>OY998258.1:15993333-18974166 GCA_963922045.1 Persicaria maculosa
GAAGTATGTCATAACAAATAAAACTCGAAAGACTAAAACAGTCACACCATTAGCATACATGACTGAGAATTCTCCAGAAACAATTATTAGAGGCCTGACAATCAACAAAGTTATAACCAATCTAAATAAAGAAGCTTAAGGCCTTATTCCATTATGAAAATACAGTTTAAAATCCATTCGAAGCTATGCCGCGGAGGGTAGGATCATCATGATAAACTTCATGATTTCCCCCGCGTGGATCCACCACCCGAACCTTGAAACGCGCCTCACCCATATGAGTAAAAATCATGGAAACCCCCCGTTCAAAACTATGCGATTCCACGAAATCTTTCCATCCGCGGCCAAGGTAGAGAAGACCGCCGTTACATCGCTCTATACAAACAAGGAAATTGCGCAGCAGATGAGAAGAAAGTAAAACCTGGCTAGGAACAACATCCGCGTACTCCTCCTCAAACCTAAGTGGAAGCAACTAAAAAATAAAAGGAAAATGTAAGCTAAAAGAAAATTCTCTAAAAAGAAGTTAAAATTTAGTATAGTTAACTCACCAACTGCAAGAACTGTTCGGGATAATCGATCGCTTGAAAAAAAGCCCATCGTGGTTCTGACCCAAAAACCCCGTCCGCCCTAAATGATAAAGGAGGAATTATAATGGATCCCCGCATCTCGATGAAATTATAGGAAAACAGTAAAGACCCTCTTGCTTGTATTGTCAATCACGAGGGAACAGTTGAACAGAAAAAAGAAAAATTGCATGCATGACATGCGATGGGTGACACAGCCACCTAGGGCACGCGTCTCCCTTTCTCTAAAAACAAAGTTAACCAGAGAAGAGTCTTTTCCCAAAACCAGTAAAAGTAAATTACAAAGAGGAAAATTAAAATTACTTTTTGATAAAAAGCGATAGAACCAAGGGCAAAAAAGCCTCACGCAATGAGTATAAAACACGCTTGGGTATCCATAAGTGATGAACAATCCTAAAACAAGATGGATCCAAATTCACAGCCTAGGCCTTTTATAGAGTCATTATGAGGGAGGAACAACTTCAAACAGTTCGACTCCCCCTCATGTATGTTCTAATCGACGAAGACGCTCACACTCAAGCTAGGCTCTGGTCCCGCTCCAACCAGGAACACGAAGTGAAGGTGGATAAGGATGAAGATGGCTTATTCTGGTTGACTCAATGATGGCACGACTTTACACAAGCAAATCGAGTCAATGTAGGGTCGGCTTTGATTTTCACCTACATGGGCGATTCCATCTTTGAAGTCGACGTTGTCAGCCCAGACAGCGAGGAAAATGGAGAGGTAGGACATCTTTAGATTCCTACCAGGTCCTTCGCGTCAACAACTCTAAAATGATGTAACAAGCTTAGAGGGATCTAACCCCTGAGAAAGGGTTTCTGTACGCTGTTTCGTTTTATTAATAATAAAAGATCCCTCCTTCTATTTCATTTCTAAAAACACAAGGGCACAATAAGGAGAATCATGGATTCCCTTTTTTTCTTTATTTTACGAAAGCTTATATCGAAAGATCGGTTTACAAACTTCTAAATCATGACGCGGAAATAACTTAGTTAGAGCTGCATGCTGAAGAAATCGAGTCCAAGGTAGCCTCGTGATCATCCTCGACTTCACGACGCGGACAGACTTGGAAGGAAACATTACCCTTATGGAAAAACATCATAGCACTTCCTATTCCCAGGTGGTGAAGCATAAGGAACTCATCCCAACCATTATCAATCTGAAAAAGACCATTCTCACTCCAGGATACAGCCACTGGAAAATCACGGACGAGATACGTTTAAAGAAAAGCCCACCGAGGCGAAAGAGGCCCATATTCAGCCTCAAACTAGGGAGGCATAACCTACATATCAATAAAATCAAGACCTAATATAGGAAGCCCAAACTCTGATTGAAGTAAAATTAAAGGGAACTCACTAGCCGAGAAAGTTGTTCCACATTCTCAATCTTTTGAAAAAAGGCCCAAGGATTAAAGCTTCCTGGAGACATGATACTAGCAATGGCACGATCGGTTGACACAACATGAGAGGCAACAAAAAGGATAAAGATTAAGGCTTTAAAAAGGAAAAATCCATCCTGAAGAATGAAGACAAGTGGTAAAAGACTTCAAACATCCGGACCAACCCTTTCAACACTTGGAGAGTTCGGAATATAAATATATAGATATTTACTACAATCAAAACATACGATCAATACCAATATTTCAACCAAAGAGATCTTCAACCCATATTCAAAACAAATGAAGTATCTCGATGATATACAAAAAACAGGAAACCACATATAGGTTCCCAAATCCATAAAAGTTTCATCTCACATAAAACCAAAGATCAAAGTCTACGAGGGGGTAACTGCCTTCTCAACTTCTTCCTCCGCGTCCTCAGCATCATCATCTTCAGAATAAGAATCTTCCGCGGCCATCTCCTCCTTTGAAAGTCCCCAGTCGGCACTCTCCAGGCTAGGCTCAAACCTTTCCAGAGGAACACTCGGGTTATTTGCCAAACGTGTAACGCTCTGGTTGATCCCTGCAACCATTCCCTTCCGAAAATAGCTAAAGCACCTATCCCTTAAAATACTAGAGCCCTTTGAAGTCTGGAGGCAAGCTTTAGCCGCGGAGGACAGGAAGGAAATACCAACCTCAGTTTTTATCCACTCGGAAGATAGGTGATTCAAACCCTCAGGACTCTGAAGCCATTGGATTGCCACATCTTGATCTGAACGCGCCTTGATTGTGTCAAGCTCTTGTTTAGTGATTGACAGCTCTTCGCAAAGGATGAAGAAATCCTCTTCCATTTTATCAATGATGGCCTGTCTAGTTTGAAGGAGCTCCCGCGAAGCCCCTTCAGCGGCTTCCAGCTCTTTGACGCGAGAGACCGCAGAACTCGAAGAAACTTTTAAATCGTCATATTTCTTCTGTAAAACCACCATAGCCTCTTTCCGAGCTTGCACCTCCTCATGAAGGTCAGCTGACCTTTTCTTAAACTTCTCCACTGAGGCCGGGTCTCCCACTGTATTCCCGAAAATTCGAAGCTGATGGTTCAGTTTTTTAATTTCTTCCTCTTTCTTTCTAAGATCCTCCTCTCCACATACCATACGTCTCTCGACATCCGGTTGAATTACCCTCAACTATAAAAAGCGAGGTAAAAGTAAGAAAGATTGAAAATAACCGCGTCAAAAAAGTGAGAAAGGAATGGAAACCTACCCATTGAATAATACGATCCAGGTTGGTTGAAAGAGTGACGGGATCCAATCGTCTGATATATCCTTGCTCTGGGAGACAACGCTTCTTAGCTGGAAAAGCAAGACCTTGTAAGTCAATCGGGTCGAAGCCTGGGATAAAGAATTCACGAAGATTCGCTACACCCTCCAAAAAGAGCCCCCTTTTGTCTGTAGCCGATGGACCAACAACAATGGCAACCTTCCTCTTTTTTGATTTAGAAGTCTCGGGCGCGGATGGACAAACACGTTTCTCTCGTGATACGGGAACCAATGAAGAAGAATCAACTAAAGCCCCGGTCTCATCCGCGACACTCACATCAACATTCGACGCCACTTCCAGAGCCTGGGGAGGAACAGGAGGATCATTGGCTACCAAACTCGATTTCTTCTTCTTCCCAGATCTGGCCTTATGCCATTTCAAAAGTGCATCCAAATGCATTTTATCTAAACATAAAAACATTCCACGATAAGTCATCCATCAAAGAAAGACTAAACATGAAGACACAAATTTATATACCAAAAGAAACAAATAAACAAAAAAGCCACCTAGTCGCGGATGAGGCATACTCAAGCCAGCCATCTCAAGACGAAAAGCGGATAACATTTTATCCCACGGAAATCTAGGAGTATGAGAAAACGATAGCTTGAACTGAGAAAGATTAGAAATTTTTGGTTTCATCACAGAGCAAAAAGGCTCCGGAACAGTTCGACAGTTAAAACCTTGCCCAGATCTATCGCGGACCAAAAACCACTTGTACTTCCAATTCGGTTTGCTTGACAACCTTTCCATATACCCACAACTGGAGTTGCACTGGTAAAATCTTGAATCTTGAGTTCCCTTTTTTAAGGAAAAAATGCTGAACATTAACTTCAAAGAAGGAGCAACACTGTTGTTGCAAGAGGATGGTCAAGTATGAAATAAATATGAAATAAAGTTCAGACTGACTTCCCTGTCTCAGCAAATAAATACAAGACTTCCTCCCGTTGTAGAAAGAGAATAGTCAGGATCGAATCCACGAGGAAGCACGTCAGTAGTTCTTAGGTAGCAACAGATCTCACAGGCAGAATAGCAGAAAGACAGAAACACAAAAACAAGGAAAGAAACAGAAATAAAAACAGAAAATAACAAACAAAAGCACTGCACCGAACGAAGACAGAAAAAACAAAGCAAAGCAGCAAATAAAAGCAAAGCAGAGGGCTCGTCGATCTCGACCACAGTCAACTCGAGATCGACGAAGGTAAGTCGACAGAAACAGAAAATTGGCGACAACAGAGAAAATTTCAACTCGACACAGACCAGTTCCTACTCGAGATCGACAAAGGCAGTACTCGATCTCGAGAAGCTCTACTCTATGTCGACAAGAAACAGAAACTTTAAAATGCAAATTTTCGAACCCAAACTCAGATTTTTGACAGAAATAAACTCAATATAATAAAAGACTCCCAAGACCAGGGTATCAACACCACAACGATAACCATGCAAAGTAACACATAAAGGCACAAAAGATCATGCTTTCCATCAAATAACTTTCGTCATTAACAAATAGGCATATAGAGGCTTTCGCATAAACCCTAATTGTTACTAACCCTTTTTCACATAATTAACCCAAGTTGCATTAAGATCACTTTCGCTTCAATAACACAAACAAGGATCACCTTCAACTCTCGCAAAAGAATCATGCTCATAGGGATAGAAGATGAATTGCACAAAAAGATCTGACCTTTATCGCATCGCCTCACATGGCCACCGTCGGGCTCACCCCAGCCCCAGAAGTGAGTGAACTACTCACGCCTCATCGCAATAACAGACATTGATGTATAAAAAGAAACTTGCATTAAAACTAAAAAGCCTTTACAATCCTGGCAATCAACTTTCGCAGAAAGCCAAAACCTTAAAAACCTTAGAACTCCTAAACTCTATGTGTAATTGTGTCTCTGAATTGGAATTAATAAAAAATCAGCCCCTAGGGCTTTATTTATAGCCTTCTAATCCTTGCTAACCAAGGATAGAATCTCCTATCTATATCTAACATTATATCTAAAATACTTAAAGATAAATAAAATGCTTTAAGGAAATAAATCAATAAGGAAAAAGATAAATCTAATTTAGGTAGGTCTTCATGTCTTGATAGATCTTGTCTCCCATGGATAGACTTGATAGAATTTGGATAGAATCTTCCTCCTTCGGCCCCAAGGAATCCCAACTCGACTAGGACAGCCCTCGACGACGCGTTTCTAGAGACTGGTCTACTCGACATCGACAAGGGCTCGTCGACCTCGACAAGGATTGTTCGTCGACTGGACTTCCCGGCTAGCTCTGCTCGATGTGGCTCGGACTTGGTTCACGGCGCTCGTCGATCTCGACTACTCCTTGTCGAGATCGACTAGGATTATGCTCGGCTTCT
This sequence comes from Persicaria maculosa, assembly GCA_963922045.1. Classification (NCBI taxonomy): domain Eukaryota; kingdom Viridiplantae; phylum Streptophyta; class Magnoliopsida; order Caryophyllales; family Polygonaceae; genus Persicaria; species Persicaria maculosa. Next base: position 15,998,975 of record OY998258.1, read on the forward strand.
CGTCCTCGACTTCTCGATCAGCGCTTTTCCTTGTCGACTCCGGGTGTGGCACTGGGCTTCGTCGATCTCGACTAGGGTCTTGTCGAGATCGAGTAACTTCCGGAGCTGGGATGCGGAAGTCGACGAAGGACAGGGCTTGTCGATCTCGACAAGGCTGGTCGACCTCGAGTAGCCTTCTGCTCCTGGTGTCTGCAGCGTCGATGAGGAAGGATCTGGTGGAGTCGAGTGGTGGTCGATCTCGACAAGCTTAGTCGAGATCGACGAGGATGGTCCGTCTGGTGGAGTCTGTGTCGAGGAAGACGGTGCCCGAGGATGCTGAAGTTGGTCGACATCGAGTAGCGTACTCGAGATCGACAAGGGCTCTGGTGCTGGAGTCGTCAGCGTCGAGGAAGGCGAAGTCGGGTTGGCCGAGTGGTGGTCGACCTCGACAAGCTTAGTCGAGATCGACGAGCCTGGTTTGTCTGGTTTGCTGCTCGACGATGCTGGTGCTGGTGGAGGCTCCTTGTTCTGGTCGAGATCGACTAGGGTCCTTGATGTCGAGGAGTCTTGGTCGATCTTGACCCCATACTTAGTCCCTGTCAAGGCATCCGAAAAATAATTAATCCACAACGACTTACCTGGGTCTGTGTCGATTGGATTCTCTGTGTTCTCCTTGAGGATTGCCATGATCTCCTCGACCTGGGCCTCCATGTCCCTCTTTTCCAGCTCCTCAGGGGTCATATTTCTGACCTTGGGTTCCCCGCAGGTGATGTAACCAGCTGAGATAGATTTGACCTCTTCCATTGGACCTGTATGCCTTTCAGTTTTATTAAAGGAATACTCAATTACCTCATCGCTGATGTTGAAGGTGAGCACTCCTTTCCTTACGCTAATGTTGGCATCCACCGTCGCCAAGAATGGTCTTCCTAAAATAATTGGACAAGCAGGATCTTCTTGCATATCAACAACTAAGAAATCAGCAGGGACAAAGAATTTACCTACTTGTACTGGCACATTGTCCACCATGCCTGTTGGGATGACCACAGTGTTGTTGGCCATGTAAAGTCTAGCATCCACAGGCTCTAGGGCACCTATCTTAATCTTGGACCAAATTGTTAAAGGCATTATACTTACACTAGCTCCAAGATCACATAAGGCATTAATTTTGTATGGACCAAACCCAATAGTTATAGCAAACTTACCTGGATCCGGCCTCTTCTCCAATATGTCCAGATGGCTGCACTCCTCTGTGATTTCAGCCATCGATCGCTTTTTGCTCAGAATCTCTTTCAGGAACTTGACATAGGATGGCATTTCATTGAGAGCTTCTGTGAAGGGGATGGTGACGTTGAGCTTCTGAAGCATCTTGATGAAGCGCTGAAATTTCTTTTCTGCCGGGTCCTTTAGAGATTTTATGGGGAAAGGCAGCTTCTTTTTCTGAGTCGGAGCCAGAACAGATGTCGGAGGTGCTGCAGGTTGCTCTATGTCGACCAGGGGCTCCTCGACATCGACTACAGTCTTGTCGACATCGACCAGGTTGGGCGTAGTCGAGTTGTTGTGCGGTGCAGACGAAGATTTTTGCAGGTTCTCCTCGAGATCGACGAGGCTTTCGTCGAGATCGACTACAGGTTTGTCGACATCGAGTTGCTGTTCCTCGTTGTTCTTCTGCTTTCCGACCTCTGGCTCGTGCAATTGATGACCGCTTCTGAGTTTTACAGCAGCGATATGCCCAGTCTTTCCCTTAGGATTTGGTTCTGAAGATCCAAGGAGCGTACCCGACTGTCTGGAGATTCCCGCTGCTAGCTGACCAATCTGTGTATCAACTGATTTCCGCCAGATATTAATTTGCCCAAGCCTAGAGTTGACACCTTGCATCTGAGTATAGACGGAGTTGAAAGATTGCCTCGTTTAAGAGTGGTTCCTCCGTATTTCCTCCAAGACTGTCTGTATATCATCCTTTTTCTGGTCCCTTTCCGGATGTCCTGGAGCTCTGTAGGGCGGGGGGTTCCTAGGGACACCTTGGTTCCATTGTGGTTGCTGAAACCTTTGGTCCCCCATGTAGCGATTGGGACCCCCTGCGTAAGCTGCCTCCTCATGATGCTCTGCCATCCTGACTTGTTCTGCGTGTGGGCACTCAGGAGTGGTGTGCCTTTGCGATCCGCATTCAATGCAAGGCTGGTTGACAGAGAGATACTTTACTTGCTTGGTGAGCTTCTTATTCTGGTCTCTGTAGTACTGCTCCCTAACATCAGGATCAATCTCCTTAGGTGGCTCATAGAGGGGCATGGATGGTGCTGGCCTGGCGTATGGGTTCTCTTCATAGGTTGCAGTAGACCCATACTTGTTGTCGTAGTTAGTGAGCTTCTCCAGCACACCCCATGCGTCACTTGGCGACATTGTCAGATACTCATAGCGAGTATAATGGTTGATTCTGTCCTTAGTGACTTGATCAAGAGAGTTGAAGAAGATCTCCTGAATGACGTAGGGTGGCTGTCCATGAGTAGGGCAAGATCGCAGAAGTTCCTTGTAGCGCTCTCATGCCTTTGCCAGCGGTTCCCCTTGCTTCTGTTTGAAGGCGGTGATTCTCTGGCGGAGATGTGCTGTTTTGGCGGGTGGGAAGAATTTGTTCAGAAACTCTTGCTCTACTTGGGCCCAGGTTGTGAGTGATCTTGCTTTCAGCCCTTCCAGCCATTTCAGTGCAGGCCCAGCGAGAGACCAGCGAAAAGATTTCATCTTGACATATTCCAGAGTTGTACCTTCAGCAAGAGTACGACACATGTCAGAAAAGTTTGTAATATGTTCAAGAGGACACTCATTAAATCTACCATAAAAGGCATTATTTTTAAGCTCTATAAGAAATTGAGTGCGAATTTCAAAAGAGTTATCAGGGATTAGAATCGCCGATTCAGGCACGACGAGAGTTGGGTGCATGTAGTCTTCTGCCGTGGTTGGATATTGGGCAAGCTCAGCCTGTGCTTGTTCCCTTGCTGCTTCTCAGCGGCGATAGCAGCATCTTTAGTGGCCAATTCCTTGGTAAGCCTAGCGACCAGCTGTTCCTGTGTCTCCGCAGCTGCCATGGCTCTTTGTAGTTTAGCTCGGATGTGAAATAGGCGTTCCGGTTCGTCTAAGGCGTCAAACTCAGGTGTTTGACCAGAACGGCGCATACACCTGTGAATTCACTCAAGAGAAAAGTGAGAACTGACTACCTAAGGCGCGAATGATTGCTTCCCCGGCAACGGCGCCAATTTGTTGTTGCAGGAGGATGGTCAAGTATGAAATAAATATGAAATAAAGTTCAGACTGACTTCCCTGTCTCAGCAAATAAATACAAGACTTCCTCCCGTTGTAGTAAGAGAATAGTCAGGATCGAATCCACGAGGAAGCACGTCAGCAGTTCTTAGGTAGCAACAGATCTCACAGGCAGAATAGCAGAAAGACAGAAACACAGAAACAAGGAAAGAAACAGAAATAAAAACAGAAAATAACAAACAAAAGCACTGAACCGAACGAAGACAGAAAAAACAAAGCAAAGCAGCAAATAAAAGCAAAGCAGAGGGCTCGTCGATCTCGACCACAGTCAACTCGAGATCGACGAAGGTAAGTCGACAGAAACAGAAAATTGGCGACAACAGAGAAAATTTCAACTCGACACAGACCAGTTCCTACTCGAGATCGACAAAGGCAGTACTCGATCTCGAGAAGCTCTACTCTATGTCGACAAGAAACAGAAACTTTAAAATGCAAATTTTCGAACCCAAACTCAGATTTTTGACAGAAATAAACTCAATATAATAAAAGACTCCCAAGACCAGGGTATCAACACCACAACGATAACCATGCAAAGTAACACATAAAGGCACAAAAGATCATGCTTTCCATCAAATAACTTTCGTCATTAACAAATAGGCATATAGAGGCTTTCGCATAAACCCTAATTGTTACTAACCCTTTTTCACATAATTAACCCAAGTTGCATTAAGATCACTTTCGCTTCAATAACACAAACAAGGATCACCTTCAACTCTCGCAAAAGAATCATGCTCATAGGGATAGAAGATGAATTGCACAAAAAGATCTGACCTTTATCGCATCGCCTCACATGGCCACCGTCGGGCTCACCCCAGCCCCAGAAGTGAGTGGACTACTCACGCCTCATCGCAATAACAGACATTGATGTATAAAAAGAAACTTGCATTAAAACTAAAAAGCCTTTACAATCCTGGCAATCAACTTTCGCAGAAAGCCAAAACCTTAAAAACCTTAGAACTCCTAAACTCTATGTGTAATTGTGTCTCTGAATTGGAATTAATAAAAAATCAGCCCCTAGGGCTTTATTTATAGCCTTCTAATCCTTGCTAACCAAGGATAGAATCTCCTATCTATATCTAACATTATATTTAAAATACTTAAAGATAAATAAAATGCTTTAAGGAAATAAATCAATAAGGAAAAAGATAAATCTAATTTAGGTAGGTCTTCATGTCTTGATAGATCTTGTCTCCCATGGATAGACTTGATAGAATTTGGATAGAATCTTCCTCCTTCGGCCCCAAGGAATCCCAACTCGACTAGGACAGCCCTCGACGACGCGTTTCTAGAGACTGGTCTACTCGACATCGACAAGGGCTCGTCGACCTCGACAAGGATTGTTCGTCGACTGGACTTCCCGGCTAGCTCTGCTCGATGTGGCTCGGACTTTGGTTCACGGCGCTCGTCGATCTCGACTACTCCTTGTCGAGATCGACTAGGATTATGCTCGGCTTCTCGTCCTCGACTTCTCGATCAGCGCTTTTCCTTGTCGACTCCGGGTGTGGCACTGGGCTTCGTCGATCTCGACTAGGGTCTTGTCGAGATCGAGTAACTTCCGGAGCTGGGATGCGGAAGTCGACGAAGGACAGGGCTTGTCGATCTCGACAAGGCTGGTCGACCTCGAGTAGCCTTCTGCTCCTGGTGTCTGCAGCGTCGATGAGGAAGGATCTGGTGGAGTCGAGTGGTGGTCGATCTCGACAAGCTTAGTCGAGATCGACGAGGATGGTCCGTCTGGTGGAGTCTGTGTCGAGGAAGACGGTGCCCGAGGATGCTGAAGTTGGTCGACATCGAGTAGCGTACTCGAGATCGACAAGGGCTCTGGTGCTGGAGTCGTCAGCGTCGAGGAAGGCGAAGTCGGGTTGGCCGAGTGGTGGTCGACCTCGACAAGCTTAGTCGAGATCGACGAGCCTGGTTTGTCTGGTTTGCTGCTCGACGATGCTGGTGCTGGTGGAGGCTCCTTGTTCTGGTCGAGATCGACTAGGGTCCTTGATGTCGAGGAGTCTTGGTCGATCTTGACCCCATACTTAGTCCCTGTCAAGGCATCCGAAAAATAATTAATCCACAACGACTTACCTGGGTCTGTGTCGATTGGATTCTCTGTGTTCTCCTTGAGGATTGCCATGATCTCCTCGACCTGGGCCTCCATGTCCCTCTTTTCCAGCTCCTCAGGGGTCATATTTCTGACCTTGGGTTCCCCGCAGGTGATGTAACCAGCTGAGATAGATTTGACCTCTTCCATTGGACCTGTATGCCTTTCAGTTTTATTAAAGGAATACTCAATTACCTCATCGCTGATGTTGAAGGTGAGCACTCCTTTCCTTACGCTAATGTTGGCATCCACCGTCGCCAAGAATGGTCTTCCTAAAATAATTGGACAAGCAGGATCTTCTTGCATATCAACAACTAAGAAATCAGCAGGGACAAAGAATTTACCTACTTGTACTGGCACATTGTCCACCATGCCTGTTGGGATGACCACAGTGTTGTTGGCCATGTAAAGTCTAGCATCCACAGGCTCTAGGGCACCTATCTTAATCTTGGACCAAATTGTTAAAGGCATTATACTTACACTAGCTCCAAGATCACATAAGGCATTAATTTTGTATGGACCAAACCCAATAGTTATAGCAAACTTACCTGGATCCGGCCTCTTCTCCAATATGTCCAGATGGCTGCACTCCTCTGTGATTTCAGCCATCGATCGCTTTTTGCTCAGAATCTCTTTCAGGAACTTGACATAGGATGGCATTTCATTGAGAGCTTCTGTGAAGGGGATGGTGACGTTGAGCTTCTGAAGCATCTTGATGAAGCGCTGAAATTTCTTTTCTGCCGGGTCCTTTAGAGATTTTATGGGGAAAGGCAGCTTCTTTTTCTGAGTCGGAGCCAGAACAGATGTCGGAGGTGCTGCAGGTTGCTCTATGTCGACCAGGGGCTCCTCGACATCGACTACAGTCTTGTCGACATCGACCAGGTTGGGCGTAGTCGAGTTGTTGTGCGGTGCAGACGAAGATTTTTGCAGGTTCTCCTCGAGATCGACGAGGCTTTCGTCGAGATCGACTACAGGTTTGTCGACATCGAGTTGCTGTTCCTCGTTGTTCTTCTGCTTTCCGACCTCTGGCTCGTGCAATTGATGACCGCTTCTGAGTTTTACAGCAGCGATATGCCCAGTCTTTCCCTTAGGATTTGGTTCTGAAGATCCAAGGAGCGTACCCGACTGTCTGGAGATTCCCGCTGCTAGCTGACCAATCTGTGTATCAACTGATTTCCGCCAGATATTAATTTGCCCAAGCCTAGAGTTGACACCTTGCATCTGAGTATAGACGGAGTTGAAAGATTGCCTCGTTTAAGAGTGGTTCCTCCGTATTTCCTCCAAGACTGTCTGTATATCATCCTTTTTCTGGTCCCTTTCCGGATGTCCTGGAGCTCTGTAGGGCGGGGGGTTCCTAGGGACACCTTGGTTCCATTGTGGTTGCTGAAACCTTTGGTCCCCCATGTAGCGATTGGGACCCCCTGCGTAAGCTGCCTCCTCATGATGCTCTGCCATCCTGACTTGTTCTGCGTGTGGGCACTCAGGAGTGGTGTGCCTTTGCGATCCGCATTCAATGCAAGGCTGGTTGACAGAGAGATACTTTACTTGCTTGGTGAGCTTCTTATTCTGGTCTCTGTAGTACTGCTCCCTAACATCAGGATCAATCTCCTTAGGTGGCTCATAGAGGGGCATGGATGGTGCTGGCCTGGCGTATGGGTTCTCTTCATAGGTTGCAGTAGACCCATACTTGTTGTCGTAGTTAGTGAGCTTCTCCAGCACACCCCATGCGTCACTTGGCGGCATTGTCAGATACTCATAGCGAGTATAATGGTTGATTCTGTCCTTAGTGACTTGATCAAGAGAGTTGAAGAAGATCTCCTGAATGACGTAGGGTGGCTGTCCATGAGTAGGGCAAGATCGCAGAAGTTCCTTGTAGCGCTCTCATGCCTTTGCCAGCGGTTCCCCTTGCTTCTGTTTGAAGGCGGTGATTCTCTGGCGGAGATGTGCTGTTTTGGCGGGTGGGAAGAATTTGTTCAGAAACTCTTGCTCTACTTGGGCCCAGGTTGTGAGTGATCTTGCTTTCAGCCCTTCCAGCCATTTCAGTGCAGGCCCAGCGAGAGACCAGCGAAAAGATTTCATCTTGACATATTCCAGAGTTGTACCTTCAGCAAGAGTACGACACATGTCAGAAAAGTTTGTAATATGTTCAAGAGGACACTCATTAAATCTACCATAAAAGGCATTATTTTTAAGCTCTATAAGAAATTGAGTGCGAATTTCAAAAGAGTTATCAGGGATTAGAATCGCCGATTCAGGCACGACGAGAGTTGGGTGCATGTAGTCTTCTGCCGTGGTTGGATATTGGGCAAGCTCAGCCTGTGCTTGTTCCCTTGCTGCTTCTCAGCGGCGATAGCAGCATCTTTAGCGGCCAATTCCCTGGTAAGCCTAGCGACCAGCTGTTCCTGTGTCTCCGCAGCTGCCATGGCTCTTTGTAGTTTAGCTCGGATGTGAAATAGGCGTTCCGGTTCGTCTAAGGCGTCAAACTCAGGTGTTTGACCAGAACGGCGCATACACCTGTGAATTCACTCAAGAGAAAAGTGAGAACTAACTACCTAAGGCGCGAATGATTGCTTCCCCGGCAACGGCGCCAATTTGTTGTTGCAGGAGGATGGTCAAGTATGAAATAAATATGAAATAAAGTTCAGACTGACTTCCCTGTCTCAGCAAATAAATACAAGACTTCCTCCCGTTGTAGTAAGAGAATAGTCAGGATCGAATCCACGAGGAAGCACGTCAGCAGTTCTTAGGTAGCAACAGATCTCACAGGCAGAATAGCAGAAAGACAGAAACACAGAAACAAGGAAAGAAACAGAAATAAAAACAGAAAATAACAAACAAAAGCACTGAACCGAACGAAGACAGAAAAAACAAAGCAAAGCAGCAAATAAAAGCAAAGCAGAGGGCTCGTCGATCTCGACCACAGTCAACTCGAGATCGACGAAGGTAAGTCGACAGAAACAGAAAATTGGCGACAACAGAGAAAATTTCAACTCGACACAGACCAGTTCCTACTCGAGATCGACAAAGGCAGTACTCGATCTCGAGAAGCTCTACTCTATGTCGACAAGAAACAGAAACTTTAAAATGCAAATTTTCGAACCCAAACTCAGATTTTTGACAGAAATAAACTCAATATAATAAAAGACTCCCAAGACCAGGGTATCAACACCACAACGATAACCATGCAAAGTAACACATAAAGGCACAAAAGATCATGCTTTCCATCAAATAACTTTCGTCATTAACAAATAGGCATATAGAGGCTTTCGCATAAACCCTAATTGTTACTAACCCTTTTTCACATAATTAACCCAAGTTGCATTAAGATCACTTTCGCTTCAATAACACAAACAAGGATCACCTTCAACTCTCGCAAAAGAATCATGCTCATAGGGATAGAAGATGAATTGCACAAAAAGATCTGACCTTTATCGCATCGCCTCACATGGCCACCGTCGGGCTCACCCCAGCCCCAGAAGTGAGTGGACTACTCACGCCTCATCGCAATAACAGACATTGATGTATAAAAAGAAACTTGCATTAAAACTAAAAAGCCTTTACAATCCTGGCAATCAACTTTCGCAGAAAGCCAAAACCTTAAAAACCTTAGAACTCCTAAACTCTATGTGTAATTGTGTCTCTGAATTGGAATTAATAAAAAATCAGCCCCTAGGGCTTTATTTATAGCCTTCTAATCCTTGCTAACCAAGGATAGAATCTCCTATCTATATCTAACATTATATTTAAAATACTTAAAGATAAATAAAATGCTTTAAGGAAATAAATCAATAAGGAAAAAGATAAATCTAATTTAGGTAGGTCTTCATGTCTTGATAGATCTTGTCTCCCATGGATAGACTTGATAGAATTTGGATAGAATCTTCCTCCTTCGGCCCCAAGGAATCCCAACTCGACTAGGACAGCCCTCGACGACGCGTTTCTAGAGACTGGTCTACTCGACATCGACAAGGGCTCGTCGACCTCGACAAGGATTGTTCGTCGACTGGACTTCCCGGCTAGCTCTGCTCGATGTGGCTCGGACTTGGTTCACGGCGCTCGTCGATCTCGACTACTCCTTGTCGAGATCGACTAGGATTGTGCTCGGCTTCTCGTCCTCGACTTCTCGATCAGCGCTTTTCCTTGTCGACTCCGGGTGTGGCACTGGGCTTCGTCGATCTCGACTAGGGTCTTGTCGAGATCGAGTAACTTCCGGAGCTGGGTTGGTCTGGCTTTCTCGATCAGGCTCTGTCGACCAAGGCTGTGCTCGGACATGCTCGTCGAGATCGAGTAAGGTCTACTCGAGATCGAGTAAACTTGTCTCTCAGATTGATTCGACTGGTTCCGCTGCTTCTTTGACCTTGGACTTCTGTAGCCGATTCCCGAGCTTTTCTGACCTTCTGTAGAATTGCTGTAAAATGCCTCGAATTCTGCAAATTAAACAGAAACTGGTGTAGATTCCATAATTTGGCAAATAAACATAAACTACATAGGTTCTGTACTATCTTAGCCCAAATGAATGAAATGCATGCAGAAAACGATATAAACTTAAGTGTAAAACATGGCAGATTAGGCTCACAACAAACACCCCATACTTAAGTTTGCTTGTCCTCAAGCAATACTTTTAATCGTCATTCAGGGGAAGAATTCAAAACTCTCAACATATCAGATTCATTCTTATATGACCCTGCAATCAATTACCATCCTCGAAAAGGTACTAGTGTCACAAATTCATGCATGTGCAATTATACAAAAGCAACATCTACTCACAAAAGGAGGGTTATGCAAAAACAATTTTTATGTGACAAAGCATTAATAATCAAGAGGACTTTAATTTAAACTCAAATAAGAAGTAGATTGGTAAAAGGCTAAAGGTGGGCAATTTTTGGAAATGTGGTGCTTTTGATCCGGGGAAATGGAGTATTTCCAAACTGAATTTCATACCACATTCTTTCTCATATGATTCATCACCTTTCATATTGCTTTTCTCAATAATAATGCTTTTACCTCTCTGACCTCAGCACTGCCTTCTCGCGAGTCGCAAACATGGGTGTCATGAATGGCCCCGGATACTTAGTGCTTTGGACTCCTCACAATGTGTCCCATCTCTCCAAACTATTATCTCAGAGAGCAGGGTCAATCTACCTTTATCTCCTGAGGTGATTGGATTTTCTTTCACTCATTAAATTTTCCATATATTTCAAACAATTTCCAACCAAACTCCAATAATGATAATAATCACAACACACCATATAACATCTCCATAATGTAACATCATTCTCAACATAATCCCCGGATAAGGTAAAGAATGGAAATATTTAGATCATGTGGAGCAATATATGAAATAAGGCATATTATGGCTTTTGTGTAATGCATAAGCATAGGTATGGCTAGGATTATGAGCATTATATGGAAATATAAAGTCCTCTATCCTCTTATCATGCAACATGTCAAAAGCAACATCAAATTTTACCTCCTTTCATGGTTTTCAATAAAATATGCATTTCATTGTGACTTCCCTTTACTAGGCAATTTCATGCTATATCTCTAATGAATCCAATTTTGCATCGTTGAGTTCAATAAAGCTTCCATGACATTATTAAAAAAATTTCGATGGGGGTCATTTTTCAAACATCATTTTTCAAACTTTGGAAAACATGCATATAAGCACATAAATCAATAATGCATTCCAAAATAGCCATGTAGCAATTCTAAGAAATAATGCACAAGTAATGTCAAATATGATCAATATGCATGAAGTAAGCCCTTCCCCCACCCCATACTTAAACATTACAGTGTCCTCACTGTATAAAAACAAGGGTAAAGAAAGAAACTCACAAGATAGGTGTGTAGGGCCTCAAAATTTCGAATGGAAGCACCTCTTGGGCCGAGTATGTATATTGCTTGGTTCTATCCATGGACCTGAAAAGTGTAGAAGACATATACCCACAATAGCAAACCAAAAGTTCAAAACAAAAAAACAAAAAGCAACAAAGTCTCAAAAGTCCTAAAAAGTCTATGTACATGCTCTAGATTTTATAGTCGCTAGGCCGACTTTTCCATTTAGCTCAAGGTGGCATTTGCAGGGCCCATGTAGCTTGGGCCTCAAATAAGACTCCATTCTTGTCCCTCAGCTGTAATCCTCTAGAATGGATTTTGTTCACCACGAAAGGCCCCATCCGCTTCTTGTTGAATTTGTTGGGAAACCAATGATCCTTTGATTTAGAGACATAGAGCTTGTCTCCAACTTCATACTCCTTAGGCTCATCATTGGAAATCCTGCACAATCGCACATACCAAGGCAAACCTCTCCCATGTATAGATAAATCTTTAATGGAAATAGGAGAAGAAAGATCCATACCTTGGCTTACCTTCGCAGAGACGGAATCGGGGACCACTGTGTTTGGTCGATCTCGACTAGGGCTAGTCGATCTCGACGAGTCTGCAGTTTCTGGTGGTGGTCTGCTCGAAGATGCGGAAGTCGACGAAGGACAGGGCTTGTCGATCTCGACAAGGCTGGTCGACCTCGAGTAGCCTTCTGCTCCTGGTGTCTGCAGCGTCGATGAGGAAGGATCTGGTGGAGTCGAGTGGTGGTCGATCTCGACAAGCTTAGTCGAGATCGACGAGGATGGTCCGTCTGGTGGAGTCTGTGTCGAGGAAGACGGTGCCCGAGGATGCTGAAGTTGGTCGACATCGAGTAGCGTACTCGAGATCGACAAGGGCTCTGGTGCTGGAGTCGTCAGCGTCGAGGAAGGCGAAGTCGGGTTGGCCGAGTGGTGGTCGACCTCGACAAGCTTAGTCGAGATCGACGAGCCTGGTTTGTCTGGTTTGCTGCTCGACGATGCTGGTGCTGGTGGAGGCTCCTTGTTCTGGTCGAGATCGACTAGGGTCCTTGATGTCGAGGAGTCTTGGTCGATCTTGACCCCATACTTAGTCCCTGTCAAGGCATCCGAAAAATAATTAATCCACAACGACTTACCTGGGTCTGTGTCGATTGGATTCTCTGTGTTCTCCTTGAGGATTGCCATGATCTCCTCGACCTGGGCCTCCATGTCCCTCTTTTCCAGCTCCTCAGGGGTCATATTTCTGACCTTGGGTTCCCCGCAGGTGATGTAACCAGCTGAGATAGATTTGACCTCTTCCATTGGACCTGTATGCCTTTCAGTTTTATTAAAGGAATACTCAATTACCTCATCGCTGATGTTGAAGGTGAGCACTCCTTTCCTTACGCTTATGTTGGCATCCACCGTCGCCAAGAATGGTCTTCCTAAAATAGCTGGACAAGCAGGATCTTCTTGCATATCAACAACTAAGAAATCAGCAGGGACAAAGAATTTACCTACTTGTACTGGCACATTGTCCACCATGCCTGTTGGGATGACCACAGTGTTGTTGGCCATGTAAAGTCTAGCATCCACAGGCTCTAGGGCACCTATCTTAAACTTGGACCAAATTGTTAAAGGCATTATACTTACACTAGCTCCAAGATCACATAAGGCATTAATTTTGTATGGACCAAACCCAATAGTTATAGCAAACTTACCTGGATCCGGCCTCTTCTCCAATATGTCCAGATGGCTGCACTCCTCTGTGATTTCAGCCATCGATCGCTTTTTGCTCAGAATCTCTTTCAGGAACTTGACATAGGATGGCATTTCATTGAGAGCTTCTGTGAAGGGGATGGTGACGTTGAGCTTCTGAAGCATCTTGATGAAGCGCTGAAATTTCTTTTCTGCCGGGTCCTTTAGAGATTTTATGGGGAAAGGCAGCTTCTTTTTCTGAGTCGGAGCCAGAACAGATGTCGGAGGTGCTGCAGGTTGCTCTATGTCGACCAGGGGCTCCTCGACATCGACTACAGTCTTGTCGACATCGACCAGGTTGGGCGTAGTCGAGTTGTTGTGCGGTGCAGACGAAGATTTTTGCAGGTTCTCCTCGAGATCGACGAGGCTTTCGTCGAGATCGACTACAGGTTTGTCGACATCGAGTTGCTGTTCCTCGTTGTTCTTCTGCTTTCCGACCTCTGGCTCGTGCAATTGATGACCGCTTCTGAGTTTTACAGCAGCGATATGCCCAGTCTTTCCCTTAGGATTTGGTTCTGAAGATCCAAGGAGCGTACCCGACTGTCTGGAGATTCCCGCTGCTAGCTGACCAATCTGTGTATCAACTGATTTCCGCCAGATATTAATTTGCCCAAGCCTAGAGTTGACACCTTGCATCTGAGTATAGACGGAGTTGAAAGATTGCCTCGTTTAAGAGTGGTTCCTCCGTATTTCCTCCAAGACTGTCTGTATATCATCCTTTTTCTGGTCCCTTTCCGGATGTCCTGGAGCTCTGTAGGGCGGGGGGTTCCTAGGGACACCTTGGTTCCATTGTGGTTGCTGAAACCTTTGGTCCCCCATGTAGCGATTGGGACCCCCTGCGTAAGCTGCCTCCTCATGATGCTCTGCCATCCTGACTTGTTCTGCGTGTGGGCACTCAGGAGTGGTGTGCCTTTGCGATCCGCATTCAATGCAAGGCTGGTTGACAGAGAGATACTTTACTTGCTTGGTGAGCTTCTTATTCTGGTCTCTGTAGTACTGCTCCCTAACATCAGGATCAATCTCCTTAGGTGGCTCATAGAGGGGCATGGATGGTGCTGGCCTGGCGTATGGGTTCTCTTCATAGGTTGCAGTAGACCCATACTTGTTGTCGTAGTTAGTGAGCTTCTCCAGCACACCCCATGCGTCACTTGGCGGCATTGTCAGATACTCATAGCGAGTATAATGGTTGATTCTGTCCTTAGTGACTTGATCAAGAGAGTTGAAGAAGATCTCCTGAATGACGTAGGGTGGCTGTCCATGAGTAGGGCAAGATCGCAGAAGTTCCTTGTAGCGCTCTCATGCCTTTGCCAGCGGTTCCCCTTGCTTCTGTTTGAAGGCGGTGATTCTCTGGCGGAGATGTGCTGTTTTGGCGGGTGGGAAGAATTTGTTCAGAAACTCTTGCTCTACTTGGGCCCAGGTTGTGAGTGATCTTGCTTTCAGCCCTTCCAGCCATTTCAGTGCAGGCCCAGCGAGAGACCAGCGAAAAGATTTCATCTTGACATATTCCAGAGTTGTACCTTCAGCAAGAGTACGACACATGTCAGAAAAGTTTGTAATATGTTCAAGAGGACACTCATTAAATCTACCATAAAAGGCATTATTTTTAAGCTCTATAAGAAATTGAGTGCGAATTTCAAAAGAGTTATCAGGGATTAGAATCGCCGATTCAGGCACGACGAGAGTTGGGTGCATGTAGTCTTCTGCCGTGGTTGGATATTGGGCAAGCTCAGCCTGTGCTTGTTCCCTTGCTGCTTCTCAGCGGCGATAGCAGCATCTTTAGCGGCCAATTCCCTGGTAAGCCTAGCGACCAGCTGTTCCTGTGTCTCCGCAGCTGCCATGGCTCTTTGTAGTTTAGCTCGGATGTGAAATAGGCGTTCCGGTTCGTCTAAGGCGTCAAACTCAGGTGTTTGACCAGAACGGCGCATACACCTGTGAATTCACTCAAGAGAAAAGTGAGAACTAACTACCTAAGGCGCGAATGATTGCTTCCCCGGCAACGGCGCCAATTTGTTGTTGCAGGAGGATGGTCAAGTATGAAATAAATATGAAATAAAGTTCAGACTGACTTCCCTGTCTCAGCAAATAAATACAAGACTTCCTCCCGTTGTAGTAAGAGAATAGTCAGGATCGAATCCACGAGGAAGCACGTCAGCAGTTCTTAGGTAGCAACAGATCTCACAGGCAGAATAGCAGAAAGACAGAAACACAGAAACAAGGAAAGAAACAGAAATAAAAACAGAAAATAACAAACAAAAGCACTGAACCGAACGAAGACAGAAAAAACAAAGCAAAGCAGCAAATAAAAGCAAAGCAGAGGGCTCGTCGATCTCGACCACAGTCAACTCGAGATCGACGAAGGTAAGTCGACAGAAACAGAAAATTGGCGACAACAGAGAAAATTTCAACTCGACACAGACCAGTTCCTACTCGAGATCGACAAAGGCAGTACTCGATCTCGAGAAGCTCTACTCTATGTCGACAAGAAACAGAAACTTTAAAATGCAAATTTTCGAACCCAAACTCAGATTTTTGACAGAAATAAACTCAATATAATAAAAGACTCCCAAGACCAGGGTATCAACACCACAACGATAACCATGCAAAGTAACACATAAAGGCACAAAAGATCATGCTTTCCATCAAATAACTTTCGTCATTAACAAATAGGCATATAGAGGCTTTCGCATAAACCCTAATTGTTACTAACCCTTTTTCACATAATTAACCCAAGTTGCATTAAGATCACTTTCGCTTCAATAACACAAACAAGGATCACCTTCAACTCTCGCAAAAGAATCATGCTCATAGGGATAGAAGATGAATTGCACAAAAAGATCTGACCTTTATCGCATCGCCTCACATGGCCACCGTCGGGCTCACCCCAGCCCCAGAAGTGAGTGGACTACTCACGCCTCATCGCAATAACAGACATTGATGTATAAAAAGAAACTTGCATTAAAACTAAAAAGCCTTTACAATCCTGGCAATCAACTTTCGCAGAAAGCCAAAACCTTAAAAACCTTAGAACTCCTAAACTCTATGTGTAATTGTGTCTCTGAATTGGAATTAATAAAAAATCAGCCCCTAGGGCTTTATTTATAGCCTTCTAATCCTTGCTAACCAAGGATAGAATCTCCTATCTATATCTAACATTATATTTAAAATACTTAAAGATAAATAAAATGCTTTAAGGAAATAAATCAATAAGGAAAAAGATAAATCTAATTTAGGTAGGTCTTCATGTCTTGATAGATCTTGTCTCCCATGGATAGACTTGATAGAATTTGGATAGAATCTTCCTCCTTCGGCCCCAAGGAATCCCAACTCGACTAGGACAGCCCTCGACGACGCGTTTCTAGAGACTGGTCTACTCGACATCGACAAGGGCTCGTCGACCTCGACAAGGATTGTTCGTCGACTGGACTTCCCGGCTAGCTCTGCTCGATGTGGCTCGGACTTGGTTCACGGCGCTCGTCGATCTCGACTACTCCTTGTCGAGATCGACTAGGATTGTGCTCGGCTTCTCGTCCTCGACTTCTCGATCAGCGCTTTTCCTTGTCGACTCCGGGTGTGGCACTGGGCTTCGTCGATCTCGACTAGGGTCTTGTCGAGATCGAGTAACTTCCGGAGCTGGGTTGGTCTGGCTTTCTCGATCAGGCTCTGTCGACCAAGGCTGTGCTCGGACATGCTCGTCGAGATCGAGTAAGGTCTACTCGAGATCGAGTAAACTTGTCTCTCAGATTGATTCGACTGGTTCCGCTGCTTCTTTGACCTTGGACTTCTGTAGCCGATTCCCGAGCTTTTCTGACCTTCTGTAGAATTGCTGTAAAATGCCTCGAATTCTGCAAATTAAACAGAAACTGGTGTAGATTCCATAATTTGGCAAATAAACATAAACTACATAGGTTCTGTACTATCTTAGCCCAAATGAATGAAATGCATGCAGAAAACGATATAAACTTAAGTGTAAAACATGGCAGATTAGGCTCACAACAAACACCCCATACTTAAGTTTGCTTGTCCTCAAGCAATACTTTTAATCGTCATTCAGGGGAAGAATTCAAAACTCTCAACATATCAGATTCATTCTTATATGACCCTGCAATCAATTACCATCCTCGAAAAGGTACTAGTGTCACAAATTCATGCATGTGCAATTATACAAAAGCAACATCTACTCACAAAAGGAGGGTTATGCAAAAACAATTTTTATGTGACAAAGCATTAATAATCAAGAGGACTTTAATTTAAACTCAAATAAGAAGTAGATTGGTAAAAGGCTAAAGGTGGGCAATTTTTGGAAATGTGGTGCTTTTGATCCGGGGAAATGGAGTATTTCCAAACTGAATTTCATACCACATTCTTTCTCATATGATTCATCACCTTTCATATTGCTTTTCTCAATAATAATGCTTTTACCTCTCTGACCTCAGCACTGCCTTCTCGCGAGTCGCAAACATGGGTGTCATGAATGGCCCCGGATACTTAGTGCTTTGGACTCCTCACAATGTGTCCCATCTCTCCAAACTATTATCTCAGAGAGCAGGGTCAATCTACCTTTATCTCCTGAGGTGATTGGATTTTCTTTCACTCATTAAATTTTCCATATATTTCAAACAATTTCCAACCAAACTCCAATAATGATAATAATCACAACACACCATATAACATCTCCATAATGTAACATCATTCTCAACATAATCCCCGGATAAGGTAAAGAATGGAAATATTTAGATCATGTGGAGCAATATATGAAATAAGGCATATTATGGCTTTTGTGTAATGCATAAGCATAGGTATGGCTAGGATTATGAGCATTATATGGAAATATAAAGTCCTCTATCCTCTTATCATGCAACATGTCAAAAGCAACATCAAATTTTACCTCCTTTCATGGTTTTCAATAAAATATGCATTTCATTGTGACTTCCCTTTACTAGGCAATTTCATGCTATATCTCTAATGAATCCAATTTTGCATCGTTGAGTTCAATAAAGCTTCCATGACATTATTAAAAAAATTTCGATGGGGGTCATTTTTCAAACATCATTTTTCAAACTTTGGAAAACATGCATATAAGCACATAAATCAATAATGCATTCCAAAATAGCCATGTAGCAATTCTAAGAAATAATGCACAAGTAATGTCAAATATGATCAATATGCATGAAGTAAGCCCTTCCCCCACCCCATACTTAAACATTACAGTGTCCTCACTGTATAAAAACAAGGGTAAAGAAAGAAACTCACAAGACAGGTGTGTAGGGCCTCAAAATTTCGAATGGAAGCACCTCCTGGGCCGAGTATGTATATTGCTTGGTTCTATCCATGGACCTGAAAAGTGTAGAAGACATATACCCACAATAGCAAACCAAAAGTTCAAAACAAAAAAACAAAAAGCAACAAAGTCTCAAAAGTCCTAAAAAGTCTATGTACATGCTCTAGATTTTATAGTCGCTAGGCCGACTTTTCCATTTAGCTCAAGGTGGCATTTGCAGGGCCCATGTAGCTTGGGCCTCAAATAAGACTCCATTCTTGTCCCTCAGCTGTAATCCTCTAGAATGGATTTTGTTCACCACGAAAGGCCCCATCCGCTTCTTGTTGAATTTGTTGGGAAACCAATGATCCTTTGATTTAGAGACATAGAGCTTGTCTCCAACTTCATACTCCTTAGGCTCATCATTGGAAATCCTGCACAATCGCACATACCAAGGCAAACCTCTCCCATGTATAGATAAATCTTTAATGGAAATAGGAGAAGAAAGATCCATACCTTGGCTTACCTTCGCAGAGACGGAATCGGGGACCACTGTGTTTGGTCGATCTCGACTAGGGCTAGTCGATCTCGACGAGTCTGCAGTTTCTGGTGGTGGTCTGCTCGAAGATGCGGAAGTCGACGAAGGACAGGGCTTGTCGATCTCGACAAGGCTGGTCGACCTCGAGTAGCCTTCTGCTCCTGGTGTCTGCAGCGTCGATGAGGAAGGATCTGGTGGAGTCGAGTGGTGGTCGATCTCGACAAGCTTAGTCGAGATCGACGAGGATGGTCCGTCTGGTGGAGTCTGTGTCGAGGAAGACGGTGCCCGAGGATGCTGAAGTTGGTCGACATCGAGTAGCGTACTCGAGATCGACAAGGGCTCTGGTGCTGGAGTCGTCAGCGTCGAGGAAGGCGAAGTCGGGTTGGCCGAGTGGTGGTCGACCTCGACAAGCTTAGTCGAGATCGACGAGCCTGGTTTGTCTGGTTTGCTGCTCGACGATGCTGGTGCTGGTGGAGGCTCCTTGTTCTGGTCGAGATCGACTAGGGTCCTTGATGTCGAGGAGTCTTGGTCGATCTTGACCCCATACTTAGTCCCTGTCAAGGCATCCGAAAAATAATTAATCCACAACGACTTACCTGGGTCTGTGTCGATTGGATTCTCTGTGTTCTCCTTGAGGATTGCCATGATCTCCTCGACCTGGGCCTCCATGTCCCTCTTTTCCAGCTCCTCAGGGGTCATATTTCTGACCTTGGGTTCCCCGCAGGTGATGTAACCAGCTGAGATAGATTTGACCTCTTCCATTGGACCTGTATGCCTTTCAGTTTTATTAAAGGAATACTCAATTACCTCATCGCTGATGTTGAAGGTGAGCACTCCTTTCCTTACGCTTATGTTGGCATCCACCGTCGCCAAGAATGGTCTTCCTAAAATAATTGGACAAGCAGGATCTTCTTGCATATCAACAACTAAGAAATCAGCAGGGACAAAGAATTTACCTACTTGTACTGGCACATTGTCCACCATGCCTGTTGGGATGACCACAGTGTTGTTGGCCATGTAAAGTCTAGCATCCACAGGCTCTAGGGCACCTATCTTAAACTTGGACCAAATTGTTAAAGGCATTATACTTACACTAGCTCCAAGATCACATAAGGCATTAATTTTGTATGGACCAAACCCAATAGTTATAGCAAACTTACCTGGATCCGGCCTCTTCTCCAATATGTCCAGATGGCTGCACTCCTCTGTGATTTCAGCCATCGATCGCTTTTTGCTCAGAATCTCTTTCAGGAACTTGACATAGGATGGCATTTCATTGAGAGCTTCTGTGAAGGGGATGGTGACGTTGAGCTTCTGAAGCATCTTGATGAAGCGCTGAAATTTCTTTTCTGCCGGGTCCTTTAGAGATTTTATGGGGAAAGGCAGCTTCTTTTTCTGAGTCGGAGCCAGAACAGATGTCGGAGGTGCTGCAGGTTGCTCTATGTCGACCAGGAGCTCCTCGACATCGACTACAGTCTTGTCGACATCGACCAGGTTGGGCGTAGTCGAGTTGTTGTGCGGTGCAGACGAAGATTTTTACAGGTTCTCCTCGAGATCGACGAGGCTTTCGTCGAGATCGACTACAGGTTTGTCGACATCGAGTTGCTGTTCCTCGTTGTTCTTCTGCTTTCCGACCTCTGGCTCGTGCAATTGATGACCGCTTCTGAGTTTTACAGCAGCGATATGCCCAGTCTTTCCCTTAGGATTTGGTTCTGAAGATCCAAGGAGCGTACCCGACTGTCTGGAGATTCCCGCTGCTAGCTGACCAATCTGTGTATCAACTGATTTCCGCCAGATATTAATTTGCCCAAGCCTAGAGTTGACACCTTGCATCTGAGTATAGACGGAGTTGAAAGATTGCCTCGTTTAAGAGTGGTTCCTCCGTATTTCCTCCAAGACTGTCTGTATATCATCCTTTTTCTGGTCCCTTTCCGGATGTCCTGGAGCTCTGTAGGGCGGGGGGTTCCTAGGGACACCTTGGTTCCATTGTGGTTGCTGAAACCTTTGGTCCCCCATGTAGCGATTGGGACCCCCTGCGTAAGCTGCCTCCTCATGATGCTCTGCCATCCTGACTTGTTCTGCGTGTGGGCACTCAGGAGTGGTGTGCCTTTGCGATCCGCATTCAATGCAAGGCTGGTTGACAGAGAGATACTTTACTTGCTTGGTGAGCTTCTTATTCTGGTCTCTGTAGTACTGCTCCCTAACATCAGGATCAATCTCCTTAGGTGGCTCATAGAGGGGCATGGATGGTGCTGGCCTGGCGTATGGGTTCTCTTCATAGGTTGCAGTAGACCCATACTTGTTGTCGTAGTTAGTGAGCTTCTCCAGCACACCCCATGCGTCACTTGGCGGCATTGTCAGATACTCATAGCGAGTATAATGGTTGATTCTGTCCTTAGTGACTTGATCAAGAGAGTTGAAGAAGATCTCCTGAATGACGTAGGGTGGCTGTCCATGAGTAGGGCAAGATCGCAGAAGTTCCTTGTAGCGCTCTCATGCCTTTGCCAGCGGTTCCCCTTGCTTCTGTTTGAAGGCGGTGATTCTCTGGCGGAGATGTGCTGTTTTGGCGGGTGGGAAGAATTTGTTCAGAAACTCTTGCTCTACTTGGGCCCAGGTTGTGAGTGATCTTGCTTTCAGCCCTTCCAGCCATTTCAGTGCAGGCCCAGCGAGAGACCAGCGAAAAGATTTCATCTTGACATATTCCAGAGTTGTACCTTCAGCAAGAGTACGACACATGTCAGAAAAGTTTGTAATATGTTCAAGAGGACACTCATTAAATCTACCATAAAAGGTATTATTTTTAAGCTCTATAAGAAATTGAGTGCGAATTTCAAAAGAGTTATCAGGGATTAGAATCGCCGATTCAGGCACGACGAGAGTTGGGTGCATGTAGTCTTCTGCCGTGGTTGGATATTGGGCAAGCTCAGCCTGTGCTTGTTCCCTTGCTGCTTCTCAGCGGCGATAGCAGCATCTTTAGCGGCCAATTCCCTGGTAAGCCTAGCGACCAGCTGTTCCTGTGTCTCCGCAGCTGCCATGGCTCTTTGTAGTTTAGCTCGGATGTGAAATAGGCGTTCCGGTTCGTCTAAGGCGTCAAACTCAGGTGTTTGACCAGAACGGCGCATACACCTGTGAATTCACTCAAGAGAAAAGTGAGAACTGACTACCTAAGGCGCGAATGATTGCTTCCCCGGCAACGGCGCCAATTTGTTGTTGCAGGAGGATGGTCAAGTATGAAATAAATATGAAATAAAGTTCAGACTGACTTCCCTGTCTCAGCAAATAAATACAAGACTTCCTCCCGTTGTAGTAAGAGAATAGTCAGGATCGAATCCACGAGGAAGCACGTCAGCAGTTCTTAGGTAGCAACAGATCTCACAGGCAGAATAGCAGAAAGACAGAAACACAGAAACAAGGAAAGAAACAGAAATAAAAACAGAAAATAACAAACAAAAGCACTGAACCGAACGAAGACAGAAAAAACAAAGCAAAGCAGCAAATAAAAGCAAAGCAGAGGGCTCGTCGATCTCGACCACAGTCAACTCGAGATCGACGAAGGTAAGTCGACAGAAACAGAAAATTGGCGACAACAGAGAAAATTTCAACTCGACACAGACCAGTTCCTACTCGAGATCGACAAAGGCAGTACTCGATCTCGAGAAGCTCTACTCTATGTCGACAAGAAACAGAAACTTTAAAATGCAAATTTTCGAACCCAAACTCAGATTTTTGACAGAAATAAACTCAATATAATAAAAGACTCCCAAGACCAGGGTATCAACACCACAACGATAACCATGCAAAGTAACACATAAAGGCACAAAAGATCATGCTTTCCATCAAATAACTTTCGTCATTAACAAATAGGCATATAGAGGCTTTCGCATAAACCCTAATTGTTACTAACCCTTTTTCACATAATTAACCCAAGTTGCATTAAGATCACTTTCGCTTCAATAACACAAACAAGGATCACCTTCAACTCTCGCAAAAGAATCATGCTCATAGGGATAGAAGATGAATTGCACAAAAAGATCTGACCTTTATCGCATCGCCTCACATGGCCACCGTCGGGCTCACCCCAGCCCCAGAAGTGAGTGGACTACTCACGCCTCATCGCAATAACAGACATTGATGTATAAAAAGAAACTTGCATTAAAACTAAAAAGCCTTTACAATCCTGGCAATCAACTTTCGCAGAAAGCCAAAACCTTAAAAACCTTAGAACTCCTAAACTCTATGTGTAATTGTGTCTCTGAATTGGAATTAATAAAAAATCAGCCCCTAGGGCTTTATTTATAGCCTTCTAATCCTTGCTAACCAAGGATAGAATCTCCTATCTATATCTAACATTATATTTAAAATACTTAAAGATAAATAAAATGCTTTAAGGAAATAAATCAATAAGGAAAAAGATAAATCTAATTTAGGTAGGTCTTCATGTCTTGATAGATCTTGTCTCCCATGGATAGACTTGATAGAATTTGGATAGAATCTTCCTCCTTCGGCCCCAAGGAATCCCAACTCGACTAGGACAGCCCTCGACGACGCGTTTCTAGAGACTGGTCTACTCGACATCGACAAGGGCTCGTCGACCTCGACAAGGATTGTTCGTCGACTGGACTTCCCGGCTAGCTCTGCTCGATGTGGCTCGGACTTGGTTCACGGCGCTCGTCGATCTCGACTACTCCTTGTCGAGATCGACTAGGATTGTGCTCGGCTTCTCGTCCTCGACTTCTCGATCAGCGCTTTTCCTTGTCGACTCCGGGTGTGGCACTGGGCTTCGTCGATCTCGACTAGGGTCTTGTCGAGATCGAGTAACTTCCGGAGCTGGGTTGGTCTGGCTTTCTCGATCAGGCTCTGTCGACCAAGGCTGTGCTCGGACATGCTCGTCGAGATCGAGTAAGGTCTACTCGAGATCGAGTAAACTTGTCTCTCAGATTGATTCGACTGGTTCCGCTGCTTCTTTGACCTTGGACTTCTGTAGCCGATTCCCGAGCTTTTCTGACCTTCTGTAGAATTGCTGTAAAATGCCTCGAATTCTGCAAATTAAACAGAAACTGGTGTAGATTCCATAATTTGGCAAATAAACATAAACTACATAGGTTCTGTACTATCTTAGCCCAAATGAATGAAATGCATGCAGAAAACGATATAAACTTAAGTGTAAAACATGGCAGATTAGGCTCACAACAAACACCCCATACTTAAGTTTGCTTGTCCTCAAGCAATACTTTTAATCGTCATTCAGGGGAAGAATTCAAAACTCTCAACATATCAGATTCATTCTTATATGACCCTGCAATCAATTACCATCCTCGAAAAGGTACTAGTGTCACAAATTCATGCATGTGCAATTATACAAAAGCAACATCTACTCACAAAAGGAGGGTTATGCAAAAACAATTTTTATGTGACAAAGCATTAATAATCAAGAGGACTTTAATTTAAACTCAAATAAGAAGTAGATTGGTAAAAGGCTAAAGGTGGGCAATTTTTGGAAATGTGGTGCTTTTGATCCGGGGAAATGGAGTATTTCCAAACTGAATTTCATACCACATTCTTTCTCATATGATTCATCACCTTTCATATTGCTTTTCTCAATAATAATGCTTTTACCTCTCTGACCTCAGCACTGCCTTCTCGCGAGTCGCAAACATGGGTGTCATGAATGGCCCCGGATACTTAGTGCTTTGGACTCCTCACAATGTGTCCCATCTCTCCAAACTATTATCTCAGAGAGCAGGGTCAATCTACCTTTATCTCCTGAGGTGATTGGATTTTCTTTCACTCATTAAATTTTCCATATATTTCAAACAATTTCCAACCAAACTCCAATAATGATAATAATCACAACACACCATATAACATCTCCATAATGTAACATCATTCTCAACATAATCCCCGGATAAGGTAAAGAATGGAAATATTTAGATCATGTGGAGCAATATATGAAATAAGGCATATTATGGCTTTTGTGTAATGCATAAGCATAGGTATGGCTAGGATTATGAGCATTATATGGAAATATAAAGTCCTCTATCCTCTTATCATGCAACATGTCAAAAGCAACATCAAATTTTACCTCCTTTCATGGTTTTCAATAAAATATGCATTTCATTGTGACTTCCCTTTACTAGGCAATTTCATGCTATATCTCTAATGAATCCAATTTTGCATCGTTGAGTTCAATAAAGCTTCCATGACATTATTAAAAAAATTTCGATGGGGGTCATTTTTCAAACATCATTTTTCAAACTTTGGAAAACATGCATATAAGCACATAAATCAATAATGCATTCCAAAATAGCCATGTAGCAATTCTAAGAAATAATGCACAAGTAATGTCAAATATGATCAATATGCATGAAGTAAGCCCTTCCCCCACCCCATACTTAAACATTACAGTGTCCTCACTGTATAAAAACAAGGGTAAAGAAAGAAACTCACAAGACAGGTGTGTAGGGCCTCAAAATTTCGAATGGAAGCACCTCCTGGGCCGAGTATGTATATTGCTTGGTTCTATCCATGGACCTGAAAAGTGTAGAAGACATATACCCACAATAGCAAACCAAAAGTTCAAAACAAAAAAACAAAAAGCAACAAAGTCTCAAAAGTCCTAAAAAGTCTATGTACATGCTCTAGATTTTATAGTCGCTAGGCCGACTTTTCCATTTAGCTCAAGGTGGCATTTGCAGGGCCCATGTAGCTTGGGCCTCAAATAAGACTCCATTCTTGTCCCTCAGCTGTAATCCTCTAGAATGGATTTTGTTCACCACGAAAGGCCCCATCCGCTTCTTGTTGAATTTGTTGGGAAACCAATGATCCTTTGATTTAGAGACATAGAGCTTGTCTCCAACTTCATACTCCTTAGGCTCATCATTGGAAATCCTGCACAATCGCACATACCAAGGCAAACCTCTCCCATGTATAGATAAATCTTTAATGGAAATAGGAGAAGAAAGATCCATACCTTGGCTTACCTTCGCAGAGACGGAATCGGGGACCACTGTGTTTGGTCGATCTCGACTAGGGCTAGTCGATCTCGACGAGTCTGCAGTTTCTGGTGGTGGTCTGCTCGAAGATGCGGAAGTCGACGAAGGACAGGGCTTGTCGATCTCGACAAGGCTGGTCGACCTCGAGTAGCCTTCTGCTCCTGGTGTCTGCAGCGTCGATGAGGAAGGATCTGGTGGAGTCGAGTGGTGGTCGATCTCGAAAAGCTTAGTCGAGATCGACGAGGATGGTCCGTCTGGTGGAGTCTGTGTCGAGGAAGACGGTGCCCGAGGATGCTGAAGTTGGTCGACATCGAGTAGCGTACTCGAGATCGACAAGGGCTCTGGTGCTGGAGTCGTCAGCGTCGAGGAAGGCGAAGTCGGGTTGGCCGAGTGGTGGTCGACCTCGACAAGCTTAGTCGAGATCGACGAGCCTGGTTTGTCTGGTTTGCTGCTCGACGATGCTGGTGCTGGTGGAGGCTCCTTGTTCTGGTCGAGATCGACTAGGGTCCTTGATGTCGAGGAGTCTTGGTCGATCTTGACCCCATACTTAGTCCCTGTCAAGGCATCCGAAAAATAATTAATCCACAACGACTTACCTGGGTCTGTGTCGATTGGATTCTCTGTGTTCTCCTTGAGGATTGCCATGATCTCCTCGACCTGGGCCTCCATGTCCCTCTTTTCCAGCTCCTCAGGGGTCATATTTCTGACCTTGGGTTCCCCGCAGGTGATGTAACCAGCTGAGATAGATTTGACCTCTTCCATTGGACCTGTATGCCTTTCAGTTTTATTAAAGGAATACTCAATTACCTCATCGCTGATGTTGAAGGTGAGCACTCCTTTCCTTACGCTTATGTTGGCATCCACCGTCGCCAAGAATGGTCTTCCTAAAATAATTGGACAAGCAGGATCTTCTTGCATATCAACAACTAAGAAATCAGCAGGGACAAAGAATTTACCTACTTGTACTGGCACATTGTCCACCATGCCTGTTGGGATGACCACAGTGTTGTTGGCCATGTAAAGTCTAGCATCCACAGACTCTAGGGCACCTATCTTAATCTTGGACCAAATTGTTAAAGGCATTATACTTACACTAGCTCCAAGATCACATAAGGCATTAATTTTGTATGGACCAAACCCAATAGTTATAGCAAACTTACCTGGATCCGGCCTCTTCTCCAATATGTCCAGATGGCTGCACTCCTCTGTGATTTCAGCCATCGATCGCTTTTTGCTCAGAATCTCTTTCAGGAACTTGACATAGGATGGCATTTCATTGAGAGCTTCTGTGAAGGGGATGGTGACGTTGAGCTTCTGAAGCATCTTGATGAAGCGCTGAAATTTCTTTTCTGCCGGGTCCTTTAGAGATTTTATGGGGAAAGGCAGCTTCTTTTTCTGAGTCGGAGCCAGAACAGATGTCGGAGGTGCTGCAGGTTGCTCTATGTCGACCAGGGGCTCCTCGACATCGACTACAGTCTTGTCGACATCGACCAGGTTGGGCGTAGTCGAGTTGTTGTGCGGTGCAGACGAAGATTTTTGCAGGTTCTCCTCGAGATCGACGAGGCTTTCGTCGAGATCGACTACAGGTTTGTCGACATCGAGTTGCTGTTCCTCGTTGTTCTTCTGCTTTCCGACCTCTGGCTCGTGCAATTGATGACCGCTTCTGAGTTTTACAGCAGCGATATGCCCAGTCTTTCCCTTAGGATTTGGTTCTGAAGATCCAAGGAGCGTACCCGACTGTCTGGAGATTCCCGCTGCTAGCTGACCAATCTGTGTATCAACTGATTTCCGCCAGATATTAATTTGCCCAAGCCTAGAGTTGACACCTTGCATCTGAGTATAGACGGAGTTGAAAGATTGCCTCGTTTAAGAGTGGTTCCTCCGTATTTCCTCCAAGACTGTCTGTATATCATCCTTTTTCTGGTCCCTTTCCGGATGTCCTGGAGCTCTGTAGGGCGGGGGGTTCCTAGGGACACCTTGGTTCCATTGTGGTTGCTGAAACCTTTGGTCCCCCATGTAGCGATTGGGACCCCCTGCGTAAGCTGCCTCCTCATGATGCTCTGCCATCCTGACTTGTTCTGCGTGTGGGCACTCAGGAGTGGTGTGCCTTTGCGATCCGCATTCAATGCAAGGCTAGTTGACAGAGAGATACTTTACTTGCTTGGTGAGCTTCTTATTCTGGTCTCTGTAGTACTGCTCCCTAACATCAGGATCAATCTCCTTAGGTGGCTCATAGAGGGGCATGGATGGTGCTGGCCTGGCGTATGGGTTCTCTTCATAGGTTGCAGTAGACCCATACTTGTTGTCGTAGTTAGTGAGCTTCTCCAGCACACCCCATGCGTCACTTGGCGGCATTGTCAGATACTCATAGCGAGTATAATGGTTGATTCTGTCCTTAGTGACTTGATCAAGAGAGTTGAAGAAGATCTCCTGAATGACGTAGGGTGGCTGTCCATGAGTAGGGCAAGATCGCAGAAGTTCCTTGTAGCGCTCTCATGCCTTTGCCAGCGGTTCCCCTTGCTTCTGTTTGAAGGCGGTGATTCTCTGGCGGAGATGTGCTGTTTTGGCGGGTGGGAAGAATTTGTTCAGAAACTCTTGCTCTACTTGGGCCCAGGTTGTGAGTGATCTTGCTTTCAGCCCTTCCAGCCATTTCAGTGCAGGCCCAGCGAGAGACCAGCGAAAAGATTTCATCTTGACATATTCCAGAGTTGTACCTTCAGCAAGAGTACGACACATGTCAGAAAAGTTTGTAATATGTTCAAGAGGACACTCATTAAATCTACCATAAAAGGCATTATTTTTAAGCTCTATAAGAAATTGAGTGCGAATTTCAAAAGAGTTATCAGGGATTAGAATCGCCGATTCAGGCACGACGAGAGTTGGGTGCATGTAGTCTTCTGCCGTGGTTGGATATTGGGCAAGCTCAGCCTGTGCTTGTTCCCTTGCTGCTTCTCAGCGGCGATAGCAGCATCTTTAGCGGCCAATTCCCTGGTAAGCCTAGCGACCAGCTGTTCCTGTGTCTCCGCAGCTGCCATGGCTCTTTGTAGTTTAGCTCGGATGTGAAATAGGCGTTCCGGTTCGTCTAAGGCGTCAAACTCAGGTGTTTGACCAGAACGGCGCATACACCTGTGAATTCACTCAAGAGAAAAGTGAGAACTGACTACCTAAGGCGCGAATGATTGCTTCCCCGGCAACGGCGCCAATTTGTTGTTGCAGGAGGATGGTCAAGTATGAAATAAATATGAAATAAAGTTCAGACTGACTTCCCTGTCTCAGCAAATAAATACAAGACTTCCTCCCGTTGTAGTAAGAGAATAGTCAGGATCGAATCCACGAGGAAGCACGTCAGCAGTTCTTAGGTAGCAACAGATCTCACAGGCAGAATAGCAGAAAGACAGAAACACAGAAACAAGGAAAGAAACAGAAATAAAAACAGAAAATAACAAACAAAAGCACTGAACCGAACGAAGACAGAAAAAACAAAGCAAAGCAGCAAATAAAAGCAAAGCAGAGGGCTCGTCGATCTCGACCACAGTCAACTCGAGATCGACGAAGGTAAGTCGACAGAAACAGAAAATTGGCGACAACAGAGAAAATTTCAACTCGACACAGACCAGTTCCTACTCGAGATCGACAAAGGCAGTACTCGATCTCGAGAAGCTCTACTCTATGTCGACAAGAAACAGAAACTTTAAAATGCAAATTTTCGAACCCAAACTCAGATTTTTGACAGAAATAAACTCAATATAATAAAAGACTCCCAAGACCAGGGTATCAACACCACAACGATAACCATGCAAAGTAACACATAAAGGCACAAAAGATCATGCTTTCCATCAAATAACTTTCGTCATTAACAAATAGGCATATAGAGGCTTTCGCATAAACCCTAATTGTTACTAACCCTTTTTCACATAATTAACCCAAGTTGCATTAAGATCACTTTCGCTTCAATAACACAAACAAGGATCACCTTCAACTCTCGCAAAAGAATCATGCTCATAGGGATAGAAGATGAATTGCACAAAAAGATCTGACCTTTATCGCATCGCCTCACATGGCCACCGTCGGGCTCACCCCAGCCCCAGAAGTGAGTGGACTACTCACGCCTCATCGCAATAACAGACATTGATGTATAAAAAGAAACTTGCATTAAAACTAAAAAGCCTTTACAATCCTGGCAATCAACTTTCGCAGAAAGCCAAAACCTTAAAAACCTTAGAACTCCTAAACTCTATGTGTAATTGTGTCTCTGAATTGGAATTAATAAAAAATCAGCCCCTAGGGCTTTATTTATAGCCTTCTAATCCTTGCTAACCAAGGATAGAATCTCCTATCTATATCTAACATTATATTTAAAATACTTAAAGATAAATAAAATGCTTTAAGGAAATAAATCAATAAGGAAAAAGATAAATCTAATTTAGGTAGGTCTTCATGTCTTGATAGATCTTGTCTCCCATGGATAGACTTGATAGAATTTGGATAGAATCTTCCTCCTTCGGCCCCAAGGAATCCCAACTCGACTAGGACAGCCCTCGACGACGCGTTTCTAGAGACTGGTCTACTCGACATCGACAAGGGCTCGTCGACCTCGACAAGGATTGTTCGTCGACTGGACTTCCCGGCTAGCTCTGCTCGATGTGGCTCGGACTTGGTTCACGGCGCTCGTCGATCTCGACTACTCCTTGTCGAGATCGACTAGGATTGTGCTCGGCTTCTCGTCCTCGACTTCTCGATCAGCGCTTTTCCTTGTCGACTCCGGGTGTGGCACTGGGCTTCGTCGATCTCGACTAGGGTCTTGTCGAGATCGAGTAACTTCCGGAGCTGGGTTGGTCTGGCTTTCTCGATCAGGCTCTGTCGACCAAGGCTGTGCTCGGACATGCTCGTCGAGATCGAGTAAGGTCTACTCGAGATCGAGTAAACTTGTCTCTCAGATTGATTCGACTGGTTCCGCTGCTTCTTTGACCTTGGACTTCTGTAGCCGATTCCCGAGCTTTTCTGACCTTCTGTAGAATTGCTGTAAAATGCCTCGAATTCTGCAAATTAAACAGAAACTGGTGTAGATTCCATAATTTGGCAAATAAACATAAACTACATAGGTTCTGTACTATCTTAGCCCAAATGAATGAAATGCATGCAGAAAATGATATAAACTTAAGTGTAAAACATGGCAGATTAGGCTCACAACAAACACCCCATACTTAAGTTTGCTTGTCCTCAAGCAATACTTTTAATCGTCATTCAGGGGAAGAATTCAAAACTCTCAACATATCAGATTCATTCTTATATGACCCTGCAATCAATTACCATCCTCGAAAAGGTACTAGTGTCACAAATTCATGCATGTGCAATTATACAAAAGCAACATCTACTCACAAAAGGAGGGTTATGCAAAAACAATTTTTATGTGACAAAGCATTAATAATCAAGAGGACTTTAATTTAAACTCAAATAAGAAGTAGATTGGTAAAAGGCTAAAGGTGGGCAATTTTTGGAAATGTGGTGCTTTTGATCCGGGGAAATGGAGTATTTCCAAACTGAATTTCATACCACATTCTTTCTCATATGATTCATCACCTTTCATATTGCTTTTCTCAATAATAATGCTTTTACCTCTCTGACCTCAGCACTGCCTTCTCGCGAGTCGCAAACATGGGTGTCATGAATGGCCCCGGATACTTAGTGCTTTGGACTCCTCACAATGTGTCCCATCTCTCCAAACTATTATCTCAGAGAGCAGGGTCAATCTACCTTTATCTCCTGAGGTGATTGGATTTTCTTTCACTCATTAAATTTTCCATATATTTCAAACAATTTCCAACCAAACTCCAATAATGATAATAATCACAACACACCATATAACATCTCCATAATGTAACATCATTCTCAACATAATCCCCGGATAAGGTAAAGAATGGAAATATTTAGATCATGTGGAGCAATATATGAAATAAGGCATATTATGGCTTTTGTGTAATGCATAAGCATAGGTATGGCTAGGATTATGAGCATTATATGGAAATATAAAGTCCTCTATCCTCTTATCATGCAACATGTCAAAAGCAACATCAAATTTTACCTCCTTTCATGGTTTTCAATAAAATATGCATTTCATTGTGACTTCCCTTTACTAGGCAATTTCATGCTATATCTCTAATGAATCCAATTTTGCATCGTTGAGTTCAATAAAGCTTCCATGACATTATTAAAAAAATTTCGATGGGGGTCATTTTTCAAACATCATTTTTCAAACTTTGGAAAACATGCATATAAGCACATAAATCAATAATGCATTCCAAAATAGCCATGTAGCAATTCTAAGAAATAATGCACAAGTAATGTCAAATATGATCAATATGCATGAAGTAAGCCCTTCCCCCACCCCATACTTAAACATTACAGTGTCCTCACTGTATAAATCGGTCAAGTTCTCCTTAGAACGGATCTTCTTCGGGTTTTCTGCTAAACCAATTGGGGGAAGCTCATAAGGAATCCAAACCTCCTCCGACTCTTGATCCGCGGACTGAGAAATAGATGAAGCCCCCACGTCCACTGAAGAACTAGCACCCGACTCATCCACGTCCCTTGGATTTTCATCTTCCATGCATCCCTTCGAAGAAGAAGAAACTGTGTAAGGAGAAGAATAGTAATCAGGGTCAGAACGCTTTCGGCGCCTTCTCACCTTAATAGGAGTACCAGTAGGACCAACTCGATCCGGAGTAGACGCGGATGTGGAAGAAAATGACTCCAACGAAGAATCATCAGAGTTGGAAGAAGAACTCCCAGAAGAGGAAGAAAGAACCTCTGGAGTCGGACGCCGCCTGAGAGGATGAAGCGACACCACTCCTCCATCTTTCACCTCTCTCAAAATCTTCTAACAAATCGCGCTCCTCGCTGAGATTAGCCATTTCCAAAGAAACTAGAAGAAAATCGTATGAAATTTCACTTACACAAAGCAAAATCTCATCCAAAAACACATTCAGAGACACACTTGCACCCAAGTTTACGATCTAAATGTTAAGAAGTCAAAAAACTTAACAAAGAAAAATCAAGAACAGTTTAGAACAAGGAGAAATACCTTGAAAAGTTGAAGAAAACCGCCAGAAATTCCAAGCAAACAACTGGAAACCTAGAAAACCGCCGCCGAAAAACCTAGAGATGGATAAGGATAAAATCTCTGATAAAGCAGAAGAAGACAAGTGTGGAGTAAAAAAGAAACGGGACGGGGTAACTTATAGGGAATTACTGACGTTTGAACTTCCAAGCATAAATGGGCCTGATGGGCCCAAATTGGGCCAAAAGCCTATAAGGAAAAGGCCCACCACCTCTAAGTCAGAATTATACTAGTAACGAAACTACAGATGTTTACTTAAGAGATCTTTATCGATCCGCGTCAATCCCAGGATTGGAATCAACACGACCCGAGGAGCTGTGACTAAACCAATATTAAAAACATCTGTAAAGATATAAAAATAGTAAAGTAAAGAACACCAATCAATTAATGAAAAGGGAAATAACATTATCCCAAATAATGTCCGCGGATAATTATCCAAGAGCCGACTCATGAACAATCATCTGCGGATAGTAGAGAGTGGGCACGTGGCGGTCATGCCCACCCCCCACGAGTAGAACACGTGTCGAATGGCGAACACCATGTGGCACAACATTCGAGACCACCCAAGACCTATAAAAGCGAGAAACCTCACTAGAATTGGAGGACTTTTCGGAAGAGAGGGAGGTGAAGAGGTGGATCTAGGCCTAGTGAACTCAATAAGAAAGAAGAATCAGGAGAAGAATTCGTACGTGTCATAGAGAATCTATTTCGTAGCAAACATCAAAACCGTTCACTGGACCTACTCCGCGGATATAGATCTTGTTCGTCCTTAGAATAATTTTCTATTAAGGGACAAGACTGTTGTTGTTGATCCTCGAGATAGCCAACAGCGACAGGTAAGCTAACCAATTTTCCGAACTGTCCAAAAAAACTCGATAAGGGAATCACATTTCAGAACAACAGTCATGTCACTTCCCGCGGCACAGGTTGGGCCGCGTCGATTATCTCGATGCGGGTCAGGTAAGCCCGTTGGGAATATTGATCACTTCATCAGGTATACTCCCGGGCCCCACTAAAAATGGCGGCTTTGAGAGATCGAGATTTTTCAGGTAGATTCCCGGGTCCCACTTAAAATGGAGGCCTTGAAACATCGAGCCTTTTCACCATCTCTATCTTATTTTTCCTAATATTATTTTTCAACCTCCAATGTTTTTCGGACAATAACTAAAATATTTAGTTCTCTATGTTTGATTAATTGCGGTTAAAAATAGTGTTGCTACACTAACTGAATTAGTCAAAGAATCAAAGCTCAAACTTCATAACCAGGGATGATATTAGCATCCTACCCAAATTCAATCAAATTTATCATCATTGCACCAAAAATTCAAATTGATCATCATTTAAACAGGTTCAAGGACAAAATTACCTCATACTGAGTATTATATATAGGCACATATATACACCCGAAACCATATTGATAACTCCCTCCCTTGATGGAAAATGGTATAAATGTTTCAAGGGCTTTGACAGGATGTTTGTGTCAAAGGCATTGACGCATTAACAGTTGATGAAATACAAAACCTATATTATTTGTCCAAATATTATT
The DNA here is from genome assembly GCA_963922045.1 of Persicaria maculosa. NCBI lineage: Eukaryota > Viridiplantae > Streptophyta > Magnoliopsida > Caryophyllales > Polygonaceae > Persicaria > Persicaria maculosa. Next base: position 16,033,379 of record OY998258.1, read on the forward strand.
TTATCTTATTATATACTTCCGTTATATTATATGTATATGTTGGACTAACCATTTCAGGAAGTATATTCGAGATTATCTCTTTCCTTTGGTGCATATGAGGAGATCTTATTCAAAAACGGATCATGGCTTCAAAGTGTCCATATATAGAAGATTGAAGAATCAAGCCTGATTCATGGAGCCGTTGGTGAAGATCCTCAGGCGCCATTCCACTCTTATATAAAGGAAAGAAAGAAGAAGACAGAAAAAACGAGAATACACAAGTGCTACACACGAGTTTCATTCATTCAAGCGATCTGTCTTCCAAGTGTCTCTCTGCTAAGCGCTCAAAGAGTTTGTTGTTTATTTCAAAGCCTTTGAGAGTCACTGTGAGCTTATAGGATATATTCATTTCAAGTGTTACTCGAGAGTTTATAACTCGGGAAGTTGCACTAGGCTATTGATTTGCGAGAGTTAGAGGATTGTACTAGATAGCTGAGAGAGGTGGGGCTCTTCTAGATTGGTCTAGGACTCCAAGGGAACGTGAGTTGACTAGATTGCAATTGTATAGGAGAGAGGCTTCTCGGTGAGCTATTAGGATCCTAAGCTAAGCAATCAATAAAGCCTTTGAATCCTAGGGTTGTGGAAGAACCCTAGGCGGGGACGTAGGCCAAGTTGTGCTGAACCTCATAAACAATTACTCGTGTCCTTTACTTATTTGCTTTACCTTATTTCCGCACTTGGTTCGAATTGTTTAACTTTGTGATTCAGGTTTTTCTCAAAGGTTTTGGTACAAGCTCCAAAAGTCTTGAGACTTTCTGCGAAAAACGGGCATACTCTATTCAACCCCCCCTTCTAGAGTATTTCTTACTACATTGTTTTTACATTATCGAACCTTCAATTGGTATCAGATCTTTACTCACTGTTTTTTATCTAACAATCTTGTGAGTTTTCGATCATGTCTGGTGAAGCAAGCGGAGGATTTGCACAGGGAAGGTCCACAAGCAGACCGTCACTCTTTGTAGGAAACAACTTTGTCCACTGGAGATCTTTGATGAAGATGTTCATCATAGACCAAGATCTAGAGCTTTGGAACATTATAGAGAATGGCCCGAAGATTCCAGAAAAAGATGGACCAAATGACACCAAAGTTGCAAAGAAGGAGTCTGAATACAACCAAGCAGATCTTGAAACCATCTCCAAAAACTACAGGGCTATTAACTTACTTTATTGTGGTCTTAGCACTGATGAGTTTAACCGTATTTCCTCTTGTAGGTCAGCTAAAGAGATTTGGGACAAGTTGGTCGTCACCTATGAAGGAACGAGCCAAGTGAAAGACACCAAGATCAGCATCTTCCTTCGAAAGTATGAGCTCTTTAAGATGAAGTCTGATGAGTCAATCAAGGCCATGTTCACACGATTCACAGAAATCACCAACAACCTTGACTCTCTCGGCAAGAGCTTTACCAACGTTGAGAAAGTAAGGAAGATACTGAGGTGCCTTCCAAAGGAGAAATGGGGTCCAAAAGTAACAGCTATAGAGGAAGCCCAGGACCTCACCACTCTACCCCTTGATGACCTTCTTGGAAAGCTGATCACGCATGAGATGATCCTTAATGAAGACGATGGAGAACTTCCAGCTAGCACTAAGAACTTGGCACTCAAGTCTAAGAAGGATGAGCCCAAGGATGGATCTGATTCCGAAGATGAGGATGACGATGAGGATGATCCTTTTGCTCTTATCACAAGAGGCCTTGCTAGAATTCTCAAAATGAAGAAGCAATTCAACAACAAGGATGGATCAGAGACTTCAAAATTTCGAGGTAAGCCTCAATACAACAAGTATGAAAAGAAGACTAAACCGTTGTCCTGTTTTGAATGTGGTGAAACAGATCATCTTGTGAAGGACTGCCCTCAAAAGACAAAGAGCCAGCCCAAGAAAGGTGACAAATGGAAGAAGAAAGCCACGGTGGCTACTTGGAGTGATTCCGACTCTGACTCCGACGATGAGAAGGCCAACATTTGTCTTATGGCCTTAGAAAATGAATCCCACGATGAAAAGCTTGAAGCTACTGTAAGAGAATTTATGGAAAGTCCAAAAGAGGTATTATCGGAATTCCTTTCAAATATGATTGCCAATGAAGAGAAGCTTATTGCCCAAACTAACATTCTTATTAAGAGAACTGTGGACCAGGAAAGAACTATTGAGGATCTGTCTATGAGGGTCAAAGGTCTTGAAGCTTCTTATTCAGGTCTTGACATTAAAGTCAAGACGCTTGACTCGGAGAAATCTGAACTCAAGCAAGATCTCTCCTCTCTAAGAAATGAGCATCAGGACTTAGAGAACGAGAAGATCTCCCTGAATAATAAGTTTCTAGACCAACAGACAGCCCTCATAAGTTTTACCAAATCCAAAGGCACTCTTGATAAGATGTTGGGTGAGCAACAAAGCTCTCTAAACAAAAGTGGTATTGGTTACAATCCAAAGTTTTTAAAGAAGCAACACATTACCACTTTTGTAAAGGCAAAAGGAAGCAGAACCTCTCCTATATGTCACCATTGTGCTAGAAAGGGACATGTAAAAGAGACCTGCCCTTATAGGAGAAAGGATCCATACATTATTCGTAATACATTTCCTGTTCATTTGAGAAAAGAACGGATAACACAAGTTTGGGTCCCCAAAGGCACTATTCTACCAAATATGGTTTACCCCAACAATGGATCCAAATTTGCTTATTGGTCTAGCCACAAAGGTTGATGTTTGTTTTGCAGGAGATCACCAAGGTGAAAGAACACAAATGGATTATTGATAGTGGATGCTCGAGGCATATGAGTGGGAAGAGTTCTCTCTTTCATGATCTAAAGGAGCAATCCACGGGAACAATCACTCTTGGTGACAAAGGAAAATGTGACATCGTTGGTATTGGTAGTGTTGGAAGTGATTCCAGCCATAGTATTAAAAATGTCTATCTTGTTAATGGTTTAAAGTATAATCTGCTTAGTGTTTCTCAATTATGTGATAGTGGTAACAATGTCAGATTTAACAAGAAAAGTTGTATAGTGTGCAGAGAAGATACAGGTGAAGTTATTTTGACTGCATATCGTTACAACAACATATACGCTGTAAATGCTGATCAAGTGGCACAAGGAAGCTTAACTTGTCTAAAGGCTTTGACGGACGATCCAAAGCTTTGGCACAGGAGACTCGGTCATGTGAGTCCACATACGCTACAGAAGCTTGTGTCCAAAGGGCTTGTAAGAGGGCTACCTGAAATGGACTTCAAAGGTATTGATATGTGCAATGCATGCACACGAGGTAAACAAACACGTAGCTCCTTCAAACCCAAAAAGGTTGTAAGTTCTTCTAGACCCCTTGAACTTTTACATATGGATTTATGTGGTCCTATGCGAGTCAAATCTCCCAATGGTAAAAAGTACATGCTAGTTGTTGTCGATGACTTTTCAAGATATACTTGGGTTGCATTTTTGAAAGAAAAATCAGAGGCCTTATTTGAGTTTTCAAAACTTTGTAAGGAGTTGCAAACTTTAAGAAATGAGCCCATAGTGTCTATTCGGAGTGATCATGGTAGGGAGTTTGATCAACTTCAATTTGATTTGTTTTGTGCTAAATATGGCATCTCCCATAACTTTTCTCCTCCTAGGACACCTCAACAAAACGGGGTTGTGGAACGCAAGAACCGCACCTTAGAGGATATGGCCAGGACTATGCTTTTAGAAAATGCATTACCTAAAACCTATTGGGCTGAAGCTGTTAACACAGCTAACTATATTTTGAATCGTTGTCTTATTCGTTCTATCTTAAAGAAAACTCCTTATGAACTTTTCAAAGGCCGCAAACCACTTATATCTTATTTTAAACCCTTTGGCTGTACTTGTTTTGTTCATAACAATGGAAAAGATAACCTTGGGAAATTTGATGCGCGTAGTGATGAAGGTATATTTCTTGGCTATTCCACGAGTAGCAAAGCTTATAGAATCTTCAATAAAAGGACCCAGGTTGTTGAAGAAAGTATACATGTTATTTTTGATGAATGCAATGACGGTGCTTTGAGTGAAAGTGTTGCAGATATAGATCTTAACATCCATGAAGAGAACGAGGATGGTGATGTTGCTGCTACCAAGAACACAGAGAAGAGGAACATGCAGGAACCGATTCTTGACACTGAAGAATTGGTCCAAGGTGTTGAAGATTCGTCCAAAACCCTTGGTGTCCAATCCAACAGTGTTGAGACGTCAGAAACTGTTGTAACTGAACCTAACAGGACCACGGAGTCAGATACACTACAAGTCAATCCTACAAGTGTGATGAATCAAGGAGCTGAGACTAGCAAAAGGAAATTCAAATACTCCTCATCACACTCATTAAAGGATATCATTTCTGACCCTACTTCTAGTGTTCAAACTCGTTCTAAACTTAAAGATCTTTGTGCTTTTCACGCGTTTGTTTCTCTTATTGAGCCAAAGAAGGTAGATGAGGCACTTCAGGAGCCAGACTGGATCATTGCTATGCAAAGTGAGCTTAACGAATTTGAAAGGAACAAAGTCTGGACCTTGAAGCCTAGGCCAAAGCATCAATCAGTCATTGGCACTCGATGGGTGTTTCGAAACAAGCTAGATGAGAATGGTAAGGTTGTGAGGAACAAGGCAAGGCTTGTTGCTCAAGGCTACAATCAAGAGGAAGGTATTGACTATGAGGAGACCTTTGCTCCCGTAGCCAGGCTTGAAGCCATTCGCATTCTATTAGCATTTGCATCTTTTATGAGCATAAAGTTATATCAAATGGATGTCAAGTGTGCTTTTCTCAATGGTTTCTTAGAGGAAGAAGTTTATGTGGCTCAACCCCCAGGTTTTGAAAGCTCAGAATTTCCCAATCATGTTTATAAACTTGACAAAGCGCTTTATGGTTTGAAACAAGCCCCAAGAGCTTGGTATGAGCGCTTGTCAAAATATCTTTTAGAAAATGATTTTAAAAGGGGGTTGATCGACAAGACTCTTTTTATCAAGACCAAAGGAAAGGACATTTTGGTTATTCAAATTTATGTTGATGATATATTATTTGGTGCTACTAACACATCTTTGTGCAAGGAATTTTCTGACATCATGTGCAGTGAATTTGAGATGAGCTTGATGGGTGAACTCAACTTCTTTTTGGGATTACAAGCTCATCAATCCAAGAAAGGGATCTTTGTCAACCAAAGCAAGTACACTAAGGATCTCTTGAAGAAATTCAAGATGGATCAATCCAAAGCAGCCAAGACTCCCATGAGCTCAACATTGTCTCTAGATCAAGACAAGACTGGAACAAGTGTCAATCAAAAGGAGTATCGAGGAATGATTGGATCTTTATTATATCTCACGGCTAGTAGACCTGACATCATGTTTAGTGTTTGCATGTGTGCTAGGTTTCAAGCTGATCCTAAAGAATCTCACCTCGTGGCTGTGAAGAGGATCTTTCGATATCTCAATGGCACTAAGGAGCTTGGACTATGGTACCCAAAGCAAAAGGATTTCACTTTAATTGGATACTCTGATGCAGATTTTGCAGGCTATAAGGTGGATAGGAAGAGCACATCAGGATGTTGCCAATTCTTAGGAGCATCTTTGATCAGTTGGCACTCAAAGAAGCAAAATTCAGTTGCTCTATCCACTGCAGAAGCCGAATACATTGCAGCTGGAGCCTGTTGCTCCCAAATCCTTTGGATAGCTCAACAAATGCAAGATCTTGGCATCAACCTCAAAGGGATCCCAATTAAGTGTGACAATACAAGTGCCATATCCATCACTAAGAATCCTGTTCAGCATTCAAGAACCAAGCATATTGATGTAAGGCATCATTTCATTAGAGATCATGTTGAAAAAGGTGATGTGTCCATATCTTTTATTTCCACTGATTATCAATGGGCTGACATTTTCACTAAGCCTTTGGCAGAGGACAGATTCACCTTCATTAGACGAGAGATTGGGATGCTTAACAAGGATGCACTTTCGTAGGGGGAGCTTTCCCTTTACGAAAGATAAATTCTACTTAGTGTCAAGACCCTTGAGAACCATGTCAAGGTGTGTGAACTAAATGGTGGAGTACATATATCGGATCATATATTTTTGGTTAATATCTTTTTAGATATTTAATCAATTATATTTGTTTTAATCGGATTTCAAAAATTGCCTTAAACCGCTAGAGATATTTTATTTTTGGAAATAGATTTTTTAGTTACCTTGTCCGATTTTAATGGTTATTTGAATTTGAATTTGAATTTGAAAACCTTTCAAATCTTAGCAATGTAATGATTTCTTTCCTTGGAACCCTAAACCCATCCCATCAATCCGTCACCCTCTCTCTCTACTTAAACCAAATCCTGTACCCGATTTCTCCTCACCTCAGAAATTAACCAAACCCCTTTCACTTCTTCATCTTCAACCTCTCAATCGCCCCTCAAGAAACCCTTACCGATTTTCTCCATGGCACCCAAAAGCAAGAAAACTGTCACACCCAAAAGACTTGGCGCCACCCCCAAGGGACGTCAGGCCACTGCTACCTCTCCCACACCTGAACCCGCTCCTCAAGCTATTATCCCAACCGTTGTCCAGAGCACCATTGCTGAGAGCTCGGCCATTGTTCCCAAAGGCTCTCAAAAGCGCTCTGCAAAGAAGCCGATCAGTGCTAAACAGAAAGGGAAGAGGAAGATCTTGGCTGAGGAACCAGACGAGGAAGAGGAGGAAGACGACCTTGATGCTGCCCTGGAAAGAGACGCTGCCAGGGAAGCCGAGGAGGAGGCCCTAAGGAAGAAAAAGGCTGATGAGGAGGCCGAACTTGCTAAGAAACTGGCCGAGGAAGAAGCTGAGCGGATTCGGAAGGAAGCCGAAGCCGAGGAGGCTCAGTCCGAGGAGGAGCCTGAGGAAGAAGAAGAGGAAGAGCAAGAGGGATCTGGAGATGACGAGGAACCAGAAGGAGATGACGCGGGGTCCGGTGAGGACTCGGGGTCTGAGGAAGAGGAGGAAGAATCTCCCTCTCCTTCTCCTCCTCCTCCCCCGTCTCCGAAGAAGCGGAAAGCCCCTGCTCCAGTCAAGCCTCCATCCCCCAAGCGTACCAGGAAGGGCCCTGTCAAGAGTCTTGTAGCGCCTGTCAAGAGAGCTGCTCCAACAGTTGCGCGCAGAAAGAACGCAGACCCCCTGGCCTATATCCAGGTAAATCAATCCTTGCCCTCCTCTTGGTTTCTAGATGCTGAGACTGCTGGTAAGTGGGTAGACGAGTTTAGAACTCGTAAGGTTAGCTGTTCAGATTTTTTAGATATTGAGTTCTTTGAAGCTTTGAAGTTACCTTGCATTGAGCTCCTCAAAAAATCCCCAGCCTGGACCCTTCTTAACCTTGAGACTGTTTACTACCCCGAGCTTACCCGACTCTTCTACATCAACCTAAAAGCCAAGAACGACACTGATGGTTGGTCTTTGGAGTCTGTCGTCAAAGGGGTTAGAATCTCTCTCAACTCCAATGACTTTGCAGATTCCCTAGGCTTACCTACACCAGTTCCACCCGCTGAAATCCACCCCTCCAAAGAAAATTGCATCATCCTAGCCCGAGCCAAATATCTCCTACCCGAAGCATCCAACAGCACCTCAAAGCAACTCACCCACTCATCCCTAACCCTTGAGGCAAAAATTATCTTTAACATCATTGTTAGATGCCTCTTACCCCGTCTTAACTCTGGCTCACTCCTAACCGACAATGCCATGGTCCTGCTCTACCGCATTCTAAATGGCCTTGATCCTGATCTGGCCAACACTATTCTTGGAACCATGGCTCATGCTAGAAAAGCCAGAAAAGGCTCTCCCCTCCCCTTTGCTACCCTTTTGACCCCTATCTTCAAAGCTTCTGGAATTGATGTCAAAAATGAAGAACAACTGCGTCATACGGGTATGTTCGACTCTAAAGGCCTTGAAAAGATTGGCATCACTCGGTCTCCCCAAGGGACCTTGAGTCTTGCCACTCCTTCAAAAGCCTTTCCCACTGCTCCAGCTTTAGATGAACGCATGGACAACCTAGAGTTGGGCTTGGAGGAGGTTCGCCTGGATATTAAGGAGCTGCAGAAGGAAGTGATGACGATAATGAGCGGGATTTCAACGATGCTGGAAGGACTGTGGACGAGGCTCACTGATGATGCTCCGGATGACTAAGCCTAAACCTTAACCCACCCTATCCCACCCCTAAAACTCGTTACTTTGCTGGTTTGTTGGAAACGTTTTCAAAACATTTGGTAACTTTTGGTGACTGTTTTACCTCCGCCCTTTGTTGAAAGACAAAAAGGGGGAGATGATCGTTAGACTTTGAAAACCTCTGCTTAAAGGTCTTGGAAGACCTTGGTTTTTTGATTTATGGTTTTCGGTTGGATGCTTTCTTACTTTAAAATTTTTTTGATCCAACATTTGTCTAACCCTTGCAGGTACTTAGTCCGATTTTACTTATGATATATCTGTTTGACTAAGTTGCAGGGATGCACAGGTTTTGTCTTTCATCAAGGGGGAGATTGATAACTCCCTCCCTTGATGGAAAATGGTATAAATGTTTCAAGGGCTTTGACAGGATGTTTGTGACAAAGGCCTTGACGCATTAACAGTTGATGAAATACAAAACCTATATTATTTGTCCGAATATTATTTTATCTTATTATATACTTCCGTTATATTATATGTATATGTTGGACTAACCATTTCAGGAAGTATATTCGAGATTATCTCTTTCCTTTGGTGCATATGAGAAGATCTTATTCAAAAACGGATCATGGCTTCAAAGTGTCCATATATAGAAGATTGAAGAATCAAGCCTGATTCATGGAGCCGTTGGTGAAGATCCTCAGGCGCCATTCCACTCTTATATAAAGGAAAGAAAGAAGAAGACAGAAAAAACGAGAATACACAAGTGCTACACACGAGTTTCATTCATTCAAGCGATCTGTCTTCCAAGTGTCTCTCTGCTAAGCGCTCAAAGAGTTTGTTGTTTATTTCAAAGCCTTTGAGAGTCACTGTGAGCTTATAGGATATATTCATTTCAAGTGTTACTCGAGAGTTTATAACTCGGGAAGTTGCACTAGGCTATTGATTTGCGAGAGTTAGAGGATTGTACTAGATAGCTGAGAGAGGTGGGGCTCTTCTAGATTGGTCTAGGACTCCAAGGGAACGTGAGTTGACTAGATTGCAATTGTATAGGAGAGAGGCTTCTCTGTGAGCTATTAGGATCCTAAGCTAAGCAATCAATAAAGCCTTTGAATCCTAGGGTTGTGGAAGAACCTTAGGCGGGGACGTAGGCCAAGTTGTGCTGAACCTCGTAAACAATTACTCGTGTCCTTTACTTATTTGCTTTACCTTATTTCCGCACTTGGTTCGAATTGTTTAACTTTGTGATTCAGGTTTTTCTCAAAGGTTTTGGTACAAGCTCCAAAAGTCTTGAGACTTTCTGCGAAAAACGGGCATACTCTATTCAACCCCCCCTTCTAGAGTATTTCTTACTACATTGTTTTTACATTATCGAACCTTCACATATCTTTTATATTTTAATTTAAATTACATCAATTAAATAACGAGAATAATAAAAATATATTACTTAATAAATAACTTCTTTTTATTTTATTTAGAGTAATAAATTATTTTAAAAAAATTATATTAAATACTTTATGTGAATTGAATTTATTAGACAATATAAGGTTTTATCCAACAATTAGTAGTTACTTATATGATTTTTCCTCAAAACACACTAATAGTATTCTTATAACTATATATTAGTTAATATAAGGTTTTATTCAACAATTATTAGTTACTTATATGTTTTTTTCTCCAAACACACATTTATATTATTATTATAAGAAAATATAGTATACAATATAAAGTTTTATTCAACACTTATAAGTTCCTATATGATTTTTTCTCAAAACTTGTTCTTACATGCATTATTCAATAATTATTATTTACTTATATGATTTTTCTTGTTCTTACATCAGTATTCAACACTTATAAGTTCCTATATGATTTTATTCAACACTTATAGTATTCTTATAATAATATATTAGTTAATATAAGGTTTTATCCAGCAATTATTAGTTATCTATATTATTTTTCCTCAAAACATACATTTGTAGTATTATTATAAGAATTTATTAGATAATATAAAGAGCAAGAAGGAGCACCTAGATCAGTTGAAGCAAGTACAGTTGGCTTTGTTAGAGAATCAATTATATATCAATCTGAAGAAGTGTACTTTCAGCACCAACAAGCTAATCTTTCTGGGCTTTGTTGTTGGTGAGGAGGGTATACAAGTCGATAAGGACAAGGTGAGGGCCATTAGGGACTGGCTGTCACCGCATTCTGTGACTGAAGTTCGTAGTTTCCATGGGCTGGCCACCTTCTACAAAAGGTTTGTTGGGGACTTCAGTACCATCACCGCCCCTATTACGGAGTGTCTAAAGAAAGGAAAGTTCCAGTAGGGCATTGAGCAGGACAAGAGTTTTGCTTTTATCAAGGAAAAGCTGTGCACCGCACCCGTCCTCGCCTTACCAGATTTTGATAAGATCTTCCATGTTGAGTGTGACACTAGTGGCATGGGAATTAGGGTTGTACTATCTCGGGAAAAGAGGCTAGTGGCCTTCTTCAGTGAGAAACTGAGCGACGCCCGTCAAAAGTGAAGCACTTATGATTAGGAGTTTTACACAGTGTTTCGGGCGCTAAAACGGTGGGAACATTACTTGATTCAGAGGGAATTCATCCTGTTTACAGATCACCAAGCTCTGAAGTTCTTGCATAGCCAGAAAGTCATCACCAACAGGATGCACGCTCGCTAGATTAGCTTCCTGCAGAAATTCCCTTTTATTATTCAGCATAAGTAAGGCGCACAGAATAAGGTTGCAGATGCCTTGAGTAGGAGGGCGTCTTTGCTGATTACATTAGCTCGGGAGATCGTGGGCTCCGATGTACTTAAGGAACTCTATGAAGAAGACCCCAATTTCAAGGAGTTATGGGTCAAGTGCAGCAGTAAGCATCCTTGTGCTGATTTCCATATTGAGGAGGGGTATTTGTTCAAAGGAGCGCATCTGTGCATCCCCTCAACTTCCTTGTGAGAGAAGCTCATCAGGGACTTGCATGGTGGAGGTCTCGGGGGTCATCTGGGCAGAGACAAGACCCTCGTGAGCTTAGAGGAAAGGAACTTCTGGCCACACATATGAAGAGTCGTTGGGGCGATTGTCAGAAAATGCTACACCTGCAAGGTTTCTAAAGGTCAGTCGCAAAACACCGGTCTGTACTTACCTTTACCGATTCCTGAACATATTTGGCTCGACCTTTCGATGGATTTTGTGCTCGGACTACAACGCACGCAACAAGGAGTCGACTCTGTATTCGCGATGGTCGACAGATTTTCGAAGATGTCTCACTTCATACCGTGTAAGAAAACTGCGGATGCCTCCAATATAGCCAAACTATTTTTCAGGGAGGTTGTGCGCTTACACGGAGTTCCTAAGTCCATCACGTCAAACAGAGATACTAATTTCCTCAGTCATTTCTGGGTTACCATGTGGAGACTGTTTGGGACGGCTTTGAAGAGGAGCTCCACGGCACATCCGCAAACTGATGGTAAGACAGAGGTTACAAACAGGACATTGGGAAATATGATTCGGAGCGTTTGTGGAAACAAACCAAAGCAGTGGGATTTAGCCTTGGCACAGATCGAGCTTGCTTACAACAGTGTTGTGCATTATGCTCTAGGAAGGTCCCCTTTCTCTGTTGTGTATACCTCGACGCCCCGGCACGTCATCGACTTGGTTCCATTGCCTAAGGCGCCTGGCACTGGTGCTGCTGCTGAGTCGATGGCACAGGATTTCCAGGCCATGAAAGACGATGTCAGGTCCAAGCTGGAGGCTACTGGCGAGAAAAACAAACATGCAGCACACAAGGATCGGCGACCCAAGACGTTCAACGTAGGGGATGAAGTCATGGTGTTCCTACGCAAAGAACGGTTCCCAGTAGGCACTTATAAGAAGCTACAGCCCCGCAAGTATGGTCCTTTCAAGGTAACCTGCAAGATCAACGACAATCCTTATGTTGTTGCTCTGCCCGAGTTTATGGCTATTTCCAACACCTTCAACGTTGCTGACATATACGAGTTCCATGCCGATGAGGTCTTCTATCCAGAACAGAACTCAGGTTCGAGTTCTTCAGAGGTGGAGGAGACTGATGTAGATCGCTTGGCTGTGCAAATAGAGGAAGACCTCAATCGAAGGAAGGTGCGGTATCGGCAGAAGTGATTTTGAGTGTCCGGTGTCGGATTCCTTATTATGATACCTTTCCAGATAGGGAATCGCGCCACGAGTCAAACTCACCCCGTTGCTATGATGTAGGGCCTTTTTCGAGCATCCGAGGTCGTTTCCGAGCTCAAAATTAGACTTTTATGTTTTTCCGACAATTTCAGTAATTTCCGTTATTTTATTTTATTTATTTCACAAGTAGGGTTTATTTCCGTCTTTCCTATTTAATAACCTGTAGCCCTGAGGATGATTATTCAATTATTCTATTTTTCAATTATTCAGAGAAATCTCTTCTCTTTCTGGTGGATTCCAGTTATCACTTCTAGGGTTTCGTCGCTTGCGAATCCTCCTTTACGAATCTCGTGCTTGCGAGATTTAGGCTTCCGTTCTGCGTCACAATGGCTTCTACACACCCTTTCCCTTGCGACCTACAACGCCCACACCATAACCTCTAACTAGGTAATGTAAGTATAAATAATATCATATTCATATACTCATATTTACATTATTATATTCACATTCAACAGGGGTATTATAGATCATAGTACCAAACGTACACAAATCAGATAATGGCCGCAATGTACCCCAAATTGTCCTCAAGCTATTATGAATACAAATCAAGCTTGTTAGTTGTTGATGATAAGATCGACTCGGAGATGGAGGATCCCATTGATGAAATAGTCATTATCATTGCCGATGAAGTCTATCCAAGTGATTCCGAGAAGGTCCCCATACCCCATACCCTGCCTTAAATCAGAGTTGTCGAACTTGCCCTTCCACTTGATTTGAAACTCCTTGGATGACTTCTTTATCACTGCAAATTCATAATCTACCGTGCAATTTTGTGATTCTTTTGTCATATTCAAAAAAAGAGCAAATGACTTCCTTTGTTCCTTAGTGTAGCATTCCACCGTGAGGTAAAACCATCGTCCACCCAGGCTGAATGATGGAGACTTGATTTTGCTTGATGGGAATAGATTCTCGCACTCTTCTTTTTTTCAAGTCAAAGTAAACAACACAACGAGGCCGAGGAAGTTCAAGCTGCTCCACCTTAATAAGCTGACACTTGTTGGAGGCATGGATTAGTTGCCCATATGGGAGTTCAATCCTGAAGAACAGTGCTTCGTTCACCAGCTTCGACACTTCTTCATGGTCAAAGTCCGGACAAACTAACACTTGTTTCAATTTTGAGCAACTCATGTATAGGAAGGGTATGAACTTTGTCAAGTGATTGGTGCAGATTTCACGGCGCACATCAAGTTTGGGGTAGTGTTCACGAGCCCACTTCAAGATAAACTCAAATATGCCATCTCTTGAATCTGCTTGCAGACTATCGCTACCGAGAATAAGCTCAATAGCAAAAAGTGGCAAGGTCATCGCCTCTTCTTCTGACCTTCAAGTTCAACAAGTATGAATCAAAACACAAATCTACATCAATTATTTTTAGTATTTTAGAATCAGTGTGGGAGGGACAGTCTCGTATCAAATCTCTCAACAACTGAAACAAAAGGTTAGAGATGGTCTAATTAACGAGGCCACACACATCAAATTATAATATACACTTACTTGTTGATATCTTTGAAATGTGTAATAAGCCACTTTTTTGCTGAATTTATTAGTGGTTGAACTAATTCGGCCGCCAAAACAGTAGGAGGAAGCTCGAGATATAAAAGTGCAGACTCTAATGTCATGGGCCTCCTCTTTAGCAATGAAGTACAATACCTAATGCAAGAAGTAACCTCAAACTTGTCCGCGATGATCAACACACTTAACAAATCAGATGTTGTAGTCACACTCAGGTGATTGATGTACATAAACTTCAACAGTTTTGTAAAAGTGGCATCCTCTGTCCAACATAATAATAAATAAATAAATAATAAGGAATTAATTGTGAATATCTCTTACATTGGGAACCGAAAACAAATTGATTATATATAAAGAGAACTAGCTTCCCACAAACAAACGAGTCCAAAGGATGATGCACATATATATACCAGATTTGTTGATTCTCAAGGTCACACCCTTGTGTTTTGATTCTTCCATTCCATTCTTGAATAACTAAAGCATGAAATTATCTGATTTTTAATACGTGGACATCATAAACCACAATTATATTCAATAAGAAAAATATTGAATTTAATTAGTTTACCTTGTAGAAGAAGGGACTATTTGCGGCTAGGATGGCTGAACTTATGTGCAAAGTTTTAACTTCCGCGGCGATAGAATGCTCTGAATTAAAACATTATACACATATATACATGAAAATCCATTATAATATTGGTCATTAGATTCAAAACATATTTCACATTGGAACTAATTTATACATTGGCGGATCTAGGGGGTTCGGGGTGACTTCAACCCCTTAGCTAGCCCAAAAGAAAAATATAGAAAAAAAAAAATATGGATTTTTTTGTTAATTTTCACTAATTTTAGGGATAAAAAAGTGTAAAATGAATAATAAATCACAAAGATATCTTAACTTGGTTAGGACTTAGGAAAGAGGGGTTTTATTACCTTGAGATGATGAGTTCAAATCTCATTAGGTTCACTTTTTCATAATATTTATTTCCCTGTAATATATTAAATATAAATTTAATTTTCTCTGTAATATATTTAAACAAAACCATTTGTTTTAATATATACATATTAAAAAATTCTAATTTTTTCTGCTAAAAATAACTATTTAAATCACAAATTTAAGGTTTAGCTAATGTGTTTATAAAAAAAAAATTATTTTTCATACAAACGTCATATTAAAAATTTATGAATCCGCCAATGACTTTATATACACCCGTCACCCAGCATGGTAAATGATTACTTGAAGGCTTTTAATATAAAGCATTTTTTGTATCGAGGTTGAACTTGGTAACAATGATAATGTACATATCCTTTTTTGTTAGAGCAAGCCCAACAGCTTCTCTATAAAATCTCTATTTTGTAGGAAAAAATTTCAAAATCTCTAAATTTTTTATACCCCAACCCCAACAGCTTTTCTATTTTACAAGTTTTTACATTAATTATATTCTATATTTATAGCATATTATTTAATAAAATTTTACTTGAATCAAAAGGAAATAGAAATAGGACATAAAATATTTACTTTAATTCAAAATCTTACAATCTCAACCACAAATCTATTAACAATTTCATGGGGAAGAGCAAAGTATTTAATTTTACAAATTTTACTTCTTCCTCTAAATTTAGAGATTTTTCTTCTCTATCCTAATGTTTCTCTATTTTACAAAACCATTTGCAAAAGCTGTTGGGGTGAAAACATCTTCTTTTTCTCTAAAATATCACATTTTCTCTATTATACAAAAGCTGTTGGGGTTGCTCTTAGCTAGCTAGAACAAAAACTGGAGTAGAGACTTCATAAAGGAAGAATAAACTTAGAGAACTTACTCGAGAAGGGAAGAACAAAGTCCTTTCAATTCGAAACAAAAGATGAAAGTTGAAACATCATATATAAATATAATGCAAGGCGATTAACCAACCGTTTTCGGGCTCCAATTTCTCTATTTTGAGAATGGAATCACACCCCTCAGAATCAGTCTTGGAACTTAAGGAGTCCGCCATGATCTCAATGTGGAGGTCCCGATCAGAGAAATCCACGTTATTGAACGCAAACTCGAAATTCAGCCTTGGTCCTAATAATGTGTCTGAACTCAGATTTGCCATCTTAATCTTCAATCTCTACCTTACCTGTCTGTACAGATGGAGGATGGAAACCCAAAATTTTGTTACTGTATCATTTAATTAGTTCATAATGAAACACCTCACAATTTAATTATCACAAACTCCACTTTGAGATTGGGATAATAGAATTTTTCATGCCTATATATACATACTAAACAAATGAGAAAAAATACATAAATCCAATTTTATTACAACATTTTGCAATATATATTGTTTCTATCTAGTACTATTTCTGAAATTACCAATCTTACCGGCCGTTGGTTCTGAATCCGAAAATCAATTTATTTTTTTTTTTGGTTTTTGGCTGTTTTGGGAGGTGGGGAGATTGGAGAATATGAAGCGTTGTCTTTAATTTAAGTGCGAAGCTGAGTGTACGTTACTTGTAAAATGGGAAAAGCGCAAGCTAGAATCAGGAAATGTTATGTCCCAAAGGGATTTTAGATGACTAGGGTTAGGGTTCAGAAGTTTAGGGAAGAAGAAGAAGGTAGGCGGAGAGAGAGAGATTAGGATAATAATTGGATTAATATTTGGATATCCCACAATTATAATCGATCCATAGGGTATTTATACCCTTAATTCCTTGAAATTGGTAAATAAAGAGCGGTCATTTTGGAGTTCGAACCGAAGACCTATGAGTACTACCCACAAACCATTCCAGGGTTCGAATCGGGGACCTATGGGTACTACCCACAAGTCTTTTCCGGTGAGCCATTCCGGAATGGTTGTTATACCCTTAATTCCTATCTACAAGGACATTACAGAAAACTACCCGTGAAGATAATACAGCAATGGCATAAAACTACCCATGCCATTATTATACTCCCTCCGTTCGGCAAAACTTGTCGTTTTAGAGTTTTGTTTTTGTTCGGAAAAACTTGTCATTTTAAGTATTTTTGCCTCTACTTTACTAAAATGCCCTTGATTTGATTGATGTGTTGTGAGTTGTTGTTTTTGATAAAGTAAAAAGTAGAGTAATAAATGAGGGTAATTTAGTAACAAGAGAGTGTAATTATTAGCTTTATTAAAAGTTGTGTGGAGAGTTAAAATGAAAAGTTTTGCCGAACGGAGGGAGTAAAAGATTAAAAAAATCCAAACACTATTAAATTGGATTGCTGAACACCTTGAGGATGGAATATTCGAAAGCTTAGTGCATTAATTAAAGTGCTTTTTGTGTTAAAAAAAAATGTTTACTTACCACTTGAGGACAGAACATTCAAAACATAAGAGTGCATTTGTTTGTTTTCTCGGTATTATTGATAACAAGATTGCCAATTAAGGCATTATGCCTACCGTTACATGTAAAAATGGGTTACCTTGCTCTGATGTATGGCCGGTGACGTCATTACATTGATGTTCTTGTGTCACCACATTTGGCATGCCATGCTCAGTCACTCGTCAAAGTGGCTCACAAGCTCCCTACTGTCGACGTAGGTTTTCAATTCCCTAAAGCCTCATCAGCCCACTATCGGTGCCAAGCAGCCCACGGTCTCCCACATCCTCCATCCTCGTGTACAAAAGTCAAAATATCTTGTATTTAAAATGAGAGTATTTTTTAATCTAAAATATCACAATTTTGATTCACAAATCTATTAAAAAACGAATCAACAATTTGTAAAAATCTATTGAAAAGCGGATCAGCAAAATAATTTCACCAAGCAGCCAGCACCAAAAATATTTAGCAGCAACTTCGACCTGGTCAGAAAGGATTACGAATACGAGTCAAGCTTGGTCATCAGAGTCGTTTACGGTAAGATCGGCTCGAAGATGGAGGATCCCATCGATGAAATAGTTGCTGTCCTTACTCATGAAGTCGATCCACGGGACCCCAAACAGGTCCCCAAAACCCTTAACCTTCCTTAAGTCAGAGTTGTTGAACTGAGCCTTGCGAATAATGGTTTGAAACTCCTTAGACGACTTCTTCATTACTGCAAATTCATAATCTAACGAGCAATCCTCTGATTCATCTGTCATACCAATAAACAGACCAAACGACTCCTGTTGTTCCCCGGTATAACGTGTTGGCAAGACGTAAAACCATCGTCCACATAGACAGAACGTCGGAGAATGAAGACTGCTTGATGGGAGTAGATTCTCGCACTCTTCTTTCTTCAAGTCAAAATAGACGATACAGCGAGGCTTTGAAAGCTCATCGATTTGCTCCACCTTAATAAGCTGACACTTGCTGGAGGCATTGATGAGTTGCCCATATGGGAGTTCAACCTTGAGGAAGATTGTTTCGAGCACAAGCTTGGACACTTCTTCGTAGTCAAATTCTGCGCAAATTAGGGCTTCTTTCAACTTCGAGCAGCTCATGTGTGAAAAAGGTATGATCTTTGTCAAGCGCTTGGTAAACATTTCACGTCGCACTTCAAGTTTGGGATAATGTGCACGAGCCCACTTCAAGATAAACTCAAAAACAGCATCTCCTGAATCCGCTTGTAGGCTATCACTACCGCAAACAACCTCAACAGTAGAAAGGGGCAAGGCCATCGCCTCTTCTTGGAACCTTCGAGTTCAACAAGTTTATATGAACCAAAACGCAAATAAACATTACATGGATAAAAAAACACAAAATTCATAACATTGTAAATAATTGGCTTACTTGCAACAGCTACAGCTGATATTCTTGAAACGGGTAACAAGCCACTTCTTTGCCGCGTCTATTAGTGGCTGAACAAAATTCAGCCATTAAAACACTTGGAGGAAGCTCGAGATACAATAGTGCAGACTCTAATGACATTGGCCTCTCTTGCAACAACTTGCTACAATATTTAATACAAGAAGTAACCTCAAACTTGTCCACAATAATCAGTACGCCCAACAAATCAGAGATTGTAGTCACAGTCAAGGTGTTATTGTACATAAAATTCAACAGTTCTATCAAAGCTGCATCCTCTGTCCACCATAATAATATGAGCTAATAACAGCACAACAGCATATATTTATAAAATTGTTTCGCAAAATGAGTGCAGGATGATGCATACCAGATTTGTTGATTGTCAGGGTCACAACCTTCTGTTGTGATTCTTTCATGCCATTGTCGAATAACTACACAATGAATTGTTCAGTTGTAATGCATAGAACAAAATAAACAGCAACTCAATAAGAAAACTATACATAGTTTACCTTCAAGAAAAAGGGGCTGTTTGCAGCAAGGATGGGTGAACTTATGTTCAAAGTTTTCACTTCAGCAACTGGAGAGTGCTCTGAATTAATCATTACACATGAATGGAAACAAAATCAGGTAATAAGTATTTTAGGCACCAAAGATTCAGAAAATCACTCTTTCATAAATTGGTGTACATATCATTCAAATAAAGGGGAACAAGTGCTTTATAGCCCAAAAGCATAGTAAGTAAATGACACATTAGACTCATTAGTACTTAAATTCTTTAAGACTTGTGTCAATTTCTCACCAAAAGCACATCCGACACAGAAGCCAGTGAACTGACAGTGCCTTGGATGAGAAATTGACCGTGCATATGACACATTGTTCTGATGCCACGTTTGTTATAAAGCATGACAAAGTAACGGCAAATCCAACTTTATAACAAAATATGAATTTAAGTTGAACATTCCGAAGGCAATTAACAAACCATTTTTGCTGTCCAATTTTATTCTTTTGCGAACGCCATCACATTCCTCGGAGGCAGACATGAAATCTGAAGAGTCTGCTGTGATCTCAATGTGGAGGACACGATCAGCGAAATTGGCGTTGTTGAACGCAAACTCGAAATTCAGCCTCGGCAACATGTCTGAACACGGATTTTCCATTTTGAAATTCAATCTCTACCGCCGGTTAACTCGTCGAGGTGGTAATCGTCGGTGCCGCCTCAGTTCGGCCTCTTCGCACTTCCCCCTCTCCTCTCTTCCTTTCGTTTGATTTGCCGTGGATTTTGATTTTGACCTTCTAAAGCCGGTTCCAAACAGTGCCAAAAAACCGGCACTTTTATTTGCTTGGAGGTAGAAGGTTATTTTAGCACATTTTTTAGGCTTGTGGTCTAGTTGTGCAAATAGGCCCAAAAATTGGTCTAATTACTACCATTTCCTCAAAAAAAAAATCAACCTTTGGGGAGTTGGGGAGAGAGATTGGAGAAGACGAGGAGCGGCGGCGTCTTCTATTGAGCGCGACTCGGATTGGGAAAGTGAACTTTTAAAATTGGGAAAGTGCAGAAATATGATAAAAGGAGGCAACCACGGCCCATTAGAACAAGCCCAACAGTTTTGGTAAAATATCTCTAAAATAGAGATTAAAATATCAAAATCTTTAAAAAAACTCACTCCAACTCCAATAACTTCTTTATTTTACAGATTTTTATATTTATTAAAGACTATAATAAATAAATGCATTTATTAAAGATATTTAATTCTACATTTTTAAAAACTTTATTCTAACATTTAGCCTCACATTTGTTGGTGAACTATTATATGTTACACATCCTCTTGCACGACATGTTAATTTTTTATTATTATTAAATTCTCATGTGATAGTTTTTTTTTTTTTAAAAATCTAGTGATAAATTTGATATTTATTTTCTAAATGATATTAATATTAAATTTAGATTGTTACTATAAAAGTTATCATAAAATTGGATAAAATATTATTCAAACTGAATCTTATTATTTTCAATTAGTTAATATATATTTTGTTATAAATTAGATTGGTGATTGATCATATATGATTAATTAATTAAATTAATTAGCTAATAAGGCTTAATTTTTAAGTAATTTATAAAAATAAAATCATTCCAATATGAGCTATGAGTTCAAGTGAATATTTTTTGAAGTGAAAATTTTATACACTAATTTTTTAATGGGAATTTTATACCATTAAATTGGATGAAAATAGTTGTGCTATTTTATTTATAAAAGTTAACATAGAGTTATGATGTTTTGTTCTATCTATATTGATTTAACACAATTAATTTATATATTATACCAAATCATATCAATATTTTAATTAATTTTTAAAAATAATTATATTTTTATTACTAGTAATTAAATATGAAATTATATTTTTTTTTTCTATATTATGGGTGAAAATGTGGGGTTTTATCATTAAATTATATATAGGGACAAGTGAACATTAAATTATAGAGATCAACTTCTCTTCCTCCAAATTTAGAGATTTTTTCCCTCTTTCCATCCATTTCTCTATTTTAGAGATGGAATAAGCTGTTGGGGAGAAAAAATGGTCATTTTCTTTAAAATCTTCATTTTTCTCTATTTTAGAGAAGCTGTTGGGCTTGCTCTTATATTACGATATTGCCATAAAACAGCCCATCTTTTCGAGAATTCTGTTTAGCGCAGGGTGAATTTGTCATTTAGCGCATGATTGGTCGCACCGACCATATAGTCAATTGTTCGCAACGGCTGTATAGTAATTGATCACAACGACCCAACACATTATGGTCGCCACGACCATGGTCGCAACGATCATATATATGATAGGTTGTTTTTTTGAACCGGACTGGATTAAAATCATCCCTTTTTACCTTGGTTGTTTTTTGACCCGAAATGAAAGAATGCACTAATTAAAAACTAAAAAAATAGAAGAAAAGAAACAGTTTCGTCTTCCTTCCCCATCCGATCCATCTTCTCCTCTTCGGTCCAGATCGCCGCTGAGGAGCTCTCGACTTTTTCCCATCCCACCACGAAGACTATGCCTAAAATGAAAATTGCACACGATCTCATCCCACCTTTAATTAGAGAAAAACAAAACCTCTCTCTCATCCCACCTTCCATTTCTATAAATTTCCAAAACTGTGGTCTTACTAATTAAAATTTTTCTTTGAATGCTATTCCATTTGTATACACTAATCCATCCTCAAGTTCACAAACTCTAGATGGTTTGTTTGTTTGTTAAAGGGTTTGATTTGGAGTTTCGACGGATGCCATGGCTAGGGTTAGTGGACAACTTTTGATAATGGCATTCCGTAATTAATTGGTGATATAGGGGTAAATAATTTTTGTTTTAAAGAGTAAAAATGCCTTGTTCTAATACAGTAAGGATCCCCTGTAATACTCGGTGTTACACTTAATTATTTCATATATAAATTTATATTAAAAAAATTTATAAAAATTATATTTAAATTCTAGACACTTATATTAACATGTTTATAAAATTTTATTATGAAAAATTATTATTAAAAATTATGGATAATTGAAAGATTGATTATTTTAGAAAATATTTTTTATATTTTTCTAAAATATATATTTTCAAAATAAAAATTTATAGACATGTTAATATATGTATACAAAGTATAAATATAATTTTAAATTTTTTTAATGTGAATTTATACCGAATATAATTAATTGTAACACCAGATGTAACACGTAAAGTGTTACAGGGGATCTCAACTGGTTCACAGTGCATCTTCCCCCGTAAGTCATAATAGCTAGGGAAAATAGCCTATCAAAAGAGAATATTCTATATAATATTCTCTTTTGACTTATTATACGGTTTTGTTGTTCCCACCATAGGCCAGTTTTGGCAGGCTAAATTTCCTATAAATATTAATATAATTTAGAAATTTCACATCACATTTCTGTCACTCGATTTTATCTTTAGTACATTAAGCAACATAATATTTATTTTTTATTATAATTTTGATGAATCTATAATAAAAAGGATTAATGTCATTTTCTAAAAATATTATTTATGTAATGATAATTTAAATATGTCAAATATTATGTTCATATCGAAGAACTCTTGAATATCTTTACAATACTACAACTTTTATTTTTAATTAAAAATCATAAATATAATTTTAAATTTTTTTAATGTGAATTTATACCGAATATAATTAAGTGTAACACCGGATGTAACACGTAAAGAGTTACAAGGGATCTCAACTGGTTCTCAGAGCATCTTCCCCCGTAAGGCCGTAAGCCATAATGGCCAGGGAAAATAACCTATCAAAAGAGAATATTCTATATAATATTCTCTTTTGACTTATTATACGGTTTTGTTGTTCCCACCATAGGCCAGTTTTGGCATGCTAAATTTCCTATAAATATTAATATAATTTAGAAATTTCACATCGCATTTGTGTCACTCGATTTTATCTTTAGTACATTAAGCAACATAATATTTATTTTTTATTATAATTTTGATGAATCTATAATAAAAAGGATTAATGTCTTTTTCTAAAAATATTATTTATGTAATGATAATTTAAATATGTCAAATATTATATTCATATCGGAGAACTCTTGAATATCTTTACAATACTACAACTTTTATTTTTAATTAAAAATCATAAATATAATTTAAAATTTTTTTAATGTGAATTTATACCAAATATAATTAACTGTAACACCGGATGTAACATGTAAAGAGTTACAAGGGATCTTAACTGGTTCTCAGAGCATCTTTCCCCGTAAGGCCGTAAGCCATAATGGCTAGGAAAAATAGCCTATCAAAAGAGAATATTCTATATAATATTCTCTTTTGACTTATTATACGGTTTTGTTGTTCTCACCATAGGCCAGTTTTGGCACGCTAAATTTCCTATAAATATTAATATAATTTAGAAATTTCACATCGCATTTTATCTTTAGTACATTAAGCAACATAATATTTATTTTTTATTATAATTTTGATGAATCTATAATAAAAAGGATTAATGTCATTTTCTAAAAATATTATTTATGTAATGATAATTTAAATATGTCAAATATTATATTCATATCAAAGAACTCTTGAATATCTTTACAATACTACAACTTTTATTTTTAATTAAAAATCATAAATATATAATATATAGATTTATAATTGTATTATTTGTAGATTTACATAAACATTAAACACATAAAAATAAATAAATAAATAAATAGCATTTGGCCTTCCAAAAGAGGAAGCCAAATTTAACCTTTGTTTTGAAAATAGGCCAAAAACAAAAAGGCTAAAATGGATTTTGACTAAGGTGGGAGCAAAATTAGACCAAAATTCATTTTTTAGCTTACTATGAAAGATGCTCTAAAAAGCACACAACAAATATCTGAGACAACATATCAGGATATTATCTATATTTATATCTATCTACAAGAAAAATATCTGAGAAAACTCCTACAACAAATAAACGAAGTCAAATTGGACTTATGGGACTATACGAACATGCCAACCACACGACGACAAAATCAATATAGGAAAAAAAGAAACATTAGATGACAAAAGCCTAAAGTTGGGCACTTCAAAATAAATTTTGATGGTTCCAGGCTCCAATCGGGACTTGCAACTACTGGTTTTGTCATTAGGGATGCCAATGGATCCATCGTGACACTGATGCTAGACTACTAGTAGCAATATATGGTACAATACCGAATTATCTAATATAATATTTTAATATAATTAATATAATAAAATATAATTTATTAACAAAACACACAACCGTACGGGTAATGAATTAATACTAGTAGCAATATATGGTACAATACCAAATTTTTATCCATCTCTACTTAATCAATACAATACAATACGCTTAGCATAAAATTTTACCCAAATTTATTTAGATATCAATATATATTTTTACAAAATTTTACCCAAATTTATTATAAATGAATATGTATTCTACCTCTTTTATTTGCAGCCAATTAAAAACAATCTATTATAACATGATTAATTTGGAAACCCGATTTAGTTGAGAGCCAAATGATCCAACTCAAATACGAACCAAAGAAGCAGATTGAATTTTATAGCCGTCAAAGTGTTCATCCTAAATAATAGTGGGTACGTTGATGTGCTAGCTAGATTGAATTCATGAAACGTGGAATGAATGTATGGTCGTATACCGTATGAAAACCGGCACGTACAGAGTATTAAATTTGAAAATTCAATGGTGTAGGAGGTACGTCTACGACTGTCCGTGTTAAGGGGAATCCGAATCTTCCTCTGTCCATCTCTCTTCCAAAGACTTTTCCTTTCATTCGTTTCATAATTTTTTTTATATATATAATAAAGTAAGAATTAAATATTAGACAAGCCTGATTCTTGAGACCGTCTAAACATACAATAAGAAGAGAAAACGACGCTAATAATTATACAACAAGAATGATCTAAGAAGAGCTCTTCCCAGCAGTTACGGACGACGGCGAAGAACGAAGCCAAGCACCACCGAACGGCAGCACCGCGGGTCATCGGTACAGCAGGAATCTATCTCATGTGGGAAGTGCAGACGAAACTCCAAGGAAGCTCTTTCCCGGAGACGGATTCGTCCTGGACGCACCACCTTGACCCCAGCCAGTCCCGGATACGGAGTCGCTCTGGACGCCTATAAAATGAACTTGGATAAGATTCATGTTGTACCGTTGGCTAGCGGTGCTACTATTTGCCTATTTGGTAGTGTTTGACTTCGTTCTTCGTCGTAATCCACAACTGCTGGGAGGAGCTCTTCTTGATCGTTCTTCCTATAGAGTTATTTTTGCCTGTTTTATAGCGCTGTTTTATGTTCTTATTGTATGTTTTGACGATTTTCGTCTGTCGATTCGTCGGCTTCAGACTTGCCTGCTATTAAATTCTTACTTTATCCAAAAAAAAAAAATCAAAAAAGTTGCTTATTTTAATAACATATAAAAAATCCATATCTAAAACAATTTTATTTAGAACAAAACAAATATAAATAAGTACATTAAATAATACGGAATATTTAAATAAACTTTACATAAATTCTTACAAATTAAATTTTAGGAGTAATATCTATGATATTGGTGTACATCAACAAATATACCCTTTAAAAAGTTGCGAGAATACAACAAGCCTAAAGGCCGTTTATATATACGTACTTGGGCAAATAATACCTGTTAATTAGTCTTAGCTTCAACAACCTCCGCCACCGCCACCACCACCTCCACAGCCGCCACCACCACCACCACCCCCACAGCCTCCTCCGCCAAAGCCTCCACCACCTCCATATCCTCCACGACGTGGTCCATCGAAGCCGTCGCTGCAGGCGAGAACGACCATGGTGATAACAGAGAGGGAAAGAACAATCATCCCCAGCAAGAACACGAAGCCGGAACTCGAAAATCCGTAAGCAGCTCCATGGTAATTGCTCACAGCATCCAAAAGAAACCTTGCCATTTGTGAATTGAATTTGCAGTGCCACCAACTAATCTTATCCAAGTTCATTTTATAGGCGTCAACTGTTAATAACAACCGTCCGTTGATCCTCTTTGACTTTTCAGATCTTGACGGAAACAAGACGCGGTTTTTAAATGTTCTAAATTTCATTGTAACTTCGGAGTAATAATCAATTGATTTCCTTTACGGTTACGTAATGTATTGAATAATATTTGACCAAAAAAAGTAGTCATAACTAAATATATGTTATTAGACTTTTTTTAATTTTTTTAGTAAGGATTTTTAGTAAGTTAATTCAATAAAATAGCAATTTTTAAAATTTATTTGCAAAAATAATTCCATCTGCTTTCAAGCTTTACACAGGTTTTGCCCAAATCTTCTCTCTTTTCAAACATGAGGTTATATATCATTACACATAGGTTAGTTTGACTAAATATGTTTAACAAAACAAAACAGTGTCAAGCAATAAAATTGAGAGAAACCAGGCTAATGTACATAGTTTTTGCCGTCGCCGTCAACAAGAAGCAAAAGGTAAGCTCATTTTCTGCAAGTGAATGAAGTGATCACTTCAGCTCAAGATAAATAAACAAATGATGGGAAATGTTATAGTTTTCATGTTGGTATAATCATTCGTGCTGTCATAAATTGAAGCCTTCTTATTGGAGCTGATTTGATGCAGTTAAAGTGTTTGATAACATAACTCAGCACAAATTCATGTCCTTGACTCCTGACAGTGTACTTACTTTTACAGCTTATGGTTACTTGTTGTTCCCTTCATCACAGCTGAGATTGTCCTTTTTTTTTTCTGATTTTAGTTAAGTGGGAGTGTTTGATCACAGTTTATATCTTAGCAACCAATTTTCAGTCAAGTGGGACCATGGGCTCATTGCCCATGTATGTTATATTTGATTATCATGTACCAGAGCTTCTATACTTCATTGATTTAAATTTTCTGCTTCAGATAGATGAACAAGGATCTTACGAAGAAGAATCCTAAGTTCGTCAACTTCCCAATATTACCTTCAGGTAGAAAATTTTATCCTAAACACTGATAACTTCTTAATATTACCTTCAGGTTAAACTGTCTCTCATCAATTACCTCTTCTTTTGGATTCAGGAAAATTAAGGTATCATGCTGAATCCGTACTTTATTTGTTATTGTCGATGTATGACTAATATAAATCTGATCATGGTTCAACTGCACTTCACTTGTCTTATTTGCAGGTTTATAAATCCAACCGGTCACTGTAAGTAGCTGAAATTGCAGTCTTCACTTTCAGCTAATGAAATCCCTAAGCGAGGTGTCTTTTATATATTACCAGATTTCTCAGTCAAATGCTTCACTTTTCTTGTTTTCACACCTTCGGAATATCTTTGAAAACAAGGGTTTCGCCTTTGGGATAACTTCAATTCAAGATAAATAAACAAATGATTGCAAACGTTATATATATTTTCAGGGCATAGCACTGCTATTTGTACGTGGTAAGGAGAGTGGAAACATTTTGCACTGTTTTATATTGATCACTTCCTAAATTTTGGTTTGTTGGGAAATTGCAGTGTTTTATAAACAAATGCCTGGTTTTCGCCATCGCCGTCAATAAAATTGAGAGAAACCAGGCTAATGTACAGGTATGTATCGTATGGTTAATAGATATCAGTCTCTCTCTGTATCTTGACAGATTTTTAGTATTATAATGTAAGGTGTTCTTGTATACACAGATACGTGTCTCTTAGTGCCGCAAGGAATGAGGCTGCTTATGGTGTCATTAGATTCAAGTGAAGTAACTGCACTGGAGAAACGTGGGAAAGAAGCTGCTGCAATTATAGATTTTACAAGTGCCTACTTTCAACACCTTGATATATTGTGGATTTGTTAATATATGTTACATCACATATGTGTCTTTTACTTATTTCCTAAATGCTAAATTAAATCTTGTTTTACTTCCTAAATGCTAAAAAACTTTTGCCTAATTAATGCAGATTACTTCCTAAACCTTAACATATGTGGCTTATCAAAGATATAGATATTCGGTTTATGCTTTAGTTAATGTTTTTGTCTAATTATGAATTTGTGCTGAGTTATGTTATCAAACACTTTAACTGCATCAAATCAGCTCCAATAAGAAGGCTTCAATTTATGACAACACGAATGATTATACCAACATGAAAACTATAACATTTCCCATCATTTGTTTATTTATCTTGAGCTGAAGTGATCACTTCATTCACTTGCAGAAAATGAGCTTACCTTTTGCTTCTTGTTGACGGCGACGGCAAAAACTATGTACATTAGCCTGGTTTCTCTCAATTTTATTGCTTGACACTGTTTTGTTTTGTTAAACATATTTAGTCAAACTAACCTATGTGTAATGATATATAACCTCATGTTTGAAAAGAGAGAAGATTTGGGCAAAACCTGTGTAAAGCTTGAAAGCAGATGGGAGAGTCCTTTGCTTGATAACCCACCATATCTCTGATTTTTTCAGACTGTAAAGGGCTGGGTCTATTATCAGTGGTTTTCCTCTCTTATTCCTGCAAAAATTTTGGAAGAAGTAAAAAAAATAAAAAATTCTTCCATTATAAGAATTTAAAGAATCACTCAAGTTCCAAAGCTACACCAGCAAAAAGATAGCAAATTACAAAGGATGAAAGCAAACCATACAATTTCCAACCCAAACGGCTGTTGTATGAAAAATTTGGCTCCAGCCAAGTTTTAATTTCTGATTCTGTGTGTGACTGAAATTATACCAAACAAGCATTAAACATAAACCAAAAATAAAAACACTCACCATAACATCTTGAGTGACCAATGGAGGGTACCAGCAATGAACAGCAAAGGCAGTAGCAGCGCACCATCACAACCTTCCATCTGAAGCACAGAAAAGTATGTTAGGGCTTAACTCTTCGGGATTTAATGCTAAATGGGATTTTGAGGCTTACCAATTGATAAAGTGTTGATGTTGAGAAAACACGCGGTTCCATCCTTCAAGTAGGATGACAGTTGGCTGAACGGAATTCCCCACATCTTTGACAAGGGTAGGAGAAGGCATATAAACACGGTCTGCAAATGCGTAAACATTCAAAAGCATATTCATTTGATAAATCCATGAAGTGTTTCAGTTCAGATCCTGGAACTAACTTGATAAGCAGAACCGAACGAATTTACCATGAACAGATCCACTGACCACCCTGCAGTGATTAAGCCAGCAACACTTAGCAAGATCAACAGGTTCTAGCGACGAGAACAATCAAACTCATTGCTTCACATTCTTCCCTTCATTAAAATGTAGAAACTGAACATAATTATATAAGCTTAACTCACTGAGAAGCATCAAGAAACCAGCCAGCAAGCATTGAAGATGCAAACATCATTGCTTAGATAATATACATAGTAAATTCAACTATTTCCTTTCTGGAAATCCCCAATCAACAGTAGGCTTAGATAATATTTCTGGAAATTTCTCATTGAAGGATCACATATTCATATAATAGGTCTATAACCTGTGACAGTAAATTGAGCATAAATAAAGCATGGAGAAGGAGAACTTGATCAATCGCGTTCAGTCAGGGATGGAGGGAGAGAGGAACATACCTATGAGACAAACAGAGAGGGAAGACAGACGTGGATCTCGAATTGGCTCTAATCTCCTGATTTCGCCTCCAAACCTCTGATTTGAGTCGTATCTCGAATCACCTCCTTGTGATTTTAAACCTCCTTATCTCGAATTACCTCCAATATCTCGGATGTGGATCTCGAACAGAGAGGGAAGACGGATACCTCCTCACCTCCTGATTTCCTGATTTGGATCTAGTCCGAAGAGAAGAACCTCAGTCAATCTCGAACAGAGAGGGAAGCCAAAGGGAGAGAAGAACAAGAAAGGAGAGACAAACCTGTGGCCGTCTCCGGTGGGGGGTGGGAGGCCGTCTCCGGTGAGCGCTGGATGGCCGTCTCCGATGGGCGCAGTTAGGGTTTTTCGAAGTGTGAAGAGTGAAGCGCGCAGAGAGGAACACGGGGTGGGTGAGGAGTGAAGATTGCCGTCTCTCCTCTCCGTTTGTTTTAATTTTTTTAGTTAAGTCATTCTCGACGCTTTACGACGTCGAGATTTGTGTCAATTTCGACACCTCCAGCTGTTGAAAAATTTCTACATCTCAGAGCGTCGAAAATTTTCGACGGTATTACAATACGTCGCCACCAACCCGTCGAAAAATACCCATATTTCCTGTAGTGTATCCACATATATACGAATAGTGACTCAGAAATATTCAAATAATTGAGCAATTTATAAACAATTTTAAACAAATTATGAATATCAAACCACCTACATCTAATTTGCCGCATACATATGAATAATTATTCATTTCTCACTACATAATATAATTATTGGGAGTACATATGGGTTTTACTAAGTACTTGTTTAACATATGGTTAGAGAGTTTGTTACAATAGGTGGTTAGGTCTATTCCAATTTTGGTAGTATAAGTACAGGAGGTTGTTAGTGGCTTGGGTTGTACACTTTATATATCACATAATAAAATAAAAAAATCCCTCCAAAACACTCTCTTTTCTCGAACTCCATTGATGGAGAAGTGAGGAAGCTACTGAGCTTCTGCTGGTGTTGCAAGTATCAGATCTAGATTCTGATCCTTGTTATGGTATCAGAGCAAGTTAGATCTGGACTAGTGATTGCTCGGTGAGTGTTGTTTTGGTCCTTTCTGATTTCTAATTCCAGTACTCGATCGTTTTCATTCCTCTGCGGAATTTTATTCTGTTTCTGGTGTTCGTCGTGGATCTGAGAGTTACTTGGTCTGCGATCATTGTGATCTGTGCTGGTCTGCTGTGTGTGATCTGCGATCTGTGGATTTGAGTTCTTTTTTTTTCCTATTACTGCTCATTTACGTTGTGTTCTGGAATCATGGCTGAGAACAATGGAAATCTGAACAATGAACATGTTGATGAAGCTATTTTGAATGATAATTCTGTCAATCGTCGAGTGTTTGGTGCGAATCATGAGGATCCCCTCTTTCTGTCCAACTCCGACCATCCAGGGATGCAGCTCGTTGCATCGTAGTTTAATGGATTGAACTTTCACAGTTGGAAGCTGATGTGATCACACCTATAATCAATCAAGAAGCAAGACCTACCGAAACTCCAAATGACACATCAAATGAGCAGCCTCTCGGGTCCATCACTCGACCTCGGACAAGACGTCTTCAAGCTGACCTTCTTCAAGGACTCTTAACCATTTCCATAAACTATGAAGATCAAGGTCAGACATTCACAAGTTTACAACAAATTGAAGATCGCACCCCGCAGCCCAAGAAGCCCAGAAATGCCTCGGTTTCCGCTATTGATTATGGAGGCAAATCTGATCCAAATTCAAACTTCTCATGCATTTAAATGCACATTGGGAAGATAATACATCAAGGAATACATCCCCCATGTAGCTGGTGCTTTTGTGCAGAGAACAACTTCCAAGATTGCATTTAATGCAAGCCACCTTTTCCCAAGCATGCACAAGTTGTCCACAAACTTCCTCTATATTACTCAGCGCTTATGGCCATTAGGGGGCACGAAAATTATCATCAAAAACCAGGTTTATATCCTTTGTTTGAAGCTTGAAAACTTCATCTCCTTCGTGAGTCATATCGAAGGTCCGATCTTGTATTTTCGGTGCGTAATATCCGTTTGTACTTGATCTTTGTTCAAGAACTTATGGTGAGTCATATCCACTTGTTTTTGTTCACGTATCCTTTATAAAATTGAGTTTGTTTTCCCCCAAATCTGAGTTTTATCATTATCACAAAAATACCAAAAATATTCCACCGAAATCCATTTCTATCATCTATCTTCCACCGACTGGTTCGAGGCTTGTTCCAACTTACTTTGTACTGAGATTTAAGGATCCTCAAGGGGAAACTCATCAAGTGGTATAAGAGCTATCTTCAAGGTAATTTTCTCAAGCCAAAGGGGTACGAATTACCTCTCCATTTTCGGTTTGTTTTGCTCGATTTTCAGCCATTTCTATCCATCCTTGTTTCTGATTATTCTCCAGCCTTTTTCCATCACTTTTTTTCATCCTTTGTAACTTTATATGTGTGTTTAAGATCTGCAAAAAAAAAAATCAGATCTATCCATTATCATTTCGGTTTTCTATGCTTCTATCTAGTGTTCTTGTGTGTTTTCATGAACCTTCATCCTTCTTACCCAGAATCTGAACTTCACCCTCAAAAGTGTTGCACAATTATTCTCCTAATGCTTTGCATAGTATATGGTGATGATCTATTGATGGAATGTGCTTGATAAGTGTTTGAAGATTGAAGTAAGTTCTGATTTGCAAGTGTTGTTGTGTTCTTGGATTCTGGAAAATAGAAAAAAAAAAAAGAAAAAAAAAAGAGAAAAGAAAAGAAAAAGGGAAGAAGTTAGAAAAGCTCCAAAAGTTGTTCTATGTGCAAGTTGTGAGCATTTGAAGTGCAAGTTGTGTTGTTGTTGTTCTCGAAAACAAGACATTCTCATCATATCACTAGCTACTCCAAGCCTTGTTCCTTGCCTTGTCTAAACCTTGTTTACCCTTTCCCATTCGAGCATTACTTACTTGATTTTGGAATTTGGTAAATACTCGCCTTTGGGCTTACCTTGGCTTGTGCTTTTGATACTTTGTGTGAGTTTCCAGGATAGCATCACTAAGTTGCCTTGCCTCAGCGGAGATAGACCATGTTCTAGCAAGGAAGAAGCACCCTCACATCGCTTGCTTAAAGGAGTGCCGATCGCATAGTTGTGTTCTTACAATCTGAGTTTTGAGTGAAGTGAGATCACATTCAAAGTGAGGGAGAGTTTCACCCCCAAAAGAAAAATTCATGAGTGAAAAGAATATGAGGGAGGTGAGAGAGAGATCTTTTGATTTCTAACTCTAACGTGTTTGCATGTTATTGTGATTTTCTCGGTTCTTCTTTGTTTTTCCTTTTGTTTGTGCATTTTGTGTGTAGGAAAACATGTCTAATGCAGGAAATGAAGGAAGATACCCCACCCTAGCTGATTTGCAAGCCATTTTTCGACAATTTAGGGAAGAAGATGCAGCTAGGAGACAACAAGCATATGAGAGAACTAGGGAAGGAAGAGCTACCACCTTAGCTGATTTACAAGCCATCTTTCGACAATTTAGGGAAGAAGATGCAGCTGAGAGACAACAAGAGTATGTGAGAATTAAGGAAAGCATATTGAGAGGCCTAGATGAAAAGCTTGATAAGTACTTGGGTAAGGATCATTTCTCTAGAGAATGCCCTACTCGAAAGCAAGTGCTACTCCACGATCAAGGAGAGTATGAATCTAAGGAGGAGAGCCAAGAAGAGCCAACCTTAGAAGATGAGAAAGAGGAGATTCATGCTAATGCTGCTGTTGGACAGTGTTTTGTGGTAAAGAGAGCATTGATCTCCAATGATGCTCCTTCTTTGCCCACTCAAAAGAAAGCGCTACTCAATGATCAAGGAGAGTATGAATCTGAGGAGGAGAGCCAAGAAGAACCAACCTTAGAAGATAAAGAAGAGGAGATTCATGCTAATGCTGTTGTTGGACAGTGTTTTGTGGTAAAGAGAGCATTGATCTCCAATGATGCTCCTTCTTTGCCCACGCAAAGAGAGACCCTCTTCAATACTCAATGCCTCCTTGAAGACAAGGTATGTAGTGTGATAGTTGATGGAGAATCTTACTACAACCTTATTGATCAACAGGTTGTAGATAGGTTCAACCTCAAGTGCACCCC
Organism: Persicaria maculosa; assembly: GCA_963922045.1. NCBI lineage: Eukaryota > Viridiplantae > Streptophyta > Magnoliopsida > Caryophyllales > Polygonaceae > Persicaria > Persicaria maculosa. The sequence continues at coordinate 16,067,194 of OY998258.1, forward strand.
ACATTTGCATCAATTGAATTGGCTGAATTCCAAGGCACCTCTAAGAGTTGATAAGCAAGCCATGATTGCATTTGCAGTTGGAGGGTATAAAGATGAGATTCTTTATGATGTTCTTCCCATGACAGCGTGTCACCTTCTTTTAAGGAGACCGTGGCAATATGATCGTGGTGTCATCCACAATGGAGTCACCAATGAGCACACATTCCAAATGGAAGGTAAGAAAATTACACTTCATCTTATGACCCCTCATGAGATTGTTGCTGACCACGTAGCTAACTTGGAGAGAAGAAAGCAAAAGAAAAAGCTCGCTATTGGTTCAAACATGGCTAGTTCTCACCAGATTCTCCTAGCTAAGGCGAAAGAAGTGGGGTATCCAATTCAGGGAAGTAAAACATGCCTTCTTGTGCTTTTTAAAGATAATTTGTTTGTTTCCCAAGATTTGAATTATCTACCTCCACTAAGTGTTTCTACTTTATTGCTTGAATTCATAGAAGCTTTCCCATTTGTGATCAAGTACAAGAAGGGGGAAGACAATGTAGTGGCTGATGCACTCTCAAGGAGGTATTCTCTTACCCTAGATGCTAAAATGTTGGGCTTTGCTTTCATGCATGAATTATATGCTAATGATGCTGATTTTGGTGAAATCTATCACATTTGCATGGATAAGAGTAGTAGTGATCAGTTCTACATGCATGATGGTTATCTCAGTGTGAAAAGATTTGCATCCCTAGTAGTTTCATTCGTAGATTGCTTGTTCATGATGCTAATGGAGGTGGTTTAATGGGTTATTTTGGTGTTACCAAAACCTTGAATACTTTGAAGGAGCGCTTCTTTTGGCCTCGCATGCATAGAGATGTAGAGAAGTTTTGTGATGCATGTACTACTTGTTTAAGTGCTAAGTCCAAAATGAATCCTCATGGATTGTACACACCTCTGCCTATTCCTCATGCTCCTTGGGAAGACATTTCCATGGATTTTGTGTTGGGACTTCCTCGTCCCAAAAGGGGGAGAGATTCTATTTTTGTTGTTATTAATCGGTTTTCCAATATGGCTCATTTCATTGCATGTAATAAAACCAAGAATGCTTCTCATGTTGCTGAATTGTTCTTTAAAGAAGTTGTTAGATTGCATGGAATTACTAAGACCATTGTCTCTGATCGTGATGCTAAGTTTCTTAGTTATTTTTGGAAAACACTTTGGTCTAGACTAGGAACTAAGTTACTTTTCTCTACTTCTTGTCATCCTCAAACGGATGGACAAACTGAAGTTATGAATAGAACTCTTGGTGCTTTTCTTCGATCTTTGTTGAAAACTAACCTTCGTAGGTGGGAAGAATGTCTTTCTTTTGTTGAATTTTCCTACAATAGGTCAGTCCACTCGGCCACCAAGAAGACACCATTTGAAGTTGTGTATGGCAAGAATCCCATCACTCCTCTTGAATTGGTTTCCCACTCCATGAAAGATCAAGAAAGTGTTGAAGGAACAACCCAAGCTGAGCACATCAAGAGTTTACACGAGTCCACTCGTTTGCAACTTGAAAAGAGGAATGCCTAATATGTGCATCAAGCTAACAAAGGAAGAAAGGAAGTCATCTTTGAGCCGGGTGATCTTGTATGGATTCACCTTAGAAAAGATCGATTTCCTACATTGAGAAATTCCAAGCTGAAGCCAAGAGGAGATGGTCCATTTCAAGTGCTTGAAAAGATCAACAACAATGCCTACAAAATTGAGCTTCCCGATGAGTATGGTGTTCATGATGTGTTCAATGTTGCTGACTTGTCTCCTTTTGTTGTAGGTGATGATGAACAAGATGACGGGTCTGATTCGAGGTCGAATCCTTTTCAAGGAAGGGAGGATGATGTGATCACACCTATGATCAATCAAGAAGCAAGACCTACCGAAGCTCCAAATGACAAATCAAATGAGCAGCCTCTCGGGTCCATCACTCGAGCTCGGGCAAGACGTCTTCAAGCTGACCTTCTTCAAGGACTCTTAACCATTTCCATAAACAATGAAGATCAAGGTCAAGCATTCACAAGTTTACAACAAATTGAAGATCGCAACCCGCAGCCCAAGAAGCCCGGAAACGCCTCGGTTTCCGCTATTGATTATGGAGGCAAATCTGATCCAAATTCAAACTTCTCATGCATTTAAAGGAACATTAGGAAGAGAATACATCAAGGAATACATCCCCCATGCAGCTGGTGCTTTTGTGCAGAGAACAACTTCCAAGATTGCATTTAATTCAAGCCACCTTTTCCCAAGCATGCACAAGTTGTCCACAAACTTCCTCTATATTACTCAGTCCTTATGGCCATTCGGGGGCACGAAAATTATCATTAAAAACCAGGTTTATATCCTTTGTTTGAATCTTGAAAACTTCACCTATCCTTTATAAAATTCAGTTTGTTTTCCCCCAAATCTGAGTTTTATCATTATCACAAAAATACCAAAAATATTCCACCGAAATCCATTTCTATCATCTATCTTCCACCGACTGGTTCGAGGCTTGTTCCGACTTACTTTGTACTGAGATTTAAGGATCCTCAAGGGGAAACTCATCAGAAGCGGGGGATTCGTATGGAAATGGGAGCTAAAATGAAACTTGGATTTATCAATGGCACATGTGAGAAACCGTGCGAGATTGATGATGACTACGATCGTTGGTTGCGCTGTGATTATATGGTCATGAGTTGGCTGAAAAACTCAATGAAACCTGAAATTGCGAAGGGATTCATGTATATTAGCTCGGCTAAGGAGCTTTGGGATGAAATCCAGGAGCGATTTGCCGAGTCGAATGCTCCGCTTGTGTATCAGATTAAGAAGCGCATCAACGAGATCAAGAAAGAAAACTGTAGTGTGGCTGAGTATTATGGAAAGAGGAAGAAGGCATGGGATGAGTTGCTGGAGATTGAAAGCATTCCCGTCTGCAAGTGTGGTGGTTTGAAGGCTTGCTCGTGTGGTATTCTCAAACAACTTATTAATCGTGACGCCACCGCTCAACTTATGCAGTTCTTGATGGGGTTGTCTGATGCCTACGAGAACATTCGTAATAGTATTCTCGCCATGGATCCCTTACCTTCCGTCAATAGAGCCTTTCATATGACCTTGCAGATCGAGAGGCGGAAAGGTATTACTGGAGCTTCTGCTTCTCATGAGGTGCTGGCTACTGGTCACTCTTCAAGCTTCAATGGTAACAGTAAAGGCCAATGCATCAATGGAGGGTACAATGGCAATGGTGGATACAATGGCAATCCCTCTACAGGTGCTAGTTCCTGTAACCAGAAAAAATTTGATGATAAGAAAAAGGAGTTTAAGAAGGCTAAGATGGAAAGGTTTTGCAATTATTTCCCATTCTTTACCTTATTTCCTATCAGGGGATTATGTTGAGAATGATGTCACATTATGGAGATTACTATATGGTTATTGTGTTGTTATTATCATTATTGGAGTTTGGTAGGAATGTTTCAAATATATGGTGATGACGCCCAAAACATAACGTAATTAAAGAAACAATTAAAGAGGGCTCAAAAGGGCAGTGGAAATAGACTCCAAAGAACAAATATGACAGCCTATGATCCGCGGACGAAGAACGCATGCACTAATGGGACAGGTGGCGCACGAAGGAACAGGTGGCGCTCATGCCCCCCATCCAAGTGCACCTCCTCCCCTAGACACATGGCGATGCGACATCGACAAATGGCCGAAAGGAGGGGAACGTCTCCCCTGTTTGATAGACGAGGAGATATACTATAAAAGGGAGAAAGGGAGCTAATGAAGAAGACTTTTTTGGGAAAACAAGGGAGGAGACGCTAGTTCCAGAGGGGTTGAGAGGGAAACAGCCACGCCGAGGTGCCCACCTTGACTCATATCCTGACCACACGTCCGCGGACGCCTTAAGAGAAAAGATCAACATAAATAACCAGGACAGGTAGTCGGACGTCGGTCTAAGGGGCCAGGGAGTGCCATGGATTTATTTCACCCTCAATTTCTACTGTATTGGACGAGCGTATCTCCTTTACCATTGGGTCATTTGATGGACCCGGACAAGTAAAGATGCAAGTCTTCCAGAAAGACTCGGCGGCTCCAGTCGTGGGACCCCCATAACCTGTGGGGATCCCAGGTAGTGGGTAAGACCGTCCTTATTTCCTTTAAGGTAAGCGGCTCAGGTAAAGGTCTTTTTCCCCCTGTTTTGTCGCCCCGATCGGGTGACCGACCGGGGGGAAAGGGCTTCAGGTAAGTCCGTGTTACCCAATCTCCATAAAAGGAAATCCAAAGCATCCCCCCCCATGGGGACGTGGGGGGCCCCATACTTTTTCTTGTACGGTCTCGTCATTGGCGCCGTCTGTGGGAACACTCTCACCCTGAGGGGTTCCCGATATTCAGTATCAAAATATGATTTAAGACATTGTCGTTAACTAATACCTTTTGTATGTACAGGTGAAAAATGAGTGAAAGCATGGGAGGGGCCTCTCACGGGACGATGAGTCATGACCACGGAGGACACCAGGAGTCCGAGTTGCATGTAAACTCTCCGGGTCAGAACAGCGCGCCGGAAGTTCCGGTTTTCTCGCCATACGTCCCACCACAAATGGCTCAAGGCTATTTCATGCAAGAGGAACATTACATCCCTCCTCCGAACCTGGGACAAGGTTTCTTCTATGGGTATGACGGATACCATCCATTCCAGCAGGGGAACCCGTACAACGTTTTTCCCCAAAATATATATGGGGGTACTTATCAAGATCATCATTAGCCCAGATTCTCTGATGATTTTGGTACACACCGTCGGAGCGAAGACAGTTGTGCACCCAAGCATCACCGGGGCGAGCATTCATCTGATATATCCACATCCACCCGGACAGGTTCACCCCGTGAGAACGAGAGGAAGGTGGATTTTGTTCATTCAGTGTTCACCCCCGAGGTCTGCTGGCACCAGTACCCAAGCGATGGAGAGACACTAATCTGATGAAATATGATGGCACCACTGACCCTGATGATCACATGTGCCATTTCACGACTGCAATGGGGATCAATGAGTATAACGATGCAATGTTGTGCCGAACGTTCCCATCAACTCTGACCGGCATCGCTCTAACTTGGTTCACCAACCTACCGCAGAACTCGATCGCTAGTTTCATCCAGCTTTCCCAAGTCTTCAAGTCCCATTTTGGAAGCTCGCGGTCTAGGAAAAAGACCATGTTGGACCTCAACTCGATCAGGCAAGGACAGAACGAGACTCTGGGGCAGTTCTTCGCCCGTTTTACCTCTGTGGTAGTTCAAATTCCCAACTTTAATCATGAGTCCGCGGTTATAATCCTGATGGGGAACATAGCGGAAGGTGGTTTCAAGACTCGGCTTTTCAAAAAAAAGCCAAAAGACTATGACACGTTAAGGAACTTGGTGTCGGCCCAAATTGAGGCAGAGGAAGCCGCGGCCTCTAGCTCAACGGCTAATGAGGGCCCACGAGGTTTCCCGGGGAAGATAGCGGGAAAGTTTCGGAAGGACAAAGGAGCGGCGAAACCAAGGAAGAATTACTCCGTGGGCGAAATACACGCGTCCCGACAAGACGAGGTCCACTTCAACCGTGAGAGAGAGAATCCAGACGCCGGGTATCAAGGCTATAACCAAGAAATACGCCATAAGAGAGAGCCAGCCTCTCCGGCAAGGAAGAATGAGCATCGCGACAACCCCCAACGTCACCAGCAGGCTCAGAATCACAACGATAGGGGGCACGCGGAGGATAGAGGAAGTCACCACCGAGCTTCACGATTCGAAAACCCTTGGGGGAGAGATGAGCAACAACGTTACCCCCCAGTGAACAGGGGCAGGGGGAGGGGACGTTGGTGGAGGGGTGGTCGAAGAGGGCAGGGTCCGCCTGCACAAGTGTCGGTCAATCAGGCACCACGCTGCGAAGATCGCCCAGAAGGATCGCGGGTCAACCGAATCTCGGAACCAGAAGGTTTCATTGACACTCTAGCGGGGGGACCATCGATCTCCGGAATCAGTCGACAAGAGAGAAAGAATTATGAGAGGGAGGCAAGGCAGCCTCCATCAACTGCAAGCCAAAAGATCGCCTTACAACCACATCCAAAGATAATTTTCACCTCGACCAACGCGGATGAGGTCCGCATGCCCCACGCGGATCCGCTGGTGATCCACGCAGAGATCGCCACAAAAACGGTGAAGAGGGTTTTCATAGACACAGGGTCATTAGTGAACATACTCTCATGGGAAGCTTTCTCCCAGTTAGGCGTGTCAGCAACAACTTTAAGGCTTTATCATGGCACGTTGATCACCTTTTCAGGTGATGAGGTGCAGGTGGCGGGCACCATCGAGCTCACGGTGGTTCTGGGCACCTCCCCTCGCCGAAGAATGGAAAACATCACCTTCAGGGTGGTCCGAATTCCGACCACTTACAACGCACTCTTGGGGAGGGTTTCACTCTACAAATTTCAGATGGTTGTGTCGATCTATCATTTCAAAGCAAAGTTCCCGGTCCCCGGGGGTGAAACGGGGGAGGTGTGCGACCAACAACCGGAAAGCCAGAGTTGTTATGTGACTTCCCTGAAGAAAAAGAAGGAGGTCATGTGTCTCGAGGATACCGCTCAAAGCGAGGCCAAGAACGCCGAGGGAAACCCTTCACCAGAGAATGAAGTAGCAAATGTAACTGAGGGGATTGCATCAAAAGCCGAACTCGAGGTCCGACCATCCGAGAGGGAGGTTTTAACCGCGGATTTGAGAACCGTCCACCAGCCATTTTCCAATGTTGAGGAAAGAATTTACATGGGCCAAGCCCTCGGAACGGAGGAAAAGGAACAGGTCCTAGAAATTATCCGGCAGTCGCGGGACATGTTCGCATGGTCCCCAAAAGATCTCTTGGGTGTCCCCACCTCCATTGCGATCCATACCCTCAGAATCCGTCATGATGCGCGGCCGGTGGCCCAAAAGAAGAGAAAGATGGCCCCGGAGAAGTCCCGAGCGGTGAAAGAAGAAATAGAAAAGTTGCTTGAGGCCGGGTTCATTGAAGAAGCAGAAGATTCGGATTGGCTTTCGAATGTGGTTCTGGTTAAGAAAGCTAACGGAAAATGGAGAATGTGTGTCGACTTCTCGGACTTAAACAAGGCTTGCCCTAAAGATAGTTACCCGCTGCCCTCGATAGACGAGTTGGTGGACATCACTGCCGGAAACGAAGCTCTGAGTTTCCTAGATGCGTACTCCGGGTATAATCAGATCAAACTGGACCCACTGGATCAAAGAGCCACCACTTTCATCACCAATCAAGGGATTTTCCGTTACAAGGTCATGTCTTTTGGTTTAAGGAATGCCGAAGCCACATTCCAGAGGACTATAGACAAAATATTCCGCGATCAGCTACCCAGGAATGTGTCCATCTATGTGGACGACATCGTAGTTAGAAGCGAGAAGGCAGAAAATCATGCAGCAGACCTACAGGAGACTTTCGATTCGCTGAGGCGGGGAGGACTGAATTTGAACGCCGAGAAGTGCGTCTTCGGGGTCGATTCCGGGAAATTTCTGGGGTTCATGGTCAGCCAGAGAGGGATAGATGTGAACCCGGCCAAGATAGCAGCAATACAGGAACTACGTCCTCCACGGACTATCAAAGAGGTGCAGTCGTTGAACGGTGCGGTCAACTACCTGGGACGTTTCTGTTCCTGCTTGGCAGATAGGTCTTTACTTTTCTTCGCATTATTAAAGAAAAAGGGACCGATACAGTGGACGCCTGAACTCCAGCAAGCTTTCGATGAATTGAAGGTTTTTCTGCAGTACGTGCCGACTCTCCAACAGCCACAAAAGTCTGAAAACTTACAGATCTACCTCGCAGTAAAAGCAACCACCATCAGCGCAGTTCTCACCAGAGAAGGAAGATACCCGGTTTATTATGTGAGTAGGGTATTACAGGACGCCGAAACTAGATATGAGCCGGTTGAGAAGGTAATCCTTAGTTTGATATTCGCGGCCAGGAGGCTTCGTCCGTATTTCCAGGATCATCGAATTGAAGTCTTGACAGATTTACCATTGAGGCAGATTCTTCACTCCCCAGGCCTCTCAGGACGAATGACGAAATGGTCCATTGAACTTTCAGAGTTCGAGATAGCATACATCCCGCGTAAAGCGGCGTTAGCTAAAGTTTTAGCCGATTTCATCTGCGAAACCAGTTTTGAAGACAAAGACAGCGACTCACAGAAAGGCTGGTCAATAAAAGTCGACGGGGCGGTCAACGCGGATGGATGTGAAGCAGGAATTGTACTAACCACCCCTGGGGGGACCAATTCTGTTTTGCTCACCAGCTGAATTTCCAAGCCACCAACAACGAGGTGGAGTATGAAGCTTTGATAGCAGGGCTGGAGTTAGCCCTGACCCGCGGGGCTCGGGCCGTCACCATAAACACTGATTCCGAGATTGTCGCTAGGCAGACAGAAGGAGAGTATGAGGCCAAGACGGGATTGTTGCCAGATTACCTGCGAAAGGTAAACGCTCTGAGAAAGGCCTTTTTGCACTTTACCATAGAATCCATCCCTAGAGAAGATAATGAACAGGCCGAATTATTGGCCCGAGTGGGGGCCGCCATGCCGTCAAACGTGGAGGAGAAATTTGATTTCGAAAGGAAGGATCGGCGAAGACTTTTGCAAGAGGTATACTTTGTCCAGACCGAGGGACCCGAAGACTGGCGGACACCGATCACTGAATATCTGGGCAAGGGGATCCTTCCACCAGAAAGAATGGAGGCTAAGAAGTTGACAAGCAGAGCGGCCCGATTTGTAATCCGCGAAGGAAGACTATATAAGAAAGGTTTCAACTTCCCAGATCTATTGCGTGTATCCAGCCGGGAAGGACATGTCATTGCAAAAGAATTGCATGCGGGAATCTGTGCTCATCACCAAGGATGGAGGACCCTGTCTTCCAAAGTTTTGAGGTTGGGGTACTACTGGCCCACCATCAGAGCAGATGTGCAGAGTTTTGTGCGCAGTTGCGAAACATGTCAAAAGCACGGAAACGTGAAGAATGTGCCCGCCGAACCGCTTCAAAGCATCTATGGGGCCTGCCCTTTCGCCTTGTGGGGAATGGACATTCTGGCTCCCTTTCCCACGGCCCCCGGACAGCTAAAATACATCCTGGTCTTGGTGGACTATTTCACCAAATGGGTGGAAGCGGAGGCGATGGGCTTGATCACCGCAGAGAAGGTTAGAAAGTTCTTATGGAAAAACCTAGTGTGCGGGTTCGGAGTCCCTGAAGCCATCATCACGGACCATGGAACTCAGTTCGATTGTGAAAACATCAGAGATTTCTGTGAGGGTCTCAGAATAAAATTGAAATTCTCGCCAGTGGCTCACCCACAAACGAACGGACAAGCAGAGACTACGAATCGCCAAATCTTGGAAGGTATCAAGAAGAAGTTAGGAAAAACCTCCAAAGGCCGATGGGCGGAGCTCCTCCCACTGGTGCTCTGGTCATACCGGACCTCACCAAAAACTCCAACCAGGGAATCGCCAATTTCCTTGGTATTTGGGACGGACGCAGTCATCCCAGTCGAACGGCTGATCCCTTCTGCACGGGTCTTGGCCTACGAATCCAAGGCCAATAATGAGGCTCTGGAAGTCGAGATGCACCTTCGAGAAGAAAGGCGGATGCTCGCAAAAATTAAGGCTCGGGAGTACAAAAGAAAAACACAAAGGCACAGGGACCAGCATCTCCAAGAGCGACGATTTGAAAAGGGAGACCTAGTCCTCCGTCTGGCCCTAGCGGGAGGAAAGCTAGACGCCAAATGGGAAGGGCCATATGTAGTTGTTTAATGCATTCACGTCGGAGCATACAAGTTACAAACCCCCGAAGGTGTTGTTCTTCGGAAGACTTGGAATGCAGAACACCTGAAGAAATACTATGTGTAATCTCTAAGTTTTTTCGAAGTTTATCCAGTCACCCCCGCTATCAGTAAATAAATCAAAGCGGTTAGTGGGTGCTTTATGTGTTCTTCTACAACTTTTAGTCCTATGACGCTGGAGCTTGCTCCGCGTCGGACATCTGGTGGACGCATTGGGCTCCCAGATCAACGCTTGGTCCTATGATGCTGGAGTTTGGTCCGCGTCGGACATCTGGTGGACGCATTGGGCTCCCAGATTAACACTTAGTCCTATGACGCTGGAGCTTGCTCCGCGTCGGACATCTGGTGGACGCATTGGGCTCCCAGATTAACACTTAGTCCTATGACGCTGGAGCTTGCTCCGCGTCGGACATCTGGTGGACGCATTGGGCTCCCAGATCAACGCTTAGTCCTATGACGCTGGAGCTTGCTCCGTGTCGGACATCTGGTGGACGCTTTGGGCTCCCAGATCAACGCTTAGTCCTATGACGCTAGAGCTTGCTCCGCGTCGGACATCTGGTGGACGCATTGGGCTCCCAGATTAACACTTAGTCCTATGACGCTGGAGCTTGCTCCGCGTCGGACATCTGGTGGACGCAGTGGGCTCCCAGATCAAAGCTTAGTCCTATGACGCTGGAGCATGCTCCACGTCGGACATCTGGTGGACGCATTGGGCTCCCAGATCAACGCTTAGTCCTATGACGCTGGAGCTTGCTCCGCGTCGGACATCTGGTCGACGCATTGGGCTCCCAGATTAACACTTAGTCCTAAGACGCTGGAGCTTGCTCCGCGTCGGACATCTGGTGGGCGCATTGGGCTCCCAGATCAACGCTTAGTCCTATGACGCTGGAGCTTGCTCCGCGTCGGACATCTGGCGGACGCATCAGGGCTCCCAGATTAACACTTAGTCTTACGACGCCGGAGCTTGCTCCACGTCGGACATCTGGAGGACGCATTGGGCTCCTAGATTAATAATTAATCCCATAACGCTGGAGCCTGACGCACGTCGGTAACCTGATGGATGCATTGGGTCCAGGGACCCAAACCTTGGACCCGACCAAACCGCAAAACATCACCAAAAGAGGAATTATTGAAATTCAAAGAGGGATAACCACGAGATGATAAAAAAAATACACGCAGAAGGTCCAAAAAGGCTAAACCAAGCAAGATAGACAAGGTAGTTCAAAGAAACACAAGATCAACTCAAGGAGTGTCCCGAGGACGATCCGAAACCAAATGAGTCCGGTCGGCACATAGACGAGTTCCATTGGGCGGAGGACCCTCAGGATGAGGCTCTTGCCACTCAACATCGACCTCGTTGCCATCCGCGGACAAAATATGAACCTCGAATCGTGCGTTCCCCTTGTGCAGAAAGGTGATTGCGGACCCTATATCAACGCCATGCGTACAAGCGAAGTGATTCCACCCCTGTCCCAAGAAAGGCGCCCGATAGTCACCCCGGTACACCGTCACGGGGAAGTCCCGGATGATCCTCGACGATAGCAGAACCCGCACGGGGAGATCCGGGCCGTACTCAATTTCAAAACGGGCAGGCAGCCGCTGTTCAGATACACCAACTAAACAAATAAAGATAAGCTCGCTCAAGAAAAATCAACAAAAATATTAAAACCACGATTACGACGTACCAAGCGATACATCTGCTCCGGGAAATCCAGAGAACGGAAAAAGGCCCGGGACGTCTGGTTTGAGGACGACATTTTAGATAAATCCTCTTTGCAAAAATAAAAAGTTCAGAGAACCCCGATTTTAAAAGGGGATCCTCAAGGGTCACGGGCTGCATAGGCTCCGCCTCAATAACCTGAAACACTGAAAAGAGACCCGGACGAAACCCGAGAACGGTCAGGACATCACTGCCCCAGGCTAAGCATGACGGACATATGGACATCAAAAAGGGACGCTTCATGCAGATCAAAGCCTGCTACCGTGAAATGAAGGGATGAAAGAAAGAAGAGAAAAAGGCCCGTGAACCTCTTTTAAACTATCGAAATTCAAAGAAAAATGAAAAATGAGAAGAGAAAAACCTAACTTCTCTCTCGGGGGGGGGGGGGGGGGCGGTGAGATCGAGGTTATAGCTCGACCCCTTAAGTATAAAATAAGCCTCGGCCACTCAAGGAATCAAAAACCCCCTATCGACGAGATGAATCCAGGGGCATCACCCAGGACGTTCTATCGAGTCATCATGAGGGAGGAACAGCTTCAAACGCTCCGACTCCCACTCGTGTATGTCTTGATAGACGAGGACACGCAATCCCAAGCCAGGCTTTGGTCCTGCTCCAATCGAGAACACGAGGTGAAAGTGGAAAAGGACAGCGATGGCCTTTTCTGGTTAAACCAGGGGTGGCACCATTTCGTTCAGGCAAACCGAGTTACAATAGGATCGGCCCTGATTTTCGCCTACATGGGGTACTCCATCTTCGAAGTCGACGTGATCAATCCCGACAGCGGAGGAATGTAGAGATGAGAAATTTCTAAATCCGTGTCCCCTGTAACATGTACCCTCTAAGTTTAAATATTCCAGGATTGAGGGAATCAAATCTTTGAAAAATCGTTGTTCCTGTTACCTCCGATGAATAATAAAAGATCCTTGTTTCTTGGTACGGATGGAAGTCACGAAAACATGATCGCATACCCAAACACAGCCGTAAACCCCTGCAACTCATAATTATTGAAGTAACCACAGGCAGCCCGAAGCCACCCTCTGAACCACCAAAGTAAAATGAACAGTTCTATACGAGGTTTCCGTGGTCGATCAAAAGGCCCAAGCTACGAAGATCACTCTTCGCTTACCTTCAACAATTTAAGAAAGGATCCTCCCTTGTCTGTTCTAAAAGAAGCACTCCTCCTTCATTACCGCTCCTAGTCACATCAAAAATCATTCCCAGTCATGAGTAGAGGCAACGTTTTTCTGCGCCCCACATGTAGCGGTCTCTTCTCTTTCAAAAACACGGGAAGTATGTTCTAAGTCCCTCCTGAACACGTGGATCCCATTCTACTAAAAGAAGAGAACGTGGGTTGCTAGGAACTCCCACGTATGATAAGGGCCACCGACCCCAAAAACCACTTGGCTGCAGACAGTCCCGCCGAATAAAGCACCATAAATAGAGGAAAAAGAAAATGGCGAAACCAGAACTCTTAAAGATTGAAAATACCCCTTTCGGAGGCACTCCGACATGAGCTCCGAAAACACTCGAGCATTCTACCGGTTCATCACCAAGGAGGTACACTTGCAGACGTTACAGTTGCCCCAAATGTACGAGCAACTCGGAGATGAAACACACCAGCTCGTCTACCTTTGGTCAACCACTTGTCAGGATTTCGAAGTCGATGTTGAGAAGGACGCGGACGGGGCCTACTGGTATACCGAAGGATGGCCGGACTTCGTTTTCTCTAATCGAGTAGTCCTGGGATGCTCGCTCCTCTTTGTCTATGAAGGGGAGTCCCACTTTGAGGTACATGTGTCCTACCCAGATCTGACCCGCGATCGCCAAAAGAAGTTCGGCCCGACAAGCACGGGCTCGCCCAAATCCAAGGCCCACCAGAAGCCCCCAAGAGCCCCTAAGAGTGTTAAGGTGCCAAAGCGTAAAGAGTGAGCCCACGAGTCCCGATGTACTTGAGAATGAATAAAAGTTTTCCCTTTTCTTTTTCTCGGTTAAAAGAAAAAATCAATAAAGCTGTTTCTCCTTTACTGACCAATTTTCCTTCCCTAGAGACCTGGGGAAAGAACGATTCGGAAAAATACTCAAACAATGCGAATATTAAATAAAAAGATCAAGCAAATAAGGGAACAACGGCCAACGGTTTCTTTATAAAAGCCAAGGACCAGAAAGTCCCCGTGAAACACTTTCTATCAGACAAATATAAACCGAAAAATTCCAGAGATAAACATGGCAGCAGGTGGAGGCCGGCCGCTCAAGGGATTTCCTCCGATGGATCCAGAATTCTTCTCCCTTGCAAAGAACGGTAATGCCCCTTCAAACCTCTCCGGTTAAACTTTCTAGTTTCCTACTCACGATTAATCTTTTCCTCCAAACCACCATAGCCTCTGCCAGAGTTCTTCGAAGAGGAGTACGGGCTACCCGGTGTTGAAAGAATAATCCTAACCAATGGGCCTGGAAGGAGGGGCATACGCGTCCTAGTAGAGAGAGACGAAGCAGGGGTGCTCTGGCTCACCCAAGGATGGAGTACATTCACCAGATCAAGGAATGTCCACGTAGGAGGGGCCGTCATATTCAAGTATCAGGGCGACTCACGTTTCAAAGCCAGCTATGCACCTTCGGGAGAAAACACCTCTGAAGGTGAAGGTAGTGATGACACTTCCTAAGGAAGGAGTGCTCCTTACTAAATGCTTAGGTTGTCGAAAAAGGAAGCCTGTATAAATAAAAATATTGAATGAAAAATGTCAGACGCCCGGGGGGCGAGGTTTCCGAATCTTTTTGTCACCCAAAAAGATACTGAAGGAAATACTATTAATAAGCGCCGCGAACTGAGTTCCCTGACACGGACCATCCGCGAAACATGGGGCAAAACCCAATTCAAAAAACCGCGGACCGAGTTTCCCAGCACTGACCTTCCGCAAAAAACAAAAACATACATAATCCGAAAATAAACACCTAACAAAGTATCAAAGGTTGTTTAAAACAAAGAACCGCCACGAGATGGTGGGAACGAATGTCTACAATCCATCACCAGAGAAATCCACGTTGTTATCATCCACCAGACCCCAATCTTCCCGATCCTCACTAGGGGAGAACGGCTGAAGAGGAACACCCGGGTTTTCCGTTCTTCACACTTTGATGTATCCCGACCTTCATCCCTATGTAGAAGTGTTGTGAGCCTAATTTGCCATGTTTTACACTAACTTTTATATCGATTTCTGCTTACATTGCATACATTTGGGTTAGAATAATACAGAATCTGTGTAGTTTACACTTATTTACAATATATGGAGGTCTACACAAGTTTTGGTTATATTTCGCAGAAATCGGACGCACTTTGAAGCTTAAAGGAAACTCATGGAGAAGCTAAGGATGTTGCAGCTGGAGAAAACGCCATTTTTCACCATTCTTCATTCTGAATCAAGCTTTGATGTCTTCATGAGAGTTGTAGCCCTCGGAAATAGCTTTCCAACGCATGGTCATATGCGTCAATACGACGAACGAGGACTCGGGAAAGTGCGTTTCAAGAACAGAGCAGAAAGCTGAGAGAACTCTACTCGATCTCGACTAGCATCTACTCGATCTCGACGAGTGCTGGTCGAGCACACCTGGTCGAGCAGAGCTGATCGAGGACACTGAGTCAGAGACAACCCGACTCCGGAACCTTACTCGATCTCGAGTACCATCTAGTCGAGATCGACGGCACTTCGGAGCCATGTCCGGAGTCGACGAGCTGTGCCAAGCCGAGAAGCCGAGGACGAAGATGCAGACCACCTCTACTCGATCTCGAGGAGGCTTAGCCGAGATCGACGAGCCCGGAGCCAAGGTCCGAGCATGTCGAGTAGATCTACCCGGGAAGACCTAGTCAATGAGCAAATCTACTCGAGACAGAGTAGGGCTACTCGAGATCGACTAGACCTCCGAGCCTTGTCGAGCACCAGTCACCCGAGAAGCCGAGCCACACCCGTCGACGACTATCCTACTCGATCTCGAGGAGCCCTAGTCGAGATCGACGAGCCGTGTCCGGGAGCGCGCTACGCGGTTTCGCTGTCCTACTAGGATTGGGAGTCCTTGGATCCAATTCTATCCAATTTGGCCGAGACCTATCAACATCTATCAAGTTCTATCTATGGAGAAGACATGGAAGACATCTTACCTAGTTTAGATTTATATTTTAGATTTAATTCCTTTATTGCTTTTATTTATCATTAAGCCTTTTAGATATAATTTTAGATATAGATAGATATTTCTATCCTTGAATAGCAAGGAATAGAAGGCTATAAATAAAGCCCTAGGGGCTGGTTTTTCATTCATTCAATTTCAGTCAGAGACAAGTAGTTCCATAGAGATTTAGGAGTTCGAAGGTTTTAGGGTTTTGGCGTTCAACGAGAGTTGGATCGCCGGGATTGTAAAGTCTTTTGAATTTAGTTTAATGCAAGTTGTTTTCTTTCAATCGATGATGTCTGAGTTTGCGATGAGGCGTGAGTAGTCCACCCACTTCTAGGGTTGGGGCGAGCTCGACGATAGCCATGCGTGCCTGAGGTAAAGATCCGACCTTTATCATGTTTTGAGCATTTTCCTACTTGTTTATGTGTTTATTGCCCATCTAATGGAGATCCATGCTAACAACTTGGATTATAAACATAAAATCGGTAGAGACAATTAGGGTTTCTTGAAAGAGTTGTCTAATTGTTGGAAAAGGCGAAAGCTTAGTCCTTTGATGCAATTCACATGATTATCTGTTTGGTTTTGCCTTATGAATGCTTGGTTATCGTTGTTGCAAACCCCAATCTTGGAAGTCCTTTTACATACAGTTTAGTTCGAAATCCCAAAGCAATTGTTTTTACTTTCTTTTGTTTTGTTTTTACTTTCTGCCCTCGTCGATCTCGACCAAGCCCTGGTCGATCTCGACTACTGATTCTCGACCCAAAGTCGCCGTAGCTTAATTGTGCAGGAACTCGACAAGCCCAACCCGAAGTCGACGAGGACCGTACTCGATCTCGAGTAGCCTCTTGTCGAGATCGAGTAGACTTTGCCGAGAGCTTCGGCCCTGTTCGACTAGCCTGATCTCCTGTCGACTAACTCTAGTCGAGATCTAGCACCTGTTGTCGACTTCTGACCGTGAGATTTCACTGCTGCCTAGGATCCGCTGACACGCTTCCTCGTGGATCGATCCTGACTTCCCACTACTGCATCAGGAGGAGGTCTTGTAATTATTTGCATGGGACGGAATCTGGTTTGCTGTGATTTATTTATATTTTATTTGCATACTCGATTTCCTCCTACAACAAATTGGCGCCGTTGCCGGGGAAGCTATCATTCGCGCCTTAGGTAGTTAAATCTCACGTCTGCTTTAAGTTACTTTACAGGTGTATGCGCCGTTCTGGTCAACCACCTGAGTTTGACGGCTTAGATGAACCAGAGCGCCTTCTACACATCAGAGCTAAACTACAAAGAGCCATGGCGGCCGCTGAAGCACAAGAACAACTGATTGTCAGGCTTACAAGGGAGCTAGCCGCAAATGATGCTGCTATCGCCACTAAAGATGCTGCTATCGCCGCTGAGAAAGCAGCAAGGGAGCAAGCAGAAGCTGAGCTTGCCCAATATCCAACTACTGTAGAGGATTATATGCACCCAACTCTCGTCGTGCCTGAATCGGCGATTCTAATCCCTGAAAACACTTTTGAAATTCGCACTCAGTTTCTTATAGAACTTAAAAACAATGCTTTTCATGGAAGATTTAATGAGTGCCCTCTTGAACATATTACCAATTTTCATGACATGTGCCGTACTCTTGCTGAAGGTACAACTCTGGAATATGTCAAGATGAAAGCTTTCCGCTGGTCTCTCGCTGGACCTGCACTGAAGTGGCTAGAAGGACTGAAACCAAGATCCCTTACAACATGGGCACAAGTGGAGCAAGAGTTTCTGAACAAATACTTCCCACCCGCCAAAACAGCACTTCTCCGCTAGAAAATCACCGCCTTCAAACAGAAGCCTGGGGGACCGCTGGCAAAAGCATGGGAACGCTACAAAGAACTGCTGCGATCTTGCCCTACTCATGGACAGCCACCCTACGTCATTCAGGAGATCTTCTTCAACTCTCTTGATCAAGTCACTAAGGACAGAATCAACCATTATACTCGCTATGAGTATGTGACGATGCCACCAAGCGACGCATGGGGTGTGCTAGAAAAGCTCACTAACTACAACAAATTCACTAACTACGACAACAAATATGGGGCTCCTACAAACTATGATGAGAACTCCTACGCCAGGCCAGCACCATCTATGCCACTCTATGAGTCAGCAAAGGAGATTGACCCAAATGTCAGGGAGCAGTTCTACAGAGACCAGAATCGCAAGCTCCTCAAGCAAGTCAAATACCTATCTGTCAATCAGCCTTGCATTGAATGCGGATCACAGAGGCACACCACTACTGAGTGCCCACACACAGAGCAAGTCAGAATGGCAGAGACACATGAGGAGGCAGCTTACGCAGGGGGTCCCAATCGCTACATGGGAGATCAAGGGTTCTATCAACCATAGTGGAACCAAGGTCCTCCTAGGAATCCCCCACCCTACAGAGCTCCAGGACATCCAGAAAGGGATCAAAAGAAGGATGATCTGCAGCTGATCCTTGAGGAGATGTGTTGTGAGCTGAATCTGCAATGTTTTACAGTAACTTTTATATCGATTTCTGTATACATTGCATTCATTTGGGCTTAGATAGTACAGAACCTATGTAGTTTATGTTTATTTGCCAAATTATGGAATCTACACCAGTTTCTGTTTAATTCGCAGAATTCGAGGCGTTTTACAGCAATTCTACAAAAGGTCAGAAAAACTCGGAAAACAGCTACAGAAGTCCAAGGTCGAAGCAGCAACGGAACCAGTCAAATCGAGTCAAGAACCAAGGTTACTCGACCTCGAGTAAACCCTACTCGATCTAGACAAGGACAGCCGAGCACAGCCTTGTCAACAGAGCTTGATCGAGAGCCAGACCAGCCCAGCTCCGGAAGTCTACTCGATCTCGACAAGCCCTGGTCGAGATCGACGACGCCTCAGCACCACACCCGGAGTCGACAAGGAGAAGAGCTGACCGAGAAGCCGAGCACATCGCAACTCGATCTCGACGAGCCCTAGTCGAGATCGACAAGACCCACAGCGCCAGTCCGAGTCCATGCCGAGGAGAAGCTGCTCGACCGGAGAAGGCCATACCCTAGCCGATCTCGAGGAACCCTAGTCGAGATCGATGAGCTCCGAGTCCAGATCCGAGCCTGTCGAGTGGAGCCACCCGAGAAGACCCAGTCGACATAGCCAGGCTACTCGACCTCGACGAGCCCTTGTCGACATCGACGAGCACCGTGAGGCAGAGTCCGAGCCTGTCGAGCAGAGAAGCCAGCCAAGACCAGTCGACCAGGATTCCTACTCGAGATCGACAAGGCTCTTGTCGAGATCGACCACGCTTCCAGAAGCTGTTCGACGCGGCTTGACGAATCCTACTCGGTTTTGCATTGCTTGGACGCGAAGATTGTCGATTCTATCCAAAACTATCAAGATCCATCATGAAGAGAAGGAATTCTATCCATAGAAGACTTTTAGATATATTTCCCTAATTTAGATTTAATTATGTTATAGCTTTTATTTATCTTTTAAGTTTTAGATAAAGTTTTAGATATAGATAGATATCTTCTTTCCTAGAATAGCTAGGGAATGAAGCCTATAAATAAAGCCCATGGGGATCAGTTTTATTCATTCAATTTCAGAGAGAGACAAGTAGTTACACAGAGACAGTTTAGGAGATTCAAAGGTTTTAGGGTTTTGGCATTCAACGAGAGTTGGATTGCCGGGATTGTAAAATCGTTGAATTTAGTTTAATGCAAGTTATTTTCTTTCAATCAAAGATGTCTGAGTTTGCGATGAGGCGCGAGTAGTCAACCCACTTCTAGGGTTGGGGCGAGCCCGACGATAGCCTTGCGTGCCTGAGGTAAAGATCCGACCTTTATCATGTTTTGAGCATTTTCCTACTTGTTTATGTGTTTATTGCCCATCTAATGGAGATCCATGTTAACCACTTGGATTATAAACATAAAATCGGTAGAGACAATTAGGGTTTCTTGAGAGAGTTGTCTAATTGTTGAAAAAGGCGAAAGCTTAGTCCTTTAATGCGAATTATATGATAATCTGTTTGGTTCTACCTTACGCATGCTTGGTTATTGTCATTGCAAACCCCAATCCTGGAAGTTCTTTTACATTAAAGTTTAGTTCGAAATCCCAAAAGCATTTGTTCTTTATTTTCTTTATTTCATTCGTTTCACTCCCTGCCCTCGTCGATCTCGACCACACTCTGGTCGACCTCGACCACTGATTCTCGACCCAGAGTCGCCGTAGCTTACTGTGTGCAGGAACTCGACCAGACCCACTCGACCAAGACGAAGGCTACTCGATCTCGAGTAGAGCCTTGTCGAGATCGACCACTGTTGCCGAGCTGCTGTGCCCTGTTCGACTGTCCGATCTTCTGTCGACTAACCCTTAGTCGAGATCGAGGACCCTGTTGTCGACTTCTGTCCGTGAGATTACACCGCTGCCTAGGACCCGCTGACACGCTTCCTCGTGGATCGATCCTGACTTCCCGCTGCTACATCAGGAGGAGGTCTTGTAATTATTTGCGTGGGCAGAATCTAGTTTGATTTATTTTGTTATATTTCATACTCGATTTCCTCCTTACAACAAATTGGCGCCGTTGCCGGGGAAGCTATCATTCGCGCCTTAGGTAGTTAAATCTCACGTCTGCTTTGAGTTACTTTACAGGTGTATGCGTCGTTCTGGTCAAACACCTGAGTTTGACGCCTTAGACGAACCGGAACGCCTTCTACACATCCGAGCTAAACTACAAAGAGCCATGGCGGCTGCTGAGACACAAGAACAGCTGATTGCGAGGCTTACCAGGGAGCTAGCCGCAAAGGATACTGCTATCGCCGCAAAAGATGCTGCTATCGCCGCTGAGAAAGCAGCAAGGGAACAAGCAGAAGCTGAGCTTGCCCAATATCCAACTACAACAGAGGATTATATGCATCCAACTCTCATCGTGCCTGAATCGGCGATTCTAATCCCTGAAAACTCTTTTGAAATTCGCACTCAGTTTCTTATAGAACTTAAAAACAATGCTTTTCATGGAAGATTTAATGAGAGCCCTCTTGAACATATTACCAATTTTCATGACATGTGCCGTACTCTTGCTGAAGGTACAACTCTGGAATATGTCAAGATGAAAGCTTTCCGCTAGTCGCTCGCTGGACCTGCACTGAAGTGGCTAGAAGGACTGAAACCAAGATCCCTTACAACATGGGCACAAGTAGAGCAAGAGTTTCTCAACAAATTCTTCCCTCTTGCCAAGACAGCATTCCTCCGCCAAAAGATCACAGCTTTCAAACAAAAGCCTGGGGAGCCGCTAGCAAAGGCATGGGAAAGGTACAAGGAACTACTGCGATCTTGCCCTACTCATGGACAGCCACCCTACGTCATTCAGGAGATCTTCTTCAACTCTCTTGACCAAGTCACTAAGGACAGGATCAATCAGTACACTCGATATGAGTACCTGACAATGCCACCAATTGATGCATGGGGTGTGCTAGACAAGCTCACGGCATATGACAACAAGTATGGGACTTCTGCAAACTATGATGAGAACGCCTGTGCTAGGCCAGCACCATCTATGCCACTCTATGAGCCAGCAAAGGAGATTGACCTAGATGTCAGGGAGCAGTTCTACAGGGACCAGAATCGCAAGCTCCTCAAGCAAGTCAAATATCTATCTGTCAACCAGCCTTGCATCGAATGCGGATCACAGAGGCACACCACTACTGAGTGCCCACACACTGAGCAAGTCAGAATGGCAGAGACACATGAGGAAGCAGCCTATGCTGGGGGTCCAAATCGCTATATGGGAGATCAAAGGTTCTATCAACCTCAGTGGAACCAAGGTCCTCCTAGGAATCCCCCACCCTACAGAGCCCCATGTCATCCAGAAAGGGATCAAAAGAAGGATGATCTGCAGCTGATCCTTGAGGAGATGCGTCGGAATCATGCACAGAACCTGCAGGCTACAAACACCATCAACAATCAGCTCCAGCATGTCAACACAAAATTTGTAGAGCTGGATATCTGGAAAAAGGGCATTGAGACTCAGATGGGACAAATCGCTGCACAAATCCCACGACCGTCCGGACAGCTCCCTGGGCAAACAGAACCAAATCCTAAAGGGAAGACCGGACACGTCGTAGCTATCAAACTGAGGAGTGGGCATCAACTACACGAGCCAGAGGTTGGAAAACAGCAAAACAACGCAGAGCAGCAACCCGAGACAGAGCAGAACGTGGTCGATCTCGAGGAGCCCGTACTCGATGTCGACAAGCCTCTACTCGACCAAGACCAGAAGCTGAGCTCGGACTCCGCTGCGCAGACCAGCAACCCGAGGTCGACAACCCAACTCGAGGTCGACAAGACCCTTGTCGATCTCGACAAGCCTGTGGTCGATGTCGAGGAGCAGCAAGCTGAAGTCGACGATTCTGCAGCATCTCCGACAGCTGATCTGGCTCCGAAGCAGAAAAAGCCACTACCTTTCCCTTCAAAAGCACAGAAAGATCCCACTGCAGGTAGGTTTACCAGATTTGTTAATATGCTGCAAGAACTGAATGTTTCTATTCCTTTTACAGAAGCCCTGCAAGAGATGCCTGGATATGTCAAGTTTCTGAAGGAAATCCTGAGCAAGAAGCGATCCATCTCAGAGATCGCAGGCGAATGCAAAGTACTCCACTTCCCTGAAAAGAGGCTTGACCCAGGTAAGTTTTCTGTTAGTGTGGGTTTTGGACAATATAAATATGATTCCCTATGCGATTTAGGAGCAAGTGTGAGCATCATGCCTTTATCAATATGGCGGAAGGTCAAGATAGGATGCATAGAACCTGTGGATGCCAAACTATACATGGCGAACAATACAGTGGTCATCCCCACAGGTATAGTTGAAAATGTCCCCGTCCAGGTTGGTAAATTCTTTGTCCCAGCTGATTTCCTTATCATTGATTGTGCTGAAGATCCTACTAGCCCTATTATTCTTGGTAGACCATTCTTAGCTACTGCAGATGCCCGAATTAGTGGCAAGAATAGGTCGCTCACCTTCACCATAGGCGATGAGGTTTTGGATTTCTCTTTTGGCCCTGCAAAGGAGGAAGTTTCATGGCTGGAGGTGAAAAGCATCAGCATCGACAGGACCAAGCAAACAGCGGAGGAAGGAGCCAAAACTGTACTCGAGGTCGACAAGCCCTACTCGACCTCGACAAGCGCTCTACTCGACCTCGACAAACCTTTGTCGATCTCGACCACCATCACTGAGCCAGAAACTCGCCAGGAGCCTAAGTATGAGGTCCCTGTACTCGATCTCGACCAGCAGTACTCGACATCGAGTAGACCCAAGCCCAAAGATTTCTGTTTTGGGTCCGAACAGGTAAGTGCAGGTATGAATTCTACTCCCCCTCAGTCCATAAGTAAAATTTTCAATGATTTAAAGGGAGCTAAGACACCATGGCGAGAGAATTTGCAGAAATTAAAGGCTACAAAGAAGAAGAAGAAAGAAAAAGGAGATGATGCAAGCAACCACCTGTCAGCTGAGCTTGCATACTACCATCAGGACCTAGATGATCCAGGAGAAGGGCCAAACATGAGCGGGCCCCACAATAATGGTCCTTGAGCGCAAACGGAGAAGTCGGCCTAGCGACTCTAAAATCTAGAGCATGTACATAGACATTTATTTTATTTTATTTTTGGACTTTTGAACTTTTTTTTTGGTTTGTGGTTTTTGGTTTTTGGGTTTTAGGTCTTTTAGAATACTTCATATGGATAGTCTTGTTTTTGGTGAGGAATCTAACACTTGTAGGTCGGCAAGAATATAAAGATCGCGAAAAGTGGAATAAGAAGTCCCTGAAAACCAGTCAGAATCGACGAAGGCTAAGTCGACGACGACGAAGAGGAGTAGCCCAGAAGTACTCGATCTCGAGTAGGCCAACTCGACATCGACAAGCCCAGACGCTCCTCGACTTCAGAAACCACTGGACGCAGACGAAGCTACTCGAGATCGAGTACCTTGTACTCGAGATCGACCAGCTACTTACTCGACCTAGACTGATTTGCCTCCTCGATATGATCCTGTGAGTTCCTTCCTTTACTCTTGTTTTTATTTGATTTTATACAGTGGGGACACTGTAAATTTTAAGTATGGGGTGGGGGAAGGGCTTACTTCATGCATTTTGATCATATTTGACATATGTGTGTATTATTTCTTTGAATTGCTACATGGCTATTTTGGAATGCATTATTTGATTTATATGCTTATATGCATGTTTTCCAAAATTTGAAAAAAAAATGACCCCCATTGAAAATTTTGATTAATGTCATGGAAGCTTATATTGAACTCGACGATGCAAAATTGGATTCATTAGAGATATAGCATGAAATTGCCTAGTAAAGGGAAGTCACAATGAAGTGCATATTTTATTGAAAACCATGAAAGGAGGTAAAATTTGAAATTGCTTTTGACATGTTGCATAATAAGATGATGGAGGACTTTATATTTCCATATAATGCTCATATGTTATAATCCTAGCCTTACCCATGCTTATGCATCACAAAAGCCATAATATGCCTTATTTCAAATATTTGCTCCACATGATCTAAATATTTCCATTCTTTACCTTATTTCCTATCCGGGGATTATGTTGAGAATGATGTTACATTATGGAGATGTTATATGGTGTTTGTGATGTGTTGTTGTTATTATAATGGAGTTTGGCGGAATTGTTTGAAATATATGGAAAATTTAATGAGTGAAAGAAAATCCGATCAAAGATCGACCCTGCTCGCTGAGATAATAGTTTGGCGAGATGGGACACCAGGTGAGGAGTCCGACGCACTAAGTATCCGGGGCCATTCATGACACCCATGTTTGCGACTCGCGAGAAGGCAGTGCTGAGGTTAGAGAGGTAAAAGCATTATTATGGATAAAAGCATTATGAAAGGTGATGAATCTCAAAGAGAAGGAATGTGGAAATTCAGTTTGGAAATACTCCATTTCCCCGGATCATTAGCACCACATTGCCAAAAATTGCCCACCTTTAGCCTTTTACCAATCCACTCCTTATTTGAGCTTAAATTAAAATCCTCTTGATTATTGTTGCTTTGTCACATAAAAATTATTTGTGCATAAACCTCCTTTTGTGAGTAGATGTTGCTTTGATATATTTACACATGCATGGATCTGTGACACTAGTACCTTTTCGAGGATGGTAATTGATTGCAGGGACATATAAAGAATGAATCTAAGATGTTGAGAGTTTTCAATTTCTTCCCCTGAATGACAAATAAAAGTATTGCTTGAGGACAAGCAAGCTTAAGCATGGGGTGTTTGTTGTGAGCTGAATCTGCCATGTTTTACAGTAACTTTTATATCGATTTCTGTATACATTGCATTCATTTGGGCTTAGATAGTACAGAACCTATGTAGTTTATGTTTATTTGCCAAATTATGGAATCTACACCAGTTTCTGTTTAATTCGCAGAATTCGAGGCGTTTTACAGCAATTCTACAGAAGGTCAGAAAAGCTTGGAAAACAGCTACAGAAGTCCAAGGTCGAAGCAGCAACGGAACCTGTCAAATCGAGTCAAGAACCAAGGTTACTCGACCTCGAGTAAACCCTACTCGATCTAGACAAGGACAGCCGAGCACAGCCTTGTCGACAGAGCTTGATCGAGAGCCAAACCAGCCCAGCTCCGGAAGTCTACTCGATCTCGACAAGCCCTGGTCGAGATCGACGACGCCTCAGCACCACACCCGGAGTCGACAAGGAGAAGAGCTGACCGAGAAGCCGAGCACATCCCAACTCGATCTCGACGAGCCCTAGTCGAGATCGACAAGACCCACAGCGCCAGTCCGAGTCCATGCCGAGGAGAAGCTGCTCGACCAGAGAAGGCCATACCCTAGCCGATCTCGAGGAACCCTAGTCGAGATCGACGAGCTCCGAGTCCAGACCCGAGCCTGTCGAGTGGAGCCACCCGAGAAGACCCAGTCGACATAGCCAGGCTACTCGACCTCGACGAGCCCTTGTCGACATCGACGAGCACCGTGAGGCAGAGTCCGAGCATGTCGAGCAGAGAAGCCAGCCAAGACCAGTCGACCAGGATTCCTACTCGAGATCGACAAGGCTCTTGTCGAAATCGACCACGCTTCCAGAAGCTGTTCGACGCGGCTTGACGAATCCTACTCGGTTTTGCATTGCTTGGACGCGAAGATTGTTGATTCTATCCAAAACTATCAAGATCCATCATGAAGAGAAGGAATTCTATCCATAGAAGACTTTTAGATGTATTTCCCTAATTTAGATTTAATTATGTTATAGCTTTTATTTATCTTTTAAGTTTTAGATAAAGTTTTAGATATAGATAGATATCTTCTTTCCTAGAATAGCTAGGGAATGAAGCCTATAAATAAAGCCCATGGGGCTCAGTTTTATTCATTCAATTTCAGAGAGAGACAAGTAGTTACACAGAGACAGTTTAGGAGATTCAAAGGTTTTAGGGTTTTGGCATTCAACGAGAGTTGGATTGCCGGGATTGTAAAATCGTTGAATTTAGTTTAATGCAAGTTATTTTCTTTCAATCAAAGATGTCTGAGTTTGCGATGAGGCGCGAGTAGTCAACCCACTTCTAGGGTTGGGGCGAGCCCGACGATAGCCTTGCGTGCCTGAGGTAAAGATCCGACCTTTATCATGTTTTGAGCATTTTCCTACTTGTTTATGTGTTTATTGCCCATCTAATGGAGATCCATGTTAACCACTTGGATTATAAACATAAAATCGGTAGAGACAATTAGGGTTTCTTGAGAGAGTTGTCTAATTGTTGAAAAAGGCGAAAACTTAGTCCTTTAATGCGAATTATATGATAATCTGTTTGGTTCTACCTTATGCATGCTTGATTATTGTCGTTGCAAACCCCAATCCTGGAAGTTCTTTTACATTAAAGTTTAGTTCGAAATCCCAAAAGCATTTGTTCTTTATTTTCTTTATTTCATTCGTTTCACTCCCTGCCCTCGTCGATCTCGACCACACTCTGGTCGACCTCGACCACTGATTCTCGACCCAGAGTCGCCGTAGCTTACTGTGTGCAGGAACTCGACCAGATCCACTCGACCAAGACGAAGGCTACTCGATCTCGAGTAGAGCCTTGTCGAGATCGACCACTGTTGCCGAGCTGCTGTGCCCTGTTCGACTGTCCGATCTTCTGTCGACTAACCCTTAGTCGAGATCGAGGACCCTGTTGTCGACTTCTGTCCGTGAGATTACACCGCTGCCTAGGACCCGCTGACACGCTTCCTCGTGGATCGATCCTGACTTCCCGCTGCTACATCAGGAGGAGGTCTTGTAATTATTTGCGTGGGCAGAATCTAGTTTGATTTATTTTGTTATATTTCATACTCGATTTCCTCCTTACAACAAGATGCGTCGGAATCAGAGCACCATCAACAACCAGTTCCAGAACATCACTACAAAATTTGGAGAACTGGACATCTGGAAAAGGGGAATAGAGACGCAGATGGGTCAAATCGCTGCACAGATCCCACGACCATCCGGACAGCTACCTGGGCAAACAGAACCAAATCCTAAAGGGAAGACCGGACACGTCGCAGCTATCAAACTCAGGAGTGGGCATCAATTACACGAGCCAGAGGTCGGGAAACAGCAAGGCAAGGCAGAACAACAACTCGAGACTGAGCAGGGTGTACTCGATCTCGAGGAGACCCTTGTCGAGATCGACAAGCCGCTACTCGACCAAGACAAGAAGCTGAGCTCGGACTCCGCTGCGCAGACCAGCAACTCCAGGTCGACAACCCCAGTCGAGATCGACGAGCCCCTGGTCGAGATCGAGGAGCATCTGGCCGACGTCGACGACTCTGTAGCACCTCCGACAGCTGATCTGGCTCCGAAGCAGAAAAAGCCATTGCCTTTTCCTTCAAAAACACAGAAAGATCCCACTGCAGGTAGGTTTACCAGATTTGTTAATATGCTGCAAGAACTAAATGTTTCTGTTCCTTTTACAGAAGCCCTGCAAGAGATGCCTGGATATGTCAAATTTCTGAAGGAAATCCTGAGCAAGAAGTGATCTATCTCAGAGATCACAAGCGAATGCAAAGTACTCCACTTCCCTGAAAAGAGGCCTAATCCTGGTAAGTTTTCTGTTACTGTGGGTTTTGGACAATATAAATATGATTCCCTGTGCGATTTAGGAGCAAGTGTGAGCATCATGCCCCTATCAATCTGGCGGAAGGTCAAAATAGGATGCATAGAACCTGTGGATGCCAAACTATACATGGCAAACAATACAGTGGTCATCCCTACAGGTATAGTTGAGAATGTCCCCGTCTAGGTTGGTAAATTCTTTGTTCCAACAGATTTCCTTATCATAGACTGTGCTGAAGATCCTACTAGCCCTATTATTCTTGGTAGACCATTCTTAGCTACTGCAGATGCCAGAATAAGTGTCAAGAATAAATCGCTCACCTTCACCATAGGCGATGAGGTTTTGGATTTCTCTTTTGGCCCTGCAAAAGAGGAAGTTTCCTGGCTGGAGGTGAAAAGCATCAGCGACCACGGGACCAAGCAAACAGCGGAGGAGGGCGCCAACGCTGTACTCGAGATCGACAAAGGTTACTCGATCTCGACAAGGGCCCTACTTGATCTCGACAAGACTTTGTCGATCTCGACAACCACTGCTGAGCCAGAGACTTGCCAAGAGCCTAAGTATGGGGTCCCTGTACTCGAGGTCGACCAGCAGTACTCGATCTCGACTAGCCCCAAGCCCAAAGATTTCTGTTTTGGGTCAGAAAAGGTAAGTTCAGGTATGAATTCTACTCCCCCTCAGTCTATAAAGAAAATTATCAATGATTTAAGGGGATATAAGACACCATGGCAAGAGAATCTGCGAAAACTGAGAGCTGGAAGGAAGAAGAAGAAAGAGAAAGGAGATGATGCAAGCGACCACCTATCAGCTGAGCTTGCATACTACCATCAGGACCTAGATGATCCAGGAAAAGGGCCAAGCATGAGCGGGCCCCACAATAAGGGTCCTTGAGCGCAAACGGAGAAGTCGGCCTAGCGACTCTAAAATCTAGAGCATGTATATAGAACTTTATGAATTTTTGGGACTTTTTGAACTTTTTGTTTTTTTGGTTTTGGTTTTATGTCTTTTAGAATATTTCATGTGGATAGTCTTGTTTCTTGTGCAATCTAACACTTTTAGGTCGGCAAGCATATAAGGATTGCGAAAAGTGGAATCGAGAAGTCCCTGAAAACAGTCAGAATCAACGAAGGCCAAGTCGACGACGACAAGGAGGAGCAGCCCAGACACTACTCGATCTCGAGTAGGCCAACTCGACATCGACAAGCCCAGATGCTCCTCGACTTCAGAAAACCACTGGACGCAAAGCGAAGCTCCTCGAGATCGAGTACACTCTACTCGAGATCGACAAGGAACCTACTCGACATACACTGATTCTCCCTCCTCGATGTGTTATCCTGTGAGTTCCTTCCTTTGCTCTTATTTTTATTTGATTTTATACAGTGGGAACACTGTAAATTTTAAGTATGGGGTGGGGGAAGAGCTTACTTTATGCATATTGGATTTTATGGTTTCTTTCTTTGAATTGCTACATGGCTATTTTGGAATTCATTATTGATTTATGGGCTTATATGCATGTTTTCCAAAGTTTGAAAAATGACCCCCCCCCCCCCCCTCATTGAAATTTTTTGAAATAATGTCATGGAAGCTTATATTGAACTCGACGATGCAAAATTAGATTCATTAGAGATATAGCATGGAATTGCCTAGTAAAGGGAAGTCACAATGAAGTGCATTATTTCTTGAAAACCATGAAAGGAGGTAAAATTTGAAGTTGCTTTTGACATGTTGCATGATAAAATGATGGAGGACTTTATATTTCCATATAATGCTCATATGTTTATAATCCTAGCCATACCTATGCTTATGCATTTCACAAAAGCCATAATATGCCTTATTTCATATATTGCTCCACATGATCTAAATATTTGCCATTCTTTACCTTATCCGGGGATTATGTTGAGAATGATGTTACATTATGGAAATGTTATATGGTGTTTGTGTTGTGATTATTATCATTATTGGAGTTTGGAAGGAAATTGTTTGAAATATATGGAAAATTTAATGAGTGAAAGAAAATCCAATCACCTCAGGAGATAAAGGTAGATTGACCCTGCTCTCTAAGATAATAGTTTAGAGAGATGGGACACATTGTGAGGAGTCCAAAGCACGAAGTATCCGGGGCCATTCATGACACCCATGTTTGCGACTCGCGAGAAGGCAGTGCTGAGGTTAGAGAGGTAAAAGCATTATTATTGAGAAAAAGCATTATGAAAGGTGATGAATCTTATGGAGAAGGAATGTGGAAATTCAATTTGGAAATACTCCATTTCCCTGGATCATTAGCACCACATTGCCAAAAATTGCCCACCTTTAGCCTTTTACCAATCTACTCCTTATTGAGCTTAAATTAAAATCCTCTTGATTATTAATGCTTTGTCACATGAATTGTTTTTGCACAACCCTCCTTTTGTGAGTAGATGTTGCTTTTGTATATTTGCACATACATGGATCTGTGACACTAGTACCTTTTCGAGGATGGTAATTGACTGCAGGGTTATATGAAAATGAATCTAAGATGTTGAGAGTTTGAATTCTTCCCCTGAATGACAATTAAAAGTTTTGCTTGAGGACAAGCAAGCTTAAGTATGGGGTGTTTGTTGTGAGCCTAATTTGCCATGTTTTACACTAACTTTTATATCGATTTCTGCTTACATTGCATACATTTGGGTTAGAACAATACAGAATCTGTGTAGTTTACACTTATTTACAATATATGGAGGTCTACACAAGTTCTGGTTATATTTCGCAGAAATCGGACGCGCTTTGAAGCTTAAAGGAAACTCATGGAGAAGCTAAGGATGTTGCAGCTGGAGAAAACGCCATTTTTCACCATTCTTCATTCTGAATCAAGCTTTGATGTCTTCATGAGAGTTGTAGCCCTCAGAAAGAGCTTTCCAACGCATGGTCATATGCGTCAATCCGACGAATGAGGACTCGGGAAAGTGCGTTTCAAGAACAGAGCAGAAAGCTGAGAGAACTCTACTCGATCTCGACTAGCATCTACTCGATCTCGACGAGTGCTGGTCGAGCACACCTGGTCGAGAAGAGCTGATCGAGGACACTGAGTCAGAGACAACCCGACTCCGGAGCCTTACTCGATCTCGAGTACCATCTAGTCGAGATCGACGACACTTCGGAGCCATGTCCGGAGTCGACGAGCTGTGCCAAGCCGAGAAGCCGAGGACGAAGACGCAGACCACCTCTACTCGATCTCGAGGAGGCTTAGCCGAGATCGACGAGCCCGGAGCCAAGGTCCGAGCATGTCGAGTAGATCTACCCGGGAAGACCTAGTCGATGAGCAAATCTACTCGAGACAGAGTAGGGCTACTCAAGATCGACTAGACCTCCGAGCCTTGTCGAGCACCAGTCACCCAAGAAGCCGAGCCACACCCGTCGACGACAATCCTACTCGATCTCGAGGAGCCCTAGTCGAGATCGACGAGCCGTGTCCGGGAGCGCGCTATGCGGTTTCGCTGTCCTACTAGGATTGGGAGTCCTTGGATCCAATTCTATCCAATTTGGCCGAGATCTATCAACATCTATCAAGTTCTATCTATGGAGAAGACATGGAAGACATCTTACCTAGTTTAGATTTATCTTTTAGATTTAATTCCTTTATTGCTTTTATTTATCATTAAGCCTTTTAGATATAATTTTAGATATAGATAGATATTTCTATCCTTGAATAGCAAGGAATAGAAGGCTATAAATAAAGCCCTAGGGGCTGGTTTTTCATTCATTCAATTTCAGTCAGAGACAAGTAGTTCCATAGAGATTTAGGAGTTCGAAGGTTTTAGGGTTTTGGCGTTCAACGAGAGTTGGATCGCCGGGATTGTAAAGTCTTTTGAATTTAGTTTAATGCAAGTTGTTTTCTTTCAATCGATGATGTCTGAGTTTGCGATGAGGCGTGAGTAGTCCACCCACTTCTAGGGTTGGGGCGAGCTCGACGATAGCCATGCGTGCCTGAGGTAAAGATCCGACCTTTATCATGTTTTGAGCATTTTCCTACTTGTTTATGTGTTTATTGCCCATCTAATGGAGATCCATGCTAACAACTTGGATTATAAACATAAAATCGGTAGAGACAATTAGGGTTTCTTGAAAGAGTTGTCTAATTGTTGGAAAAGGCGAAAGCTTAGTCCTTTGATGCAATTCACATGATTATCTGTTTGGTTTTGCCTTATGAATGCTTGGTTATCGTTGTTGCAACCCCAATCTTGGAAGTCCTTTTACATACAGTTTAGTTCGAAATCCCAAATCAATTGTTTTTACTTTCTTTTGTTTTGTTTTTACTTTCTGCCCTCCTCGATCTCGACCAAGCCCTGGTCGATCTCGACTACTGATTCTCGACCCAGAGTCGTCGTATCTTAATTGTGCAGGAACTCGACAAGCCCAACCCGAAGTCGACGAGGACCGTACTCGATCTCGAGTAGCCTCTTGTCGAGATCGAGTAGACTTTGCCGAGATCTTCGGCCCTGTTCGACTAGCCTGATCTCCTGTCGACTAACTCTAGTCGGGATCTAGCACCTGTTGTCGACTTCTGACCATGAGATTTCACTGCTGCCTAGGATCCACTGACACGCTTCCTCGTGGATCGATCCTGACTTCCCACTACTGCATCAGGAGGAGGTCTTGTAATTATTTGCAAGGGACGGAATCTGGTTTGCTGTGATTTATTTATATTTTATTTGCATACTCGATTTCCTCCTACAACAAGAAGCAATCCCTGTACCGGTCTTGGATGAACTCTTGCCCAGCCTCTTCGTTCAACCACTCAGGAACCGTGCTTTTCATGAATTCCAAACCAGTCGGAGTCTTCAACCAATCGTCCACTAACTTGGTACGATTGTGCAGAACGTCCAACCAAGACAGAACGATATCACCGTCCGTACGAGATTGATATCGTTCCAACTCAATCGTACGACGGTTGGCTTCCACGACCGCCTTACTCCTCGCCTCGTTCGCTGACAGTAGTTGTTCCTCAAACTCCTTTTTCCGGGCCTCAAACTCCTGCTTCTGGGCCTCAAACTCCTTCTTCTGGGCCTCGGAGTCAGTTTGCAGGGTAACCATTGCCTGTTGAGAAGACTCAAGTTGAGCGCGCAGTGTCTCCACATCCTCCGCTAGCTTGCTACTTTTCGCCTTCTCGGCGGATATAATCTCATATTTTTCCTTCACCCGCGAATGAAGAGACTCAACCTCCTTCCTCGGTGTCTCAGCCTCCGAGAGTTTCCCTTCCAACTGCTCCAGTTTCTCTTCTAGTTCATGAGCATGCTGACCCAAGCGAAGATATCGACCCCAGCCGCTATGAGTGAAAACATGACCCTGGCCGTAGAAAACATTATGAGGATCGAGAACACATCAAAGAATCAAATGGATAAGAGGTATAATACACGACTCACTTACCCAGTTGCACCAGCGTTCTTGTTCTAGTGTGAATTGCTCGTCAGTGAGATGGTCCAGGTACCGTAACTCCGCTTTCCCGAGTTCGGGGGGAAAGGCCAACTGTTCGAGAGTTTCGGAGTGGAAACCGGACATCCGGTACGTGGGCCGACCATTGGCGTCCACGTGAAAAACTGGTACCTCCCAGCTCACACCTTCCCACGCTGGGTATGAACGCGGTTTCTTTTTCTTCGGCGGTGGTTTGGAAGTTCCCGCCTCACCAGGGGGGACAACTCGACGCTCTATAGGAGAGATGAGAGGTAGGGACTTGGCCTCAATGACCGGGGAAGAATCAATCAGTATGATAGAGGGCTCAGGTTCCACCGGAACAACCGGAGAAGAGGAAGTCACAACAACAGCTTTCTCTTTCACCACCACCTTTCCTTTGGTTTTTTGAGGCTGAAGTTTTGGGGCGTTTCAAGGCCCTCGTCACGTCAGTTGGAATTTTCCTCTTGGTAGAAGAAGGGGGGGCCGAATACATCTTAGCTGCGTCCACCATGGCTTTTAGCTCCACGGCACCTAGGAAAAACCACAAAAAATCAAAGACGATCAAAATCTGAATCGAAAAAATACTATGGATAAGACAAAAGCAAGGGCACCCCCCCCCCCCCCCCCGAGATGAGCTACAACCTATGCGCGGATGAGGAAGACTTAAGCCAGCCATCTCCAGCCGCAAGGGGGAAACCATATCTTTCCATGACGGTTTTGTCTCCACGGAAAACTTCTGCTCGATCTCCTTAAGGTCAGAAACAGCTCTCCTTTTCATCCGCGTATACAAACGCGGCTCCGTATGAAAATTTAAAATCCTACGCGAGGGATCTCGGACCAAAAACCACTTATGCCGCCATTCCGGCTTACTGGTGTTTCGATCCACAATAGGGACGCTGAGCTTAGCCTGGTAAAGGCTTTTGTGGATACCCCCATGGACCAAGGTAAGCATATTGCTCAAAAGTCCAAGAGAAGGCTGGACCCCGATCTCCAGACAACGCATCACAAATGAAGTCAAGAAAAGCCAGCTATTCGGGACCAGTTGGGCAGGGCTCAAGCCACAGGCTTTCAGATAACGTTTAAACAGATTAGGCAAAGGGAGCCGAAATCCTTGGACCAAGCTCTCAATATACACCACTAGACAACCAGGGTAGGCATCCAGGCTTCCTCCCCCCTCGGCCGGCAGACACAGCGCAACCTCCTCTGGCCAGGGAAAGACGCGGGCGATTACGTTCAAATCCTCTAAGATCATGAATGTTCCCCCACCGCGGCTCTGGGCGTTCGACGGAGCTATAGGAATCATCCGCTGAGGTAAAACTATGGGGAAGAATAAAAAGAGGGATCCTCAAGATCTTTGGGTTACCGGAAAGTGACGTTCTCGGGAACCTCTATCTCACCCATCAGGAGCTTCCCCCTAGGACGTCGGGAAGACGGAGGTCTGACCAAAGCTTGCACACTCCCCGAACTACTTGAAGAAGTTGACATAATGAGGATAGTCGAGCCGGGTGAGAGAGAAGTAACAAAGGAGAAAGAGGCTTAAGGACCGGCGGCAGCCAATGTAAACCCAGACGATTGCCCGCGCACTAACCGCGTCCCGAGAGAGGAAAGATGGAGAAAAGAAGACTAGAATCAAAACAGAAACTAAGACGCGGAAAGAAAAGAAAATAAAGTCAAGATTTACCTCGAAGATGTCCAAGTTAAGGGCTGTAAAAACGGAGAACGGTAAAAATAAAAGAGGAATCAGAACCCCTATTTATAGGCACCATGATCCAGGACTTTTCACCTCCTATCTCAAGCCACGTGTCAAAACCATGGCCCCCATCAATCGAACGAATGGGCCGAAAATTACCGGCCCATAAAAACCCATTTGGGCCCTGAGAAGCCCAACGTTCCTATCTTCCTTATCTTTTCACCCTAAAAGAACTACAAATTGTGAAGGAGGTTTTCGAACCGCGGTAAAACCTATCAGGTTCCCCCACGGCCCGAGGAGCTGTGATGACGCCCAAAAGATAACGTAATTAAAGAAACAATTAAAGAGGGCTCAAAAGGGTAGTGGAAATAGACTCCAAAGAACAAATATGAAAGCCTATGATCCGCGGACGAAGAACGCATGCACTAATAGGACAGGTGGCGCAAGAAGGGACAGGTGGCGCTCATGCCCCCATCCAAGTGCACCTCCTCCCCTAGACACATGGCGATGCGACATTGACAAATGGCCGAAATGAGGGGAACGTCTCCCCTGTTTGATAGACGAGGAGATATACTATAAAAGGGAGAAAGGGAGCTAAAGAAGAAGACTTTTTTGGGAAAACAAGGGAGGAGATGCTAGTTCCAGAGGGGTTGAGAGGGAAACAGCCACGCCGAGGTGCCCACCTTGACTCATATCCTGACCACACGTCCGTGGATGCCTTAAGAGAAAAGATCAACATAAATAACCAGGACAGGTAGTCGGACGTCGGTCTAAGGGGCCAGGGAGCGCCATGGATTTATTTCACCCTCAATTTCTACTGTATTGGACGAGCGTATCTCCTTTACCATTGGGTCATTTGATGGACCCGGACAAGTAAAGATGCGAGTCTTCCAGAAAGACTTGGCGGCTCCAGTCGTGGGACCCCCATAACCTGTGGGGATCCCAGGTAGTGGGTAAGACCGTCCTTATTTCCTTTAAGGTAAGCGGCTCAGGTAAAGGTCTTTTCCCCCTGTTTTGTCGCCCCGATCGGGTGGCCGACCGGGGGGAAAGGGCTTCAGGTAAGTCCGTGTTACCCAATTTCCAAAAAGGAAATCCAAAGCATCTCCCCCCCCATGGGGACGTGGGGGGCCCCATACTTTTTCTTGTACGGTCTCGTCATATGGAAAATTTAATAAGTGAAAGAAAATCCGATCACCTCAGGAGATAAAGGTAGATTGACCCTGCTCGCTGAGATAATAGTTCGGCGAGATGGGACACACAGGTGATGAGTCCAAAGCACTAAGTATCCGGGGTCATTCATGACACCCATGTTTGCGACTCGCAAGAAGGCAGTGCTAAGGATTGAGAGGTAAAAGCATAATATTTTAAAAACAAAGCAATGAGCAATGAGCGCAAGGTGAGAAATCAAAAGAAGAATGAATGTGGTATGAAAGTTTGGAAATTACTCCATTTCCCCAGATTATTAGCACCACATGGCCAAATACATCCGACCTTTAGCCTTTTACCAATCTACTCCTTATTAAGCTTAAATTAAAGTCCTCTTGATTATTAATGTTTTGTCACATATTAACGTTTTTGCATAGCCATCCTTTTATGAGTAGATGTTGTTTTTATTGCACATGCATGGATTTGTGACATTAGTACCTTTTCGATGATAGTAATTGATTGGAGGGACATATAAGAATGAATCTATGATGTTGAGAGTTTTGTTTCTTCCCCTGTATGACCATCCAAGTTATTGCTTTGGGACAAGCAAGCTTAAATATGGGTTGATTTGATGTTCATGAATTGTGCCATGTTTTTATATCTATTTCAGCTCCTTATTTTATTATTTTGGGATGAAATTATTAGGAATTTGTGCAGTTATGCTTAATATTGCTAGATATGGAAACTACACAAGTTTGATGTGGTTTTCAGGAGTTTAGAGCTGATTTGGAGAAGTTTGGACGCACTTTGGACCTTAAAGGAAAGTCATGAAGACATTGGAGAAGCTAAGGAAGAGCACAAGAAGAAGCAGCTGGAGGAAAGCCCACTTTTCACCATTTTCATCCTTCTAAATCAAGTTCTGATGTCTTCATGAGAGTTGTGGCCCTCAAAAAGAGCTTTCCAATGCATATTCATATGCGTCAATCGGACGAACGAGGACTCGGGAAAGTGCGTTTCAAGACAGAGCAGAATGCTGAAAGCTGAAGATTGGTGGATTTCGACCATACTTGGTCGATATCGACTAAGAGTCAGTCGATATTCCCAGAAAGACTCGACATGGACCAGCAGACACGAAGACGGAGGAAGCATAACTCGATATCGATTTACATAACTCGATATCGACCAAAGGTCAACTCGATATCCCTTTCCGGAGTCAATATCGAGTGATCAGAGCCGAAGCCGAGCAGACAAATCGATATCGACCAACATCGGTCGATATCGACCAACTCCCAGATCGAGCACGAGTCGATTTCGAGTCTATCTAATTCCGAGTTGAAGATTTCGAGTGGAAGATTCCTTCCACATGAAGTTTTGAAAGACATATTTTATCTTTTTTTTATCTTTTTATTTATCATAAGGGTGGAACATTTAATTACCCTATAGGATTTATCTTCTGCACCAAATTAGATTTCCAAGTAGAATTATATCTTTAGATAGATGATAGATATTCCTTACTTTGATTAGCAAGGATAAAGGCCTATAAATAAAGCCCATGGGGCTAGTTTTTATTCATTCAAATTTAGAGAGAACACAAGAGAAGGAGAGTTAGGAGAGGGAGCTTGGAGTCGAGAGAAGTTGTATTTGGCGAGAGCGGAATTGGTCGACTTCGATCGGTTGTAAGCTTTGGTTTATTTTAATGCAATTTAGTTTTCTTTTATTATTGATGAGTTTTCCTATGATGAAGAGCGAGTAGTCCACCTACTTCTAGGGTCGGGGTGAGCCCGATGATAGCCATGCATGCTTAAGGTAAAGATTCGACTTTTATCATGCTTTGATTATCCACTACCTTTTATATGTTTATTACCTAATCAATATAGATTCAGGTTAACAACTTGGATTATTAACATAAAATTGGTATATACAATTAGGGTTTCTTGAAAGAGTTGTCTAATTGTTGGAAGAGGCGAAAGCTTGATTCTTTGATGTGATTACATGATTATTTCTCTTTATCTTGCCTTATGCATGTTTGGTTATCGTTGTTGCAAACCCCGGTCTTGGAAGTTTTATTTCATATTTGTTTACTTCGAATATGCAAATTGGTTTATTTCTGTTCATCCTTCGCTTCCATTCTCGCATTCTTCGGCCCTCTTTCACCGATACAAAGGTTCTGAAAAGCACTCGAAATCGACTTACACAAGGTCGATATCGAGTCTTCTGGTCGACCGGTAGTCTTCTGAGCCGGTCAATATTGGGTGCTGATTTGGTCGCTATCGAGTTGCACTTGGTCGATATCGACTTTTGGTTGTTTTTGTCTTTGCAGATACAGGAAGAAATCGACGAGGATTGGTCGATATCGACCCACCATTGGTCGATATCGAGTTACTTGGCCGAAATCGACTAACGCTGCAGAAACCAGAAATCGAGTGAGATTGGTCGATATCGACTAACCTTTGGTCGATATCGAGTTATTTCCCTGGAGTCAAAATCCGACGTGAGATTTGCCTGCTACCTGAGATCTGCTGACCAGCTTCCTCGAGGATCGAACCTGACTTCCTTTTGCTACATCGGGAGGAAGTCTTATAATTATTTGCGTGGGCACGAATCTGGTTTGATTTATATTATTATTTATTGGACTCGATTTCCTCCAACAACAAGTGCGCCTTTGGCTAAGAATGTGTTTGACTTGGTTCACATGGATCTTTGGGGTCCATATAGAGACCCATCTATTTGTAGGGGCAAGTATTTCCTCACGATTGTGGATGATTGCTCGAGGAACACTTGGACTTTTTTTATTAGGTCCAAGAAGCAAGTGTTTGGAATTTTTGCAGGATTTCTGAAGTACATTAGTACTCAGTTTGATACGAAGATGAAAACTCTTCGATCAGACAATGGAACGGAATTCCTTAATTCCCGAATGTCTGCCTTGTTGATGGATCACGGGATTATTCATCAACATTCTGTGCCAGGGGTGCCTGAACAGAATGCCCGAGTTGAACGGAAGCATCGTCACCTCATTGAGATGGCTCGAGCTATTCGCTTGTATGTTGGGCTTCCTTTCCGGTTTTGGGGGGAGTGTGTGCTAGCTGCTACCCACCTGATTAACATTCTTCCGTCGTCTGTCCTAGCTCAGCAGACGTCCTTTGAAATTTTGCATCACACCAAGCCTGACTACCAGCATTTGAGAGTGGTGGGTTGCCTGTGTTATGGCTTGGTGCATGATATTCAAAGATCCAAACTTGATGCAACAAGCAGACGATGTATCTTGCTAGGCTACCCACCCGGTCAGAAGGCCTACAAATTGTTTGATCTCACTACTCACAAGGTATTTGTCTGCCGAGATGTTGTGTTCCAGGAAACTGTGTTTCCTTTCAAGACCTCTCCTTCTGATCCTCTAACAGTCTCTCCATCTCTCCCTTTGGTGAATTTTGGGGATGATCTTCCTTGTTGCCATGAGAGTCCAGGTTCTTCTCCTCCTGGCCTACCTGAATCTTCCTTGCAGGTCCCTCATGATTCTCCTTTACACCACCAATTTTCTCCTCAAGTTTCTCCAAACCCTGGTTATGCTCCTGATTCTGTTGACAGCAATCAGATAGCAGCTGATAGTTCTCTAAGTCAGCCATCTGGTCATGATATTCCTCCAAGCCTTTCAGATCCGATTCCTCCAGCTATTACTCTTCCTCGTCGAGTGGTTCGCCCTGCTAAATTGCAGGATTTTGTTTGTGGACACTTGCTTGGCAGGCGCATTGCCAATTCTCAAGACGATTCTTCATCTGTTGCTTTCAGTATTGTTCATACTGATGAGCTTGCTATTTACTCCTCAAGCTATGTACATTCCTTGTACAATGTCTTGTCCATTATTGAACCTCATTCATATGCTCAAGCTCGCAAGGATCCTGAGTGGGTGAGCGCTATGCAACCTGAGTTGGATGCTCTTGAGCACAACAAGACATGGGTCGTGACAGACTTACCTGCAGGTAAGAAAGCCATTGGGTGTAAGTGGGTGTTCAAGATCAAGTTTCAACCTAATGGTGAGGTGGAGCGCTTCAAGGCTCGATTAGTGGCCAAGGGTTCCAATCAAGTAAAGGACATGGATTATAAGGAGACTTTCTCCCCGGTGGCCAAGCTCACTACTGTGCGTCTGTTGTTAGCTTTGACTTCCACTAAAAGGTGGGATCTTCATCAACTTGACGTGAATAACGCGTTCCTTCAAGATTATTTGGATGAAGAAATTCTCATGACACCTCCTCCGGGTTACAATCTGGCGGCTTCTGGGCAAGTCTGTTTACTCCGTAGGTCCTTGTATGGCCTCAAACAGGCGAGCCGGCAATAGAATGTTGAAATCACAAAGCACTTAGTTGCAGCAGGTTTTGTTCAATCTCTCCATGACTATTCTCTGTTCGTTCACCACAAGGGAGGGTTGTTCAGTGTCATTTTGCTTTACGTCGATGATATGTTAATCACTAGGGATGGTTGTCTGACTATTGCTGCTATTAAAGCTTCTTTGGACGAAGCCTTTACAATCAAGGATCTCGGCATGGCTCGTTATTTCCTTGGCATGGAAATTTCTCGTTCCCCGGATGGTATTTTGATCAATCAGCAAAAGTATGTACTCGGTCTTCTCTCAAACGCAGCTATGGTTAATTGCAAGGTTTCCAAATTCCCTATGCAGCGAAATCTGAACCTGAGTGCTCACGAAGGTGATCTATTAGCATATCCAGAGTCGTATCGTCGGTTGATTGGTCGTTTGCTGTATTTGACTCTTACCAGGCCAGATATCTCTTTCACAGTATAGCAATTGACGTAATTCATGTCTGCTCCTCGTACTCCTCATCTGAATGTTGCGACTTTTTTACTCAGATATCTTAAGGGAACGATCAATTCCTCCCTGTTCTACCCAACCTCTAGTCCCTTGCAGCTCCACGCTTATTGCGATGCCAATTGGGGAAATTGCAAGGATACTAGTAGCAGCTCGACTGAGTACTGTATTTTCCTTGGGGACTCCCTTGTCTCATGGAAATCGAAGAAACAAAAGACTGTGTCCAAGTCCTCGACGGAGAGCGAGTATAGAAGTATGTCGACTACTGGGAGTGAGTTGGTTTGGCTCACTGGGGTTCTTCAGGATTTGCATATTTCTTTGCAGTCTCCTATTCCCCTTTGTTGTGATAACAAGTCTGCTATGCACTTAGCTGTTAACCCCGCTTTCCATGAAAGGACAAAGCACTTCAGGATTGATTGTCATTTCATACGAGAGCTTGTTCATGAAGGCTTAGTGAGCATCGTTCATGTGCAGTCTGCTCAGCAAATCACCGATTTGTTTACTAAGGCCTTGGGTGCACAACAGCACTTCTTCGGTTCTTCCTTTGTTCCAAGCTTGGACTCGTATTTGGTCCTCGTCCACCTTGAGGGGGATATTGGGAGTACATATGGGTTTTACTAAGTACTTGTTTAACATATGGTTAGAGAGTTTGTTACAATAGGTGGTTAGGCCTATTCCAATTTTGGTAGTATAAGTACAGGAGGTTGTTAGTGGCTTGGGTTGTACACTTTATATTTCACATAATGAAATCAGAAAATCCCTCCAAAACACTCTCTTTTCTCGGACTCCATTGATGTAGAAGTGAGGAAGCTACTGAGCTTCTGCTGGTGTTGCAAGTACCAGATCTAGATTCTGATCCTTGTTAATAATGAACCAATTTCATGAACAATCAATATAATTAATCGACCTTTCATCTATATCAAGGAGGTCCAATTCCCCTCAGATTAATTCAATTATCAGGTAAAACCACCGGATTCATCGAGTAACCCTAAACCAACACATCAAAAATCAATCAATCCAAAAAACAATAAAAAAAACTTACCTATGGCGCCTATAGTTCACGTACCGGTGTAGTGGTGTCGCTTGGTGGTCTTCCATTCTTCTCCGTCGCCGCCT
The DNA here is from genome assembly GCA_963922045.1 of Persicaria maculosa. NCBI lineage: Eukaryota > Viridiplantae > Streptophyta > Magnoliopsida > Caryophyllales > Polygonaceae > Persicaria > Persicaria maculosa. Next base: position 16,109,235 of record OY998258.1, read on the forward strand.
GGTTTTGGTCGTTTCAATTTGATAAAATTTTGCCGACGTCTACTCCAAATCGTCGCCGCTACCAGCTACTTCTCAGGCATCTCCACCTATTGGTTGTAGGAAATCCGTGTGGTGGTTGTCGGAAACCCACTCGATGTCATCGAAAGTCCACCGATAACCGTGGAGGCAAGGGCGGATCTACGGGGGGCTCGGGATGGCTGAAGCCCCCCCTATATTAAAAAGGGTGAATGTATATTTCTATATTACATTATTTGTGTATTATATATAAACAATGTTGAATAAAAACATTAAGTCGTTTCGGTCCAACAGTGAAAGACACGGGAAGAATTTTACTCGGTAACTGCCGACACAAGTTCGATTCCCATTAACCGCACCTTTTTCATCTGTTTTTTTTTTTAAACCTCCAAATCCCTTCTTTTTTTTTCAGACCCGAACATACAGATGCATAGAGGAGCGAAAACGACTAGCGATTTCAGGAGCCGGCTGCCGCTGCTGCCTGCTAGTTCCACCTCCGGGCGACCTGGCACCAGCCCCTCTACTGTTTGCGAAGCGGCACTGGTGGCGCACTCCCGCACACCCGGCCTTCAATCTTTATTATTCTCTTTTTTCACTCCTTCGATCTAGACCTAGTTAGTTTTCTTCCTCCTCCTTTTTGATTGTTTTGAAGTTCAATTGATTGAGTGTCAATCAATTTAGATTAGAATCTGTGGATTTAGAATCAATTTGGGGGAAATTTTTATTAGGGTTTGTGAATTTCGATTTGTGAATTTGTTGTTTGTGATTTGGAATTGTGGTTTATAATTGGGATTTGGAATTGTGTTTTGTAATTGGGATTGTGAGAAATGAATTTGTGAATTTGTGGTTTGTGATTTGGATTATGAGTCATGAAGATTTGGAGAACTTTTGTTATGAGTCATGGAGATTTGGAGAACTTCGGTTAATGACTATTTAGTGTTTCTTATCTTATAGTTTGTCAACTTGTGCTCTAAATTTTAACTTGAGATTCAATTTATAGGTATGATGTGAGAATTTAGGGTTTTGATTTTGGAAACCAATTTTAAAAAATTAGTTTTGAGAATCAATTTTGTGAATTTGTGAATTGAATTTGGGGTTTGTGAATTGAATTTGTGACTTTGGTGATTATTTTTGAGTTTCGCAAACAAGTAAAAAATTGAAATGTAGATTGAAAATTCACCAAACAAATTAGAACAACCTCTTTACAAAAGCTCAAACTCTAAGTTTAACTTAACCTAAAATTCTAAATACAAAGTAATTCAACTTAACCTAAAAATAACCTTAGTTGTAATGAAATTGAAATTAGCCAAAAGTTCAACAAGTTAAGGTATCTTTTTACTTAATTTGTAACCATTAACAAACCTACAACCTAATTTAGTATATGACTATTTGCTTGCAAGGAACAAAAGTGCCTCTAATGAATTTGGTTCTTCATATTAACATTGATCTGGATTCGCAACTTGCCATAAGTGTTTTTCAGCCCCTTTAACGAAAATCCTGGATCTGCCACTGCGTGGAGGTGCTCTTCCTTGCACGCAAGGTCCCTCTCCGCTTCGGGTAGAGTTTGGGTGGAGTTTGGGAAAAAACTCTACCGTAGAGTTGGGAGAATCTCAACCACTGATTTTAAAATCATTGGTTAAAATCCCCCCCCCCCCCCTCCTTTTCTTTTCTTTTAATTTTTGTGAGAGGAAAAGGAAACTATACTTGATAGAGTTTACTTTGAACTCCACCGAAACAGGATCCGCTTAGAAGATGTGTACACCGAAATTAAGTAGTATTTATTATGTCATATTTAAAGCACATTTTATATTTTAATTTTCCCAATATTTTTTCAAACCTGTCAATTTTTTCATTTAAAAATTATATATATATATATATATATATATATATATATATATATATATATATATATATATATAAGTTTCTTTTATTTTTTTTTAAATATTCATCATTTGCTACCCATATAAAAAAATTCTATTAATCATTTAATCCTTCGACCGCCCCTTAGAGAAATTATCTCTCTAAATACAAATAAATCAACCTATACGTATATTTTGAAAATGACTAAGTTAGACTATCTAGAAAGTCTTTTATAAATCAAAATATTTAATATCTGCCTTTATAAATATGTTAAAATTTTGATAAAAGACTCAACACTTGATAGTCTCTTGGACTTTAATTTTTTGTCTTTTTATATGCTCCCTTTTCTCTTTCATTATGGTTGGAAAAATCAAGATTTTATGCGTAAAAAAAAGGCTATATTGATAAATATTTTTTGGTATAGGTTTAAAGAATATTTATACTTTGTATTAATCAATTTAATTGTGTAAAAATTCTTTTTTGAAGTGAAATTTACTAATTGATTCTACTTTATAGATTATCTTATCAAACAACAAATATTCTTAATTAGTTATAGAGTCCATTGAAGAGTTTTGAGAAGGGGTATTGATATAGACACCACTAATTTTTACTGAATACACCGTTAAACTCCACAACTTATTTTAAAACTATTGTCAGATATGTTAAAAATTTAAGAATAAAAAAAGTTTATTACGAGAATTCCACAATTAGTTGCAAAATTCCTATCCATATTAAAAAAATAAAGGGTCCAAACTCCCAAAGAACCAGCTTGATCCGTACGTATACTACCACCCAGCATTGGTCCAAGGTAGATGATATCAAAGAAGTTACTCGCCTCCTCTGACGCTCCTATATCAGTTTTTTTTTTAACCGGAAAAAATTTGGCAATAGGGCGGTCCCTATATGCCAAGAGCATCCAAACAGATGAAATTATGAAGCATAGAGTTGTCAAGTGTCGTATTTTCTGAGAAAGCAAGATCCAAATGCGATAATCTATCCGCAACCCGGTTTGCTTCCTTATAGACATGACGAATCTCGAAGGATCGAAAGAAACCTAAGGAGACTGGACTATCAGAGACAATAATTTCAGAATCTCCTGTTGGCATCCCAAGGCCTTTAAGGCTATTGATAATGGTGAGGTTGTCACCCTCAATTATCAGGTTTGTTATGTTTAGATCTTGTGATGTTATGATCCCCTTCCACAATGCGAAGCCCTCGGACCCAGCTATAGAGGAGATAGGAGACGACCCCGCACCAAAGAAAATAGGAGTTCCTGTGCGGTCTCTGATAACAAATCTATAGGAACCCTTAGAGGATGATGACAGGACTCCATCAAAATTGAGTTTGTATGTTCCTGTTTTTGGGGGTTGCCATTTTGCTTTCTTTCTTTTGCCTTTTGTTGTGGCTCGTTTGTTTCCGCTGGTTTGTGGTTTTTCTAGGGTGTCATCATGTTTCTGGGAATTTTTTCATAGTAAGGTTTGGTCCCTTGTGAAAATTACTATGCTTAATACATCTGGTTTATTGTGACGCTCCTATATCAGTTAGTTTAAAATTTTGGCAAATTGAACCAAATAGCACGTGAGCTCTTAATTTTGTGTAATAGACCATACTTAGAATATATTAACATAATATTATTTTAAAATAACATCTATTACTTCATCCGTTCGCGAAAACATGTCATTTTAACTCTTTGCACAATTTTTAATAAAACCAATAATATACTCTTTTTTTTACTAATTTACTCTAATTTATTACTCTATTTTTTTACTTTATCGAAAACTATAACTCACAACTCATTAATCATGTCAAGGGCATTTTCGTAAAGTAGAAGCTAAAATACCTACAATGATATGTTTTTATGAACAAAACTGAACCTCTAAAATGACATGTTTTTACGAACAGAAGGAGTATCTATTAAGAAAGTTATTAAAAATATCAATGTGAATTCGGTTTTAGGTATTACTTAGCTTGGGATTAATCCAAATAGTTACATAATTGATCCAAAAACCTTATCTATAGTTGTTAAAGTAGGATATTTGAGCAAGTTGTATACGTATAACACAAGCGGCTCATCGTCGAGCTAAGTTTTCCCATTTGACATGAAATAAGATAGATCCTGACAGGATGCAGTTATCGAAATGTCAGGATAGAAAACCCGATAAAACAAAACATTGTCAAAGCTTGAGGTTAATCCTCAAAAAGATTATTGCAAATAGTACCATATTTGATTGGAAAATACTATCCATCTGTTTTGGAGTGAGCTGCTTGAGCAAGTTGTACAAGTATAACTTGAGCGACTCATCACCAATCTAAGTTCACATTTGACATGAAATAAAATAGACCATGACAAGATAGAGTTATAAACATGTCTAGATATATTAATCAAAACACTGTCAAAGCCAAGGGCTAATCATCAACAAGATTATTGCAAATAGTTCCAAAATGGATCGAAAAACACTATCCATCTGTAGCTTCCACTCTCCATCAGTAATCAATGTAAGTATGCCGTTCCTTCACCCTATAAAATATGAAAACGTACATGACAGGATATATATATATATATATATATTTGATGCAATGAATGGATTGAAGATGAGAGGAAAGAACAATCGTAATAGATGAATGAATGTGGATGGAAGAAGACCATGATGATAAAGTCTTCTGTTTTAGTATATTATATTGAATATTGATCTAAACAAGGGGTAACCATATATTATTACCCTTTATATCTTATTTTTCATATAAAAAAATAGCATTCTTCTCTTATCTAGACTCACAAAACTTACATACAGTATATTTTCCTAACGAAATTTATTTACATTCCATTTACCTTATACGATCTTATACCAAACAAGCCGTAAATGTTAATATATATGATAATATTGGTCTACATCAACAATATACACTTTGCGATAATACAACAAGCCAAAGGACAGTTTATGTACGTACTACTGTACTAGCTATAGGGCAAATAATACCTGTTAAGTTTTAGCTTCAACAACCTCCGCCGCCACCACCACCACCACCGCCGCCACAGCCACCGCCACCGCCAACCCCATCCCCACAGCCACCGCCACCGCCACGACGTGAATCATCATTGTCGTCGCCGCAGGCAAGAACAACCATGGTCATAACAGAGAGGGAAAGAAGGATCATCCCAAGAAAGAAGACGAAGCCGGAACTCGAAAATCCGTAGGCAGCTCCGTGGACATTGCTCACTGCAGCATCCAAAACATACCTTGCCATATTTCGGAATTTGTACAGTGCCACGAACTAATCTAATCTAATTTCATTTAATTTATAGGCGTCGAGTGTTAATCACAACCGTTCTACGCTCTTTGACTTTTCAGATCTATACTTACAAAAACGCGGTCTTGTAATTTTCTAAATTTGAATAGTACTCAATTGATTTCCTTTTACAGTTAAGTAATTTATTGAATAAACTTCAAAAAAAAAAGTAATTTATTGAATAATAATCTGACCAAAAAAAAAGTAGTCCTAACTAAATATTTTAGGGTTTTTTTTGCTAAGTGGACATTTGGGGACCAAATTTTAAGCCATAGGACACAAGGGTTACAATATTAGGTAAGTGTCCACTTTTTCCAATTTTACCCCTGTCCCTTATTTCTTCCCCTTCTCCCCCAAATTAAAACAGACCGGGCTCTCACCGCCATCACCCATTGCCGACAACCACCACCATCTTCATCGCTCTCACCGCTTGACGTCCTCCATGTCCGAAGCCGGCCTACAGCAACTCGGCGCCGCCGCTTGACGAATCTATCGCCGCCGCTTGACGTCTGGAGCTGGAGAATTTCATCTCGGATTTGAGGAATGTCAGATCGGAGGAGCTCAGGTTGCTCCACCGGCATGAATTTCATATCGGATTGTGTCGATTTGAGGTGGAGGCGTCGGCCGAGGCAACACCTCAGCTTTGCCGCGCCGCCTTCTGCGTCACAAGCGTTGGTGTTTCTACCGCTGACGGTGGAGGAAGAGTTACAGGCGTCGGAGTCCTGTGGAGGAGGAAGAGGTGCCGGTTGATTGATCTCCAATTTCTGTACAAATTTGATCTCCAATTTCTGTACACTTCATCATCAAATTTGATCTCCAATTTCAAATTTGGATTTTTGAAATTGATTTCGGCTTCTGTTGAATTGATTTCTGAAATTATAATGTTTTTTCTGAGATGGTGCTACAGGTATGCTTTTGGGGATGTTCATTTAGGACAGAGCTGTAGGTTGAGATTTTCTTCAACAGATCTTATGTTGTATTACCTTTAGTCTATGCAGGTACAGTCTTGTTTTCACGTGAACATGGTGATGAACATGTCAATATTCTGTCACTATGTGAGTGTAAATGGTGGTGTAAATGATGTGTGGTTACTGTACGTGGTAGTGGTGGTGTAAATGGTGTGTGGTGGTGACATGGTGATGGTGTGTACTGTGTATGTGTAATGTGAACATGTACATGTACTGTCACTTATGGGTGTTTAATTGTTGTTTATTTGTTTTTTTAATGAATTATGGACTAAGGAGTAGAAACTATTATATAGAAAAATAGTGGTGTACATACAATCCATTATCCATGTTATTCTCCATTTTACTAAGTAAGGTAATGTCCACTTCTTATACTATCCACATATCACTTTATAAAACATTATAATTACCAAGTGACGTTATACTCTATAAAAATTAGAGAGGTATTAATTAATTTCTTCGAATGTAGGTAATCTTGAGTCATTTACATCTATCTTGACGGTGATAGACACTGTAACCAAAATAAAACCAGGTCATAGACACTGTAACCAAAATAAAAACAGGGTTATAGACACTGTAACCAAAATGAAAACAGGGTCATAGACACTGTAATCAAAGGAAAACCCTATGACAAGGGAAGCACAAATCCTATAGGGCTAATGGGAAGCCAAAATACATGTGGTGACATTTCTCCTTTAATATATGAATGGGTAAGAGGTCATAGTCTCATAGACGTTGTAACCAAAATAAAAATAGGGTCATAGACACTATCAGCACTATGAAAAAAGGGTCAAAGACACTATAATCAAAGGAAAACCCTACGACTAGGGAGGCACAAACCCTATAGGGAATAATGAGAAGTCGATATTCATGTGGTGACAGTTCTCCTCTAATATATGAATGGGTAAGAGAGCCATAGACGCTGTAATCAAAATCAAAACAGAGTCATAGACACTGTAACCAAAGGAAAACCCTAGGACGAGGGAACCAAACCCTATAGAGGCTAATAAGAAGCCAAAATATAAGTGGTGACAGTTCTCCTCTAATATATGAATGAGTAAGAGCCTAAGAGGGTAATAGACGATGTAACCAAAATAAAATCAAGGTCATGGACATTGTCACCGCTATTAAAAAATGGTCATAGACACTGTAATCAAAGGAAAACCCTATGAAATGGGAACACAAAACCTATAAGGGCTAATGAGAAGTCAAAATACATGTTATGACAGTTCTTCTCTAATTTCTAATTTATAGTTTTCTAAATTTTTTTAAAGTAATGTAACCACAATTAAAAAAAATTAAAAATGTAACTATTGTTCTCACCATAATAAAAATAAAGTCATAGATATTGTCACCACTATAAAAACATGGTCATAGACACTGTAATCAAAGAGAAATTATATGATAAGGGAAGCACAACCCTTATAGGGGCTAATGAGAAGCCAAAATAAATGTGGTGACAGTTCTCCTCTAATATATGAATGGGTAAGAGGGTCGTAGACACTGTAATCAAAATAAAAACAGTGTCATGGCCACTGTCACCACTATAAAAACAAAGTCATAGACACTGTAATCAAAAGGAAATCCCTATATACGATGTAACCAAAATAAAAACAGCTTTATAGACACTGTCACCACTATGAAAAAAGGTTCATCGACATTGTAATCAAAGGAAAACCCCAGGAAAAGGGAAGCACAAACCCTAAAAGGGCTAATGAGAAGCCAAAACAACATGTGATGTACAGTATGGTTTAGGGTTTAGGGTTAAGTCTTTAGGGTTTAGGGCCAAGGCCCTAAACCCTAAATCCTAAACCCTAAACCCTAAAATGTTAAGTACAGTATGTCGTTAAGAGATGATTGATGTCACCATATGGAAAACCCTAGGACAAGGTAAGCACAAACCCTAAAGGGGCTAATGAGAAGCCAAAAGACGTTAGGTGGACAGTTCTCCTTCAATATATGAATGGGTAAGAGAGTCGTAGACACTGTAATCAAAATAAAAATAGTGTCATAGCCATTGTCACCACTATAAAAACAAAGTCATAGACACTGTAATCAAAAGGAAAACCCTATAGACGTTGTAACCAAAATAAAAACAGCTTTATAGACACTGTCACCACTATGAAAAAAGGTTCATAGACATTGTAATCAAAGGAAAATCCTAGGAAAAAGGGAAGCACAAACCCTAAAGGAGCTAATGAGAAGCCAAAAGAACATGTGATGTACAATATGGTTTAGGGTTTAGGGTTAAGTCTTTAGGGTTTAGGGCCAAGGCCCTAAATCCTAAACCCTAAAATGTTAAGTACAGTACGTCGTTAAGGGATGATTGATGTCATCAAATGGAAAACCCTAGGACAATGTAAGCACAAACCCTAAAAAGGCTAATGAGAAGCCAAAAGACATTAGGTGCGCAGTTCTCCTTCAATATATGAATGGGTAAGAGAGTCATAGACACTGTCACCACTATAAAAACCGGGTCATAGACACTGTCACCACTATGGAAAAAAGATCATAAACACTATAATAAAAGGAAACCCTATAGACGTTGTAACCAAATTAAAAATAAGGTTATAGACGTTGTCACCAGTATGAAAAAAAGGTCAGAGATACTGTAATCAAAGGAAAACCATACGACAATGGAGGCACAAACCCTATAAGGGCTAATGAGAAGCCAAAATACATGTGGCGAAAGTTCTCCTATAATAAATGAATGGGTAAGGGGATCACAGATGCTGTAATAAAAATAAAAACAGGGTCGTAGACACTGTCACCACTATAAAAACAAGGTCATAAACACTGTCACCACTATAAAAAAAAAGTAATAGGCACTGTACCCAAATAAAAACCCTTCCAATATATGAATGAGTAAGAGGGTCATAGATGTTGTCACCACTGTTAAAACAGGGTCTAGACACTGTCACCAATATTAAAAAAGGGGTCATATACAATGTAATCAAAGGAAAATCCTATTGACGCTGTAACCAAAATAAAAATAGGGTCATAGCCACTGTCAACACTATAAAAACAAAGTCATAGACACTGTAACCAAAGTCATAGACACTGTCAACACTATAAAAACAAAGTCATAGACACTGTAACCAAAGAAAAACCCTATGACAAGGGAAGCACAAACCCTATAGGGGCTAATGACAAGCCAAAATACATGTGGTGACAGCTCTCTTATAATATATGAATGAGTAAGAGGGTCATAGATGTTGTCACCAAAATAAAAACAAGGTCATATACACTGTCACCACTATAAAAATAGGGCCGTAGACACTGTCACCACTATAAAAACAAGGTCATATAAACTGTCACCACTATAAAAATGAGGTCATAGACACTGTCACCGCTATAAAAACAGGGTTATAGACATTGCAACTAAAGAAAAACCCTAAGACAAGGGAAGTATAAACCCTATAAAAACATTCTAACCACTATAAAAACAATGTCATATACACTGTCACCACTATAAAAACATGGTAATAGACACTGTCACTGCTATAAAAATATGGTTATAGACACTGTCACCAATCTTATAACACCCTAACATCGTTGATGACACTGTCACCACTATAAAAATGATTAGGGATTTAATGCAATCATGTCATATAGTAAATGCATAATCGACCACAGTTGATGAATGATGACATCATTTTCAATTGTCATCTTTATTTATATATTGGAATAGACGAGTAGAAACAATTTGGCCCCAATTGATGAATGATGACATCATTGTCAAACTTCATTTATACTGAGTATATTGTAATGAATTAGGATGCGTAATTTGCTAGAGACATCAATGGCGTCATCACCCCAATCGATAGTGGGCAGCCGACATCATCAGCAATTTCCCTTCTTCGCCAGGAAAAAAGCACCGGGATGGAGCACCAGCAGCATCGATTCTTCAACCAAGCTCCAGGCATCGATGTTAATGGCAGTAACGACAGCGGCAATTTCCTTTCTTCGCCGTCCTCTCTCCTCCTCCATGACATAACGATGAACTCTCTCTCCTCGTTCGACGGAGGAGGCGGATCCCTGTAATAAGCATTGAACTATAGATCACATCAGTTCGACGGAGGCGGCGGATCTGGAGGCGGGAATTGGAGCGAAGGCAGCGGAGGCAGCGGAGGCGGAGGAGAAGCTCCGAGGTCAGGAGGCTGTTCATCTTCATCATCAATTTAGATCTGCAGGAGGCGGATCTGGCTGAAATCTGAAGAACGGAGTCGGAATCGGCCACCGCCACCAAGCAAGCAAGGAGACGCGTCGGAATCGGAATCGGCCACCGCCACCAAGCAAGCAAGGAGATGCGTCGAGGATCTGGGTGAAATCTTCTTCCCTTTCATCCCTTGGCAGTGCCAGCAGACGCGTCGAGGAAGGAGCCACCGCCACCAAGCACCCTTCCGCTGTCGTCTGTGGTCGCCACTAGCAACAGAAGAGGGAGGAGAAGCCACCGCCACCAAGCACCCTACCGCTGCCGTCTGTGGTCTCTCACAAATTGATTCTCCATTGAGGCGGCTGGAATGCAAAGTGAAGGAACGGGAGAAGGGAGGAAGGGCAGAGAAATTGGGGATTAAATTAAATCAGGGGTACTCTTAGTATTATGAAAATATTTTGGCCATTTACTAGCAAAGAAAAGCCTTTAGGACATTTAGTAATTGGTCCAAAGGCCTTCGGTCTTTGGACCAAATTACTTCAATATTTTATGAGACTTATTTTAATTTTTGTAGTACGTTTTTAATAAGTTAACTCTATAAAATAATAATTTTTTTTATTAATTTTTTTAAAAATAATTACATTCTTATTATTAATAATTTTTAAATTAATAAAAAAATTTATAAAGTTTTTAGCTTATTAAAAAAAGGTTAAAAACTAAATGATTTATATTAGGGATATTTCGCTTGGTAGCCACGAGGTTAGGCTTTTTTCGCATGGTGCCCAAAGTTTTTAAGAATTTTGCTTGGTAATTAACTACAAAGTTTCGACCATTTTTGTGTGGTAGTCAAGAGATTTGGACAAATTTCTTATGTTAACCAAATTGATTTAAAATCTTTTAAAATTTAGGTAAAATGCCAATATAATCATAAATATATTTTTTAAAACTTAACCACAACCATTTAATTTTTTTTTTTTTTGGTTTCTTATGAACGTAATTTATTGATTTGAAAATTAATAAGATAATTTCTTCTACCTTCATAATTTATATTATGACAAAACACTTTTTCTAATATGGATTATTTTGCATAATTGGTAGACTTAATTATGTAGTTCATTTAACAAATTTAACCATTGAAAGGGTCATATTGATTCTTCAAAAACTAAAACCCAAATTTGGATGCTTTCACATAATTTTTTTAGAAAAACTTTAGGTGAATTTTTTATATAATTTACTCATTCTTTATGTAAATAATACATAATTCACATGAATAGATTAACTTTAACAAATTAAATAGTACGAGATTGGGCTTAGCTGATTGATCATCTCACTGATCATCATCCTTAGCACATCACATTTTCCTTAGTCATTTTATTCACCCCTCCTTACTCCATTTTTTCATGTTTTGTAATAAGGGACATTGTCCCATGTGCTTGTCACATGATACTTGTAGGAGACCCTATATAAGGTGATGCACTCACTCCCACAAAATAGGGTTTTGGAATTGCAATTGCTCATGATGAGGGCAATGAATGTCGATTGCATATTTCATCCTAGTCTTATAGAACACTAAGTGTTCTTGATGGTTTTCTTACATGTGTTGCGCCTGATTTGGCTTGTTTTTACCAATTTGATTCATATTTTCATAAATAGGATGGTTTCACATCATTTTTTTCAATGGTTACACCAAAGTGTAATGATTATGTGAAGGAATTATAATATATTTGTTATATTGTATAATTTCTACATGATTTTTAATAAATTTGGTTATCATATGAAATTGGTCAAAACCCCGTGGTTACCATACGAAATTCTTAAAAAGTTTGGGCACCATGTGAAAAAAAAAGAGTAAAAACCCGTGACTACCAGGCGAAATTTTCCTTTAATTAAACTACGAGACAAGGGGAGTACCTAATTTTTAAAGTCGTGGTTTCAACGTAAATAGTTATTGGAACAACAACAACAAAAACGTGCCTAGTGTATCCCGTTTAAAGCAGGGTCTGAGGGTCGAGTTGTACGCACACTTTCCCCGACTAGGTCGAGAGGGTGTTTCCTAGTGACCCAAGACAAGTCCTCAAAGGCAGGACAAGACTCCACACCAGAAACATACATAAGAAAATAAGAAAAAATGACAACACACAATAGCTAAGAACAATAGGATACGCATAAGATGTGAGATGGAAGGAAAGCACGATGTCGGAACCGCTGCACCCAACTAGCTTTCGTTAATTCGAATAGCACTCCTCCACTGCAGTCTATTGTGTGACATCTCCTCAGTGAGTCACAAAACGGTCAGGTCCTGACGAATCACTACACGCCAGCACTTCTTTGGACGACCTCTGCCCTAATTGACACTATCGGTCGATAGCCAAGTGGTCACATCTGCGCACTGGTGCACTCGGATCTCTCCTCTGAACATGTCCATACCATTACAGCCTCGCTTTCCGCAACTTCGCCTGAATACTAGTCACTCCTACCCTTTCTCTGATAGCCTCATTTATGATTCTGTCGTGCAAGGTGACCCCACACACATATCTAAGCATCCTCATCTCAGCCACCATGAGTTTCTGTTCTTGCACATTAATTGAAGACTATTTAAAAACAAGAAGACAATGAACACACATAAAAACTATTGATTAAGATGGTGAAAAGATAATTGACAAGATAATTTTTGCATAACAGCCCATTTTGTTATTATAAAAATTAAACTTTGGCACAAGAGCTTGCTATGTTGATCCTCACAACCCTCATTTTCTGAGAACTAATTAATGAAAGTGTTAGAAAAGCTAAAATTTTGATAGCATACTCTTCTTGAGTTTTGGATGGAGTAATGGAAAAAGAAACCTAATTTTCTTGGTCCTATTAACAACTACACATCATTTTCTTTATTTTTTACACTATTTTCAGCCACAAGGACCCACAACTCACCTTTTTTTTTACAGTGGGCAAACAGTCGGAGCTATTACAAAGAATGTAAACGTGCTCCGGGATCATCCTTGCGGACGATGGTACAAAGTTCCCTATTAAAAGGAATTGTAGATCTATCACTAATGATACCCCTAGTGGCTATATAGTCTGCGACTTTGTTCGCCTATCTGTGGATGTGGCTGTACTCAACCTTTTCAAAATTTGCCTCAATAAATTTGATCTCTTCTATTTGGCCCAAAATCTCCCATCTGCTATCTCTTCCTTTCGAAAGAATCCTCATCAGCTCTTGGTTGTCACCTTCTACAATTACCTTTCTTAGTCCTAGTCTTGTAGCTACCCTCATTCCTTCTAGAACTGTCGCTGCTTCCGTTTGAATAACCGTACCTTGATCGATTTCCTAGTAGAAGATCTCGATTACATGGCCCTTGGAATCACGAATGATTCCTCCCACCTGACAAGTCCCCGTGGGTTTGACTGAACCATCTACGTTAATCTTGTAGATGGCTCCTACTGGTCTAGTCCAACTAGATCTAGACCTTTTCTTCCTTTTATTGGCATCCTTTTTTTACTCATGGGATTTGTTGCTCTCCAATCCTGTATATCTTTAATAATTCGCTTAATAAGGTTACAGAATGTGTCCGGGCTAGTATGTTTGAAGATTAACTTGTTTCTAGTTTCCCAGATTATTTCCCAAATAACGACTAGTTCTTCAAAAAATTGATTTGCCTACTTGATTTGAGTAATATTGTCACAAAAGGATCCTTGTAAGGAGAGGTTGTGAAAGAGCTTACCTGTTGGTAGTTCAAACTGGGCTATTAGTTCCTTTGCAAAGGAGCATTTTGTAAAGAGATGAGTGGCATCCTCATTTCCTTGATTACACAGTGAACAGGTGTGTGGGACTCTATTAATGTACCTATTAAGCCTGCTAGTCGTGGAGAGAGCGTCTATTTTAATTTTCCATACTAGGTTTTCAAGCCAAGGAGGAAGATTAAGATTCCAGATCCAATTATGGTTTTCAATGTTGTGGTTATGAGTGTTGGTAATCTTTTTTGCCGATTTGGTTGAGAAATTTCCTGTGGGATTAGGCGCCCAAATTAGCTTATCCTGAGCTTGCCATGAGGGTATATTAAGAGATAAAATACAGTGAGTTATATGTTGGGGAAAGAGACTCTGGATGAGAGGCTTATTCCACAATTTGTTAGGGGTAAAGAGGTGGCTGACTTTCATGTTGGGATCATTGTTACCCATGAAGGTTTTGAGACATTTATCGGGAACCAAAGGATCTTTCTAGATATTTATTTGGTTACCATTTCCTATAATCCAAAGAAGGCCTTTCTCGAATTTTTCTCTAAGGGATAGGAGTCTGCCAAATTGCCAAGAGGTAGCTTGATTTGGTTTGTCCCTAATGCTGCTATCTTGTAAATATTTTTCTTTGATGACTCTTACCGAAATATTATTATCATTAGTATAAAGTTTCCAAAGTAGTTTAAATTGGAGGTTTATATTTAGATCTTCAGCTTTTCTAATACCCAATCCACCTTGGGCCTTACTCTTGGAAATGTTGTCCCAGCTAATCAGAGAGGTATATCTTTCGGATTGAAGTTTATTCCATAAGAAGTTTTTGTTTATTTGGTCAATTTGGTTGACATTCCCTTGGGGAGCATAAAATTTTGCATCGGATAGTTAGTTTTGGAACTTAGATTGGCTTGAATTAAGATGGCTCTGCCTGCTTGAGACAGGTTCGAAGCTTTCCACTATTACAGTTGTTTTTTCAGGTTTTGAGTAGCTTCCTCAAAAACCGAGTTACGAATTCGGCCATTGATCATCGGAATACCTAGATACTTTTCAAGATTACTTGAGATTGGAATTCCCATACTCTGAGCGAGGTCTCTTGCTAAATTTTGATTCACGTTCTTAGTGTATTGAATAGAACTTTTACTATAGTTTATGGTGAGACCTGAGAGGTTTGAGAAGTTGTTTATCATATTCTGAATGGTATTAAGACTAGTATGAGCAGCTTTAGCAAAAATAATTGTGTCATCTGCAAAGGTAAGAAAAGGTATAGGGTTACCGTTTTTGGTGAGCTTGATTCCAATTAACGCATCCTCTTGCAAGGCTTTATTGTGAATTTCTCTTGCTAGGCCTTCCATAATTAATACAAAGATGTACGGTGTGAGTGGGTCTCCTTGTCTAATTCCTCTGTTGGGCTTAAACTGTTTACCTGGACAATAATTGACTATAATTGAGAAGGAGGATGTTGTGAGACACGTCATAACCCATTTGATCCATACCAGATGGAAACCAAACTTTTGTAGAAAAGCTTTGATATAATTCCAGTTTATTTTATCATAGGCTTTTTCCATATCTAGTTTTAATGCCATCCAACCAGTTCTACCTCTTTTCTTATGAAAGCTATGGAATATTTCATGAGCTATAAGGGTATTATCTTGAATGGATCTCCCTTCTACGAAGGCTCCTTGAAATGGATTGATGAGTTTGGGGAGAATAGGTTTCAATCTATTGGCTAGGATTTTTTTGATTACTTTGTAAATAGTGTTACATAAGCTGATTGGCCTGTAGTGGTTGATTGTGGTAGGGTTGTCAGTTTTGGGGATTAGAGCAATAAAGGTTTTGTTTATTTCTGACAATAGTTGCCCTGAGTGGAAAAAAGCTTTGATTGTTTTACATCAAGAGGAGCCTACTATATGCCAATATTTCTTATACAATTCTGGGGGAAAACAATCTGGGCTGGGGGATTTATCTTCTGTCATTTCAAAAATAGTATTTTTTATTTTAGTTGTAGACGGTTGAGATATTAGGTTTTGGTTTTCCTCTGAGGTTATTTGAGGTTGAATGTTCCAAACATCCTCTGGGTTAACTTGATTTTGATGATTACCTATAAACCTTTCCGATAGCTCGTTTGTGATTTGGTCAGAGATGGTATCATTGTCATACAGAATATTGCCTTGTTTGGATGTGAAGGATTTAATTGGTCTTTTTGAGTTTCTGATTCTAGCTGTCATTTGAAATTATTTCGTATTCTTGTCTGAGAATTGTAGATGATTTGTTTTGGCCATTTGTTTCCAAAATTTGTGGTTTCATTCTAAGAGTCTGTATCTCTTGAGTTCTAGTCTTGCTAGCTTTTCTTCCTCTTTTTTACTGATATTGCCCCAAGGTAACTGATTGTGCAAATTAAGGATTTGGTTCTCAACTTGGGATAACTGCCTAGCAGTATTACTGGTTTGGGATTTGCACTCGTTTTTGGTATTCTGTTTGAGCAGCTTCTGTTTCTGAATTAGTTTGAAGCCTTGGGATCCATTAAAGTTATTGCACCATACTTAACGGACTATAGTTTTGTATATAGGATTTGTCGTCCAAGCCATTTCAAATCTAAAGGGAGCACCTTTAATGGTATTTCGAGATCCTATTTTTAGAGAGATTGGGCAGTGATCAGAGTTTAAGGAGTGGTGTTTTGTATGAATCTTTGGAAACCAGTTGAAGATTTGCTGACTTGCTAGAATTCTATCCAAGCGTTCATATGTATTGTTAAAATTTGATTTGTTTTTTTCTCCAAGTAAAGGGAGAACCTGTGTACGGGACAGCTTGGAGATCTAGTTCGTACTTGACAATTTGTAATCGTCTAAATCTAGATATAGCTTGGGTAGCGCCCCCTAATTTTTCTGTATCGTTTTCTATATCGTTTAAGTTTCCAATGATAAGAATTGGGAGAGAGTGCTTGTGGGTTATTGAAAACACTTCATCCCAAAATTAGGTTTTTTCTGATTCAACTAATGGTGCATAGACGAGTAGTAATGCCAATTCATGATTGTCTACCTTTGTTTTGAGCATGAGAAATTTGTCAGATTGTTCTAGGATTACACTTGAATCTTCAAATTTTGTTTTCTAGAGGAAGTGCATGCCACCCTTGTGACCCTTTGCATTGATACTAAAAGCTTTTTGAAACCCCGAAGCTTTGATCATTCGATCAGACGGAGCTTCAGAGGCTTTAGTTTCAGTGAGCATAAGAGCATCAAGGTGGTTTGTAGCCCTTAGATGGTTTATTTCTTGCTAAAAGAGAGGTCTTTTGGAATCTCTAACATTCCAGTATGCAGTTTTAATCATAAGAGTTCCATTGAAGAAGAGTTTTTAGCATGTTACAATGTAAAATGGTGCCTGTTTGGCTTTTTCCTTGGTGAAAGCTTTCCATAGTACAATCAGAACGAGTAAATATTACATAAAAGATCATAATTTGGTGTTCTTTCTCAATCCAAGTAACATCTACATTTGTTGTAAGTTGTTTCTGCTGATTTCTGCTGTTGTTTGCTTGGAAGCATACTTCTGACTTTGGATCATAGCCTGTATATTTGTAGAAAAGGTTTTGAATGAAGTGTTGTTGAGTAAGGTTGGTTTGGCGTGCCACCAAGCCACCAGAAGGCAGTATTGTGGGGCTTAGCCAGTGTTTTGGTTGAAGGTTTGGTTGGAGTTGAGGAGAGATCATACCTTTGTGGTTGTTAGAGCTTACCTTACTGCACCACATGGAGAATCTGATGCACGATAGAAGCCCTCCATGCCAAAGACTCCAAGGTGGAGACAACAGCTCATTACTTAAGTCTTTATTCAAGTATAACAAAAAGCTCAAAATAGAGGTAGAGGCATCTCCATTCCAATTGCACTTCACACATAAGATTTGACAACTAAAAAAATTGAGATTAGAGTAAAAGGGTCTAGATATGGGTGGCCAATAGCAAAGCTTTGGGCTGCGAATTTTAGATCTCAAAGTATTCCAAAATAAATTGTGATGCATGTTGCTGAAATACACATTATAATTGCTAATATTAATTGCAAGGAAAAGTCAGAGATCTATGGGTATGGACGTATGGTGGTCAACTAAGGAGGAAACCAAGTGGGTGATATTTAGATCCAAATGAACGATTTGAGAATCAAATAAATTATTGCACTTGGAGTGGGGATCAGTCCTACTAGACCTATAATCAAAATCTTGGTTTCTCATATTCATCTTCAAACGATTAAGGAGGCTCAAGTTCCTTCTAGGAAGAATCATAGGAGTTTTCAAAGGATCTAAGCTATGAAACAGATTTAATTCAATGGAAAGAGGAAGAGAGGGTTTATAAAAAAAAACTTATCTTGTGGGAAGCCTCAGATACTTGTGGTGTTTGCATTAGATTGAGATCTTGTACTGTTGATGAGGCATCGACCACCCGGCATCACTAAGAGTGGGAATCGACCACTCGATTTGCTGCATAGGTCGGGATATAGAGATATCTGCCCAAATCGTTACCTAAACGGCACAACGAGACCAATACCCGCCTGTTGCGCCCTCTAGGCCGGATGCATGTGACGATTCTGGTTTGGTGGCTGGCGATTTGGAGGCTATGAGCATCGGGAGGCGTAGCCATATCTGCACAAATCGGATCTTAGAAGGCTCAACGAGACTGATAACGGCCTGTTGCGCCCACAAGACCAGATGCATGCGACAAATCTAGTGTGGTGGCTGGCGATTTGGGGACTAGAAGCCAAAGGCTGAGAAAAATTGTGAGGAGATTTAGATTTTTGAAATTTAGGGTTAAGGAAGGGTTTTTTTAGTTAAGGTTTGAAGATTGGAGATGATTGGTTGAAGAGTAAAGCTCATATCGGAGGTCGTAGGCAACGGCAACGCCGCGCCATGGGCAAGAATCCAAGGAAGGCAGAGGCGCACCAAAGGAACGAAGAGGAAAGCGGCGACATGGGAGGATTTTTTCTTGTCACCTTCCTCTTTTTCCTAATAGATACGCTATTCTCACTTTTCAAACTTAACGTCCTTTAAGAAATCCGTTATAAATTATTTCACCCACAACTCACCTTTTATTTATTATTTTTTCAATTGAAAAGATGAAAACTTTTTACTACACAGTTTTGGATATCTTTTGACGGAGTATTTTTGTTTTACACTTGAAAAATGATAAAGTATGGATCTGATTATATTATTACTATCATATTAATATAATTATAAATGTTTTATTTTGGTATATAAATGTTTAGTAAATTGGTGGTAGTATATAGGTTGTGTAGTATGATGCAAACATGAGAGTTAAAGTAACTCTGAAGGAGTAAAGGGGCCGGTTAAGTGAAAAAATTTAAAGAAGTACAACATGTAAAACTAATGTGGCAAAAGAGAAAGATGTAAAGTGATATAAGAAATTCTGAAATGGCACGTGGGTTGAATGGTCAAGTATGCGACATTTCATGCTCTACATACATATAAGGGTGTCATATGAGTCGAGTAGTTCGAGTTCGGCTCGAGAACGACTCGATAAATGTTTGGCTTGAGCTCATTCATTTTATAAACAAACTAAGTATGAACACATTTTTAAGCTCGGCTCGCTCGATATACGTAAGCTCAAATAGCTCAAATTTTGTGAAATTTCTAAAATTTCTTTTAAATTATTATTATCTGAGCCAATAGAGTTGCTTAATGCTCGAAAAACGCTTGTCTCGAGCTCGTTCATTTCTTATACGAGCTGAGTATGAGTACATTTCTAAGCTCAAGTCTAAATTTAGACTCGATTCGAGTTCGATTCGTTTTTAAATGAGCTAAATATAAAGAGGCATTAATCGACTCGTTCGACTCAAATAACAACCTACACACATGCACGAATTAAAAATGAAGTGACTAATTGATAGATTATATAGGTCTTATATTGTATAGTGTGCCCAAAGGCCCAAAAAGGCCCAATACCTTTGTAACATATATATATTTATCAATGAATGGAAACCCTCAAGGAGGACATTACAATCAATCTCGTGATCTTACATGGTATCACAACCTTTTCTTCCTCACGGAACCCTAAATTGATCCTCCCGTCTCACTGGTCATCCACTTCCTCCGACCTTCCTCCCTAGCCTATCTGTTCACACCAAGTACGCCCGTGCTCACGTGTTGTCGTCATCGCTTTCAAGTGTTGCCACCGCTCGCCGCCGGTCACCTTCTCTCCCGCTAGTCACCGTCGCTCCCGAATCCGGCCATCTCCGAGCATCTCATCCACGAGCCCCGCACCCTCGCTCTCGCTGTCCTCCATCGCATCTTCGCCGCTGCCCAGTTTCGGAATCCCCGGCCACCACGAGCCCGGATCCGAGCCTCCCCCACGCCCTCGCCGATTGCCGCGTCGTCGCCCTCGCACCCTCGCTGCAATTGCCTCCTCTCCGCCTCAGAAAATTTCAACGAAGAAGAAAGCTTCGTCTTTTATATTGTTTTGTAATCTCTTTTTGAAGTTATTGCAAAAATGTCTTGTATTTTTCTATTTTTCGGTTCTGGCCCTGAGTTAATTGTTTATTAACATAGGTGGAAAAAAAAATGCACAGATACTCTACCCCTCGACATGCCGGCCCTAACGCCTGTCTGACATCGCCTGATCCAGGCTATGTTCCGCCAGCTATGCATCACGCCTTCTCCTCTACGCAGCTGACATCCCATATGGCGAACTCCTCAGGTAATCTCTCATCTATTTCCTTTAAGGGCCCTGCACACTCTATTATCGTCGGCAATGGTGGTCGTCTTGCTTCTTCGGAAATTGGCCACGCCAAATTACAGACCCCAACCCACCCACTACACCTCAACAATGTCCTCATTGCCCCAAAGATTGTCAAAAACCTTATCTATGTCCGTCGGTTCACTACTGACAACAACGTTTCCCTTACGTTTGATCCCTATGGTTTCTCTGTGAACGATCTTACTACGGGGGTTACTCGCATGAGATGTAACAGCACCGGGGAGCTCTACCATGTCACACCACCTCCTGTGTCCAGTCAGTCGTGCCCGGTCGCCCTCTCGGCATCGTCGTCCAGCCTGTTGCATGCACGCCTGGGCCATCCCAGTGGTGCCGTTCTAGATGTCCTCCGTTCCCAGAGTCTTGTCACCTATACTAAAGACCCTCGCTCTGGTTTATACTCTTCCTGCCAACTAGCCAAACATGCCAGACTGTCGTTCCAACGGTCTTTGACCTCTACCCTTGCTCCCTTTGATATCATTCATAGTGACATTTGGACCTCTCCTATGCCTAGCAAGGAGGGTCACAAGTACTACATCTTGTTTCTTGATGATTACACTCATTTCTTATGGGTCTTCCCGTTACATTTCAAGTCCCAAGTGTTTCCTATCTTTGCCAAGTTTCATGCCTACATCAAAACAAGTTTCACATATCCATCAAATGTTTCCAATGTAACAATGGTCGTGAATTTGACAACAAAGACTTTCACTCTTTCTTTGCCACAAATGGGATCTCCTATCGCTTGTCTTGCCCCTATACTTCTCAGCAGAATGGCAAGGCTGAACGAATCATCATAACCATTACCAACATGATGCGCTCTCTCCTCTTCCACCCATCTATTCTCCTTCCCTATTGGCCTCACGCCTTATCTACCACATGTTATCTCCTAAACATTCTCCCATCCACTACCCTAAACCATCGCTCGCCAGCTCAGGCACTTTATTACACCATGCCTAGGTATGATCACCTTCGCACCTTCGGGTGCTTGTGTTTCCCAAACCAGTCCTCCACAACCCCACACAAGCTTCACCCGCGCTCCACTCCATGTGTCTTCCTAGGCTATCCGTCTGATCATCGCGGTTACCTTTGCCTCGATGTCAAGACCCATAAGCTTATTGTGTCACGTCATGTCACGTTTGATGAGTCTCGCTTTCCCTTTTCTCCTCCTCCTCTCACCTCTTCCACACCTCCTGTGTCTCAGTCAGAGTCAGAGTCTTCCTTCCCTCACTTTTTTCTTCCCCAGAGCTCTCCCGGTGCTCCTGCCTCTCCCCCTCCACTACCCCCTACCACCAGACCACACACCCGCAACGTCTCTGGTGTCTTTCGACCCTGTCAGATCGTCTCCATGAACACCATACATCGCCCCGCCTTCCAAAACCATACATACGCCACGCCATCCCCTCCCCAAGAAGTGATGTCGCAGCCACATTAAGATGATGCGGCCGCAGCCAATCAAATTCCCCTATCCCAACCTTCGTTCAACCTACTGGCGGTGGCCGCAGCATCATGCCGCGGCCAATCAACTTGTTGCGGGCTTGCAGCGCCCGCAACCTTCCCCGCCGCCGCCGCCTCCACCCCCCATGCATCCATCCTTCCTGACTCCCAATCCCCCCTGCCTCTACCCCGACCTCCCTTTCCCCCATTCCCACCTCCCACAAAACATCCCTCTTCGACCCGAATTGGCAGGCGACTATGCTCGATGAATACAGGGCCCTTACAAAGGATGGTACTTGGGTTCTTGTCCCTCGCCTTCCTAAGGAGAACGTCATCCGCTGTATGTGGCTCTTCCGTCACAAGTTCCGCTCTAATGGGACGTTGGAGTGCTACAAAGCCCGTCTTGTGGTCAACGGTCGCTCTCAGCAGGCAGGTATTGATTGTGATGAGACGTTCAACCCCGTGGTCAAGCCTTCCACTATCCGAGTGGTATTGAGTTTAGCTCTGTCACGCAATTGAGCCATCCATCAGTTAGATGTCAAGAACGCTTTTCTGCATGGTCATCTGAATGAGATAGTCTACATGTTTCAACCGCCGGGGTTTGCTGATGCTGATCGTCCCAAGCACGTCTCTCTCCTGAAGCGCTCTCTATATGGTCTGAAACAGGCTCCGCGGGCTTGGTTCCAACGCTTTACTTCTCATTTGCTATATGGCCGCAGCATCATGCCGCGGCCAATCAACTTGATGCGGGCTTGCAGCGCCCGCAGCCTTCCCCGCCGCCGCCGCCGCCTCCACCCCTCATGCATCCATCCTTCCTGACTCCCAATCCCCCCTGCCTCTACCCCGACCTCCCTTTCCCCCATTCCCACCTCCCACAAAACATCCCTCTTCGACCCGAATTGGCAGGCGACTATGCTCGACGAATACAGGGCCCTTACAAAGGATGGTACTTGGGTTCTTGTCCCTCGCCTTCCTGAGGCGAACGTCATCCGCTGTATGTGGCTCTTCCGTCACAAGTTCCGCTCTAATGGGAGGTTGGAGTGCTACAAAGCCCGTCTTGTGGTCAACGGTCGCTCTCAGCAGGCAGGTATTGATTGTGATGAGACGTTCAACCCCGTGGTAAAGCCTTCCACTATCCGAGTGGTATTGTGTTTAGCTCTATCACGCAATTGGGCCATCCATCAGTTAGATGTCAAGAACGCTTTTCTGCATGGTCATCTGAATGAGACAGTCTATATGTTTCAGCCGCCGGGGTTTGCTGATGCTGATCGTCCCAAGCACGTCTCTCTCCTGAAGCGCTCTCTATATGGTCTAAAACAGGCTCCGCGGGCTTGGTTCCAACGCTTTGCTTCTCATTTGCTACGCTTGGGTTTCGTTGGCAGCCGTTCGGATACATCTCTGTTCATCTATCGCAGAGGCTTAGACATGGCCTTCCTGTTACTATATGTCAACGACATCATTCTCACCGCCTCTTCTAATGCTCTTCGGATCTCTATTATTTCGCAGTTGAGTGCGGAGTTTGCTACGTCTGATCTGGGTCAGTTGTCATACTTCTTGGGAGTTGATGTTCAGCGTCATGTGTCTGGCCTGTTTCTCTCTCAAAGTAAGTATGCTGCTGAGATTGTTTCTCGGGCCAAGATGGGTAACTGTAATCCTGTCGCCACCCCTGTTGATACGTCCAACAAGCTCAATGCTCATTCCGGTCCTTTGGTTGATGATCCAACGTTGTACAGGAGCCTCGCTGGTACACTTCAATATCTTACCTTCACCAGGCCTGATATCAGTTACGCCATTCAGCAGATCTGCTTGTTCATGCATGCACCCAGGGAACCCCACTTTCAGGCCTTGAAGCGGATCATTCGGTAAATCAGCGGCACCCTCGAGCTAGGCACCACGATCACTCCTTCCTCTAAGCTTGACCTTGTTGCTTACACTGATGCGGATTGGGGTGGTTGTCCTGACACACGTCGCTCCACGTCTGGTTACTGTGTCTTCCTCAACGACACCCTTGTTGTAAGACCCGGGGTCTTAAGAGGCGCCAGCCCATGCCACCTAGCCCTCTCAGGTCCGTTGTCCTCACTTGGAGCCTGAAAAGGAAGAGCCACCTTCTGTAACACCCCCTTCTGTAAACGAGGGAATGTTGCAGCGCCAGTGATTACTTGGACTTTAAGGTCTTCGTAACCACCTTAGGCTTATAGGGACATGCTACCATGCTCCCATAAACAAGATGATAACAAAATAAATATAAATAGCGGAAGTCTTAAAATACAATAAATCTTTTATTTATTTATTTAACGCATAATTCAAATTACAATATTCAATACAATAAAACCTTACAGCGGAAGACTTGGTAAAAATAAACACTTAAAACTTTATACAATACTTTCTAAGAACTTTAAATAATTAAATCTCGAAAATAAAATGTCTTCTTACTCTTCTTTAACTTCTCTTCAGAGACTCGACCTTAACCTGCGAACTGGAGACTGGGGTATTGTACGAAGACAATGACCCCCTAGCCGTCCAAATTAACAAAGGACGGTTAGTTCGCGAGAACTAGCAAGTGACGGCTCGAAAACTGGGACTACTTCAGATTTATACTCATTGACCTTTAATGGTATGAATTTAAACCCGAATGCGATTTAATTAGAATATTTTAGAGGGGCTAAAAAAATTTGATGACACAACTGTTATGAAACGGATAATCCCGAAGGATTGAATAACATAAGAAGTGGGCGACAAGCACCCTTAGGAACCATATCCTGAGTACAGATGGGATATGATATAGCTTGAATTAATTGTGATCACTATGAAACCAAATGTCTATTACACACTTCACTCACTTTCCTCACGTTGAATAGCTTGAACACAACTTCACTTTCCTCACGTTGAATAGCTTGAACACAACTTCACTTTTCTCACGTTGAATAGCTTGAACGTACACAACTTCACTTTCCTCACGTTGTATAGCTTGAGCACAACTTTATTATTATTTTAGATAGGTTACACATTTCATTCGACACGCACCTCTTAATTAATTAACAATCATAGGATACCGGTCCCGCTCTCAATAGCGGATAACGACCTAAAACCTTTTTATTTGGTAGTGTAACATTCCGATAGATAATATATGCGCGTTCGAAATGTGTTAGTTTCATGAAACTTTAAGACCGGAGAATAACGGCTCCGACCTGACTCTACCACATCACTTTCACTTTACTTCCCACATTACTTTCACTTTGCTTTGCATTGATTGATACATTTTACTTGCATTGATCTTGATTCAATTGAGTTTCGATCGTAACACGCAATCCTCACATTTTCACTGTTGATTAATGACATGTCTTAAGTGATCACACAGTACAAAAGTAATCCATATTATTTAAAGGTAACATGAATGCCAAATATAATAAAATAAAATAACGGATGGAAACATCAATGAAATAACATGTTCCATACCTAACCATTTTAGCATGAAAGAACAATAATAAATCATGCTTAAAAGAATGGGGGTAAACTATATTATTATTTTATATTAAGATCAAATAATAACTTTACCCAATTATACTTGCCAAATTCAAACTGACTGTTAAACAAATTACACAAAACGGATGAATTATAATTTATTTATTTTATATAATCTGGCAAGCAATCAAAGGAAAGAAAACAACTAGACACGAAAGCACCAAAGTGAGCAGAAAGGCTCGGAAAGTCACTTGCCTTTTTCGTCGTGTTGGATTTCGATACCAACTATGGACTTCAAAGACTTGTGAACAGGTTTGACTCACTTAGCAAAGTGCTCAATTATATCCTCTTCACAATCTTGTCTCAAGATGGGTGTGTAGAGATTTGAGATCATCGCAAAACAGAAAGTTTGGGAGGTTTATGTAATTAAGCCTTCTTCTTCCCCCAATCCGTGGCTACTGTACACCGTTACACACAGCTCCACAACTGGTGGCGCGGCTGCAGCGGCTCGACACGGCTCGGTGGCGCCCGGAGGCAACGACAACGGAGATGGCGGCAGAGCATCCGGCGGCGGCGGTCCGGTGTCCCTCCAGAGGCGGTGGTTTTGGTTAAGACCAAAAATTCCAAATTGGGGCATTTTGATTCGTGATGAATTTGTAAGAAACTTTTGAAGGGGAAGGTTCCTGAGAGGATTTAGAACCCAATGGGACACATCTCAAGCTCCAATTTCTTCTCTAATGGCGGTTTTAGTCCGAAAGTGTCCGAAACCCCCTTTTTATAATGTCGGGATTGCAATGTGAATGGAATCAAGAATTGAAGGCGTCATTGAGTCGGTATTGACGAGAGGATTCAATTCATATAATAAATTGGGAGTTTCATATTTTCTCTCCACGTCAATTTGTCAATCCATGAAAATTAAGGTCTTATGAATTTGGACGGATTTCGGGTTAGATTCATCAATAAAACCACGAATTGATTATTTAGTAACGTTTGACATTGATTTTTAGATAAGCTTTGTGTTTAAAAGGTCTCGAATTGAAGTTGAAATTGAAGAACCACTATTGAAGGCCATTAAAGCGTGGGAGGAGGAAGAAGAACAAGCAACCCGGTTCTGATCCGGTTCCATGTACCCAAAACCGGTTTAGTTGTAGGATTTTGATCCGCTTATTTATTCTATCCCGGTTTTGACCCGTTTTAATTAATTTGTAAAGGAGAGGTCTTAAGTAGTAAATAACACAATGATATTTATTTAATTATTTCATTTTAAATAGATAAAGTATTTATCTATTCAAAATACATTTAATAACCGTAATATCTTTTATAAATTTATACCACATCCATATTATATTTTATCCTCTTGGAATATTATAAATAATCACTGTCTAGTTTATTTGAAATAACCATTGAGAGAAAAAAAAATGATTATTATTACTTATAATTATAAGTAACATTAATAGGATAAGTCGGGTAACAATTCATAATATTTTTACATACAAGGTATCACGGAAAGTATTGCGTAATTTAATTAGTAATACACCTTTCAAAAATAATGAATTCACACCAACCATTACATTTGTAAAATTAATTATTTTATAAAAATAATACTAATAATAATAATGATAATGATAATGCTTTACTTTAGTTAAAGTCAGTTTCACTATTAAAATAATAATGTCAAACAAGATTTTATGTTCTAAATAGTAAGAACCGAATATATATCTAACGTTCTAAATAGTAAGAACCGAATACGATATATATTTTATACAAATTCTATAACTTCTTTTATATCAAAACTTTAACCTTATTTTTATTTAAATAAAAATAGAAATACCCAAAAATACTTTGGGGTATTTCATATCTCCCACCTTAAAAGTAAGTTTCGACCCGAAACTTGGACAAGGAAAAGAGTGGAGAGATATGATATGAAGAATTCAGTTGTATAATCGAAAGTCTCTGGAATCATGACAGGAAAGTCGATGATGAATGAATTATTAGTAGTTGATATAAGAAAACTCCATTTGAAGGAGAGAATTGATGTCACTAGCTGGTTAGGCACACTTGTTGTTGATTGCCGAGAAAAAACCATGGAGATGAAACTTGCTGACGATAAACTTGAGCACTTCGAGATTCAGATTTGATATTTTATGGTTAAGTGAGTACGTTATGCTATGGTATTGCTTAAAGAAAAAACAACCTAATTACTTCTATGGTAATTAGTTGTTCGTCGAACTCATCCTGGCTTAAGTCTGAGAATTATTTATCATACCATTTCCTCTTAACTTAGGCCTAATCACGTACGATTAAGATTTTTTTCAAATATTTTTTTTTAAACACTTTTGACGAAATATTAAATTTAGCGCAAGTTAGTCAACTCTTACCACACAATGAACATCGTATCCCAGTCTACCATTGGCTTTCTTATCAACCCCATGTGGCTTCCTTTCCCAGGTTACCAAATGGTCGCGCGATGGTTTCAAAGGCAACCACTATAGGCAGAACCGGTATCCTATTCAAGTGTGACGAGTGCTCCGTATGAAACGGGTCCTTCTTTGGGTCTTCTTCAAATTTGATGACTAACACGTTGTTCGGTGTCTTAACTTCTTCTCGAATGTGGATTATATTTTAAGAAAAAAAATATTAGACATATTTTCTCAAACATTAGCCAACGAGAGTTCGGAACACAGTTGAAATAATGTCATCACGACATTACACCCAGATTGGGTAGAGAACATATGGAATCACTACTAAAGTCTGAACGAAAGAACACAACGGAAGCATAAAGTTTTATCCTGCCGGTCAGGTACCACAAGGAATGGACGATCTTTCACCGCATACATGATACACCAGGACGATTTAACTTCTTCACAATAGGAGAGTATCCTATGAATCACGAACACTTATATTTGTACTAGTATATGTAATACATAGTTTCGAAGTAGGAAAATGTCAAGGCATAAAGCTGTTAGGAATATATCACTTGATGTGATTTAAGTGGTTTAGAGTCGACCTCGAGAAGTTTGAGTTGAGACATTGGACTTCAACATGATTCAACAACCTTAAAAATCTTTCACGGTATACATATTAGCCAATTCACTTTCAAAACAATTTGAAATTTGATGCAATGTTTTATCACCTTAGGATTTATACATAATCCTAACTTTTTACTTAGAAAATTCATTTAAGAAAGCTTTTACGTATAATTGAGTACATACACCAACGATCAAAAGAATATGTTAAGAATAATCTTTAAACACTTAAACACATGAAACATATTTTAAATATTTAAAAATTTGTGGAAGCTTAACACATGCTTTCAGGAATGAAAACTAGAAGAGATTACACTGGAAAAAAATTAAGGGGATTTTGACAACTCACATAGTTCCAAGTTTAATATTTTACAATACGGAAATCACATGGATTAATATTTACAAAACACTTTCCATGTAAATTCCTCAAGTACTAGAATTCATTTTAGAACATATGTCAAGTATATAATTTATAATTTGTTTACTTTACAATAAAATAATGAAGAAGAATCTAGTAAAATACTGACAATATAACATAATGCCAAGTATATAATTTAAAAGTATTTTTTTTTTAGCACATATGCTCATTTCCAAGATTCACAATTTCACACACCATTTGAAAATTGAATTTCAAAACTTTTTAACTCGATTTAAATAAGCAAGGAAAGATAACTAAAATATCTTCTCAATACACTTAAGATCATTTAACAATGTTAAGAAATGGTAACTTTAACCATTCTCTTTTATCATACATTATTAGACGATTTATAAATTATAAAGGTTATGGGTATTTATTCGAACACATTTTTAAACACCAAACACATATTCACTTACGAAATTTTATGAAGAAAATGTTGATGAGCCATTAATTAAAATTATTTAAGGTGCTTGACAATCTTGTTGGGATACTTGAGAATTTGGTTCATATAAGATTTAAAGATTTAAACGATAAATTTCTTGACAATACATCTGAATGAGAATATTCATATATACTTGAATCATCTATTCAAACACTTTCTTGATAATGCACCAATACTTATTTGACACATTTGGATATACTTTATTTTAATATGATTTATAATTTTGACGTACAACCCTTGAAAACTGTTACGGAGGAATATGAAAAATGTTATGAAATATTATCACAATAACCCACTTAATAAAATTGTTACCGAGGAAATTCTCGCTTTTTTTTTGACAATAAAGGGTACCTAGGATTTTCAAAACCATAGACAACCAGTTTTATACTGTAATGAAGTTTATCGATTTTAAAAAAAAAGTTTTATATTTTTCGTGGTGAGAATCACATTAATTATCATACTTCTAAAATACTTTGGTTGAAATGATGGCTTGTATTTAGCATTTGCAGGACTATTTTGAAATGTTCTAAAACCAAAATTCTTTCTATTACCATAGCTTTTAGATTATTGATTTGAAAGGACAAAGACATTTTGTTTGTCTTCCAAAAATAAATACCAGGATTAAAAGAAGATTTCACCTTGAGTTATGGTACTATTTAGTTAGACAATTTTACTTTATTATATTTACAACTTTATATAAAATATTTTAGGAAAATGCAATTTAAAACTCATATACGAAAACCGTTAGCTCTGATACCACCTTCTGTAACACCCCCTTCTGTAAACGAGGGAATGTTGCAGCGCCAGTGATTACTTGGACTTTAAGGTCTTCGTAACCACCTTAGGCTTATAGGGACATGCTACCATGCTCCCATAAACAAGATGATACAAAATAAATATAAATAGCAGAAGTCTTAAAATACAATAAATCTTTTATTTATTTATTTAACGCATAATTCAAATTACAATATTCAATACAATAAAACCTTACAGCGGAAGACTTGGTAAAAATAAACACTTAAAACTTTATACAATACTTTCTAAGAACTTTAAATAATTAAATCTCGAAAATAAAATGTCTTCTTACTCTTCTTTAACTTCTCTTCAGAGACTCGACCTTAACCTGCGAACTGGAGACTGGGGTATTGTACGAAGACAATGACCCCCTAGCCGTCCAAATTAACAAAGGACGGTTAGTTCGCGAGAACTAGCAAGTGACGGCTCGAAAACTGGGACTATTTCAGATTTATACTCATTGACCTTTAATGGTATGAATTTAAACCCGAATGCGATTATTAATTAGAATATTTTAGAGGGGCTAAAAAAATTTGATGACACAACTGTTATGAAACGGATAATCCCGAAGGATTGAATAACATAAGAAGTGGGCGACAAGCACCCTTAGGAACCATATCCTGAGTACAGATGGTATCAGAGCTGACTCTGGGCCCGGAGGTGCGCCGACAATATGCTCGGGTACGCTCCTCCCGGAGGGCAGTCCTTTGGGCCTGACAGGGTCGTCAGTGCTTTAAGTGGGGGAGATTGTAACACCCCGTCCCACATCGGATATCATAAGGATGTTGGGAGTGATTTATAAGTGATTCAAGCCCTACCTATGTCACAAGAGCTCTTCCTTTTCAGGCTCCAAGTGAGGACAACGGACCTGAGAGGGCTAGGTGGCATGGGTTGGCGCCTCTTAAGACCCCGGGTCTTACACTTGTGTCATAGTCAGCGAAGCATCAGTCTGTCGTGTCTCGCTCCAGCGCTGAGGCAGAGTATAGAGGTGTTGCCAACGTTGTCTCCAAGTGCTCTTGGATCCGCAATCTCCTTCTTGAGCTTCGTTGCCCTCTTCAGAAGGCCACTCTAGTCTACACTGACAACGTCTCCGCCGTTTATCTGGCTAGCAACCCAGTCCAGCATCAACGCACGAAGCACATTGAGCTCGATCTCCACTTCGTCCGGGACAAGGTTGCCATTGGACATGTCCGCGTTCTACATGTCCTGTCCTCCTATCAGTATGCTGATATATTCACCAAGTGTTTACCTCGACAGTTATTCATTGATTTTCGGTCCAGTCTCACTGTACGGGCCCCTCCAGTTTCGACTGCGGGGGTTTGATAGATTACATAGGTCTTATATTGTATAGTGGGCCAAAAGGCCCAATACTTTTGTAACCTATATATATATTTATCAATGAATGGAAACCCTCAAGCAGAACATTGCAATCAATCTCGTGATCTTACACTAATATCTTTCAACTTTTATTTCACACCATTTTTCAACGAGTAAATGATACTCAATATACCATAACATTTCACCCTTTGCAAAAATATCACCCCCCCCCCCCATAGAAAATGTGGTAAATGTCAAAAAGTAAAATTTATTTGCAAAACTAACAGGTCACCTTGACCTGGTGACCTTGTATTATGGGTTAATGAATTTGGGCGGGCTTTTGAAATTTTGGCAATCTTTGGACGGGATTTAAAGGATTAGGAAAGGAGAGAGAGTTCATTGAATCTGCAAACGGGGGGAGTACAATGAATCGCAGCGAAGGAGAAGGTGAGGTCAAATATGAGCCACGCGTCGGAGCTCGAATCGAAGGCGTGCGGCGAAGAAGAAGCGGGGGAGGCGACGCGCTGGTGGTGGTGCTGGTGGGGAGGGAGGAGGGCGAGGATGGAGAGGGGAGGTTGGGAGGCGACGACAAGGTGGAGGAAGGCGGTGGATGTTCGGGCTTGGTGGAGGGATCTGCAAATGGATCGGCACAAACCTATTTGCCGTAGGGGGAGGTTGACGAAGATGATGTGAAGCATGTCGTCTGGGAGGTGGTTCATCGGGGAGGCGTCCATGGCGGTTCTTTGGGCGGTGGAGGCGCGACGCCGAGAAATTGATGATTTGGGTGAGGAATTTGGGGCCAAATTGAGACTAGATCTGAAGCTGATTTTATGTGGATGGATTGATGATGGGCAAGAACTCGAAAATCGAGGAGGAAAGACGATTGAAATTCCGAAAACATCCCTTGTGGAATTTTTTTCTAGGATTTTAACCTTTTCTGTTCTTTTTTTGTGGTTTCAGTCAAAAAGAGGGATTTGGGATTCGATGAAGCCGTGAATGGAGAAAGAAGAGGAGGTTGTTGTGTTTGAGTATTTAGGTTGCTTGTTATGTGAATGTGCACTCTTTCAACTTCTTCTAATTGCATCTTTGTTTGAACATTAACTCATTTCCAGTTTATGTAAATGTTTTGGTTAGTTTCTGAGATTAATAATATCTTATAGGACTTAGTCTTCCATTGGCTGAGACATCGGTTTTATTGGCTAGACAACAGTAGTTACTGGCTAGTAAGCGTAAATCGCATATATTCGGGGTTCGCATCTCAAGCAACCAAAATGGACAACCACATACTGTGATTGATGTACATATATGCATAATAACAAAAACCAACCTTCAGCAACTCAAAGAATGTTGTTTATCCTAGCTATCCTTGAGGTGGGAAGTTCCTGAGGTAGACGAGATCCGACATGGGTTAGTCTTATATTGGCTAAGAGATCGTAGTCAGTGGCTAGGCGACAGTAGTTACTAGCTAGTGAGTGTAAATCGTAACTTTTTCTTTTTTTTAGGCCAAGTGAAATCATGTATTATAGAGTTGTATGGAATTTTTTGGTGTTTCAGCACCTAGTTAGTATTTCTTTTTACTTTGTAACAAGCTTTGAAGACTTCTTCACATTGCCACGCCACGCTTCGCTTGCTTATGTCCTCCGGTGCTTCCAGCAAAGGACCTCTCCCCAAGATGGGTACCCGCTTGTCTCTATTATCTTACTCCTCTATGAGCATTGTCCCCTCCTCCATGTCCACGTCGACAGCTTGACCTTTCATCTCCGGAGCAACGATTGTCGGTTCTGCCCAGGTTTTATGTTTTATCTTGCCAGTTGTGTAAATTTCTATGTCAGCTGAATTGTTGTCTTTGCCATCCAAATGGTTATCCATGCCATACTCCAAATTGAGATCAAGATGCGATTTAGACCTAACTTTACTTCGAAATAATTTTTTTCATAAACATATATAAAGTGGGTGTCTATAAAAAGATAAAATTAAATTAAGTTCAAAAATAAATTTATTTTTTATTTTTAACAAATAAAAATGGCCAAAAATTAGTTTAAAACAATTAAAGAGGTCTCCCTCTCTCCTCCTCTCTCTCCCCCTAGGTTACCTTCAACCTGTTGGGAAGGTGGCCAAAATTTTTGCAAAAATGACCTTTTATCATGTCCTTGCAAATTTTCAGCCCATTGGTCATTTTTGCAAAGTTGACCATGAATTTATATATTCATGCAAATCATCCTTTTTCAATTTCAATTGGTTTAATTTAGCCATTTTTCATCGCATACATAACCTATTATAGGAGAGTTAGAGGAGGCGGCTAACTTGATAGTACTCCGTCATCATGGCATACGTACAGATCAATTACTCCATTTGTCCGCGCGCCTTTCTCGAAAGTCTTTTTTGGACTCTATAAATTAAGAATACTTTGTTTTTTACTCCGTAATATTTTTATAAGATACTGTAATATTCTTGGCAGCACAACGGTAAAGGAAATCAATTACTCCATCTGTCCTAAAATACATAGCTTTTT
The DNA here is from genome assembly GCA_963922045.1 of Persicaria maculosa. Taxonomy (NCBI): domain Eukaryota; kingdom Viridiplantae; phylum Streptophyta; class Magnoliopsida; order Caryophyllales; family Polygonaceae; genus Persicaria; species Persicaria maculosa. The sequence continues at coordinate 16,143,397 of OY998258.1, forward strand.
AGGCTTTGAAATTTTATCAAAAAGGATTGATGTATATAAATAATATTCGTTAATTATGAAAAGATAAGTTGTTGGAGATCACAACTTTTTAAGTATTTATCTTTTTAAGTTTAGGATTTAAATATACAATTCAAATATCACAATATGGAGACAAAGTATATGTATTAATTAAAGAACTATCTCATTCACCTAGGATGCAAAGTAGTAAGTACTGGCTAATTTTTTAAACATAATGGAGACAAATTGGGCTCCGTTTGGATGTCATATTTATAATGCAATTATGCATTATGGATTATTATTTTACACAAGTTATTAATAGTCTAATTTTTTTAATTATAATAGATAATTATTCTTATTTTTCACTCTTCTTACCTCTCTGTCCCTCAGCAATCATCTTCTTCTCTTTCCCTCTTTAATCTCGATCTGTATCCTGCACAAAGGATTGCCTGATTCACCTCACCCTATTCTCCACCATTAATCTATCAACTTTATCCAACTCAAATCAAAACTAGGTCTGACTCGAATTAGATCTGACTCGATCGAATCGTGGATGATTGGCAAATGTATGACTGTGTGGGGAAGAAACAGGCCGGTGTGGGTGGAAATTAATGGAGGCGGCGATATTGAGGCAAGAACGGGCGTCAATGGGCGGGGTGGTCATGGCCGCATGGGGGCGGTGGAAACGGGAGCGAAGAAGAGGTCGGTGGAACAGAGGCAAGAGATGCTCGAACTGGTTGATGCTCCTGCTTGCCTTCTCTCCCCTCTCTTCCCGCATGCTTCCCCAACTTCCACCATGCTCGAAATGGAGTTGTAAGGCTCGATTTCACTCCTAGAAAGATTGAGCTCCGAGGTCGGACAAGATTCATTTCGTTCGTCGTCGATGAGTCATTGGAGAACAATCGTGACCTCGCGGGATCTGCTAGCTCAGCGGAATGTTGAGGGAGGAGGGCGGAGGCACTAGGGTGGGGGCTGGGGTAGGAGAAGGCAGAAAGGGATATGGGAAGGGGAAGAGTTGGGAAGGGGAAGAGGCGAAGAACTGGGGATGGGGAATGGGGGATGAAATATAAATTATAATTTATTTTTGTTATGCAAACACTTTTTATAAATATTGATTATTATAATACATAATGAAGCATTATAATTAAACCCTTAAACATGCAAACGGAGCCTTGATGTAAATCTGACCAACATCATGAGTGAAATCCATCCCCAAGAAAGCTCAACCATGAATTTCTCCAAAAGCTTAGAGCAAGCCCAACAGTCCCTGCAAAATAGGAAAAAAGGCAAAAATTTAGAGAAAATAGGTCTTTTTTAACCCCAACAGATTATGTAAAACTTTCTCTAAAATAGAGAAACACCATGAGAGAGAAAAAATTTCTGCAAATTTAGAGAAGGGAAGAACTGTAAAATTTAATTCTCCACTTCTTCCCATGAAAATTAATTGTTTCCCCTGTTCGATCCTTCCTTGTTCAATTCGTCCCATCTCTTCTCCTTGTTCGATTCTTTGCTCTTTATATTATGAAAAAAACCTACGCCCTCCCACTACTCTTCGGTTGGTGTTCGTCGCCACTCCAGACACTCCGGTTGTCACACGAGCAAAATTAGATTTCTTTTTCGTTCACTGATTGATGTTCGGTGTTGGTGTTCGTCACCACTCCCTCCGTCGATTGCATTTTTTCCCCTTCTGATTGCTGATTTGCAACAGCAACAGCCTTGCGCTCCGATTGCATTTTGGCTGGTTGTTGTCATGGCTCTGATTGCTGATTTTGTTGGTCACAATAGGCTTCGATTTATAATTGAAGCAAGAGGAAATTGATTTATAATCATGGTTCTGATCGCAATAGGCTTCGGTTTGGTTGGTCGCAAGAGGAAATTGATGTAAAATCATTCTGATTCCTAATTCCCATTTTAGGGTCGACTTTAGGTTTTGCTTTTGCTGTAATGGTTGAGTTTGCTGTCATACGTTAGTGTTGGTTCTAATTACTAATTCTCATTCTAATTTTGCTATATGCCATTTGAATTGAATAAAAAATAAGTCTAGACTCTAGACTGCATCTGTATATAAATCTTAAATTTTTATGAATTATATATTGCAACTTTAGCAGGTTTTTATCGGCCCACAACTTCTATTATAATCTTTCTAGCACGTATGATATTGCATCTTTAATTTCTAGCAGTTTTATATTGCATCTTCAATTTATTTGCTTTGTGTTCATGTTGTTCAATTTATGATTAGAGTAACATAATAGTGAACCACGTAATAGTGAACCGGAAATACTATTATCGACCATGGATTGTCCATAAGTGCTCGATCTTGTTAGAAATATGAGACCAAATGTTAGAATTAAGTTTAAAAGATTTTTTTAGAAATGTAGAATTAAATATTTTTAATAAATGCATTTATATTTATTATAGTGTTTAATAAATGTAAAAATCTGTCAAATAGAGAAGTTGTTGGAATTTGAGTGAATTTTTTTTAGAGATTTTGATATTTTTATCTCTAGTTTAGAGATTTTTTTAGAGAAGTTGTTGGACTAGCTCTTACCAATTAATTAACTAAACCCCAAATCTTAGGGTTAAATGTTATGAATTTGAAACCATATTCCAAAATCCAATTTTTTGTTTGAAAAAATTATTATAACGATATCTCTATTTCAATCTAGATTCAAATGAATTCCTTCTTTTTTTTAGACAAAAGAGGGAAGAAGATAGTCCACATGGCAGAGAGCTGTCATCCTTTAAAAAAAGAAATTCAAAGACACTAAACTATGTGATGATTTTTTAGCGATTTTTTTTTTGTAAAATAAAAAATGATCGCAACCACTAAACTATGTGATTGGACGCTGCAACTAAGTGAATATATAGTCGATACGAGAACAATCTTGGACTACACAGTAAATTTATCTTTCGCTAAATAAATTTCTAATTAATTAGGCCAATGGTAATATATATGATAGTGATCTACATCAACAATACTTTAAAAAAGTTACGAGTATACAGCAAGCCAAAAGGCAGTTTATGTACTTGGCTAAATAATACTCCGTACTACGTACATGGTAAGTTTTAGCTTCATCAATCACCGCCGCCGCCACAGCCATAACCGTCTCCACCCTCACCCCCACCCCCACCCCCACCCCCACAGCCTACGCCGCCTCCACAGGCGAGAACAACCATGGTGATAAGAGAGAGGGAAAGAAGGATCATCCCCAGCAAGAACAGCAAGCCGGAACTCGAAAATCCGTATGCAGCAGCTCCATTGTCATTGCTCGAACCAGCATCCAAAACATACCTTGCCATATATGTTTCTGATCGAATTTGTAGTGACACGAACTAATTACTAATCTAATCTAATTTCAATTCCATTAAATTTATAGGCGTCAAGTGTTAATCACAACGTCCAGCATTGATACGCTCTTTGACTTTTTAGATCTATATATATAGAATAGGGGTGGGTCGACATTCAATTAAGTATAGTATTTAAAATGTCTTCTCCCCCACGATCTCATGTAACCAGATGATCAATTCATTATTATTATTATATGCTTATTTATATAATTCAATGTACTTGCATCATAAAAACATGTTAGTTAACTAACAAGCATATCAAAACTTTTCTCTTCTTGATATCATTAAAGGTTGTCAATGTGCTTGTAAGCCACATGACTCCATGGAGGTAGTAAGGTGCCTAGCTAAAGATTTAACAAGGTGTCCCGTATGTGCACCCGCCCACAATAGGTTGTTCGCCCACTCCTTTTGTGCAGGATTGCACCTAGGTTAGTGTGGGCAAACAACCTACTGCCAGTGTATATAACAATCTAGCCTATGTTCTCAAAAGCATAGTTTTCTCGGAAGCAAACTGATAAACAGAACATTCAATCAGCCCCGAGTTCCCAAAACCATGGTGTTCAGACAGGCAAACTAATAAAAAGGTTTTCCGGAGTCAACGTTTAACCAAACTAAGTTTGACTACTACAGATTCTGATGATAGAAAGCTAAGGGCCATAAAGCAGACAAGTAGGTGCTATTATGGCAAATTCAGTCATCAGAAGAACTAGTGCATATATAGTAGTGAGAGACATCATAATACTCTGGCAAAAGCAAGCCTAGTTGATGTGCAGTTTCTAACATCTCCGGGTTTAGATAACCTGGTGCTTGTCCTCCTTCCTACGAGGAGTCAAACCAAGAAGGGCTTGTGCTGTTAGTACTCGCTTGACTGCCTTGCCACTTCCGCCTGTGCGTCGAAGATTGCAACGAGTTAGGAGCTGATGATTTCTCATTCCAAAGCGATTTGACCATAATGTGTGGTAAGTAAATTACAATGCCTCAAGTGGCTAAGAACATGATCATTTTTAAAAGAACACACCCAAGTGTATGAAATGTTTTATCCGTTCACATCAAGGATAAAACTCAACTACAGTTGAAGATGGACACTGTTTGAATGGGTAATAATTCACTGACCAACATAAGATGAGATTCAGAGATGTAGATGTTTACCTCAAATGCACTTTTCAGACAGTCCAGCTCTTTATCCAGATCATTAATTGCTTGATTGTAAGCCTGAGTTGGTGAAGACTGGCTTGAGGTGTGAATCTGTGCCAAACAACAATTAGGTCAAAATGGCATTCTATAAACTCCCCATGAAAACCACAGTTGGATTTCTCATTTGGGAGGCATAAAGGAAAGGGTCCTCAGGCAGAGAAAGATGCCCGAAAGACATTCATCAAAGTACTAGAGGTTGATAGACGTGAAAGCAGTGCCAAGAATTGGAGGGTATATCATCTTGATTTGCTATCATTAGATGTGGTCATGTTTTCATTGGCCACTCCAATAAAAGATGAGGAAAGCATGATTAGAGCAGTTGGAAAAGATGAGACTGAAAGACACAACTCACATGACATGAGAAAGTTGATTGGTATTGCAGAATTTGCATAGTTACAAGTGTTACACAAGAATGCAGCTAGTGCAAAATAGTAGCCCAATAACGTTTCTATGGTTTCTTTTGCTGGTTTTTATGAGAAAATGATGTTTCATCTTATGCTTTGGGGCCACCCAGAAAATACTTCCTTAATGGAGGCTTCACACATAAACAATGTAGAAGAAAGACAGTTGACAGCCAACTGCCTTATTTAGTCTCTTAGGTCTAACCTTACACTGACAGATAACATGAAAAACCTCTTAATTAGTACCCACTAGTCTACCACCCAATTTCACTGTTTGATTATCATACATGATCGGAAATATAACTCAAAAGAACTTCAACTATTTCTTACAGACCAAAAATAATTCCACTTTTTAAATTGCTAAAAATGATCCAAAATATATCCATTTAGACTGAAAACAATATGAGCTTATTATCTAGTTGGATTTTTTAGCTAGTTTGTTGACGTGTACACAAATTTGTGAATCGAAATCATGTCCACTCATTATTTCATTTTCTTACGTTGATTATTGAAGCCTAGTCATAACCATAGCTCGTGTAAGTCAACAAGTGGGTAAATTTTTGGTCTATAATCAGAAGTTGAGTTTATTTTGAGTCATTCTTCCTATATAGTCAAATGAATCTTTACAAACCTTTAGCCCAGTATTCTCATTTTATACCTTGGGGCCACTGAGAAACTACCTCCCCAATGGAGGTGTCGCACATAAATAATGTAGAAGAAAGACAAAGAACATGGAAACCTTCTCAATGACTCAATTTCAATGCCCACTGCCACTTAATTTCACAGTTTGATTATAATATATGATCAAATGAATCACCACAAACTTTCAGCCCAGCAGTTTGTAACTTTGTATGAGGTAAACAATATCTCATAGATTTGACGACTATGAACTCATGAGATAAAAAATTCTCAAGGAAACCCAAAGAAGAAGTCAACTAACCCGGACAAGGATCTGGTACTTGAGAGGGTGGGGAAGCTTGTATCCAGCAAATAGAACATTTGGATCCCTGTGCAACTGCCTGAAAAGATCAAAACAATACAAAAATTAAAACTTCAAAGATTCAACAGATACAGCAAAGAGCAAAAAATGTTGACTGAAGCTGAAAGCAAAAGCAAAGACGAACATGCGGAGGATGTTGCCAATGGTATGGTCTTCTCTCTCAACCGTAAAGGTAGCGGCGTTGATTATCTTTGTGTCTCTCTCATAAGATACCCTAGCAAATTCGAAACGTCAAAGGCAAAATCAGAAAATAAAATTTCAAAAAAGAAGAGAGGGAAAATAAACATTTTTGGGAGGGGGATGAATGGAGGCCTTACTTCTTGGTGCCCTCTGGGACGACGAATCTCTCATAACGGTCAGGAGCATTCATGGCTACTCTCGATCACTTCCAATTGAAAGGCAGAATTGAAATCTGAAGTGATAAATTAGCAAATAACCAAAAATCAATGGCCTTTACTAGAGCACAGTAAAAAATCTCACAAAGTGAAACACGAAATTGAACCAGGATCCCGTAGATTTTGACAACTTGAGTGGAAAAACGATGAATTAGGGATTTAGGCTGTGTTTGTTACTGGGTGGAAAGTAGGGCTGGGCAACCGGTCTGGACCGGACCAGACTGGACCGGAAATTCCGGTCCCGGTCCGATCCGGTGGACCGGAATTTTTGAAAACTTGGACCGCGGATCGGACCGGGACCGAGAAATATGGTCCCGGGTTTTCCGGTCCGCGGACCGGAAAGACCGGTTGGACCGTTTGTAACGCATCCCTGTTTTTTTTTCCCACACAACATGACACTATGAAGCATTGATAGCAGCCCAAATCCGTGTTTTTTAAACATTACAGAAGCTGTAAAAATACAGCAGCCCTATTTTACAGCAGCTATTTACAGTTTACAACAGCTCTTTACAGTTTAGAGCAGTTTTTGTTCAACACAGCAGCTTATAGAAGTTTTTGTTTAACACACCAGCTGCTTACAGTTTACACTTACAGCAGCCCCAAATGAAAGTTGTACACACCAATGACCAACCTGTTAAGACTTCTGTAATCTGTATTTGAAAGAAAAGTCCTATAAATTGAAAATAAATTCATTCATGATTGATGATTCATGCATGATCAAATCCATAAAAAAAAAACACAATGTTTAAAAGTTAAAACAACAAATCCAACCCAAGCAACATGCAAAGTTAATACTTAAAACAAACACATCCATAAAATAAAAGTTTACACTTAAAGTTAATGTTGAAAGTTGTAATAAACTACTCATCTATTATCTTGCCGGTTTGCCTTGAGTTCTTGTGTGAGAGCACCTAGAAGGTAAAGCAAACAAACATTAAATAAATTATGATAACAAATAAGAGATTACCATGAAATCATTCTATGCCACAAATAATTCATTCAAAACAAAAATAATCCCTCTCACTTAAGTTGCACGAATGTTTTGAAGAAATTTCCATGGATATCGAATTACTCATAATTCTTTTAAAAAAAATAAAAAAAACAAGTGCTTTAATCTCATTCATAGTTACATACTTACATTAGCCAAATTGAATAATTGATAGTTTGATACTTACTAGAACTAACCATTTGAATACACTCCTAGCCTTTTAAGTAACAAAGTTTCTTGCAATTGCAAGTAGTGTTGGCCAAATTGAATCTACCCAATCTAGCTTCACTTGATGTACTTTCTTAATTTTTTCAAGTACAAATCCTAGACCAAAATCAACATTGACATTTCTCTAACCCTTACCTTTAAAATCATCTAGAATCTTATATTACAAAATACAAATTGAAATTTCTTAACCCTAGATTTAAAATTGGGACAAGATTCTTCATTGTTAGTCTAGAATATGTATAATTTCTCCAAATCTATACTAAAATCAACATTAATTTGTCAAAATATACATAAAAAACTAGATCTAAAATTGAAATTGAGAGAGGGAGTGACATACTGAGAGCCGCCGAAATTGACGGAGAACCGAGAGCGCTGGTGGGTGGCTAGAAAAGCAGAGAGCCGAGACCGAGACTAGATGGCAGAGGGCTGGTGCCTGGTGAAGTCGAGAGCCGAGCCGAGCCGCCGAGGAGAAGCTTGAGGACTAGGGCTGCTGGACGGGCGGACATCTGGGGAAGACGATAGAAAATTAGAAATGAAAGTGAAAACGCGTACCTGCCTCCTATTTTTTAAGAGGTGGAGATTATTTTCAAGGGGTGGAAGAGGTGGAGATATATTTTATGGGGTGGAAAGGATGGGGATGAAATTCACAAAGTATCTCGTATGTTTGGTTGATTGAGGGTTATTGAAGGTGGAAATGAAGTAAATTACCAACATTGCCCTCAAAATTTTAACATGGCTGTGCTTTTACCCTTCGCCCTTCTGCTTGCAGTTCCCGACCAGCACTTGAAGGAGGGGAAGCCTGCGTCGACGTCCTTCAACTCCTTCGAGCAGATCCGGCTTCACCGCAGCCGACGGCAACGCAAGGGAGGATTCCGCTTGAGCCCCCAACGGCTTTGTCATGTGAGTTTCTCCTTCTCTCCCTCCAACCCCTTTGAAATGGATGGATTGTGTTGATAGGGTTTGCCATGGGGGGTTTCGACTTTGGACTCCTGAAATTCTGAAGAGGTTGCTGCAATTTCCCTTTGTTCTTGGTAGTTTCGAATTCCAATAGTTCAAAATTATGTGATTTTAGGCACTGCTACCCCCAAATCCTCCTGCTATGTCGAAAATCTGGAGTCTGGTTAACAGATGTGCTTCTGAAATTTCCCTTTGTCGTCTGTGTAATATGAAGCATGTAAAGAGAATTGTTTTAGAACTTGTATACATTTAGGCACTGCTACCCCCAAATTCACAGCACCAATACAAGTTCAAACACACAACAATCATGGACGACATTGGACTGATTGGACTGTGTGTAGGTGTCGAAACCTCTTCAATGAAGAGAATAGCAACCGAACACGACAGAACAAGGAAGACGACCACACAAACACACACCCAGAACGACGCTAGAGGACAGAGCCTTACCTTGTCGTCGGAGATTGCTTCGCCTCGCCGTTGAGGGATCGTTCTTCTTCGATTGCTGCTCTCGCCTTCGTCGTCGCCTGCAGCTCTCTCCTCTCTCCTCTCGATTTTTCTAGGGCACTTGTGGGTATGTTGAGGGGCAAATCGGGATCTTTGAGATCCTCCATCCCCTCTACCTTGCCCCCCAAGGTAGGGAAATTAGCCCATCTCCACCCAGATCCACCTCCGTATCACTCCCCAGCTCCACCCCATCCACCTCCTGCCAAACGCGCCTGCCTGAAGATCCACCCCCTATCTCCAACTGCTCCATCCCTTTAATGAAGGACGGAAAACACAGCCTTAGTTCTTTCTTTCTTTCTTTCTTTTTTTTTTAATAACATAGGTTCCGGTCCAATTCTGTTTCAATGACCTTTATCGTCTTTTCATCTAAATCTCTACTCTCCTGTGGCCTCTCTGACTCCTCTGTGCTCGCCACTTTCCATCTCCTCAAGCTCTCTTCTTCTCTTCGCTTCCCCCAATTTACCGGCTTCATCCCATGAAATCTTCCAGGTGAATTCCTCCTCTGCCCTTCTCGCCATCTCCCACATCTCCTGTTCATTCTTGCTGAGATTTGGGTTTGTAATTCATTTTTTTTATGGGTTAGGCTTGTAGTTCGAATTGTTTGTGATCAATTTGAGAGGCCTGGTCTGCAAAATCAGTTGCTTTATGGTCTTTAAATTAAGGATTTGTGCCTAGAAATGGAGGTTTGTGGCTTTGAAAATGAGGATTGAGATTTTTAAATTAAGGGTTATGCCTTGAAATTGAGGATCAAGGCCTTCAAATGGATGATGAGAACTTTTAAATAGAGGATTCAGGTTGTGAAATTGAGATTATGGCCTTCAAACTCAGGATTGGGGACTTCGAATGGAGGGTCAGTCTTGAAATTGAGGATTTGGGATTTGGAATTGAGGATTGGCTCCATGAGATTTTAAATTAGGGTTTTGAAAATGCTAATTAGTATCTTCAAATTGAAAATTAGGGTTTGGTCTAAAGCTTTGTGGATTATATTGCACATCCTTGAGCTTTATATTAGTGTAATCCATAATCTATTCCCCTAAGCTGTTTCTTCTGACGTCTTTTAGTTCAGTTGGGTAGTAAAGTACCATCATTTAAAGTTCACTTCTCTCAAGAATTATCATCTGACAATAAGGGTAGCCTTTTCTCATTTCATCTAATGATATTAAACCATGTTCTGGTTTAGAGTGTTGAATTCTTATCTTGCTATTGATGGTGGTTGAGGAAATTGCATTTGAGATAGGCAGTGTATCTGTTGACATAAGGTGTAGGTTTTCATTCATACCTTTGAATGCTTGATGAAATGCCTAAATAGAATAAAGCATTTGGGTGTGAAATGGTGAATTGTCCTACTGTTTGCTGAGATTATTTTGGTTTGTCACTTTCTTTTTCTATCTTCTTATTTGAATTTTTAAGGTTGTGTGTCTTTAGGAGTTTCTTCATATTTTCTCACTCTCTCTTCCTTTTGTGGAATTCTATTATAGATTTCAGCCTTAGCCATCGTCTACTCTTGATTTCATGTTCATGGATTCCCCATTCTCTCTAATTTATACTACTTCTGTGACATCTTCTCCATGGCTTTTTACAACCGGATTTGCTGCTATAAATTTGCATATTAGGGTTTAGTTTGCTTTTGTATCCCTCAATTATTTGTTCTGACCTAATTTTTGTAATTTGTTTCATTCTTGTAGGTTTATACTCGGCTTCAATTTCATGGATCGTTCAATGGCGATCAGTAGGTCAACAAATCTAACTTTAAAGCCTCTTTTCTCTCGTTATGATTTATGCATTCGGATGAATTAGGAATTTCATTAGATTCATTCAGAATTTTGTTGCTCTGAGATTTATTTATAATTTTGTTTCATTCTTGTTGTTGTTGTTTGTTTCAATTTCAATTTTGATTTTAGGGTTGTTTTTTAAGTTCCACTGCTATTTCGATTCGTTATTGGGGTTTAATCATTCCAAACAAAATGAGATCTTATCGTAATTCGGGGATTGTATATGTAATTTTAGGTTTTGTTAATTTGTAATTATGGAAGTCACTCAAACTAGACGAGTGTGAGTAACTGAGTATAATGGTGTCCTTCTTCTTAAATTTTAATTTTGGTTGTGCTTTGTGCTTCTCCTTTTTATTAGCATTTTTATGGTGATGGAGGATTTAGGTTTTACTCCTTGTTATCGATTGATAATTTTTATGCTTGTTCTTATCTGATTGGATTTCTGGTGTCGGTTGGTGTTGAATATGGTTGTTCTGTTGTTTGATCTTCTTTTAAGACTGTAATTTAATGTGATGCGTTGATTCTAATATATACTTTGTTCCATTTCTACAGGGTGGTGTACTATTCTTCGAGGGTGTGCTTGTAGGGTTTCTCCTTTGATTCCGGTTTACTAGCGGACTCAGATTTATAGCGTTTGAAATCAGCACCTTACTGGTTAGTGAGAGTTCTCATTCGATTTTGTTGTCAATATCTCTAACAAGTAGTAAGAAAGAGGTGAGAGAGAGAAGAGGTGTATACTTGTAGCCTCTTTAATGTATACCGTAAGGATGTTTCCTGAAATTAGCAGTGATTTTCATTGTAACACTTGATCAAATCCATCTGCATTCCAAATTGATAACAATTTTATGATGCACTTGTGCATCTTGATCTCCAAGTAGTGTGAAAGACATTATTTTTCATTTGGACACAATGTATCATCCGTAATTAGCACCCTTCATTAGCTGTTAGAGCAAAATGTGTTTTTCCCCTGTTTTGCTTGAAAGTTTCCTGTGAATGTTTCCCAACTTAGGTATTAATCTTTTTCCTTTTTCTGTTTTCCCTTTTTTAGCATATTTCCTGGAGGCTTATCGTCCTGTACACAAAGGTGATCTTTTCCTTGTGAGATGAGGCATGAGAAGTGTGGAGTTCAAGGTTATCGAGACTGACCTTTCTGAGTACTGTGTTGTTGTTCTTAATACTGAGATTTTCTGTGAAGGGGAGCCAGTAAAAAGAGAAGATGAGGATAGACTGGATGTGGTTGGTTATGATGATGTTGGTGGGGTGAGGAAACAAATGGCTCAGATTAGAGAGCTTGTGGAGTTGCCATTGAGGCATCCACAACTTTTCAAATCAATAGGAGTAAAGCCACCACAAGGAATTTTATGGACCTCCTAGGTCAGGTAAGACTTTGATAGCACGAGCTGTTGCTAATGAAACCGGGGCCTTCTTCTTCTGCATCAATGGACCAAAGATCATGTCAAAAATGGCTGGTGAGAGTGAAAGCAACCTCAGGAAAGCATTTGAGGAAGTAGAAAATAATGCGCCATACATTATCTTCGTTGATGAAATTGACTCAATTGCTCCCAGTCCCAAGAGAGATAAGACCAATGGTGAGGTTGAGAGGAGGATTGTTTCTCAGCTTTTAACTCTGATGGATGGACTTAAATCTCGGGCCCATGTTATTGTAATGGGGGCAACTAATCGCCCCAATAGCATTGACCCTGCTTTGAGAAGGTCTGGAAGATTTGATAGGGAAATAGACATTGGTGTTCCTGATGAGGTTGGATGACTTGAGGTTCTTCGGATCCACACAAAAAATATGCGGCTTGCAGATGTTGTATGTGTGCCTTGACTGCCTTCTGAATAAAGCGTTATCCCCCTTATTGATTCTCTTTTTTAACAGGTTATTAATTGTTTTCTTTTTTTACCTGTGCCAGGTTGATCTAGAGAAAATCTCCAAGGAGACGCATGGGTATGTTGGTGCTGATTTGGCTGTTTTGTGCACTGAAGCTGCACTCCAGTGTATTAGGGAGAAGATGGATGTAATAGATCTTGACGATGATACTATTGATGCTGAGATTCTGAACTCCATGGCTATTACCAATGAACACTTCTCAACTGCTCTAGGACAAAGCAATCCTTCTGCACTTCGTGAAACTGTGAGTTGATTTGTTTGATTTCGTTGGCAGTTCCTTTATGTTTCATTCATTTTCATCTTTTTGAAATTGACATTCTGTTTTCAGGTTGTGGAAGTGCCCAACGTTTCATGGAATGATATTGGTGGCCTTGAAAATGTTAAGAGGGAGCTTTAAGAGGTAACTATACTAGCATCTCCTTTTAGGATTACATACTCTTTCATTCTTTAAATTCATGAACATCCAATTTTATTTTTCTCTATGTGCTGTTTTATAGACTGTTCAATATCCTGTGGAGCATCCGGAGAAATTTGAGAACTTTGGAATGTCACCTGCAAAGGGATTTCTCTTCTATGGCCCCCCTGGATGTGGTAAAACTTTACTCGCTAAGGCCATTGCCAATGAATGCCAGGCAAACTTCATTAGTATCAAGGGACCTGAACTGTTGACAATGTGGTTTGGAGAAAGTGAAGCTAATGTGAGAGAGATATTTGACAAGGCCCGTCAATCAGCTCCTTGTGTCCTATTCTTTGATGAGCTTGCCTCCATTGCCACACAAGTATCTACTGATCCTTCTTTCTTTGGGAAATTATGATTGGACTTTAGTTTCACTTGTCTAATGTTGAGCAATATATCTCCTTTTTAAAGTAGTAAATTCTCAGAAAGTACTGAAATTGGGAAATCATTAGCGTAAATGTTCCAATCCACTTTAGAAGCTGCAGGATCCTGGACCTCAATAGCAAAAATAGGCCATTTAGTTTGCATATTCTGGTTGGGAAGGTGGGATTTACCTATTTGTTAAGTAGTTTATCTTCTTGGTCATTGTTGTTGCCATTATCACTTCAAATCTTCAATCATAAAGGTAAAATCTTGCCATACCAATCCTGAGATCTTGCCTTTCTGGCAATTGCAATTTCAGTTGGTTATGAATCAAGTAGGTGATTTATTTTCTATGTTTTGAAAAAATGCTCATCCTACTTGATGAAAGAAATACCAGGACGATTTTCATTTATGCGGAAAATATCAAGAAACCAATTGTAAACTAACCAACTCTGGATGATGTGGGATGTGAGACACTGCGAATGATAGTAGCATTTTCTTTGATTTATATAGGGTTTAATATCTTCAGCTCATAAAGTAACTGAACTCACCTTTTGCACGTAATTAGATTTTAGAAAATAATTACCATGATTTTCTCTTGATTCAAAATATAGCTTTCATAGTGATGACTCAAGAGAGATCTTCTGGCAGGGGGCAGGGGGGCTTTTTTTCATTGGCTTCTCTCGACCTAATTCTATACTCAGAGAAACTATCCTCAGATGGAGAAAGAATTGGTTTCATTCTTTATTTTTTCTATGGGAATGAAAAAGAAAGGGACTTGAATTTCGGACGGAACTTGCTAATCTACTGGCTGACTCTTTCCCTTTATGTGATCTGTCTTGTACAAACATGTTCTGTGATGATTAAAATTCAGAAATTATTGGTTGACTCCTCATGTCTAACTGTTCACATTTGAACATATTTTTAACCTACTCTGCAACCTTTGGTGTGCTTCTTGCAGTTATAAGTGGTAGTTTGGATTCAAAGCTTATACTTTGGGATTTCTCCACATCACGTCCTTTTCATGCTATTGATTTTGGCAAGTAACTGTAGGGACCCTGTTTTGCTATTGCTGAGCATGAAATTTACAACATAAAAAGAACATGTGCACGGATGTAATTACTAATTACATAAATATTATATTCAGGCAGCGCAGAGTATTCAATAAAGCCTGACCATCTTGATTTTTTTGTACAGGCACTTTAGATGTAAATCAGCTGAGTGGAGCTCAGTGTTGTAATCCTGCATTTGTTCATGCACTAGCAGTTCCCGACGTTGACATGTATGAAAAATAGGCAAGATATGTACTGTTGCCGGGGGGATGGCGTTGTAAGTGTGACCAATTTGGAGTCGGATATTGCTTCTCTGAAGAAAACGACTCGCCACAAGCCTCCGAAAGGATCACAGATAATAACCAACAGTGGTTCATCTTCTGCGGATGCTGAGAGTTTAAAACCAAGCAGCAGAAACAGGTTGCACTCAGATTATTCCATGGGAGGCCACACTGCTGCTGCATCTTGCGTGTAGGTTTCATTTCTTTCAGTTTCGTAATATATTCTTATATTATAATATAATCACTCAATGTGATAATTTGCTGACATCCAGTGACTTGTTATTTGGAACTTTTCCAGGACATTCTCGTCATTTGGAGAGAAAGGAAAGCTCCTCATTTCGGGGGGAAAGGATAAAACAGTTTAGAATTTGAAATACAAAATGAGTAGATTAACTAATGAATCCTCTTCTCATTTCCACTTGCATATTTGAGTCCTTCATACACGCTCCAGCTGGACTAAATCGAACTTGGGACCTCCTATCAAGGTTAATAATACCTGATTTGGTTGTATTATATCCCCTTTTTTTCTCATTTTTATAATAAGCATTAAGTCACATCCCGTCAATGGCGTCATTTGAAAGCAATTGAAAGAGGTGGACACCCACATAATTACTATAAAATCAGCTCAAAGTTTTTGGTTACTTCTACACCATATGATAAACTCAAAATTTTGTTATGGAAAGCTCATCAATAACTGTTTTTCTGCAATTCGTGAATGTTATAGATTTACTTGTCAGTTTAGTTGCTAGCTTAGCTTTGATTTAAGTGTACAGAAATTCGAAGCAAGAGCAAGATCACACCCATGAAGTGCACTGATCTAGAGAAAGGAGTACAACAACATGGAATATCATTGAGGAGGTTGCATTTTAACGCTTTGTTTGTGATAAGATAACTTAGCTTTACTCTTCAGGTTTACCCTTTAGTAGGTTATAACAAGTTTACAAATGAAAATATGCAGTATTTGATGCCTTTTGCGGAGCGTGAAAAATATGCTATTCCAAGGAGTTGCAGGCTTCATGCAGATAATGATTTGTTTAGAGATCAGGAGGAGAAAAAGATTAATGTAGATGTGAGTGAATGGCGCTGTGTATATTGCAAGAAAAGCTTTGTGTCTGAGAAATTCCTTGACCAGCACCTTGATAGCAGACATAGAAGGCTTCTAAATATTGTGAGTGCAATCTGTCCTTTACTTGTTTAGCTGTTTGTATTTTTGATAGATTTATTGGTCTTAAACCTGTATGTTATAGCAGTATATGCTTAGTAAGTCTTTTATTTAAGAAAGAAGGTACTATTTAAGGGGATTCTCATATGATAGTTGCTTGTGACTGCAGAGTCAAGGCAAGTGTTTGGCTGATTCATGTGGGGCTTTGCATTGTGATCATGTTATGAAGTCAAAATCATCTAGAAGCAAGTGCAATTCTGCGGCTGCTTTGAGAAATCGGCACACGTGTGAGGTCACTTTTCATGCTTTTGTTATTATTACTTCCAATTTCAGAAGCCACTTTGTCCAATTGGTATTATATGAAATAAAGAAACTAGCACACAGCTGCTTTCCAGTCAGCGGAGGACCATCAGCAATCCGTTTTCATGGTACTACCATGTTTGGAAAATCAATTCATTCCTTCCAACTTAAATCTTCTTAGTTTTGAGGTTCTGCTTATGTTTGGCTCAATTCTGGAAAGCTGTGGCTGATCTTTAAACTTCCTACTTTTCTACGCTTCACTAGATATTATATTTATATAACATTTTTCGCGAAACATTGCTGAATTTAAGTTTTTGAACAAATACTTTGTGCATATTTTTTTTAAGGAAAATACTTATGCATATAATTCTAAACAATTTCCACCCCTGAAATATTTGAAAACAAAATTACAGAAGAGGAAGTACTGTTAAAGGGCCAACCAGAACTCTGTAAAATCTGTCCCAAAAGGTGCTACTTGGTGCAAGGGGAGGGGGAGAGTTTGGTAGAGCTGGTTGGCTCTCCAATCTCCCTTGATGTTCAATTGGGACTGTCTAATCCCTTGGTTTTTTTCTGTCTTCTAATCTATTTGTCACTGCTTCTAATTTCCTTTTCGTTTGGTTTGATTTCAATTAATAGAGTTGTTTATGCACCAATTCTGTGACGCTCATACTTGTTCTGGGGAAATCAAACCGTTTTCAAGAGGTGGACGGGTTAGTTAGCATTGCTTCTTCAAATTTGAAACATAAAGGTCTTCTGCAGCTTGCTTGATCACATTCATTTTTAACCCCCATTAGATGTCTATATGAGATTTAAGTTTTGAATGGTTGGCTCACAAAAATGATCTGCATCTCCTCTAACCTTTTTTGCTAAATTTATTTGGATGTGCAGAAACAGCCCAGTGTGTTGTACTTGACTATGTCAATCCTGACTTTGATGCTTCTTCCGCTATTCAATGTAATTGTTTGTTTGCATCATGGGTAATCCCTCTATCTTTCCCCTCCTAAACTAAAATTATTCTCCAACAAATAATCCCCCACAATCATTGCTCTTGGTTTCTTAGTGAGATTAGGAATGACACCCAGAAGCTAAGGCGAATAACAAAGTTTCAAGGGAAAGCAAAATCATCTTAACTGGTAATTTTACAGTTAATCATGTTGAAATATCATTCAGAATGTTAGTTCGACTGCTAAATATGCATTGTGAAAGTAGACAAATCAGAATGTTAGTTCGACTGCTAAATATGCATTGTGAAAGTAGACAAATAATTATCAGGGACAACCACGATAATTGACATGTATCTTGTGTCTGGTAGGAGCTCTAACCACACCTAAAGTTGAGCACGTCATTTTCTTCTTCCATTCAGAAGCTCTTGGTCTCATCTGGAAGCAGGAACTTGAGACGAGCGATCGCATTGAAACACCTTTTGACTTCCATGGTAATCAGATATTCCTTCCTGGACTGATGTGAAGATAACTTATGAGATAGAAGACTGTAAAATGAACGTCAATCACTTTGAAACATAGCTTCGTATAGTCTTTTGGTCAATTACATTTAGAAACAATGGATTTGTTCATACATGTAAAACGAAGTTACATGAAGAAACACAAGCCTCATTTTGTTTGTGCAGGATAAAGTGCTGTCATTTTTGCAAGCAGAAGTAGCTGGATTTTGTTCAACCTTTAACTCATACACAAATGTGATTCGTAATTTCACATGTATACATGTCTGTATCATATGCTAAAGTCATCCAACAATTGATCACAAATAGAACAGCTTCAATGGAGAATTCATTATTCAAGGAGCAACAACGCCAAAGGCAACAGATATCAGATCATTTGACAGCAGAAAATCATCTGGGTCACTTAGCCGGATGAATCCCGGGACCTTTCCTTGCCTGGTCTCATCACCTAACAAGGAGCTTAGTTCCTTTGCTTCTATGACTTTCCTATGCTCATCCAAGCAAAGAACATGCCCACTCTCAACATATGGCAAGTAGGCTCGACAAAGAGGTACTTCAAGTGGAGCTCCAAAGGTTCGGCTAAATGGCTTCAATTCTAGACCTCTCGATGTTCTCAGAGACAACATTTCAACATCCATGGCTCTATCCTTCTGATCAGCACCGTCACCATTCTTCAATTGCTCTATCTCCCCGTTTTCCAAGCTTTGGACAAATCCCCTGTATTCTTTCATCCTCCTAGGCCTTGAAAACCTTAGTCCATCTGTATAACTGGCCGAACCCAGACCAAATCCGTAGAAGAATCTATTCTCCCAATAACCCTTGTTGTGTTTGCACTCAAACCCATCCTTGCCATAGCCGCTAATCTCATAGTGGACACAGCCCGCGCCCGTCAGAGCGTTGGAAGCCATTTTGTAGAACTCAGCGGACTGTGTTTCGGATGGCAAGGGCAACTTGCCTTGTTTGTACCTGCACACAAAGTTTAACAAGACCAACTTATGTTTTACAATTTCCTCGTATTCACTTTGGTTGATCTTTGCAGCCCTAGGAGTGTTTAGGTTCATGGTCAAGAGGAGATATGGCTCGCATGCCATTTCAAACGGATATAACTCTAATTTATGTTTTGTAAATTGTATTCATTCATAACTTTTATTTTTGATTTCTTAACTATATATTGTCATATATTCTTTCTAATTTTATCAGTTTCATATTTTAGCTCTGGCCCATGCTGCCTAATTGCTTCATCCAAATGCACTTAATTAAAAATAGCGAAAATTGCATAAATTTGCCCAACTCTTAGGGGGTTTTGTGTTTATTAGCATAAAAACTATAAAAAATACAGAAAATAGCCTCAAATATTTATTTTGTTGCACAAAATAGCCTCAAGCTACATTCAAATTCAAATAATGAAATTCAAATTCAAATTAATTATAAAAAAATCTTAAGTTGCCTTCAAATTCAGATTAATTACAAAATCTCTCTAAAACATTTTTATTTAAAAAAATCATCACTTCTTTTATAAAAAATGTTACACTTAATTGATGTTATCTAAACTCATAACTGAGTTAATTATAAAAAATATCCCAAACCATATAAATATAATTTAAATTTATTATTTAAAAAACTTAATTAGACTATTTACATGTCATTAAAAGTCAATAAATACTTAAGCTTCTACTCACAATTGATCTAATAAGCGATTTAGGGCGATCTTTTGAGTAAAACTAGCACAACAAAGCAATTAAGCATGCATTATATATTGTTTAAAACCTAACAATTATGATAGTTTGTTATCTATTGTAGAAAAAAGTATGCATACAATATAGATTGTGGGATGAAGATAAAATACTTTTTTATCAAGAAAAATAAAGATCTTATGATATTTTTTAGTAGTTTTTTAAAAATTTTATTTATTTACAAAATTTATATGTTACCACTATAAGATAGTTTTTATAATTAATTCAATGATGAATTTAGCTAATAATGATTGGATGAGAACAAAATTTATAAAAAAAAATTATTTTAGCTAATAATAATGAATTTATATAACAAAAAATTATTTATTTAAAAAATTTATATGGTATAAGGTATTGCAACAACCTCTAAAGGTTGAACTATTTTTTTACAATTTTCCCAAAATAATACATATGTAAGTTCATATATTTATACGTAATTAGGACAACACCTTCACCGTGCGAAGCACGGTTCATATCTAGTTAGCCAAAAGTTCAACAAGTTAAGGTATCTTGTTACTTAATTTGTAACCATTAACAAACCTACAACCTAATTTAGTATATGACTATTTGCTTGCAAGGAACAAAAGTGCCTCTAATGAATTTGGTTCTTCATATTAACATTGATCTGGATTCGCAACTTGCCCTAAGTGTTTTTCAGCCCCCTTAACGAAAATCCTGGATCCGCCACTGCGTGGAGGTGCTCTTCCTTGCACGCAAGGTCCCTCTCCACTTCGGGTAGAGTTTGGGTGGAGTTTGGGAAAAAAACTCTACCATAGAGTTGGAGAATCTCAACCACTGATTTTAAAATCATTGGTTAAAAATCCCCCCCCCCCCCCCTCCTTTCCCTCCCCCCACCACCATCCTCAAAATTTTTTTTTTTCTTTTCTTTTAATTTTTGTGAGAGGAAAAGGAAACTCTACTTGGTAGAGTTTACTTTGAACTCCACCGAGACAGGGTCCCTCGGCTTCACCCTTTCTTTCTCTCTTCTAGGAGGTCCGTAGGGGTAAAAGTATAGGGTAGGATTTTTGTGTGGGTTGCACGCATGATGACATGAAGTGGGAGGTGTATTTTTAAAATTAAAATTGCAAATAATCAACTATATTAAACTCAATCCTTCCTTTCTTTTCAGTTGAGAGCTTATATTTGTTAATATAATACATGTTAGGAGATGTGTACACCGAAATTAAGTAGTATTTATTATGTCATATTTAAAGCACATTTTATATTTTAATTTTTCCAATACTTTTTCAAACCTATCAATTTTTTCATTTAAAAATGATATATATATATATATATATATATATATATATATATATATATAAGTTTCTTTTAATTTTTTTAAATATTCATCATTTGCTACCCATATAAAAAAATTCTATTAATCATTTAATCCTTCGACCGCCCCTTAGAGAAATTATCTCTCTAAATACAAATAAATCAACCCTATACATATATTTTGAAAATGACTAAGTTAGACTATCTAGAAAGTCTTTTATAAATAAAAATATTTAATATCTGCCTTTATAAATATGTTAAAATTTTGATAAAAGATTCAACACTTGATAGTCTCTTGGACTTTAATTTTTTGTATTATTATATGCTCCCTTTTCTCTTTCATTATGGTTGGAAAAATCAAGATTTTATAAGGAAGAAAAGGCTATATTGATAAATATATATTTTTTGGTATAGGTTTAAAGAAGATTTATACTTTGTATTAATCAATTTAATTGTGTAAAAATTCTTTTTTGAACTGAAATTTACTAATTGATTCTACTTTATAGATTATCTTATCAAACAGCAAATATTGTTAATTATTTATAGAGTCCATTGAAGAGTTTTGAGATGGGGTATTGATATAAACACTACTAATTTTTACTGGATACACCGTTAAACTCCGCAACTTATTTCAAAATTATTGTCAGATATGTTAAAAATTTGAGAATAAAAAAAGTTTATTATGAAAATTCCACAACTAGTTGCAAAATTCCTACCCATATTAAAAAAAAAATAAAGGGTCCAAACTGATCTCCCAAAGAGCCAGCTTGATCCGTACTACCACCAGGCACCCAACATTGGTCCAAGGTAGATGATATTCCGTATCAAAAAAGTTATCCGCATCCATGGAACCCAATTCGGCTCCTTAACTCTCATTTTTATTTTTCTCTCTCATTAAGAAACCCAACATAATTTTTTATCCACGTCCCTATAATATAATAGCAAAAGCAATATTTGTGCAAAAGAATGCTCCACGTGTCTAAGCAGAGTTTTTTTTGGAGTTTTTATTTTTTTTTGTTTTTTATTTGTTACTTCCTTTCTCTCCTTTCCTACCCGTTCTCTCTCTCCCACGATCTGAAACCACCGCATCTCTTTGATCTCAAACGCTTTTCTCTAATCTGTCTCGAGTCTCTCACGAAGCTTGCTGCTTCTCTCTCAGAACTCTCAAACTCCATATCTCCCTCTACTTCTCTCGCTCTCTGCCATTGAAGGGCCTAGGCCTGGACCCTCACTGAACCTTCCTCTCCTTCACCTCTCAAGCGAGCCTGACGACCGGTGAGTGGCGACGAGCCACATCTCTGGCGAGTCTGGGACGACAAACGCCGGTGCCGGAGTCGGATTCAGTTGATGCCAATCTCCTCGCCGTCTTCACCCTCTCGATGTTCAGGAACCTGCGCCCCATTCGCGCCCCCATCAGGATTTGTGGTTTGTTTCTTGCCCTCTTTTCTGGTTATGTCTCGCCTGGATATGTGATGGGATTGTGTTTGATTTTGTCTGTTTATTCAAGAATCTAAGATGCGTCTATTTGGAATTTTGCAAATATGCTTTATGGAGCTTTTAATTCTTCTTCTGCTATAGTGTTTGATTGGGGATTGGAGATTTCTGTTACAAGGGTAGAAATTAGGATTACTGATGGGTTTTTTTGCTTTAGTCGGGTTCTTTTGTAGTTTTCATCTTTGATTGATTCTCAAATTGGGTCAATTTTGAGAAGTAATTGAAGCTGGCTCTGAAGTTTTAGCATTTGAATCAGAGTTGAATGAGTTTTTCTTCCATTTCAGGTAGGCATTTTTCTTCCAACCCTTATTCATATTCATGAGCTGTATTATTTAGGCATTTGTGTACTGAAAGTTTTTATGCTTAGGTTGAATCAGTCATAGAAGCAATCATGACAGAAGCAAGGACTGGTGAAATTGGTGACGGGATCATATCTGGTAAGACTCGTGGTTCTTCTATTAGTTTTGTGCTTTGAATATTGGCAAAAGTCATTCATTGGCACTGAGATTCAGTATATTGTTTCTGTGGTGCTTGATTTCTTTAAAGATCAAAGGAGATGATTAGACCATTTTCTCAATCGACATCTTTTGTCACAGGAATTCAGATTTGAACCTCATAAATCTACCCTGATGAGGTTTACATTGTTTCTGTGTAGTAATTCCTGTAGCAGATATCATTAGAGTTAAAACTGGTAAGTGAATTCAAAACCTATCTACTCAGGCATGTCCGTTTGAATGATGCGGCTATGTAAATATAATGACGTTCGTGCCTTGCTTTATCAGGTGAACGGGGTGAGCAAGCAGAGAGGATGTCCGTCCATAGATTGTAGTGGCACAGTGAGAATAGCTTATATATCCCAAGGGATCCAAATGGCCTTTATTGTTAGAGTTCCTTTATTGTTAGAGTTCCTTCACTCATATGGTTGCTCATCGGCCTTTATTGGTTTGGTGAAGTGGGGACTACTATATCATACAATATACATATCCAGGTTTTGAATCAAATGAGCAAATATCTTACACCTGGATTGGTCGTGCGATTGTAATGGTGGGTATTATAATGATATATTGAAAACTTTGTTAGATTTTACTTAATAGCTTAACAAAGTGAAATGCTTTTGAGATGAAGGTTATTCATTTCAATATCCCAACCTTGAAATGCTTTTGGCCATAGAGATCATTTGGATGCTCTATCCCAAATGATTTATATGGCCAACTCTATAAAAGGAGCTTTAGTTCTAGTGAGTTTTCTTATTCTAGTAGAGATATATTGTTCCTCTTGCTGCTTTCGCTAATCTAATTATAACCGTGTTACAACTGCAAAATTTTGAGCGGTTGCAGTCAGTCTCTTGCAATTTGTTTCCAATGCTAATTCAGCTTCTGTGTTACTGGTTTTAACACATTTACTGTGTTACTGGTTTTAGTAGCTTACACCGTTTTAAGTGATATTGAACTGGTAAGATGTGACATTGCCCTTTCAGTGACTAATATAACTGTATGCTTATGTTTGCAATCTTAGTGTTACCCTTTTTCTGAGCATTTATGCTGTAATTTTGTTTTAATACAAAGGTTGAGCAATTAGAGTACGAGGTTGCCGAGCTTCAAAATATTCTTGCTAGCAAGCAACAACAAGAAGCAAACATGTTGAAGGTTTGGTTTTCCCACTTCCTTTTGATGATACTGTGTGGATAAAGACTGGGGAGTCCCACCTATATTTCCTCATGCAGTGAATTTGTATAACATATGAATTTGTTTAGGTCCTCATGCGTATGGCGCAACAACAAAAAGTAACTGAAGATGCTAGACTTGCAGCAGAGCTCGAAGCATCCAATCAGAGATGTGCTGCCCATTTGCTTCAGGTGCTTTTCATTTGATTCCATCATTTTCCAAATATGCCTACATTTTTTGGGCACTCATTTTGCTTGTGTTCATTTCAGAGGAGATGTCGTGCATGTTCTTTTGCAAAATCCATTTTTCTTTTGTCTCAAGTGAAAGATTTGAGCAATACTAACATAAATTTCTATCTTACCCTGGTAATGAATTTGTCAGTTCCTGGAAGATAAACCTAGCTTATACTCTCTTTTTGTACACAGGTAATGCGTGCACATAGTTGTGGACCAATTTAGTTACTAAGTAACATCAGTTTTACTAGGAGAAAAAAAAAGAATTATGGTAGAATACAAGTTTGGTTTGATTCCTGCTATGCTAGATGAGCCTCTAAAGTTATTATGTTGATTCACATCACGACTAAGAAGGATGATGCTACTGCATTTTAAGGTTGGGTATGATCATGAGAAACACTGATCTTCTGATCTATAGATTTAAGTCTACAATTGCCCAATCCAATAACATTTACAAATTCAATATATTAGAATTGAATTTCATATTAGTTATTTTTTTTGTTTAAACGTTGTGGATAAATAGTACTATCACAATGAAAGAGCAATAGGGGTAAGAGAGCTTCTAAGGAGAAGAAGTTTTGAAGGTTGTAGATGACAGGTTAGCTTAATAAGATATCTTCACCGTTGACATTGGTGAAAATGCCTGGTAGTTCTTGCAAATGGATATGCAGGCAGTCCAATGCTACAGAACTCCAATCTTAATTGGATGTTTTTCACATTATGAAGTGTGGACTGCTAAGAACTCTCTAACCTCATCGAATATCTTATTAGTCTGCAACAGCTGGAAACTTACTAATGTAGATTTCCAGTTCTGCTGCATAAGTTGAATTTTGAATGTCCTTGGGCTGAAATCTAAGTGTGCTGATTTTGTTTATGTGAAACATTACCATCTCAATTGTTTACATTCAGATTTGTGTAGCTTAAACTATATCCAACCATTGCACTGCATTTACTATGTCCGGGAGTTGGCAAAGCTTAAGAAATATGTAAATGATGAAGTAGATGAACTTCGATCTGTGAGTTTCTTGTCTTTATTCGCCCCCGCCTATGAAAATCTTGCGCCTGATTTGATTTTAGTTGTCTTTAGGAATTTCAAGACCTGAGGACAACCCTTTAGCAGCAGCAAGACGATGTAACTGGTGGTTTGAAAAACATTGGGGTAAGTACCCTTCATTCTGCCTAATTATCTCACTCAACTATAAGAATTCACCTTGATGCAATATGCCCTCCCTTTCTATAGTTGTAGGATACTTCGAAGGAGCCTCTGATACAACTGAATAAAGATGTAAAAGAGGGCAGCAGCAAAGATTATGGTGTTCGAGCAAATGAAGAAGATGATAAGGCTGAGTGTTGGTAGTGGGAGAAATTGTACTGGAATTGAAACTATGCGCAAACTACATGATGTTTGAAGGACTGGAAAAGAAGTGAATATAGTTTATGATCTATGAATGACTCTACCTAGATCCATATTTGATTATTGCAGGGGATGGGTAGGTTTGTAACTTTGGAGGCCTTTTCCATTTTAGGACATTATCATATATGTTGGTAAGTTATAACTTTATATATACATCTATGAAAATTTTAAGGTAGTGATGGGAAAGTGCCACATCAACATCATATCGAACTGCAAAACAAATTCTTATAGGATGGTGTTTGGGTAACAATAATTAAAGGATGGTTTACTTATAGAATTGGGAAGCCTGGGCACCAAAGAAATGGACTCTGCAGGTGAAAATGGACACTTTCATGTGAAAATGAAAAGCCTATGGAATTAGGATGTGAATTCTCACTGGACTCTGTATTAGAGGCCATTAAAGCTTTGGTTTCCATCTATTTCGAAGCTTCTAAAGAAATGAAGGTAGCTTATAGATTACATTATTTGATACGAGTGCAATTTTTTTGGTTTCCATCTATTTCTATGGTTAATCTTTGCTTTTATTCTTATTTCTTGGTTATTTTTTTAAATAAATTGACAAAAATAAAAACCAAATTAATAAATCGATTTTAGCAATGTTAAGAGTAAATTGTTCAAATCGATCTATTTTAGCATTCTGCAATCTGCACTAAAAAATCATGTACAATAAAATGATATATGTTCTTATAAGTCCCGTGCGTGATGCTGCAACATAGATAATATAGATAATAAAGCAATAATTTATAAATCTCGTGCGTTGCGTACAGGGTACTGAACTAGAAGATGACATACTGACACTCTTGGTGTCATCGGCCAATATGAAAATTTAATGATGAAGTCTATTTAAAAATCTGAAATAGATAAATATGAAAATCCAGAAAATTTAGTATATAACAGAATCTAGCAAGTTTACTCTTGCATCGAGTAACTTGTCATCCTGCTGCTCTCTTTGTTTCATTTTTCTATTGGCATTTGCATCGAGTAATCTGTCATCATTCTGCTGTATTTGTTTCATTTTTCTATAGGCATCTCATATCTTGAGCTTAATTGTTTGAATTTTCCATGTCTAAAGAGCACCTCTTGAACTATGATCAACTATGGCTTTTTTGCCCAAATCTTTTATTTTTTGATGTCTATGGGTTTTTCCTGTTCTGAGTTTGGTCTTCGATGTTCATCCTTCTAATTTTCAATGTAATCAAACGCAGCATATATGTGTGTTTTCTAATTTCCTTCTTTATCCCTTTTATATAAAAAAAATCTAGGATTTTTTTATTTCTTCTAATGTAACATTTACTTAATCAATTGTGTCACAATTTAAGCCTATTTTTCTTATAATTTTTTTGAATTTTTCTTAAATGTATATTATTATCATCTTTTTCTTAGTTTTTGTTTTTGTTATTGTTGTTGTCTAAAAGTTTATCAGATTTTAATAATTGTCCGGAAGATAATACTATAAATTTCATGTGTCATACATAATACTATAAAACCTGATAAATATTATTTGTGCGTTTCATTTGGTTTTTAAAAATCCCGTGCGTCTGCGCACGGGGCACTGACTAGTAAAATTAAAATTAGCCCACCACTTACCCAAACTCCTTGATCTCTTTCTCTTTCCTACCCTCTCACCCATCTTCTTTCTTTTTTGAGTTTTTAAGAGTTCCTTACTAGTAAACCTATCACATCATTCCTTAACATAATATATCATTCTTCTATTATTTTATTGTTAGGTTTCTTATTTTTGTTTTTTAAACACCCCAATGTGGGTGCTCTTAGTTTAAAATTTTGGCAAATTGAACCAAATAGCATGTGAGCTCTTAATTTTGTGTAATAGACCATACTTAGAATATATTAACATAATAGTATTTTAAAATAACATCTATTACTTCATCCGTTCACGAAAACATGTCATTTTAACTCTTTGCACAATTTTTAATAAAACCAATAATATACTCTTTTTTTTAATAATTCACCCTAATTTATTACTCTATTTTTTTACTTTATCGAAAACTATAACTCACAACACATCAATCATGTCAATGGCATTTTTGTAAAGTAGAACCTAAAATACTTACAATGACATGTTTTTATGAACAAAATCGAACATGTAAAATGATATGTTTTCGCGAACGGAGGGAGTATCTATTAAGAAAGCTATTAAAAATACCAATGTAAATTCGGTTTTAGGTATTAATTAGCTTGGGATTAATCCAAATAGTTACATAATTGATCCAAAAAATTCTCTATAGTTGTTAAAGTACGATATTTGAGCAAGTTGTATAGGTATAACACAAGCGGCTCATCGTCGAGCTAAGTTTTCCCATTTGACATGAAATAAGATATATCCTGATCACATGATGCAGTTATCGAAATGTCAGGATAGAAAACCCGATAAAACAAAACATTGTCAAAGCTTGAGGTTAATCCTCAACAAGATTATTGCAAATAGTACCATATTTGATTGGAAAATACTATCCATCTATAGTTTTGGAGTGAGCTGCTTGAGCAAGTTGTACAAGTATAACATGAGCGACTCATCACCAATCTAAGTTCATATTTGACATGAAATAAAATAGACTATGACAAGATAGAGTTATAAACATGTCTAGATATATTAATCAAAACACTGTCAAAGCCAAGGGCTAAACATCGACAAGATTATTGCAAATAGTTCCAAAATGGATCGAAAAACACTATCCATATGTAGCTTCCACTCTCCATCAGTAATCAGTGTAAGTATGCATAGTTCCTTCACCCCTACAAAATATGAAAACGTACATGACAGGATATATATATATTCAATTACAACATGACTCTAAAGTAATAGGGAGACGATTTAAACTAGAGTTATGCATAATTACCCATACTGGATGAATGAATGGATTGAAGATGAAAGGAAAGAACAATCGTAATAGATGAATGAACGTGGATGAAAGAAGATGATGATGATAAAGGACTCTCCTTTAGTATATATTATATAGATCTGAACAAGAGGTTACCATTATTACCCTTTCTATCTTATTTTTCATAAAAAAAAAATATCATTCTTCTCTCATTTAGACTCACAAAACTTACATATAATATATTTTCCTAACGAAATTTATTTACATTTAATATTCCGTTTACCTTATACGATCTTATACCAAACAAGACGTAAATGTTAATATATATGATAATATTGGTCTACATCCACAATATACACTTTGCGAGAATACAACAAGCCAAAAGACAGTTTATGTACGTACTAGCTAGGGCAAATAATACCTGTTTAGTTTTAGCTTCAACAACCTCCGCCGCCACCCCCACAGCCGCCACCACCACCACCACAGCCACCGCCACCACCTCCGCCACAGCCACCGCCACCGCCACCCCCATCCCCATCCCCACAGCCACCGCCACCACCACCACCACGACGTGAATCATCATTGTCGTCGCCGCAGGCAAGAACAACCATGGTGATAACAGAGAGGGAAAGAAGGATCATCCCCAGCAAGAACACGAAGCCGGAACTCGAAAATCCGTAGGCAGCTCCATGGACATTGCTCACTGCAGCATCCAAAACATACCTTGCCATATTTCGGAATTTGTACAGTGCCACGAACTAATCTAATCTAATTTCATTTAATTTATAGGCGTCGAGTGTTAATCACAACCGTTCTATGCTCTTAGACTTTTCAGATCTATACAGAAACGCGGTCTTGTAATTTTCTAAATTTGAATAGTACTCAATTGATTTCCTTTACAGTTAAGTAATTTATTGAATAATAATTTGACCAAAAAAAAAGTAGTCCTAACTAAAAATTTTATGAGACTTATTGTAATTTTTGTAGTATTTTTTTTTATAGTAGGCAAACATTAAGAGTTGCTACTGAAAAAGTAGCGTAACTCCAGGATATCCTGAATGATGACGTTATAAAATTCTCTATGGTAGGGGATGGACTGTAATTACAATGATTCCTTTTCTAGCAATATAATCTGCCGACATGTTGGCTTCTCTATAGATATGATGGATCTCTGCCCTTTCAAATTCCAAAAGAAGAGTAGATCGATATGTACGTCTTCAATATGTCTCATAACTTTTCACCTTGGATTTTGTAGATGCTTTAAAGATTTAACCAGAACTTGGTTGTCACTTTCTAGAATGATCTTCATGAGCCCTTTCTCCTTCGCTCTTTGTAGCCCCATCAGGATAGTTGACGCCTCCGTTTGGATGACGGAACCTTCATTAACTTCCTTGTAAAAAATATCAATAATATAACCCTCGAAATCCCTAATGATCCCACCTATCTGGCTCTTGCCAGAAAGGTTGATAGAACTATCTACATTAATTTTATAGATAGTTCTAGGAGGCCTACTCCATTTAGCAGCAGCTCTTTTATTTTTAGCTATATTGGCCTTTGTTGGACGGCCAAATCCTTCTCCCCAATCCTGAAGAATCTACTTGATTCTCCGAAGAATCTGGACATTATCGTCAGGCTGTTTATGTCTGAAAATAAGTTCATTCCTAATTTCCCATATAGTTTGCCAAATACAGACAAAATCTGCAAATTTATGGTTTGCCTTTTTAATACGATATAGATCAGTGTGGAGAGAGTTCTCACTACTAGAATACTGTAATTAGACATCACGTAATTTAAATCTGTCAAAAAATAAGCAGATGTTAAATTATATTATTACATCAATAAAAAAATTTGTGATGTGTAAAACCGTTTATACAAATGTCGAATATACGAACAGATGTTAAATTCTTAATTTGAAAAAATCAAGATGCTCGAAATTAGAAAGAACAGGCGCGGGATGAAATGGAGTTAGAAAAAATTGGAGCGGGCTTTTTTTTTGTTTAACAAATTTGAGTGGGCTTTGGAGGTAAGGTTAAAACTTCAAAAAAAATTGGACTTTTTCTGCTAACACTTAAAAAAAAATTTCAGACCCAATTTTTAAACCTTCTTAAAATTTCTATCTTCTTTACTTTCTCTCTCCCATCGTTCTACTTCTACCTCTCTTCTCTCCAGACCGACCCCAAAATCCCCAATCGGATCTTCACCTCTCTCCAGATCCGAACTTCCTCTTGCTAGCACCGGCGACCCTCCTCCTTGGTTTAGTCCTTTCTTCTTCCTCCGGCCGTCAGCTCTCTGAAGCCCATCCCGACGATCCGGCCACTGCGAAAATGGATGGGAGTTGAAGAACCCTAAATCGCCGACAGTCTTAGGTATATCGCATCCTTCTTAGCTCTCTTTTCTTCCGGCACCAGCTTCCTTCCTACGAATCTGACCTCCTTCTCTTGGTTCTGGTCTCGTTCGCCCTTCACTGCCTTCATGCTTCTGTCACTGTATTCAGCCCTAACAGGCCAACGTTCTCTCTTGTGAAAAGCCAATCCAACCTCCTTTTTTGTTTTGCTCAATTTTATTACAGATCTATATTTCTAAGGTCTAATTATTTCTTTTTCTTTCATTTCTGTGTCTGAATGTAGGGGTTCCGCCACGAATGTCGAGAGGGAGTGATAGAGAACATGGAGCAAGAGGATATAGACATGGTCGCCGCTGCAGACTTCAGTAAACACCAGACCTCCGCGGTTACCCCCCTTCTCTCTCTATATCCCTTTTTTGCATTTTCTTCTTCATCTTTTCACGGGAACCCTAGTTGTTGGTAATTGACCGTAAATGGTGGATTTTTTTTGGGGGTTTTGGTTCAGGAAATGGACGATATGAATAAGCGGTTGAGGGAGATGGAGGACGAGGCTGATGCACTTCGCGAGATGCAAGCCAAGGGCTAGAAAGAAATGGGCTTCGTTCAAGGTTGTCTCTTTCGATCTCTCTCTCTTTGATGCTTTTAATTAGGAGAAATGTAGACAAATCGCATTTCCACATTCTAATTTCTGAAAGGGCTGGTAAAGTGTTGATCTGTGTATGAGTCTAGTGATTTCAACTTCTTATCTTTTGCCTCAAAGAAGATAAGAATATCTCTTGGAATCACAATGACAAGTAGAAAAGTAAAGTTTAAAGATTGCTTATAAATCGATTACTTGAATTAAATAATTTTTAGTTGCCCCTTTTAATTGATATTTTGTCTGTTGTAGTGATTAATTGGACACAATTTTACACTCAATTATACCTTCAGCCTTAGTATTTATTATTTCCAAATGCAAAGAACTATACGACAATGACATAAGTGGGAAAATACCGCCCGAGCTAGGAAAGTTGACAAACTTGGTGAGCTTGGATCTCTACAAGAATAAATCAAGTGGTCCATTTCCATATGAAATAAGGAAGCTTTCAAAATTGCGATTCTTGTATACACTCTCCCCCCTCCCCCTCCGTCACTCCCTTGCACTTATTGATTTCTGTTTCTACAAAGTGTGTTTTATAATTAGTTCATTTTTTGTATAACTATTATGTAGTTTTTATATGCTCGCCCTGCCTATCTAATTACTTATTGACCATAATGCACAGTATAGTTATTGTGCCAGCTATATGCCAAGCTTGCCTTTTCTAATTAGTTTGCCTTAGTCAGTTTGAGCATTTTCTATGTGGCGGATAAATCGTGTTGATCCCTGATTTCTACTCTATCAATGTCTGAATTTTTATTTATTCCTTGAGAACCAACATATACTTCATTTCTTTATTGTTTAATTAGAGATCTTATATATTTTTGTGACATATACTAGGACAGAAAATTACAAGTCCATGCCCTTCTAATAAAAAAATATCTCTCACATTTATGAAGAACAATCTGTGTAGTTGTTCTTCCTCAAGATGATTGGCTATGATAAATTAGTTAGACTTGTGTGAATTTGACTCTCTTGTGTGAGTATGTATATGTTCTTTTGATTATCTTTGCGAATCTGTCATATCTCACACATCTCTTTATTTATTTCTTGGTAATAGGCATCTTAATAACAATACATTGTCAGTAAAAAAATACATTTGTCTCTATCAAGTATTACCTCACAGGTAGTTTTGTGAGTTTCTGAACTATTGTCCAAAATACCTTCTTTATTTAATTTCTTGCTATTCCTTTTATCTTGTTTCTCCCTTTTCTAAGATGGTCCATATATTATTGATCGTTATTGATAGTGTGATGCCTTGATATGTAGAATATATCACGAGGTTGGAGTGCATTGATAGGATAAGCGCATATTCACAAGTGCAGGTTAGTCTAAATTCCACTAATTAGTTCGTTTTTATATTACTCTTTTGTGACTTCTCTGCCTTTGTTTTGAGATTTTCCGTCTTTGTTTTGGATTCAATTGTATCATTGCGTGGGATAATAAATTCAATTATGCATAAGTGATATATCTAACTGATTATGATAATGTAGAAAGAAAGTGTATGCAGGATATAGTTTTTTTATTGAAACGGAAAGACTTCCTTGGTATGTACTTTATTACTTTAGGAACTAGAAAGTGAGTGATGGCCTATGATCGACCTTATTTATTGCCAATGCTAGGTAGCTTTCTAGAATTTCTATTTACTTTGTGGAGTTTTTCTTACAAACTTATGGTTGTTTGATCTTCTTTCATCTATATATCTTGCGTTCTCCTATCAACTGGCCAATAACTATAAAAAATGGAAATGTTAACTATGAAATTAGATGATTCTTTCTTGCTAGCATGTGTTATGTCATGATACACGGCCATCAGTCACTTCTCTACTCATTTTCTTATGGAATTCTATTTTACAGCTTAGTGATATCGTGTTGACCATTGCAAGACCTTTATTTTCTTATCGAATTATATTTACAGTTGAGAAAGAGATATTGCATAGGGATCATGGCTTTTGTACTTTAGATTAGGTGAATCAGTTGATAGGACTCTCCCTAATCATCTCTTGAAGCTAGATGTTTATTGCACTAGGGATGTACCAAGCAATTTTTTAGAAACCCTTGAATGCACAAAGAGATGTTGGTGTGGTAAAAATAAATAGATGAAAGCTTATTATGACACCATTGATAGGATTCATGTCTAGTCAATGTGAGGCATCAGTCCGATCATCCTGCTTTGCTTCAATTTTCTGCATGTTCTCGTTTTGCTTTGCTTCAATTTTCTGCATGTTCTCGTTTTGCTTTGCTTGAAAAGCTATGGTATTCTCTGGTGATGATATTGGATTCTTTTATGAAAATTAGGACACTTAAGCAAGATGGGAAGACAACCAAGTTTCAGATTGTGAGTCCAAACAGCATTTTAATTATAAATGATTGTCTACTTTTGAATTGATGAAGCAAGAAAGAATTTGTCTATCTAATCACTAAGAAGGTACATAGAAAATGCCCTTCCTCATTCTATCTGATCCCTAAGATACTAGTAATAGGAAATTTATTTTTTCTAGTGAAAGGTGATTTATTTTTTCTAGTGAAATTTATTTGCAAGAAATGTTTGAGATCCATATCTTGTGAAATATTGTGGTTCAAATTCTAGACCGTTTATGTGATAGTGTTTTTTTTATTATTGTTGTTGGTTGTGTGATGTTTGTTGAAATTTCAAAGAGGTAGGTAGGCATGTGAAGTGGCCTAAAAAACGAGTCCTTGTGAAGCTTCGATCTAAACCATGGAGAAAGCCGAATGAAGTGAAGAAGTTGTTTATGGCTCATGAGTTACCACCCCAGTCGCCAAGGTCTTGCCAACTCTTATACAAACACGCCAAGTTCACGGTGAAAGAAAATGACGTACCTGTGTGAACTTGTTGATTGAAAATGTAGGTGAACCACGTTTTGTTGGGTCTTATGCTTTAAAACATTTATGGTATGAATGTTGGTGCATGATCGATTAAGGTGGTCTGGCTAGCCTGACCTGATTTTGAGATGTTGGCTAGCTAGCTAGGTAATGTATGCCCTAGATATAGGGGCTAGCCATTTACCTTATTTTGTGATGTTGTGGGCTCGTGGCTAGCCAATTTTGTGGCTATGAATAGTGGCAATGTATTTTTTGTGAATGTTACAACATGAAGCTAGTATATATGTACGTGAATGCGATGTTCTATCGACAAAAGCGTGTTGCGTATCCAAACAAAAACATCGGTTTAAATATGAAAATAGTAGTGCATTCATACATTTAACATCAGATCCGTTTATTGAAACAGATGCCAATATAAATTATACACATTGTTATCTACAAAATAAACTGACGTGTCAATGGAGCAACAATGTCATTTTATTTTGAAAAAACTGATACAAATGTATGAAATGACATCTTCTGTGTATACAACCACAATAGTGCATTGTTTTAGAACAATATAATATCACATATAATGGACATGAAATTAATATACAGAGAATGAATACTCTCAATGCGATGTCGATAACATGGAAACACATCAGTTATGCCTATATTTCATGTGGTTGGTTAAATTAAAACAATATAAAATCATAAATTATATATAGAACATGATTATAAACGTGATCACTACAACAAAAACTGTTGTCTATGTTTTATTAAGACATCAATTATTTTTATAAATAAAGATGTAAATGTTACTTTTTTGCTTTAGGAGGACATCTTCACATGTTTTCAAATGACAAATTATGGATATTCATCAACAAGTGAACATGGCATAACCAAAATTGAGGGATTCTAATTAATAAAAGACATATGCTTAAAACCGATGTGGAAAGTTTGATCTTTTACTACACGCACAAAGAGATCGGAATTGTTTTTGAAAGACATCTATTGACAACAGATGTATAATTGAAGTTTTCTAGTAGTGGAATTCGTACTATTTATGTCAGGGAAAAACGTACCAGTTTGTTGCTCGGAAAGGGCTATAACTTCTCTTGAAAATGTACACTTTGTGAAGAGATGGGTTGCGTCCTCCTCAGCCTGATTGCAAAGCGAGCATTGGCTTGGGACCCTGTTGACATACCTATTAAGTCGAGCTGCCATCGAAAGCCCATTAATCCTTAATTTCCATAGAAAATTTTTGGTTCTCGGGGGCAGATTCAATTTCCAAATCCAAGTGTGTGCATCAGGTTCATTTGTTGGAGGCGTAAGTATATTTCTGGCTGACTTGTTAGTGAAGTTTCCTGCTGCTTCTGGTTTCCAAATCATCTTATCATGGGCCTGGTGAGCCGGAAATCTAATTGAGTGGATCTTTTGAATAATTTCTGGAGGAAGCATAAGTCTTAGGAGATCTTCATTCCATTGTTTTCTATCGGTAATAAGGTCTTTAACCTTTAAAGAACGATCATTGTTACCCATGTAAGTGAAAAGCTTAAGAGATGGGATCCAAGGGTCCTTCCACACATTGATTTTGGAGCCATCACCCACAAACCAAAGAATGCCTTCTTCAAATTTCTGTCTAAGAGAGAGAAGTCTACCAAATTGCCAGAAGATGTCATTTTTATTAAAATTACTTATATCCTCCTGGTTAAGATATTTTTCTTTGATAATTCTCACCCAAGGGCTATCCTCATTGTTATAAATTTTTCATAATAGTTTCATTTGCAGACAGCTATTAAGGTCTTCTACTTTTATGAGACCCAGTCCACCTTGAGATTTTGGTTTACATATTTGATCCCAACCAATAAGTGGGATGTATCTTTCATTTTGAGTTTTGTTCCAAAAGAAGTTCCTATTGATCTGATCAATTTGATTGAGAATACCTTTTGG
Source organism: Persicaria maculosa (assembly GCA_963922045.1). Taxonomy (NCBI): domain Eukaryota; kingdom Viridiplantae; phylum Streptophyta; class Magnoliopsida; order Caryophyllales; family Polygonaceae; genus Persicaria; species Persicaria maculosa. The sequence continues at coordinate 16,179,558 of OY998258.1, forward strand.
GAGTAAGAAATTCTGCATAAGATAGTTAGTCTTGGAGCTAAGATTTGATTGGATGATGACAACTCTTCCAGCCTGAGAGAGACTGGAGGCTTTCCACTTAGCTAACTGTTTTTTTTTAAGTTGTCCACCGCCTCATTGAAAACACTATTTTTAATTCGACCATTTACAAGAAGGATACCTAGATACTTTTCCAGAGTTTTCGAAATAGGAATGCCCATATGGGCGGAAAGATCTCTTGCCATATTTGAACTGACATTCCTGGAACACTGAAGAGAGCTTTTATTATAGTTGATAGTGAAAGATCTCTTGCCAGATTTGAATGACATTCCTAGATACTTTTCCAGAGTTTTCGAAATTTTTGTAGTGCGTTTTTAACAAGTTAACTCTATAAAATAATAAAAAAAATTCATTTTTTAAAAATAATTACATTCTTATTATTAATAATTTTTAAATTAATAAAAAAATTATAAAGTTTTTAGCTTATTAAAAAACAGGTTAAAACTAAATGATTTATATATTAGGGATATTCCGCTTAGTAGCCACGAGGTTAGGCTTTTTCGCATAGTGCCCAACGTATTTAAGAACTTTGCTTGGTAACTACAAGGTTTCAACCATTTCCGTGGGGTAGCCAAGAGATTTGGACAAATTTCTTATGTTAACCAAATTGATTTAAAATCATTTAAAATGTAGGTAAAATGCCAAGATAATCATAAATATTGTATATATTTTTTTCCACACAACCATCCAATTTTGGTTTTTATTTTTTAAAACATAACCACAACCATTTAAATGTTTTTTGTTTTGGTTTCTTATGACTTATGTACTTAATTTATGGATTTGAAAAGTAATAAAGGTGATTTCTTCTACCTTCATAATTTATATTATAACAACTTTTCTAATATATATGGATTATTTTGTATAATGGGTAGACTTATTTATGTAGTTCATTTAACAAATTTAACCAATGAAAGGGTCATATTGATTCTTCAAAAACTAAAACCCAAATTTGGATGGTTTCACATAATTTTTTTAAAAACATTATGTGATTTTCTTTTGTATAATTTACTCATTCTTTATGTAAATAATACATAATTTACATGAATAGATTAGCTTTAACAAATTAAATAGTGTGAAGATTGAGCTTAGCTTAGTTGATTGATCATCTCATTGATCATCATCCTTAGCACATCACATTTTCCTTAGTCATTTTATTTACCCCTCTCCTTACTCAGTTTTGTCATGTTTTGTAATAAGAGACATTGTCCCCGTGTGTTTTTCACATGATACTTGTAGGGGACCCTATAATTAAGGTGATGCACTCACTCCCACAAGGTAGGGTTTTGGAATTGCAGCCGCTCACGATGAGGGCAATGAATGTCGATTGCATATTTCCTATTTTGGCTATAGAATACTAAGTGTCCTTGATAGTTTTCTTACATGTTTGCACCTGATTTAGCTTGTTCTTACCGATTTGATTCATATTTTCATAAATAGGATGGTTTCACATCATTTTTTCAATGGTTACACCAAAATGTAATGATTATGTGAAGGAATTATAATATATTTGTTATATTATATAATTTCTATATTATTTTTAATAAGTTTGGTTATCATATAAAATTGGTCAAAACCTCGTGGTTATCATACGAAATTCTTAAAAAGTTTGGACACCATTTGAAAATAAAAAAGTAAAAACTCATGGTTACCAAGCGAATTTTTCCTTTAATTAAACTACGAGACAAGGGGAGTACCTAATTTTTATAGTCGTGGTTTCAACGTGAATAGTTATTGGAGACTTTTTAAACACAAGAAGACAATGAATGGGCATAAAAACTAAAAGATGGTGAAAAGATCATTGACAAGATAATTTTTTTTGCACAACAACCTGTTTTGTTATTATAAAAATTAAACTTTGGTACAAGAGAAGAGCTTGCCATGTTGATTCTCACAACCCTCATTTTGTGAGAACTAATTAATAAAAGTGTTAGAGCAAGTCCAAGAGATTCATCATCTTGTTTTTTTGGAGAATATTGAGGTGATTTTTGGTCCAAGAGTTTCCCCATAATATTCTCCATAATAGATAATGGAGAGAAAACATGGAGATCATTCCTTAAATTTGGAGAAAACTCTATATATTTTGGAATAAACTCTATAATGGGGAAGCTGTTGAATGAGACAAGAAAATATTCAGAATATCTAACTTATAATTCTCTATTTTGGAGATTGTTTTAGATAAACTGTTGGGCATGCTCTTAGAAAAGCTAAAATTTTGATAGCATAATCTTCTTGAGTTTGAGATGGGGTAATGGAAAAAGAAACCAACTACATTCTAGAATGGCTCACTGGAAAGGACTTGCGGGTAGTACCCAAAGGTCTCTAGTTCGAACATAGGATATGACAGCTCTTTATTTACAAATTCAAGGAAAAATAAACCTAATTTTCTTGGTCATATTAACAACTACAAATCATTTCCTTTATTTTTTACACTATTTTCAGCCACAAGGGCCCACAACTCACCTTTTATTTTATTTTTTCAATTGAAAAGATGAAAACTTTTACTACACAGTTTTGGATATTTTTTATTAGGTAAAAATTCGACGCACCGGACATGCCCGGACGATCGAGAGGCCGAATAAATCGGTGACGGACAAACCGTCAAATATGCTAAAGAAATAAAACAGCAAAAAGGCAGAATCGCCAAACTACAAGCTGGCTGAAGTAATAGGCAAAGACTAGCAAAATATGATGAGAGACCAGGAGCAGTGGGCAGCAACTCATTTGTCAGTTGGTAGAGGCACACAAGGAATCCCTGAGGAATTAAGTGGAAACCTCATATTTGGACTCTATCAACAAGCTTTCAGGTTTTGATCACGTCCACGATCTCTCGCGCGTCGACACATAAGAAGAACCACCACTCAAAAATCGCTAGTCTCGAGAACCATACTACCACAACACCAACCAACTTAGAAACCCGCCATACAACTGATCAATCTAGAATTTTTTTTGCTCCTCCTTCCTTGCTTTGGACCCAAGGACAAGCCTTGGGCCCAAAGGAAACGACCGGGCCCAAACTACGTCCAATCGGGCCTAGAAGACCAAGGAACATCACTGGCCATTCTTATTGATTTCTTCATTTCACTGTCAGGCCTACAACCTTAGGCCCGAAGAACCAAGACCTTGGGCCCGAAGGAGCACCAAGACCTGCTCAACCAGATGCCTCAAGGCTGGACCCTAGTCGCCGAAGACACCGCCAATCGGAGGCGCCCAGGGACAAGGAAGCCAGAGCGAAGGCGGATCAGCCCACCCACATACCACCAGAAACTCGCCGATGGAGAAGAAAATAGGGGGAGCAAACACCAAACGGTCAGAGGCGAGTAGATCCAGAGAAGGAGACGGGTCCACATCGACGACGAGGACACCGGCAACAAGAAACCCCTAAGAGGTCGACCCGACAGTGATACCAATGATTGCTACAAGCCATCGCCACAACCGCCCAAAACAACAGATGATGAAGGAAGATCCAGAGGAGGAGGACGGAACGTGAACAATTGCGAAGGATATACGAATGACAGGGATACTGAACGGGAGGCTGAGACATCGGTCGACGACTCAACCAAACCACCGAAGCGACCCTGTGTAGGCAAAGATTAAAGACAAGATAGAAATGGCATGGATAGATGGGATTTTCCTAGAAATTTTTTCAAAATTGCTAGGTTAGATGGGGGTGTTTGGGCAAAAATTATAGAGAGAGGGTAGAGGGGTTTCTCCTTAATTACACACACAGTTTTGGATATCTTTTGACGGAGTATTTTTGTTTTACTTAAAAAATGATAAAGTATGGATCTGATTATATTATTACTATCATATTAATATAATTATAAATGTTTTATTTTGGTTTATAAATGTTTAGTAAATTGGTAGTAGTATATAGGTTGTGTAGTATGATGAAAACATGAGAGTAAAGTAACTCTGAGAGCATCAGCACTTATGTGGTAATCCCATCCCTCTCTCTCCTCATAATATTTTGACACCTCATTTTTCACTAACTCTACCCCATCCTTAAGAATTTATAACTTTTATCCCACATCCATAAGTTTAGCCCATTACTATTTTTTTAACTATATTTATACCCAACCACATATTTTAACCAATCAAAATTTAACTCACTTAATAAAAAATAAATAAAAACCCTCAATTTTATTAATTTTATAAAACAGAAAGGGATGTGGGAGGGGATGAGTTTAACCCATCCCACTAGGGTTGCCCCTCCCCTTGATGGAATAGGTTCTATCCCACACCCATGGGTTTGCCTTATAGGAGGAGAGAGAGTGAAATGGGGTAATTGAAAACCCATGGGTGCGGATGCTCTGAAGGAGTAAATGGGTTAAGTGAATTTTTTTAAAGAAGTACAAGTGTATAACATGTAAAACTGATATGGCAGAAAGAGAAAGATGTAAAGTAATATAAGAAATTCTGAAATGGCAAGTGGATTGAATGCTTAAGTATGCGGCATTTCATGTTCTACATAAATATAAGGGTGTCATATGAGTCGAGTAGCTCGAGAACGACTCGATAAAGGTTTGGCTCGAGCTCGTTCATTTTCTAAACAAACTGAGTATGAATACATTTTTAAGCTCGGCTCGCTCGATGTACGTAAGCTCGAATAGCTCGAATTTTGTGAAATTTCTAAAATTTCCTTTAAATTATTATTATCCGGGAAAATAGAGTTGTTTAATGCTCGAAAAAAGCTTGTTTCGAGCTCGTTCATTTCTTATATGAGTCGAGTATAAGTACATTTCTAAGCTTAAATCCAAATTTAGACTCGATTCTTGTTTAAATGAGCTAAATATAAAGGAGCAATACTCGGCTCATTCGACTCAAATAACAACCTACACACATTCACAAATTAAAAACGAAGTGACTGTGTGTATGGTAAGCTAAATAAACAGTTTTAAAAAAAAGCATTTGTGCCTGTTTATTTTTTAAACACTGTTTATGGTTGTTTGGATGACCAAAATGAACTAAAATCAGTTAAAAAACATGTTAAGAAAAAGCTACAAAATGGAGATTATTTGGGTGTTTATTTTGCAAAAGTATTATTTCACTCCTTCTCTTTTATCTTACAGTATTTGGTTTGAAAGTACCACAATACCCCTAATAACAACCAAATAAACTCAACTTTTTATAAATAAACTATTTTTTGCCTCATACAGAGATTATCTTGATTTTTAAATTTTTAACTACTTTTACCAACCGTTTATAAATTTAACCTTATTTATAATTTTAGTCAATTGATTAACTCCGTCCCAGCCGAATTTTCTTTCAACTTTTATTTCACATCATTTTTCAATTTTAACCTATTATAGGACTATAGGAGAGTTAGAGTAGGCGGCTAACTTACTTGATAGTACTCCGTCATCATGGCATGCGTCATCATGGTTCTTTTGGCCACTTATGTCAGCCTTTCTCGAAAGTCTTTTATCGACTATATAAATTACTTTGTTTTTTACTCCCTCTTATCTAAAATATAAAATATAAGATGTTTTACTTTTCGACACGTACTTTAATTAGTTAAAAATAATATAAAATATTAATTTTTTTATAATTTTTTTTTATAATTTAGTACTTTTTACTAATAAATATTAAACTATAAAAAAAATTTAATAAAAAAATAATATTTTTTACAATTTTTTAACACATTAAAATACGTGCATGAAAGTCAAAGATCTAATATATTTGATCGGAGGGAGTACTACGTAATATTTTTATAAGATAATATTATTTTTTAATATTTTTATAAGATAAAATTGTTTTTTTATTAGGTAAAAATTCAGATGGGAAAATCTTATCCAAAAGCATCATGTCGGATGAGGCCAAGTAGGCCTGAGTCAAGATATAAATTTGGCCCCTTGGTAGAGTAGCAAAGGTGTGCGACCTTATCCGCTACCCTGTTACCAATGCGGGGAATATGAGATATTTTAATCGTCTTGATTGTTCGGAGAGAGGCCTGGATGTCGGAAATCATCATCTCTATTTCCCATGGGCAGATGATATGTGAATTTAGTGAGTCAGTAACGATTTTCGAGTCTCCTTCTATTATTAGATATGTTATTCCCATTTCCCTAGCTTTTTCAATCCCATAGCGGAGAGCCAGAGCTTCCGTCATGAGCGGAGATAGTCCATTTATGACTCTACCTCCAATGCTAATCATTTCCCCATACCAGTCTCTAATGATGAACCCAATCGAGGATTTTGTCGTTTATATAAATGATCCATCGAAGTTTAGTTTGTATTTGCCCGCCAGGGGGTTTCTTCCATCGATGGTTTGCTGTATTCCTTGTTTGGTTTTGTATTTTCTTTTCCTGAAGTACTGCCCCTATCTTTTCTGTGTCCTTCCATTCACACGCTCTTCTCCAATTTTCAATGTTGTCCATGATCATCTTCCTAAAGCCCTCCTTGGATGGAATGCCCTTTCCCTTAAATATGGCTTGGTTTCTGATGAACCATATGGTCCACGATCTGATTGCTATGTTTTGCCTTATGTCACGTGGTAAGCTGGTCCCCACGATTTGTAGAATTATATCCATGTTTCTATTATCTTGTAGCAGTGTGTGGATCTTTAGGGATATTTCTCAAGTGAATTGTTGTTGGAAGTTGTTGATTGGGCATTCAATGAATAGATGGATATCGTCTTCCTCACTCTGGTTACAAAATATGCATCTTTGTGGTACCGACACCCCTTTATGGGCTAGTCGGGTAGCCGTGGCTAGTCCTTTTTGTTTTATTTTCCATATAAAATTTTTGACTTTCGGCGGGGCGTCTAGTCCCCAAATCCACGAGTATTCCTCCGATGATTCATGGGGTATGCTTGATACAAGATTATACGCGCTTGATGTCGACGTGAACCATCCCTTTTTGTCAGGCCACCAGTAGAGTCTATCTGTAAAGGGTGTAGCTGGCAAGGGGATTCTGATGATTTCCTCTACTAAATGGTTAGGAAGCACTGATTCCAGTTTCTCCTTCCACCATTGCCCCCCTATTATGTAGTCATTGATAGTGTCTAAAAGGTTAAGATTCTATTGTGATTCAATTTTGTCAATAAGGGGTAGCGTTGTTACCCAGTTATCTGTCCAAAACTTAATTGATTTCCCATCCCCCACCAACCAGATGAGACCTGATTTGAATTTAGGGATTAGCGAGCTCAGTTTTGACCATTGCCAAGAGGCATTACCTTTTTTGGAGTAATTTAGAACATGTTTTTCCTTTAGGTATTTATGCTGAATGATTTTGACCCAGTGATTGTCAGGTTCCGACAGCATTTTCCATATCAATTTTAGTTGGAGAGCTTTGTTCATATGTTTGGCTTTCCGTATACCCAGTCCTCCCTTTGATTTAGGCTTACAAATTTTATCCCATCCTATGAATGGGCTATGTTGTGCGTCTTTGTTCCAAAAGAACGTTCTGTTGATTTGGTCTAGTTGCTTGTGGACTGTTGAGGGGAGCATCAAGCTCTGCATTGAATATAGGGGTTTTGAAGCTAGGTTTGAGGCAATTAAGGTCGCTCTTCCCTGTTGTAAAAGAGCGTTAGCTCGCCATCTGCTCAGCTGATCTCTTGATTTGCATATTATTTCGCCAAAGGTTTCCTTGGTAACCCTTCCATTTATAATTGGGCAGCCCAAATATTTCTCTAGATTTCGTTCTAGTGGAATGTTGATAATACCTTCTAGATCACGTGCTCTATTTCTGGGTATGCCTTGTGTGGTTTGAAAGGAAGACTTATGATAATTAATTTTTTGTCCTAAGAATTTGCAGTAATCTTCAATTATTTCTTTGACTTTTGTACAGGCAGAGTTGCTTCCTTTTGTAAATATAATAATGTCATCTGCAAAGGCTAAAAACCGTATACAAGGGCCTGAGTGACCGAATTTGAAACCAATGCTTTTTTGGTTAGATTCGGCCTCTAGAGAGAGTTTTCGGGCAAGCACGTCTGCTCCGAGAAGAAAGAGAAAAGGGGGGAGGGGGTCCCCTTGTCTTAATCCCCTGGTTGGTTTAAACACATCTGTGGGGCCGTTATTTACTAAAACAGAGAAGGAAATTGTGGTTACGCACTCCATAATGATATCCACAAATTTCTGATGGAATCCGAATTTCTGGAGAACTGATTTCGTGAATTGCCAATCTACTCTGTCGTAAGCTTTTTCGATATCAAGTTTTATTGCTATCCATCCTTCGGAGCCCCTTCTGGAACGAAAGGAGTAAAAGATTTCATTTGCTATTAGTATATTATCATGTATTGCTCTGTCAAAGACAAACGCCCCTTGAAGCGGGTGAATGATTTTAACTATTATCGACTTTAGCCATTCTGTTAATATTTTGGAAATAATGTTGTATATGGTAGAGCACAGGCTAATCGGTCGATAATGCGTGGTCATCGTAGGATTGTCATTTTTCGGGATTAACGATATAAAAGTGTGATTAATTTGTTTAAGAAGGCTGTCTAAGTGGAAGAAGGCTTTAACGGCTTTGATAATGCCAGGTCCAACAATATCCCAATATTCTTTATAGAATTCTGCTGTCATACCGTCCGGTCCTGGAGATTTGTTATAGCCCATTGAGAAGACAACTTTTTTGATTTCACTATTGGTTGGTTTTTGTATGAGAAATGTGTTTTCTTCTTCGGTGATTATTGGGTTTATAACTGACAGGTAGTTTTCCAGATGGGGCCTTGCGTAATTTTGTTCCCGCCTGAATCTTATTTCAAAATCTCTTTGGATTTCCCTTTTGACGTTGTCGTCTCCCATTATTTGTGTTCCTTCCATCGATGTGATTGATTTAATTATCTTTCGGTTTCTCCTGCCCGTGGCCACTCTGTGGAAATAGGCTGAGTTCGTATCTGCTAAATGCTAATTTTAGATGTTTTGCTTTAGCTCTTTGGCTCCAGTAAGTCTTGTGAAAAAGAAGTAGGTTTTCTCTTTTTGATAATAGATTTTGCTCTTATGAGTAACGACTTTGGTTCTGAGAAGTTTGCTGATTTGATTGTAGTTCAATAAGCGCCTTATCCACCTCTTGAATTTGGCGAAAAATGTTTCCAAAGGTTTTCCTGTTCCATGATTTGGCTTTTTGTTTGAGAATTTTTTTTTATTTATGGGTGATTTTGAACATAGTAGATCCCATACATGATGATCGCCAACCTTGTTTGACAATGTTCCGGAAGTCTTTCCGTTGCAACCACATGTTCTCGAATTTAAAAGGGGGTGGTTTGAAGTTGGTGGTTTTGGATATGTCTATTGTTATGGGACAGTGATTCGAGTTTGAGAAGACTCCATTCTTTGTTACTAGGTCCGAGAAGTGATCAATTATCTCCTGGTGGACTAGTACCCTATCTATTTTTTCTAGGATATTGTCAGGCCCGAATTTTTTCTTTCTTCATGTGAACGGGTTGCTAAACGATGGAATCTCAATAAGAGAGCACACATCTTGAAATTCTATTAGTCTTTGGAATCTTCCCGGTACTGTTTCTGCACCTCCCATTTTATCCGATGGCATCCCAATTTCATTCAGATCGCCCATAACTAAGCATGGGAGGTTACTTTGGGCAATTATACTATGCAGGGTTCTCCAAAATTCATCTTTGTCCGAAGGATTTGGGGCGGCATATAAAAATAGCATCAGACAAACAAAGTTTTCTCTTATGTTTTCATATTTTACCCCAATTATACGCGGGAGGTGGATGATAACTGCGATGGATTCATCTATGAATGATGTGTCATTCCAAAAAAGGGTTATGCCGCCAGCACGACTAGAAGCTGGAGACCAGCACATATTTGTGAATACAACAGTTTTCCATATGACCTCTTCCGGTTCCGTCTCCGTCTTAGTTTCTGCTAAAATAAGCATTTGTATATGATCCAGTGTACGCCATCCATTGATATTAGTCCAGAAAGTTCTCTTTCCTATTCCCCTACAGTTCCAGTATCGTATAATCATGGATATATTTTTTTTCACACGATCGAGTAGAATGTACGCTTTCCCATGCCAATGTCTTGCCCCTTGTTTAGTATCACCTGGGATTTTCGGATTGTGAATCTGTTCAAGATTCTTGTGGATTTATTTTTTGGACTTCATTGTGATGATTAAGGTCTTTTTGCTAGATAACAGTGATTTACTAGGGCAGTAACTGCGATGGTTAACCCACCCCTTTTGGTTCCTTGTATTAGTCCTTCCATTGATTGGGTTTATGTTACCAAGGATATACTCATCTTGTGTCACCCATTTATTTCGTTGTCTTGTAATAAAATTTATGTTAATAAAAAAGGTTGGGTTCAACCATTCGGTAAGCTTGTAGATTTTCCTCTTCCGGGAGAAGTAGATGTGTGTAGTCTTAGTGTTATATTTTTGGGTGATCTTTGCCTTCCTGGATTGTCGCAGAGAGTAGGAATTAGGGGTTATTTCCCAATTATGTTTTATAATATAGGCCAAACTGCACCGCCAAAGAAAGGGGATGAAGCAAACGGTGTCCAGTAGCTGGCTTTTATCGGTGTGTCTATCACAAGAAGTGCAAGCAGAGCCCAGGAACAAAGCACAACTGGTTTGATAACCTACCAAGATGAGCATCAATGGGTGTTTAGATTTAAGATGAGCATTTATGTATTTATACATAGCTAGGCCAAATAATGGTAAGAAGCTCCATGTAAACCTCGAGGGGATATAGAGATTTCCACCATTATAGATTATGTCCTCTAAAGAATAGTTGCTACAAATATGACATTACCAATTCTGAAAAACAAGCATACAGTTGAGAGTTCTAGACAAGGAATGAGCATTATAATTATAAGAAGCGTTCAGATGAATAAAAGTCTTTATAATCCCAAAGGTTTTCCACGAATTGTCACCTGTAATCACATACCGGTTATCTAATGCAAAACACAATTCAGAAATGGTGATCCAATAAACCAAGTTAATGCAGCAGAGGTACAAAACTACCTGTTTATTCATGGCTGCAAGGAATTTACAATGAAAGGTATCAAATACTAGATGCCTTTCCAAGGCAAGTTCATACCTTACACAAATTACCTTTACAATAAACCTGCCTTTCCAAACCTTTTTACGATCAATTGCAAGTTTGAAACTAAGTTCAAGCCAATTGTTTTCGTTTGGAACAAGTAGAAAACCTCCCGTGAGATATCGCCAAGCCATTTTTATCCTCATCTGAATCTGCTTTACCTCAATGGGATGACCAAAATTCTTCGTATAAGTCACCATCTGGCTTAGTGTAGAGATGTTCACTTGGGCACCCCCAATAGGGGATTTCAGTTTTTCCATAGAAAGCTTCTTAGAAGACTTTATGCCTTTTAGGGAGGCTTTTTTACTTCCATCATTGGGAGAGAGACCTCCCTCAGGAATTAGTTTTTCAACCGATTTTGACAGGCCCTTTCGGGATTTGGTTTGGAGAGAAGACAAGTCTAAAACTGCCATGGGTGCTTTGCTTTTGTCTTTCTCCATTTGTTTCACTACACAAAGAGAACACAAGATATTAGAGGAGAAAGCTATACTCGAGTTTGTGAGAGGGAGAGAGATGTGAGCAAAGATGTGAAGTCTTTTAAAACTAATTATCTTGGAGATGCGAAGCGAGGTATCTATTAGGCAAGATAACTTGGACCCCAAATTCATATTACTAAAGGTATACTCATGAATCCAAAGTAACTACACAATAAAACAATACCGATGAGAATTGATTTTTGTCCGAATGTCTACTTGCTTCCGCAAGCGCAGTCCCATTGTAGGAGTTGCAACAGGGAGCACTACACTATCCATAGATTTCCACGGACTCAGACGCTAGGAGTGGGCGATATTGTGCACCGTACATAATAGACAAAGAAGTTCACATGTTAGCTTTTGAATCCACTTGTACACACAAACTAATTTATTCATAATGATATATTCTAAAAAGATCCGTCTGTTTGCAATGTAGCCAGACAAAGGGTCAAAAGCAGTCCATAAGAGTTTGGTAGGGACAACACATAATATAAAAAATTCATATAGGCACAAAACAAGATTTTGAGACAGTTTTGCACACCACATATTGGTTAAGAGTATAAACCAATAGTATAATACATGTAGAACACAAATAAATTTGTTCAAGCTGCAAACAGGTTCACTAGAACTAGTTTTTTTGCAATATCCCTTCAGCTGGGAAGAAGTAATATAAACTAAATGAAAATCATCTTTGCAGTTGCCGGGAGCAGGGATAATAGGGTCACTTACTCCTAGCTGCTCGTACTCATATCCCATGAAAGGAACATGAGGAGCAACAATAGCAGTAAATGACAGATCAGTAAAGTCGTATTTAAAAAATCCGTTAAGTACCCTTATAGTGATTTTAACTAACAGATTAACAGGATAGTCAATTGTCTGCTTAACATCATACTCAATCCTATTTCCAGCCAACCTCGGAATGCAAGGGATGATTTTCAAGAGACTGATCAACAAAAATCCCAAATATGCATCAACATGGATGTAGACAAGAAACAAATAGTTTATACCCGAGAGCCGAGTGTAAAGGAACCCAGAGAACACCCAGAATTCCATAGACCTCAAAGATTTCCAAAGCATAGATAGATCAACCATGGGGGTAGCGCCCGCATCAGAGAGGTTGGGAAGACTTTTAGAAGACGCTACAACCACAGTTAGTTCCGCACCCTTTCGGGAGGTAGGGGGTGAAGAGGCATACACCTCAATCACGGGGTTGTTCAAGCACCAATAAATGGTGTGATTTTGTTCACAAAGCAGTAAGTACACCAAGAGATGTGTCAGAAGAAAATATTCCATAGGCAAACTCATACCACAAGAGTGAATACTCAAATTCAAGGGTTTGAGAAGTAACCTGAACTGAATCGCTCCTACCAAGGGCCCTACCGACCCACTGAAAATCGATTGAAGGAAAGCCACAGCCACGACCTCCCACAACCCGCTCCCACCTCTAAAACGAGTATACCCCCCAGAAGCATCCCCACTCGAAGTCCTCGTCGTCGATCCTTTTCTCTTCCAACCCCGACAGCGAGGTTCTTTCTTCCTTTTCCGGAAATTCCTCCCTACTTTTTTGCTTTCTCTACTCATGAACAAGAAGGGCACGAAATTGAAGCCATTAATGGCAAACACAGACAGCTCCCCAAAAGGGCAACCCATTGAAGGAGATTGGGACGATTTAGGAAGGGGAGAACCAAGGAAGGCCCTCGGCTTGGCGTCGGTGGTGACAGACCACCCTGGTTTGGTTTGGATCTCCACGAAAATCATGGAACTGAGGAGGATTTGCTGTAGAGATAGGGTTTTCTTTGAAGGAATTGGGGGCGCGTGAGATTAGATGTGGGCGCGTTCTTTTTTAGACGGGATAGGGTTTCTCGACTACATGTGGTATGTTTGGAAAAAGCAAGTAGCTTTTCGGAGCTTATGGTTTTGATATTCTATAGGCTTAAATGAAATAAATATAAGAGTTTAGTTTAATTAGCTTTTGAAAGCTTTTGAAATCTAAGCTTTTCAACAGCTATTCACCCAAGCTTTTCGGAGCTTTTGGTTTTTTATTCACAAGTTTTCAACAGCTACCATAACAGCTAGGTTTACCAAACACTATACTAGCTTATTAACATATATTTAACTCAAATAATCCAACAGCTTCAGCTACCTAACAGCTTCAGCTTCTCCAACAGCTACCATTTTGCCAAACACACCCAAAATTGTTTGGGTCCAAAGGACCCAAGGTTGCGAATTTGTCAAAAAAAAGGCTTTATCTAAATTTAAAAAGCTTGCAATACCCACCCGAAAGGGTTTGAGTAAAATCACTCAAAAGGGTTTGACTAAATCCCGTAAGGGCTTATTAATATTCTTGTAGGTGAAATGTTTTTGCTGTTTTGTTCGAGCAGCTTGCGACTCTGCTTCCGATGTTTCTAGGAGATCTTCTGCTTGGTTGGGGGGGGGGGGGCGTGGAGTTTGGATTCGGGTCTGGCTGGGGTCGAGGTGGTGCGTTCAGGGCGACTCCGTATCCGGGATAGAGTTTCCTTGGAGTTCGTTTGCACTACCCACATGAGTTAGAGTCCTACTGTACCGCTGGCCTGCGGTGCTTGACTTCGTTCTTCGGCGGCTTCCTCAGCTTCTTTGGTGTTGGTCTTCTTGGGACGTTTTGTTGTAGAGTTTATTTCTACTTGTTTCATTTTGTTTGTTATCTGTATTCTTGTATTTTAGGTTGTTTGTTTGACATTTCACCGTCTACTGACTTTGTCGGCCTCTTGATGAGTCAGACTTGTCTGACCTTCGAATTCTTACCTAATCAAAACAAACAAAATTACTCTGTAATAAACCGGGTCCTGATGTATCGTTGGCATACAATTCTACTTTAGTATGGGACTTGTCTTCGTCCATCGTTTTCGTCCACATCCTATTCGGTTTAGGACTGCTTGGTTTCCCTTTTTGTAGGGTGTGTTTGCCCGAGTTTGCATTGTTGTGTATTATTGTATGTTTCGGTTTTTAGACGGTTCTCCCGTCTACTGACTTGACCGGTCCTCGAGTTTCATATATGTCTAAACTCCAAATTCTTATGTAATAAAAAAAATACTTTTTAATAAATTTTATTTTAAAAAGAATTTTTACACAATTAAATTGATTAATACATAATTCTTCATTAAATCTCTCTAAAAAATTATTAAGGAATATCCTTTTTTTAGTATATCTAGATTTTTCCTACATTAATAAAGATTAAAAGGGAAAATATATTAAGTGAAAAAAATTAACGTCAAAGAGAATATCGTGTCCGATTTCAACTTTGTTCCTCTTCGCTGGTTTTGACCTTCATTCTCTAGTTTGTTCGTGGTGGTTTTGTCTTTGACTCTTTGTTGATTTACTCTATTTTCATTTCTTTCATACTGATTTGTCAGTTGCCGTTCGTTCGACCTCTCATCTCACCGGACATGTCTAGTGAGTTGAATTCTTTTCGATTAAAAAAAAAACAGAATATCGCGGTAAATCTTTTTATCAAATTTCTAACTTATATTAGACTAGTCTTATTACCCGCGTCGTACGCGGTTTTTTTTTAAAAAATTTAGTTATATATAATTTTTATTGATTTAAATAAATTAATAAATTATTTTTTATGATAATTTTTATTTATACATAAAGTAATCTTATTTCATTTTTATATATAAATACATAAGGTTGTTTTGTTAATAAATTATATTTTATTATATTAATTTGATTGAAATATTTTTTTATTAAATTTTATACTTGAAATATTTTAATAAAACTTTCATTCAATCGTAAAATAAATTAAAGTAAAATCATGTTCGTTGAAATTCAATATGCAAACTAAGAGGTTAATTTCACTTATATGTCATTTTCTTGTGTAGTCTAATCCCTTTTAACCGCAATAATTAATAATCTCATATCTTTTATCCAACTTATTTGACCAAATCTGTCTAATTTATTTATTTTTCATGAAATATCGTGCTCTTATTCAACCTCCAAATCAGCAAAAGTAATGTCAAACAAAGTAGAAGGAAAATCGTTTTATAATTCTCTAACAAATAACATTATCTTTTGTAATAAAAAAAGGGTCGGTGTACATAAGAAGTACTACCTCATTAATCTATATCTAATATATCTAATATAATACTAAAGCAAATGCTTCTCAAGCCACGTGGCACACTCTCCTTCACTGTAGGCTTACATGGCGATTTCATATTAAACCTGGACCCACCTTCAATTTAAATTTAAATTAATTAATGATTAATTAATTATTTTTCAATTAATGTATTTTGTTTTACATGTTTGTTTTGGCATTGTTACCGTATTTTTCTAACAAACAAATTTTTACCTTTTTAATTGAATTTTATTTGCCCTTACATGTTTGAGATCCACATGGTGAATTTTCCATAAAACTTCAAATTGAGTCATCGCTCTAACAAAATTCAATGTATATGACTTCATTTCCAATATATACAACTTTGTTTCCCCTAACATTTAATGTTTATGATATAATTATATATATATATATATTTATGAAAAATAGAATCTTCTTATTTAATGGTTATTTGATACACGATTTTTATTTTCAATATAAATGGCAGTTAAATATTTATTGTTAGGGAGTGTTTTGAAAATTAGTTTAAATCAGTAAATAAATTATCTATTTATATATTGTTAAAATAAATTACGTATTTCTCTCATTATGATAGCTTTTTATTAATTTCTATTTAATCTTTTATTAAAAATAGTTGATTTAGTTACAATTAATTACTACTAAAATTAAGAAGCTTTGATTTTTTGTATAGATTCTCTGCTTTAAATAATTATTTCACCTTAATTATTTATTGAATTAAATAATTGTATCTTATGTATTTTTAAATTAATAAATCTAATTAATTTATTTATAATATTGTTTAGAATAATTTATTTATAAGCTAAATACCTAATAATATGTGTAAAACAATCTACTTAATTTATTTTTTAAATTAATAAATCTAATTAATTTATTTATAATATTTTTAGAATAATTAAATTTCCAAGCTAACTACCATGCACTGACACACACATAATTGGAAAAATATTGACTCAATTGTTTAGAATTTCTTTATAAAAATCTATTAATTTTCCTTAAAAATTACCTTAAGTTGTTTTTAATTAAATAAGGAATTGTTTAAACTTTATCTGAATTTAATGACTTTTTTTTACAGTGGGCAAGAAGTAGATCGACAAATCGATCTTGAAGCCATCAAGAGATCGCTTGGATGACCCTACACAGAGGGTCGCCAGTCAAAAAAGAAAAACTATATTTAAGATTACAATTACAGAAATTTAAAATTAAAATGTCTAAAAAATGAAACTCTTTCTCTTCCGATCTGATCTAGCGGCTTAGACGGCTTGCTTGGTTTTGTTGGCTTCGAAAGCGATGACTTTGCTCATCAACCATGTTGCATGTGATGCCTTGGACTTGAAAAGTTGAGATTTGAGAATTGAAAGACAAAAGACATAGATAATTTGTAAATAGGTTTAGTTTGAAGTCTTAGGTTAAGGGGTAAGAAAACGGGGGTTTGTTGTGGGTGTGTGGATGGACCTGAAAGAAGTACAATTCAGGAGCCTGGAAGGTTGGATCTAGGAGAGCGATTCTGGTGCTGAGGCAAGAGCTCCGAACAAGGGAGGACACACTTTTTATTTTTATTTTTTTACCAAAGCCTTCGAGGGAGGTAGGGACACCGAGACTCAGGAGGGCGATGAGGATTGCGCCGGAGGGCGAGGAAGGTGGAAAGGATTGGACAACCACCAGGACACCGACGGACGTGTGGTCAGAGAGGAGGGAGACTTGATATAAATTTTCGTTTCTTTTTGTCATCAAATCTTAACAAAATAGGAAATCTTTTGATTTGTATTACCTTTATTTGATATTTGATTTTATTAGAGATTTTCTCCAATTCAAACTAAAGCCGCACTTTTAAACTTTTCCAATTTCAATCTCTTTTTAATTACATAACCAATTCCATGAAAAAAAAATATAATCTACCAATGAAAGTTTCAATTAATTAATTATTATTTTTAAACAATAATTATGTATAATAATAAAAAATCAAATAGAAAATCTGATTGTTTGGATTTTTAGGTAATATTGCAATTTTTTTATTATTCATCTTATGAAGTTTTTAACCAATTTTCAAAATATTCAAATTTTTGATGGAGTAAAATAAAACCAATTTATTTATCTAATCTCTATCAATCTTTCAAGGGAAGACTCTTTTTCTTTAATCTCTCTTTCTATATATAAGGGCTTGGGTTTTCATTCACATCATACTAATCAAAATTTCAATTATCCACAATAAAATTCCAAACTCCTACTTTACTTTATGTTTGTTGTAAATTGTGTATTTGAAAATATCCTAATATGCTTAAGAATTGGTTTTATTTGAAGATAAATTATGATCACACCTTAAATTAAAACACTAATATATTATTACACTAATTTATTGGCTATTTCATTATATTTTTTTTTGAAAAACTACAACTTATTTAAAATAATTTGGTGAAGAAATTATTTGATATGCAAAAAAAAATTGTTGGTTCATCCATTATACATATCTATATCTATAAATAAATAAATAAAAGGCAATATCTATAAGATTCGATGGAAATCAAGTATTTTATCCAAGTGGTTACGTGGGTTATTGGATTTTATTTTTATCGCGACATTTTGAGTCGTGATTTATTTTATTCTTATTAAGTTTTAGATTAATTTTTAGATATGACCTTAACGAATGAAAATAAGTTCAAATATGATCATTTCCTTATTTTCTAAAACAGATTATTTAACCTACTTTTTTTAACACCTCTGTTATTAGATAGTTTTTGCTCATTTATTTTTTAATCATATTATCTACAAATTTATCAAGCATATTTTTCAATCTCTTTCTATTTCTCATACGAAACCTCCCATAAAGGCGCACAAGAGATTATTTTTTTAATGATTTTCAAAATCAATCTTTTTTTTTCTCTATTTCATGTTGTTGCTTCTTTATTAACCAAAGTCATTACTCCTTATATTGTTTATATTTTGTTTATTTTACCCATTTCTTCTTTGTGATCCATTAAAATATTAATTTTTTCTAACTTTTATGATGCATGATAGGAAAATTAAGGAAGTGCAGCACAATGAAATCCAAACACACAAATATTCAATTTCATTTATGAACAATGTTCTTTATAATTAAGCTTTATTGTTTGTGTATAACTATATCTATGATTGCGCCAATTTGTGTTACAACACATGCTTTAAATAATTAGATGTCAAAATAATTTGAATTGATTTTGTTTTATGTTTATCTGCAAAACAACATTGAGTAGAATAGTCATCGAAGAACTGGAATTTGAAGATCTAGATTAATTCTTTCAAATAAATATTGTAGAATTCATTGATGTTTCTTTCTGTAGGAAAACTTAAATTGAAATTTATTTTCATTTATAATTAATTGTAGCTTATGATGAGATAATATGATGTTTTATGTGACACTCTCAAAGCAACAAACATCAACTCGCTTTTAGGAACTTTCACGGCTTTTTGTTTCAAATTTAACAACGTGGTTTATCATACATTAGATGACGGTCTTTAATTAATTTTAAACACTCATGTGAATTCATAGCAATTAAGTTATAATTTACAATTAATATGCATAATTATCTATATTCACTTCATTATCACTGCTTCTTATGGCATTAGATTCCAATTAACTATGTTTGAATCTATTTTTATTTTCAAATACAATATACAAAAGATAAGCTCGTGTGGCTTAACCCTCATTCAATTTAATCATGTATATTAAAGTATCATCTTGATGTTTTCCCTGTCACACTATCCTAACTTTTTAACTCGATCTCAATTTTATAATTGTTTCATTGATCATTCAATTCCTTATATGCAATAAAATTGAAAATTTAGTTTTGTCTTCTTAGTTATTATCTCCAAGGTTTCTCTATCTTATGAATGATTCATTTAGAATGAATCAAATGGCTATTTTCACCTTTTATTACACAATTTCTAATATGAATCTCTCCATTTTTATTGTTTTCATCATCTAGATGCTTTGAATTATGTTTATATTATTTTATTTTTTTGCTAAATTTGGATGTAAAAATTGCAGGTCAAGTCATCTCCAGAGGGAGAGAGTACTGATGTCATCACTTGATTACAAATATGATTAGAGGGGAAAGTATTGGTGTTATCATCTATTACATGTTTAACTTAAAGGAGATAAAAACAATAGTTATCTATATTTAATTAGTGATATCACATTTGTAAACTTAATGTGATATATATGAATATTAACATGTTCACTAGATTACAAATTGTATGTCAAACATAAAATATATCTAAAAAACCTATAATTATATATTTTATATAAAAATAATTACATTTTTTAAACAAAAAGCCCGTGCCTTGGGCACGGGTACTATACTAGTTATAATACTAAAGGAGAAGTCGCCTACGACATGTGGCGGCTTCTCCTTTAAAGTAGGATTTATATATAGATTTTTTTAATTAGTAAGATTTTTTTATTTATTATTAAGATTTGTTAGTTATTTTTTTATAGATTTTTTTATTAGTAGGATTTGTTATTAGTTGTTAAGATTTGTTAGTTAGAAAATATCATCTCATATATATATATATATATATATATATTAATTAATTAATTAATTAATTAGTAGGATATAATCTTAAAGTAGGGTTTTTTTTAATTAGTAGTTTTTTTTTAAAAATTATTTGTTAAGATTTGTTAGTTAGAAACTTCTGATTTGATCTCATCGATGATCTGGGAGCATACTCGCAATCTCGTATATAGTATTGATTTGGTGTACGGTAAGTATCCCCTCCTCCGACTCTCTGCAGGATAAATTTCTGCCTTACGAAAACAGTCGGTTCAAAGCTTAGATCATATCCAACGCGATGTCAAATAAGAAAGACAGGACGCCCATAGACAACAATAATAGTAGGGTGAAAAGGAGAGGTATGTTAGATATTTAATTTAGACGTGTGTTTTCGTATATGATATTTTTGTTATGAGATATTACAAGTTTTTTATCATATGTAAAATATTTTGATCTATACTGCCATTTGATCTCCAAAAAACGTAAAATATTTTGATTTATACTGCCATTTGATCTCCAAAAAAATAATATTGTCGTTATATACTACGTACTATTGTTGCCATCTCATATAGTATATATTTAGAGTTGCAATATAACGTGATAACAAATGAGCAAGTCAATTATAAAGTGACTGATTATTAACTGATTAAACATGATGAAACAGGATTCCCTCTTTCAAATATTTCAAATATGTCGTTTCTAAAAATATTTCATTTATCGTTTTAGCTAAGTTCATGCTTGCTTGCCGTCAAATATATTTACACGGGATTTAGGATGCTGATATTAATTCTATACCATCTGACTTTGATGTGCTCGATCATAAATAAGAAATTTTTGTTTAAAGTCGAGGTCACCAAGAAATCCATCGAAAACAACCATAGTGGTTTCGATATTTTAAAGTTTAGCGATGATTCATCACTTATTAAAAAGTATACGAAGATCGTTGCTAAAAGGTAAACATTAATGCTTATATAAATTATTATTTAATCAATTGCATGTGCACTTTCTTAGAGTAATTCACATGTTATTATTTTATCTTAGTCCTTATACTTAATCCTTATATATATTATCTCAAAGATGAGGGACATACCGATAATCTATCGAATCCAAGTGATGCAATCTCTATTTCAAAGATTACGGATGATTCAGTTCTGGTATCTGAATGTTCTGGTACAAAGATATCTATTTAATCCTTCAGTACATATATAAATAATAATCATTAATTTGGTTCTCTTTATATCTTATCATTACACGATTGTTTCCCCCGTGTTAAAGAGGGAAAGGAGGTGGTTGTTCCCGTAAAACGTAAACTTCGCTATGTGGTTAAAGAGGGAAACGATTGCACCCAATCATTAGCACATATAAAAGGAATATAAGTAGTTGTGATAAAGGAGTCATGCGCATATCATTGTGTGAAACAGGAAAATGCTCCTAAGGTATCATGTTTCAAGGGGACGGTAAGCTACATAATGTATGCAAAGATAATCATGCTACATAATGTATGCAAAGATAATCATGCGAGTGCTTTATAGCTATCGTGATGTGTGTGTGGACATGCGAGGTGTCAGATTATTCATTTGCGGAAGCATTAAGAATGTTAGGAGACATGCAGAAACAACATCGAGTGATGAGTTGATAGGCACACATTGATAATCACATAATGCTTAACATGCGTCGAAAATAGGCACTAACTCTATAATTGGGTTTATCAATTCCTAAACAGTTAAAGGATCGCATATCAGAGATGTTGGGAAGAATACAAGACCTCGCGGAGTCTATCCTACGTGAGAACAGGTCATAAAGCATATAGAGCATGAATACACACAAGCCATAATTCATGGGTTCTATAAGATATATTTTAACATGATAAGATGCATGGCTATGCAACATAGGTTACATGTTCATTTGGCAACTAGCACGGATGCATTTAAGGGGTCAACTAATCGTAACGTGACCATATGAGGACAAGGGGGAATTATGGCGGAAACAACAATATGAGCTTAAGATAGTACGACTTCACATGAATATAAAGCATGTAAGTACACAAGTATAAATTGACAGTATACAACCAAGGCATGTATTTAACACATGAATATACCAAGTCACATCGCGATCCTACATGATGCTAGCAATACATGATAAGACATGGATATCTTTTACAGAGTGAACAAGAGAACATCACGGACGATAGATTATAATCATGTTAGGAATGAACCATCATAAAAGGGCATGAAATGGTACAACAACTATCACATCATAGGACAATCATATTCACGTGATGAAGCAAGCATGACAATTTATCACTCAGCGAGTCATATTGGAATTCATAAGCCCTATAGGATACTACCAGCACATATCGAATATGAGTACAATCAAGGTACTTTGACTAGACTCACCCTAGGATTCAGGTGCCATTTATATGCGAAAACATAATACTAACTCATGATTCGTACATACGTTCATTCGATTAGCACTATAGTTTGCAAAAGGCCAAATAAGCCACACTGTAATAATCTAGAAGCATGATAAACATATAGCGAAGTATAACATGGGCCTAAAGCAAGATAGCTAGGCATAGATGTAATGGTAGACAATTATAGGTCCGTGCAATATCTAAACAGCACATGCACAAAATATAAAGTCATGCATTCAGGGAAATACAAAAGGATACCACTGAGTAGGAGAAAACATCACGGAAATCAGGAAGGTAAGCATGCTATGGTTTAGTGGTCATAAAGGCACGAGGAGTAGCAAGAGTGAGACTAACATGCTAAGGGTCACACTATGATGATCCTAATCCAAGAGAGTGAGTAAACATCATGCATTCATGCGAGTTCATAACTTGTGACATATGTGTTTAATCAATCATTAGTATAATGATGCGGGGAACCAATGAAATCAAGTTGTGCATGCATGGGGGATATGACATGAATACAACAAAGTATGACATGAGACCTAAACAAGGTGACCAAGCATGAATATATAATGACTTGCAACCACAAATCCACATTAAGGATCATCATAATATGTGTTGGGAATACCACATCATGTCAAGTCATGCATATACGAAACCAGGAATTATAGTGGTGTGTGCTCGTGCGGCGTGTCAGGTCATATATTCATGAAAACATGTGAGAAGTATGGAGGTCATCATGGCATGACAGTTGGGTAAGTATATTGGAAATTAGGCATCGTATAAATCAGGTTGAGCATGAAGTTGTTACACACACCCATCAAGTAAAGAATTCATTCTATCAAGATATCAAAATGGAATGATCACACTACCATGGGCCTATGTGCAGAGGGAACATCAATCATGCAATCAAGGATGAAGCAACTAAGATAATCCCACAGAGATCTACAAGGACGACTCTGACTCACTTCTATGACTCATTTTCCGTGGAATACTCGTGTAACTCTCGAGTAGGGCAGAAAAGGGTTCATGTAGTAGCGTACTCCCATACAACCTCAAATGTGGTTATTCCTCCCAATTTCCCATACAACATACCGACATCACAATGAGAGCTCAATAAAGACATTTAGTGGGGTCAGGAAAAGAAGACCAAAGAAGAAAGTAGTCAACTTAAGGGGTCGAAGGCGATCCCACGAGGACTGGAATCCCGACTCTATAATGACAGAAGGTCTCCCCCGCTATTCCATTCAAGTAGGCATTTAACACATGTTTCATAGTCAAAATATCATCCAGGTCTCCAATTTAAGCAAACAGCACTCAGCATAGAACAATCAACAATCAAGCTATCCTATGGGCCGCCCTTCGAGAGGCGAAGTAACCGGAGGGGAAAAAACCTCACGGTCTCTACCTAACTCGCCACTCCAGCCTACCCGTTCCCAACTACATCCAATAGGGATGGTCTAGCGCCTTCACTACCCCTTCATTTCCCTTTGTTTGATTACCAGATTTATTGAGTCAAGTTCATATTTAGTCCATTTGAGTTAGCCATATTAAATTCATTTTGCCCTTTTTAAAAAAATTTTGAAAAACCATTTGAAAGCCTTGGGCCATTTTCAAAACCACTTCAACCTATCATACTCGGTTTGCATAACCTAAGCTCTGATACCATCTTTGTAACGGCCCGGGATTATGATTCCCGGGTTACGTTTCGAGGGATGAAACCCCTCGTTAGGGTCAAAACCAAATCAATAAGCGTATTTATCGAAATCTAATGTTAGACCATTTCTTTGCAATCGCCCAAGAGAGTTCCCATGTTATAGAAGCGAGGAACAATCATGTTGCAAACAAACCTAAAAAAATATGTATGCGGGGCGGTGTCAGATCGAAGCCCTACGCAATATAATCCCAAACAAGCAGACACATACACACGCTAGTCCTAATAAAGATGCTTCTAGATGCAAGGCGGAATATTAACACACTAGCATGGTCCTAAGATCAAGTGCATAAATATAATAAGGCCTTAGCACCGAATACCAAGTGGTATATCCCTCTCCTACCTCCACCCCCTTCCGATAGGGCGGAGACTGGCCAGCTCGTGAATGCATTCCGTATAATCGGGTGGCACGCATGCCCAACCCGTATCCACAATAAAGCCCGCAGGCATCTCATAATATAAGGAAGTTCATGACTCGATTGACTCAGGACGGGACCCGATGAGACTAGGTCTTCCTATAACCCTAGCAATGACTCTAGTTACTTCACAGATAACGGCCGTTCTGTTTACAAAAGCAATGAGTAAACGAATGCTTAATCATGAGTGCAATCCTAGCAGGATACTACATGACATGCTTTATTATGAATGCAAGCACCTAGTATGCACATGGCTACAAGCAGGGAGATCTCTTTTCGAATCTGAGTGAGCTCATATAGGAACTCACCTGGAAGTGCAGAACAGCAAAAGGAAACAACTAAGTATACAGAAAGCCAACATGTCACAGATGATCACCTAACACATATATAAGTAATATAAATAAGTCTACTTCTAATGTTACTTAAAGTATATAATATCACACACAGGTCATCAAATTTATTCACCAAGTTAGGCAAGGTAAGTCATTTTCCCAAGATTTCTCAAAACTCTTTTAAAACCTCAAGTTAGATTAAATCACCATTCAAAACGCTTTCTCAAATCATCCAAAAATTCATTTATAAAACATTACCCTTTCATCAACTTATTTTATTATTATTTCAATACAAATCCGACAAGGTTAGTATATTTCCAAAATCCTCTAAAATCCCAACCATTTTTATTTAATAAAATCACCCCTTTTTAAATTACCAAACATGCCCCTTATTTTGTAAAAATTACAAATCGACCCCTTTTATTTATTAAGTACCAAACCGAGCCCATCTTTTCCTAAAGCCCCAACCGAATCATCCTCATTTTAAAAGACCCCCAACCCATTTGATTTTCCAGAAATTAATTGGGCCCAAATTCATTTTCTTAAAATCAATTAAATCTGGTCCAATTTCATTTGCTTTCTTGAAACAACAGCCCGACCCAACATTTGTTTTGTCTAAAGAAATAGGCCCACTCTCAGCTCTCTCTCTCTCTCACACAGCTCCGAAATGAGAAGGGAGGAAATAAGGAGTGAGGAATCAAGGTGCTCGGGGTACTTGAAAACGGAAGCAAGGGTGCTCTCGGTGGTGTTCGGAACAGAGAATGAGTTGTTGCTCAGTGGTGGTGGGATGGTGTAGTGGTGACGGTGGCTGAGCGGGCAAAGCTCACGGTACAGGGAAGATAATGGGGGAGAAGGGCCAAGTGGGGGGGGGGGGTTTGTTTTCTTTTGGATTTGAATAAAGGATAAGGAGATGAGGTATGAAATTGGAATCAACAGGAGGGGGTGGGCAGTGGTTTGACTGGGAATTCAGAATAAGACAAGGGAAAGCAAGGTTAAGGAAAGAGCCCGCCTGATTCACTGGTGCACTAACGTGCTCAACTCAGTCTTCTTCCCTAAATATCCCAACATCCATCTCAACCTTATCTTTAAACTATCCCAAAATGAGATTCGAAATTACCCGAAAAATAAATTCTAAAACCCGCTCTCTTGATCTTATCTCGACTACATTAAAATGATTTTTTTTTCAATCCGAATTAAATCCGTTTTTTTTTGTGAAAATCCGAGCCTTTACATGTCTAGGTGATACTTTGTGATTATGAATTAATGATGTATGCCAGATCTTCTATTATGCTGTTCTGCATAGCCAGGTGAGTTCTTATATGAGCTCACTCAGATTCGAAAAGAGATCTCCCTGCTTGTAGCCATGTGCATACTAGGTGCTTGCATTCATAATAAAACATGCCATGTAGTATCCTGCTAGGATTGCACTCATGATTGAGCATTCGTTTACTCATTGCTTTTGTAAACAGAACGGCCGTTATCTGTGAAGTAACTAGAGTCTTTGCTAGGGTTATAGGACGGCCCAGTTCCATCGGGTCCCGTCTTGAGTCAATCTAGTCATGGAACTTCCTTATATTATGAGCTGCCTGCGGGCTTATTTGTGGATACGGGTTGGGCATGCGTGCCGCCCGATTATTATGGAATGCATTCACGAGCTGGCCAGTCTCCGCCCTATCGGAAGGGGGTGGAGGTAGGAGAGGGATATACCACTTGGTATTCGGTGCTAAGGCCTTATTATATTTATGCATTTGATCTTAGGACCATGCTAGTGTGTTAATATTCTGCCTTGCATCTAGAAGCATCTTTATTAGGACTAGCGTGTGTATGTGTCTGCTTGTTTGGGATTATATTGCGTAGCGCTTCGATCTGACACCACCCCGCATACATATTTTTTTAGGTTTGTTTTGCAGCATGATTGTTCCTTGCTTCTGTAACGTGGGAACTCTCTTGGGCGATTGCAAAGAAATGGTCTAACCTTAGATTTCGATAAATACGCTTATTGATTTGGTTTTGATCCGGCTCTGTCGTGGCACCCTCTTGTATTACACCTTGATTCCACTATTTGCATGACTGTTGGTTTTCCATGCTTAGACTTATGACAGGTACAGGGGACTTCTCCGGAGATTCCAACGATCCCTTCGAATTTTGGGTATGAAATCCCACTTGAAAACGTTAGAGTAGAATTTCAAACATTCAACCTGTACTCGGGGCGCAAGATCCTAACGAGGGGTTTCATCCCTCGAAACGTAACCCGAGAATCATAATCCCGGGCCGTTACATTCTATATATTGCAATCTCTTATATATATAGATTGACTTGTGGGTGCAGTACGTGTATGCCGCATCCCGCATCAAAAGAAGGAGTACAACTGAGACTATATCAGATCGTCCACGATGACATGTATATACTAATGGTAAGGTGTTCATAGAGAACAACGAAGGTTTAAAAGAGAGGTACGTGAAATATTTAATTTATGCGTGTGTTTTACATATATGATCTTTTTGTTATCGGACATTATAAGGATTCATCTTTTCATTTTATTTTTTTTCAATCGATGAAAACATTGATGGTAGCAACCGATCGTGAAAATTTCATTATATGGATGAGTTACTACCAAAAAAACTAAACATCACACGAATCCGTTGGAATATTATTGCTCGTGTATTAAGAATATCGAGATCACTAAACTACAATGATCCTGACTAAGTTCATTCCATTGACATGATTTTAATAGATGAAAAGGTAATTGTGTTTAACGATCGATTAGTTTGTTTACACTATAAATTTATTTGCACGCGTAAACATTTGAATTTACACTTATGTGCAGAGCTCAAAGATACAAGCGTCCATTACCAAAAACTATTTAAACAAAGTCGAGCACATGAAAGAAATGCTTACTTTTTTAAATTTTTGCTTATTTTTTAACTACTTAGTAATACTTATAATATTTTTTAATTATCTCAATTTGATTCCAATTATTAAAGTTTCTATTTAGCCTTTTTATTTTCATTTTCATTATTCAATATGTTATGAACTGCTTATTTGTTTACTATACTTATAATATTTATGTCAAAAATAATGAATGAAATTATATAAACATATATTTTTAAACAAAAATCCGTGCAATGCACGGGATACTGAGCTAGTTAATTATGAAAAGATAAGTGGTTGGAGATCCCAACTTTTTAAGTATTAATCTTTTTAAGTTTATGATTTAAATATACAATTCAAAGATCACAACATGGGTAATATATATATGTATTAATTAAAGAACTACGTAAGTACCGGCCAATTTTTTGAACATAATGGAGACAAATTGATGTAAATCTGACCAACAACACGAGTGAAACACCCCCAAGAAAAGCCCAACCATGAATTTCTCCAAAACCTTACCAATTAACTAAACCCCCCAATCTTATAGGGTTAAATGTTATGAGGTTGAAACCTTATTCCAAAATCCAATTTTTTGTTTGAAAAAAAAAAATATTATAACGATATCTCTATTCCAATCTAGATTCAAATGAATTCCTTCTTTTTTTTAGACAAATATACTGCAATTATGTGGTTGGAGCTACAACACATAGTGTGACACTATGTGTAACGCAAAAATATTTGGGGTATTTTTTAATAATAAAAAAAATTATAAAATTATATTTAAATTTTACATGTCAAATAACATATATTTATATAATTTTTTAATATAAAATAATTTTTTAAAAAATATTAAAATTAAAAGAGTCATTGTTTTATAATATTAATTATTATAATACTTATTAAAAATACCATTTTATATTAAAAAAGTATATAAATATATATTATTTGGCATGTACAATATAAATATAATTTTTTTATTTTTTTCTAATTAGAAAAAACCCTAAATATTTTTATGTTACACATAGTGTCATACTATGTGTTGTATAGGATCCTACTCCGGGAGAAAATGGTGCACATAGCAGAATAGTTGTCATCCTTTAAAAAAAATCAAAGACACTTTTTAGTTTTACCCATGGAACCGAGTTAAAAGGGATGATTTTTTAGCCAAAAAAAAACTTGTTTTAATTAAAATAAAAAATGGTTGCAACGACCAAACTATGTGATTGTTCGCTGCAACTTAGTGAATATATAGTCGATACGAAAAACAATTATGGACTACATGGTAAATTTATCTTTTGCTAAATAAAATTCTAATTAATGAGGCCAATGGTAACCTATATCTATATATCTATCTATCTATATCTAATATCTAATATCTAATATAATTAATACTACTGTAAAACACATGTTGAAGATGTCACTTGGAAGTTTTCCCATGAAAATAGGCTTATGTGTCAATTTATCCTCAATCATATTTTTATTTTTGATTAGGTAAAAATTTGGATAAGGGACTTATCCAAGAGCATCCAGGCGGATGAGATCCTGGAGATCTTTGTTGTTTGTTATGTGTACCCCATAGGCAGAATGGCTAAGGTGTGCAACCTTATCAGCCACTCTGTTGCCTGCGCGGGGTATATGAGAAAAGGAGACTTTTCTCATATTTTGTAAGATGGCCTGTATATCTGACAGGCACATTTCTACCTCCCAGGGGCATTTTTTACCATGTTTGAAATAATCAATAATGATTTTTGAGTCACCCTCAATAATTATACTTTGTATATTCAATTTTCTGGTTTCCAGTATCCCCAGTCTCAAGGCGGCAGCTTCAGCCTTGAGGGGTGATTGACGTCCTAGCCGCTGGTATGATATTTGGATAGGATTACCATTCCAGTCCCGAATGATGATACCAGCAGAGCTTGTACCATCAAGCAAGGAAGATCCATCGAATTTGATTTTGTATTCACCAGGCGGTGGTTTTACCCACTTCTTGTGTTTCGTCTTTTCCTGTCAATGCTTGTTTTTATGTGATTCCCGAGCAGTTAGAGGTTCTCCGGTCCAGAGATTGTCCTCAAGCGTAGAAGCTCGAACCCAATTATTCAAATGCTTGGAGCAGAACGCCTCAATTACGTTCCCTGGCGAAATCTGTTGATTCCGAAAGACAACCCCATTTCGGAAGTACCATATGCCCCACCATTTTGTGACCACCTTTTGTATTTTTGCTTTTGGTAGAGTTCGTAACCAAC
Organism: Persicaria maculosa; assembly: GCA_963922045.1. Classification (NCBI taxonomy): domain Eukaryota; kingdom Viridiplantae; phylum Streptophyta; class Magnoliopsida; order Caryophyllales; family Polygonaceae; genus Persicaria; species Persicaria maculosa. Next base: position 16,209,722 of record OY998258.1, read on the forward strand.
TCAGCAACTCTCCTACATCTCTGTTCCTGGTAACTGTCTGTCGTAGCATGTGGAATTCTGTCTGAATTATGTGACACGTAATTAGTTCTGGGATGCATTCAGTTAAGATGTGGATATCATCCTCTTCACTGTCGAGGCATCTGGCACATGACAAAGGTATGGGCACCCCACGTGATGCCAACCTAGACTTCGTAGGTAGGCCGTAGTTGGAAATTTTCCATAAGAAGTTTTTTTATTTTTGGAGGGAAGTCGAGCTTCCAAATCCAGGTGAAGTCTCTGCTTCCCCTGGATCCTTCGTTCGTGAGGAATTTGTATGCAGAAGACGTGGTAAACCACCCATTTTTATCAGGCCACTAGTAAAGTCTATCTTCAAGGGTCGATACCGGCAGCGGAATTGCAAGAATTTCATGTACTATCGGTGCTGGAAGCACCCTTCTAAATTTATCCGGCCACCATTGACCATTTATAATATAATCCTTAACTAACTCATCCATATCAGCTGGAGTTGGGCAATCAGTCCTTGTGCAAAGTGGAGTATCCCGTATCCAGTTATCCGTCCAGAATTTGACGGAGGCCCCATTGCCAATAGACCAGATAAGCCCCGATTTAAATTTATCAAGCAGATTCGCTAGCTTTGCCCATTGCCAAGACATGTTCCCCTGTTTTGTGTATTTTAGAATGTTTTCATTCTTTAGGTACTTGTGATTGATTACTCTGACCCATATATTGTCTGGTTCTGCTAGCACTTTCCAGAGAAGTTTTAGTTGTAAGGCCTCATTCATCTCCTTGGGTCTTCTAATTCCTAATCCTCCAAGTTTCTTCGGTTTACAGATTCTATTCCACCCAATAAGGGGCCTATGTTGCGCATCCTTGTTCTAGAAAAAACTTCTGTTCATCGTGTCCAGCTCCTTGTGCATTGTGGCTGGGAGCATGAAATTTTGCATTGTGTATAAAGGCTTTGCTGTTAGATTTGCGCCGATCAGAGTAGCCCTCCCCTGTTGAGATAGCGCATCTGCTCTCCATTTACTCAACTGGTCTTTGGTTTTTGTGATAACATCCTTAAAGGTCTCTTTGTTTACTCGTCCGTTTATAATCGGGCAGCCTAAATATTTCTCAACAGAATTTGAATGGGCGATACCCAAGGTACCACCTAACTCAGAAATTCGTGACCGGGCAATCCCGGAGGTAGCCTGGAAAGCGGATTTGTTATAGTTTACTTTCTGTCCTGATATCTGGCAATAATCATCAAGAATCTCCCTAGTCTTTCGACATGCATTAGTGCTTCCTTTGAGGAAAATTATGGTATCATCCGCAAACGCAAGAAATGGCACTGAAGGTCCACTGTTTCCAAATCTGAATCCCACTTCTTTTTCCGGGGCCCTGGCCTCTGACATCAGTTTGCGGGCTAAAATTTCAGCACCAAGAATGAATAGGAAAGGGGATAGGGGATCACCCTGTCGTAAACCTCTTGTGGGTGTAAACAGATCCGTGGGCCCATTGTTGATGAATACCGAAAAAGAGACTGATGTAATACATTCCTTGATCCAGTTAACAAATGTTTGATGAAACCCAAACTTGTTCAAGACAGCTTCCGTGAATTCCCAGTCAACCCTATCGTATGCCTTTTCCATGTCTAATTTCAGGGCAAGCCACCCTTCTTTACCCTTTCTAGTTTTGAAGGAGTGAAAGATTTCATGGGCTATAAGAACATTATCTTGGATGGCTCTGTCAGAGACAAAAGCACCCTGAAGCGGGTTGACCAGTTTTCCCAAGACTTTCTTTATTCGTTCTGTTAGGATTTTTGTTATTATTTTATAGACTGTGGAACACAAACTAATGGGCATGTAGTGGCCCGTTGTGGTTGGGTTATCATTTTTTGGCAATAATGTAATAAATGTGTGATTTATTTGTTTGAGTATTCTTCCAGAGAGGAAGAAGCTTTCAACTGCTTTGGTCACAGAAGGTCCCACAATGTCCCAATACATCTTATAAAATTTAGCTGTCATACCATCCGGTCCTGGAGCCTTGTTCTTTCCTAGACAAAAAACTGCATTTTTTATTTCGCCATTAGACGGAATTGTTATTAGCATGTTGTTTTCTTCTGCAGTGATATCTGGAGAGATTAATGTAAGGAATTCATTTAGTTTTGTTTTGTTGATTGGTTGTTTTGTAAATCGCTTCTGGAAATCGCTTCTGATTTCATTATTTATGTTTTCTTCACCCATTACCTGAGTACCTTCTGAAGTAGTTATGCTTCTGATGAACTTTCTGTTTCTTTTTCCAGATGCAACTCTATGAAAGTATCCTGTGTTTGAATCTGATAGTCTAATGTGTTTTGTCTTTGCTCTTTGGTTCCAATAAAGTTTCTGAAACAGAAGCAGTTTCTCCTTCTTTTTAATCAAATTTCCTTCTTTCTTTTGTACTTTGTGGCATCCACTTTGTGATGTTTGTTGTTGGAGTTGGAGTAATTGTTGTTCCACCTTTTGGAGCTGTTTGAAAATATTTCCAAACGTATTTTTATTCCATTCCTTCGCTTTGTCCTTTAACAATTTAGTTTTCCGAACAAGTTGGAACATTGTCAAACCATGACACTTAAATCGCCAAGCTAATTCAATAGGAAATCCTTGTGTTGTAACCAGCTGTTCTCAAATTTGAAAGGTGGTGGTTTAAATTTTTGACTGGTAGCTAATTCAATAGTAATTGAACAGTGGTCAGAAGAAGAGAAGGCTCCATTTTTTGTGCAAATGGTCGGGTATTGGTGTAGTATATCATGCTGTACTAATACACGATCAAGTTTTTCTTTTATATTTCCATATTCTATTTGCGTTTTTCTCCAAGTGAACTGATTCCCCCACGCCGGAATATCTTCCAGGGAGCATTGGTTCTTGATTTCGGCAAGCCTGACAAATCTGCGCGGATGCGTTACCGCACCACCATCTTTATCTGCAAAGTTTCCAATTTCATTTAAATCACCCATCACAATACATGGTAGGGTAGCTTGTGTTATTGTTTCGATGACAGGGTTCCAGAAGGTTGTTTTATCTTGTTCATGGGGGGGCGCGTACACAAACCATATAAAGCATGAGAAATTGTCAGTGATGTTAGTGTATTTTATAACAATGGTTCTGGGCATTTGTCAGTGATGTTAGTGTATCCTCAATCATGGTCCCACCATCCTAATTAATTGATTTTACAAATTAAATAACTTTATTATTTACCCAATATATTTATTTCAAATTGAATTGGTTGTTAATGTTTTTATTTATTTTTAAAAAAAATTCTAACAAATTATACACAAAATTATTTATTCAAACTCATCGATTATTTATTTAAATAGATAAATATTAATAGCTTCTGCTAGAAGTCAAATTTTCTTAGATCAAATCTTTTCCGATTTAATTATCTAATATTGAAAAAAGCAATATATGAGCGAATGAGTGAAATGTGAGAAATCAAAAGAAGAAGGAATGTGGTATGAAAGTTTGGAAAGTACTCCATTTCCCCGGATCATTAGCACCACATGGCCAAAAATTGCCCACCTTTAGCCTTTTACCAATCTACTCCTTATTGAGCTTAAATTAAAGTACTCTTGATTCTTAATGCTTTGTCACTTATGAATTGTTTTGCATAACCCTCCTTTTGTGAGTAAATGTTGCTTTTTGATTGCACATGTATGGATTTGTGACACTAGTACCTTTTCGATGATGGTAATTGATTGTAGGGACATATGGCAATGAATCTAAGATGTTGAGAGTTTTTGATTTCTTCCCCTGTATGACAATTAAAAGTATTGCTTGATGACAAGTAAGCGTAAGTATGGGGTGTTTGATGTGAGCCTAATTTGCCATGTTTTATACTTACTTTTATATCGATTTCTGCATGCATTTCATACATTTGGGTTTGAGAAGTACAGATTCTATGTAGTTTATGCTTATTTGCCAAATTATGGAGTCTACACTAGTTTCTGTTGTATTTCGTAGAAACCGGACGCACTTTGGAACTTAATGGAAAGCCATGAAGAAGCTAAGAATGGTGCAGCTGGAGGAAAGCCCACTTTTCACCATTCATCATGTCTTCATGAGAGTTTTTTTCCTCGAAAAGAGCTTTCCAACTCATGTTCATATGCGTCAATTGGACAAACGACGACTCGAAAAAGTGCATTTCAAGATGGAGCAGAATGCTGAGAGACAAAGAGAGGTCGATTTCGACCTATACTGGTCGATATCGACCAAAATCAAGTCGAAAATCCTGCCAGAGCCGAAATCGAGTTGTCAGAAGAAGAATCCGAGAAATCAACTCGATATCGACCAAACTTGGTCGATATCGACCAACCTTCAGAGGACGATTTCGAGCAGTCCGAGTGCTGAGCTGGTTTTCTTCCACATGAAGCAAGAGATATTCTATCAATTCAATGGAAGATTTATCAAGTCAAGAAGGATCTATCCACTTTAGATATAGTTTCCTTATAGATTTAATTGTTTTATTTCCCCAAATTTAATCTTAATGTTATTAGATAGATAAATTTAGATATAGATAGATATTTTTTTACTAGATTAGCTAGGGAATGAAGCCTATAAATAAAGCCTTAGGGGCTGAGTTTTATTCATTCAATTCTAGTTCCAATTAGTTACATAGAGAGAGAGAGAGAGAGAGAGAGAGAGAGAGAGAGAGCTTGTGGCGAGAGAAGGTGGAGTGTTGAAAGACGATTTGGCTTCGATCGGTTGTAAGCTTTCTTTGATTTTATTTAATGCAATTTAGTTCCCTTTTGTTATTGATATGTTTCTTGATGATGAAGAGCGAGTAGTCACCCAACTTCTAGGGTCGGGGTGAGCCCGACGGTAGCCATGTAAGGTGATGCGGTAAAGGTACAATCTTTTGATGCGAATTCGTCTTCTATCCCTACGAGCATGATTCTTTTGCGAGAGTTGAAGGTGATCCTTGTTTGTGTTATTGAAGCGAAAGTGATCTTAATGCAACTTGGATTAATTATGTGAAAAAGGGTTAGTAACAGTTAGGGTTTATGCGAAAGCTTCTATATTCCTATTTGTTAATAACGAAATTTATTTGATGAAAAACATGATCTTTTATGCCTTTATGTGTTATTTTGCATGGTTATCGTTGTGGTGTTGAAACCCTGATCTTGGAAGTCTTTAGTTTATTTGATTTATTTCATCAGTTTTGAGTTTTGTCTTGCGAAAAGCTTCGAATTTTAGTTTCTGTGTTAGTCGAAATTGAGCACTGTTGGTCGAAATTCGTGGTCGATATCGAGTAGGTAGGTCGATATCGACCGTTTTCGTTTTTTGTTCGTTGTTGCTTTCTGCTCTATTTTGCAGTTTCTGTCGACAGTGTGGTCGATATCGAGCTTTTAGGTCGATATCGAGTGCTCTTCTGGTCGATTTCGTGCTGAGATCTGGGACTGAAAAGGCGGGCGCTGACACGCTTCCTCGTGGATACGATCCTGACTACCTACTACTACAACGGGAGGAAGTCTTGTATTTATTTGCTGAGACAGGGAGTCAGTTTGCTTTATATTTTATTTATATTTCATACTTGACACATCCTCCTGCAACAACAAATTTGGCGTCGTTGCCGGGGAAGGAATCAATCGCGCCCTTTTTAGATCCTTTTATTTTTCTTTATATTTGTTTTTGCTTTTTAGTTCTTTTTTACTTGTTTCTTTTTGCTTTTGTTTTTCAGGTGCATGCGAAGAACTGATCGCACACCCATAGATCCTATTCTCGAACCAGAACGTTTCTTCCATCTTCAGCAAAGGCTTAGGAGGAGACTTATGGCGACTCCACCCAGGAGGAGAGTTATGGCGACTCTGCCTACGGATAGAGGAATTTACCACCAGAGAAGCAGAACACGCCCGACGAGAGGCGGAATATGCACAGAACCAGCAGCGGTGGGAGGCAAGGATAGATCGCGAGATCAATGCGAGGAGGGAACTTGAGGAGAGGATTGGGCATGTCCCAGCCAACGCAAAGCAGTATCTGCATCCTACTCTGGAAGTTCCAAAATCGTCGATCGTTCTTCCCGCTATTAATTTTTAAATCCGTCCTTCTTTTATTACTGAAATTAGGAAGAGTCAATTTAGGGGAAGAATCAATGAATGTCTTTTAGAGCATATCACCACTTTTATAGACTTATGTGAAGCTACAGCAGATGGTGCTAATTTAGAATAATTAAAACTAAAGACTTTTCGTTGGTCCCTTGCAGGAATAGCACAACAGTGGCTGGAAGGATTGCCTGCACGATCATTTCGCACTTGGAATGAACTACAGGACCTGTTCCTCAACAAGTTCTTTCCTCCTGCAAAGACAGCAGCTCTCAGACAACAGATTACGGCTTTCAGACAGAAGCCAGGAGAAACACTTGCACATGTCTGGGAGCGCTACAAAAGGCTTCTGAAATCCTGTCCTACACATGGACAACCACCCTACGTCATCTAGGAGATCATCTTCAATTGTCTGGATGCGCCTACTAAGGATCGGATCAACAACTACACCGCCTATGGGTATCTCGAGTACACACCACGCCGTGCTTGGGAGGTATTTGAGACGCTGGCCAACTACGACAACACATATGGGACTTCTGCGGCCTCTTCTGACGAAAGGTACGAAAGACCTGCCCCATCTATGCCATTGTATGTGCCACCAAAGGAAGTTGATCCAGACGTCAGGGACCAGTTCCACAACGATCAGGTACGCCGTCTCACCAAACAGGTTAAGTTCCTCTCTAAAAATCAGCCTTGTTTGGAATGTGGGTCTGTGAGGCACAACACTACTGCGTGCCCACGAGTCGATCAAATACAAGCGGCAGAAACCCACAAAGAGGTAAGGTATGCAGGGGGACACTACTCAGGGCCACATCAGAACCATAACTGGAGCTATTATCGCCAGCCCCAGCATCAGAATCCCCCTCCCTACAGAGCTCCTGGTCACCCTAACAGAGAAAGTAAGAAAGATGACATGCAGACCATTCTCCAGGAGATGCGGAGGAATCATTCAGACACCAAGCAATCTATCAATTCCATCTACACTCAGATGCATGGTGTCAATTCTAGGCTTGGGGAAATTGATATCTGGCGAAAATCAATGGAGACTCAGATGGGTCAATTAGCTTCGCCAATCCCCAACCAATCAGGTACGCTCCCTGGATCCTCTGAACCTAATCCTAAAACTAAATCCACAGGACAGGTAGCTGCCATAAATCTAAGTAGTGGGCGACAGATGCAAACGCTCGAGCAAACGATGGAGGAGGAAGGTATTGGAGACGAGTCGATATCGACCAGACCCAGCTCGATATCGACCAAGATGAAATGCCAGCAAAGAAATCGACCAGACATTACTCGATATCGGCCCCCTCCACTCGACATCAGCACTTCCGCCGAAAAAGAAGCTGCTTTTCCCGACGAAATCTCCAAAGGATCCGGCAGAGAAGAAGTTTCAGCGTTTCATCAAGATGCTTCAAAGGCTTAATGTCACGATACCCTTCACAGAAGCTCTCAATGAGATGTCATCCTACGTCAAGTTCCTCAAGGAGATTCTAAGCAAAAAGCGGTCAATGGCTGAGATCGCAGAGGAATGCAGCAAGATGGATGTCACAGAGAAAAGGCCAGATCCAGGTAAGTTTTCTATAACCATTGGATTTGGTCAATATAAATTCAATGCTTTATGTGATTTGGGAGCCAGTGTGAGTATAATGCCTCTATCTATATGGTCCAAAGTTAAGATAGGGGCTCTAGAGCCTGTGGATGCAAAGTTATACATGGAAAATAACACTGTAGTCATCCCTACAGGCATGGTGGACGATGTGCCAGTACAAGCAGGTAAGTTCTTTGTCCCTGCTGATTTCTTAGTTATTGATATGGCGGAGGACCCTGCTTGTCCAATCATTCTAGGAATGCCTTTCTTGGCGATGGTGGATGCCAACATAAGCGTAAGGAAGGGAGTGCTCACTTTCAACATCAGTGATGAGGTAATTGAGTATTCCTTTAATAAAACTGAAAGGCATACAAGTCCAATGGAAGAGGTCAAGTCCATATCAGCCAGGTACATCACTTGCGGGGAGCCTAAGGTAAGAAATATGACCCCCGAGGAGCTGGAAAAGAGGGATATGGAAGTCCAGGTGGAGCAGATCATGGCCATCCTGAACAAAGAAACAAAGGATCCACTCAACGACAACCAAGGTAAGTCGATATGGACTAACTATTTTTCGGATGCTTTGCCAAGTCTTAAGTATGGGGTCAAAATCGACCAAGAAAAATTGACCGAGCCACAAAACAACTCGATATCGACCAACCTTGGTCGATATCGACCTCCCCTCGTCGAGTCGATTTCATCTCCCGAGACAAAGCCAACCGAAATCGAGCAGAAGAACTCGATATCGACCAACCTTGGTCGATATCGACCAATCCATATCGACCCGTCTTCGTCTACATCGACTGAACCTCCACCAAAACAGCAGCAGTCAATATCGACTAACATTGGTCGATATTGACCAGATCCTCAGGAGCTGAATAACGAAGAATCTGCAAAGGTAAGCCAAGGTATGGATCTTTCTTCTCCTATTTCAATTAAAGATCTATCTATAAATGGGAGAGGTTTGCCTTGGTATGTGCGCTTATGCAGGGTTTCCAATGATGAGCCTAAGGAATACGAGGTAGGAGACAAGGTCTATGTTTCCAAATCAAATGATCATTGGTTCCCTAACAAGTTCAAAAAGAAGAAGATGGGCCCTTTCACGATGAACAAGATCCATTCCGGAGGACTACGGTTGATAGACAAGAATGGAGTCATGTTTGAAGCCCAAGCTACATGGGCCCTGCAGATGCCACCTTGAGCCCAATGGAGAAGTCGACCTAGCGACTATAAAGTCTAGAGCTTGTAAATAAAACAATCAGCTTTTTGGGATTTTTGGACATTGTTGCTTTTGTTTTTGGTTTTGAACATTATTTTTAAGTTTTTCTATTGTGGGTATTTCTTTCCTAATAATTTTTGCAGGTACAAAGAAGGAAGCAGCAGCCTCAGTCGATATCGACCAGACCACTCGAAATCGACCAAAGGTCTACAGAAGCTATGCCACTCGATTATGACAATTAGCACACCTGTCTAATGAGTTTCTTTCTTTACCCTTGTTTTTATACAGTGAGGACACTGTATTGTTTAAGTATGGGGTGGGGGAAGGGCTTACTTTATGCATAATTGACCATATTTGACATTATTTGTGCATATTTCTTGAATTGCTTATACATGGCTACTTTGGATTTCATACTTTATTTATATGCTTATGTGCATGTTTTCCAAAGTTTATAAAAATCACCCCCATTGAAATTTTTGAATAAGTGTCATGGAAGCTTATATTGAACTCGACGATGCAAAATTGGATTCATTAGAGATATAGCATGAAATTGCCTAGTAAAGGGAAGTCACAATGAAGTGCATATTTTTATGAAAACCATGAAAGGAGGTAAATTTTGAAATTGCTTTTGGCATGTTGCATGATAAGAGGATGGAGGACTTTATATTTCCATATAATGCTCATATTGTTATATCCTAGCCATACCTATGCTTATGCATCACAAAAGCCAAATTGAGCCTTATTTCATATATGCTCCACATGATCTAAATATTACCCATTCTTTACCTTATTTCTTATCCGAGGATTATGTTGAGAATAGAACTACATATTGAAGATTATCATATGGTATTTGTGTTATTATTATCATTATTGGAGTTTGGCAGGAAATCGAAAAATATATGGAAAATTTAATGAGTGAAAGAAAATCCGATTACCTCAGGAGATAAAGGTAGATCGACCCTGCTCGCTGAGATAATAGTTTGGCGAGATGGGACACAAAGGTGAGGAGTCCAAAGCACTAAGTATCCGGGGCCATTCATGACACCCATGTTTCCCCGGATCATTAGCACCACATGGCCAAAAATTGCCCACCATTAGCCTTTTACCAATCTACTCCTTATTGAGCTTAAATTAAAGTCCTCTTGATTATTAATGCTTTGCCACTTATGAATTGTTTTGCACAACCCTCCTTTTGTGAGTAGATGTTGCTTTTTAATTGCACATGTATGGATTTGTGACACTAGTACCTTTTCGATGATGGTAATTGATTGTAGGGACATATGGCAATGAATCTAAGATGTTGAGAGTTTTTTATTTCTTCCCCTCTATGACAATTAAAAGTATTGCTTGAGAACAAGCAAGCTTAAGTATGGGGTGTTTGATGTGAGCCTAATTTGCCATGTTTTACACTTACTTTTATATCGATTTCTGCATGTATTTCATACATTTGGGTTAGAGAAGTACATATTCTATGTAGTTTATGCTTATTTGCCAAATTATGGAATCTACACTAGTTTTTGTTGTATTTCGCAGAAATCGGACGCACTTTGGAGCTTAATGGAAAGTCATGAAGAAGCTAAGAATGGTGCAGCTGGAGGAAAACCCACTTTTCACCATTCATCATTCTGAATCAAGTTCTGATGTCTTCATGAGAGTTGTAGTCCTCGAAAAGAGCTTTCCAACGCATGTTCATATGCGTCAATCGAACAAACGACGACTCGGGAAAGTGCACTTCAAGACGGAGCAGAATGTTGAGAGACAAAGAGAGATCGATTTCGACCTATACTGGTCGATATCGACCAAAATCAAGTCGAAAATCCTGCCAGAGCCAAAATCGAGTTGTCAAAAGAAGAATCCGAGAAATCAACTCGATATCGACCAAACTTGGTCGATACCGACCAACCTACATAGGACGATTTCGAGCAGTCCGAGTCCGAGTGCTGAGCTGGTTTTCTTCCACATGAAGCAAGAGATATTCTATTAATTCAATGGAAGATTTATCAAGTCAAGAAGGATCTATCCACTTTAGATATAGTTTCCTTATAGATTTAATTATTGTATTTCCCCAAATTTAATCTTAATGTTATTAGATAGATAAATTTAGATATAGATAGATATTTTTTTACTAGATTAGCTAGGGAATGAAGCCTATAAATAAAGCCTTAGGGGCTGAGTTTTATTCATTCAATTCTAGTTCCAATTAGTTACATAGAGAGAGAGAGAGAGAGAGAGAGAGAGAGCTTGTGGCGAGAGAAGGTGGAGTGTTGAAAGACGATTTGGCTTCGATCGGTTGTAAGCTTTCTTTGATTTTATTTAATGCAATTTAGTTCCCTTTTGTTATTGATGTGTTTCTTGATGATGAAGAGCGAGTAGTCACCCAACTTCTAGGGTCGGGGTGAGCACGACGGTAGCCATGTAAGGTGATGCGGTAAAGGTACAATCTTTTGATGCGAATTCGTCTTCTATCCCTACGAGCATGATTCTTTTGCGAGAGTTGAAGGTGATCCTTGTTTGTGTTATTGAAGCGAAAGTGATCTTAATGCAACTTGGATTAATTATGTGAAAAAGGGTTAGTAACAGTTAGGGTTTATGCGAAAGCCTCTATATTCCTATTTGTTAATAACGAAATTTATTTGATGAAAAGCATGATTTTTTATGCCTTTATGTGTTATTTTGCATGGTTATCGTTGTGGTGTTGAAACCCTGATCTTAGAAGTCTTTAGTTTATTTGATTTATTTCATCAGTTTTGAGTTTTGTCTTGCGAAAAGCTTCGAATTTTAGTTTCTGTGTTAGTCGAAATTGAGCACTGTTGGTCGAAATTTGTGGTCGATATCGAGTAGGTAGGTCGATATCGACCGTTTTCGTTTTTTGTTCGTTGTTGCTTTCTGCTCTGTTTTGCAGTTTCTGTCGACAATGTGGTCGATATCGAGCTTTTAGGTCGATATCGAGTGCTCTTCTGGTCGATTTCGTGCTGAGATCTGGGACTGAAAAGGCGGGCGCTGACACGCTTCCTCGTGGATACGATCCTGACTACCTTCTACTACAACGGGAGGAAGTCTTGTATTTATTTGATGAGACAGGGAGTCAGTTTGCTTTATATTTTATTTATATTTCATACTTGACACATCCTCCTCCAACAACATGCCCTCGTTATGCAAGGGGTTACCAAGATAGTTTGCAAGATATGGTTGTTTGTGTACTTGAGGGCATGACTCCTGAGGCCAAAGAACTTGCCGAGTCTATGAGTAACGGAGGTTTTGCGAGTTTTAATTTATTAGAGATGTGGGATTTTTTCTGCTACATGGGTCACTAGGTGGAACAGGAAGAAGCTTTCACACGCCAGGTTATATTGGATGAGGTGCTTAAAAGGCAGGAGCGATTTGAGAACAATTAAACCAACTTAATCAACCTGTGAGTGAGTTGGTAGTAGAGCAATGCTTTATTTCTCAAGTTGATGAAAGCCAAGACACAAACAATTATGGTTTGATCGATGAGAGCCCGATGCTCCTTGACATGGAGTCTCATGAGTGCACGCATGAGGATCCATGTGTTTTGGCTCCTATTTCATCGAAAGAAATCATCCCTGACTTGCCTATCAAGGAATCATTTACCGAGCCGATTTATGTGGCTCCCGAAGAAGGTATTGATATTTCTTACACTTTTGTGAATTTTGGTGAATATACAGACCCTTGGGAGCATTACTTTGAGAAGCCACCAGCGAAACTGTGTTGGTGGTATCATATTCCTTCTGCAAAGAGTCATGCTAGACTCTTTGATAGATTGAAAGGGTTCTTGAGTTCCACATTTTATGCTTTCAATTTATTGTGCTATGATGTCTTTTGTAAGATGTGTGCACAGGAATATGATAGGCTACTGAGGGCCTTGACGATGTCTGATAGTTAAGATCTTGAGATTGAAAATAAGTCAGGTCAATGACATTAAAGAAAGGCGCTTCTCGGGAGGCAACCCGAGGTAAGTTTTCTAATTTAGTTATTTCAATTCATAGTTAGCTAGTTTTCCTTTCAATAAATTAGGTTTCCCATTATGCTTTAGATAGTTGTTTTTGGTTTGGGATAGACTAAGCTTTCAGGAAAGGCCGCCGAAATCCTCAAATCCGACCTATAGAGACCCATCCACCACATTGTGAGTATTTCATTCATCTCTTCCTCTATGTTTTTATTTTTTTGTTGTCTTTTATATTTATTGAGGAAAATGAAAAGTTTAAGTGTGGGGGAGGGATTGCATTGCATATAGCTAGATAGATTTTGCATATCATGTTTATTTATGTCTGTATATTTATTTTTACTCATATATCACATTTAAACAAAATCACAACAATATCATGCATTGCATTTAAGTGTTATTAAAGATACCCATCTTGGTTTAATTTGTCCTCTAATTTATTTTTATGATCTCATTGCATAAATCCCATGAATTGATTGAATTGCATGAAAATGATTTTGGAGCATGATTTGAGAATATAATTGAGCAAGTATGATTCATAGTTGAGGTTTAATTGAAAACCTATATATATATATATATAACCCTTGTGAGTTTGATTTTGGTCTTATAGGGACTATTCATAATTATTTCTCTTTTGCTTTTATTTTGTGATTATATTCTTCATATGCTTGTTTTTCATGACCGTATTGCACATGTTTATTGCTTATAAATTTCAAATGATTGAGGCATGTTTTCTTTAGCCATATTATACCTTAACTACCCTTTGCATTATCCTTTGCTTGAAGCCCGTCTGACCCTTAAAGCCTATTCTTTTTTATAGCTCCACAAAAATATATCATAGCCAATGATTAGCCTGACCCTATTCGGGAATTAGGAGGAGAATTGTTGAAAAATCTTTATGTTGGAGTTGCTTTGAGTGGAGATGATGTATGTATGGTTGTGCATTGCGAGAGGCATAGCCGAAATAAGGTAACCCTTCTTGCATAATAGAGATGACTTATTACTAGGGGCCTAAGGAGGATAAAATTCACTTAGGAGTAAAAGTCTAGTGAGCTTGGACCTAGGGATGATAAAATTCACCTAGGGGCAAAAGTAAGCATAAAAGAAAAGAAACGAAGTCATCATCCAAATGGAAAAATTGCATGAGTTGTATGGTTATTGAAATCTAAGTGCTTATTGATGTGTATTGGAGTTTATGTTATTGGAATGGTTTGTGAAGTATGGAAGTTTTGGTGTTGTTCTGGTTGGTTGTTGTTTTTTTTTCCCAGATTTTTAGCACCACAAGCCTAAATATTTCACATGTCTTATGTTCCTACCAAAGCCCCATTACAACCCTATAAAATTTCTCATGATGTTGTTTGCAAGTGATGACTTTCACGGTGTATAGAGCATTTTGGATTGAGTTGAGAGTTGGACTTTAAAACCTAAACACATGAGAGCTTGAGTGAAACACATTATCCCGGTGAGGTTGGATTAAATTTGCCTTTACTATTGGATCGCTCATATATTTACTAGGATATTTGTTCTCTTATTCATGTCTCCTATTGCTTGATGTTGCTTTTTTAAAACTATAGCATGAAGATCTTATTTGTGGGATGATTAATTCTATATTTATTTTTGATTGCTTGACGACAAGCAAAAGCTTAAGTGTGTGGGAGTTTGATAGCATGCATTTAGAAGGTCATAATAGGTTGCATTTAGCTTAGTTATGATGCATATCATGCATGGTTTAAGTAGAATTTGCACATTTGCTCTCTATGTTGGTGGAGTCGGAATCTACATGTTTTTATTGATTATTTCAGGTAACTGTGGATCCGAAGATGAGACATGGGTTGATGACGCATGAGATGAGGATGTCTAGTTGATCGAAGAAGCTTACATGAAGATCCGAAGAGGTCCTGAGAAGAAGAAGCGAGCCTAAACGAAGAACAAATCTGCAAAAGTTGTCGCCAGACATGCTGAACTTGTTTTGCACTTTTTGGAAGCCTCGGTTGTCCGATTGACTATTATGACCATGCGTTGGAAAGCTCTTTCAGGTAACTACAACTTTTCCGTTGACAAGAAGATCAAATTCGGGACAAATATTCCGTGAAAGGCCGATGCAGTTGCCGCTGCATGTATGCCGCAGCCGCAGTATTCCCGCAGCCAGAGACGTCTAACTAGCAGCCATATACCGTGCCCGCCACATCTATGCCGCGGCCGCCGCATTGCTCATCAGCGAAACGGCGCGTATTGTTAAGTGGAACCCTAGTTGTTTGGTTTGTTTTAGCCGACTTAAACCTTTTAAGGCCGATTTTAGTTAGTTTTCATTGACTTATATTCTATTATACTTTTCATTAGACAGTTAGAGATTAGAGCGATGTTCGCCATGGGCGGCTAAACTCTCTTCGTTCTATCTACAATTTGAAGCTTTGTTTGGATTGATTGTGAGTTTCTGAATCTTGTTCCTTATTTCTTTTATTGAATGCTTCAACTTCTTTGCGTTTATTGATTGATTGTTTTGTTCTATCTTGTTTGGCCAACTTGTTAGATCAATTCAATTGTTAGGGTTTTGTAGATTCCTGATTGTGAACCTTAACCCAAGTAGCAAACTTGTCCCTTTAGGGCTGATTGAACTAATTGGATGGGTAGGAAGTTGGATGTGTTGTTAAATCCCTCTTTAGGGACTGCAAATACCTTGGCTAATCTCTGAACTTAAAGCTATCAATTGGGTTAAATCTTTCTTTAGGGACTGTTCGATTGATAAGGGTTTCTAGGACTGATTGGACTAGTAACTATGTTAGGTCGGGATAAGGGCATTCATAGGAAGACTAAAAGGATAAGAGGAAGTTACAATATCAATTCAACCAAATAAAGTGGATAGTTGTAGGTAGAGCGATCTTCTCTTAATTGTTTTGCATCAATCTGTTTATAGTTTATTTTATTTTCTTTCTTATTGTCACCACTCAAAACCCCCCGTTTCATACTAATTGGTAAATACACATTGCAAAGGAATACTTGATTCTCTATGGGATCGACTTCTTACTTACTTGCTATACTAGTTTGTAGGTTTGAGTTTATTTTTGATGCGGTTTACGCGACTAAAAACCGTTCATCAACTTCCTCTTCACCTTAACCCGTTTCAAAGAGGATGTCTGTATAAAAGTTGGGGGTTTTTCTTAATTTATAGACTCTCATTTTGTGTTTTGTTTTAAAGTTAGGTTAACGTCATTTTTTTATACCAAAATTACACAAACTTAAGTACATTAACTTTTTTTTAGCAAAGTTAAGTACGTTAACTAACTTATTAACATTGTCAACGTTTTATAATCCATTATAAATACCATCCACGACAACCCAAGGTTTCAAAATATGTACTTTTAAATATAAAATAATACAATATAATCCAAAATATAAAAGTTTAGCTATAAATTGAATATATTTCGCATGTATTTCCAATACAGTTGATTATAAAATAATAAAGTACAAATTGTATATATTTCAAATATATAAAACAATAAAGTTGATTATAGTTGGTATCTCATTTATTATAGTTCAATATATTGAGAATAAAGTACATATTTGTGAATTTTATTAGTTGGTAAATAAATGGTGGGACATATACACACACGAGAGATAGAAATAGATAGATAGATATCAGTGAGGATCCATTGTTACAAATCTCTCCCTGTCTCCCTACCAGTGAGGCCAATTCTGGGGGCGCTATCCTATAAGGGACAGGTAATCCCATCCGGATAGATATAGATAACAACTTGACTTAGGAATCAAGCCCGGCCCATAATCGCCCGAGACATGATCATCGACTCTAACTTTGTACTATCCTTAGTATTTCTATATGAACGTGTTGCCACTAGAAATTCAAATCCTTCCTTCTTACTAAAAAAAATGGTAGAACCCTGGCCATTTCATTATTTTTTTTAGAAAATAAGAAAGTTTCAATTTAGTTTATTTATTTACTATTTGCCTGTTAGGATTTAGAAAGATAATTATCTCAATAAAATTGTTTGAATATAAATAATGACCTCATTTGAAATCATTATTTACAAATAATCAAATTTACATTTAAATGGTCAATTTCTCTATTTGATTAACTTTTAATAAATAACTAAATAACATTTAACTAACCTAATTTTGTATCATATTTGAGTAATATAATTTGGATCTCCTTAAAACTTAATTAGGAAAGTGGTTATTTATTTTCATGTTTATTTGGAAAAAAAAGTTTATGTTACGATGTGTGATTCTTCCGTACTACAAAAAAAAAAAGAAATTAGCAACGGCTGTTTGCCGTGGCTAACAGTCCATCTGTTGTGGCCAAAGGCTATTAGCCACGGCTTTAGCCACGGAAACAAGGCGTAACCAAACCTTCGGTGGCAAAAGCAAACTAGCAACGGCGGTAGCCGGGGCTAGCATATAGCCACGGCAAAGCGACGCCAATTAGCCGTTGCTAATTAAGTTATTTCTAGACAATAAAAAAAATACTACCTTTTAGCCCGGAATCTTAAGGCCCGGTCTAAAAAGTCCCTTATTTTAAAAAAAAAAGTCATTTGTGCATTGTATTCAGGCCCATGCTAATTAATTAAAAACACTCCCATTTGAAATCTTTCTAAAATCAAATATACAAATTAAATAATTATACAAATTTACATATACATAATTATGCAAATTTACACACACACATATAAACATCCAAAACTACATCATTTACATAAAACAATAAAATAGACAAACAATATATGCAATTTTTCTTCTCTACCATATGATATAGGAAAGTTATCATAAGTAAAAATGACCTTCTGCAGAGGTTGGCCCCTTCTATTTCCTGAAACCAGACATTATGCATCCAGCTAACATTGTAAGGAAGAGAGTGAACCTCGTAAGATGATGAACAAGTGGTGGCGGGAGCAGCAAAGGTAGCAGCAGACCCTTTGTATTTAAAATGGAATCCATTTTTTTTTAAATCCAATAAGAAAAGGGTTCAAGGGCTCAAGAAAGTAAAGTACAACCTTGGTAAATTACCTAAAACTGAAGGATGTAGGTGGTGGTGCCCTATCTGTATTTAAAAGAAGAAATTGACCATACAGTGTGTTGGGTGCATATCAATATATCATGCATTCCTAATCCTATGGCATCTTCTCTCTAGACAGCCTTTTCTTAAAAATCAAAAAAAGTAAAACGTTTTTCTTGTGTTGTCCGTAAGATTAATAATACCTGATGCGTATGCTTGCATATTTCCTTGGCTATTTTCCTGGCTCTGCAGGCTGAAGATGTATAAAGAAAAATCAAGCATTGATAATCAAGAGAAGAAATCAAAAGGACGGAGACATAACATAAGGAAAACCTTATGAACCACATGCTGCAAGACGTTCTTAAGTTTCTCTTCGGAAAGTAGTTTCTCGAGAAACTCAACTGCAGAAAGCTGTAAAAAAACAGAGAAATGGTAACAGAGGTTTACTCTTGTAACTGTGAAAGAAGATTGTGACAGATATGGTGCAACAAAAGATGATTTTGCATGAAAATAAAATGGGTAACAAGTCTATGCGACAACAAGAGGATCGTGTGAGAATGCAACAAGGTCATTTGAGCATTGATAGGGTGAGAACAATAGTTGATAATGGCTAGCTAGTGTCAATAGAAATTAGTATTGGGACTGCTTTAAAGAGGTTGCCTGAATTTATGATAGCAAATCTGAAATATGCACAAGAGGTGAGGCTGTACAAAGAGAGAGTGAAACAGCAAAACACAATAGTGCAGCTGATCAAAGTAGAAGAGGTGAGACAGAAAAAAAATTCCAAGGAAGAATACAGTTGCAGAAATGTAAAAGAAAATGGGGCTACGCACAAAATAGAATATCAACAAAGTAGTGCAATGGAATATCAACTGATCGAACGTGAAAAATAAAGAGGAGAAAAGAGTCAGACGAACCTGACAATGGCATTATCGTTTGGAATGGTATCCAGCTGCATGGAAACTTCATATTTCCAAGAGATGAGATCCCCAACATATTTGGTCTGAAAAGCAGAAAGTCGTTAGAAATAAATAGAAGAACAAATAAATATAGTGATTGTACAGAAAAAGAATGAAAAGTCTTCATACACAATGGCTATGGCATCCTTGTTGTTTCGCTTTACAAAACAGACGATGCTATGAAGTCCTCCCTCGTAAATGATGGTCTTCTTGTGCGATACATTCATCTTTCTAAAGAGTCAGAAAAAGAAAAGACTAATTATTTTTCTGTTTGTTGTCTAGTGGATATACTAAATAGGTCAAATGAGAAGAAAAGACAACATTAAGCTATTAACAGCTAATCTTTAAATGTTAAATCATGTTACCTAATTAATATACAGCCTTGAAGAGCACTTGCTTCCACTAAAATTGTTCAAGGGCATGCAGATATACAAATTATGACTCATGACTAGTAAAGAAAGGGTTAAAATAGAAAATTTAACAACTTTTTTAGTTCACTTCCCTCTTTCTGGAAACAGATATAGAAAAATACCATTTAAAAATGGAGATGCAATACTAAACAATAAGGAAAAGCTTCTTCATTTAAATACAGGACCCCCACTACATAAACTTACAGATCTGAATGGGCAGTGCTTGTCCAGACAATAAAGTGGGAGGAAGCTTATATACTAGGGTTAGGATTAGCAACGGGAAGCCCACAACCGTGGCAAATTTCGGCGGACAGCAAATGAGTCGTGGCTACTCCGTAGTAAATATCGACCAATGGCCACAGCAAACTCTACCGTTGCTACCATACGTGGCTAATTTATGTTTTTGATACCCAACGGCCACAGCAAAGCACTACCGTTGCTACCATGGGTGGCAAATTTTTTTTTTTTTTTGTAGTAGTGTACAAAATTATAATGTACTAGATCTTGGACCGGATGATTTGAAATGTAAAAAAATAATTCCTTAATTAGAATAAAAAAAATATTATTGACAACTCACATTAAATATTGGGGTTTTTTGGTAAGTGTCCTTTTGGTGCCCAAAATTTAAGCCTTAGAACAAAAGGGTTGAAATATTAGGTGAGTGTTCATTTTTTCCAATTTTGCCCCTACCTTATAATCCCTTTTTTTTTTTTCTTTCCGTCTTCCCAAGTGCCCAGATCTGTGCAAATGGCGGATTCTTCAGCGAGGACTGAGAAATCGGAGATCGAGAGGGAGGTGATTACAAAGGAGGAGTAGGCGTCCTCCTTCTCGCCGCCGCCGACCGACCACGCAACTGTTGTCGGTGTCCTCCTTCTCGCCGTCTCCGGTGGCGCCGTTTTTTGCTCCCTCCTCATCTCGTCTCACTCTTCTCCATCATCCGTCACTGAGATCTATCGATTTCTTAGTTACTGATGGACTGAATTGATTAAAGTTGGTGTTGGCTTCGATCGAAGCTGAGTTTAGTATTGGCCTAAGTAGATTTCATTTACATGTTGAATTTGGGGCTATTTTTCTAATGGATCGTGTGTTGTTTCCACGCTGTGTTGGAGGCTGTTGCTACTTCTGTGTTCGGTGAAATCGAGAACCGATCGGCGTATTTTCGTGCTATGCAATCGATCGATAATAATTACTTAGATTGAAGGTTTTTCCCAAATCCGCTAACTGCGCTAATTAAGTTTGATGACATTTTCTTCTGTTGATCTCGTGTTATAGAAGTGATTACTGTGTTCGATTGCAAATTTCGGCCTTGAATTTCAAGCGCTTGATCGATCAGTGTCTATTGGGACTACTGGATATTAATTAATTTTGCAAGTACCTTGAACATATCTGTTGTTTGATTCTATATGCAATCAACAACACTGCATCGTCCCTTCCAAATGTTTGTCTTTAGTCTAGAAGTTACAACATGAGGAGGAGCTGATTAAAAATATATGGGTTGTTGGGTTGTGTAGTTAATTAGGTGGGCGGGCTAGCTGTAATCTCATTATATATATGCTAAATGCTACTTTTATATTTACATATATTTATATAGTCACTAACTTCTTTAAAAAAAAACTTTTTAAAAAAATTGTCACCACTATATAAAAACAAGGTAATAGACATTGTCTTCACTATAAAAATAAGGTCATATACACTGTCATCACTATAAAAACGTGGTCATAGACACTGTAATCAAAGAGAAATCATATGATAAGGGAAGCACAACCCCTATAAGGGCTAATGAGAAGCCAAAATAAATATGGTGACGATTCTTCTCTAATATATGAATGAGTAAGAGGGTCATAAACGCTGTAAGCAAAATAAAAATAGGATCATAGACACTATAACCAAAGGAAAACCCTAGGACGAGGGAAGTATAAACCTTATACGGGCTAATGAGAAACCAAAATACATGTGGTGACAGTTCTCCTATAACATATGAATGGTTAAGAGGGTCATAGATGTTGTAAGCAAAATAAAAATAGGATCATAGACAATGTAACCACTATAAAGACAGGGTCATAGACACTGTAATCAAAAGGAAAACCCTATAGACGCTGTAACCAAAATAAAAACAGCTTTATAGACATTGTCTCCACTATGAAAAAAGGTTCAAAGACACTGTAATCAAAGGAAAACCCTAGGAAAAGGAAAGCACAAACCCTATAGGGGCTAATGAGAAGCCAAAATACATGTGGTGACAGTTCTTCTCTAATTTCTAATTTATAGCTTTTTAGATTTTTTTAAAGTAGTGTCACCACAATAAAAAAAAATTAAAAATGTAACTACTTTTATAACCACTATAAAAAAAATTAAAGTCATAGATACTGTCACCACTATAAAAACATGGTCATAGACACTGTAATCAAAAGGAAATCTTATCATAAAGGAAGAACAAACCCTATAGGGGCTAAAGAGAAGCCAAAATAAATGTTATGACAGTTCTCCTCTAATACATGAATGGGTAAGAGGGTCATAGACACTGTAATCATAATAAAAAAAACAGTGTCATAGCCACTGTCACCACTATAAAAATAAAGTCATAGACACTGTAATCAAAAGGAAAACCCTATAGACGTTGACCAAAATAAAAATAGCTTTATAGACACTGTCACCACTATGAAAAAAGGTTCATATAAACTGTAATCAAAGGAAAATCCTAGGAAAGGGAAGTACAAACCCTTTAGGGGCTAATGAGAAGCCAAAATACATGTGGTGACAGTTCTTCTCTAATTTCTAATTTCTAGTTTTTTAGATTTTTTTAAAGTAGTGTCACCACAATAAAAAAAATTAAAAATGTAACTACTATTGTAACCACTATAAAAAAATAAAGTCATAGATACTATCACCACTATAAAAACATGGACATAGACAATATAATTAAAGGGAAATCATATCATAAAGGAAGAACAAACCCTATAAGGACTAATGAGAAGCCAAAATAAATGTGATGACAGTTCTCCTCTAATACATAAATGGGTAAGAGGGTCATAGACACTGTAATCAAAATAAAAACAGTGTCATAACCACTGTCACCACTATAAAAACAAAGCCATAGACACTGTAATCAAAAGGAAAACCCTATAGACGCTATAACAAAAATAAAAATAGCTTTATAGACACTGTCGCTACTATGAAAAAAGGTTCATAGACACTGTAATCAAAGGAAAACCCTAGGAAAAGGGAAGCATAAACCCTAAAGGGGCTAATGAGAATCCAAAAGAACATGTGATGTACAGTATGGTTTAGGGTTTAGGGTTTAGGGCCAAGGCCCTAAATCCTAAAATGTTAAGTACCGTACGTCGTTAAGAGATGATTGTTTTCACCAAATGGAAAACCCTAGGACAAGGTAAGCACAAACCCTAAAAGGGCTAATGAGAAGCCAAAAGACATTAGGTGGACAGTTCTCCTTCAATATATGAATGGGTAAGAGAGTCATAGACACTATCATCACTATAAAAATAAGGTCATAGACACTGTAATCAAAGGTCATAGACACTTTCACTCAAAATACATGTGGTTTCAAGGTCATAGACATTGTCACCCACTATGAAAACCGGATCGTAGGCACTGTCACCACTATGAAAAAAAGGTCATAGAGACTGTAATCAAAGGAAACCCTATAGATGTTGTAACCAAAATAAAAACAGGGTTATAGATATTGTCACCACTATGAAAAAAGGGGTCAAAGACACTGTAATCAAAGGAAAACCATACGACAAGGGAGGCATAAACCCTATAGGGGCTAATGAGAAGCCAAAATACATGTGGTGACAGTTATCCTCTAATAAACTAATGGGTAAGGGGATCATAGACGTTGTAATCAAAATAAAAACATGGTCATAGACATTGTCACCGCTATAAAAACAAGTTCATAAACACTGTCACCATTATTAAAAAAAAGAGTAATAGACATTGTAACCAAATGAAAACCCTTCCAATATATGAATGAGTAAGAGGGCCATAGACGTTGTCACCACTGTTAAAACAGGGTCATAGACATTGTCACCACTATTAAAAAATGGGGTCATATACATTGTAATCAAAGGAAACCCCTATAGAAGTTGTAACCAAAATAAAAATAGGGCCATAGCCACTGTCACCACTATAAAAACAAGGTCATAGACACTACAACCAAAGGAAAACCTTAGGACAAGGGAAGCACAAATCCTATAACGGCTAATGAGAAGCCAAAATACATGTGGTGACAGTTCTCGTCTAATAAATGAATGGGTAAAAGGATCATAGACGTTGTAATCAAAATAAAAATAGGGTAATAGACACTGTTACCAAAGAAAAACAAGGTCATAGACACTGTAACCAAAATAAAAACAGCGTCTATGACACTGTAATCAAAGGGAAAACCTAGGACACTAAATACCAAAAACAAGGTCACCACTACATGTTTCAATGTACAATCACTTTCGAGGGGCACTTTCAATATACAATCACTACATGTTTCAACATACAGGTCACCACTACATGTTTCAATATACAATCACTATAACCAAAATAAATGATTAAATGGGGCAACATAAGCAAAATGGAATTGAACCTCAATTAGCTTGATTTCTTCCACTAAAATAGTCTTCGAACCAACAGTGTGCAGCATTTTTTCAATTCTTTGTTGCATCTTAGCAGCTTGATTTCTTCCATTCCCATTCTGAAATTCATGTTTCAAATTCAATATCAAGCAAAATTATGCCGACATTCCCAAAATTCATCAAAATCAAATACAAAATTCGAACAGGGAAGAGTAATTCGGTAGCCGGTAGGTCGAGACGCCGGAGAAGAAGAGCCTGAAGAAGACACCGTTAGTCGGGTAGCACAGGAAGGGGGAGCGCATCAGATCGCCTTGGCGTCGTCGCCTGAAAACGGGGAGAGTTTGTAGGTGCTCACCAGATTTAGGGTCGGAATCACTCCAGTTTCAGCAACATCTCCGTATATAGCAGAGGGAGCGAGGGATAGCACCGATCTGAGCAGAGTGAGCGAGGGATTTCCGTCTGCAGTAGAGGGAGCGAGAGATCTGAGGATCGTTGTACCTCCGTGACGGAGGCTCCGTCTTCAGCAACATCTACGACCGGATATAGGACCGACTCAGTTGACGGCGTTCTCTTGAACCCATGGATGGAGATCTGAGGATGAAGATGAAGGGATTTGGTTGGATGTGCGGCCAAGGGATTGCACCGATCGTGATTGAGAGAACAGATGAGGAAGCTATGGAGGAGGCAACTAGATCTGAAATTCTGAACGATGAAATAGGCAGGGTTAGTGTTCTGATGGAAATTATAAAGGTAAGGGTAAAAGGGGTATTATGAAAGTATTTTGGACATTTACTAGCAATTCTCCAATCCTAGGATATTTAGTATTTCTTCGGCATTTGGACCAAATTACTTCTTAAATATTTATCAAATTATAGTTTTTTTAAGATTGGTTATTTTAATATAATTTGTTGTTGATTACTTTTAGCTAATCAAAATTATCGTAAAAATGTTGCAATTTTTTAAATCTATACTCAAAGGGTAAGTATTTCCTTGGATGAACAGTATAATTGGGTTATTTTATCCAATTAAAATTGTAAACACCTTAAACTAACTGCTAAAATATGATTTTATAACGCAATCATTTATTGGATTTAACAATTAAAATAAGTCAATTTATTAAAGCTACGTATTTCAGTACATTATATTTTTTAATTTTTTTTATTAATATATATTTTTTTTAAAACCCGATATAACTTAAAATTGTAATGGATTCATCTTTACTTTTTGTAATTGCTATTGGTGACAACTCTCCTCCTAAAAATTTAATCATGAGTGCATGTTGTTAGATACACCGCAAATCCTCTTTTTTAAACGCACGTCCATTCCAACGTGCAACCATTTTTAATTAATTAGCACACTTTTTTAATTAATTAGCCCACTGCAAACATGCACGTCCATTCCGACGTGCAGATTTATGATGTATTTAGTTTCTCTGTTTAATCATATAGGGGGCCAACCTTATTATTATTTATAAATAACTCGGTGTAGTGGAATGGTTATGTGATAATTACTTCCTTTACTTTTTATTTGTCTCTATAAATAGTAACTAACCACATAAAATATTTTTTTTCATAATGTTTCTTTTCCAAATATAACATGATTGAGATTTCAAGTTTTGCCGCATACATATTATATACTGATATAATATAAGCATTATTTTTTCCAAATTAATATTAGTTGGCTATGTTGTTTTTTCATATTATTATAATATATATATAATATAAATAAATGGTAATAATTTCGGTTAAATTTGGTGAATATCCATTTTAGATGTGAAAATTAAGTAAATGTCCATTTTTTTCAATAATTAAGTAAATGTCCATTTTTTCCAAAAATACCCCTCCTTCCACATTCTTAATCCTTCATCCTTCACCCTTTGACCATTTTTAATTTTAACATTGACTAGTCAACATTGACCATTTTGGTCAACACCTGCATTTGGTGACAGTTTTTTGGTGACAGTTGTATATATTTTTCCGGTGACAGTTATTTGTGATAATTATTTTGGTGACAATTGACTTTTTTGGTTAAATTTTTTTTTTTCTAGTGACATTTAACGATATTTTTTTTGGTACTAGTGAACATTGTCACCAACCTATTGTCATCAATTACAGAACATTGTCATCAACTACATAACATTGTTATCAACTACATAACATTGTCACCAATTTTTTGTCACCTACTATAAAATATTGTCACCGTCAATTTTTACTAACTATATAATATCACCAACTACAAAATATTGTCACCAACCTATTGTCAACAACTACGAAACACTGTCATCAAATTATTTTCACCAACAAGTGAACACTATCACCAAACATTGTAACAAACCAATTGTCACCAACTAAAAAAATTGTCACCAATATATTGTCCATAAACAGAGAACATTATCACCACCCCCTATTGTCACCAACCTACTTTAGTAATCTGTTGTCATCAACAATAAAATAGAGTCATCAACCTATTGTCATCAAAATATTGTTTCAACAAATATTTGTCACCGACAATAAAATAGTGTCATCAAATCTATTGTCATCAAAATATTGTTTCAACAAATATTTGTCACCAAGACCATGTAATCACAAAAAAATTGTCATCACCATACTAAATATCACCAAGATAGTAATCTGTTGTTACCAATGACAAAACATGCATTATACCCTAGAGTGACTAAAACTAAGCAACAGTAATCTATTGTCACCAATGACAAAATATTGTCACCGAATTAAACTGAAACTCCATCATCAATCATTCAACAAAAATTGATCTAGATTCAAGCTGTCATTGAAATTACATAGGCTTTAGCTACATAAACTCCATCCTCAATCATTCGACAATCCATCCTGCAAGAGGGTTGCATCAAGTTAACACTTAACACACACCTCGATCTATGCGTAATCTAACAAAAATGTGTATGATCTGGTGGTTCAAATTTAAACAAGAAAGTAGCTATTGGCAACAAAAACGACTTCGAAAGGCGATACATAGCCAACGAAGAATACAATTCGATCAGTAAGGGAATTGTACAGTTTAATTAAAAACAATCTTCTATTTGGCTTGACTCTACAAGGACACAAAGTATCAATGTCCACGTATATCAATGTAATACTGTAATAGTCATCATTGAGAAAATCATATGGCCATGTCACAAACACAATCAATTCAAGATACTAATGAAGTCCAAATCCGATCCAGCTTATTTTTACCAAGGAATATCTCCTCAAATTCTGGAAAAAAGCAACATAGTATTGTTTATATTATGGTGTTAATTCCAAGAATTTTCAAAACATAAGCACCACAAGCCATCCTCAATCATCCAATTCTACACGTTTACCAAAAAAAATCATTCAATTCTACATTCAATAATAATCGATCATTCAATCAACTACCTAATCTATTAATTTACAAATCAATCACCTTTCTAATTTAAAAAATGGAATAATTTGCTCAAATATCCATTTAGGAAATCCAATTAATTAAATGTCCATATTGAAATGGTAATTAAGTAAATGTCCATATATTTTATTTAATCTCCAAAGTACCCTTGTTATAATTTAACCCCCTTCCTTACCCTAGCCACCATCATTAGCAGAGACAGAGAACTTCTCTCTTTTATCCTCCTCCTCCTCTTATCTCTGTTCGGCATCCAAACGGCCATAGCCCCCGGAGCTCCTAAAACAGAGATATTTACTCATGGCTTTCCGTTCAATAACACCAACTACTATTCTTTTCACCGTTGAACCGTCGACGATGATATCCAACCAAGATCTCAAATTTGAGCGGTGATTCAGCACTAGATCCTTGCCTTCATCGGCGGTTTCCTTCCGACTTGTAGGTCTGGTAGGGGGCAATCTTCGAGGAGTCCATGTGAGGGTGCAAGAGGAGCTGTGTTGATTGCTATTGAAGCCTCGTTTGCCTATTCCTCAGATCCTTGTCCTCATCGGTAGGTTTCTTCTGCCGTCGTCGATTGTTCTTTCCTATTTGCAAATCAATTTAGGGAGAGAACGGTAGGCTGTAGCATTTCAGAGGAGAGCAAGACAGGAGTAAAGTGATTCAACGTCTTTCTTTGTTTGAGATTGTTTGGATTTCAATCCGCCTTTCCTTTGTTTGTTTGATTCAACATCTTCAATGTCGAGATCTACAACGTCGGTGACATCTGTGAACGAAAATTTTGATTGTTTGGATTTCTTCGCACATGGAATTGCTTGAGATTATTTGGATTTCAATTCGCTTTTTCTTTCTTTGTTTAATTCAACATCTTCAATGTCGAGATCTACAATGTCGGTGACATATGTGAACAAAAATTGAGGGAGTTTTTGTCTGAGATCCGCCTCCCAAAACGCTTATTGCTGCTAAACGACTTGTTGAGTTGGTGGAGGAAGTCGTCATGGATGGAGAGGGAGAACGACCATAGGCTAGAGAGGAGGAGTTGCTGCTAAACGCTTGATGATCGATGACAATGTTGCACATGATGGAAAGGTTCATGAGGATGGAGAGGAAGAAGATGGAAGCCATGAGAGAGATAGAATGCAGGATGGAGATGGAGAACAAGATAGTGCAGAAAATTCTTGTTGCACAACAAAAAACAGTTGATATGATCTCTAGAGCTTTTGATGACAATTTTCCGTGGTTGGTGGTAATAGGTTGATGACATTATTTTATTGTTGGTGACAACAGATTACGAAAGTAGGTTGATGACAATAGGGGGCGGTGATAATGTTCTATAATTAGGGATAATAGATTGGTGGCAATGTTTTGTAGTTGAGAACAATTGGTTTGTGACAATGTTTGGTGACAATGTTCACTTGTTGGTGACAATAAGTTGGTCAAAATAATTTGATGACAGTGTTTCATAGTTGACAATATTTTGTAGTTGGTGATAGTATGTAGTTAGTGAAAATTGGTGGTGAAAATATTTTATAGTAGGTGACAAAAAGTTAGTGACAATGTTCTATAGTTGATGACAATGTTTTGTAATTGATGATAATAGGTTGGGGACAGTGTTCACTAGTACCAGAAAAAAAATCCGTTAAATGTCACCAAAAAAAATAAAATGTCACAAAAAAAAAGTCGGTTGTCACCAAAATAATTGTCACAAACGACTGTCATTGGAAAAATATATGCAATTGTCACCAAAATATTGTCATCAAATGTAGGCCTTGACCGAAACCTGTCACCGAAAAAATTGTCACCAACAATTGTCACCAAGAAAAAAATCAATTGTCACAAGAAAAAATTTATTCTAATTGTCACCAGAAAAAATAAAATGTCACCAAAAAGACGATTGTCACCAAAATTTTTTATCAGAAACAGTTGTTACCGAAAATAATTGTCATCAAATCTAAGCATTGACTTAATTGGTCGATGTTGACTAGTCAAAGTCAAAATTAAAAATAGTCAAAGGGGGAAGGGGAGGGTGATGGGAAGGAAGGGTAAAAATGTCAAATTGGACATTTACCTAATTTTTTTAAAAAGTGGACATTTAACTAATTATGTTAATTTTTTTGGACATCTACTAAATTAAACCATAAAAAATTAATCAGTTAACTTCCTAGACCGAATTCAGAATTGGAGATTCACCAACTGCTTAATTAAAGGGTGGATAAAATCAGATGAAGAGTGGACGGAATCAGAATTGGAGACTCGCCAGAGGTGCACGCTCAGCAGATTCGAAACTTCTAGCGTTAGTTCAAACAAGGGCGATGGAGTGGATAAAATTAGTTGAAGAGTGGACGAAATCATAATTGGAGACTCACCAGAGGTGCACGCTCAGCAGATTCGGAACTTCTAGCGTTGGTTCAAACGAGGGCGATAGAGAGGTGGGGATGGAGTCTCAGATCTGAATGGACACAGGTAGAGATTTACCTTTGTATTGTAGTGGGTAGTGAACCATCCTCGGTGACAATGCCTCTGGACTTGGAGGTCTAGGATATGAGGGATGGGAGGGAGAATGGGTAAAATATAATGAGGGTATTGTGGGTATTATGAAAATATTATGGACACTTTCTTAATTGCTAAATAAAAATAGACATTTATTTAATTAAGCATTCTAAATGGATATTACACCAAATTCTTCCAATAATTTCTTCTAAAAATATAATATATTTTACATATCCCGTGCATTACGCACGGGTACTATGCTAGTACATATATTAAAATCGATGCATTGTTGCCTACGTGGCAGCGCGTGAGTGCATCTGCATAATTTATATTTAGATTATTATTTTTATTTATTGGAATTTATCTAGATTATTTGTAATATTGCATTAACGGATTGTTCGTACACGTTACGGAACCTACATTAGTAGCTATGATATTGGTCTACATCAACCATACTTTTAAAAAGTTATGAGTATACAGCAAGCCAAAAGGCAAAAAGCATACTTGGCCAAATAATACTACGTACATGATAAGTTATAGCTTCATCAATTGCCGCCACCGCCACAGCCCCCGCCACCGCAACCACCGCCTCCGCCATCACCGCCTCCACCATCACCCCCATCCCCACAGCCTCCGCCGCCTCCATCTGCATATCCTCCACGACGTCGTCGACGTGGTCGAAAGAAGCCGTCGCTGCAGGCAAGAACAACCATGGTGATGAGAGAGAGGGAAAGAAGGATCATCGTCAGCAAGAAGACGAAGCCGGAACTCGAAAATCCGTATGCAGCAGCTCCATTGTCATTGCTCGACACAGCATCCAAAACATACCTTGCCATATATGTTTCTGAATTTGTAGTGACACGAACTAATTACTAATCTAATCTAATTTCAATTCCATTTAATTTATAGGCGTCAAGTGTTAATCACAACGTCCAGCATTGATACGCTCTTTGACTTTTCAGATCTATATATATAGAATAGGGGTGGGTCGACATTCAATTAAGTATTTAAAATGTCCTTCTCCTAGGTTTGAAATACTCAGCCCTAAAATTGTACGCGGTCCTGTCATTTTCTAAATTTGAAAATGGGATTGAAATTGATAAAAATTAGTAGTTGATTTTCGTATGTGTAAATTGTTGTTCTTCGTTATTGGTGGAAGTGTGTTCTTGGGTATGGTAGTTCAACAGAAATTAAATGCTTTAGGTATAAGAATATCGAATTGTTGTACATCGATTGATCGACTACATATATCTTGTCGTGTGGGAGCCGGATTTTGTGTTCTAGGCTGAGTACAACTACAAGGAGTTTCGTGATGTGATGGATCAGGATTGTGTTGAAATCGCTCCTCTATATATAAATATGCAATGTTTAATGCTCTACACACATGTACAAATTCAAAATGCTAGTATATCAATCCCCCGTTAAAAAACCAAAAAAAATATCACCAAAAATTGCTAAATCAAAGGAAATACTCTAATAAAATTGGGTGTTTTTGCTAACTAGCCTATTTTGAACCTTTTATTCGGTGATTTGCACCCAAACTAATTTAATTAGGTAAGTTAGCACCCTTCCCAAATGGAGTAGTACTGTAGTAATGGTCAATGGTCGTTGACCAACTCCTTCGTTTTTTTTTAATTGTGACATATTTTGTGATGTCATTTTTTGTAGTTTTGATGCCACTTTTTTATTACATTTTATTTTCGCTTTAATGCCACTTTTATAATGAAATGGTTTGATGACACTTTTTAAATGCCACTTTTTTCAAACTTTGATTACATTTTTTATTTAATGTGATGTCACATTGACCATTGATGCCTTTTTTTTACTGTTTACTATTGATGACATTTTTTTTATGTCAAATGTTTGATGATATTTTTTTTACCGTGATGCCATATTTTTTCAAAGTAGTGATGTCACGTTGACCATTGATGATATTTTTACCGTGATGACATTTTTTGTTGACGTTGACTATTGATGCCATTTTTTTGTTACTGTTGGCTACTGATGACACTTTTTTTACGTCAATTTTTTGATGATATTTTTTACCGTGATGCCATATTTTTTCAAAGTAGTGTTTTGATGATATTTTTTTCTTCAATGTGATGCAACTTTTTCAAAGTAGTGTTTTGATGTCAGATGCCACTTTTTTAATCAAATCGTTCGATGCCACTTTTTTTTATAATTTAATCAATTGTATATCGATATATTTTCATCGATTCTACTTTTATTCACCGATGACACGTTTGTGATTACACTTCATTGATGCAATCATTGAAGAGTCGAACATTAGTAGAGATGCCCACTCAATTCGGTTACTTACTATTCGATGATTCATATAATGATATTCAACATTAGTAAAAAGGGAACTAACTAGTAAAAAAAAAGGTATTTCTGTAGCTATATATACATGTCAAATTGATAGATTGCGTCCATTGGTATGCACATTTCAATGAATATCACTAACCTTTCAGTACCAAAAAGGGAACTAACTAGTAAAAAAAATGCTATATTTTGCGAAAAAAATTAAGACAGAGAACTTGATTCATCTTCATGAGCTACCCGAGTACCCGTCAAGCACCATTTGGGATCTTCCTTGAAATCCACTTATTTTTTGCATCTTCAACTGCAGATGCCTTCATCTTCAGGAGCTCGCCAAAAAGCTTCTGGCAATGGGAATCAATGGCAGCGAGCTCTGTCTTCAGCTCATCATCACAGTTGTCGTTCTCTGGTAAAGTTGGAGTTGGACAAGTGCTCAACAGGCTAAAGGAATTAAAGCAAGCATGTCTAGTTGTAATCTCTGAAGTGAATGATTCTCGAGCACCAAGGTCATCTTTCGGGCACTGAGAAACAACCAGGGATTCTGCCTCAGCCTCACATACTGGAATCACAAGAAGAGCATTTGCGATTACCGGCAAGCATCTTGATCAAGTCATCCATCAACCCAGCTATTAGAACTACGTCCTCGTTGAGCAAGTTGAGCGCATCCGCCATCTCATTAGCGACAGAGAGAGCGGTGTCAGTTAATGAATATAACACAAAATTGACATCCTTAGTACCACCAAACTTGTCCACAATTTGCAAGGTCATAGAGATTGAACTGTGATCATCCACCTTCCCCATTAAAGTGAATGAATTGAGGCCATTGGACTTGGGACACTTCTGCAGTCGTAGGAGCTTGAGGTGATCCGTAACCGCATTCCAAAAATGCACCAGACTTGTTGTAGACATTGCCCATATCCTTCATCAAGTGAGACTCCAGCCATGACAGATCGGCACAAGGGTCAAAGAAAGGATCCTTTAACAGCTCAACAGCAGACGGTCTCATAGGTGTCGGAGCAAGGCACTTCTCGATGAACTGCTTCACTTGCGGATCAGACACTTTGCCAAGGGAAGCCGGTTTTATGCCTGAAGTAACTTTCTTGAAAATATGAGCTTGGTTTTTGCAGTCTACATAGGGCAATTCACAGGTAACCATCTCAAGCATACACATTCCGAAGGAGTATATATCCACAAGTCCACTGCTGCCATTCACTGCCAAGCACCACCATCGCAAAAAACATCCACCGATATCAAGAACCCACACTTACCTGAACTACCTACAGTATGGCAAAATTGGTTTGAGCACCCGAAAACACACAATCGTGTTGATATTTAATTGAATGTGTTATGCAATTACATCTAAAACTAATTACGAAATAGAAGCAAATAGATACTAGTTCGATTAGGTAGGTTACTCGGCTGACTCCTATATAAATCCCTCCAAAAGCAACAAAAATCAGTTCAAGAACTCCATTCATATTTCATTTACAATTACTAAAAGTCCGAGAGATCAAATTTGGTGGAGAAGGACTCCATTCATATTTCATTTACAATTACTGGATAATTTTTGGGCATAGGCATTTTGTTAAACACTAGGAGTGCAATAAAAACATAAACAAAGACCAAACGTCAACTGCAACACCATATTGCTTAGTGACAAACAACTCCGGTGTTCTATAGTCTATATTTTTTTTGTCAAAGACCTGTATGTGGGAGACAATTATTTTAACTAAACATAATTGATAGATAATTGCAAACGGACCTGCAATTGAGTGTCCAAATTCTGGCATATGGCTACAATTCAGCGTCCAATTTCTTCATCAAAGATGGGGACAACCTATAAAAAGGAATGAAGTTGAGCACAATTAGTATCTGTTAGTATTTACATAACAAATTTCTTCAAGGCACTATAGAATTTTCTATTTTCTAAACTGAAATTGTAGAGTTGAATCAAATTATAACTGCATTTTCTATATCGAAAGAGGAACTTGTCAAGAATAATCAGACTGTCAAACCTTACATCTCTTTACAAGAGAATCGCACCCTGCGTACACCTCCAGTTCAGACTCCTCAAGGTGATTGGCGTCAATGCACAAGCACCGCTTGGTCATCTGCTTCTCAGGGCGATCGAATTCGGACGCGGCACCGCTAGGTCATCTGATTCAATTTTGGGGAAAACTGATAGCAAGAGCAAATAAAAAAATTGGAGGATCAATTGTGTGTGGAACCGGATCCAGTAAAATCAACTAGAATAAGATCTAATTTTGAAAAAGAAGAAGGAAATTGAAGTTCGATATACTCAGAATTGTTTGGAGGAGGAGAATCTCACCGTGAGGGAGGGAAAAAGGAGCGACAACGAGGGAGGAAGAGCGAGGTCGATGAAGGCAAGAGAGGAGAAGGGAACGGAGGCCAGCAGAGGTTGAAAGAGCTCGAAAAAGGCCATTGACGGAGGCCATCAGGGAGAAAGGAGCGACAGCGAGAGATGGAGATTGGAGAGAATGAACGGGAAAGAGGAAGGGGAACAAGGGGCTGATTAATTTTCAAGGGGTGTTAGCACGACCAATTTAATCAGTTAGAATGCTAATAACTTAATTAAATTAGCAAAATGTGATATTTCACCAAACTTTCTCTATAAAATTTACATTTGTAACCTTTTGCATTCGAAATAGTAGCATGTTGTTATGTCCCTGAGATACAAATCTCGTTAGGACACCAGCAATGATGTGAGTGACGATGCCCTTAATTTATGGCTAACTATTTAACACATTGATTAGACTAAGAAAAGATTATACAATCTTAACAGGATAAATTAATAGGGATTTCCCACTATATAAATTAAACCCCGTAACAATATAATATATATCACACACGTTTAAAGCAACTATGTATTATCGATATATTTATATGTACATGTCCACCTCGTGGCTTGGTACTGTCCACCTTTGGCTTTACTTAGCTTGGTGGATTGCGGCCTTTAGTTGCTTTATACTAGTGTAGATCCCGTCCCGTGTACGGGGAATGCGCTAATCTAAATATAAATTATTTTTTCCTCCAAAAAATAATATAAATATAAATAAAATTAGTTCAATAGGTTATATATAATCTAAATATCTTTCAATTAGATTCTCTTAAAATATAAATAAAATTCACATTTATAAGGTACTACGTAAAAGTTTTTTTTCTAATCTATGATTAATTAAATCTCGTGTAATTTAATTAGATAGTTGATTTTTAAAAATATTTTAATATTTTTTTTATTAAATATGTAGTATATATTTATTTCATTAGTTTACTTAAAATATCTATGTACGAATGGATTGTGGCTAGTGGCTACATATATGGCTATATAATATTTTAATTATTTATTTTGACCTCAAAAAATAATATAGATAGATATAAAATAACAATTATTAAATGATTGATTTTGATATAAATAATTCTTTCCACCAAAACATAATCTAAATATAAATAAAATAGCACCTATCAAATATTACATATTTATCTATTAATATTTTTGGTAAGTATGACTATGAAAATTAGTTTTATTAATTATTTTTATTATTACTACTACTACGTTTAATTATATTGATTTAGTTTTTTCCTTATATAATATTTACTCTTTTATAAGATATTTCATCTATCCAATTATATGTATTAATGGTAAAATAAAATAATTATTTTTATTAGATTTCCCTTTTTATGGGATAAAGCTTTGCGAGATGCACTCACGCGCCGCCAAGTATGCAGATGCACTCACGTGCCGCCACGTAAGCACCAATGCATCAGTTTTAGTATATGTATATAGATTGTTACGGGGTTTAATTTATATAGCGGGAAACCCCTATTAATTTATCCTATTAAGATCGTATAATCTCCTCTTAGTCTAATCACTGTGTTAAATAGTTAGCCCTAAATTCAGGGCATCGTCAGTGAGGATAGTTGATGAAGAAGAAGAAGAAGAGGGGAGAATGGAACTGTAATGACATAAGAGAGGAACGAGGGAGAGAGAATTACGGAAATGGGGAAAGGAAATTTGAGAGGGAAAGTATTTGTGTTTTTCATTCAACACCCATCCTCTTAGGTTCACATGTCTATTTATAGACATTTACAAGAGATGCTCTACAATGATCGATCTCATAGGCGTTGTCTCCTGCTTACAATCAAACTAAGGCCATAACAACGCCCATCCCATATAGAGCTTTGTCCCAAGGCTTACAATCAAACTAAGACCATAAGGCTTACAATCAAACAATGATCGCTGCCTAAACTGAAAATTGGGAAATTGTGTGATAATGTGAGCTGCAGCTTTCCAAGTGGCCTTGTCCTTGCTGAGATTTTTCCACTTAATCAACCATTCCATTACAGGATCCCCATTGCAGAGCTTGTGCACTCGAGAGTCCAAAATAGCCTCTGGGCTCTGGCTCATCTAAGACTTCACCATCATCATTAGCTTAAGGTAACTGATCTCCTACCTCTTGATTCTGGCCACGTTTCAACTTGAGCTGGAAAATGTGGAACACATGGTGGATACGGGCAGTATCTGGTAACTGCAATCGGTAAGCTACCTATCCAATACGAGCTATCACCTCGTAAGGACCAAAGAAATGAGCACTCAACTTGATATTTTCCTCATAGCAGCAGTGGATTGGCAATATAGTTAAAGCTTCACAAAAACCCAATCCCCACCCTGCAATTCCCTGTCAATTCTATGGCTGTCAACCATTGCTTTCATCCGAGCTTGAGCCTGTTGCTGGTGGTCCTTGAGTTGCCTAATCATACTTTGCCTCCCTGTCAACCACTCATCAACTGGGGACCCGGATGCCGATGAAGTAGGCAAACCCAACTGACACGGGGGACAACCATACAAGGCTTCAAAGAGGGTCATCTTAATTACTGAGTGAAAGCTAGTGTTGTACCACCACTCTGCAAGAAACAACCATTGAAACCACTCACACGGATAATTGCTGGAGAACATGCATCTCAAATAGGTTTCTAGACATATGTTTACTCTCTCCGTTTGACCATCTGATTGTGAATGATAGATAGAGCTCATATCTAAACTGGTATGCAGGGTTTTAAACAAATGTTGCCAAAATTGACTCACAAAAATCTTGTCTCTGTCCGAGACAATGCTAGTAGGTAACCCATGTGATTTGTAGATGTTCTCCATGAAAGTCAAAGCAACTTTCTCAGCTGAAAAAGGATGGCACATTGGAATAAAGTGTGCATACTTTGTGAGACGATCCACCACAACCAAAATAGAATCCTTCCCATTAGATTTTGGGAGACCTTCCACAAAATCCATACTAATGTGGCTCCAAGCACGGTCTGGAATAGACAATGGTTGCAGGAGGCCCGGGGAAGCAACATTCTCAGGCTTGCTCCGTTGGCAAGTATCACATTCTTTGACAAATGTGGTCACCTGTGCTTTCAACTTCAGCCAGTAAAACAAGATCTTTACCCTGTGATAGGTGGCATGGATCCCTGAATGCCCCCCCCCCCCCCGGCTGATTCTTCATGAAGAATGTGTAGAATTTTATCCCTGAGCTGACCATGGTCCCCTATGAATAATCGGCCTTTGTATCTTGGCAACCCCTTTACAACTGAAAAGGGTCCAGGGTCTTCGGACAAGTCAGTTAATATCAACTCTTGGACAACAACATCTCCTTTATAACTATCCAAAATATCCTTGACCCAAGAAGGTTCAAGGAAATGGCAGCACAACTACCCTGTCGCTCCTCAAAGACTCATGATAGTGCATCAGCAGCTTTGTTCTCAACTCCTTTCTTGTATGCAATATCATATTGCAAGCCCAACAACTTCCTAACAACTTTCTTTTGAATCTGGGTTGATAATTTTTTATCAAGCAAATGTTTCAAGGGTTGGTGATGCAGGACCATCCAAGACACCTTCGGACACATCTATACTTGGGGATGGACCTATTATTCGAGCTCGTGAGAATGATGTCATCCTCAAGAGGAAGAAGAAGGCTCCACCATGGGAGAAGATCCAAAGGTGCAAATGACGTTTTAGACTCGTTCGGAATATTTGACAGCTTTTTGACGTCTAAGTAAAATGGGTCGTTCGGAGTCCGTATTTATCGGATGGAGGCGTGCCATACTTTGTCGGAACGAGGACGAAGAGATCTATAACTTTGTTGTTGAAGGTTTTTCCAAATTCGACCTAGAGCTTGGCCGAAAATCACATTCTTTGAAGTTGTCACTGTTTTGACGGGAATAAACTAAGTGTTGGAACTTTCTTTGTTACTATTTTTAGAGACCTTCTTTATTTAAGTTATTTTAGGTAATTTAGGGATTTATTTTAATTTCCATTATATTTATTATTTTCATTAAAAATCAGCCTTAGGGTTTTAAGTAGCGGCTGATCTCCATTGTAAACATTAGACGTCTTCCATTATTAAGAATTTCAGTCTTTGTGTGAAACACAAGTGTGAGAAAGTCAATCGATTCGAAGCGTTGTTCATCGATTGCGCAATTGGTATTGATCTTTCTTGGTTTGCTTTGATTTCATCAACCTCGCGAGAGCTTGGTGTTCCTGGTAATCACAAGTCCCCTCCTTGTGCCTCCAAGTTGTCCGCTTGGTTGTGTAAGGTTGTAGAGGTGGGCTTTATAGTCTTTGGTATTTGGTTCCTACCCTTTAAGTTAAGGAGGCCTGGGGTCTTTATCTCGTTCTATCTTAGTTCGAATCATCAAACTATCGGTCTTGTTCTTTCAATTTCGTGTCTTTATTGTTATTATTGAATAGAGTCTTGCTTCTTTCATCCTAGTCGATATCGAGTCCAGTTTCCTTTAAGTTGAGTCGTTGCGTTTGTTATTTCTTGTCGACATCGAGTGAGTTGCTTGGTGTTCTTGAGTCTTTTGCTTCCATTCTTGTCTTTGAGTCTTGATTGTCAAAGATCGGGCCATCCTACGGCTAACCCCGTATCAAATTGGTATCAGAGCAACGCCCGAGGCGGAACGATAGAGGAAGTCGTTACCAATACAGAGAGCCTAGAGATCCTGATCAGGACGGCATAGGTAAGGTAAAGGTAAAGATTCCTCAGTTTGATGGTAAGACAGATCCAGATGCATATATTGACTGGGAAACTAAAATGGATCAAATTTGAAACTGTCACAACTTCTCTGAAAATAAAAAGGTGCAATTAGCTTCATTAGAATTCACTGGCTTCGCTTTAATTTGGTGGGATAACCTAGTTAAAGAAAGAAGAAGAGCTCTTGATGCGCCTATCGATTCCTGGACTCAACTAAAAGCACTAATGAGAAATAGTTTTGTTCCTCAACACTATGCTAGGGAGCTTAGACAACGTCTAGAAAACCTTAAGCAAGGTAATAAAACTGTTGAGGAAACTTTTAATCTTATGCAAGAAACCATGGCTCGAACTAATGTAGTTGAGCCTTATGAAGATACAAATGCTAGATATCTTAGGATCTTGCATCCCGCCAGGCACAAGGAGGGGACTAGTGATTACCAGGATCACCAAGCTCTCGCGAGTTTGATGAACTCAAAGCAAACCAAGCAAGATCAATACCAATTGCGCAATCGATGAACAACGCTTCGAATCGATTGACTTTCTCACACTTGTGTTTCACACAAAGACTGAAATTCTTAATAATGGAAGACGTCTAATGTTTACAATGGAGATCAGCCGCTACTTATAACCCTAAGGCTGATTTTTAATGAAAAAAATATAATGGAAATTAAAATAAATCCCTAAATTACCTAAAATAACTTAAATAAAGAAGGTCTCTAAAAATAGTAACAAAGAAAGTTCCAACACTTAGTTTATTCCCGTCAAAACAGTGGCAGCTTCAAAGAATATGATTTCCGGGCAAGCTCGAGGTCGAATCTGGAAAAACCTTCAACAGAAAAGTTCTACATCTCTTCGTCCTCGTTCCGACAAGGTATGGCACGCCTCCATCCGATAAATAGAGACTCCGAACGACCCATTTATTTAGACGTCAAAAAGCTGTCAAATATTTCGAACGAGTCTAAAACGTCATTTGCACCTTTGGATCTTCTCCCATGGTAGAATCTTCTTCTTCCTCTTGAGGATGACATCATTCTCACGAGCTCAAATCATAGGTCCATCCCCAAGTATAGATGTGTCCGAATGTGTCTTGGATGGTCCTGCATCAGTTGGTGATCGGTTTTGATGATAAACCTTCTACCTTCCAAATAATGCCTCCACTTGTCAATTGCAAATAGAATTGCAAGCAATTCCTTCTCATAAGCTGCCAATAACAAATGTCTTCCTTGCAAAGTCTGGCTAATGAAAGCAATCGTTCTCCCATTCTGCATAAGCACTACTCCAATGCCAGAATCACACGCATCAGTTTCCACCACAAATGAAACTGTGAAATCGGGCATAGCCAAAACTGGAGGTGAGGTGAGAATAGTTTTGAGAGCGTTGAAAGCTTTCTCACTTTGGTCATTCCATACAAAGCTATCTTTCCTCAAGAAATCAGTTAGTGGCTTAGCTACAGTCCCATATCCTCTTATAAATCTCCTGTAATACCCAAAAAGACCCAAGAAACCCCTTAAGGCTTTCAATGATGTAGGAGATGGCCAACGAAGCATGTCTTCTATTTTCTTCGAACCAATGGACACACCTCCACATGAGATTATATGCCCCAGGTATTCAACTTTTTTCTGCACAAACTCACACTTAGAGTGTTTGGCAAACAACCTGTGAGTACTCATAATGGATAGCACTTCCCTTAAATGAAACACATGCTGATCAATGGAACTACTGTAAACCAAAATGCCATCAAAAAATACCAAGACAAACTTTCTCAACAAATGTCCAAACACATCATTCATCAAACTCTGAAAAGTGGCAGGTGCATTTGTCAAACCAAATGGCATTACCCGAAATTCTTAATGGCCATGGTGAGTACGAAATGCAGTTTTGGCAATGTCCTCTTCCACCATTCGGACTTAATAGTGACAATGTGCTTTAAAACACACTAACATTTGCTTGCAGTGGCAGAGCTAGGGGGGTGCTCCCCCTAGCTGGAAAAAAATTACAAAAAAATAATAATTTTTTGGATATATTTAGTACTCCATCCGGTCGAAAATAAACGATGTTTTAGAGTTTTACGCGCAAATTAAGAAACCTCTTAATTATTACTTCCACCTTTAAATACCCTATCAAAAGTAATTTTTAATCCCCCATCACATTTATTATACACAAATGTAATTGGTTAAGCAAAAAAAGTACAACTTATATTGATATTAGTGCAAAAGTTAAAAAGAGGCAATTATTACCTTTAAAACATCAAATATTGTTGATCAAATTTCACCTCCTAAAACATCAAATATTTCCGACCGGATGGAGTATTTTTAAGGTAATATAACATCTTATTCAAAACAAGAATGCTATCTAGCCTAGGTGGTAAAGAAAACAAGGAGGGAAGGAAGGAGAATTAAAAGGTCTTGGGTTCAAATATCAAGTTCTTCACTTTTTATTTGTTTTATTATAACATAAATTCTTCTTGATTTGTCTCTATATTTTTTTGTTTCTATCAACTATTTCAATAAAAAAATATCATATTCAGGTTTACATTATACATTCAACCTTTTATTTCAATATTGTTTTAAAAGTAATTCTTCGTGATTTTTTTTCTTTATTTTTTGTTTCTCTTCTATTTCTTTGGTCACTCTCAACTATTTAAATACAAAAAATCATTAAAAATTCACAATTTTAGTGCTTTTTCAATATATTGTTATTAAATTCTTCTTACTATGTATACCGTAAAATAAAATCACCAATTTTTTTTAGTACCCCTGACGGAAATTCTGGATCCACCACTGTTTGCTTGTACTACTCATATAACATTTTAGCTTCACAAATAATGATTTCTTGCCACAAATCGGTGACTAATTTCACCAAGGAAAACGAACGATTTTTCGCCAGTGATACAAGAAAGAGAGATTGAAATTGGATCTGAGCAGTAATATGGGCTGCCTAGTATACATACATCGAATTAGTTATTGCAATTAGGCATGTAGGCCCAATTTTGTCTATTGTGAATTAACCCAAACTTTATGTTCATATATATCGATTTTCTTCAAGTAATCCTTCTGAAATTCGCATAGACCTAATTTATTAAAGTCTTTTGGGGTTATACAAATTAAGTGATCATTTAATTTGTATCGATCTTCTTTTTTTCGTAAGTAAACTGAGTATTTTAAGATACAAATTAAATGATCACTTTGCTCGTCATCAATATGTCGGTGGCTAATACAAATTGCTCAACTAGAATGCAATTTGTAACAAGGTTTTTCTATAGGGTAATTAAATTAAATGCCATCCTTAAATTAGGGAACTTTTCACAGTACTACTAACCATAAAAAAATAAAATTAGAGAAAACCACCCATATTCATATCAAGGTTTCAATGAACCACTCATCTCCAATTTTCGTTTGTCTATTGTTAATTAATCAATAAGCTATTTATAAAATTACCCCTTTTTATCATATGGTATTCTTCCTCGCCGGAGATCCTCCGTTTAGATTCATTAATCAATATGGCTTCATTTTAATTTTCGCGTAGCACCCTCAAAATATTTGACACGACTCTGAACATGATAATATATAGTTTTCATATAAATAAAATTTGTATTAAAAGGGTGTTCCCATAGGTAAAGCTACTTGACTTCTTACTAAAAAACAACCAAATTAGAAAATTCACTTTATAGCTCAAAACCATACAACGTAGAGTGACATATATAAGATTACAGCCACCTACCATACATGCATAGTTGAATTATCTTCATAAAACAACTAAATTAATAAATGGATCAACAATTCAATGCACTCGCACGATTCTTATACTCCCACATTACAATGAAGAAAACAATGAATAGGGATGTATGTTCTTTAAAATATATTATCAAATATGGTATATGTTTTGTTTGATGATGTATCCAATGTTACGTACTAGTAACAATGGAACTAGTCGACGGTGGGGTATAATAAGGTGGATTAGCCGGTGTGTAGTGGGGAAGCACCGAGTATGGTGGAGTCGGAGGAAAATATATAGGCGGCGTAGGAGAAGAATATGG
Organism: Persicaria maculosa; assembly: GCA_963922045.1. Classification (NCBI taxonomy): domain Eukaryota; kingdom Viridiplantae; phylum Streptophyta; class Magnoliopsida; order Caryophyllales; family Polygonaceae; genus Persicaria; species Persicaria maculosa. The sequence continues at coordinate 16,252,797 of OY998258.1, forward strand.
TGGAGTCGGAGGTGGAAATAGAGGAGGTGTAGGAGGATAATAAGGTGAACTTGGAGGTGGATATAGAGGGGGTGTAAGAGGAGGGCATATCGGTGTTGGATGCGGTGGATGTGGTGGCTTTGGAGGGTGTGGTGGCCACGGAGGGAATGGATGCGGTGGCTTCGGAGGGAATGGATGTGGTGGCCTCGGAGGGAATGGCTTAGGCGGAGGGTTGGCGTAGCCACACATACCAAAAGTACAAAAGATCCCAAACTTGCATCTATTGAAGCACTTGCCACAATGGAAAGGATTGTACCTAAGATCAACACACAAGCCACCACAGCATTTGTGACCAAATCTGCAATTGAACCCACAAATTCCACAATTGTTATCATCAGACGTTACATCAACGCAACTATTATGGCAACAAAAGTGCTTGGGAGGAAACTCTCCTTGATGACATATCCATGGCCGATTCCAACACCCTTGGCTCCGAGGATCCACTTGCTTTCTCAACCACAACGAAGATGCCGAGTTATGATCGATATTGAATGGCACTTTATCCGATGACACATTTTGTTTTGCAACATTTAATAATAGAAAGAATAGTATGAGGGCAATATATGAGACATGAGCTATGAAAACAGCCATTGATGTGATTAAAAAATGATCTACAATGAAACATATATATATACATTAATTAAGAGGATAAGGCCTTATAGGAATTCATGTTTTTTCCCTTAGATTTAGTGTACATGTATCGTGGATGGATGAGGGTTTCAACATGTGAAGAAGGGTGAATATCATTTACACTTTAGGAGAAAACAAAATATCTAATACATCTAAAAGTAAAAAAAAAAACTCATTAGTAAGAACAAAGGCATTTAAATGCACACCATAAAGCATGTATCTTGCTACTTGTTATATACATTAATTGCATGTCAAATAAGAACATTTTCCATGGATGGACATTCTTATTTCAATTATTTTCAAAAATTATGAAATTGCCATGTATCATATTGATTGATTAAGATTTCCACGTGTTTACGCCATATATTTGTGTATCATCCTAATAAAAACATATATCTTTAAGGGTTGAGGTGATTTGGCATAAAATATTTGTTATTTAAGTATGTATCTAAATTATAATATTAAGGGGCACCAAGTATGACTCATTTAGGCCATTCAATCATTACCTGAACCCTTTCTTTGATTTAGAATTGTAAATTTTCATTTATAAGAATGTGCTTCATTAGACGATGATTATCTCTGATGAAGAGTAAAAATAATGTGTCTTGACAATTTGGTAGACTTTTTATTAATAAAAAATTCATCGCTATCTTAGATTGATTGTGGGCAACAAAAATCTATAAATGTTTGGTTTGATCTCTAGTTACGCGATTGAATCTTGAAGGACATTTGTAACATCAATGATACGACCATCTAAAAGTCTCTAATCTCATTGATCCAACAAATTTTGAAATCTTGAAGAAGTTGAAGCTCTTCATAACTACCCCTCAGACACTATTATTGTAACACGTACTCTCGTCTCACATTAGATATAATAAGGATGTTGAAAGTGATTTAGATGTGATTCAAGCCCTACCCATGTCACAAGAGTGGTTCATTTGCATGCTCTAAGTAATAAAAATATAATAAAATAGTTATTATTATTATTATTATTATTATTATTATTATTTCTATTTTAAAAAATAATAAGATAATAAAAATAATATATATTAAATAATAAAATAGTGATAAAAATAATAACATTAATAGAACTGTATTATCATTATCATTATTAATAATAAAAATACAATATATATATTACATAATAAAACAGTGATAATAATAATAATAATGATGATAATAATAATAATAATAATAATAATAATAATAATAATAATAATAATAATAATAATAATAATAATAATAATAATAATAATAATATAAAATATGGAATAATGAATAAGTTTATGAGTTGAAATAAAGGATTCCCTAATGTTTTGATGGGAATGAAATTTGCCCCAAAATGGAGAATGGATGATTTCGGGTAATCATTCTGATTCCAAGTTTTTATTATACCAAACACTTAAATAGTTAAACCGGGAATGGTCTATTCCGATTCCTAGTTTATATTCTCAAGAATGCATACCAAAACGAACCCTAAAAGAGATATGGACGCCAACAAAAAGCCCAACTCTCGATATCTGATGGTCTTGAAAAACTCATTTAAATATGGATCACTACCTGACCTGAACCCTTCGTGAAAACTAAAATTTGACGGATCCGTCATAAATATGGATCAAGCATTCATAGGTCGCACTATAAGAGATGAAGATGGAAATATCATGGACACTCTTCGCAAGGAGGTCGATCTTGGCTCGGCTCTGTAGATTGAAATTCAAACTCTGAGAGAAGAATTACGACAAGCCAACAATCTTGGCATTAGAAATCTTGTTTTAGAAGGTGAGAATCTTGATACCATCAACGTTATCGATCAACAAGATATGAATTATCCTTGGGAGATTCCGCGTCTTATAGAACATATCCAACACATCAACATTGATTTTAAGAAGATTGAATCTAACCAATGTCGTCGAGAGGCCAACTTAGATAACATACTTCACCATTAAAGCTTCTCTTTTCAACAGCTCGTTGCCAAATTATTATCTTATCAACTTTATTTTAATCATATGTAAAGATGATTTAGAGAGAGAAAAATAGTACTTCCAAAAATTTTATTTTTCATTTTTAAAATACTAATGAATTGTGAGTTGTAGTTTAAGATAGACATGGCCACAGGTCTGACCTTGGGAGGAGGTGACCCAAACCCTAACCCGGGAATCCAACGGGTTCGAGTCACCCGATGGGTCATCGGGTTGATCTGTCGGGTTGCCACATGTCCCAACTCGGCGGGTACCCGACGGGTCGACCCGACGGTTAGGGTCCAAGACTCCAGGTTGAATGGGTTTACAACCTTGCGTTGAACGGGTTTGTGATGTTATGTCATTTTTGTGACTTGTGTAATACCGTTCCGCTTTTACCTTTTATGTATTATTTTCGTCAAACATAAATAAATCGAAGAAAAATCAAAATCAAGTGTCAACTTACTAATGTCGAAGTTTTAAGTGAGAAACAACATCAAATTTATTGTTTTCTTTCAAATTCTCTTTTGTGAAATGTTTGCAAAAAATATCGAAAACAAGAAGTGTCAATATTTTTGTAAAACATTTCAGGAAAGGGAATTTGAAAGAAAACAATAAATTTGGTGTTGTTTTCGTTTCACTTGAAACTTCGATATTAGTAAGTTGACACTTGCTTTTGATTTTTTTTTTTTTCGGTTTATTTACATTTGAGTTGGGGGTAAAAAAAAGAATAGAAGAAGAGCTTGAATCGGTTTCCTAATTGCCTATGTATCCTCCCGGGGTTGAGGAATGAAAGCCCACATAGTTTTTTTACCCGTATAAGTCTGAACCCCGTTTACTTATTCTTCTTGATCCTTCGACCCTCCATCAATGACCTCGCCATCGATGGATCTCTTGACCAACTTCGTACCCACTCCGTCATCCTCCTCAGTTTCAGTGGATAACATGTTATTTTGAATCCACATATCCGCCATCTTCCAATCTGCGAGACAAACTTGGGCTTTGAGGTTCTTGTGAAGCAATCTTGATCTCTTCTACGACAAAATCTGTCCTCCTCGGCCAAAAAGTTGCTCGACAACTACGATGGAGCAAGGGGCTCCTAGTATTTGTCGGGCGATCACCTGCAATAGCGGAAATCTTTGTCTTTCGGGACGACTCCACCATTCTAGGACATCGAAATCTTCTTCCTCATTGCTGCGAAAATCAAAGTTAGTGGACAAATATTCGTCGAGCTCCAAGTGGGGGCTCGACGAATATCTCGACCTCTTTGTGCCAAAGATATCTGTAAATCCAGATGCCGGCTAGAGCGCATGCAAGAATCAGTAACCAAAGAACTAAAGAACACGACAAGATGTTTACGCGGTTCGAGTGTTAAAACTCTACATCCGCGGAGTCTCAAGAAGGAGAGACTCAGGCCTGGAATCCACTAGTTCTTTTTGGCGATTACAGATATGGTTGCAAGTACAAACTCTAGAATACAGATTCAAGCATAACAAGCAGATACAAGGTGCATGCAATAAAAGAAACGATCCAAAAGAGAAGAAACGAAGAACTCCCTCAGATATGGCAGTTGGAAGCCAGATCTGTCGCCAGGAATCGCAAGAAGGTCAAGGAACTCAGACCCTTGAACTTCTTCGTCGTCTTCAACCTCAGATCTAGAGTCTTTGGTGGAGGATGAGCTCTAGATCGGAGATCTTCATCGCAGATCGTCGTCAAAGAGCCTTCGCAGAGAAACCCTAGCTCGCGGTGCTGAACCTCTATCTCTCTGGCCTACCTTGTGAGCTCCAACTGACGGCATGAGAACCCTAGAGGGCACCCCCCTTATATAATAGACGAGCTCATCAAAGGAACGCACCGTTTCATTGACACCGCAACCCTAGAAGAACCGAAGGAGCTGGGCCGAGCTGTCTGGGCTAGGCCGACCCAATGAAATAAAACACATAATATAACATAATAACAAAATACTATGCAACATATGTATGTATATGATGTTATGCACGAACTTAAATTAACCTAAATATTAATAAGTGTAACATGGTAGCATATATAGGATATATTATATACGAGTATATGACCCGGAATCCAAAGTTTCCGGATTAATACTTCAAGTCTATAATAGTCTATATTTTCCTTACTATGTTTCCTTATCCATACTTAGATCATATACTAAAGTAATACTTTTCATCCAATATCTATAGCGGAATAGTGTTAAGATTAAGAATGGACTTTACAATATCTTTGGCAAGTGTCTTAGTTCTAGCGGTAATACTAGTGCGTGAGCCACTCGATTTATGGGTATTTATAGGAATTTTTTGCCGATTTAGTCGTTGTCCATTGACTACAATTTTTTTTAAATAATATTATCAGTTAATGTGGGCCCCGCGATGTGATGTTTTTTTTCTATAAAAAAATGGGTTGACCTGTCGGATCACCAGGTTTCCAATCTTCTAATCCTAACCCGCAACCCGCATTGACCCTGCGACACGAGGACCCGAATCTGCCGGGTCAGTGACTCACACAACCCGTTGGGTTACGGGTCAACCCGTGAACGGTGAACCTGTCTAGTTTAAGATGAGAAGGGGAAGTGATGAGTTGAAAACGTTTACGGGCAAATTGGTTCAATTCAAGTTCCCTTGTTCTCTCGAAAGTTGAAACGTATTTATTTCAGCATTCACCAAATTGATAGATTAGGTCCAAGCAGAATTAAAAAGTTCGTAAAGGATCCAAAAAGCACCAAAAAGAGGAAAGAGATAACCAAGCTCAAACTACACGCATCGATGCCACTCACCACTAAAACGCGGCGTTTCCTCCCCTGGAATCGTACTCTCTCCTCCGTTTCGCCAAAACCCAGCAGTCAATGAACACGCACCCCAACCCCCATCGGCGGCGATAACACCCCTCTTCGTCACACCACCAAATCTCCTCTCTCCACCGCCATAGCTGAGCTTCTAAAGCTCCTTTTTCTCCAATTTCCTCTCCTCATCCTCCACTGCGCTCTCTTTCTCGCTCCGCCTTTTCTGCGTCTCCGATTAGTTTTCAGAAATACACGGTCGGAGACTAACCCTAGGAAATTTACATTGGAAGGTCGGATTCCGCCATCAACGAGCTTTATTCGTTGCTATACAACGTTCGGCGTGGTAAAGCAAGCTGGTTTTCTCAATCTTCAAACCTCTGGCGCTTCGCCGGGGGAATCTCGCCGTGGAGCCCGGCGCCTCCTTTTGCAGGTTGGTCAGCCATATCATCTCGTGCTTCTCTCATTTTATTTTAGTTTTAGTTATTTATTTTCTTTCTGGGAAGGGTAGAGGTCCTTTTTTGTGTGTGATGAATAGTATTGAAGGAGAAACTCTACGGGTTTGGTGAGTTTGAGTTCTGGCTTCATGCAAAATCTAGGGTTTCCAGTTCTTGATCTTGATGGAGAGTAGAAGAGATCACAAAGGTAGTGTACTTTTTGGCTTATTGCCTTTGGTTCTGAACTAGGGTTTGCCTGTTTGGCTCTAATTCTCCCATTTTCCAATGCTTTCGTGTAGAAATTGGTTTTGTACTAGTAAAGTTAACTTCTTTCTACTGTCTTAATACAATGTGGGTGAATTTGCAATGCAATTTTAACTTCTTAGTGGAGATGCAAAATGCAAAACCACATAGTGTTTATTGTATGAGTACATTTTGTAGCTTCTGATAGTGATAAGGGCCACTGTATCCGCTCTTGCGAATGGTTATGTTACCATGAAGCGTAACAGCTGCGTCTTCTTAGAGTTATGAATGTCGATATTCCTTCTGTTATCGTTGGTTAGGTTCTTGAAAGTTCATGCTTGATCCAAAAACTAAATTTTGTTCAAATGAGCCTGGACAAGGAGCTCTGCCAACTCAGCTGAATTTTACGATTTCACTGTTATTATAAACGTATTGGCATAATGGTATTGTGGGGAAACTGTGGGCTTTATTGTTGATGCTTCATGTTAACATCGCTTAATCTCTTTTTTCTGTGCATTTCCTCCTAGATCTCCTTATATTAAAAGCTTTTTCTGTTATTTTTTCGATCTTTTCATTTTTTCTAATTCATACCAATACAAGATATACAAAAACTTACAATAATGAGCCTCAGCGGTATCTTTTCATAAACTTGCACATTTAATAACTAATTTTTGTTCTCTCTGGGTGAATGCCACACAACTTATAATTACAGATACTCTCTGAATTCTCCAACTCTATTTTCCTCTCTCTACTGTATTAGCTCCTAGCAGTGCATTTGCAATTTATTTGAAATGAGTAGAGCATGGGGATCTAATGGGCTTATTTCCTTCTCATTCTGTGCTCTGTTTTATGAAAGACAATTGATTTATTATCTTTTAATGATGCGCTCTGCATCGTATTCTGCACAGAGGTTGTCGGGTAAATAATTATGGCTTCGAAAGGTCCAAGATCAAAGCTTGACCATGATTCAAGAGCGAGGTGCCGAAAGGTCAGTTCTTTTTTCCATTTGCCAATTGTTATGGATTGTTTAGCTGAGCTTGAAAAAGTATTGTTTGCAAGAACTGTGTTCCGTTCTCAACTGTAATCGTTCAGAATTTCTATAATCTACCTTAAGTATCCCTTTGAATATACTGCTACGGTATTGCTTACATAGCCATTAGGGCCTAGTGCATGTTCAGGAACAACTGTTGTGCTATTGAGGTCAAACTCGTGACAGTTTGCTCTTTTCGTAGAATAATACTCTGTAGCATATATTTTCTATTTTTTCAACAAGTTGAGGTTGGTAATTAAATATATCTTTCTAAAGTGTTCCTCTTATATCACCTAAGATTGATTCTAGAAAATCATTCAATTGAACTTTAAATGTATAAGTATATGTTGAATGACACATGAGTGAATTTTTGTTGTATTTGTAGTTGCTATTATTTTCTGTACTCGTGTTGATGTCATATAGTGATAGGGTTTGAGGGTCTCTGAAGTTGAAGTCCAAGAATCCCACACCCAACTTAATTGACGGATATTTCAAAAAAGAGGTTGTAGATTGATATGCAAGACATGGATTACACAATGGCTCCCCTAGCTATTTATAGATGACAATGCTTACTAACAAGTTCTAGAAACTATTAGAAATTCTACAAAAGACCTAATTTAGGAGAATATTCCAGAAACTACAAAAGATAAAACATTTGGAAAGTTGTCTGGAAAGTATTAGGAAGTCTACAAAAGAGATGATTGTAGTGGAATTTTCTAGAAACCATTACCATTACTCATATGCAAAAGAGATATTTTTAGAGGATGTTTCTAGAAAGGGTGGCTTTGGTTCTGTATCATATAGTTTGTTGGTAAATGGACTTAACCTTGATCATTGTTTGCAGTTGGACAAGTCTTGTTAATTAATTTTCTAATTGCAGAAGCACCAAAAAGATGTATGTAATGTTGATGTTTCAGTTTCGAATTTTTGCTGGACTAACTTAGTTGAACCATAACCTTTTTAGCAGGCTCTTGAGGCTCCTAGAGAACCTCATCGTCCTAAAACTCACTGGGATCATGTTCTAGAAGAGATGGTTTGGTTATCAAAGGTAATTGTAACATGGTTTATGGTTCATAGCTATTCTGTGATTCATGCAGTTCTTTTTGCGATGTGTTTCTTTTTCTGGATTTACTGTAAGAACCTGTATGTGCTCCTCAGTTACTTAACAATGTATACAATAACAGGATTTTGAATCTGAGAGAAAATGGAAGATAGCTCATGCAAAGAAGGTTGCTTTACGGGCCAGCAAGGGCATGTTGGATCTGGCGGCAAGGGATGAAAAGAAAATGAAGGTTTTGTTTTTCTTTTTCCATTTTGAGATTAAGTTTAACAAATTAGTAAGGAACTTGATTTGCTAAAAGATAAAATCTTGTTACAACTTACAAAGTTGTGAGAGTAAAATTTGGGGCGATATATTTTTCCAATCTAATTTGCATCATCCCAAATTTGAAGCTGTATTTATTGCAGTATCATAAGTTAATGTTATTAAGAAAATGATTTCAGGAAGAAGAGCAGCGGATGAGAAAAGTTGCACTCAATATTACAAAGGATGTGAAGAAGTTCTGGACTAAAATTGAGAAACTGGCAAGTGAAATTATTGTAGCTGATCTTTTTTCTTTCTTCCTCTTTAATGTATGTGGAGTTCTTGACCACTGCTTTGCAATATCATCAATTTAGGTGCTTTACAAGCATCAGTTGGAGCTTGATGATAAAAAGAAGAAGACTCTCGACAAACAGCTTGAGTATCTTTTAGGACAAACTGAAAGGTTGTTTGAGATAAGGATAATATAATTTATCTTTTTGTGGTTAATCATCTCAGTTTTACAGTGACTGAACGAATTCCACGTGGCTTTCTTAGGTATTCGACCATGCTTGCTGAGAATCTTATGGGCACATCAAAGCCCTCTGGGTCAATGGAACCAAGTAAGATGGAGTTATGCCATAGTGAAAAGGAGAAAGAGAGTAATGATAATAGTCCTACTTGCTCCAGAGAACTGCAATGTGGTAAGTAGTGTGCTTCATCATGTTATTGCTCTGCTCAATCCGACTGCTTATGATTACTTTGACCAAGAAACTTATCTACACGACACAGATGATGAATCGGATAAAGTTGGAGCTGATTATGATTATGAGATGCTTTCTGAGGATGATATGGTGAGGCAATGTTTTTTTTTGTACTCCACTTTCTTGTCTGATGAACTGAAATCTCATTTGTTCATCAATTATTGAAAATCGAAACATTTTATGTTTATGATTTCATGTGGTTGGAACATGGAAGTACTCACAATTATAGCCTTCAAATTGGTTGGGATGTACTATAAATCGGAGCATTTTATGTTCATGATTTCATTCTAAGATATGTCTGTTGTGACATGTTGTACCCCATGTTAATTTTGCAACTTCTAAGAACGAAAGAGTCAGTATAAGATTCATGTATTGATTTATAATAAACAAAAGGGGGCCTTCATGAGCTTGTAGTGTTTGAGATATTTTTGTTTATATTGACCTATTATCTCATGTTCTATGATGTTTCTTTAGGAAGATGATGAACAAACTATTGAGGAAGATGAGGCTCTCATAACAGAGGAAGAAAGAAAGGAGGAATTAGCAGCCTTGCAAAATGAAGTAGATTTACCATTAGAAGAGTTGCTTAAATGCTATAATATCAGTGAAGGTACAATGTTTTTCTAGTTTCTGAACTCCTCCGTTCTAAAAACTTTCTTGCTATGATAAGGTTTGGAATCTATTTCTCGTTCACTTATTTTCCTTCCCCAAACCTCAAGCTGTTACTGTTCATGTGTTTTAAATTTTTAATAGATTGTATTATTTGTGCACGCTAAATTTCAGTCAATGGAGACAGAAGCCCTGAAAAGGGAAGTATAACTAAGCAAAGCGATGAAGGAATTGCTCCAAGTAAGATTCTTTTCCCTTATTAATAAATGTAGTAAAAAAACTATTAGAAGAATTGCTCCAAGTAAGAAAGGAGGAATTAGCAGCCTTGCAAAATGAAGTAGATTTACCATTAGAAGAGTTGCTTAAACGCTATAATATCAGCGAAGGTACAATGTTTTTCTAGTTTCTGAACTCCTCCGTTCTAAAAACTTTCTTGCTATGATAAGGTTTGGAATCTATTTCTCGTTCACTTATTTTCCTTCCCCAAACCTCAAGCTGTTACTGTTCATGTGTTTTAAATTTTTAATAGATTGTATTATTTGTGCACGCTAAATTTCAGTCAATGGAGACAGAAGCCCTGAAAAGGGAAGTATAACTAAGCAAAGCGATGAAGGAATTGCTCCAAGTAAGATTCTTTTCCCTTATTAATAAATGTAGTAAAAAAACTGCCGTTTGTAAAAGTTCTATTCTATTTGAATTCTCTTTGATGGTGAGGGGATCACTTTCTGCAGGGGATGATGTTGATTCTTCTTCTACCTGTCAGATGAAAAGAGATGGTTCTCCCATTTTCGCTGATCGTCATGTAAGTTGGGGATGCTTATTGTATATCGTGTGTATCGCCTGTCTACGTTATAGCTTAACTTATAGGAACTTCATCCTACCAGGGGCAGAGCAATGGCTTTTTAAAGAATTCAGATAATCATTTGTTGAAATTAGATGAATGTCGGGCCAAGCAAAACGGGAAAGACAGCAAAGACTTAGAAAATGGACCCATGGACTATGATTATAATGATGACCAGGTACTACACAAAGCATGGATAAATGAATCAGTTATTTGTTCTCATTTTGTTTTGCTCTGTCATTTTCTACATGCTTCTTTATCATGTGTGGAAATTGTGTTTTGTGGCTTTCATGATAATTTTAAGCCCTTTCTCAAATTATTAGATTCGTATTCATCTGGAAGCTTATTTTTGAAATTTTTAATACCCAGTTGTGCTAATAAATTATCGGGTAGTTCCCCTCTTTATCTTTCTATCATGTTTTGTCTCTACATTTAGTTTACAGTATTTCAAGTATTCTATTTCTGAATCTGTCACTTCTGTCCTGTATTGTTCAGGAAGATGATGAGTTTCTTTTGGCTGATGGGGAGGTAAAGGTATGTGATGAATTTTGCTGTATGCTTTCTCTAGAGATTCGGAAGTTTCACTTCTTTTCTGCTCTTACATACTGTTATATAACCTCTCTATGAATTTCCTGTGTTCCTAGTTAAATTGTCTAGAATAATGGTAAAAAAGAAAAAGGACACCTAGTCCAACATGTGGGCTGTTCATTCAGTGTCCAGAATATTACTTGCCCCTTTGGTGTGCTGATATTATCAAACGTGAGAGGAATGTACCCTTTTATATCCCCTCTTTTTCAAGGCAATCACATCAATGATTGGTTTCTATGCTGGATGACATTTGCCATTGTTTTCCAAATTTCCGCATTTCAAAATCTAAACATGTTTATGTTAGGAAATACCAACAAACATCTCGCACTCGAATGTTGGTCATAAAAGTCCTTTAACTACGCATTCAATAACAATGTTGCTTGTCCGCAGTCCTGATATGGGGTTCGATATTTTCTTTTGCTTTGAGTGATTGGAAACACCCCCTCGACTAGTTCAGGGGAAGGTTGCATACATTCTGACCCCGAGACCCTACTTCATTGCGGGATACACTTAAGTGTTGTTGTTGTTGTTGTTGTTGAGTGATTCAATTGTTAATTATATTGAAAGGGCATATGCTTCATAGCTTGGGAGCTTGTATATACTGTCCTCAACTCATAATGATATTATACTTTATTTTTCTATGCTGGTTCATATTAGAATATTAGATGCTACCTATATATTCTTTTTCATTTTGCTCAAGCACCCCACAAAATCCTTCACCCCAACATTTTGATGTTGATTGGTTTGCAACTTTGCATACATGTGGTCTTGATCAACTTCTTATTTATTAAAATCAACTTTTATGTTCAGGATGACGAGGCAACTTTAGAGGAGGAGGAGGAATTGGCAAAAGTAGACTCAACCAATCCCATAGATGAGGTAGATAATGTAAAATTTTAGAATTTCTGCTGTTCATTAGGTTCCTAGTAAGTAGTACTAATTCTGACTTGAGATTTCATAATGCTTGCAAGTTTCAATCTTTGTTGTTGTGTTCTTTTAAACACGTGTAATTGGTTTTATGGCAGATTGGACTATTGCAGAAGGAGAGTGAGATTCCCTTGGAAGAGTTACTGGCAAGATACAAGGTTGGTTAAAGTATGTCTTCACTTATAGCTCTGAGTATTTAACTTCTTATATTAATTGCATTCCTCTTTTGTTGTCAGGGCTCTGCAGATGATTGCTCTGTGGATGATGGCTCTGCTGCTGATGACTCTGCAGAGGATGATGACTCTGTTGATGATGATGAATTGAGAGATGCCTCTGCTCAATGCGAGGAGGCAGGTTCTCTGCCTGAACCTGATATTGAAGGTGAGCAGCAGGCGACTTCTATGGCAGTAGATGGTGTATCTGGAGAATTGCCGACAACTTCACATTCTTTAGTAGATGAAAAAATAGCTGGCAAAGCTAAGGTTTCTGAAGAAGGGAGTGACAGGGAGAACACCATTGCTGATGCCGCAGCAGCTGCCAGGTCAGCACAGCCAACAGGAAATACTTTCTTAACCACCAATGTACGCACAAAGTTCCCTTTTTTGGTCAAATATCCTCTTCGTGAGTATCAGCATATTGGGTTGGACTGGCTTGTGACAATGTATGAGAAGAGACTCAATGGTATTCTGGCTGATGAGATGGGACTCGGAAAGACAATCATGACTATTGCGCTCCTGGCCCACCTCGCATGTGAAAAAGGAATATGGGGTCCCCATCTTATTGTGGTACCAACTAGCGTGATGCTCAATTGGGAAACTGAGTTTCTCAAATGGTGTCCTGCTTTTAAGATTCTAACCTACTTTGGGAGTGCAAAGGAGCGCAAATATAAGAGACAAGGTTGGATGAAGCCCAACTATTTCCATGTTTGCATAACTACTTACCGGCTTGTTATACAGGATTCCAAAATTTTCAAACGGAAGAAGTGGAAATATTTGATCTTGGATGAGGCCCACCTGATTAAGAACTGGAAATCGCAGAGATGGCAAACTCTTTTGAACTTCAACTCAAAACGGCGCATCTTATTGACTGGAACACCATTACAGAATGATCTAATGGAGCTGTGGTCCTTGATGCATTTCTTGATGCCTCATGTCTTTCAGTCTCATCAGGAATTCAAGGACTGGTTTTGCAATCCAATATCTGGAATGGTAGAAGGACAAGAAAAGGTGAATGTAGAAGTTATTGACCGCCTGCATAATGTCCTCCGCCCCTTTATACTTCGTCGTTTGAAAAGAGATGTTGAGACACAGCTCCCTATGAAACGTGAGCATGTCATATATTGTAGACTCTCAAAGCGACAGAGGAATCTCTATGAGGATTTCATTGCTAGTTCAACAACACAAGCTACTTTGGCAAGTTCCAACTTCTTTGGAATGCTAAATGTTATAATGCAGCTTCGTAAAGTTTGCAACCATCCTGACTTGTTTGAGGGCCGACCCATTGTAAGTTCTTTTGACATGGCTGGAATTGAGAGGCAGTTAAACTCTGATGTTTGCTCTATACTTTCAGACACTCCATTTTCTTCTTCCGTAGATCTTTCTGGTTTAGGACTTGTGTTCACACATTGGGACTTCTGCATGACTTCTTGGGAAAGTGATGAAGTTAAGTTAATTGCTACTCCTTCAACACTGATAATGGATCGTGTTAATGATAATGCCTTGGATGTTTATGGTCCTGGATTTAAACATCAGAGTCGAAGTTGTGGTACAAACATTTTTCAAGAGATACGATTGGCTATTTTTGAGGAAAGACTGAAAGAAGCCAGGGATAGGGCTGCTGCAATAGCATGGTGGAACTCATTAAGATGTCAGAAAAAAGCCACTTATTCTACAACACTACGTGAACTTGTTACTGTGAGGCATCCTGTTGATCACATTCACATCCTTAAGGCGAACCCTAGGTCTTATAATTTCTCCTCCAAGCTTGCAGATATTGTCCTCTCCCCTGTGGAGAGATTCCAGAGTGTGATTGATCAGGTTGAATCTTTCATGTTCTCTATTCCTGCAGCACGAGCACCACCACCTGTTTGTTGGTCCAGCAAATCGAGAAGTCCTGCTTTTTTTAGTTCATCTTACAAGGAGAGATGCTCTCGAGTGTTACTTCCTCTGTTAACTCCATTGCGCCCTGCTATTGTTCGAAGGCAGCTGTATTTTCCAGACAGGCGTTTATTACAGTTTGATTGTGGGAAACTGCAGCAGCTTGCAGTTCTTTTGAGGCGCCTGAAATCTGAAGGTCACAGAGCACTAATATTCACTCAGATGACAAAGATGCTTGACATATTGGAAGCATTTATAAATTTGTATGGTTATACCTACATGCGCTTGGATGGATCGACTCAACCCGAGGAGAGGCAGACATTAATGCAGAGGTTTAATACCAACCCGAAAATATTTTTGTTCATATTGTCCACCCGTAGTGGGGGTGTGGGAATCAACCTGGTTGGGGCAGATACTGTGATTTTTTATGACAGTGACTGGAATCCTGCAATGGACATGCAAGCTCAAGATCGCTGCCACCGTATAGGACAGACTCGTGAAGTTCATATATACAGATTAGTAAGTGAGAGCACAATAGAGGAGAATATCTTGAAGAAGGCAAACCAGAAGCGTGCTCTTGATGATTTAGTTATACAGAGTGGAGGATATAACACCGAATTCTTCAAGAAACTCGATCCTATGGAGTTATTTTCTGGTCACAAAATGGATACTATCAAGGATGTCCAGAAAGAGAAAAACTCTGATAGTGGGAATGTGGACCATGTATCTAACTCTGATCTGGAGGCTGCTTTAAGATTGGCAGAGGATGAAGCAGATTATATGGCCTTGAAAAGAGTTGAGCAGGAAGAAGCTGTGGATAATCAAGAGTTTACAGAAGAAACCTTTGGAAGATTGGAAGATGATGATTTAGCAAATGAAGATGATGTGAGAGTTGATGAGCCTGCTGACCAGAAGGCTTTGACTGCTTCCTCTAATAAGGAGACCGAAACAGCTTCAAAGGGGAAAGATCCAGAAGGGGAGAAAGCTCTGGCTTTTGTTTGTAATGATGATGATGTTGACATGTTAGCCGATGTCAAACAGATGGCAGCAGCAGCAGCAGCAGCCGGGCATGCAGTTTCATCTTTTGAGAATCAGCTACGTCCCATTGATAGGTATGCTATGCGGTTTCTAGAGATGTGGGATCCTATCATTGATAAGGCTGCATTAGCAGATCAAACTAAGCTCGAGGAAACAGAATGGGAGCTGGACAGGATTGAGAAATTGAAAGAGGATATGGAGGCTGAGATTGACGAAGATGAGGAGCCTTTTGTGTATGAAAGTAAGTGCTCTCTCTCTCCCTCTCCCTCTCCCTCTCTCACTCTCTTCCCAAATAAGGACTATATATTCTTAAAAGCAATATCGGTTTGATATGTCCATGAACTGGTATGCACCATTTTGATGCATGTCTCTTGCCGCTCAGATTAGTCATTTTTTTTAAAATAATATTGGGTTGGTTCTTTATTGACATGCTAGCTTATTTTTGTTGTTTACTCCGACTGGTCCGATGAATAGGGTGGGATGCTGATTTTGCAACCCAGGCATACAGGCAGCAGGTTGAAGTTTTAGCTCAACATCAGGTTTGTCCACTCGTTGTGGAAAAGGATGTGTTAAGATTTATTTTTCTTCTTTTGGTTCTTGTTTTAGACAAATAATATTTTTCTTGTGTTTGTAGTTGATGGAAGACTTGGAGAGAAAAGCTAAAGAGCAGGAAATTCTGGAGGATGTTGATGAATATGCCGAGTATGATTATTCTGGACTTCCTTTATTATATAGCATGGAAAGTTAAAATAGTTATTTCTTCATCGTGATACTTATTTGGTCTTGGCTAATTGTCTTTTGCATGTTAATTGACTTGATTTGGGCAGGAATGAAGAAGCTACTGGTTCTAAGCCCAAGTCAAAGAAGAAGTCAAAGAAGAAGTCGAAGAAAATAAAGTTTAAGTCGCTTAAGAGTGATTCTATGCATCCTGCCACTAACTCTGTGAAGGAAGAAAACATGGATTATATGCTATCGGATGATGAAAATACATGTTCTGATGGTGCTATCTCAATTGATATGGTATCATCAGAGATGAGGATACAGAAAAAGCGGAAAGCAGAGGAAAATACAGCACAGTCTGGAGAGAAAGCACTCAAGCCTAAAGCCAAGAAAGCCAAGAAAGTCCCTCTATCACAATGCCTTCCAAATAATGTGTCCGGCTTGTTGGGCAAAAATGGTGATACTAAAGGCTCAAAGTTATTTGAGGTTGAAGGGCTTGATTTGGAGCTGAAAACAGTGAGTAGGAATAGGGCAGGAAAAATTTTGATCCCTAGCCTACCTACAAAGAGGATTTTATTTATAAGGCAAGAGAAGCCGAGGAAGAAAGTGGGTATCTGGTCAAGCGATTGTTTCCCTTCCCCTGATGTCTGGTTGCCACAGGAGGATGCAGTTTTATGTGCCCTTGTGCATGAATATGGCTCAAATTGGAGCTTGGTAAGTGATTCTCTGTATGGAATGACTGCCGGTGGATTTTACCGTGGGCGGTATCGCCATCCCTTCCACTGTTGTGAGAGATTTAGGGAACTCGTTCAGAAGTTTGTTCTGTCAGTGGCAGATAATCTCAATGATAAGGCATCCAATGCTAGTGCTGGAAAAGCTTTGTTGAGAGTTTCTGAGGTAAGGTTCCCCTCCCCCACTTTCAGGTCCTAACAAAATATTTGGTCCCCCCTTTGACCTCTTGGGAAGTAGGTCAAAGATGACTTGTTTGTATTCTGGTTTTCGCTCGTCTTTTGTTATGTCAGTGATGCTGTATCTTCCTTCTATTTACTTGATGTGAAGTTGTGAACTATCTGAAGTAATATAGGCTGCTCTGGAGGTAAGTGTGTAACCTAGGAACAAAAAACAAGAAATTCTGAACATGATGAAGGGTTCTTATTTTGCCCTTCCAAGATGTGGAATTGTGCAATTAGCACATTTTCGCTGTTGCATTTGGTCACAAGGCTTATAGATTTTTCTTGGCTTCTGATTGCATTGTTTTGGTATTTTATGAATTAAGTTTATCTTGATACATTATTCTTGTTCCATTTTGTGACAGGAAAATGTTCGTGCACTCTTAGAAGCAGTTATGGAGCTACACGATAGGGAGATGCTTCTTCAAAAACACTTCACCGCTTTGCTTTCTTCTACCTGGAGGATGACAGCCCGTGTTGGTCGGAAAAATTCCCTCCCAATTCCTCAAATAATTCTTTTTGGAGGGAGGATGTGTAATGCTACTGCCAACCTGTATAGTCAAAGTGTTGCTGCAGAGACATCTGAGAAGATCAAGCTTACCAATCTTTCTGAGTGTCGCAGATTGTTAAGTGCAGCACTTCGTGATGCCGATAGCGTACCATCTGATGACACTGCCTGTGTGACGAAGAAGGAAGAAGGCTTACCAGCTACAGAGATCTTGGAGGTAACCCTGGAACTTGGAGGTGAGAGAGGTGACTCAGTTGATGCTTTGCCATCTGCAGTAACCTTGTCGATACTTGGACCAGACTCACTACCACCATCACGTTTAGAAGAAAAACAGTTGAAGTCATGCCAACATATCGTAGAGAACCGCTTCAGGTACATCCTTTCCTTTTGGACTGTTGAGCATCTCTTGCTGAGGACACATTAAGCTAGTCATGGGAAAATGAACATCAATTGCTTTGACAATCCAGTGTTTCTCAGTATATCCAACATTAAGAATTGAATAGAATCTGGATCTTAACAGTTTACTGCTGTTGTGTACTTTTTGCAGAAATGCCTCGAACACTTGCCTCACAGATGGTCTGAGCTGGGCAGGATCTGCTTTCACATACGAATCTAGACTCCATCCTGTGGTCAAGTTGCCTGCTCTTGGTAAGCACAAGCTACCTGCAGTTGAAGTTACCAAATCCTCCAGATCAAAGGCCAGAAAAACCGCACCTGAGCCCTTAGAGAATCATTCACTTGCAGTGGAAGAACCCATGGTCCCTTCATTACCTGAGCCAGCAATCCCCCATTTCAATCCAAACTTCGACTCACTTCCTCCTGTTTTCCCCCAAGATCTCGTAAGGGATTTCAATGAGAGCAGCTACCTCTTTGGTTTAGAGGCAGAGTTTCCTGATGCACCAAGTTCTGACCTGTTCCAACATTGTTTCATTCCGGATCTCATCTCTGGCCTTGAAGACTGCCCTTTACTGCCTGATTTTACAGACATCGGATAGCCTCAGAGAACCTTCAGAGCGCTGCCTGCAATTATGACTTTTAAGCCTCATTTCCCCCTCTTTAGCATCGCCAACCTCAGGTAATGGCAACGTGCAGATCAGTTGAGCAATATGGGCTGCTCGTGAATGCCCGGTTCTACATGACTGCTTGCCCTTACCCCCCCTCTGATTCGGCTTCCTTGGAAGGAAAACCGGCATATGACAGCTTTCTCCTCAATTGAGCATACACAGATTTGCCCAGAACCCGATTTTGGCATCGTCGACAAGATGTTTCTGTGGTGGGAGCTGGGCGCTGAACTTCTTCTCAATGGGGAGCCCATCTTAGAGCGTTCAAATTAGAATCATAACATTGTATATGTGTAGCTTAGTTTTTAGGTGATTCTGCACCCATCATCAGATGCAATTCTTAGGTAAGACACTAGTTTTGTAAAGTTAATTTAAAAATGGTGGAATTCCTGATGAAGAGTAGTAATTCTAAAGCTATATGGCAATCGGCAAAGACAGTGGCAGAGTTCATATTGGTTGAGTTGCATTAACAGTCCGCAATGCAGTCTATTAAAATCTTCCGGTTCGGTTCGGTTCGATGTGGTTTATGCCATCGTCCAACTTAGGCAAAAATGGTGCTTGATTTGAACATTTGGTAGGGGTGACTGGTGATTGAGTTTCGAGTGGGAGACCGTTCAAGTAACATGTTTTCATTCAGAGATGATCAACTGGGATTCGGCAATGTTGACAATAGGTGTAATTAAAAACCATGATAATAAGCTGAAGATTAACTATTAATGACGTTTGAACTGAAATAAAACCTCGCATTAGTGAATCAGTGATGGCGTTTGAGAGGATTAGGAATTAACAAAAACAAAAGATGTCAATAAAGTCTTATAATTTTATTTGTTACTTTTTTTTTTTTTTTTTTGTTGATTATCCATATCATCTTGTAAAAGTTTTTTTTTTTTTTTTTTTACGTTGGATTAAACTATTGATGTTGTTTTCACTTCAAAAACAAAATATAAAATTGGTTGGGTTGTGAATAGATATATCATATATTTATACCGTCTTTAAGATACACAAAAACTATAAACCAATGCACAAATAGTAATCTTGATTTTATATGTATCATAATTTGGTTTAAGTTATTTATAAAAATATTTATATTTTTTTGTATGTCTTATATTTTAATTTTAAGAAATATTATTGTAGTTAATTGTTAATGACACATATTATGGTATATTTAATGCCCTGGTTTGGTATCTTATACTTGCATGAAATTCAATTCACATTTTATGTTTTCAATATTTTCTCTATTGACTATCCATATCCTCTTCAAATGGTAAAAGTTAATTATTTTATCTTGTATTAAATTGTCGATTTTTTTTACTTTTAAACTGAAATATAAAATTGCTTGGCTTGACCAAGAAAAGATTAGTACTTTATATATACTATACTATTCAACTTTTTTTTTTGGACAAAATTGTACTATTTAATTTAATTACTAAGAAAATAGTTATAATTTTAAAATCAAACATTATATTTTTTTCGTAGATATCATTATATATAGAGTTTTGTAGATAGACCTATAGAGATTAAAATAAACAACGTAGTAGATAACTATAATATTATATCTTTATTTGCATCTTTAAATCAAACGTTTTTTTTGTTCATCTATATTTTAATTGTAAAATCAAATTGTAAAATCAAAAGATTATTTTCCCAATAAAAAAAAAAGAAAATGATTATACTCAAACTATTGATGGCATTGCTTAAGAAACAGAAAAAAAAAAGTATTTTTTGGTTTTCAAATTAATCAAATGCTAATATTGATATTTAGTTCAAAAAAAAGGAAAAATTATATAGATATTTTTAAATTTGGTATATAACTAAATGAGCAATCACTAAATTATAAACTCAAATAAAAGGAAAAAAGAAAAAGCATTGTAGTGATCTTTGGTGAGAAAATTATATAGATATTTTGAAAAAGCCTTGGGACACATATTTTTTACAATGGCCCATCAAAAGTGGTATATCCACTACCATTTTCTCTAAAGGTATATAGATATAGATCACTTCTTTGTTTTTTGGGAAAAAAAATCCAAAAAATAAGAATCTATATCTATATCTACCATAATACTAAAATAGCTGTAAAATATATTACTACTATGTCAACCTCTTTTTAAACCAAGTTTTGTATATGGATTTAATCAATTAATTTAATCAGATTAACATTAATCTCAGTTTTTTGTTTGATCGTTTAATTTTTTTTATTGTTCTTTAAAAAATTGTATTTATAATTAATTTCTTTGTTTATACTCATATCTCTTTTAAAGTATTAATCTACTTAATTTGAGCGGATTCACATTAATCTAATTAATTTAATCAGATTTGTTAACATAATACACTATAAGAGCCTTATACATATGATCTATTATCTCTCTATATATATTCTCGTTCGTATAAGATTGTTAGTGATGAATTTACAATAAATCGGAAAATTAGTAAAAGTTAAAGATAAATTTATCATAGGGAAAATACCCTTAACTTAAGGAAGCTACTAAGTGACATTTTTGACAACCTAGAATCTACAATTGCGCTGTGCATTGTTTTTTTTTTTTTTTTTTTTTAGTATGCTAAAATTAGCATGTCTATTTTATCAATATGTCGTTTGGTTTGCACCTCTCCACAAACTATGCCATAATGCGATGAATATCCTAAAGTGTGAATGGTAGTACAATATTTGATTATTTTTCACCTTCATTGCATAATGTATTTTGACTTCTGAAGGGAAGGGGTCCCACCTACGTTCGTGGGAACAGGTTGCTTCCAAGTTAAACTTTTGTGACGACTACAAAACATCAAAATTTTCGTCATCGATTCTGACTCAATTTTTTTTAAATGAAAATATTTGAAATACCAGATAACATATTACTCCATCCGTTCTAAAATATAAGTTGTTTAACTTTCTGACACGTTTTTTAAAGAGTTAAAAACTATATAAAATATTAATTTTTTATTAAAATTTTAAAATAATATTATACTTAATAATAATAAGTATAATATTATTTTAAAAAAATAATAAAAAAATTAATATTTTACAGTATAATTTTTAGCTCCTTAAAAAACGTGCAAGCAAGTCAAACGACTTATATTTTAGAACGGAGGGAGTTTCTATTAATTTAAAAGGTCAACGGATCGGCAGACAAATTAACTATTGTATAATACAACATAAAAAATTAGAGATAGCGCAAATTAAAATAAGGAAAAGTGACACTACACTGAATAAACCACAATAAAATCGTCAAATGGTATGAAAGTCGAAAAAGATCCAAGAAAAACTGTGAATGCCGAAAACACGGGCGAGTACAAGGAAAAATGAGAGATTTTGATGTTGATGAGAATTATCAAATCTAAAAACGGTCCTAGAAGTTAATATTTTTTTCATTTTCAGCTTGTCAAATAAGCTCTGTAAAGAACTAATCTCCAAGTTCATTGCCATTACATGCCCTATATTTCTGTTGATAACCCCACATTTGTATATCTTGTATTTTATGAAGAATATGATCTATCTTTACATGGTGTTATGTGGCCTTATAATCCATGTATTTCCCTTATGCTTGTTCCTTTCTTTTAAGACATTTTGCTTAATGTTGCTAGCTGTATACCCTTATGTCACGTGAGTGACCTTGCCATTGGGTATTTAAGGGCTCTGCATCCCTTTCCAGATTTGTAGGGTTTTGGGGATCCGTTCCTTGAATGAAAGAGAGGCGGTCACACCTTCATTTTCCCCTTTTGTTGTGTGCTAATCTGACATTTTGATTGATACTTTTATCATGGTATCAGAGCTTCATGGTTAGCTCAATCGGTTCTTGCTTCTAGCTGATTACAGAAGTTGATGTTCAGTCCTCCAAAAACAACACTGAGACCAGCTTTAATAAAGGAGATATGACTACTCAAGGTAATCCGAATGACCCTCTTTTTAAAATTTTTTTTTTTTATCAAACTCTGATCACCCAGGAGCCCAACTTGTTGGGGTCCTATTTGATGGCACAAACTTCATGACATGGAATAGAGGTGTGACTATGGCTTTGGGAGCTAAGTGCAAGCTCGGGTTTATTGATGGCACTTGCATAAGGCATGCTACTGAGTCTGGAGAATTGCAGAAATGGATACGTTCTGATTACATGGTCCGTTGTTGGATCATAAATTCCATGGCTAAGAACATAGCCGAGGGATTGATGTTTGTGAGCTCCACCAAGCAATTGTGGGATGAAATCACAAAGAGGTACAGTCAAACCAATGCTCCTCTGGTTTATCAAATCAAGAGGAAGCTTGCTAATGTTTCGCAAGGAAACACGTCTCTCTCTGATTTATACAACAAACTGAAGAAATATTGGGACGAGCTCCAAGTGTTGGAGGGAGTCTCTGTGTGCAGTTGTGGTGCTATGGTTAATTGCAGGTGCAATCTAGATAAGAAATTTGAGGAAATGGAACAGAGAAACAGGCTTATGCAGTTGCTCACAAGCTTAAATGATGAACTTGATGCTGCAAAGAATCAAATCCTTGCCACATATCCACTCCCTACTGTGGGCAAGGCCTTTTACATACTGCAACAGGTGGAAACTGGTAATGAGCCTTCAAATGGAGCTCAATTTGGGTCTTCAGAGACTAGTGCATTTGCAGCTATGAGAGGTGGATCAGGACAACATGGGAACAAGTCTTTTGGTGGAAATTAGAAAACAAATCAGTCTTTCAATGGATCAACTGGGAATATCAAATAGGTAGCAAAGATTGGAGAGAGATTAGAAAGCAGTTGAAGCTTCAGAAAAAGTGCACTCATTGTAATATGAATGGGCACTTAGTTGATGAATGTTTCAAGATACTTGGGTATCCTGAGTGGTTTAAAGGAACCAAAGAAAGAGAGAAGGGAAGCAGTTCTCACAAAGGATCAGTGAATACAGCAGGCTTTATGAATAGTACACAGAATAGTCCCATGGATGAGTTTGATGGTTTTGATGGTGGTGGTCTAGACTCAAGCATGGTCAATGCAGTGTACCAAGAAATCATGAAGGGCAAAACTGAGAGCTCATTTGCGAACTTTACGGGTAAAATTTTGCCATATTCTGCCAACATAGTTGTAGCAGCAAACTGTGTAAGAAACTGGATCATAGACACTGATGCAAGTGATCATATGATGCCAATTTGTGATAACATTATTCAGAAATCAATGCTTGAAAGGCCTGTACATATAGGCCTACCTAATGGGTCTATTAAGATTGTCACTAAAATGGGGAGCTTGTAGTTGACAGAAAATTTAGTTCTTAATCATGTTTTGCTTGTACTTGATTTTCAACACAAGTTGTTGTCTGTGGGAAAACTCCTTGATGAGAATGATATGATAGCTCACTTCACTCGGTTGTCTTGTCTGATTCAGGACCCTGTAAATGAGAGAGTGGTACATAAAGGAGTCAGAAGACATGGATTATACATAGTGCTATCTGATGATCAAGTGCAGGAATGGGAGCAGTTAAAGCAAGCTGACAAGAACATCAAGAAGTGTTTAGATTACTTCTTTAGCAGTTGTAATAAAGTTAGCACTAATTTGAATGTTATTCATGCTAGATTGGGTCATAGATCTTTGTCAAAAATGAGACATATGAAGTTTGCTAAGCAGTTGAACCTCTCATATTTGAATTGTGAGATTTGTTCCTTATCTAAGCATCACAAGCTCCCATTTGAAAGGGTAAAACAGGATAGCAGATAAACCTTTTGAGTTGATTCACATGTACTTTTGGGGTCCTTACAAGGTGGCTACCTATAATGGGTTCCACTATTTCCTTACGGTTTTAGATGACAACACTAGAACAACCTGGACCTTTTTGATAAAGGACAAAACTCAGGTATTTAAACTTATTTGTCAATTTGTTGCATATGTGAGAACTCGGTTCAATAGCCGTGTCAAATGCTTGAGAACTGACAATGGGACTGAGTTTGTCTCAAGACAATGCACTGAATTTTGTGCTTTTGAAGGCGCAATTCATCAGAAAAGTGTACCATATACCCCACAGCAGAATGGGAGAGTGGAGAGAAAGCATCGTCACTTAGTAGAAATGGCTAGAGCTCTAAGATTGCATGCTGGTTTGCCTCTTAAGTTATGGGGTGACTGCATTTTGACAGTAACACATATAATCAACAAATTACCTTCTGTGGTGATTGATTGGCAGACTCCTTATGAGAAGTTGTTCAAAAAGAGAGTCAGTTATGATGAAATGAGAGTGTTTGGATGTTTATGTTATGCCAATGTGCCTCACAGTATGCAGGATAAGATGAAAGCTAAAGCCAGGAAGTATGTATTTCTTGGTTATTCTCATGGTCAAAAGGCCTATATGGTGTGGGATTTAGAATCTAGATGCACCTACATCAGTAGATATGTTGTCTTCCATGAAAATTCATTTCCATTCAAAGAAAATGAAACATCACCTCCACAAACATGCCATATCCATTCCCAAACCATATTACCACTTGTGAATCTTGCAGATGACACAATCTTTCACTATCCTAACCATCAAGCACCACAAAACACAAAATCTCCACAACATACAACCTCCTCACACATAAACTCATCTAACCTTAATGATAATGTTCCAAACACCACATCAAAAAGCTCTTCATCCACTGTACCTGGCTCTAGCAGTGGGCAAAATCAATCACCTTATGTGCACCAGATTGCACCCAATTTCCTTGATGATCATGAAAACTTTTCACCTCTCAGAAGGTCCACAAGAGAGATTGTGAGACCTAGGAGGTATCAAGATTATGTGGGGCAACACGATAACCAAACTCCTTCCATGTCAAATTCCTTTCTAGCCATTTGCCTTTCTGACATTCATGATCAAGATCCTACCTATTCCCACACATTTTCTTGTATGGACAATGTGTATGAACCTTCTCAAGTGGATTTAAGCAATGCAAACTGAAATTCAAGCATTGGAAAGTAATGACACATGGGAATTGACAGAGCTACCTCATGGAAAGAAAGCCATAGGAAGTAAGTGGGTCTACAAGGTGAAATATAAGCCAGATGGATCTGTTGAGATGTTCAAGGCCAGGTTAGTGGAAAAAGGCTACAACCAAGGGAAAGGGAAAGATTACAAGCACGTGTTTTCACCAATAGCTAAATTCACTTCTGTTAGAATTGTGATTGTAGTGGCAACAGCAAAAGGATGGCCAATTCATCAACTAGATGTGAATAGTGCATTCTTGCATGGACATTTTAGAAGAAGAAGTTTATATGCAACCACCATAGGGTTATGCTCTAGCCAATATGGGTCAAGTATGCAGGCTGAAAAAGTCCATTTATGACCTAAAGCAAGCCTCAAGACAGTGGAACTTGGAGCTTTGCAATTTCTTGACAATCACGGGATATAAACAATCAATGGAGGATTATTACATGTTTGTTAAGAAGGTTCCAAAGGGCATTATGGTAGCACTTGCCTATGTTGATGATCTACTCCTCACAGGAGATGATTTGACAGTGATTGAAGAAACAAAAAAACTCTTCATCAGGCATTCACAATCAAACATCTAGGTGAAGCTAGATATTTCCTGGGCTTGGAGATAGAGAGAAACGGAACATGCATTTACTTGCATCAGAAATAGTATGTCCATGACATCCTAAAAGATTGTTCTATGTTAGAGTGCAAACCATCTCCCTTTCCTTTACCAAGAGGCTTGAAGTTTCCACTGATTGGGAGATTATTGTTCCTGAATTTCACACCTTCATTTTCCCCTTTTGTTGTGTTCTTCAATGGAACAATAAAAGCTTTAGTTTTATTGATCAAATCAAACACTAAATGATCTTGAGAACATTATGTGCTAATCTGGCATTTTGATTGTTACTTTTATCATATTTGTTCTTGATTAGCTTGGCCCATATGTGATATGTTACTTGGTTAGGTTTACCAGTTACGAACATATAGGGTGTGTATGGCTAAAAAAATAAAATGTTAGAAATTAATCATTCGTGGGTGTTTATTTTTTAAACAGTTTTTTT
Organism: Persicaria maculosa; assembly: GCA_963922045.1. Classification (NCBI taxonomy): domain Eukaryota; kingdom Viridiplantae; phylum Streptophyta; class Magnoliopsida; order Caryophyllales; family Polygonaceae; genus Persicaria; species Persicaria maculosa. The sequence continues at coordinate 16,279,305 of OY998258.1, forward strand.
GGTTGTTTGGATGACCAAAATAAACATAAACGTGTTAAAAAAAAAAGCTAGAAAATGGAGATTATTTGGGTGTTTATTTTGTACAAGTACTATTTTACCCCTTCCCTTTTAACTTATTTGGTTTGAAAGTACCACAATACCCCTAATAACAACCAAATAAACTCCACTTTTTACAAATAAACTGTTTTTCGTCCCATACGAATATTATCTTGTTGTTTAAATTTTTAACTACTTTTATCAACAATTTATAAACTTTACCTTGTTTATAATTTTAGTCAGTTTATTAACTCCATTCCATACGAACCCATAGTTTAGACTAAGAAACAATATGACATAAAATAATCTCTTACGTAATCTTATAAAATACCAAAACTTATATGTCCAGTCTTAGCTTTTAGAATAAAAATAATCGGTTAGGTTTGAATCGGCATCTTTGAAGTTCTTAAATGAGTACGAGGTAATTGCAAGGTCCATGTGTGGATTACAGGGAAGCCCATGTGTTGATCGGTGGGGTTTAGATCTGAAATCAGTATTTTCCTCCAATAACAGTTTAGATCTGTTATTATTTTTTTTTTTTTGAAAAGATAAAGGTTTTGAGTGATAAAAGGTATTGTTGGTACACCACGCAATAGGTCTCTGAAGACGAGTGTCTAGGTCTCTGAATGGGAAGCCAAAGAGTTCCAACTCAGATGTAGCCAAAGAGTTGCATCGATCAGTATAGAGATTTGGTCTCACCATACACATTGGGGCGACGACCATTAGAAAACTCGTCATCTCAAAAAGTCAAAAGGTTGTCCCATTTGGAGCCCACGTTGTACTGATGAATATGAATCAATATTCGTTCGCCTGTATGGGTATCACAATTCCTTCTTTTAAAACTAGAATTCTAGCGACGACTCTAAAATGAGAGGTAATCTTCAAGTCTCCTTTTCTTTTCATTGCTCTTGCTTGTATATTTCCTTATTCGACAACAATAAAATAAAAATAAAATAAGAATGAAAAAGTTGATATTTTAGACAACGACTTTGTTATTTAATGTTGGGACTAAGACGTGCTATTGGCTAAATCTCAAATTACTTTCAACCCTTAACTACTTTGAAATTTCTTTTCCCTTTTTAACCCTTATAAAAAATCTATTTTTGTCATATATGTAAGTATGTATGAGTCTTTCTAGAAAATACCATCTCAATATATTCGGAAAAAAAAAAAGATGTATGCATTTTAATTTATAGATCCCGCGTTTTGTTTTAAATTAAGTTGATAGATACGGAGTAAGTAAAAGATTATAATGTTTGCATCATTGCATGTTTACCATGAAAGTGAGGAGACTCCAAATCACTTTTTTATCAGTCACATCTTGGAACTCGTTAGAAAAATAGATCCGACAATTTCACAAATACTTAACGATTAGGATATACTCCGTATAAGTACCAATAATACCAAGGAAAGCATAATGGAAATATTTGGACAACTAAACCTAAGCCGGAAAATAACACTTGTCAGGTGGTGCACGTGGACAGGTAAAAACAGAAAGACCGTTGACCAGAATAACACCACATTGATCCAAATTATAGAAAATTTCACAAGGCAAATGACGAAAAACTGGGAGAAAACTAAGACCAGGGACGACAACCACCAGACAAGCAATAACGGTCCGATTACGACGAGAAAGAAAAGAATCTTGCGGTGGAACAAGCCATCATCAGGAACACATAAAATAAATTTCGATGGTACGTAGCAGCAGGGCCGATGGAAATTCCTCGGCATGATATATTATTTGTGAAGGAGAACAGATACCTTTTGGAGGGGCATGTCCAATTTGGCCAGAAGAGTGCGCTTTTCTTGGAAGCGTTGTGACTTAAGATGGATCTTCTAAAGTCAAAGGAGCTTGGTTTGCTACGGTTGCAAATCGTGGGCGATAACCTGACCATCATCAACGTCCTCAAAGGTTCCTAGTCTTGCCCTTCGGAGATTGAGGTCCTAATTACAAATATTCTCTTCTTATTACAGCAGTTCGAGGAGGTGGAGTTTTGCTACATCTTTATGGAAGCCAACAGGATCGCAAACTGTGTTGTCAGGATCTTCCAAACTGTTGTGATGCCATTTCCACGATAGAGAATTGCTAGTGGTCTAACTGGGGCCAGCTATCACCATCAATGTTATTAGAATCGCGATTCGGATCTCACGATCCTAGAGATCCTACGATCCCATCCATGATCCTGATCCGGATCGGTACATAAAATCGGTTTGGTGTAGAATCGGTGATTGGATCTTTAGGATCTTATAGGATCGGTGGGATCTTACGATCCTATAAGATCCTTTGAATTTCCCTTTTCAGCTCATTCGAAGTGTAAAAAAATGGTTTGTTTTGGCCCAAATTGTTGAAATTGGCCCAAATGGCTCATTCGAATCTGTAGAGCATCTCAACCTTCTTCTCACCATGACACAATCTGACTCAAACCCTAGTACCGTTAATCGTTATTCAACTGCAACTCAACTTCTTCTTTCTCATTCTCTCTCAACATCAAGCTCTTCAATCTCTTTGACTTCGATCTTGATTTAATCTCTAGTAGACGGTGGATCATCTCTCAACTTTCGACGTATTGAATGAGTGATCGTCGGCGTGTTGATTATGAGTGCAGTAGAGTTCTGAACTGAGTGAGTTCATAGCGAAGCGGAGTGCAAGGGGCTGGCATCGGACTTGTTGTTGGCTTATTCATTAAGGTAATATTTCTTGGCTTCGCAATGTCTACTAATGGTGCTTCAGTTCAGTCATCATCAAGAAAAAGGACATTTTCGTTCTAAATTAGACCTAGGATGGGAGCACACAAACACTGAAGTCAGAAGCAACATTGAAGTTTATGGCTATAAATATGATGATTGATGATTCAATATCTTTATGTTTTAAGCTTATAGATTAAATGAATTATATAAGACATTTTGTAATCTCTTGCATTAGAGACATTCTATAATATATACTGTAATCATATGGTGTGTATGTGGGCGCTTTAAATTCAGCCATTTTGCCTTAGAGACACTCTTTTTTTTTTTATCGCTATACTTGGACAAATATGAATTCTAGAATTTTAAACGAAGTCTTTTTATTTTATATCTTTTTCATATATATATTTTTATATTTATTAAGGGCCTTACTATTTACACGGTCAAAATTTCGCCGTTCACACGATTCGCGGAGAAGAGGAAGGAGGAGTACTGGTGGAGGGAGAGACGGCGGTGGTAGGAGGGGCGATTGAGTTCGGCGGCGGTGGGAGATTACTGAGGAGACCACGAAGAAGGCAAGCACCGCGGCAAAGAGCATCTCATGGCTGTAATTTCAGATCTGGATTTAGGATTACTAGTGCTGCAATCCACTAATTAACGGATCTGGGCTCAGATCTCGTCTCCGGCGGGAGGGGAGGCGAAAGGAGAGGAAGAGGAGGAGGCGGTGGTACACTGGTATGAGGGGCAACTGAGGTCGGCGGCGCGCAATCGGAGATTTTTTCGGAGAGGCGGTGAAATATTGGGCGACTGAGGAGACCGCGATGAAGACGAGCTCCACGGCAAAGATATATAATTGCTCGGCTGTTGTAGTTGAGTAGAATAGAGAGACATAAACCAATTTGGGGTTTTAGCGATGGTGAATGAACAGGGATCTCAGGACGAGATGTGAGCAGGAGAGAGTGGGGAAGTGCGCAACTCCGTGATGCGCGTGCGATGATTTTTTCTTGGACCGCGCACTCGTGATGCGCAGATGCGGATACTTTCCGTATAAATTGCGAGAATTTATCCGTGTAAATAACAATTCTGTTTATTAATTATATTTCAAGGATCTTACGATCCCACGATGGGATCTTACGATCTGATCCACGAACCCTGTTGTGATTCGATCCTAGGATCCGGATCCTAATAACCTTGATCACCATATCCATAAATAAATAAATAAATAAAAGTTGAAGACACTTGGTAATCGATCAGTAGCTAGCGAGAGAGTTGAATTGGGTCTATAAAACACTGAACCCAAACACATTTTCAGTCACCAAACAAGTCATAGAGTCTTTAATCCTTTCTTGATCCTTCGCCAAACAACCTCCTCTTTTTTGTTCTAAATAGAAATCTCATAACTAAGATGGAAGGAGAATCAGCTGCAGGTGACAAGTACAGGTCAATTCTGAACGAGAAAGAAGCACAAACCATAGCATGGAGACATGGTAGCCCTCCCACTTATGATGATGTCAACCTCCTCTTTGAGCAGGGAAGAACTAAGGTAAGTTGTTGCAAACTCGATCTTCTTCCTATGATCACACACATATATAAGTCGGGCTGTTGTTACATATGGATAACAGGTCTGGCCTTCAGGCTCACTAGAAGAAATTGTTCAAAACGCTATCAAAACATGGGAGATGGAGCTTTCGCACAAAACCCGGTTACAAGACTTCAAGTCTGTGAATCCTGATAAGTTCGAGCTCATTGTGAACGGTACTTTTGTACATATGATTCATACTATATACATCAACTTTTGTTAATGAAGGAAAAAACATTCAATTTTATGGAATTTTTGTTACTAATTTATGTTGCAGGAAGAGAAGGAATACAAGGGGAGGAGTGCTTAAGGATTGGGAGTTACAATGCTTTGCTGATGAGCTCTCTACCGGACAAGTATCAACCCTACAAGGCGGATCAGGAGAGCTTTGAGTCGTCCCACGAAGCCTTCCGATCAGCCTTTCCTAGAGGATTCGCGTGGGAAGTCATCGACGTGTATTCGGGTCCTCCTTCGATTGCCTTCAAGTTTAGGCATTGGGGCTACTTTGAAGGCCCTTTCAAAGGCCATCCTCCCACCGGAAACATGGTTGAGTTCTTCGGCATGGGCTTTCTCAAGGTCGAGTTTGTTCCATCATTTCACAATCAATCATATCATATTCAATAATTAAACCACCGCCAAATTTTACATTAATTAAATATTACAAGGATCATGAATCTCGATCTTCAACATGTGACCCGACTTAAAAATACATGAAATCAATATATGTATATAATTAATTTGGGTAAGATGCATAAAACTCCAATAATGGTACTTTTTAATCAATCACCCCGTACATCATTTGAAAATGAAATAAAACTACTCCCTGTGTTTTCTTTCAATTCAAAATTAATTGAGATTATTAATTGTTTTGCAGGTAGATGAATCTTTGAAAGTAGAAGATGCGGAGGTGTACTATGATCCGGGAGAGCTCTTATCAGGGCTTATTAAGAACGGTGTCGTCTCAGATTCAGTTGATGCTGCAAAATGTCCATTTGCACCCAAACATTAACTAGTAGTTTGGTTTTTCTGGATTAAGTCGTTACTCCACTTCGATTTGCAGACTCGCTCGCACATTAGTTTCATTTTTCTCTCTTTTTTAATGTCGATCTCCTGCTTTCCAGATTCACTTTTTATGTCTGAATAATCTCATAACTCATATGGTCTTCAGTTTCAAAGTTTAGATATTGTGTTGTAAACTCCAATCTAAAATCTAAAATATTTTACTTTTCAATACATATTTTTTAAAAATTAAAAAATATATAAAATGAAATTTTTAAATAATTTTTTTTAAAAAAGTTCATACTTATTAATATAATAAGTAAGAACTTTTTTCAATATAAATAAATAAATAATTTATATTTTATATAGTTTTTAATTTCTAAAAATATGTATCAAAAAGTAAAATATCATTTATTTTAGGTCCGGAGAGTAGTAGGTTGTTTGTGCCTCCTTGTCCTATCAATCTGTAAAATTTCCTCCTAACTCTTTGTATTACCCTTTTTATTGTAATTATCCGTAAGGATGCTCTAAGATGATCTTCTTAAGCCATCTTAATTCTTACTACTGTAAAAAAAAAAATTGTAAAATTTCCGTTCCAAAATTGAGATTCCCCTTGTCATATTGTGGATGGGGATGCAATCAAATATGTCCAACTTCATTAAAGCATGCCCAATAGCTTGCTTAAAACTCAACCAAAAAAAAAATAGCTTGTCTAAGAAAATTTCCAAAATAAAAAATTGTAAATTATATATTCTGAATTTTTATTTCCATTTCCACAATATGCTATAAATTGTTAATATTCCAACATAAATTTCCATGACATTTACAATAAAGAAAAACTCTACAAGCAAATTTGTTTCTAAATCCACCCGACAAGTTACCTATACTTGTTCAACTCGTCGATAGCTTCGTTTTGATATATTATAAGCATCAATCCGATAGCCTAATAATTTGAAATGTCTTTTAATTAGAAATTTTACAAGTTTATATTTTAATTTTATATCTCATTACACTATATATTGTATATATGCTAAGATAACAATTAACACGTTACATATTGAATAATTAGGTCTCAAATGGTTTCTTTTTAGAGAAAAACAATGCTGTTATAGACAAAAACGAAGTCGTTTTGTTTGTTTAATGAGAAAAATATACAATAATTAATGAGACAATTTTGAACTAAAACATTATCGTTTTGAGCTAAAATATTGTCATTTTAATCTAAAACAATGTTGTTAAGAACTAAAATATTACCATTTAAACTAAAATATCATATTTTTAATCCACTAAACTAAAGAAAATTTTTATCAAAAAGATTAAGCAACTTGTATAAAATCCCCCTCTATAAATTTATGGCTCCATCACTACATCTACCCATAATTTGTTTAGTATGTTGAGATAATCTCAAACTCCTCTGATCCAATAATAAATTCAGAATGAGAAAAGGATAAGAACTGAATCTATCTACTTGTCAACTGGAGAATTCATATATATATTTACGTCTGTTCAACTTTAGATTTCATATATTTCTTCGAAAACAAATTAATTTCTTCCAACTTGAATTAATTGATTTGTCAGTGATCTATGTCTTCATGCGTGTTGACGATTGTAAGATGACACAACAAGTTCGGATGGTTGATTTTACAAATAAATGCACTTAGTTTTCAGCTGCAGGTAGGGAGGAAAGTGATGCCCTGATTAATCAGTGTAAATCTTTTGCCCTAAATTTCCACTCTACAACTCCGTCCCACAAAAATATTTTAAATATTAAATTTTTTAAAAAAAAATATATTTAGCTTCTACATTATTATTATAACATATTTTTTAAAAAATCTAAAAAAATCTAAAATATTATAATAATTCAATAAAGATAGAAAGATTTTAAAAGTAATAAAAAGATATTACTTTACAATATAATTTTTTAAAATTTTTATAAGTTGATTTTTTTTAAAAAAAAATTTGTCAAATATATTGTAATAATCATGTAAAAGATAAATATAATTTTTTTAATGTTAATTTAAAAGTAAAGTATTTTTGTGAGGCGAGGATGTAGGATGGGAAGGTGGGACAGAGGATTTTCTCCACTAATTAATGGCATAAACTTTTGGATCTCAAATTACGAGGAGCCACGGAATCAAAGGATTAGGTAAAGATATTACTACATGACAAAATTTCAATTATTCGAGCTTTGAGATTTAATTTTTTTAACTATCCTTAAATAGGTCATTTTATACAAAATCACTCCTTTAATTCAATATTGCATAAAACTACCACTAAATATGTTCAAGTAGCAAATCACTATCCCACTTTCACGTTTTCCTTAAAGCTTTGTAAAATTGTTAAAAGCCTATTTTACCCCTTTCTTTTTTTTTTCTGAAAAATGAAAAGATTTGAGAGACCAAAGAACTGAAAACTCGAGATGCTGACGAATCAACAGACAGGCTAATCACCATAATATACTACAAAACCGCAATAATAGTTGAACCAGAAAACTAAATTGGAGCCAAGGTCGTGAAAGAAACAGACGATGAACCAAATCAAGCACTATTGAAAAATAGTATAATAGGATTCAAACCCGTGTGGGTAGTGAGGATGAAATTTTAAGAAAGTGTCGCTTAGAAACAGGGTCGCCATGATTGATTTGCGCTTTTGTGGGATTGGATATCCTAGGGTTCCACGATTTTTTAAGGTTAAGGAGATTTTGCAAAATTAGAAGGGGTATAAATGAAATGGTTCCTTTTGTCTTTCTTACTCCATCTTTGTGATGGTCCCTCCTCCGGTTTGCCCAAAAAGAGATTAAAATTCTAATTATCTTCATCACTTTCTTTTATTGTGGGACAAAGATGAAAGTTTGAGAATAAGAACAATAATAACATAAATATTTATTGTAGTCACCAACACTATGTTAGCTAATCTCTGACAAAAAAAGAATTGATTTTATCATGACGTAAATAGGGTTTCAGATTATGCAAAGTAAAAACATTTCTTGAAAAGGTAAATAAATAGATGTGGTGAGTTATCAAGTTACAAAAGTATAAGACCATACTACGAGTCTCATGTAAGAACCAAGGAATCAACAACAAAAGGATTCCTTAGTGATATCCCAAAAAACATCCAAACTCGGCTACGTATACCACTACCTCCCCATCCGCTAATCACATCCACCAAGCTATACATAAAGACTAGTGTTCCCAACTTAGCTTTCGATCCAGCCTTTTAACTAGCGAGTTGCACTTCACTTAGCTAAAAAGCGGGATCGACAGCTGATCAAAATATGTGTTGCACAAACCTTGGGGTAAAAAGGCTTCCCACTAAAGACTAACTTGTTTCTATACCACCATGTAAAATAGATAATTGCTTCAAAAACTAAGAGCTTAGCTTGGAATAGTGGCGCCTTCTGAATCTTCGTGGGCTATGTAGCAAACCATTCCAGCCACTCTCGAACGTTGGTATGTCAACACCCATGCAATGCCAATCCACCCTAAAACAAGGTTCACCACCTCTTGGATGCCCGAGCATTGAAACCAAAAATGCTCCTCTGATTCTTCTGCAGATTTGCAAATCATACACTCCGCTGCTTCCTCACCTTCCAGTGCTTTACCTTTCTACCTGTGCTAAGCTTGCTCTTCGCTGCGAGCCACACTACCAAAAGCCCATTTCCGACATACAAGCCAAGCTAGTCGGGGATCTTGTACTGGTAAAGCAAAAACATTTCAAAAGTTTATATAGAGTTTTGAAACCCTAGTTCGGACCATGGGTAAGAGGCACAAAGCAGATAAAAATATAGTTATCCCATAGATTATGCCTAAAACACATGATTTAACATCATGGTCATTCAAAAGTTTTTCTGTTTGTGATATAGGCGGTGTTCTAAATATCGGGGATATTTAGAATCCGCTACGATATCGGCATATCAAGTGAAAAATATCGGTCAACATCGATATATCGGGTCATTATCGACGATATATCAGGGATATTTAGAATTACCAACTTTGATAAGGTAACTTTAGCCTTTATGACCCGATATATCGGATCAATATTGGCGATATATCAGGGATGTTTAGAATTGCCACCTTTGATAAGGTAATTTTAGCATGTAGGAATGAAGTTGTTTTTATCGTGTCAAGTTTATTTGGTAATTTTGCAATTTAAATATTAATTTTTCATGTGGATTTTTACATTTTGAAATATAAATATAATGTTTATAGTTAAAAATTAGCGAAACCGATAAATCTGATATATCATTTTTACTCCAAACCGATACGACTCCGATATCGGATATTTAGAACCGTGGATATAGGCAAGGCGTGAAGATGAAAGGAACAATTTGAGATAAGTAAGGAGGTGGAACCGTGATTGGTGCCATCATATATGCACTTACAGATGTTGCTAAAAGGATATTTACTCGAACCCAACCCCCCGACTAGTTGTAAGCTCAAGTGGAGGATACACAAGCATTGTGGATTTGAATATTCTTTTCAAGTAAACAAGTTGGGCCAACGGGACCAACCCAATAAGTATACTCGGCCCAACATGACACCGCTATCAAAATTCAAAACGATGACTCGATCTAATCGTCTCTATGCATATATCACTGGCACAGGCACAGGCACTGACACTGACACCTGACATAGACACAAGTGGGGATCCAACCACGTTCCATTGTAGGCAAGAGCGTAGGACAGTGTCTTTTTTGCCTATCTCATAGGGGGCCTCCAATCCATTTCATACATATATTATGCTCAAGTGTCTAATACGCCCAACATTAATTCCCTACCCACCAAAACAACCCTCCTTAAATCCAACCCAAATTTGTCAGATCAATTTGCATAATAAGCCCAGGAAAGTGTTCAATGATAGAAGCATCAAGCAAGCAGCGACAGTCACGATCAAAAAGATAAACCACGCTAACAAAAGTAGCTGCCACGAAATGTCTAGTGTTTGATTTCAATGGTTTATTTCCTAAAATCAAGGGAACAATTTTGTGTATTAAATAACCATAAGTGATTTTTATACAGATAGAGGGAAGAAGAACATGTTACATAGTGAAAAATATAATACAAAATCCAACAACTTCTAGTGGTTTCGTTCTTCCCTAAGCACCCTCTTAAGTCTCACCTATTAACAAAATTTGGGTGGGCATTTTCATAGCTTCCTCCATTTTTGTTTTTTCTAACTATTCCAATTGCAGCTTAAAATATTGACCTAGGTTCTCACAGAGTCACAACGTTCCAATTTCATTCAAAAAGACGAGCAAACAAAAGGGGCCAGCAAATTGATCAAAAGACAAACCTGGCCCGACTACCAATGTGTCTGTCTGGTCTCTGCACTAGCACCAAAAATGGCTCAGTCAAGACCTAGAGAGGTAGACCTCAGCCTGTAGGACAGTTTTGCCAATCTTGAACCCTGGAGCCACAGTAAAGGCCACTGATGGCTCTGTTGTCGAACTCGAACTCTCCGATGGCTCGTCGATCACACTCTCCATGAACGCCTGGGAGAATCTGCAGCCTTTCCTAACTTGAAAGATCATGGCAGGAGGGCTAAAAGAGAAGGCTAGGCAATGCAGGAGCCAGACCCTCTTCGCCATCTCTGAGTACGTGGCGAAGAAGGTCGTGTCCGGGAACTCGCCTGCGCTCACCGTGTTTCTTTGGTTGAGATCACCAAAGAAGGATGATTCCATTTTCGGGTGTATGAGTCTTAGGTACTTGGCTCGGCAGAACTTGCCGAATGTTGACTTTGGTTTCTGGGTGAGGTAATCCTTTGCCTTGACGGATTTGAGCTCGATGAATCTTTCGAAGAAGAGCCTTGTTTGGTGGTTCGGGTCTGGGAGGGACTCGTTCGGAAGAGCGAAGTTCGGTTGGTGGAAGCTGTTGAACATTTCCCGGCATACAAATGACTCGAATGCAAAACACTTGTGGTCTTGCTTCCAGAATGCAACGCCTGGCTGGATCAAGCTAGCGGCATCATCCAGATCCCATCCTGCTGATTGCATTTCACATACAATCAACTTGACGAAACTCCTAATGGATCTAATGGTGTGCCGGAGAACGGGGATGAGATGAGTCGGGTTCAATCCGGAGAGATGAAGGTTTTCAGGGACGGACAACTGCCCACTCGCGTTCAATTTTTTCTCCATGGATCTGTTCTCCTTTCTGCACTCCTCCAGTTTCTCGCGAAGGAAAACGATTTCAGAATCCTTGAGCCGCAGTTGCGAATCCAACTTCCTCTTCATGATCTCGTAGGTCCTCAGCACACTCTTCTGCTCTTGGATCTCTGCCGAAATCAGCACCTTCTCAGGGAAGTGATCATACTGTTTCTTCAAGTAACATTGCTTCAGCTCGGATATAACTTTCAACTCCGAAACCACCTCATTGTCAGACGCTTGAATACCATGAACGTCGTAAGGAGACTGAGCAAGCTGAAGCTGAGCATATGCAGCCTTGATACATGCAATGCTAGCAAAGACTCTTGCAACTAGAGCTTCCACGGCAACTCTATTCCTCGGCTCTTCATCATTTTTCAATTCAAATGACTTGTGCTCGCCACCGCTGGTGCTTCTACCAGCCTTGATCTTGTGGTCAGTCTTAACTTCCCTGGTCTTTTGGCGAGACTTCACCCTCCCCAATCCATCAACCGGTGTGATTCCTGTGGCCGTGCGAGCATGGAGAACCTTCGCAATAGTCCGAGCTAGCCTGCTCTTAGATGGGGTAACCGATGACCGTCTAGATGAATCCATCTGCTCAAGGAGAAGAGATGAAAGCTTGTGACAACAGATTGAGAAAGTGTTTAATGATATAGATTGCAGAGTATCTCCAGGTCATAAACTAAATGCAAGCAATATAAAGTGATGGTAATGATGAAAACGATAAGGAGGTAATAGAAAGAAAAAGAAAGCAACAAGCTTTAACACTAAGATCGAGGGAATAATATAAGATTTGAGTATCTTTGGCTTTGCTTTAGTATTTCTATCTTTGTAGTCCTTTAAAAAGGAAACAAAAGATGGCCATTAACTACAGTGACAAAAATAGATGAATGAGTAACAAGAATGAACCTACAAATGAATCAACAAACACAAAATTGGATGCTAGCTCCGGTGATGTTATTGACTGCATACATACCGGCAAAAGGGAATTAAATCTCACTTAAAATGGTGCTGATCGTTTTGTGTGTTGCAGGGTAACTTATATGTTTAATAAGATGAGGAATACTGTAATAATGTGTCAATAAGGATGTCTGTCTTAGATGGAGCAAGGCATGTGTGCCAATGGACCTTTATTGATTTATTATGTACTTTTAGATTTCCGCATATGCAGTGCTTGTTACAAGAACAGTAAAGTTTGACTGGAATCGCACCTTACTCCACCAGCACATCTTGTAAACAATGTCAAAGCAACTCTGCCTAATTTATAAAGCAACTTCGCCTATTTTTTTAAGCAACTTCTATACAGAATTAGGTCATAATCACCTCTCATTAGCACTATAATTGCGAGATGCTTCAACACTACCTACTAGTTTTGAAACCATGGGCTGTTTAATCAGATCATACTCACAGAGGAGGAGAACTGGAAAAGGACGGATCACAACATTTCTTTCATTCTCTGTCAGCATCCAGACCCAAAGAGCATGTTAATAACCCCAACCTTCAAGATTAAGCCAGATCATGCAGCAAAGAGGAGTGAAGGAGACTGAAATGACACAGTAGTGGTCTTTAAATGCTAAAGTGGGGTAGGAGAACTTTATCTAATCCCCACTTAAAAGACACGCAGAGAACCATATGGCACCATGGATAGCTAATTGAATTAACAGAGCCAACAACAAAGACTCAAAGAGCATCTCCCTTCATGAAGAAACAAATGGAAACACAAGAAAGTGTATGCCGCTTTCTCTGACCCATCACAAAAATTTAGAGAATGAAAATGGAATCAACCCATGACATCAAAATTCAATTTGCTCTCTGTAACAACTAGTGGTATATATTGTAACTAATCAATGCATAATAATGGCAAAACCCATCACTGGATATATTTCTTTTTCTTGGTAGGTATTCCTTTCCCATTACCAATTTGTATAAGCCGGCAGCTAACACCTAATTTTAAATTATATCCACACGTCAACACAAAATGACATCAGAACTCGAAGATTAAGAATTAAAAAAAAAATCAACTCAAACTACCATTATGTGTTTATACTACCTTTCTTCACTCAACTATCATGTAACATCGCAGAAGATTTGCACTAGTAGCAAAAGTTAGAGATTTTTGCAACTGTGTCACTTAAATCATATTAAAAACAAAAAAAAAAAAAAAAAAAAAAAAATCTGTATGGTTTCTTCTACAGCTATCCCTTGCAAGTGTTCTTGGATTCTACTTCACAAATCCTGAATGCATAGGATATGCCTCCAATTCCAAGAAACACAGTTACTCCAAAAAATGCAATGGAGAAAGGAGCTTTACCCAAAATAGCGGACCCCACGACACAAGGGATTCTCTTACTCCATTATTTCTATGTCTCAGGCTCAGACTATATATACTATGTAGTACTCCTACTAGTCTACTACATATTTTTCAAAATCCCACTTATGCAGAGTCGTTTCATGGTGGTCCCTGGGTTAAACAAAATTAACCATAAGTTGGGAAACATACAAATCCAGGGATTACTGCATAAAATAGCTGAATCTCTGGAGGACCCAAATATTATAATTAAGACGAGGGTCACGATCTTGCCACATCGGTTTGGTACAGGAGTGGGTTCCAGCAGACGTGGCAGCACAAATGAAAGCTTATTTTAATTTTTACCCCCACAGCAAGAAAGAGAAGAGAGTCTGTACTCTGTCTGTATATGCATACTAGTACTAGTATGCATCAGGGCTTTGTCAAACAAACGTGGTTGACGCGTGTACGGTGGTGGATGAATGCATCAGAAACAGAAAAATGAAATTGGGAACAGCTGTGTTTGTTTGAATGACTCGATTTCCGATTCAAAACAAGGAAATTAGGATGGGGGACGAGAGAATGGTTCAGTCGGTACCTTTGTCAATATATGGCAGAAGAGCTGATTGATGAGCTTTCAGTTCTTGCTCTTCTTTTGTTTTCTTGTTCTTGGTTTTCTACTTGTAGGAATTTTCGCTTTCACCTCTCTCCTCCCTATTGCCTCAGCGTCCTCCCCATTTCCAGACCTAAATCAATGTCAAGCTGCAGAAGATGGGACCCCCTCTAATGGCAAGCCAATGAAAACAACAATTTACCAGCAAAGTTATTACTGTCTTCAGACTTCAGCTACAGTATAAGAGAAATCAATACAGTACAATCAGAGCTGTGAAATAAAAAAGAAATTCATGTAGCAAAAAGTTCCATAACTATTCGTTTTCCAAACATCCGATTGAACTTTAAACTATTCTAGAAAAAAATTGAAGTATCCCCTCTCTCTCTCACACAAACCGATTGACGGAATCCACTCCCAGGAAAGTGCTATTCGCCTATTCCCTGTCTTAGAGGAAGGCAACAAGTAAACGCATTTAATAGGCTAACAACCTAAACAGAATCAACCCTCTGGAATGCTTAGGTTAAATTCCGCTGAACAGAATCGCAAACAGAAACAAAAACTTTACAATAAGTTTCACCCAAACACATTAGTTGCTAAAATGGCATTAGTCTTACCATCATACACGACTGGAGATGGCGACGAAGCATCTGATTGCGAGTTGATAGACGGCAACCGCGCACCAAACGCAAACTCTGGAAAAGAAAAAAAATCAAAACCCTAGATATAACCTCGAATCTGAATTTCTCCAAATCAGCTACTAATATCGCCGATTCTGCAGCGAGAAGCTCGTAGAATCGCTAAATTGACCGCCGATTACTAAGCTTACAGATGAGGAGGACGAGAGAGGAGAGCTATTGTTCGCCGGCAACAAGAGAGAGAGAAAGAGAGAAGCTGAAGAGCAAAACAGAGAGAGGGGGGGAAGGCGGGAGGAAGAAGACGAAGAGGGGGGTTTAGATTTCAGAATTGAGGTGAAGGGCTTCCGACAAAGGGGAGGCATGGGGAATTAAAGTGGGGGGTTCGTTTCGTTAGTTGAAATTCCTGATTTACCCTTGACTCTTTCTGTTATTTACAGAGGGGGTTTGGGAGGAGATGAAGCCGTAACGTTCGGGCAGTAGGGGAGGGGTAGTGTCGGTATTTAAGGATTTTTCGGTCCCGAGATCCAACGCGTATATATGGCAATTACTCTCTTCTGCGGCTCTGCCCATTTAGGTGTTTTTAAAATAAGAAAATGTGGTTCATAAAATCTTAAAATATACGGGGTACTCCATATTTATTGTTTTTTTAATTTTAGGTACTTTTAAAATCTTAAAATACACGTCCCTTTCGTGTTAGATTTAGTTTTTCTTAACTCGTTTTCTTGTAGGGTGTGTTTTCATTTGTTGTATTGCTCCGCTTTTTATTTTCGTTTTCGGTTGTATGTATTGACGGGTTTACGTCTGCCAACTTGTCGGTCATCGAGATTCAAGTATATTTGATCTCGAATTATTTTCTAATCCAAAAAAAAATCTTAAAACATACGGGGTAGTGGGGTACTCCATTTATTGTTTTTTAAAATAAGAAAATGTGGTTTATAAAATCGTAGAAGCCGAAAAAAGATTTACGGGTAGTATTTAAAGGGTTTTGGTTCGAACCTCGGATGGACGCTCTCTATTTACCAAAATCAAGATTTATAAAATCTTAGGGAGTACAAAGTGTACAAATGACTCTGTAAATTCCAACGTAATTATGGTTATCTCTAACAATCTCTACAATAGCAAAAGCAAGTTCTTTGAAAAAGAATCAGCCACATGCCGAGCCAGCAGAATTTTGGAAAGTTTTTAATTTTTTTTAGAAATTTATATTTTGGATTTTCTTCATGAAATAAATCGTTTGCAAATGCAGTAGAAATTAGGGCACCACGTTCTCTTCCTTTCTTTCAATTCTCTAATCCCAAACCGCTTTTCTCTAGTCTCTTCCAGGCCTCTCTCTCCCACGGTCTAAAACCACTACACCTCTTCGATCTCAAACGGCCTTTCAATCTCTCAGGAAGCTTGGTGCTACTCTCTCTCTCTCGGATCTCTCAAACTCCAGATCTCCCTCTACTTCTCTTGCTCTCTACTATTGAAGGGCATATGCTTGAATCCTCACTGAACCTTCCTTTCCTTCACCTCTCGCTTGATCTTGCTCTCTCCTATCACTTGCAACAAGTGAGCCTAATGACCGATGAGTGGCGACGAGCCACATCTCTCGCGAGTCTGAGACGACAAACGCCAGTGCCGGCAGGGTCGGCCCTGACCTTTTTAGGGCTATAGGCGGAAAAAAAATAGGGCCCTTTACTACAAATTTAGTCACAAATTATATTTTTAAATAAATTATTTTAAAGTATAAATTTTAAACTTAATTTAACGCTAGTAAACTTGAGTTCTATATATTTTCATCACTAATTAATGATTCGTAGTATACATCTAAATATCTAATGTTATACATTGTCATTATACGATTCAAAACAACGATTTTATATCATTATACTTATTTAATTGAGGTTAATAGATTTCCCTATTAGTAATATAAAAAGAATGAGAGACTTTGCTAGTGATAAATAAAATTCGAAAAGTATTTTTTATAATGTCTTCGTTTTTCGACGGTAATTAAAGTTAAATTTAACATGAAGCAATATCAAAATTGGTCATACAAAATTACAAATAAAATCTTTTTTTACTAAAAAATCACCTTGTATTATTTGTAAAATCGAAATTAAGATAAGGTTATCTTGGACTATATATCCGTCATTTTATTCACTTAGATTGAAGATTAAACAAGTTAACAAGTTATGTGACAAATATACATGTTTTGTTTATATCCTAATTAACATTAATGAGTTTTTTTTTACTTATATATAATACAAAATATTTATATACATATTACCTTAATTATATACATTATACATTTTTTTTACGGGGCCCTTACCGGATCGGGGGCTCGAGGCGACGGCCTCTTTGGCCTATGCCCAAGGCCGGCCCTGAGTGCCGGAGCCGGATTAAGTTGGCGTCAATCTCCTCTCCGTCTTCACCCTCTCGATGTTGAGGAACCGTAGCCCCGTCCGCGCCCCCATCAGGATTTGTGGTTGATTTCTTGCCCTTTTTTCTGGTTTCTCATTCTTCTTTTGTTTCGATGGATGCCCAATTTTAGTGTGGATATTCATCCCAACTCAATCTGCTCAACACTTTGGGCACTTTTGAGTTTAATTTGTTGAGGCTTCGAGGGAATTGAAGGATTAGGGTTTGTGGAATTGTCCAGCGAATTTGAGAATTGGGTTTTCAATAGGTCATTATGCGACTGTGATGATCAATTTTGTGGGAATTAGTTTGTTCCGATGTTGTAGCCTATGTTTGTAATGGGTTTTTAGCCTGATCGAGTTCCATGATAGTAGTTGGCGCGTTAATGGATACTTTAATTGTGGATTCGTAATAAAATTTGGTCCTTTTTAGCACATGATTTTCAATTGTGGAACTTTTTTATGTAATGTACCTTTCATTATTCACTCTGTTAATGAAATCCGTGTTGGTTTTGGTTCAGTTCGTGTTCCCCTTTTTGTCTTATCATTTTTGTAGAATTCAATTGTTGTTTTTTTAGGGATTTTCGTCACAAATCAGTTTCTATTTTGACATTTGGTGCAATGGTTTGCCACATCCCGTTTCTTGACTTATACTTGTCGGATATTGGTATCAACACTGTATTATCAAGTACGTAATGTGTACAATTAGCAGCCAAATTATAGGGCCTTTTGTGCCATTGCATCGACTTTCTGTTATCAGTTATGACTTTTTCCATTCAAGACCAGTTATGATTTTTTCCTATATTATTTGTCGAATTTGATGTAACTCTATTTGCTTGCCTTGAATGGACAACAATATATTTGTCATAATCGTCATAGATTTCCTCAACTTCATTTCATTTGGCAATATCATGGTATATATCATGGTATATACGGTTTTATGATGATTTCCATCCGACCATTTGTGGAATTCAATGTCTACTTCTTTTTTAGGGATTTTCAGCAAAAATTCGTTGCTATTTTGACATTTGGTGCAACAACATGAGTGTGAAGCGTTTCTAATAGACAACGGGTTCAGTGACAGGTTCATCCTCCATTATGTTGTTGTAATCAACCTAAGATGCCTTTACCGCTTAAAGTGGCAGGATCATCCTCCATTCTTCGATCATGTTTCATGTTTCATTTATACTTTTGTTTCATTATGCATTTAGTAAACCCTGTGGCATGAGGGCATGCGCTACACGTATCCCTTGTCAAACCACGAGGTCGCCAGCCAGCTGCTCACTTAGCAACTCTATAAATACCCCCTTGAGACCTCAAGGAAGGGATCCGATTTTAGAGAGAGAGAGAAGAGCTCTGCAAATCCTCCCTGAGATAAAGCCCTCGGAGTTGAGTTCTTGAAGCCTTTAATCGGAGAATAACGTCTCTAGAAAAGAATATCATCTGGCAAACTTTCTCTAAAGATGACGATTGAACAGTGAACCCTGAACATTGAACGCAAGCAAACATCATCGTGAAGATTACATTATCTTCAACGCACCAACCAATAGTAAAGAACTTATATAGACACCCTCCCCAGTTGGCTTTGTAGGTAATAAAGGACATCCGTCGTCATCTTGAGCTAATAAGTATAAGTGAAATTCTAGAAACGCTTCAGCAGCCATACTTTTCAACTAACGTTGTGACCCAGTCCCCAACGGGGTTTTTTTATGCAGATAGTATTGTCGGGTCGCACGGCCTATACACGACGAGTATGAGAATGAGTTTTGGCAGAATATGATCTTTTGTGCGAGTGAGAGATGTTAGAATTATTTGATATAATTCGTACATAATTAAATGTACGCCCAAAAGATAAAAGCCTAATTTACGTAATTAGTTAAGTAATTCTTATTCATTAAGAATTAACTAATATTATGATAAATAATATATATTTGTTATTTATTAATTTATCTAATAAATAAAGAGATAAATAGGAGACTCATATCTCCCTATCTCTAACCCTAGAGAGTCTGGCCGTCGGACGTTCTTCTCAGGAGAAGAAATCCCATAGAGAACTCTCCTCTGTGGAGAGAGTCTCCTTCTTCTCTAATGCTCTCCCATGATGGGTATATTGTGAATCGTAGGTTCTCCTCTGCTCCGAAATCTCTAACGAGATTTAAGGTTATAGAGATCTACCCGGTGATCAAATTCGAAGGCAAGACGATCTAAATTCCACTTCGACTATTTGAGGTAATCCGTATATCTTTCAAATTCTATCATATTGGAGTAGTTCCCACTAAGAACTTAATATCTATACATGAAATCACTAAAGGATTATATACTGTATTAAACTAGTCTAATTCTATCATATGGAGATATATTAAATTTTGTAGATAGATAGTTGTCTTAAGCTAAGATATTTAGGGGATGAGAGGAAACAATAAGTTTCATTGTAGGGCCACAATTAAATTACTGCAATTTGAAGTTGATTTTCATATGTGATGTGAACTGAGAAACTGAATGGCACCAATCCATCGAGATAAGATAAGAATAGAGTAAAACACAAACCCAATTGAAGCATTCTTACTACTACTAGTCAACCATGTTGAACAACGAAGATCCATCCAAATTTTTTTGTTTGGTCCGTAACAAGTAACATCCATCCAATTCCAAGATAATACAAATACATTACACCACCTTCACTCACAATCACAATATCTTTGCCCACCTTTTTCCCCCTCAAAAATTGAAATTAGGGGAAAAAAACCAGGAGAATGAAATAAATAGATAGCAAGCTAAGTAATTAAATAGTAATAAATAATCATACCAAAAAAAGAAGAAGAGAGCAGTTGTAGGTAAAAGGTAAAAGGGCCTCATGACCTCAAGCGGCCCAAACCGTCACGGGCGAATTGTGAATGAGAATCCAAGTTGAGGGCCTCCTGAAAGGCCTTGATGGCATCTTCCTTCATCCCCTTGTGCTCATAGCACTGGCCCAACAGACAGTGGGCCTTTACATTATCCCCGCTCAGAGCCACCGCTTCCACCAGATCTGACACGGCCGAGTCGACTCGCCTCCTCCGGTTCACCGCCAGCTGCAGCTCGGCCCTCTTGACGAGCGCGTCCCCTCGCTCGCTGGGGGACAGAGATTTGGAGGCCGGGGGGGAGAGGGCGGCGTCGAGGGATCTGAGGGCGGAGGTCTTGTGGCCGAGGAGATCCAGGGCGAGGGCGCGGAGGATGTGGGCGGCGGGGTCACGGGGGCTGAGGGAGAGGGCCTGGTCGGCCTCGGAGAGGGAGGATTTGGCGAGGGATTGGGCGGAGGAGGTGGATTGGGCGGAGCGGGCGCGGGAGAGGAGTTGGGCGCCGTGGAGGAAGTGGCGGTTGGATTGGAGGTTGTTGCGGCTGTTGGA
This sequence comes from Persicaria maculosa, assembly GCA_963922045.1. Taxonomy (NCBI): domain Eukaryota; kingdom Viridiplantae; phylum Streptophyta; class Magnoliopsida; order Caryophyllales; family Polygonaceae; genus Persicaria; species Persicaria maculosa. The sequence goes on from OY998258.1 coordinate 16,300,066, forward strand.
GCGGAGCTTGGAGAGGGCTTTGCGAGGGAGGTTGTAGAGGGACACGAAGATGCCGATCGTCAGGAGTAAGAAAGCTATCTGCAGTCCGATTTCTGCTTCCATCATCTTGCTCTTGTTTTGTTTTCTTGTTCTTGGTTTTCTACTTGTAGGAATTTTCGCTTTCACCTCTCTCCTCAGTCCTCCCTATTGGCTATTGCCTCAGCGTCCTCCCCATTTCAGACCTAAATCAATGTCAAACTGCAGAAGATTGAATTTCCCCCTCTAATGCCAAGCCTACAATGAAAACAACAATTTACCAGCAAAGTTATTACTGTCTTCAGACTTCAGCCACATTATAAGAGAAATCAATACAGTACAATCAGAGCTGTGAAATAAAAAGCAAATTCATATAGCAAAAAGTTTCATAACTATTCATTTTCCAAACATCCGATTGAACTTTTAACTACTCTAGAAATAAAAATTTTGAATTTTCCCCTCTCTCACATAAACCGATAGACGGAATCCACTCTCAGGAAAGTGCTATTCCCTGCCTTAGACGAAAAGTTCAAATCAGCAACCATCGCTACTAGATGAGAGAGCAACAAGTAAACGCATTAGTTGCTAAAATGGCATTAGTCTTACCATCGTACACAATGGCGGATCCAGGATTGTTGCTAAGGGGCTAAAAATTATACAGAACGATAATAAAATTCCTCTTAGAATCCGTCTACCATCCTCTAGTTCATTGCCCACCACCCACTTTATAAGGATTCATACCTACTATGTTATAGAAACCATCTACTATTCTTCCTTTGATCAAAATGCTACAGACACCTTCAATTAAGTGCAATAGAAAGCAAAAAAAATTCACAAAGTACATTTTTAGGCATAAAAACTAAACAATCCTTACAAATAACATGGAAAATAATTAAGGTGCTTGGTCACACCAACTTGCAGCATCAAATTCAGCATATCAGAGGCATTAGATATTAACAAGAAACTATGTCCTGAAATGGTAAATATATAGATATGGTAATTAAACTGATTACAAAAAACAGAAGACCATACGGAGGGTCCTCTGTAAAAGGGATCGTATATCAAACAAAAAGGATCCCCTAAACCTACCCAAAAGCCCAATATGTCCAACAACCATCTCTAACCCGACCTCTCCCGTAGTTGCTCTAACGCTATCCTATTCCCAGCTGAGTTTTCGTTCCAAGAAACCTATCTCATCAAATATTCTACAAAAGATTTCCCCAAATTACAAATTCAATTCACAAATTCGTTAACTTCATTCTCAAAATCACATACACATGACAAAATTGATTCCCAAAATTACAAATCCTAATCAAAACTTCACAAAACTGATTCTCAAAATCAAACCCTAATTTAACCAATTGATTTCCAAAATCTAAACCCTAAAACGAATTCTCATGTATGACCTATATAAATCTATAAATCGAATCTCAACAATCAAAAGTTATAGCACAAATTAACAAAGTATAAAGTACGAAATACTAACTTTTTCAATTCGGATTTTGGATTTGGGGAAGAATTAACAACAATGGAGAGTGGAGAATCTGGAATTTCGTCTGTTTCACAGACTGCAGTAGGCAGCAGGCCGGAGCGGCGGAGCCGACAAGCAGTGGGAGGGCGGAGCCAACACGGTGGCGAATGGCGCGACGGCGGGGAGTGCTGCGTACGGGTGCGAGTCGCAGTTTCTCAATCCCCGATTTCGCAAATAAAAGGCAATCGTATGTGTAAACGTGTAGGTGTAGCTGTGTAAAAAGTTTATAAATAAATAAAAAAAAAAGAGCTGAGAGGATTCGAACCCTGGACCTAAAGAGTAAAGAGTCCCTTTTCCCTTCCCTTGTGTCTTTCCCCTAGATATAACCTCAAATCTGAATTTCTCCAAATCAGCTACTAATATCGCCGATTCTGCAGCGAGAAGCTCGAGAATCGGCCGCCGATTAAGAGGCTTACAGATGAAGGGGACGAGAGAGGAGAGCTTTTGTTCGCCGGAAACAAAAGAGAGAAAAGCTGGAGAGCGAAACAGAGAGAGGGGGGGAAGGCGGGAGGAAGAAGACCGGTGGGGTAGATTTCAGAATTGAGGTGCAGGGCTTCCGCCAAAGGAGAGACATGGGGAATTAAAGTGGGGGGTTCGTTTAATTAGTTGAAATTCCTGATTTACCCTTGACTGCTTCTGTTATTTACAGAGGGGGTTTGGGAGGAGATGAAGCCGTAACGGTCGGGACTTCGGGAGATCGGGGGAGGGTTACTGTGGTCTGTGGGTATTTAAGGATTTTTGGGTCCCGAGATCCAACGCGTATACGGTATATATAGGGGTTATTCGAGCCGAACGAGCCGAGCTTGACATGTTCAAGCTTGTTCGTTTTTTAATCGAGCTCGAGTCGAGATGAGCCTAATTTTTAAACGAGCTTTTTATTTTGTTCAAGCTCGGCTTGTTTAGAAAATGAACGAGCTCGAACCGAGTTTTTTTCGAGCTTTAAATAGTTCTACTTGGTTATAACATGTTAACTTAAAGAAAATTTTATAAATTTCATAGAATTCGAACTATTTGAGCTTTATTTGAACGAGCCGAGCTTTCACCCGAGCTTAAAAATTTGTTCAAGCTCGGCTTGTTTAAAAAAGTGAACGAGTTCGAGTCGAGCTTTTTCGAGCCAATCCCGAGCCGAGCTCGAGCTGTTCAACTCATATAACAGCCCTAGGTATACATGGCAATTACTCTCTTCTTTCTCATTTAGGTGTTTTTAAAAGGGTGAATTTGGTAATTGATTTTTTTGGAAAATCCAATTAGCTAATTAGGCTACAAAAAAATAAAATTAGTTTTTAGATGTATCCATTCTCCTCCTCATTGACCATTGACCGAATCATTCAGTTTTTTTTAAGGGTTGATGTCACTTTTTACCGTGATGCCACTTTTTCAAAGTAATGTTTGATGCCATTTTTCAAAGTAGTGTTTTGATGCCAAATTTTTAATGACATTTTTTCTTGAAGATATTTGGCTAAATGTCCACTTTTGTATATCACTTTTGCTAATTGTCCACCTAAACTACCATTTTGATAAATGTCCAAAAAAAATTTGGAAACCCCGTTTTGCCCCTGCCTTTATACTAATTAACTTGCCTCTTCCTCTTTTCAATGTCGGCGTCTCTTCGTTCGCTCTGAAGGCTCACGGCCATGGCGGCGGTCGGCGTCTTCCGCTTTGTCGATGTCCGTGTCTGTGCAGATCTACTGATCCGGCGCTCAGTCCTCCTCTCTCTTCCTCTCTCGCATTGTCACTCAGTCCTCTCACCCTCTCTCATGCTCGCAGAGCGCCGACAGGCTTGCTCGTAGCCAACCTCTCGCCGACTTGCACTCTCTCATGCTTTTGGTTGTTTTCAAAAATATTGAAGATGAAGCAACTGTTAATTCAAAAGGTAGCAACTCAATTGAAGATGAAGCATCTTGTTTCTAGGTTTTTGTTTTCTTTAGTCCTTTATCGATAAAGTTGCCATCTTTTGTGATTTATGATTCCACTTTCATGGTTATTGTCGTTGCAAACTCCGATCTTGGAAGTTTTCTTTCATACATTGTCTAAATCAAAATTCGTGAATTGTTTCGTTACTATTTTCTCCTTGATTTCGACCAACCTTGGTTGACGTCGACTACTGATTCTCGATCGAGCAAGATCGTTGTTGTTTCTGTCTTTACAGGTTACTTGATTTCGACCAGTTTTCCTCGATCTCAACCAATTTCCTCGACGTCGAGCAGCTTCCTCGAGATCGACCAACGCCAGCGTATCTTGCTTGCTCGAATTCGACTATGCTTGATCCCCTGTCGATTACCCTTAGTCGAGGTCGAGTACTCTGGAGTCGATCACCATCCGTGAGATTCATCCGCTACCTGAGATCCGCTGACCAGCTTCCTCGAGGATCGAACCTGACTTCCTGCTGCTACAACAGGAGGGAGTCTTGAACATTATTTGCTGGGAACGGAATTGGTTTGCCTATTTTATTTACATTCTATTTGCAATCTCGATTTCCTTTGCCAACAAATTGGCGCCGTTGACGGGGAGATATCAATCGCGCCTAGCTTAGTTGTGTTTAAGGTTTAGGATATCCCATCCCTTTTTCTTGTTACTATCACATACCCTACCACCACCCGCCTCACCAGTACCAACTAGGTGCCAAGCTTTTGCTACTAATTTGTGCTTTATTGATTTTGATTTATAGTCAAGACCCCGCTATAGGATAGTGGAGTCAGGTTCGTCCTCAGGAGAGAAGTTAGCGGTTTTAGGTTTAGTTGGTTTAGGGGTTCGGGAATAGCGAGAAAAGGTGATGAGGGTTGTTGTCGACGTCAGCTAAGAATGGGTCGATGTCGAGGGATGGATAGGGAATGGTGGTTGGTGTCGGGTAAAATCTGTGCAGAATGTAAATAAAGAAATAAAGTAATAAAGGTGCAGACTTCCAAGGTAAGGGATCACCGTAACGATAATCAAACACACAAAAGATAAGATAGAATAGTTATGTAATCACATCAAAGGAGTAAGCTTTCGCCTTTTCCAACAATTAGATAACCCTTTCAAGTAACTCTAATTGTATCTACCAATTTTATGTTTATAATTCAAGTTGTTAACATGAATCTCTATTCTTTCGAGTAGGCAATAAACATATAAAAGGAAGTGGATGATCAAAACATAATAAATATCAAAACTTTACCTCAAGTGTGCTTGACTATTGTCAGGCTCACCCCGACCCTAGAAGAAGGAAATTAGAAGGCAAACATGATAAAAGAAAATAACTTTAACATTAAACTAAATCTAAAACTTATAAAACCTTCCAAACGTTCCTCTCTCTCTCTCTCTCTCTCTCTCTCTCTCTCTCTCTCTCTCTCGCCTCCTCCTTGCGCCCGAAGACAACTTGGCTTGAATGATTCTAAGATCCAACCCCTAAAGCCTTATTTATAATGTTCCATGTAGCTATTCTAGGAAGGAACAATTATATCTAAATCTAAAATTTTCTATCTAATAACATAGAGATAAAACATTATGATAAAGGAAATAAATCTCTAAAGGAAACTAGGACTAGTTGTGGATAAATCCTTCTTGACTTGATAGATCTTGATGTGGATGGATAAAATTCCACATATCTTCTCTTGCAAGCAATTCTATCTTCTCGTATCCAACTCGATCTCGGACTCGGACTCGACTGGATTGTCCTCGATGTCGACCAAAGTTCTTGACGTCGAGTAGAATTTTTCCTCCGGGGTTGCACTCGAGCTCGGGCACGTACGACTCGACATGGGTGCTCGAGGTTGACCAAACTCCTCGACGTCGAGTAGAGTTCTTCCTCTTGAGTGATTGCTGCTCGACTCCGTGTGGTTTTGTCGTCCAAAGTTACTCGACGTCGACCAAGTTACTCGACGTCGAGTAGAACTGTCAGCTTTCAGCATTCTGCTCCGTTCTTGAAACGCATTTTCCCGAGTCCTCGTTCATCGGATTGACACATATGAGCAAGCGTTGGAAATCTCTTTTCGAGGGCTACAACTCTCATGAAGATATCAGGACTTGATTCAGAATGATGAATGGAGAAAAGTGGGCTTTTTTCCAGCTGCACCATCCTTTTAGCTTCTTCATGACTTTCCTTTAAGCTCCAAAGTGCGTCCGATTTCTGCGAAATTAAACAAAAACTAGTGTAAACTCCATAATTTAGCAAATAAACATAAACTACACAAATTATGTACTATTTTAACCCAAATGTATGAAATGCATGCAGAAATCGATATAAAAGTAAGTATAAAACATGGCAAATTAGGCTTACAACACCTTGAAATCAATACAGTGTAAAACAACAATGGAAATCACCCCCTTCAATCATATGCACGAATATACCCATATCACAAAAGAGAAAGATAAAAAAATCCACGCAAAATCATTACAAATAAACAAAATTTAATAGGGGATTATGCCTAAATATTAAAATTTAATCCATTTAAACAAATAAAAAATGGCAAACATATTGAACAATTTATACAAATCAGAAAGCTCAAACGATCTTTTTGAATAATTTTAGAGAGGAAACAAAAGTAATTTTAGATCTGATTCGTGGCCCGGAATCTCTTCGATTCGGTCATTCGGCACCAAGCCTTGCCAATTTGGCTTGGAACCAGGCCAGGTGTTGGTCAACGCAGCCACCTCAGCCCCGAGGGTCTCCTTCGGTCGTTGCCTCCTTCGATTCGTCGCTTCCAATGCTAAGATCTCCGATGTGTTCTTCCGAATCTTCCTTCGAATCCTCGTGTACATTGGCTCTCTAGCTTGGCCCTCCTCCTTCTTCCTTTTAGTAATGCCCCCACAATCTATTGAAATTCCAAACCCTATAACTCCTGTCAGTTAAAAGAGGAGCCTGTAATTAACCTGGAGGTCCAATTTTCCTCCTCGATTGCTTCCATGTTTAGAGAAAGGGTTTGATTAATTTTTATTTTTATTTTTTTTTTGTAAGGTTTTTTTCTTTTGTTGGAGACAAAGAAAGGGTTTGATGTGACTTTTTTTAACGGAACCTAGTAAACTAACGGGAAGGGTGGTGTTTGGTTAACAATGTCCATATTTAAAGGGTGGTTACTGCTATTTACCCTAGATTAAAAGGCACTAAAGCGTATAGTTTTTTTTTTTGGTTTCATAAGTGTATAGTTAATAAAGAAACTAAAATAGAGATTTATATGAGAGTAAATAACTGTTGAGAAATTGACCAATTACAAAATGTATTATCTATCAATGTGGTGCAGATAATTCAACTAATCAAAATATAAGGATAGTCAATATTAGAGATTATATGGAGTATTAGAGATTAGAGTATAAATATCCTTAATTAGCTCTTGTAATTGGGGCATCAAAGTAATGAATAATCAATCACTTACTCTCTCTCTTGTTCTATCTCCCTAATCATCTTCTTCACCTATCTAAACTCTCAACTCTCTCTCTCAATCCCCTTCCTTTCACCTTCACCCCAAATCTCAACCCTAATTCATCCCGGATCGAGTCCAATCTTGACAATTTGGTATCAGAGCGGTCGATCGTCTGACCTACATCCCAGAATTTCGTCTTCAATTTTTGATTTGTGACTGGAAAGTGACAGTAGCGAAGAGCAACAATGGCGTTGGTGGGTTCTTCGCAACCAAACGTTTCAACAAGCGATGAATGGAACTTGCGTTGGCAGGAGATCGAGGAAATGATGAGGAATCTGCGGTCGAAGGAGAAATCGACATCAGAATCAATCGATTTCAGTTCACTGGTGTCTGAATTGCGAATAGAGTCTGAGGATCAAACGCTCCTCGTCAAGATTCACCTACAAAAGTACTCAATTTTATGGGAGCAGTTGGATTGAGTTTTCGCTAGGTTTGGGACGATCGAGTACATGAAAATCTTATGTCCCTAAGGGGATTATCATTCAAAGATTCGGGGGTCCAACAAAAGAATCGACGGTGAAAGCAATCGAATCTTTCAATCATAGGAACGTCTTTGATGGATGTTATCGAATGGAGTTATTCTTGTTGAGCTCAATGGAGTCACCTTCACCATTGGATCAAGAAAGTGTCGACCGCAGTTTGAGAGTCAACGAAGATTCGAAGTATACCGAAGATTCAAATTCGACGGAGTTAACATTACCGGATGAGTCGCAAATCGACCAGCAAGATCCCTATAAGCCCATTGAAGATACTTTTCACAATGCAATGGGCATTCGAGGACAGATGAGGGCCACTATGCGAGAGTTTGCAGAAGGGTTGCGACAGTGGCAAGAGGCACGTGAAGCCACTCCGTACGAAGACACAGTTCGGGAAATCAAATCATCGCTGAAGATCAGAAGCCAAGGAAGTAATATTTCGGAGGTCGATTTAGTTGAAGGTAGTGACAAGCCCTCCTCAAATGGTGAGTTCTCGAATTATTCCATGATTTTTAGCCCACTTGATGGTAAGTTTTTTAATTGGGATAGCAAATTTGTGAATTGGGAAATAGAGCTCAAGAACAGGGGTATTATTCTTCAATTTTCTGAAAATTTTGTGTCTAAGGATGCCCATGAGGTGTTTGTGGAAATGACTAAGCAAATTGTGGTTCTAGTGGCAACAAATGAGAGGGGTTTGGGTAGAACAACCCATTAGTATTGCGGTAGCCATGGATACACCTCTGTTGCGGAAGAAAATACCATTTTCGATCCGGGAATTGCTAGTTTTGTTATTGGAACGGGTATGCCAAAGTGCTTGCTAAACATTGGTGCTCAAAGGTTTAAGTTGAATGATGAATCTGAGTACCATTTTGGGTCTGAAGGGAAGGAATTAATCTCATTACCTTATGACAGAGGAAAGACGCTCCTAATGCTCAAGTTTAAGGAGGTGCAAATTGATGTCTGGGCTATGAAATTTGTTTTTGATCCTGGTGGGTTTTGGCTACTGTTAGTGGGAAGAAATGCTAGGGGTGTGCTGAAATTGATGATGTTCATGACCGGTTGATGCATATAGGACACGGGGCGCACCGGGAAACATGGATGAGATGTGCTACTTGCCAATTGCAAGACGAGTGTGGTGTACATTGTTGTTGATTTTTTGCTGCTGTCAGTTGTCTTAGGAAGCTGTCGCAGGTTCAGAACGAGAGCGGAGTAAGGAAAGTGATCGAGTTGTGTAGTGTTTGATTGCAAGTACATAGGTTCTGTCATAGATAGCTTATAGGATGGAGCATGGCATGTGGTGTTGTGAGGCACGTGAGCTGTCTTTAATGATTATTGGGACACCAACAGAGGAAGTGGTTCTTAAGTGGTCTTGGAACAAGCAGCAAAGGAAGGCTCTTCAAAGTGATCACAAATGATAGTTATTGACTATTGTCCCTGATTTTTGCTGATAAGGGGATATGCACTTATGCAGTTGCTACCAGTTTTCACCTTTACTTGGAGGTAGCATATCATAGATTTGCTAATGGGTATATGCTACGGTTTGAGGAGTATAGCTGCATCAGCAATATGACTTCAATTGAATGAAAGACATTGACCATATAATAGTACATGAGATTGTTGATCACTCGATTAGTATATTTTTACTTAATACAAGCTTTGAGGACAAAGCTTTTGAAGGGGAAGGCAATAGAAGGATAGTCAATATTAGGGATTATATTATAGAGATTAAGGTATAAATATCCTTAGCTCTTGTAATTGGGGCATCCAAGTAATGAATAATCAATCACTTACTCTCTCTTGTTCTATCTCCCTAATCATCTTCTTCACTTGTCTAAACTCCCAACTCTCTCTCTCAATCCCCTTCCTTTCACCTTCACCCCAAATCTCAATCCTAATTCATCCCGGATCGAATCCGGTCTTGACACAAAATCATTGTGAACAAGGTTGAGGGTCACATTTATTGTAAGTCTTCATTGGTAGTTCTTGATATCGACAAAACTAAATAAAATTACAGGTCATCAAATAACCCAAGAGATCGTGTAACATAACTTGAATATAGGGAATGAACGGCCTTTTAAAAGCCAAAAATTTTACGTGGAATCATGTCATGAAAAATGTTTTAAAAATCGTGCTTAATGTCGCCTAGTGTTAGACTCCTGCCTGACACCTGTATTTTTTAAAGCATAAGCGGGTCTTTACGCGGAAATTAGCTTAGGCACCACCTAGTCTCGTCTAGACCCTGTTTAATCCCGCATATGTCCTTCTAACCCAACAATTATTCAATTTAGCGTCTAGGTAGATGATTATTCGATTTAGAATTTTTTTTAGCCCTTTAGTTGATCGAGATGCATTTGTTTCCGACTCGAACCTATAATTTTAGAATTGTCAATCGGATGCGTACTTTTGCGTTTATTTATTTTGGTGTTAGTTAAGCATTGCAAATATGGATTTTTGAGTGATATTGTTGATTATTATTATTATATTACATGAATTATTAACATGTGCTATATGTTAAAATATAACACAATAATCAAGTTTATTCTATATCCTCTTAGGCGCTAGGCAGCCAACATCCTTATTATATTCAATGTAGGACGAGATATTACGATCCCCACTTAAAGTGCTAACACTCCATCATTAATAAGAGATTATCCTTCGAGTGGAGCATAATCGAGCATAATGTTGGAGTACCTCCACTAACCCTACTACTCAAGTATAAAATCATACTCCCTCCGTTCGGCAAAACTTGTTGTTTACTATTCACGCACGCTTTTTTAGAATGATAAAAACTATATAAAATATTCATTTTTTTTAAAAAAACTAACAAGTTTGTACTTATTAATAATAACTACGAAATTGTTAAAAAAAACTAGATATTTTATATAGTTTTTAGCTCCTAAAAAAACATGCGTGAATAGTAAAACGTCAAGTTTTGCCGAACGGAGGGAGTATGTAGATGCTTTATTTTTAAATCATTTTCTAATTAATTTTTATTATTAATCTCTTAATTTGTGTGCAAATATTGTATAAAAAGACTACACCAATAAATCTATATTATCCAATTTCGTTTTATAATTTTAACTAACCCAAATCTAACGCACGGGCCTCATATTAATGAACAATTTATTTTAACATATATTTCATACCTAATTTCATTTAACAATTTAATTTAATTTAACAGAGGGTTGATAAATTGTGCACACCCCTTAGGGTATACTTTGAGCACAATTGTGGACCCTTGAATTGCTTGTGATGGATGGAGGAGATTAAATAGAGTTTTTTTTTTTAATAAAAAACAGGTGGGTCCCACACCTATTTTTATGAAAACCTCTCACACGTAAGGAACCTGCACGTGGGTTCCACCAGTCTTCATCTCTTTCCTCCCGTCTGCCATGGGGTTCACGGCGCCGTTGTTCACGTATCGAAAACAGAGGCTTCCGTCCCCGGCCGTCTCATCCAGTCCTGGTGCGTCTCCCACCGATTCTCCGGCGTCTCCCGCATCCCTACCCCCAAGCAGCCCGCCGACCTCCCCCTCCTCCGCCCCCTCCCGGCCGCCCTCCTCCATATCCCCTTTTCCGATCCCGATTCCATCATCGCCGCCGATCAATTGTCCTAATTCGACTGTGAACCAGTCACCTATTTCTATTGCGAACCCACTCTCCTCTCCCTCTTTCAATTGACCTATTTCGACTGCGAACCCGTCGCCTCCGATCCGGATCGCGCCTCGTTCTTGATTGGGTTGATGTTTAATCCGAATCGAATCGATATCCAGATCAACGCCGCTTCGATAATCGAGTCGGTGTCGAGGTGTCCGGAGCCGCGATCGAGCTTCAACATCGCCGCCGGGGTGTTCGACGGTGTATTGAGGTGATCCGGGATGGGGCTGGGTACGTACGGTAGGCGGGGCGGGGTGGGGTTGGGTGGGTGGGCGGGGGTTTGGGGGTGGTGGGGTGGGCGGGGGGTAGGGGTTGGTGGGGTGGGGTGTTTGAGGTTTGGATTTGGGTTTGTGTTAGGTATCGGCGTAATTGGAGAAGTTGTTGTTTAATCAACCTATATTATTCGGGGAAAAACGAAGAATTATTCGGACGTATGAGTTGAATTTAGCATATGATTTTTGAGATACATAATTTGATTAATTAGTCGTAAATTATTCAGAAGTATGTGTCGAATTTCGGATACTAGTGGTAATGAATTAGTAAATTATTCGATGAAATCTGATTTATTATTCGTCGGTAACGGAGTCTTCGGTTTGACAAACAATATAAAAACCCTTCATCGCATGAGCATTTTTCGGTGAAATATAAAACATTATTCATATAAATAGTAAGTATTGTTTAGGGTATGAGATTTTTTTATCTGAAATGGATGGACAAAAAAAAACATTATTCGGTAGCATATGACAAATTATTCAGCGGAATAGGTAATTTTTCATCTAAACTAGATGGAAAAAGATAAGATAATATTATTCGGTAGCATATGAAATATTATTCGGTTGAATTGACAAATTTTAAAAACAAAATAAGGGATTAAAATAAAGTAGCTTATCAAAAAATAGCTTAAACACAAAAAAAATAAAATCAAAGGGGGTTTATTATGATACAGGAGAAACCAAAAATGGAGAGGAGGGGGTCATTCATGCACGTGCAGGCAAGGGAGGGAGTTGTTTGATTTTTATTTTTGTACGTAGGACCCACACATTTAATTGGAAAAAAAAGAAAAATTCATTTTAATCACAACCTTTCATTTTCTTTTGATCAACGATCCACAATTATGCACAAGATACACTATAGGAGGTGTGCACTCTGGAACAACTCCCTAATTTAACATATATTTTATACTCTCTTGATCAGCTGCTCCACAACCACCCCTTCAAAACCAAACTTGAAATTTGAGACTTGGAGACATCGGGTGTGCTTGGATTCCATTGCATTTTAATTATAATGCAATTATTTTACCTCGTTTTATGTGAGTGTTTGATTGTAAAAATAAATCGAGATAAAATAATTGCATTATAATTAATACATCGTAGAATCCAAAAATACCATAATTTAAACACCTTAAAAATTGTGTTAATCAAACACTCCCTTATCATTTCGCATTATAAACATAATGCATTTGAAATCTAAACACACGATCCCATCGTGATCAAGTATTCAGTTTATATTCTTCTATAACCCTCACCGCTGAATCTTAACAAACCCGAACTGATCCGACCCGAATCCGACCCAGCTAGTCTAATATAGCCGGTTCTACCCATCCCACATGGTATGGCGCCAAGCTAAGATATGACAACTCTCAAATTTGATGTCACAAGACGACCTGATATTTGAATCCGTCTGTCACGGAGATTCATGATCGAGAAGTCATAAAGCCCTACTTCTGTCTTCATCAAAGGGCTCCCAAGGGCAGATCATCTCCAGATTTTTAACAACCCCCTCAAATCTGAATGGGAATAATCATATATACACATACCTGATACCTAGTTGTGCATTGAACGTATTTGTTTAGTTTGACACATAAAGGGTGACCTGGACCAGATCTAGACGTCTATCGATAGAACAGTAAAGGGAATGGTTTGCTCGATATAGGGCTGTTATTCGAGCTGAACGAGCCAAGTATTGCTTGTTTATATTCAGCTCATTCAGAAACGAGTCGAGCTCGAGTCAGGCCTAAATTTGGACTCGAGCTTAAACATGTGCTCATACTCGGATCGCTTAGGAAATGAACAAACTCGAGCTGAACTTTTTTCGATCATTAAGCAACCCTTTTTGCTCAAAACATAGTAATTAATTTGAAGAATATTCTAGAAATTTCACAAAATTCGAGCTATACGAACTTAAATCGAGCTAACTGAGCTTTGAACCTGTTTGAAGGCAGCCAAAGTGATCCAAACCTCTCAAGCAAGGAACAAGTCAGTTGGCTGTTGGTTTGTCGATGTCGAGTAAGGTGTCCAGCTGTAGTCGATATCGAGAAGTGTTAGGAAGCAGTTAGAATTTGAAATTCAGTTTTATTTGTAAGGTTGAATTAGCTCAAGTAGTGGAGGTAGTGGAGTGCAGTTATGCACGGTTATTTCCTTTTCAATTGTATTATGTTTGACACTTTCATTCAATCAATGTTAAGCAGTTCAGTTGTGGGTTCATTGCTTCCTCTCTTGGTTTCTTTGAGCAACTGTCGAAAGACAGATTGTAGTTGTTGTGTGTGTGTGATCTGGAGTGTGTTGTGTGGCTATTCTCCCTTCCATTTCTGACAATTGGTATCAAAGCAAAGAGATGTGCTCTTGCCGGGTTTGAGTTTTGGGATTGAGAGAAGTGAGAACAAACACAGGGAAACACTTTGAGTGTTCATTGTTCTTAGAAAAATGCAGAACAATGGTGGAAGTAATGTTGGTAACCCACAGTTGCCAATATTTAAGGGAGTAAACTACCATTTCTGGAGTTTAAAGATGGCCACTTTGTTTAAGTCACAAGAGATATGGAATCTTGTGGATCAAGGGTTCGAAGATGTTGAACCACCAGAGCCAGATCAGCAACTAAGAGAGAAAAGGAAGAAGGATTCAAAGGCTTTGTTCATGATACAAAGCGCCTTGGATGATGAGATCTTTCCAAGGATTGCAGCTGCTACAACTACTCATGAAGCTTGGGATGTGTTGAAGCAGGAGTATGTAGGAGATAGGAGAGTGGTTACAGTCAAGCTGCAGACACTTAGAAAAGAGTTTGAGACTCTAGCAATGCAGGAGAAGGAGACAGTTCAAGTGTTTCTTTCTCGAGTGGCTGGGATTGTGAACCACATGAGAACCTATGGAGAGACCTTAAATGATGAAGCAGTTGTGAGTAAAGTGTTGAGAAGCCTTACCAGGAAGTATGATCATGTAGTTGCAGCCATAGAAGAGTCCAAGGACCTGTCTGTGTACAGGTTTGAGGAGTTGACAAGCTCCTTACAAGCACATGAGGAGAGATTGTGCAGAACCAGTGATGTTAAGGAAGAAAAGGTCTTCCAAGTGAAGGATGAGAATCAGAAGGGAAAATCTGAAGGCTCATCAAGCAGGGGTGGCTCAAGAGGTGGCTTTAGAGGAAGAGGCAACTATAGAGGGAATTTCAGAGGTAGAGGTGGTAGAGGCTATGGTAGAGGTCAATCAAATGGCTCAGGGAGAGGCAATGGTACTGAGAAAGGTAGAGATCAATGGAAAGAGTCTAGCAGAGGTCAAGGAAGTGACTCTAGATCTCATAGGAGTAACATAAAGTGTTACTATTGTAAGAAGTATGGGCACAAGGAAGCCTATTGTTGGGAGAAGCAAGAAAATGAGCAAAAAGGAGCAAACTTTACAGAAAAGTCTGAGCAAGAAGATAGGTTGTTCATGGCCTTGACATCAACAACTGACACAACAAGTAGTATGTGGTATCTGGACAGTGGGTGCTCGAATCATATGTCAAGCTCAAGAAGTATGTTCAGAGACTTAGATGAATCCAAGAAAAGTAATGTGAAGCTTGGAGATAACAAGGTGCTTCAAGTTGAGGGAAGAGGCACAGTTATGATCAGAAGTGCTCAAGGAGGTGAGAAGTGCTTGCAAGATGTTCAGTATGTTCCAAAGCTTGCTCATAATTTGCTCAGTGTGGGACAGCTTCAGGGTACTGGTTATTCTCTGTTGTTTGATGAAGATGCCTGTGTAATCAGAGATAAAAGAACAGGTGAAGTGATTGTGAATGTGCGAATGACCAAAAATAGGATGTTTCCTTTGGATTTAGCAAAGGGTGTCAATAGAGCAATGACTGTGAAAGGTGATGCAGAGACCATGTTATGGCATATGAGATATGGCCATTTGAATTTGCAAAGTATGAGACAGTTGATTTCAGGTGATTTAGTCCAAGGCATACCAAAGATGGGTGAGCTGGATTTCTATGAAGGGTATGTGTATGGCAAGCAAATGAAAGGATCATTTGCAACTGGAGATGCATGGAGAGCAAGTGATTGCTTAGAGTTGTTGCATGCTGATCTATGTGGACCAATGCAAACTAAGTCTCTGGGAGGAAGCAGATACTTCTTCCTCATCACAGATGATTTTAGCCGAGAAAGTTGGGTGTACTTTCTGAAGCTCAAGTCAGAAGAATTTCAGTGCTTCAAGAAGTTCACAGCACTGACAGAGAATCAGTCAGGGAAGAGAATCAAAGCTCTAAGAACTGATAGAGGAGGTGAATTCATGTCATATGAATTTATGGAGTTCTGTGAGGAGAATAGTATAAGGAGAGAATTGACTGCACCATACACTCCTGAGCAAAATGGAGTGGCAGAAAGGAAAAATAGGACTGTGGTGGAGATGGCTAGGAGTATGTTGAAGGCTAGAGGTGTGCCAAACCAGTTTTGGTGTGAAGCAGTGGCTACTGCAGTGTACATACTCAACATATCTCCTACAAAAGTTGTTATGAACAAGACTCCATTTGAAGTTTGGAGAGGAAAGAAGCCTTCTGTAGGTCACCTAAGAGTATTTGGGTGTGTGGCTTTTGCACTAGTGAATCTGAGATCCAAGTTAGATGACAAGGCTGAGAGGTGTATCTTCATTGGTTATGCAACTCAATCAAAAGCCTACAAGCTGTATAATCCTTTGACCAAGAAGACAATTGTGAGCAGAAATGTAGCTTTCAATGAAAATGCAGCTTGGGATTGGGAGAACAGAAGTAAAGATCCAATCCTTGACAAAGGGATCTCAGCGAGCAATGCTGGTGAAGAGAGTGAAGAGAATGTGAATGGTGATGAAGATGATGATCAGCAAGATCAGAATGTGAACTCTCCAGCAACACCAATGTCACCAGTCAGTTCATCAAGCAGTCACAACTCATCTCCATCCAGTTCATCAAGTGAAACTCCTCCAAGGAGGTTCATGTCTCTAGCTGATGTGTATGCAGACTGTGGGTTTGCTTTGTTAGCTTCAGATCCGGAGAGTTATGAAGATGCAATATGTGAGAGTAAATGGCAGTCTGCTATGGAAGAGGAAATGAATGCCATCCAGAGAAATGATACATGGGGATTAGTTGAGCTTCCTCAAGGAAAAAATGTTATAGGCTTGAAGTGGGTATTCAGGACTAAAGTGAATACTGATGGGAGCATACAAAAGCATAAGGCAAGGCTAGTTGCAAAGGGGTATGCTCAGCAGGAAGGAATTGATTTTGAAGAAACATTCTCACCAGTGGTGAGATTGGAGACAGTAAGAGTAGTGTTAGCTCTTGCTGCTCAGTGGAGTTTGAAAGTGTATCAATTGGATGTGAAGTCGACTTTCTTGAATGGGGAGCTAGAGGAAGAAGTGTATGTTGAACAACCTAAAGGGTTTGAGAAGGAAGGTGAAGAGCACAAGGTATACAAGCTGAGAAAGGCTCTCTATGGCTTGAAACAAGCACCTAGAGCCTGGTACAGCAGGATTGATTCTTTCTTTGTGAGTGAAGGCTTTGACAGAAGTGAAAATGAGCCTACTCTATATGTGAAGGGAAGAGGAAAGAAAGAATTCATAGTTGTGTGCTTGTATGTAGATGATATCATCTATTTCAGCTCATCTCATAAGATGTTAAAAGAATTCAAGAAAGCAATGATGGAAGAGTTTGAGTTGACAGATCTCAACATTTTGAAGTACTTCTTAGGCTTGGAAGTGCATCAGGAAAGTGATGGGATTTTTGTATGCCAGGAGAAGTATGCAAAGGACTTACTGAAAAAGTTTCATTTAGAAGGCTGTGATGTTGCTTACACTCCTATGAACACTCATGAGAAGTTGCACAGGAGTGATGGAACAGGGCTTGTAGATGAGAAGATGTACAGAAGTATGGTTGGAGGCTTGAACTATCTAGCACACACAAGACCTGATATTGCATACAGTGTGAGTGTGATATCAAGGTTCATGCACAACCCTTCAAAGCAACAGTTTGGAGCAGCAAAGAGGATCTTGAAGTATGTAGCAGGATCTGTGAAGCAAGGAATATGGTATGGCAAAGTTGAAGAATTCAGACTTCATGGTTACACTGATAGTGATTGGGCAGGGTGTTTGGATGACAGAAGAAGCACCTCTGGCTATGTGTTTAGTTTTGGCTCAAGTGCAGTGACTTGGAGCTCTAAGAAGCAAGAAACAATTGCATTATCTTCATCAGAAGCTGAGTATGTGGTTGCTGGAGCTGCAACAAAGTAAGCTTTGTGGTTGAAGAAACTGATGAAGGACTTGGGGTGCAGTCAAAGAAAGGCAACTGAAGTGTGGTGTGACAATAAGTCTGCTAAAGCCATGGCCAAGAATCCTGCATTTCATGCTCGTACAAAGCATATTGATGTTCAGCATCACTTCATAAGAGAGCTGGTGGCAAAAGGAGAAGTTGAACTAAGGTTCTGTGGCACTAATGATCAAAGTGCAGACTTGTTCACAAAGGCTTTGAGTGTGGCAAAGCATCAATTCTTCATGGAGAAGATTGGAATGAGAGGTGTTGAATCAAGGGGTGGTGTTTGAAGGCAGCCAAAGTGATCCAAACCTCTCAAGCAAGGAACAAGTCAGTTGGCTGTTGGTTTGTCGATGTCGGGTAAGGTGTCCAGCTGTAGTCGATATCGAGAAGTGTTAGGAAGCAGTTAGAATTTGAAATTCAGTTTTATTTGTAAGGTTGAATTAGCTCAAGTAGTGGAGGTAGTGGAGTGCAGTTATGCACGGTTATTTCCTTTTCAATTGTATTATGTTTGACACTTTCATTCAATCAATGTTAAGCAGTTCAGTTGTGGGTTCATTGCTTCCTCTCTTGGTTTCTTTGAGCAACTGTCGAAAGACAGATTGTAGTTGTTGTGTGTGTGATCTGGAGTGTGTTGTGGCTATTCTCCCTTCCATTTCTGACAGAACCAAGAGAGCTTTGAATCGAGCTTAAAAATGTGTTCATACGCGGCTTCTTTAGAAAATGAACGAGCTCGAACTGACCATTTATCGAGTCAAACCCGAGCCAAGCTCGAGCTACTCGACTCATATAACACCCTAGCTCGACATATGGGTCCCGATCCAATCCTACACATATTCCTACGGTACAAATGAACTTGAATCAGGGCAATCATTCATTTCATATGCCTTAAATCTGCTGTTGACCGGTAAACACCATGGTCTTGCTCTATTTTTATCGTGATCTACTTTGAGTTTATAAACCAAATTAAATAGAATTTAAAACATGAATGACGACTCACTGTGTGTGTTCCTTAATCCTTTATTGTTTTGATTATTGATTGTTGATTCATAACAGTTAGTCAAATATCACAGATTTGAGATCACATTAATACGGAGTATTAGACAACTTACTCCGGTATATTGATCTCAGTCATTAAAAAAAAAAGGATTTTCCCAATGCTAATTTCATTTCAGTTTCATACAAAGTTACACACTTGCATTGAGGGGATTAAAAAGCACTAAAATTCAGCTTAAGATGGAACAAAAGAACCCGAAATTACTAGGGTAACTGATAGGCTATACAATTTCAAAGCATACCCTTGATGTAATCAGTAAGCTGTAAAAAACATGGATCATCTATTAAACATTACTAATTCATATTGCAAAATATGAATCTTTGTTAGTACTTGTCTTTTTATCTTCCATTTGATCTTCATTAGTGATCCAATGGTGAGTACTGGTGCTCAATTCCCTCCTTCAGATGGCTCCCTTGCACTTCCTGTGGAGGTATGAAGCAATCCAATGACAGACCCGGAACATTAAACGCGAGATCGTCTATAGCCCAAGCCTCTTCCATCCTCAGCGCTGTGGGATCTGCCTTCATGTTGTCGCCGAACCTTGTGATGATTGCGTGGGTCTGGCCTGAATGCGCAATCATCACATCGTCAACCATTCGATAGTCCTCGATCTTTGAGCCCATGGTTGTCTCCCAGTAAATCGGGCAGGTCCCTGGAGAGTGTATCCTGGTCAAGTAAGAGTCCTCTAGGTAGACAAGCAGTCCACTCTTCTGGCTGAAGTAGCCGTAGGTTACGTGTTTGATCATCTCAGCTGTGGTGTCACTCCGGTCTGCTAGGTCACCGAGCTCAGCTGATAGCTTGAGAGCGAAACAATCGACACCTGTGATTTCCTTCTCGCCTGTGTATTGAGCGTGTGAGAACACTTGGGATACCAACATGGGATCAAGACCCTGGCATTTCGAAACAAGAACATCCCATTATAAGATGAATGACAATATTGAGAACACGAGGGGGGCACTGCCAATCGAGCAAAACGATGAGCTGCCCTACTGACAGACCTTCTAACATGTTTAATAGAACAAAACATAAACATTTCAGTCATATATTTCATGATTATTAACATACCAATTGTCACATTAAGGACACTGCAAAGGCATATATAATATTAAAGACGAATCTCTGTCTCAGAGGCTCCATGGAAGAAAACAAAGACTAGGCAACAAGTAGGTGGACCCATGACTCAAAAGGTTATAGGGACTTATCCAAAGAGCCCTTTATATATACACCCAATGGCTTGGGATAGAGGGATGGGCCTCACATGGTTAGGAGATCAATTTACACCAACTGAAACATGGAATTTCTCGCTACATCATCCAGATTCCTGGGAGTAACCTTAGTGAGATCCACAAGGGAGCAAGAAAGTCGAGTCCACAACGTGTCGGATTTGGGCCTTTATGTTAAGGAATACTTGTGATTCATGACAGTAAAACTGAGATTAACTAAACATCAAAATCAGCAAGAGAGGGTTGTGTTTTGCATATTATAATGAAGGTGGAAGGGGCCCAGAAAGACACTTCCGACAATCTTATATAATATTCTCATGTTCAAAGGAAGGCCCCCATCCATCTGACAATCCCTTTGTCAGAGCACAGCAGTTTGTGAGGAACAGCTAAGATATGGGAAAACAAGTCGTATGTCAGATTCGATTCACAAACTGATGGATATAATGTATATATAAGCATGTTCTGTAAGATACCCTTCCAACTTTATAGAGCCATATGCATCATCCTCATGTTTGTTTTTACAACTAAGACTCTGAAAGATACCTCACACAAGTCAAGCTTTACTTGTGAAAAGTCGTCATACAATTCAACAAAAATCCACACCCATCCGCACCCCACTATCCTGCAACGCGTTTTCTTGCCTCTTTTCTCCTTTTTTCATTGGTTTGGCTATGACAGATGAATACCAAAAAAACCCTCAAAAAGGATAGAAAGTGAAAAGGGAGACTAAAGAATAGTTTCTAGTTGCAGCTGGTAGAAGAAGTAAGATGACTACGCACATGGAAAGGCGCATGTGAATAGACACATTCTGAATGTGCTCACACCTCACATTTAAAGATCCCTGTGTTTTTTCTTTGTTGGACCACTTCTAATAGAACTAAGCAATGGTAATATATAGAAAAATAGCAACAAAGCAACTTCACACCAAGATATATTTAGAAGGTATTGCTAATGGGAAAGAGTTAAAAAATCATGAATGCGAAGCTATAATAACTATGCAGATCAAAATACATAGAGCATTCATTCTTTCAATAGGCAGAAAAGGCCAAGGGCATCATTATCACTCATGTACATCATAGCTTACAATAGTTAAGCTTTGCAGACAGATATCCTGTACAATTCTTGCTTCATTTCCTTCAAATATTATGTTCAAGAGAAGATATCTACTGTTAACACTTAATTGCCTAATGTATATTCTCCGGATGACAGCTAAAGAGGAGAAGAGAGTGATGTGAGATATGATGGGGATCAACAGGGTGAACTAGATCTGTATTTTTTACCCTTTGATTGTTGGGAAGTTGGACTGAGCTTGATAATTAAAACCGGGACCACCTAATTGTCCACCTGATCAGATCCTGTCTTGTAATTCCTAGCAAGATTGATGAAATACCAATTACCAAGGGCACCCAACTGATCCTTATTCACTATAATTACTGTTTAATGCCTTTATTCAAAGGGCAGATGGGAGATAAGAGGTCCACACTCGCCTGAAAATGACTCATATACAACTACCCTTTTTCCCCACAACTAGTAGCCTTTTACATGCATTAATTATGAGGTATATATGGATCTATATAAAGGATTACAGTTTCACTTAATCTATTCATATATGCTTTTGAGAAATTTGATAACATTAAGAGTTTATTTTTGAAAAACCACCAGTAAAACGTGATATTTGTGCTTATTTAAAGGTTTGTTTTTCACAATTTCCTAGTTCACAGTGCAAAAGCCCAAATTTTGTGGTTAGTTTTGGGAAAATAAAACAAGGACTTAGCAAGAGACAATTAAAGTACCAAAGCATCCAAATTGTTGGATGATATATTCCCAAACATGCAACCAATAGACCATATTTACTTAGATCAACCAAAAAGCTACTTCCAAGCAGATACTTATTTGCCACAAGGTGCTACGCACATGACTCCATCAACAAACAGCGTCACGCACTTAAAATAGAATTTTAAAATAATCAAACCATATATGTAATCATGAATGTCAAGAACTAGTAGTATATTAAAAGCTACCTCAGAATTTTAGGTTAGCTATCAAGTAGCATGATAAATTGTAATTAAAATCGACCACCAACCAACCTGAAGAGTGCGCCTTAGGGGGCGAACGCCCCCTTTAGCAGCATGGGAGCCAAGCCATGGTGTGTAACGCCAAGCAACTTTGCCATCACTACCAGCTAAGACCTTGTGGCTACCAACAACCAGCTCAATCAGCCACCTGTTTGGGACCATTTCCCACATCACAAAGCAGCCCTTATGTGAGGCTCCAGGAGCCAAGACCGGTGAGGTGTTCGAGCCAGGCTCTTCCACCATGGTCATGCTCACTTTGCCCGTTGCAAAAATGTTCTTGACATGCCCCTCCAACTTCTTGCACCCTGTTGCTGCCCTAAAATGTTCTATGATGTACCTTGCTGAGGATTCAACCTGTAGTGTACACATCATTTAGCACTTTACTTAGCTGATCAGTTAGCTACCCACCCATGACAACAAAGTTTAGGCCTCAAATCAAGTTGGGTAAAATGTCAATTTCGCAAGAAAGGGGGTGAAAACTGGAAACCTACTACAATGCTTAGCTCAAAGTTTCTTTCTTTCTTCCTGATTCTAGACTTTGATCAGACAAAGTCATTGCAAAATCTCCTTCTACATCAGGGTTTCTCTTAAATAGCCTACTGAACTAAAAAATTGGAGCTGTTGAAAGTTGATCACACAACAACAATAAGAATGCAAAGAATAACCCACAAATCAAACTCAATAAAAACTGAAAACTCAAAACCCTGCATTGGGAAAAAGTTAGAAAAAATCAAGAAAACTCAGATGAGAAACTAACCTCAAGGAGCGATTTAGCCGGGTGATGAAGGCAGTAAGAGGAAGAAATGGGGAAAAGAGGACAACCCAGAACACTCAAGAGGTTCTGAAGATCAGACCTTTTATGGAAGAACAAAAGGGAAAATTGGGTCCTGACCCAGTTCTTCCAATTGCGGCGACCTCTTTTGGAGAGCTTCTTGAGGTCTTCTTCACTAACTGGCTCTTCAGATAATGGAGCTAGACGATTCATTTGATTGGTGGGAATGCAAAATTGAATAGCTCTGTTGGGGTTTAGTTGCTGGTTTGCTACTTGAGGAGTGAACAAAGGGAGGAGGGAGTATTTGTAAGGGGAATGGTGGACAGTGGAATCAAAAATAAAGAGAAGAGAAGAAAAAGAGGTGACAGAAGAGGTGTGGGGTTTGGGGAATTATACGTTCATGCTTTAAAAAGCATTCAACTTTTTTTTTAATTTTCTTAAATGCAGAAACGTTACAAACACACATGCTTGCAGAGTTGCAGTCCCACTCCCACAGGCCACAGGCCACAGGCCCTCCCCAAGCGTGTAGACTGCGGTTGCTTTTCAAGGTTTAGATGCATGATAAATTTGATTCCCTTAAAAGAAAATAAAATTGAGAGTATCCTTTCTACAGTAATTCATAAACCTTTGGAATTTGATGAATACCGTAAGTTTTACCAAAACAATGTCCACACTTTGATCTTGAAATAGTATGGCTAAATTTTATAGCCTTGAATTTTTTTCATTTAACAAAAGATCAAAGATAAAGTTTTAAGATTTTGAGGCGTAGGATAAATTGTCATAAGTGATCTATCAACCAAAAAGTTATAATTATAATAATAATAATAATAATTAGTAAAAGTTGCTTGTTTTTTCACATAAGGAGTGTCAAAGAACACTAATGTCTCATAAGTAATAGGATCTTAGAATTATTTGAAATTGTCAAGCCTTGCTAGTTTAGTCGTTAAGGATGATATGTAGTGATCAATAGGTTATGAGTTCGAATCCCCTCCCCATATTGTAAGAGTCTAAGCGCCTACCTATAAACAAAAAAAGAATTACTTGAAATTTATTTAGGTGGGTGACCCCCACCACCCTATTAAAGTACGTTGTCAACGTTTTGTCAATGGCAAAAAGTTGACCGATCAACATTTAACCATTTTTTTGTTTTTTTTATATTAATGACACTTTTTTTTTACTATGATGCCACTTTTCCAATGTAATGGTTTGATGCTACTTTTTTTAATGTAATGGTTTGATTTCATCACTTTATAAGTAACTGTTTGATGACAGTTTTTAGTCTAATTGTTGATGCCACTTTTATTCTTATTTAATTGATACAGATTTTTCAATTCGGTTAATTTAATATCAATGATATTTTATTTATAAAACTTTTTGATAACTTATTAGTATATTGATAATAATACGCTCTCAATGATAATAATTCATTTATAGTACTTTATTTACATCTTTTTGTTTTGTGGAGTCATATTCCTCCTTATTTCTTAGGTTTGCATATTTTGTCTCATTCGATTAACGGTTTGTACTTGTTGTCTTTGTTCAAAAAGAGCTTTATTGTTTTGTGTAGAATAGCGGAATTGATGTAAAGTTCTCTTTGAAGGGTTTCATTCATTGGACAATGATATATATATATATATATATATATATATATATATATATATGTTACAAGGTATTGGGCCTTTGGGCCCCACTATACAATATAAGACCTATGTAATCTATCAAACCCCCGCAGTCGAAAGTGGAGGGTCCCGTACTGTGAGACTAGACCGAAAATCGAGGAACAACTGCCGAGGTAAACCCTTGGTGAAGATATCAGCGTACTGATAGGAGGACGAGACATGAAGAACACGAACATGTCCAAGAGCAACCTTGTCCCGAACGAAGTGTAGATCGAGCTCAATGTGCTTCGTTCGCTGATGCTGGACTGGGTTGTTGGCCAGATAGACGGCAGAGACGTTGTCGGTGTAGACCAGAGTGGCCTTCTGAAGAGGGCAGCGAAGCTCAAGAAGGAGATTGCGCAACCAAGAGCACTCGGAGACAACGTTGGCGACACCTCTGTACTCTGCCTCGGCGCTAGAGCGAGACACCACAGACTGTCGCTTCGCGGACCACGACACAAGGGTGTCGTTGAGGAAGACACAGTAGCTAGACGTGGAGCGACGTGTGTTAGGACAACCACCCCAATCCGCATCAGTGTAAGCGATGAGGTCAAGCCGAGAGGAAGGGGTGATTTTGGTGCCCAACTCGAGGGTACCGCTGATGTACCGGATGATCCGCTTCAAGGCCTGGAAGTGCGGCTCCCTAGGCGCATGCATAAACAGGCAAATCTACTGAACGGCGTAACTGATATCTGGCCTAGTAAACGTGAGATACTGCAACGCACCGGCGCCTCTGATAGAGTGTCAGATCATCAAACAGAGGACCAGAGTGAGCACTAAGCTTGTTGGAGGTATCCACTAGAGTGGCAACTGGCTTGCAGTTGCTCATCTTGGCCCGAGCAACAATCTCAGCAGCATACTTACTCTGAGAGAGAAACAATCCAAACGCATGACGCTGCACAGCGACTCCCAAGAAGTAAGACAACGGACCCAGATCTGACATGGCGAACTCGGTGCTCAACTGGGCAATAATAGACGTCCGAAGAGCATCAGAAGAGGCGATGAGGATGATGTCGTCGACATATAGCAACAGAGATGTATCTGAGCGGCTGCCAACAAAGCCCAAGCGAAGCAAATGAGAAGCAAAGCGCTGGAACCAAGCCCGCGTGGCCTGTTTCAGACCATACAGAGAACGCTTCAGGAGACACACGTGCTTAGGATGATCAGCATCAGCGAACCCCGACAGCTGAAACATGTAGACTGTCTTATTCAGATGACCATGCATAAAGGCGTTCTTGACATCCATCTGATGAATGGCCCAATGTCACGACAAAGCCAAACTCAATACTACTCGGATATTGGCAGGCTTGACCACGGGGATGAACGTCTCATCACAATCAATACCTATCTGCTGAGAACGACCGTTGACCACAAGACGAGCTTTATAGCGCTCCAGCGACCCATCGGAGCGGAACTTGTGGCGGAAGAGCCACATGCATCGAATGACGTTCGCCTCAGGAGGGCGAGGAACTAGAACCCAAGTACCATTCCTTGTAAGGGCCCTGTATTTGTCGAGTAGCCGCCTACCAATTCGGGTCGAGGAGGGCTGGTTTGTGGGAGGTGGGTATGGGGAAAAGGGAGGTGGAGTTTGAGGCAGGGGGGATTGGGAGTCAGGGAGGACGGAAGGGGATGCGGCGGGGGAGGGCTGCGGACGTGGCATGCCCGCGGCCTGTTGATGTGTTGCGACCGCGGCAGCATGCTGTGGCTGCGGCCAGTGTCGTGGGTGGGGAGCTGGGGAGGGGAATTGATGTGCTGCGGCAGCGACATCGGTTCTGGCGGGGGGGGGGGGGGGGGGGCAAGTCTAGAGGATGTAGCGAAAGTGGCGGTGGGTTGATGTGTGGTGTTCATGGAGACGATTTGACGAGGTCGGAAGACACCAGAGATGTTGCGGGTATGTGGTTTGGAGGCAGGAGGTGGTGGTGGTGGTGGTGGTGGTGGTGTAGGGGGAGAGGCAGGAGCACCGGGAGAGCTCTTGGGAAGAAGAAAGTGTGGGAAAGACGACTCTGACTCAGACGGAGACACATGAGGTGTAGAAGAGGGGAGGGGATGAGAAGAAAAGGAAAAGCGAGACTCATCAAATGTGACATGACGGGACAGAATGAGCTTATGAGTCTTGATATCGAGGTAAAGGTAACCGCGATGATCAGACGGGTAGCCAAGGAAGACACAAGGAGTGGAGCGCGGGTAAAGATTGTGAGGGGCGGTGGAGGACTGATTTGGGAAGCACAAGCACCCAAAGGTACGAAGGTGATCATACCTAGGCAAGGTGCAATAAAGTGCCTGAGTTGGGGAGTGATGGTGTGGGGTAGTGGATGGGAGAATGTTGAGGAGATAACATGTGGTGGATAAGGCGTGAGGCCAATAGGAAAGGGGAATGGATGCGTGGAAGAGGAGAGAGCACATCATGTTGGTTATGGTTCTGATGAATCGTTCGACCTTGCCATTCTGCTGGGAAGTATAGGGGCAAGACAAGCGATAGGAGATTCCATTTGTGGCGAAGAAAGAGTGAAAGTCTTTGTTGTCAAATTCACGGCCATTGTCACATTGGAAACATTTGATGGATGTGTGAAACTGAGTTTTGATGTAGGCATGGAATTTGGCAAAGACAGGAAACACTTGGGACTTGAAATGCAACGGGAAGACCCATAAGAAATTAGTGTAATCATCAAGAAACAAGAGGTAGTACTTTTGACCCTCCTTGCTAGGCATAGGAGAGGTCCAAATGTCACTATGAATGATATCAAAAGGAGCAAAGGTGGAGTTCAAAGACCGTTGGAACGGCAGTCGGGCATGTTTGCCTAGTTGGCAGGAAGAGCATAAACTAGAGCGTAGGTCTTTAGGACAGGTGACAAGCCTCTTAGAACGGAGGACATCTAGAATGGCAGCACTGGGATGGCCCAGACGTGCATGTTACAGGCTGGACGATGATGCCGAGAGGGCAACCGGGAACGACTGACTGGACGCAGGAGGTGGTGTGACAGGGTAGAGCTCTCCGGTGCTGTTACATCTCATGTGAGTAACCCCCGTAGTAAGATCGTTCACAGAGAAACCACAGGGATCAAACGCAAGGGAAACGTTATTGTCAATAGTGAACCGACGAACAGAGATAAGATTTTTGACAATCTTCGGGGCAATGAGGACATTGTTAAGGTGTAGTGGGTGTGTTGGGGTCTGTAATTGGGCATGGCCAATCCCCGAAGTAGCAAGACGACCACCATTGTCGACGATAATAGAGTGTGCATGACCTTTAAAGGAGATAGAAGAGAGGTTACCTAAGGAGTTCGTCATATGGGAGGTGGCACCAGTGTCCATGTACCACGAAGAGTCAGGAGATGTCGGCTGCATAGAGGAGATGCCTATCAGGATCAGGCGGAACATAGGCGTGATCTGACGATGTCAGATAGGCCTGAGGAGCGGCATGTCGCAAGGCAGGAGAGTCAGAGTGTATCCAATGAGGAGTGAAGCCAGGCACCGGGGACCATCGAGGGGCGGCGTTCCAAGGACGAAGGCCGCGAGTCCACGAATGTCGCGGCCGCTGCATAGAGCGGCAACCGCTGCTGGTGGCGAGGCTGCTGCCTGTGCCGCGGCCGCAGCTAATGTCATGGGAGTACATTTTTTTTATGCCTAGAGAAAAGGTCGGCGTTGGAGGTTGGGGCTCGGATTTGGTTCCGAGGGCTAGGCGGCCGAAGTGGTTGGATCTGGAGCGTCTTGGTGGTCGGGGCTCGGATTTAGGAGACCGAGCAACTTGGTGGCGACGAGGCTCCGATCGGGCTGAGGTGGCCGGAGGATCGAAGAGAGGGGTGCCGGCGGCGGTCGTGGAGTCCGAATCTGGGACGGACGAGGGAGCTGTGGTGGCCGGCGGTGGCTGCGGAGAAGAGCAGCGGTGTGGCACCGGCAATGGTGAGCAATGCAGAGGAGGCGGAAGACGGCTGGGGGCGGCGGAAAATTTAGAGAGAAAGAATTAGATTTGATTTAGGGTTCCGTGAGGAGGAAAAGGTTGTGTTACCATGTAGAATAGAGGAATTAATGTAAAGTTCTTCTTGAGGGTTTCATTCATTAGACAATGATATATATAAGTTACAAGGTATTGGGCCTTTGGGCCCACTATACAATATAAGATAAAGCTGAGCAAAATATGGATCGGACCGGAATTGGACCGGGACCAGACCGGAATTTACGGTCTTTGGATCGGACCGGAACATTACGGTCTGGTTCGCGGTCCACTATATTTTCAAAACCGAGTTCCGGTCCAAACCCGGGACCAGACCGGAATTTTCGGACCGGACCGAAATTGGACCGGAACATGTGTTATGTTGAAAAAAAAAAAAGGAAAGAAAGACCTAAACTAGTAAACCCTATTGGAGATGGAACCTGCGCCCTTTTCTTCTAACCATGCATTTCATTTCTCTCTTTCTTGATTTCTTCTATCGACTTCAGAACTCAGAAGTTCGCAAGTGACTCTCACTCGTCGGCGGTTCCAGTTGGCTCTCGGCGGTTCCACCTTGCTCGGATCAGCCGTCCGACACCGACTCCAGGTCCAACTTTGAAGCCCCTCCTCGGCGGTTCTCGGCGGTTCCAGGCGGCTCTCGGCTCTCAGACCTCAGCTCTCGGCTCTCGGACCTCGGCGGACCTCCTACTCTCCTCAGTCCTCACTCTCCTCATTTCCTGTCTCAGTTGACAATAAGTCATCCCGAATTCCCGACCCCATTGAAGTTCTCACTCTCCTCATCTCCTCAGTCCTCAATCTAGATTTTAGTAAGTCATCCCGAATTCCCGACCCCATTGAATTTAGTATAGATTTTCGAGGGGGAAAAAAGTTTTTTTAAAAAAAAGTTGTGGTACAAACGGTCCAAACGGTCTTTACGGTCCGCGGACCGAAAAAACCGGGACCATATTTATCGGTTCCGGTCCGATCCGCGGTCCAAGTTTCCAAAAATTCCGGTCCAGACCGGTTGATCAGCCCTAATATAAGACCTATGTAATCTATCATTTTGATCCAATTATGTATGGATTTTGAAGGTAACATGAAGTTTTGCATGATAAGTTAGCTTTTATTACTTATTAGTCCTTGTTGTGATAGCATGTTGGCTTTCCGCTTCGTCAGTTGGTTTCTTGTTTTGTCTATTATCTCTTCAAATATGTTCCTGATCACTGTCCCCAATTGGACAACCAAGGTATTTATCGAGTAATAAATCATTAGTGATGTGAAGGGTTCTTTGGAGTCGTTGTTTTTGTGGATTAGATACGTCGGATGTCACTGGGAAGACAGACTTGTTGAAGTTCACTTTTTGTTTATATATATATATACACGTATTACAACAGTCATCTATGATCTTTTTCACTTTATTGCATGATTCAATGTTTGTTTTTAGCAAATATTATGATATTGTGTGCAAAGATTAAAAATGGAATTCTAGTTCCCGATCAGGTAATGTCAAATCCAATTGATTTTTTTTTATTCATCGCACATTCTTGGGAGTGCTCCGGCTAGAATCTCTGCCCCTATTATGATTTTTAGCTTGCTTTTTGATTGAGCTAAAAGATGCTCTAATTTTTTTTAAAAGAGACATGTTTATCTCTGTCTCAGATAAAGCACTCTATTCCACCGAAATTCAATAATCAGTTAGTTCTCATTTAAAATCACCACCCCCAATCTGAAATTTACCAATTACTAAGCATGTTTACAAGTTCCATAACCATAAACATACCAAATTTTATCATTTTTACTCAAATTTTAAATAAGTCTATCAAACCCTAAAATTAATCCCTAAATTCCAAAAACCATAAAAAAGCAACAAAATCAAAACGTTCTCAATTATATATCTTCGATTTGGCATGGATTACTTTAAGAAAGTGTGAATTTGGGGAGATATTTTGAGACCTCTTTTGTGGATTTTGTGAGGATACGAGAGCACGAGAAATAGGGTGAGTGAGAGGGGTTAGAGAGAAAGATATGTGATGTAATTTAATTTAACATGTTCTAAATAAGAATTTTTTCCATTTCTAAAATTCATTATTATTATTAAGTTCATTCCGAAAGCATACTAAACCATCAGCTTTGGGAATGGGTTATTAGGATTTTGAATTTTCTAACTCCTATGAAATTTCGATTCCCAATTCGATTCAACACTCATACCAAATGGCCTGAGCCCTACTTTCTTGATGAGGTATTATAAACCCAAAGCGCGCCCACTCCAATTGCCAAGGGCGAGGAGGACCAATTTCCTACTACCAATAAATTTTTGCTTGTACAATGTGTACACCAAGTGACCTCCCTCCTATTTACTTGGAAACAACCATGACATGACCATGAATATATTCAAATCCTAAAAGGGGGCTAGCATTTAACGGTAACCTACAATTGTTGCCAAACTACCCCCTTCAATGCCACACCAAATGCCTCTCATTTATTCACTTGAAATGAAACTCTAGAAGATGACATCAAAAGCTATATACGAACATCGCAATCGACATATATAGTTGTATACTCCTATAAGAGCATCCGTATTCATCGAACCCATTAGGGTTTCTTAACTCCACTTTTTATCTTTCTCTCTCTTCATTATTCTTTAAACAACCCATTTTACATTTCTACTCACATCCCTCGAACCCATGAGAATTTGTTAATTAACTCCCAATTCTTGTGTGGTTCCCAATTTTTGTGGGTATGGTCCAAAATTTCTCTTTTTTGATGGGTGTTTAAGGGTTCTTTAGCAAATAACATGTCTTGTCGTTCTTAGTCCCATTTTTTATAATATCAAATAAAATAATATTAAGTTTCTTAAATTTGGGTTAAAGAACCCCATTGCACATGCTCTAAGTGTGTCGTTGGAGGCATAGAAAGATTTGGAACAAAGTGATGTAGAGTGAGACAAAAGGAGGGCTTCAATAACCTATTTGAAAGGCATTTAAGAGCTAACTCCTCCGATCCGATCCCTTATATATTAAGCTCTTTCTTTGCCTTCCTTCTAAGCACCTTTAAGCGTTGTTGTCTCCATCTGTCGTCTACTTCCCATCCTGCAAGGCTTCATCTTATTCCTTTCATAGTTCATTCCATTTCCGACGACGAGATGTTATCATAGACTTCTTGCTAGGCTCGCGGACAAGATAGTCGTGTGTCTAGTTTTGGATTGCGAATTGGTTATTTTGATTCTTCGGACCGGATTTTTTTTTTTTTAAATGAAACATTATATAGTACAAGTCACATTGTTAAAATAGTACGTGGTGATTTCAAATTCGAGTTATTTGAACTTTTGAACATGTTAGATTTACAAGATGAATAAAAATACCAATACATGGGATATTGAGTGCAATCACTAGCTAGATAGGTCCAGTCTAACAGTTTAGCATCAATTTGGTAGGGCCGATGGTCTTCCATCTCAAATTCCTTTATTTTGATAAATATAAACTAGTCATTCAGAGTTCGAACCAGTCCTTTGAATACTACTCATAAATTCTTTTCGGCTAAACCATTCCAAAATGGTGATTTCCATCTCACATTACACGTCCAACTTGAAAATCTCCTGGTTGTGCGCGCGCGTGCGTGCGTCAGTGCATGCGTGCGTGCGTAATATGTGATCATATTCAGGGATGGAATTAGAGGTGGGCTGATGTATGCTGGAGCCCACCCCATTTTACTAGTAATATACCCACTGCCAGATCAATGTATGATTTGTATCCATGGGACATTTGGTAAAGAAATCACAAATTGCGCCCATTAATTTTTTTTTCCCACTAATTTATTTAAATTAGTGATAATAGATAAAAAAGGATTAATTTCATCATTTAATGGGCATTTGATATATATAAAACTTAAAGGATATTTGATAAGTAATTAACTCTATTATTGCTAATTTAAATATAGATAAATTAAATATCTCGTATTGCTAATTTAAATATAAATAAATTAAATATCTCTAATTTTTAACTCAATAGATATAGCGATAATAGAGAAAAAATTAAAATTATATCTAAATTCAGCCTACCCAAAATTGTAATCTTAGTTCCGTGCCTGATCATATTACTGGTTCAAAATCTGAATTTTATGGCGTGAAAGTAGTGTGAAACTCGGTCTTCTCCTGATATCCTTTTACATAATAATGCATTTTTAAAAAAAAAATCTTATCATCAAAATATTTATATTAATTATTAACCTTATATTTTAAGTCATTATAAAATATATTATTTTTATAAATGCTTGAAAATTTATATTAAAAATTTTCAAATAAACTATTTTAATACAACAACAACAACAAGTGGTCTCATATATCCCGCAGTTAAGCAGGGTCTGAGGGTCGAGATGTACACACTGTTTCCTCGAACTAGTCGAGAGAGTATTTCCAAGAGACTCATAGTTAATACAAGTGAAGCATGAGTACGCAAAGTAAAAAGAGTCCAAGATACACATAAATGAGAAAAAGCAATAAAAACAAAGGCAAAGAAAAAAAAAACAAATCGCACGAGATGCTAAACATCTGTCGCATGGATGCTCTTCCTCATCTATGTCCATAGTCATATCTTCCGTGAGGGCCAAGTGAGTAAGATCATGACGAATGACCTCCATCCAACTTTTATTCGGTCTACCCCTCCCCCGTCTGGTAGCACCTAGGTCCAAACTCTCGCGTCTACGTATAGGTGCAGAAGGAGGTCTCCTTTGAACGTGTCCAAACCAACGCAGTCTGAGCTCCCGCATCTTGTCCCACATCTTCACATAAAATTTAATAAAAAAAAATAAATTTAACATAATTAATATAATCAAATTTAATTTATTAACAAAACGTGAAAAAATGCGAGTAATAAATACTATTTTGTACAATGACCAATATCATCCATCCATAAAATTAACAGACCTCCTATTTGCACGCTTTCATCTCGCCATCTGCACGGTGCTAGTGTTGACTTCCTGGGTCGGTGGACTGAGCGTAGGTGTCGCTTCCTGGGTCGGTAGAGAGGAATGTCGACATAGACTCCCTGGGTCGGTAGAGAGGAGTGCCGACATAGACTCCCTGGGTCGGTAGGGAGGAAGCTACAACAAATGGTGTGTGTGAAATCCCCTCGACACAAGGGATCTTGCACAGTGCCAACATGGGGAGTCTGTACCGGCTTTGAGGATATTGTTGAGATGTGAATGGACAAAAATCGTCCCACATCAAAAGTTTTAACAAATCAAGTCTAACACATAAGTTGGTGAGCTACTCCTCATATAATAGTCAATTGGTTTTAGGATGGAACCTCCATGTGCTTATGTGTTGGGCTTAGAGCGCACGTGCACACATGCACACGACCCCCGGTTATCGGTCCGAGCCGGACTTCAATATGGTATCGGAGCGGGTTTTCGGGTTCTCTAAAAAGAGAATGAGATGCTACCCACTTGTGGGGATGTGTTGAGATGTGAATAGACAAAAATCGTTCCACATCTAAAGTTTGAACAAATCAAAGCTTTTAGGATGGAACCTCCATGTTCTTATGTGTTTGGCTTAGAGCGCACATGCACACGACCCCCGATTATCAGTCCGAGTCGGACTTCAATAAATATCGTCTCAGGTCAAATGTGTTTATATCGTCATCGACTTCGAGTGTCGACACCGACATCGCACCGAATGCGAGACATTGACCAATTAATCTCAATTATCCTCAACATCTCAGTCAACCTCCGATGAGTAGATTGCTTTGTTTTCAGCCTTCGACTAGCATGGCCTTGAACTCGATAATTGTGTTATGTGAGGACTGAGGTAGATTTTCCACTGGAAAGCAAAACAGAGAGATTAGTAGAATCTAATATAAGAGAAATTAATATAAAAAAAGTTTTTTAAAATTTCTTTTATTATTATTATTATTATTATTATTATTATTATTATTATTATTATTATTATTATTATTATTATTATTATTATTATTATAATCTCCAAATAGTATAGAAATCAAACAATCGAATGTTTACAAGAAGTTAGGGGACAACCGAGAAACAAGCTGCGCACCAACCCCCTTAGCAATGGAAAACACACTGGTAAAAATATGAGCAGCTAGACGAGAACTAGAATCTAAGGCTAAAGAGAAGGAGCGGATCCGTCCCAGAAGCGCAACCGCATCCCCATCCAGCTCACCAAAGGAGGAGAAAGAAAAAGGCAAAAACCCATAACCAGCAGCAGAGCACACATCCCGATACTTGGTACACTTACGCCACACAGCGTCGAGGACACATCGTCCAGGAGCGAAGGAAGCCAAGCAAGTCTGAGTGAGGGGGGAGGAACCAGTGATATCAACACACACATCTCGACCCCGATCCCAAGAGTAAAGAAGAATGTCAGCGGGCCTAAGAGGTCCGCCAAGACTGTCAACAACACCAATGTCCACCTCCTTCCCAGAGGAGATCCCATCACGGAAGCAAATGTCGAAGAGGGTATCACGAACAAGATTATACCGATGTTTGAGCCCAACAGAACTCAGACAGGACACATCATGATCTCCAAAAGTATCATCCTCAAAAACCGGACCACATGCAGAGCAAGGAAGACCAGCACGAAAAAGAGGGATACCCAAACGATAGCAGTTTTAGAAGCAGACTCTTTGTAAAAGAATGAGCCACCCCTTATACTTATTATTTTAGAAGCAGACTCTTTGTAAAAGAATGAGCCACGTGTCCTCCTTCTCTGAACAAAAATAAAAAGCAGTTTTCAGTATCTCACCCACCCCACGTTCTCTCTTTAACCGTTTGCCCTCTCTCCTCTTTGAGCGTCGGCACTCAGTTTATGGATTGCTCCTAATACCAATCAGTTTCCTATCCATTACTCACGTTCTCCATTCTACCATTTTCAGAGAGGATGAAGAATCGACCAAAGAGCGTTGCTCCACCATCAATGATTCCAACAAATCTCCCATGTCATGCGCCGCCATCTCTCGCCCAGTTGGAGCCTCACCGGAAATCTTCACCACCGGGTAATATCGATCTCTTCTACCGTGGTTAATCCCCTCTGTAGGCAAAGTTTTGATTTCATGGATTTTGCATTTTCTTATCCCCTTCTTTATTTGTTGTAGCCTGATGTCGGCGCAGGGTGAGAGAACCGACCAAGGTTGCGACTTGCGAGAGATGCCCTAGACGATGGCTAGAGGATTCAAAGTAACATCTGCACCTATTCATGACTCGGAGGCGGCACTGATGGAACTACATCGCTAAGTATGTAGTTGAATTTGTTTTGATGTTTTTAATTAGGGTTTTGTTGGTTGTTATTGGGGATTTTGATTTCAATCAAGTATTTTGCGAAAATTAGGGTTTGATTTGGTTGAAATTAAGGATTTTGAATTCAAGCTAAAGCATTTTGGGGACATTTAGGGTTTGGTTTGGTTCCATTTGAGTTTTCATTTAGAATTTTCTTAACAAGTTTATTTCACCTACAGTTTTGCGGTCTCGGCTTTTGGGGCAGATTAGTGCGAGAAGATTAGTATGATGCTTCATTCACATGTGATTGTTGATGGATTTGATGTCAATGTATTTGTTGGGTTTGTGGCTATTGATATGCATCTAAATTTCTCCAAAGTTGGGTTTGCCCACAAGGTGTTCGACAATATGCCTAAAAGGGATATTGTTTTGTGGAACACAATTTTAGGGGTTTTTAGGAACTGCTGCTATATTGATTCAATCTAATTGTTTGTCAAATATTTTTGGCTTCTTAGATAACAAAGAGGGGTTGGTGTGATGAAAAAAATCCTAGATTCTGTCTTTGATGTTGTTCGTTTACTTTACTGACTTGATGTTGATGTTGTTCGTTTACTTTACTTACTTGGTCATCGATGCGGTCTTGTAGAGATACTTGATTTTTGTGATTTTCTCTCTCCCACTTCAGAGGAAGAATCCTTGCGAAATTCAACCATAGATTATGTCTTTGATGTTATCAAGTATATATGGCCTAATTTTTTAAGACATGGGCAGCGCTTCCTCCTCATGATATTTTTTAAGATGTTCTTCTGAGCACTAAAGATGTTGAAATTGTAAGTAGATTGCATCGGATAGCAGCCCAAGAGAACTTGGATGTTGAACATGATGCACTGGAGTTGTTTACTATGCTAGAGCAGTTGAGTTTGTTGGGGAAAGGGATCACTGCTACTCTTGTGAATGAACTTGTGAGTTGTGGTTCCTATAAGCTTTCTTTATCCTTCCATTTATAACTGTTGAATATTACCCAGATTAATCGAAGTAGAACGTACTTGCTACTGATTTTGATTGCTGAGAAACAAAAAAAATAACCTAATCTAATCTTATTGTTTTGGAAGGCAAAAAAAGGTTGGAAATTTAGTAAATCATGTTGTTGTATACATAATTTGCATTCATTGTCTTTTTCTTTCATTCTGTAGATTGATTGAAGATGATTTTTCTCTTAGTGTCTCACTATCAGGTATGTTCTCATATGTTGCTGATTTTTTTGCCATCTCCTTATTTCCTCCCTGTTTTTTTTTGCTGTTTTGTAACTTATGTTGCTGGCCAAGAGAACTTGGATGTTGAACCTGATGCACTGGAGTTGTTTACTATGATTGCTGTTTACTATGAACGCAATTTGTTGCCGTTTGGTTACATTTGGAATATATGGACTCCCATGGTAACATGCCGCACCTTAAAACCATCACAATGATGAATCCATAGTTTTATCTCAGCACGTTTCACAGTCATGGTGTGAAATAGTTAATGGGCATGAAACACATTTTTTAATATCTAATACTTTAAGATTATAAAAACCTACAAATTTATTGCGGTGGGGTTTTGTAATAACTACAGGGGATCTTTTATTTGCTTTAATTAATTTGGGTGCTTCAATCATTGTTACTTTGATCAACTTTTCATCTACATTCTTCTTATCTTGAATTTGGCATTATGTCTCACTACAGGTTGTGATTCTGGGCTCAAATAACAGAAACCCTCAAGAGGCTTTGAAGGCTCTTTCTTAGGCGAAGAACTACAATGTGAAAAGAAGTGTGAAAGCGAGGTTGCTTGGTAAAATTCGTTGAGGGAATTCAATCAGTTTGGTGAACTATATCGAGAATCTATGGCTGCAACCTCTACTGAAAAGAGATCGAGATCGCCGAGACAAAAAGGATTCGCACCAAAGGGAAGAATCTCATCAAGAAGGATGATGCCGGTGGGGTTAGATGTTGGATATCTATGTAGGCGGTCATCCTTGCTCGAGATCTAGGTTGCTTTCCTATCCAGAAAAGCTCCTATCCTCTCCTTCAGGGCACCCTTCCTATGTAAAGCAGTAACTTTGATTGTTTATAGTTGCTTGAGATTTGTAAGTTTTCCCCTTTTCAAGTGCTTGTAGTTGCTTAGTGTTGATTTCAATTTAGGTTTTGAGGAATTAATGTGAATCTTCACAATTGTTATATGTGATTTATAAAATTTGTAGTCTCAGTTCAACAACACCACTTGAATTGGAATACCACTTGATCGGGTACAAATTCGGTGAATGGTGCATTTAATTGGAGTTTAAAAGGAACCTATAAACAATTTTCTATTATAGAATGAAACTTTAATTAAATTTTCATGTCCTAAAATGCAGACATTATTATATTTTTTCCCAATGATTTAGCTTTGTCTGTTTAATACTCTGTTTTTTAATATAACAACCATGAGAGCAGTAATGGTGGCTGAATTGTTAAAATATTTGGGGATAACGAAAATTAATTGTCAAGTCCTTATGTTTCATGCAGTGAGGAGATACTTTTTTTATGGGGTTTATAATGACAATAATATTGAATCACAAATCATAGTTCAGTTACCCTTTTAATTTTTACTTCATTTCTGAATTTTGCTCTTTTGGATTGTGATTTGATTCCATTCATCTTAGATGTTACTTGGATTTGAGTTGGGTTTTGATTGGTACATTGATTCCTCTTTGTTTGCTCAGATATATTCAACAAACTGGTAAAGGGTGTGAAAGGCGATGTGTCTATTGCTCAGGTTTGTTTGTCTGTTTCCATTTTAATGAGTTCATCTCTTTAGTTTACATGTATAATGTGAAATATATTATGGTGATAAACATCATGTTTCAATATTAAATACAATAATAATAATAATACAATATCAAACAATTTAAAACATCTTAAAATAAATCGTCTATTATAGATCAATTTGAAATAATTGGATTCCCATCAAAACACACACAACCTTAAAACGAATAAAAACATAAATCATTCATTTTATTCAGCTTGATTCACATGCATGGTGTGAATTATATTATGGCGAGGAAAATCAGATTTCAATATTAAATACAATAGGAATATGAAATACCAAAAATTAAAAATATCTAATGTCTAATAGTCTATTATAGGTTAAAATGTAATAATTGGACTCCGATTAAAATCACACATGATCTTCAAATGAGTAAAAACATAAATCATTTATTTTATACAGTCCGTTTCACATGCACGGTGTGAAATATATTATGGTTAAGAAAATAAGTTTTCAATATTAAATACAATAGGGATAAAAAAAATCACAAATACTTGATGCTCAACCCGTCATATATCTAAGCTTGTGATAGAGTTTTGACAACCATTTCGGAATGGCTCACCAGAAAGGATTTGTGGGTAGTACCCATAGGTCCCCGGTTCGAACCCTGGAATTAACTGCTCTTTATTTACCAATTCAAGGGATAGAGTTTTGACGAGGGTTCCAAGCT
The DNA here is from genome assembly GCA_963922045.1 of Persicaria maculosa. Taxonomy (NCBI): domain Eukaryota; kingdom Viridiplantae; phylum Streptophyta; class Magnoliopsida; order Caryophyllales; family Polygonaceae; genus Persicaria; species Persicaria maculosa. Next base: position 16,339,116 of record OY998258.1, read on the forward strand.
CAAAATATTAGAATCTTGAATATTTTGTGTTTAGTAAAGGTTTGTCTTGATTTTTAATTTGCTTTCTATTTTTTCTCTAAGTCGATCTATTGAATTTTGGTGCTCATTAATCTATCTCTTCATAAATTGCAAATTTGTATTATTGAGGTTGTGACTCCTTTTTTAGAGAGATCAGATACGTGCTTTCTTTCTCTTAAAAGTTGCAGTTTTACCATTGCCCATAATATGTGATGTTTAACTTAAGGGTGCTCGGAACTCTAAAGTTTCCAGTATTCATTTTGCACTTACAACCCTAAAAAGGACTGATCTTTACCCACCCTTAATTCACAAACATCAAATACGTGTTGCCTAAATACAATAGGAATATTAGGTGACAAGAAAATTTCAAATAACAACAGGTCAACATGACAAGAAGTATGAGCAATATGTTAGTAGTAAATTGACGTGTTGAATATTTTATTTATACATCAAACTTGACCAAAAATATTATGAAAAAATCCGAACAAGGTTCGGGAAAAGAACTAGTTATTATTATTATGGAAACTCGTAGAGTTTATAAAATCTCCCAATAAATCTAGCAAAATTAATGGGAACACAAAATTGAAAATCCCTCCTTTTAGTATTCACCCACATTTTTTTCGAGTTTTGGGATCTGTTCATGGACCTGTTCCGTTCTATATGCACCCACATTTTACATTTATATATCCGACCTTTTATTCGTACTTCATCTGCATTTTATTGGTGTCAATATGTCGGTAAGGAATACAGTATAGATTGTATAGGCTATTACAGAACTTAGGACTTGTTTGGCACATGCTTAATTAAAAGGGTAACGATTTCATAAATTGATATAAAAGTATCAGGTTGGAATTCCTATACTTGTTCCAACTGATACTTGAAGCGGTAAATATTTTGCAAAAGTTGTAACGGTGTTACAGAAGATGTAAACCATACCCAGGGTCTAGTGTAAAAACTATGAGATGCCAAGGCCACGCAAGGCCTTACCTCCCCCAAAAGTATACCCAAACAAAAACCATCCACCACTAAATCTCTACCCCCACCACGTAACTCTTCTACCTATCTAAGAATATACTTCTTCCATTTCTTCTCATTCACTGTTTTGCATTTACACATAACCGAAATTCTACCTTTACAAGCTTCAATAACTTCCATAGCACATTTATCAGGCCGAAACAAAGCTTGCTGGAACACAATCCTATTTCAAGCCATCCATGTGAAGTATACGAGTGCTGAGAAGGCGAGCAACTTGCCTTGGAAAGGATCCGAGGCCTTAACTCGCTTGGGTTCCCTTGCAAACCACGTCAGCCACCCATCGACATCCCTATCCACTTGCAAGATCCCCACCCACCTCCAGGGACGGAGCCAGAATTTTTTTAGCGGGAGGGGGCACGATTATATATATACGGTGCCGTTTTAGATTAAAGTACCATAATGATCTCTATGTAATATATATGATAATTATAAACTAAATGATGTTATTTTAAGATAACATGACTTCGATTTATGATAAAACTTTGTTACTTTTTTCTCCATTAAAAATATAAAGAAATATAAATAAGTAAAATAAATAGTCGAAGAAAAGAAAACTAACAAAATAAAGATATAAAACGCAATAAATAAACATTTAGTCAATATTTAACTTGTTGTATTATTAACATGTAATAGTGTATAACTAGATATAAAAAATTTAAACATGCGTAACTTCTTACCAAATTATCAAAATAAGTAATATAAACTATGCTTTTGAAGCTCTCGAGATGATTTATAATATGTGAATGTCAATTTACGTAAAATATAAAAGTATTATAGTCTATTAAAATAAAATTAAAGTGATTAATACACCTACAAATTTTCAAACATTCATAATTTTTTACTCAAATGTCGGATTATGGCGTATTATATATCAAAACGAAGCTAGCAACGAGGAGAATACACCTAGTTAATTTGTCGGATGAGGGGAGGGGCACGTGCTCCCCCATGCCCACCCTTGGCTCCGCCTCTGCCCACCTCCATACAAGGCGTTGAGTCTCCTTCACCAAAGTGCATTCAAACCATAAGTGATGTTCTGTCTCAATCTAATTCTTACCGAACGGGCACCAAGCTGCATCCTCCCCACGCCAATGTTTCACTCAGGCCCCCGTTTGTAATCTTTGCTTTACAGCAAGCCATACTATGAAGCTCCATTTTCTGTTCTTTGCGCCCATCCATACCATTTCTCCCCATCCAACCGCTTCTCCTCTTGGTCTTATCATCTCATACATATTTGCACATGAGAAACTCCCATCCGATTTCAGAACAGGATCCAAACAAAATTCAGTGCTAGCACTATATGGCAACATCAGCTCCAATTCATCCTTGAGCTGAATTAAAATTTTCCAAGCCCAAGAGTCATCGATCCTACCTTGCAACTGCTAGATATTCGCATTTCTCAATACATTACAGGTAGCCCAGTCCAGCCATACACTGTTTTTGCAGCACAATATCAAAGAGCAACTTGGCATAGATGCTTTTGTTCCACGATAAGATCTCATGGATGTCTAGTCCCCCCTTCTTCTCTATGCGGTCTAGTTACCTCACCCCAAGCAACAAGACACTTCTTGCTCTCTTTTGTTCCAACTGATACCTCTCAATAATACCAACACACTTACAATTTTTTAACAATAAAATGAAAACTACATATACAGTTTTTCTTTGGAATGCAGTCTCCAAATTGAATAAGGGAGATGATGCCAGATTACTCGGATGTGCGAAAAAATTCAATAGTTGATGATCGATAAGCTTCCCAGCAACAGCACTTCACTTTTCAAATCCCCTTGGGTAAAGTGGAACAATTACAAACTTGTTTTGCATCATATTTACAGAAGATGGGTTTTCCCAACAATGCATCGGTTACGCACGCAATCACTTTAACGAATCAGATGCCAAGAACATCGGCTGTGCAAATCATATGAACAACAGGAAAGTAGTTCTTGCCGTAGAAACGAGGGATGGCCAAATACGATGAAGTTTTGATGTTCTTGGGATCAGAAATGACAGATTTGTATTTACCAGTATCATGAAGTTGTGATTATCATCTCATATACCCAGCCTTTCATATAGATTTGAGAGTGCTTCATTGAGAGTGGATGCTGCAGGCGGTTTAGGCAATTTACCTAAAAGTATGTGAGATGCGTTTAAAGATGAATTTCCGTAGAATCTGGAGTTCTCCCTGGTCCGGGTTGTGAAAACACTGCCTTCGAGGGAGCAACCGACAAAAGCACCTGCATAACACAAATCATGGTGGGGTGTTACTAAGAATGATATAGTTAGTATATTTGACAAAAGAAATCTTAATACCACCACTTGGAAACTTATAATGTAAGATTTTAAACGCATTTAAGCAAGATGACATGAATATGAACAATGACTATTTAGCAAGAAACAAATTCTTGTTGCCAATTGAGAAAGCAAGATTTTAAACGCATATTGCATAAACTTGTGTGAGCTTTTGGCTCCTTCAACTGAGAAAGCAAGAGACTCACAACCAACAGCGTCGTTTACATGTAATATACTAGGCAAAATAGATGATTTCACCAAACATGACCTTGTGCTCTCTCCGGGAGCTTTGAGTGTCTTTCCTAAGCACGGATAAGAGAGTATTTAACTTCTTTTACAATAGCTCATTTTTCAAAGGGCAAATTAAATCAAATAACCTGAACTTTAAGGGGGTAATAGTTCAATACCCCGTATCTTTGGGTTGTTGCTCATTTTCATGAACAAAAACCCTGCAAATATGATTTGGTAACATATATAATCTTCAATGTGGCAATATTAACATTTTTAAAAACGAAACCAAGATCCAACCTAATCTCTCATCTCTTTCTCCATAGTATATTATACCGAAATGCTTTCTACTTCATTGCCCCTTTTCTCTCTACTATGGTAGTCGATTTAATTGGACCTTGTTTATCGACTTGTAAATTTTGATATGCTTCTTCTGTTGTTTACATTGTTTACATTGTGCTTGTGGTTTATTGACTTGTAAATGAGGCAATATTAAAATTATGCTCCTATCCATGTCTTGTTAAGGACTGTTGTTGCTACTCATTAACCACAGTATAATAGGTCTTGAATTTCCAGTTTTATACAATTTTAGATGGTTAATTTGACTCAAAAATTTCTTATCAGATGCCTCAATCTACTTTTTCTGGATTTCAGATGTTTGTTTATGAAATTGGATACTACAACATAATTAGTAATTAGGATTTTGAGATATTCAACTTGAATTTGAGTTTCAACTAGATTTTAGTCTTTCTATCTTTAGTTTTATTTTTTAGCATTATTGTAACATCTCTCTAAATACAAATGGATGAACCCTATAATATATTTTTAAAATGGCTAAACCAGTGCATCTTGGAGGAATCTTTCTCAAACTGAAATGCTTAATCTATGCACTTATAGCATAGGTTAGAAAAACCGTTCTAATATTGCCAGACCAGATTCTCATTGTCGCATCATCGGTTTGCTGATGTTTTTTTCCCATGGAAATTAGTTTTGAGGTAGACTTTTAACACTAACCTAGAAGTATGGGGTATAGATTATAGAACTAACAACCCCTAAAAGTTTATGGTATTATATTTAAGACAAGGAGTGAGAAAAGATCAAAGTCCCATGATGTCTATGCTCTAAGGGGTCTGTTATTGATATTAGATTTTTTCATTCTAAGTATTTTCATTCTTCTAGAGGAAGCACCATTTAAGATTTTTTTTCAAAAAATACTGAGTAATTATTATGATTGCATTTTACGTTCAAGCTCTATTGAAATACCTTTGCTACAACTGTAAGTGTAACAGGCAGCGAGGCCTCCATCACCAGCACGTATGTCAGCTTCAGCAAGTCTTCCAACGATTCCAGCAGCCACACTCATTCCAGCACCAACTGAGAAATGCACATTACCACCAAATGTTCTCACTGCATCCGTTGTTCTCAGCACAATTATGAAGTCTGTAAACTCCACTCCTGCCTGTCCATATATTGAACATATCAAGAAAATCATATATGACTTCTTAATCAATAAGATTGACAGCAAACCACGTTTATCACAGGAATATAATATCAACAACAAAATGGTAAAATCAGCTCAAGATTCTTATTCTAAATGACAAGAGAGGGAAATAGATAATCCTCCAGGACTGGCTTTACGTATCATATATTCATATAGATGGTGAGAATTATTTAGTCATGCTGACTTGTCATAAAAATTTCTCAATATACAAAGACCCACAGTATTCCTTCTTGGTCAGGACGAAAGCAACTAGGCATCTTTCTTGCCTCCAAAGTATACTGGAACAGGAGCTTGACCAAATTCAAGAAGAAAAACAGACTTGAAATTTGGAAAGCAGGTGTATATCCTTAACCCCATGAACTTTAAGTGATTATTTCATACATATTAACAAGGAATTCATTTCTCACCTGAGCCCCCCATCCAAATCCGAAGGAAGAAATGGCAGATGGTGCTGACCAAGTTCCATCTTTAAGGCGAGAAACTACCAGCCCAGTTCCTACTTTGTAGGTCATAATGGTGCCAACCTTCACAACAGTAAGAATCGCAAGGCCTTTGGCTTGCTTCAGAATAGCTTCTGGAATTGCCTTCTCAGGGGGTAGATGACCAACCTGTAAGGGAAATTAATCAACAGAAAGACGAAAGCGCATGTCATTTCTGATACGAAAAAATGACCTACTGAATTCGTGCTTGGATTGGAAGAACACATCTACTGATTCTCTTTTTGCTTTTCAATGTAAGGTTATAGCGAGTCTCTAAAAAATTTACACAGATGGAATATGGAGAATACAAAGGCTAAAGCTCCCATTTCAGCCATAAAATGTAGTCTATAAACTTATCAAGAATTACCATTATAAGAGAGGCTGTTAAAGATGATGCTAATCTCCTTTTTTCCACCCCAACTAAAAATCTGAGCAAGAGAGTTATACATGACTCCATTAATTAATGAATGATGTGTGTACCTTATTATAGCACCGGATGATGTTTGTAGCCTTATATATCTCATATTCCATAGATTGTCCCCATGGAAAATTAAACCATGATCTCAAAGTACTAAGGTCAGTCAAATCATAAGTTGGCAGCTGCGCAGCACGACTCACTTGGTCCATCAAATATGCCTGGACAATGTCCAAACGCACACAGCAGACATCGCAGACTCTTTCTGGATCCTGGGTACGAAATTTCACAGGCAACAAGCTCCTACCTTTTGAGCACTCACTGCAAAACAACCCTCCGCAAAAGCGACAATGATGCCTGGAGCACATGATGGGATGGAACCTAACGCTACAAAGCATACATGTTGAGGATGCACTGTCGGGGATCCACCTGGGCGGTTCAGCTTCAAGTATTTCTTTCACATTAACCATATTTACCTCCGTGAGTGTTTGAGCCATCTCCTTCCAAGCTTCCTCCAGAAGGAAAGATGACATTCTGCAAATCTGCTGTTTATGAAAATCAGCAGAAGCAAGTGCCTTGACTTTCCCACCAGCGGCAAATGCCATCTCGGTGAACACATCCCACATTGTCAGCTGCTTATCTTCTCCAAGAAACTGATCCCAACCCATGTCTTCATCTGGCAAGTAGCCCCCGTTTGCAGAAAGGCCTTCGTCCCAGTTCTTGTGTGTGATGTTTGGCATGGGTGGAACCGAGACTGGTATCCAAGCCCCAGTCTCTTCAGAATATGGAGAGTCATAAAAGAAATATCTACCCTGAGTTCGATATCCATCATTAGCAACATCATAAACCTTGGTCTCAACCATAGAACCTCCACTGGCATCACTATCCCATTTTGTTGCTTCTCCATTTTCTTCTACCCCCGCTTTCTCATCTTCTAACCCATTACTATCAGCTTTTCCGAAAACCTAGACACAAAACTTCATTGTCATTTAAGCCAAACATCTTAGGAACAACATTCGTCACATCAATACAAAAACAACCTTTTATTTTTTCCATCAAAACATTGTGCACTAATTTCCAGTTTCGTGACAAATGGGATATTAACCTTTGGGAGGTCCCATGTAAAGGGAACCTTACAAGCTCCAACCCCGTATGAGATTATTCTGGATTACAAAGTAGACCCGGATACTGGCTAAAATCTCCAGACTATATATATAAAAATGTTGATCTTGAGCTCTATGCCAATTTTATTGACATCGTCCAAAATCAGTACTACCTCTGATCCTTAAAATTAGGAGTGATCAATAAAGCCATGGCATAACAAATATGGGAAACCATAATCTTTGCTTTTCCTCCATTAATATTTAACACCCCACTGTTACCCAATGTTAACTGCACAAATTAACAACCTACCAAAGTAGGTAATTGTGGCTATAATTACCATAAATCAACCAAACTGAGGAGCAAACTAACCAACTAATTCACTTTCTAAATTCAATAAGCATACAAAGTTCCAAAATTCAAGCCACAAACAAAAATTAGGAAGTTGATGCTGAAGGTCAGCAAAATCGTCCAGGACAGAACACTTCGTTGGATTAGAATATCCAAATGACAAATCGAATTGGGGAAATAAAATACGAAGAAATCAAATGGAGAGAGAAAGGGGACGAGAGGTACTACCGGAGGAGAGAACAATCGGGGCTCGTAATCCTCAAGTTCAATTTTAGGGTAACCTAGATTGCCCTCCATGGGAAAGGGTTCCCCCTGATTCTCCGACATGGAAGAATCAGATGATCAAAACCCTATCACCCAAAGAAAAATTCAACACCTGAACGGATTTCTCCTCTGCTGATATAGAAACAGTCTTTAATCTTTTCCTATAAGAAGGCTATAAAAACCCCTAAATATGGTGGTCGATAAAATTCATCAGAAAACGGGAACGCAGGTTTTTTGGTCAATCAATGGAATTGAGGAGATGGCAGAGCAGTAGGATGGAGAAAGGAGGAGTCTTTATGAAGGGAGAACGATATGAGAAGGAAGAAAGCGAAGCAAGGAAGCGGTGGCGTGGACACTGGCGCCTCTGAAATATTAACAACCCGATGATGAAGATGAACTCCAGTTTATGGATCCGACCCGCTTCATTTGGAAAATGGGGCGTTCCTGATACAGATTTTAATTGACTCGACCTCTTATCCGAAACAGGACTGATCCATCCTCGTCTCAGATAGGATCAAAGTGTCAGATAGGTCTGGTATCGCTGATGTCGCAACTATGATTTTTTATTTTTTTTAAAAATGTGTCCCTCAATCCTTATTTCTAAATCCTTGAATTTGTAAATAAAGAGCGGTCATCCGGGATTCGAATCGGGGACATTTGAGTACTATTACCCGTAAGTCCTTTCTAGTGAGTCATTCCGGAATTGTTTCTGAGAAAGCAAAACTAAGCAAGCCCACTAAGATCCAAGGGCATTATTGTCTTTTCTACGGTAAAACCCTCAAACCCTAATCTTTATTATAAAGCATGAGATATGCCTCCAGAGCAGAGGGTGAATCAGAACAATACTGACTTGATCGTCGGAGGGTCCTCCGGGGGAGACAAGCCCCGCCCCGACCTCGTTTGTTCTTGTTTCACAGGCTAGAGTTCGTGTTGAGAGCATCATCAAGATCGATCTCCATCAACGATTATTGAGAGCAGATTTATGCACTCACAATTGGCGCCGTCTGTGGGAATTTGATCAAAAAGTCATAAGATCGGAACCTTAATGAACCAAATCGAAGAACCCTACCGTCGCCGACGGCCAGGGACACTGCGAGGGATCGTGCTGGCCGCCGCAAGCACCCGCAATGGATCGACGGTGCCACGGTGGAGCCGTCCCTCGACAAGAACTCAATGTCGCCGATCTTGTGGCTCGGGGCACAATCGCAACAGCCTTGGAGGTTCGCACCAATCAACCAGAGCTGATGGACCCTCTCGTCGAGCTCAACCCCCGCTTATTCATCAACGTTCGACGGTCAATCTTCGCTAGTTGAAATCAGGGAGTTCGGATCGGTGACCCGCGAACCCAAACACAAGGCTGCATCGCAAGGCTGCGCACATGGGCATCGAGCCGCTACCCGCCCACCAGATTGACGGGAGATCGACGGCTGACCAAGCAAACGGCCAAGGAGATCAGCACACCGATCCACATACGCAACTTGCAAGGACCCCTCGTCGGGTTCGATTCGGCCCTGCCTTCAAGCCGCCGATTCTTCACCGTGCCCGGAAAGGTCGAGGATGTCGCTACGGGCTCCTGCGCCGCCGCCTTCTACCAAACCTAACGAAGAGTACGCGATTGGATTTCATGAAGATTTAACATAATTATAAATTCGGCCTAGAACTCTTACAAATTGCGAAATTGGCTGATCTTTCCAAGTAATTACAGCGAATGGTCCAGACTTTCAAGGTTGTAGATTTTTGTCCCTGTAGCCTCCTATTTCCGATGGATTCAAAAAGAAGATGACAGGGGGCAGGATCGCATAGCATTAAAGCTCGTCAAAATCAGGAAGTGCTCAAAAACCTTGTCTTTCTCTTAACAAATATGGTTTTTAGTATATATGGTTTAATTGTTCCTTTATTTAGTATATATAGATTTTAGTCGTGTGGACATAAACAATCAAGAAATTGGCCATTTACACGATCCACCGTTTACATGGCATCATCAAACAAGGGGCATCGACTCATACCGGCTGAAATCACATCGAGGCAACGAGGATCGTGGTCGTAATCTCCGCATCGAAGAGATCAGATCAGACTCGCAAATGGGAAGCACTGCATCTTCTTTCAAATAAAGCACAAGTGTAGACATGATAAATGCCACCACTACAAACTCAGTCCCGCGAATGACTACCGCAGGGGCACTGTGCACTACCGTGAGGCGCACTTAGGCAACCGAGATTATCTGGGGCACCGAACCCAAAATAGTTGAAGACTGGATGATCGAGACACCACTGCTTCAACTCACACGGGATGTATAAGAACCCATAAGCTAATTTTTCTAAATTCACCTTGTCGTTTATATGATAAAATGTATCATCTCATTATCCTAGTGTAAAATACGCCGTTAAAAAAATATTCATTGCATGATCTTTAATGTTTTGAGTGATGCTCTAATAATTCAATCGCAAACTAAGAGTCACATCAAAGTTGGTGCTGCAATGGGCATTATTGCAAGCCAGGAGGTTACACATGACGCATGCAATCATTTTGTCACGGAGGTCGTTTGAAGCCATGAAGAGTGCTAGGAACAACATTCTTTGAGGTTGTAAGTGTTACAAATGACACAAGAACATGGGTTTTAGCTAAGTACTCTACCCCTACAGCTATTGACATTTCATAAGAATGATTTCATCGTCTGCAATTTGATATATGCCTGACATGATTACTAAATGAGTTCGGAGTTATTGATATAGGTGTGCCTCATACGGTGACACTTGTGCGTACAACAATTGCCCTCGAGCGGCCTCGCTTGTATTGCCATTTATTTGATTTGCATTCGTATGACATGAGCTAGCTATACTAGAGGCAAGAAGTTAAAAGAAGCTTGTTGATTAATTGATTGTAAATTACATTGAAGTGCAGTGTAGTGTCTTAAGATTTGGAGCAGAACAACAAATCGTCATCGACAATGACAGAGGATGTAGTGCTATGAATTATAGCTAAGCAAAGCCGAGGGTATACCCCTTGCACCTCTCCACTCTGCAAGTGCAAGTCTACCCGAAAGATAGTCAATCAAGGCCAATAGCTCGCCACTTAAGGCCAATTCTCGCCACTCATAGGCCATTCAGGTGATCGTTCAATCAGGACCCAAAGAAAAGCCAATTACGGCCGAAATAAGTCTATGACATGACCAATCTCTCGCCAGTTACGGCCGAAATAAGTCCATGATAGGACCAATCTCTCGCCAGTTACGACCGAAATAAGTCCATGATAGGACCAATCTCTCGCCAGTTACGACCGAAATAAGTCCATGACAGGACCAATCTCTCGCCAGTTACGGCCGAAATAAGTCCATGATAGGATCAATCTCTCGCCAGTTACGACCGAAATAAGTCCATGACAGGACCAATCTCTCACCAGTTACGGCCGAAATAAGTCCATGATAGGACCAATCTCTTGCCAGTTACGGCCGAAATAAGTCCATGACAGGACCAATCTCTCGCCAGTTATGGCCGAAATAAGTCCATGACAGGACCAATCTCTCGCCAATTACGGCCCCTATTAGCCATTCATAGGCCACCCAATCGATCGTCAAGTAAAGCCAACAACAGCCACCTAGAGGCCATATAGGAGGACTCCAATTTAAGGTCAATAGTCGTCATTTGCAGGCCAAAATCTCGGCACCAATCACGGTCAGTATTATGCAACCACTGGCCATCAAGAGAATTTACGCAACTTGTTATCCAAGTACCCATCTACGAGATCAAGGACCAACTAAGTGATCAAAGGGGAAATTCACGCATAATAAAGATTCCCAAGAATCGGAAATCAACGGCCTCCTTCACCGCTCATAAGCGCTAAAGAAGCCCGAGGGGCAATTGAGAGAGCAAAACTAAGCAAGCCCACTAAGGTCCAAGGGCATTATTGTCTTTTCTACGGTAAAACCCTCAAACCCTAATCTTTATTATAAAGCATGAGATATGCCTCCAGAGCAGAGGGTGAATCAGAACAATACTGACTTGATCGTCGGAGGGTCCTCCGAGGGAGACAAGCCCCGCCTCGACCTCGTTTGTTCTTGTTTCACAGGCTAGAGTTCGTGTTGAGATCATCATCAAGATCGGTCTCCATCAACGATTATTGAGAGAAGATTTATGCACTCACAGTTTCCTTATTTCTGAATCCGTATTTGATATAATGAACATGGAGTTGGAGTAATTGTCATATATTTGTTGGTTGTTATTTTGAATATGATATAGTTGTGTTGTGATGTTCTTTTTGTTTGAAATTGTTTTTAATGGAGTTAACAGTGGAACAAGTGAACAACAATATTTCTATCAAATTGGGATGAAAATATAGTAGAGAAAATTATAGAGTCTAGAGATATGAGATTCCGACTCAAAGTAGCAATTTACAACTCTAGAAACAGTGATTAGGTGGTGCAAATTATATATAAAAAATGATTAGGTGACAACTTCGGATCTATTTGCGACTTTGATTCAAGCGTCGGTGCCCGTGTATTGTTTTTTATGCAAGGTAAGGTTTTGAAAGGTGTCATGTCCTACTAGCTCACTATCTAATAATATCTTTTTGCACAAGTGAAAGGAACTCCGGATGAACCAAGAGGGCGTCGTCATCTCATGACGTAGCTTAGTCACCTTATTGGTCACCTGATTGACTTCGCGAATAAACATGAACACAAGACGACCACTCGAACTGTCGGAGGAGTTGCATGATGTCCGTGATGATAATCTCTATTTCTCAATGACATTTCTACTTACTGTTGATGAAGTTGATGATTGAGAGACTATCTCTCTCAATGTCAATGCGCCGAAGCCCGAAGGCCTAGACGTCGTGCTGCCATCAAGCTGGAATGGAGAGTCTGTTGGGTTATATTTCATATTGGGCCTATTTTGTTACTTAAGTTCTATTTCTGTAATGGGCCAGCCCACTTGTTTTGTTTCTGTTTGCTTTATAAACACAGATCTTCTTCTTTGTAAACTCATTCAATTGAAACGAAACACAGAAATACAAATCCGGATTTCTTCATTCAAAGTTCCCTCCTCATTCTCCATTCTAAGCTCAAATTACAGATCGATACTTGTTTCTAACATGGTATCAGAGCTTGATCTGGTAGCTTGAGCTCGTTTTGATTCCAGATCTGCAATTTTATATCTCTGTCCTGTGATCTAGTCTTTCCCGCTCGAAAATGCCTGATGAACAGGTGAGAGTGGATCCTAATGATCCATATTATTTGCATCCGAGTGATCATCCAAGATTGATCTTAGTTTCTCCTGCCTTTGACGGAAAAGGATTTGGAGAATGGCAACGATCAATTCGGATGGCGTTGTCTGCTAAAAACAAGACGGGATTCATTACCGGCGCCATTGTTAAACCGAATGCAGATCCAGCAAAGCTTCAATGTTGGGAATGGTGTAACGATATGGTGTTTTCCTGGATTTGCAACAGCCTGAGTCCAGAGATTCGACGAAGCGTCATTTACAACAACACTGCAAGTGCAGCCTGGAAGCAGCTGATTTCTCGTTTTAGCAAAATCGGAGGGACTCAGTTGTACTCCATACAGCAGGAGCTGGGCGCGCTATCTCAAGGTACAAGCTCTTTCTCCTCTTATTTCACGAAAATCAAATCGCTATGGGATGAATTGGAAAGCATGAAGAATTCATCCTCCCGCTCTTGTAAAAAATGCGATTGTGGTTATGTGAAGAATACCTCTCAGTATGATGAAAATCAGAAAACTATTCAGTTGCTTATGGGGCTCAATAGTTCCTATACTTCAGTTCGTGGTTCCATTTTGCTAATGGATCCGCTTCCAGATGTAGATCAGGTTTATTACTTAATTTCTCAGGAAGAGAATCAGCGGGAAGGCAAACCGGGATCAAGAACTGGTGTTTTGGATGGTGTTTCTATGTATGCCAAGACTTCTAGCAATTCTTCCAATGCTAAGAGTCCTGGATCTAATCCGAATGCTAATAACAGTGCTGTGTCTGGTAGATCTCAGTCAGGAGGGGTGAAATTCAATTTTGAGAAGACAACAATTGATAAATCTCGTGGTGATAGGAAACCATTGTTTTATACCAACTACAAAAAGACGAATCACACCATAGATCGATGTTTCTTCATTATCGGATTCCCTCCAGATTATCCAGGAAGTAGGGAAATGAAGAAAGAAGGATCTGATAGGCGCTTTGCAGGATCAGTTTCACAGATTCAGAAACCAGAATTCTCAAAGGAACAGATAGCTCAGCTAGTTGCTCTATTGTAGGCTTCAGGTTCTTCTTCTCCACATGGCAAAGAACCAATTTCTGATGATTTTGCCGGATTCTTAGGTACTACTCTATCCACACAGATTCTTGATGGCCGAATTTGGATCATAGACAGCGGAGCTAGTGGTCATATTGTAGTGATTTGAGTCTATTCCACAGTACTTATGCCTTGTCTAGACCTTTTAAGATTACTTTACCTACAGGAGAAACAACTCTTATCACTACAGCAGGAACAATTGATCTTATGCAAGGCCTTCAGTTGCATAACGTTCTCTTTGTTCCAAAGTTTATTTGCAACTTGGTTTCAGTAGGGAAGCTGATCAGAGAGCTTCATTGCTTTGTATTATTCACTGAAACTGGATGCTACTTGCAAGCTTCTTCAATGATGACTCCTATGAAGATTGGTGAATCTGTCAAGGACCTGTTCGTCTTGGGGCTCAATTCACAGTTCAGAGTTGCTGCTCATTCTACTGTTTCTGCTCCAAAATTGAATAAGTTGCCAGTTGTAGTGGATGCTTCAATATGGCACAAGAGGTTAGACCACTTACCTTCTCCAAGGTTAGGAACACTGCCTTGTGTGACTGATACAAACAATTGTGTTTTCAATTTGCGCACATGTTCAGTTTGTGCTCGTGCTAGGCAAGCACGTTTGCCTTTCTCCTTGAGCTCTATAAAGACAGTAGATGCTTTTGAATTGGTTCATGCCGATGTATGGGGTCCTTATCGAGTTTCTACTTATGATAATTTCAAATACTTTCTCACTTTGGTTGATGATTATACTCGAACAACTTGGGTAAAGCTGCTCCCAAACAAGTCTGTTGCGTTTCTTGTTATTAAGCAATTTTTTGCATTTGCTGAGAGGCAGTATGGGAAACGGATTAAGGTCCTGCGTTCAGACAATGCTTTTGAATTGGGTGGAGGAAAGGACCATGCCCAGTTTTTGTTGGATAATGGCATTATCCATCAGCAGTCTTGCACTGCTACCCCTCAACAGAATGGGGTTATCGAGCGGAAGCATCGACATATTCTTGAGGTGGCTAGGAGCCTCATGTTTGAGTCTGGCCTTCCCAAGCGATTCTGGGGTGACAGCATCCTTACTGCAGTTCATCTCATCAATAAATTTCCAAGTAGACTGTTAAATATGAAATCCCCTTTTGAATTACTGCACAATAAGCCCCCTACATTCGATTATCTGCGTTGCTTTGGTTCCCTTTGTTTTGCATCCACTCTTCAGCAAGGAAGAGATAAATTTGATGCCAGAGCCTCCCCTTGTGTGCTACTTGGTTATCCGGGAGGCAAGAAGGGTTATAAACTGTTTAATCTAGAGACAAAATGTGTCTTTGTGTCCAGAGATGTCAATTTTCATGAAGAGGTATTTCCTTATAAATCCTCTCCACTTTCCACTGATGTTGAGCCTCCACCTTTCACTCTAGGATCCTCCCTACAACAGCCTATCATTGATGACAATGCAGCTTCTGTTCCCACACCAGCTGTTCATGATCATGGTGTACATATTCAGGATGGTGTCTCTCCTTCCTCTGTATCTATTGCTCCTCGACGTTCTACTCGAGAGCATCATCCACCCCCTTACTTGTCAGAGTATGTGTACACTCACTGCACAGATATGGAGTTGTGCTTTCATACCCTCACATCCAATTGTGAGTTCCCTTCAGCTTCAGCTTCTGAGGTGTCTATTCCAGATCATGAGCCACTCACCTTTGCTGAAGCTTGTGAGTTTGCTGTCTGGCAAAATGCTATGAAAGAAGAGTTTAAGGCATTAGATGCTAATGCTACATGGGAAGTGGTTGAGCTGCCTAGAGGAAAACGAGCTATCTCTTGCAAATGGGTTTACAAAATTAAGCGCAAGGCTGATGGCAGTGTGGAAAGATATAAAGCTCATCTTGTGGCAAAGGGCTTCACTCAAAAGGAAGGAATCGACTACAACGAGACTTTTTCTCCAGTGATCAAAATGACCACAGTTCGGGTTCTTGTTTTTGTTGCTTTGTTCAACAAATGGCCTGTTCTTCAACTCGATGTGAATAACGCGTTCCTTCATGGAACTTTGGATGAGGAAGTGTTTATGCGCCTTCCTCCTGGTCTTGATGTTCATGGAAAGAACTTAGTTTGTCGGCTTAAGAAATCCCTTTACGGCCTCAAACAGGCTTCGAGGCAATGGTATGCTCGTCTGTCTAGCTCTTTGATAAATCGTGGCTATTCTTCGTCTCAGAATGATTATTCCCTGTTCTCTCGACACCACAAAGGCCTTTGTGTTTTTGTTGCCGTCTATGTAGACGACATTCTGGTTACTGGAAGCGATTTTCTGAATTTGGAGTTTCGATCAAAGATTTGGGGCTTTTGAGTTTTTTTTCTGGGAATTGAGTTATTTCCAGTTTCTGATGGATTACTTCTCAGCCAACAGCGCTTCATTAATGATATCTTCCTCGATTTTCCATGTCCTGGTGCTGCGGTGGCTTGCCCCTTGGATCCGCATCTTCAATTGTCCCCTGATTCGGGCTCCTTGCTTGACAGTCCTACTCAGTACATGCGTTTGATTGGGAAGCTCAATTTTTTGGTTCATACCCGGCCTGGCCTTGCATTCATTGTCCAGTTCCTCAGTCAGTTTCTCCATTGCCCTCGTGTTCCTCACATGGATGTTGCGTTCCATGTTCTCAGATACCTTAAGGGTACCGCTTCAAAGGGGCTTCTGCTTTCTCCAGCACAACCATTAACACTTCGTGCTTACTGTGATGTCGACTGGGCCAGTTGCCCTTTCACTCGCAAATCTGTAAGCGGATATGTTATATTTCTGGGTGCTTGTTTGATATCGTGGAAATCTAAGAAGCAGCAAAGCGTTTCCTTTCTTCGGCAGAGGCCGAATATCGATCTATTCGTCGTGTTTGCACTGAGCTTGCCTGACTTTCTCTCTTATTGACTGATTTTGGTGTTCCTGGGATTATTCCGATTCCAGTGAAATGTGATAACCAGGCCGCTGTATACATTTCTCATAATCCAGTCTTTCATGAGCGGACTAAGCACATCGAGCTCGATTGTCACTATGCTCGTGAAAAACTGCTTGAAGGTCTCATAAGTCTTGGCCATGTCCCCTCTCATGCCCAGCTTGCGGATTTCTTAACCAAAAACATTCCAGGCACCCATCTCCGGCCACTTCTGCGCAAGATCGGCGTCGTTGATTCCCCGACTTGATCTTGAGGGGGGTGTTGGGTTATATTTCATATTGGGCCTATTTTGTTACTTAAGTTCTATTTCTGTAATGGGCCAGCCCACTTGTTTTGTTTCTGTTTGCTTTATAAACACAGATCTTCTTCTTTGTAAACTCATTCAATTGAAACGAAACACAGAAATACAAATCCGGATTTCTTCATTCAAAGTTCCCTCCTCATTCTCCATTCTAAGCTCAAATTACAGATCGATACTTGTTTCTAACAGAGTCACTACTTCGCCGTCAGGCTGGCGTCCGTGTATTTGACAATGGTTTGAGAGTGTAAATAGTATACATAAAGTCTATCGACAAAATAGATTCCGTCTATAGACAAGATGAAGTGTATGTGATTACACATAGATCCTTTTCATTTTTTACAAAATAATTACATATTAGGCCAAGATAAAAAAAATACTTTTTAACCTTAAATTGCCATGGATGTACTTGGAGTTTTCGACCTTTGGTGTTTCTCCCCATCCCCTTCCTTTTGGTTTCGATCAGTAGTTCTCGATACCTCACCATCTACGACATCTACCTATGTCGTGGCTGCAATGACCCTGCCATATGCAGGGATTGCGTCATCGCCGTCTCTTCCTACCTCTCCGACAACGGCTTACGGAAAATCAGATGTAATTCGGTATTATTTTCGAAAAAAATGAAAAAGGACCAAGAGTAAATACATAAACTCCATCTCGTCGTTAGATGAAACCATCTTGCCTTTTGACTTACCTAATAATCATCAATATATAATACTAAAACAGAGGCGTGGAAATCCTATGTGGCGGGCTCTGGTGCGATTCGCTTACGTGTCGTTCTCTGATGCAATCTGACCCGAATTTTTTGACACGTCAATTAATGAGTATCCAATAAATTTAAGCCACGTCAATTAATGATTTTCTTTTAACCACCTATCATCTTATGTGTCCACCTTAATTGATAATTACAATTAAATAATTTTTTAAAAAAATAAGGAAAATATAGTCATATATTGGTTAATATTTACCTAAAAGATTTATATCAAATCTTTTAGCTTATTAGTATATCAAATTGATAAAGGTTAGATTAATTTATCTTAAAAGGTTTATATATATAATTAAACTAATCTAATTGAGAGAATTGAATAAAATAATAATAACTAAATATTTTATCGGTTTGTTAATTTATTTAATTGAAAAAATGCATTCCGTTATGATCATTTACACTGCACTTATATATCAATATATATCTATTGATGAGAAGGTTTTGATTGTTCATTAGATAATTAAAGATGAGTTCCGGATAGATTATTGTAACTCCTATAAATAACAAAGATAAGTTACGTTCATCATTTCTTACGAAAGAAAATTAATGAATTTAAAATATTTTTTGTAAGCTCTGGCCATATGGCCAATCAATTATAAAATGTGTGTTATAAAAATAGTTTTTTCTATATTAGGCTTTATAATTAAATCATCTTTTTTCAGCAATTATTAATGAATTTAAAATAAATTCTGTTTGATGAAAAATAAATTTGTCATTCGTATCCCCTAGAACGTGCGTTATCGAGTGATTAAATCTTTAAATTTCATTAAAAATACCCATTATGGATAAATAAATAGTAGCTTTATAATTTGAAGGATAAATAACTGATTTTTATAGAATGCAAGGATAATGGATATATATATATCTAATTAGATACTCCCTCTATTCACTTTTATAAGTCGTTTACTACTTACACATGTTTTCTTATGATGATAAAAATTATATAAAATATTAAATTTTTAATAAATATTTGTTTATCATTTTCTGATGTAATCCAACTTGAGTTTTTGGACATGCCAATCAATGATGATCCAGTATATTTAAGTCATGTTAGACAATTTATCCACACGTCATGCTACATGTCCTTCAAATATGTATAATAAAGTCAAACATCTTACATTCGTGATCGGATGGAGTAATAAGATTTTAGGGAAGAGAATCAACATTCTAATAATTTTGTGCACTTAAACATTTTAATCCAATTTAATATATATAATGTGTATTTTTTTGTAAAGTTCATGAACATTTCATAAACCTTTTGTAAGCATTTAACAAAAAAAATCTTCATTGAAATTTCAACCTATATAATTAAGTGTTTTATGGTGAAATACAATTTATTAAAACCCGCAAAAATACAGGTAATAAGACTAGAATGCATATGCTAAAAAAATATCATACTTGATCAATTGGCCGATAATTACAATCTCATATTTATTAGTAATAAAAACTATAATAAAATAATATATATAATTTATTAATTAAAAAATCGCGAAACCCGCGGGTAATAAAACTAGTATACAGTAATTCCAAGGAAAAAAGAAAAAAAAAGAAAAAAGCCGAAAAGATCCCACAACCCGTTACCCAATTGATTGGCCAACAATGGCAGTATATATACAAGTAACCGAAAACAAGCTCCACAATCTCGACTCAAATTATGTTGTCTGTTCGCTAACTTATCATCGATCCGCTCCACTTAAGACTTCACTCCCTCAAATCTCATCTTCCTCGATTCCATTTCAATCACCAAACAGGCAATTGCTTTTCCTTAGATTCTACTGTAATTGCTACTGGCGTTCAATTGATTATCATACCCCTGCAAAACTCCAAAATTTCGCCAACCCTTAGTCTTTAGGGTTTGTTTTATCTGTCCGGCGGCTATTGCCTTCAACTGTTCTGATTCTCAGCTGTTTGGATTCAAGAGCTTTGAATTTCCGCAGATTATCAGAAGGATATTATAAAGTTTCCGCCTTGCAAATTGATCGGAGCTCGGGAGCTAGAAAAGCAATTCGATTTCAACCGAACTTTCATTTTTCACCAACTATATCGAATCGAATTGGCTCGAGATTGAAATTGACGGCGGATGTCTGCGGAGAGATCGTTCGAGGCGTGGGAAGAGGTGCAGAGGCACAGCCAGGACCTGGCCGATCGATTAACGCAGGGCTTTACAGGATTAATCCATTCCCCTCCTTCCTTCCCCTGGCCGAACCCTCAAAAACCTAATTTTGAATTCGAGTTTCCCGTTCCCTCCCAGAGTTTTGTCCCGAAGGATTTTGGCCTCCCGATTGATACCGCAGGGATCGATGGTGTCTCTGCTATACTTGATATAGGTAACAAGATAGGGCAAGCAGGGGCGGATTTCGGGGCGTGCTTTAATGGCATAGTCCATCAGTTTTTTCGGAGCTTCCCGTTGCCGTTCAAGTATGATGGAAGGGATAATGGCGTGGTGACGCTCCGTGTTGATATGGGAGGGGAGATGAGTGATTTGAGTTTATCGACGAGGGAGGATTTGGACTCAATAGCACAGCAGCTGAGAGGCCAAAGAGGTTATGAGGATGATGGCGAGTTTGGTGGGAGCAGTGATGACGATCTTTCATGGTTTAACATGAAAATGGCTGGGCTCTTTGGTAGATCTCAGGTATGTTACTAGATTTCTTTTCCGTGTTCATAGGTATGGTGACGGCATTTCAATTTCGGTCTTTTGCGTTTTTGTGAATATGCATCTCTATGCATCCGTATTTGCTGACATGCTTTAGCTCGTTGTTGTTGTTAGATTGGTTGATTGTGCATAATAACAAATTTTCTGTTTGGTACCCATAGGTATGTCCGTATGTGTATGGGTATGGAGTTTTAAAATGTAGTGTTTGAATAGGATTTGGTTATGAGTTATGGTATGCCTGAGTCCCGACCATCATTGGATAAGTGATACCACTACTCTTTTGGTGGTACGAAGGTATGGATATCACTCGTAACTAGTATCAGTTCCTACCATACCCAATCAACTTAACCAACAATACCTGTTATCCCATACCTCACTATACATGATAATTGATAACAAAACTTTCCTTCCAAATGCGCCCTTGATGATGTAATAACTTGCTTCACAGATCTTCTTACCTTGTGAATTCATCTTTACTGTAATCAGATGCTTGCTTTTGCTTGATGTCCAAAGTGATCGAATGTTTTGCTATATTTCCCTCTTTTTTTTTTTCCAGGCCCTTTCGTACTTTCACAAAGTTTTCTACCTTGATATAATATTCTCATTTTGAAAGCTCTCTATTGTTGTGAAACCCCCATTTTCTCCATACTGATTATTATTTTTGTGATTCATGTAGGGGTCTGTCAATATCTCTTCAATTTATGACAGTAGAACCCGGGAAATAGAGAGCTCCTTAATGGCAAGGGGAGATTTATGGAGGATAGAGGCATCAAATGGTGGTTCTATCCCAGGGAGTTCAAGTTCATCTCTTGTGCTTGTACAGCTTGGACCAATTTTGCTTGTTCGAGACACAACATTACTTTTACCTGTGCATTTGTCTAAGCAACACTTGCTCTGGTATGGTTATGATAGGAAGGTAGGCAGACTTTCTCTTTTGGAAGATAAATTTACTCACAACATAGTTTTCTTTAGAAAACATTTTCTTAGTCTTTTGTTATATATCTGTGCATCATTGATCTTCATCTTCTTGTTACGTCATGTATTTTGCATCTGCATTTGCTGACATGCATTTAACATGCGTGCACTCATGTGCAATTATAAGAATGCAATATTTGCCAAGTCAAGGGAGAAAAGAGGAGGCAACAGAATCTTGATAGGCCTTTCAAATTATATCCGTGATTGGCCAGAAAACATTCAAAAGTATGAAATGAAGGGTAAAGGGATGGTTGGGTACCTTGCTAATCTTCCAAATTTTCTCTTTGACTAACTACCTAGTGACTCAAAAGAATGAAATGATGGATGATTGATTTTTCCTTGTCAAAATTTGATGCATCTTTTAGTTTAACTCTTGAATTACATGGGAGAAGTTATATATATGCATGTATGTATGTACAGCTGATGTGTGCATGTCTGTTCTTTTTGTTTCAGTTTTCACATCCTTTATGTTATGTTTCCATTCAAATATATATATATTTCCCAATATTACAGTAAAGTTTTCCAGCTTTGATCTGAATATACTTTTTATCTCCCAGAATGGCCTACACTCCCTCTGTCCAGCTATTTGGTCGAAGCATAGAAGATGGCTGTTGATGTCCATGATATGTCTCAACCCTTTGGCCTGTGTAAGTTGTACAGTATGCTTTGCAAGCTAAGATAAAGTACATCCCCAACATTCTGTTTGAAACCTACTATGTACAAGTAGTATGGAATATAAGGAATCCGTAAAAACTATAACATGCTGCATGATCTTATACTGGTAGCTCATGATCTTTATCTCACCTGATTTAGTGCTTCTGTCTATCATAATCAGTTAGCAATTGACACTCCAATGCGTTCTTGTTATGGATTGAAGACTAATTCCAAGCTTTATTTTCTGCAGTCGTTCATGGATTTACAGTTCCCAAATGGGCAGCTTACGTATGTAGCAGGGGAAGGGCTTACCACCAGTGCATTTCTTCCTATTTTTGGAGGCCTACTTCAGGCACAGGGACAACTTCCAGGAGAGATGAAGTTTAGTTTCTCTTGTAAAGTAAGCTAAACAGCTTTGCACTTGTATTTTTTTTTTTTGACAACTTCTAGCTCCGTCAAAAGTAGATTCCTTTATTAGGTTCATAGGTTGTTGACATTTATTATGGTGACATGGTGCAGAACAAGTGGGGAACACGTATCACTCCTACTGTGCAATGGCCTGATAGAGCATTCATGCTTGAAGTTACGCAAACCTTGGCATGGCAGAAATCTGGCCTCATGATGAAACCAACTATCCAGTTCAGGTAAGAAGAATTTGGTTCTTCTTGCTTCATGATCTCTCCGGTTACTCTCAGTATTGGTTAAAACTGACTGCAGATTAACGTAGAAGAATTATGTTAGTCTCAACTCTATTCCTATGTTATTATGAGATTTTCATGTATTTGACTTGGTTTGGCCGTTCATTTGTCAAATTGGTGTGAAAATGGAATTTCTTTTTTCGTTAAGTGAGTGTCACAAAATGAACCAAGAGATGCTTCACTTTCTTTAAAATTTCTCTGTTCTGGGAAAGTTGCCCAAAATTTCTCTGTTTTCTCACTTAAACAGTTGAATTCAAGCCCTGATTGTTTGCTACCAGTGTCTTAACTTGTTTTTCCACTGAACAGCATTCACTTTTCCTTCCAAAACCAGTAATCAGTCTGCCGCCTCGCTTTCACACTGACAGTGATTTCCTCAATGCAGCATGTGCCCGACTTTTGGTGGTTCCGATCCTGGGGTGCGGACAGAACTCGTTCATCATGTCAAAGAACGGCTTAGTCTGATCTCTGGCTGTTCATTCACAACCATTCCCTCAGCGTTTGCAGCTGTCTCAGTGAGTACTTCTGTGATAATATTAAGTGCTTATTTTCCTTACAAGCATATCCGACGTTGAACTGTCCATCAAGCACAGTTTCATCTTATTCACTGGTTCATCATGCAACTTGGGCTTATGCTTTCATTATGACACTTGCAGCTTGGTAGGTCCAAGTGGAATGGAAATGTCGGGAGCTCAGGTGTAGTCGTGAGAGTTGAAGCCCCGCTCAGTACCTTCGGTAGGCCTTCCTTTTCTGTTCAGTTAAACAGTGGCATTGAGTTTTGATCTTTTCATGCCCCTTGCATTCTGCAGCTAAAAGTTTCAGAAACAGTATATAGACCAATCAAAGCTCATAGACCAATGTTACAACATGTAAATATACAGATTGTCAATAAATACTGCTGACTCCTCCATCAGCTTTCTTCCTTTTGTACATGTTTGAAAATTTACGCGCCCTTCCCTGTTCGAACCTTTGCTCATCACCTATTTCATTCTCATCAAAACTCAATAGTCATGATGGATTTAGAAATTCAAACAAGTGACATAGTTTTTGGATATAGGGTTAGGTCTAGGATCTGTTTAGTCTGATTGCAAAAGGTATAGTGAGTAGTGACTAATATGTGGTGGGACAAGAGCTCGAGTCCCTGACTTGAGGTTGAATACAGAATGAAACAGATACAATCATAATCTTAACCACTAAACTAAAACGTAATGCATGTTCATTTGCTGATACAACATATCTCTTACAAATTTTACAACAAAGGATTCATTTGCTGATACATACACTTGGTGCATCGCCTGCATGATATTGAGTACAAACTAGTCTAAAAGAGATTGAAAAACTGTCTAAACTCGCATCAAAGCGTGACGTGTTCAAGGAGCGTGGTATTCGGTGAACTTCCGTCGGTTTCGTCGTTCCTTCCGTTGGCGACCGAGGAGTTGACCCAAGGGCCATCTACCATTACGTTGCCACTGTGCGTGCTGTGCTGTGAATTAGTAGAGACCTGAGAATAAGTGCTACGAGACATGTTACGGAGAGCACTCAGTTCTATCTCTGTCAGACGGGCAACCTGGGCTTGAACTGGGCTCTTGCCCTCGATCATACTGACAACCGAGGACATCACTGGTCGGAGACTTGGGGATGGGTTGGTGCACAACAAGGCCAGGGTAAGTAGCCTCAGCGCCTCTTCTTTCGAGTAGTCTGCACCGAGAGCTGGATCCATGATCTCTAGCAGTTTTCCCTGGTCTTGTAAAACATAGGCCTTCAAGTTGCCACAAAAAAAAGAAGATTAGAATTAGATCAAATTAGCAGCTTCAGTTCAACTGCTGAATTTCATAAAGAACACAAATTGCAGGTTGTTGTAGCAATTAGCTCTGTCCGATAATCCAACTAATAAAATGAAAGAGCATACCCAGTCAAGAAGATAAACGAACTCGTCCTTGGGTCTGTAGTTGGTATTGCTTTTCCCGCTGAAGAGCTCAAGAGCAACTATTCCAAAGCTGTAGACATCGGCTTTGTATGTCAGGTAACCCCTCATTGCATACTCTGGGGCCATATATCCTCTGAAGAGAGTCACAATTGAAAACCAAAAAAACGAAAATGAACCCAGGATCTATGTGCAGGAAAAAGATGCAAGAAATTCATGAATTGCAGGTTCATTTCTACTTGTAATATGGACAGCATTTGTCGAAAATGATCACTGCGTTTCTGAAAACATACCAAAACCGAATAGAAGTGGGAAAGAAGGATCCAAACTCACATTGTTCCTGCTATTCTTGTGCTGATATGTGTGTTGTCCTCCTCATCAAGCTTTGCTAAACCAAAATCTGAGATCTTTGCGTTCAAGTCCTTGTCGAGCAGCACATTAGTGCCCTTTATGTCCCTATGAACGATTTTCAGCCTTGATTCTTCGTGGAGATAAGCTAATCCCCTCGCGATGCCCAAACATATTTTCTTCCTTGTTTGCCAGTCCAAGTTCAACCCTTCACCCTTGTGACCTAAAGAATCATTTGCATTCAATACGCAGATATATAACATATAGGAGAGGAGAAAATCATGCTGTGCTTGTTTTGTGTTGGTTATGCATTTTACAAGGAACTTACCAAAGAGGGCACGGGTAAGGCTGTTGTTCTCCATATACTCATAAATTAGCAGCAATTCTTTTCCTTCGATGCAGCAGCCATGGAGTTTGACAAGATTAGGGTGTTGTAAGGCAGATATCATGCCTATCTCATTCACAAATTCACGATTTCCTTGCTTTGATTTGGCGGATAGCTGTTTAACAGCAATTACCTTTCCATCCGGAAGAACACCCTGTAGCCATAACAAGCTCAGTAAGGGAGAAGATAATGATATGAAACACATGTAGTTAATAGCTATGATCGGCCAATATTATACACATGAAGATCAGGCGTCGCCAAATAGCAAAGGGTCCTGGTTTACCTTGTAGACAGGGCCAAAGCCGCCTTCACCGATCTTGTTTGCAGGATTGAAGTCATCTGTTGCAGTTTTGATCTGTCTCAAACTGAAATATCCTGTGGCAAGGTTCTGGAATTCTGTAAATTGAAAAATAGTATATTAGAATGCAATTTTAGATGGTTGTATTGAAATGCAAAAGAAGGTATGCTCGAATCCATGTGAATGGCTTCAAGCACTAATGCAAACAAGAAGTTGTATATCAAAAGAAACTCGCAAGTGTGCTTACCGTTGGGTTCTTTTCTTCCAATGACACCAGTTAGTTTGAGGAGAACAAGAATCAAGACTAGAACAACAAGAAAAGCAGCTATGGCGATGCCAACAATAGCTCCAATAGGGAATCCCTTATGATCATCAACCTTGAAATCTGAAAGAGGGAAAGATCAGAGTTACAGATGAGTGAAAGCTTGGAAGTTTCAAAGATTTCCTTCTCAAGAATACAATGTAAACATACTTGGAGTGACGCTTATGGCATTAATAAGAGGCCCATATATTCCTCGACTAGGAATGTTGTTGGTTCCTTTCCCTCTCCAATACAAGTGTATTTCCAGAGTGCTTCCATTAACAAGAACATTATTGAACACTTTCGTTGTTCCATTACCAGCAACACCAGCTTCGTCCATGATGTTAAAATCTTTCAGCACTACATTCCCCTGTTGAAGCATTCATTATTAGCTGGTTCCTACTATAACTGATTTGCTGAATACTTAGCATCTGAAGCAGTCATTACCAACCTGGATTGCGACATCAAAGATACGTCTTCCCAGGCTGCTGAAAGTATGATCATTGGAAAACATTATCTCAGCAAAGTGTAGTTGCACTGTGTAGCTTCCCTTTCGCATGCAAGTGCCATAGTACTTTAGCGATATAGGAGCAATCCGAGCAGTGTGCAAGTAAGCTGGACCAGTCACATTAAGGCCAGAAATTGCTGATGTGATATAATTCCCGTTCTTCTCGTTCATCATGAAAGCACCTGTACTGCTGACGGCCCACTTATCCGAAGAAGAGAAGTAAGAAGATCCTATGTTAACAGCGTCCTCTTCATACTCATTCCCGCCATCGTTTGTTGCAGTGCCTCCACAGTTGATAAAGAAAGAAGATTCTGCATAATCATGAAGAGAACAAGGGTAGGAATTCGTGAATAGACGAGAAGAAGCCTGAAAACCAGAAGAATATAAATGTTTTATAAGAAGCTTTACCTTTGGCTTTATTAGGACAAGGTAGATCCTTTTTCCAGCACCAAGTATCCCTGCAAATATTAAAGTTTCGGTTGATGGTGAGTTTGTAAGATCACTATCTTTTAAGTCTTCACATCAAATATTCCAAACAAGAGTAGACAGTATAATTGGAACTTACGAGGTGTGTTTTGCTGACAGAAAACTAGAAGCTAAGTTCCTGAAGTGAGGAAGAAGACAAATGAAGACGGTTAGAGCAAAGTAGAAAGATTACTGATATAATGAAACTTGATCAAACACGAATAAGAACTTACACATTTTGTTGCTGGCAACTAGTGATTACTGACCCAGTGAAGCTATTATAAGATACATCACTGCGATAAATTGAAAGGTTTGATTAGGTCTCCCTCAAGTAGTTGTGCAAAAAGTATGAAATTAGAATCCGTCTTAGAGGTCATGAAGCTAGTAAAACAATCAAAAAATGCTCACATTCTATCCTTGCTGGATATTATCCAGTCTGGTACTGAACCGCTCAGTGAATTGTTTGTCAGAAACCTGTACAAGTTTTGTCACATATATTCCACGTTAAACATAAATGAAAATGAAGAGCACAAAGAGGCTGCTGACACATTAAATGTTGTTGATTTTGCACAGTTAAAATATCAGCTTACATATAACCGAGCTTGTTCTCATTCAGGTTTCGGAAACTGTCTGGGATAGACCCAGTTAACTTGTTGAAGCTCAGATCTCTGCAAGGAAAATTCAAAAGTGAGCTACTAGAACCTATTGTGGTAGATTCACTTGTAAAAAGCATGAACCTTAAAGTAAAAAAGAAAGAGGAAAGGCATAAAAAGAGAACTCACAAAATCTTTAGGCTCTTCAACTCTCCAATGTATCCGGGTATTGTATCAGTAATCAAGCAATTCCGCAGTACCCTGAATTCAGCAAAAAGCATGACTTGACGAAGAGAGTAGGCTAATAATAATTGTTTGCTAGTATTCCCTATGGTATTCTTTTTATTAATCACAAGTTTGAAAGAACTCACAGGTTCTTTAAATCAGTTAATCCTGTTAAATCTGGAAACTTCATACTGGATCCTCTGAGATCAGATATTCTCCTGGAAACAAAAACGTACATCGTTTTCATCATATAAAGGATATCAGTCTTCACCAATAAGAACTAGGTTCAAATTCATACTTACAGCTCAGTCATCTTTGTCAGCAAAGCTATTGTGGAAGGAATAGGTCCCTCCATATTAGTGCCTTGCATATGCCTGAAAAAAACTGAGATGAGTTCATGATGAATAGACAAAAATATTGCCTCATATTTAGTAATGTAGGCTCTTAAAAGGCTAGCAGAAAGAACAATGTTACCCACAAAGTTTTTATGTTTGTCCAGTTCCCAATGAAGCTCGGTATCGCTCCAGTTAAATTACTTCCATCTATCCGGCTACAAGTAAGACAGCTATGCTTAGAGACCAGGTTTGAAACTGATATACAACCAACTTAACCAGATAACTTACAAATCGTTAAGCTTCTTTAGATTGCCAAATGTTTCTGGTATTGTTCCTGTGAAGTTGTTGGCTGACAGTAGCCTGTGTGAAAAAGTAGTTTCTCAGTAAGCAAAAAGAATTCCAGATACCAAAATTTACAAAACCAGTGTAAGGAATACAAACAAGCATGAATGTGCCTTTTTCACCTAAAATACAGCCTCAAAGAAAAAAAAAATGAATTCACAAAAAGATGCATCAATAACCTAAAATTTCAGTTCATTTTCCAGACATATTCAATGTCTATGTGGTATTTGACCAGAAGTTGTACAACAAACTAGGTGCATAAGAAGTAATTCTGCCTACATGTTATAATGTTGCATCAGTGAAAAAACTAACAGCATCAAACTTGAAAAAATAATTGCTTGTATATTGCTTATGTTGGTTATTTAACAAGGTAGGCGATTAGTGATAAGACTGAAAAAAATCACAAGGAAAACTTTCTTACAATCTTCGCAGCTTTTTCAAGTTGCCTAGGCTGTTTGGAAGTTGTCCTCCAAGAAGGTTGTCATCCAAGACTCTGAAAAAGAAATCCTTCTGATGGTTATAAGCAGATTCAAACAGCGAAAACTATAGTCCTATTCGGTGCATCATTTTAAGTTCCACAACTTACAGCTCCTCAAGGGTGGAGATCTGACCAATTTCCTTAGGAATTGAACCATTGAAACGGTTACCAACAAGGGCCCTGCAATTTCCCAAACAGTCAAGTGTTTTCTTGTTGAAAGAAATCTCTACACATTTCCGATGAAAAGAAGCAACCCTTTGCTTACAATGTTACAAGAGGAATTTTGGCCAGACTTGATGGTATTGGTCCACTCATATAGTTCCTGGTGAGATCACTTATGAAAAAGAACAAGGAAAATTAACTTATTTTGCACACATAATATAGGCAGGGAAGATCTTTGCAAAAGTATAAGGGGATAGTTCATAGACCCAAACATAATAGAATCTCAACAAGTTTGAATCAATTATCAGTCATCTATGCAGTGATACAAATCAGGAAGATGGTGGTACTTACATCACTGTCAGTTTAGTGAGATTTGCAAATTCATCAGGTAGGACTCCAGTGAGATTTAGACCCCTGAGCAGGCTGTAGGCCAAAAGTAAATTTCCGAAAAGAAAAAAGAGAACAATGAGATTATAAGACACATAAAAAGCAATAGATTCAAACACACCAATGGATGCAAAGGCATGTACTTCTATGTCGATTGAAGATGAAAATAGCAAAATCAAGCATCTTACATGTTAGTAACATGGCAAGTAGTGCTGTCCGTATATGAGCAATTACAGGTAACATAGCTAACAATGTCATCACTACTGATGTTCTTGTTGAAACTTCTTTCAGGATGTATGCAAGCCGTTTGGCTGACATTCCAATATGTGATGTTGAGCTTGCTAGCAATCACTTTAAGAGTTTTCACTGCAATGTAAGGGCGAGGATTCATCAGTAACTTATATATATGTGAGTCATGGTACAAGCACTGGCAGAGCCAGGAATTTTGGAGGGGTGGGAACAATTAGGGACGGAGTCAATAATTCTTACGTGTAGGAAAAAGTGAAAAAACTTTAGACAAATTGTTTTTAAATGAATGAATGAAGACCAATAGACCAAATATACCTATATGTTATGTTTTTAGATTGGGGTCGACTTCAACACATACAAGCCTACCTCTGTATCGATTCATCGGTCCTACAAGGGACCATAAGGAATAGAAGTAATTTGAAAGTACATTCTTAACACCATGGTTCTGTAGCAACTGGGCATCCAATCCAATCTTAATTTGACTCGATCAATTCAAGTTTGCCTCTTATCAAACCAAACAACTACGTAGTACTTTATAGATAAGCATTAATATCTCTGGCAAGTAGTTATATAGTCCTTTTGAGTTTTTCAGTTACCATACAAGCAATCACATTTATTGGGTTGATTTATCTTCTAGATGTGCTAATGTGGTCAAAGAATCAAAAGTATATGTGGAGGCCCTACTATATTTATTGAAGGATAAGCTTTCCAATAACTGGGCCCATGGACCATGGTGGATTAATCCAAAGTGTCACACCGAGTCACTCTTGGACAGCTCAGAAATGCAATATAATAATTGATTTGGTCAACTGGTCAATATGCATATATGTCTACTGTCTACATAATACAAACCGTGAGTTTATATTCGGCCGTATTGGACTCTTGACACTTCGTGTCTACCAATCTTTATTACTGTACTAGCTTACGGAGTATTCAATTAAAATATACTACTAAAATTAATTGCAGCAAGAAAAATATTATTTCACATTAAGCTGTTATTTTTATTTTTATTTTTAAAAAAGGGTTGACCTAATTATGAAAAGCTAGCTTGCTCAAACTCTTTGATGTATATCTGATAGGCTATTACCTTGAGTATGTTATTATTAACTTTTACAGTGCTAAAAATGTTTGAATTTTATTAGCCTAACAATGATTAGAAGATTTTTTTTTTAAAAAAAAAAATCTAAGATTAAAAAATGAATAGGTGCCAAATACCAATCATGCTACTGCTGCTGCAATGAATTATCACGTGTTTGATGTGGAGGAAACGCTTAGCTCCAAAATCATATTTCTGGCAATTTTGATCTTAAAAAAGAGCGTTCATACTTAACACAGTGAAACTAGATTTTGCTCGATTCAATTTGACGGAAACAATCGATCGATCGCATTCAATTGAAGAGGCAAAAACAACTAAAATTGGCGGGAAAATCAAACGAATCGATCGGAAACAGGGACGAAGAAGATCGAGAAACAGTAAAACGAGCGTAATTTTGAATTAAAATCGAAATGGAGACGATGAAATGAACAGAAAAAGCGGTTTTACCTTCATCTTTGGGGAGGATTTGAGCGTGGGATTGGAAGCCGGAGAAGCAAATGCAGAGGAGCAGCAGCAAGAGGAGAGTGGAGAGAGAAGCCGGAGGATGATTCATGGATACTCAGGCGAAATCCTGGCCGTTCGTCGGCCGGAAAATCAAACGGCGGAGATGTGATTCGGAGAGGAGAGGGCAAGAGATTTTGGGAGGGTTTGCGAGAGAGAGCAAAGAGCAGTTACTATAAGAAGTAAGAAGGAAATGCATTTGCAGTTTGACTGAACACCGTATCACTATGGAGTATGGAGAATTGGAGACTCATTTATATATTTTTATTTATATATAAAAAAAAAGAGTGAAATGGAGGGACACTGGACGCCGGAGTCCAAATCATGGGGTCCACGTCGGCGACATTACGGTGATGGCCCCGGCGTCCCTAGTACTACCTTTTTTTTTTGGTCTTAGGGTCCGTTTGGCAATGCATGTAGCCTTTCGGAGCTTTTGGTTTTAATAATTTACAGTTTTAAATAAGTTAAATATAAGATTTTAATTTAATTAGCTTTTGAAATTGGATTTTCAACAGCTATTAACTGCAAGCTTTTCAGAATTCTTCTCATTTTCTCATATCTGATCAGCTAGTTTGTATCAGCTACTCTATCAGCTGGGTTACCAAACACCTTACTGGCTTATGAAAACTCCAATTTAACATATATCTAACACACTTAATCCATCAGCTTCAGCTACCCCATCAGCTACGTGTTACCAAACTGAGCTTTAAGCCTCCCTAGTACTACTACTAATACGCGCTTGTGCTACAGCTACGGGTGAAGAGCATCTTCATTTCTTAGAGTTTTAAACCTTTTTAAGTTATTATTTGGTTCAATAGATTTTCCATTGTATTTTCTAAAATGGATGATTTTTAAATCTACCGTGAAGGTTTTTCATTCAATTTTCGGTTTAATAATCCGCGCTATAACTCGATTTATTTATTCATATCAATAATTATTCGTTAATAATTAAATAATTCAATTAAACTCGTAATTAATGTTTTTTTATTTTGATAAAACAAACCAATTATATAACCTGTTCAAACTTTGATTATATTATTGTGATCACCCACAATTTGCTAATACTGTTAGCTCACTATTCACTTAATTCACAATGTATTAGTCTCGTAGTTTAATATTCATTTTTTTTATATATCTAATATGCATTTTTTTTTGATACAAGTAAGGATTTGGATGGGGCTAGTCCCTACTAGACCACCATCCAAGAGCATCATTGTGGATGAGAATACAAAGATGTTTATCTATCTGAACATCTGGGCATGCAGCAAACTCGAAGAGGCGGGAGATGTGGTTGGCGCATCTGTTAATCTCTTGGAAGCAGTGCGAGAGCTCAACATGGTTGAAGGACCGGAGAAGCATGAGAATGTCTGTCGTGAGCATCTCTATTTCCCATGGGTAGGACCAGCACCCCTTGATTGCGTTAACCACCGTTAGGTTTTCACCTTCGATGTGAATATTGGACAGACCCAACTCCTTAGCCTTCTGGACACCCAAAACAAGTCTCATAGCCTCAGCCATAAGTGGCGACCTGAGAGTAAGCTGTCTGCCACCGCAGACAATCAGCGAGCCTGTGTGGTCGCGGATGATGAAACCTGCACCAGAAGAACAAGAGTAGTTGTAACTACCTTCGAAATTTATTTTGAATGTACCTTCAGGTGGTTTGTTCCACCTCAGGTGTCGTTTCTTTCTAGTTTCTGTTCTTTTGGTGGAAGCCTTAATGTTTGGTTCATCCAAATGTTTCATTTTTTTCCCAATTTGTGATCGTTTATCTTGTCATATTTTCCATGTTTTGGATTGTGGTGGTGTTTACATTGTCGAAGATTTTCTTATTTCTAGATCTCCAAAGACACCACCAAGCAGTTGCCAAATTTTCCTTTTGTTCTGGAGTTATTGTTTCAAAAATTGTTGACATAATTCTTTTTATGTCTTGTTCATTTCTATCTAATTCTTCTATTCGTTTTTCTATCACGGGGTCAATTTTTCGTATGAGGTTTCTACTAATGTAGCACTGTATGAATAAATGGGTTGGAGATTCTTCGCTCGCATCGCATAGTTCGCATGCGGATGGAAGGGCCACTCCTTTGGTGATTAGTCTATTCTTTGTTGGGATCCCATTGTTATACAATTTCCATAGAAAATTCTTAACTTTTGGGGCAATGTCTATTGCCCATATCCATGCCGTTTTGGGTGGTGTGACTCTATTGTTTTTTGTGATGTGTCGGAGTGCACTAGCTGTGAACTAGCCAGACTTGTCTTTTCTCCAGTATAGTCTGTTCTCTATTTGGTTTTCTGGGATGAATGTTGTTTCGATCTTCTCGATGATCGGTGTTGGTAACATGTGTTTGAGGTCGATAGTGTTCCATCTTCTGTTTTCGTTTATGTATTTTTCTACTTTGTCATTTTTTGTCGATTCTATTTGGCATTAGGCATCTATCTTCTAGCGTGTCATCGTCCAACCATCTATCAGTCCAAAAGTTGATCTTTTTTCCATTTCCTATTTTCCATATAAGGCCTTTACAGAATTCCTCTTTTATCTCCATTAGTTTTGTCCATTGCCACGATGCTTTTCCTTTCCTTTCGTATTTTAGAATGTGTTCATCTTTCAAGTACTTATATGAGATGGTTCGGACCCATAGATTTTCTGGCTCCGCAAGTATTTTCCATAACAGTTTCATTTGTAAAGCTGAGTTCATATCTTTTGTTTTATGGATTCCTACTCCACCATTTTCTTTTCTTTGGCAGACTTTGTCCCATCCGATTAACGGTTTATATGACAGGTTCTTATTCCAGAAAAACGTTCTATTTATCTGATCAAGTTCTTTGTGCATCGAGTTTGGGAGCATGAAATTTTGCATGACAAAACTTGGTTTTGCCGCTAGGTTCGTTCTGATCAGGGTGGCTCTTCCTTCTTGGGATAGTGCGCTTGCTCGCCACTTTGATAGTTGTGATTTTGTCTTGCAGATCGTTTCTTCGAATGTTGTTTTATTTACTCTACCATTTATTATTGGACAACCAAGATATTTGTCCAATTTGTTCTGGTTTGTGATATTAACTAGACGTTGGATTTCTTGTTTTAGAGATTCTGGTACCTATGGTGTCGTTTGGAAAGCTGACTTGTGGAAGTTAACAAGCTGACCCGAAATTGAGCAGTATTCATCAATAATTTCTCTAATTTTAATCGCAGATGAGCAACTAGCTTTGGTAAAAATCATCATGTCATCCGCGAATGATAAAAATGGAATCCGAGGGCCCAGTCTGGTAATGTTGAATCCAATTTCTTGGTCTGCTTGGTTGCTTTCTATTTGTAATTTTCGGGCTAGTATTTCTGCTCCTAAAATAAATAGGAGTGGGGATAGTGAGTCTCCTTGTCGTAGGCCTCTCTCTGGGTTGAAAGGTTATGTGGGGCCGTCATTGACTAGGATTGAAAAGGATATAGTTGTTACGCATTGCTCAATCCATTTACAGAATTTGGTGCAAAAGCCGAATTTCTTTAGAACTTGAAAAAGGAAGTCCCATTCAACTCTGTCGTAGGCTTTTTCCATGTCCAGTTTTATTGCCATCCATCCGTTCTTTCCTTTTTTTTTGTGTGAATGAATGAAAGATTCATGGGCAATAAGAATGTTGTCCTGGATAGCTCGGTTTGATATGAATGCTCCTTGCAGGGGGTGTATGAGTCTAGTCATTACCCTTTTTAGTCTCTCGGCAAGAATTTCCGCGATTGTCTTGTAGATCGTAGAGCATAAACTTATAGGTCTATAATGAGCAGTCGTTGTTGGGTTTTCTGTTTTTAGTATTAATGTAATGAACGCCTGGTTGATCTGTTTCAAGATCCTACCAGAGTGGAAGAATCCTTTTATTGCCCTTGTAACTGTTGGTCCCACTATGTCCCAGTACCTTTGGTAGAACTCAACTGTCATCCCGTCCGGTCCAGGCGATTTGTCTTTTCCAATGTTGAAGATGGCGTTTTTTATTTCCGAGTTAGTGACTTCTTTTATCAGCTCCTGGTTATCGGAGTCATTTACTTCCCTGTTTATGAGTTCCAAATGACATTCAAGTGTTGTGTTGTTGACTTCTTGTTTTTTAAAGCGTCGGATGAAATCTTCTCTAATTTCTGTTCTAATGTTTGCTTCTCATAATATTATTTTCCCTTCCGTATTAGAGATATCTTTGATATTTTTCCTATTCCTTCTTCCTTTTGCCACCTTGTGAAAATATCCGGAGTTTGTGTCTGAAAGTTTCAGGTGTTTAATTTTTGCTCTTTGACTCCAGTACTGTTTGTGAAAGTTGAGGATTTCTTCTTTTCTTTTTACGATTCTGTTCTGTTTTTGAATTTCAGCTCGTGATTGCTGAAGTGGTCTGTTGCTTTGTATTTCTATCAGTTGGTCATCTATTTCTTTTAGTTGTCTAAATATGTTTCCAAATGTCTTTTTGTTCCATTCTTTTGTCAGTTTCTTCAGGTTTTGAATTTTCTTAACTAAGTTATACATATGCGAGCCAGGATATTGAGCTCTCCATGCTTGTGTTACAATGTTCTTATAGTCCTGTCTTTCTAACCACATATTTTCAAATCTAAAAGGTTGGGCTTTGTATTGTTCTAAGTTGTCTAAATCGGTTACAATTGGACAGTGATCTGATGATGTAAATGCATGATTTTTTGTATTAATATTTGGGAACCAATTAAGTATCTGATCTTGTATAAGGGTTCTGTCAAGTTTCTCAAGGATGTTATTAAATTCTGATCTATTTTTCCTCCAGGTGAACATGTTTCCAATGGAGGGTACTTCTTGTAAGTGGCAGTTGTCTTTGAATTTTGTAAGAGTTCTATATCGATTCGGACGAGGTTCCACCCCACCTTCTTTCTCCGAGCTACTTTGAATTTTGTTTAGATCTCCCATGATCGTACATGGGCAATCCATGTTTTGGACATGTTGTTGTAGACATGTCCAGAAGTTTGTTTTGTCAACCTCATTAGGAGGACCATAGACGAAGTAGATTGCCATTGTTGATAGGAGGAAATTGAGACTTGCAATAAAATATAAATAAAGTAAAGCAAACCAGATTCCGTCCATTGCAAATAATTACAAGACTCCCTCCCTATGCAGTAGTGGGAAGTCAGGATCGATCCACGAGGAAGCGTGTCAGCGGATCTTAGGTAGCTGTAAATCTCACAGGCAGAAAAGCAGAAAGACAGAAATAACAAAACAAAAGCAGAAAATAAAGCAAACACAGAAACTTTAAATTGCAAACCTTTGAAGACAGAACTCAGATTTCCAACGAAATAAATCAATATACTAAAAGACTTCCAAAGCCAGGGTATCAACACCACAACGATAACCATGCGAATTAACACATAAAGGCATAAAAGATCATGCTTTCCATCAAATAACTTTCGTTATTAACAAATAGGAAGATAGAGGCTTTCGCATAAACCCTAATTGTTACTAACCCTTTTTCACATAATTAATCCAAGTTGCATTAAGATCACTTTCGCTTCAATAACACAAACAAGGATCACCTTCAACTCTCGCAAAAGAATCATGCTCATAGGGATAGAAGACGAATTGCATAAAAAGATTGTACCTTCACCGCATCACCTTACATGGCCACCGTCGGGCTCACCCCAGCCCCAGAAGTGGGTGGACTACTCGCTCTTCATCGCAATAGCAGACATCTTTGATGAAAAAGAACTAACTTGCATTAATGAACTCAAACTTACAACCTCTTCTCCTTCTCTCTCTATGTGACTACTTGTCTCTGAAATTGAATGAATCAAATAAATCCAGCCCCTAAGGCTTTATTTATAGGCTTCCAACCCTTGCTAATCAAGGTAAGAAAGTCTATCTATATCTATATCTACTTTATCTTATAACATAAAGATAAAACATGGAATAAAAGAATTTAATCAACTACGATTATATCTAAAGTGGATAAATCTTCCTTGGACTTGATAGATCTTGATAGATGTGGATAGAATTTGGTCTCGAAAATATCTCCATTGGATTCGGGATAGAAACTTAACAAGAAGTCGGTTAAGCTCGGAATCCGTCGCCGTGGGTCCAGTCGATATTGACTTGGTTAAGTCGATATTGACCTGTGCTTCCTCGGTTTCTCTTCAGCTGGTCGATATTGACTCCAGAGATGAAAATCGAGTTGATTTGTACTCGATATCGAGTTGAGTTACTCGATATTGACTAGCATGTCTCAGCTCTAGCTTTCTTGACTCGATTCCAGGACGTTGACTCGATATGGGGCACTCGATATTGACTTGGTTAAGTCGATATCGACCACTGTTCTTCAGCTTTGTCGATTCTGGCCAACTCTGAGTTGATTTGGAGAATTTCGACCTAAATCTGTTCGATATTGAGTGTGCTTGGTCGATATCGACCAGTCTTCTCAGCATCCTGCTCTGTTCTTGAAACGCACTTTCCCGAGTCCTCGTTCGTCGGATTGACGCATATGACCATGCGTTGATTCAGAATGCCCTTTTCTCCAGCTGCACCATCCTTAGCTTTTTCATGACTTTCCTTTAAGCGCCAAAGTGCCTCCTATTTCTGCGAAATATAACAAAAACTTGTGTAGACTCCATAATTTGGCAAATAAGTGTAAACTACATAGATTTTGTATTAATCTAACCCAAATGCATGAAATGTATGCAGAAATCGATATAAAAGATAGTATAAAACATGGCAAAATAGGCTCACATCAAACACCCCATACTTAAGCTTGCTTGTCCTCAAGCAATACTTTTAATTGTCATTCAGGGGAAGAAATCAAAACTCTCAACATCCTAGATTCATTCTCATATATCCCTGCAGTCAATTACCATCCTTGAAAAGGTACTAATGTCACAAATCCATGCATGTGCAATTAAAAAGCAACATCTACTCACAAAAGGAGGGTTATGAAAAAAAACATTCATTTGTGACAAAGCATTAATAATCAAGAGGACTTTAATTAAGCTCAATAAGGAGTAGATTGGTAAAAGTTTCATTAACAAATACACATTTATTCCTTCCCATCCAGGTGAAATACACCAACGCTTCAAAAGCCAGCAACTTAGCTTGAAATGACAATGTTTCTCGGCGATTGGGGGCCCCACTGGCAAACCACTGCAGCCCAACTTCAATCGATTGGAACCTGCTCCCCACGCCGGCCCAACTCAACACTAAAGACTGTACCTGCCTGATTGCTGGACAACTGAACCACATGTGTGAAGCCGTTTCCTCCTCCTGCTTGCACAACACACACACATGGAGGCATCATTCCCCTTCCAATACTTCACTCGATTGCCAGTTTGCAATCTATCCCTTACTGCAAGCCAAACGATGAAGGCCCATTTCCTGCTTTACAGTTTCTTCCACAGCAACTCTCCCTAGCAAGTCTCAGCACTCCTGTCCCTTAACAACTCATAAGTTTTCGAGTAGGACAAAAGCCCACTCGGCTTCAAGATTGGCTGAAGAGAGATCGGGTGGTTGTTGGAAACTGATAGTGCGCTTATGACGCCATTCCTCGTCTCAAGGATGCTCTTCCAGAACCAGGAATCATCAACTTTCAGGTTGACATCCCACACATCCACACCTCTAAGGTGATTCTGGGCACACCAACGGAGCCAAATGCTCGGTGATGCAAGGGCCAGATCCCTTAGCAACTTGGCCTGAACACTTCTGTTCCATGCTAAGATCTCTCTAATATCTAGGCCACCCTCAGCCAGGGGCTTGGTAACATAGTCCCACGCCACTAGATGCTTATGCCCTTCATTACTACCATTCCATAAGAAACGTCTGCACATGCTTTCCACTTGATGAACTACTCCTTTGGGAAGAATAAAGACACGACTCCAGAAGGTTAATACCCCAGTGCAAACAGCTTTCACCAGCTGCAACCTCCCAGCATAGGAAAGCTTTCTCGCAGCCCATGACTGAATATGTTTCTCAATTTTCCCATACAGGTCCCCATATTCATGAACTTTGACTTTTTTAGAGTGAAGAGGAATACCCAGGTATTTGATCGGGAGGCTTCCTTGCTCAAAGCCCAGCTGCTGAACAATAGTCTCGGCCATACTGTCTGACACCCCTGAGATGAACACAATACTTTTCTCACTGTTAGCTTTCAGCCCAGACACAACAAAGAACTCATCTAGACAATCCTTCAGAATTTTTAAAGACATTAAATCAGCATGGCAGAATAGCAGAAGATCATCTGCAAATGCGAGGTGGGCAAGCTTCAGAGCCGTGCATCTCGGGTGGAACTTAAAAGCCGGGGCTAATGTAGCTTTCTGTATCATCCTGCTAAGAACTTCCATGTAGAGAACAAACAGATAAGGCGACAACGGGTCTCCCTGACAGATACCCTGTTTGCTTGGGAAGAAACCCTCTAGAGCACCATTGATCAAGATGGAGAAAGATGGTGTAGATACGCATTCCATGATCAGCTCCACTGGTGAGCTAGGGAAATTTAAGTAAACAAGCGTGGCCCGAATAAAATCCCAACTCAGGTAGTCATAGGCCTTCTGAAGGTCAACTTTGATTGTGCATCTCGGAGATACCCTCTTCGTCCCATAACAGTTCACCACCTCAAGAGCTACTGCGCAGTTGTGAGACATATCTTTGCCTGGAATGAAGGCCCCTTGGTTTTCTGAGATCAATTCATTAAGCTTGCTCTTCAACCTCCCAACAATGATCTTAGATTTTGTGGCCTATCCCGCATATGTTCCATGAGCATATCTTCATATTAACTTTTTTGGTTTCACCATCCGCCAACTATTAAAGAGCGAAGGTGATGCTAGATAATTTGATTTAATTTGTTGAGAGTAAGAATCATGTCTTGTTTTCATTTCCCTTTTACTCAGGGAGGAGTTATACTTGTAAATATGTTAAGTGGTTATAGTTTGTTGGTTGTATGAATGATCTTTTGGCCTATTAAGCGGAGTTGGTTCAAGCGCATAGTCCTGGCTGTTAAGCGGAATTGAGACAAGTACACGGTGCTTGCTGTTAAGCGGAATTGAGCTAAGTGCCCTGTATTGGCTGTTAAGCATGGACCGTTGGGCCTCAATGTTCAAAGATACAAACTTGGTTGCTCTTCTCCTCCCTGAGGAGCAACTAACCCTAGCATAAGGCATAGTAGGCTTAGTCGTTGAACTCCTACCATATAACTTTTTTGGATTACTCAATTTGGATTGGTATGTCCGATTCACATCACAACTTATAATCGAGTAACAACAATAGCAAGGCAATAGATTTAATTGGTAATTGTTCTTGGATGTTATATTGTCCATACACCTTTTGATTCGTGAATAAACTACCCAGAGTAGCAAGTATAAGGATGGAATGGACCTGATATTCGTTTGACACTTGCTTGATTTGGGGTTTCTTGTCTCCCGGAGTTGAAACCGGCACCTAGAAGCGGCAAGGTCTTCCCAGCCTTCGCCACACATCGTCACTCGGTTCTTCATAGTAGTGTCTCTGCTCTTAGGGTTCAAAGCCTTGCGCTTCCTGCATTTTGAATTTAACATACTATTTTGTTGAGAAAAGTCTGAGTTGTAGTTGTCTTTTATCTTAATCTCCAGCAGGTATTTCAGCTTGCCTAGAGCCAGTGAGAAACCCTGGGACAAACAAGTGCCAACTATTATAAAGACAACATAGTTTCTGCCATCACTCAATAGAGTTGAGGGAGTTTTACACCTGTTAAGGAACAGAATAGTCTTAGATTGTGTTGTTTGATTGTAAATCTCCATGTTACTATATGATTGGGATGGGTTGGTAAGCGATAAATTTGGTTTCCCTTTGTTCGAGATTGGGTTAGATTTGGAAGGGAGAATACGATGGTTTATTTTTAGTTGGCTATTAGCCTTTGGTAATCTCAGAGAGACTTCCTGGCTGTTGAGCATGGAAGTTTCATCCCCCCTTGTCAATGTCAAAGTTCTAGTACAGTTTATACTTGTTGAGAAGAGAGCACTCTTATATGCCTTATACATGTTGCACATAGTCGACAGAAAGCTAAGTAAACCCAGCAATCTAGATCTAATCAAGTAATACTGACCATCCCGGGTGAACGAATACACACAGTAGTTGTCAGGAAAGGTGGGTGAAGGTTTTGGGTTGCAAAGGGTAATACAGTAGGTTCCATCTAAATCAATAGTGTTTCTGGGATAATTAGTTGAAGTATTGAAGGATGAAGATATGGAGAGAGAGCACCTGATACTTTTCTTGAGGAAAGTTGAATGTAGAGGCTCGGTTTAACTCCTAGGTGCAGAGGATAGTAATTCAAGAACGAAAGCGACACTAGAGGTGCCATTCTTTGAGGCCGAAGACCTCCACGCCCGAGTACCAGTGAGCGATGCCTTCCTGCGCCGGATCCGAGCAGAGAGCGATCCTTCCTAACCATACCGGATCAACATCGAGCAAGCCCTTTTGTAGACAGTAATCAGAACGGTCGATCCCCCGATAGTCGACTCCTCCGTCTCCAAAACTCTGGATCCGGAGGATATTTTCATTTTCCCTTTTGATACGCCCTTTCTTTCGACGATTTTGGAATTTGTAGGATATTTTTTAAGGATTGGGGCGAGATTCTTCAGATTTGTGTTTGATATGTAGATCTATTCGGCTTTGGGGTTTGGATCTTGAAGCTTGATTTCTACTTTTGACTGATTTTGGTTCCCAGTTGATGGAGGCAGGGGTTCTAGGGTTTGGAGGGTTGAGAGCGTTTTCCATTTCTACTCAGGCATATATCTAATATACATGTATAGTTAAACTAGAATCCAGAATACTCCCTCCGATCCAAAATACATGTCGTTTGACTTTTTAACACATATTCTAAGGAGTTAAAAACTATATAATATATTAAATTTTTTATTATTATTTTTTTACAATTTAATACTTATTACCAACAAATATAAAGTTGTAAAAAATAATTTAAAAAAAGTTTATATTTTATATAGTTTTTACTTTCTTAAAAAACGTGTTGAAAAGTCAACCGACATATATTTTGGATCGGAGTTAGTATTATTTTTAAAAATTGTAATTTCAAAGTGGATTTAAAATATTATTATGTATCTAGAATCCATAATGCTTTTATTTTTATTTTTAGTTGTAAAGTGGATATAAAATGTTATAATGTATTGTTGAACTCCAATTTGAAAGGATAGATATGTTTCTAAAGTAAATACTCCGTATTTCATTTAGTGTTTGAAAATTAAAAAGTTTAATTTTCGTATTGGATCATTCACCCGCATTGATTGGATAAAAAGTTTGTAGTTACGTGAAGGGCATCCTAAAGATTTATATCCATAGGACGTGTGTTGGAATAACGATTTTTACCCATAATCCGTCCTATTTCTACTTTTAGACAGTTAGACATCAATACACTATGACCACCCCATCACCCATTTCATCCATTATTTGCATCATTTGTCACCCTTTTTTTATGGGTTTTAATTCACTGGCAAAAATGGTGCGGGAGAAATGAATACCTGTTCATCCTCCATTTCAAGCCCTTTATTGGTTGTATGGTGCCAGTGATTTTTTTCTCAAGTAGGTAAAAATTAGGAAGTCAGTTTAATCAACAATATATCTTAGATTATCATTTCTGATAATATATTATAAGAAATTTACTATAGGAGAGATAAATCGTCAAATTTCAACTATAGTTGTTCCTCATAATGAAATTCATTTGGTTTGTACCTCTCATATTGATAAACTTCATCATGTACAAACTACGCCATCGATTATACACACAGATAAAAATATGATATACAAAGAGATAAAAAAAAAGATTGGTTGACAGAAATGGAAGTAACTCGAGATCGAGTAAAAGAGATCACACTAGCACGAGATCGAGTGAGAAGGCAATCAAGAAAACAAAGAACAAGCTCGGATTTTAGACCATCAATGACGGATGGCTTTATTGATTTGTAATCTGAAAAAGAGAGCTTGTACATGAGATATTGATCTCACTTATTACACTCGGATGGAATATATACAAGATGGAAAGAGCGGGAAAAAAACAACCCACGGCTAACTCCTCCTCTAATCACCGTTCATTTCACTTGTCTTGGAACAGTCTTGATTAGCTCTTGTGTTGAGCACACGGATTGCTGATGTGTCACTTCCTCTTGAGTTGTTGTGACATGGCAACAACGATGATGAGGCAGTGTCATCCCGTTCCTTTTTGTGTGGTTGTTGAAGCAAAACATGAGCGTCAATAATTCCTTAAGCTGAGAGGAAGGTAAAACCTTGGTCAGAGCATCAGCTAGCTGATTGTGAGTTGGGAGAAATGACAACTGCAGCAACCCAAAAAAAACCTTTTCGCGTGTAAAATGACAATCGATTTCAATGTGTTTCATTCTCTCATGAAACACTGGATTGCGAGCAATATGTAAGGCAGATCGATTGTCATTTTTCACAATGCAAAGACACGTACAGGAGTGAGATTAGAGACA
Source organism: Persicaria maculosa (assembly GCA_963922045.1). NCBI lineage: Eukaryota > Viridiplantae > Streptophyta > Magnoliopsida > Caryophyllales > Polygonaceae > Persicaria > Persicaria maculosa. The sequence continues at coordinate 16,383,085 of OY998258.1, forward strand.
CCAAGCTCATGTAACAATCCAACAAGCCAGGTGACTTCTGAAGCAGCATGAGACATCGCACGATATTCGGCTTCAAAAGGGCTCTTTGACACTGTAGCTTGTTTCTTTGATCGCCAACAGATAGGATTAGAACCCATCAATATAACATAACCAGTGACTGATCTTCGAGAGATAGGACACGAAGCACAGTCTGAATCAGAAAAGGTTTGAATAGAAATATCCTTCTCGGACTGGAAACGAAGACTATACCCTGATGTACCTTTGATATAACGAATCAAATGCATCAAAGCGTCGAAGTGACTCTGCTTCGGATGTTGCATAAACTGGCTCAAGCACCGGACACCAAAGGAAATATCTGGGCGAGTATTAGTGAGGTAATTTAGCTTACCCACTAAGCTCCTGAACACAGTAGGATCAGGGAGAGCAATACCATCAGTGTCAAGGCCCAACTTGAAATTGAGAGGTAATGGGGTAACATATGGTGATAGATCCGTGGCCTTCGCATCAGTGATGATTTCTTGAGCGAATTTGTGTTGATGAAGAATCAACCCATCTGCAGAATGAACCATCTCCATACCCATGAAAAAGTTCAAATGCCCCAAATCCTTGATGCTAAACAAGGTGTCAAGAGTAACCTTCAAGTGAGAGATCTCTGAAGAAGTGTTCCCAGTAACTAAAATGTCATCAACATATATGGAAACAAGAGTGATTGCTGAGCCTACAATCTTGAGGAATAAGGAGGAATCGAATTTGCTCAATCTGAAACCCAGTGTCTGTAAAGTAGATGCTAATTTAGAATACCATTGTCGAGACGCCTGTTCGAGGCCATAGAGAGACTTACGCAAATGACACACATTGCCTGACTCATTAGGGATGTCTGGAGGCATGATCATGTACACCTCCTCAAGTAAATCGCCATGGAGAAAGGCGTTCTTTACATCCATCTGATGTAAACTCCAGCCATTACTAACATCAAGAGAGATAATGGCTCTAATGGTATTCATTAGAACAACAGGAGAAAAAGCTTCCTCATAATCGATTCCATACTCTTGAGTATAACTTTTAGCAACTAACCGAGCTTTGAAGCGCTCAGTTGAACCATCAGCTTTCAACTTCACTTTGTAAATCCAGCGACACCCGACTGGCTTCTTATGAGAAGGGAGAGGAACCTCTTCCCATGTGTGATTGGCACGAAGCGCTTCAATTTCTTTGTTCATGGCAGTAACCCATTATGGATCCTTAACAGCTTGGGAATAGGATTTTGGTTCAATGACATTGGGGGAGTGAGACGATGTACAGAAAATGGATGGGGTAAAGCATGGGGACAAAGGGAATTGATCAGGAGGCAATGAGGCTAAGAGTGCATAATTTGTGAGGTGGGCAGGGGGACGACAATCTCGGGTAGAGCGTCGTATGGGAATTGAAGGTTGGGATGGGGTTTGATTTGGTGAAGATGGTATAACTGAATTGATAGAATCAGAGCGTCGTATGGGAATCAGGGGTTTGATCTGGTGAAGATGGTATAACGGGATGGATACTGGTTGTTTGAAAGGGGAATACGTCCACATTGAAGATGACATCTCTGGATATAAACACTTTTATGGATTGAAGATCAAGAAATTTGTACCCTTTGACACCAGGAGCAAACCCCAAAAAGACACAAGAAACACTACGAGGATCAAATTTGTGTCTATGAGCACGAATGATGCTAGCAAAGCATAAACAACCAAAGGGACGAAGATGATCATAGGTTGGAAGGGTGTTATAAAGCTTTTCAAAGGGGGTTTTGAACTGTAATGAGGACAAAGGAAACTTGTTAATAAGGTAGGTAGCATGAAGAACACATTCACCCCAATATGCCATAGAAATGCAGGATTGAAAAAACAAGGCTCGAGCAGTCTCAAGAAGGTGTTTGTGTTTGCGTTCTACTACCCCGTTTTGCTGTGGTGTATCAACACATGAAGTTTGGTGGACTATCCCCTTAGATTGGTAAAAAGAAAGGGCCTCTGTGCTACAGATCAAATTCAGATCCATTATCGGATCTAATGGCCCGCACAGTAACATAAAACTGAGTTTCTATTAACAAAAGCTTGTAGGACAGTAAAGTCATCCACCACTGTAAGAAAAAATCGATTACCATTGTATGTATGAGTATGTAAGGGCCCCAAATGTCGACATGAATCAACTGAAAAGGATGAACGCTCTTTATTGTACTGATGGGAAAACAAGCCCTTTGCTGTCTTGCTTTGGGGCAAACAATGTAGGAGTTTAGATGATCTGATACAACAGATCTAATGAAATGAAACAAATGCATTTGAGAATATGGAACATGTCCCAAACGTAAGTGCCATAAAGGCAAAGAAACATTACAAGAAGCATTAGAAACATCTTGACAAGTTAAGACACAGAATTCAATTGAAGAAGCTTGGATGTACTGGTGGTGTATATCCCATCGTGTTCCTCACCAAGAACCGTTAAATTGCTCATTGAAAGGCCCTAGAGCAAGAAACAATGAGTGTGAGTAAGAAGAATGTTTTTGTGGAGGTCCAAAGTGAGTCTTCTTGTAGACAGAAGATTATACTCAAAATCTGGAACGTGAAGAGCATTGCTCAGAATAATGTCATCACTCAACTTAATCATCCCTATATTAGCAATAGGAGATTGAGTACCATCGGGTTTAGTTATAAAATTGGACATAGGCATTTTTGTGGAGGTATGAAAAAGATCAAGATTGGGTGTGATATGATGGGTGGCTCCACTGTCAATAATCCAACAACGATTACTACCATTAATAGAGAAGCAAAGGCTCGTACCTGCCATCATGCTAGAAGCTTGGCAAACAGTTGATACACTTTGCTTGCTGAGGAGTGCAATCAACTGTGCATACTGGTATCTAGTCAGCGTAGGAACTTGATCGTTCGCCATTTTGTTCCCTTCTTCATTCAAATTCACAGAGGAATTGTTGGCAGAAAAATTTCTATTATGTGGCTTATCTTTATCTCCCGGATAGCCATGAATTTTGAAGCATCTCTCGATGTTGTGACCTTTTCTCTTGCAATGATCACAAAAATACTTCGAACGACGACCATTATTGTTGTTAGTAGAACTATATGCACTCTTCGACTAATTAGAACACTTGATGGATCGCCTTCAAGATTCTCCATCGGAGCTCGGAAAGCAGAAGCAATCGCCGGAAAAGATCACGACTCTGATACCATGACAGAAATGAAAGTAACTCAAGATCGAGTAAAAGAGATCACACTAGCACGAGAACGAGTGAGAAGGCAATCAAGAAAATAGAGAACAAGCTCATATTTTAGACCATCAATGACGGATGGCTTTATTGATTTGTAATCTGAAAAAGAGAGCTTGTACATGAGATATTGATCTCACTTATTACACTCGGATGGAATATATACAAGATGGAAAGAGCGGGAAAACAAACAACCCACAACTAACTCCTCCTCTAATCACCATTCATTTCACTTGTCTTCGAACGGTCTTGATTAGCTCTTGTGTTCAGCACACGGATTGATGATGTGTCACCTCCTCTTGAGCTGTTGTGACACAGCAACGACGACGATGAGGCAACGTCATCCCGTTCCTCTGTATGTGGTTGCTGAAGCAAAACTTAAGCATCATGTGTTATTGGTAAACTACTCATTCTATTATAAATTGATTTTAGAATATATCCTATTAGCCATAAAGCATTCTGTTCCAGCTAAAGTGTTGTGGCTTCAAAATATCCTCATTGATGAAGATAATATATCGGTTATCAAGGCCCTTTTGGATTATTAGAAATGCCCTTAGAATATTGAAATTGTGATATAACAGATACTAAACAATTATTAGGTTTCTTTAACTCAGTCTTTATTCGTCATATTTTCAGGGAAGCGAATACGGTTGCAGATAGGATTGCGCATCTGACTTACTGTATCGATCCCTGCTAGACCTGTCAAACGGGTCATTCCGGTCGGGTTCGGGTCGGGTCACTCCGGGTCTCGGGTAAAACGGGTCCCGGGTAAAACGGGTTCCGGGTTTTTCGGGTTGACTAGAACCCGGGTTTGACCGGGATTTGGGCGGGTTCGGGTCGATTTCGGGTTTGTCAATTTTTTCTTTTTTAAATTAAAAAAATCATAATTTGATAATTTTGCGATAAATTTTAATTAAATATAAAAAAAATAATTATATTTAATTATAAATCAACCGGGTCACCGGGTCAATCGGGTAAATCGGGTCAAAATTACCGGGTCAATCGGGTCACCGGGTCGAAACCCAGATTACCCGGAAAATTTCCGGGTTTTCGGGTTCGGGTCGAAAAAAATTTCCGGGTCAAAATTTCCGGGTCTTGACCCAAAAAATTTCGGTCGGTCGGGTCGGGTCACCGGGTCGGGTTGTGTTTTGACAGGTCTAATCCCTGCCGACAAAAGCCTTGTACAAAGACGCAGAACTAAAGGTTGTCGTCAGGAAAAACACGCTAGGATGGGGTTAGACCGATTATGATAAGTATGTTTATGAAATAGTTTTGATTTATATTTTTATCAATTAACTAATATATATATATATATATAATAGTTTTAATTTATATTTTTATCAATTAGCCATACTTATCAAATATTAACAAATAAATATTTAATAGTTGTATTTATATATAGTTTATTTTTAGTGAATATTTGCTAGCTACTATTTTATTTATATTTATTTTTTTCGGTGTAATGAACTATTTATATCTAGATTAATTTTTATTTTATATATTTTTACATATTTTAAGTGATCATTTCACCGTTGTCATGTTTTTAATAAATTTCTGTTATAAATAATCAATATAATTTTATAATCTCGTGTTAAAATATTCCTATGCACGGGTTTGGGGCACACACTAGTTCTATTAATAATTGCATTGCACTTGTGGAAACCTGGTTTACCTTGTTATAAGTTTGATTACCATTCACTACTAGAAAACAGGACCATTTTCGACGCTTTTAAAAGCCATTCTCGACGCTATAAAGCGTCGAAATTGAATTTTTCGACGCTTTAAAAAAGCGTCGGTATTTTTTGCGTCACGAATGGCAATGTGTCATTTTCGACGTTAAATTGTGTCGGAACCCGTTTCGACGCCTAAAAGCGTCGAGATTGGCATGCCATTTCCGACACCCTAGGGTGTCGAAAATGGCCTATGTCACTACTTAACATACCAACTTTTTTCGACGCTTTTAGGCGTCGAAAATGGCTTATATTTTTTTTCTTTTTCTTTTCTATTATATATATATATTAAATGGATTATATTTATATTTTTGTTTTCATTATATATATATAATAAAAACATTATATATATTATAACATTTAATATACATAATAAAACCATCAATATGGGTAGCAAAAGCAAAATAAACCCTTTCAAAACATTAATTTATCATATACGTCCGTACACAATACACCTAAGCAATAATTAACCACAACATACTAATATTTAGAAATCAAAGAACCATAACATATCTAATAATCTTTATAGTCAGCTGAAACACTTTCAAAACACCAATTTATCATATACACAATACACATCCACATCAACACTTGCATAGCAGAATAGATGTTTGTTGAACAAGAACTTCAAGGCAGCTCCTTCACAAAAGCCCTAACAAAACAGTACGTCTTTTCCTTCATCTTGGTCCTTCAATTCACAAACTTATCTCTGACCTTACCAATACACTTCATTGCCTTCTCATTCACAAAACCAGCTCCTTAGGACTGAAAATAATGACAACATATTATTCTACAGCTTTGCAGAAGAGGAAATAGGATTTTCGTATAGCTTATCTTTTCCTTAGGCATTTACACAAAAAGAGGAAATAGGATTGACATGAAGGATTATAATCTATTTAAGAGCTTTGTAGAAGTAACCAATCATTGATGGATGGAGTTCTAAATTAAGTGAAATTGCCATGAAATTATGAATATAACCAACAAAATAGACTTTCAACAATTATTCTACCGCTTTCAGATTTAAAAACTAATCTTAGAGAAGCACTTTCCATACTAGCCGTCTCCAGGTTAAACTGCTTTACATTTTAGTAAGGGCTCGGCATCCTGTTTCTAACAGGATTTCTGCCAGGGTCTTGTTTATTTAAACAAGACCAATTCAAGAACATAATAAAATGTATTATATAGCTAACAAATTTCTACTTGGAAACAAAAACATTGTTTACTCACCTTAATTATAACCAGATGAGTTGGAAGATTCACACCCCAAGCTAAAATTTGGACCATGAGTGATACCAAATTTTGGATCAAAGTGCTCCCCAAGACATGCTAAAAATTCTTTCAGCGCCTACATGTCGCAACATCCAACTTAAGTAATTATAAAAAGCATTTTCATCTATGTAGATTAAAAATCAGTACCACAATATATATATATATATATATATATATATATATATATATATATATATATATATATATATATATATATATATATATATATATATATATATATATATGCCAGTCTAAGCAAACAGTCAAGAATGGATAACATGCACACAATATTATCAAACTGCAGAGTTCAGGCTAACATATTATTTAGGAAACTACAATGAACAATTAGTTGGCTGGATTACATGGAACTGATCAAAAGCGACAAGTTTTCAATTTCTGCAAAAAAAATTATAGTGAAGAGGCACGGAGAAGGCAAAAGACAAGTATACACAAAAATACAGAATACGAATAATATATAAGTGACAAGTAAGACAGAAACAAGGCATCAAGGCCTTGATGCCTTGTTCACTATCCTTTCGATAAACGATGAGCATTATGTCATGTTATCACATGCATATTACCTTGCTGATATCCCATATTCTTTTTAGGTGTTGCAGCACCTAGTCGCATTGGCCTACTTGAACAATAGACTCCATTCATCTCAGTCAAAGCCTGTGTCCTCTCACCATCATCCCCAAATCTCACAACAACCATAACCTTTTGATCTCCTAGAAAAAAACACACAAAGTAATATTCACATTTTCCCCACCACTTAAATATATTTTTTTTCTAGAAAAAAACAACTAAAATATATTTGTTAACTTGCAACATAATCAACTTATGATGTTGAGGACGAGTATGAATCGAGTAAGGTGACTACCTCTTGCAAGTGCTGCTTGACATAATCTCAAATCAATATCATCAGCACCACTTGTGAGTTCAAATAATGTAATCTTCATGACACAACCTGAAAATACCACACACAATGAATGAATAAGAATTACTCAATTAGAGATTAAAACTCTCTAATTCAAGGTTTATCTATAACCAGGAGCAAGAAGAAACTTCAAAAGTTTACCTCATTCCTATTAAAATTAACAAATGTCTTAAGAATGCAACATGCCCTTTTCGATGTCAAAGTCCTCATTTAGCTTGAGATAAAATAAAACACTCGAGCCTTCACACTTTCTTGAAATTGAGGGATACTTTTTCAAAGTCCTCATTTAGGTTGAGATAAAATAAAACACTCAAGCCTTTGGCCCTTCACCATCACTTTCACCTAGGAACACACTACCTGCACAGGCATCTTGGTAAAAACTAATTCATTTAGAATTAGCAAACTGCAAAGTCTGCACTTTACCCACAACTGCATAGTATTATGTGAAAAGAGACACACTATCAAACCACAAGGGCACAATGCAACAAGAGTGATAATTCCTCACCTTGACTTTATTTGCATTGACCAAAGCAAGGAATATAAATCTATGGTCAGCCAAGGTTCCTCCAAGTAATTCCAAAGCCTTAAACAAGTTGAAAAAAAGGTGAAATTCATATGAAGGCTAAAGAGCAACAGTGCAAGATAATGTTCAATGCTTACAACTCGCCTAACCAACAAAGTAATTTCCCTCAATGATAAATTCAATCACTAAATCACTTACAATTCTAAAAGAAAAAAAGAAAAAAGAAAAGAATCACATGCTAGCTAGTCAAATAAAACAACATATATAACAAAATGTAGATATAGACAACAAATTCAATTGACAATGTAAACACTTGTAATACTAAAAGTTTAAAAGATGCATAACTGCTAGATCCAAGTCATCCAATGCAATATTTATTACCTAATTTAGATTAGGCTTCAAGTTTAAAGAGTTGTGTTATGAGTAAGCAATTACAAAGATATAATTACCTTTAGTGCCCAATCCTTTAGCACGGGTAACATATCCATAATCCTTGGATGTCTGCACAACACAAATTATTATCTATCAAGACTACATCTCTACAACACAATTTAGCAAGATGCATTTCAATTGAGAAGATAAAACTATATTCCTCATGTCCAGTTTGGTGAAATTGAAGAAGCACAGTGAGGAAAAATCAAATCACCATAACAAATTAAGGAATTAGCCAATCTGAAAAACAGTTGAACACCAATGACTAACCACCATCTTCATGTCGCACATCTTAATTGCAGAGTCAACACCGCCATTGCCCCAGCCAACAGAGGACACCGCTCCATCTCAGGACTTGTCGTCCACATTTCTCACCTCGTCGGTCTTGAATTTATTCGCCTATCCAATTGAGTGATCGACGACTAATTCGGCGATGAGGATCCAAAATTGGAGCGGGAATGGATCTTCGAGACTTCAGATCTGGTCTCCCTCTCGTTGTCACCGTCTTCGACGCAGAGGAGCGAGGTGATGTTGATGTGATATCCCCATTCGCTGCATTGGACCTCCTCTCTCTCCATATCACTGCCTTCCTCCTCGAACTCGTCCATATCCAGGTGATGGCCATGGAGGCTCTTCTTCTTCTCGGGATAGTATTAGCCACGGCGGCCTCGATATTGTTTTCGCTCCGGCATCGATTGAAGATCTCACTGTATAGACGCAATTGAAGACGATCTCGCATATCGACCGCTAGTAAGGAGATCTCGCAATAGTTGAAAGACTTAGGGTTTTGCGCAAATCGGGGATGGCGGAGGAGTGAGGCGGTGATTTCGCCATTGGGATTGCGGTGGATGCTAGGGTTTGATGGAGAATGGATATGGAATTTGAAAACACCTTTTCGTTAAACAAGTAGTAATTAATTAAGGGACGGAGTCCATAGCTTTTATTTTCAATATTAGCCCATTTCAACGCCTCTGAGAGTCGAAAAATTTTCCGACGCCGTGGGATGTCGAGAATGACACCATCCCTAATTTTATTTTCGACGCTTAGTGAAAGCGTCGAGAGAAAACCGTCGATCTTTACTACGTTTTTTAGTAGTGATTGTTTGCTCATAGCATTATACATTGAAATACGTTTAATTTATATCCAAATTCGAGCCCATTAAATGTAATCAAAGTCGTCGGCAGATAGCTAGTTATATTAATTACGTACAAACTTCCTACTTGTAGCCAACTAGCCATATAATTGAATACAAGATTGAATTGAATGAATTTATTGTTGAAGAATCTCATAAGAAAAAGAAAGCAATAATATTGTTTGGGGCTACTCTATACCCAATTAATTTTTCATTAAACTTATGATTATCAATATTAAAATTGGTGTCAATAAGTTACTTTTTGGAGGAAAAAAAATCACCAATTACATCAGATCTAGTTGAACTAAATTTTCTTATACGTATAATTTTTATTAAAAAATCATTAATTTAATAACTAAATAGATAATTTTCTTATTAATTTTTCTTAATTTTTTACTTACTACTACCTCCGTTGTAAAATATAAAGGCGTTTACAACAATAGTAAACGCTCTTATATTTGAGAAATTTGTACTCAATAAACCAAAAAGTTAACCCTTTGTAAAAATGTCTCTCCCCCATAAAAAATTAGTTAAATGTCAAAAAATAACATTTATTTGCAAAAATAACAAGTCACCCTTACCCATTATAGTGGGTTAAAATTTTTCAAGGGAGTTTGAAATTTTGGAAGTGGTTTGGGCGGGATTTAAGGCAAAGCAAATGAGGGAGAGGGAGGGAGAGAGAGAGAGTTCACAACAATTGAACAGGAGAAGGAAGAAGGGGAAGTGGAGGCCTGAGGCTGACGGCGGCGGTCGTGGTGGCTCTTCCTCTTTTTTTTTTTTGAATTTTTTGAAAGGGGAAATGGAAATGTGTGGAGATCGGTCGGATTTGTGGAGACGAAGGGAGATTTGTGGATAAAGGGTGGTAGAGATGGATGAAGAGGGTTCACTCCGGCCACGACGACTCTTTGCCTCGCCGAACACCAAGGTGAAGCGGATGGTTGAACATGGGTTAGTCTTATATTGGCTAAGAGATCGTAGTTAGTGGCTAGGGAAAAGTAGTTACTAGCTAGTAAGCGTAAATCGTAACTTTTTTTTTGGCGGGAATTTGAAATTTTGGAGGTGTGTTTGGGCGGGATTTAAGACAAAGCAAATGAGGGAGAGTGAGGGAGAGAGAGATAGGTTCACAACAGTCGAACAGGAGAAGAAAGAAGGGGAAGTGGAGGCCTGAGACTGACGGCGGCGGTCATGGTGACTCTTCCTCTTCTATTTCTCTTTTTTTTGGGGGGGGGGGGGATTTTGTGAAAGGAGAAATGGAAATGTGTGGAGGTTGGTCGGATTTGTACGTGGAGATGGAGAGAGATTTGTGGAGGAAGGGTGGTAGAGATGGATGGAGGGGGGTTCACTCCGGCCACGGCAGCTCTTTGCCTCGTCGGACACCAAGGTGAAGCGAAGGGTTGAACAGTGGAGGGTTGAACAGGGGTTAGTCTTATATCGGCTAAGAGATCGTAGTCAGTGGCTAGACAACAGCAGTTACTGGCTAGGCAATTACTGACTAATAAGCGTAAATCGTAAATTGAGATCAAGATACGATGTAGACCCAAATTTACTTCGAAATATTTTTTTCCATAAACATATATAAAGTGAGTGTCTATAGATAGATAAAATTAAATTAAGTTCGAAAATAAATTTATTTTTTAATTTTAACAAATAAAAATGGTCAAAAGTTAGTTTAAAACAAGTAAAGTGGGTCTCTCCCTCCTCTCTCTCTCTCTCCCTAGCCTGGTTACCTTCAACCGGTTGGGAAGGTGCCTAAAAAATTTACAAAAATGACATTTTGTCATTCCAATGCAAATTATCCTCCCATGGTCATTTTTGCAAAGTTGAATTTGATTTGGTATATTGGTGCAAATCATCCCTTATATTTTGCAACGGAGATAGTATTTTTTTTTACTTTTTAAAATTAATTGAACGAATTAGAGCGGATCCCAATTTATCCTTAGTCCGTTCCTTTTTTTTTTTAAACCGGAAATAATTCGAAGTCTCAGACTTCAACTGAAGTCTGGGACAACGAGAGGCCGAAAGAAAACGGCAGACGGACTAACCGTCATGATACAACCAGAAAAGCAAAATATAAAATAAAATCCGAAAACACAGGATCTCAGCAAGAAGACCAGAAGAGAGACAGTCGAAGAACTCTGAGTGGAAGCTGCGAATGCCAAGCACATGGGAAAGTCGATGGACTGACACGACGACTCAACGCCGGGGAGACATATGCAGAAACCCATCGGAAAAGGCGTCACCTGGGGAAGTGTGGATCAACGACGTTCCCCCCACCTAGATGAGAGATCTTCGAGAATCACGAACACTGCCACAGTCAACTCGAACAACAGGGCGCCCGAGACTGCACTTCATCCGGAACTAAACGAAGCCGCACCCAAGAAACGACTCCACTCTAACGGACAAAATAAGCCAAGATCAAATGAAACGGGTTAAGGGTAAAAGCAATTAAGTCGGTCGAAAAGGCTTAAGTTAGCATGGATATATTTATATTTAATGTACTGCCCACGGTGCTGGAGTGTTTATATAAATATAAAATATATAAATATAAACACTACAGTATTTTTTATTATTTTTATTATTTTTTTTTAAAAAAAATTTTTGGTAATTTGACCTTGGCGTGCAAGGGAGACATTAACCCTTACACGCCAAGGAATGTCAGAGGCGGAGAATCAGAGGTTGGAGGCAGATGTGAGTCGGGGAGATGGAGCCAGGGCGTATAGCATCGACGATGGGTGGCGGATAGACCTGTTAAACGGGTTATTCGGGTCGGGTCACTTCGAGTCCCGGGTAATATGGGTCCCGGGTAATACGGGTTTCAGGTATTTTCGGGTCCCAGGTAATACGGGTTTGACCGGGTTTTTGGGTCATTTCGGGTCGATTTCGGGTTGGTCAATTTTTTCTTTTTTAAATTAAAAAAAATCATGATTTGATAATTTTGCGATAAATTTAAAATTCTAAAGTTAAAGACGTTGTTCATAAGTTCTGGTGCTTGTAATTATATACTATATTTGATCTAAAATATTTGATTTTTATTATTTCTCGTAATTTTTAATAAAATATAATAATATATAAAATATCAAATTTTCAAATAATTTTTTAAAAATAGTTTCATACAATTAGTAATAAGCATAGAATTTTTTTAATTTTTTGATATTTTTTAGAATTTTTATCTTCTTAAAAAAGTCCGTTGAAAAATAAAAAATCAAATACTATCGATCGGACGGAGTATTACACAATACAAATAAATATAAAAGTTGATTTGAAAATGAAAGATCAAGTGATTGTAATTATAAAATGTAATAAATTGGAATCTCCATAAAAAAATTTAATCATATATAATTATAAATCAATCGATCGGGTCACCGGGTCACCGGGTCAAATGGGTAAATCGGGTTAAAATTATTGGGTCAATCGGGTCACCGGGTCGAAACTCAGATTACCCAGAAAATTTCCGGGCATTTCTGGTTCGGGTCGAAAAAAAATTCCGGGTCGAAATTCCCGAGTTCGGGTTGAAATTTTTTCAAGCGTTCGGATCGGGTCGACCGGATCGAGTTGTGTTTTGACTGGTCTAGTGGCGGAGGATCAGAGGTGGGAGGTCGGAATCGGGTGGCGGCACAAGGCTACGCCGAGAGGAATCCGGAGCCCCGGAGCCTCAAAGCAAGGAGACACAAATCAGTGCGCTAAGCAACACAGATCTAGGCCAAAGCTCGGAGGACCAGAAAGCTATGGTGGATATAGAACCATGCATGCATATATCAAACCAATTTTCGTGATATATATTTAATTACTTGTTTTAAAAAGAAAAAAATGGGACAATCTATTACCGTGTGGGTCCTTTGTTTATTCTTGACTACTTTGCATGCATGTGATGTGATGTGATGGATCCTTCAGCAATTATTCTACGAGTCCACCAATGCCACACATGCTTTGATAGTTTGATTACAGGCACTTGGCAATGGTAAACATTTACGCATAGTCATACTCTACATCTACATAGGTGAGTAACAATTACAATTCTTAAAATCCAATCCAATCCGAATATCCAAAAATATATCGGGTTAAAACCCATAAATTTTTATTTCAGATTTTTCTTTGACTCGAACCCGAAAAATCGATATTTTTTATTAATCAATTGAGTTTCGACTCGGTGACCCGATTTGTTATAACAAAACTTTAATTTGATCAATTAATTTTGGTAGAGTCGTTGTACATCTTAGGTGTGTCTGAGCTTAGTTTTAGTAGAAGTTGCAATCTCGTGTACCCTAAATATTGAATTCATCGTGATCGTATTAGTGAATTTTGAAGATCCCCATCTAGGTGGAGAAAACGTCACTGGTTCACACTAACTGTAGTCGATCTCTAGAGACGTTACTTTTACGATTGTGAGTTTTTGCGCTCTTATCTCTCTGGCGGCGAGATTTCGTAGCGACTTTATGTCTCTCCATATTCTCGTTATTCGCAGTTCAACCACGGGTCTTGTTCGACTTCTTATTGGGTCGATTTGATTGTGGTTATGTTCAGTTGTGTAACTTGTGTTCTCATCTTCTGACCCTTCTTTTATACAGTTGATTTTCGATCTTTTTTGTTTTATAATGGTTAGTTGATTTTCTTTTTTGTTTTATAATAGTTAGTCCATTTGTTTGATCTCTCGATTTAGCAAACATCGATCGACGATGTTGTATGCTATTTTCAACTCTTACATAATGGGTGTGTATGAGTGTGTAAATAAACAGGTAAAAATTAAGTAAAAACATGTGTTTATTTTTTAAGTAGTTAAAATGGGTGTATGAGAGGGCAAAAACATGTAAAAACTATTTTAAAAAGGAGTTAAAAAATAAGCTACAAATCGTTGCTTTTTTATTTGTTTATTTTGCAAAAGACGTTTTCACCTCTTTCCCTTTTATCTTATCTATATAAACTCTTAATTTAGAAGAGTTTAGACTGACGTGTCACACTTAGAGGGATTTTAGGAGTTTGACCAATCCTATTTTGCTATTTAATTTTAATTTTCATTTAATTTAATTTTCTTTTTTCTTCTTTTTACTTTAATTCTCTTATTTTTAACTAATCATTTTTTCTCCCCCTTTTAATTTTTCCAATTGATTTTCATTTTTAAAATAATCAATGGGTTTAATTCAAAATACATAAATTAATATAAACCTATGTCTATTTGCAAATATTCGATACTATCACAATTGAGTCCATCTTGATTGCGCTTATTATATCTTACTTTTATGAGTTTGTTTTTATATGTTTAGTTCAAAATATTTAAATAATATTTTAGTAAATGGTATAATATCAATTTATTTTGTAAAAATCGCGCCATGGTGCGGGAACTATACTAGTTAGGTTTGAAAGTACCATAATATCATTTATAACAACCAAATAAATTTCAATTTTTACAAATAAACTGTTTTTCACCCCATACTAGGGCTGTTATTCGAGTCGAACGAGCCGAGTATTACTTGTTCATATTTAGTTCATTTAGAATATGAACGAGCTCGAGCCGAGCCTAAATTTTGACTCGAGCTTAAAAATGTGTTCATATTCGGCTCGTTTAGGAAATGAGCGAGCTCGAGCCGAGCTTTTTTCGAGCTTTAGGCAATTCTACATTCTCATTATACAATAACTTTAAGAAAATTTTATAAATTTCATAAAATTCGATCTATTCGAGTTTAATTCGAACGAGCCGAGCTTTGGAACGAGCTTAAAAATGTGCTCATACTCGGCTTGTTTAGAAAATGAACGAGCTCGAGTCGAGTTTTATACGAGCCGAACCCGAGCCGATCACGAGTAGCTTGTCTCACATAACACCCCTACCCCATACGGAGATTATCTTGTTTTTTTTTAAAATTTTTAACTACTTTTACCAACACTTTATAAATTCTATCACGTTTATGATTTTAGGTCATTTATTAACCCCGTCCCATATAAACTCAATGTATATGGGATTATACGTGTAAATTAAAGTGTGTCCCTAGCTCTTATGAGTCAAAGTTGAATTGACAATGGGTTAAGCTGGTCAAATAAAAAAAAGAATGATTATTTTGTCATTTTGTTAAAATAATAGGGACAAAGTAGTCACGACTCACGACACTATTAATTTGAAGACCTCTTGTAACAGTAGATAGTACATTAGCATGGATAATTTTTTTTTTATTAGGAAATAATTCGAGATCAGATATACCTGAATCTCGATGGTCGACAAGTCGGCAGACGGAAATCCGTCAATACATACTGTAAACAATGTAATTTGATGATTGAATCTTGTGTTTGCTTTCATTGATGTAAACGTGTTATATACAAGAGAAAGAGAAGATTTGGGCTTATCATGTACAACCAAATCAATCTCCAAATCATAACAATATACAAATATACGATTCTCTCTAACAGGCCCCCGCAAGCTCATGGACGAGGGCGAACATGGAGCTTGAGACTCAAAGAGTTAAAGTGATGCATGTCGACCGCCTTGGTGAAGATATCAGCGATTTGATCCTGCGAACGAACATGACGGACAACGAGATCACCAGCGGCTACTTGTTCCCGAACGAAGTGATAGTCAATTTTGATGTGCTTCGACCGCTGATGGAACACCGGATTGGCCGTGAGGAACGTGGCGCTGAGATTGTCACATAGGAGAATAGGCGGCCGAGCAACCGGGATAGCCATCTCCTGGAGCAGATGTAACAACCACAAGAGCTCAGCCGAGGCAAAGGCAATAGCCCTGTATTCTGCTTCTGTACTGGAGCGAGCAACCACATTCTGTTTCTTGGAGGACCAAATGATTAGATTACCACCGAAGTAGATGGCAAACCCATGTTGTGATCGACAATCGTCCGGATCAGACGCCCAGCCGGCGTCAGAATAAGCCACCAGACGATCGTCAGAAGCTTTGTGCAAGGAGAGGCCGGCAGAGATGGAGCCCTTAAGGTACCGGAGGATCCTCTTTACCGCTGTCCAATGATGATCGGAGGGGTCATGCATAAACTGGCATACTCGGTTGACAGCATAAGAGATTTCCAGTCGTGTAATGGTAACATACTGGAGAGCCCCAACTATGCTGCGATAAAGAAAAGGGTCAGCGCAAGGATCACCTAAGCGAGGCAATCGGGAGCCAGGTTTGGCTGGAGTACCAATGGGTTTGGCCCCTGTCATGCCACAACGTTCCAGGATGTCAACGATGTATTTCTCTTGACTCAGATGAATGGCAGATGGTGTGCGGGTAACATTGATGCCTAAAAAATAGCCGAGGGACCCGAGATCCTTAAGGGAGAAGGCTGCGTTCAAGCTTCGAACAAACTCATCAATGAACGACGCGTGAGACTCCGTAATAATCAAGTCATCAACGTAAATAAGGACATAGACAACATGACCACCGTGAGACTTGATGAACAGAAAGGAGTCGGATATACAACCTTTGAATCCCCGGTGAACAAGGGCGTCCTTGAGCTTCTGAAACCACGCTCTAGGAGCTTGTTTGAGGCCATACAAGGCCTTGCGCAAACGACAAACATGAGTAGGGCGATCAGAGACAACGAAGCCCTGTGGATGAGTCATATAAACAGTTTCAGCGAGGTCGCCATTGAGGAAGGCATTATTGATGTCAACTTGTCGAAGCGGCCATGATCTGGAGAGTGCCATGCTCAGAACAAGTCGGATCGTCGTAGGTTTGACGACCGGACTAAATGTGTCAAAGAAGTCGACACCCGGCTCCTGGTTGAACCCTTTTGCCACTAGGCGAGCCTTGTAGCGCTCAACTGAACCATCTGATTTCTGCTTGACCCTGTAAACCCACTTGCAACCAACAACATTAGCACCGGGAGGCCGAGGAACTAAGTCCCAGGTCCCATTTTTCATTAAGGCATCATATTCTACCTGCATCGCATGTTGCCAGGGAGGGCTTTTGGCAGCTTGATGGAAGAGCTTAGGTTCAGTGATTGCCGTGAGGGCGGTAGGGAGAGGATGTTTAGTGGATAGGAAAGATTTAGGCTTGAGCGAGTTGGTGGATGCTCTGGTGGCCATGGGATGGATGGATGCACCGGATTGCCGAACCAGGTAGGAGCTGGTCGGCATGGCGAGGTGTCAGGGGAGAGTGAAGCGGGGGAGGGGCTGTCTTCAATAGGCAAGGAACCTGCAGAGCCGACAACTTCAGAGGGCGTTGAAGGGAGCGGTGAGGCTAGAGAGGTAGATGGAGACGAATGCACCGGTGTGGAAGCATGAGAGGATTGATTTGAAGGCGGATCTGGGGAAGGGGAGGGAGACGGAGGAGACTAAGAGGAAGGGTAGGCAGGGCAGGGGCAGATTCGGCAGGGAGAGAGTCCGACATGCCCGGGAACAGAGACTCATCAAAGACCACTGACCGGGATATGTAGCATCGACTAGTGGGCACATGAAAGCATAGATACCCTTTATGTTTCGAACTGTATCCCAAGAAGAGACACGGGAGAGACCGAAATTCAAGTTTGGATCGATTGTAGGGACGTAAGAAGGGATAACACCGACACCCAAAGGACTTGAGGAAATTGTAGTCCGGAGCTTTGCCATAGAGTTTTTGAAAAGGAGAATTGTGGCCTAGATTGGGTGTGATGGTTCGGTTTGAGAGGTAGACAGAGGTGTGAAATGCATGTTCCCAGAATTTTTGTGGTAAATGAGCATGGGCTAGAAGAGCGAGTCCTTTTTCGACGATGACACGATTCTGGCGTTCGGAAGAGACATTTTGCTGAGGAGTGTAAGGACAGGAAATAAGATGGTTGATGCCCAGATTGCGAAGCATGGTGGAGACATTTCGGTATTCACCACCACCATCTGTCTGAAATGCTTTGATAGTGGCAGAGAACTGTGTTTGAATTAATTTGAGAAAGAGCTCAAAAATAGAATAAACTTGAGACTTTGTAGAGATGAAATCGATCCAAACAAACTTTGAATAATCGTCAATAAAGCTAATATAATAAGAGTTTCCATTGGTAGATAAAAGCGGGGAGGGACCCCATACATCAGAATGGACAAGGTCAAAAGGCTTTGCGGAAGTAACCGAACGTGCAGGGAGATGAACCCGATGACTCTTGCCAAGCTGACAGGCACCACAGACGGGGCTTAGTTTATTGGAAGACACTGAAAGGCGATGACTCGAAAGAAGACGACGCAAGACGGACTCATGGGGATGGGCAAGACGATGATGCCAGCAATCAATGGAGGCTCGTTCACCCACGAAGGCAACTGATGGACTGGACGACGGACTGGACAGGTTTGGACGAGGAAGACGGTAAAGGCCCCCTTCAACGATTCCTTTTAGAAGCACCCGACCCTACAGAGTCTTAACAAAGCAAGCATCTTTGTGAAATTCCAAGTATACGGGGTTATCTTTTGTCAATTTAGAAACACTAAGCAGGTTTTTGGAAATGGAGGGAACACATATAACATTAGAAAGTTGTAAAGGGGGCGTGCAGTCATGTTTAGTAGGTAGAATAGAGCGACCAACATGAGAGATGGGCAGAGACGTACCATTCCCGACAACGAGGTTATCAGTGCCAGCATACGGTGTGTGAGATTGGAGGCCCGAGAGATCGCCAGTAACATGGGCATTGGCACCGGTGTCGACTACCCAAGGGTCAGCTATCTCCGATTGACACTGGACAGAATACGCCGAGCGATTGGAAGGAGGCGCTGAATCAGGGCGGCCGAGAGCAGCAGCAACATGACGGTTGGTGACAGGGAATTCGGTGAGGTTCAGCCGGCCGAAACAATTGAACGCCTCATGGCCAGTCTTGCCACAAATTTGGCACGTGGGGCGCGAAGAGCGATCAGGGGCAGATGACGAACCTCCGCCGACATCAGGAGAGGACTGGCGATCAGATGAAGACCGGCCACGGCCTCGACCCCGAGTAGAGGCGAAATTGGCAGTAAGGGAATTGCTGTCGGAGAGCAGTTTGTTGTCGTCAGCAAGGTTCTGCTCCTCTTGCAAGAGAAAACCAAGAAGCTGATCAGAAGAGACAGGCTCGGTTTTGAGGGAAAGTGCTGAACGAAAGGAGGCAAATTGGGAGCCCAAGCCGAACAGGATGCAGAAGACGAGATCGGCATCAGGGACAATGCAGAGACACTCGGTAAGTTCATCAGCAATAGCCCTCTTCTTCTCGACGTACTCGAGAACCGACATAGAGCCTTTGGTGAGGGTTTGAAGCTGATGGCGGAGATGCATCTGACGAGCGCTTGATTGAGCGTGAAACATCTGAGCCAAGATCTACCAGGCTTCAGCAGTGGTGGTAGCCCTGGCAACATGGCCGAGAAGAGGGGTAGTGAGAGTCGACCGAATCCAAAGGAGAACGAGTCGATCCTTGCGAACCCAGGCGTGATAGGCCGGGTTAGGGATGGGAGCAGGATCTGAAGACGGACTGGATTGATTGGTGAAGGATTCCAGGGCCGCCTCCGGCGTGAGCAGGGTGGAATTGGTTTGGGTGGGTGAAGGGAGGGTAGAGGGAGGAGGCGGTGTTGGGGTCAGAAACGAATCCAGATCAAAGGCCTCAAGAGCCGATCGGACGGTGTTGCGCCATAGGGAGTAGTTGCTCCGGTCTAGACGAATGGAAAAATTCGGAAGGTGAAAGTTGGGAATGGAACCATCAGACGCAGCAGAGAAGAGAAGCTGAGTAGGGGAGGTGGGACTGGAATTGGCGGCCATTGTTAAGGAAACTTGAGAGGACCGATAGGGTTAGGCTGATACCATGTAAACAATGTAATTTGATGATTGAATCTTGTGTTTACTTTCATTGATGTAAACGTGTTATATACAAGAGAAAGAGAAGATTTGGGCTTATCATGTACAACCAAATCAATCTTCAAATCATAACAATATACAAATATACGATTCTCTCTAACACATACGAACAGAAACGAAAATAAAAAGAGGAGCAAAACAACAAGTGGACATGCACCCTACACGAAAACGAGCCAAGGAAAACTAAATCTAAAACGAAGGGGACGTAGATTACGGACGAAAGCCAAGCACCGTCCTAAAACAGCACCGCTGGCCGGCGATACATCACGAATCTCTGTGGGTAGTGAAGACGAAGCTCCAGGAAGCTCCTTCCCGTACCCGGAGTCGCCTCGTACACACTACCTCGATCCCAGCCAGACCCGACTCCAACTCCGACTGCTAGAACCCCAACATAGAAGACGAACCCCCGGCCGCACGAAAGCAGAGACGCACACCACCTGAGCAAAGCAAACCGCGAAAGACTGGTTACAATGGACCGATCAAGCTCAAATGGGATTTAATCCAAGCTCTTCCGAGCGGTGTTTCGAGCCCTTGTGGGATTTTATATGGGATATATATAGGGGTGCGCTCCGGTGAAAACCAAAATTGCGGTAAAAACCCGTGAGGACCGGCTTTTTATAGCCCGGTTCACTTGCTTTATAGCCCGATTATGAATAGAACCGATCTATAAAGTCATAAATTTTAGCCCGCTTTTGAATAAAACCTAGCTATAAAGTCACTATGTAATTTTATAACATGAGTTTTTTAGCATGGTGTTTAGGCTTGACCGAACTATAAAGTCATGTGTTATTTGAAAATTGGAGTTTTTAGCACGGTTTTTAGGTTGAACCGAGTTGTAAAGTCACCGTGTGATTGAGGTTTTTAGCCCGGGTTTCAAATAAACCAAGCTATAAAGTAGTCCTCACGATTTTTACCACAATTTGAGGTGTTCACCGGAATCAATCCCTATATATATATATATATATATATATATATATATATATATATATATATATATATATATATATATAGGTTGGGTCATGTGTAATCAACTCTTATTGTGTTTTGTGTTAACAAATCTGGGCCTTTGATTGAATGAAATGGGTGACTGAGATTATTTGACAATTTTGCCTTTTTTCTTTAATTAAAAATCAATGGGACCTACCTCTTTCCTTCCCCACTTGTTGAATTACGCTCTTGTGTTGTATACTTTTTTTTTTTGTGGCGTAACGTTTTTGGGTGGAATAACGTTGTTTTTTTATGCGGTGCACTGTTTGAACTATTCGATAAGTTGATATTAAATATTCGCTAACGTATAGTTATTATTCGTGTGTAAAGATGAGTTATTGTTTAGATATTGGAAAAAAGGTTGATCAATTTTGCAACTATTCGCCGGGTTGATAGTAATTATTCGCTAGATTGATAGTAATTATTCGGTAGATTAGGTTGATAGTAATTATTTGCTGAGTTGATAGTAATTATTCGCTAGATTGAAAGAGTATATAAATGTAATTCTTGATTTCTCACATCTAATTAACCACATACATATGAATAATTTCATATTATCAACGAATAGCAACTCTGAACTTGGCGAATACTACCTCTGAATGTGATAGATACGTTAATTATGCAGTAAAATTGGACAATTATTCGGTAATATGTTCAAATAATAACTAAATAGTAATGAATAATCTATCACATACCATTGAATAATTTCTTGCATACAAATGAATAATCTATTACAAAACTAGGAATACCAATGAATAATCTATTACCAAGCCACCATTCACCATTCACGAAGCCGGATCCACCATTCACGAACGTCACCAAAATCAACAGCAAGCCACCATTCATTAAAAAAAAAAACTAGTTCACCAAAAAAAAATTAAAAAAAAAACCCAAACCAACAATTCAAGGAAGATCGTCACCTACATTCACAATTTCACACGAAGATGGTGTCTAGCACCGGCGACGGCGGATTCTTCCCGGTGAACGGAGAGGCGTTGGCGGAGTCATCCGAGAAGGTGAAATCGGAGATCGAGAGCGCAGGGTGGTGCGTTGGAGATGTGATTGGAGTACCGGAGGTAGATGTCCTCCGCCACCAAGAGCAGCGCCGTCGGTAATTTCCCCCGCCATCTATGTGCCCAGATCTGACCGTTACCTACACCGTACACGCTAGGAGGAACATCGTCACCGCCATGGTGTTCTTCGTGAATGGAGGATCTGTTCTCGAAGGTGGCGGATCTATTCTTCGTTCACCTCGAAGAATCTATCGCGCCGGTGCTAGCCATCATCTTCGTGATGGGGGCAGTCCGGCTCCAGTTCCGCATCTCAAATTCGGCGAGGGACCTCCTTCTCCTGTGGTGTAGGTTAGGGTTGGGAATTGGGATTGTGATACACGCGTCTTTATAGAATCATGGGGTGTATTTTTTACATTTTTATTTTCAATTAATAAAAATGAAGGATTAATCTCAGCCATTCAATTACACTAAATCAACGGTCATTATTTGTTAACACAAAACATGTTAAGAGTTGTTAACATTTGATCCATACTCTATATATATATATATATATATATATATATATATATATATATATATATATATATATATATATATATATATATATATATATATATATATAACTACATGAAAAAAATCCTAACGATGGTTTTATATTCTTCACTTCTTTTTTTTTGTGTTTTTGTTTTACCTGTTTCGGGCCAACTTAGGGCCCAAGATTGAAACCCCCAACGCACAAGCTTCCAGCAGGCTCAACACACCTGACGATGATGCGAGAGAAGCAGAGGAAGCACAGGAGGAGACGGTCGGAGAGGACCACCAAAGCCGGAGGCGAGAAGGAGCCACGCTGAAAGGAGACCACCGCCAGGTCACAAATCTCCACAGATGGGAGGAGACCACCTCCAGAGACCATGAAGGCCAGCAAACATCGGCCTGAATTGGGGCCGATCACAAAAGACAACCAGTAGATCGGGATCGGAAAGAGGTCGGAAGACCCAAGGGATGGGGAGGAATGAGGATTTAGGGACAAAACCAAAGAATCATAAAAGCCCCAAATCGGTTGAGGTTTTGACGGGAAACCGACCAGGCCGAGGAAGACGGAGAGGGAAATCCCACCCGACCCCGCAACCAGGCAGGCCGAGGAGCGGAGGCAAGACGGAGGTGGACAATCGGTGGTTGAGGGACATCAGCCGAGCCGACTACACCGAGGAGGAGCAACCTACGGAGCCGAGACTCGTCGAAGGGAGGAATCGGGGCTCTCCGAAGAGAGATTTGGGCTCTCCAAAGAGAGAGATTTAGCCGGAGATATTGTTCGAGGCTCATCGGACCACCGCCATGGGAGGCACACTTCCACCGCCATGGGAGGCCGAAGGAGTTTTTAGTAGCATGGATCATATATCACACCTTCGTCAGTTCGTGTATCGTAAAATTATTTGAGATATAATTTTTTTTATGTATCTATAAAATTTTATTGTGGAAAAATATGTTTTAAAATTATATATAATTAAAAAATCGATTATATTAGTTTATAATTCTTATATTTTTTAAAAACATAATTTTTCATGATAAAAATTTACAAACATATAAATACAAGTCTATGAAATAAAAAATATTTTAAAAATTTTTTGGAATAAAATTATACCCCAAATTATAATTTAAATCTATGTAAATTGTGGTACATATGATCTGCAGGGGAATAAATAGATAGATAAAATTAAAAAAAGAAAATGCTTAATTAATGGGATTATATAGAATGTGTCCCTTTAAAATTTAGGCATGTGTATTTTTTTATATACAAAGTAAAAATTTATCAAGTAGTATTTTTTTATATGTTAGGTTCTACACTTCTACTTATCCACCGACTACCATCCAATTGCATATTTTCTAGGAAAATGAGCTTCAGATGCTACATGATAGCATCATGGTCTATGAAGTGCCTTAATTATACAACTTTGTCTACCACCTGATTAACCTCATGGAAGATATGTGATGCAGTCAAAATTACCCTTCTGTGGGTCAAACAACGATATTGACTTAGGAGGCGAGTAAGTGAGGTTCGAGGAGTACTTGAGGAGGAAGATTTGAATTAAATTATATTTTTATTTTAGTAATTTTTATTAATTTTGATTTTTAGTAACTCTTATGTTAGTTGAAGTCTAATTATGAAATTAATTATTATTTTAGTATTCTTAGTTAGGATAAAAAAGATGGCTAGGAATGTCTATCTTTTAGACTTCCTTAATCATCAGTTTACTTTCTTTCTATCATATCTTTAGGTGGGATTTATTTAGTCATATATTATATTTTTAGATGAGCCAAAGCCTATCCTTTGCATAGGATATCGGCTGACCACATTAGATAGAATTAAGGTTTTAGTTTCATATGAATTATTTAAACACTCATGTAAATACCTTCTAGGGTTGAATACACTATTCCATGAATTGTGCATGAGATTTACGCTTTTTTAATTGTCAAGTACGTAATTACCTAATTTTATCTTATACATATTAGATTGTTTATTTAGATTATAGAATATAGATAGAATTAGGATTTCTAGTTACTGGATGAATAAAATTATGTGAAATTAAATTGAGGGTACGATTGGCTAAGGGTCCTTCAATTTCCACCAAAACATCTTTGCATTCTTATTGTTCTTATTCATTAAACACCTTCATCGATCCATATTATTTTTATTGTTCTTGGAGATTGGAACAAGATCGAACCTACAACACGACTGGGATATTCTATACGATCATCATGTATCAAGATGTGTGTAGGAAGACCGCTCAAAATGCTGGAGGGAATGCCGAATGTCCGTAATGATAATCTCGATCTCCCAATGATATTTTCACTTGCTATACATGAAGTTCATATCCGTAAGGTTGTCTCCTGATGTTGATGATTTTGTAGCCAAGGTCTCTAACTGTCACTAGGCTAAACCGAAGCGTCAAAACTTTAGCCATCAAGGAGGAAGCATCATCACAAGGGAAACTACCGAAGGCCATAATCAAGCCATTATCCCACTGTGGGTCTTTTCCACCTTATGTTCTTCTTTTTTCCTAGGTTGGGTTTGTGGTTGTGCAATTGTTGCTTCATTCGATTTGTTGTTGTCGTGACCCTCAGGCCCGTAAAAGGGCATGTGCAAGTGGATCTTTTGAACAGGGCCCCCAAATTTTTGGGGCCCAATATCATATAGCCCAGTAGTTAATTATATATATAAATGACTTCCCTTCGTAGACCTAATGCTGATAGCACCTTGGTGGTTAAGGACTTGCGCTCCATCTCTGGAGTTCCGAGTTCGAATCCCGTTTTGTTAGATTTTGGGGCCCTTTTCAGGTTTTTCTTTTTTGCTTCAATAAAAGATTCTGCAGTAAGGAGTAACTTTCCATATTTACGTTTTTATTTTTTTGTTTCAATATACTCTGTATTTACTACCCATATTTACTTTTTTTTTTTGTTGGGTTCAATGTACTCTTTTTTTTATTAATTTGGTGGAGCTTAGGTGTTAATTTTCTTATCATTTTTATACTTGTGTTTTTTTAGCAGATTATCTTTTTTTTTAATATTGAAATATTTTATGTTGAGGATTTTATAAAAATTTCTATTCACTTCATGAAATTAATTAAATTTAAAAAATGTAAAAACAAAAGGAAGAGAAATACAAATCACTACAAGTATTTATTTAAAAACCATCTAAATCCTCTTTGTACAAAAATAAAAATAAAAATTGGTTTATAACATTTAATGTTTATCTTATTTTAATATATTTTGATTAAATTAATATAAAATTGGATAAATATAGTGTAATATTTTTTTTACTTTAATATATATCACTATAAATTAAATAAATACAAAATAGTAATTAATTAACATGATTAATTTTAGTTTTTGTACATGGCCCTCCAATTGATTGGCACGGCCCTGGTGACCCTTATGATGTTCATCTTCCACCTCGTGAGTAGATGGGTGTCATCTTCATCAGATTGGTTACAAAATGTGCAAGGCGTAGTGAGACTGCAACTCTTTGTTATGCATTGTGCTAGTCTCATTTATTTTGGGGTTCCAGTCATGACAAGCTTTCATATGAGGTTTTTTTTAGATCTTTGGGAGACACTTGATTCCCTAGATCCAGACAATATCAATTTTTTGATTTCTTAGGTTCCCTGTGATTCTATCAAGGGTTGTAGATGTTGTAAACCAACCGTGCCTACTAGCTTACTAGTAAATTCGATCTTCAATCTCTTTCATAAGTAGGGATGACAATTTCACATGCACCCGATGGATATCCGTCTCACCTGACCCGAAAAAGTGGGTGAAAATCCGAAATAAAGCGGATATTAAACGGGTGATGGGTGAACGAGTGATGGGTCGGGTCGGATTTGGGTGAAGACATTCCCGATCCATCATCCGACCCATCTCCCGACTTATATTATATAATTGTATTTTATATGTAAAATTACCAATATACCTCCTAAACCCTAATTCAAGATACTTGTCAAACGATTAAAATGGAAATATCTTGTCATAAAATAAGTTATGCAATTTTTATTTGAAGATATGCAATTCAAATGACTATAAATTAAAATGGAAACGTGAATGCAATAGGCTCCTAATTAACGTTTATTCGTCAATGTGTTCGACATATGTTTTTTAATAAATTTCTTTATGAATTTGATGTCTTATATTTCACCCGAATTATCACCCGATCCACCCGATCATCCGGTGGGTGATGGGTGGACGAGGTGGGTGATGGGTCGGGTAGGGTGAAGGGTTTTGGGTAGTAGTGGGTCGGGTGACGAAATTGGAAGTAGATCATCCACCCATCACCAGACCCATTGCCATCTCTATTCATAGGTATCCGGATATTATGTATCATGTGCACTATATTCGTTGGTAGTACTTGACTTAGTTTGTCAATTTTCCACTACTTATTCGGCCCTATATATTGATAAACTTTTTCATTTTTGTCGATTGTATGTCAATTTTTTTACTATATATGCACAATTTTTTAAGATGATAAAAACTATTTAAAACATTATTTTTTTAATAGTTTTTTAAACAATTTTGTACTTATTAATAGTAACTACGAAATTGGTAAACAATTTTTTTTATAAAAAATAGATATTTTATATATATATATATATTTATTCATTTGTTTTTATTTTTTATATAGTTTTCATTCTACTAAAAACATACTTCAAAATTTTTTTTGAACCGGGAAAAATTTGGCAATAGGGAGGCCCTAAATACCAAGGGCATCCAAACGGATGAAATTACGCAGCATAGAATCGCCAGGCGTCTGAGCTCCAGAGAAAGCAAAGTCCAAATGCGATAATTTGTCCACAACCCAATTTGCTTCCCGATAGACATGATGAATCTGAACTGATGGGAAGAAACCTATGGAGACTAGACTGTTAAAGACAATCATCTCAGAATCTCCAGTAGGCTTCCAATGCCTTTAAGACTATTGATGATGGTGAGGTTATCACCCTCAATTATTAAGTTTGTTATGTTTAAGTTTAGTGACGCTGTAATCC
Organism: Persicaria maculosa; assembly: GCA_963922045.1. NCBI lineage: Eukaryota > Viridiplantae > Streptophyta > Magnoliopsida > Caryophyllales > Polygonaceae > Persicaria > Persicaria maculosa. The sequence goes on from OY998258.1 coordinate 16,410,666, forward strand.
CTATCCAAAGCGCAAAACCCTTAGAACCAACGACATAAGAAATAGGGCTAGGTCCAGATCCATAGAAAATATGGGTTCCTATATGGTTTCTGATAATGAATCCAAAGGATTCCTTAGAAGATGGTGAGAGAGCCCCATCAAAGTTGAGTTTGTATGTTCCAGTTGCTGGTGCCTGCCACATGACCTTTTTCCGAGTTGCTTTTGTTGTGCTTGAGTTATTGTCCCCTTGTTGTGGTTTTCGTATATTATCATCCTGTTGTATGGAATTATTCCACAGTATAGCTTGATCTCTTGCAAATGTTGTTATGCTGAGTACATCCGGTTTGGTATCATCAAATAAAATCTTGTTCCTAAAGTACCAAATACTCCACCAAGCAAAGGCTAGTTTATTGAATCTTTGGGTGCCGAATTCTTCCTTAATTGCTTGAATGTTCGTGTTTAATTAGGTCATGTCCCTGGGAAATACAACTATCTAGTTTTATTAATAGTGATCGGTCTATTGTTGCTATGGATGCTCGGAAGATCGATGGGACAATCCCAAAGAAGATGTTCAAGGTCTTCATAGTTTGAGTCACAGTGATGGCAAGATGTCGGAATGTCCAAACCTCTGGAAGCCAGCCTTGCAGAGGTAGGAATTCCATTTTTAGTCATTTTCCAAAGGAAGGATTTAATCTTGGGTGGTAAATCTAGGTTCTAGATCCATTTAAAGTCAGATTTGTGGTGCTGTTTCCTATCATCTAGCAACTACTGCCGAGCTTGTAGAGAACCATCCATTCCTACTCCATTTCTAGTAAATTTTGTCCATATGTATGTTCTTTGGTATCGGGGTTATTTCTATAGATTGTAGTATTTCCTTAGGCAACATATATTTGAAGTTGTTATGCAATTTTTCAATGTCTTGTGTTTTGTCTTCTTTTATGAATTGTGCAATTGTTATTTTTGGGTCAATCTGCTGATCACTTGCAGTTATTGAGATGAGCGGGCCTTCGCCACACTAGTGATCTAGCCAGAAGTTAACGTTCTCTCCATTGCCGATAGACCACCGGATTCCTTCCTTAAAGATAGGTATTAATTTCATGAGTTGAGTCCACTGCTAGGAGGAATCACTCCCCCTCCGGTAGTTTAATGTGCTTTGGTTCTTGAGGTATTTTTCTGTTACTAGATAAACCTAGGGGTTGTCTGGTTTCGCTAATATTTTATATATTAGTTTCATTTGCAGTGCTTTGTTCATATCCTCTGAATTTCGGAGTCTTAAGCCCCCATTGGTTTTAGATTTACATACCTCGAACCAATTTATTAATGGCTTATACTTGGGACCTTTGTTCCATAAGAAGTTCCGATTAATCTTATCTAGTTCCAAGTGTATGGATTTAGGTAGTAAAAAACATTGCATAATATGCAGTGGTTTTGCTGACAAAGTTGTTTTGATTAGAGTGCATCTGCCTTCCTGAGAGAGACAGTTAGCTTTCCACTTTTGTAATTGTGATTTGGTATTTAGAAGGAGATCATTAAACACATTCTTCGTTACTCGCCCGCAAATGATAGGGCAACCCAGATAGGTACCCAGGTCATTTGTGAGAGGTATTTCTAATTCATTTTGGATAGCAGATTTCTGATTATTTGTTACATTGGCAGTTGTTTGAAAATGTGATTTATGTCTATTGACCTTTTGTCCTGATAAGGAGCAATATTCCATTAGAACCTTATTGATTTGGTGACAGGCGGTCTTGGTTGCTGAGGCGAAAATTATAATGTCATCTGCAAAGGCCAGAAAGGGGATTCTTGTTCCATTAGGTACTATTTTGATTCCTAAATGGGTACTTGGTTTAACAGATTCTTTTTGAAGCCCTCGGGACTCGGGAGAGTACTTTAGAAAGAATTAGAAAGAGGTAGGGTGATAGAGGATCGCCTTGCCTCAATCCACGTTCAGGAACAAATAAATATGTGGGCTCGTTGTTGACTAGTACATAATAGGAAATCGTGGTTATGCACTCTTTGATCCATCCAATGAAACGTTGGGAGAATCCAAAACGAGTCATTACAGCTAGGAGGAAGCCCAATCAACCAGGTCAAAAGTTTTTTCCATATCAAGTTTAACTGCCATCCAGCCCGAGCGTCCTTTCTTTTTGGTGAATGAGTGGAAGATTTCGTTAGCAATTAGAATGTTATCTTGTATAGATCTTCCTGCTGTAAAAGCACTTTGCAATGGGTTAATTATTTTAGGAATTATTTTTTTCAGTCTAGTGGCCAATATTTTTGAAATGATTTTATAAGAAGTTGAACATAGACTAATGGGTCTATATTGGGATGGGTTTTGGGGTCTTCACATTTGGGTATCAACGCTATAAATGTATGGTTTATTTGCTTTAGGATTGTTGAGAGAATGAAAGATGTGAAGAGACCAAAAGAGTTCCACATTGACAATATGAACAAAGAAGTCTTAGTATATAAGTTAGTGGGTTACTCCTCCTATTGCAAATTGGTTTTAGGATGGAACCCCGCTCGGCTTATGTGCTAGGGTATTATCGCAAGGGTGCACGTGTGCACAAGACCCCCGATCCCGAGTCCCAACGGACTTCAGTATGGTATTAGAGCGGAAAAGCCAAACGGTCTTACTCTCGATCATGTGCTAGCTATAAAAAGAGAATGAGTTGCTATAGATCCGTTGCCCAAGTGTCAACTAGAGGCGAAAAACGACCCTAGTTGCACTTGCGGGGGCGTGTTGAGAGAATGAAATATGTGAAGAGACCAAAAGAGTCTCACATCGACAATATGAACAAAGAAGTCTTAGTATATAAGCTAGTGAGTTACTCCTCTCCTATTGCCAATTGGTTTTAGGATGGAACCTCGTTCGACTTATATGCTAGGCTATTAGTGCAAGGGTGCACAAGACCCCCGATCCCAAGTCCCAACGGATTTCAGTAAGGATCCTTCTGCTGAGAAAAAACTCTTGACAACCTTGATTACTGAAGGTCCAACAATATGCCAGTATTTCTTGTAGAAACCAGCCGGGAAGCCGTCATACCCTGGGGATTTTTCATTTGTGAGTCAAAAAACCGCATTCTTTATCTCCGAGTTGCTAATTTGCCTTGTTAACCAATTAGAATGTTATCTTGTATAGATCTTCCTGCTGTAAAAGCACTTTTTTTTTTTAGATCTTTAGTTGTGGTTATATTTTATAAGCTTATTTCTGAGCAAAATCAAAAAGTACATTTCTCAAGGAATAAGAATAATACATTGCTTTCATTGTTGGTCCAACATTACAAGGATACAAAATGTGCCAAGCAAATACCTTCTAACATGTCATAGATCACAAAAAAAAAAAAAAAAGACCAAAAAGTAACGCAACAAATGAACAGGGCTGAACAGCTTCAAATCGAAAGCATGGACTGATTGTATGCTGAGTCCTCTAAATCAGAAAATGCAAGGTTAATTTACGTCAGCTTTTGGATTCTCTTGTCCCTCAATGGAAGCTCAATGGGCTGCTGCGCCTGATGAGGATGGTCTGGACCCGTGTATACTTTAAGATGGTGGAAGAGTCTCCTACCCAACTGCACACGATGAATGAAATGAGTGTGAGGAAAAAGCATCAAGTATAAACATGTCTTAACTCAGGGTGTGCTTTGGCATGTTCACAGCGGAGCCAGAAAGCAGAACAGCACGGTCAGAGTGCAACACAAGGACTAAGAGGATGGGAAATGAGGAGGTGGCCGACTTGTGATATGGTTTTACGTTGTGAAGGGAGAGAGCAAAGATGTCATTGTCAAAGTGCTTACCCTTCCCCTAGGAAGCATGCCTTCAACTGCATGTTCAATGATCCTCTCCGGGATTCTTTGTTGAAGCTGGGCAAATGTCTCCACTGTCATACCACCCGGTCTTCCTGAATGCCTCCTGTATAGCTTTTGAGACCGCTTCTTACCCGACACAGCAATTTTCTCCGCGTTTATCTATTAACACATCAGTAGAAAACTGATCAAATTACAAGACGGATCAAGGACCACGCCAAGCAAGCATTTTCATAGTTAAATCCTTGCAGTAAATTCACAAAACACCTATATACATCCCCAGCAGGCATTTTCATATCTAAATCATTACGTAAAATTCATAAAACACCTATATTCATATCCAGTGTATATCCAACACAGAATGAGTGAACCCAGGTTTTTTGTTTTACAAATCAATTTCAAGGTAAAACAAAGAGGAACTTTACATAAAGCAAATCATACAAGAAAAACAAGACTTGGCAATGCAGAAGCGATTATTCATGCTATGCGACTTCCTCTTTTTGAATCATAGAGTCTATTACTCCGCAAGTTTTTTTATACCTTGTGGAACTGACTAACTCATACAGTACAAAAGAGTTTTCAATCTATTGCATGCAACTTTGAACCAACAATCACAAAAATAATATAAAATTAAAGTGACACAAATATGATGTATCTGTACAATTTTGAAAAAAGTAAAAACATAACATAACATGTTCAAGTGTAGAAGCGAACTTCATAACTTCCATACCACAATGATGAAGGCCCCCATGTCCACACTAGGTGTATAGGTAGCCAAATTCTTCCCACGGATATAAACTGCAATGGTCGATGCCAGCCTCCCAAGAATCTTGTCAGTGGCATCCACAATGTACCAAGGCTTGTCTGTGTTAATGTGATCCGTGGCTTTTGGATACCATGTAGTGTTCCAAATATCCTGCATAATGAGAAACATCACTCGATTCCATCATCTGATTCTCAAAAGCCCCAATGAAATGCAGATAAACTAAGATGATTATTATCTCTATAAAAAAAGCACTTGTGTAGAAGGCAACATCCTGAATTGCACAAAGATAAGAAAGGGACCTACACTATCAAGAATAAGAGTATACTATTAGCAAAGGATGATCAAAGCCGGGAAACAAATACGACGGGAAACATCAATTTGTTTAGAATTTCCATAATTTTACATAGGAATGTGTGTTTCTGTGTTTCCCTGCGAAACGGAAATAGTAAACGTCATCCGTTTGAAGTATCTGTGCAACCTAACTACTCCACTAGCTAACCCACAACTTACTAGCAATCCAAACCTTTCCTTCTTCAGACGAAGCCAACAGAACCAGCATTTCTCAACACTCTTAGATGAAGTCAGTAAATTTTGAACTTGGAGTTATGGATTGTTTGATGCAAGATCATCATACATTATAAGCTCCATATCAGCACCTTATCAACACATATTGTACTTTATAAGATAGTTTTATACGCAATCAGCGCATCTCCTCAAAAAGCAGGTCACTGCAATGCAAAGAGTTCTGGCAACTTCCAATTTGGATACCAAAAAACACCTTCCTAATTTTCCCAAACAACTAAATGATCCTCAGGTTCAATTTATGTTAGACTTAAGAGTGGATCAGGCATTTCTCCAGCAAACATAAAACCAAATCTCCTGAAATTGACACAAGTTCTTCAAACACGCCGATTACTGGCAGCTAAGTAGAAACCCTTAATTGAAATGCATACAAAAGCTGGAAAGTGAATGAGAAGTAGGGGAGAAAGAAAGAGATACCGGGCCATTAACTTCAGACTGTTCAAACATCCAGCGCTGGTCAAGAGGAACAACAGCGAGATCTTTAGAGCACTTAACAGAAACCATACGTTCATTATTGGAACCAGGCCTCGCAATTGGGAACCTATTAACCGATGAAGCGATAGGAAGCCCGAGAAATTGGGACTTGTTAACGTGGACACCCAATGAGGGTTTCTGTGTAGTCGACGAAATCACCATAGAAGACGAAGCGTACGCCATGGCCGCCATATCTGCGTAGCTGTCCAAGGGGGAATTGAATGAAGGCGCTGGTGGATGCTTCGTGTGTTATGCAGCAATGGCGCAAGCGCTGTGCCCCGCTTTCTACTGGATAAGGTGAGACTGGTAACTGGTTATAGCAATGCAAGTGGGCACCGGGAGATGGAGGGGGAGTGCAGAAATATGGGCTCGTCCATGGTTTTTGGGCTGGGCTTCTATTCGGGTACGGATCTCGGATCTTGGTTTCGTGTATAATAGAAAACGGCTCAATAAAGGGGGTGGTTAAACGTTGTTGACCCTTTCTCTAATTTCCCACGCTACCGTCGGTTTCCTCTCTCTTCCTGGTTCGAAGGCGTAAGCGGTCTCTACACTCTACCGCCGATCATCCCCTAATTCGCAGGCGAGTAAATTCATCAATATCTTCTCTCTGCTTCTTGAATCGTTGACGGAAGCCCTAATTTTGATTGATTCATTTCTGATTTTCTTATCGACTGGGATCCATGTCATGCTTTTGATGGTAGAATCCCGGAAATCGGTTGCGTGAATTTCCAAGTTATTGTTCGCAGTCCTCGTGATATAGAGTTCATCGCACCTATTTGATCCCCCGCCCCCTGGTTCATTCCTTCTATTCCAGATTTTCGCGTCATTTGTTTGTAGTGGTGTTCTTTGTCGATCCTAATCTTACAAATTAGCTGTTGTAATTCATTTGTATTGTTTGAAAGTGGACTCACAAATCATAATTCGTTCTTATTAGGTTGCACAATTTTGTTATTATACTCTCAATTTATCTGCTGCATAATTTACCAGTTTACCAGTCCTCAAGAGTTTGTTTTCATTTCCAATCTATTCAGGTTGTTATAGGAGTTTGCTAGCACTCTTACTGCTAGTTTGGTATCATCACAATTCACAAGTGCTATTAAAATCGAGGATAGAATGTCTGGAAGAAACCGTGTTTCTCACCTACTGCCTGGAAAGGGCATGCCTCATGCCCATGTTCCTCCACAAGCTCATGAAGCTGCATTTTCCAGAGGCTTTGGTCCTGTTCGACACCCTATGATTCTGGAGGAAATGAGGGAACCTCGGTTCGGGATGGATGGACCTCATCATCACATTGCTATCCTTGAAGACCGTCTGGCATTGCAGCGCCAAGAAATCGATGCTTTGCTTAATGATAACCAGGGACTAGCTACCATTCATGTCGCGCTCAAGCAGAATCTTGAAGCTTCTCACTTTGAGTTGCAACGGATGGAACAATATGCCAACTCGTTAGATCCTGAGAAAGATACCCAAATGAGAGAAATGCATGGCAAAGCAATGAAATTGGAGATGGATCTTCGTAACTTGGATGGAATGAAGGCTGAGCATATGCAAGTTTGTGGTGATATTAAAGAGCTCACTGCTGCGAAGGAGGATCTCATGGGTCGAATTGGAGGAATGACTAAGGACTTGGCTAGAGCTAAAGCTGATTTGGAACAGGTACCTGGTTTGAAGGCTGAAATTGACTTTGTAAGACAAGAGCTACAGCGTGCAAGGTACAAAATGCAATTTGTGGTTTATTATTTGGTCCCATCTAGTGCAGCCTTTTTGTTTTAGATATTGATTTTGGAAACTTTGTTTTGTCCCATTGCGGCTCATAGGAATGCCATTGAGCATGAGAAGAAAGGTTATGCTGAGAACTATGAGAATGGCCAGGTAATGGAGAAGAAATTAGTGGCCATGGCTCGAGAGCTGGAAAAGCTTCAAGGAGAGATATCTAATAAGGAGAAAAGAACTCATGCTGCTGCAGCTGTGGCCAACTCTGGTATGACATGTTGAATATGTTTGAAATTTGTAGGCCATATTTTAGAACTCCAAACCATGAAAATAAGCAAAGATGGAATCTGAAAGCAATAATCTCACTCCTAGGGTTTGATAGAAATCTGAGATGCAAGTGTCTCGCAAATCAGCCAGTGTTTGAGGAATCCTCACTCCGTTTTCATATTCAATTGCAAGTCTCTTTCTTACAAGGAGCTAATGCTTCTTTTATAATAGAAAAAAAAACTAACTCCTAATATTAAAACACTTACCATGCAGTAAATGGGAAACAACATGGAAGAAGTGGGGAAAATGCCTAAAAACTAGGAAGTGTGAATGCGAAAAAATGAAAATTAATAATTAATATTTATATTAAAGCTAATATTAGGGTTTTCATCATTATACTGGTTCAAATTGCCCCCCTCCCCTCTATGAAAGATACTTTTTTGAGATGGATTACTTATAATAACTTCTGAATATACATGTGCTCCTTGGAAGAGATTGTGATGGAAATTCCAATGTACGAGAAGTACATGTGATGGATATGTCTAAGGCAATTAAAATACCACATTTAGCAAGGGGAATCCGTGCATTTTTTATTTCAAGTCCATTCCCTGAGGTTTGATGTATATCATCTTGCTTTTGGGTTTAGCAACAGGTTGTATATAACTAATTCGCAAAAAAAAAAATTGCTTGCTGTCCAATTCTCTTGCTTTATCATTGGATTTGGATTGGGTGTTGACCGATGGAACTTTTTCACTTAACAAACTGATTTTGTAATCATGTCTACTGACTAACATACAACATTTTGCTCAATCTTCAACTCTCTCTATAATTTCCTAACTTAATGCTGCTTTTACCCAACTACAATATGTCTCGCCTGCCAACAGGAAGCAATATTTATAGTGTCTGTGCCATCTTTAGCTCAAGCTAGCTTTTCTTAGATCAGTATTGGAGGGCAAGGTGTAGATGACACCAAATCTGTCACCGCCAAGGAGTAACCACTTTTATAGCATTATCAGTTTCTACTGGTATTCGTATTAAGGGTCAACTGTCTAGTAGATTGGGTTGGTGGAATGGATGACTCTACTCTCTGGTTCGATTAGCAAGTGATGGATTGGGGAAAAATATATGGTCTAAGGAGATTTGAATAAGGTTCAGATTTTGGCAGAGGTTACAGTTGCAAATGGTTATGCAGTGGTACTGTTTACTGACTATATTTTTTTCACAAATTTGTCATATCAGCTGCTCTAGAAACTTAAGGAACCTCTATCGGACAGATTTCTCCTGTTCTTTTGCATGCCAATTTAGCTTAATTCCAAAATCTTTGATTACCACTATATATTTTGTAGCATTCGGTAAACCTACATCTATTTTCAGTGACTGCAGGGTATAATACCAATTATGGAAGTGCACAAGCTGGATATTCGGGAAACCTGTACCCTATGGGCTACAGCATGAACTCTGTAAGTAGTTTGAATAATTTCAACTGCAAATGGCATTGTTGTCCATGGATAAGCTGAATACCCTTTTCTACATCTGTCTTTATTGATCTCTTGACCTTTTTAATTAAGCTACAATATAGTTATGTCACGTATTCTATAAGTTGAAGTTGTTGCATTGTCTTATGTACTAGTAGTATCCTAGCAGGACTAACCATTCACAACTTATGTATCAGATCATTTTAAAAAAAAAAAAACTTTGGAGAGAGGATTTCATGAAATTTTTATATTTGTCCATTTTAATTTATTGTTATTATTTATTACTCTAGGTGCAGTCCAGTGCAGAAAATCACATGCAGTATGGGCCAGGGTATAATACCCGGGGTACATATGATAAGCAACGAGCTCAGGGACAAAGATGAATTCATGAAAAAGTTGTCCTATGCAGTGGATGATAGCTCATGCAGCTGAATGCTGGTACTTTAGGCTGCAACTTACTAGATACTTGGTTTGAGTTTCTACTTTTGAATATCCTGTGGCATTGCCTTGTTTGAGACTCTTGAGAGCTGTGGTTATTATACGACCAGATGTAGTAGGGGTGCTGTAACTGGCAATACATTATTGCATCTGGTGATGCAATTTTCTTTTATGGTACTTGTTAGATGCATGTTCCTATCTTGCTCCTCTTGGCTTTTACTTTGTATCCTGTTAATTAAACTTTCTAATTTCATCATACAAGTTGTTTCATATTTTATTTCCCCAAGGATGACCAATTGCCTTCCTTCCATCTGATCAATGTTCAATTGTATCATCTTTACATTTGTCAAGTTTGCACCATTTTAAAATTTCACTAGTTATAGAGGTCATGAGTCATGAACAGTTGCAGCTGGCTCTGCTTCTATTATTCACCTTACTCTGGCTGTTCCTTGTATATTTGCCCAAGATTGAGTATTTTGTCCTTGATATTATCTCAACTGTCTTTGAGTGCAACATAGTGATTTATGTCGTAGTTCCTAAGAATCGGGATTTTCTTGTTATACTTGTATTTGATGATGCTTCATTGAGGAATTCTTGTCAGTATTGGAATGCTCTTCTTATGTTGCCAATGCCAAGGTTATACTGGAAAGGAACATTTATCTTTAGGATAACATCCTGTTTTCTGATATGTTTGATTAAGTCAAATAGTTCCCGTCTTTTCCTTTTGGTCTTCTGTCTTATAACTTCAAATGCTCCCTGGAGTGGGGTTGGTCTTTTAGGCTCAGCTTGCATTTGGTCTAATTCTGACAACTCTTCTCAGTAATGTGCTTTATATTATTTTATCACTTCTTTCTGGGTCATGTAGCTCTGAAATTTGAATGCTCCCTTGAGTGGGTTGCTCTTTGGATTTTCTATGGTAAAGCAAATGAACTCTGCTTATTATGACTAATTTTTACATGTATTGGAGCCTTCTGTGATCAAGCAGGTTATTTCTGTCGCTACTTTGGTATTTGGATGTGTATCCATGCCAAGTGGTGCATTCAATTAATCTAGATTGCACGATTGTGTTCTTGTCACATAGTAGTGGACCAACTGCAGTAGAAAAGAGGCTGCTTGCGAGTGAAACCATTTTTGGATTCGTGCTTCATCCCTACAGAGCAGTACTTTTAATAGATTATGTCGTAGATATGTAGCCAAGGGTGGGGTTTTCACTCTTTCCTTGTTGTGACTCTTGTTCTATTAGTTGGATTTTGTAAGCCCATTGTTAAATGGTGCCATCTTTCGTCCATATATACTGATTACCATTAGATATATTTGCTGCTTCTCTGGGACATATCTGCTGTATGCAGTTTTTATTAGGCCTTTTTATTTAGTTACATTTTTTATTTTTTTGGGGGGGGGGGGGGGGGGGTTAGGAATAGAATTGAGTCGTCCTTTTTCTCAATATGGTTATAATTTGTCCCGAAGAAGGGATAGTCCCTCTCTGTGGAAGGTATTTCTTCCACATAGGACCTTTTTAGAAAGCACAGCTGCCAAATATTTAGCATTTATTACCCGATGATGAGCTGGTTATTGGCAAGATGTTTCAACAAGGGAGCTGCAGTTGAAGTTTTTCCCTTTGTCAAGTAAGTTATGCACACATCAGTTGTCTTCTCTTTTCAGTTCTCCATCTGGACAAACTCCACTCTAGAAATTCTGAACTTGTAGCTTATGTGATCGAGTTAGGTATGATTGATTGAATAAATGTTCAAGGGAGATCATGGTATAGTTTGCTCGGTGTTGGTTAGGGGCCTAGGCACTTTTGATGTGAAAGTGTGGTACTCTTTTTTTTTTTGTTTTGGGGGGGGGGGGGGGGGGGGGGGGGTAGGGGTAGAGACCGGTGTTCGTATTACTTTTAGTCCAAGTTTTATCATTCTCATCTTTGTCTTTCCTTTGTAAAGCATGATTTTGGGTGTCATTTCTAATGTCTCAACATATCAGTTGATTAGCCTTCATTTTCCTCTTTCTAGGTTGATCATATTTATTACTGAGCAGTCCCAGGTGGTGTGCCCTGATCTATTTATTGTCATCCTAATAGTATACTCTATCAAGTAACTTTTGGCTTGTTGCATCCCTTGAACTTAAGGTCTAATGACACAGACTGCAAGGGATACTTGTTCTACTTATAGAATGTAATGAACTTCTATAATTTCTACTTATATAGAGGGCTAGTAATTTGTGACCTGAGGCGTATCCATCATCCTTCAGCGTTCCTTCGGTTTCTTCTAGCCTTTTTTTCCCCTTGATCCCCCTTTCTCTTTGCACTATATAGGGTTTTTAGTGTTAAATGTGTTTGCCTTTCTTCATTTGGTTGTTTATGTCTGCCCTATTTATTTTTATAACATTCTTGGGTCACATGGAAACACCCTCTCAACTTGGTTAGGAAAAGGGTGCACTCTACTAGACCCCAGACCTTCCTATGAGCGGGATATGCCGGGATAGTTGTTGTTGTTGTTGATTCTTCTGGATTACTGGAAGTAGCTGCATTTTACTTCCTTGAGAAAATAGGGTAACAACCTTCTTTACTAATTGTTATATAGGTTGTACTTGCAAACGCACGTGCTACTTCAAGCTTGACGTCTTTAGAACTAGCATTGGTGGTTAATTGTTCCCATTGAAATGAAAACCTGCAGTCAGTTGTCAGTTCGTTCTTTATTGTCACTTACTTTGTGAAGAGAGTAAATAGAAAATGGTGTCCTTGGGTCCTATTCTACTTATTATAGGATAGAGTAAAGCTTTTTATGTAGATTAGTAAAAGCTAACAGCATCCTATTATTACTCATTTGTTGGTTGTATCTTTACATGTAATTTAGTCCAAGCACATTTCCGAAGACTGTCTTCTGTGCCATCTAGTGCTGGTTTATTTAATCATTTTTCCTTGCATGCTATATGGATAAGATCTGTCATGTCCTGATTATCTTGCTTTTTGGTTTGTTTGGTAGGTCGTGGCTGTGGAGCATCCTCATCCCAGATTCCCAGGTGATGCATCAATGCATTCAGGTAACCAGATGTTATTGGGAGTGTGGAATGAATTTTATTGTGTTTGGCAATACAGCTCATCAATGAAATAATTGTATTTATTCATGCAATTTGAAAGAAGCTTGTGATTGAAACATCACGGCAAAGGCCATATGCCATCCTGCTTTTAGCCCCAACGCTGCCGTTCTAGCTTCTAGACTCGATAAGTTTTTTATAGGAAATATTTTTAAGATTGTAAGATGGTAGCTTGAAAAAGTAGCTGGGGCTTTCATAGACAATGATTAAGGACTTTCAGGGATTTGGATTCTTTGGGTGCTGGGGTTAGTAAAACAGGAATGATTAAGGACTTTCAGGGATTTGGATTCTTTGGGTGCTGGGGTTAGTAAAACAGGAGATATGGGTGCTGTGAAGTTGTTCCTTGCATAGTGTACTTCCCTTCCAACTTCATCTTGTGGCCATGTGGCGTGTTCATATGTTGAGGGAAACTTCATTTATAGGTCTCTGTTATCAGATGTCTCATATGAAATTCCATTTGATCTGACTTTTTCAGACCAAAAAAAAAGTGATGTTAGGGGCATATCTCCTTTTCGGTATCTTTCGGGCAAATGTTGTACTACCTCCATTCAGAAATAGATGTCGTTTGATTTTTTGACACATCTTTAATGAGCTAAAAACTATATCAAATATTAACTTTTTAAACAATTTTTTTTAATAATATGACACTTATTATTAATGAGTATTTATATTATATTAAAAAATTTTGATAATTTTTACTACCTCCGTCCAAAAATACATGGACTTTACTATTCACGCACGTTTTTTTAAGAAGGTAAAAACTATATAAAATATTAACTTTTTTATTAATTTTTTTTAATAATTACAAACTTATTGATAATAAGTGTGTAATTATTAAAAAAAATTAATAAAAAAGTTAATATTTTATATAGTTTTTAGCTCCTAAAAAAGCGTGCATAAATAGTAAAAGTCCATGTATTTTTGGACGGAGGGAGTATTTTTTAGCTCCTTAAAAAACGTGTCAAAAAGTCAAAACGATATCTATTTCTGAGCGGAGGTAGTATATGAAATTAGCCAATTACAAGAGAGGATAAAAATATTTGAAATCATGGGCCATGATTGTTGATTCATGATTACTCTTGTTCATAAGATTTATTTTGATATGTAAAGATGCCTTTTGATTTTGCAAGTGAAACCTGGATACACTTCGGTTGGTTGCCTTATCACAAATTAACACAAGAAGTTTGATTCATATTCTTAAAGCCTAATCAACTTGTTTGTAATTGAATGAGAGGGGAATAAAGCAGTCATAAAAACTTGGTCTTTCTGTATGTATATTCTGTCTACTTACATGGAGGTTTTCTGATTCAGCAGCAGAGTCATTTGACTCCCTTTTTATGGTCAAATGGATTGCTTCAACCCAAATCCTTGCCGAGCTCCCGCACCTGCTAGGATCCATGCCAATACCTGCTCCAAACGGTTTTCTGATTCAGCAGCAGAGTCATTTGACTCCCTTTTTATGGTCAAATGGATTGCTTCAACCCAAATCCTTGCCGAGCTCCCGCACCTGCTAGGATCCATGCCAATACCTGCTCCAAACGGTTCAAAATTGCCCTTCCATGTTTGGTTTCGGCACTAGATCAGGAGCAAACCTGATTAGCTTGGAAGGCATCACGGTCGTCACCCTTGGGCTTGTGACTTGAAGAGGTCCAAGGAAACTCAAGGAAGGCAGACAAGTACAACAGGATGTCTTGAATCTTGCTCTCTGCATTTGACAGGGTTAAGCAATCCCAGTCACGATTTCTACAATTTCTCTCTCAACATTTGTCATCCGTTTCAAGTCATAAAGCATTGAAGATCCTCATCTCTTGATTCTTGTTTTCCTCCGAAGTCTTTCAACTATTTTCGGCCAGTAGCCCTCCCATCGGTCCATAGTGGAATTATGAAGCTCTGCCGAAGGAGAAAGCCGTTGGGAATGGCATCAACTACCAGGGAAGGATGAGGTAGGAGAGTGCGCAGAGATGACCTTCAACAGGTGAATCATGGATACCAACTACAAGGGCGACAGCTGCATTGTCAGGCATCAAGGACGAAGCGAATTACAGTTTACTACCCACTCAAATCCTCTTTCCACACTTTCCCTTCCATTAGCAGATGAAGCTTCTTTGTTTTTTCCTTCTTTTTTTTGTTTATAACTCAACATGCTGATTTTGCACTTTATTTTTTTCTTGACATTTCTTAGATGACACCAAATCTGTCTTAACATGGACTGCAGGATATGATCCAAACTGAAAATAGTCTATGTTCAGATGTTTTGCAAGAAGAATAAGTTTAGGTTTGTTCTTTAAAAAAAAACATATGAAACTTGATTGAAAGGAATTCCTCAATACAGATGCTAAGAATAAACCAGTTGCTCTATAATTTTCTAGGGATCTCTTGTACTGATTTAATCGAAAGCTTCTCATTAATGTCTTCCTGATCTCGATCAAGTCCTTCCTATGCACATCAACGGCATACTTTCTTTGAAAACACAGGCTTCCTTTTTATTGATGTCACACTTTTGAATTGATGATGCACTAAAAATTATAATAGACGGTTTTGAGTAGGTAACTACTCAAACATATTTTTTAAGGTAACACGTGGAGGGGTCGTTTGGTATTGATATCTAGATATCGATATCAAGATATCAGTATCGGTATCAAGATATCGATATCAGGCGATATCGATATCAAGTGATACCTCCCAAAAAATCAGTATATCAAAATAGGCCAAATTTGATATCTAGATATCAACTGATATCGATATTTGGGTGTTACCAAACACAGATATCAGATATCAAGTAATATAATAGGGATACCAAACACTAGATATCGATATCAGTTTAAGTGATATCGATATCTAGCCATACCAAACACTAGATATCAGATATCGGGGGCCGATATCCGATATCTAATATCTAGATATCAATACCAAACGACCCCGAAATTCACTATGCAAAGTGTATGAAAAGAATAAAATGTGGAATCAAAACAAACGAATAATTTTTGCGTACACTCTTGTTCGTCAAAGACTAATTCATTTGGACTAACTTCGAAAATGAACTTAATTTATATATAACTTTAATTCAGAAGACTTTGCTTACGTGAGAGTAGTTTTAGGAATATTGACCAATTTTTTTTTCCTTCATTTTTTTTGTATTTCTCCTTTTTCTTTTTTTTTTCCATTAACAATTGGGCTTAATTCAAAACATTGAATTTAATTTAATATAGCTATTGGGCTTAACTCAAATTTATTTCCTTCAATTATTTTTTTCTCCTTCTTTTTATCTTTTCAAACCAATTATATATTTTTTAATTTTTATGACATTTACTATATATATTCTTAAAATAAAAGAGTTTTAGCCTATATAATATCCCTACTTTTTTATCTCTTTAAATCAATCTATTTTTTCCTTTAATTTTTCTTCTTCTTCCCTTTAAACCAATCACATTTCTTTTTTTATTTTTAATATATTTACTAACTATTAGACTTAATTCAAAACATTAAATCTAATATAGTCTAATGCTTACTATTAATCTACATGTAAATATTTATATATTGTAAATATCTAATCTATGTATACTACATAATATATAAAAGCCTTTCTGGAAATTTTTTTCCAAAATATTCACGATTTACAAAATAATTATAAAAGTAAGCATCGAGAAACTATTTGTCAAAATGTTCAAAATTGTCAAGAGGAACAGAAACCCGCGGGTTGAAATTGCTGTTCTATTTGAAAACTACATGAGAATTTAAAAAATAAAATACAATAAGGTAAATCGCGGTTTTACCTTTTTATTTTTAATTTATTTTTAAAAATGAATCACCAATCCCCATTGCACATTTGCAGGGAGAGAGGAGCGGGCCGGTGGGTGGTGGCGATGGCAGGATCAAAGAAGAGGGAGGGAGAGAGGTGTGATGGCAGCGAAGGAAGGTGCGGCTCGGGTGGACGGTGACAATGACAACAAAGGAAGATAGAGAGGAAGAGGGCGGTGGCGATGGAAGTGGTAGCGAAGGAAGGTCCGGGCCGGTGGGCAGTGGCGATGGCAGCAAAGGAAGATAGAGAGGAGGAAGGCGGTGGCCTTGCAACGAACAGGCGTCGAAGATGTCACCGCTCCACCACTTTCTCCACCGAGAACCGCCGCCTGGATCTCCTCCTCTGTCAATTCGCCGCCTAGATCTCCTCCTCCGTCAATCCGCCACTTGGATCTCCACCGATAACCGCTCTGGTCCACCACTCATCCACCGCTCTCCCTTCGCCTGAATCTCCTCTCTCCTCTTTGCTACCATCGACATTGCCCTCCTCCTCTCTGACTTCCTTTGCACCACCACCGCCCCTATCCCTTCAATTCGCTTGACCAACTCCTCTCTCCCTTGAAATGGGGATTAGTTTTTTTAAAAAAGAAGAAGGTAGAACCACGGTTTGAAACTGCAGTTTACCTTATTATTAATTTTTTTTAATTTCTTTAATTTTTTCAAAGAAAAAAACGATTTTCTGTTCCCCTGAAAATTGTGAACATTTTGACAAATTGTTTCAATCGATGCCTAGTTTTGTAATTATTTTTTAAATCGTAAATATTTCGAGAAAAAAATAGCTTTTCTGATGATATGGCATAACCAATATCATTTTAGATAACTGTTATACCACATCACATTTTAAAAAAGTTACAATGATATTATTATTTTTACTATATGATTTAAATATCTATATTTATGTATTATACTTTTACATGATGTTTTTTTAAAAATAATTTTTTGAGATATTTATAAGATACATTTATGGAAAATATTTTAATGATTTTTATCTTAACTTTTATTAATATTTTATAATATTATTTGTTATATTATCAAGATTTTAGTTTAAAAAATCGCGCCATAGCGCGGGAATTGTACTAGTTAGTTTTAAATAAGGGGAAAAAAAATATTTACTACGGAGTATAAATTTATTTTCTCCGAATAAAAAATTAATCCAGAAAACCTAGTATCTTCTTTTGCAAAACATACCCGTAAAATAAAATCTATGCCCCGAAAAGAGGGGAAGAAAACAAAATTCAACCGAAAAAAACACCACAAAAAAAATGTGCAGTACAATCCCTTAAGCTCATCCCTCCTCCAATGTACAATGTACTATCAATCTATACGTCTCTTCTCACTTGCGTTCATATATAAAATGTGTACCAAACTCGATCACTCCTCACACTCTCAACGCCGATCCAATCCAATCCAAATCCCGCAACCGAGATCGATAAAAAAAAAAACATATGGATCAACACCACGGCGGTATGATGATGGGAAGCGGTGGAGCGGCCCAGTCTCCATTCCCGGGCGGGATGCGGCCGCGGGGCCACCGCATGATGATGCACATGACCTTCTACTGGGGGAACACCGCGGAGGTGCTCTTCGACGGGTGGCCGGGGAGGAGAGGCTCCGCCATGTACGCCGTCTCACTTGCGTTCGTCTTCGTCCTCGCGGTGCTCGTCGAGTGGCTCTCCGCCTGCCGCCTCATCAAGCCCGGCACCCGGCCCGTGGTCGCCGGGCTGCTCCGTACCCTGATGCACACCGTCCGCGTGGGCCTTGCTTACCTCGTTATGCTGGCGGTCATGTCGTTCAACGGAGGCGTGTTCTTGGCTGCGGTCGCGGGGTTTGCCGTCGGCTTCCTGGTGTTCTCCTCCGGGTTTTTGAGTCGCCCGGTGGGGGGTCAGGATCTTCCTCCTCTAAGTTGTTGTTAGTTGTTTTGTTCGGATCTGAGGTTTTTTTTTTTAATATATATATTTCACGATTAATTATTGATGGAGTCAATTAAGCTATTATTAGTAATACTATTGGAATAAATATGTTGTTTGTATATATAGTACTATGTTACTCAAAATAGTTGTGCATCGCTTCGAAGTCACCTTCAGGGACATTTTATCCTTACAAATTGCGTTACGATCGTCTCTCTTCGAATGGGACTTTTTTTTTTTTTTTTTTTTAGTCCAGTTTGATCGACTCAGTAGCTCTATATCTGGATCGAGTACTGTATGACTCATTTAAGGTGCTGACTCTCCCACTCACAAGTGACTATATGTTTCCAAGGGGAATCGAACTTCGAACCTCTTGACATAGAATGTAGCTTCACAACCACTACACCAATTTGTGATTGGTCGAACGAGACTCTTTGTGTCCATCATAGTTCTCTACGAATGTTGTGTAGTTTTTCACAACCGGTAAGTACACAAACTCTATAATTGACTAGGAGTATGTTCTTATTTCTTGCATTAATGCATTTAAACTAGGCATGAACTTTGAATTCTCTGGGATGTACTCGTGATTATGTACGAGGTTGACACTATATTATCCTACACATTCTCCGATCGTTGCACACCTGACACCACCGCAATTATCTTAAATTGGCACTCTTGTCGGACCCTACTCGTTGGCCTTGTCGGATGCTAGCTTCAACCTGGACTCAAATTTTCCTTCTTTGGAGCAAACAATCTTTATTCTTGCAAAATTATTGTAATCTTTTATCCATCGATCAGTCCGACTAGCTTGATTGTCATTGAAGGGTTCAGCATATGCCCTTCCTCCTTCTTCGATAGTCGCAGAGATGGACCTGAGGCGAGGTCCAACAGGCCATCGCCTCAGGCCCAATTTGTATAAGGGGCCCATAAATTTAGTTTTTGTTATATTACTATTAGATGATCCCTAATATTCCATGAAATTATAGTAGCCTAGTTGGTTAAAGAAGCTTGTAAGTTTCTTATTTGACCATGAGGTTCAGGCATTGAAACTCTCTTTGTTTTATTTTTCTCCGTTTTTTTCCAACTTTACCCCTTCCTTTGTTTTATTTTTCTCCGTTTAATTTTTCCAACTTTCCCCCTTCCTTTGTTTTATTTTTCTGCGTTTAATTTTTTTATAAGAATTTCGTCCCAGTAATTTACGTTTAATTTTTTATTTAACTTTTCCCCCCATAATTTTAACTTTTGTTGATTTTTTTAAATTTAAATTCCTGTGTTTTTTTTTTAAATTCCGCCCCGGTAATTTACGTTTGTTTAATTTAAATTCCTGTGTTTTTTTTTTTTGCGTTTGATTTTTTTATTTGACAACTCCCAATTGGTTAGACGAGGCCTAGTTGATTTTTTTAATTCTAACTTTCATTTAAATGGTTTTTGATATTAGAAAACTATTTCAAAAATCATTTATTCTATCATAACTTATATATATACATACTATATAGCAGTGGGGCCCAATTTTAAATTTTGCCTCAGGCCATCGAAAACTCAGGTCCGGCCCTGCATAGTCGATCATGACAAACCATATAAACACATCATCTTCTTCAAAAAACCATCCCTTTTTCTAATGCGATTACAAATTGTTGATCATTGACAATGTTGACATCTTCTGCATTCTAGTTCTCCCCCTCTTCTACATCATCAATTCGGTCGATGTTGTTATCCTTGGGGAAGAGAGAAATGATTTGTTGTATTGATTAGCTGAACAATGCTCACAAAGTATTTATACACAAATTTGCTTGGTCAACACACTTTGACCATAACAAACTTTTCATAACAAACCAATTCACATTGCACTATTGGTTCAACCGAAATCTAAAGCAAGTAATGTCAACACTCCCCACAAGATGAAGGGTGGAACAAACTTAGCTTAGAAAGGATATATTGGTGTTGAGTAGTAGGCAAAATCTTTGTGAGAAAAAAGCTAATTTCTCGGACGAAGGAATGTATGAGAGCTCAAATATGAGTCCATCAAGGACTTTGTCTCATGTAAAATGGCAGTCCACCTCTATGTGCTTCGTCTGTTCATGGAAAACAAGATTCTTAGCAATTTGCATAGTAGACCCGTTGTCACAATGCAGAGTGACCGGTTGCAAGGACTCAACACCAAGCTTTTGGAGCAATCTGATCAACCAAGTGATTTCTGTAGCTGCACTGGCCATGTCACGATATTCTGATTCGAAAGAACTTCGAGAAACAACCGATTGTTTCTTTAATTTCCAACTGACCGGAGAGGACCCAAGCAACATGATGAATCCTATAACTGATCGACGAGTGATGGGGCATGCTGCCCAATCGGAATCAAAAAAAGTTCTTAACACAGGTGAAGTGTAACCATTGAGAAGGATTCCCTTCCCAGCAGACTGTTTAACATAACACAAAGTATGAAGAAGAGCTTCCCAATGAGGAGTGCAAGAGGATTGCATGAATTGACTCAATCATTGCACAACAAAGCTGAGATCAGGACGGGTATTGGTAAGGTAATTCGGCTTCCCAACTAGTGTCCTATATGAAAGAGTATCAAACAACAAATCTCCATCAGTGTTGTTCAACTTGAGATGAGGAGGAGGAGGTGTGAAGGTAGGCTTGTCTAGAGGTTGATGAACCTCACTGATGAGTTCAGAAGTGAATTTGGATTGAGTCATGGCAATCCCCGAAGGAAGATGAGACACCTGTATCCCAAGAAAATAATGAAGAGTGACTAAGTCTTTAATGTTGAAGGTGTTGTCCAAGAAAGATTTAAGCCTTTGACTACCCACCTGATCAATCCCAGTGATGAGAATATCATCCACATAGACTGCAAGAATGATGATCAACCCAGAGCTCCTCTTCACAAACAATTCAAAGAATAATCATTCTTTGATTGAACAAATTGCAAGGACAACAAGGCTGAGGTAAGCTTGTGAAACCATTGTCTTGAAGCTTGGTTAAGGTCGTATAAAGACTTCTTGAGCTTGCAAACCATATGAGAAGGATTAGGAATACCTTCAGGCATGAGCATGTACACATCCTCACGAAGATCCCTATGGAGGAATGCGTTATTAACGTCCAATTGATACAGAGGCCACTTATTTGATGCATCAACAACAACAATGGCTTGAATGGTTGCTCTCTTGACAACTGGAGAAAAAGTATCATGGAAATCAACACCCTCTTTCTGTGCGAATTCCTTGGCTACAAGGCGAGCCTTATAGCTTTCAAGGCTCCCATCAAATTTTAACTTGATTTTGAAGACCCGACGACACCCCACTGGAGTCTTACCCAAAGGAAGAGGGACATGGGTTATATCTTTGCAGGCCATGTGCTATTGGCCTGCAACATCTATTTCTTTTCTCATGGCAATAACCCAATTTGGATTAAGAGATGCAACCTTTATAAGACGTGGGTTCAACACGATTGGAAAGATGGCTAACCAAAGAAAAATGAGAGGAAGGTAAAATGTAAGAAGATGAAGAATCAACATTGTGCACAGTAGAGGTTACTAAACTAAAGTTGCAAACATAATCATCCAAGTAAGCAGGAGTACGATGTGTTCTAGAAGACCTTATAGTATTGCAAGGAATAGAATCATCAGAAGGATTATGTAGGCACAACAGGTTGAGTATTGACAGGAGTAAAGATGAAATCATAACCATGGCCGGTCTGGTGTAACAATGGGCAAAACAGATTGATTAGAAGGATGTTTAAGATGAAAAGGAAAGTAGGATTCATGAAAAACAATATCCCTTGTTTGATAAATGGTATGAGTCTTTAAGTCCAAAGCATTGTAACCTTTCTTTCCAAAGGAATATCCAATGAAGACACAAGTATTTGCACGAGGCTGAAACTTGTCAGGACAATGAGGTTGGGGTGAAACAAAACATAGACAGCCAAAGGCTCTTAAGATGGAGTAGTCAGGGTATTTATTGAAGAGTTTAGAGTAAGGTCTGGCAAACTGAAGTGAAGGTAGAGGTGTTCGGTTAATGAGGAAGGTGGCAGTGAGCACACACTCTCCCCAAAAGGAAATGGGAAGATTGGATTGAAAAAATAGAGCACGAGCAACCTCCAAGAGGTGTTTGCACTTTCTTTCAAGAACTCCGTTTTGTTGAGGAGTGTAAGGGCAGCTTGTTTGGTGAACTATTCCTTTGGAAGAGAAAAATTGCATAGCATTTGAGCTACAAAACTCAGCAGCATTATTTGAACGAATTATTTTAATGGAGGCATTGAATTGTGTATGAATGAGGGAAACAAAAGACTGGATTATAGTAAGAGCATTGCTCTTTGATGGCATCAAGTTGTTAGCAGACATTTATTATATTTGTGCATATTATGTGTATAGTGACGATTGTACCCTCATGGTTTTTACCCAACGATATATATACAGGAGTAGGCCTCTGAGATCCGGTAAGGACTCAGTTACTCAAACACTTACAAGATATCAACCTTTTTTGTGAAACCCTAAATCTCCCGTTTCACAAATCGATCCACCGTCGCCGTCAAACTGTTGCCACCGACCTAGCCGCCGCCGCTCCCACGCTAGCTGCCTCCCCTCCTTCTCCTGCTGCCGCCGCCACAACCTACTTTTCCCGATGTCTACCATTGAGGACTCCACGACCCCCCCCCCCCCCCGACTAACCCTAACCCCCCACCGCAGCCACATAACCCTTTTCATTCCGCTCAATCCGTTACCAACATCAAAAATCAAACTCCCCTAACCCTAGACCTCAAGAAGGTTCAATACCACACCTGGGCGGAACTCTTCAATACCGTCTGTAAATGTCATGATGTCATCGCTCACATCGACGACTCTGGCCGTCCGGATGATGTCCCCGAGCCTCTCCGGAACCGCCTTGATTCCATCGTTCTTGGATGGATCTATGCTACCATATCCGATGATGTTTTGATTACCGTCCTTAAACCCGGCTCCGTCGCTCGTGATGTTTAGCTCCGCATCAAGGGCCTTTTTCATGACAATCAATCTGTTAGGGATGCGGATCTTGAGGGCAAGTTCATCAATAACCGTCAAGAGAGTTTCTCAACCGTCTCCGACTATTGCCTTGCCATCAAGGCCATCGCCGATCAACTTGGCGACGTCAGACACAAGGTCTGTGAAGAGCGCCTCGTTCTTCAACTCATCAATGACCTCTCCACCAAATTTGACGTCGTCGGTGGTATGATCAACAACACCTCGCCCCTGCCGACTTTTATGGTGGCTCGCAGCATGCTCTTCAGGGAGGAAAGCCGTCATGGCCGCCCTCAGGCACCATCCCATGTCCTTGTGTCCTCCAAGGACTTCCTGCCCACAAACCCTTACCCCCGGCCCGACCCCTTCCTACCAACCAGCCCAGGCCGACCCAACAATGCGGAGGCCGAGAGCGAGGACGCGGCAACCGCTGCAGCCGCGGCAGCGACTACAACAACAAAGTGAGATATCGATAAGGTCCCCAAGTGTCAATGTGTATGAGCTCAAAGGGAGAAGTGGTTTTAGGAAAAGAAGTTGGAAATGAGTGTCTGTGTTGCTTAGCCTTGGCGCAAATCTTGCAAAAATGTGTAGGCTTAGGCAAGGAATCAATGAATAAACTAAGATGTTTCAACTGAGAGAATGAAACATGTACAAGACGACAGTGCCATAACTCTAGTAAATGATCTGTCAATGCAGTAGAAGATGCACAAGCAAAAGGTTTATTCAATGCAAAACTGTCAACAAAAAGCACATCATTGTTTGGCTTACAATTAAGGAGAAATCATATTGCAACATAAAATTCCTTAACTGCTCTACCAAGCATAAGAGGCTTCTTTATCAAATGGCCCTGGAGAAAACAAAAATTGAGAGTGAAAAGAACATCAAGATGCGTATCTTTGATGATCTTTTTGATAAATAAAAGATTGAAACAAAAATCAGGCACATAAAGAACATTGTGTAAGGTAAGAGAAGAATTGACAATCACGGGGCCAAAGAAGAAAACTGATGCATTTTTGCCATTAGGCATGCTTATAGAAATAGGCTTAGGCAAAGCAGTGAGTGAGGTAAAGAAGTGTCTATGAGGAGTTAGGTGATCGGTTGCATCACTATCAATGATCCAAACTGGATTATCCACAGAAGAAAGGAAACAAAAATTTGTACCTGCTAGGAAAGTAGCTGAATGAGCAGAAGAGACGCTGAATTTATTTAGCAAGGCAATGAGCTGGCTGTACTGATCTTGAGCGAGACCTGATGCAGAAGCAAGTGAAGAAGAAGCAGAAGGAGCAGTACCACCAGAAGACGGAAAAGGACCTTTTCCAGGGGGATCGATAACCATGCTTCTTCCAGCACTTATCAGCCATATGGCCTCCAAGCTTGCAAAAATCACATAACAAAGTGTGTCCATGGATCTTCCAGTAAGTGTCCATGACATGGCCTCCAATCTTGCAGTGATCATAGAAAAGAGTACCACGACCACTGCCTTGTGAAGGTTTAGAAGAAGAACCACGACCACGAGAAGCAGAAGATTGACCACGATCAGCAAAATTAGTAGATCCTTGAGAAGATTTGGCGTCGGAAGATTTCTAAGAAGCGAGAGCAGAAGAAACATCGGATGAAGAAGACGACGTATTACTGAGTTCTCGCTGCTCTTCTTCCTGGAGAATCAACTTATAGACCTCACTTAGCCTCGGAGGAGGTTGAGTAAGTAAGATTTGAGCTCGGATTGCATTGTAAGACTCATTTAAACCAACCAGAAACTGAATAACTTGTTAATGGTCAAGCAGATGATAAAGGAGGCTCACAGATCCACACCCACAGACAAGATTCTCAATCAAAACAAGGTATTCATCCCATAGCTTCTTAATTTTGGTGAAATAAGCAGTAATTGACAGATTACCTTGTGAAATGGAGAATAATTCCCTCTGAATTTGAAAATTCCGTGTACGATTGGACAGAGAAAAGCGAGATTCCAAATCTGACCAGAGGAGTGCAGCAGATCGGAAATACAGAATTGATTCGACAATATCTTTCTCCACTAAGTGAAGAATCCAGGAGATCACCATACTGTTGCAGCGATCCCACTGAGTAGCAAGTAAAGAAGTAGCAGATGGACGAACATAGGCCCAGTGACGAAGGCAAGATTGTTCTTCGCCATGAGCGAGTGCTCAACCGAACGACGCCAAGGTCCGTAGTTATGATCATTGAGCAAAGAAGTAGATAGAGCATAGTTTGGATGATCCGAGTGATGAAGGAAGAGAACATCATTCGGATCAATGGAAAGCAACGAATTGGTGGATTCCGCCATAGAAATCCTAACCTGATACCATGTTATCTTTGGAGAAGAGAGAATGAATGAATGAATTGTTGTATCGATTAGCTGAACAATGCTCACAAAGTATTTATACACAAATTTGCTTGGTCAACACACTTTGATCATAACAAACCAATTCACATTGCACTATTGGTTCAACCGAAATCTAAAGCAAGTAATGTCAACAGTTGTGGTCGGACTCTATTATGGATTTCTAACCACATTCTCCATAGGGCCCTCCTATCTCGTCCTTCTTCGAACTCTGGATATGAAAGAAGGAGAAAAAGGAGCTGAAAAGAAGGTAGCAGCAACATACCACTCCCGCCATTGTTTTTCATTTATTCCCTCTCATTACAAAACTCCGTCTAAATTATATTCACGTCTTCATTTAGATCTAACCCTATTGCACCCAAATATTCCTCATCAACCCAATACTTCACATTTAAATCCCACCCTCCCACTCAGGGGGGGAGCTAGGGGGTGCTCTGGACAGAAAAAAAATACAAATTTTTTTTTTTACATATATTTAGTATATTTAAGGTAATATAGGATTTTTAAGTGATATTTGAAGTAGAATTGTAATTTAGCTCAATGGTAAAAGGGAAGGAAGGGAATTAAATGGTCTTGGGTTCAATTTTCAAACTCTTCACCTTTTATTTGTTTTATTATATCATTATTCCACATAATTATTTAAGGATTTCTTTGTATATTTTTAGTTTCTCTAAACTATTTCAATTATAAAATGTCATGTCATATTTAAATTTAATGTTTTCCTTCAATATTGATTTAAAATTAATTCTTCTTGATTTTTTCCTATATTTTTTTTGTTTCTTTCAACTATTTAACTAAAGATATCATAAATATATCACAATTTTAGTATTTATTCAATATTTTTTGTAAAAATCTTCTTAATAGGTATAAAAAAAATTTACGAATTTTTTTTAGCACCCCCTAGATTTGATCCTGGCTCCGCCACTGCTCCCAGTTAATCCATTTGGATAATACATCAACACACGATGCACACATTTACATCCACTTGCAACCTTTAAACAAATATTATGGCTGTATTTTTTTTTATTTTTTTTTGCAAAACACAACGAGTAAGAAATTCGCATAGGTTAAAAACGCTAAAATAATTTTATTTTGGAAAATATTTTATGATTGAGGTTCTTAACCTATGACATTAGGGCATAGGTTAAAAACCCGTTAATATAATTGTAGTTAGAGTATATTAATTAAAATGCCTAAAAATAAGGAGTATTAATATTAGATATAGATTCACAGTAGAACCTCTATAAATTAATAGGGTAGGGACCATGATATTTTATTAATTCATAGAGTTATTAATTAATGGATTTTTTTGGCAAGTGCCATTTTCATAAGGCCATTTTGCAAAATGTCTATTTTTATAATGCATTTTGCAAAATGTCCTAATATGACATTTTTACCTCTGCTCTTATTTTGAAAGCCCTACGTTTCATCCTCAAATCCAGTTTCAACCAAAATCAACCATGACGCCTCCCTACAACGGCTCCTTCCTCCGCCGCGGCCTCCCTACAGCCGAGCAACCATGGCGGCTCCGGCTATGGCGCTTCTGACTCGAAGCTGATTCCGTCTCTTCGGCTATAAAGACCAAGCTCCTGAAGCGAAATATTTCTATCAAATCGAGGTTAGTCTGGATCTTTCAACTGCTTCGATCTCGTCTTCAGATCAATCCGATTCACTCGGATTGAGAGGATTTTTGTGTTTCTTCTTATGATCTTGTCGCGTTCGCTTCCCTTCTCACACCTCGATCTGTCGGTTTTTACCCCCTGCTCAGCTATTTCGGGATTGTGTTGTGATCCGTCAAGCTTTGCTGTTGGCATAGATCTGTAAATCCTTCGGCCATGTTTTGGCGTATGGCAGGCTTATCGGCATCGTCTCTTGTGAGTCCAGCTCGCTACCTAGCTATGAATCGGATTTGTGTGCTACTCCGTATTTTCTAAGTCAAATTCTCCTATCATATTATGGTTTATTTGAATTATTGATTTTATGTGAATTGAGATAAACACTCGAATGATTTTGTTATTTGAGAACAAGTGTCATACATGCATTGTTATTAGAATCCCGATTCGGATCTTTAGAATCTTAAGATCCTACGATTCTACCTAGGGGCCCGATCCGGATCTATGTATAAGATCTTTTTTGTGTAGGATCTACAATGGGATCTTTAGAATCTTAATGGATCGATAGGATCTTACGATCCCACGCGATCCTAAAGATCCTATTTTTATTAACAATATGTATTTTTTAAACATTAGTTTTATTTACTTGGTTGATTTTAGAGTATTTAAATGTACACATTCATGTAAGGAACGTGAAAAATAGCTTAGAGACAATTGTTTTCGAGTCTTTTAACCAATATGACAATGTCTAAGGTCGTAAATGTAGATTTTTATGTCTTAAAATCAAAATATATTGTGTAACTAACATTTTTTTCCCTCATTCTAGAACCTTAAATTAAGTAACTTTGTTATATATATTTTTATTTTATTATTTAATTATATTTCGAGGATCTTACGATCCCCTAATGGGATCTTACGATCCGATCCACGGACCCTATTGTGATTCGATCCTAGAATCCCGATCATAATAACCGAATTAAATATTCTATGAAGTTTAAAGGAAGGATGGTATTCGTGATACGTACTGTAGCATTAATTATCATTGAATGTATAGTCTACATTAAAACATAAGGGTTGTTTGGTGTCATCTTACTAATAATTAACATATACGAGTTTTGGTTTGAATGATGCATGTTGTTATCACATATATACTCCGGTATATATTGTCACCATCGGTGTCACCAGAACATTAATAAAGGTGGTAATAGTGACCTCATAAAAAAACAGTGTAATCAATACTGTCACCAAAAGAACTATCGAGTGATATTAATGGTGTCACCAAGGTAAAAGAATAGTCAAGTGATCTTAGTAGTGTCACTAAGATAAAAAACGGTAAAAGAATGGTCAAGTGATATTAGTAGTGTCACCACTGTTGTCACCAAAAGAAAAAACCATAGGACAAGGGAAAGTGTTATTAGTAGTATCACCACAATTAAAATAAAAGTAATCATTACTGTCACCAAAAGAAAAAAACCCTAAGACAAGGGAAAATGTTATTAGTATTTTCATCAACAGATTCAATCACTTCTAAAGTGTTATTAGTGGTGTAACCGCCATAAAAATAGTGAAACAATTGTTGTCATCAGAGTAAAAAATCCTTGGATAAAGGGAGAAAAACATTATAGAGGCTAATCCTAACCAAAAGAAAATTTGGTGGTGTCACCGCCATAAAAACAGTGTCACCACAAATGTACAAAGTGGTGTCACCACTAGTGTAGCAAGGGAAATAATGGTAAAGTGTTATTAATAGTGTAACCAAGGAAAAATAGTGTCACCAGATTCACCATTGTTATCACAAAAGGAAAAACTCTAGAGTAAGGAAAAGCGTTATTAGTAGTGTCACCACCATTAAAATAAAAGCAACCACTACTGTCACCAAAAGAAAAAAAAACCTAGGACAAGAAAAAGTGTTATAAGCAGTGTCACCACAATTAAAAAAAAGTAATCATTATTGTCATCAAAAGAAAAAAAAACCCTAAAACAAGGTAAAATGTTGTTAGTAGTGTCACCGCAATAAAAAAAACAAAAATATGTAATCACTATTGTCACCAAAGGAAACTCTAGGACAAAGGAAAATGTTATTAGTAGTGTCACCACTCACCACAATAAAAAAAAATGTATCCACAGATGTCACCAAAGGAAAACGGTACTCCGTTAAGAGACTAATGACTAAGTGTGTTAATAGCGGTGTCACTAACACAAAAACAGGGTCAACTCGAGTGTACCAAGTGTTGTCACCACCAGTGTATCAAGAGAAACAATGATCAAGTGTTATTAGTCGTGTCAACAAGTAAAAACAGTGTAATCACTGCTGTCACCAAAAGAAAACTCTAGGACAAGGGAAGCAAAAACACTAAGGGGCTAATGTTAAGCAAAAGAATATTGTTGTGAGCTGAATCTGCCATGTTTTACAGTAACTTTTATAACGATTTTTGCATGCATTTCATTCATTTGGGCTAAGATAGTACAGAACCTATGTAGTTAATGTTTATTTGCCAAATTATGGAATCTACACCAGTTTCTGTTTAATTCGCAGAATTCGAGGCATTTTACAGCAATTCTACAGAAGGTCGAAAAAGCTCGGAAAACAGCTACAGAAGTCCAAGGTCAAAGCAGCAACTGGACCAGTCGAATCAAGCCGAGAAACCAGACTACTCGACCTCGAGTAGCCCCTAGTCGATCTAGACAAGTATAGCCGAGCACAGCCTTGTCGACAGAGCCTGATCGAGAGCCAGACCAGCCCAGCTCCGGAAGTCTACTCGATCTCGACAAGCCCTGGTCGAGATCGACGACGCCTCTGCACCACACCCGGAGTCGACAAGGAGAAGAGCTGACCGAGAAGCCGAGGACGAGAATCCGAGCACCACCCTACTTGATCTCGACGAACCCTTGTCGAGATCGACAAGCCACCCAGTGCCAATCCGAGTCCTTGCCGAGGAGGAGTTGCTCGACTAAGAAGACCACCACTCTACTCGATCTCGACAAGCAGTGGTCGAAATCGACGAAGGCCGGAGACCAGATCCAGGCCTGTCGAGTGGATCCACCCGAGAAGACCCAGTCGACATAGCCAGGCTACTCGACCTCGACGAGCCCTTGTCGACATCGACGAGCACCGTGAGCCAGAGTCCGAGCCTGTCGAGCAGAGAAGCCAGCCAAGACCAGTCGACCAGGATTCCTACTCGAGATCGACAAGGCTCTTGTCGAGATCGACCACGCTTCCAGAAGCTGTTCGACGCGGCTTGACGAATCCTACTCGGTTTTGCATTGCTTGGACGAGAAGATTGTCGATTCTATCCAAAACTATCAAGATCCATCATGAAGAGAAGGAATTCTATCCATAGAAGACTTTTAGATATATTTCCCTAATTTAGATTTAATTATGTTATAGCTTTTATTTATCTTTTAAGTCTTAGATAAAGTTTTAGATATAGATAGATATCTTCTTTCCTAGAATAGCTAGGGAATGAAGCCTATAAATAAAGCCCATGGGGCTCAGTTTTAATCATTCAATTTCAGTCAGAGACAAGTAGTTCCAAGGAGAAGTTTTAGGAGTTCGGAGGTTTTAGGGTTTTGGCGTTCAACGAGAGTTGGATCGCCGGGATTGTAAAGTCTTTTGAATTTAGTTTAATGCAAGTTGTTTTCTTTCAATCGATGATGTCTGAGTTTGCGATGAGGCGTGAGTAGTCCACCCACTTCTAGGGTTGGGGTGAGCCCGACGATAGCCATGCATATTTGAGGTAAAGATCAGACCTTTATCATGTTTTGAGCATTTTCCTACTTGTTTATGTGTTTATTACCCATCTAATGGAGATCCATGCTAACAACTTGGATTATAAACATACAATCGGTAGAGACAATTAGGGTTTCTTGAGAGAGTTGTCTAATTGTTGGAAAAGGCGAAAGCTTAATCCTTTAATGTGATTCACATGATTATTTGTTTGGTTCTACCTTATGCATGCTCGGTTATTGTCGTTGCAAACCCCAATCTTGGAAGTCTTTTTCACATTAAGTTTAGTTCAAATCCCAAAGCATTTGTTTTTACTTTCTTTCGTTTTCGTTTTACTTTCTGCCCTCGTCGACCTCGACCACACTCTGGTCGACCTCGACTACTGATCTTCGACCTAGAGTCGCCGTAGCTTACTTGTGCAGGAATCGACGAAGACCAACTCGACTTCGACAGGCCGTACTCGATCTCGAGTAGACCCTGGTCGAGATCGACCACCCTTTGCCGAGCTGTTGCGTTGTGTTCGACTGTCCGATCTTCTGTCGAGTAGCTGTACTCGAGATCTAGGACCCTGTTGTCGACTTCTGACCGTGAGATTCCGCTGCTACCTGGATCCGTTGACCAGCTTCCTCGTGGATCGATCCTGACTTCCCGCTGCTACATCAGGAGGAGGTCTTGTAATTATTTGCGTAGGCAGAATCTGGTTTGATTTATTTTAATATTTCATACTCGATTTCCTCCTACAACAAATTGGCGCCGTTGCCGGGGAAGCTATCATTCGCGCCTTAGGTAGTTAAATCTCACGTCTGCTTTGAGTTACTTTACATGTGTATGCGTTGTTCTGGTCAAACACCTGAGTTTGACGCCTTAGACGAACCGGAACGCCTTCTACACATCAGAGCTAAACTACAAAGAGCCATGGCGGCCGCTGAAACACAAGAACAACTGATTGCCAGGCTTACAAGGGAGCTAGCTGAAAAGGACACCGCTATTGCCACTGAGAGAGCAGGAAGGGAACAAGAAGCTGAACGTGCGAGGCAGCTGGCAAATGAGTTTGCCCAATATCCAACTACAGCAGAGGATTATATGCATCCAACTCTCGTCGTGCCTGAATCGGCGATTCTAATCCCTGAAAACTCTTTTGAAATTCGCACTCAGTTTCTTATAGAACTTAAAAAGAATGCTTTTCATGGAAGATTTAATGAGTGCCCTCTTGAACATATTACCAATTTTCATGACATGTGTCGTACTCTTGCTGAAGGTACAACTCTGGAATATGTCAAGATGAAAGCTTTCCGCTGGTCGCTCGCTGGACCTGCACTGAAGTGGCTAGAAGGACTGAAACCAAGATCCCTTACAACATGGGCACAAGTAGAGCAAGAGTTTCTCAACAAATTCTTCCCTCCCGCCAAGACAGCATTCCTCCGCCAAAAGATCACAGCTTTCAAACAAAAGCCTGGGGAGCCGCTAGCAAAGGCATGGGAAAGGTACAAGGAATTACTGCGATCTTGCCCTACTCATGGACAGCCACCCTACGTCATTCAGGAGATCTTCTTCAACTCTCTTGACCAAGTCACTAAGGACAGGATCAATCAGTACACTCGATATGAGTACCTGACAATGCCACCAATTGACGCATGGGGTGTGCTAGACAAACTCACGGCATATGACAACAAGTATGGGACTTCTGCAAACTATGATGAGAACGCCTGTGCTAGGCCAGCACCATCTATGCCACTCTATGAGCCTGCAAAGGAGATTGACCCAGATGTCAGGGAGCAGTTCTACAGGGACCAGAATCGCAAGCTCCTCAAGCAAGTCAAATATCTATCTGTCAACCAGCCTTGCATCGAATGCGGATCACAGAGGCACACCACTACTGAGTGCCCACACACTGAGCAAGTCAGAATGGCAGAGACACATGAGGAAGCAGCCTATGCTAGGGGTCCAAATCGCTATATGGGAGATCAAAGGTTCTATCAACCTCAGTGGAACCAAGGTCCTCCTAGGAATCCCCCACCCTACAGAGCCCCAGGACATCCAGAAAGGGATCAAAAGAAGGATGATCTGCAGCTGATCCTTGAGGAGATGCGTCGAAATCATGCACAGAACCTGCAGGCTACAAACACCATCAACAATCAGCTCCAGCATGTCAATACAAAATTTGTAGAGCTGGATATTTGGAAGAAGGGAATTGAGACTCAGATGGGACAAATCGCTGCACAGATCCCACGACCATCCGGACAACTTCCTGGGCAAACAGAGCCAAATCCTAAAGGGAAAACCGGACACGTCGCAGCCATCAAACTCAGGAGTGGGCATCAATTACACGAGCCAGAGGTCGGAAAACAGTAGAGCCAATCAGAACAACAACTCGATCTCGAGAAGCCTGTACTCGATGTCGACAAGACCGTGGTCGACCTCGTCGAGCCTCTACTCGACCAAGACCAGAAGCTGAGCTCGGACTCCGCTGCGCAGACCAGCAACCCGAGGTCGACAACCCAACTCGAGGTCGACAAACCTCTGGTCGATGTCGAGGAGCATCTGGCCGACGTCGACAACTCTGCAGCATCCCCGACAGTTGATCCGGCTTCGAAACAGAAAAAGCCACTTCCTTTCCCTTCTAAAACTCTTAAAGACCCCACTGCGGGCAGATTCAATAGATTTGTTAATATGTTGCAAGAGCTAAACTTTTCTATTCCTTTTACAGAAGCCCTGCAAGAGATGCCTGGATATGTCAAATTTCTGAAGGAAATCCTGAGCAAGAAGCGATCCATCTCGGAGATCGCAGGCGAATGCAAAGTACTCCACTTCCCTGAAAAGAGGCCTGACCCTGGTAAGTTTTCTGTTACTGTGGGTTTTGGACAATATAAATATGATTCTCTATGCGATTTAGGAGCAAGTGTGAGCATCATGCCTTTATCAATCTGGCGGAAAGTAAAAATAGGATGCATAGAACCTGTGGATGCCAAATTATACATGGCGAACAATACTGTGGTCATCCCTACAGGTATAGTTGAAAATGTCCCCGTCCAGGTTGGTAAATTCTTTGTTCCAGCGGATTTCCTTATCATTGACTGTGCTGAAGATCCTACTAGCCCTATTATTCCTGGTAGACCATTCTTAGCTACTGCAGATGCCCGAATTAGTGTCAAGAATAGGTCGCTCACCTTCACCATAGGCGATGAGGTTTTGGATTTCTCTTTTGGCCCTGCAAAGGAGGAAGTTTCATGGCTGGAGGTGAAAAGCATCAGCATCGACAGGACCAAGCAAACAGCGGAGGAAGGAGCCAAAACTGTACTCAAGGTCGACAAGCCCTACTCGACCTCGACAAGCGCTCTACTCGACCTCGACAAACCTTTGTCGATCTCGACCACCATCACTGAGCCAGAAACTTGCCAGGAGCCTAAGTATGGGGTCCCTGTACTCGATCTCGACCAGCAGTACTCGACATCGAGTAGACCCAAGCCCAAAGATTTCTGTTTTGGGTCCGAACAGGTAAGTGCAGGTATGAATTCTACTCCCCCTCAGTCCATAAGTAAAATTTTCAATGATTTAAAGGGAGCTAAGACACCATGGCGAAAGAATTTGCAGAAATTAAAGGCTACAAAGAAGAAGAAGAAAGGGAAAGGAGATGATGCAAGCAACCACCTGTCAGCTGAGCTTGCATACTACCATCAGGACCTAGATGATCCAGGAGAAGGGCCAAGCATGAGTGGGCCCCACAATAATGGTCCTCCTTGAGCACAAACGGAGAAGTCGGCCTAGCGACTCTAAAATCTAGAGCATGTATATAGACTTTATGAAATTTTGGGACTTTTTGGTTTTTGGTTTTTGTTTTTGTTTTTTTTAGGTTTTATGTCTTTTTAAGAACTTCATATGGATAGTCTTGTTTTTTGGTGAGGAATCTAACACTTGTAGGTCGGCAAGCATATAAAGATCGCGAAAAGTGGAATAAGAAGTCCCTGAAAACCAGTCAGAATCGACGAAGGCCAAGTCGACGACGACGATGAGGAGCAGCCTAGAAGTACTCGATCTCGAGTAGGCCAACTCGACATCGACAAGCCCAGACGCTCCTCGACTTCAGAAACCACTGGATGCAGACGAAGCTACTCGAGATCGAGTACCTTGTGCTCGAGATCGACCAGCAACTTACTCGACCTAGACTGATTTGTCTTCCTCGATGTGTTATCCTGTGAGTTCCTTCCTTTACTCTTGTTTTGATTTTATACAGTGGGGACACTATAATGTTTAAGTATGGGGTGGGGGAAGGGCTTACTTCATGCATTATTGCCATATTTGACATTATTTGTGCATATTGAGAATTTATTTCTTTGAATTGCTACATGGCTATTTTGGAATGCATTATTGATTTATGCGCTTATATGCATGTTTTCCAAAAATTTGAGAGAAATGACCCCCATTGAAAAATTTTGAAAAATGTCATGGAAGCTTATATTGAACTCGACGATGCAAAATTGGATTCATTAGAGATATAGCATGAAATTGCCTAGTAAAGGGAAGTCACAATGAAGTGCATTATTTTATTGAAAACCATGAAAGGAGTAAAATTTGATGTTGCTTTTGACATGTTGCATGATAAGAGGATGGAGGACTTTATATTTCCATACAATGCTCATTGTTGAAATCCTAGCCTTACCTATGCTTATGCATCACAAAAGCCATAATATGCCTTATTTCATATATTGCTCCACATGATCTAAATATTGCCCATTCTTTACCTTATTTCCTATCCGGGGATTATGTTGAGAATGATGTTACATTATGGAAATGTTATATGGTGTTTGTGACGTGTTGTTGTTATCATTATTGGAGTTTGGAAAGAAATTGTTTGAAATATATGGAAAATTTAATGAGTGAAAGAAAATCCGATCAAAGATCGACCCTGCTCGCTGAGATAATAGTTTGGCGAGATGGGACACCAGGTGAGGAGTCCGACGCACTAAGTATCCGGGGCCATTCATGACACCCATGTTTGCGACTCGCGAGAAGGCAGTGCTGAGGTTAGAGAGGTAAAAGCATTATTATTGAGAAAAAGCAATATGAAAGGTGATGAATCTCAAAGAGAAGGAATGTGGAAATTCAGTTTGGAAATACTCCATTTCCCCGGATCATTAGCACCACATTGCCAAAAATTGCCCACCTTTAGCCTTTTACCAATCTACTCCTTATTGAGCTTAAATTAAAGTCCTCTTGATTATTGTTGCTTTGTCACATAAAAATTATTTGTGCATAAACCTCCTTTTGTGAGTAGATGTTGCTCTTATATATTTGCACATGCATGGATCTGTGACACTAGTACCTTTTCGAGGATGGTAATTGATTGCAGGGTTATATAAAGAATGAATCTAATATGTTGAGAGTTTTGATTTCTTCCCCTGAATGACAAACAAAAGTATTGCTTGAGGACAAGCAAGCTTAAGTATGGGGTGTTTGTTGTGAGCTGAATCTGCCATGTTTTACAGTAACTTTTATAACGATTTCTGCATGCATTTCATTCATTTGGGCTAAGATAGTACAGAACCTATGTAGTTAATGTTTATTTGCCAAATTATGGAATCTACACCAGTTTCTGTTTAATTCGCAGAATTCGAGGCATTTTACAGCAATTCTACAGAAGGTCGGAAAAGCTCGGAAAACAGCTACAGAAGTCCAAGGTCAAAGCAGCAACTGAACCAGTCGAATCAAGCCGAGAAACCAGACTACTCGACCTCGAGTAGCCCCTAGTCGATCTAGACAAGTATAGCCGAGCACAGCCTTGTCGACAGAGCCTGATCGAGAGCCAGACCAGCCCAGCTCCGGAAGTCTACTCGATCTCGACAAGCCCTGGTCGAGATCGACGACGCCTCTGCACCACACCCGGAGTCGACAAGGAGAAGAGCTGACCGAGAAGCCGAGGACGAGAATCCGAGCACCACCCTACTCGATCTCGATGAACCCATAGCAATGGAGTTGAAGGACACATATGAGGTCTTTCTATGGGTTGTAATTGGCGCCGTTGTCGGGGAATCAAGTTTATTTCTTTATTTTGTGTAGTTATTAATATTTGTATATATATCTATCCCCGTCGTGGACCTATCTTACGGTTTGCGACACCTCGTTACTAATTATTTGCAATGGAGTTGAAGTTATGGCAATACCAAGGAGAATACTTTCACCACTACCTCGCAAGAGTGCAAGATTTAGTGGACGACCGTGCTTCACGGGGTATCCAAGATGATTTGAAAGAACAAGTACTTTGCGTTCAAGATGGCATGCTTCCCGAGATACGAGAATTCGCCCAATCTTTGAAAAACGAAGGCTTTTATGGTTTGGATTGGCCGGAATTGTGGGATATTTTCCTTTGTGTGGGTGACATGGCAAAGGTGGAAGAAGACTACAAGTTGGCATCCATGCCCTTACCTTTCAAACCAATGGCGGGCTAGATACATGAGGGAAGCCAAGACGCAAGCATCAATGGTTCAATCGAAGATGGAGAAGAGAGCCCGATGCCCCTTGACATGGAGTCTCATGAGTGCACGCTTGAGGAACCATGTATTTTGGCACCTACTCCACCAATATAAATCATCCCCAACGCACCTATTGAGGAACCAAGTCCGGAGCCGATTTCTGTGGCTTTTGAGAAAGGTAATGATATTTTTCACACTTTTGTACATTTTGGTGAATATGTAGATCCTTGGGAGCATTACTTCAACAAGCCACCATCGGAACTGTGTTGGTGGTACTACATACCCTCGGCAAGAAGTCATGCTCGAGCATATGAAGAGTTCGAGACCTTCTTCAACATCACATCATTTGACTTCGGCTTCTTTATATGTGGTGCTCGCCTACCTAGATGGTGTGCACCGGAGTTTGATTTGTTAAAGAGGGCATTAGCAATGTCCGAGTGAGTCTTGAATGCGCGAACAAATAAACCGTCGAGTCTATGACGATAAACAAGGACGCTTTTCGGGAGGCAACCCGAGGTAAGTTTTCCTAAATTAGTTATTTAAATTCCTAGTTATTTAATTAGTTTTATTGTTTAATAAATTAGAAATTTCCTAATTATTCTATATGGTAGATAGATGCTTTCGGATATTTTTGAGATAACCATGCAGGAAAAAAAAAAAGATCGAAGAATAGAGAATTTGGGCTCAATTCGCTGCCAGCGAATCATGATTCGCTACAGCGAGTCCAGCCGCCCAGATGTCACAGGAGCTGATTTCATCCGCTGCCAGCGAACCAAAACTCGCTGCTAGCGAATTCAGCAGTGATGCTCTGTGTCCGAAGCTAGCACTAGCCGCGCTTGCGGCTTGATCAACCGCGCTCATGGCTCATGCCCAATCTTCGCCCATTGTTGTCGCAACCCATCTTATTCATTCTTCGTTATCTTCATTCATCCGTGCTCGTTGTTCGTTAGTCTTCATCGTTGTTGTTCTTCATCATTCTTCTTCTAAGCTTCGTCATCTTTGCCATCAAAATTTTCCCACAATGTGAGTTATTCTTTACCCTTTTTCTCTCATATTTTTATGATTTGTTGTCTTTGATTTTCATTGAGGACAATGAAGAGTTTAAGTGTGGGGGAGGGTTGCATTCATATATTCATGCATTCATGTTTATTTTGTCTTTATTTTATTCATCGATTCATGTTTATTTTTTTTGTTAATTTATTGCATTGGAAAATGAAAAAAAAATTGAGAAAAAAAAAATCCAAAAAGAGCATGCATTGCATATATGTTTTATTCAAATACCCATCTTGCCTTAGTTTGTCCTTTATTTTATTTTTATGAGTTTGACCATATATGTTCCATAATATGATTGAATTGTCTAGCCTTGTCACATACTTGAGATGATTTTTAATGGAGCATGACTTGTTAGTTCAATTGAGCAAAGTATGATTCTTAGTCTTGGGCATTATTGAAATCCAACAAAACTTGTCCTAGTGAGAATTTTTGGCCTTATAGGGATTTTCATCATATTTATTCCCTTTTGCTTTGTTGTGTGATATTATACTCTCCTTATGCAATTACCTCTTGAGATTGACATTGTTATCTATATTTGAGGCCAAATTTATATGTCTATTGCTTATGAGTTTCAAATGACAGAGGCATGATTTTCTTAGCCATATTATTATCCATATCCACCCTACATATGTGTCCTTTGCTTGTTGCCAATTTGAGCCTTAGCCTTTTCTTTTAAGCTCCACAAAATTTATCCTAGCCGATGATAAGCCTTACCCTATCCGGGAATTTGGATTAGAGTTGGTAAATGATTGATCTAGTTGAGTGGAAAAGAAGATATTGTTAAGAGAGTTACAAGTTTGGACGAGTATGTAATTTTGGTTTTAGTCATCACATTGTGCATTATTGTTTTGGCTCTAAAGAAAAAAAAATTGAAAGAAAAAAAAAGAAAAAAAAAAGAAAGAAAAAAGATGAATAAAGAGCCTTTTATTTTCATTATGTATGTGAGAGTTGAAAAAATATGTATGGTTGAGTGAAAAGTTCTTTTGTTGAGTGTTTTGAGAGTGAAAGTTTGAGTTACTTTGGTTTTGGAAGTATTTGGTTTTTGATGTTCTTCCGGTTGTTCTTAGGGATCCCTTTTTCCCGGATTTTTAGCACCACAAGCCTAAATATTTTCTTACCTTAATTCCTTACCAAGCCTCATTACAACCTTGATAAAAGACCTCTTGATGTTTCTTATAAGTGATGGCATCCACGGTGGAGAATATGTGATATTTGTTTCAATTTCTATGTAGCTTTTTGCATTTTGGATTGAGTTGAGAGATACATTATTAAGCCTAAACACATGAGAGTGAGAGCAAACACATGATCCCGGTGAGGTTGGACTAGATGTGCCTTTGACTTTGAATCGCTTATATACTTGCTAGGATGTTAGCTTTCATGTTCATGGCTCCTCCACTTTGATGTTGCTTTTGACAAGGTTTGTGCTAGAAGATCATATTTGTGGTATGATGGTTTTGCTCTTGTATTTGTATTGCTTGAGGACAAGCAAAATGTTAAGTGTGGGGGAGTTTGATAAGGCATATTCCAATAGGCATTATAGGTTAGTTTAGGTGCATTTCATTGTCATATATTCATGTTTTAGTGTTAATTAGATTAGCATTCATTTTGTGGAAAAATTCGGAATCTACGCTATTTCGATGGTTTTATGTAGATTCGTAGATCTGAGGCGAAGAACATGAGGAACGGAGCTAAGGAAGGCTAAGGCGAGACTTGGGAGAGCTTAAGGAAGAAGTCACGAAGAGCATGGAACAACCTAAGGAGCAACGGAGTACGAAATCGAGGTCGAAGAGCGGAAACGAGGGCGAGTCGCGAAAGCTGTCCGCCCGGCGAGCTGAACTTGTAACGCACTTTCCGGAGGCCTCAGATGTCTGATCGACGCATATGAGCATGCGTTGGAAAGCTCTTTCGAAGATCTACGTGATGGTGTACTGTTGGATTTTCGCTGACAGCGAATAGCTTTCCGCTGCAGCGAATCAAGTCAGCAACAACATGCGCGAGAAGGTGGCTTGAGCATGACTCGCTGCCAGCTAATGGAATCTCACTGACAGCGAGTGGAGTCAGCAGGAGCATGTCCAGGAGCCAGCGAGTCGAGTCAGACCGGCCGACCAGGCAGCATTCGCTGCCAGCGACTGGACTCGCTGCAGCGAGCCACTCGCTGCCGCGGAAAAAGTCGCTGCCAGCGAGAATCACCAGGGCGACGGAGACTCGGCAACTCGCTCTAGCGGAAAGATGGGCTCGCGGCAGCGGGAGGAGCAGCTCGCGACAGCGGAAGATGTGATTCGCGACAGCGGAAACCTTCGCCGACAAGGGAACCGAGGAAGCTTGAAAATATTCTAAGGCATGGACATTCGCTGCTAGTGAGTGTGGTAGCGAGTGTGGTAGCGAAAATTCAACAGGAGCTTGATTGAGGCCATTCGCTGCCAGCGGAAATTTTCGCTGCCAGCGGAATCCGACGCTGAGTTAAATTAGGAAAGTTCTATCTTTTATCTAGTTTGTTTAGGAAGCTTTTATCTTTTATCTATCTTTTACCTTATTTATGGAAGACATTAGGCTTATAAATAGGATGTTTTAGGATTAGTTTAGGAATGAATTCCAAGTAGAGAAATCACCGTTGAAGAGAAGAAAGCTTAGGTAAGCCATGTTTGGCTAATTTTGTAGTTTTCGCCTACACTTTCGAGACTTGGTTGGTGGTTTGTGAGTTTCTAATATAAGTTATTTTTCCTCTATAATTCTTTCAACTTCTTTGTGTGATATTGATTATGTTATTGGTGTTATCTTGATTAGCTACCTTGATAATATTGATTTCATGCTAGGATTTAATACTTTCGTATTTGTGTTATTTCCGTAGTAGCACGCATAAGATTGTGGATTCCGTGTTTGAAACATGATTATGTAGGGAGTTGACATATATCTTAAACATTGATTTACCGTGTTTAATTGGTGTTATTTATATGCTCAAGTTCTTGGGACTATTTGCTATCTCTTTGTTAAATCTTGACCGTGTTAAGGTTGCATAGAGGTGTAAGGGATTAATTGGACTCGTAGGACTTTTAATCTATTTAAACCAAGACGAGAGGAATTCGTAGGAAAAGATAATAACTTGAAAAGGATTCGATGATCAATAAAACCAACCAAAGTCGAGAACTTGTAGGTGGAAAGGCTTTTCTTCTATCAT
Source organism: Persicaria maculosa (assembly GCA_963922045.1). Lineage (NCBI taxonomy): Eukaryota > Viridiplantae > Streptophyta > Magnoliopsida > Caryophyllales > Polygonaceae > Persicaria > Persicaria maculosa. The sequence continues at coordinate 16,452,354 of OY998258.1, forward strand.
TTATTTGCTTTTGTCAATATTATCTTCTTTTATTTTCATTCATAAAAATCGTTTCTTTTATATTGATAAATACACAATATTTAGAAATACTTGATTCTCTTGGGTTCGACCCCTTACTTGCATACTATACTAGTTTGTTTGTTTGGGAATTATTTTTGGCGAGGTGAATCAACGACTTTTCCCTCCGTCACTTGTCGAGATCGACAAGCCACCCAGTGCCAATCCGAGTCCTTGCCGAGGAGGAGTTGCTCGACTAAGAAGACCACCACTCTACTCGATCTCGACAAGCAGTGGTCGAGATCGACGAAGGCCGGAGACCAGATCCAGGCCTATCGAGTGGATCCACCCGAGGGTTCCCAGTCGACATAGCCAGGCTACTCGACCTCGACGAGCCCTTGTCGACATCGACGAGCACCGTGAGCCAGAGTCCGAGCCTGTCGAGCAGAGAAGCCAGCCAAGACCAGTCGACCAGGATTCCTACTCGAGATCGACAAGGCTCTTGCCGAGATCGACCACGCTTCCAGAAGCTGTTCGACGCGGCTTGACGAATCCTACTCAGTTTTGCATTGCTTGGACGAGAAGATTGTCGATTCTATCCAAAACTATCAAGATCCATCATGAAGAGAAGGAATTCTATCCATAGAAGACTTTTAGATATATTTCCCTAATTTAGATTTAATTATGTTATAGCTTTTATTTATCTTTTAAGTCTTAGATAAAGTTTTAGATATAGATAGATATCTTCTTTCCTAGAATAGCTAGGGAATGAAGCCTATAAATAAAGCCCATGGGGCTCAGTTTTAATCATTCAATTTCAGTCAGAGACGAGTAGTTCCAAGGAGAAGTTTTAGGAGTTCGGAGGTTTTAGGGTTTTGGCGTTCAACGAGAGTTGGATCGCCGGGATTGTAAAGTCTTTTGAATTTAGTTTAATGCAAGTTGTTTTCTTTCAATCGATGATGTCTGAGTTTGCGATGAGGCGTGAGTAGTCCACCCACTTCTAGGGTTGGGGCGAGCCCGACGATAGCCATGCATATTTGAGGTAAAGATCAGACCTTTATCATGTTTTGAGCATTTTCCTACTTGTTTATGTGTTTATTGCCCATCTAATGGAGATCCATGCTAACAAATTGGATTATAAACATACAATCGGTAGAGACAATTAGGGTTTCTTGAGAGATTTGTCTAATTGTTGGAAAAGGCGAAAGCTTAATCCTTTAATGTGATTCACATGATTATTTGTTTGGTTCTACCTTATGCATGCTCGGTTATTGTCGTTGCAAACCCCAATCTTGGAAGTCTTTTTCACATTAAGTTTAGTTCAAATCCCAAAGCATTTGTTTTTACTTTCTTTCGTTTTCGTTTTACTTTCTGCCCTCGTCGACCTCGACCACACTCTGGTCGACCTCGACTACTGATCTTCGACCTAGAGTCGCCGTAGCTTACTTGTGCAGGAATCGACGAAGACCAACTCGACTTCGACAGGCCGTACTCGATCTCGAGTAGACCCTGGTCGAGATCGACCACCCTTTGCCGAGCTGTTGCGCTGTGTTCGACTGTCCGATCTTCTGTCGAGTAGCTGTACTCGAGATCTAGGACCCTGTTGTCGACTTCTGACCGTGAGATTCCGCTGCTACCTTGATCCGCTGACCAGCTTCCTCGTGGGTCGATCCTGACTTCCCGCTGCTACATCAGGAGGAGGTCTTGTAATTATTTGCGTAGGCAGAATCTGGTTTGATTTATTTTAATATTTCATACTCGATTTCCTCCTACAACAAATATGTGGCGTTCAGAATATGTCATCACAAAGTTCAAATAAAAGTGTCACCACTGCTGTCACCAAAAGAAAATAAAGGAAGCACAAAGCCTAGAGAGGCTAATTTTAAGCAAAACAACTGCTGTCACCAAAGGAAAACCTTACGATAGTAAAAAGTGTTATTAGTGGTGTCACCACAATTTAAAAAAATGACATTGTTGCTGTCACCAAAGGAAAATACTAGGACAAGGGAAATATAAACCCTAGAGGGGCTAATGCTAAGCAAAACTATTGTTGTCACCAACGGAAAACCCTAGGATAAGTGTTATTAGTTGTGTCACCACCCTTGGTGACAACTTTTTTTTAATGATGACAGTGTCACCGCTTTTGTCACCAATAGTGTCACCGCTTTTATGGGGTCTATGTCACCACCCTTATCATATATCACTGTCACCACCCCTATCGTTGTCACCACTCATCGTTGTCACCACCCTTATCGCTGTCACCATGCTTATCACTGTCACCACCCTTATCATTGGTCACTGTCACCACCCTTATCACTGTCACCACCGTTATCACTAACAACTTCTTTTGGTGACACCTTTGTTTTTAGTTTTTTATGAAATCACTGTGGTGACACTGTCGGTGGTGACACATGCGAGAACTGTGATAGATTTTTTTTATTTACAGGATCACTGTCACCACCCTTATTACTATCATTGGTGACACTATTAGTGACACATTTAGTGATAACTTTTCTTTGGGTGACACATTTAGTGACAACTTTTCTTTGGGTGACAATGACATTTATGTTTTAGAGGTTTTTTACCAGAACATCGTCACCAATAGTGTCAACAGTGTCACCGGGGTGACACTGTTAGTGACAGATGTGGGGTGCTCAGCTGATTACAATGCCTAATCTCCTAATGAATTCTCCCAAAAACGTAACCTAACTTGGACCAAATTTAAGCATTCTAATTTCACATTAAAAGTTAACCATTTATTTTTACATAGAAGACTAAAGAAAGACAATTGACTAATTGCACCCAAACTCATCAGTCATCAGAATTCAAAACTTTAAAGTAATCGACAAGTAGTTGGGGCCACTTACGCCTCCATCTCCTCCATCACAATTGAAATAATTGCACCCAAACTCATCAGACTAAAGAAAGACAAATTAAGCATTATATGGATGAGCTTACACATCCATCTTCTAAATTTGGTGTGCGGTGTGACAGTGGTACCGCTTCTTCTTGCCAGTAGTTGGGGCTGGATCTTGTTCCAGGGGTATGTCGAGTTCGTTGCCAAAGGCCATGGCGTCGCCGACTTCGAGGTCTAGATGGTCTCCGCCTGACAAGCTCTCCAAGTCATCCTTTCCGCCTCGCAATCCCAACAACCCGCCCTCTTCCTTCTGCGCGTATACAAACATAATCAATAATCAATTATTCAGATTAAAGGAAACCCTAATTAAAATATAATATCCTAAAACACTGATTTTATCCTTAAAACAACAGAGAATTCAGATCCGCTTCTTGTTACTCTTTAAGTTTCATATTTCCAGATCTTCGATCAGAAATCCAGATCGAAAATTAGTATCAAAAAACAATACGACATCCAGATAGGAGAAATCAACCCTCAAGGCATTCAATCAACATCAGTCAATCAACATCTCCAGATCGCTTCAGCCTCCTATTGATCCATGGAATTTGACTCAGATTTGATGCCCTTGCTCAGATCTGGGCTTGAAATTGAGTGATTGCTCTGAGTTCTAGTCATCCATGGCATCTACTGATTGGAGCTTGGATCTGGCGCCATTGGAGCTCGGATCCGGCAGCAGAGGTTGTGCAGCGGTGACTTTCCCAGAGCGGCGGTGGAAGAAGCGCTAGGCCAGTGGCTCGATTCCTCGTTCAATGTTTGATCTCTCCTTCGGTGGTCACAAATTATGAAGGGAAGGGTTTAATGGAAGTGCAACGTATATGACGTATTGCAATTGGGGAGAAAGGGTTGAATTATAAGGCAGGGACAAAACGGGGTTTTCAAAATTTTTTAGGACATTTAGCAAAAACTGATTTTAAGTGGACATTTTGCAAAAAGGGGTTGGCAAAATGGACATTTAGCCAAATTTCTTCTTAATTAATTGACAAAGTAATATTTATTATAATTTAAAGAGTGATGCATGTTCAAATTAAACATCCGGAGAGTTTAAAAGAAATTGTGGCTACAATCCTTGATACTAGTGCTGACGATGATGTTGAAAACGATATATTGGAAACCAATTACGAGGACAGATCCTTGGTGCAGTTTGAGAATACACCACTAAAAATGTTAAATGCGATAAGGAAAGTTAGAGATGAGCTCTAAGTAGACTTAAGTTTTAAGGGGGAAAAAACAATATATACTAGAATTGTATTTTACTAAATTGTCTTAGTTTTTTTAGTTATTTCTATGTAATTTTTATATAATTATTAATTTATGATATTTTTGAGTCCTTATCTACATTTTGGTTTAAAAAAAATATATTATCTTATTGAAGTTCATTAAATTTTCCACTGACCCAAGTCGGGACCGATGAAAATTATTAATTCAAAGAGTTTATTAATTTATCGAGTATTAATTAAGGAGGCTCGATTGTAATATAATACCAGTATATATATTTCATGCGCCAATGGCGTGTAACATAATGATAAAATATTCAAATTTAAAAAATATCTTAATAACCATAACTTATTATTTTATTTTTATTGATCATAATTTGTTATTAGTAGATGATTTTTTAAATCCTGCTATACGTGTATCAATTCATTTATACTGAGAACCAAGTGAATTATTTTTAGATATTATGTATTCTCTTATTAAATGCAAATATACAATAAATGTTGAAAATAGTAAACAAAGTTTTATACAAAGAAAGTCGAGATTATCTCACCAAGTAATTAATGTAAAGAAAAATACAATTACAAGCACACAATAATAGTATGTAATTATAACATTGTGAGAAAACCCAAAAGATCAACATCAAAGTATTATAATCAAACTCAAGATATTGCACATCAAGTATAAGGCACAACCCCCACTTTGAGTTTGTATATATATATATATATATATATATATATATATATATATATATATATATATATATATATATATATATATATATATATATATGATTTTATATGTGAATAAGACATGAGGAATGGAATTAATTAAATTGGTGGCAATTAGCATGTATAATTCAAAAAAATTATGAAGATACATACATGCATATGTAATGACATTTTGTACGAGATGCACATAAAAATTGAAATTATTAAATTGTGGAATTTGTTTCCTTCTCAAAAGTTCCCCTTTTTTTAAAATTGTAAGATTACGATGGCTCATAATGAATATTTTGATCGTAGATATATTATAATTCGCATCAACATTTGTAAATATTTTTGCAAATAATATTTAAAATATGACTACATCATTCAAAGCTAGTTATTTAAATGCGTAGTATATGAATTCCCTAGCTGCTTTAACAACCGCTCTAAGCCATTGCTTTGGAAAATAAGGGCAACATCGAATCCCTATAGACTATATCCTAGCCCCAAAAAACCCTAAGGGCGCCGGAGCCAGGCAAACTATGAGCTTGTGCAAAGGGAACATGGTTGGTTTGATGCCCGCTTTGCTTCAAAGGGAAGATGCTTGTGGAAAGGGAAGGTGTGGGATGACCTGAAGAAGGTGTTACTGAAGTGGTATCCTACTTTTGATCCCGTCACTGCTTACGTGACACACCTCGACATCTGGGTAAGAATCCCTAAACTTCCTATGGAGTACATGTGCCGTGAGGCTCTTCTGGAAATCCTGACTGAATTCAATGGTGGCACTCTCATTCGTCTTGATAAGCTTTCCCATCAGCATATTCGTTTGGATTACACTCGCTTTTGTGCCAATGTGGATTTCAATTATCTTTGTGGCTTGATCTCGGTCCTTGATAAGGATAGCCTTCCTCTTGAGCTTCGTATGTACGATGAGGATTTCCCCATTGGTTGTGGGTTCTGTGGGGATCTTCTCCATGTTTATGAGGATTTTCCAGATAGGATTGTTTTTGAGAAACCTCTTAGCGAGGTGGTGATTTGGGATACCCCGGCTGTTAAGGTTGATCCCGCTGAGGCGGGGTGGACCCGTCTGTCCAAGAAGGGGGCTCCGGCTGAATCCTCAAGTAGAAACTTGAGCCACAAGCCTTACATGATGGGTATGGCCTTCATCAAGGTTAGGTTTGCTCCTTATTCAAGAACTTTTGTCGGTGTCTGCAGCCCTTCAAAGAATGATGCTCACTTGGGCCCGACTAAGGCTTTGCCGCCTAGAGCTGACTTGGGGCTCCCTACTTCTGATGACGATACCTTAGGGTGGTGCAAGGAAGCCGTGGGTGCGCTTGCTACTGCTATTGACTTGCCGATTGCTACTAGCCAGGTAAATTTTGAGCCGGTTATGAAAATTCACCTGCCGGCTCCATTGGTGGATCCTGCGACGGGTCGTTCGGTGATTATTCCCCCCAATGAGGAGTCGTACGTCGACACTCACAACATGAGTCCGTCCCAGTCGCAAATCCGCCGATTCAAGCAATTAGGCATCCACTCCACTGGTGGTTCAACCGTTGCGGGTAAGCGGCTTAGCAACAAGCTTATGGATGACTCTGCGTCATCCATTCCGAAGAAGCGCAAGAATTGATCATGATGATACAACCCCCTTGTGTTGTCCGAGACTAGTGTGTTGGGTTTAAGCTGGTTTTTGGGTTCCCATCCCGGTCTTTTGGCTTTTGGTTACCTTGTGGGGGTGTCTTCCAACTGTTTTTATCCTACTGCTACATAGTCTTTAAAAAGGTAGTCTTTTTGTGCATTTGTATTGAGCTTTGGGCTTATTTTGTTATCAATTTTAATCTATATAAACTTTCTCTCGCCTATGTCTGGATTGATTACCATGTTTGCTTTATTTTGGTAGTTTTTACCCTCCCTTTGCTTTCGAGGTACTCTCGGGTGTGCTATTCTTATTGCAGATTCGGTCTTGTCAACCTCCCTGGATGCTGGTGTTGCGTGTTTGCAGCGGGAGATGCCTGTTGCTGCTCGCCTCTCCCTTGGTTGCTTCTCACTATCGATTTGCCAAGACGCCGCCCTCCTTCTCTAGTCCTCTGCCTATTGCCTTTGCAAGAACTCCCTTCTTGGAGGTTGTTTTATTGGCGTGGTTTGGGTCTTGTTCGGACTGTAATGACTTACTCCCTGCTAGTTTTATACCTTTCAATTGTATCTCTTGGTTCGTTTGGGAGCTATTTGTTTTGCCATCCCATATGCTTGTAATCTTGTCTATTTTTCCAACTCAGTTTACATCTTCCACTATATTTAGATCTACAGATCTTGGGGTCCCCCCCCCCCCCCATTCTAGACATCCTAGACATTAAGGTCACACAAGACCAACTCGCTCCCACCATTAGCTGCTTACTAAGACAACTTGACACTCCAATGCCCTATTTGGTGTCTCATACAACATTTTATATATTCAAGAACATGTTTTATCTTCGGTATATATCTTCCATACATTGCTTAGATACATTACTTTGGATCACAATTGAATTTGGACCAAATATTTTCTTCAATCGAACTATCCTCTCATTGGCTAGTTTCATTCAGATAGAGCAAGTCGGTCCTAGATTAGTACAAACAGTTTGCCTTCAAAGGTTTTTATGAATATATGCACTTGGAACTCACTCGGCATCCGGAGCCGTAATTTCTGGACTAATGTAGATATTTTCTGTCAAAATAATAATATCAACGTACTGGCCCTTTTAGAAACTAAAAATGATAAGGTTCCTGCCGAAAGCACTCTACGTAAATGTGGCTTCTCTAACGTTGCATTTGATCCGACAATCATATTTTCTGGGGGGATTTGTCTCCTGTGGAAAGATATCCCTGCCTCACAAGGATCCATTGAACTAATTTCGGTTCATCACCGATTCATTCACTTTAACTACTCGGACTACGCGTCTCAGCGGTGTTTTGTTGTTCTTGTGGTCTATGCTCCACCGGATGAGCGTCGCAAATCAGCCTTCTGGGAAATGATCTCCCTTTACATACAGTCACTTATTATTCCACTCTGTATTATGGGAGACCTTAATGAAATAACAACCCCAACTGACAAACTTGGCGGAGCCTATCCCTCGTCGACGCGTTTCACGCGTCTGCTAGATTTAAAGAATAGACTATTACTCCTAGAAGTACCAACTAACGGTGGTCAGTTTACCTGGCAACGTAAATCCAAAGATGTGGTCATTTGCCTGGGAAAACTTGATCGTCTACTAATCCACACGGACATGCTTACCATTTTCGACCCACTCCGTACACAGATCCATCATTTTACTAGATCTGATCATGCGCCGATCTCCACAGATTTTCGTCACAACATTTAGCCAAAGAATAGGCCTTTCAAGTTCAAATTGGCTTGGGCCGCGAGGGCTGATTACAGAAACTTAGTTTTGCAAGCCTGGAGAGCAAACCCACAAGGTTCCTTGATGTTTAAATTACTTCAAAAGGCAAAAGTCCTTAAAAAACTTTCCAAAATATGGCATAAGAATAATGTACGTAATATTCATAACCAAATACTTGTAACGGACCAAAAGCTCCTGAAATACAGGCATCTATCATCTCAAACTAAAACATCAAAGGTGTTCAAATCCTAAAATAATTACTCAACAAGAGAGAACGTATGCTCGATTTTCACCGTCGCTATTGGAGCCAGCGGGCCAAAGTAAAACATACCAAACTTAACGACTCCAATTCTGGCTATTTTCATAAGATAGCAACTCCTAAAAGAGGCAGAAAATGATCAAGTCTATCCTACTCCCCGGTGGGGAGTCCACATCCGATTTCCATACAATCCGAGAAGTATTTGTCCGAGACTTCAAAGCTCGGTTCAGAGCCTCATCGGCCCCTGTTTCGGATCTGTCTCCGGACCTAGCGGTCATTCCACCCTTAGTTTCACAAGTAGACAACGATATGCTATCGGTACCTGTAACAAACAATGAGATCAAAGCGGCTATGTTTTCCATGGGCCCGGAAAAGGCTCCGGACCCTGATGGTTTCCCAGCTGGTTTCTACCAAAAGTTATGGCCTACAGTAGGTCCTTTTGTAATTAAAGCCGTCAAAGCTTTCTTCACCAGTGGCAGGATACTGCGTCAGATAAACCATACTTTTATTACTCTTCTACCGAAATGTGATGACCCGTCTGCAGTAAACCACTATAGATCTATCGGTTTATGTTCTACAATTTATAAAATCATAGCTAAAGTAATTTCAGCACGGTTAACAAGAATTTTCGACAAACTAATTCACCCCCTCCAAGGAGCTTTCACGAAAGGGAGATCTATCCAGGACAATATCATGATTGCTCATGAAGCTTTGCATTCGTTTCGGCTAAAGAAAGGCAAAATGGGTATGGCTGCGATTAAATTAGATATGGAAAAGGCTTACGATCGCATCGAATGCCCTTTCTGTTCCAAGTATTATCAAAGTTGGGGTTCAACGACCTTTTTATTGATGGAATAAAGGAATGTGTCTCAACCGTATCCTACTCGGCCCTCGTTAATGATTAACCAACCACGGCATTTCAACCAACTGGAGGTTTGAGACAAGGAGACCCCCTCTCCCCTTTTCTCTTTATTTTAGCTTATGATGTATTAGCACGGACACTACATAGCCAAGGGCTAGCTAGTAAGGACCTTGGTATCACTTTCGGTAACCCGGGTATCAAGGTTCCTTTCCTAGGGTTTGCTGATGACATTCTTATTTTCTGCAAAGCTTCCCATTCGGCATGCACATTTGTAATGTCCATCTTAGATAGATACTGCTTAATTTCGGGTCAAAAGGTGAATCTGCATAAATCTAGCTTCCAAGCATCTCCTAATACGACTGCTACCGCCATTGCGTCTACTATTGCAGTGCTTGGTATTCCTCAGGAAAACAATTTCGACAAATCTTTGGGCTGCCCAGTCGTTAACGGTAGGACCAAAGGGGACACTTTCGCGGATGTGGTTCTCAAGACCAGGAACCAACTCACTAAGTGGAAAGCCTCGAATCTATCTGCCGAAGGGCGACGGGTGCTGATCAAAGCAAATCTTAGTGCCAAACCGCTTTTCCTTGTGCAAGCCTTCCTGCTTTTTTCTCATATCCTCCATGAACTTGAAAAAGTGTATAGACAAATTTTTTTGGAACAAAACCTCTAAAGCCCCACCGCTAATTAGCTGGGACAAATTCTGTTCGGATACAATGAAAGGTGGTTTGGGGATTCATAAGGCGGAGTCTATGAATATAGCTCTCCAGATGAAGCTTCTTTGGAAAATTATTTTTGAACCAGACAATATCTGGGTTCGCGTTATCTCACAAAAATATCTTAAAGGCAATGACCTATTCAGTTATAAAAAAAAAAGGTCACACCTCGTGGCAATGGTCCCGCCTCATGACCATCAGGCCTCAGTTCCTTCCCGCTCTTCAGTGGCGGGTCGAAAATGGGGAAACCATTGATTTCTGGTCCCATAACTGGGCCTTCCAGAAGCCGTTGAGTTCCAAAACTCTGAGACCCATCCCGGATACTCTCAAGGGCGTTTCGATAGCTCACTTCATCACCAACCGTTAGTGGAACAAAACAGTAATGACCGACTCATTATTAGATATTCTGAAACAATAAGACATTGACCACATCATGAGTCTAACTTTGCCAACTAACCCGATCACGGATCCTCTTTATTGGGGCCCCAGAACCAATGGCTGGTTCTCAACCGCCTCTGCAAATTCCTTCTTATCAGAAAACACCGGGCTGCCAGATTACAACTGCGGTTGGATCTGGTGTCTTGATGTGCCCCCAAAGGTGCGACACTTCCTATGGAAACTCTCCCGTGATGGTTTACCGACTAAAATCAAGTTATTGAAGTCGCACGTGGCGGTCCCTGCTGGGTGCGTTTTCTGTGGCAACACAAATGAGTCGGGTGATCACCTTCTTTTTAGATGCCCTATGGCTACTGATTTGCTTAAACCTTCACGGATCCACATTCCGGGACATATCACTGCTTCTGTCGGCATGGGCCATGTGATTCAACTTACTGCGATTAAATGTGCGATTGAGACCATCAAATTTGTCGCTTTAGCCTCAGCAGGGTGGGCCATGTGGTTCTTTACGAACCAACTCGTTTTTTACCAGATTAACAAAGTAACTATCAATGGGATATTGTTGTTCCACAGCACGAATACACATTGATGGAAACAGTCTAAGCTTTTAGACGACGATCCGACTAGACCGTTAATCCCCCATTGCCGTTTTCAGAGCAGTACTTCTAACCAGATTATTAAGGGTAGGGTTCTGTCTTCCAGGGCTAAGGATCGAACTGGGAAATGGGACAAACCTCCCCCAAATCCCTATAAGCTCAATTTCGATGCTTCGGTCCTACCGTGTGGCAAATCCTCTTATGGTTTTATCATTCGTGACTCTGATGACTTAGGTGTCACTGCTGGCAGGTCAGCTTGCACCAATACCTCGGTCATTTACGCCGAAAATCTCGGACTTAGAATGGGTTTGCTACGAGCAAAAGAGTTGCAACTATCTACTCTTCTGATCGAAGGAGATAACTTACTAGTGATAAACGCGCTACTGGGGGACAGGAAATGCCCCTGGACAATAGAGATGCTACAAGCTGATATTATGTCTGATATCTCGTCCTTTAATTATGTTGCTATTCGTTATATTTTAAGGAATCCAATGTTGTGGCTGACTACCTTGCTCGTAGTGCCCATGCATCCCCTGCCGACGAGGACTGTGAGGATGATCCAGAACTGCTTGTTCTCGTCCATAAGGATGAACTAGGAAGGGCTTCTGTTGCGGCCGACCCGACCTAATTATTATCTTGCGTAAAAAAAGCGTAGTATATTATTTCCATTAAATAAATATCTCTTTGGAAGCATAAATTGATATATATTGATAGAAATTATAGGTGTAATTAAGTGTAACATAATTGAAAAGATTTAGTGTTGTGAATTGAAAATAAAAATAAAAATTATAAATATGAAATTTTATTGGACGATCGAGAGGCCTGGATGGCTAGAAGTATGGAGAATGTGCCACATCATCTTTTTGTCTTCTCTAATGATAGTTAGTTATTAGTGTAATACCCGCGCTTAAAGACGTGTGATTTGTTTAAAATATTATTCGATTATATATTTGATTCGTACATAATTCTATATATTTATATACTTATTTACAAATGAAAAAATTGCATAACATAATCGTTTTGAATTTATAAATTAGTTTGAAAAAGATACAATATACTTAATAAAAAAATGAGAAAATGATTTAATAAGATAAAGTGGTAATAAACTCAACCACACCATAGTTTGAAATACATACATAACTATTATTATCACTACTACACAACTAAAAGGGAAAACATAATTAGCTAACATATAAACATATAATGATAATTGAAATGATTCATTCAAAATTTAATTTTAACATAATAAAAAATAATGAAGCCGATTCAATTACAATTCACTTTCAACAAAATAAAAAATATTAACCTTTACACTAAATTTAAACTATGTAAAAATCACTGATTCATTTATAATTCAATTTTAGCATTATAAAAAAATTAAATCGATTCAATTACAATTCACTTTTAACACAATAAATAAATATTAAACTTATTGTAAAGTAAAAATTATCGATTCAGTAACAATTAAATTGATTGGTAAAAAAAAGTCGGATGACTTTTTGAACACATAAGTTATATAATGATGGTACAATAATTGAGGTGAAGAAGAGCAAGAATGAAATTCTATGGTCCGAGAGCATATCTCGGCTTGGGTAAATTGATTGAAAGCGTGTTCTTGAGAATGGATTATCGGACATTACATAGTTGCGTAAATGGCTCCAATATGTATATCCACATTAAGAATAAATATATTTGAAAAATAAAATCAAATAATATGATCACACAGTTTCGTTTAATAATCCATTATACGGGGAAAGAGAATATTTTAATATGCGTATTTTCATATTTTTAATATTATGATATTTCGTAATAAATATTCGTTGTACGTAGACAATGTGGGGAAGATTCTTACCGTCAAGATTCTAATAGAATTAGTAATATTAATAGAAGATATGTTATAGATAGATTATAGATGATAGATATAAAGATTTAAATATAGATTAATATTAGAATTACATTTAATTAAATAATTTGAATTAAACCTATTGGTTAATTAATGAATTAAAAATAAAGTAAAAATATGATTGATTTAAAGAGAAAAAAATAATAATAGAAAAAAAATAGAATTGGTAAAAAAAACTACAATTAATATGATATTGATACATCATATAACAAAATTTTGAATTAATATACGAGTAATATTTAGATTAAAAATTCAGAAATCTTAATTTTAAACCCGCTCCGGCGCTCCCTAGTCGGTCGTGGCGGCTTTCACTTCAGAACGTGTATTGCCCTAAATTTTAAATTTTGAGAAAATACTCCGTCCGAAGCAGCCGCCAAATCCAAAATCCAAATTGAAATTCCAATTTTTCGAACACAAAATCAAACCAAACGGCACCGAAGTTTTCACAAACTCACCCAAATAATCCAATCTTCCCTTTCCCGCCTTATTAAAACCCCGAATCCCCCAATTTCTTCCCTCCCCAAAATTTCCCACTTCCCACATTTTCTTCCTTCAAATCAACACTTGAAAGTTGAATCTCCCCCATTCCAAAATCCCTCCAACTCAATCTCAATCCCAATTTAATCTCCATCCACCCCCTCTTCACCTGCAATCTCCATCTTACAGATTGAGATGTCGAGTTCCAAAATCCAGAGCTTACCTCCTCTCAAACGATTCCGCCTTCTCCACCAGCAAGAGTCCGATGATTTCTCATCATCCCAACTCCCAGCGAAGAAGCGCAAAGAACCCAGAAATTACCCCTCTCAGATCCCTCCACCTGATTCCTTGCTCCCCGCCAAGAAAAGGGTCTGGGCTCTCCCACCCGATATAGATCTAAACCTCGAATACACTCCGACGCTTCCCCACAACCCCCAATCCCAGCCCCCAGATCCCAAATCCACTGAAAGCGAACCCGAAGAGGCGGCAGCGGTGGAGGAGGAAGACGATGGGATCGTCTGTGCAGTTTGCGAGAGCACCGACGGGGACCCATCCGATCCAATCGTCTTCTGCGACGGCTGCGATCTGATGGTCCACGCCTCCTGCTACGGAAACCCGCTAATCCAAGACATCCCGGAAGGCGACTGGTTCTGCGCCAAATGCCTTGCAGCAACAGCCCATCAAAAAGCCGAAAGCTGCTGCCTTTGTCCTGTCACCGGGGGAGCTCTGAAGCCCACCAGCAATGGCCGGTGGGCCCATCTGGTGTGTGCCCTTTATGTCCCAGAGGTCTTCTTTGTAGACCCAGTTGGGAGGGAGGCTATAGATTGCTCCAAAGTCCCAATTAAGAGATACAAGGAGGTTTGCTATGTGTGCAGTGGCTCAAATGGGTGTGCAATTGAGTGCTCTGAGTCCAAATGTGAGCTTAATTTCCATGTCACCTGTGGGTTGAATGAAGGCCTTTGTATTGAGTACAGAGAGGGGAGGAGTAGCAAGGGTGCTGGCATTGTTGCTGGGTTCTGCAAGGAACACACTGAGCTTTGGAAGAAGGTAAAAATTGGTTTCTGATTTGATGTTGTTTTTTCTTATCTGATTTTTGTTATCTAATGTTTTACTGTTTCATTGTTTTTTTTGGGTGTTCAGCAACAACAAACAGGCAAGTTCAAGATTGTGGCCAGAGATGAGTAGAAGTAGCAATTTGTGTTGTGTAATTTGGTTCAGTAGTTGGGTTGTGATGGTTGGTATTGTAGGTTAGGGATTTTCAAGATTTTAGCTTTGAGTGATAGTAGTGGCATAGTTTTATTAGTCTCACTAATTGTGTTTTTAGTAGGCATTGTTAGTATGTGACTATGTGTAGTCTTGATTATCTGAGAATCTATAATACTTTATTTTTCTGCCTGAGATTGATGATGCACCATATCCGGTTTAGGTTGTTGATCAAATTGGTACCAGTTTGGTCTCTAATAGTGTTTGTTTCTGTAAGTTCCTATAATTGCCATATGCAAATGATAATGCGATTTTGGAGCGATTTCCATGACAGTTTCTCAGGTGATTTCTCATGCTATGTTACTGTATTCTCCCTATCCTCACTTTCATCCTGTGTAAGTGTTTGTGACTCTGTGTCCTCAGTGTTTGAGCTAAGTCCTCCTGGGAAAATAGGGAATATGTATGTCCAACTTGGGAAAATAGGGAAAAATACATCCAAGTCCAGGTGTGTTCTAGTCCAATTTTGGACCTACGCCCACCCTTATTACTGTAGTTTAAAAATAAAATTAAACGGGAGTTAATACTTAGATTCGATCATCCCCAACTACACAATTACTTTGAACATTGTTTTCTTTATAATTTTTTATTTATTTGCGAATCGATTCACTTATAATAACATTTGTTTAAGAAAAATTGAATAAAGAGGAAGATAGAAAAGCTGGAGAATAAAGAAGAAAAGCACACAATTAACTTTAGCTCGTATGCTTTAATTTAAAAAAAAAAAATAAAAAAATCCATAAAGAAGAAAACTTTAGATTGTAGAGAGATTCGGTCACAGCTCAGTGTGTACAGCTCCCACTTTTATTCCTCGCCGGCTGAGTTATGTCTATATCCTAAATATAATCCCCCACCCCTTTCTCCGTTTGGGTTTTTATTTCTCAGTCAAACCTTTGGACCGATCGATCCCAACACTAATTGCTATGGAAGACGACGGTCATGATCCTGAAGCAACCCCAAACAACCACCCCCACCTCCACAGAGTGCCTGATAATTACATCCCCCCCGGTGACAACAACCACCTCCCTAACATGTCTGCCGACATGGACAACGTCCCCTCTGGCCCCTTCCGCCTCCCCCCAAATAGGATGGCCGACATCGACAACCCCTCCGGCCGCCACCACCCCCAAACTCCTAGAATGGGAGGTATGGACAACCCCTCCGGCCGCCACCACCTCCCCCCAAACCCTAGGATGGGGGAGATGGACAACCCCTCCGGTCGCCACCACCTGATCCCCGGCCCAACCCTTAGGATGGCCGGCATGGGAAACCCCTTCGACCATAACAACGATATCAGCCACGGGAAACAGGGCCAGTTCTACCCACAACAACCACCTCCCGTAGACGGCTTTCCCTTGCCCCAAGGCAAACCCAGCCACCGCCACCGCCGCCATCATACCCACTCCCCTCCTCCGTACGGTCAAGGAGGTAGCTCCTCCTCAAAGGCAGGAGCGTTCGCCTCCATCGCCACCCTTGCCATCCTCGTCGGCCTCACAGCCCTCATCCTCTACCTCGTCTACCGCCCCAACACACCTCACTTCACCGTCGTAGCAGCCTCCATCTACCTCCTCAACACAACCACCCCCGCCACCTTCGTCCCACCACCGACGGCATCCTTCCTAGCCACCTCGATGCAGTTCACGGTGGTGAGCCGAAACCCCAACCGGCGCACCTCCCTCCACTACGACCACCTGAGGGCCCAAGTGTACTACCGGGGTCAGGACATCACTCCTCCCACGGAGCTGCCGCCTCTCTGCCACGGGCACCGTAGCACGGTGGTGTTCTCACCGATCCTAGGGGGAGGGGAGGCGATGCCGGTGGCTCCCGGGGTGGTGGAGGGGCTGGTGGCGGACGAGGCGTACGGGATGTTGGGGCTGAGGCTGGTGGTGATGGGGAGGGTGAGGTACAAGGCCGGGTTCATATGGACGGCACACTACGGGGTGTATGTGGGCTGTGACCTCTTAGTTGGAGTAAAGAAGGAGGTTGTAGGGGCAGTCCCCTTGCTTGCCAACCACGACTGCAAGGTCGACATGTAATCTTTACCTTTTGAAATTAAACTCAAAATCATATTTCAATTATGTAAGTTGATAATGTTTTTATTATTTACATTAAGTGCCTCTCCCCCTCTCTCTCTATATATATTGGTGTATGTGTCCCTTATATAGCAAGTTATCCTGTTACATAAGCCTCAGGTAATTTATTAGTTTTTATACATTGTGTTTTATTTGTGTATGGAAAAAGAGGTGACATTTATAGTCTTGTAAAATATGTGTGGGGTGATCCAGTGGTGTTGGGGTAAGAGGTGGTAAGGAAGTCTGGTCTGGATTCGATATTCCTACTTTCGCCCCTTTTCTTGTGTGAAAATTTAAGATTTATCTTATTTCCGATCAGTGGGTTGAATCGGTCGACGCAAGCCGATTTACATGATGCGTGGCTTTTATCGGCTGAATCACATGTTTGGGGTTTACCATGAGTTCCTCGTTATCAAAATACTTAATATCACTAGATATTAGATTTCATATTTTTTTTTGGCTTATTTGATATATATTAATTTGAAAAAGATATTATTTGATATCAAGATATTACTTGATATCGAATTATCAATATTAATATTTGATATCTAGATATTAAGTTATTAAACGAAAACCTTAATCAAATTGATGATGATATAGTATATTAAAGTGATGGAGAAGAAAAATATAATAAATTAAACTGGTGATAGACTGATAGTGGGAATAAATTAAATCGGTTTTTTTTAAGATGTGGTGTCCTTAGTCGGGACTGGTCAAGGTCGGGTAATGACAGTGTATACGGGACAACTCTGTTTTCGGGAGACGCTTCCATGGAGTTCATGCATCTTTATTATTCACTACCCACAAGAGATAAAGTCCTATTGTACTATTGGCCAACGGTGCTAGAATGGTGATGTTTGACTTGAGTTAATTCAAAATATTTAATTATCTGAACTTTTACTATTAGTTTATAATATTAATTTAACACATTATTAAAATTTTATTTTTAAAACCGCGCCATGGAGCGGGGATCATACTAGTTATTCTTATTACATAAGTATTTAAAAAAGAAAAAATTTGCGAAATAGGCACATTAATTGGACGTATTTGCGGAATAGACGCGGGTTTGGACAAATTTGCGAAATAGCCCCTATATAAACTAATTCTCAATTTTTTTTATTTTTTTTTTCTGATCGATGGCCCCAATCCCATCCTCTCTTCAATCTCTCTCCGCTCCCCATTGAAGGCGATGGCCGATGGAGCTCTCGATCCAGCGCCAGAGCCGCCGTCTAGTGGCGAGCGTGCGGCGGAGCGAACGAGCGGCGGAGGCCGGAGCGAGCGTCGGATGTGGCCGTCCGAGATCTGGAGCGAGAGGCCGGATCTGGCTGAGCGACCGCCGGAGCGAGGTCGAGCGAGCGCCGGAGTGAGTTCGAGCGAGCGCCGAGATCTGGATCAGGTTCGTTCCCAGACCTCCTTTCCAAATCTCCTCCCGAGCTCTGTCCATGGATCCGCCTCTCTCCTTCCGACACTTCCTTCTCTCCTCTCGAGCTCCATCGGTGATTCTCCCCCGGCCGGCGACTCGCTTCTCCTGTTCGGCTCCTCAACTTGCTCGGCCTTCTCCTCCTCTTCTTCTCTTTCTGCACAACCTGTTCTCCTCTTGCACGACTTGTTCCCGACCAGGTATTCTTCTCTTAAACTCTCCTCTCTTTCTTTGTCGCTCTGAACTTTGAAATCGGTACTCTTGAGGGATGTATAGCTGCTGCAGTTGTGTTGTACACTTGCTTAGTGCCGACTGTTGACTGAATATGTCGAATTCTCTGCTTCATTGAATCATTGAGCTTTTGGCTTTCAATTGAGAAATTCTATTGGGCAAGGCAGGGTAGACATTGCTTCTTGGGGATTTTATGTGTAATCATCTGTATTTGATATTTGATTACTTTGTCACGGATTTCTTTGATTTCATTCATAGAATGCCTTTGGATTGAAACAAACTTATGCTGCAATGCTTTCTTAAATAGTCATGCACTTGATGAAATTGATGATCCTGATGTTGTTCATAAACTACGGTGACAAAATCATACTGTCGGATTTAATATATCAAGGAAAATGCCTGGTTCTGAGTTCTTCTGAAATTGGACATCTCACTGTGGAAGATTATATGTAGAATCTTTGAATATATTTCACACATGCTGAGAACAAATGAAGGTTCATGGTCCTGGTGTTTCTTTACTTCCTGTTTCCTTCTTGAGAGTTATCCAAACATAAGTGTTGATTCAACAAGAACATATAGTTGACAAGCAATATCCTAACTCTGACCGCAGCTGCTGCTACATGTATGACCATTTCTGCCTAATTAACAAGCAAAATTCAGTTGATTTTATATTTAATGAGGTTCAGTATGTTAAGCTTTCACTTCGTCATCAGTCTGCATTTTACTGTGTATATTTTTGTACTCCAAAATTGATACATGAAGGCCAAAAAAAATAGTCACAAAATAGTGCTTTAGGTTCTTTGTAGTTTGTAGACAGGTGCAACTCTAGAATAGAGTGGTGCAACTCTAGAATAGAGTTGTGCAACTCTAGAAATATATAAATATAGTTGTGCAACATGGAATTGAAGCTAATATGAATTTCCTCTATAAATATATATGCAGATTTTAAAATACAATTAGAAAAACCGATTGATTGATTTGTTAATTTTCCATACATTTACACTTACTTTCTCCATTGTTTTCTTTGTTGTCCTCTGTGTAACATGTTGCTGGCTGCTGCTTGATTTGATATGAGGAAAGTACAGTTGTGCTTACACAATACCAATCAGGAGAACGAAGGATGATGTCTTTGATTCCTATTCCATTGTTTTTGGAGAAAGCAATTGGGTAAGCTACTGATTGTGCTTTTGAAATTTGCTAACTTGCTATGTTTAAGCAGATTGCTCATATTTGTTTACAATTTTATAGGACAAAGATCGAGTGGTATCCTGGAAAATGTTTGACACAGAAGATTCTAAAGAAAAAGTCAAGAAGAGGTGGCAAGATAATCATCAAAACTGAAAAATGTGATAGTTTCTTTAACTTCTTCAATCCTCCCCAAGTTCCTGAGTATGGCGATGACATTGATGAAGATGCTGTAAGTCTGATTCTTTGAAGTATCAAACATTCAAAATTGATCTTAGGCTAAGAAGGCCTACATAGCTAATTTTTAAAATTTTAAATTCCAGGCTGAGGATCTTCAAAATGAACTGGATATGGACTATGAAATTGGGTGAGGCTAGCAGATTTACATTTACATGTCCCTAGCTTATTTTCTGCCAGCCTGTGATCAAATTTCTGTCATTATCTGTGAGCCTACTTTAATTCTCTTTGCGGGAATGAAAGAGTGCCACAGATCACGTGATTTGTTTTTTAATGTGCATTTTGGGTTTGGATTCCTAGAATTTGATAACATATTGCATTATTGGTTCCTTGAGTACTAAAAATGTGCTTAAGTTAATATACATTTTGCAGCCTCTATAAATCCATCTCCCTTTATCTCATCCCTTAACATACGTTGTCTCCCAAGGATTGCTGTAGTTTAGCTAGACATATGTATCATCAACGTGTATATGTTTCTTTGAGATTTCTCCTGTCTTCCTCTGTTGCATTCATTAACATTTTCTATTTTAGATGTTCATATGCCTTTCTTGAAGTCAAAGAATAAATAATTAGTTAATTTCTACTCTCGAGTTGTGCATATCAGCTGTCTAGTTTACTATCACACTTTTAAAGTTCCATTCTTGTGCATAAAAACACTACAAGCATTCCAACACTGTCATGCTTTCATTTACTAAATCTTGATACGATTTCTTGGAGCATTATTTTCATCATCATTATGCAGAACCTATGCCAGGAACAAGGGCCGTCAAACTACAAGGATTATGGTGAATTGTTCATGTTCTGATGATTCGAATGCTCTAGAATTCCGGAATGTGTCAGCTGCATTTGCTCAGCTGCACGCAGATCGTCTGCATGCTTTAGGGCTAGAACTTGATGGCGCGTTTTTAGCCATTCCTAGCACGGAACTGTTCAATAAGGTAATTTCACAACAGGAGGTCAGCACAGGTTGAGTTCCAAAGCAAAATCCTGCAATGCAGCCCCAGAGAAGTTTGGTGGACCACAAAAACTATCATTTGTGATTGTGAAGGCCTGTAAACTGC
Source organism: Persicaria maculosa (assembly GCA_963922045.1). Classification (NCBI taxonomy): domain Eukaryota; kingdom Viridiplantae; phylum Streptophyta; class Magnoliopsida; order Caryophyllales; family Polygonaceae; genus Persicaria; species Persicaria maculosa. The sequence goes on from OY998258.1 coordinate 16,473,239, forward strand.
CTTTTTTTCCTTGATTTGGGTGTAGTAGAAAACAATATAGTAGTTTTGCACCTCTGATTTTGATCTGTAACATAACACCGTCAGTTGCTTATTTACAAGAAATGCTAAGATATAAGAAGGAAAAGTGTAGAGTAGTTTAACTATTCATTTATGGAATCCATCTTGTTCTCTGCTTGATCATTTGACAGTACTTTCCCCTTACCAAAGTTTACAGCTATTGCAGGTAACAAGTTGGATGAACCTATGATTGATGATTTCTAAGTAACTGTCCCTAAAGCCATGCATGCCTCCAGTATTTGGTGGATGGTTTTTGCATATTTTGGTTGTGGAGTTATTTAGTTTCTTAGTGGAATGCTTTTAGCCTATTAGCTCAATTGGGAGAGCATTGTGCTCGTGCACAAAGATATGGGTTCGAATCCCATATAGGCAAATTGAATTGTGATTAAAAGGTGCAATTTTAGTTTGAATTTTACCTTTTAGTGTTTGAATTGTGATTTTTTCTTGAATGGGTTTTGTACACTAGATGAATGGGTTTTGTGCTGACAGAAGGGGTTGGACAAGATGAATGGGTTTTGTGCTGACAGAAGGGGTTGGACAAGATGAATGGGTTTTATGCTGACAGAAGGGGTTGGACTCTTGAATCTAAGTTTGCTTGTATGTAAGTTTGCTTTGTGTCCGCTTTCATCACCCTCAACCCTCTGAACACATGCCTGCAAATGCACATGGTATGCTACTACTACTAGGAATTCGGTACACGGCATACACTTCCTTTCTTAATTAGAGCAAGGCTGACCCCAACTCGACTGCGACGTTATCTTTGCAACTTCTGAGTGAACATGTGTGAAAGAAACGTTTGAAAATGATCCTTTATTTGGGCATCATAATAATAAAATGACGGTGCAAGAATAATAATTTAGATTTATAGAGTTGCACGACTCTGTTGTAAGAGTTGCACAACTCTGTTTTAAGAGTTGCACGACTCTGTTTTAAGAGTTGCACGAATCTGTTTTAAGAGTTGCACGACTGTCTTGTAAGAGTTGCACGACTCTGTTTTAAGAGTTGCACGACTCTCTTTTAAGAGTTGCACGACTCTGTGTTAAGAGTTGCACGACTCTCTTGTAAGAGTTGCACGACTCTGTGTTTTAAGAGTTGCACGACTCTCTTTTAAGAGTTGCACGACTCTGTGTTAAGAGTTGCACGACTCTCTTGTAAGAGTTGCACGACTCTCTTTTAAGAGTTGCACGACTCTGTGTTAAGAGTTGCACGACTCTGGTGTAAGAGGTGCACGACTCTGTTTTAAGAGTTGCACGACTCTGTTGTAAGAGTTGGACGACTCTTGTTTTAAGAGTTGCACGACTCTCTTGTAAGAGTTGCACGACTATGTTTTAAGAGTTGCACGACTCTGGTGTAAGAGTTGCAAGACTGTTGTTTTAAGAGTTGCACGACTCTGTTGGAAGAGTTGCACGACTCTGTTCTAAGAGTTGCACGACTCTGTTTTAATAGTTGCACGACTTTGTTGTAAGAGCTGCACAACTCTATTGTAAGAGTTGCACCCTCTGTTGGAAGAGTTGCACGACTCTGTTGTAAGAAATGCACGACTCTATTTTAAGATTTGCACGACAATCGAGACTTGTAAATTTATTCTCAACATGATCTTATTTTAAAAAAGTGCTGACGTGAAAAAAAAATATTATTTGAAAAAAGTGCTGACACAAATAGAATAAAAAGTGCACAAATTAGAATAAAATGCGCACGAATAATATTATAAAGTAAAAAAAATTGTTATCCAGGCTTGATGGAATTGTTCGACATCATTTGATCGGCTTATGATTAATTTGTGATGTGCTTCTTCGATTCTTTGTGAAATTGTTATCCATGCTTGTGCAACTCTAAAAAAAGTGCTGACATGGGAAAAAAAGTGCTGACACGGAAAAAAGTGCAACTCTAAACTCTACTTGGATCATATTTGCACAATTTATGGTTATATTTGCACAAAGTACTCTTATATTTGCACGATAAAAAGTTAAAAAAATAAAATAAATAAAAACTAGACTAGGGTCATATTTGCACAACTTATGATTAAATTTGCACAACGTCCTCTTATATTTGCACAACTTACTCTTATTTTTGCTCAACCATAGGTTATTTTTTGCAAAACAATCGAGATTTCTGAAATTGTTCTCAACATGATTTTATGTTCTCTCAATATTATTTTAAGAATTGCACGACTATGTTGTAAGAGGTGCACGACTATGTTGTAAGAGTTGCACGACTATGTTGCAAGAGTTGCATGACTCTGTTTTAAGAGTTGCACGACAATGTTTTAAGAGTTGCACGACTCTGTTTTAATAGTTGCACGACTCTGTTGTAACAGTTGCACGACTCTGTTGTAACAGTTGCACGACTCTTGTTTTAAGAGTTGCACGACTCTCTTGTAAGAGGTGCACGCCTCTGTTTTAAGAGGTGCACAACTCTGTTTTAAGAGTTGCACGACTCGGTTTTAAGAGTTGTACGACTCTTGTTTTAAGAGTTGCACGACTCTGTTGTAAGAATTGGACGACTTTGTTGTAAGAATTGGACGACTCTGTTTTAAGAGTTGCACGACAATCGAGACCTGTGAATTTATTCTCAACATGATCTTATTTTATCTCAATATAATTTCATACTTTCTCAATAAACTGTAAAGGATTCAGAATAAATTGAAGCAAGTCTAGTTTTATTTTTTATTATTTTTAACATTTTGTCGTGCAAATATAATCGTAAATTGTGCAAATATAATCGTATGTTGTGCAAATATAACATTTTGTTGTGCAAAAATAAAAATAAAAATATATATTATGGATCCCATAATAAAATATAGGTAGTTTTTTTAATTTCTCATATTTTTAGGGTGATTTTTGTAATTTTATCAAAATTTTATCTTCTTCCTCCGATTTCTGCGCAGAGGAATCCATCGCCGCGCTCGACGCCACCGCCGGCGGCCTCCTTCGCTCCGGTGCTCGCTTCCTCCCTCGCTCCGACGCTCGCTCCCTCCCTCGCTCCGACGCTCGGTCACCACCGCCTCCCTCCGTCGCTCGCTCGCTAAGTCCTTCTTCAACCTCGCTCGCTCGACCGTCTCTCCAGATCCAGCGTTCGCAGGCCTCCGGCTCCGGCTCCGGCTCGCTCGACCTCGCTCGGCCGTTGCTCGACTTCGCTCCGGCATTCTCGATCTCCGGCTCTCTCGATCTCCATCAATTGGACATAAATGGCGAATTCAGATCTCCAAAGACGGAGGACGGAATTGCTTCAGATTGCGTCTTTGGAGGCGGCGCGGCTGCGACAGCGACAAGGAGGAAGATGGACGGAATTGCTTCAGATCCGGCGCCGATGCCATAGATCTCGGCCTCGCTCACAATCGCCGTTGAGCAGTTCGGGCGTGAGAAAGAGAGAGCGCGCGGGGAGGGAGAGCTCGGAGGAGAGAGAAAGATCCGTGAAACAAAGGAAAGGGGTTTATATTGCGGCTATTTTATAAAAATGTCCCAAAATGCGGATATTTCGCAAAATAAGCCTATTTTCGTGGCTATTTTGCAAAACCCCTTTAAAAAGTTGCTTCTTTTCCACCAAAAAAAATTGCTTCTTCAAAATTTTCGGGATGATAAAAATATCCATAGTTTCAATCATTTTTGGAAAAGAATATTTAAGATTTAACATTTTAAATTTAGAAAAGATAATTTAAAATAATCGTTTTACATATGAAATAACTTTATATCTATTTTTTAAAATCACATAAATATCCATGATCTATCTATTATAGGAGCATAAAGAAATAATATATTTTATATCTATTTTTTTTTTTCAATCAGATAAATAAATTATGTCATTGATGTATCTATCTATTTATGTCCATCTATAAAATCGATTCCTCCTCCTCAAACTCCAATATTTTTGGCAAGCAACTTCGACATGGTGAAGCGACAACGTATGTACACGGTGATAGCCGAACAGCTGTGGCCGGACATCCTCAAGAGGCTGCCGGTGAAAAGCATATGTCGACTCCGATGCGTTTGCAAGTCGTGGAACTCTCTCCTTTCGTCTTCCGTCTTCACCACCCTTCACCTCACCTTCACCACCTCTGCCTGCAGTACTACTTCTCCAACAACAACTTTATTCCGTATGCGTTACAATTACCGCATCGATGGCGGAGAGCCCACTTTCGCTATCCGTCATCAACAAGATAACACCTTAACACCCCTCGCCTCTCCGTTTCCTCCACCCCAACCCTTTCTATTATGTTTAGGTGTTGTTCATGGCGTAGCCATATGCATTTATAACCCCTTCAAGGAATACAATGTACCTTCAAAGACGATCATCGTTCTTTGGAACCCTGCCATCCGTAAAGACGTCGCCACTCCTTGGCCTCTCGCTAAGCATCCTTCAAACTCCCCGAGTTTCTACGGATTTGGCTACGATAGTCGAAATGATGATTTCAAGATTGTGATAACCGAAACGGATTACTACGAGGTATTCTCAGCTCGCGATGGTCTGTGGAGGAGAAAGCCACTTCCCGATCGTGTCAAGTCTGTTTCGAAATGGCGGAAATACACCATCAATTGTTTCGTCGACGGAAAAATATACTGGGTCACAACCCCCAAGGATATTAATGAGAGGTTCAAGCGGTGTGACTTGTTGGTGTTTGACTGTGGGAGCGAGGAATTCAGAACCATGGATCTCCCTGACCAACTTCAGGGTCAAGCATTCGTCTGCAATCCAAGATTGTTTGTGTGGGGAGGTTTACTTAGGTTCCTGAAATCCGTATCTTGTTTTGGAAATTTGGAGCTGTGGACGATGAAGAAGGACGGTGACAAAAGTAGATGGAGTAAACTAGGTGAGATGGACCATACAGATGGGGATATCATCATCGAACGTCTCAGGTTAACCCCTTTAATAATAAAAGAGCAAGCAGTGTTCAAGATTTGTGATAATCGCAATGAGGATGCCTATGCTTTCAAAGAAAGCATCCTTTTGATGGACATCGGAAAGCCCTCTGAGGAACTCAAGGACGTGTTGATGCAGGGGAAGCTTTCGACTCATTAGATCCACACGTCAAAAACTAGGTTTAGCGTCTTTATGTATTTTTCCAAGGTGATTGATTTGTTTAGGATGAAAGAGGCAGTCGAGAGTTACATTTCATATATACACGACAGTACTAGATCATCAAAAAGGCAACTGTCATACACGAAAATAGATCATCAAAGGCAATTTCGGGTTACTTGTTTGTTGTCGTCGTTCAGGATGTTTTTGTGTTTAATTGTTGTCTTGCTCGATCTTGTACCCAATTCTTGATGTAGGTGCAATTGTTTCTTCAACGCCACTACTATTGTTTATACATTGGTCGATTTTGCAAGTTGATAATGTTGTAATTAAGCCCACAAATTTTGTGAATTCAGTCATGAGATTGTAACATTACCAAGACGTGAACGTGTTTTGGCAACACATTGTGAATAACATTGTTTTCATCAATTTTATATTTTGTAACAATGCCTTTCGATAACGTTGCAAACTTGCAACAAATCTATTATTATTATCTATTATAAAGGAGAAGTCGTCTGAGACACATGACGGATTCTCCTTAATCCTAGTCATAAGAATCAATCACAAAATTTTGAAATAATCAATATATGCATAAGATAATTTTTTATCTAACTCTATTTAATTAATATATCTATATATGCATAAGATAAAATTATAAGTCTATTTAATCAATATATCTATATAGGCATAAGATAAAATTTGACCCAATTTAATTAGATATAGATATACTTTTAGAAGATGTTAACTAATTTTAAAATATACGGATAAGATAAATTTTTATGCTAACTCTATTTAATCAATATATCTATAAGATAAAATTTGATCCAATTTAATTATATATAGATATATTTTTAGAAGATAAAATTAGTTTTATACTACTGTAATAAAGTATAAATTCGTTTAAATTTAAGAAATCAGAAGTATAGAAAAAATTAATTAATCAAATAAACGGATTTTAATATCAAATTTATTTAAATTAAAAAACCGCACAATGTGCTGGTAATAAACTAGTAATAAGAGAGAAATCTCAATAATAGAAACAGACACATTGCCATTTGCCGCAAATAACTCAAACTTGACAGAGATCACGATGCAAATATAGTGTGCTGAGGAAACATCAAAGAAAGTAGGCAAAAGGAAGTTTGCCGGAAAATAAAATTTGAAACTTGTTTATACAATAAAACTGGTTGTATCATTCAATTCCCAACGATAGACTAACTAGCACAAACACACCTATTTTGATTCTGGGAGGAGGGTCCGCCCCCCAATCCATCACCCGCTGTGGGAGGAGGGTCCGCCAGACTCCGAAATTGCCTCCCTCAACACCTCAATGATCTCGCCCATACTACGAGGTATTCTCAGCTCGCGATGGTCTATGGAGGAGAAACCCACTTCCGGATCGTCTCAAGTCTCTTTTGAAATGGCACAACACCACCAATTGTTTTGTCGACGGAAGCATATACTGGCTCACAACCCCCAAGAACAAGGATAGTGAGAGGTTCAAGCGCCGTGACTTGTTGTTGTTTGACTAGGGGCGCGAGGAATTCAGAACCATGGATGGTTCTCCCTGACCAACTTCAGGCTCAAGAATTCGCCTTCAATCCAAGATTGTTTGTGTGGGGAGGTTTACTGAGGTTCTTGTATTATATATTGGGATGAATTCTTCATGCCAAATCATCAGCTTTTCATAACTCTATCATGGTATCAAAAGCCTGATCGACAAACCCTAAATTTTTTTTTTCCACCTGTTTTTGCGTGTGCCTCCATGGCCTCTTCCAATCACATCATCCCCAATGATGTTGAACCAACTAAACCCTTTATAGTGGTTCAATTTCACAATGCTATCAAATTGTCCTCTACCAATTACATCACATGGCAGACCAAGATTCAATATATTCTTATTGGATATGGTTTGTGTAAGTTTCTTGATGGTTCTCACCTAGCGCCATCATAAACCCTTCCAAATTCCATCAACGCGGATGAACCCAATCCAAATCCGACATACAGCACTTGGCTGCGCCAAGACACACTTCTGTTTGGCACCCTGTCTCTGTCGGTTGCACCACTCGTCACCCGTGCTACCACAAGGAGGTTTGGAAGATTCTTACCAACACCTTTGCCAAACCCTCCAAGGGCCACATTCACCAAATCAAGGACAAGTTGCGCCACATGAAGAAAGGCTCTCAGACTATTAGCGAGTTTATGCAACAAATCAAATATTGCATTGACTTGCTTGCCTCTCTTGGGAAGGAACATGATTGAGAGGACGTAGTGGAATATGTCTTGAATGGATTAGACTCCTCGTTTCAATCCATCATTGATGGTGTCTATGCCAGGGACACGACGATCTCATTTGATGAACTACATGAAAAGCTCATTCAAAAAGAGCTTCAACTCAAGCCAGAAGGTGCGGATCTCGCATCCTCGCCTGCTACCGCCTTAATAATGCAGTCAAAGAATCGTTCCAAAGCCAAGACCTCCACTCCGATATCCACATGGTTGGCCCAATCATCCTAACCCTACAGCCCTCGTCATCCCCAGAATCCTAATTTTCCCAACCCTCCACCTCATAGTAACCCCCCATATCAGCTTCGGGGTTATGTCATCGCTGCTTGTCAAGGCTTCCGCCCGGCGGCTTCGCATCTCCGCCCTCCCTTCTCTAATCGTAACCAACACCCTCAGGTCCAAAGCTCACCATCTCCACCACCCTATGCTCCTCTCCCACCACCCAAGCCCATGTTGCCACCAACTCCTCTCACCCATGGTTACTAGACAGTGGCTCCTCTCATCATGTCACATATGACTTACAAAACCTATCGGCTCACTACCCTTATGAAGGTCCCGACACCTTACAAATTGGTGATGGTAATGGTCTCTCAATCTCTAATATTGGTTGTTTCAATTTCAATACTCACAAGTAGACCTGTCAAAACACAACCTGACCCGTAAATTTAGGGTCAAGACCCAGTATTTTTTACCCGGGTTTTTTTTCGACCCGAACCCGAATTACCTGGTAATTTCCCGGGTAAACCGGGTCCGGGTCCCGGTCGACCCGTTTTTTTTTTTTTTTAAAGTCTTCTCTTCTTTCCTGTTAGTCCTCCGCTGCCACAACCCGCAGGTCTTGTCTTGTTGTTCTATCATTCTGTAGAGCGTTCTTCGACTTCAACCCTAATTGAGTAACTATGGTGCCCCGCCGTCGCCGTCATCATCCTCGTGGCCCGTTGTCGTCGTCTTCAACACTAACCTTGTGCTACGCCGCCGTCGTTCACATTTTATCGTTGTCGTTCTAGCGTTCTCGTTCTAGGGTTCTCGTTCTCGTTCTGGCGTTCTTCTATTGATCATATCTGTCCGCCCAGGTCGGTTTTCCAACTGATTTGTTGTTTCATTCAACTGATTTGTTGTTTCATTAGTGAATTTTTGCATTTGTAAGGAAATGAAATTGATTTGTCGTTCATCTGTCCGGCCAAATCGGTTGTTTAGTTCTAAATTTTTTACTTGATTTTGTGGCTACTTTCAATTAGATATTCATGATGTGTCTGTTGTTCTTGAATTTTTTACATCTTCGATTAGTTACTTACAATTTTTTGCATATCTCAGTTTATACTTTTAGGTTTGATTTCGTGCATATGCAATGTAAAACGAGAAACAACTTTATTTTCCAGGCAAAAGAAGTGAGAATGAAAAGGGAGCTTGTGTGTGAAGTTTAATGCTATTGTTCTTTACGACAGATGATCTCGGAGAAGTACATGGATGTTAAGTGGCTTCAACATTCTTTTAATTCTTGGGCAAACCAATGCCAGGATCCCACTAGCGCTGAATCTATTGAACATCTGAGAGAGGTACTACTTTGCATTGGTTGTTTACTTTATATTTTTTGGCTGCGATGAGTTGTGCATAAATTCTGCTTATTAGTTGTTACTGCATCTACTAAGTGCCTTTGTTTTGATTTTCTCATCAAGGAATTAGTTAAATCTACTGTGGAAGGAGATCAATACTGTAGAAGGTGTCCAAGAGCTGCAAGAACTTACATCTGAGTGGAAGATGTGGAAACATGAAGTCATAAAACTGTTCTCGACTTTGCATCCCCTCTCAAGTGTAGGAGAACAAGAGCAACCTAGCTATCATGGATCAGAAAAGGAGTGTTAGTCCACTTTTGGGGAGTCCTCAAGCAAGCCGAAAAAGACCCAAGCTTGAAGTGTGTCGCGCTGAGCCACATAATTCACAGGCGGAAAATAGGGGCTTACATGAAAATTCGAATGATGAGGTCGATTCTGGGATTTTGAGCAATTGGCAGGATGATTACACAGCTAACCCTAGTGCTGATTCTGTTGTTTTCTTTGCTAGTCAAAGCAATGAATTTGTTGTACTCTTAAGTGATGAATTTGTTGGGGTTGATTTTGGTATTTTGGTGGGACTGAACAACATTAAGTTCTCCAATTCATGTTTTCAAACATGTGAAAATACAGCAAGAATGCTAAGTATTTTTTTATTGTACTCTTTGTAGTCAATATTTTATTTTATTATTTTTTATTTTATCGCGCTTATCGCAAAATTTAATTGTAAAAAAATAAAATTGACGAACCCGAAATGACCCGAAACCCGGTCAAACCCGGGTTCGAATCAACCCGGGTTTACCCGAGACCCGTTTTACCCGGAACCCGTTTTACCTGGAACCCGAAGTGGCCCGACCCGAACCCGACTCGAATGACCCGTTTGACAGGTCTACTCACAAGCACTCCTTTACCTTTGATAATGTTCGATCTTCATGCATGTCCCACAAATTTCTCAAAATATTATCTCTGTTTCCCAGTTTACCTCTCAAAATAATCTCTCGGTTGAATTCTTACCCTCCTGTTTTCTTGTGAAGGATCTCCTCACGAGAACCGTTCTTCTTAGTGGTCCTTGTGTCGATGGCATATACTTCTGATCTCTCACTGCCTCGCCTCTCACACTCATTGCCCAGTTTCGATTGGTCGGCTCTTCTTGGCATCACAAGTTGAGATATCCCTCCAAGTCTATCTTAAAGTTTTTACAGTCTAGTTTTCAGTTAGGTTTCTTTACATCTACAGACTCGTGTACTTCTTGCGCTATTAACAAAAGTCATAAACTTCCATTTCATAATTCTTCTATCACTTCTACTTTCCCATTGGAAGTTATTTTCTCTGATGTTTGGTCCTCTTCGGTTCTCTCACACGATGGTTTTTGCTATTATATAATCTTTTTCGATCACTTCGCTCGATATATATGGTTTTACCCCCTAAAGCGCAAATCTGACACCAATGAGGTCTTTATTAAATTTAAAGCTTTAGTTGAAAATTACTTCCAATCCAAAATTAAAATTTTGTATTCTGACAATGGAGGTGAGTACATTGCTTTCTCTTCGTTTCTCACAGCTCATGCATGGCATCTCCAATCTCACCTCCCCACCCCACACCTCTCAACATAATGGCTTCTCGAAACGTCGACACCGACACATAGTTGAGACGGGACTCTCCTTGATGGCTTTCTCTTGTCTCCCTCAAAATATTTGGCCTTTTGCCATCAAAACAACGGTCTTAATTTGAAGTTCTTATTATCAAGTTGTTCGTTCTTACATTCATCCAAACAGATCATCCAATAGCAATTCAACACAAATCCCAAAAAAAAACACAAAGAAGCCAAATGAGTTCTGACGCGGAAACAGAGGAGGTATCGTCGCTGCAGAGGAGAAGGGCTTCGTCGCTCCGTACCCGCCAAACCCCAAGCGGCGGCTGCCGCACCCTTGACGCGGCCGCCGCATCCTTCTATCGTCGCCCTGTCTGTCACTGCTGGTTTCTATCCGTGGTTGCTTCCTTGTGTTCGTCTCTATTTCACTTTTCCTACAGTCAAGACAATTGTTCCACATCAAGGAATCAAAGAATAATCGCAAGATCAGGCCATCAACAAATCGTTAATTTTTTATTCTAATCCCACAGGCAAAGGATCGGGAATAACAACGCATCAAGTGGTACCAGAGCCATAGGTATACGCAAGTTCTTGTCTTTTCTTGATTTTACTGACGTTTTGATTCAATGGTTTGGGATTTCTATGGAGATTGGGATGATGATCCCGATTCATTGGATGAGTTCTTTGCTTTAGAATGTGCTAAACAAGAACGACACCAACAAGAGTTACAACAACAAACCCTAGAGCGTTGACGCGAAGCCAAAAGATGTCAACTTTGGCTTCAACGTCAAGAGGAAGAACAACGACGTCGAGAAAAGGCGAGCACAACTTCAAGACGAGATTCAAGCATTTCAAGCCGCATGGGATGCACGATGTCCTTCTAGGATGAGCCATGCCGACATCTTAAGGTATGAATTGGAGTTGATGTCGGAGGACGTCCGTGATATCTTTCTTAGTGAGTGTCCGAAAATTTTGGCCATAGCATATCCCCCTGATCCAACGATTATAGTTGCCTCAACCGATGACGAGGTAACCTCGGTGGATGTTGAGCCTAAGGAGCCTATTGTCGAATTTGTTGCTCAGGAATCAGCACGGCGCGCCGATCTTGTTTCGTAGATTCCCGTTGAGTCCGACCTCGGATTCACCTCATCTCAGTCTTATTGCGAAGCTGACTCGACGAGCTTTCTAATGGTGGATCATTGAATGTTGTGCTCACCTGAAAATGGATGTACTATCCGTTGCTGAGAAAAGAACACTTACAGAGATTGTCAAAACATCAAGGTATTTCAAATTGATTTTAAATTCCATGAGAGAAAAATTGGATAAAAAGGTTAGGACTACCATCGCCAATCGATGGTGGTTTGTATGGTTTTACCGCAACCAGCTATCATTCGCCACAAACGGAAACAAACCGGTCAGGAATATCATCTCCATGACAGAGACAATTTCAAAAAATTGGAAAAAAGCTTGCTCTTTTAGCGAGCCACTCAGGATCCATAATATCAACCCTAAGGACAAGCACAAAATTTAAAGAATGATAATACATAATTGTAAATGGAAAAAACCTCCATTAGGATCATTTAAACTAAATTTCGATGGATCCTCCATTGCAAATCAATCTAGCACTGGGAGTTACATCATACGAGATTTGTAGGGGAAACCGGTCGAGGTCGGGTATAAAAGCTTAGGAAAACAATCCCCCCTAATGGAGGAAGCTCTCGCTTTGCTGTTAGGAGTTCAAAAGGCTGCAGAGTTTGGAATTTCTAAACTCTATATCGAAGGTGATTCCCTAGTTATTATTTAAACTAAATTTCGATGGAAAAAACCTCCATTAGGATCATTTAAACTAAATTTCGATGGATCCTCCATTTCAAATCAAGCTAGCACTAGGGGTGACATTATACGATATTTGTAGGGGAAACCGGTCGAGGTCGGGTATAAAAACATAGGAAAATAATCCCCCCTAATGGCGGAAGCTCGCGCTTTGCTGTTAGGAGTTCAAAAGGCTGTAGAGGTTGGAATTTCTAAACTCTATATCGAAGGTGATTCCCTAGTTATTATTAAACACTTCCCGGACTCTACTCGTTGTCCTTGGGAGATTGAGCTCATTTTGTCTGAGATAAAATCACTTCTTCGGGGAGTAGACATTGTCTCGTTCTCTCATATTCCCCGTGAGGGCAATACCGTGGCTGATAAGGTTGCACACCTTTGCCACGGTGCCCAGGGGATTGAGAACTTACAAGATCTTGCTCTGCAGGATCTCATCCGTAAGGATCCTCATGGATAAGACTTCGTTCCATTCTAAATTCTTACCTAATAAAAAAAATCATGAAACCAAATTAGATCACCTATAACACTTTGTGTGTGTTACACTCGGTGTTATATTTAATTATTTTAAGTATAAATTCACATTAAATTTTTTTAAAAAAATTATATTTGTACTCTATACACTTATATTAACATGTCAATAAACTTTTATTATTAAAATATATGTTTTAAAAAATTATAAGAAATATTTTCTAAAATAATCAATATTTTAATTACCCATAATTTATAATAATGATTTTACATGATAGAATTTTATAAACATATTAATGTAAGTGTATAGAATATAAATATAATTTTTATAAATTTTTTAATGTGAATTTCTACCCAAAATAACCTGGTGTGGCTAATTTGCTAAAATAACCCTTTTGGGTGAAACCCTTACACGCCTAACCCCATCCGGAAAAAAATTGCACAATTTCGGATATCCGGTTTTTTGGTTCAACCGGTAGCCAGTTGCAAAGGAGAGAAAGGGAAGAGAGAAGGGAGGATCGGAGGCGGGCGAGGAAGGAAGGAGAAGGAAGGGGATCGAGGCGCGGCGCAGGAGGAGGCGGTCCAGGTGGAGGCATCTCCCTCGACGGTGGATTGCTCGAGGCGATGAGCAGGCAGAGGGATCTCCCTCGAGGCGAGGCGCAGCCGACTAGAAGAGGATCGGCGCTCCGAAGTGTTGAGGATTTCAAATGGCAAAGTAAAGTGCTGAAGACGGAGTCTCCGGACTCAGTGGGAGGGCTCGAGCTTAGTCGACCAGAAGGGAGAAGGAGGGGGGTCGGGGGCGGCGGCGGCGGCTAGGCTTCCGATTTGAAGAAGCCATGAGCTGTTCAGATACCGGCGAGATTTCTTCGTCTAGCATCCCGGAATCGTGCTTTTTCAGGTTCTCTTCAACAATTCTCTTCAAGATTGAACCAATCGAGGTTGAAGATGATCCAGTGGCGAGGTTATGTCAAACTCTCACTGCTATTCAAGAGGTAAGCTCCATTATTGTAGGCTTTGCCAACCTTGTTTGCAGGTCTTTGAGCTCATTTCCACTGCAAAGAAATAAGTACTAGCAGCTCTTAGGTTTCCTGATTATGTAAAAAATGGATGAGCTTCCGTTGTGGAACCTTAAATTCGAATGTACTTCCTTTGTAATGTATATAGTATAGAAGTGCATACTATAAAAATTAGTTATGGCTTCAGTTACATGTGAAATTGGACTGATAATTTGCTTATTGTTTACCTAACAGATTAGAAAACAAGCTTGTTCTTTTCTTAGTGATTTCAGTTAGAATTACCATAAGGTAGATTAACTGTAAGTTAGATTCTCTATGAGCTGCTAAATTGGTCCCGGAAGATGCTTAAATGTAGCCATAGCAAATAAAATTGAGGGGCATTATAAACCTTGTTCACATGATTCCTACGGTGGAATAATATTGTTATTTTAAATATCAAGAGGGTCGTTTAGTTTTTGCTCCAATTTGTAATGAACACTTCTGTGACTCTCGCATAACTTGCAAGCTGAAAGTGAAATGAAATTGAAGAGGGTATGCCTATGTAATTAGCTATTCATGATCAAATAGCTAAAATAATTAATGGTTGCTGGTTTACTTTCATGGAAGTACAGCAGCATATGAAATTCAATAATTTTTTATCCCTTGTGTTCATTGTTATGAAAATTTGTGCAGATTATCACTGTACTTCTTCTAGTGAAAACTGTCCAGTATTTAGAGAAAAGATGGTAAACGCAAGTCGACCTCACTTTCTACAGGGCTTCTACCCCAATGTTTGCTCTGATCAACTGGTAATCGTTCCCATACTTTATATGAATTCATCTGATTTATTCTACTTTTGATTCAAGCGATGTGATCTTGCTGCAAATCTGTGTTTCTTTTGTCATCAGACTTACTCCGGCTACTTGATATTTCTTATGGGTGTTGTATTCTTTCTTTTAGAAATTGATTAGCATTTTATATAGAACACTAGAAGAGGACAGAGGCTCAAATTTTATATGTTTGATGTTTCCTATGACATTGAACAGAAGGGGTAAAAAGATAGGAAAGAATTGTCAAGTTAAAAGGGCTAGTTTATTGCTGATTTCCTGGCAGGAAGTTTATTGCTGTTTGATGTTTCCCATGACAGTTCTGTCTACACAAATTCCCTGGACTGGAAATATCTGTCATTGATTAGTGGAAAAGGAGAAAAGTTGGTTAAAGTATACCATATATGAGATCTGAAGCCACAAAATTTTCCAAGTTGAGCTGGTTTGTGCCAGAAACGAGCAGGTACTGACAATCAGCATTAGAATCCATAATGATAGCATCACTCTGTAAATTTTGAAAGTAAACAGACAGATTAAATATGTAACGGTTTTGTCGGTGAAATTTCCTGAATTTTATCTCCAATTTTGCATCTGTTCAACTGAATTATCAGGGAAAGCCCTACTAGATAGGACAACTGGAGTTGATTAAGAGTGATCAAACAGGCGTCCAACTGCAAACGAATCGTGCTTTGGCTGTTTACCGTAAGGCTTCAGGGGTCCAGGAAACCGAAAGGAGCTCTGCTGCTATCTTCTCGAAGTGGAAGTAGAGAACTAGAATTCGGAATCATTGCTCGAAAGCTCTACTACTACTTCTGAATCTGAATTCTCGACATTCAATCCAATTGGTAAGTGCAGGTATTCATTTTCCCTTCCTCTTTTGATTTGCATAACTTCGAATTCAGTAGTAATTTAAGTTTGCAAATTGTGAGCTTCTTGTGGCTTGGGTTCACCAATTAGATAGAAGCTAACTTGTAATCGTGATCGAATGATATCAATAAAAGTATGGGGTTCAGTATGGATACTGCTGTTGCTATTCACACCCTTGAAGCAACTTATAAGTCAATTGCAATGAAAATCTGTTTAGATTCTTTAAGAGGGATGATAACAAAAAATGGGATTGAGTAATGAAAATCTGTTTAGATCATGTTCAATTCATGTGTAGTTTGGTTTACTATCATGTCCGTATTGCCATCCGTCATGTATAAAGATATACGCGTCATGTTAATATATGGGCATGTGAAATTCTTGTACTGAAACTGGGTTCTTCTATGTGATCAATCATGTACTGAAATTGGCATATGAATAGGCATGAGTTTTTGTTTCTGATCATGGTATTGAGCTGAGCAACTGCATAAGATTAATTCTGGTCATGGTATTATAGACTCAGTGAGTGTCTTTAATGCACTCAGTGAGCTGAGCAACTACATAAGATTTCCTAATGTTTATTGGAGTTATCTTGTACCTTCAGTCTCCATCAACAATGTAGAAATGACCAATGATACAATGGTTTCTTCACTTTGTACTCTGAATGATGTTGAAAGAATGGAAAGTGAAAGTGTTGGGATAAGTATGGTAAATGAGAGTAAAAGAGTCCCCATAATGAAAATTTTAAGATGGTCTTTTAATGATGTTATACAAGCCTGTGCTCGATCTGGGAACTCTATACATCAATGTACTAGGATCCTACATTACTTGTTGCTGAAACCCCTTGCTGAAACCCCTCATAGCTAAAAGTTGTTTGAAAAGTTTACATTTTTATCTTTGAGAAATGAATTGTAGTCTTTGTGCAGTTCTGATTTCTCAACTTCTACTTATTTTATTCTTATTTTGTTGATCATTTCTGGTTGTTTAGTTATGGCACAAGAGAAATGCTTGGGGCTTTGGTAGCCAAAGCCATCAGATTTAACAACCTCTTTGGAAAGGTTTGCATTTTTTATATATAAATTTGGTTAGTTGAATCTTGTGCTATCAGTTGCTTCTTCGAATTATATAAACTATACAGATTAATATTTTATGGTTGGATCATGGAAAATGAAATATTGAGTGCTTAGTTTTAGTTTCATTGATTTCAGTAGCTTATCGCCTTCAATCACCTTGGTTATGCATGCATCATTAGTGATAGTTTCTCAGCAATGTTGGGCAGGCTTCCTAATCACTAGATAAATATTTGTGAACAGAAAAGTTGGTAAAAGAACAAAGACAGTTTGATGTTGTACTTGCTCTAGAGGTACAAATCTAATTTGTTAATTGGCACTACCTATCTCTTGGATGTAGCTCAATCTGTTTCTGGTACTCTTATTATAATCTGTATTCCTCATTTCAGGTGATTGAACATTGTTGCAAATCCTGCTGAATTTTGCAAATCTTTTTTGGCAACACGGACTGTTCCCAATGGAGCTACTATGATCTCAACGATCAATCGCTCTATAAGACCATATGCTTCTGCAATTGTTGCAGCAAGCTGCATCATATAAAATATTTGAGACAATCAAAAGGGAACCACAAATAGATGCATCAAGCAAGAAAGGGTCGTATTGGAAGATATCAAAGGTGACATTAAAGTGAAAGATGTGCGCTAATGCTACTAAGTTCATAGTTAAGCTCCCACAGGTCAGTGCCTATCATGCTAAAATACGATAGTAAACAATTTATAAATGTGTAATTAAAAGAATGTCCTATTATGCAGGGACTCGACACAATGTTTGGTGAGCATGAGACACAACTATCCGGGGGTCAGAAGCATGGGACACAACCATCTTAAAGAATCTGAAAATCCTGCTTGTAGAAGAGGTAACCAGCTCGCTGAATGCAGAATCAGAATGCACTATCCAAGATGCGCTTGATAGAATCATATTACATCGCGCAACACTTGTAACACAAAGCTTATAACATGGGCGTCAAGGCTCCAAGATTCGCACCTCAACTTTATAAGAGTTGTTGTAATTGATGATGTTTACAATCATGCTGATTATATAAGAAATGCATACAATTCGCGTGCTTCGCACGCGAATAGTCACTAGTGTGTAATAAATTTGCACAGGATCAAGGGTTGTTTCTCCCGTGAACCCGTTATTTTTTGTTTTTATTTTAATGTATGCGCCATCTCCTTTATCTTGTTCGTCATTAGTTAGGTTGAAGAAGAAGATTATAAATGTACTTGATATGGTAGACTTCAGTGTTAGTAGTGTTATTGTGGTGAAAAGATATATAATCTTCATTTAAAAAAGATATTTATGGTGAAAAGCTTGCCTTAATAAAAATAACATGACAGGTTATACTATTTAACATGACAGGTAAGGCGAATAACATGACAGGTAATGCGAATCGTTCATCTTCTCCTTAATGAAAGAAAATAACATGACATGTAATGCTATTAACATGACAGTTTATACCCTTTAACATGACAGGTAATGCGAATCGATCCTCTTCTCCTTAATGAAAGAAAATAACATGACATGTAATGCTATTAACATGACAGTTTATACCCTTTAACATGACAGGTTATAACCTTTAACATGACAGGTTATGCGAATCGATCCTCTTCTCCTTAATGAAAGAAAATAACATGACAGGTAATGCTATTAACAAGGCAGGTTATGCCCTTTAACATGACAGGTTATAACCTTTAACATGACAGGTTATAACCTGTAACATGACAGGTTACGGTTGTCATGTACAATCGAATAGGCGTCATGTATATCCTACTGGGTGACAATTGATGATCGTTGTGACATCACAAATACGTAAGTCAAGTGAACCAAAATGTGTCCAGTAGACAACAATAGGTTGTCCAATAGGGTATTACAGGTGGGTAGTTGATGTTTACTGTTGTCCTGTTAAGTCAATCTGATACAAATCAAATTTACATGCCCCCATCTATTTCATCATTCCAACCTGACAACCTCAGTGTTTGTACATGACACCAGTTAATATTAACACGACGTTGTGTTGTAAAGGGTGACCATGTCAATAGTAAAACTCAAAATCTTCTTTACCGGTTGTCTAATGGACACGTTTTAGGTTTTTCCTCTCTACCGGACTATCGTAATGAAAACTCAAAATCTTCTTTCTCCCTTCTAACTTGATCAAAATCTCCGAGTTCTTATTGGAATAAGCTAAGATGTTCTTAAAAAGACAGGTTCTGGTGTTGGAGATGACCAGTCCATATTTGAGTTGCAGGTCGACATTGTAGCTAACTCCATGGTTGAGGGATGATGAGCCTAAAATTATTGATTGTGGTCATAGCTTAGCCTTAGCGAGATCAGTAGCTAAAGCCGTGTCTGCATCTGTTGGAGAAATTATCATAATACGCCTACATGATTGCTACTTCCTCCATTGTTAGATAACCCCAGCTTAGTCTTGAAAAATCGATTCGTAATACAAGCAAATAAGCCATTTGTGTAGATAACAAAAAATTATCCAACCGCAATAGATTGCAAAATCACAACACAATCTATTCAATAAGAAAACTGCAAAATATTCAACCAAAATAGATTACAAAATCACAACACCAGGTTTATACTAATAGCAAACGATGATATAATGGCAATCTCAACTCCACTTGACAGTGTGCCCTTGTATATAGTGCACCTATCACGAGCTTCAATTATATATATTGCTGAAATCTTCAGAAGCAGTTTCAAGTTCTGACCTATTCAGCTTTGGAACCCCTGCATTTGATTCCACACCATCGATCAGTAAAAACAAAAAAGTCCTTTTCAGACTAATAAAGTTACAACTCCAACTCCAAGATCATCTCGGAGGAACAAATAAATCAAACGTTTAGCTTTTCATTCGCCGTGATTCAATAAAATTCTACAACGAATATGTATAGAGCATATCGGAGGGCTCTCGAGATCATCCAAAGCAAATAGATAACAAATGAACAGCAAATAGATAACAACTGAACAACGAATTGATTAAGCAAATCAACAGCAAATAGATAACAAATGAATCAGTAATCCAACTCTCCATAAAGCTCATCTGGACTAAGTCTTATAGCGATTCTGCGAACCCTAATCATTGAAGAGGTGAAGAGAAGTACGAACCTGAGAGCCTAATTGATCGACGACAGCAAATTTGTACAGAAGCGGGCCTCTGAACGACAGCGGACAAGGTGGAACCTGGAGGAATTGGGGAAGGTGTAACCCGGAGGATTTGGGGCCCCCAACCCCCTTCCCGGCCTCCCTCCTCTCGACCTCCCTTCAAATTGGAACCCTAGCCGCCGCCCCCGACCCCCTTCCCGGCATCTAGCTCCGACGGCATGCCGGAATCGGAATCGGAATTGAAGAGAGAGGGCAGAAATCGGGATTGACGGATTCCTTCACCTGAATCTTCATCGTCGTCAAAATCGAACGAGGCTTTCTCTTCTGTCGAGCATCTCGAAGAGGAGCGAAGGGGTTTTCCGGTGGAAGCCAACAGACAACCTTCACTGACTCTCTTTGTCTTCTCCGACCTCTCCCTCGACCACAAAAACCCCTTCGGCCTCCCTTTCCTCTGTTCGTTTTGTTTTAACCGGTTAGCAGGTTTTGTTTTAACCGGCTAGCCTGCAATTTTTTGTAAAGGGTGGGTTAACCTCTGCAAATATATTCGGATAGTCGGTTAGGCGTGCAAACCAAACCGGGGAAAAGGTCATTTATTTCAATTCCCTCTACCTGATGTTATAGGGGATCCGAACTAGAAACTCATGTCTATTTATTAACATAGAGAAAATTTATAAAATTTAGAGAAAATATGAAGATTTAAGATTTAATAACTTCTTTATACTTATCGGTGAAATAGAGAAATTTTATTAGATATTAAGTTTAAAGGAAAATAAAATATTCTAAAATTAAATATTAATATATAATATGACAATGGACAATAAATAAATGAAATATAAAGTAAAATTTTCTTAATGGATTAATTAATAAATAATTTGAACTAGCTAATAGGCTTAATGTGATACTTTTAATTAAGAATTTATATATGTTTGTTTGTCCTTATACCATAACTAATTGGATATCTGTATATGTCTATACATATTTTTTAAAAAAATTATATTTTTAAGAAGATAATAATATAAATTAATGAGTATAATTTTTATTCTATAACCATAAATTCTATAAAATGTATAAACACAAAATTTATAATGTATAATATGTATAAGTATAAATTAGTTAAAATCTATTGCACCTATTAATTATCCTTATTATATAAGTATTTAAAAAATTGCTTCTTTTCCATCAAAAAAAAATAATTGCTCATTCAAAATTTTGGGGATGATAAAATATCCGTAGTTTCAATTCAATCATTTTTGGAAAAGAATATTTAAGATTTAACATTTTAAATCACATAAATATCCATGATCTATCTATTAAAGGAGCATAAAGAAATAATATATTTTATATCTATTTTTTTCACTCAGATAAATAAATCTACATTACATCTGATTGATGTATCTATCTATTTATTATCTCGATCTATAAAATCGATTCTTCCCCTCGATCAAACGTACTCCAATATTTTTTGGCAAGCCTGCAACTTCGACACGGTCAAGCGGATGAGCCATCCCCGACCACGTATGTACACGGTGATACCGGAAGAGTTGTGGCCGGACATCCTCAAGAGGCTGCCGGTGAAAAGCATATGTCGACTCCGATGCGTTTGCAAGTCGTGGAACTCTCTCCTTTCGTCTGCCTTCTTCACCACGCATCACCTTACCTTCACCGCCGCTGCCTGCAGTACTCGAACAACAACTTTATTCCATACACGTTACAATTGCCATATCGATGGCGGAGAACCCACTTTCGCTCTCCGTCATCAACAAGATAACACCTTCACACCCCTCGACTCTCCGTTTCCTCCACCCCACCCCCTTTTATTTTTAGCTGTTGTTCATGGCGTAGCATTTATCTACGTTTATTTCAATCCACCTTCAAAGTCGATGATCGTTCTTTGGAACCCTTCCATCCGTAAATACGTCGCCACTCCTTGGCCTGTCGCTAAAGATCCTTCAAACTCCCCCTTCCGCGGATATGGCTACGATTTTCGAAACGATGATTTGAAGATTGTGATAACTCGAACGGATTACTACGAGGTATTCTCAGCTCGCGAGGGTTTATGGAAGAGCAAGCCACTTCCGGATCGTCTCAAGTCTCTTTTGAAATGGCACAACGCCAACAATTGTTTCGTGGACGGAAGCATATACTGGCTATCAACCCCCAAGGATAATGAGAGGCTCAAGCGCTATGACTTGTTGGTGTTCGACTGTGGGAGCGAGGAATTCAGAGCCATGGACCTCCCTGACCAACTCCAGGATCAAGAATTCGCCTGCAATCCAAGATTGTTTGTGTGGGGAGGTTTACTTAGGTTCTTGAAACCCATATCTCCTTACAATGAAAATTTCGAGCTGTGGACGATGCACAAGGACGGTGAATGGAGTAAACTTGGTGCAATCGACCATGAGGTTATCATTGTCGAAGGTCTCAGGTTAACCCCTTTATTAAACGAGCAAGCACTGTTCATGAGGATTGATTATGACACTCGCGATGCGGGTGTCGATGTCTATGCTTTCAAAGAAAGCATGGTTTTGATGGACATTGGAAAGGCCTGTGATGAGGATCAGCTGAAGAACGCGTTGATGCAGGGGAAGCTTAATTCGACTAAATCCACACAAGAGGTGTCAAAAAGTAGTTTGTTCTTGCCATTTGTACTACGCCGACTATTAAATCATGTTTAATTAACTAGTAGATAATTGTAAGATTTTAGCATACAACTTTACAAGGGCACTTGGGGAGATCGCTTATCAGTAGTGAGTTTGTTATTGCTAAACAAAATTTCTTTATTTTGGCTTATGGCAGCATCTTATATATATGCTTTGATATTGCACAAGAAAATTAGCTTGCATTGCGTACTCTTGCTTTGTTGAATCAAAACATGTTATATGCTTTGCTGTTTATTCCCCACTCTATTTGTGGTTACCATAAATAAAGTCCTGTTGCCTAATGTCTTGCAGATTTTATTGATTAATTGAGCTATCCAGCAATCCCCAATTCAGTTCAGCAATCTATTGAGCAATTCAACAATATATTGATCTTTGATGTATGTTCATCGTTTGGTTTGATTGAGTGCCAAATTCTTTGTCCAATTTGTCTCAATTGTCTTGACTACCTTTTTGCTCAAGCGGTGTGTGATTTTGCTTCTGCGAGTCTAGGCAATTGTCTTTGATGTATGTTCATCGTTTGGTTTGATTGGGTGCGGTATGTTTTTCCTTGTATTTTGTCATGATTAGTTTGTTTGCTAAATCAACTAAAAACAAAATGTTAAAGATCAATATATCAAGTTCAGCACAAGGAAGGAGAATGAAGACATGAGTCAGATTCTCATGTGAACCCCTTTTTCTATTTAAACGGATGTATATGAAACTCATCCGCTTAGATCCCATAGATTGTAAAAAACTTTATAAGTAGAGTTCCGAGGATCTCAAACACTGATTTTCAGTGGTTAAAAATCCTCCCCATCCTTTCCCACCACGATCCTCAGTTTTTTTAAATTTTTTCTTTTTTTTTATTTTTTGAGAGAGAAATGAGAAACTCTGTTTGGTAGAGTTTCCCTTGAAATTTTAAGAGATATTAAGTTTAGAGGAAGATAAAATATTCTAAAATTAAATATCCACCCCTTATACTTATAATTTTAGAAGCAATGTCTTCACAAAAAATTGAGCCATGTGTCAATCTTTTGAGCAACCTAAGAAACTACTTTCTTCACCCACGTTCTTTCAACTGCTCATATCCCCTTCCCTCTCTCATCTCTTCCTCGCATCTGATCACATATGGCCAAGATTGAGCGAGGTTTCGGAGAACACCGGCGGCGATGGCCTGGCCACCCTCCAATCAACGGTTGCACTGTCTTCTTCACCCTCCAATCGACGGTTTAAATTGGACTCTCTCTAATCCGATTTTAAGGATTTCGCAACCAAACTCATCTTCATAAGTCATCAATTAATTTGAGGCCCTCACCTTCAACATCTATGGTGAATACCTCGAAGCTATTGTTAGGGTTACATAAGAAATCACTTTCTCAACGCAAGATCTCTTCAACTGCTCAAATCCCCTTTTTGAAATTGAAGTAACCATGGATTCTATAATCGTTCTTCCTCAATTCCTCAAATCGTTTTTCCTCAAATGCACTTTCTTCATCAAAGGTAATTTCTTTAGTCTCCCCTTTACTCTCTTAATTACGGAGTATTATTTTTTGGTCAGCGTCTTTACTCTCTTAATAAACGCTCGATTTCTCTATGAAATCCTTCCATTGTTTTCACTGCTCTCGAAGCCAAATATGAAGCTCTCCCATGGAATCTCTTACTCGCATCTCGCTCCCGACAACGAATTTGGATGAGCCAAGGGAAGCCCAGACACCGACTTTGGTGGCGCGAAGAACCGACCGAATATGGGTGTGCGTGGTAAATTCCAGCGGTTGGTGATGATCCTCTTGCGCTGCCCTTCTTTAATTGCTCTCCCCTGCCCTTATTCAATTACTGAATTTTTCTTAAATTAGCTTTACAAACTGCATATTATTAGAGTTCTATTGATCTGATTTGTTTGTTAGTTTGTGTTTGATGTGGTGATCAGTCGGGACGACTGAATTGGAGGTTAGAGGTGGCAATCGATTGCAATTGGAAGATTATTCTTTATTGATTATCTAGAGTTTGGGAATTGAATTTTGTGGATTAAATTGTAGATTATTTCATTTGTATATGGTCAAATATTCCCATGTGAATGATTTTGGAAGATTATTCATGTACATATCGACGTTGATTGATGGAGTAAAATGGGATAATATTATTCGATTTTGGGAGATGGTAAAGTATATGATTTTATTCGTATGTAATTTAGGATTATTCGTTTGTATAAATGATTTATTCGTATGTACATGACATAATATTTGTTTCAATTATGATAAATTATTAGTAATGATCTTACTTTAGTTCTAAAAAACGTAATTAATTTGAATAAATGTTATGTTGCATATGAATAATCTTCTGAATGCCTATGAATAAACATCGTGATATATACGAATATAATAATTATATGCCATCAAAATTCTATATAGAGAGTGGACGTCACTCTCCCTATGGAAAGAGTGAACCAACTTATAGTGTGGGCCCCATTATTATTAATTAAAAATTAATTGAAAATATTGGATTAATCTTATTCATCTATTTTCAATCATCTAAAAGTCTACAATTGCTCACAAATTACACCATAAGACTTGCTGGGACTTGCTGGGAGCCAACCTCTTGATATATACACATAATTTTTAGGGTTGACTTTGGATGCCCATATATTGATCCATCTATATACAAAATCGAATCCTCCTCTAACGCTATTATTTTTGGCTCCGCCGTCGCCGCGCCGACACGGTCAAGGCAGATGAGCAATCTCCGACAATACAGGCAGGTGATGATACCGGAGGAATTGTTGGCTGACATCCTCAAGAGGTTGCCCGTGAAATCCCTAATTCGTTTCCGATGCGTGTGCAAATCATGGAACTCTCTCCTCTCGTCTCCCTTCTTCGCTACCCATCACTGCACATTCACCAACGCTGCCTGCAGTGCTCGAAGAAGAAGAACCTCCCTCCAAGTGCTTTACAGGCTCGGTCAGCACGCCAACCCCACCTGCACTCTCTATCTTCCCCAAGATAACACCTTCACAACCCTCGATTCTCCATTACATCGACCCCAACACTTTTTCAATTGTTTGGGTGTCGTTCATGGCGTTGTTATATGCCGTTATTCCCCTTCATTGATCTTGGAGCCCTCGATCCAATTTACCAAGGATGTACCTTCAGCGTTCATTGTTCTTTGGAACCCTGTGATTGGTAAATACGTCGACACCCCTTGGCCTGATGATAATGATCATTCAAAATATTCCAATTTTATAGGATTTGGTTTCGATAGTCGAAAGGGTGATCTCAAGGCTGTGATTACCGGAAGGCATTATTACGAGGTGTTTTCAGCTCGCGATAGTCTGTGGAGGAGAAACCCACTTCCTCACCATCTGAAGCCTCTTTTTAGCAGTTATGTGGTCACCAATTGTTTCGTCAATGGAACCATATACTGGGTCACAACCCTAAAGAATCATGGTAGGTTTGAGCTTTTCTATGGCTTATTACTGTTTGACTGTGTGCGCGAGGAATTCAGAACCATAGATCTCCCCGAACAACTTCGGGTCCAACCCCTCCGGCCAAAAGTTTTTGTATGGGGCGATTTAGTTACCATCGTGACAGTTTCATCTACTAGTTGTGGCATGTATGAGTTGTGGACGATGCAGGAGGACGGTGACAAAGTTACATGGATTCGGACGGACAATACAGATGGGGATATCATCATCGGATGTCTCACGTTAACCCGTCGATTAAACAAGGAATTAGCACAGTTCGAGTGTATTTATAGCTACGATAAGGATAACTATGTTTTTGAAGAAAGCATGCTTTTGATGGACATCGGAAAGCCTTGTGATCCGGATCAAGCGAGACTGGATGTTGAAGTTCAGTCGTCATGTGCTACAAGAGAGCAATAGGCCGGGTGGCGGACTCGCTGGCTAACTTTGCCTTTTCCCTTAGTTTAGGCACGTTTTGAAATATCCTCCTCCAAACACTTGTCGTTGTGCCTTGTTGGACGACCTTAGAGGAGTTTGTTTGCCTCCGATCGATGATTGTGGGGGTGATTGTTTTTCGTTTTCCTTTTTCTTAGTTGAAGAGCTTGATGCTTTCGTTTTCCTTTTTAATTTCAACAAAATCCAATTGTAGGCAGAGCTTTCAATCGATCATGTTTCACACTCTATCAAAGAACAAACATGAACTTAGCTCTGCATGCTACTTTATCAAAGCTTTAATTTCCCATTTTTAGGGATGGAAATTTGTTATTGTATGGTTTTAGATAGGGATTGGTCAACCAAAATTCTGTATTTGTTCAGCCCTCCATCCATGATGATGATGATGATGCCGCCGCCTGCGGCCTTGATAGGCTAAAAACCTACACCCATAAGTGTATGGGTTCAGTTGTAGTAATCAAGTGTCTTATCCTCAAGGACCGGAGGAGTATCGATTGTACTTTCAAGCTAGTTCAACCAAGTTCAGAATAAAGAAACAGATTTTAGAGAGTGTGTATAAAGTAACCAAGAAAATCGATTTAATGTTGAGAGATATATATGGGGAAAGCGTTCTAGGGACAAGGATTTACCAACAATGCATCATCAATAGGCATAAAATATTTTCTTGCTCGAGTGATTCCAAAATCAGATTGTGAAGGTAGGTCATCTAAGGTAATCGTGCATCCCCTTTCGGATTTAGCACGAATGTGCCTAAATCGGTTAGCAATTCTCCTTTTGGGCTCAAGCAACCGATTCAGGCCCTCTAAGTTCGTAGAGTTCTAGGCAATAATCACACTAACATCGCCTTTCAGCTCCGAATAATATCAAAATTGGCTATAACGTCTATGACAACCTATAAATCCTCAAGAAGTTTAGTTTCACTTTCGATCAATACACTTCGGGTTTAATCATGTAGTTCTGATGGATCCTAATCGCCTGTCGGTCTCGAATCACCATCTAAATTCCAAATTAACATTTTAGTCTTTCGATTTCAAACCCTAAATCAGATCTAATCGACTCGCATCAATCAGATTTAGTACAACACGATTAAACCACAATCTAATTCGGGAATCATTCGAGAGATACTAAGAACAAGCCTATTTCCGCATCGTCGGGACAATCCCAACCCTAGAACAGGAAATCTAGCAACTCATGGATAAGTACATGCTTGATTCAATCAAATTCAGCAAAACAAACATAGAACAACGGAGATGGGACGGAAATTACCGGAATTTGATAGATCGAACAAGTTTTTCTTCCCAAAAATCTCTAGTCTCCTAAAGCTCTCTCCAGCCCTCTCCAATGTCTGAATTCTGGACTCCAAAAACCGACCCCCGTTTCAACCTTTCGAATCCCCCTTTTTGTTTAGAAAAGAAAACGAATTTAATTCAGAACACAGGACACACTCGGCCGAGTGGTTTTTGCACTCGGTCGAGTGGACTCTGAAAAGCCATGACTGCAAAGCACTCGACCAGAGTGAGTCTCGAGTGGTTTCTGCACTCGGTCGAGTGCCTTCTGTGAGTTCACTCTAGCCACACTCGGCCGAGTGGTTTCTGGAACTTAGCTTTGCCGAGCTTGCTTCGCTTTATTTGGCACGTTTCCTTGATCCCGTGCCTCCTAGCTCATCTTTGATGACTTTTTAGCGTAGCGAAGATCATCGAGCCACCTCTTTCTCTTTAAACTCTTGAATCGACGCCAAAACCGCTCCGCAACGCCTGAAATCATAACAATCGACCGGTAGATACCGATTCCACCAAACTAAACCAAAAGGAGCCAAAAATACAAATAATACTTACTCAAAGGCCCTAAACCCTATGCAAACATGCCCTAAAATCATCACTAAATAGATGCTATCAAAATACCACATACTTAACCTTGCTTGTCCCCACGCAAGACTAAGACAATAAACCACAAGGTAGCGTCTGCTAAATAGAAATATCGAATGAATGCCGTCCTAGCAAATCATTGTCAACAATCGAGCTTGACTAGCACATCATAACACCAAAATCCTCTAATGCACTTCGTTTAAATCTTGACCTGATCAATACTCATCATCCACAAAGCTTGAACAATCTCGATAATCTCCACCGCTTGAAAATATGCACAAAAAAATCATGAGGGCTTTATAGGGTTATGATGAGGTTAAGGTGGAAACAGTTGGGTATGGAAAATTTCAGGCCATGTGGTGCTAAAATCCGGGAAAAATGATCATTCGAGAACAATCGTAAAAAACACACACTTTCAAAGAATCAAACTCATACCAATCCACCAAACAAACTCCATCATAACAACTTTTTCATGTTCACTTTTGTCAACCACATCAAAAAATTTCTTTTTTTTTCTTTTCCTTTTTCACTTTTTTTCTTACCTCTCTAGCCTCGACACCGTTTTACACGAATACAAACATTTGTGATGAATGCACCCGGTTACTAAGTGTCTCGGCATCCTCGCTTTGCACTTCTTCCTACTTGTGTGAATTTTATTCTCCACAAGCAGGATCGGTTACTAACCGTATTTTTTTCTTTTTCTTGACTTTTGCACAAGAGTGAATTTTATTCTCCTCTTATCCCAAGATTTTTTTTTATCACAATCAAGAAAAATCACCCCACACTTGAAGCACATCCACACAACAAAATACAACACCATGACCCAAAATCTCGGATTGGGTAAAGGCAAATAGCGGGCTATTGAAAATCTTGTGGAGCTACCAAAGAAACAAGCTTCTAAGGCTCAGAAGGCATCAAGTAGTGATGACGCCCAAACGATAACGGAGATAAAGAAGCAGCAAAGGGTATTTTGAAAGGTCAGCGATGGTGAGGTCCATAAGAAAAACGTAACAACCTTCGGTCCGCGGACGAGGAATGCCCGCACAAATGGTACACGTGGCGTACGGAGGGACAGGTGGCGTTCATGCCACCCATCCAAGTGTTCTTTTCCTTTTGAACACTTGGCATCCCAGCACCGACAAATGTCCGAAAGAGGGGAACCTCTCCTTGGCCCGACGATCGAAGTAAAGCAGTATAAAAACCGAAGTGAATGAGAGAGAAAGGGGACTTTTGGGGAAATAAGAGAGAGAGAACACTGGTTCTAAGAGAGAGCGAGAAAGGAAACAACCACGACGAGGTCAACATCTTGACCCCTCCTAAAACCCCGTGTCTGCGGACGTCCCTAGAGTGAAGAGCAGGATAGCCGAGGCTAAACAGGTAGTAAGGCGTCCAGTCCGGGGGCGGGACAACATGTGAAACTGTTTTTCTCCTCAACTTTTAATGTATCGACCAGCGTATCCTCTTAGCCATTGAGTCAATTGATGAATCCAGATAGATTAAGATGCGAGTCTTCTCGAAAGACTCGGAGGCACCGGTCATGGGACCCATACACCTCAGGGGGCCCCCATGGGTGGATAAGACCGTCTGCATGTTCCTTTAGGGTATGCGGCACAGGTAAGGGTCCTTCTCCCCCTGGCTTAGCCACCCCCCCCCCCCTCCGGGGTGACTGACCAGGGTAAAGAGGGCTTCAGGTAAGCCCGCCATACCCACTTCCAATGAAAGGAAGTTGCCAGCATACCCCTCCATGGACACGTGGAGGGTTTCTTTTACCTTTTTTCTCATCTGGTTTCGTCACTGGCGCCGTCTGTGGGAACACTCTCACCCTGAGAGGTTCCCGAATCTAAATATTAACATACCATTCACAACGTTATTTTTAGCTAATGCCTTTTGTATAAACAGGTGGAAAAAATGAGCGAAAGCATGGGAGGAGCTTCTCCCGAGATGATGAGTCAGGACCACGGAGGACCCCAGGGGTCCGACTTACCAGTAAATTCTCCGGGTCAGTTCAGCGAGCCGGAGGTTCCAGTCGTCTCGCCGTACGTCCCCCCCGCAAATGGCTCAAGGCTACTTTATACTAGAAGAGCATTATGTACCCCCTCAAAACCTGGGACAGGGTCCGTTCTATGGATATGATGGATATTCCCCATTTCAACAGGGGAACCCTTTCCATTTTTTTCCCCACAATGTGCATGGGGGCACTTATCAAGGTCAGTTTCAGCCCAGATTCTCTGATGATTATGGAACACACTATCATGGTGAAGGCAGATGCGCATCCAAGCATCACAGGGGAGAACATTCGTCTGATATATCAACGTCCACCCGAACAGGTTCACCCCGTGAGAACGAGAGGAGGGTGGATCTCGTCCCTTCAGTGTTTACCCCCGATGTCTGCCTGGCACCCGTACCCAAGCGATGGAGAGACACCAATTTGATGAAGTATGATGGCACTACGGACCCTGATGACCACATGTGTCACTTCACGACCGCCATGGGGATCAACGAATACAATGATGCAATGTTATGCCGAACTTTCCCATCCACTCTGACCGGCATCGCGCTGACTTGGTTCACTAACCTACCGCAGAACTCGATCGCCAGTTTCCTCCATCTTTCCCAGGTCTTCAAGTCTCATTTTGGAAGCTCGCGATCCAGAAAAAAGACCATGTTAGATCTGAACTCGATCAGGCAGGGGCATAATGAGACTCTGGGGCAATTCTTCGCCCGTTTCACCTCTGTGGTGGTTCAGATCCCCAACTTTAATCACGAATCCGCAGTTATAATCCTAATGGGGAACCTTGCGGATGGAAGTTTCAAGACTCGGCTTTTCAGAAAAAAGCCCAAGGACTATGATACCTTAAGAAACTTGGTGTCCGCTCAGATTGAGGCAGAAGAAGCCGCGGCCTTTAGCTCGAGGGCCAATGAGGGTTCACGGAGTCTTCTGGGGAAGATAGCAGGCAAGTTCCGAAAAGACAAAGGAGCAGTAAAGCAGAGAAGAAATTACTCCGCGGGCGGAATGCCCGCGTCCCGACAGGACGAGGTCCATTACAACCACGAAAAGGAGAGACCGGACACAAGATACCAAGGCTATGACCGAGAAGCGCGCAGTCACAGGGAGCCAGTCCCTCCGGCCAGGAGAAATGAACATCGCGACAACCCTCAGCGTCACCAGCAAGCTCAAAATCACAATGATCGGAGGTACGCGGATGACAGAAGAAGTCACCACCAAGCCTCTCGATTCGAGATCCCTCCGGGGAGGGATGAGCAACAGCGGTATCCCCTGGTGAACAGGGGCCGAGGGAGGGGGCATTGGTGGAGGGGGGTCGAAGAGGGCAGGGGCAGCCGGCGCAGGTGTCGGTCAATCAGGCCCCTCGCTGCGAGGACCGCCCAGAAGGGTCACGGGTCAACAGGATCCCAGAACCAGAGGGGTTTATCGACACTCTTGCAGGAGGACCGTCGATTTCAGGGATCAGTCGACAAGAAAGGAAGAACTATGAAAGAGAGGCTCGACATCCCCCGTCAACTACGAGTCAGAGAATTGCCTTGCAACCACACCCGGAAATAATTTTCACTTCAACCGACGCGGAGCAGGTCCGCATGCCCCATGCAGACCCACTGGTGATTCATGTGCAGATCGCCACAAAAACAGTAAAGAGGGTTTTCATCGATGCGGGGTCATCAGTGGACATACTCTCGTGGGAAGCTTTCTCCCAGTTAGGCGTGTCCGCAACAGCTTTGAGACCTTATCACGGCACTTTGATTACTTTCTCAGGAGATGAGGTGCAGGTGGCGGGCACAATCGAGCTCACAGTAGTTTGAGGCATCCCCCCTCTCCGAAGGATGGAGAACATCACCTTCACGGTAGTCCGAATTCCGACCACCTACAACGCGCTCTTGGGGAGGGTTTCCCTTTATAAGTTCCAGATGGTTGTGTCCATATACCATTTCAAAGCCAAGTTTCCAGTCTCCGGGGGAGAAACGGGGGAGGTGTGCGGACAGCAACCAGAGAGTCGGAGTTGTTATGTGACCTCTTTAAAGAAGAAGAAGGAGGTTATGTGTCTCGAAGACACCGCTCAGAGCCGGGCCGAGAATGTCAAGGCAGATTTCACACCTCAGAATGAAGTGACAAAGGTAACCAACGAAGTTGTGTCAGAAGCAGAGCTTGAGGTTCGACCTTCCGAAAGAGAGATCCCGACCGCGGATCCAAGAACCGTCCACCAACCATTCCCCAGTTCCGAGGAGAGGATTTATATGGGCCAGGCCCTCGGAGCGGGGGAAAAGGAATGGGTCTTGGAGATTATCCGGCAGTCGTGGGACGTGTTCGCTTGGTCCCCGAAAGATTTGTTAGGTGTTCCCACTTCCATCGCAATCCATACCCTCAGGATCCGACATGACGCACGACCAATGGCCCAAAAGAAAAGAAAGATGGCCCCGGAGAAGTCCCGGGCAGCGAAAGTGGAGGTAGATAAGTTGCTTGATGCCGGTTTCATTGAAGAAGCTGAGGACTCAGATTGGCTCTCGAATGTGGTCCTCGTCAAGAAAGCAAATGGGAAATGGAGGATGTGTGTCGATTTCTCTGATCTAAACAAGGCTTGTCCTAAAGATAGTTACCCGCTGCCTTCGATAGACGAGTTGGTGGACATAACCGCCGGGAACGAGGCTCTGAGTTTTTTGGACGCTTATTCAGGGTATAACCAAATTAAACTAGACCCACTGGACCAAAGGGCTACCACATTCATCACTAATCAGGGAATTTTCCGTTACAAGGTCATGCCCTTTGGCCTAAGGAATGCTGGAGCCACGTTCCAGAGGACAGTGGACAAGATATTTCGCGATCAGCTCCCCCGGAATGTGTCCATTTACGTGGAAGACATTGTAGTGAGAAGCCAGAAGGCAGAAAATCACGCCGCAGATCTGCAGGAGACTTTCGACTCGCTGAGACGAGGTGGGTTGAATTTGAATGCTGAAAAGTGCGTCTTCGGAGTTGATTTTGGGAAATTTCTAGGTTTCATGGTCAGCCAAAGAGGAATAGACGTGAACCCGGCCAAGATAGCAGCAATACAAGAGTTGCGTCCCCCTCGGACTATCAAAGAAGTACAGTCGTTAAACGGTGCGGTCAACTACCTGGAACGTTTCTGCTCCTGCCTGGCGGATAAGTCCCTGCCTTTCTTCGCGTTGTTGAAGAAGAAGGGGCCGATACGGTGGACACCAGAACTCCAGCAAGCATTCGATGATTTGAAAGTGTTCCTACAGTATTTGCCAACTCTTCAGCAACCACAAAAGACTGAGAACTTACAGATTTACCTCGCGGTTAAAACAACCACCATCAGCGCAGTTCTCACTTGGGAGGGGCGGTATCCGGTTTACTATATGAGCAGAGTGTTACAGGACGTGGAAACCAGATATAAGCCAGTTGAGAAGGTAATCCTTTGTTTGATATTCGCAGCCAGAAGGCTACGTCCATATTTCCAGGATCACCAGATCGAAGTCTTGACAGATTTACCATTGAGGCAAATCCTTCACTCCCCAGACTTCTCAGGACGAATGACGAAGTGGTCTATCGAGCTCTCAGAATTCGAGGTATCGTACGTTCCGCGTAAAGCAGCGTTAGCTCAGGTTTTGGCCGATTTCATCTGCGAAACCAGTTTTGAAAAAGAAGACGGCAATTCACAGAAGGTTTGGTTGATAAAAGTTGACGGAGCCGCCAACGCGGATGGATGCGGAGCAGGGATCGTGCTAACCACCCCTGGGGGGACCAGTTCTGTTTCGCTCACCAGCTAAACTTCCCGACCACCAACAACGAGGCCGAGTATGAAGCTTTGATAGCAGGACTAGAGTTAGCCCTGGCCCTTGGGGCTCGGGCCGTCACCGTGTATACCGATTTCGAGATTGTCGCCAAGCAGGCGGACGGAGAATACGAGGCCAAGACGGGGTTGTTGCCAGATTATCTGCGAAAGGTGAATGCTCTAAGGAAAGCTTTCCTATACTTCACCATCGAATCCATCCCTAGAGAGGACAATGAACAAGCCGATTTGTTGGCCCGGGTGGGGGCCGCTATGCCGTCAAACGTAGAGGGAAAATTTGACTTTGAAAGAAGGGACCAGCGAAGGCTGTTACAAGAAGTGTATTTCGTCCAAACAGAAGGACCTGATGACTGGAGAACGCCAATTACGGAGTACCTGAGGAAGGGGATTCTTCCACCAGAAAGAACGGAGGCCAAGAAACTGACGGGCAGAGCGGCCCGATTCGTGATTCGCGAAGGAAGACTATACAAGAAAGGTTTCAACTTCCCGGATTTGTTGTGTGTATCCAACCAGGAAGGACGGATCATTGCAGAGGAATTGCATGCCGGGGTCTGCGCTCATCACCAAGGCTGGAGGGCTTTGTCTTCCAAGGTTTTAAGGTTGGGATACTATTGGCCCACGATTAGGGCGGACGTACAGAACTTTGTGCGCAGTTGTGAAGCTTGTCAGAAACACGGGAACCTGAAGAATGTACCCGCCGAGCCGCTTCAAAACATCTTTGGGGCTTGTCCTTTCGCCTTGTGGGGAATGGACATTCTGGGCCCTTTTCCCACGGCACCCGGACAGCTCAAATATGTCCTGGTCCTGGTGGACTATTTCACCAAGTGGGTAGAAACAGAGGCGATGGGCTTGATCACCGCAGAGAAGGTCAGGAAATTCTTGTGGAAGAATCTTGTGTGTCGATTCGGAGTCCCTGAAGCCATCATCACCGACCATGGGACGCAGTTCGATTGTGAAAACATCCGAGATTTCTGTGAGGGCCTCGGAATAAAATTGAAATTCTCGTCTGTAGCTCACCCTCAAACGAATGGACAAGCGGAGACTACAAATCGCCAAATCTTGGAAGGTATCAAGAAGAAGCTGGGGAAAACCTCCAAAGGCCGGTGGGCGGAACTTCTCCCTTTAGTCCTCTAGTCTTATCGTACTTCACCAAAGACTCCAACCAAGGAGTCGCCCTTCTCCTTGGTATTTGGGACAGACGCGGTCATCCCCGTTGAGCGTTTGATTCCTTCCGCCCGAGTCCTAGCTTACGAGTCCAAGGCCAATGACGAAGCTCTGGAGATCGAGATGCACCTTCGGGAGGAAAGGAGGATGGTCGCCGAAATTAATGCCCGGGAGTACAAGAGGAGAACCCAAAGGCACAGGGACCAGCATCTACAGGAGCGACGATTTGAGAGGGGAGACCTGGTCCTCCGTCTGGCCCTGGCAGGAGGGAAGCTCGACGCCAGATGGGAAGGGCCCTATGTGGTCGTCGAACGCGTCCATGTCGGAGCATAAAAGTTACAAACCCCTGAGGGTGTTGTCCTTCGGAAGACGTGGAACGCAGAACACTTGAAGAAATACTATGTGTAATCTCTAAGCTCTTTTCAAAGTTTATCTAAGTCACCCCCGCTACAAGTAAATAAATCAAAGCGGTTAGTGGGTGCTTTATAAATCTCCTTACAGTTTCTAACCCCGCAACGCTGGAGCTCGCTCCGCGTCGGACATCTGGTGGACGCCTTGAGCTCCCAGATCAGTTTGAAGTCCTATGACGCTGGAGCTCGCTCCGCGTCGGACATCTGGTGGACACCTTGAGCTCCCAGATCAGTTTGAAGTCCTATAACGATGAAGCTCGCTCCGCGTCGGACATCTGGTGGACGCCTTGAGCTCCCAGATCAGTTTGAAGTCCTATGACGCTGGAGCTCTCTCCGCGTCGGACATCTGGTGGACGCCTTGAGCTCCCAGATCAGTTTAAAGTCCTATGACGCTGGAGCTCGCACCACGTCGGATATCTGGTGGACGCCTTGAGCTCCCAGATCAGTTTGAAGTCCTATGACGCTGGAGCTCTCTCCGAGTCGGACATCTGGTGGACGCCTTGAGCTCCCAGATCAGTTTCAAGTCCTATGACACTGGAGCTCGCTCCGCGTCGGACATCTGGTGGACGCTTTGAGCTCCCAGATCAGTCTAAAGTCCTATGACGCTGGAGCTCGCTCCGCGTCGGACATCTGGTGGACGCTTTGAGCTGCCAGATCAGTTTAAAGTCCTATGACGCTGGAGCTCGCTCCGCGTCGGGCATCTGGTGGACGCCTTGAGCTCCCAGATCAGTTTAAAGTCCTATGACACTGGACCTCGCTCCGCGTCGGACATCTGGTGGACGCCTTGAGCTCCCAGATCAGTTTAAAGTCCTATGACGCTGGAGCTCGCTCCGCGTCGGACATCTGGTGGACGCCTTGAGCTCCCAGATCAGTTTAAAGTCCTATGACGCTGGAGCTCGCTCCGCGTCGGAAATCTGGTGAACGCCTTGAGCTCCCAGATCAGTTTAAAAGTTTTATGACGCGGAGCTCGCTCCGCGTCGGACATCTGGTGGACACTTTAGATCCCCAGACAGGCTCCACTCCTATGACGGCGGAATTTGGCCCGCGATAGATTTTTGGAGCACGCGTAAGGCACCTGAGTTGACCGTTGGTCTAAGTAAAACTCCGGCCGAAAGCCTGCCACTGATACACTCAATAACTTGAAGTTGGGGACTAAAACTTGGGACCCAATCAAACCGCACCCCAAAAAAGTTGGGCTGCAAACATTCAAAGAAGGGTACATCCGAGGCAACAAGAAACACGCAGAAGACCCAGAAGGGCTAAATCGTGCAAGAAAGACATGACATTTCACAGTAATACAGGACCCAGAAAGGCTAAATCAAGGAGTGTCCCGGGGACGATCTGAAACCAAGCGAGTTCGATCAGCACACAAACGGGTTCCATTGGGGAAAGGACCGTCAGGATGAGGTTCTCGCCACTCAGCATCGACCTCTGCACCATCCGCGTCGGACATCTGATGGACGCTTTGAGCTCCCAGATCAGTCTAAAGTCCTATGACGCTGGAGCTCGCTCCGCGTCGGACATCTGGTGGACGCTTTGAGCTCCCAGATCAGTTTAAAGTCCTATGACGCTGGAGCTCGCTCCACGTCGGACATCTGGTGGACGCCTTGAGCTCCCAGATCAGTTTAAAGTCCTATGACGCTGGAGCTCGCTCCGCGTCGGACATCTAGTGGACGCCTTGAGCTCCCAGATCAGTTTAAAGTCCTATTACGCTGGAGCTCGCTCCGCGTCGGACATCTGGTGGACGCCTTGAGCTCCCAGATCAGTTTAAAGTCCTATGACGCTGGAGCTCGCTCCGCGTCGGACATCTGGTGAACGCCTTGAGCTCCCAGATCAGTTTAAAAGTTTTATGACGCGGAGCTCGCTCCGCGTCGGACATCTGGTGGACACTTTAGATCCCAAGACAGGCTTGACAGGCCTAAAGTCGTTATGCCAAATCAAAGTAAATTCCTAAGATGCAAACTATAACAAGTATAGTAGGTAAGTTAGGGTCGAACCCACAGGGAAACAGAATCAATCGTAAGAGCAAGTATTATTACCCAAAAGTAACCGATTCAAGGGGGAGTTTTGTGTGTAAGCAATGGTGACAGAACAAGTTGCAATAAGAGGTTGCGAATATATGATGGAAAAGTATCACACCAGGTAATTATCCGCACAACAATTGAGATGGTTCATCATCGCATTCTATGAATCTCAAGTTCTAATGTCCAGTAATTGTTCTCAATTCAGATCGTGTAATAGCTTTTAGTCCTACCAGTCCTAAAAGCACTTATCACCAAATTACAAGGGAAAACCTTCACCGAATAATAAAGCGATAGCATTCAAACATGAATTATAATGAGAGACAAGCGATTCTAACAACCCGTTAAAATAGCCTGTAATTGAATCTCCTTCACAATCTACCACAAGCAACCCGCGTATGGTGATTGTGTTTGCTACAATGAATCTACAACTCCAAACCTGGAATTGGAAACCCTAGCAATATGACTAGTATCGATAAACCTAGGTGATCAATCCAGATTAACCAATAATAAGCAATCAAGCAATAAGCTCAGGAGATCGAAACAATTAACAAAGGACGAACAAGAGTAGAATACTCACAACCAAATCAATCGAAGGCTTCAAAGAACCAAGTGCAACAAAGGAGAGTTAGTTCTCCATAGGGTTTGTGAGATGAAGAAAAAGAAACTACGTCTCTGGAAAATAACCTAATAATCTCTGTCGCGTTCTCCGCAGTAATATAAACTAATTAAATCGGGTTTAACATCCCGTAAAAATATAAAAATATAATATTAAAACTAATAAGATACGGGAAAATCGGATAAGAATCCGTCTCCAGGGACTGACGCGGGCGCGTCAGTAGCAGCGTGGGCGCGCCAGTGTCTCATCTTGCTACTTCCATCTGGTGCATCGACGCGGGCACGTCCTCCTAGCAGCGTGGGCGCGTCAAGTAGCAGCGCGGCCGCGTCAAGTGGCAGCGCGGGCACGTCAGCTCACCAGATTCCAGCTACTTCCGAACTTCTTCACTTCAACTCTTCTGTAACTTGCATGATCCTATGATTTCTTCAACTTCTTCAACAGGTTCCGAATCACCAAGTTCATACAAATATCTCTCACAATGACATATAAATGACGACAAAAACTACTAAATGCGCTATAGAATATATCGCATATCAAATTCCCCCATACTTAAACCTTTACTCGTCCCGAGTAAGCATAGAAGCTAAGCCTACTCTCACCATAAATCTCAAAGGTTCACAGACAGTACAAGGAAAATGAACACTAAGTACTAGTAGTTTTCACCATCTCAACAATCAGCACAAAAGACAATCAAAATAGGAAATGAGACTTACAATTGTATCTCAACCATCTACACCTTATAGCTCCCAGTGGCCTACCCGAAAACCTCCTTATCACTCCACTTCTTATGTCGCCTTCGCCAAGAGATCAATCCTAAACACTCAAAGTAAACGCTCATCTTGCCAAGGCGCTCTTTCGGGTTTTCACCAAGCCACTCATTTTTTTTGTTTTTCCAAAGATGGTCCTCACATAAACATTCTCACTTCCCTCAAGTCTCATATTGCCAAAGCCTAAGGCTCGCCAGACTACCTGCTTTTTGCCTGAGTCGCCCTTTCGGGTTTTCAACTCATCCCAGGATTTTGATTGCTTCTTTTTTTTTTTTTTTCTTTTTTTTTTTTTTTCTTTTTTTTTTTTTTTTCTTTTTTTTTTTTTAGAATAACAAGAGTAGATCTGTACACAAATAATGCGGAAATGAAATATGTACAAGATATGTAAAAATATGTACAAGATATGTAAGTCCTTTTCCTCCCCCATACTTGAAAGAAGCATTGTCCTCAATGTGAAAGAAGACAGAAATAAGTAGGGAGAAAGGAAACAGAAGGACTCACTAAGGGGGTGGATAGTGGCGAGAGTAATCCTCTCGCATGCGGCGCAGCTCTTCCCTCATCTCTCTGAACTCGCCAAAGCCTTCTAGGATGTCGGCCTGCTGGTGGAGAATCCGGTTCGTCACTGTCGTCAAACTCCCCACGTCTTGGCGCAGAAGGCCAATCTGATCAACCAGGTAGCCCCACTGGTGAGGCTGCTGATGGGCATCCTGAAAAGCTTGTGGGGGCCAAGGGGCCCACTGATGTGAATCCTGCTGGCTCTGATATGTCGGTTGAGAATCCCAACCGTGAGAAGGGGTCTGATAAGCAGGCATCTCCTGCTGTGGGTTCTGTGCGAAACCCTGTGTATCTGTCTGAACAAACGCCTGCGGAGCCACAGGCGCATCCTCATCCGTGGCAGCTCCAGCTGTGCCACTACTGCTACCCACTTCAAGGCGACGCCGTCTACCCAGAACTGACGTCGGAAAATAATCAGCCTCAATATACCAATCAGTCCAAGTCACAGACCAAGGAAGGGGCTTAGGGAGCCTGAACTGATGCTCTTTCTTCTTGCCTGTACACCAAATGACTCCCCCATCCGGTGCAGTATCCAGCATCAAACACCTCCGTAGATACTCCTCTGTATAGGTCCTCGCTATGACCTGCTCCTCCAGTGCCTGCAAACCATTTTGCCCAACGCCTGCAACAATGGCTACCCGAGTAATAAGTCCGCTCTGGACCATTTCTGGTCCAACGGCACTGCGATCCTTTCTGACCTTGTCGAGCCCATCGAAGAAGAGCCGAACCCAGTCAGGCGTATAATCTGCAGTAGGCACAGCGCTGTAAGCAAACCTCAGGTGTGTCATGGAGAGCTTTGTATCTGTGATCAGCCCATAATATGTCCCAGAGACGATCTTGCACAACATACGAAAGACAGGATGAGTAATCCTGCTGTTGTACTCGTTACTGGTTAAGAATTCCTCTCCAGACACCGCTCTAAAAAATGCAACTAGGTCTGGGTCGGTCGCGGCTGTCACCCATCCATCAGTTGGGGCTTTAGTGACCCCCAAAGCAGCTCGCAACCTTGCTGCAGAAGCCCTGTAGGTAGTGCCATTGTATCTGAAAGCAACCCCTCTTATTCTGTTCTCCCCAAGGTACAGCTTGTATGTCGCAAGGAACTGCTTGCACAGTTCTGGGTATCCTACAGCTCTCAACTCCAAAAAATCACCAATACCAGCGTGAGCTAGACACTTCTGCATACAATCTAGCATCTGAAGTCTCTGAAGGGTCTCTCTATGCAAATATTTTGTAGAACTGACACAGCTAACCTTATTATAAATAGCCCACTCCTCTTCAGACAATTCTAACCCATTATCAGATCGACTCGCCTCTTCCTCCGATGAACTCATACTCGATAGATAATAAGAGTAAATCGGAATCGAAATAAGGACAGCGGAAGGAACTCACAAAGAACAGATGAGGCTCGGCTCAGGGGGCAGACGCGGGCGCGTTGGAGGGTGGCGCGGGCGCGGCAGTAGCAGCGCGGGCGCGTCGGAGAGGGCGCGGCCGCGTCGGGTGTGTCAGCCTTTTGGTGGGTTACTCTGACAGGCGCGGGCGCGTTGGGGGTGGCGCGGCCGCGTCGGCGATTTCTGCAGACCTTCGAAATCGTCGATGTGGAGCCTCCCTACGGTGCCGAGGACCGAAGGAAATGAGGGGGACGGGGTGTGGGGACCCTGGTGGAGGCTCACCGGTGAAATGGGGTGGAGGGGTGTTTGGTAGATTTGGGAGGAGAGGATGTGGGGTGTGGTGAGAGAGTGTGGGGGATGTAGGGTTTTGATGATGGTGATGGGGGGATCTGATGGGCTCGATGGGCTTGAAGATGGCGGGCTGGCCCGAAGTGGGTTTTCCAGCCCGTGGCCTTTTCAAAATTTAATTTTTTTTTTTTTTTTTTTTTTTTTTTGACGAAAATTAACACTGCGGAAGCAGTTGGTCCGAAATGCGGGTGCAATTCGTCGCCAGAAACTCCGTCTTTATTACCTACAAGTTAGAATATAATCGAGTTAAGGGAAAGAATGCAATACCTTGGGTTGCCTCCCAAGCAGCGCCTTTGTTTCATGTCGCTGGCTCGACTAAGCCTTTTTGATTATTCTAACTCTGCATTAGGCTCCTCCAACACTAACTCATCCATAGCCTCCTTTGGGAACCCTTCATAGTATGTCTTAAGCCTTTGACCATTTACCTTAATCTTCTTGTGGCTATTTGGGTCATATAACTCTATAGCTCCATGTGGGAAAACTTCAGCAACAATGTATGGTCCCCCCCACTTTGACCTGAGCTTCCCAGCGAAGAGTTTCAGGCGAGACTGATTGAGTAGGACTTTGTCACCAGCTTTAAAGTCCTTCCTATGGATGTGCTTGTCATGCCATGCCTTGGTCTTCGCCTTGTAGATTGCCGCATTATCATAGGCGTCCAACCGTAACTCCTCGAGCTCGCCTAACTGTAGCTTCCTGTGTTCTCCAACCCCGTCACTCTGCATATTGCATTGTTTCACTGCCCACCAAGCCTTGTGCTCCAGCTCAACAGGAAGATGACATGCCTTACCATAGACAAGTCTGAAAGGAGACATCCCAATTGGAGTTTTGTAAGCAGTGCGATAAGCCCACAACGCATCATCAAGTCTCAAACTCCAATCCTTCCTGTTAGGATTCACAGTCTTCTCGAGAATGGCTTTGATCTCTCTATTGGACAC
Organism: Persicaria maculosa; assembly: GCA_963922045.1. Classification (NCBI taxonomy): domain Eukaryota; kingdom Viridiplantae; phylum Streptophyta; class Magnoliopsida; order Caryophyllales; family Polygonaceae; genus Persicaria; species Persicaria maculosa. The sequence goes on from OY998258.1 coordinate 16,515,320, forward strand.
CTCTGCTTGGCCATTCGTCTGTGGATGGTATGCGGTGGAAACTCTATGTGTGACATGATATTTCTTCAGCACAGCAGTCACAGTTTTGTTGCAGAAATGGGTACCCCTGTCACTAATCAGCGCTCTAGGGATACCATGCCTGGCAAAAATATTGCTTTTCAAGAACCCTGCCACAACTTTAGAGTCATCAGTTCTGGTGGCCTTCGCTTCCACCCACTTGGAAACGTAGTCCACCGCAAGTAAAATATACAAGTTCCCGCAAGAACTAGGAAAAGGTCCCATAAAGTCAATGCCCCAAACATCGAAGATTTCGCAAAAAATCATCGGTGATTGTTGCATTTCATTCCTTTGAGAGATATTCCCCATTCTTTGACACCTATCACATGCCTTGCAGAAAGAATAAGCATCTTTAAAAATATGTGGCCAATAAAATCCAGATTCAAGCACTTTTCTAGCAGTTTTGTTGGCACCAAAGTGTCCCCCACATGCTTGAGAATGACAAAATTCAAGAACAGATCGTACCTCATTATCTGGAAGACAACGACGAATTACCTGATCAGCACAATGTTTCCAAAGGTATGGGTCATCCCAAACATAGTGGTTTGCTTCTCTTCGAATCTTCTCCGTCTGGGCCTTGGTATGATCCGGAGGAAACTTCCCACAAACTAAGTAGTTCACAATGTCCCGGTACCAAGGGCTTACAGAGTGAAGTCCTAGAACGGACTGAGATGGGCTGAGAAGCAATAGCGTGGGCGCGTCAGGGAACGACGCGGGCGCGTCAGAAGTCAGCGCGGGCGCGTCAGAACTCAGCGCGGGCACGTCAGACTTTGGCGCGGGCGCGTCAGCTGTTGACGTGGGCACGCCAGACTCCGACGTGCTTTCGTGCTCGATTCTGCATAATGTGTCATCCGGAAACGTGCCTAAGATGGGTTTTTGTGACTCCGGCTTGTCCTCCTCATTCACCAATCTGCTTAAGTGGTCAGCCACCAGATTCTCCGCTCCTTTCTTATCCTTAATCTCCACATCAAATTCGCTGAGCAAAAGAACCCATCGAATTAATCTTGGCTTTGTCTCCTTCTTTGTCATCAAGTAGCGGAGAGCTGCGTGATCTGTGTAGATAATCACTTTGACCCCAAGCAGATATTGTCGAAACTTCTCTAGTGCAAACACCACAACTAGCATTTCTTTCTCAGTGGTGGAGTAGTTGCGCTGCGCTCCATTCAGAGTCATGGAAGCATAATGGATCACATGAGAGGCTCTTCCCTCTTTTTGGCCTAGCACTGCTCCCACTGCATAGTCGCTCGCATCACACATGATCTCAAATGGGCGAGACCAGTCTGGTGCCTGAATGATTGGTGCACTAGTGAGGCGTCCTTTCAGCTGGTCGAACGCCTCTTTGCACTCTTGTGTGAGTACAAAGGTCACATCTTTCTTCAGAAGCTCGCACAAGGGTGAGGATATCTTCGAAAAGTCTTTGATAAACCTGCGATAAAAACCTGCATGGCCTAGGAAAGAACGAACTTCGCGCACATTAGTAGGATAAGGCAGAGATTGAATTACATCAATCTTCGCCTTATCGACCTCAATACCCTTTGCAGAGACTATGTGACCTAAAACAATTCCCTGTTCTACCATAAAATGACACTTTTCAGAGTTCAAAACCAGATTAGTTTCAACACATCTTTTTAACACTAGTGCCAAATGGCTCAAACAAGTATCAAAGCTATCCCCATGTACTGTGAAATCATCCATGAATACTTCAATGAAATTCTCAATGTACTCAGAGAAGATACTAACCATACATCGTTGAAATGTCCCGGGTGCGTTACATAGTCCAAATGGCATTCTGCGATATGCAAAAGTACCGAAAGGACATGTAAATGTAGTCTTCTCCTGGTCCTCTGGCGCTATGGCCACCTGAAAATATCCAGAATATCCATCCAAAAAACAATAATAGGGGCGCCCAGCAAGGCGTTCTAGCATCTGATCAATAAAGGGGAGGGGGAAGTGATCCTTCCTGGTTACTGTATTCAGCTTGCGATAGTCTATGCATACCCTCCAACCTGTTTGTGTCCGGGTAGGGACCAACTCACCTTGTTGATTCTCCACGACTGTAATCCCTCCTTTCTTAGGGACAACTTGTGTAGGACTTACCCATTGACTGTCAGAAATTGGGAAAATCATGTTTGCTGATAGCAATTTCAGCACTTCCTTCTTCACCACATCCATCATGGGAGGATTGAGCCTTCTCTGTGGTTGGCGTGATGGCTTAGCTCCATCCTCCAGCAGGATCCTGTGCATGCATGTAGATGGACTAATTCCCTTGATGTCAGCGATGGTCCACCCCAGCGCAGTTTTGTACTCCTTTAGAACCTCCACTAACTTTTCTTCCTGTTCTGCTGAAAGCTTACTTGACACAATAACTGGTAAAGTGTCATCAACTCCTAGGAAAGCATACTTGAGATGACTAGGGAGTTGTTTGAGTTCAATTTCAGGTGCCTGCACAACAGATGGAACAAGCACTTCGCTTGGAGTCAGTAGATTGGGGCCAATGCCCAAAAGAGTAGGGGACTTACCTTCTACATCCATCTGGGCTACTAATTCCTGCATGTTAGATGTAATTGAAAAATCTGTATAGGACTCGTCAATAGCATTCTCAATAATTGACTGCAACTCATCTTCCCTAGAAATATCAAATAGATCTTGAGCTAATGGTTCAATCACATCAATAGAGCACAGAGAATGGTCATCAACAGGATGTTTCATAGCCTTGTATAAATCGAATTCAACCTTTTCTCCATCAAATTCCATTGTTAGTGTCTCAGAAACACAATCAATTTTTGTCCTAGCTGTTTTAATAAAAGGTATACCTAACAGAATAGGCGCATCATGCTTATCATGTTCCATATCCAGGACAAAGAAATCTGCAGGAAAAATCAGTTTATCGACCATGACCAAAACGTCTTCTACTACTCCTTTAGGGTATTTATTAGACCTGTCAGCTAGTTGCACAATTACTCCAGTTTCATGCAAAGGTCCTAAATCTAGCGATTTGTAAAGTGAGTAAGGAAGCACATTTATGGAAGCACCCAAATCAAGCATAGCTCTATCAAATTTTACATCTCCAATGACACAAGGGATAGTAACCATACCTGGATCAGTGCACTTTTTCGGCATTCTCCTCTGAAACATAGCGGAGACTTGCTCACTTACTTTCACTTTCTTTTTTCCTTTAAGCTTCTGATTTCTCTTCACCGTGCAAAGCTCCTTCAAGAACTTGGCGTACTTGGGCACAGTTTTTATCATTTTCAGTAGAGGAATGTTCACCTGACACTTGCTAAATGTCTCGAAGAGCTCTGAATCATCGATTATCCTCCTCTCTTTGAGTGCCTCAGGGAACGGAGGTTTTGGTTTCTCCGACCCGAGAGGGGGAAAATCCGGTCGGACGTATGTATCGACATAGGGCTCAGATTCAGGCGAGATCGGACTCGACGTGGGCGCGTCAGACTCCGGCGCGGGCGCGTCAGACTCCAACGCGGGCGCGTCAGACTCCAGCGCGGGCGCGCTAGTATTGGGCGTGGCCACGTCGGAGACCTGCGTGCTTTCCTCCTCATCCTCCTGACTTCTCAGCTCTTTTCCATTCCGAAGAGTTATAGCACTGACGTTTTCCTTTGGATTGACCACCGTTTGAGATGGTAGACCCCCTGACGTCTTTGCCTCTATTCTCGTGATTGCTTCGGCCATTTGCCCCATTTGTTTCTGTATATCTTTTATGCTCGATTCAGTTGTCTGAACATGCGCAGTAAAGTGCTGTGTCAGGGTATTGAGCATGGACTCAGTAGAGGGAGCGTTACCCTGCTGCCTCTGATTGTAGGGAGGTGGCTGTTGTTGATGTGGTTGGTTTGGTGGATCCCTCCATCTGAAATTTGGGTGATCCCGCCACCCTGGGTTGTAGGTGTTTGAGTAGGGGTCATGTCTGGGTCTCTGAGGTCCATTTCCACCTATAGCACTTACTTCAGTGGTGTCTTCCTGGAGTGTAGGACACGCATCAGTTGGGTGGAAGTTATCACTGCAGATTCCACAAGCCTTGAGTTGTTGAGGAGTCCCTTGCAGAGTGAGCCTCCTAACCATATCCTTCAATTCAGCAATATCTTTGGATTGGTTAGAGTCTACCGAATTGACTCCTTTCTTTCTGGTGGATTTCCCGAAATTTCTAGTCCCCTCAGCCATTTCCTGAATCTTCTCCATGGCTCCCTCTGGCGTGGCATTCAGAATATTTCCTCCGCAGGCGGCATCAATCATCCTTCTATCAGATTCCAGCAATCCCCCATAGATGTATAGGACTAGGTCCTTCGTGCTGTAGCCATGGAAAGGGCAATTAGCGCAAAGCTTCTTGAACCTTTCATTGTAATCATAGAGGGTTTCATCATCTTCCTGCTCTATATTGCTGATTGCCTTCTTCAAGGTGTTCTCCTTCTTAGCAGGGAAGAATTTCTCCAGGAAGGCCTTGTGGAGCTTAGGCCAAGTATCGATGCTCCCTGTAGGAAGACTGTAGTACCAGTCATCCGCAGCATCGACCAGCGTGAATCCAAAAGCTCTCATCTTTATCTGTGCTTCGGATATATTTGCTGGTTTCATGCTCATGCACACATTATGAAACTTCCCCATGTGCTTGATGGGGTCTTCTCCAGCCAATCCATGGAATTTGGGCAGTTGATGAATCAGCCCAGACTTTAGCTCAAAATGGTTGTCATCCCCCAGAGCAGGGATTGTCACAGCAGGTGCCTGCTGTGTGATGTTTGCTGCTGTCAGCTGTCGCAGCGTCTGATTTACATTATCAGCCATTGGATCGGGTTGTTGGGAATGTTGGTGTTGTTCTCTAAGACGGCGGTGGTATGTCCTGTCAATTTCCCAATCAAAATCAACAAGATGGGGATCAGTAGCACGAGTGCGAACCATGCAAGAGGTTCGCACCCAAACAGGTAATAAGACAAACAAGAACAAAGATAATCCGTTTTCCCGGCAACGGCGCCAAATTTGACAGGCCTAAAGTCGTTATGCCAAATCAAAGTAAATTCCTAAGATGCAAACTATAACAAGTATAGTAGGTAAGTTAGGGTCGAACCCACAGGGAAACAGAATCAATCGTAAGAGCAAGTATTATTACCCAAAAGTAACCGATTCAAGGGGGAGTTTTGTGTGTAAGCAATGGTGACAGAACAAGTTGCAATAAGAGGTTGCGAATATATGATGGAAAAGTATCACACCAGGTAATTATCCGCACAACAATTGAGATGGTTCATCATCGCATTCTATGAATCTCAAGTTCTAATGTCCAGTAATTGTTCTCAATTCAGATCGTGTAATAGCTTTTAGTCCTACCAGTCCTAAAAGCACTTATCACCAAATTACAAGGAAAAACCTTCACCGAATAATAAAGCGATAGCATTCAAACATGAATTATAATGAGATACAAGCGATTCTAACAACCCGTTAAAATAGCCTGTAATCGAATCTCCTTCACAATCTATCACAAGCAACCCGCGTATGGTGATTGTGTTTGCTACAATGAATCTACAACTCCAAACCTGGAATTGGAAACCCTAGCAATATGACTAGTATCGATAAACCTAGGTGATCAATCCAGATTAACCAATAATAAGCAATCAAGCAATAAGCTCAGGAGATCGAAATAATTAACAAAGGACGAACAAGAGTAGAATACTCACAACCAAATCAATCGAAGGCTTCAAAGAACCAAGTGCAACAAAGGAGAGTTAGTTCTCCATAGGGTTTGTGAGATGAAGAAAAAGAAACTACGTCTCTGGAAAATAACCTAATAATCTCTGTCGCGTTCTCCGCAGTAATATAAACTAATTAAATCGGGTTTAACATCCTGTAAAAATATAAAAATATAATATTAAAACTAATAAGATACGGGAAAATCGGATAAGAATCCGTCTCCAGGGACTGACGCGGGCGCGTCAGTAGCAGCGTGGGCGCGCCAGTGTCTCATCTTGCTACTTCCATCTGGTGCATCGACGCGGGCACGTCCTCCTAGCAGCGTGGGCGCGTCAAGTAGCAGCGCGGCCGCGTCAAGTGGCAGCGCGGGCACGTCAACTCACCAGATTCCAGCTACTTCCGAACTTCTTCACTTCAACTCTTCTGTAACTTGCATGATCCTATGATTTCTTCAACTTCTTCAACAGGTTCCGAATCACCAAGTTCATACAAATATCTCTCACAATGACATATAAATGACGACAAAAACTACTAAATGCGCTATAGAATATATCGCATATCAAGGCTCCACTCCTATGACGGCGGAATTCGGCCCCCGATAGATTTTCGGAGCACGCGTAAGGCACCTGAGTTGACCGTTGGTCTAAGTAAAACTCCGGCCGAAAGCCTGCCAGTGATACACTCAATAACTTGAAGTTGGGGACTAAAACTTGGGACCCAATCAAACCGCACCCCAAAAAAGTTGGGCTGCAAACATTCAAAGAAGGGTACATCCGAGGCAACAAGAAACACGCAGAAGACCCAGAAGGGCTAAATCATGCAAGAAAGACATGACAATTCACAGTAATACAGGACCCAGAAAGGCTAAATCAAGGAGTGTCCCGGGGACGATCTGAAACCAAGCGAGTTCGATCAGCACACAAATGGGTTCCATTGGGCAAAGGACCGTCAGGATGAGGTTCTCGCCACTCAGCATCGACCTCTGCACCATCCGCGTCGGACATCTGGTGGACGCTTTGAGCTCCCAGATCAGTCTAAAGTCCTATGACGCTGGAGCTCGCTCCGCGTCGGACATCTGGTGGACGCTTTGAGCTCCCAGATCAGTTTAAAGTCCTATGACGCTGGAGCTCGCTCCGCGTCGGACATCTGGTGGACGCCTTCAGCTCCCAGATCAGTTTAAAGTCCTATGACGCTGGAGCTCGCTCCGCGTCGGACATCTAGTGGACGCCTTGAGCTCCCAGATCAGTTTAAAGTCCTATGACGCTAGAGCTCGCTCCGCGTCGGACATCTGGTGGACGCCTTGAGCTCCCAGATCAGTTTAAAGTCCTATGACGCTGGAGCTCGCTCCGCGTCGGACATCTGGTGAACGCCTTGAGCTCCCAGATCAGTTTAAAAGTTTTATGACGCGGAGCTCGCTCTGCGTCGGACATCTGGTGGACACTTTAGATCCCCAGACAGGCTCCACTCCTATGACGGCGGAATTCGGCCCGCGATAGATTTTCGGAGCACGCGTAAGGCACCTGAGTTGACCGTTGGTCTAAGTAAAACTCCGGCTGAAAGCCTGCCAGTGATACACTCAATAACTTGAAGTTGGGGACTAAAACTTGGGACCCAATCAAACCGCACCCCAAAAAAGTTGGGCTGCAAACATTCAAAGAAGGGTACATCCGAGGCAACAAGAAACATGCAGAAGACCCAGAAGGGCTAAATCATGCAAGAAAGACATGACATTTCACAGTAATACAGGACCCAAAAAGGCTAAATCAAGGAGTGTCCCGGGGACGATCTGAAACCAAGCGAGTTCGATCAGCACACAAACGGGTTCCATTGGGCAAAGGACCGTCAGGATGAGGTTCTCGCCACTCAGCATCGACCTCTGCACCATCCGCGGACAGGATATGAACCTCGAACCGAGTGTTCCCTTTGTGCAGGAAAGTGATGGCGAACCCTATGTCAACCCCATGGGTACAGGCAAAATGGTTCCAACCCTGCCCCAAGCAGGGTACACGGTAATCACCCCGATACACCGTCACGGGAAAATCCCGTAGGATCCTTGACGATAGCAGGACACGCCCAGGGAGATCCGGGCCGTACTCAATTTCAAAACGGGCAGGCAGCCGCTGCTCGAACACACCAGAAAAAAGAAGAGAGATCGGTTAACAAGAGAAGGCGGCAAAAATGTCGAAATCATGACTACGACATACCAAGTGATACATCTGTTCCGGGAAGTCCAGCGAACGGAAAAAGGACCAGGTCGTTGGGCCTGGAGACGACATCTTATGGAGGATTTTTCCCACGAAGACGAAAGGATGAGGAGACCCCGATTTTTAAAGGGGATCCCCAAGCATCACGGACAGCACAGGCACCACCTCGGTAAGCCAAAAGACTGAAAAAGAGACCATGGCGAAACCCGAGAACAGCCAGAGCATCACTGTCCCAGGCCAAGCATGGCGGACAGATGTACGTCGGATGGGACGCTACATGCAGACCACAGCCTGCACCCCGAAAAGAAAAAGACCCGTGAGCATAGTTTCTCTCTCCAGGGGCGACCAAATCCAGACCGTAACTCCCATCTTGGGATATAAAGACTAGGCCCTGGTGACTCGAGGAATCCGACGCCCCCGAAGACACCGATGAATCCCGGGACACCACCCAGGACGTTTTGTCGCGTCATCATGAAGGAGGAATAGCTTCACACACTCTGCCTCCCACTTATGTACGTCTTAATAGACGAAGACACGCAAGCACAAGCCCGGCTTTGGTCCCGCTCCAATCAGGAACATGAGGTGAAGGTTGAAAGGGACAGCGACGGCCTTTTCTGGTTAACCCAGGGTTGGAACCACTTCATTCAAGCAAACCGAGTCACAGTGGGGTCCGCTCTGATCTTTGCTTACATGGGGGATTCCATCTTTGAAGTCAATATAATCAACCCCGACAGCGAGGAAATCTAGAAACAATAGATTTTCAGATCTATATCCTATGTAATCCGCACCCTCCTTCAGTTCCAATGTTCAGGTGCCAAGGGAGTCGGGTCTGAGAAAAACTTTGTTCTTGTTACCATCAATGAATAATAAAGGACCTCTTTCACATCTTTAGAACGAGTGAGGGTCGCGAGAACGCAATCGGTTTCCCAAAGATAGCCGTAAACGCTTATAATTCACAACTATTGAAACCACCAAGAGCGGCCCGACGCCGCCCCCTTGAACCACCAAAAGGGGATAAACGGTTTCACACAAGGTTTCCGTGGTCGACCAAAAGACCCAAACCACAACGACCTCCCTTCGTGTCCTATCAGCAATCTAAGAAAGGATCCTCATCCGCCAACTTGGAGAGGAGCACTTCTCGTTCAAGACCGCCCCTAGCCGCGTCAGAGACCCTTCACGATCGGAGGCCGCGCTATTGTGCACCCCATGCAGAGATTTTCCCTCCTACTGGAACACTGGAAGCAGATCCAGAGTTTCTCCCAAACACGTGGTTCTTCTCCGAATGGAAAGAAGAAAACGTGGGTGGCTAGGGACTCCCACGTGTAGCGAAGGTCGCCGCTCTCAACCACCATTTGGCTGAGGACGGTTTCAGTGGGCGAAGCACAATAATAAAGAGGAAGGGAAGCGGCGAGAACAATTCCTCTCACAGTCAAAAACACCCTCTCCCATCGAAGAAAACTTCGACATGGGCTCCGAAAACACCCGAGCATTCTACCGCTTTGTCACCCAGGAGGAGCACTTGCACGCGTTACAACTACCCCAGATGTATGAGCAGCTCGGGGGAGCGGTACATCAGCTCGTTTACCTGTGGTCAACCACTTGTCAGGATTTTGAAGTCGACGTAGAGAGAGACCCGAACGGAACGTTCTGGTTCACCGAGGGGTGGCTGGACTTTGTTTTCTCCAACCGAGTAGTCATGGGCTGTTCGCTTCTTTTCGTCTACGAGGGGGAGTCCCATTTCGAGGTGCATGTGTCCTACCCAGACCCGATCAACGACCACCAAAGGAAGGTGGGCCCGACAAGCGTGGGCTCGTCCAAATCCAAGGCCCATCAGAAGCCCCCAAGGGCTCCTAAGGGCGCCAAGTTGCCAAACCTAAAAAGTAAGCCCGCAAGTACCGATGTACCTCAGAACGAATAAAAGTTTTCCCTTTTTCTTCTCGGTTTGGAAAAGAAATCAATAAAGCTATTTTTCCTTTACTGACCAATTTTCCTTCCCGAGAAACTCGGGAAGGGACGATTCGGAAAAGACCCCTTAAATAAAAAAAAAACGAACAAACAAGGGGACAGTAGCTCGCAGTTTCTCTATAAAAACCAGGGACCGGGTAACCCCTCAAGACACACTCTCCATCAAGAAATACACCAACCAAAACAGTCCGGGAAAGAACATGGCAGCAGGTGGAGGCCGCCCAAGGGATTTCCTCCGATGGATCCAGAATGCGTCTCTTTTACAAAGAACGGTAACGCCCCTCTGAAACCCCCCGATTAAACGTTCTCGTTTTCTACCTACGATTAATCGTTTCCTCCGAACAAACAACAGCCCCTGCCGGAGTTCTTCGAAGAAGAATATAGGCTTTTCGGCGTTGAGAGGATCATCCTAACTAATGGACTGGGAAGGAGAGGCACACGCGTCTTGGTAGAAAGAGACGAAGCCGGGGTGCTCTGGCTCACCCAAGGATGGAGAGCGCTCACCCGATCCAGAAACGTACACGTGGGAGGAGCCGTCATATTCAAGTATCTGGGCGACGCGCGCTTCAGGACCACCTACGTGCCTTCATGGGAAAACACTTCCGAAGGTGAGAGTAGCGGCGATTCTCAGTAAGAAAAGAGTGCGTGCTAAATGTTTAGATTATCAAGCAAAAGAAGCCTGTAATCAATAAGAGCGTTGAATGAAAAATATTAAAGCGATCGGGTGTCGCGGTTTCCAAAATCTCTTTCGCCAAGCACCAAAATAATATTAAAAAGGTCACTAATAAAAAACCACGAACCAGGTTCCCCTAACACAGGCCATCCGCGGGACCAGGGGCAAAACCCATTTCCAAAAAACAACCGCGGATTAAGTTTCCCATCACCAGCTTTCCAACACGTTTGCTTAAAACGTGTGGGAAGGTTTGTTAAAAGCATAAAAACCAGACGTTCGCAATCCTAGAAGAAACATAAACAAAGTGCCAAGGTTTGTCTAAAACATGAAACCACCAGAGGCAACTGGAACTAATGTCTACAGCCCATCACCAGAAAAATCCACTTGATCGTCATCCACCAAACCCCAGTCTTCTCGATCTTCACTAGGAGAAAACGGCTGAAGGGGAATTCCCGGGTTCTCCTCGGATTTTTTCACACTCTGGTGTATCCCAGCCTTCATCCCAATATAAAAGCAATCCCTATACCGATTTTGGATGAAATCCTGCCCGGCTTCCTCATTCAACCACTCGGGGACAGCACTTTTCATAAAATCCAGACCAGACGGAGTCTTCAGCCAGTCGTCCACCAACTTGGTACGGTTATGCGGGACGTCCAACCAAGATAGAACGATATCGCCATCCGTGCGGGATTTATATCGTTCCAACTCGATTGCACGCCGGTTGGCCTCCACGACCGCCTTACTCCTCGACTCGTTGGCCGCCAGCAGCTGGTCCTCAAACTCCTTTTTGTGGGCTTCAAACTCTTGCTTCTGGGTTTCAAACTCCTTCCTCTGGTTTTCCAAGTCAGTTCGCAGCGCCGCCATGGCCTGTTGAGAAGATTAAAGTTGAGCACGTAGCGTCTCCGCGTCTTCCACCAGTTTACTGTTTTTTGCTTTCTCGGTGGATATAATCTCGTCCCTCTCTTTCACTCGCGAACGAAGAGATTCGACCTCCTTTTTCGGCGTCTCAACCTCCGAGAGTTTCCCTTCCAACTGCTCCAGCCTCCCTTCGAGCTCGTGAGCATGTTGGCCCAAGCGGAGATACCTGCCCCAGCCGCTGTGGGTGAAAACGTGACCCTAGCCGCGGAAAATACTATGAGAATACAGGATGCGGTCAAAAGTCAAAAATGTGAAAGAAAGGGCGGACGATGCACTTACCCAATTGCACCAGCGCTCTTGCTCTAATGTGAACTGCTCGTCAGTCAGGTGGTCCAGATACCGTAGCTCTGCTTTCCCTAGTTCCGGGGGAAAAGCCAACCGTTCCAGAGTATCGGAGTGGAAGCCGGGCATCCGGTACGCGGGCCGACCATTAGCGTCAACATGAAAAACTGGAACATCCCACCTCACACCTTCCCACGCCGGGTATGATCGCGCTTTCTTCTTCTTCGGTAGCGATTTAGAAGTCCCCGCGTCACCAGGGGAGATGACTTGACGCTCTGCGGGGGAAATCAGAGATAAGGGCTGGGCCTCGGCGACCGGGGAAGAATCGATCAGTATGATGGGAGGCTCGGGTTCCGCTGGAGCAACCGGAGGAGGGGAAGCCGCGGAGATAACTTTTTCTTTCGCCACCGCTTTCCCCTTAGTCTTCGGAGCAGAGATCTTAGGGCGTTTCAAGGCCCTCGTCACGTCGGATGGGATTTTCCTTTTAGAAGAAGAAGGGGGGGCCGAAGACATTTTAGCCGCGTCCACCATGGTTTTCAGCTCGGCAACACCTAGACAAAACCACACAAGATCGAAGGTGATTAGAAAAGCGAACCTAGAAACCACTGGGGATCAAACAGAAGCCAGGGCACCCCCTGAATTTAGCTACAACCTATGCGCGGATGAGGAAGACTTAGGCCAGCCATTTCCAGCCGAAGGGGGGAAACCATATCTTTCCAGGACGGCTTCGTCCCCACAGCGAACTTCCGCTCAATCTCCTTAAGGTCAGACACCGCCTTCTTTTTCATCCGCATGTACAAGCGCGGCTCAGTGTGAAAATTCAAAACCTTACGCGAAGGATCTCTAACCAGAAACCATTTATGCCGCCATTCCGGTTTGCTGGTATTCCGATCCACAATAGGGACACTGAGTTTGGCCTGATAAAGGCTCTTGTGAATGCCCCCATGACCTAAGATAAGCATGTTGCTCAAGAGCCCGAGAGAAGGTTGGACCCCGATCTCCAGACATCGCATCACAAAGGAAGTCAAGAAAAGCCAACTGTTCGGTACCAGCTGGGCCGGGCTCAAGCCACAGGCCTTCAAGTAACGTTTGAACAGATTAGGCAAAGGGAGACGAAATCCTTGTACCAGACTCTCGATATACACCACTAAACAACCCGGATAAGCGTCCAGGCTTCCTCCCCCTTCGGTCGGCGGACACAACACAACCCCTTCTGGCCAGGGAAAGACGCGAGCAATTACCCTCAGATCGTCCACCGTAGTAAATGTTCCCCCTCCGCGATTCTGGGCATTCGGAGGAGCTATGGGGATCACCCGCTGAGGAGAAACTTCAGGAATTGGGCCCGCAGCAGAAGGCTGAAAGTCTCCCCTAAAGGGACAAGTCGCCAGCACGTTTTCATTATACAAAACCGGCCGGAAATCTCCCAGCACTGACGACGAACGACGTTCCTTTGGCATAAAGACGGGACCAGAGGGCAGGCCAGTACGAGTATCCCACTCTTTGTAAGAGTGCTGGGACTCCGGCGACTCTAATATCGAGTCCGATTCTGATGATGAAACCCCAACGCCTGACCGCGAAGAAGCCGAGTCGATCGGGGAAGAATCCTCTCCACGATCGCGGCTCGGGGAAGCGTAGAAAGTAGGATCCTCGAGATCTTTGGGCCGCCTGAAGGTGACATCCTCGGGAACTTCAATTTCACCCATCCGGAGTTTTCCCCCTGGGCGTCGTGAGGAAGGGGGCCTAACTAAAGCCTGGACACTCCCCGAACTACTCGAAGGGGTTGACATGATGAAAGTAGTGGGGCTAATAAAGAAAGGAGTAAAGGGAAGGAATGCCTAAGGACCCGCCGCGGCCAATGCAAACCCAGATAATTTCCCGCACGTCGACCACGGCCCGAGAGAAGAAATGGGAAAGAAGAGAAAACTAAGATCAAAAACGAAATCTAAAGACGCGGAAAGAAAAAAGAGAGAAGTCAAGATTTACCGTGAGGAAGTCCCGGTTGGAAGGCTGTAAAAAACGGAGAACGGTAAAAATAAGAGAGGACTCAGAACTCCTATTTATAGGCGCCACAATCTAAGACGTTTCGCCTTCCTCCTCACGACACGTGTCGAAAGCTTGGGCCCCATCAATCAGAACTAATGGGCCAAACCGTTACCGGCCCAACAAAACCTCTCTGGGCCCCTGAAAAAGCCCATGTTATCTCATCTCCTTTATCTTTTCGCCTTGAAGGAAATTACCTCTCACGGAGGGAATTTTCGAACCGCGGTAGAGCCTAACCGGCTCCCCCACGGCCCGAGGAGCTGTGATGACGCCCAAACGATAACGGAGATAAAGAAGCAGCAAAGGGTATTTTGAAAGGTCAACGATGGTGAGGTCCATAAGAAAAACGTAACAACCTTCGGTCCGCGGACGAGGAATGCCCGCACAAATGGTACACGTGGCGTACGGAGGGACAGGTGGCGTTCATGCCACCCATCCAAGTGTTCTTTTCCTTTTGAACACTTGGCATCCCAGCACCGACAAATGTCCGAAAGAGGGGAACCTCTCCTCAGCCTGACGATCGAAGTAAAGCAGTATAAAAACCGAAGTGAATGAGAGAGAAAGGGGACTTTTGGGGAAATAAGAGAGAGAGAACACTGGTTCTAAGAGAGAGCGAGAAAGGAAACAACCACGACGAGGTCAACATCTTGACCCCTCCTAAAACCCCGTGTCCGCGGACGTCCCTAGAGTGAAGAGCAGGATAGTCGAGGCTAAACAGGTAGTAAGGCGTCCAGTCCGGGGGCGGGACAACATGTGAAACTGTTTTTCTCCTCAACTTTTAATGTATCGACCAGCGTATCCTCTTAGCCATTGAGTCAATTGATGAATCCAGATAGATTAAGATGCGAGTCTTCTCGAAAGACTCGGAGGCACCGGTCATGGGACCCATACACCTCAGGGGGCCCCCATGGGTGGATAAGACCGTCTGCATGTTCCTTTAGGGTATGCGGCACAGGTAAGAGTCCTTCTCCCCCTGGCTTAGCCACCCCCCCCCCCCCCCTCCCTCCGGGGTGACTGACCAGGGTAAAGAGGGCTTCAAGTAAGCCCGCCATACCCACTTCCAATGAAAGGAAGTTGCCAGCATACCCCTCCATGGACACGTGGAGGGTTTCTTTTACCTTTTTTCTCATCTGGTTTCGTCAAGTAGATTATCAAATGCAAGGTTAGGTAAGGAGGAATGGGCTAACAAAACTTCCTCAATCATATTTCAATTGTGCACATAAACCAAATAATGCGGTCTCAACCATAAAATCAAGCTCGAGTATCCAAGTATGAGGCAAGATACACATAAGATCAAGCAAGAGAGTATACAATCTAGCTAGTCAAACAAGGAAATGACTCAATGCTCAAGCAGTCATCAAACATTCAATTAAGCGCGGGCCAAATAGACACAAAAACTGCAAAAATTGTGAAATATTCACCCCCACCCCATACTTAGACAAAGCATTGTCCTCAATGTGCAAAATAATCAAGTAAGAGATGTGAATACTCACAATTTCAACATGTAGAGCATGTGTAGGTAGCAAAGCTAGAGCCATTTGCATCCAAGCCTAGACAAGATAACCAACACAAAGAAGCAACAAACTCGGCAAGATGGGGGTTAGTAGATAGGTGTCAAACACCTTCAATTCAGCTCAAAACACAAACAATATCCTCAATATAGCGCACTCTCCACCCCATACTTGCACTTTTGCAAATCAACCTCAGAAAAAACAAAAGAAAAAAAAAACTGAAAACTAAAAATAAAGAAAACATACCTCGGGTTGCCTCCCGAAAAGCGCTAGTTTAAGGTCTGTAGCCGACCCTTATTACCTTCGAGAAGCTTAAATCGACCCGAATGAACGGTCCATCGCTCGTCCCATCCTTCCAGCAGAGTCTTCTTGGAGCGACATGATTTAGATCGCTTTTTGCTCAAGCTCCATAGGCGTGTGCTCCTCCTCTTCTCATCCCATTGTCCCTTTGTGCCTTCATTTTCACCACCGTCTTCAAATAATAAGATCAGCTCTTGGGACTTGATGGGAGGTGGTATGTCGATAGGAACTTTATTTGATATCTCCTCCTTGTGCCATTTTGCAAGCATTCCAGCAAATGCCCCAAATTGTTGATCAACATTTTCTTGAACCATCCCTTCATAAAACAGTGATGGCACCATGTATGCTTGGTGAACAACAAATTGGGGCTCTTCTTTGGGTTCATCCTCCTCAAAATCAATCTCTGGCTCCATCAACTGCACATGCTCTTCCAAAATTTCCTCAATCTCAAAAGAAACACCAGTGCAATTTTCATTGTCACTGACATCTGTTTGGATTGGGAGACTCTCCGGAATAGCTAGAGCATTCAATGTGTGTTGCCCTAATTCAGCTTTCAGCTCTGCTATCCTAGCGACTAGCTCATCAATGGATGAATGTGAATAAGGCTCTGGATCAGGAGAAGGTTGCGAAGTTTGGCACTCAAGCTCGACTGAATCTCTTTCATAAGTGTGCTCCCACTCATAATGCCCATCAGGATTGCAAATGCGGTACATGAAATCTGCATCATGAGAGGTGGGAGCTAGCAAAACCGGGCATTCAATAATTGTGTGTCCAAAACCACCACAAAACTCGCAATAGGCATATGTCCCATAAACAGAGAACTGATGATCACGAGTGGCATGACCAAAAGATGCACAAACATCACAGAAGGGAACATGACTCATCTTCAAAAGAGCATATCTGAAACCAAAAACAAAAAGAAATAAAATCAAAGCAACAAAAAGAACTTAGTGAACTAGTTGTCAAAAAGACGATCGATACTAGCACCGGTCCCCGGCAACGGCGCCAAAAACTTGATAGGCTAAAAACCTACACCCACAAGTGTATGGGTTCAGTTGTAGTAATCAAGTGTCGTATCCTCAAGGACCGGAGGAGTATCGATTGTACTTTCAAGCTAGTTCAACCAAGTTCAGAATAAAGAAACAGATTTTAGAGAGTGTGTATAAAGTAACCAAGAAAATCGATTTAATGTTGAGAGATATATATGGGGAAAGCGTTCTAAGGACAAGGATTTACCAACAATGCAACATCAATAGGCATAAAATATTTTCTTGCTCGAGTGATTCCAAAATCAGATTGTGAAGGTAGGTCATCTAAGGTAATCGTGCATCCCCTTTCGGATTTAGCACGAATGTGCCTAAATCGGTTAGCAATTCTCCTTTCGGGCTCAAGCAACCGATTCAGGCCCTCTAAGTTCGTAGAGTTATAGGCAATAATCACACTAACATCGCCTTTCAGCTCCGAATAATATCAAAATTGCCTATAACGCCTATGACAACCTATAAATCCTCAAGAAGTTTAGTTTCACTTTCGATCAATACACTTCGGGTTTAATCATGTAGTTTCGATGGATCCTAATCGCCTGTCGGTCTCGAATCACCATCTAAATTCCAATTTAACATTTAAGTCTTTCGATTTCAAACCCTAAATCAGATCTAATCGACTCGCATCAATCAGATTTAGTACAACACGATTAAACCACAATCTAATTCGGGAATCATTCGAGAGATACTAAGAACAAGCCTATTTCCGCATCGTCGGGACAATCCCAACCCTAGAACAAGAAATCTAGCAACTCATGGATAAGTACATGCTTGATTCAATCAAATTCAGCAAAACAAACATAGAACAACGGAGATGGAACGGAAATTACCGGAATTTGATAGATCGAACAAGTTTTTCTTCCCAAAAATCTCTAGTCTCCTAAAGCTCTCTCCAGCCCTCTCCAATGTCTGAATTCTGGACTCTAAAAACCGACCCCCGTTTCAACCTTTCGAATCCCCCTTTTTGTTTAGAAAAGAAAACGAATTTAATTCGGAACACAGGAAACACTCGGCCGAGTGGTTTTTGCACTCGGTCGAGTGGACTCTGAAAAGCCATGACTGCAAAGCACTCGACCAGAGTGAGTCTCGAGTGGTTTCTGCACTCGGTCGAGTGCCTTCTGTGAGTTCACTCTAGCCACACTTGGCCGAGTGGTTTCTGGAACTTAGCTTTGCCGAGCTTGCTTCGCTTTATTTGGCACGTTTCCTTGATCCCGTGCCTCCTAGCTCATCTTTGATGACTTTTTAGCGTAGCGAAGATAATCGAGCCACCTCTTTCTCTTTAAACTCTTGAATCGATGCCAAAACCGCTCCGCAACGCCTGAAATCATAACAATCGAGCGGTAGACACCGATTCCACCAAACTAAACCAAAAGGAGCCAAAAATACAAATAATACTTACTCAAAGGCGCTAAACTCTATGCAAACATGCCCTAAAATCATCACTAAATAGATGCTATCAGGCCTGCCTGCCTAGAACCCCCACCATTCATGTCCTTGGCCTTTGGTCGGTGATGCATTTTTCCAACCTAGTGAGTCGGGTTGATATATTCCAATCCAACCAAAATGTTAAACCTGTACTTTTCCAAATCAAACTGAAAAGCATCAATGGATCATGGCTCTTTGGGCGCGCACATCGATCAATGTAGGCTCAATCGAACACCTATGGCTTTTTGTTGTTTGGCTGTGAGCGACACAGGATTTCGGGCTAACCCCATCTCACTTTGAGCAGGAGCGGTTCCTCTGCATTACTAATTAGGAAACTCTCGTAAAGAGGATATATATGTAAAGGCAAGTTTTACCCCCCCCCCCCCCCAAAATATATCTAATAATAATAATAATAGATAAAAGAAGATATGGTAATCGATAACCCCATATATACTCTGTAACATTGAGAGAACCTTTGACCGAAGAGCGCAAACGCTCCTTGATTTGTTTGATGTGGCCTCGCGAGGGTTTGCCATAGGTTGTTTTGAGAATATCCCAGACTTGTTTGGATGACTTTGCAGTGGTGACAAGACAAGGCACTGATGGCGTTAGAGTTTCGAGAATTGCACCATAGAGGATGCGATCCTGATGCTTGTAGGTGTGGTAAGCGGGATTTGGAGTTGTGGTGTTGTTGGTAGTGATGGTTTCCGCAGGGGCGGTATATATGTGAACCATCAAGGAACTTGAAGAGATCGTATCCCTCCAGAGTTGCTTGGATTTGAACCTTCCAAGTGAGGAAATTTGTAGAGCCGAGTTTGAGGATATTGGCGATCGAGGACTACAACCGTGAATGGTTGACAGCTTCCCCAATCTCAACCCCTCCAAGAAAATCGCCCAATCCCATCAACCTCTAACAAATCCTCTCAGCAGAATCTCAACCAAATCCCTTAGCTCAACACGAAATTCAGAATCCATCATAATCTCCACAATTAATTCGGAATCCCAACCGAATTTAATTACACACAATCCGCCTAACCCTCCACCTAATCCCAGCCCTAACCCCACACCACCACCGGTTATTCCCCCTGCAGTCCCAAATGTTCCACGGTTGGGAGCAGTGACTCGGTCCCAAAACAATATCACCAAACCCATCAAGAAATTAAACCTCCATGCTTACACCTCATCACCCCAATGGCCCGTTGAACCTCAAACCATCACTCAAGCCCTTAAAAGCTCGGAATAGAGGGAAGCTATAAAGGTTGAATTTGATGCTCTTTGCTCTAATCGTACTTGGGATCTAGTTCCATCATCTCCTGAGTACAACAAAATTGGTTGCAAGTGGGTTTTTCGAGTAAAATATCGTCCAGATGGTAGCGTTGACAAGCTCAAAGCCAGACTTGTCGCAAAGGGCTTTCATCAACGATCTGGTTTGGATTACAAGAAGACTAATTTAGTCCGATTGTCAAGCCAGTCACGGTGCAAATTGTTCTCACCTTGGCGGTCTCCAATGGATGGCGTTTACAACAACTTGACATAGACAATGCTTTTCGCCAAGGCTCGCTGTATTAAGACGTTTATATGATTCAGCCTTCACGCTTCATCAACAGTGAACATCCCAATCACCTATGCAAAGCTACGAAAGGCAATTTATGGTATGATGAGGTTAAAACATTCCTTCTACGAGCAGGTTTTTTAAATTCCATTGTGGATGCTTCCCTATTTATATATCGGCGTGACCAACATCTTCTCTATTTGTTGGTTTCTGTCGATGATATAATTATTAATTACTGGACCCGATTCTTCGGTTATTGATCGGTTGGTAACAAGCCTAGCCAACAAGTTTTTCTCTAAAGGATCTAGGCTCCTTGTCATACTTTCTGGGTGTAGAGGTGATTCCCACCACATCGAAAATCTTTCTATCGTAACGTAAATATGTCCTGGATCTTCTTCATAAAGCTGGAATGGATACTACAAAGGCAGTGGCAACTCCAATGTCAACTGCACCGTTAGTCAAGGATGGGGAATGCGACTGCCATCACCAACTGATTATAGAGCCTTAGTTGGAAGCTTATAGCATTTGGGTTTGACAAGACAGGATATAGCATTAACTGTGAGCAAGCTATCTCAGTATATGCAAGAGCCTACTACTGATCACTGGTTGACTCTCAAATGGCTTCTGCGCTATTTATCAAGTACACTCCATCTTGGTGTCAATATTGATTCTCGTTCATCCCCTATCCTTCATGCTTTTTTTCGGATGCTGATTGGGTTGGAGACAAAGATGATTATGTCTCAAGGCTATATTGTGTATTTCAGCCATACTCCAATATCTTGGAGCTCTCGTAAACAACAATATGTGGCTCATTCATCAACCGAAGTTGAATACAAAGAACTAGCAGACACTGCATCTGACGTCCAATGGATTCTTCATTTGCTTACTGAACTTGGCCTCAAGTTACTGAATCAACCGGCTATTTACTGTGACAATTTAGGTGCAACAAGTTTAAGTTCCAATCCTGTTTTCCATTCCAGAATGAAGCATATACTCCTTGCTTATCATTTTGTTAGAGAGAACGTGCGCAAGGGCACCTTGTGGGTCAGTCATGTGTCAACCGGAGATCAACTAGTGGACGTCCTCACAAAACCATTGCTGCGTCCCAGGTTTCAAGACCTTGTCCGTAAGCTGCGCCTAATTGCAAATTCGGTTGGCTTGAAGGCAGTGGCGGAAGGTTGTTGAGGCGAGTGTGGACCATGGCCCCTCCGGCCATTTTTTTAATTAATATGTATATATATATATATATATATTTATTAATTTCGGTGTAAGTACCTTTTACGGTATAAATTGTGAATAAATTGATTATAACAACATAATTATTCGTCTGAGTTAGTGTAATTATTCGTATGTATTTGTTGATTGCAACATGATTATTCGTCGTTTCACAAACAATTGTTCGCAAATTACACCGTAATACCAATTAATTAAATTTTTATTCTAATTTTCAACAACAAATTAACAACTAATAGAGTTTTATTTTCAACTTCCAAAGTTAAATTCATTACTAATTAATTATCCCTACTATCTCTCCAAATATCTCTTTTGTTTTTAATGTCACAACCACTTAATATCTTATCTGCTTTTTGAAAAGAATACATATCTCCTAAATCCTAATTCAGACGGCGGAATATCTCATGAATCATAAATCAAAATGAAAAGTTTCAAAATCATAATTCAAATCAATTTATTTCTATGAAAGAACGTAGAGTATTATTTCGATCGATAGAATTCCTGTAAATTTTTTTTCATGGAATTTTGGCATCAAGTCCTCTACTTTTTTTTTTTTTTTTGCGTATAAACGGAAAGACGTAAGGATAAGCCTCCTAGCTTAACAAAGTTCAAATCATAAATAATAAAAAAAAAAAAACATTTTTGATCTGGCCCTGCGAAATTTTTTGTTCAAGTTCCGCCACTGCTCGAGGGGATATTAAGGAATAGATAATTAAGTTCAATTAAATGTTAAGCTTATCTTTATATATTTAAAATTTTGTTCCTTTATTTCAGGAGAGTATCTCCTTCTCTTCTTGTATATAATAAGAGATGTTCTATGAATAACAAATCACTCAATCCTCTTCAATTATCTTTTGTTCATATCTTATCCGCCACCTTCCTCGCCCTAATTTCGGCATCATCGTGGACACGGTGATCGGCGGTGGATCATCTCCGATAACAAAATAATAGCAGAAGAGTTGTGGCCAGATATCCTCAAGAGGCTGCCAGTAAAATCCCTCATTCGCCTCCGATGCGTTTGCAAGTCATGGAACTCTCTCATTTCATCTTCCTTCTTCACCACACATCGCCTGCACTTCACCTCCGCCGCTGCATGCAGTGCTGATCAAACCAGAACCTTCTTCAAATTGAAGCATCGTTCGTATTAACGGTCCCCTGATAAGCCCATCTGTGGTCTCCATCATCAACCACATAACACCTTCACACCTCTCGATCCCCTTCCAGTACCACCCAAACACAATATCATATGTAATCTGGGGGTTGTCCATGGCGTGGTCTGCCTTTATTACTTCTTGAAGGGCTCACTCCCTTTCATTAAAAAGTCGATTGCTCTTTGGAACCCCATCATCCGGAAATACGTATCCATCCCATTATTTGATCAACAACACTATTTAGGATTTGGCTTCGATGGTACAAAAAATGATTTCAAGGTCATTGTACGCCCGCCTGGGGATTCTTACAACGTATTCTCGGTTCGCGATGGTCTCTGGAGGAGCAAAACACTTCCTGCTTGTTTCCACTCCTCGGCAATGATGCAGCAGATCTCCCATTGTTTCGTCAATGGAACCATTTACTGGCTCAAAGGTCCAAAAATTTCTAACACTGATCCTTATATCTTGTTGT
Organism: Persicaria maculosa; assembly: GCA_963922045.1. Taxonomy (NCBI): domain Eukaryota; kingdom Viridiplantae; phylum Streptophyta; class Magnoliopsida; order Caryophyllales; family Polygonaceae; genus Persicaria; species Persicaria maculosa. The sequence goes on from OY998258.1 coordinate 16,537,831, forward strand.
TGTTGTTTGACTGTGGGAATGAGGAATTCAGAACCATGGAACTCCCAACCCATTTTTGGCATCCTCAAGGCCGGTGTCCTCCCCGTAGTGTGTGTACGCGGCGGTTTACTTACAATGCTGAAATTCATATCTCCTGTGATTTGTGAGCTGTGGACGGTACAGGAGGAAGGAGACATGACTACATGGAGTAAACTTCAACAGATCAACCATACAGCTGGGGATGTTATATTCTCGGAACGTCGTCTCAGATTGAAGCCTGTGCTAAACGAGCCAGCACAGTTACAGTTGATGGATGAAAGAGATGACTATGCCCATGTTTTTGAAGAAAGCTTGCTTCTGATGGACATTGGAAAGCATTATGATCATCAGGATGAGGTGGATGCGTCGATGCAGGAGGAGTCAAGAACCCCAAATAGCACCTAGTTCGTTTATTCTTGACCATTGGGGAGGCCTTTCAAAGAATTCAACCACACGAGATCAGTTCGATCTCTTGTGTGTTATGGCAGGTCTTGTTATTAACTTTTGAGGGCTCTGGGAATTTATCATTGTATGATTTAGCTATGGTCTATGGATTGCATTTTTGTTTGTCAAGGAAAATTTGTTTGATTGCTTTAATTTGCACTTGGGGAAATCGGTAGTGAGTTCTTATTGTTGTAGCGAATTTTCTCCAAAATTGGGACATAAGAGTTGTTAGACAATAATTCATATTTCAAATACATGAAGGTGTTTTGGGCTAAATAGTGGAACGTTCCGGAAGAATATGGAATGCAGCGGAAGTCTCCGGAACATGGTGGAATATTTTGGAAGCATACAGAAGAGTGCGGAAGATTTCGGAAGCGTGCGGAACCCTATGGAAGGTCCTGGAACCGTGAAGAGTCTAGGTGGGTCTAGACTTGTGTAGAGTCCTCCGGAATCTTGGATAACGATAGGAAATGCATGGTAGAGAAATCTAGAAATAAAGAGGAGCAAACAAGCTCTAGAATATTCTAGGAGAACGGTGAGGTCTAGTGAGCCTAGAATTTTCTAGTCTTTTGTAGGAGATGCATGGAGGTGATGCAACCAACATTGGCTCCTATAAATAGGCCATGGGTAGTTGCATTTTGTGGTGTGTGAGTGAAGTGTGAGTCTCCTCAAGTTGTAGTGTGTGGAGTTGTGAGTCGAGTGAATCCTCACAAGTGAAGTGTGAGTGAGTTGGTCAAGAGTGGTGAGCGTTGGTGAGAGTCCTGTATCGTGTGAGAGTTTTACAAAATACTTTTGTACATTAATATAAGTTCTCATTTGTAAGTGGAGTCTGATCCATCCGAGTCACACGAGATCGAGTGTTACCTACCTGCGTTTTCCCCAACAAGAGTAATTGCTGAATTCGAACCAAAAAAAAAAAAAAGAGTAATTGCTGAATTTTATTGGTTTAAAGCTTGTTTTAAGGCTATTTATTGGTTTAAGGCAATCTCTACAACTGCGCTATATATATATATATATATATATATATATATATATATATATATATATATATATATATATATATATATATATATATATATATATATATATATATATATATATATATATATATATATATATATATAGCGCAGTTGTAGAGATTGCCTTAAACCAATAAATAGCCTTAAAACAAGCTTTAAACCAATAAAATTCAGCAATTACTCTTTTTTTTTTTTTTGGTTCGAATTCAGCAATTACTCTTGTTGGGGAAAACGCAGGTAGGTAACACTCGATCTCGTGTGACTCGGATGGATCAGACTCCACTTACAAATGGTATAGCTATATATATATATAATATAGGGGTTGGTTCCGGTGTACTCAGCCCTTAACGTGTATCATGTACACAAATCTGAGCCGTTGATTCCCAAAGAGGAATCTGAGTCGTTGATTCCCATAGATGATTATGCAGTTGAGTATGAATGATTATGCACTAGTATATGAAGGATTATTCAGTCGTACGAGTCTGTTTTGTAGGTTAGTCATTTTGAATATTCGATGGTATCATTATATTATTCGATCGTATTAACGGATTATGCGATGGTATTGCTTTATTATTCAATGGTATAGCTTAATTATTCGATGGTGTTACAATATTATCCGGTAATATTATTCGATGGTAATATATACTATTGAATAATAAAGCTATACCATTGAATAAAGCTATATCCATGGTAATATATACTATTAATTATTCGGTAGCATATTCAAAGAAATTGGTAAAAAAAAAAACACACATTCCATTGAGTAAATATTCATAATTCAAATAATAATATCAAAAAAATCACCAATTCTACTAAAGGATCAATATGGGCATGAATAATACAAAAACCCTTAAGCTCAATGTGGCTCCAAATGATTTCGAACTACAAAAAAAAAAAAAAACACTACATTCCACTGAATAAACATATATAATTCAATGAATAATATCAAAAACCCACCAATTCCGCCGAATAATAAAACTGGGCACAAACAAAACGAAAACTCTTAAGCTCAATTGTTATCGTAATTTTTTTTTTCGCAAAACATATGAAAAGTGAGTGTCTATAGGTAGATAAAAATAAATTTTTTTTAAAAATGGCCGAAAATAACAAAAAAAGCCAAAAAATTACTTCCCCCATCACTATTCACAGCCCCCCATTTTCTTTTCTTTTCTCTTTTCTTTATTTTGATTATTGTGAGCCTTTGATTTGGTTTGATCCAAAGGCCGAGATTTGTGGACATGATACACAATAAGGCTTGTGTACACATGATCCATATTCTATATATATATATATATATATATATATATATACCCTGCATATGAATGTGTTGCGAATCTATCCTATAAGGGGACATACACAGTGGCAGACCTAGGATTTTCGCTAGCACCATCACTTGATACACGGTTACATGATCAATTTTTCACACTAGAAAAGGTTAGGTTGTTGGTTTGTTTATGGTTACAAATTAAGTAATTAATAAGATAATCACCTTGACTTGCTGGACTTTTGACTGATTTCACACGGTTACATGATCAATTTTTCACACTAGAAAAGGTTAGGTTGTTGGTTTGTTTATGGTTACAAATTAAGTAATTAATAAGATAACGGAAATTTCACGAGGTACCCCCGAGGTATTGCTTAATTCACGCGGTGACCAATTGTTTTACACCTTTCACGTGGTACCCCTGAGCTTTAGATTTCTTTCATCTCGTGCCCTTCTTCCCCTTTTGTTAACGGAACCGTTAAGTTACAAAAAAAAATCGATTGAATTAGAATCAGAGTGTTGGGCGAACACAGGTCGAAGGGCGAACACAGCTCGAAGGAAGAACGACCAGAGGAAGGGCGAACGAGGGCGGCGCAGCGATGGCGGAGGACATCGCCGGCGTCAATGGTGGTGGCGGACTCCGGGCGCAGGCGGTGCTGCTGCACATTCAAACCTCGGCGAAGAGGGTGACCTAGTGAAGAGGGCGAGATTCCAACAGGTAGGTCCAATTTCGGCCTTTTGTTAACGGAACCGTTAATGTTGTCGCTGCAAGGTTGCTTCTACACCAATGGTTCTCTAATTTTTCCCCTTGTTCGAATTTGTAGAAGAATTTAGTGGTTGTGTCATGTTAGGGTTTAGGGTTCTCGAATTTGCCGAATTTGTGAAGAAATTGATAGTTATTGATTTAGGAAATTGGTTAGATGAAATTAGCAAATTGGTTATGTGAAATCAGTATCCCGAATCAAGTATTATGTACATGGATATCATTGATTCGAAAATGGCTGAATTTTTATCAAATTTTGGCTTAAATTCTGAAACGGTTCTTTATAAATGTTGCCGGAGATGAAATGGTTCTTCATTGATTCTGAAATGGTGGTTTATTGGTTCTAAAATGGTTTTGAAATGGTTATTTATTGACTCTGAAATGATTCTGAAATGGTTCTTGAAAGTTAATCTGAGTAAGAGAATGAACGGTTCATGATGAATTCAACACAAAACAAAGTGCACTAGAGGAGAAGGTTGTGAAGCTGAATGAGAAGAAATTGACAGCTTATATATGCTTGAAAATGCTTGAAATTACTGCTGTAAATGTTGCTGTAATTTAGCATGGTTTTGAGCAGTTGATTTAGCATGGTTTTGGCAGCTTATATATACTTGGAAATGGTTGAAATTACTGTTGAAAATGCTGCTGTAATTTACTGGTCTTGAGAGCTTGAAAATGTTGTAAGTTGCTGTAAATTACTGCTGTAAGTTGCTGTAATTGCTGCTGTAAATTACTGTTGTAGTTGCTGTAATTGCTGCTGTAAATTGATGCTGTAAGTTGTTGTAATTTCATTGCGTTTCAACCGGTATTGCTATAGAACTTTTAGTTAGCCTCTTGCTTTGAAAATTTTGGCTTATTAGCTCAACCGGTAGAGCATTGTGCTCAGCACAAGATGTGAGTTCGAATCTCACATAAGCCACACATACATTGTATTAGCCTATTGCTTTGAAAATTATTTTGACAGAGCTTTTGTAGTGTAGATCTTTAACAAGTCTAAATCATTGTATTAGTCTATGTAGGAGTCGAACCCACATCTTGTGCATAAGCACATGCTCTACCGTTTGAGCTAATAGACTTTTTAACAAGCTTCAAGTCCATAATAGAATGGACAATATGAACCATATGCAATTTTAGTCGAGCAACACTAAAATTTAGTTTCCAATAAACTTACAACACTGACATTGTGTATTTTTAAATGTAATTTCAATATCCTTTTTCAGTTTTAGGCAAATGAAAACAACTTTTATTTGTCTAGCAACTTGTTGAGGAACGATCACTCATTCTCTTACTCAAATTGACTGTCATGAATGGATCAATCACATTACAAATAAAGAACCATTTCAAATACAATAACTGATTTCACCAACCAATTTGCTAATTTCACCTAAAACCAATTTTTCACTAAAAAAGCATGTTGTTCAGCACCATAATGAGTCCTCAAAACCAAAATCAAAATAGCATTAGCTATGCATGACTCAACAAGTAATCCGTTATCTACAAGCCAGTACAAAGTGGAGGGTGGAGACATTATTAGCAGTGCTCTTATGAACTAAAGCAAAATCGAAATAGAATTTTTCACTGTTAGTGTATTCCGAGGATCAAACACACTTACCTCAATTATGAACTAAAGAAAAAGAACACAAATAAGAAGACTTAAATCGAAGTAGCTGCTCAAAAGCATTGAATTTTGCTAATGGATCAGAAAGAAATAGAGCAATGAAAAAACATAATAAGAGTACTGAAATGGATGAGTGAATTTTGCTAATGGATCAGAAAGAGGAGAAAATACAGAATCAAGAGTGAGGAGGAGGATCATTTTTTTCACCAATTCGAAAATTTGGAGAAACACTAAACCCTAAAATGGACACGGCCCACTAAATTCTTCTACAAATTCGAAAAAGGGCAAAATTGGAGAACCATGGTGTAGAAACAACCTTGCAGCAGCCGCATTAACCATCTACAACTTCAAAAAGGTGCAAAATTCGACATACCTCATCTGTCGGTTGTCGGGAAGTTCCCCTCTCTGCTTCGCCGAGTCTCCTGCCAGAAACCGACACCGGAGACCAACCACACCGACCGCGTCCGAGTCCCCCACCAGCAGAGACGAGGGCGACCAGCAGCTCCAATAACCTTCTTTTCGATCTTCTCTTCGTCTTCTGTTCAATGGAGCATGATGCGTGCCTGGATCTTCTATCTTCTTTCCCCCTTTCTTTTTTAATTCAATTCATTTATTTTTTAATTTTTCACTAACGGGAACTGTTAAAAAAAGAAGGATAAGGGCACGAGATAAAAGAAATCTAAAGCTCAGGGGTACCACGTGAAAGGTGTAAAACAATTGGTCACCGCGTGAATTAAGCAATACCTCAGGGGTACCTCGTGAAATTTCCGATAAGATAATCACCTTGATTTGCTGGACTTTTGACTGAGGGGTGCCACTATATACACCGCAAATCCGGATTAAGGATTTGCACGTCCTTAAGGACGTGCATGCACGTTCTTAAGGACGTGCAAGTCTGGGACTGTGCACGTCCACTATTTCAGTCTTGCACGTCCTTAACAACGTGCAAGCACGTCCTTAAGGACGTGCAATACTTGCACGTTGTTAAGGACGTGCAAACCCTAGTTAGGGTTTTGCGTTTAGGGTTTAGGGTTTAGGGTTTAGGTTTTCCGACGTAATAATAAAATTGAAAATTGAAGTGTTTAGCTAGTGGATTTGAAGTATATGTCAAAAAAATGTCTTGCAGTATGTTCCACAAAGTATGGCAAGAAGCCACTTCCTTGGAAAGGAAAACATTGGGATTCACCTTAATCTTGGCGAAGATGGAAGATCTTTGCGTTTTCGTGGAAAGTGAAACACTTACACAATGATAACATTTATTTCAGTAATATTTTAGGGTTGCACTTGCATATTAGTTTGCATTAATAATTTTAATAAAGTTGTGGAATACAATCTAGGAAAATAGTAAAGGACGGCCGGCATCGGCACGCAAGGCTCTAAATCTCTCAATCTGAGCTTGAAACGGAGCATCCCATCCTTCGACGCTCGGATGATGATGTTCGACCCATTCTAGTGGAGGCGGCGGAAGAGGAGCGTTAGGACGCAACCAGATCTATGAGAACAAAAATTTAGAGTTAGAGTATTGACATATGTATGAAAATCATGAATAGGTAATAACAAAGACGTTTGACGTCGTACCGCGGCAAAATGGTCTTGGTTTCCGATGCAGGCTACACCAAGAGCTGCTGATTAGGGAGGGTTGTTAGCAGATGTCGGCGAGATCATGGGGAGACATGTGAACGGATGATGCCAACAATTGCCCTTAAAGATGCCAGCGTAGTTTAAATTATTCGTGATCTTCAGAGCTGCTTCCTCGCATCTTCTCGTCACGTGTAACCAACAAAGGAGATGTTGGACGTCGGGGAAGACAACATTCAGCGCCGCCAAGAGACCCAGCTCTCGATCAGTCATGATAGCTTGAGGCTGAACGCTCCCAAGCAAGATCTGAAGCTGTCGCAACACCCAGGCGTATGTGTCTTCGTTCTCTTGCGACATGAAGGCATAGGCGATGCAGTAAGTATTTCCTGAGGGTGTGAACCCGACCACCTCGCACAAAGGAATCCCATATCTGCAGGTGTAAATATGTTACACATAAAATACGTTATAATTGGCTATATGTGAAATAAGGTAATCGTAATTAAGTGACTTACGCATTTGTTTTGTATGTGCTGTCCATTATGATGACGTAATGGAACCTTCGAAGAAGGCGTATCCCGTCGGGATGCGCGAGGAAGAGGTCGCTCAAGACGTTGTCGTCATCCGGATGTCGTCTGAAGTCGTAGTAGTACCTTCTTTCCCGCAGATGGTGCAAGGTATCCTGGGTCATCGTCCGACTACCCCTTTCTTCGGCGACCATTATGGCGAGCGTGTTGGTAAGGCTCTTCCTTGACGTGACGCTGGTATCATCCAACTGCCTCAATCCGTACCCAATGGTTTTTGGAGGAGTGCCAACTTCCTTCATCCACCTCGCCATCTTCTTTTCCCCCTCTGTCATCTGACCGGCGATGGCGTGACCCTTCAAGCTCGTGGAAAGCCCGTGGTTATGAACACCATGGGTTACCGTCATGCGCCACTGACCCGGCGGAGCTTCGTGTCCGTGTAGAGAGAATGGACAACCACTTATCTTCGACTGTGTGCTCCGGAGCTTCCTCCCGCGTGGTCGGTACTCCCCAAACTGCTCGCAGGCAAGGAGAACCCCGCCTGGACGATTCGACGCCCCCGTCCAAGACCGCTTGATTACTAAAATCATGCAGTGTCTCCGACCCAAGTCCTTGAAATGCGTAACCATTTCATCACGGTCATTCCAAACCCTTGGGTCCGAGAACTCAGACGTAAAGTCTCGAAACTGTATTCACATAATTGAAAATATGAACAAAACGGAACGAATACGAAATATGTTGACTCTACGAAACCTATACGTACCTGAGTTACTTGGACACGAGGATTGCTTTGTGGTTCGGCCATAACGATTCCAGATATCCTCCTTCGCTTTAATTGTAAGAAGTCGGACTTTGTTTTGGAGTGTGGAACCAAGCTATCCTCAATCGCGTTAAATAGACACTGTTGCGTGATTTGTAAGCAGAACCCTAGCACGTCCCTAAGGACGTGCAGCACGTCCTTAGGGACGTGCTAGGGTTTAGGGTTTGGCTAGGGTTAGGGTTTAGGGTAAGGAAACTGCACGTCCTTAGGGACGTGCAGCACGTCCTTACAAACGTGCAGCACGTCCTTAGGGACGTGCAGTTTCCTTAACCTAAAACCCTACCCAAAACCCTTAAACCCTAGCCAAAACCCTTAAACCCTAGCCAATCTTGACACAATCGGGCAACCTTATCATATTAACGTTTTCGTTTTCGTCATCGTACAACCTTATCATATTAACGTTATCGTTTTTGATGTTTACGTTCAATATGACTCTGAAGAAATGAGAAGAGTCTAATAGAAATATATAGATAGATACAAAATCCGAAATATAAATGTATAATATCAACATACAAACTACAAAAGTATATCACTGGCCAGGTGGATGACGTAAAGCATCATCCACAATCTCCGTCAGCTCGTCCAGTATCTGGTCAATGCGAGGGTCGTCCGCCAGGGCCCTCAAATAGCCCTCGAGCTCACGAAAGCGGGCTAACAGCGCCGGACGGATGACGGGAGGGTGAGGGATGTCCACCCAAGGGTCCATGGCAATCGGGTGGACGGGCGCCGGAGGGTCGGGATGGGGCGTGGTCGGCAGCACGTACGGCCGGCTCTGCGACGCGTACCAAGGCAAGTAATCTGCAGTGACACCTGCCTGGCAATCCTCGCTGGTGCGCCTGTGATCGGCCAGCCTGTAGAAGCGACCCTCGTCCTGCAGGTCCTGCCACCTGTTGTCGCCCGGGGCGAACACGGCCATATACTTCGAGTTCTTCAGGGTCGTGTCGCGGCAGACCTGAATCGGCGCGATAACGGCCTGCGGGATCCCCTGGACCCGTCCGAACTGCCGGAGGCACCTATCGGGCATATACGGCTCCTCCTCCCCGCAGAAGGTGATGGTGCCCCGATAGGTGGACTGACGGTACTGGCCGTCGAAGTCCAGATCACGCCCAAAGGGCATCCACTCGACCTATAATTAAAAAAATCAGATTTAATTCACAGCTAAGAATTATAAAATATATATAGAGTCTCGAATACATACATCATCGACGGTAAGATGGTCCACCTCGTCCCGCAGCTCCCGCATCTTCGTCAGCTTCGCCCCCTCTGTCATCCGCGGTGGCTGCTTCGGACCGATGAACTTCGCGTAGAAGCGAGGGTCATCCTTCCTAGCCGGGTCGCTGGAGAAATCACCTCGGAAGCGAGGGAAGTACGCCCATATCCAAGCCTGGGATTAAAAAAGTATTTTGTTAGCATATAATTTAAATATTTGTAAACTAAAAACTCTAATTCAACGGTCTCGTACCTGTAGGATCGGCGTGCAGCTGTCTATGCCCTTCGCGCCGGAGCGGGTAGCCTCGCCTAGGCCCCTGTAGAGACATGCGAGGGCACCAGCAGCCAATGCAAGGGTGGCCGTACGTGGGATGTCCCAGACAAGGCCCAACACCTTCCATGGGATCCGGCTCTGCGACTTGTCCACAAACAAAGTCGCGGCGAGAGCAATGCCCATGTAGGTCCTGTGTAGAAACAGCCGCTGTGCAGGGTCATCCTGGGGCTGCCCTCCTCCCACATGCGTGCGCAGCCGAATCTGCTCAGGATCAGCCGCGGCCTCTGGATCATCGGCGGGGGCGGGGTCGACGAGCGGCCCGTGTCTCTGCTGCCACCGGCGAGTAAACTCAGTAACTGGAGGGCCGCCAGCGTGTCTGTACGACTTCAGAGTCGCAGGGGTGAGCTGGTAGTACTCCGCGATGGTGGGGACAAGAGCTCCCGCGGGCAGATGTGACGTGCAGGGCTGGCCATCAATCCGAAGTCCCATCAGACAAGCAACATCATGCAGCGTGATGGTCATCTCGCCCCATGGAAAGTGGAAGGAGCTGGTCTCCGGGTGCCAATGCTCCAAGAAGCCCGTGCAGGTGAACTCGTCCACACACTGCCAATGGAGGGACCTGAGCTGGGGGACGCCGGATGGGAGCAGATCTTGGACCCAGGTCCCCGGTCCCTCAAATATATAGGGATCGAAAGGCACCAAGTGAGTCGCCCGGTGGTGGAACTTCAGAAGCGGCAGCTCCACCGTAGGATCTCTCCACACCTCGTATGCCCGGTGATGCCGGTAAGACAGTAGCAGATCTCCCGGCGGCAACAAAGGGTCGACCTGCGCAGCCGGTGCGGCAGCCTGCGCAGGGATGGGCTGGGGCTCTACCTGTGGGCCCCCCTGGCCCTGAGCCTGCCCCTCCTGACCGTCGTGATCCTCCTCAACGACGTCAGGGATCACATCATCTGCAGACCCCAATGAGACAGCCGCTGGTGTGGCGGAGGTCGAAGGCTCGGGCTCCTGTGTGCCGGATGTAGAAGCCTCCGGGACGGTCGGTGGAACCCGAATAGGCGGTCTACCCATGTCGGCCCGTCGCCCACCGACTACGTCTGTGATGCAGCTACTCAAAACCTCAGGGGGCTCTAAGGAAGGCTGCAACCCCATCGTCGCATCGCCGGAAGGATCCCAAGGTGGCATACCCGACCAGAAGGTGTCGTTCTCGTCGACGGGGGGCGTCCCCATCGACGGCTGTAAGCGCTCTGCAGACGCGAGCAGATCGTCGACTGTCTGCTCGGGGGGTGCGGTAGACTCATGTACCTGGCTGACCGCTGCCCGGTCGCCGAACCTAATAGGCCGAAGGGTACCATCATCCCTCATGAGCCTCCCTGCCTGTTATTATGATCCAGTTGAATATTAATGTCTTTTCAGTATATTTTAATATATTGTAATGTAGTTTAATGTCTTTTGATGTATTTTAATATATTTTCATATGTTTTATTGTCGTTTATTATATTTTAATGTTAATTAATGATTACAATTATATTTTAATGTTTTTTACTGTATTCAATATAATTTTATGTGTTTGAATATATTTAAATATATTCAAATGTTAATTAAATAATTTTGAAGTATTTTAATATTTTTTTAATGTTTTTTATTATCTTTCAATATATTTTTATATTTGAATATATTTAAATATATTCAAATATATTCAAATGTTAATTAAATACTTTTTAAGTATTTTAATATATTCAAATATAATATATTTGAATATATTTTTTATTATCTTTCAATATATTTTTATATTTTAATATATTTTAATATATTCAAATATATTATATTTGAAGTATTTAAATATATTTTAATATATTTAAATATATTCAAATGTTAAGTAAATAATTTTTAAGTATTTTAATGTTAATTAAATACCTTTGAAATATTATAATATATTATAATGTTTTTTATTGCCTTTCACTTGTAATTATTTTCTATGTATTTGAATATATACTATCTATTATATTCTATTAAATTTAAACTATATTCTTTTCTATCACACTATATACTATAAAAAACATTACAATATATAAATAAATAAATAAAATATAGTTTCAATTATATTCTATCAAACAATATATATTATCAATCATATATTCTATAAAATTCTATTATAAAACTATATTATCTATCTAATTATATTTTAAAACTCTAAAAATAAATCAAAAAAAAATAATTCAAATAACATACCGGTGGAGTCGGGACCGGGGACACCTCAATGGTCCGACGCTTCCGCGGCGGCAATAGACCGTCGTCCGCCTCACCACCACCAACAACGCCGCCAGTCGCCGCCGCCCCACCACCACCACTCTCCTCCACCGCCAAAGTCGCCAGCACCACTAGCCCGGGAGCCACCGGAGCCACCGGCGCCACCGCCTCCACCTCCATCGCCGTCACCTCAGCCTCCGCCTCCGCCTCCGCCTCCAAGGCCGCCACCGGCGCCACCGCCTCCACCTCCATCGCCGTCGCCTCCGCCTCCGCCTCCGCCTCCAAGGCCGCCACCGCCGCCTCGAGGTCACCCTCTCTTTCTGTCTCCATCTCTCTCGGTCTCTCTCTCTCTCTCTCTCGGATGGGCTCTCTCTCTCTCGACGGCGCTCTCTGCCTCTCTCTCGACGGCGTTCTCTCTCTCTCTCTCTGTGAAACGAAGACGATGGGAGACGAAGAGGCACGTCCTCTTCGTCTTTAAAGGACAACACGTCTTTAAGAACGTGCAAGCACGTCCGGGTTTGAAAAAAAAAAAAAAGGGTACACCCCACTTGCACGTCCTTAAGGACGTGGGGATTTGCGGTGTATATAGCCGAAACGTTTCAGTTTAATTACAACTAAGGTTGTTTTTAAGTAACAAGATACTCAAGTCTTTTCTATTTTATAGGAGCTTCTCTTAACAGATCTTGATATGATAATTTTCAAGCAAAAACTACCCAGCAGCACAACCATGCAACAAAAAAGAACCATTTACAAATTAATAATATGATTCTCCATTTTGTATTTAATCTTGGCATAATGGAGATACATGATGCAGAGGTCATCAAATCCATCCAAATCTAATTTATTGTACACCAGGGTCAAAGAAGAGCTTCAAGCTAAAATAGCAAAGGGATCGTCTCGCTGCACAAATGGCCTGCTTTGGTTGACCAGGTTTGCAGTGCAATACCTAGTTGTACCTCTTAACTCTTGCATTCTCTCCCCATTTGAGTTGCATCCAAGTTATTTTTATGTTTGATAATGTTGTTTCTTGTTTTTCTTAGTAACCCAATTCATAGATGTAGTGCAGCACGAAAAAATTCGTATATTGAGATGTTTATTTAACTTTACAGAGCAATGGACTTTTTGTAAGAATTGTTACGCAATATGCTTGAGCACCTAGACTGTCAATGTCCCAATTCAATGCTGTTCAGATTCATACAGCAAGATCCTAAAGAAATTTCATGGATGGCTTGCCATTTCAAGTTTCATTGTACGTACATCTTAAATGCTTTCTTGGCAAACTGTCGGTGGCATAGCATCCATTTTCAAATTTTGTGATTAACACTCCCCTTGTGCTTGTAGTGTTTTTTAGATCATACCATCATATGATATCTGCCTTATTCTTAGACCATAAAATAATTATTGAATGAATTTTTGAAATTAAATTTGATTATTTTGTTCTGGGAATCTATTGCAATGATGAATATAAGTTTACTGGATTCTCATGCTAAGTTGTTTTATATTTGGAAGATTCACCTATTTCAAAATAATGCTTTGAAAATGTATGGTTGGCTTTTAGCTTTGATGGATAAGAGTACATATTGCAGTATAAGATGGATAAGAGTACATATTGAGAATGTATGGCAGGGCCGGCCCTGAGAGTTTTAGGCCCGAGGCGAGACAAAATACGAGTATTTTGATCAATAAATATATTTCGATTTAAAAAAAAAAATTATTAAACAATGTAAAATTTTAATTCATTTAACCATTATTAAATTCGGATTTTATTTTTATCATTACGAGGGAAATTTATAGATTTTAAACTAGTATATGCGTATGACTAATTCGACAATCTCTCGGTGCGTATAACACAACAAAAGACTTCAATTTTTAGATTTACGAATATACCTATTTACTAAATTTATTATATTACATACAATTCCGATTAAAAATACGTGAATTTTCTAGGGAGATATAAAAGTGAAAAAATATTTTTTTAATATTCTATTTTTTTCCCCATGAATGTAAAGCAGTATGATTAAACACTTAAAAATATATCGTTATTTTCTAAATTTATCCAAAATAATAATATAATCACTTAAATAAATTTAATAAATTATTGTTACTTAAAAACCACCTGTTTTTTCATTTATAAAAAAAATGAAAGACGAAGACTTTTTTACACTCTTTGTCGTTGATTCGAAATATTGAATAAATTAATAAGTCATAGCACAAATAGTTTTTTTGACATATAAATTTTAATAAAATTTTTATTACATGTAAATAAAATAATACATAATACCCTAATTTTATAACGTAATTTTTTTCCCGGGGCCCTAGGAGACCGGCCCTGATGTATGGAATAGATTCGGGCTCTAAAGTCTTTTAAATTTTTGAAGGAAAAAGCTGGCCTACTCTAATAACCCAAGCATGTTTTTAAGGTCCGGGCTATATACCTATTATTACACCACTCCAAGCCTGGACCCTATTTTGCTTATATCCGGGGTATATATTATTGAATCAAAACCAAACATCAAACAGAGGAAATAGAGTTCATAAAGTTAAACAAACATGAAGGGGGCTAAAAAAATTCCTCATAATCAGAACTGCAAGTCATGGCCCATTGAGCCATTGCACCCGCTCCAGAATTTGCAGTGCAACGAACCTCGCTGATCTTACACTCCAATTCGTTCGATTCCATCAGCTGTCTACATTCCGAGATGATATAAATGTCTGGATGTGTGTCCAGTGGCTTGTTCCGAAGGAGGTTGTTGAGGATCGAGGAGTCAGTTTCGATGATGATTCTCGAGATGCCCATCCTCGAACTCATCCTTAGTCCATATAGAGCAGCCCATAGTTCCGCTCTCAGCGCGTTTGCAATCCCACACTTGAAGGTGAAGGCGTATAAGAAATTACCCGTGGAGCTGCAGCACACACCTCCACCCCCGGGTAAGCCCGGATTCCCTTTAGACGCACCATCTATGTTCAGCTTGACCCAATCTGAGGGAGGGGCAGATCAACAATCAGCGAGTCTTGGTGCAGCAATCGGCGGACCGTTGGGAAGCTCTGCACGCTCAAGTGCTTGAAAGTAATTGTCCGTGAAAGCAATTGATCTTCAAGACACACCCTTGCTGTCATCTTTTGGATCAAAAACAAAGTTGTTCCTACTCTTCCATGTGAGCCACAACATGTTTGCAAAAATCACCGCCCATCTGTCCTCTCCTTTTGTGTTCGCAAACACCCAATCTTCGATGCTGCTTGGCGAAAAGAACTCCCTGATTCCATACTTATCAGTCAACAGCTTCCTTTCGGCATAAATTGGTCCAAAATCACGAAGAAGGTGGATGCCCATTTCAGCCGAAGAACACCGGGGGTAGGCATCCGAATTGAAGATGTGGCGTCGGAGTTTTGTCCCGTTTGACAGGAAGGCATCATGAGCCACTAGGTAGACGAAAGAACGGACCCTCTGTTGGGCTGAGATGCGCCAAATGTGCCCCTAGCCGCTGTTACGGGGGTTATTGGCATTGGTACGAACCAAAATCCGGAGAGCTGATTTGGTGGTGAAGACCGCCGATGGAGTGAGACCCCACACCAGCCTGCCTCTTGCGTGTTCATCCGCTGAGATGTACACCGATTAAAGGCTTAGGCAGACATCAGCTGAGTTCCCCAGTCCCATCTACTGTTCTGCCAGAGCTCAGCTATAGTTGTCCCGCTCAGAGACCCCAGGACCTCCTTTGATGCCAAATCAATCAAGAGGCGCTCAAGCAGCCATGGATGTATCCAAAATAGAGTTGAGTTCCCATTCCCTATAGTTGTCCTCAGATTTGGTGTGAGCAGCTCCGCCCCATGGACAATGCTTCTCCAAGTTCTCGAGGCTCCGGAACGTTTCGTGAGCATGTCAACGTCCAATCTGCCCATTTAGTACTTTCCCCGAACAGCGCGGCTCCACAGTGCGGACGGCGATTGGAGTAGTCTCCAACTAAGCTTTGCTAGGGTGGCCTGATTTGTCAACCTCATAGAACGGATTCCGAAACCCCCCTCGCTCATTGGGCTTGTGACTGTCTCCCAAGTTAGGAGATGGATTTTCTTAGTCTCCGAAGTTGCTCTCCATATAAAGATGCGTACCTTCTTATCGATTGCATCGCATATGTCTCTTGGGACAAAACTAGACTGCATGGTGTACAGTGGGAGACTCGTTAAGACTGATTTGTCAAGCATTACTCTTCCTGCGAGAGATAGTGTTTTTTTATTTCCAACCTTGTAGTTTTAAAGATACCTTATCAAGGAGATAGTTATATCTATTGCTTGTCATGCGCCCACAAGCGGTCGAAACGCCTAAGTAGTTGCCAAAGTCATCCGACATGGGTATCGACAACACATTGCTCGTCCTTTGTTTTACCAATGCCGCCACATTTCTTGAAAAAAGGACACTGCTTTTATTGTAATTAACCTTCTCTCCCGAGCTAGCACATAATTGATCTAGACAGTCTTTCACCACCCGACCCTGATCCTCTGAAGCTTCAACCAACAACACGAGATCGTCAGCAAAGAAAACATGGGAAAGGGAGACCTCCCCCACCTTTACCGGTTTCCAGCTACGTACCTCTCCGGAAAGCCTTTTCAACAATGTGGGAAAGTCGTTCCATGCAGAGAACAAAAAGATAGGGGGAGAGAGGATCGCCTTGGTGGATACCTCTTGAAGTCGTGAACCCTGCAATTCGATCACCATTGATTAGAATCTGATAGAAGGCCAAGGTTTGACATTTCATACTCAACTCCACAAGTCGAGTGGAGCGCTTCTTGGATGATGACGACATTGTCAATGATCTGTCGTCCTGGGATAAATCTCGCTCGAGCGGGTGAGATGAGGTCACCTAAAATCGGCTTCCATTTATTGACGATGACTTTCGTTGCTAGCTTGAAGATGAAATTAAGGAGAGCTATCAGTCGGAATTGAGATGGGCGAGAAGGCGTCTGTGTCTTAGGAATCAACACTAGCAGGGCGTCACTGAACCCACTTGGAAACACGCCCTCGTTGATCATGCCAAGCACTGATGCCACGACCTAGGGCCCCACTAACTCCCAATTTCTGTGGAAGAAGATGGTTGGAAAGCCATTCGGACCCGACGCCTTGTAGGGACCCATTTGCTTGACGATCTCCCATATTTCTCCGGGTTCAAATGGATGAGACAGAAGGCTTCGCTGGGCGTTGCTAAGAGGCGGAAATGGCACGGCTGAAGGAAGAGATGGTGCTGCCACAATATTGCTCCTGTCTACCGAATAGAGGTTCCGGAAAAAGCCTCTGATTAGTTCTTGAAGGGCAGGGGGCTCGGTCACCCAGTTATCACTTTCATCCATAAGAGCCGAAGTGTGATTCATTTTTCTTCTAATCACCGTGGAGAGATGATAGAAACTAGTGTTTCGGCCCCCATGGAGTAAGAAGTTTTCCCGATATTTCTGAAACCAAAGGGCTTGCTCTTGGGCTAGAACCTCCTGCAGCTCACGATTGACCTCTAGTTCTAGGTTAAGATAGTGCCAGGAGACGTTGTTGCTCAACCGATTCTGAAATTCTCGTGTAAATCTGATGACGCCTGAAAGATAACGAAATTAAGAAAACAATTAAAGAGGGCTCAAGAGGTTGTCGTAAATAGAATCCAAGAAACAGCACAACAACCAGTGGTCCGCGGACGAGAGTTGCATGCACAAAAGGGACAGATGGCACACAAAAAGGATAGGTGGCGCACATGCCCCCCATCCAGGTGCATCTCCTCTCTCAGGCACGTGGCGACCCCGCATCAACAAGTGGCCAAAAGAAGGGAACTTCCCTTTTACCTGATAGACAGAATGGCGTACTATAAAAGGAAGAAAGGATACTAAAGAAAATGACTTTTTTGGAAACAACAGAGAGGAGACGCTAGCTCCAAGGGAGGAAGAGAGGAAAACAATCACGCCAAGGCTTTCTCTTCGACTTGTCCATCTTTCACCCGTCTGCGGACACCTAGAGATTCAGGAACGGCAGCTAATCCGGGACAGGTAGTCGGACATCAGTTCAAGGAGCCAAGGAGAGCTTAGTTTTGTTTTACCCTCAATCTCTACTACACTGGACAGGTGTATCTCCTTTACCATTGGGTCACTTGATGAACCCGAATTAGTAACGATGCGAGTCTCTTCGAAAGACTCGGCGGCACCGGTCGTGAGATCCTCATAGATTGCGTGGATCTCAAGTAACGGGTAAGACCGTCAATATTTCCTCTAAGGTAAAACGGCTCAGGTAAAGGTCCTTTTTCCCTTTTTATTGCTCTTATCAGGCGATAATTATGGGGGGAAGGGGGCTTCAGGTAAGTCCGTATTACCAACCTTTCATAAGAGGAAATACATGGCATAACCCCCCATGTGGACGTGGGGGCGGTACACTTTTTCTTTTACGGTTTCGTCATTGGCGCCGTCTGTGGGAACCCTCTCACCCTGAGGGGTTCCCGATTTTTAGTAACAAGGTATAGTTTAAGACATTGTCGTTAACCAATAACTTTTGTATGGACAGGTAAAAAATGAGTGAAGCCATGGGAGGAGCCTCTCACGGGACGATGAGTCATGACCACGAAGGATTCCAGGAGTCTGATTTGCATGTAGACTCCCCGGGTCAGAACAGCGCGCCTGAGACTCCGGTGTTCTCGCCATACGTCCCTCCACAAATGGGGCAAGGCTACTTCATGCAAGAGGAACATTACTTCCCACCTCCGAATCCGGGACAAGGTTTCTTCTACGGATATGACGGATACCAGTCGTTCCGGCAGGGGAACCCTTACAACGTTTTTCCTCAAAATATATATGGAAATGCTTATCAAGATTATCATCAGCCCAAATTCTCTGATGATTTTGGTACACATCGTCGGGGCGAAGATAGACGTGCACATAAGCATCACAGGGGCGAGCATTCGTCCGACATTTCCACGTCCACCCGGACGGGCTCACCTCGTGAGAATGAGAAGAGGGTGGATTTTGTTCCCTCAGTGTTCACCACCGAGGTTTGCCTAGCACCGGTACCAAAGCGATGGAGAGACACCAATCTGATGAAGTACGATGGCACCACCGACCCTGATGATCACATGTGCCATTTCACGACCGCGATGGGGATCAATGAGTATAATGATGCGATGTTGTGCCGCACGTTCCCGTCGACTCTGACCGGCATCGCCCTAACTTGGTTTACCAACTTACCACAGAACTCGATCGCTAGTTTCATCCAGCTTTCCCAGGTCTTCAAGTCCCATTTTGGAAGTTCACGGTCTAGAAAGAAAACCATGCTGGACCTCAACTCGATCAGACAAGGACCGAACGAGACTCTGGGGCAGTTCTTCTCCCGATTTACCTCTGTGGTGGTGCAAATTCCCAACTTCAATCATGAATCAACGGTCATAATCCTGATGGGAAATATAGCGGAAGGCAGTTTCAAGACTCGGCTTTTCAGGAAAAAACCAAAAGACTATGACACGTTAAGGAATTTGGTGTCGGCCCAGATTGAGGCAGAGGAAGCCGTGGCCTCTAGTTCAAGGGCTAATGAGGGCCCGCGAGCTTTCCTGGGGAAGATAGCAGGGAAGTTTCGGAAGGAGAAGGGAGCGGTGAAACCAAGGAGGAATTACTCCGCGGACAACATGCACGCGTCTCGACAGGACGAAGTCCATTTCAACCGCGAAAGAGAGAATCCGGACGATAGGTATCGAGGATATGATCAAGAAATAAGCCATAAGAGGGAGCCAGTCTCTCCTTTAAGGAAGAATGAGCACCGTGACAACCCCCAACGTCACCAGCAGGCCCAGAATCGCAACGATAGGGGCCACGCGGATGATAGAGGAAGTCGCCGCTGGGCTTCGAGATTCGAAACCCCCCGGGGAAGGGATGAGCAATAGCGTTACCCCCCAGTGAACAGGGGCAGGGGGAGAGGACGTTGGTGGAGAGGTGGTCGAAGAGGGCAGGGTCAACCTGCACAAGTATCGGTCAATCAGGCCCCACGCCGCGAAGATCGCCCGGAAGGATCGCGTGTCAACCGAATCCCGGAGCCAGAGGGTTTCATCGACACTCTGGCGGGGGGACCGTCGATCTCAGGAATAAGTCGGCAAGAGAGAAAGAATTATGAGAGGGAGGCAAGACAGCCACCGTCAGCCGCAAGCCAAAAGATCGCTTTACAACCACATCCAGAGATAATTTTCACCTCATCAGACGCGGATGAAGTCCGCATGCCACACGTGGATCCGCTAGTGATCCACGCACAGATCGCCACAAAAACCGTGAAAAGGGTTTTCATTGACACAGGGTCATCAGTGGATATACTCTCGTGGGAAGCATTCTCCCAGTTAGGCGTGTCAGCAACAACTTTAAGGCCCTATCATGGCACGTTGATCACCTTTTCGGGAGATGAGGTGCAGGTTGCGGGCACCATCGAACTCACGGTGGTTCTAGGCACCTCACCTCGCCGAAGAATGGAAAACATCACCTTCACCGTGGTCCGGATTCCGACCACCTACAACGCACTCCTGGGGAGGGTTTTGCTTTACATGTTTCAGATGGTTGTGTCGATCTACCATTTCAAAGCAAAGTTCCTAGTCCCCGGGGGAGAAACGGGGGAAGTGTGCGGCCAACAACCGGAAAGCCGGAGTTGTTATGTGACCTCCTTGAAGAAGAAGAAGGAAATCATGTATCTCGAGGATACCGCTCAGAGTAAGGTCAAGAGTGCCGAAGAAGACCCTCCACCAGAGAATGAAGCAACAAATGTCACCAAAAGGGTCATATCAGAAGCCGAACTTGAGGTCCGGCCATCCGAAAGGGAGGTTCCGACCGCGGATTTAAGAACCGTCCACCAGCCGTTTCCAAATATCGAAGAAAGAATTTATATGGGCCAAGCCCTCAGGGCGGTGGAAAAGGAACGGGTCCTAGAAATTATCCGGCAGTCACGGGACGTATTCGCATGGTCCCCAAAGGATCTTTTGGGTGTCCCCACATCCATAGCAATCCACACCCTCAGAATCCGTCATGACGCGCGGTCGGTAGCCCAAAAGAAGAGAAAGATGGCCCCGGAAAAGTCTCGAGCAGCAAAAGAAGAAATAGAAAAGTTACTTGAAGCTGGGTTCATTGAAGAAGCAGAAGATTCAGATTGGCTTTCGAATGTGGTTCTAGTTAAGAAAGCTAACGGAAAGTGGAGAATGTGTGTCGACTTCTCGGATTTAAACAAGGCCTGCCCCAAAGATAGCTATCCGCTGCCCTCAATAGACGAGTTGGTGGACATCACTGCTGGAAACGAAGCTTTGAGTTTCCTGGACGCTTATTCCGGGTATAATCAGATCAAATTAGACCCAATAGACCAAAGGGCAACCACCTTCATCACCAATCAGGGGATCTTCCGTTACAAGGTCATGCCTTTCGGTTTGAGGAATGCCGGGGCCACGTTCCAAAGGACTGTAGACAAGATATTCCCCGATCAGCTGGCCAGAAACGTGTCCATCTATGTGGACGACATTGTAGTTAGGAGTAAGAAGGCAGAAAATCATGCAGCAGATCTACAAGAGACTTTCGATTCGCTGAGACGAGGTGGACTGAATTTGAACGCTGAGAAGTGTGTCTTCGGAGTCGACTCCGGAAAATTCCTGGGCTTCATGGTCAGCCAAAGAGGGATAGATGTGAACCCGGCAAAGATAACGGCGATACAAGAACTACGTCCTCCGTGGACCATAAAAGAGGTGCAGTCTTTGAACGGAGCGGTCAATTACCTGGGACGTTTATGTTCCTGTTTGGCAGATAAGTCCTTGCCTTTCTTTGCGTTATTGAAGAAAAAGGGACCGATACAATGGACACCTGAACTCCAGCAAGCTTTCGATGAGTTGAAAGTTTTTCTGCAGTACGTACCGACTCTACAGCAGCCACAAAAGTCTGAGAGCTTACAGCTATACCTGGCAGTAAAAGCAACTACTATCAGCGCGGTTCTCACTAGAGAAGGACGATACCCAATCTACTATGTGAGCAGGGTGTTACAGGATGCTGAAACCAGATATGAGCCGGTGGAGAAAGTAATCCTTAGTTTGATGTTCGCGGCCATGAGGCTTCGTCCGTATTTCCAGGATCACCTAATCAAAGTTTTGACAGATTTACCATTGAGGCAGATTCTTCATTCACCTGGTCTCTCAGGACGGATGACGAAATGGTCCATTGAACTTTCAAAGTTTGAGATAGCTTACACCCCGCGTAAGGCGGCGTTAGCTCAAGTTTTAGCCGACTTCATCTGCGAGACCAATTTTGAGGACGGAGACAGCGACTCACAGAACGGTTGGTCAATAAAGGTCGACGGGGCTGTTAACGCGGATGGATGCGGGGCAGGAATAGTGCTGACCTCCCCCGGGGGGGACCAATTCTGCTTTGCTCGTCAGTTGAATTTCCAAGCCACCAATAATGAGGCGGAATATGAAGCTTTGATAGCGGGGCTGGAGCTATCCCTGACCCGCGGGGCTCGGGCTATCACTGTGTACACTGATTCCGAGATTGTCGCAAAGCAAACAGAAGGAGAGTATGAGGCCAGGACGGGATTGTTGCCAGATTACCTGCGGAAGGTAAACGCTCTGAGAAGAGCCTTTTTGCACTTCACAATAGAATCCATCCCTAGAGAAGATAATGAACAGGCCGATCTGTTGGCCCGAGTCAGAGCCGACATGCCGTCAGGCGTGGAGGAGAAATTTGATTTCGAAAGGAAAGATCGGCGAAGACTATTGCAAGAGGTATACTACGTCCAAACCGAAGGACCCGAAGATTGGCGGACACCGATTACTGAGTATCTGGGAAAGGGAATCCTTCCGCCAGAGAGAATGGAGGCTAAAAAGTTAACAAACAGGGCGGCCCGATTTGTAATCCGCGAAGGAAAGTTATATAAAAAGGGTTTTAACTTCCCAGACTTGTTGTGTGTATCCAGCCGGGAAGGACATGCCATCGCGGAAGAATTGCATGCGGGGATCTGTACTCATCACCAAGGATGGAGAGCCCTAACTTCCAAAGTTTTGAGGCTGGGGTACTACTGGCCCACTATCAGAACAGATGTGCAGAGATTTGTGCGCAGTTGCGAAGCGTGTCAAAAGCATGGAAATGTGAAGAATATGCCCGCCGAACCGCTTCAAAGCATCTACGGGGCCTGCCCTTTCGCCTTATGGGGAATGGACATTCTGCGTCCCTTTCCCACGGCCCCCGGACAGCTGAAATACGTCCTGGTCTTGGTGGACTATTTCACCAAATGGGTGGAAGTAGAGGCAATGGGTTTGATCACCACGGAGAAGGTTAGAAAGCTCTTGTGGAAGAACCTGGTGTGCCGATTTGGAGTTCCCGAAGCCATCATCACGGACCATGGAACTCAGTTCGACTTTGAAAACATTAGAGATTTTTGTGAAGGCCTCGGGATAAAATTAAAATTCTCATCAGTGGCTCACCCGCAAACGAATGGACAGGCAGAGACTACGAACCGTCAGATCTTGGAAGGTATCAAGAAGAAGTTGGGGAAAACCTCCAAAGGCCGGGGGGCGGAACTCCTCCCACTAGTGCTCTGGTCGTACCGGACTTCACCAAAAACTCCTACCAGGGAGTCGCCATTTGCCTTGGTGTTCGGAACAGATGCAGTCATCCCGGTCGAGCGACTGATCCCCTCGGCACGGGTGTTAGCCTATGAATCCAAGGCCAATGATGAGGCTCTGAAAGTTGAGATGCATCTTCGAGAAGAGAGACGGATGATTGCAGAAATCAAGGCTCGAGAGTACAAAAGGAAAACACAAAAACACAGAGACTAGCATCTCCAAGGGCGACGGTTTGAAAAGGGAGGCCTGGTCCTCCGTTTGGCCCTCGCAGGTGGAAAGCTGGACGCCAAATGGGAAGGGCCATATGTAGTTGTTGAATGTATCCATGTCGGAGCATACAAATTACAAACCCCCGAGGGTGTTGTCCTTCGGAATACATGGAATGCGGAACACTTGAAGAAGTACTATGTGTAATTTCTAGTTATTTCGAAGTTTGTCCAGTCACCCCCGCTATCAGTAAATAAATCAAAGCGGTTAGTGGGTGCTTTATGCATTTTTCTACAACTTTCAGTCCCATGATGCTGGAGCTTGCTCCACGTCGGACATCTGGTGGACGCATTGGGCTCCCAGATTATATTTAAAGTCCTATGACGATGGAGCTTGCTCCGCGTCGGACATCTGGTGGACGCATTGGGCTCCCAGATTATACTTAAAGTCCTATGACGCTGGAGCTTGCTCCGCGTCGGACATCTGGTGGACGCATTGGGCTCCCAGATCATACAAAGTCCTATGACGCTGGAGCTTGCTCCGCGTCGGACATCTGGTGGACGCATTGGGCTCCCAGATCATACAAAGTCCTATGACGCTGGAGCTTGCTCCGCGTCGGACATCTGGTGGACGCATTGGGCTCCCATATTATACTTAAAGTCCTATGACGCTGGAGCTTGCTCCGCGTCGGACATCTGGTGGACGCATTGGGCTCCCAGATCATACAAAGTCCTATGACGCTAGAGCTTGCTCCGCGTCGAACATCTGGTGGACGCATTGGGCTCCCAGATTATACTTAAAGTCCTATGACGCTGGAGCTTGCTCCGCGTCGGACATCTGGTGGACGCATTGGGCTCCCAGATTATACTTAAAGTCCTATGACGCTGGAGCTTGCTCCGCGTCGGACATCTGGTGGACGCATTGGGCTCCCAGATTATACTTTAAAGTCCTATGACGCTGGAGCTTGCTCCGCGTCAGGACATCTGGTGGACGCATTGGGCTCCCAGATCATACAAAGTCCTATGACGCTAGAGCTTGCTCCGCGTCGGACATCTGGTGGACGCATTGGGCTCCAGATGATACTAAGCCCTATGACGCTGGAGCTTGCTCCGCGTCGGACATATGGTGGACGCATTGGGCTCCCAGATTATACTTAGTCCTATGACACTGGAGCTTGCTCCGCGTCGAACGTCCGGTGAACGCATTGGGTCCCTGGACCCCGACCATACACAGGACAAAACCGCAAGACATCGTCAAGAGCGGAATTATTAAAATTCGAAAGGAGTAACCCCGAGAAACTAAAATCAAAACAAGAAATAAGACACGGAAGGAGAAGAAAATAAAGATAAATTTTACCTCGAAGATGTTCGGAGTGAAGAGCTGTAAAAAACGGAGAACGGTAAAAATAAGAAGGGGGTCAGAACCCCTATTTATAGGCACCACAATCCATGGCGTTTCACCTTCTATCTCGGGCCACGTGTCAGAAGCACGACACACATCAATCGAACAAATGGGCCAAAAAGTACCGGCCCACAAAAGCCCATAAAAGCCCAAAGAAGCCCAATAGTTTTCTCTTTTTCGACTTTATGCCCTGGAAGAACAACAAACAACGAAGGAGGGTGTCGAACCGCGGAATAACCTATCCGGTTCCCCCACGGCCCGAGGAGCTGTGATGACGCCCGAAAGATAACGAAATTAAGAAAACAATTAAAGAGGGCTCAAGAGGTTGTCGTAAATAGAATCCAAGAAACAGCACAACAACCAGTGGTCCGCGGATGAGAGTTGCATGCACAAAAGGGACAGATGGCACACAAAAAGGACAGGTGGCTCACATGCCCCCCATCCAGGTGCATCTCCTCTCTCAGGCACGTGCGACCCCGCATCAACAAGTGGCCAAAAGAAGAGAACTTCCCCCTCACCTCATAGACAGAATGGCGTACTATAAAAGGAAGAAAGGATACTAAAGAAAATGACTTTTTTGGAAACAACAGAGAGGAGACACTAGCTCCAAGGGAGGAAGAGAGGGAAACAATTACGCCAAGGCTTTCTCTTCGACTTGTCCATCTTTCACCCGTCCACGGACACCTAAAGATTCAGGAACGGCAGCTAATCCGGGACAGGTAGTCGGACATCAGTTCAAGGAGCCAGGGAGAGCTTAGTTTTGTTTTACCCTCAATCTCTACTACACTGGACAGGCGTATCTCCTTTACCATTGGGTCACTTGATGAACCCGAATTAGTAACGATGCGAGTCTCTTCGAAAGACTCGGCGGCACCGGTCGTGAGATCCTCATAGATTGTGTGGATCTCAGGTAACGGGTAAGACCGTCAATATTTCCTCTAAGGTAAAACGGCTCAGGTAAAGGTCCTTTTCCCCTTTTTATTGCTCTTATCAGGCGATAATTATGGGGGGAAGGGGGCTTCAGGTAAGTCCGTATTACCAATCTTTCATAAGAGGAAATACATGGCATAACCCCCCATGGGGACGTGGGGGCGGTACACTTTTTCTTTTACGGTTTCGTCAAAATCACTATTCTACTTCTCGCCCATGAAGGTTCTGAAATTCTCGTGCAATAACCAGGCTGCGTGAAAACGGAATGGCCTATTTGAAATTGGGGCAGATGCGGCACCATCCACCCGTATCAAGAGAAGAACATGATCCGAATGAGGCGTCATCAGGTGATGGACACTTGCTTCCGTGAATCTTAGTTTCTAGTCAGTCGTACAAAGAGCTCTTGAACTCTCGGAATGGTCCCGTCCGGAGATCGGATAGGAGGAAACTCGCCGAGCTGTTGACGAAAATTAGTTGAACTCTCGAAACCGGTTCCAAATCCATTGCTTGTCACAGAGGTGGGCAGGGGGACTAGCTTGG
This sequence comes from Persicaria maculosa, assembly GCA_963922045.1. Lineage (NCBI taxonomy): Eukaryota > Viridiplantae > Streptophyta > Magnoliopsida > Caryophyllales > Polygonaceae > Persicaria > Persicaria maculosa. The sequence continues at coordinate 16,564,263 of OY998258.1, forward strand.
TTTCTTGATAGAGGTGAGTACCGTGTGTGTAGAGGGAATATTAGGATTGATATTCTATGAGTCGTGGGATTTTCTTGGGGTGTTCTTGGGGACGGATTTTTTGGTCGGTGGAGTGGTCTTGTGTTTCAATGTGGTAGCTTGAGGGTTTGGCATGGCAGGTTGGGCTTTGGGCTTCGCTGAGGAGGACTGCTTGGGCTCCACATTAACCGAACTACCTTCTTTCTTCCCTGTATCTTTAATCTCGGTTTGGATATCTTTTTCGTTATTTTTTTCTTTTAACAGATCATTCAAAACTTTATTTTCTGAATCTGTAGGCTACGAGATTCCCTCTTGACTCCTTTCCGGATCCGCTCCGATATCCTCTCCATCTGCCAAGATATCGAATCGCATGGACACCGGAATTTCCGCGCTAGGCTGGAGGGCTAACTCGTTGTCGTCATCCGAAGTTGTTGTGGAAACGATGGGAGCCTTTCCGTTCACCAGAGAGTTGCTTGGGGCACCTACTTCTACCGGATTTTTGTCACTCTTTTTCGCTGGTGTTTGCCTCGTCCTCATCTGTTTGAGCACCTGCATCCATCCCCCATGGGAACTTGTCTCCAATTGGGACGAATTGACGACCGTACCGGGTTGAGGCTTTGAAGAACTACTGGATTCATCATTCCCTTTCCCACAACTTTCCATGTTGTGTCTGACTTTACCACAGTTAAAACAAAGCATTTGTAACCCTTCATACTATATCGGCCAGATCTTTCCATCTAATTTGAACTTCGAGAGCAGGGGTTTCGTCAGGTCAATTTCCACACTTAGACGAGCGAAGCGACCCATGTCTGCCGCTGCCGTAGTGTTATCAATTAGCAATACCTTGCCTATCTTGTTGCCCACCATACTTAGGAATCTCGGATCGAAATATTCTCTGTGAAGACACGTGATACTAACCCATACGGTGAGGGTAGTGATCTTTTCCACCTCTGCATTGAATCTTGGGACCCATTTTCTTATCGCCAAGTAGTTATCTCCGATTAGCCATGGACCTCCCATTACCACATGATTGTAATCCACCTGATTGGTGAATCTGGCAATGTAGTAATCGTTCACCAGATCAACAAGCGAGAAGGGTGCACTAAGACCCCATTTTTGGGATAGGCATCGGTGAAGTTGCATATATCTCAGGCCCTTGTCAAAGAGTTTGACGAACAGAGTATTCCGTCAGGGTTTTCTCAGAGCCAGCTTTTTCATATTGTTGAGTGCTAGGGGTGTGCATCGGCCCAAAACCTAACCGAACCGGGCCGAACCGAACCGAACCGAAACCGAAAATCTCAAAATTTCAAAACCAAAAGCCGAACCGAAAGCATTAGGTTCGGTTCGGTTATTTACCGGTTTGGTTTGTGTTCGGTTCGGTTTTAACATAGTTGAACCGAATTTCCATAAAAAAAAAAATTTTTAAAATTCTCTTAAAAAAATTCGATTTAACATAAACCGAACATAAAAAAAATATGTATTAGCGTATATATGTATGTATATACACTGTATATATGTGTATATATACACACTACACACACAAAAAAAATATGTGTATTATTGTATATGTGTATATATACATTGTATAGTGTATATATGTATATACACTTTATATATATAAAGTATATGTATAGTGTATATATGTATATATAAAGTATACCAATATATGTATATTGTATTTATGTAGTGTATAAAAAGTATTGTATATATATATATAGTGGAATATTAGAAAAAATCGGTTTAACACAAACCGAACCGAAACCGAACACAAACCGAACCGAAACCGAAAAATGAAAATTCTCAAACCGAAAGCCGAACCGAAAAACTTCGGTTAGGTTCGGTTTGTGTTGGTTCGGCCCAAAAATTCGGTGTGGGCCGAATCATGCACACCCCTATTGAGTGCAATGGTGGGGCAGTTTGGGTCATCATCTTCAGGCAAGAAATCATCATATGTACCGTAGCCCGAGTCTTCTGCTTCTACTTGTTAGGAAGGGTGCATGTTTGAGACGCTGAAACTAGATTTTTCTCCTCCTACCCATGCCTCCCTGTAGTTCGGGGCGGTAACCATCTTCCCATTACTGGCAACTTTTCTCTCTCGCAAGTTCATGTGATGAATGAATCCTTAGATTTGAAGTACATCTTTTTAAAATGGAATTTCAATGTGTTCTTCTAATTCTAAGAATGAATACGGAAATTCACCATCTGTATTGAAAATATAATGCTATACTGATTGTGGGTCATGGGATGCTATATAACGTTTAAGTCCATCTTTTCTCGACTAGTAGAAAAATGAGTCTGAAGCCCTTGCTAGCACTCTGTGGCCGCTGGCAGTGACCCACCTGATCCCCCTCCGCCACCGGTGGAAGGAAACCCCGTGGGTGTTCCGATTGAGTCCGAAGTACGCACTATCTTAGGGTTCCCGCTAAACCAAGAGCCACCACCGGTGGAAGGAAGTCCCGTGGGTACACTAATTGAGCCCGAAGCACGCACTGTCTTTGGGTCTCTGCAAAACCAAGAGCCGCCGACTGATGACCAATTTCCCACGTCTGACTAATGTGAACTCACATATACATTCAAGTGACTAAAAACACCATAAAAAAGTCAAATAAAGCTAGAGATCTCTACACACATTAACAAAAAAAAGCCCCAAATTTTTGTACCTTTAAACCCTAAAATTCATAATTCACTCATCCCAAGCAATAAAAACAACATTGATGCATTTAACATTGAAATTTCAATCGTACCTTTTTCAGATTTTTCGAACTCTAAACCGACAGAGTCAAATGACAACCCACCACCAGCGACCGAGTTGCCACACACCACCGCTGGCAATTAAGTTACCTTTCCAAATTTCCGGGAAAAAAAATCTAATAATAATAAATAAAAAAGATATGGTGATCGATAATCCCAGAAATCCATAATATAGAAGGTGATTCTTATCCGCCGACTTCAAGTCCTACCTCGCCCTAATTTCGGCTTCATCGTGGACAGTGGACACGGTGATCGGCGGTGGATCATCTCCGATAACAAGATGATAGCAGAAGAGTTGTGGCCAGACATCCTCAAGAGGCTGCCAGTGAAAGTCCTAATTCGCCTCCGATGCGTTTGCAAGTCATGGAACTCTCTCATTTCGTCTTCCTTCTTCACCGCACATCGCCTTCACTTCACCGCCGCCGCTGCCTGAAGTGCTGATCAAACCAGAGCCTACTTCAAATTGAAGGAATATTCGTATCAACGGTCCCCTGATGAGCCCATCTGTGGTCTCCATCATCAACCACATAACACCTTCACACCTCTCGATCCCGGTCCCCTTCCAGTACGCCCCCAACACAAAATCATATGTTTGGGTGTTGTTCATGGCGTGGTCTGCCTTTATTACTTCTTGAAGAACTCGCTCCCTTGCATTACATCTTCAAAGTTGATTGCTCTTTGGAACCCCATCCTCCGTAAACACGTCTCCATCCCGCCCCCATGAGAATCTGATGAGCTTGTCTGCGTATGAGACTGGAAGAAGAGGAAGAAGATGGAGGGAATGGTTTTCTATTGAAAATGAATTATGCCAGAAAGTTCGTATACATGTATTTATATTGACTCAAGTGACTCAACCCTGTTGGGCCTGTCACAACGACGTGGGCCAAAGGCCCAACCTATCTTTGAATACAACATGAACTACGACACACACTTCACACTTTCCTCCAACACCCCCCGTCAAGCTGGAGCGGGTTCACACACTCCCAGCTTGTCCAGAATGGAGGGAAAGTGCAGACCAGGTAGAGGCTTAGTGAGGGCATCCGCAAGCTGATCTTTAGCAGCAACATGAGTGAGAGAGATTAGCCCTTCCAGTACCTTTTCACGGACGAAGTGACAGTCGAGTTCGATGTGCTTCGTTCGCTCATGAAACACGGGGTTGCGAGCTATGTGAATCGCGGCCTGATTGTCACATTTAACTGGTATGGGCGTGATATTCGGAACTCCCAATTCGGAAAGTAACCGAGTCAGCCAGGCCAGTTCAGTGCATACCCGACGAATCGAACGATACTCTGCCTCAGCGGACGACAACGAAATAGTCGCTTGCTTCTTCGATTTCCAGGATATAAGACTGCCGCCTAGGAAGATGACATAACCGCTAACTGAGCGTCGAGTCAAGGGGCAGGAAGCCCAATCTGCATCGCAGTAAGCTTGGAGCTCAAATCCAGGTGATCGAGACAGCAACAATGACCGATGCTGAGTCCCTTTGAGATACCTCAAAGTCCGAAGAGCAGCATCAAGATGTCGAGTCCGAGGCGCCTTGAGGAATTGGCTCAAAAACTGAACCGCAAAGCATATATCCGGTCGAGTATGTGTGAGGAAATTTAATTTCCCAATGAGCTTGCGATACAGAGAAGGATGAGAAATAAAATCCCCTCCGTCAACAATCAGCTTGGTATCCATAACCAAAGGACCTCTTGCAGGGGTGGCATCCAAACAGTCAAATTCCTTGAGAGTGTCAAGGATAAAACGTTTTTGACTCATGAGAACACCATCCTCTGTGTGCATAAATTCCATGCCCAAAAATAAACTGAGACGTCCCAAGTCCTTAATTCGAAATTCGGCATCTAAGAAAGCCTTGACAGACTCAATCTCAGTCGAATCATTCCCCGTAAGGAGAATGTCATCCACGTAAACCGCTAGATATGTGACATTCTCACCACATCCCTTGATAAACAATGAATAATCATTCATTGATTGAGTGAAACCTTTGAACTGCAGAGCATGAGAAAGCTTCGCGTACCATTGGCGGGATGCCTGTTTGAGGCCGTAAAGAGATTTGCGGAGCCGACAAGCATATCCTGATGGAGCATCCATGCCCGGAGGGACTCGCATATACACGGTTTCATGAAGATCTCCGTGTAAAAACGCGTTATTTACATCTAATTGCAACAAAGGCCAACTGTTCTTAACCGCAACAGTTACTAATGCCCGGACGGTCGTCATCTTCACGACCGGTGAAAACGTCTCTGTGTAGTCTACCCCTTCACGTTGAGTGTATCCCTTAACAACCAAACGAGCCTTGTACCTTTCGATTGACCCGTCAGCCTTATGTTTTACTTTATAAACCCATCGGCATCCGATCGGACGAGCACCTTTTGGTAAAGGAACAACTTCCCAAGTGTTGTTCAGCTCAAGAGCCTGAAATTCGTCTCGCATAGCAGCATCCCATACTTTATATTGACAGGCTTCTTCATAATTGCTCGGCTCAGTAGAAGGACGGACCTCAGACAAGTGCTCCTTGCTCAAATCAAGTGTAGAGGTGAGTGTGTGGCAGCACACACACACTGAGCTGTCCTCTACATGACTGCAGACATAATCTCGCAAGTAGCTAGGTGGTGCTGAGACTCTTGCTGAACGGCGTGGCTCAACAACTGATGTCTACTGATCAGTAGTTGTTAGCTGATCAGTAGTTGTTTGCTGATCAGGAAGAGGTGCCACAACCGAAGGAACTCGCTCATCATCATCCCAAGAATGAGGCTGAGCAGGAAAATGACGCACCGGGTCCTTGTCTCTGTAAGGAAACAGAGTTTCATGGAACACAGCGTCTCTGGAAACCTCAACCTTATGTGTATCCAGATTCAACACTCGATACCCCTTAGTTCCTGGTGGGTATCCTAAGAAGACACAAGGACTTGCTCTTGGCATGAACTTGTGTCGACCTCCTTTGAGTGTTGATGTGTAACACAGGCATCCAAAACTTCGCAGCTCATCATAGCTTGGTGCCTTGTGATACAGCGTTTCAAAAGGGCTTTTGCCTTTCAACAAAGAACTCGGCAATCGATTGATAACATGGACAGCAGTTAGCACTGACTCTCCCCAATATTTCAGAGGCAATTTTGATTGAAAAAGCATTGCTCTAGCTACCTCCAAAATGTGTCGATGCTTGCGCTCGATGACACCATTTTGTTGAGGCGTAGCCACGCAAGAGGTTTGGTGAACAATCCCCTTGCTCCTGAAGTATTCCGAAGACACACGACTCAGGCCTAGCTCTTGAGCGTTGTCGGACCTTACTTTCTCAACACAACAACCAAATTGTGTCTCCACCATAGCTACAAAAGCTTGGAGCACAGAGAAAGCATTTCCTTTGCACCCAAGAAGGTGCACCCAGGTAGTCCTGCTAAAATCATCTACAATTGTAAGAAAATACTTGTAACCGTTGTATGTCTGAACCTGAAAAGGCCCCCAAACGTCGATATGAATAAGCTGAAAAGGTCTGCTAGAAGTAATAGAACTCCTAGGAAACGACAGCCTCCGCTGCCTTGCTCTTGCACACACCTCACAGGGTGTCAAATTGGAAATGTCATGAACAGAAGGGAAAATATTACTGAGTTTGTAGCTCGGCAAATGCCCGAGTCTCACATGCCATGTTCTGGCGTTTATTACAGTAGCTGCTGCTGCAACAGATCCTCCTTTCTCTTGTGAGCCACCTCCTTCAAACACATCGATCTTCTTATCCAGAAAATACAAGCCTCTACTGTATCTTCCAAGAAGAAGCGGCTTCTTCATATGTGCACCCTGCATCAAGCACAAATGTGATGTAAACAAAATTGAGCAGCTCATGTCCTTGATCAGCTTTCCCACCGAAAGGAGGTTGCACTTGAAATAAGGCACATAAAGTACCCCTTTCAGCATCAATCCTTCCGATAGCTTGACATTTCCCATGGTGTCCACTACCATCGAGTATCCAGTGGGTAACACCACAGAGAAAGGCCTCTGCAAGGGAGCTTGATCAATCAGAATGGATTTGTTTGTGCACATATGGTTATTGGCCCCTGTGTCCAAAATCCAAGTGTGCCTCTGATCGTTATAGGTGTGAGACATACCTGCAAAACCAGCAAAGTCCTGGGAAGCACCACTCATAACGTCTCTACTCTTCTGGTCTCTCACATTCAACAGATCCAAAAGCTGAGCATATTGTGCGGCTGTCAACTCAGGGATGCTCGATCGGGATTCAGTCTCATCAACTTGTGCTGCAAACTTCTTGCTCTTGTTGTTTTTGTTGGGAAAACCATGGAGAAAGTAGCATTTCTCCACCACATGATTGGTCTTCTTGCAGTGAGTGCAAAACAGGTTTGATCTCTTGCCTTGTCCTTGTCCATCAGCCTTCTTGTTCTGTCCCTGTGCTTCACCTTTCTTTGTTTCAACATTGAAAGATGAAGCCAGATCTGAATTGACATTGGACTGCTTCTTCAGCTCTTGCTGAGCTTCCTCTTGCGAGATCATGGAGTAAGCCACACTCACAGTAGGTAACGGCTGTATCATCAATACCGAACCTCTCGCAGTAGTAAAATTCTCATTCAAGCCCATGAGAAATTGCATGAGTTTTTGTTCCTCGCTAATTTTCAGTATATCTTTAGCAGATCCACAGGTACACACAGGAAAACGTCTAACACTATCTAGCTCATCCCATATAGACTTAAGTTTTGTAAAATAGGCTGAGACAGTCAACGAACCTTGCGAAATCGAGCTAAGTTCTTGCTGCAGAGCGAACATCTGAGCGCCGCTCGTCCTTCCGAACCTCTGCTCCAGTTCGTCCCAAATTTCCTTCGTCGTTTCAGCATAGATGACGCTGCTTCTGATCTCCGAGCTAACGCCATTCAGGAGCCACGATATCACCATATCGTTGCAACGCTCCCAGACTTGAGCTCGCGGATCATCATCGGGAGGTTTGGGAAAGCTTCCGTTCACGAACTGGAACTTATTCTTCGCACTGAGTGCGATTTTCGCCGATCTCTTCCATTCACTGAAACTCCGGCCATCGAATGTTCCTGTGACCAGGACGAGTCCGGGATGGTCACTGGAGTGCAAATACAGTGGGTCGGTGGAGTCAATTGCGAGCTTCGCTACAACTTCTGTCGCCATGGCAATTGATGAATTTCACAACAGCTTCTGATGGTCACGAAAACGTAGATCCAGACTCTCCTCGTCAAACGCGGCTCGTCGATCTCCTCAGAACAATAACGCGTGCTCTGATACCATGAGAATCTGATGAGCTTGTCTGCGTATGAGACTGGAAAAAGAGGAAGAAGATGGAGAGAATGGTTTTCTATTGAAAATGAATTATGCCAGAAAGTTCGTATACATGTATTTATATTGACTCAAGTGACTCAACCCTGTTGGGCCTGTCACAACGACGTGGGCCAAAGGCCCAACCTATCTTTGAATACAACATGAACTACGACACACACTTCACACTTTCCTCCAACATCCATCCCGCTAGTTCATCAATTCAACTATTTTACAGGATTTGGATTCGACGGTACAAACAATGATTTCAAGGTCGTTGTAATCCCGCGTGGGGATTCTTATGAGGTATTCTCGGTTCGCGATGGTCTCTGGAGGAGGAAAACACTTCCTGCTTGTTTCGACTCCTCTGCAATGAAGCGGCCGATCTCCAATTGCTTCATCAATGGAACCATTTACTGGCTCACATGTCCAAAAAATTCCAACAGTACTGATCCTTATGTCTTGTTGTTGTTGTTTGACTGTGGGAATGAGGAATTCAGAACCATGGAACTCCCCGGCCCACACAATTTTGGCATCCTCGATTTGTCCCCGGAGTGTGTGTACGCGGCGGTTTACTTACAGTCCTGAAAATCATATCTCCTAACATTTGTGAGCTGTGGACGGTGCAGGTGGAAGGAGACCTGACTACATGGATTAAACTTGATGAGATTGACTATACTGCTGCTGGGGATGTTATAATCTCGGGACTTCGTCTCAGATTCAAGCCTTTGCTAAACCAGCAAGCACAGGTCCAGAGGATGGTGGAAGCAGATGAGTATTATGCCTATGTTTTTGAAGAAAGCTTGCTTTTGATGGACATTGGAAAGCATTGTGATCAGGATGAGGTGGACGAATCGATGCAGGAAGAGTCAAGAACCGCAAATATATAGCACCTAGTTCGTTTATTCATAATCATTGGGGAGGCCTTTCAAAGAATTCAACCACATGAGATCGATCAGTTCGTTCCCTTGTGTTTTATGACGACAGGTATCCTCGATCAGATTATATGAATTGTGTTTTTAGGGTGGAGAATTTATCATTATATGATTTAGCTATGGATTGGTACGTGGTAGAATATTATTTTTGTTTGATTGCTTTTGCACTTGGGGAGATGAGTAGTGAGTTCTCATTGTTGAAGCAAATTTTCTCCAAAATTGGGACATAATAGATTAATAGCTACAATTAACTGCTGAATTTATTGGCTGAACGCCAATCTAAACAACCGATCGAGCTACCATGTATATGAATCACACCAAATATCTACAACCAAAGTACTTATTTTATGTGGTGCCTAATAATCAACCTAGTAAATGAACTGTCGAGAGAAAAAACCAGCTCACTTAAAAGAAATCTTGAAAAAGCAATTCCATAGTTCAAAATTTAACTTTTGTCACAAAATCGTTCGCTCAGTTTTTCCTAAGGATTGAAACCCGGCCACTCTGGATAATGTTACATTAGACTTTGTAATTCGTTATAGAATACATATGAAGCACATATAACAAATCATTAATCATGTTTAGACATCAATCCGTTAGCTCCAAAATCATTCAAACTAGTCACTCATAGCAACAATCAACATAAGCATATAAATAAACATCATTCATAGATAGTATTAAAACAATACTCAACGTACCAAATCAGCACAGCAATGTATTAAACTGTAACTGAACTCTTAACTTGAAACTATCAATCTGTAACTTAACTACAATCGTAAATCGACTCAGATCTCTCATCAAAGTCTTTGAATATTGTAAGTACAAATGTCTCTTTGAAAGTATCCAAATCTCTTTTATTTCGTGCCCTGGGTTGTTTATATAGGAATCATTAGATAAACGATAAGAGCATCTGCATTCGTGAAACCCACTCGGGTTCCTTAACTCCACTTTTTATATTTCTCTCTCCTTAAAAAACCCAATACAATTTTTCATCCACATCGCTAAACCCATTTTTTTATCGGGACCCATCTCTTTTTTTCCTCTCACTCTCTCTCTCCTCCTGCTGGCCCACCTTCTCTCCTTTTTCTTTCTCTCTCGGTTTTTAAAGGTTTCTTAGTAACAAAACTGTCAAATCGTTCCTAAACCCCTCCCCCATCTTCTTCAATTTTTTATTAATTGGTTCCTTATTTTGGGGTTTAAGACACCCCATTGTGGATGCTCTAATATTTTAAGATTTGTCTTTGTACTCACAAGAAAACCTTCGTACTCGCTCAAAATGCTTTGTACGTATTTGCCCGAGCATACGCCTACTTGCTCGAGTACACACTGACTCGCCCGGGTACATATAGCTATAGCTTTGTGCCTTCACTCCACTTCACTTTGTGCTTGTGCTCAGAACTGAAGCCCTCTACTTGCTTGAAATGGCCCCTACTCATCTGAACTTGTGTACTTGCCTTAATGGATATGTACTTGACTTTTTTTTTTTTGGTGGAATATGTACTTGACTTTATCCCTTGAACTAGGGCTGGGCAAAAGTTGGATCGGACCGGAATTGGACCGGAATCGGATCGGAAATTACGGTCTTGGATCGGACCGGAAGCATTACGGTCTGGTCCATGGTCCAAGAAAAAAAAAATTCGGATTCCGGTCCAAACCCGGGATCGGACCGGATTTGTAAAAAATAAAATAAAAGGGGGTGCGTGCCAGCTAGGGTTCGAGTTCGACTACTCATTTCACGCCTCTCCCTTTCGTTTCAATCTTCACGCACTCTCCTCTGTAATCTGTATCGCTACATCGCACCCGGCTGGCAACTCTCTTCAATTAGTCTTCAACCTCGCACCGGACGCTCGTCTCTCGCAGACGGACCTCAGTCTCGCGCCTCACCAGTTGCCACCGCAGCCGCCCTCGTGCTCGCCAGTCGCAGATCTGGATCTCGTCTCCGGACGCTCGTCTCTCGCAGTCGGACCTCAGTCTCGCGCCTCACCAGTTGCCACCGCAGCCGCCCTCGTGCTCGCCAGTCGCAGATCTGGATCTCATCTCTCTTTGTAATCTGCAGGCCTCTCTCTTCAAGTAAGAAGTAAGAATCTCGTGGGCATCTGACATTCCATCAATCTTTAGTAGAGCTTGGAGAGAGGAGCGATCTTATACAAGAACGGGGTGACGATTGATCTGTCAATTCCATTTTTCATGTCTACTTTGCAATGGTGTTGTGTTGATATTTGTTAGACTATGAATGAAAAAAAGAAATTTTGGTTAAATCATGTAATATCATTTTGAATTGGTTAAATCCCGTGCTGAATCTGCTGATGTGTTTCGGCTATATGAAAGGGGGCTAATACATATCATTTTGGTTAAATTAGAATAGTCATTGCCATCCTTTTTCTCATTTTGCTAATACATACTCCCTCCGTATCGCAATACTTGTTGTTTTAGCTATAATTATTATCGCAATACTTGTTGTTTTAGCTATAATTATTATCTTTATAGGTAATGATTGCTCTTTTTATAGGTAATAATTGTTGTTTTTAGGTGTTTAAACCTATAAAAATAAAGTAAATATAGGTTTTGTTAATAAGCGTGCATAGAGCTAAAACAACAAGTATTGCGATACGGAGGGAGTATCATTTTGTATTGCTGTAAAATACTAAAATTGTTGTGTTGTACTGTAATTTTATTGCAGATTTGTTGTGACAGTTATATTGTAACCCAAAAAAAAGGTCTGCAGGGATAATCCGGTCCAAACGGCCTTTCCGGTCCGTGGACCGAAAAACCCGGGACCATATTAATCGGTCCCGGTCCGATCCGCGGTTCATTTTTCCGAAAATTCCGGTCCATCGGACCGGGACCGGAATATCTGGTCCGGTCCGGTCCAGATGCCCAGCCCTACCTTGAACATGTAGTTTTTGTTCTTCCTTGTCTTGGATATTTAGCGAAGGTCATGTCATTGATCCATAGTGAAAATTTGATAGAGTGTACCTTTTTCAAGTTATTTTTTGGTAATTATACCCTTTGTTTTTTCTTTTTAGTAATTATACCTTTTTAGGGTGGATTTTACCTAAATACCCTTAAGGTAGAATTTTTATCATTTTAAAATTAAAATAAAAGTAAATAGATATAGATAAGATTTTCTCTTTTCAAAATTAAAATAAAAGTAAATAGATATGGATAAGATTTATCTTTTTTAAATTAAAATAAAAGTAAATAGATATAGATAAGATAGTTTATATTGTAGATAAGCTTGTTTTACGTTTCGAAATGAAAAATTACTCGGATTATTGATTTGTACGTACATACGGTACTTCTTCCATTAGATTCAATTAATCATCCGGTGATCTGGTGAATTATCTAGGGTTACAGGTAATTCAAATTTGATTGTAACATACTGTAACCGATTGTAACCTTAGAGTACTACAAGAAACTTAATTGTTGTAACCATTATTCTTGAAACCTTATTATTCTTGTAACCATTATTCTTGAAACTTAATTATTGTAACCATTATTCTTGAAACCTTATTATTCTTGTAACCATTATTGTTGAAACTTAATTCTTGTAACCATTATTCTTGAAACTTAATTATTGTTACCATTTTGTTGTATGTACGTGTTTTGAGTCTTGCAATTAATTATTTGTACCTATCTTGTAACGTAACTAACATCGTTGTTAAGGTTTTAATAGGTTACAATAAATACACACAATAGAGTGTAACTAATTTATTGTATTGTACTTGTAAGCAATATTGTTACAATATAATTACGAAAAACAAATATTTACTGGAAGTGTTGATTGAATCTATCAACGATTAAGCTAATGTAACTTATATAATTAACATACAATTGAAGCTATCAACAATATAGTTACTAGAAGTGTGTATCGATTGCTTGGCCAATTGAATTTACAAAATCAAGTAATAGCCCACACCATTGATTTCAATTATATTACTACGGAGAGCAAGTAATCGTAAATAAATATTGAATATACCGCAATAATTATAGCATATAAAAGATATGACCACATACTTTCAATCTTGTAATTAACTTGATTTCAATTGACACTACTTTAAGAAGCATCAAAATAAATGTATAGATGAGAAGAATCTGGTGTATTGAACGATTAGTCCTAGTTTTAATCAATTTAGGAAGAAGAAGTCGGTTACAAAATACGTGATTTATGGAAGTTATTATCAATAAATTTTTTTCTCTCTCTAAGGGCAAATAAGTCCTTAAAAACCAAAAAGGTATAATTACCAAAAAAAAACTTTCATTGGTATAATCACTTATAAAAAAATTGAAAAAGGTATATTCACCCAATTATCCCTTGATCATATTTGTTCCTCATGAAACTTTTAGCTCATTCTCTTCATCTTCTTCACACATTTGGCTCTTTTTAGCATGAAATTGCAAAAACGATATCTATACTGACAAAATATGGTGATCAATGTGTATTTTGACAATAAACTAATTAAATAACTATTGACTCAAAATCTAACAAAAACAAGATCCTAATCTAAATATCATCAGCCATGTAACAAGATCGATCGTCACCTCCTTAAAGGGCATGTGAAAGGTGTTCGTCTTTAAAAACGATCGGTCTGGGAACACCTCGATCATTGCATGGTCAACGCTTTTCAACGGGAGCGTGAGTAGAGCAAGGATAGGAGTATAGTGATAGCACGGTGCACTGACTCCAACCAACGCTCCTTCATATAGACCTTAAAATGTCTCTTAAGTATACTGCAAAAGAAGGAGCTAGGGAGAAGGTTTATATGGGTCGGCTCAGCAAGACGTGTTTTTAGCCATGAAATCCATCCATTTCGCTGGTGTTCCGACACCAGGTCCGGCTGCCTATATTCCGATAGTATGGACTCCCCCAACCCCTGAATGGGTGAAACTCAACACCGACGGAGTCTCGAAAGGCAATCCGGGTAAGGTTGGAGGAGGCGGTGTCTTCTGTAGTCTGTAGAGTTATTTCATTAAACATCTTAGGTTTTGTATATTATTTACATGTAATAATGTGTATGGTTGTATATATATTATATGGGTTGTGATAGAAAGGTGGAATTGGGCTTAGGCTAAGCTTGTGTTTGGGTGTTAGCCCTTGGACTGCCAAACCGAGTTGGGCCGTCCAAACCTGTTGAGCCCAAAGCCAACCCATCTCTCCTTTGTAGAAGCTGAGCTCGGTTTCTAGGGTTTCTTGAGAGAGCTCGTCTATATATACTCCTTACCTCCTATCTGTTCTTAACTGTTGAAGTTGCTCCGCGTCTGGTAAGTTCCAAGAGAAAGAGAGAGAGAGAAAGAGAGAGCGCCAGGAACCCTAGCGCCGCCGCATCCCTTTCCGGGAGCGTCGCTTCTTCCTGGCTCCGGTGGTCTTCTCCAGTGCTGATCTCTGGTGGCCGATCTGCTGTTCCTCTGCAGATCTACCTTCGACGAAGATCTTCTTCGTCTGCTCTTATTTCTTCTTCAGTCTTTTGTGGTTTCTTGTGTTTGCATGTTCTTCATGTTTATCTTTGTTTGTGTTACTCTGTAAGCCTGTGAACATTTGAGTTAGTGGATTTAGGCCCGATCTGGAGGCCCCGAGGACGTAGGTCATTTTGATCGAACCTCGTAAAACTGCTGTGTTCTTGGTTTGAGTTTCTTTCGCTTCCGCTTATCTGTTTCTCCAACTTGCGTTTATCGAACATCTGCTATATCAAATTGGTATCAGAGCATATGTTTTGATGCTAGAGCTTGAGTGTCCGCTTTCCAAACTCTCTGAATCTTTATAGATCTCAGGGAACGGAAATTGGTGCAGGAAGCGGGTGGGCCTATATAGGGTGTATCGCCTGGTGCCATTCCCCTCTGTACGACGCATCAGGTCCTGTTCTTGTTGTGTGAAATCTTGTGTGTCTTGCATGCTTTAGGGTTTCTGCACTTCTAGCTTTGTTGTTTTTTCTTCTGTGTTTGGAATCTACAGATCTTGGTTATTCTTGAGTTTTTATTTGGTCTCGAAACTTTCAGATCTGGACTTAACTGTTTGGATCTAGGGTTTCTTGAAGATCTGTAAGCTCTTGAGTAACCTCCTGAGATCGTTTTTGTGCTGAGTTATTCTCTGCAGTTGTTTGGCTTGCTTTAGCTAAGGTCTTCTTAGTTATTCTAAAAGCTAAGTTGTTTTTCTTGCCTTTTGTTGTCAGGATAAACCATGGATGAGTCCTCTGTTAGGATCAAGCCCTATAATGGGATCTCTAACTTTGCAATGTAGCAGTTAAAAATGAAAGCAGTTCTCATTAAGGAGAAATGCTGGTTGCTTATCAATGCAGTATATCCTACTACTGTTGATGATGATAAAAAGAAGGAGTTGGACCTTATAGCACACAATGAGATTATGATACGTCTTTCTGATGAGGTAGCTCGATAGGTAATGAGTAAGAAAACAGCCAAAGAGCTGTGGGAGGCTCTTGAGGGGTTGTATCTGGTAAAATCTCTCCTTGGTCGAATTAATCTGCTGTGTAAGTTGTTCAATTTCAAAATGGATGTGCATGCTTCTCTGAATGATAACCTTGACAAATTCTTGGGTATGACTCAGGATTTAACTAGATGTGGTAATGATATTTCTAATCTGCATCAATCTGTGCTGTTGTTAAATTCTTTACCTTCTCAGTTTGATACTTTTAAAGATGTCATTCAATTCAGTCATCGGACTGCAGTTTCTACAAGGACTGAAAATCTGAAGTAATGCATCTTGTTTATATTTTTTACAATGTCTACAGAAAGAAAAAAGGATATGGCTTCAGGAAGCCAGTTGAACTATAAAATTCTTAGAAATACAATGTTAATCACAAGCAATGCATTTTTCAATGATATATAATGGGGTGATGTATTGTATCTGAGATATAAGGCAATAAACACATTGAAATACGATAACTTAAATCACAATCATTTCTTTAATAATCATCTGGGAAAGAATGTCAAATTATTTTCTCAAATTAAGTGAACAAAGTACTTAGATGATTAAAGAATTCAATAAACATATGTGGGATTTGAACCCACTTATTGTCATAGCTTTGGAATTAATCTTCAAATGATATATAATTGCTGCCATAGCTTTACTGCATGAATTTCTACATAAACTAAGCTATTAATTTTAACAAGTAATGCCACAAATCGAAACCCATTCCGGAATGGCTCACCGAAAAGGACGTGTGGGTAGTACCCATAGGTCCCCGGTTCGAACCCCGGAATGACTGCTCTTTATTTACCAATTCAAAGCTATAAGTATAAATTAAGCTATTACAGTAGTTTTTTTGGGTCACCCTATATACACCGCAAATCCACGATTAGCGCTGTTAATGAAACATCGAACGTGACGTTGTAGAAACGTTGGATTTCACATTGCAGCAACGTTCGTTTCGACGTTGTCATTTATCCTACACAACGTTGTGAATTGAAGGAAGTTTGGCGGGTCAGACACTTTAGCAACGTCTAATCCGACGTTGCTAAAGTGGGCCTCGTCGGGCCAGACAGCAACGTTCAATACAACGTTGCAATATGACCACACCGTTAAGTCTGACGTTTGTAACAGCAACACTTGGATCAACTTTGAAGTTCTATTATCTTTGTTTTTGTTGGGTAGGATGTTGGCGAAAACTTAGTGCGATGTCTGCATCTTTTATTTTGTTGGGGCGTTTTGCCCCTCGCGGAGGGTTTTCAAATATGATTTGTGGTTATTTCAGGGAAAAACACGTTACATGAAAACGTTTAGACTGCCTCATTTTTCATATTAATGATAGAAGATTACAGCAAAAATAACTTAGTTAAGAAGTTTTTCCAGGTCGCTGCCATGTCACACCTCAGAGGAAATCATTGTTGTTCTCTTCCTCTGATGGTGAAACATTCTCCGGCGGCACTACGGCGACCCAGAAGCGAGCGTTGCCTAAGTAGCTAAACATCAAACCCGCGCCTACCCGCACGCCACACGATCTCGCGAACATATTCCATCCTTGTGTGAGCCAGAGTGCCCCGGATAAAACACAACCAGCTGGCAAAAGGTGGCGAAGGCACTATCATTAAGTCCGCCCGCGGATAAAAAAGAGGATAGCAAAGAGAGGCAAAGGCACTATCATAAACGGCAAGCACACTTCAACAGAATCATCCGCGGATAGAAAAGAGGGGCACGTGACGATCATGCCCACCCCCCACGGGTAGAACACGTGTCGAGTGGCAAACCCCACGTGGCATGTCGTTTAGAGACCGCCATGTACCTATAAAAGGAAGAAAATACATGAAAGAAAGGGACTTTTCGGGTGTTAAGGAAGGAGAGAAAAGGAGCGGATCAAAGCCAAGTGAACCTGAGAAAGAAGAGCGGAATAGAGAGGATAGAGAGAAGAAGTCGAACGCGCCACTAAAAACCTCTTTTTCAGGAAGATCAAAGCCTTTTTCACTAGATTGCTCCGCAGATACAGACATTTCTCACCCTTAGTAAAGCTTTCCACTTAAATTGAGAGTTTGTTGTTGTTGGTCCTCAAGATAATCAACGACGACAGGTAAACAAACTGATTCCCGAATTGTCCAGGGAAAACTCGATAAGGGAATAACATATCAGTATTCATAGGCCGATTATTCCCGCGGCACAGGTTGGGCAGCATCGATTATTTCGACGCGGGTCAGGTAAGTCCGTTGGGAATATCACTGGTCCCATAGGGTAAATTCCCGGGTCCCACTAAAAATGGCGGCCTTGATTAATCGAGCGTTTTCACTGGCGTCGTCTGTGGAAACCCCCTCACGCTAAGGGGTTCCTTTAAAAAGTTCATTATGTTTGATGAAATCAGGCAAAGACCCTCAGAACTTTGAAGAAAGCTAGGGTCCGCGTTTGTACCTAAAAGAACGAATTTATGCGTATGAAATTAAGTCTTTCACTGTCGACAGATACGCAACACTGAGAAGATGAGTGATAGCCAAAACAATCCGACGCAGAATATGAGCCAAGGGATCCACCAGGATCAGGAGGCCTCAAGTATGTATATCCCATTAACGCCACAACCAAATCCAGATGGCGAAATGGGAGACCAGCACCTCAGCACCCCTTCGCATCACCATTACGATCAGCATGGACTAGGAGGAGAATACATACCACAGAACTTCTGGTACTATGAAGCACCTCGTGAACAGCCTAACCCCTTTCAGCAAGAACAATCTCAATACTTTTATTATGATCATTGGGGACAGAATCCGCGTCAACAGGGAAATTATCGACAGGAAGAGCAACATGGAAATTTTGATAGATATAACACCGCGTATGACAACCCCTGCAACTGGAATTACGGTTTTCAGAATCAGGAAATGCCGCGCCAGACGTGGCAGAATGATCAGTGGCAGCGTGAGAACAAACACCGACGCGGAGAAAGATCCACAGATGTTTCCACCTCCACGAGGTCCGACTCAGCGGAGAAAAGAACCGAAAACATGCCAGCAGCTTTTCCATCAGTGTTTACCAAGGAAATCTGTTCCGCGACAGTGCCAAAACGGTGGAGAGATGTGAACCTTATGAAATATGACGGGACGACTGATCCTGAAGATCATCTTTGCCATTTTACGACCGCGATGGGAATAAACGAATACAATGATGCCATGTTATGTAGAACGTTCCCTTCAACTTTGACAAAGATCGCACTTACCTGGTTCACAAACCTTCCGAAAGGCTCCAT
Source organism: Persicaria maculosa (assembly GCA_963922045.1). Lineage (NCBI taxonomy): Eukaryota > Viridiplantae > Streptophyta > Magnoliopsida > Caryophyllales > Polygonaceae > Persicaria > Persicaria maculosa. The sequence goes on from OY998258.1 coordinate 16,582,930, forward strand.
AACCAGTTTTATCCAGTTGTCCCACGTCTTCACATCCCATTTTGGAAGTGCGCGATCAAGAAAGAAGACCATGCTCGATCTGAATTCCATTAGACAAGGAGCTGGGGAATCTTTGGGACATTTCTTCACCCGTTTTACCAGTATGGTAGTACAAATCCCCAACTTTAATCATGAGTCGGCGATCATCATACTCATGGGGAATTTGGCAGAGGGAGACTTCAAGACATACCTGTTTCGGAAAAAACCAACTAGTTACGACAATTTGAGGGAACGGGTGTCTAGGCAGATCGAGGCTGAAGAAGCAGTCGCGTCCAGTTCTAAAGCAAACACAGGGAATCAAGGTCTCTTTGGGAAGCTTGTTGGAAAATTCAGGAAGGAGAAAGCTAAGCCACCCAGACATCATTCGGAAGCTGCAGATTTTCATCCCCACCGCGACGAAGTACTCATGAATTCAGAAAGAGGGCAAGGATCTCGTCGAAGAGAAGATCATCCGCGTTCCTATCATCCGAGGGAGAACCACTATGGAAAACAAGAAATGAGATTTCCACCGAGAAGGGAAGATCGACTTAACCGAAGGCCGGATTGGGAAGACCGAAACCCCAGGCTTGACGACTCTCGTGATCGGCAGGACCGATATTTAAGGCAACAGGATCAGCATAGAGATCCCCCTTTTCATAACCGGAGAAGGGGGAGGGGAAGAAGAGGACGTGGAGGTAGGAAAAACTATATGCCTGCAGTCCAGAGATCCGTCAATCAGAGAGAAGCTCGAAAACTGGAAGCAGGCCAAATACCGGAGCCTGAGGGTTTCATCAATACCCTCGCAGGAGGATTTTCCATGGCAGGGTCCAGTAGACAGGAAAAGAGAAATTACGAGAGAGAAGGAAGGCAGCTAGCCTCCGTCCGCGTCAAGTAGAAGAATCTCTTTTTCATAACATGAAGACATATCTTTTTCCCCGAAAGACGCTGAGGAAGTAAGGATGCCGCACTCGGATCCTTTAGTCATCCATGCTTAAATAGCTGCCAAGACAGTCAAAAGAGTATTAATTGACACATGTTCATCAGTCGATATCTTGTCATGGGAGGCGATATCTTGTCATGGGAGGCTTTATCTCAAATGGGGATATCCGCGGCATCATTAAAACCGTATTCAGGAACATTGATCACGTTCTCGGGGGGAGAGGTACAAGTGGCAGGAACGATCGAGCTTACAGTAGTTTTGGGAACAGCCCCAAAAAGACGCGTGGAAAACATTGTATTCACGATAGTAAAGATTCCTACTGTATACAATGCTTTACTGGGACGCGTCTCGCTCTATAAATTCCAGATGATAGTATCAATCTACCACTTTGTTGGGAAGTTCCCTTTGCCAGGAGGAGGAATCGGCGAGGTCCGCGGCCAGCAACCAGAAAGCAGAAGCTGCTATCTGACTTCTATCAAGAAAAGAAGAGAAGTAATGTGTATTAGTGAAAAATGTGAATCCGTGGTCGGAGACAACGACCCATCAGAACTCTCAGAAGCTGAACTGGAAGTGAGACCAACTGAAGCAAAAATACCGACCGCGGATGAAAGAGTTACATATACACCATTTCCAAACCCTGAGGAAAAAGTCTATTTAGGACAAGCACTGGAGCCAGTAGAAAGAGATCGGGTCATGGAAATCATAACAAGATCAAGAGACGTTTTTGCATGGACTCCGCGAGATCTGCTGGGAGTTCCGTCCGCGACCGCTTTGCATACCTTAAGAATTCGTCCAGGAACAAAACCTATAGTGTAAAAGAAGAGGAAGATGGCTCCTGAGAAAGCTGCCGCGACGAAAGAAGAAACTGACAAGCTTTTAGAAGCAGGGTTCATAGAGGAAGTAGAAGACTCAGATTGGCTCTCAAACGTTGTTTTGGTGAAGAAATCTAATGGGAAATGGAGAATGTGCATCGCTTTTACCGACCTTAACAAATCTTGCCCCAAAGATAGTTACCCGTTGCCATCCATAGATGAACTTGTCGATGGGACCGCGGGTAATAAGGTCCTCAGTTTTCTTGATGCTTACCTTCATCACCAATCAGGGGATATTTTGCTACCGCGTCATGCCTTTCGGACTCAGGAATGCTGGAGCTACGTTTCAGAGAATCGTTGATCGGATCTTTTGTAATCAGATTGGCAGGAATGTGTCAATTTATGTGGATGATATCATAGTCAAGAGCGAGAAAGCAGAGGATCACGCGGCGGATCTACAAGAAACTTTTGATTCCCTTCACAGAGGAGGTTTGAACTTGAACGCAGAAAAGTGTGTCTTTGGGGTTGATTCCGGAAAATTCCTTGGCTTCATGGTCAGCCATCGAGGAATCGATGTGAATCTTGAAAAAGTGGCGGCAATCCAAAATCTTCAACCACCGCGGACAATCAAAGAATTACGGTCTTTAAATGGAGCGGTAAATTACTTAAGCCGTTTTTGCTCCTGCCTAGCGGACAGATCATTACCTTTCTTTGCTTTGCTCAAGAAAAATGGACCAATACAGTGGACTCCAGAGTTACAGGAAGCATTTGGGAGTTTGAAGGTTTTCTTATCAACACTCCCCACTCTACATCAACCCGAGAAGCAAGAGATTCTACATCTATACTTATCAGTAAAGAGCGTAACCATCAGTGCAGTCTTGACGCGAGAAGAAAAATACCCAGTGTATTATGTCAGTCGTGTGCTGTAGGATGCTGAAACGCGGTATGAACCAGTGGAGAAAATGATTCTATGTCTAATATTCGCGGCAAGGAGGTTGAGGCCATACTTCCAGGATCACATTATCACAGTAATGACCGACCTACCGATGCGTCAAATCCTCCACTCCCCGTGCCTGTCAGGGAGGATGATGAAATGGGCAGTCAAGTTGATAGAATTTGAAATAGAATATACCCCGCGGAAGGCAGCTCTGGCTCAGGTTTTAGCCGATTTTATTGGCAAAACAAGTTTTGAACTAAGTGCTCAAACAGAAAAGAGTGAGTGGACGCTCAGGGTGGATGGTGCAGCCAATAAAGACGGGTGCGGAGCTGGGGTTACTCTCACTGCACTCGACGAACAACAATACAATTACGCTTACAAACTGGACTTCCAAGCTACAAACAATGAAGCTGAATACGAAGCCCTGCTCGCAGGCCTGGAAGTAGCTTTGGTCAAAGGCGCCAGGCAAGTATTAGTCTACACCGATTCGGAAGTAGTGACGCGGCAGATAACAGAAGAATATGAGGCCAAAACTGGTTTAATGCCTGATTATCAAAGAAAGGCATGAGCGTTGTCAAAAGCTTTCTTGAGTTTTTGCCTAACGGCCGTTCCCAGAAGTGACAATCAGCAAGCGGACGCGTTGGCTCGGTTAGAAGCGGTCATGCCTGAGGAAGTAGGAAAGGAAGTAATCCTCGAAAGAATGAACAGTCGAATACTTATCCAAGAAGTCTACCAAGTACAGGGGATTGAAATGGGAGACTAGAGAACGTCACTCGCGGACTATCTGGGAAAGGGCATCTTGCCCGAAGAAAGAGACGCAGCTAAGAGAGTGATCGCAAAATCTTCCCGGTTCACCATCAGGGAAGGAAGGCTATACAAGAGAGGCTACTGCTTCCCAGATCTGTTGTGCATATCAACGGAGGAAGGAAATCTCGTTGTGAAAGAACTACATGATGGAGTTTGTGCACACCACCAGGGGTGGAGGGCTGTCGTGGCCAAAGCAACTAGGCTAGGGTATTACTGGCCAACTATGAAGCAAGATGTTCAAGATTACATCCAGAAATGCGACGCGTGTCAGAGGTTTGGAAATTTGATTCACCGACCTTCCGAGGTACTGAAAAGTATAACTGGAGCTTGCCCTTTTTCTGTCTGGGGAATGGACATTCTTGGTCCATTTCCCACTCCCCCCGGACAGTTGAAATATGTGCTTGTCTTGGTTGATTACTTCACAAAGTGGGTCGAGGCCGAAGTAATGGGACTAATCACCGTGGAAAAAGTGAGAAGATTCTTGTGGAAGAACATTGTCTGCCGTTTCGGGGTACCCAACTCGATAATCACACATCATGGACCTGTTGTAGGAGGAAATCGGGTATGCAAAATTAAATATAAATAATCACAGCAAACCAGATTCCGTCCCTTGCAAATAATTACAAGACCTCCTCCTGATGTAGCAGCGGGAAGTCAGGATCGATCCACGAGCAAGCGTGTCAGCGGATCCTAGGCAGCGGTGGAATCTCACGGTCAGAAGTCGACAACAGGGTCCTCGATCTCGACTAGAGTAGTCGACAGAAGATCGGACAGTCGAACACAGCAGCAACAACTCGGCACAGGCTACTCGATATCGACTAGGGCTACTCGATATCGAGTACAGTCCTTGTCGACTTCGGGTTGGCTTGTCGATTTCCTGCACAAGTAAGCTACGGCGACTCTAGGTCGAGAATCAGTAGTCGAGATCGAGTAGTGCTATTCGATCTCGAGTAGACAGAGGATAAAAACGAAAGAAAGTAAAAACAATTGCTTTGGAATTCGAACTAAAACTGTATAAAAAGGACTTCCAAGATTGGGGTTTGCAACAACGATAACCAAACATGCATAAGGCAGAGATAAACAGATAATCATGTGAATTGCATCAAAGGACTAAGCTTTCGCCTTTTCCAACAATTAGACAACTCTTTCAAGAAACCCTAATTGTCTCTACCGATTTTATGTTTACAATCCAAGTTGTTATCATGGATCTCCATTAGATAGGCAATAAACACATAAACAAGTAGGAGATGCTCAAAACATGATAAAAGTCGGATCTTTACCTCAATTATGCATGGCTATCGTCGGGCTCGCCCCAACCCTAGAAGTGGGTTGACTACTCGCGCTTCATCATAATTAAAGACATCAATAATAAAAGGAAATAAACTTGCATTAATAAAATAAAATAGAGCTTACAACCAAAGGAAGTCAATTCCGCTCTCACTTCACCAACTCCTCTTGGCCACTCACTCTCTCTCTCTCTCTCTCTCCTACTTACTTCTCCTACTAATTGTTGTCTCATTGAATGAATGAAAAATCAGCCCCTAGGGCTTTATTTATAGCCTTCTATTCCTTGCAAATTAAGGATAGAAATATCTATCTATATCTAAAACTTTATCTAAAAGGCTTAATGATAAATAAAAGCAATAAAGGAATTAAATCTAAAAGGAAAAGATAAATCTAAACTAGGTAAGTCTTCATGTGTTGATAGATCTCCCTTCCATGGATAGATGATGATAGATCTCGGCCCACTCGACATCCTTCGTGCCCAAGAAATCCCAGCTCTACTCGGATTGCTCAAACCGAGTAACGCGGCTCGACATGTCTACTCGATATCGACCACGGCTACTCGATATCGAGTACCAGGGTTCGTCGACTTGGTCTGGCTGGGTGACTCCGCTCGACAAGGCTCGGACATGGCTCGGAGGTCTGGTCGATATCGACCACGGCTACTCTGTATCGAGTAGAGGTGGTCTGCGTCTTCGTCCTCGGCTTCTCGGCTTGGCACAGCTCGTCGACTCCGGACATGGCTCCGAAGTGTCGTCGATCTCGACTAGATGGTACTCGAGATCGAGTAAGGTTCCGGAGTCGGGTTGTCTCTGACTCAGTGTCCTCGATCAGCTCTACTCGACCAGGTGTGCTCGACCAGCCTCGTCGAGATCGAGTAGATGCTAGTCGATCTCGAGTAGAGTTCTCTCAGCTTTCTGCTCTGTTCTTGAAACGCACTTTCTCGAGTCCTCGTTCGTCGGATTGACGCATATGACCATGCGTTGGAAAGCTCTTTCCGAGGGCTAAAACTCTCATGAAGATATCAAAGCTTGATTCAGAATGAAGAATGGTGAAAAATGGCGTTTTCTCCAGCTGCAACATCCTTAGCTTCTCCATGAGTTTCCTTTAGGCTTCAAAGTGCGTCCGATTTCTGCGAAATATAACCAAAACTTGTGTAGACCTCCATATATTGCAAATAAACATAAATTACACAGATTCTGTATTGTTCTAACCCAAATGCATGCAATGTATGCAGAAATCGATATAAAAGTAAGTGTAAAACATGGCGAATTAGGCTCACATCAGGACCTCAGTTTGATTGTGAAACAATAAGAGATTTCTGCGCGGGATTAGGCATAAACCTCAAAATCTCGTCTGTGGCCCATCCACAGACGAACGGACAGGCAGAAACAACCAATCGACAATTACTGCATGGGATACAAAAGAAGCTCGGGAGCACAGCAAAGGGGCGATGGGCTGAACTTCTACCATTAGTTCTCTGGTCCTACCGCACGTCAGCAAAAACTCCAACTGGAGAAACCCCGTTTTCTCTAGTCTTCGGTATGGACGCGATCATCCCAGTAGAAAGGTTGGTTCCTTCAGCACGAATAATGACATACAACCAAAAAACCAATGATGAAGCATTGGAACTCAAACTCCATCTCATAGAGGAGCGCAGGATGACAGCAGCCATAAAGGAGCAAGAATACAAAAGACGGCTATCTAAATATCGGGATAGACGAGTTCGCCCGCGGCTTCTCAAAGAAGGAGATTTGGTGCTCCGCTAAGCTACTGCTGGAGGAAAGCTGGACCCAAACTGGGAGGGCCCTTATGTGATCATGAAAGAGGTTCAAGAAGGAGCATACAAACTCAGCACCCCTGAAGGCACCATTTTGAACAAGACTTGGAATGCTGACAATCTAAAAAGGTACTATGTATAATTGCCAGTACTTGTATGTAACGGAAAGCTTAGTCGCCCCCGCAAAAATTAAATAAAGCGGTTAGAGGGCACTTTCATTATTTTCCTCCAGGAGAACTTCTCAAATAAGTCCTAGAGACGCTGGAGCTTGGCTCCGCGTCGGACCTCCGATCGAATTTGCATTCTCGGAAATGATATCTTATATTAAGTCCTAGGACGCTGGAGCTGGGCTCCGCGTCGGACCTCCGATGGAATCCACATTCTCGGAGATGATTTTTTATATTAAGTCCTAGGACGCTGGAGCTTGGCTCCACGTCGGACCTCCGATCGAATCTGCATTTTCGGAGATGATATCTTATATTAAGTCCTAGGACGCTGGAGCTGGGCTCCGCATCGGACCTCCGATCGAATCTGCATTCTCGGAGATGATATTTTATATTAAGTCCTAGGACGCTGGAGCTGGGCTCCGCGTCGGACCTCCGATCGAATCTGCATTCTCGGAGATGATATCTTATATTAAGTCCTAGGACGCTGGAGCTTGGCTCCGGGTCGGACCTCCGATCGAATCTGCATTCTCGGAGATAATATTTTATATTAAGTCCTAGGACGCTGGAGTTGGGCTCCGCGTCATGCCTCCAATCGAATCTGCATTCTCGGAGATGATATCTTAGATTAAGTCCTAGGACGCTAGAGCTGGGCTCCGCGTCGGACCTCCGATCGAATCTGCATTCTCGGAGATGATATTTTATCAAAATCCCAAAGACGCAGGAGCTTGGCTCCGCGTCGGGCCTCCGATCGAATCTGTATTCCCGGAGATAAAGTTTTAATCAAAGTCCAAGAGACGCTGGAGCTTGGCTCCGCGTCAAGACTCCAATCGAGGCAACAATCTCGAAGATAAAGTTTCACTTAAATCCCAAAGACGCTGGAGCTTAGCTCCGCGTTAGGACTTCAATCGGAGCTGTGTTCTCAGAGGTAAATTCTAAAATTCCAAAATCCAAACTCCGCGTCAGATCTCTGCTCAAGACAGCCTAGAAAAGAAAGATGTAATTTTCATAAACCCTTCTAAAACACCCAAAGCTTTTCGGGTTTCAAAGGAAATTATGGCCATAAGTCCACAATTAAACGTAAAACAAATACAACCAAAGACAAAGTACGCTAGCACATTCAAAGAGTTATCCGCTTAGACTGAAAAACATGCCCCCATCAGCTCATGCTCGCCGAGCCCTCGCCGGGATGAGACGAGTTCTACCTTGACTTAGGCGAAATCCATTCGAGGGGGGACCTTCTGACTCTGGAGAGGTCCACTCAGCATCTACCTCATCTCCCACAGCATCTAAAATCTGAACATCGAAGCGATTTCCTCCTTTATAAATAAAGGTCAAAGAAGAACCAATATTGATGTTGTGCGATTCGGCAAAATCATTCCAACCTCCTCTTAAAAAAGGAACCCTGTAATCTCCGCGCATGACTTCCACCGGGAAGTCTCGAAGAATCCTAGTTGACAAAAGAACGTTCCTAGGAAGATCTGGCCCAAGTTTATCCTCGAAACATAGTGGCAGAGACTAGCAAAAGACAAAGTTAAAAGAGCGTTAAAGGAAAAACAAACCCGATAAAAAGAAAAACTTAGCAAATTATGAACTAACCAAGCGGAGGAGTTGCTCGAGAAAACTGATTCTCTCGAAAAAAGACCAAGGCGGACTAACAGGGGAAGGCATGTTAAAGGCGGGATAGCAAGTCTTGGCATCCCTCCCCCCATACTCTCTTTTATAAAGCGCATGGACAATACTGGACGCATGTCATGAACAGGAACACGAGACCAATAAGTTCGAAAGGTCAAATCATTCAGCCAAAATCACAAGCGCGCCATGCATGAAATAAACAGTGAACACTATTGCTAAGCAACTCAATGGTTCCGTGAGCAACACATCACGACGAAGTAGCATCGAAAGACTAAAACCGGTCACACAGTTGGCATGCATGACCTTAAAAACTCCCGGGAGCAATAATCAAAGACTTCGCAATTAACAAAATTTTAGCCAATCTTTCAAATACGCTCAATTAGGAGAAGGCTGCTCGGGTCCAGTAATAGGCCAAGACAAAGGATACAAAGTGTGTCACACAAGAATTTCAAAACACATCCAAAGGATCAATAAAGCTAATAAACAAGCTTAAGGCTTTATTTCATCATCAAGTTATGAAAATACAGCTTAAGAACCATTTGAAGCTGCGTCGTAGGGAGAAGGATCGTCATGATGGACCTCACGCCCACCCCCGCGTGGATCCACCACCCGAATCGAAACATGCCTCACTCATGTGGGTAAAAATCATAGAAACCCCCCTTTCAAAACCATGCGATTCCACAAAATCTTTCCATCCGCGACCAAGGTAGAGAAAACCACCGTTGTGTCGCTCTATGCAAACCGGGAAATTGCGCAACAGATGGGAGGAAAGTAAAACCCGGTTAGGAACAGCATCCGCGTACACCTCCTCAAACCTAAGTGGTAGCAACTAAAAAAGTAGAAGAGAAGTATAAGCAAAGAGGGAGTTCTTAAGGAAAATAGAAATTAAAAAAGAAGCCTTATTCGTCTTCTAATCTTTCGAGATCCTTCTCGCGAATATACGAGAGGGTTCTGTCTTGTGTATCGTTACAGCGGTCCTGTAGCTCCTTCGGGTGTACGAACTCTTGCTAACGCACTTCTGGTTCTACAATCTCAGTTCTTCCTGAGATCTCACCAATCGCAAGAACTGTTCAGGATAATCAATCGCTTGGAAAAAAGCCCATCGTGGTTCTGGCCCAAAAACCCTGTCTGCCCTAAATGATAAAGGAGGAACTATAATGGTTCCCCGCATCTTAATAAAAATTGGAGGGAAATAGTAAGATCTCTCTCTTTTGTATCATCATTCACGAGGGAACAGTCAAACAAAGAAAGAAGAATTGCATGCATGACATGCAACAGGTGACACAGCCACCAAGGGCACGCGTCTTCCATTCTCTAGGGAAGAGTCTTTTCTCAAAACCAGCAAAAGTAAATTGAAAAAGGGGAAAAACTGAAATTACTTTTCGATAAAGCGATAAAACCGAGGGCAAGGAAACTTCGCGCAGCGAGTATAAAATACGCTAGGGTATCCTAAAGTGATGAACATCCTAAAACAAGATAATGGATCCAAGTTTGCCGTCGAGGGCTTTCTATAGAGTCATCATGAGGGAGGAACAACTTCAAACACTTCGGCTCCCTCTCATGTATGTTCTAACCGACGAGGATGCTCACACTCAAGCTAGACTCTGGTCTCGCTCCAACCAGGAACACGAAGTAAAAGTGGAAAGGGACGGAGATGGCCTATTCTGGTTGACACAAGGATGGCGCGACTTCACACAAGCAAATCGAGTCAATGTAGGATCAGCTCTGATTTTCACCTACATGCGAGACTCCATCTTTGAAGTCGATGTTGTTAGTCCTGACAGCGAGGAAAATGGAGAAGTAGGACGTCCTTAGGTTTCTACTCTATCCATCGCGTTATTATCTCTAATATGATGTATCGAGTTTAAAGGGATCCAACCTCTAGGAAGGTTTCTGTACACTACTTCGTATTATGATTAATAAAAGATCCCCCCTCTAATTTTATTTCTGAAATCACAAAGACACAATAAGTAGTGAAAGAGAATCATGGATCCCCTTTTTTCTTCCTTCACAAAAACATAATCTATGACCAGTATACAAACTCCCAAAGCATGACGCGGGAGAAGCTCAATTGGAACTGCATGATGAAGAAACCGAGTTAAAAGTAGCCTTACGGTCTTCCCCAATCTCGCGACGCGGACAAACTTGGAAGGAAACATTACCCCTATGAAAAACATCATAGCACTTCCTATCCCAAGATGGTGAAGGATAAGAAACTCATCCCAACCGCTGTCAATCTGAAAAAGACCATTCTCACTCCAGGATACAGCCACTGGAAAATCGCGGACAAGATACGATGAAAGAAAAGCCCATCGAGGCGGAAGCGGCTCGTATTCGGCTTCAAACTGAGGAGGCATAACCTGCACACGGATAAAGTTAAAACCCAATATAGATAACCCAAGCTCTGTTGAAATAAAAGTGAAAGAAACTCACTAGCCGAGAAAGCTGTTCCGCATTCTCAATCTTTTGAAAAAAGGCCCAAGGGTTGAAATTTCCTGATGACATAATACATGCAATAGCACGATCGGTTGTCAGAACATAAGAAGCGGTGAAGCAGATGAAAAGATTGGGGCTTTAAAAAGGAAAAATCCACCTTAAAGCATAAAGACAAGTGGAAAAGGACTTCGTATATTCGGACCGACCCTTTCAACACTTGGAAAGGTCAGAACATAAATAGATAAATATTTACTGCGGGCAAAATATACAAGCAATGCCAGTCTCTTGTCCAAAGAGATATCAAACCCAAATTCTCAAAACGAGACAAGTATCTCAATGGAACACCAAAAACAAGGAACCAAACACAAGTCCCCAAATCCATAAAAGTTTCATCCCACAAGAACCGAGATATCAAAGATTAATGGGCGGTAGCTGCCTTCTCAACTTCTTCCTCCGCGTCCTCAGCATCTTCGTCTTCAGAATAGGAATCTTCCGCGGCCATCTCTTCCTTCGAAAGCCCCCAGTCAGCACTAGTCATACTAGGCTCAAACTTCTCTAAGGAAACACTGGGATTAATAGCCGAACGCGCTACACTTTGGTTGATCCCCGCGACCATTCCCTTCCGGAAATAGCTAAAACACCTATCTTTTAAGATACTGGTGCCCTTCGAAGTCTGGAGGCAAGCTTTGGCCACAGAGGACAGGAAAGAGATGCCGGCCTCAGTTTTTATCCACTCAGAGGATAGATAAGCCAAACCCTCCGGGCTCTGAAGCCATTGAAGGGCCACATCTTGATTTGGACGCGCCTTTATCGTGTCAAGTTCTTGCTTGGTGATGGACACTTCCTCGCGAAGGATGGAGAGATCTTCTTCCAGCCTATCAATGCTGGCTTGCCGAGTTTGAAGAAGTTCTCGCGAGGTCCTTTCTGCCGCTTCTATCTCTTTGACGCGAGAAACAGCAGCGCCCAGAGAAACGTTCAGATCGTCATGTTTCTTCTGCAAAACTTCCATGGCTTTCTTCTGGGCCTGCACTTCCTCATGAAGGTCCGCCGACCTCTTTTTGAACTTCTCCACTGAGGCTGGGTCACCCACAGTGTTTCCCATGATTTGAAGCTGATGAGCCAATCTCTTAATCTCCTCCTCTTTCTTTCTAAGACTTTCTTCTCCACACACCAAGCGTTTTTCGACATCCGGTTGAATTACCCTCAGCTGGGACAAGAGAAAATAGAGAAGGAAAAATTAGAATTAAACCGCGTCAAATCATTCTAAAAGGTAAGACAAAAGGCAACCAAGCAAAGCTAACCTACCCATTGGATAATACGATCAAGGTTAGTTGAAAGAGTGACGCATCCAGTCGACTGATATATCCTTGCTCAGGGAAACAACGTTTCTTAGCTGGAAAAGCAAGACCTTGTAGATCAATCGAATCAAAACCTAGAATAGGGAACTCGCGAAGAGTTGCTTCACCCTCTAGGAAGAGCCCCCTTTCATCTGTGGCTGATGGACCAACAGCAATGCTAACCCTCCTCTTCTTTGATTTAGAAGTCTCAGGCGCGGATGGACGAACGCGTTTCTTCCGAGACACAGGAACCAATGAAGAAGAACCTACAAGAGCACCGGTCTCTTCCACGACATTCACATCAACAATCGGTGCCACTTCCGGGGCCGGAGGAGGAGCAGGAGGATCATTAAACTTGTCTTTTTCTTCTTTTTGGATCTGGCTTTGTGTCGCTTCAAAAGTGCATCCAAATCCATTTTATCTGAACACGAAAACATTCCATGATGAGTTAACTATCAAAACAAGACAAAACATGAAAACACAAATTTATACACCAAAAGAAACAATAAAACAAAAAGAGTCACCTAGTCGCGGATGAGGCAAACTCAAACCAGCCATCTCAAGACAAAACGCGGATAGCATTTTATCCCATGGAAATCTAGGTATATGAGAAAACGACTGTCTGAACTTAGAAAGATTGGAAACTTTTGGTTTTTTCACAGAGCAGAAACGCCCCGGAACAGTTCGGCAATTAAAGCCTTGTCCAGACCTGTCGCGGAACAAAAACCACTTATACTTCCAATTAGGTTTGCTAGACAACCTATCCATGTACCCACAACTCGAGTTGCACTGATAAAACCTTGAATCCGGAGTTCCCTTTTTTAAGGAAAAAATACTGAGCATAAACATCAAAGAAGGAGCAACACCAATCTCCTTACACCTCATAATAAAACTGGTAAAGAACATCCAGCCATTGGGGACGATCTGGGCAGGGCTTAAATTATACTCATCCAAAAACCTTGAGAATAAAGGGTGTAAGGGAAGTCGGAAGCCTTGGGACAAACTAGCCACGTATACAACCAAACAATCTTCATAAGCGTCCAAGCAACCTCCCCCTGCCTCAGGAAGACAGAACTCTACACCCGCGGGCTATGGGAAGATTTGTGAAAGGGCATCAAGATCTTCCAAATTCAACAGAGTAGTGCAACCCCTCAACTCACCCACAAGAGACCTCCACGGGTGAATCCTATCAGTCACAACTGGTGGACGGACGGATGGAGGCGGAAGAGGCTTAAAATCCCCCAGGAAAAGGCAAGTGTCCAGATCCCCCAAGTCATACACTGGAGTGTCTAAATCGGTCAAATTCTCTTTAGAGCGGATCTTCTTTGGATTTTCCGCTAAGCTAATTGGGGGAGCCTCATAAGGAATCCAAACATCCTCTGCCTCTTGATCCGCAGAATGAGAAATGGAAGAAGGACCCGCGTCCACCGAGGAACTAGCACCTGACTCATCCGCATTCCTCAAGTTCTCATCTCCCGCGCATCCTTTCGAAGAAGAAGAAATTGTGTAAGGAGAAGAATAGTAATCAGGGTCAGAACGCTTTCGGCGCCTTCTCACCTTAATAGGACTACTCGTAGGACCAATTCGATCTGGAGTCGACGCGGATGTGGAAGAAGACGACTCTGATGAGGAACCACCAGAACTAGAAGAGGAACTCTCAGAAGAAGAAGAAAGGGTCTCTGGAGTTGGGCACGCTCGAGAAGATGAAGCGACACCACTTCTCCACCCTTCACCTCTCTCGAAATCTTCTAACGAATCACGCTCCCCGCTGAGACTAGCCATTTCTAAAAGAAGCTAGAAGAAAATCGTATGAAGATTTACTTACACAAAGCAAAACCTCGTCCAAAAAGACATTCAGAGACAAACACGCACCCTAGCTTACGATCTATCCATAAAAAAACTAAAGAACTAACAAAGAAAAATCAAGAACAACTTAGAACAAGAAAAAATACCTTGAAGATTTGAAGAAATCTGCCGGAAACTTCGAGCAGGCAACCGGAAATCTAAAAGACTGCCGCCGGAAAACCAAGAGATGGACAAGAACAGAATTCTCTGGGAGAGCAGAAGAAGACAAGGGTGAAGTAAAAAGAAAACGGAACAGGGTAACTTATAGGGAATTACCGTCGTTTAGACTTTCGAACATAAATGGGCCTAATGGGCCCTAATTGGGCCAAAACTCGATAAGAAAAGGCCCATCATCTCTAAACCAGAGTTGAAACAGCCACAAAGCTACAGATGTTTTCTTAAAAAACTTAAATCGATCCGCGTTAATCCCTGAGTGGAATCAACCCGGCCCGAGGAGCTGTGACTAAATCAACAACAAAAACATCTGTAAAAACATAAAAACAAAATAAAACACAACCAGCTGGCAAAAGGTGGCGAAGGCACTATCATTAAGTCCGCTCGCGGATAAAAAAGAGGATAGCAAAGAGAGGCAAAGGCACTATCATAAATGGCAAGCACACTTCAACAGAATCATCCGCGGATAGAAAAGAGGGGCACGTGGCGATCATGCCCACCCCCCACGGGTAGAACACGTGTCGAGTGGCAAACCCCACGTGGCATGTCATTTAGAGACCGCCTTGTACTTATAAAAGGAAGAAAATACATGAAAGAAAGGGACTTTTCGGGTGTTAAGGAAGGAGAGAAAAGGAGCGGATCAAAGCCAAGTGAACCTGAGAAAGAAGAGCGGAATAGAGAGGATAGAGAGAAGAAGTCGAACGCGCCACTAAAAACCTCCTTTTCAGGAAGATCAAAGCCTTTTTCACTAGATTGCTCCGCGGATATAGACCTTTCTCATCCTTAGTAAAGCTTTCCACTTAAATTGAGAGTCTGTTGTTGTTGGTCCTCAAGATAATCAACGACGACAGGTAAACAAACTGATTCCCGAATTGTCCAGGGAAAACTCGATAAGGGAATAACATATCAGTATTCATAGGCCGATTATTCCCGCGGCACAGGTTGGGCCGCGTCGATTATTTCGACGCGGGTCAGGTAAGTCCGTTGGGAACATCACTGGTCCCATAGGGTAAATTCCCGGGTCCCACTAAAAATGGCGGCCTTGATTAATCGAGCGTTTTTAATACCGAAGGGGGCTTACCAGTATTTGTGTGAGCGAGACGTCTTCTACCCACCAGAAAAAATCCCTAGGGCCGCTCCCTGTGACCGAGAAGAAATGTCTTGGTGTGTTACCGGCCGCCATCTCTTCTTCCGTCAAACGAGATGTTGTAATTTCGACCCTCGCATGGCGTAATTTATAGTGGGAAATCCTTTCTCGTTTTTTGTGAGGCTTCCTTACTACAACGCCAAATATGACGTTGTTAAAACGTTACATTGAACGTTGCAGCAACGTTTAATTTGACGTTGTTACAACATCACATTAAACGTTGTGTTATGTGAACTCCCATAGCAACGTTTAATTGGACGTTGCTAATTAGGTCATCTATAAATACATCAACATTTGCGTTATTGGCATACACGAAACACACGTAATGGCATCAAGCCCAAATTCCTTTATCAAATATGTCAAGTTCAATGATGGAACCCGTTTCATTGTTGAAGTGGGGAGACACCCTCGTCCGCCTAAGGAGGATGCTTGCAACGGCAATCATATGAACTATACACATTATTTTCGTTGCAATCTACTTTCTGTGCAGGTTTCCTGCATGCTGGAGATGCCAAAACAGTTGCAGTTCGGGTGTCAGGAGTGTGACGACGACCCTGCATTGTACTATACACGAATGATTGAGCAGATAACGGATATGATACGGGGTTAGCCGTAGGGTGGCCCGATCTTCGACAATCAAGACTCAAAGACAAGAACGGAAGCAAAAGACTCAAGAACAATAACAAAGACTCGAAATTGATAGTAAAGACACGACCGATAAGGACTGATTCGAACTAAAATAGAACGAGGCAAAGACCCCAGGCCTCCGTAGAGGGTAGGAACCAAACACCAACGACTACAAAGCCCGCCTCTACAACCTTACACAACCAAGCGGACAACTTGGAGGCACAAGGAGGGGACTTGTGATTACCTGGATCACCAAGCTCTCGCGAGGTTGACGAACTCAAAGCAAACCAAGCAGGATCTATAACCAATTGTGCAATCGATGAGCAACGCTTCGAATCGATTGACTTTCTCACAGTTGTGTTTCACACAAAGTACTGTATTTCTGAATAATGGAAGACGTCTTATGTTTTACAATGGAATCAGCCG
Source organism: Persicaria maculosa (assembly GCA_963922045.1). Classification (NCBI taxonomy): domain Eukaryota; kingdom Viridiplantae; phylum Streptophyta; class Magnoliopsida; order Caryophyllales; family Polygonaceae; genus Persicaria; species Persicaria maculosa. The sequence goes on from OY998258.1 coordinate 16,599,299, forward strand.
TTACTTATAACCCTAGGGCTGATTTAGATGGAAAATAATAATTAAAAGAATAATTATAAATAACCCCTAAATTACCTAAATAACTTAAGTAAATAAGGTCTCTAAAAATAGCAATAAAAGAAAGTTCCAACACTTAAGAAATCCCGTCTAAAACAGTGACAGCCCAAAGAATGTGATTTTCGGCCAAGCTATAGGTCGAATCTGGAAAACCCTTCAACAGCAAAGTTGTAGATCTCTTCGTCCTCGTTCCGACAAGGTATGACACGATCCAATCCGATTAATATTGAATCCGTACGACTCATTTTACTGAGACGTCGAAAAGCTGTCAAACGGCTGAACGAATATAAAAACGAACGACCATCAAGCTTGCACATTTGGACCTTCTCCCATGGGGGAACCTTCTTCTTTCTCTTGAGAATGACATCATTCTCACGATCTCGAATCATAGGTCCATCCCGAAGTATAGGCGTGTTCGGAGGTGTCTTGGATGGTCCCGCATCATTCCCCCTTTCTTGAAAAGGATTCGACCTCGAATCCAAGCTCGCATAAAATTCCGCAACTGCATCCACACGAGCTCCTGGATCGAATACCTCATGCCCATGGAAACTACTCTCATAATGTTCTAGCTTAATATGCACTGTAACTTGTTCATTTATCTTTAAGTTTTCATCCAATGCTAGCAAGTTTTCATCCTTTTTCAAGGCTGGATTTTCAATCATTACAGGGCTAGCAATATTAGAACAATTTTCACCAATAATGATCATATTCCAAATTACGCCTTTTTCGATGCATGTAGTATGAAACAAATCTTCTCTTTGATTATCAACACAAGGTATAGATGGAACACTTAAAACATTACTAACAATCAAAGAATCTTCATGCTCATAGTCAATGCAATCTCCATGATCATAGGCAAGTAAATTAACATCTTGATCATTATTAACATGCTCTTTAATTTCACCACTAGAATTTTCAGATTCATTATCGCCTAGGTGATTAATCATGAGAGTTTTCTTATTTGGGCAATCCTTCATAACATGTCCTCTACCTTGGCATATAAAGCAAGGAATGTACATAGGTTTAAGAGTAGAAGAGTTAGGATTACTCCCTTTAGGGCCAGTAGATGCCCCAGACGAATCACGTCCGTTCCAAGGCGCTTTGCCTTTGTCGATGGGCTCCTGAGGCATTCGGCCTTCACTCCTCCCTTGGGGTTGGCTTGCTCTCTCCCTTGAGCCGCCATCAAACCTCCTTTGGGGCTGCTGCACATGGCTTTGGTGCCACCTTTGGGGTTGCCCTCTCGACACTCTACCACCTTGGCTCCTGTATCTAGCATTCCTTTCCACTTTCATAGCTAAATGTAAAAGTTCAGTAGGCGTAGAATAAGGAAAGTAATTAATTTCATGAGCTAAGGCGGGGTGCAATATTCTAAGAAACCTAGCATTAGTATCTTCATAGGGTTCAACTACATTAGCACTAGCCATGGTTTCTTGCATTGCATAAAAGGTTTCCTCAACAGTTTTGCTACCTTGCTTAAGATTTTCTAATCGTTGTCTAAGCTCGCTAGCATAATGTGGAGGAGCAAACCTACTTCTCATAAGTGCTTTTAATTGAATCCAAGAAGCGACAGGTGCATCAAGGGCTCTTCTTCTTTCTTTAACTAGATTATCCCACCAAATTAAAGCAAAACTTTGAAATTCTAGGGAAGCTAGTTGCACCTTTTTATATTCAGAGAAGTTATGACAAATCCATATTCGATCCATTTTAGTTTCCCAATCAATATATGCATCTGGATCGGTGGTACCATAAAATTGAGGGATCTTTACCTTTACCTTACCTATGCGATCTTGCGCAGGCTCTCTAGATGCTCGATAGTGGTATCGACCTCCTCTATCATTTCGTCTAGGACGTTGCTCCCAATAATCATCCTCTTGGAAGTCGTCGTCGTCCTCTGAGAAGTAGTACTCTTCTTGTTGCCATCGTCCTTTCCCTCGTCCCTGCATATTAGCCATCACAAAACAATATACAAAGAAATATGTAAAGTTAGAAAAATATAAACAACCTCACAATGTGTTTCGCTCACACACTTCTCTCTAATTGGTTATGACAAGCTTGTTGGGGCAATCCGCTTTGGGCAAATCAACACTCAAGCAAGGACTTAGCAATCAAAGGAAAGTAATCAAGAGAAACAACAAAGAAACAAGCAACAAGGGCTCGAAATCGATCAAAACAGAGGTCAAAAGACACTATACCGAGGCTGTACCGAGGTTGGATGGGGTCGGTATGGGCACTGCAGTACACGACACACAAAAAAGGAAAAGAAAATGAAAGAAAAGAAAGAAAAACTTGGATTTTTACCTCTTTTTGATTAAAACCCTTAGTATGGATGTTGTAGTTGCAAGGTAGGGCTTAAAAAAAAATTTATGGTGTGGGAGGTATGTGTTTAAGGCTTTTTCGAGTAGGGCTATGAGATTTTCACCAAGAATGGTCCTTGAAGTTCTTGCACTAGACTCGACAATCCTTCTTCTTTTTTTTTGTTGTTTTTGAAAGCTTACTTTTGCCCCTAGTGAATTTTATCCTCCTAGGACTAAGCTTTTGAATGTAATTTTTTTTTTTTTGTTGTTGACTTTTTTTTTTTTTTTTTTTCGGACTGTTTTTTTTTTTTTTTAAACCTAATGCAAGAAACTTAACAATGAAATAAAGGACTCTTGAAAATTTAAACTATGGTGAAAGAAAATAAAATTTATGTAGCCCTAATGAAATATATATAGGTGATGGTTTGGCTAAATATGGAAGGTATATCTATCTAAGGCCTTTTTATAATCTATGATAGATAAAAGTGATTTAATCTATCAAAAATCAAAATTTAATAAGGCAATAAAATAGATAAACAAAGATGGAAAAAAAAAATAGCCAAAGATAGAAAGCAAACTAGGGTTTGGACAAACTTGCAAGGTGCGGCCAATCTCAAATTTGAGAACTCTCGCCGTCGACACGATTTACGCACAAAGACTTGCACACAAAAGTAGCCACTTGCAAGGGGGTCTCGGCTGCAACGTGGTAATTGAATTGGTTGGCTTGGAATGGAAGCTGCCACCTATGACTTGCTTTCAAAGTATGGTGTACATCGGCTAAAGCACATGAACGACAATCACACAAGGCTACTGTGGTCTCGGCTTATAATTTATTTAGGGCTAAAGCAACCACAACAATTATAAATAAAGGTTAATGCAATCAAATTAAAAAAAAAATTCAAGAAGTAAAAATACCAAGAACAAGAAAGACTCTATTTTTTGTAGGTTTTGTGTTTAGGGAATAACAAAAGACACAACTTTGATGTCGGAAACCAAAGCTCTGATGCCAATTTGATACGGGGTTAGCCGTAGGGTGGCCCGATCTTCGACAATCAAGACTCAAAGACAAGAACGGAAGCAAAAGACTCAAGAACAATAACAAAGACTCGAAATTGATAGTAAAGACACGACCGATAAGGACTTATTCGAACTAAAATAGAACGAGGCAAAGACCCCAGGCCTCCGTAGAGGGTAGGAACCAAACACCAACGACTACAAAGCCCGCCTCTACAACCTTACACAACCAAGCGGACAACTTGGAGGCACAAGGAGGGGACTTGTGATTACCTGGATCACCAAGCTCTCGCGAGGTTGACGAACTCAAAGCAAACCAAGCAGGATCTATAACCAATTGTGCAATCGATGAGCAACGCTTCGAATCGATTGACTTTCTCACAGTTGTGTTTCACACAAAGTACTGTATTTCTGAATAATGGAAGACGTCTTATGTTTTACAATGGAATCAGCCGTTACTTATAACCCTAGGGCTGATTTAGATGGAAAATAATAATTAAAAGAATAATTATAAATAACCCTAAATTACCTAAATAACTTAAGTAAATAAGGTCTCTAAAAATAGCAATAAAAGAAAGTTCCAACACTTAAGAAATCCCGTCTAAAACAGTGACAGCCCAAAGAATGTGATTTTCGGCCAAGCTATAGGTCGAATCTGGAAAAACCTTCAACAGCAAAGTTGTAGATCTCTTCGTCCTCGTTCCGACAAGGTATGACACGATCCAATCCGATTAATATTGAATCCGTACGACTCATTTTACTGAGACGTCGAAAAGCTGTCAAACGGCTGAACGAATATAAAAACGAACGACCATCAAGCTTGCACATTTGGACCTTCTCCCATGGGGGAACCTTCTTCTTTCTCTTGAGAATGACATCATTCTCACCATCTCGAATCATAGGTCCATCCCGAAGTATAGGCGTGTTCGGAGGTGTCTTGGATGGTCCCGCATCAGGATATCCTGATCGTTTCGTGCGACGACATGTCTCCGTCGCGCTGTCGTAGAGTAGCACAGTATGCAGTTGATACAGTAGTGTGCACTGCCCAAGATCTGATGACGACATATGCGTTCCAGCAGGTGCAGATTAGTATATACCCAAACATTCCTGAAGAGTCGATCGGTAGTTGTTCCGTTTAATACAACAACCCTTGTTGAAATGTAACATTAAAACCCGTTTGTAATTTTAGATATGGGGACAACTGATGTTTGTTTTGGTTGAATGATTGCTTTTTTATATTGTTTCTACGTCTTCATAACAACAAACATTCAACTTTCAACTCTGAACTTCATAGACAAGAAAACAAACAAATACGACACGGATAATTCCAACTTTCATGACTCCTAAACATGGTGTAGAGGGCGACCTTCCTGAATCCGCAATGCTCTAAATCTATCAAATTTGTCTTGGAAGGGAGTATTCCATCTATTGACGCTCAGGTGATGGTATGTCGTTCATTCATGCGTTGGAGGAGGTAAAGGGGCGTTGGGATGTAACCATATCTACAAAAAGGGCAAAAAGTATAGTATAATGTTAAGTGGGGTAATTAATGATAGTTAATTTATGGTTGGAGCGAGATCATACTCACCACTGTAAAATGATCTTGGTTCCCGATGCATGCCATGCCCAGTATGGCCTCGTGAGGTGCGCCATTTGGTTGTTCGGTGTACATAGGGAGGCATTTGAAGGGCATGTGTCAAGATAAGACGACAAGGGGCACCTGGTAGACGGTTGCGAACACAAGACCCATGATCGGCAACTCGATCCAGTATCTCCGATCACCTCCCACTCTACCGGAGTAACTCTACAGGTCGACAAACTCTCGGACCGAATACCCTCCCATGTAACAACCAGCGTAAAGGTGATCGTTATGCTCCAGATGGTTGCACAATATCCCTTTCATATCGGCGAATCGTGCCTCCCCTGGCCGTAACATCAGTTGCGCCAAAGCTCGATATCCGCAGTGACCATCTCCCACGGTGTTGACGGCTGCCGCAATGTGCCTGAACATGAAAGGGTCCACATTGTTGTCTCCCCAGCTAAATCCCCAATACTGTGTGTCAGACGGATGCCCGGACTGTCGGTCCCTACCGTGGTGACCTGATTTTGCTCAGATCGCAAGGGATTCGTTCTGCACGGGTTCCTCCTCCCTCTAGGTCTGCCCTTTGACCGTATGCTACCCCGCTCCGGTGGGTGCAAATCAGGGTCACAAGCTTCATTAGATGCAGTGTACGAAGCCGACCTGGCATAGGGTAAGATCGCATTGTCTGATTCATCCCACGTCAGATCCATCCAAAATGGGTGGATGTCTTCAGGTGTTATTTGAACTCCTTCATCAATAAAATGCTGAACGTCGTGCACAAAAGGTATCCCATAGCATATTCTCCAATGACGGTCGACGCACTCTGAAGCTACTGTTAAGTCGACAACTTTCCTCCAATGATCGTAGAGAAGTTCAAAACACTTCTTTGAAACCACGTGCTTAATCTGATCGAATAAGGGGACTTCGTGTGGTTAGTTGGCCACTTGAAACGATCTATCTCCAACGCAGTTTGGATCTCGTGCACCTAACATTCATTCACCCAATGAATGGCATCCACCACGACACAGAAATCACCAGTGGACGAGTGTAATGCTTCCTTCAACACTTTATGTTGGCCTTCAACCCTACACGATGCATCATGTGCTTGAGGTGAACGACTGTCGAAATGTAGTAAAGGAGTGACAAGGGTAACGACGAAAACGATATGCGTACCTATTGGTTGTCCTCGTTCCAAAGTGCAGGACGTGGTCGGTGTAACATCTGACAAGGCTCGTCCGGTGGATGAGCCACACTGTTTCCAGATACCCCATGACCCCGGAAAAGGGCTGCCATTGGGCGTGAAGATATCTACGCCGCCTCTCGAACGACTCCTCCATCGAAGACGAGAATAAACCCCACACCTGATTCTTGAATAGAGTTGAAAGTTCCAGATTTTTTGTAATCTTCAAAGCGGTGCCTTCGCAGTTGCGAGTTACATGTAACCAGCACAGTAGATGTTGCACATCGGGGAAGACGGCCCTAAGTGCAGCCAGAAGGCCCAGCTCTCGATCTGTCATGATCGAATCGGGCACCTTACCCTGAAAAATAACACGTAGGTTGTTGAGCACCCAAGTGTACGTGTCCGTGTCCTCGTGAGCCATAAAGGCATATGCGATGCAAAAGTTGTTTCCCGTTGGCGTTAAGCTGACTATCTCGCACAGCGCGAGGTTGTACCTGTGGACGCGGTGCCGCAACGTACGCACATTAGCATATCACTATATATGGAAGATATGTACGAAGACATAGGATATAGTACTTACGCGTTTGTCTTGTACGTACTATCTATGATGACGACGTAAGGGTATTTGTTCAAGAGACGAATCCTATCCGGGTGTGCGAGAAAAAGGTCATTCAATACATTGTCATCGTCTGGGCTCCTTCTGAATTCGTAGTAGTAGCCCCTTTCTCGGAGACGATGGAGGGTATCTTGGGTCATCGTTCGATTTCCTCTCTCTTCAACGGCGAGCTTGTTGAGGGTGTTCTCCAGTGATCGCGCTGAGGTGACGCTATTCGCATCTGCTTATCGTAGCCCGTACGAGATGGCCTTCGGCGGAGTTCCTATGTCTTTCATCCACTTGCACATTTTCTTCTCCCCTGGTGTCATTCTTCCCACATAAGCATGACCCTTCAATCGTTGAGGGAGCCCATGGTTGTGCGTTCCATTTTGCACGGTCATCGTCCACATACTCGGCCCCCCCTCATGACCGAGTAAGGAGAACGGGCAGTTGCTTAGTTTGCTCTGCGTGCTGCGAATCTGCTTCCCCCTTCTGCGAAACACCCCATATTGCTCGCACGCTAACAACACGCCACCCGGTCGGTTTGAAGCGGTCGACCACGATCGCTTGATTACTAAGACCATGTTGTTCTTCAAGCCGAGTTGCTTGAAATGGTCGACCATTTCGTTCCGGGATTGCCAAGTACGGGTGTCGGTAAACGTACATGTAAAGTCTCGAAACTAGATAAAGGCATAACAACGTACATGCACTTGATATTACTTAAAGGGTATATATTTACTTCGGGTTAAATAATGGAAAAATACATAGAGACAGATAATACAGCCATAGGATTTTACCTGTGGGATGACATTGCTTCGTCGTGGGGGGGGGGGGGGGGGGGGCGACTCGTACCACCTCCATTGCTTCTTCACTTTCTGAGGATGACATTTTCAAATCTACGAATGAAATATTAACTATTGTCTTGAATTGTGAGGTAAATAGATGCATTCATTCGGTCTGATGGTGGAGGTATATAAGGGCATAAGAGGGGGACCATACATGACATCAATTACGCGTTCTATGTGTCAGTCGTAACAACGTCACATCAGACGTTGTAATTGGGAGCATTCCCCAATTACAACGTCCATTCAGACGTGGTAATTGGGAGCATTCCCCAATTACAACGTCTGAATGTACGTCGTAATTGGGAACATCCCCCAATTACAACGTCGGAATGGACGTTGTAATTAGGGAACATTCCCAATTACAACGTCCGTTCAGACGTTGTAATTAGGGCCACCATATAAGGCCCCATTGGTCCCCCCTCCACTTTATCACACCAAACACCCAACACCCAAAAAGCCCTCTACCATGCGTTCAACTCCGTACAGTTTTGTGAAGACAGTTGAATTCTCGGATGGCACCCGTTACACTATTAGAGTGACGAGGCACAGTGTGCCGGCTGAACGTCATATTTGCAACTGTAAGCACAGGAAATATCGCATTTTATTTCCATGCTGTTTATTTTCTGTGCAGTGTCATCGCCGGTCTGAGATGTCAAGGGAGGTGTATTTTCGTTGTATGGAGTCCGACCGAGACCCTGAGTCATACTATACTCGCGTGTTGGACCATACAAAGGATAACATCAAAAGTCTTTACTGCGATGTGAGTCGGGCGCGTATTCACAGCATTGCCGAGTACGTGGTTGACTTAGTAGCGCGGCCCGCCCAACAAACTAAGGAGACTTACGCGTTCCAGCAAGCGCTGATTGAGATTCAACCAGCAGGACCTGCTGAGTCTGTTGGGAGCAACTGATCCAATTGATTTTGTGTATTCAACGTTCGATTAGCGCTGGAACTTTATATTTATTATATAAGTTATATATTTGGTAATGCGCATTCGATGTGAACTCTATGTACTCTCCTTGATATTAAAATTCGAAACATTAACATATGAATCGTTTTCATAATCGCTTGAATAGAACCTACTAAGAAGATCGAAACATTAACATTTGAATCATTTTCATATTCGCTTGAATAGAATACTAAGAAGATCGAAACATTAACCTATCAATCATTTTCATATTCGCTTGAATGGAACCTACTAAGAAGATCGAAACATTAACATATGAATCATTTTCATTTTCGCTTGAATGGAACCTCTACTAAGAAGATCGAAATATTAACTCTATATGTTCATATTCACTTTCAAAATCAATGGATATCGGTATAATTAACTCGACATCGACAAAATAATAAGGTCAACCTGCAACGTAGGAAACAACGTTGCTATACCCTAGAAACGTTTAATCCAGCGTTGCTATCATATACCCTACGCGTAGGGTTGGAATAGGGCAGCCCTATGCAACGTTAAATCAAACGTTGCTAACCCTATACAACGTTTAATCGAACGTTTCTAACCCTATGCAACGTTTAATCCAACGTTGCTAAACCCCACCCCTAGGGTTCCCCGATGCAACGTTTCTTCCAACGTTGCAAAACCTTATGCAACGTTAGATTGAACGTTGTATGCTAAATGCCTATAAAAGCCACCCACACCCACACCCACAATCCATCCACCACAAACCCTTCCACACTATTACTACCTAATGTCGGCCCCCAATCATAGACTTCCCACTTACTTCACAAAAGACGTAGAAACGTCCGAGGGGATCAGCTATCAGATTAGAGGGACGAAATACCGTTATCCACCCGATGCCAGCGACTGCAACTGCCAACACCGGATGTACAAGGGGGCATTCCCATGCTGCCTTTTCTGCATCTCATGTCAGAGTGGCTCAAGGAGATCGGTGCCGGGGGAGTTCGGATGCCACAACGACTCGGAGATTTATAGAAATGACCGAGAGGCCTACCTATCCGACATGGGCATAGTCATTACGGAAATGCTGGACATGTTCTACGCCGATGTATGTCGGGATTGTATCCGTGAAGTTACAGCGTACGTAATTGAGAGGGTGGTGGGTCCGGGAAACGATAGGTTGCAATCGTACGCGTTCATCGACGTACAAATCGACATCTCTACTAGTCTAGATGAGTCCGTTGGTAGTTGTACACCCAGTACCGTTAGCACCACGTAGGTGTAGACTTATCGTATGTAATGTATGTAATATATGTATTTTCAAAGGGGGGGGATGACCGGAGATCCGGGTATGTAATATATGTATTATCGTTTTCATATTTGACTATGCCGAAAGGGTTTTTAGGAGATAGAGATGCCCGGAGACCGGCGTATGTACAATATGTATAATAATTTTTATAATTAATTATGTATTATCATTTTATTTATGTATTTTATGTGATTGTACCTACATTAATATGACGGAATTTATTTTATTTATTTATTAAATATGGAAGAAATGTTCAATTTCAACGAACTAAACTGTGCAAATAATGTATTTTATTTATTTATTAAATATGCCAAGTTAATTTCAACGATCTAAAATGTCCAAATAATGTATTTCATTTATTTATTAAATATGCCAAGTTCAATTCACAAAAAAAAAAAAAAAGATAACTACAACGTCTAAATTGACGTTGTAATTTGAATTACAACGTCAAAATATACATTGTAAGTTGAAGGGGTTCAACCTCGAAATCGACGTTGAAGGGGTCCAGCTGTGCACAACGTCAAATCCGACGTTGTAAGTTGAAGGGGTCCAGCTGTGCACAACGTCGAATCCGACGTTGTTGTGCTTATTATATAAAGCACAACATCGAAACCGACGTTGTGCTTCTTCTTCCTCCACACGCGAGCGATTCGGGAGAGAGAGCGATTCCTCCGAGAGAGCGAGAGAGCGGCCGAGGGTGCGAGCGAGCGACCGATCCAGGCGAGATCGATGGTGAGATCCCGGGGACGAGGCCAAGGATTCGCCGGCGAGGGCGGATCTGGGCGAGGTGCGGGAGAGGAGATGGTGTCCGTGGGTGGAGGCGGCCGAGGAGGTATTGGGCGCGGTCATCTCGAATTACGCGGCGATGATGGGGGCAGAGGGCCAGGAGGTCGTGGCCGAGGTGAGGGGCACGGCGGCGTTGGCGGCTCAGGGGCTCCAGGTGGCCGAGGGGGCATAGGGCCAGGAGGCCGTGGCCGAGGTGAGGGGCGCGGCGGCGATGGCGGCTCAGGGGCTGCTGGTGGCCGAGGGGTGGGTGGATCTCGCACCGGGGCTGCTGGTGGTGGTGGCCGTGGTGGTGGTGGCGCCGGGAGGACCGACGGTGATGGGGGTAGTGGCGGTGGTAGGAGAGCCGGTGCTGGCCGGAAGAGGCGGACGCAAGAGGTTTCTCCCCTGACGAGTACGCCATCGGTTAGTTTGACTTTATTTAATTTATTTTTCATTTTATTTTGTTGTTTAATTGTTGAATTTTATAACGAATAAGTTTATCATATGAATTGGATAAGTTAACCTTATTTAATTTGAATGCTCAATATATTTAAGACAAATTGTTACAAAATAACTACTTTAATATCTAAAGCGAAATTATAGAAAAAAAATTGTTAAAAAATAATATGTATTAGAAGAAATTGTTACAAAATAACATGCATTAGAAGAAATTGTTACAAAATAACATGTTCAAAAATAAATCATAGAAGCGAATTGGCGAAACATACAAAAAGAAATTATAGAAACAAATTATTACAAATGAAGTTGTTTACAGTGAACTACTGTAAGCGGATCGAAAATTAAATTCTTAAATGAAATAACACATTTTAATAAAGGGGTGAATATGAAATTCAACTTAAATGAAAAAATATATTTACATACTAGTTCAAAAAATTAATAGGATTCTCGGATGAGACGGAATGACGGGACCGTTCGCATCGTTCTCGGGCGAGATCGCAATGCACCTTCACATCCCGTAGAGAGCACCGATTCGGAGGAGGTCATCATCACTGACTCGTCTTCGCAGACGGTGTCAGATCCCATGGCTCTTGCGGAGCAGGAGACTTTGACCGTGAGAGATACGGCGGTTCAGCCTGATACAGCCCCGACACAGCTAAGGCCGGAGGACGATACAGACACTGACGGTACGTTCTTCCACTTGAGTACTGTGGTTCCCTCAGCACATGATCTGTTGGCAGTAGCTCCGTCAGCGCAGACGGCGTCAGATCCTAGGGCTGTTGCCAGTACCTCCTGACACGCTCATGGAGACGCTGCTTGGGCTGCAGTCATCGCAGCAGCAGCTGACTGCCTCACACCTGTTGTGGGGGCGGATGACACACAGGAGGAGCAGGCGGATATAGCGGAGGATCTTCGGTTCGAGCAGGAGGACCTCGATGACGAGAGTGACGAGGAGGATAAGGAGGACCATCAGGTGGCTGGTGAGGACGAGGAAGCCCCTCAGGTGGATGGTGAGGGGCCGCCCCAGGCGCCACAGGATGCGGCGACCGGGGATGGGGTGGAGGCTCACGAGAAGGAGGGGGCGAGGAGGAGGAGGGGGGCGAGCAGGAGGAGGGGGGCGATCAGGAGGAGGGGGACGATGAGCACCCTGATGGCGACTTGCCTCCAGGAGATCTTTTGGTCTTGTTTAGGAACCATAGGGCTCACCGGCTATAGACGGACCCGACCTATCGGCATAAATTGATGAAGGTTCATCATCGGGCTTCACACCTCCGTCCGTTCAGGTACTACATGTACGAGGGTCCTGGGACATGGGTGCAGGCGGCAGCTCAGTCTGGTCTACTGGGGCTGCTTGATTTGAACTGGGACGGGGTGAATGCCCAGTTGTTGACTGTGTTCATTGAGCACTGGCAGCCGGAGACAAACTCTTTCCACTTTCCATGGGGCGAGATGACCATCACCCTCCACGACGTCGCCTGTCTGATGGGCTGCCGATCGAGGGACTGCCTTGCGAGCCTCTCCCTGACTATCTTCTACTACAGCTGGAGCCTCTACTGCAGGAGTTATTTGGTTGGACCCCGGAGCTGCTGAAGAAGCATAGGACGGCTTGCGGTTGGGCCATCCCGGAGTTGACGGCTTGGTGGGAGCAGAGGCACGGCTACCGTCGGAATCAGTGGCCCGACCGTACCCCAGATGGCGTAGTGCCAGAAAGCGTAGAGTGGCAGCACGACCTCGCCGTTTCTTTCTTGGCTACGTTGCTGGGTGCGACGCTCTTAATCGACAAGTCCCAGAGCCGCGTACACTTCTCGTTGTTCGGGCTAGTTTGGGATTAGGGGAGGCCACGAGAGGCGATGCCAGGGGCCTACGTGGGTGTGCTGCACTGTTGCAGGTAACATGTTTCTTTAATACTGTAAATACGTTCCTCTGCTTGCGAGTTAAATTTAATAAGTGCTCTAATGGTTTGTAATTTTCAAGCATGGATCTGGTCGTACTTCCCTTGTTTTGTGGGTCCTCTTCGCTCGGACAAGGATGCACTTGCTGATGATCCCCGATACATGGCACGGTTCGACCCGTCGAAGGCCGAGAAGAGGGGGAACGACAAGGCGAGGCGCAAGAAGGAGAAGATGCTTCGAGCACAGCTTGAGCGCATGACCATCGATCAGGTAACCTATTTCTCACTTTCTTTGATTTTAACTACATATGTCGAGTAAGATTGTTTCCCTTATATCATTTTCTGAACATAGGTCGAGTGGATGCCTTTCGGCAGAGACCTGGATTTCGCTGGTCAATTTCGCTCCTCCACCTATCGAGGCGCCCTCAGATTCGGTGGCATCTTTGAGCCGTACATGCCGGACAGGGTGCTCAGACAGTTCGACCGCGTGCAGGAGCAGCCATTGGCCGTCATCCCTCCATCCTTCGTGCAGCGCCCATTTCGCCTGCAGAGGCGTTACATCGAGACATTCGGCATGCAGCACCACCGTTGGGCAGATCAAGACGATGAGAGATTCTACCCTGTCACCAGTCACCGGAGGATGATCGAGAGCTGTCAGGGAGGCGTCTCAGCTGACTACCTCGCTTGGTTCCAGTCGCAGAGTCGAGGTCATGTGATGCCCACGACAGTGGTACTACCTGGTGCTCCTCCGGCTGCGCCTACCCACCCAGACGACGACATCGGACCAGATGGGGATGGGGATGAGGTTGATGATGAGACTGATGCGCGCCAGGCCCGAGTCGACGAGATGACCCAGGCCATTCAGGCATTGGTCGGGCATCCCCAGCTAGACCAGATGTATGAGCATTTCATGGGCTACATTCGATCTCTGCAGTAGATACATTATAGTCCCTTTGCTTATGACATACATTTCGTATTTTGTCGGTATGCTATATTTGTGTATTTCGTGTTGTTTGCGTTATTATTTTCGATGGTTTCTACCCGATCACAACAACAAACAATCACATGCAAACGCTTCACTTCATAGATAACGATCAGATTACACATCAAGGCATTACTAAAACTAAAAAATTACATACATCGAGGCATTACCACAACTAACAAATACAACATCGATAACAACATAATTTTTTATTCATATTGACCAGGCTATTCTTAGTTCGTCTTCGGAATGATTTTAATCTTTAGCTCGTTGAATGGAAAGGTTCCAACCTCCTTATTTGCTCCCCTCACAAGTATCCCTGCCGTTTGAGCCACGTCAGCGTAGTCACCTCTGTTTACATCGACGAAGAATGACCGGATATGTTGAAGCAGAAGATCTCCAACCTTCCACTCGTAGGCTCCACGAATGCTCGGATGAAAATCATTGCACTCCAGACACCCGAGTCGCAAGGGTGCAGAAATGTGATTCTCTTTTTCACAAACGACCTGAAACAACGCGCATGGATGCATGCCTCTGTATTCTGGACTGCTGCAAGCACATTTGGACTCCTCCGGGGGCATTGGGTACCGAACCCTTTCGATTGCATAATCAATTCTGCCCGTGGAGCCTACTACTCCAGATGTAACCGGCTCCATGAAAGGATTGAAAATGTGGAAAGAATGAGAATGTGGAATCGTTGTGTTGAGTTATTCAAGGTCCTCATTCCCTTTTATAGGGGTGGTTGGTTGTGGAAACCTAGAAGTAGTCACAACGTCAAATCCGACGTTGTTACAACGTCAAAATAAACGTTGCTAAGCCCGCCCTTAGTTTGCCTCTGGGGATTTGGAGGTAGCAGCAACGTTAAATTTAACGTTGTAGCAACGTCCAAATAAACGTTGCTAAGTCCGACGGAGCCCGTTGGGATCCAGGGTACAACGTCCGATCCGACGTTGCAACAACGTCCGACCCAACGTTGTTACAACGTCGGATCCCCTTCACTTGGGCAATTTCCCCCAACAAATGCAACGTCACATTGGACGTTGTAGCAACGTCTAATCCAACGTTGCTGCAACGTCCAATTCGACGTGTCATTTGCGGTGTATATAAGGAACGCGTTTTTTTTTTACCGTTTTATCTCTTTTCTGAGATGCAACATTGATTTCTCTGTACAACTCACAATAATCCCTCTATTTTTGTTGCTGCATTTGCAGTGCTTTTCAATCAAAGCTCGCTCTCTCTTCGGTTGTACCCACTGCTGTCAACCCCTCCTGTGCATTTTTCAACTTTGCCGTCATAGGCTCAAATTGCCTCTTTTTCCCCGATTCAGCCCCATTAACCACAAAATGCAAACCAAATTCAGCGATTCATCACCAAACTTAAACTCAAACTTCAAATTCGAAACCCCTAATTCCGGAGAAATTGATTAGAAAACAAAACCTAAACCTTAATTTTCAAAAAACTTCGAAGAAGACATACCTTCTCCGCCCCTGTCACCGGAATTCGATCCACCTGCCAGACCCCACTTCTAGACTCTAGCCGACACTGGTGCTGGCGTTGGGTGACGTCCTCCTCTCTAGTCACCCACCCTCTCGAGCGTCGTCCTCACTGTGTCGCCTTCTCTGAGTCGCCCACCCTCTCGAGCGTCGTCCTCACTATGTCCCTTCTCTGAGTCGCCCTCCCTCTCGAGCTTCGCTCCACTGAATAGATCGAAGGCCTTTGTCGATTTGGCCACCAGTCACCGTCGCTCCGAGTCGTCCTCCAAGTCCCTTCTTGAATTGGTAAATAAAGAGCAGTCATTCCGGGGTTCGAACCGGGGACCTAAGGGTACTACCCACAAGTCCTTTCCGGTGAGCCATTCTGGAATGGTTCCCCCAAGTCCCTTCGCCCAAAGGAAGAGGGTAAGGTTGTGTTTGGCAGTAGATTGTAAAAAGTAGATTTTGTGTAGATTACGTAGATTTTGGAGGTTATGGTTTTTTTTTTGTAGATTATGGAGATTTCAAAGGTTATGTTTTTTTGGGAACAAAAATCTCGTTAAAAATTATAAAGGTGTTTGGCATGGGTAAGATTTGTAAGGGGTTTTTATTAGCAAAAAGTCCAAAATGCCCTTAAGGTTTACCCTCCCCCTACCCCTTCTACTCATCCACAAACACAACCCCTTCAAGTTCACCCTTGAACCTAGAAGCAATTTCCTCGCTGTTCTTATCAAATTTCTTGTCCATCTCGCTCCTCAAACCTGAAATTTCGCCTTCCATTTAATTTCCTCTCAGCAACGTCCACTTGAACCTGCAATATTTTAGTCGTCGTCTTCACATACGACTCCACATCCGCAATCCAACTCTCCATATCTGAAAACACACTCAAAACGGTCTGCCACCGGGGCTTCGGGGAGGTAGATTTCCGCGTTCGACGAGGGGAGACGGTCGAATTCGGCTCTGATGGCATCCTAATCTGCACGTTGCTCCTCTTGTTCTCGCCGGTCAACACCGGCCTCCGCCGTGTCGATGCCGTCGGATTCGCCGGTCAACACCTTGCGCGACGAGGAGGAGAGGCGAGCAGACTCGGCGATGTGGACAACATGTTTTTTCACGCTTGCCTTCGCGATGGCAGTAATGGACTGAAATTTTGCAAATCTCCACAAAAACTCCGAAAGCTTCACCCCAAGATTTCATTTTGGCCGATTTTCAATCTACCGAAAGCTCCCCCAAAGCTTGATAATCTATGCCGAGAGCTTCTGCCAAACACCGTAGGAAGAGATTTGGTTTTTTTTTGAAAGCTTGAAAAGCTCCCAAAACTCTTGCCGAATACAGCCTAAGTATTTTTTTTGGTGAGAAAGGAAGAGGGTAAGTCCCCTTTCTATTAATTAATTTCCTTTTTATTTAATAAAAGTTAACAATGAAGTTTAAAAAAACAAAACGGAGGGTAGGACACAAAATTTTTACAAACCTCAGGGTTATCCTACCAAATAGGTCAAAGTTTTGTGTACCTAGCGAAAATCCATGACACCGACTCCAATTGGAAATTAGTACCAATTCCGAAGTCCGAACCGACCCACGGGAATACCACCTGCCTCTGTAATTGAGACAGACAAGCCTCTGATTAAGTGATTAGTCCACTAAATTACCCTCGCCCTTAGTATTCCAATTTCCATCGTCCACCGCTTCCAAACCCTTCTTGGAGAGGGAGAGAGAGAAATTACTCACCTGAGGGGAGGATTGTGGGGTGAGCCGGTGAGGAGATGTCGAAGAGAAGGTTTTTGTTGTTTCTCAAGCCACTTGACGGCTACCTATCTCTTCTTTCTGAAGGTCTCTCAGGCGGAGGCACCAATCCCAAGGTCAGTGACTCAGTTCCTTACTGCCTTTAATATTCCTGGGGCTTGCGTTTCTTGTCCCAACTAATGCGCCTATCCTGTTCGATGAAATTCCTCAATGACGTATTCGTGCTATTGGAGATGTATTTGTTTGTAATTGAGGGCTTCTAATTTGTTATGGTTGTACACCCTGAAAACCCCAACTAGAAATAGGCATATTAGCCTTGATTCCTTTGTGGGTGATGGTTTGAATGAACTGTATTCGTCAAATCGAAAAGAAACAATTCAACATGCTTTGTTGATATTTGGTGATTGTATTGGGCAAATTATTCCAGTGCTCTGCTAGATGTATTGCAAGATGGGTCAGAGCCAAAGAAAGTTCATTCAGCTTTGTTAAGTTTCCTTTCACGAATGGACTCTTGGTTGGCTCATATCAATAACATAGTAGTGTAATCTGAAGCATGTCACTAGAAGGAGGGATCATATGCTTGTTGGCCAACAACATTCTTGTCTAGTTTAAAACCTTTGTTGAATGTGGCTTTCGTCAACTCATACTTACTCTGTTGAATGTGGCTTCTTTTGAAATAAATCTCACCCCTTGAATTTTGCATTTTTATGGCGGTGCAATGCCATTATCTTTCTGGCCTACTTCTCCTTTTTGTTTCTTAAGTTTCAATATTATTCTTGTCTTTCATTTCCTGGCCTTTATCTGATCAACCACTTATATGGTGCTATTGTTGTTTGGGAAAAAAAATGATAATGCAGATTTTACGGCATCTAGAAGACAGGCTTCAGGTTCACAATGATGCTGTGAACTTCTGTAAGGATGTGATAAAGCGTAAAGCAATTGATTGGGAAACCCTTTCTTCTGATGGGATATCAAAACCAAGTCAGAAGGTCGATCTGGTTGTTACGATTGGTGGTGATGGAACTCTCCTTAAAGCTAGTCGCTTTCTGGATGACTCGATACCAATCCTGGGTGTAAATTCTGATCCCACTTCACAGGAGGAGGTTATCTTTCTTGCACAATGCTCACTGTCCTACATATAGCTAAGTTGGTTTTTTTTTGCTTCCAACGTGTCTTTGACAAGCATAAATTTTTTTTTTAATCCTGCTGCATGTTTCTTGCATCATTGCTTATCTGCCCTCTCCACTATATTTTACTCTCGTTAGTAAGAATTTGATAGGTATGAATAATCTACTGTATTTTTCCTTCAGGTAGAAAAGCTCAGTAACGAGTTTGACGCCGGCAGAAGTACAGGCTATCTTTGCGCTGCTACAGTAGAAAACTTTGAACAGGTAAGATACCATCAGCACCTTGATGGATTTTTGAATTCTGTTTAGTAACATTTCCTATCATGAAAGCACATTGGATGATAGCTTATTCAAAGAAAAATTTAGAAGAGGGAAGGAAGAAAAACAGTTCTCATTTTCCAAAACAGAATGCCATGTCTTAACAATATCATACAGAATCCCTTGTCCTCTGAAATTGAAAATTATAGTCCTCGTGGTTCCCGCAAACTACCTGTTGCCTGATTGCCACAAGAGATTCAACATCCATGTCAGTAACAAACCTCGCCCTTTTATCACAGCCCCTATCCTCTTCTCCTGTTCCATTTTCTGGTATAAGGGAGATATAACTGTAATCCGAAAGTAGGAGGGGAGGCTCAACAGAGGTTGTAATCAATAGATTGTTATGTAGAAGCCAGAGACCAGATGGTGAGATGGGAAAAACGTAATTTTCATGCATCGAAACTGAGGTGCATTTAGCATTATCTCCTTGAATATAAATGTATCCCAAATGCATTGCATTGCAGATGTGTCACATGGGTGAGTATTGTGAATTTGAGTGACCAAAAATATCTGTTCTTTACCTAACGGAATTGCTTACATTATTGTGTTTTTAGTTATTGGATGACATTATTGAGAATCGCACTGCACCATCTTCGCTATCAAGGATTTCACTATCCATAAATTCACAGCAAATAGAGACTGCTGCTTTGAATGATCTTCTAATTGCTCACCCTTGTCCAGCTGCCCTCTCTCGATTTTCTTTCAGGTTAGCTGCATTTTTCAGTTATTTCCATGTGGCATCCTGAACATTATTGTTCACAATATCAGTACAATGATTGTGTTTTTCTGGTTGCAGAATCAGAAAGGATGATCAGCCTTGGACTCCAGTGAGCTGTCGATCCAGTGGATTACGAGTCTCAACAGCTGCTGGATCCACTGCTGCAATGCTATCTGCAGGCGGGTTTGTGATGCCAATACTGTCAAAGGACCTCCAGTACATGGTACGAGAGCCAATGTCACCAACTCATCCTTCAAACTCCAGCTTAATGCACGGGTTAGTTAAGTCCAATCAGACCATGGAAACCGTTTGGCTGACGGAAGAGGGTGCCGTATATATTGATGGTTCGAACATTTCCTACCCTATTCGACATGGGGACGTGATCAAAATCTCTTCCAACGCGCCACTTTTGAATATCTTCTTGCCCCAACACGTGCTGAATTCTCGCCTATGATGTGTTGTTTCATTGTTGCTAGTGTTTCATGCCAATGATGTAGATGCTTTGTCGCAGAACACGACACCCTGAACGAGTCCAATAGCATGTACAAGCTTGATGTGACATTAGAGTTAGTTCTAGTAGGCGTATATCTTCCATCCCTGAAGCGTCAGTTGTTCTGGAAATTGTATCTACAAACTGTGGAATGAGACCTGAAAAAGACAATGATAGTTCTCTCTTTGGCCTGATGTTTAATAATACAATGTGTGTTTCCAGACTTGCAAATTGTCGCACCCGAAAAGCCACCAAAGGTTGCAGCATCTTAAAAACTTGAACCATCGATATATTCAAAAACTTGAACCATCTTAAACTGTGTAATCAAACGTGTACTTACCATGAGCATTGTTCCAATTACATCACATGATAGTTTAGTTTCACTCAAGATTGCACCGCTATTTTCAGCCCTTTCGGGTAGGGACTTATAAGCACAACCTACGGACCGAAGAGTGTACCAAACATTAGGAATTTAGGATCTGAAAATACCACAGTTTACTTGAGAGGAGGTTTGAAAGGGATATTTTATGCCTTTAGGTTTCAGTGGTTATAGCGCGTAGGTCGCTCCCAGATATGACCGCTCTATATTTACCAAAATCAAGGTTATGAGATGAGGTGAGACCGTTTTATTATTCCCCACAAGGATTGTAATGAGTTGGTTGTGGACTATCCATCCTTAAACAAATATTCAAGTTCAAATTTCGAAAACAGGGTATCTTCTTATGAGATATCACTTTAACCTCTCAAATTTTGAAAACAGGAGATCATTTTAACTCCTCCCCCCGTGGCTTGATCTTCGTCATTGTGGTCCGCCCATGGTGATTTTGCCCCTCACCAAACTTTGCACAATCCTCAATTACATGAACTCTCTTCCAAAACCAAAACTTCAAAGCCTAAACCGCAAACAAGTTTTTGGTTTGATCCCCTCTAAGCTCAGAAACTTCAAACCAAATCTCTCCACTTTTCAGATCCAAACTCTTGCATGCAATTGACTATCTCTTCTTTGTGGATGCAGTCGAAAGATGGATTAGGAAAACCAAATTTCTGCTTTACATCTTCTTATTGTGTTTAATTAAAATTGACCCAAATCTAAACTCTTGAATCTCTCCTTTTAGTTTTGATTCAAACCCAAAACTCCAATATAAAATTTCAACCCCTCGACGACGATCCCAAACAACCGTCAGCTTCAGTCACCACCTCCAATTCCAACTGCTACATCAGCTTGTATATTAGTCATCTAAACCACCAGACAAGATCTCAAGAAAGATGCAAAGGCTCTATTTTTTTTCAGTTGTCTTAATTATAAATTTTATGTATATGAAATCTTAGTTATTTTTTTCTTTTTTCTTTTTTCTTTCAAGCCATGTTTTGATGACTTCAAGATCATTATATCGATCTACTTTTTGCCTACTATAAAAAAAAAAAAAACTCACTCATCGAACCTATTTAGTGCAAGGTGGACCGAATCATGTGTTTCGAATAAAAAATACGGAGTATGTTATTAAAAAAATGCAAAAAGTGCAGGTAATTGACCTAGTGAATGAACTATATATATTGAATCTAAACGCAGCCTTACATTATATGTTTTTTTTTTCTAAAACATACCTTATTGTGGGAAGATATAATTGATGTAAAGTCCTTCTCGAGGGTTTCATTGATCATCATATTCATATATATAAGTTACAAGTGATTGGGCCTGAGCCAATAAGCCCACTATACAATATGTAATATATCAAACCCCCGCGGTCGAAAGTGGAGGGTCTCGTACAGTGAGACTGGACCAAAAATCGAGGAACAATTGACAAGGTAAGCCCTTGGTGAAGATATCAGCGTATTGATAGGAGGACGGGACATGAAGAACACGAACATGTCCAAGAGCAACCTTGTCCCGAACGAAGTGGAGATCGAGCTCAATGTGCTTTGTGCGCTGATGTTGGACTAGGTTTCTGGCCAGATAAACGGCGGAAACGTTGTCGGTGTAGACCAGGGTGGCCTTCTGAAGAGGGATGCAGCGGAGCTCAAGTAGGAGATTGCGCAGCCAGGAGCACTCGGAAACAACATTGGCGACACCCCTATACTCAGCCTCTACGCTAGAGCGAGAAACCACAAACTGACGCTTCGCAGACCACGACACAAGAGTGTCGTTGAGGAAGACACAGTAACAAGACGTGGAGCGACGTGTATCAGGACAACCACCCCAATCCGCATCAGTGTAGGCGACGAGGTCATGCCGAGAGGAAGGGGAGATCGTGGTGCCCAACTCGAGGGTGTCACTGATGTACCGAATGATATGCTTCAAGGCCTGAAAGTGCAGCTCCCTGGGCGCATGCATAAACAAGCAGATCTGTTGTACGTCATAACTGATGTCTAACCAAGTGAATGTAAGATACTGCAATGCCCCGGCAAGACTCCGATACAACGTCGGATCATCAAACAGAGGACCAGAGTGAGCACTAAGCTTGTTGGACGTATCAACAGGGGTGGCGACCGGCTTGCAGTTGCTCATCTTGGCTCGAGCAACATATTCGGCAGCATACTTATTCTGAGAGAGAAACAACCCAGACGCATGACGCTGCATAGAGACTCCCAAGAAATAAGTTAACGACCCAAGATACGACATGACGAACTCGGCTCTCAACTGGTCAATGATGGACGTCCGAAGAGCATCAGAGAAGGCGGTGAGAATGATGTCGTCAACATAAAGTAACAGAAAAGCCATGTCTGTGCCTCTACGATAGATAAAGAGAGACGAATCCGAGCGGCTGCCAACGAAACCCAAGCGTACCAAATGAGATGCAAAGCGCTGGAACCACGCCCGTGGAGCCTGTTTCAGACCATACAGAGAGCGCTTCAGAAGGCAAACGTGTTTGGGACGATCAGTATCAACGAACCATGGCGGCTGAAACATGTAAACCGTCTCATTCAGATGGTCATGCAGAAAGGCATTCTTGACATCCAGCTGATGAATAACCCAACGTCGCGATAACGCTAAGCTCAACACCACTCGAATAGTGGCAGGCTTGACCACGGGGCTGAACGTCTCATCACAATCAATACCTGCCTGCTGAGCTCGACCATTAACCACAAGACGAGCTTTGTAACGTTCCAACGTCCCATCAGAGCGGAACTTGTTGCGGAAGAGCCACATGCAGCGAATGATGTTCGCCTCAGAAGGGCGAGGAAAAAGAACCCATGTACCATTCCTTGTAAGGGCCCTGTATTCATCAAGCATAGCTGCCTGCCAATTCGGGTCGAGGATGGCTGTTTTGTGGGAGGTGGGGATGGAGGAAAGGGAGGCCAGGGTTGAGGCAGGAGGGACCTTGGGACGGTGGGGGCGGGTTGGGACAATGCTGCGGGCGCGACTCATTGCCGCGCCCGCGGCAAGGCAGCAGATGTAGGGGGAGTGTGCCGCGGGCGCAGCACCTGGCGGCGGTCGCGGCAAAGGACGGTGTGGGAGATGGGTACGGGGAGGCTGAGGGGGGGGGGGGAGGTGGTGTCGGGGTGATCGGAGGCGTGCGTAGAGACAATCTGTCTCGGTCTGAATACACCGGAGATGCTACGGGTATGCAGTCTGGTGGTAGGAGGAGGTGGTGGTGGGGGCGGTGTAGGGGGAGAGACAAGAGCACCGGTAGAGCTCTAGGGAAGAAGAAAGTGTGGGAAGGGAGACTCTGACTCAGACTGGGAGACAGTATGTGTGGGAGAGGGGAGAGGATGAGAAGAGAAGGGAAAGTGACACTCATCAAATGTGACATGACGTGACATGATAAGTCTATGGCTCTGAACATCGAGGCAACGGTAACCAGGATGATCAGACGGATACCCGATGAACACACAAGGAGTGGAGCGCGGGTGAAGCTTGTGTGGGGCTGTGGAGGACTGGTTTGGGAAGCACAAGCACCCAAAGGTACGAAGGTGATCATATCTAGGCCTGGTGCAATATAATGTCTGAGTGGGTGAGCGATGCTGGAGGGTAGTAGAAGGGAGGATGTTGAGGAGATAACAAGTTATTGATAAGGCGTGAGGCCAATAGGTAAGTGGAATGGATGCGTGAAAGAGGAGAGAATGCATCATGTTGGTTATTGTTCGAATGATTCTTGCGGTCTTGCCATTTTGCCGAGATGTATAGGGGCATGAAAGCCGATATGAGATGCCATTTGTGGTGAAGAAAGAGTGAAAGTCCTTGTTATCAAATTCACGACCATTGTCACATTGGAAACATTTGATTGATGTGTGAAACTGTGTTTTAATGTAGGCATAGAACTTGACAAAAATAGGGAACACTTGGGACTTGAATGGTAATGGAAAAACCCACAAAAAATGAGTGTAATCATCAAGAAATAAAAGGTAGTACTTGTGACCATCCTTGCTAGTCACATGAGAGGTCCAGATGTCACTATAAATGATATCAAAAAGTGCAAGGGTGGAGTTCAAAGACTGTTGGAACGACAGTCTTGCATGTATGCCTAACTGATAGGAAGAACATAAATTAGAGCGCAGGTCTTTATTACAGTTGACAAGACTCTGAAAACAAAGGGCATCTAAAATGGCAGCACTGGGATGGCCGAGGCATGCATGCCACAGGCTGGACGACGATGCCGAGAGGGCGACCGGACACGACTGACGGGATGTAGAAGGCGGTGTGACAGGGTAGAGCTCCCTAGTGCTATTACATCTGAGGCGAGTAACCCCCGTAGTAAGATCGTTCACAGATAAACCAAAGGGATCAAACACAAGAGAAACGTTATTGTCAATAGTGAACCGACGGACAGAGATAAGGCTTTTGGCACTCTTTGGGGCAATGAGAACATTGTTAAGGTGTAGTGGGTGGGTTGAGGTCTGTAATTTGGCATGGCCGACGATAATAGAGTGTGCAGGGCCTTTAAAGGAAATATAAGAGAGGTTACTTGAGGAGTTCGTCATATGGGAGGTGGCACCAGTGTCCATGTACCACGAAGAGTCGGGAGATGTTGACTGCATAGAGGAGAAGGCGTGATGCCCATCAGGCAGAACATAGCCGTGATCAGACGATGTCAGATAGGCCTGAGAACCGGCATGTCGAGGGGCAAAAAAGCCGACGTGTATACAATGAGGGTTGAAGCAAGGCACCGGGGACCATCTATGGGCGGCGTTCCAAGGGCGAGGGCCACCAGTCCACCTATGCCGCAGTCGCTGCCTATACCGCGACCGCTGCATATGCCACGACCGCTGCATATGTCGCGGCCGGTGCTACTGCCGTGTCCGCAGCCTTGCGGCGGAGAGGTTTACTGACCGCGACCGGAGGCAAGAGGCGAGTAGGCGGTAGTAGGGCTTCTGAAGTGGCAGGAGGCGGGTAGGGGATGCAATTATTGATGCCGGAGATAGTGAGGGCGGAGTGGAATGGAGGTCTGGGGTTGTCGGTCATAGTGCCGAGAGAGACGGGGGCGGCGGAGGTAGGGTAGGGCAGTAGCGGAAAAGAGGGAGGGCAGCGACGACGATAAGAGGAGAGGTGGGGTGGGGCGATAAGAGGAGAGGTGGGGTGGGAGGATTAAATTAGGGTTCTGTGAGAAAGAAAAGGTTGGGATACCATGTGTGAATGTATAATTGATGTAAAGTCTTCCTCGATGGTTTCATTGATCATCATATTCATATATATAGGTTACAAGTGATTGAGCCTGAGCTAATAACCCCACTATACAATATGTAATCTATCACTTATATAATAGATTTTTTTAAACAAAACACCTTTTATTTTTTTAAAACAAAACACTTTATATAATATAAACAAATTTTTTTTTTGACCAAATATTTTAATTTCCTAATAACATTTTATGTGTATGACCGAAATGTCCTTGTTTTACTAATGAATTTTTTTATTTAAAAAGGAGACTTATATAAGTTGAATTTTTTAAATAAAAACCTTAATCTTAAAATTCATTTTTTTTCAACAAAAACTCTTTAAATAATATAATCCATTCAATTGAACTAACCACTTCTATTTTCCAACCAAATGTTATAGTAATATTTTAATGATATTTTATCTTAGCGACCAAAATTCTCTTATTTAACTAATTAGTTAGTTTAAGAAATAAAATGATTATATAAAAAATACTATAATATTATCTTTGTATACCAATCCACATATTTTTTTTAATTTTTTATTTAGGATTTAAAATAAATTAAAAAACATAATACTTAACCTTGAAATTTAAAAAAAATAAACTAATACACATTAATTGTCACTCCAAATTAATACTTCATCTGGTAAAAAATAAACGATATTTAACTTTTGTGCACGTAATTTTAGGAGTTAATAACTATAAAATCTTATGTTTTTTTAATACTTATTACTAATAAGTACAATATTAAATTGTGAAAAAAAATTAAAAAATATAAAATCTTATATAGTTTTTAGCTCTTAAAACTAACTGCACAAAAGTCAAACATAATATATTTCCGATCGTATGGAGTAGATTTTATTACTCCATCCGTTAAAAAATATAAGTCTTTTTAGGCTTAAAATTTTGTTTAGAAATATAAGTCCTTTTAGGCATTGGGTTAAGAAAAAAATAACTTTTTGACTTGTTTTATGAAATGTTATTGGTTGTTAGTGGTTGTGGATAATTAATGAGGGGTATAAAGATAATAAGTTTATGATTTTCTTAATTTGTGTGCAAATGTCTAAAATGACTTATATTGTTGAAGGGAGGTAGTATTATGTTAAAAAAAACCGGTTCTGCAAATATAGGCACGTCAAGTGGTCGACTTTAAAAGCTCATCGAACATTTAATGCAAAGGAGTGGGACCCAGTGAGGGACCCGTCTGATTCTGAATCCCCGCATGGAAAGTGCGCCCAATCGTGGCCGTTGATTTCTATAGTAACGTACGTCCTGCTTCAAATCGGAGCGTCGGAGGCCCACCGTTCGTGTCAGACAGGAGTTGAAATGCCAACGGAGCGGCGTCGCGTCATCCCGACGAGGAACAGTTGTCATCTGTCACCCTATTCGTACTCCACGTGTCGTCCCTTGCGGATCTCAACGCTCTCCCCTTTCATTCTAGTTTTGGTTTCGCGTTTCGGTTCCGTCCCGATACAAATTCCCACCCCCCGTTTCCCTCCTCCCTCTCTCCTTCTCTCGCACGCTCTCTCACTCGCTCGTCTCCACTATCCACTGCGCTTCGGAGCCTGGTTTTGCTGCTTCGCAGTCCTACAATTTCGCGATTTCGGCTCTAATGGATGAGGTTTGTGTTGTGGTCCTTTTGAGTTCCTTGTTTAATTTTCTTCTTCTTTTTGCTTGATCGGTCGTTGTCTTCTCGTGTGCTTGAATTTTCCGTTTGCTGAGGGTTTCGATTTGGTTTGCATTGTGATTTTAGCTTCTTTCTTAGCGCATGCAGTTCAATTTGGAGCTCGCTGTGCTGCTTTTTGTGCTAGGTCTTTCGGTTGCTTTTCTCTGTGTTTTAAAGGGTTAGATATCATGCATGGACTTCCTTTGCTCGATGATTACTTCACCTGCAAATGTGCGATTTTTTCTTCTGTTATTTTCGCAGCAAGCGGACCTTTGAGGTTTAGGTTTACTTTGAAACGGTGCTCTTACCTTGATTAATTTCATCGTCCTTTTTTTTTTCTTCCTGTTTGGCATTTTCCACGGCCTTGTGAGATTAGAACTGACAAACCTGATGTTGACTAAAATCTAGAAATGATTTGAAATCACCAGACATTATGGCTTTGTTTGGTAAAAGGGTGATTTGACCTGAATTTTGTCTAATACTCCGCGTAAAAACTAACCATGAAACCATATTTAGTGATACTGAGTTGCTATTCTGATTTTAAAATTTTTGGATCTTCTCCTATTCGAAACTGAATTATGGAAGAAGTCCTATATTTTATATGGTTTGATTTGAATGCCGGTTTATATGTTTCAAGAAATGTATGATCATTTTAAGCTAATACTAAAGTGAAATGAATTCAATATGTAGGAGGAAACGAATTGTGGATGTCTAGTCATTTTTGAAATGAGTGGTTCAGTCCTTTAGTCCCTTTTGGAATCCCTAGGTCTTGCATATAGTGATATTTTGCATTTCTAAATCTTAATCAATACTCCGTATCTTAGGTGGTCTTTTTGAAGCGATGCAATATCATATCTAAAAGGGTGGGGATTTCAACAAGGCTTAGCTCAAATTATCAAATTAAGGGCTCATTTTCCTCATGATCCATTGAGAAGAATTAGTTAGACAATGCAGACAAATAGTCATGCTTAGCCAAATATCATATCTAAAAGGGTGATGATATTGTACATTTTTTTAGGTTCTGGAGTATGAACCAGATAAACCTGGTTTGGCCGTTGGTCCTACTATTACCGGGATTTCACTTGAGGAGTCTAGAGGTGGGCGCAGCTCAGGACTGTATTTTGATGAGAACTTGGAGAAAGGACTAAGAAGCGGTGATCCATCCTCAGTACTTTATTATGGGTTAAACTGTGATGCTGGTAATCCATAAAAGCCTGTTCTTCATTAACCATTTCATTTTTGTAATCGTCACTACAATTCTCAGTATCTGTTAATTGGGTGAATTTGATTATTGCCAGTAACTTTTGCTCAGTCATTGTTTAGCCTTTTCTATAGAGGAGCGAGCTATTTTAATTTATTTGTATAAGACTTGTAGTGAACTTCATTTTATTTACCCCTAATACATTGTGTTGCCTTCCAATTTATTGATGAAAGGCGGATTGCATTCGAGTGCTTTCAGGGAGGCTAAAGATGCATTTAAAGATGGAGTATGTACCTCTCTTTTCTCCGCTAATTGCTTAAACGTTACTTGGATATGTTCTTGCATTCAGTGATATTGTGTTATATATGCTTGTAATTTGTAAATCATCTATGGTGGATGTGTATGTTCACGTAGTCTATACGTTTTGTGATAGTCTATATCCCTTTGTTGAGAGGATATCTTTGTTGTCATCTTTGTGGCTGGGCCGGATCCTGGGAGGTGGACTAGAAATAAATCTTGTATGAAGCGTGAACAAGATTTTTTGTATAGTGCTGTGGAGTTGAGCTTTATTAAGTTCTTTGGCATCATTCTATATTAATGTCCTACAAAGCCAAGTCTTCCCTCTTGTAGAGCTAGATCCTGTGATTTTTTGTTGCTGTTTAGGTGTTTTCTTTCTTAATTATTTATTGCTAGTACTACTATTACATATATCTAACTTGTGCTTTTGTAGACCTTTATTAAGAATCCCTCTGAGGATGGAGCAGTTGATGATTTATTTTCAGCAATTGGCCTCTCAAATGCTTCTGAAGATTATTTTTGGGGTAAGAATCCGTGAACTTGTTGATCCAATTGGCGTCATTTATAACTTGATATTGCAGTATTAACTTAATTTTTCTCTGCAATTTCACGGGATGTAGATTATAACTTTACACGGAAGTTTCCCAATCTGGATTATCAATTCTATGAAGAGTCGGACTCATGGAACTCTAGTCTGGTTAGTCAATCTTCTGGGAGCAGTAGCAAAGCAGCTGGAGTAGCTGAACAGTCCAGTCAAATTATCGATGACCAGAATAACCAGCCTGAAAGCTTGATAACTGGCGAAGTAGATGGAAACTATATGACATCATTTGTGATGAATGGAGAAATGGGGTTGAATTCTTCCTCTTCTGATCTGCAAAACATCGCTGACATTAAAAATATCGCCGGCTTGGTGGATACTAGTGACTCATATCATTGTATTGAGGCGGGGTATTTTGCTACTTCTCATGATCATAACCATATGAGAGCATCATGCCCTTCTTTGTCTATGCAATGTTATGATGCTAGTCTTATGCATGAAGGTATGAAAGCAAGTGATCCCTCTTTGCAAGGTGGTTCTTTCAACATGTCTGCATACTCTTATGTTCTACAAGATTTCAGTGAAGTTAGCCCAGTGAACAATCGTGAATCCTATAATCGTAGTAATGAGAGGCATTTTTGTACCTCTCAAGATGTCAACATTCTTGGGCCTGGCTGCAATACTTTATCAATGAAATCATTGAAATGTAGTGATGCTAGTCTTGTGGATGAAAACTCAAAAGCAGATGATCCCTCTTTTCTATGCACTTTGATCAACAAGCCTGCATACTCCTGTAGGATACAAGACTTCAGTGAATTTAGCCCAGTGGACAGAAGTGAATCTTATAATCGTAGTAATGTGGGACATTTGGGTATCTCGCCCGATTTCAACCTTGTTTCGGTGCAATCTAGTGGTGATGATGCTAATCTCACTGATGAAAACTCTAAAGAAGATGATCCATCTTCCCAAGGTGTTTTGAAGAACCAGCCTGCATTGTCTTATGATCTACAAGGCTTTTCTGAAGTTAGCCCAATGAGCCCTAGTGAATCTTATCCTTGTAGTAATGAGGGATATTTCGGAGCATCTCATGATCTCAAACATCCGAGGCCTTCATCTACCTCTTTGTTTATGCAGTGTTGTGATGCTAATCCTGTGGAGGGTGATGCAGAAGCAGATGATCTCTCTCCCTCTTTTCAAGATGTTTTGATCAAGAAGCATGCATGCTCTGTTGATCCATTCGACATTGGCGATGTGAAAAGTATAGCCATCCCTGGGGAATCATGTGAATCTTATCATAGTAATCAGAGATGTTTTGGTACTACTGTTGAGCTCAACCATTTGGGGCCTTTAGGCAGAGATTTGTATGTGCAATGTTTTCATGGTAGTTCTGGGGACGCAGACACAAAAGCAGATAACAGAACCTCTTTGTCTTTGCAATGTTGTGACGCAAGTCCTGAGGATGAAGACATAAAAGCAGATGATTCCACTTGCGAAGGGGTTTCTATAAATAAGCCTGAAGACTCTTGTGATCTGCTGGACATTGGTCAAGTCATCATTGCCACAGGCCCAATGGAAACTAGCTATAATCATAGTAACAAAGGATATTGTGCTTCTGCTGATGATCTTAATCCTCTGGGGGCATCATTTGCCTCCATTTTTATGCAACATAGTGATGCTAGCCTTGATGATGAACACAAAGAAGAATATGATCCTTCTTTGCGAGATTTTTTGATCAGCAAGCATGCAGACTCATCTGATTCACAAGACATTTGTGAACATGGAAGTGTTGCAAGTCCTGTGGATACTGGTGAATCTCATCAGGATAGAGGTGAAGGATATGTTGGTACTTCTAGTAGTGATCCTGATCTTAATCCTTTAGGATTGTCACCTGACTCCATATTTGTGCGAGGGACTGACGTAAGCCCTATGGTTAAAGACACAATGGCGGAAGAAGACACAGAAGAAGATGATCCCACCTTGCTAAGTTTATTGATTGAAAAGCGTAGCAAGTGTAAAAAAGTTGGATCACCACATCTCCGACGGACGAAAATGCAGAAACCTATTTTGAGGTGCAGTAATGATTTACCCACCTTCAAAACTAGGTGTCCGAGAAGAAGAAAAGAAGAGTCTGCCAATTGTTCAAAGCATAAGCATGTTGAAGCTAAATCACAAAAACAAAACAAACGCCACCGAAAGAGAATTATGGATGCTGCGTTGGTTGCTCATAATGGAGTAACAAAGAGATCCAGTAAACAGGTACCATCGGTTTCTTTCTTTTGTTATACTCCGTACTTGAGCTTGATAGATATAGTTATTGGTCCCCTTTAGAATAGATTTGTTTTAGATCTTATCAATCTTTCTATTCTACTCTTGAAAACTTGGAGCTTGAGGCTCTTCTTGAATTTGAATGTTTTATCGCCTGGTGTGATGGATAGTAGGTGGGTATATTATTCAGATTGCGCTATTAGTTCAGCTAAAGTTATTAAATTGTTAAGGGAAATTTCGTTTTTCGATTTGGTGAAATGCAAACATTTCATATGTAGAGTTTGTTGTTCTGCATATAATAGTTGACAAGGGTTCTTTTGGCATACAATAACAACAACCACCACCCAGTGTATCCCACGCTAAAGTAGGGTCTGGGGGTCGAGATGTACACACTCTTTTCCCGAGTACTCGGGAGAGTGTTTGTGATAGACCCAAAGACAGGTGGAAAGGGCACTTAGTAATAAGGCATAATCAACACAAACCAAAGGCAAATAGGGACGCAAAACTAAGTATCCTGTGGGCAACTATGGAAACAAACAAACTAAGGTACACAAATAGAAAACACAATTAAACATTCTCTACCTAGATTCGCCGCCTCCAATAATTCTGACCTATAACCATATTTTCGATTAGTGACAAGAGTGTCAGGTCCTGGCGAATCACTTACAGTCAACACTATTTAGGTCTGCCTTTGCCTCTATTGAAATCTCCAAGGTCCAACCTCTCACACCTACGCAGAGGAGCCGTAGGAGGCCACCTCTGCAGATTCCTGAAGCCTAGACTCTCGCATATTCTCCCCAATGCTAGACATACCAACAATGAGCTGATTTTTATTTATTTTTTCATTTAATAAGGATCTGATAAGGTGCCTATTCTACATAAGCTATTTGCGTCAAATGGACCCAAAGTCAGAAAAGCCACATCAGTCTTACAAGATATGTAATAAGTGGAATGACAAATCGTTTCAAGATTTAAACCATCTAGCTGACCTGCAGATTGAAGTTTCTTCATCATCTTTTTGTGATGTGAATTGCAGTGGGGTCATTTGAAACACTGTGGTTGTCTCACTCAACCATTGATGATTTAGTATCTCCTATTCTGCAAGTAATGGCAGGTTTTTGTTTTTTATAGGGTGTCTCATGTAATGTATTTTTTAAATAATATATGCAGGACCTAGATTCTGATGATGAATATGATCCTTTTCATCCATGTTTGAAGATTAGAAGAGCAAGTAGGGAAAGTGATGGAAATAAAAATAACAACTTATGGACTTTATCGGAGGTGATCAAATTGGTTGATGGTATTTCTGAGTTCGGAGTTGGAAAATGGACTGCAATACAGAGGAGTTCTTTTGGATCACCTCCATACCGATCATCTCTTGATATTAGGGTAAATTTTTGTTCTTTCTTCTACTGGTTGGATCTGGCTCCCCCTGATTTGAATAAATTCTGTCATCTTCGTACTCCATAGAATTTAATATGTTACTAATGATCTGCAGGACAAATGGCGGAATCTCATTAAAACTAGTGGTTTGCGGTTAAAACATTTAAATAAGGTTATTTTCTTGCCTTTTTTTACGCGCATTTCTGAGTGAAACAAGGTCTTTATAAATATTAATACAAATATTTATAGCACTGTTATAACTTATGAAACTCATTACATCATGACCACTGCTTTATAGTCTTGTACAAGGATGTCTTTACTCAAAACCATCTCCCTTCTAGGTTCTCTCTCTGGGGTTAAAAAATGTAGATTCGGATTGTTTTCTGTTGCCTAATTACTCTTGGCATCTGAACTTGTATACAGGAAGAATTTAGTCCGAAGAAGGCCTCAATAGCATCGCTGAACTCCTTGTTGGGGATGATTTATAGGATTTTTTGTTCTCTTACTTGCATGTTACATCTTATGAAGTTCGTCATATGATGGCATTGCTTATATACTTCTATACACTCTATTTGCTTGCTACCTTTTCCCTCTTCTAGGATCTCTTTCTTCCATGGGGTTCTAAAGACCCAGATTGTTTTCTTTCCCTTGATTACTGTTGGCATCTGAACTTGTATACAGGAAGAATTTAGTCCAAAGAACGGGTCAATAGCATTGCCAAAGTCGTTGTTGGAGAGAATCTGTGAGCTGGACAGAGTGCAGCCGTATCTAAGATCTGGTGTAAAGCGGCGGTAAACCAGTAGTCAGGACTTACTCGACTCATCATCAGAGTAAAGTTGCTGTAAATCATCATTAGGGTCTTGCTGACCATGGATAGCAATACAAAAAGAGGGAAAGACAAGTGTAAGTAACATTTCGAGCTGAGAATACTTTTGTTTTAGTTTTTTTGGCCAAAAGTGGCAGGAGAGAACAGAAACCATAACTAGGAGAGATTTATCGTCCAATGACCCCGTTAATGCATTTATTATTCTTTGCACATGCTATCCAAACTCTTTTTTTTTTTTTTTTTTTTAGTTTTTGTAATTCAGGCTGCACGTTTAGCAAAATTTGTTCGAGCCTTGACATAAGTTGTGCCTCATTTGCCCGTCAATGCCTTGGTTCTTTTTGGATATGGTTGTGCAAATTGAGTTTAGTCATCTTTATTAACGTAAGACCTTATTTCAACAACAAATTTTCAGGCGGCGAGTTTTGTTGGGGTAGGCAAGGGATTAGGTGTTTTTATACCGGCATGGTTATAGTACTGTTTTATACATGCTAGTAGGGGTGGGCACAAATCCCGCAAATCCCGTCCCGATCCCGGTGGGATTTAGGACAAAATAGTGAATCCCGTCCCGATCTCGTCCCGCAAAAATTATGCGGGACGAAACGCGGGACGATCCCGGTGGGATCCCGCAAATCCCGTCCCGCACATTATAATAATAATAATAATAATAATAATAATAATAATAATAATAATCATCATCATCATCATAATCATAATAATAATAATAATATTATAGAATGATAATAATATATTATTAGTATTATTATTTTGAGAAAATATTATAATTATAATTATAATCATAATCTTACATTTATAATAATAATATTATTTGTTTATAATAATAATAATATTATTATTTGAGCAAATATTATTTATAATTATAATAATAATTTTCAATTTATAATAATAATTTATTATTATATTATTATTATTATATAATATTATAATATAATTTAATAATAATATTACTTTATAATAAAATTATTATTATTATTATATCCTATAATATTTTTTTCTTGAAAAGTATAATTATTTTATAATAATAACAATAAAAATAAGTAATATTATTATTAATTTTTAATTATAACGTGGCATTATTATTATTATTATTATACCCATTTAGAGCTACAAGAGGCAAATAGCTAAATACGGTATTATTCCCAACTATCAATCGATAATGAGACAGTATCCGGTGAATCTCGTCTCAATTCCTTTCCATCCCGATCTAGTAAGATAATGTAGCCAAATATGTTAACATTATAATTAATTATACAATCATTGTATGAATTAATAATAGTATTATAATATTAATATTAATATTAATAATAATATTATTATTATTGAATAATATAGTTGAGAATAATACCGTATTAAACATATTATACAAATTAATGAATTATGAAAATATTTTTCACTTTGCAAATTTATATAATATTTTATTCTTTTTATTTGCGGGACAAGGCCCGTCCCGTCCCGATCCCGTCCCGTCCAGACACCATCCCGTCTCGAAAAAAAAGTGTCAATCCCGTCCCGATCCCGTCCCATAAAAATTTCACGGGACGAGTCCCGTCCCGGCTCAATCCCGTCTCGTCCCGTCCCGTGCCCACCCCTACATGCTAGTAATGATACCGGTGAGGTGTTTGGGTAAATACCCAAACAACCAAAGCTGCGGCGATCCACCCATACTTCTGGATGGAAACATAATGTCATGGATATGGTTGGAAACATTCCTGTAGCTGGAGAGATGTAATACATTTGCAAATAAACTCTTTTTTTTTGGGTAAGATAAAGATAAACTTTTTATAGTGACTAGTCCGACTTCTTCACGGCCTCGTACCCTAGAAACCAACTATTGACCCTACTACTTAAGGGTTTTTTGGGAGGTTCATTTCCACTTACACAAAGCGGACTCGAACTTGAGAAATCCCTCTAGAATACCTTAATCAATGTCATTGTAAATGTCTTGGGTTTTTCAAATAATAAATTTCAAATAAATGAATTAAAATGGATTTTATTTGGATATTTCGAGACTGCCAGTTCAAGAAGTAGCGGGTATGCTATGTACACCTTTGTCCCACAAATGAGAGCCACATCATATTGCTTTCGATGATGTTGTCGCCAGTTGTACATATGCATTCCTCGAGTTTGGGCGCTGTATCATTTGACGGATTCTTAGAGGTGATCCTTCTATATGACCAGCAACGTATTCTTTATGCTATAATCAACCAAGCACCAAAGCCAACTATAAACTCATTTTTTCTACAGAAATCGTCTCTTGAATTGCATATTTTAATAGTAGATAAGCTCTTATTGATTAAAAGATACCAAGATCATGAAATTCACCTGACACTTGATGTCTTGAAGATCGCCACTAAGAGATGCACGAGGAGCTGCTTAAGTTGACGTTGTATGAATAGCTATTGAGTTTCTTTATTTCTCCATCAACCTTCTTTCTAAATCATGGTCTGGATAACTGAATTAACTAGTTTTGTGTAGTGTTGTTTATGAAATATGAATGGGTTGGGTTAGCTATGAACTGAGACGTTTCTAATAAGGGGAAAGAGTCCGGGGCTTTTGGTTTCAGTCGATTAGTGGGAGGAGGAAGTAGCTCAACCGATACTGACAGCGGAAGCATGCCCGGTGTCGATCGAGCAAGTCGATTGGGGTCATCCCATCATAATCTTTGATGTTCAACTCGATGAAAGGAGCGGTGGTGAGTAGCTCAACCACGCCTCTGAGTTAAAACATGATCCGAGTTTGAAAGGAGCGGTGTTTATATTGTTGTCCGCATCTTTTTTAGTGCATTTTCAGGTTGTTCTACTTGTTGAATTTGGTGTCCGCATTATTGTTGTCCCCATCGTTTTCGAGCTTTTCTATTGTGTCCGCGTCATTATTATCAGGCTTATCAGCAATAACTCCAATAACAATAATCGTGTCAGTAATAACCGTGTCACCAACTCCGGTGTCAGCAACTTTGCGTCAACAACGCGATGGACATTTAACTAATATGGATAGATTGGTGGACGAAATGCTAATAAAGACGGAAAATATCAACATTATAGTAAACCCTCTCCAATATATATACCCATCAATGTCTTTATTTTTGGAAATAATTGGAAGCTACTTTCCTTTGATTATAATTTACAGAAAAGGAGTGAAGGTCGGTCAGTCGGTGCATTTTGGTGAGAAGGTGGGTGACTCGCTTTTGTGATCATCTCACACGCAGTCAACCCAACAAGGCGAAGGGGAGTAGTACAGCCTGCTGCTCTCTTGCTTGCCTTGTACCTCTCTCATGGCGGTCGCTTCCCCACCCAGATCCGTCCCTCGCTCTCAAACCCTCAACTCCCCGCCTCACTCCGACGCCGCTTCCTTTTGTTCCTCCGCCGCTGATCACTCTGATGTCCTCCATCCTTCTCTCAGTCTTCCCACAGACGCCGATCTTCAGGTTTCCGTCTAATTTAGCTTGACCTTCTTCTTTTTTTTTTTTTTTTTTTTTTTCTGTTTCAATTACGGAAATTTTCGCTCCAGTTAGCGTCTTCCACTCTCTTAATTTTCAGTCGAGTAAAGTGTTTCTGTCTATTTCTTTTGTCAAATTGGTTATGAATCTTGGTTGTTGTAATGGTTCTTGTTTTGTTTCCCGATTGCAGTTGGCTTCAAGGACAGAAGAGTATCGCCAACTGTTCCGTCTTCCGGCCGAAGTTGTGAGTAGCTGCTTCTGATCTATTCATTCACTCTGTCATTGATTTGGATATCGCAACAGTTGGGGGTTGAGTTTGATCTTCGATTGTTCTTGATTCTTGGGAGTCTTTGTCTCTTTGATTGCATTTTAAATATGGATCTTATTAGTTACTAATTGGAAAAAATTAGCTTATTGATGCTATTTGTCAGGTCTTCAGTTGCTAATTTCTGAATTGGTTCTTAGCCAACTTGTGTTTCAATTCCGTTTGTTTGGCTAGGGTTTTCTCTAATCATTTATGCCTTATCTGAGTGTTTCTTGCATTGTCTCTTGCACTCTAAAAATGTGATCTGGGGCACCTCCATTTTTTCTTTTAATTGAATTTAATGGCAGCGACAATCACCTGATATAAAGTTCCTTTATGATGTCTTTCTTGCAGGCTCTTATTCAAGATTTTAATTGTGCATTGCAAGAAAGTATTCTTCTTCAGGTAACATCAGTCACTATTTCTTTTGTTGAAAATTTCTTCTTACTTTTAATAACTAAATTTTCAGTATCCTATCATCTATCAAACCTATTTAAGTTTTATTTCTAATTGACCTATCCCAACTCCTCTATTGTTGCAGGGTCATATGTACTTGTTTGATTCCTACATATGCTTTTACTCGAACATCTTTGGATTTGAGACTAAGGTTTGCCAATTAGCTTATGCTTATCTTTTTTTACGTAGTAATGCATAAGTAGCTTGGAGAATGACTTTAATGCTTATGATTTTAGCAAATATGAGCAATTGATCTTAAATGTCGCGTTTGAAGTTTCACTAGTGTAATTCTGGATTTGATGATAACAAAATCTATCTTTACGGATATTTAATGCTTATGGTTTTTGCAAATTTTACAAGTTGTGTTTGAAGTTTCACAAGTGTGATTCTGGATCTTCTGATAACAGAATCTATCCTTTGCAAATATTTGATGCTTATGATTTAGCAAATATGAGCAATTGATTTCACAAATTGTGTTTTATGCTTCACAATTGTAATTCTAGATCTGATGATAACAAAATAAATCTTTGCAAATATTTAGTCCTACAAACAACAACAACCCAGGATATCCCGCGTTAAAGCAGGGTTTGGGGGGTCGGGATGTACGCACCC
This sequence comes from Persicaria maculosa, assembly GCA_963922045.1. Taxonomy (NCBI): domain Eukaryota; kingdom Viridiplantae; phylum Streptophyta; class Magnoliopsida; order Caryophyllales; family Polygonaceae; genus Persicaria; species Persicaria maculosa. The sequence continues at coordinate 16,637,652 of OY998258.1, forward strand.
TTTTCCCGAACTAGTCGAGAGAGTCTTTCCGGTAGACCCAGAACAATAGGTCATAAGAAACACAAGGTACCATGTCACCTAGTAGGAAATGAGGCAAAAGAAAACAGATTGATTGATTGCTTGATTGCTTGATTGAGAGATAACCGATAGATAACATATAGAAAAAGAAGCAAATACGAAATGTCTCAACCCCATCCTTGGGGTTTTAAACATCATAAGCCCTAATGCATCTCCTCCCGTGGTCCCTATCCGAATTCATATCTTTCGAAAGGTTCAACGCATTGAGATCCTGTCGGATAACCTCCATCCGGCTCTTCTTCGCTCTACCTCTCCCTCTGCACATAGCTCCAAGCTCTCACACCTTCGAACAAGCACTGATATTTGCCTCCTACAAACGTGTCCAAACCAACGCAATTTGGACTTCCGCAATTTGTCTACGATACTCACAACTCCAACCTTGCTCCTAATGTCAACATTTCTGATTCTGTCCAGTCTCGTGTGCCCACTCATCCATTTCAACATTCTCATCTCAGCCACTACCAACTTCGGTTCTTGAGCTTTAGTAATAGGCCAACACTCCGAGCCATACAATAAGGTCGGTCTCACAACCGCCTTGTAGAATTTCCCTTTCAGCTTAGCCGGAACTTTCATGTCACAAAGAACTGAAGCCTCAGGGACCCTTGTCGATACCCCCATCGCATTGAATGTACGAGCCAAGGTACTTGAAATGTTCTTTCCTTGGGACAAGATCCTCCCCCAATCGAACTGAAGCCTCAGGGACTCTGGCCTCTCCAAAACTGAACTGAACATACTCGGTCTTGGTCCTACTTATCTGAAACCCTTAGCCTCCAACACTTCTCTCCAATTTTCTAGCCTGCGAGCCAAACCCGAACTAGAGTTGTCCACTAGAACAATATTTAGTCCTACTAATAAGGACTATAAGATAGGTAATATACTCATATGTATAGTGGTAAGCTACCATGGATATTATTTAAATTTCCCTCTTTGATGATATCTGTGTTATTGCATGGCACCGATTTTGTTATTTAAATCCCTCCCCAGTAAGCTACCATGTATGTTATTTAAATCTCCCTCTTCGATGATACTGTTGTTGCATGACACCAATTTTATGTGGGAATGTCCCTCCCCTTCCTCAGGGGAAGAAAGCCAAATAAGAATACATTGTGCTTAACGTTATAAGTCATCTGTTTTGTGGCAAAGAATGTGATAGAAAATAATCCATTCAGTAATGGCATTCAGCATTCTGCTTTACTGATATGTCTGTCGCCTTTCCAGAAAATAATCCCAATCAATGAAGTCACAGCAATCCGAAGAGCAAAGACAGCTGGGCTATTTCCAAATGCCATAGAAATTGTGGCTTCTGGGAAGAAGGTAAAGAGATGGCCTGAAATATTTATTGCTTATAAACTGCTGAATGGAGATCCGTAAACCTTGGCCTAGTTTTTAAGTGCAAAGTTGCATTGTTTTTGGCAGCATTTCTTTGCTTCATTTTTGTCACGTGATGAAGCTTTTAATCTCATTGAAGATGGATGGAAAAAGCATTCTAATGATGCCAGAGGAATCAATGATCAGGTTTTTTTTTAAGTTCAAACTTGCTATTGTTATGAATTAAGGGAATTTTGACTGCATGAATTTGCCAATTTGCTATATGAACTATGGTTTCTATGTGGATATTGAGATATTCTATTAATGAAACTTATCAGCAGTGGTGACACTTTAAAGTTGTCATCAATAATTAAAGCTCACCTTTCATTGGTCAGTGCCAGAGGAATCATTGATCAGTTTTTTTTTCTTTCAAACTTGCTATTGTTATGAATTACAAGGATTTGGACCTACATAAGTTTGCCAATTAGCTATATGATCTATGATTTCGATGTGGATGTCCTGCTAATGAATCTTATCATCAGTGATGGCACTTAAAAGTTGTTATCAGTAATTAATGGCTCACCCTTCACTGAACAGGAATGTGTCAAGAGGGGTGACACAGCCCCAAAAGGTTCACCCTTACTCGCAACGTCACATGTAGTGACCCATTACTAAATGTGTCAAGAGGGGGGGACACAGCCCCCCAAAGAGTTTTGGGATTTGATGTTCTGTTCTTTTGCCCTAGATTTATTTCTGTCTACTTCCTGCTTCGATTATGATTCTGTTTCCCTCCTGAGAGTCATGCTTTATTGTCATTCTTGTATCCTATTGTTATGAATTAAGGGAATTTTGCGGGATATACTGGGTTGTTGTTGTTGTTGTAGTATCTTTCAACCATGTAAATATGTGAGATATTATATTTTAGTATGCTGTATGTTATGTGCTAAAATTCGGGGTTTTTTTGGCTTCCCTTCCCTTGAGATTGACACTTTGCTTCTTTGTGCCAAATTTAGGATTCCATATCTGAGGCCGGCAGCCAATCAAATGGAGCTATTTTAACTGAAATTTCAAGAAGTTCTGAAATGCAACTCAATGCTTCAGACCTTGGGGGAAGGTAAATTATTATATATCTCTATTTTTTTCATGATTTAAATTAACTTGATTACATCCTGTAAGTACATGCTTTTGTATCAGGGAGATAGATTTGCCTATTGTAGACGATAGGCAGCTTCTTCAAAATAAAGCGGATGATAATATGGGCCCAAGTACATCAGATGATCAAGGTGTTGCAGACAAGGATGGTAAACTAGTTACTGATGGAGAGTCATCAATCCCAGGAAGCTCTAATAACTGGGGAGAAGAAATTTTGAATGATCCAGAAAGTAAATCCAGTATAATCTAATTCTTTAATAATCTTATTATCCATCCATCCCTTTTCTTTCTTTGCCTTCTTTTACCTTTCATTTTGATTGGTTAGGAATCTTTGGACTTTGTTTTAGTTTTACATTGCTCATATTGATATATCTTTATGGAGCATGACTTTCTCATGGTTTTGGTTTTATTGCTTCTACTTAAAGAGGAAATGAAGCCTAGGAAACTAGTCAGGGAAAATAAATGAGGCTATAGAAGCAGAAAGGTGATGAACTGTGGTTCATATGCACTCCAATTGGGAATTATTATTGGTGGAGCGATATTTGAGAGAAGTCGTGCTCTTAAATTTTATAATTCGTTCAATTTGTTGCATCGCCTCAGTAATTTGTCCAGTGATTGGTCAAGGGCAATATAGGACCATCCATGAGATGGGTGCATAGTAAGCTTCAGATAGCTTTGGAAATATACCGAACTTATGTAAGGTAGAAAAGTGATATATGGAACCACACCCCAAAAATTAGATCATGTCATTAGAGATCCTATAAGGTTGAGGTTGGCAACGGCAAGGTCCATTGGGATTCCAAGTCCTATACATGTACTTGTCCTGCAACATAAATTTGGAAAATATGAGCTAAACTACAAACTGGCAGGCAGCATCTTTTACCTGTTCTGATTGCTTTGCTTGCTGCAAAACCAAAAATATGAAGTTGTAACTAGACTGAAGTAGCTTTCTCAATATTGTTGTTTTCTTGAAGAAGGTATTCCTTGCATTTAGGATCCCTAGGAACAGCCTATCTTAGTGCATGAAAGCATATAAATTTGTCCCCCACCCCCCTTCAAATCAAAGAATGACCAGGCTTTTATATGGATATTTGGTTGTGTTTGAGAATAGGTCATTATTCATTATAATGTGCTGATTATTCTTTACAAGGATTGGCTATTGTTTTAATATTTTGAATATGTGATTTCAGTAAAATGTTTAGCGTTTAGAAACTCAGAATATTTACTTTTGCATCTTACATTCTTCTCTTGTTGAATGTTTTGTTGTACACTTTATTAAGCAGTACCTGAATATTACACAAAGGTTGCAGAGTCCAAATTCCCGGTACAGATATTCCCTTCCCAGTTCTTGTTCTGAAGTTCTGTTTTAGTTGCATTCTGCTTATCTAACCAAAAAAAAAGTTACAATTTTCTAATGTACTCATCGTTTAGTGTACATATGTAACATTCTAACCATTTTTTTTTGTTTCGGTTTTGATGTGCTATCCAACAGATAAAAGTAGAGGAGTTCTTCAATCTATTCATCTCTGATGATGCACTTGGTTTTATCGAATCTTTCCGTAAAAGATGTGGAGATAAAGGTTTCTGACTTAGATACTGTTCAATTTAGCATACCTCTTGTACTGCACCCCTTTTTTTTCGCAAATTTTTTCCAGCATTGACAGATTCTTTGTTCTTTTTCAATGTGCTAAGTGCTTAATGCATCATTCTTATCAATGTATAAAAGTTGGCTTTTAGGTATGCTTAGCAACATATTATAGTTTATAAGGAGTCCATATCAGCATATTACTATGTTAATATGTGGCCTTATCAACTTTCTCAACACCATTTGCATTATCTGGGTTTTTACCAAACACACCCTACAAAATGATGAAAGCTGGAACTGATCTGTTTTATAGATAATATGTTTAGGGATCAAGTGATTCTACTTGGATGATTTTGCCTGTTTGCTTAATGGAATGCTGATGCTTTATTTATTTGTTTGTTTGCTGCTCAGATTATAAGTCCACCAAATGGCATCCTCATGAAACACTAGGTCGCGCGCGTGAGGTGTCGTTTCAACATCCTATAAAATTATATTTTGGTATGTCATATGGGACCTTACTAGTGCTGCGTATTTTGTTATGTAGCTTCCAGCTGAAAACCAATTATATTTGTTGCTAAATAGGTGCAAAATGTGGTGGCTGCAAGGAGCTTCAATCTTACAGAGTTTACAGAAACAGGTAGACAGAGTAAAGTCCCATCCTTCACTCATATTGTTGCTAAATAGGTGCAAAATGTGGCGGCTCTATTGTTTGCTTTAATTTATACTTGCCAACTTCATTCATATTATTTTACACGATTTATCTTTCTCTTGTCAGCCACTTAGTTATCAAGATTTCACAGGAAGTCAGTGATGTTCCATATGCTGATTATTTCCATGTAGAGGTAAGTTCTTGCTCAAGCCTGCTAATGAATTTATGTGCTTGTTTTCCCACAGAAGTTTAATCAGTAATTGGAAAGTGCTCTTATATTTCTGTCTGTAATTCTATTAAATATAAGTAACCATTTATAATTTGGATGTTACATTGTTGTATTTCCTGGAAGCTTTCAAATCTGTAAGCAGTCTCAGTCTTGACCCTGTTAACCAGGAGAAGAGCCTTTAAACCACGACTCAACCAATGCTAATTCTTTTTGTCCTGTCATATCCACATTTGAATGTAATGTCAGGGACTGTGGGATGTTCAGAGGGATGACAGTCAAATAAATGGTGGTTGCATTTTACGCGTTTATGTCAATGTTGCTTTTTCCAAGAGAACTGTATGGAGAAGTAAGCTTCTTATCCCAATATGTTGCTCCATTAAAAAGCTCTTTAGTTCTCTCTTTCATCGCTTGCTAAAAAATGAGTAATTCAGGGCTTCTTCAGCTGTTCGGCTGTCTACTCTATCTTGTTTTTTTTCCCTCGAAATAACATAAAATAAAACAAAATGTTTCCAAGTGACTCCATTTTAGTGCTCACATCAACAACTTCAGTCTTCAGATGAGATAATTCATCTGCTCTCTATGATCATATGGCTGCAACTGCCGATTTTTCTTTTTAATAATTTTAGAAATATGAAATCGCAATAATATTTTTCTTTCTCTGTCTGTCAACCTTGCATTGGCACTGGCTTAGCCTCATCTATTGTAGATGTAATAAATGGTGATGATTTTTAAATCATTTTTTCGAAAATAAAAATTCCATTCATCGCTTTTTCCCCTCTACATATGTTGTATTGATTTGTATTTCTCTGAAATTTGTTGTGCTTGTTGCATGTGGCTGCTTTTGACAGGTAAGATAGAACAATCAACAATGGAGGAATGTCGTGAAGCTTATGGCACTTGGATTGAACTAGTACTTCCTCTCTTAATTTTCTAATTTAGCATTAGTTTGGTTTGATAATTACTTACTAATGTATGAGATGAATCGTTTCCAGGCCCATGAGGTACTGAAGCAGAAAAACCTTGAAAAATCAGGTAATAATTCAATTTTCAGTAATAGTATACTTATTTGACGATTAAATGAGTGTCATCAATGCTAAAGTAGTGGAAACATGGATGATGAGTTCACTTTGATGTTGATTTAAGTTTTCCTGTTACACACAATATGTTGGATTCACCATCACATAATCCTGCATGTGATTGATGTAGAAAGCACGATGGAAGCCGGCAATGTGCAGTCTCCTATTAGAAGCTCCGAAAGGGTTTTAGAACCTCCACATAGGGAGCATGAAGAAGGCAGGTTTACAGATGCATCTCCTGATCTCCAGGGTTTTCAACAGCAAACCCAATTTTCCTTCCCCAGCAACTTGATTGATATTACTGCAATTGCTTCATCAGTGGGAGCATTAACAACAAATTTCTGTTCATTTCTAAAGAGTCAAGTAGACCGCAAAAAATTATTAATTATTCTTTTTGCAACGATCCTTGTTCTGATGCAGGTATGACATTTTTTCCTTATGTTCTGTTACCCTGTAGAATGATGCCGAGTTTACAAATTTTGTAGTACATTATTGTCCACTGGTGGACCTGCGGAAAATTTAGTATAGAAAGGAATAAAGGCGAAGTAGGATATAGAGCTGGTTGGTTCCCATCTTCTGAGATAAAAGCCTAATATGAATGTTGTTTAACTTGTTGCAGCTCAGCATAGTAATTCTCTTGAGCAGGCCTCAACAGATTTACGTCATTCCTCAAGCAAACCCTGCAAATGTAGGGGGCCCGTGGGACCATCCAAGAGGAGCAGAGTCCATGGCTTGGCTGGGAAAGCGTATTCACCTGCTCAAGGATGAGATGTTGATGGTGGAGGCTCAAATCGAGAGAATGAGACATGAACACATACTGCTAAAAGCACAACTGAAGGAACTTGAGAATATACATGATAAGCAGAGATGATAAAGGTATGTACTATACACACATATATATATATAGATTTCCTTTATTGCCCTACCGAAAATCTATGCTTCTCTTTTGGGGCTTGAGGTTGTACCAGATGCACATAAATGAGGAGCATAAGATATGTTTGAAGTTAAGATTCCATAAACGAATAGTGTTCTTTGTGCCTAGCTGATGTAGAAGTAAACTTGTGCAGATCTGAGCTATTGTTTAGTATTAAATCTTGAATTCACCCAAGTTTTTTTTTCTAGTGACATTACATCAATTTATGTTTGTTTCAGCTCCCAGGATGAAATTGTTTTTTGATATCATTTCGCTGATTTAATTTTTTTTATTTTGAAAGTAATGATTCGAGATCAGATATACCTAAATCTCGATGGCCGACAAGTTGGTAGACGGTAAACCGTAACAAACATACAATTAGAACATAGAAAAGGTGCAATACAAACGTGTCCGTAAAAATCTTCTTAGATTTAAAAACAAATCTATGGGCTTTTAAGTTAAACTACATGTGAACCTTCTTAGATTAAAAAAAAAAAACTCCCTCTAATACAAAAAGGGTGATTTTGCTAGAGAGGTTTTTTGAATGTTTAATGAGGTACTTAGATCCCAAACTAATTTAATTAGTTTTGCCCTAGACCCCATCCAAATAGAGTGGAATAGTCAATGGTCAACTGTGACTATTGACTTGACCGGTCAACGTTGACCAACGCAATTAGATTTTTTTTAAATACTGTTTTGATGCCATTTTATTTTTATTATATTTTATTTTCAATTTGATGCCACTTTTCTAATGAAATGATTAGATGACACTTTTTTAATGCCACTTTTTTTTAAAATTGATGACATTTTTTGTTTACTGTAATGTCACGTTGACCATTGATGCTATTTTTTTTACTGGTAACAACCGAAGCCACTTTTTTATGTCAATTTTTGGATGATATTTTTTTACCGTGATGTCATATTTTTGATGATATTTTTTCAAAGTAGTATTTTGATATATTTATTCCTTTAATGTGATACAACTTTTTCAAAAATGGTGTTTTGATGTCATTTTTATAATGTAATTATTTGATGCCACTTTTTTAATCAAATTGATTGATGCCACGTGTTTTTAATTTAATCAATTGTATATCGATTTATTTTCATCGATTATACTTTCATTCATTGATGACACGTTTGTGATTACACTTCATTTATGCAATCACTTGTGGTGACATTTGTTATTACGCTTCATTAATCACAATTGTTTATGGTGACAATTTTATATAATTGATGACATAAGATCTTAAAACGTGGAATCAAAATATTGTCACCTTATTGCACATATATTTCAAATTCGTGTTTTGATGATACCTTTCTAATATAATTATTTGATGCCACTTTTTTTATCAAATCGTTTGATACCACTTTTTAAATTTAATTAATTGTGTATCGATATATTTCTCTCTGTTTCTCCTATTTGAAGGTTTGCATAATTTTTGGTAGTCATATTTGAAGGCTTGTGAGCCAAATTTGGCCTCCACTTCACGTACTCATGAGATTAATGACAGTAAGAGTTATATAATAATATGACAGTAAAACAACAAAGCCTATGACACGATCAAAACTTGCTTCATCGTCTGCAAATATGGCAACCTTGAATACGTAAATAAAGAGCGGCCATTCCAGGGTTCGAATCGTGGACCTATGAGTACTACCCACAAGTCCTTTCCGGTGAGCCATTCCGGAATGGTCACAAATATGGCAACCTATTACATGTTGATGACACAAACCAAATCACACATAGATAGGCACCTATTACATGCTGATGCTCCATGGCTGCAAATATGGCAACCTCTTGCTGGGTGATGCCTGAGATTTGAAGTGGACAAATCCACAAATGAATGCAACCACCTAATACAGGAACAGAGTTTGGGACTCAAGTCATCTTCATTTTGAATACAAATTTGACAAGTACTAACTTAATAAGCTTAGTTTCAATGTTTATTTGTCATGAAGTTAACTTAATAAGCTTACTAAAACTACATCAAAGAAAAATGTCCCACATGATGCTTATGTCAAAAAGATAAAGATATTGTATCATCTGTTGACAATTTATCTAAAACATAAACAGTAACACTTCCCTCACATCACCAATCTTTAAGAATCATTCCTAGACAGCCAAGATTAACTAATCAACTAAAGTCGGTACCTCTACTAGATATTTTGACAAACACTTGCACTATGAATTTCCAAAAATCTACACGAATTTCCACTCTTCAAACTACTTCAAATTATCACTTTAGTTTCCAAATCACAAAATTTCTTATATAGATTGACAACAGCCGAAGGAATCCCATTTATGAGAGGATATGAAAACTCACAGTGAGTGCGATATTGAATCGGTTGCAAAAAAATTTCAGCCCTCGAGCTACAGGACACTAAAAATAGTTGTCATCTCATAGGAGAAAGCCAACTTCCATTTCAGCACGAATGGCAGCAAGGGAAAAGCTCATCTTGAACCCAAAGAAGCTGGCCAAACACAGAATACTTCAGATCTGTTCGGCAGGCAGGATAAAAAAAGCAACATACTAGCCTAGATGATGTCCAGGTTCCTGTACTCCCCATCATAGGGATGGCAAACCTTGGGAAAACAACTCTTGCTCAATTCAGCTACAAAGATGAAAGAGTAAAGGGTCATTTTACAAATCCGTTTCATCATTCTACAGTAAAGAATCACCTCTACAGTAAAGAATCAAGATTCCAAATGAAAACTACATTATCAGGACATAATCTAAAAGCTTATAATTCAAAAACAAGTACCAGCATCTCACAAATCCTTCCTCATCCGATACGGGAGTATGCGAATTCTTAATCGTCTGAAGTGAAAACATGGTAGATGAAATGGCATCAGCTATACCCATATGTAAACAAGATGCCAAGTTAGTCCAATGTAGAATAGAAAACAAAAAAGATTCAACTTTTCCCCATCTGTAAATAAGTACCAGCATCTCTCAAAAGCCGGAGACCGATGACAGTGGCGTTGAAAGAGCGGACTCCACAACAAACCAACCCAGAGGAGGAAAGAGGAGGAGATGGGCCGGAGGGGAGTGAACCACGAAGGAACGCACAGACGAACCCCGAGAAAAAACACTACCCCGGACGGAAAAATGAGGGATTTACCCACAAATTAGGCAAAGAAATTGGAGATTCAGGGAGAAGAACCCAGTATCGACAAAAGCCCCAACCCAATTAGCGAATTTGATCCCAATCCAAGCGTGACGACTCAGATTAGGGTTTCCCCGAACATGTAAAACACAGGAGAGGGGAGGCGACACCACGGCGACCCGAGACAGACAGAGATAGCTCGAGGCGGTCGGAGACTGACAACTGTGGCTTAAGGAGCACCTGAGAACGACCGTGATTGATGGAGAGATCGAAGAATCGAGATGGGAGAACGAAGAGGAAGAAGAAAGGAGCACCTGAGAACGAGTGAAATGAGAGAGGATGGAGGAACCGAGGAAGGGTCGGGAAAGCGAAAAAACAATTAAAAAGGTCTACGCATGCTAAAAAAACATTTAATGGGCCTATCTACTTAACTAAAGATGCTTAAAGGTCCATTTCAGCAAATTCCCTCATACAAAAAAGACACTATTATTTGATATGTTTTTTTTAAATGATAAAAATTATATAAAATAGGGAAAATGGCAGAAAACCACCCCTTAAATATGGCTCTTTGCAAAAAACCACCCCTTAAAATTGAAATTGCAGAAAACCACCCCTTAAACCTATTTTGTCTGTAAATCGCCACCCACAACTTTTTTTTTTCCGTTAGCTTGTCGTTAAAAACGGTGAAAAGTCATTTTTACCCCTCCCTTTTAATGTTATTTTAATGAGAGAAAAATGTATGAATTGACATAAATTAATAAAATCTATTTATCCATCCCTTTTAATGTTATTTTAATAGAATAGCATACCTTTTTCTCTCATTAAACAGGATGGATAAATAGATTTTATTAATTTATTTCAATTCATACATTTTTCTCTCATTAAAATAACATTAAAAGGGAGGGGTAAAAATGACTTTTCACCATTTTTAATAGCAAGCAAACGGAAAAAAGGTTGTGGGTGGCGATTCACAGACAAAATGGGTTTAAGGGGTGGTTTTTTGCAATTTCAATTTTAAGGGGTGGTTTTCTACAAAGAGCCATATTTAAGGGGTGGTTTCCTGCCATTTTCCCTATAAAATATTACTTCTTTCTTTTAAAAATCTTATACTAGGTTCTTAGTGTTATTAATTATGAGATTTTTTTAAACAAAATAATATTTTAGTATTTTTTCTATTAAAAAAAATGTTCTTTAAGTAAAAGGGGGAATAACAATATATATATATACAAAAATTAAAACTCCCTGGCTTTTTGCTTATTTTTATTTTTATGACGTGGATATTATGTGGTTATCGATTAATTCTTTACAGACCCGAGCACTAGCTGCAAAACACTCGAATCGAAAAAGTCAAACGACAAGTTATTAAACAAACTCACCTAAACCATTGAAGGTTTGAGCATCCGTATTCTCAGAACTTGTAAGATGTAGGATTTGAACCTTGACCTTTAGTAAGTGTTACTTCTCCCTCTTCATCTAGTGTTGAATAGTTATCGTGGTTGGTAGGTGTTGTGGTGCTCATGAATGAATTCCAATTCAAGCAATCCAGTATTTCTATGAATAGGGATGATAATGGGTCGGATGGTGGATGGATGACCTATTTCTGTCACCTGAACCACCATCCAAAAACCATCACCCCATCCAACCCATCACCTGCTTCTAGTTTCATTCACCCCATCTACCCATTATCCAACGGTTAATCAGGTGAACCACATCCCATCAAATTCAACCAATTTTTTTTTTTAAAAAAAATCAGTGCAATGATTAGCGTTTCAACAAGTAAACTACTAACAACATCAAATTAATTTAATCATATCAAATAAACAAGATGCATCATAAACGAGATCAAATTAAACAAACGGGGTTATTTACTATACTATAAAAGTAAATGTAAAACGATATCATTTAATATATTAAACGAGATTATATATATGAATATTATCGGTGGAAAATACTTTCACCTATTTTATTGGGTCGGGTAAAATGGATATTCATTGGGTGCGGGTCAGATTGTCACTCTTACCTTTGAATGATTTTCTCACTCAAATCCTCCAAACTTTTTTGTAATTGGCCACAAATCCAACTCATATGACTCCAATTTTAAATGATAGTGACATCAAGGCCTATGCAAAAATGCCTCTACAAACCATTGACCAAGTAAATTCGCTATAGTTCACATCGTTTGTTGGTTGTTAACTCGTGATCACGACTCTTTCATTACCAAATCGATCAAACCGATCGAAGATGAAGCTTCCCAAATGCATTCTTTATTCATAACCTACCCACTCCCAAATCATTTGCACTACATGTCTTACAAAACAATGTCAACATGATCTGTTCTCTTAGTTTCGAGAACAACCCCATCACATTGTTTTGACCTTCTTGAATTCGTTAAAAGAATAGCTTGTTGATCATCGAATCTACTCACAAGTTCGAATCCCCTCTCTCATTGTAGATAAATATATAAATATATAAATGTATAGCTAACTAACTTTTGGTTCATGACGCATGTTTCTCTAACACCATTGACATTTCGAATTATAATTAACTTCATTTATAAATAAAACCTGTAAAGTTGGAAGAATCAAGTGCACAACTATGAATTAAATTTTAAATGTGATCAAGTAAGTAGTAGGTATATATTAACTTCAGATCTTAGCTGTCTTGTTCATGGCTAATTGGCTATGATTAATTGCTTCCACATCTCTATATATTACATTGTATTATATGAAGAGTCAACACCTTCATCCTTCCATCCTTCCTTCCCCATTATCTCCATTGGAGAGAGCCCAAGGCATACTTGTTCGGCCGGTAGCCATGGCAACAACCATTGCAGCTCCCATTCTCGTCTTTCTCGTGGTTGCTCCAATGGCGGCCTTTGCAGCAACGTTTCAAGTGGACTGGTCACTCACTGCAGATTACTCTTCCTGGCCTTCCAAGGCTGTCAATGTGGGCGACGAAATCGGTGAGTTTACATCCGACGACACTATTTGATTGTTATAATACATATATCTTGGATGGCATTAATCCTTCAGGTGACCTTTTTCTGGCAACCAGTGTTCACCTATGGGCCGTCAAGCCATAGCGTGTTGGTTGTGAGCAAGACCGAATACGCTAATTGCGACACGAGCAACCCTAGCTTCTCCGATGCCTCCGGAAGCACCACATACAAGCTGAAACAGGCGGGAGCAGTTTACTTCATCTGCGGCATTCCCGGCCACTGCCCAGCGATGCAGCTTCAGCTCAACGTCAAGGCTTCTTCGGGCAGTGGCTCGTCCCCAACACCACCATCCACCCCTGGCAGCCCACCGAGCCCAAGCAGCTCGTCGCCCACACCTCCATCCGCCCTTGCCAGCCCACCGAGCTCAAACACTACTCCTCCAACATACACTGCAGACTCTCCGGCCACAAACAGCTCAAGCTCACCACCCCCACCGTCTCCGGCGACCTCCTCTGAGAAGAATGGGGCAGCATGTAGTGGCTTGAACTCGTTGGCCTTCGGGTTCTTGCTTGTTTTTGGGACCTTGTTCTTGAGCTAGGCAAGAGGCAGTGCTGTTCCATCCTCATTTACTCCAAAAAAGAGATTTAGGGTTTCTAACAAAGAGATTTGATCCTTTTGCTTGTTCTGCTTCACGATGGCTTTGTGAATTCACCGGATTTGTCCTTTTTCCCTACAGGATCGATATTTGATATATGTTTGTTTCTCCTTGAATCAGTCAATGTGCTAGTGGTTATAGATGAAATTAATCCCTCACTATATATCGAGTATATGTTATTAGCAAGATCCTTAAAACAATAATAATACAACACCAAATGGCGGAGTGTCCGATTGAGTATGTATGTGATTTAGGGTTTTTTAAGGCTTTCGATACCTATATTTTTGTGCCCTTCCGATCCATAGCTCCCGTGCTATACAATTTCGTTGGATGTACCCTACATAGAGGTTTCGACTTTCTTTTAATAATTATATTTGACAACAAGAAGGCCCCAAAACATCACTAGCTAAATGGTATTTGATGGAAGAATGTATGATTTTTTTTGGGCTCAATATTTGAGAGATGAGGATAAAGACATGCCTCGAACATGCAAGCATGTCCCATTCTTGAGTAAGCAGCTCGAGAGATGTTCATACCAAGCTCTAGGGGTCTGCTGCAGTCCATAGAGAGGTTTCTTCCGGATGAAGACAACATCAGATTTTTTCTTATCCTCGAAGTTAGGAGGTTAAGCCATGTACACTTCTTCCTTTAAGTATCCATTCAAGAAGACAGTCTAATTTGGCTAAACTAATTTAAATCTAAACCACTTATTTAGAATTGAGTGGATAAGATTGAAGTAACTTTACATGAAGTTATTTGACCAACTTCATGGGATCTAAAGTGATCTAATTAATATAGCTTGAACCCTTTTTGAGCAACATACGCTATGAGGAGGCGAATGGACTAGAGACGGGATATTGGGGCAAAGGTCTCGTTGTAGTCAATACCCTCCTGCTGGTTGTAACCTTTCACTACCAATTGAACCTTGTTTCTTGTGATCTCTCCTTTATTATCCTTCATGTTTCAGAAGACCCACTTAGTGCCTATCACTACTCTTCCCTTGGGTCGTGGAATGAGACACCAAACCTTGTTCCTCTTGAATTTATAAAGCTCTTATAATTACATGGCCACGATCCAATCCAAGTCCCCTAGGGCCTCTTTCATACTCTTAGGCTCATTAATGGAGATGAATGTGTTTAAAGCAAAGAAGGTTGGACTTGGACAATCACTATCTAAGTCATTCCCAACATTTTAAGAACTAGTTCCAATTCCTTGTAGGAAAAAGAAGGATCGAGTTTGTATAGGTAAACTGATGTCCCCTTGAATGTTCTCAATGGGGCGAGAGCTTTTCTACTAGTAGTAGCAAACCTCAAGTTCTAAGGCACTAAAGAGTGGGGTCTTGGAACAAACCCTTCACTTAGACCCATAGGGGGTGGAGTAGATGCTTGGATGCTTTGAGTCACTTGCCCTTGTCGGCCATCCGATGAGTCTTCTTTATCTCCAAACCTTCTATTATGTTGTCAATCCTTGTAATTTGTTTGTAACAAAACATTGGTTTATTTGGTTATTATGATGCACAAGTGTCTAGGCTAGGAGAACCCCTACTTGACCACACACCAACCTAGTCATGCTATGGTCAAGAAAAGCTCATTGGTCCCATGGTCTAACCATGTGTGGCACAAATGGCTAGCTTGACTCACTAGGTGTGGCTATTGGATGGGTATGTGTGTCTATGTGAGGTTGTTGGTAGCTTTGGTTACTTATTTCTGAGTTGTGCCTCACAGAGTTTTGGGCCTATTCACTTGGCCCAATCTTCCAGCCCAGCTCACAGCTTGTGACCGTTGTTAGCTCGCCTTTATATGCTTGCTTCTGAAACCCTAGAGGAACTGTAGCATCCTCACTCTCTCCCAGGTAAGCCAAGGGGTCTAGGGTTTGGGAGAACAACTAGGGTTTCTAGCTCGAGAGTGTTCTGACGGCGGCGATTTCTTCAAGGGAGCTCGTCCTGGTTGGGTGCTACCTGAGTTCATGCTTACACAAGGAAGAAGAAGGCTTTGGAGGAGGGTTTCAGTGTTGAGAAATCTCACCTTGAGAAATCTCTCTGAGATTTCTCGGTGTCCTCGACGGACAATCTCTAACCCTATTCTCTTCTTATCTTCATTGTTTGTGTTGCTCGTGAAATTGCTAGTCTAGATCTTGTGCATCTGATTCCATTGTAACCTGTTTTGAACTTGGATTCTTAGTGAAATTGGGTGAGCCTCCCCTCCTGAGGTTCCGCGGATGTAGGGTAACCGAACCGCGTAAACAAAGGTTGTGTGTCTTTTCGTTTATTCGTTTTCGTTATCTAGTTGATCGAATGTAGAGCGAGACAACCCTAAATTACAAACAATTGGTATCAGAGCCTCGCTTCTTCATATTCGTAGTGTTGAATCTATGCATTATGTAAAGTCTTCCGCTGGATTTAGGGTTTCTGGTTCTTCGCTCTTTCGTTCTATCTTATTTGTGTGTTTCTTCTTGCTTTGATAAATACCTGAAAAACCCAAAAACATACCTTTGTTTGCTTGTGTGGTTACCTGCTGATTGTGATCTAGCCTTACTCTTGTTTATCCTCTTTATTAAGTTATGTGCTAACTTATATTTGGTGTTTCAATGGCAGAGAACATTGTGAGGATGAAACCCTTTGATGGGTCAACTGACTTTGCCATGTGGCAAGTCAAAATGAAGGCTATTATGATCAAGGAGAAGTGTTGGAGGGATGTCACTGGAGTCCATCCAGAAGGCACTTCTGACTCATCCAAACAAGAGCTGGATGAGCAGGCTCATTCAGAAATCATGATCAGGTTGTCTGACGACGTGGCTCGCCAGGTTGTAAGTAAAACCTCTGCTAAATCTCTATGGGATGATCTTGAGGCTTTGTATCTAACAAAATCTCTACCTAAGAAGATTTCACTGCTAAGTATAGGTTATTTACATTCAAAATGGATACCAACCTGTCTCTGAATGAAAATCTGGATAAGTTTCTTTGATTAACACAAGAACTGGAAAGGGTAGATGATAAGGTTAAAGATACCCACCAAGCCGTGTTACTGTTAAACTCCTTACCTGCTCTGTTTGACAACTTCAAAGATGTGGTTCAATATAGCAATGATGATCTTAGTAAGATAAAATTCTGGAATCCATCATTGAGAAAAATGAAATTATGAAGGTGTTCAAAACCAAATCTGAAAAGAAAACTGAGCCTAAACCTGAAGTTGTTGTAGCTAAGGGTAAAGGAAAGGGAAATGACAAGAAATCTAAGAAAAAAGATAAGGAAAAGGATGATAAATCCATTGGGAGGGAAACAGTAAGGGCAACTGCCACTACTGTGATAAACCTGGTCATTACATTAAGGATTGTTATAAAAAGAAAAAGGCTGATGAAAACAAGAAAAACAAAGAAAATGCTGCTATGCTTGATTCTTAAAATGATTACCCCCATCAACTGCTTGTTTGTTCTTCTGATGTGAAGAGTCTATAAGGCGATGAATAATACTCTAGAAGGGGGGGATGAATAGAGTATGAACGATTTTCGCAACAATAGAAATTTACTGCAACTTGTCAAGACCTTGATATAGGCTATCAGAACTTGACAAAGTAAAATCGAATATGACAATGTAAATGCGGAATATAAAAGATGAACACACGAATTGTTAACGAGGTTCGGCACCAACTTGCCTACGTCCCCGCCTAGGATTATCCAATCCGTAGGATTCAAACACTTCTTATTTCACTTCTTTTGAGCCTAGAACTTCCTAGAGAAACTTCCCTTTCTCTATACAAAGCCTCACCGCTTCTATTCTAGCTCTCAACCTTACAAGTGAAATAAAAGCTCACACCACACACTAAGTGTGTTTTGATCGAGTATGAAAACTCTAAGTGTAATTTGAATGACTTGTATAATAAGTGCTAGTGTTTCTCTCAACTCTTAAGCAATGATCATCAACTAGGATTTAGGAGAATGTAAGAGAAACTTGACGAATGCTTTAGGATGCTATGAATGCTTGAGTGCTTGCTTAGTTGCTTGATTAGTCCCCATCCTTCTTTGCCTTCGTCTTTTTATAGTCGGAACACTTGTAGAGTTTCTTGGAGGGAGAACCGTTTGAATTTCAAATTCTTTCCAAGACATTTGAATTCCTTCCAAAACAGATCCTTTGTGTGCCTTCCAAGATGTTCCTTCGACTTTCTTCATGATCAAGCATGATCAACTATGAATAGATTCTTTCCTTGTATGAAAAGTGAAATCATGAAAGAATATGCATAATGTATCTAGTACATAAAATGGGTTAGATGAGAAACTCATATATAAATCGATAAAGCCCAAGTCACATCTCATAGCCCAATATAGAGCCCATTATAATTTAGGCCCAAAAGGATTGGCCTCGAATTCTTTCCTGTAAAAGAATAAGTTGAACTAGATAATTGTATAAGTGATCAAAACATTTTAGTCTGGGTTTCAAGACCTTGAAACCCAGCCTTTTTGTCTTTCATCAACCTTTAGATCACCTGCACGTTAGTTCTCAAGATCTTACAATCAAGGTGGAGTCTTCAATCTCCCCCTTGATGGAAGACAAAACCTGTTTCAATATTCATAACATATTTCCAGCAATCATTATAAGGAAATAAGCATATTATATAATATGAGCAGAAAATGTTTGGATCATATAAGTTTTAAAAACATTAAGCACTTAACCAACTAGTGCCAAAACGCAGGGCAACCAAAACATTCTCCCCCCTTTTGTCTTCCAACAAAAGGGCAGAGAGGTGAAAATGTCTGAAACACCAACCAAAAAACAACCAAAGGACCAGAAGTTTTTAAAAGACGAGCAGCAAAAGATGAGTTTTAAGAGAGTAGAGAAAAGAGAGTGGGAAATCAAGGCCTTGAGTCAGAATCCCCATCTGCAGCCTTCTTCTTCTTGCTCTTTAGAGCCTTCTTGCCTTTCTTGGTAGAGGATGGCCCAGCAGCAGAGGATGTACCAGGGGCGCCAGGAGCATTAGGATCTTCAGGAGGGGCAATGCCAGCTCCTTCCTCAACCCATTCGCCAAAGGTAGGGTACTGCTTGTTGGGTGGAAGGTATTTCCTTCTAACTTCATCTCTGCACCTCTTCCTCCACCTTGCAAGGGCGTCTCTGGTGACCTTGTCTCTTTCCATCTCTGCAAGCTGTCTCTGACGCTCCACATCCCTGTATTTCTTAACCACACCATATTGCTCGACTGTGAGGATGGTGGGTTCATGATGTGTGGGGCGCAGGATAGGACGTTTCTTCACTTGATTTTCACAGTTGAGGATGACATTCCCAGTCTTCTCACGCACATGATCAAAGGTTTCTTGCTCCATTGGCATGATTGAGCCTGTAGCAGTGTAGGTGAGAGCATTGAGAAGCATCATCTGATCAAGCTTGCAGTTCACCATCGAGAGGAGCTCATGAGTCTGGTCCTGGCGAATCACCACATCCGACCACATCCTACTCAGATCAAACCTAAGGTCTTGAATCTCAGTTTCCACAGCAGCCAATCTATCATCACTCATATTAGGTTCAACAACCTGTTTTCCCTTCGAGTCTTTCCTCAGAAACCATTGCCCCCTCAGGTTCTTGACAATACCCAATCTCTCTAGACAACCTTCATCAACAATCCCACTATAGGTTTGCTTTTCTTCTCCTGATGTGTCGATGTCAAAGGCTTCAAAGATTTTGGGCAGGAGGTTTGCATAGGGTAAAGGCATAGGCCGAGAGGAGGTGGAGACATGGGTCTTGTAGTCGAGGATGAGTTTGGGTAAATCAGGATCGTATCGGTTCATGATTAGGAAAAGGATCTCGAGAAGGTTCTCGGTCACCAATTCCCTGGAATGGATGTGTGGGAAGATACAGCGAGCCAGAATGGTGAAGATTAGCTTGGCTTGAAGGTTTAGGGCAGTGTGAGTGGGTTTGAGGGTGGATGAAGATCCAGGGCCTTGAGATTTTAGGAAGAATTCATCTCGTGCTCGTGAGAGACACTCAAATTGGCTTGGGAATTCTTTTGTGGGGATCTCAGTTGGAAGATCAAGGATGAGGGCAAGACTTTCAGGAGAGAGGCGGATTCGGGTGTTCTTGACCTTGGATACTAGGGTTAGGGTTCCATTCACCCGATGAACAGTAAGGTTGGCATAAAAGAGTCGGGTGAGTTGGGGATAGGCGAAATTGCCAGGGTTGAGCAAGGTCCAGAAACAGGTGGACTTAAGGAGGGAAATGCATGGCAAGGGCATGGATTGGAGAAGGTTGAAATCGACAGCATCACAGAAGCATAAGCGACGGTTGCAAAAGTCCTGTTTCCAGGACTCCTCAACCTCTTTATTGCAAAACCAATTGGGGGAAATGCCAGAAGGTACCTGAGGAGGTCGAGCAGGAGCAGAGGTGGCTGGAGCTTTGCCCTTTGATTTCCTGATCAGAGGTGGTGGAGATGGTGAGTTTTCGCTGGAATCCTCGGAATGTGCTTCAGATTCCTCCATGACTTGCTTCCCCTTGTTGGCTGGCATCTTGTATCTCTTAGCAGAAGGTGCTGGAGACGGAGATGCTGAGGAGCGCTTTGATCCCGCCATTTGGTTACAGAAACAGAGAGGGTTTTTTTTGGAATTCGGTGAGAGAGAGAGAATAAACCCAGAGAGGAGGGAGAGATTAAAAAGCAAATAATCTGGAAACAGAATCGTCTCCCCAGTTTTTCAAATTGGCAAGTACAGATTCATTTACTCACTTGAATAGTAAGTAATGATGATCTGATTTTTCTAAACCCAAAGTGTCACATCCACTTGCAAGAAATAAAGAGATTTGGGATAATTTTGAAATGGGAACCAAAATATATGAAAATCGATTTTTAAAGGGGTAAATAAAATCAAAAGACACCTTTGTTGAATATCCATAAGATACTAACAAAGTTTGATCCAATATAATTTTATTCGGATGAACATCTCGAAACCTTATGAGGTCAAGGCCTTGAGATGTCATTTGAATTCTGAACTTTCATGTAGGGAGTAATTACTCCCCCTAAGAAAGTGCTTCCCTATTAAGCATACCCAACTCCAATCTAATAAAATTGAAACGATCTTCAGGGAGTGGTTTAGTAAAAATATCAGCTAACTGAAAATCAGTAGATATGAAGGATATTGATACATCACCTTTCTCCACATGATTTCTTATAAAATGATGTCTCACATCAATGTGCTTGGTTCTCGAGTGCTGCACTGGATTTTTAGTGATTGAAATAGCACTAGTGTTATCACACAAAATAGGAATACCTTTAAGATCAATTCCAAGGTCTCTGAGTTGTTGTGCTATCCAAAGAATCTGAGAGCAACATGCACCAGCAGCAATGTACTCGGCTTCTGCAGTTGATAAGGCTACTGAATTTTGTTTCTTAGAGTGCCAACTTATCAAGGAGGATCCTAGGAGTTGGCAACAGTCAGAAGTGCTTTTTCTATCAACTTTGTATCCTGCAAAATCTACATCTGAGTAGCCTTTTAAATGAAAGTTACTCTGTTTGGGATACCATAGCCCAAGGTCTTGAGATCCATTTAGGTATCTGAAGATTCTTTTTACAGCAATAAGGTGAGATTCTTTGGGGTCACTTTGGAATCGAGCGCACATACAGACACTGAACATTATGTCAGGTCTACTAGCAGTAAGGTATAGGAGTGAGCCAATCATACCTCTGTACTCTTTTTGGTTCACATTCTTACCATTTTTATCTTGATCAAGGGAGAGAGTGGAGCTCATAGGGGTCTTTGCTATCTTTGATTGTTCCATTTTGTATTTCTTTAGTAGATCCCTGGTATATTTCCCTTGATTCAGAAAGATACCCTTACTTGTTTGATGAACTTGTAAACCAAGGAAGAAGTTTAATTCTCCCATGAGACTCATTTCGTATTCCCTGCACATAATTTCAGAAAACTCCTTGCAAAGGGAATTGTTAGTAGCACCAAATAATATATCGTCTACATATATTTGAACAATCAAAAGATCATTTCCACGAGTTTTGATGAAGAGAGTTTTATCAATCAATCCTCTTTGAAAACCATTTTCAAGAAAGTATTTGGACAATCTTTCATACCAAGCTCTTGGGGCTTGTTTGAGACCATAGAGAGCTTTGTCCAATTTATACACATGATTAGGAAATTCTTCACTTTCAAAACCTGGTGGTTGTGCAACATAAACCTCTTCTTCTAAGAGCCCATTTAGGAATGCACATTTGACATCCATTTGAAATATCTTGATACCCATGAAAGATGCAAAAGCAAGTAATATTCGTATAGCTTCTAACCTTGCTACGGGAGCAAATGTCTCCTCGTAGTCTATACCTTCTTCTTGATTGTATCCTTGAGCAACAAGTCTTGCTTTGTTTCGAATGATCTTGCCTGCTTCATCCAGTTTATTTCGAAACACCCATCTAGTGCCTATGACTGATTGGTGTTGTGGCCTGGGCTGAAGAGTCCATACCTTGTTCCTTTCAAACTCATTTAGCTCATTTTGCATGGCAGTGATCCAATCCGAGTCCTTGAGTGCTTCAGCTGGGGTTTTTGGTTCTACAAGAGAAACAAAAGCATAGAAGGCACAAAGATTCTTTAATCTAGATCGAGTTTGTACCCCAGATGATGGATCTGATATGATATCTTGAGCTGAGTGTGACGAGGCATGTTTGAATTTTCGTAGCTTTGGACCCTGATTGTTTGAGATAGTAGCAGGTCTCTCTTCAAGGTCTTGAGAAACAGTTTGAGTGTTGGATTCTTCAATGACTGAATCCTGATTCTGTAGTCCCTTCTCAAGGTCTTGAGATAGCTCGTTGGTGTCTTGGATTTGTTCTTGCATGTTTCTTTCTTGGTCCTGCTTATTTTCAGCCTTGTCCTCTTCTTCTCCATCCGAATCATGATGATTTAGATTGAGATCTGCAAAACCTTCACTCAACACACCATTGTTGCTTTCGTCGAATACCACATGGATACTCTCCTCAACAATTTTGGTGCGCTTTTTATAAACTCTATAAGCTTTGCTATTAGTAGAATAACCAAGGAAGATACCTTCATCACTACGTGCGTCAAATTTCCCAAGATTATCTTTTTCATTGTTATGAACAAAGCAAGTGCATCCATAAGGTTTGAAGTAGGAAATGCTAGGCTTTCTTCCTTTGAAAAGTTCATAAGGAGTCTTTTTCAAAATGGGACGAATTAAGCATCGATAAATGTAGTTGGCTGTATTGACAGCCTCAGCCCAGTAGATTTTTGGCAAACCATTTTCCAAAAGCATTGTCCTAGACATGTCCTCCAAAGTGCGGTTCTTTCGTTCCACAACTCCGTTTTGTTGAGGAGTTCTAGGTGCTGAAAAGTTGTGTGAAATTCCATATTTAGCACAGAACAGATCAAATTTAAGTTGATCAAATTCTCTACCATGATCACTCCTAATGGAGACAATAGGTATGTTTTTCAAGGTCTGCAACTCTTTGCAAAGTTTAGAAAACTCGAGCAAAGCCTCTGATTTTTCTCTTAGAAAGGAGATCCATGTAAAACGAGAGAAATCATCAATAATAACCAGGATGTATTGTTTACCCTTTGGAGATTTGACACGCATAGGTCCACACAAGTCCATGTGTAATAATCAAGAGGGCGAGAGGAACTTACAACCTTTTTAGGTTTAAAGGAACTGCGTGTCTGTTTGCCTCTTGTGCATGCATTGCATAGATCTTCTTTCATGAAGTTTAGATCAGGAAATCCTCTCACAAGATCTCTTGATTTGAGCTTATTGAGGGTGTGCATGCTTACATGACCTAGTCTTCTATGCCATAGGCTGGGTTCTTCTGTCAAGACCTTGAGACACTTGAGTTTTGTACCTGTAATATGATTAGCATTTACAGCATAAGTGTTGTTGTGCCTGTGACCAGTGAGGATTAGATCATCAGTCTCTTCATTCCTGACTTCACATTTGTGTCTGTCAAAGCCAACTTTGTTTCCTTTGTCACACAACTGAGAGACACTTAAGAGGTTATACTTTAATCCATTAACAAGATAAACATCCTTAATGCAACTTTCTGAATTACCAATATTACCAATACCAATGATGTTGCACTTCCCTTTATCACCAAGAGTAATTGTTCCAGTGGTTTGTTCCTTAAGATCTTGAAATAGAGATTTCTTTCCACTCATGTGTCGTGAGCATCCACTGTCCATTATCCATTTTGGCTCTTTGCTCTTGATGATATCCTGCAATACCAACATCAACCTTTCTAGCTAGACCAATACATAGTTTTAGATTCATAATGAGGATAGACCATGTTGGGTAGTCTTGTCCCTTTAGGAACCCAAACTTGTTTTATCTGTTCATTAAGTCGAACTGGAAATGTATTTCTAATGATGTAGGGATCTTTTCTCCTATATGGACAAGTTTCTCTAACATGCCCTTTCTTACAACAATGGAAGCAAGTAGGTGAACGCCAATAGCCTTTAGCTTTAACAAAAGTGGTACTAGGTTTCTTTGGAAAATTCTTGTTGTATCCAATACCACTTCTATTAAAAGAGAGTTGTTGTTCACCCAACATCTTATCAAGATTAGCTTTAGATCTGGTGAATTGAATGAGTGAAGTCTGCTGGTCTTGACACTTATCGGTTAGCTTTGCCTTCTCTTTCTCTAAATCCTCATTTCGATTCTTTAGAGAGGAGAGGCTTTGCCTGAGATCAGAATTTTCTGAGCTCAAGGTCTTGACTTTAATGTCAAGGGCCGACCGAGATGTTTCAAGATTTTTCATTTCCAGCGACATATCACTAATACATTTCTGTTGATCTATCAGCTTTTCCTTTAAGGTGTTGATTTCACTGTTGTAAGCATCTTCATTAGAAATCATATTTCTTAGGACTTCAGAAAGAACATCGGGAGGACTAGACATTAGATTTCTTACCACTTTTTCAAGGTCTTGAGTCTGTGATCCTTCGTGGTCAGCCATAAGACAGAGATTAGCTTGTTCTTTTTCGGTGTCTGAGTCACATGAAGAATCTGAGTCACTCCAGGTTGCAAGCATAGCCTTTTTTTTTGTTCATATTTCTTGAACTTATTTCTCTTCTTCATAGGACACTCCTTCACGAGATGGTCTGTCTCGCCACACTCAAAACATGTTAGCACTTTTGGCTTCTTTGACATGTTGGGAGACTTGCTTTTGAATCTATTGAATCTGTATTTTCACGGTTGGAAAATTGTTTTTTCATCTATAGAATTTTGAGCTAATCCCCGTGTGATGAGAGCAAAGGGATCGTCTTCGTCGTCTGATTCATCACTCTCAGATTGTGAGTGATCTTTTTTAGCTTTGAGAGCAAGGTTCTTTGCAGTTGAGGGTACTTCTCCATCTTCCTCGTTTAATATCATCTCATGAGTGATAAGTTTTCCGAGAAGATCATCTAATGGTAGTGTAGAGAGGTCTTGAGCTTCCTCAATTGCAGTAACCTTGGGACCCCACTTGGTTTTTGGAAGGCTCCTTAGAACCTTTCGAACCTTTTCTGGGTTAGAGAAGGTTTTTCCAAGTGAGTCTAGGTTGTTTACAATTTGAGTGAATCTCATAAACATCTCCTTTACTGTCTCATCAGGATTCATTTTGAAAAGTTCGTATTGCCTGAGGATGATGTTAATCTTACTCTCTTTGACTTGACTTGTGCCCTCATAAGTAACTATAAGTTTGTCCCAAATTTCCTTGGCACTTTTGCAAGCTGAGACACGATTAAACTCATTAGCATCGAGAGCGCAATATAGTAGATTCATAGCTTTGTAGTTCTTAGCAATGTTCTCAAGATCAGTCTGATCGTAATCATACTCAGTTTTATCAACTTGCTTTCCATCGACAGTCTTTTTTGGAACGTGTGGTCCATTCTTGACCAGGCCCCATAGCTCAAGGTCTTGATCAATGATGAACATTTGCATCAGTGATCTCCAGTGGACAAAGTTATTGCCACAGAAAAGTGGAGGTCTATTGGTTGACCTTCCCTGAACAAAACCTCCATCACCTATGGTAGACATGCTGAAAACTCACAAGATTGTTAAATCAAAACAGTGAGCCAAGCTCTGATACCAATTGAAGAGTCTATAAGGCGATGAATAATACTCTAGAAGGGGGGGGGGGGATGAATAGAGTATGGACGATTTTCGCAACAATAGAAATTTACTGCAACTTGTCAAGACCTTGATATAGGCTATCAGAACTTGACAAAGTAAAATCGAATATGACAATGTAAATGCGGAATATAAAAGATGAACACACAAATTGTTAACGAGGTTCGGCACCAACTTGCCTACGTCCCCGCCTAGGATTATCCAATCCGTAGGATTCAAACACTTCTTATTTCACTTCTTTTGAGCCTAGAACTTCCTAGAGAAACTTCCCTTTCTCTATACAAAGCCTCACCGCTTCTATTCTAGCTCTCAACCTTACAAGTGAAATAAAAGCTCACACCACACACTAAGTGTGTTTTGATCGAGTATGAAAACTCTAAGTGTAATTTGAATGACTTATACAATAAGTGCTAGTGTTTCTCTCAACTCTTAAGCAATGATCATCAACTAGGATTTAGGAGAATGTAAGAGAAACTTGACGAATGCTTTAGGATGCTATGAATTCTTGAGTGCTTGCTTAGTTGCTTGATTAGTCCCCATCCTTCTTAGCCTTCGTCTTTTTATAGTCGGAACACTTGTAGAGTTTCTTGGAGGGAGAATCGTTTGAATTTCAAATTCTTTCCAAGACATTTGAATTCCTTCCAAAACAGATCCTTTGTGTGCCTTCCAAGATGTTCCTTCGACTTTCTTCATGATCAAGCATGATCAACTATGAATAGATTCTTTCCTTGTATGAAAAGTGAAATCATGAAAGAATATGCATAATGTATCTAGTACATAAAATGGGTTAGATGAGAAACTCATATATAAATCGATAAAGCCCAAGTCACATCTCATAGCCCAATATAGAGCCCATTATAATTTAGGCCCAAAAGGATTGGCCTCGAATTCTTTCCTGTAAAATAATAAGTTGAACTAGATAATTGTATAAGTGATCAAAACATTTTAGTCTGGGTTTCAAGACCTTGAAACCCAGCCTTTTTGTCTTTCATCAACCTTTAGATCACCTGCACGTTAGTTCTCAAGATCTTACAATCAAGGTAGAGTCTTCGTGATGCTTCTAACAATTCTTGGATTTTAGATTCAGGATGTACCATCCACTCTACCTATGACAAGTCTATGTTCAAGACTTTAGATGAGTATGACGGTGGTGAAATTCTGCTAGGTGATGACACCTCTCTGAAGATCAAAGGTGTAGGTAATGTGGCCTTAAAAATGTTTGATGGAAAGGTAAGAGTTCTCCAGCATGTCAGGTGGGTTCCTGACCTCAGGAGACATTTAATGTCTGAATCTGTGTTAGATGATCAAAGTTATGACATTAGGACTCGCAATGGTATTAAAGAAGTCTCTAAAAATGGGACTACATTGATAAGAAGTATCAAGAAAGGAGGGTTGTACCATGTACTGGGTACTCCTGAACGGAACTTCACCTCTGTGAGCCTTAATATCACAATTGATCCTACTATGTTGTGGCACTCTAGACTTGGTCATATTGGTATTCAAGGCCTAACCAATCTGTATAAACTTGGCATGATATCTGTGAAACCTGCTAGCTTAAGCTTTTGTGAAGATTGCATTTATGGTAAGAAATCTAAGCATGCTTTCTCTAAGTCCACCTATGTTGCTAAAGAACCTCTTGCATATGTTCATTTTGATTTGTGGGGCCCTGCTCAAGTCAATACTGTTGGTGGTAGAAAGTATTTCATTTCTTTCATAGATCATTATTCTAGGAAGGTTTGGATATATATGCTTAGATCTAAAGATGAAGCTTTTGATAGTTTTAAAAGCTGGAAAATGCTTGTTGAAAATGAATCTGATCATAAGCTTAAGTGTATAAGGACAGATAATGGTCTTGATTTCTGCAATCATGTCTTTAATGATTTTTGTACCCAATATGGTATTAAGAGGCACCTCACTGTCCCTGGCACCCCTCAGCAAAATGGTATAGCTGAGAGGATGAACAGAACCTTGCTTGAAAAAGCAAGGTGCATGCTCATTAGTGCTGGGATGAAACCCTCCTTATGGGGTGAAGCTGTAACAACTGCAGCTTATCTCATAAATAGGTCCCTATCTTTTTTGCTTGAGTTTAAGACTCCACAGGAAATGTGGACTGGGAGAAAGCCTGACATTACCCATCTGAGGCCCTTTGGATGCACTACCTACACCCATGTGTCTCAAGGTAAGTTGCAACCAAGGGCCCAGAAAGGTGTGATGTTAGGATATCCCGAGGGTACCAAAGGTTATAAGATATTACTTGTGCAACCACATGGTTACAAAGTAATTACTTCCAGAAATGTAACCTTTAATGAGGTGGATTTTCATTTTAAAAATGTACTGACAAGTTCTTCTGAGAGTGCAGGTACAGATCAAGAAGCAGCAGTGCAATCCTCCTTCTTCCTGCCACATGAAGGTGAGCATCTTGAAGATGAAGATGTGGAGGAAAATGGACCAGTCCCACCTCCAGATCCTGAACCTGGTGGTTTAGATCAGGATGGCCAAGCAGAAGAAGAACTGCAAGAGCCCCATGGTCATCAAAATGACCACAATGAACACCTAGATGCAGCAATACCCCATCAATATGATGGGGAAGTAAGCTCATCTTCCTCTCAATCTAAATTTCAATCTGGAGAGTCTTCTGTGCAAATTGGTGAAAATGCTTTGTATGATTACCAATTAACTAGAGATAGAGAGCCTAGGGTTATCAAACCTAATAGGTGGTATATCAACCTTGCTGAACTTGAAAATGTTGATCTGGTTGAGTTTGCTTTTATTGCTGCTGAGATTGTGAGATCCTATACTCCTGAAACTTTTGATCAAGCTATTAAATGTGCAAACTCTGACATGTGGCTAAAAGCTATGAGGGAGGAAATTCAGTCTATGATTACTAATAAAGCATGGATATTAGTGCCTAAGCCTAAAAATGCTAGGATCATTGACTGTAAATGGATCTACAAGTTAAAACAAAGTGTAAAATCTACTGATCCACCTAGATTCAAAGCTAGACTTGTGGCTAAAGGTTTTTCACAAAAGAGGGAATCGATTACAATGACATATTTGCTCCAGTAGTTAAATATAAGACCCTGAGGTTGATGCTTGCTATAAATACTGTCTATGATTGGGATTTGGAACAAATGGATGTCAAAACTGCTTTCCTACATGGTGATCTGCTTGAAACCATTTACATGACACAATCTAAAGGGTTTGTTGACAAACTTAAATATGATCATGTGTGCTTGCTGAAGAAATCTATTTATGGTTTGAAACAAAGTCCTAGGCAGTGGAATCTTAAGTTTGACTCATGCATGAAAAAGCTTGGCTTTCTAAGGAGCAGTTATGATACTTGTTTGTATTTTAAGGGTGCCAAGTCTAAATCTTATGTGCTCCTCTATGTTGATGATATCTTGATCATGTGCAATTCTAAGGTTCTCATATCTGCTGTTAAAAGAGATCTGAAACTTCACTTTGACATGAAAGATTTAGGAGCTGCAAAAAGGATTTTGGGCATTAACATCACTAGAAATAGAAAAAAGAAGATGATGTGGTTATCTCAAAGTGATTATGTGGAAAAGGTTTTGGATAGGTTCAATATGGATAATTCTAAACCCACTAGTATCCCCTTATGAGGGCACCTAGACTTGACTAAGAAACATTGTCCCAACACACCTGAAGAAAAAACAAAAATGTCTAAGATTCCTTATGATGTAGATGTAGGGTCTGTGATGTATGCTATGTTATGCTCTAGACCCGATCTTGCATTTTCCATTAGTGTTCTAAGTCGTTTTATGTCCAATCCTGGTGAAGTTCATTGGACTGGAAAAGTTCTTACTCAGATATCTGTGTGCTACCAAAAACTATTGCCTGGTGTTTGCTGAACATGCTTCAAAGCATGATTTGCATGG
Organism: Persicaria maculosa; assembly: GCA_963922045.1. Classification (NCBI taxonomy): domain Eukaryota; kingdom Viridiplantae; phylum Streptophyta; class Magnoliopsida; order Caryophyllales; family Polygonaceae; genus Persicaria; species Persicaria maculosa. The sequence goes on from OY998258.1 coordinate 16,667,327, forward strand.
TTTTGTAGACTCAGATTATGCAGGTGACAAAAATAATAGGAAATCTACAACTGCCTATTATTACACATGGGTTGGAAACTGCATTTCATGGAAGTCTTGGCTATAATCTATTGTTGCTCTCTCTTCCACTGAGGCTGAGTATGTTGCTGCTACAGAAGCAGCTAAAGAGGCGTCATGGTTGACTGGAATACTTGTTGAAATCTTACCTTTGTCCTTTTTACCTGTTTTGTTTACTGATGGCCAAAGTGCCCTATATTTGCGTAAAGATCCTGTTTATCATGAAAGGACTAAACACATTGATGTGAGAAAGATTAAGGGAAACCTTAATAGTGCAGACTTTGGCACAAAAATTGTCCCGGCTGACAAGTTCTCATTTTGCAGGGATGCCCTGCATATATGGGATGCCAGCTGAGCTCTAAGCTCTTCTTGAACCGACGACGGACGGGAGAACATTCAATTCACTACTGGTCACCAAGGAAGAGAAAGTCACAAGGATTAGGAGGGCATTTGTTATGTTGTTAATCCTTGTAATTTGTTTGTAACAAAACATTAGTTTATTTGGCTATTATGATGCACAAGTGTCTAGGCTAGGAGAACCCCTACTTGACCACACGCCAACCTAGTCATGCCGTGGTCAAGAAAAGCTCATTGGTCCCATGGTCTAACCATGTGTGGCACCAATGGTTAGCTTGACTCACTAGGTGTGGCTATTGGATGGGTATGTGTGTCTATGTGAGGTTGTTGGTAGCTTTGGTTACTTATTTCTAAGCTGTGCCTCACAGAGTATTGGGCCTATTCACTTGGCCCAATCTTCCGGCCTAACTCACAGCTTGTGACCGTTGTTGCATCGCCTTTATATGCTCGCTTCAGAAACCCTAGAGGAAATGTAGCATCCTCACTCTCTCTCAGGTAAGCCAAGGGGGCTAGGGTTTGGGAGAACAACTAGGGTTTCTAGCTCGAGAGTGTTCTGACGGCGGCGATTTCTTCAAGGGAGCTCGTCCTGGTTGGGTGCTACCTAAGTTTATGCTTACACAAGGAAGAAGAAGGCTTTGGAGGAGGGTTCCGGTGTTGAGAAATCTCTATGAGATTTCTCAGTGTCCTTGACGGACAATCTCTAACCCTATTCTCTTCTTATCTTCATTGTTTTTGTTGCTCGTGAAATCTCTAGTCTAGATCTTGTGCATTTGATTCCATTGTAACCTGTTTTGAACTTGGATGCTTAGTGAAATTGGGTGAGACTCCCCTCCTGAGGTTCCGCGGATGTAGGGTAATCGAACCGCGTAAACAAAGGTTGTGTGTCCTTGTGTGTGTTTTCGTTTATTAATTTTCGTTATCTAGTTGATCGAATGTGAGAGCGAGACAACCCTAAATTATAAACACCTTCAAAGTCATGAAAGGTTTCAACAAGCTCATTAGGAGAGGACTTCTCTGCTCCAACAATATGGTAGACCATTCCGAGAGTGTCATATTCCTCACCTTCTTTTCATGCTCAAGAAGTCATCACTGTGTATCTCTTCGGGGGTCTTCTAGACCTATAACATAGAATTAGTGCTAGTGTTCATAAAAAAAAATATGAATGCTCTCCTTAACAATTTTTGTCTTCTTATTGTAAAATTTATATGTCAGGTTGTGAGGAGCGTATCCAACAAAGATGGCCTCATAACTTCTTGGATTGAACTTTCCCAGGGCCTTCTTTTCATTGTCGTGAACAAAGCACCTACAACCAAAGATGTGTAAGTGGGAAATATTTAGCTTCCTCCCCTTCAGCAATTCATACGTTGTCTTGTCTAGGTGAGAACGAATCATGGACCTATTGAGAATTTAGCAAGGGCATTGATAGCTTTTATACATAGGTGTCTGGTGGTGTTGTTTGAGATCCATGTTTTCCACGATCATGTTCTTTCTCTCCATTACCTCATTCTATTGTGGGGTCTTTAGGGATAAGATATTGTAAGTGATCCCATGCTCCCTGCAAAATAACTCAAACTTGGCATTCTGCTCGATCCAACAACTGTCCTTTTTTTAAATCTCCCTAGCACCTTCATTTTGACCAAGATCATTAACACGACTAGATAGACTTTGTCTTGGAGGCTGTTTGTTGAGTTGATCTACACAATGCTTCTTGTTTGGAAACCTCGTATAAGTAACATGTACCATCTAGAATTTGTCGTGAGAAGTGAGTGTCCACCAAGTGATGGCATCTCAAATTAACGACCGAGTCATATGAAGAGAAGAACCGATGAAATGAAGATGCACACATTTATTCACAAAAAGCATCATTCAAGCGGGATTTTAAGCTTGACAACCTCTCAATAAAATGGGTTGTACGTTCAGATGCTGTATTTATCGATTGGATTGTACTATACCTTGTTGGAAAAAAAATCTAGATGTTGACTATTTTTTAAAATTATTCCCAAAGATGCATTAATGATGTTATCTTCTTTCTAGTGGAGTGCCAGTGTGGCCATAGATGCGCGGCTACGCGGGAGGTATAATGCGACGTTGGTTGACTCTGTTGGCTAGTTGCTTCAACGTCAGGTCGCACTTTTACCATCTATTCTTACTATCTTATTGCATTATTATATTTGATCTATTTTCAGTAATTAAGAATTTTATAAATTAGGATAATTACCTATCTATGAGTTTTATCTTAATTGGATTCAGATACACTTATTTTATGAAGTATGAACTCTATCTTTTTCCTATCTAGTTAGCCTTAGTTCTCTAAAAATTTGATTGTAATTTGACATTTAAATTTTGATCCTAATTTACAAACTCGTATAGGATATAGCCGCACTAAGTAGAATTTGGAAAAGTCGTCAACATGAAAATATAGCTCTTTACATCCGCTTTCCATCAAGTTACCGTACGACTTGGTCCAATAAATACAAACTCTGGACATCCCATTTTAGCGCAAGTTGAAAATCCTCCTTGAAAAACACTTTTCATGAATAAGTGCGCAACTTTATTTCATCGATATATTCTTCTCTTCAAATTAATGATCCATGGAAGACCATTTTGGCTGCCATCACCAAGGCTTTTTTCATCTAGATAATACTTGTTCTTTGTTCAACATCCTACAAATGTAAACACAATCTCGAGGAACAAGACTCTGATACCAATCGTAGGACCTCTTTGAGAGGTTGTGTTAAAGATACGTGTACTAACTACGTTAGGTATAATGAAGCGCATAAAATAAGACGAATGATTTATGATGGAAACCCTCAAACTATGTATACGCATGTAGTGCAGGATGAAAACCACTTTCCTTAGCACTAGGGAGGATTTCGAATAGGTGTACTTGTATTATTAATAATGATGCTCAAGACTTCTCCAACACAAATTGTAGTGTTGTCTTACTAACTGTGACCCTTATAATAATCTTAAGCAAACCCAACTCGATCCCAACAATAACAAACACAAACAAAGTACAATGAAGAATTCAAGTTTACCACACAAAACTATACTTATGGAAGTTACACTGAAACTCAAGGCATGCACGTACTGTAATGTTGACTTCTTCACCTTTGATCCAATTATGAAACCTAACTTCAATTTCATGCCTAAAATATTGCGAATACCTCTAACTCCAACTCGGAAAATTCAATCTGGTAAAGGCATTAGAGACCGGTTGTATACTTTGATTGTTAGAGTTGAAGAGAAAAAGCAGATCGTTTTGATTGGTGTTTTGATTCCCATGCCCTCCGTCGCTTCCATGGCGACCAAAGAAACGATTTTCCTCCACTGTTGTTGTAAAATAGAGAGCTCGATGTACTTTGAAAATAAAAAATACACTAGCATGATCTAGCTCAACTCTGATACCATATAAATTCTTAAGAATCACTTGAGAAAGATCAACTCAAAAGGGAAAGAAATTAATTGAGCTCCGATCCATGGCTATAATTACTGAAAGAGTAATTTGCATTACATCTAACTCGGACAACTTGGTCTAGAAGAAGCCAGGGATGGAGCCAGAAAGTTTTGAGCGGGGGGTCACCATAGTAGTAGTCAATGAGATCGAGAAAAAAAGTCATAAAACACACAACATGATCGATAGTACAAACTAGTTCCAAACGATATTACAAACTAGTGTCAAACGATATTACGATATCACAAACTAGTGTCAAACGATATTACAAACTACTACAACGTTATAAAACGAAAATAAGGATATAAAACGCAATAAATAAACATTGTATTATCAAAATAAGTAATATAGCATATGGTTTCGAAGCTCTGAAGATGAATTATAATATCAAAACGAAGCTATCGACGAGAAGAATACACCTAGGTAATTTGTCAGGTGAGGGGGGGTCACGTGACCCCCTAGGACCCCCACCCCCCCCCCCCCCCCCCCCCCCCCCCCCGCTCTGCCTCTGGAAGAAGCTATATATAAATGGTATTTATACTAGTCAGTGAGGGTTTAGATACTAAACCATATTCTTCCTTATTGTTACTATGGTTAATTACAAGGAAACGACGTCGTTCTCAGTGCCATCCTCTACTCGTAAGCACTCACATAGACGGATCTAGACGGGGGAAAGCGGGAGCATACGCCCCCCTTCCATCCGACGAATCACCTATATTTGTTCTACGCGTCGATAGCTTCGTTTTGACATATTATAAGCCTGAATCTGATAAACGAGTAAAAAGTTATGCCCGTTTCACCGTTTGAAAGTTAAACACAGATTAATTATTTCAAATGTCTTTTAATAAAGCATGTTGTTATCGATTAAACCGACACCATTTTTTCGTTTAAAAAGAAAAAAATATATAACAACTACTGACACAATTTTAAATTAAAACATCGCCGTTTTGAACAAAAAAGCATTGCGTTTTGAACTAAAAAAAACGTTATTTAAACTAAAATATCATCATTTAATCTAAAATATTATAGTTTTGGTTCACTAAACGTACTATAAAAAAATCTATCGAATAGTAAATCAACATTTTATATAAAACTTCGCCCCCCCTCGATAAATTTCCGGCTCCATGCCTGACCACTCATACTCTTATATGTGAATATGTAGAAAGTCCATTAATCCACGTGTGATGTAAATTTAATCCAGTAGAAATCAAGCAAGCCCCGTTCGTCTAAATTCCTATGCACAAGCTAAACCCACCAATTCCATGATTGTAACCTTGAAAGACTAGTTTCATTAGTTTTTCTTTTTTTTTTTATTTGAAAAAAAAAAAATGGAAGTATTTTTCTTGGAAAAAGACTGATTGGAAAGGCTATAATTGATACATGGAATTCAGGAAATTTTGCTTCAACTTGTGTTTCTGCCTTTTTCAAATAATGAAAGCATTTCCACTTATTGCACTTTTGAATCTCTACCAATGTAATCATGAGAATGTCGGAGCCCTAGCTAGGTTTTTCTCTTTAATTACGTACTGTTTTGTTAATTAGCCCTTAATTACTTGTCACATTACCTCCACTATTCAATTTACGGGGTATAGTACTACATTATACTACTACAGTACTATTTACTTGATACTATTTTTTTTAATTATTATTAAGTGTGATCCTCGAGAGTCCGATTAATCGACAGACAGAAACCATCTAAACATATTGAAAAATAGAAAACAAGCGCTATGAAACAAATAGAAGGACTCTACAATAGAACGACCTAAGCAGAATTACTCTTAATAGTCACGGACGTCGACAAACGAACTTGGTACTAATTAGTATGTTACTTTGTATATGGATTGCTAATTTTGTACAAAATACGTATTATTTATTCTAGTTGATTGATAAGGCACACTAATACACTATGATCACACAGAAAAGACTTGCGGGTAGTACCCAAAGGTCTCCGTTCCAACCCCGGATGACCGCTCTTTTTTTACCAAATTCAAAAATCGATCCATGTATGAAATTTCTAATGGTTTATAAGGATTTGACTTAGTCAACTCTTTATAGACCAGCTATAGTCAAGGCGAGTTGTGGTGATCAACAAAGTCACGAGTTCGATCCCACTCTTTCACATAATGCTTCATGTCTAGTAGAGATGAAGTAATTAAATTAACAATATACAAGGGATATAACATTAATCAAATAATTAATGATCTCACAACTAAAAGAGGGAGATTTAATTAAAAAAGGGGCCGGGTTTACAATTTACAAAAGCAAATGAGATATGATAAGATCGTCCATATATATAAGGCACCGACCAGATCTTCACTCAAGGTACTAGCCATAGCTAGCTCCAATTTAAGACGAAGACGGAGAAGAAGAAGAGATAACTTATGTTTTGAGTTTATTAGATGAAATTTGGAGAGCTGAGTGGATGCAGAAAGGTACAGGGTGGTAGTTAATGGTCTTATAGTGTTGTTGTTGTTAGTTTAATCAGGATTAGAGTATATGTGTGTATGTTGTTGGTATTGTGGAGGATGTTGGGAGGCTGCTTTCACACCATACTTTCAACATATATAGATGATCGGGTCGAAAATAAATCGAACTCAAAACCAACTTAGCAGTCTTTCTTCAATTCAATTGCTCCGATCCCCCAAAAATTATATATCAGGATCAGTAATCGAATAAATCAGATAAATGAAAATAAAAAATAACTGGTGGATCGGGTGACATATTAACAAAGTAGTGTGTACTGTGTAGTAGAGAGATATGGAAGAGGGGAAAATAAGAACTGTAGTATGAAAGAACAGGTGAGCTGCTGAATATAAATGTCACATTAGAAAGTGAGTCTCTGAATGGACAAATTGCCATCTATTGGAATTTGATATGGTCTGGACACTAGAATCCTGCTTCTCAACTTCAGTCCCCTCCTGCCTCTCCCTTCCATTCGTTTTTTTTCGGGTTTTCACCTTTTCTGTCTTTATTCGTCAAATTAATATGCATCCGATTTTCAAAAGTTACCCGCTTTCTTCAAATTTGAACTACAGTGGTTTCATTGGTATATAGACCAATGATCATCTACTAAAAGTTTTGCCCTTTTTTTCTTCGTTCTCTCAAAAGATATATATGTTATATATATACATAGGCTTTTTACCATAAAAGAGGGAAAACTTGTACCCATATAATACATGTTATTTGTGTGTGAAATTGATGATTGAATGATACTCAAATATATGTTTATTAATTGTGCAGTAAAAACAAGTTGCAATGCAGTGTATATGTGTTTCTTATAGTCTCAATATTGTTTTTTTTTTCACAATTGCAAGGCCCTACCATTTCATGATTTGCTTCTTGACTTTTCCTATCTTCTTGCTATTCCTTTGGAAAATTGTTTCAAATAGCTATAGGATAAATTGCAAAAGTTTCCCATTAAAATACCCATTTTTCACCAACCGACCGTTAAACTGGAAATTGCAAAAGAGAGAGAGAGAAATCATAAATAAATCAAGAAATTGAATATACAAATGACAATTGCATATTATGAGTTACAACTTTCAAGGTTTATATAGCCTTTTGCAAATGAAGGTTGTTTTATTGATGATTTTTTTTTTCAGTTTCTTCATTCAAGACTGTATTTATATTCAAGAAATTATCTAAATTTAGATGACTTTATTATATTTTCATAAAACTAGCTTAATATATGTAAGAAATATGGATGATCGGAATGATGGAGGTAGAGCTCATCATTCGGATCCAGAGGAGTAATAACAGAAGAGCCGGGGGAGGAGGATGAAGATCGGCCGCCCCACCATTGATGATGGAGGAGAGAGAGAAATATCTACCCTAATACCATGTAAACAGGAGAAACAAAGGAGGAAAAGATATATGTATTTTGGGTAATGAATTGTAAATGAAAGAATAGATAGTGTAGTTTAGCTAGGGCCATTTGGTATAAATTTTGGAAAAGTAAACAAAAACAAGATGAATGTAGTTTATTTAATTTGTAACTCATCAATATATATATATATATATATATATATATATATATATATATATATATATATATATATATATATATATATATATATATATATATATATATTTTGTTAGAAATTTGAATTATTATTCACAACTCCCAATTGTTTATACAAAATTTATTTTGTTTCCATCTTTTCAATGGATCACTGTTAAGATATGTGACGAAGAGTCCCACATTGAAAGTATGAATAAACAAGTCTTAGTAAATATATAATATATATTTTACCCTCACCTAAACTCACAAAACTTCTTTATATAATATATTTTTTCATATCAAATTTGTTTTTATTAATTCTTTAAACTTATACGTAGTATAATCTTATACCAAACGTATGAACCCGGCCACCTTACTCTGTATTTATACACAGAAAATGTATAGCTCATGCCTTAGCATATCCGTATGTTAATTCGTTGCCTAACTTGCGCCATGGCATAGTGGAATCAAAAGGAGTATAAACAGATAACTGTTGAATTGCAATATTAAAATCCCCCAAATTTACTAATTTATTTAAACTCCTAATATGGTTGGCTAAAAAAGTTATTAGGGCATCCTTACAGATGAGCATCAGAATTCAGGGTCGGTGAGACGACAGATTTGTGCCAAGATAGTGATGATGATGTGGCTTAACCACTTTATCAGCAACTGCATTAACCTCTCAAAAGGTATCGGATCGAGCAGGTGGCCAAGTCAAACGATTGAAGTAAAGTTTTAGAGTTCGAAAGGATCATCTCAATCTCCAACGGACACCTTTAGATCGAAGTCATTGACAACATTGATGATCGGACTTTTTTGAAAGGGAAAAAGATCAATGTGTGTGTGTTTTAACTGTAACTAGTGAACTTTTTTGAGGAAGATGTCACATCTGTTGTTGTTGTTCTCTTTCCTTGTGGAGCAGCTTCAAATTTTATCCTTGGTAATTAAATTAATCAATTGCCAAACCTATAAATAGTGAAAATTTATTTCATGCTTGTAATTTTCCTTTTGTTACCTAAAATTCAAAACATCAATTTAAGGAGTTGGTTTTCAGATATGATGGATATATATATGTATCAGTATTTTGACTCAATAATTATCGATTTCATGTGAGGATCACTCAATAAACGTGTATACAGATATATTTAAGAAACAATCATCCTTAAATCTCAAACTATTAGAAGATCGAACCCGTTCCATGCTTCGATTTCACACCTAATTAAGATCGGCGTTACTTCCAAATTATTAAACCGATCGAGCATATATATATCCTTGACGAAACGCGGTTGTGATGCGCATGTTAGCGATGAGCGCCTGCGAGATGAAAGCCAGAGTGGGAGCCCTCAAAACACATGAGAAAGACGTACAGATGAGTAATGGTGGGGGCAAACCATGTGTTTGGAGAGAGTTGGAGAGGGACAAACAAAAACATTCCATCAGCCTCTCTCAGCCTCAGGGGTTTACTTAGTTGACCCATTTCACTATTCTATCAACCCTCCCATATATATCATATATATGAATCAACTGTCTCCATATATTATATATATGATATGTGTACAACATATATATAAATCCTTACCTTACTTTCCCAATTCCCAAATAGGGACTTCAATTAATCACATCCAAAACCCTAATTATCACACCATAACCACAATCTTATATATAGTTAATTAGATTAGATTGTTTCATTGAGTGATGATGCAGAGAGAAAGGAGGGAGGCTCCCAACAGCTATGAGATCTCACCGTTTTCGCTAAACCCGCAGCCAGCGCCACCTGTGACAGCCATTCAAGAGCTAGGGTTTCCACAGTTTGATCAGGAAAATCACATGATGATGAACTTCTTGAGCACCACCCATCATCATCATCAGCACAACCATCATCACAGCGCCGCTCCTCATCCTCCCGGTGGCGGTGCAAGCAGCGCTGCAGGCCCATCCACCATCAGCTCCGCTCCTCCTCCTCCTCCCAATAGCAGTAATAAGAGCCCCACCACCATAGGTCTCAGTACTACAGCTAACATGGATCAGTTCCCCAACAGGACTTCTTGGAATTATGACCACAGGGTATGATATCGATCTATTAATAATTAATTTCAGTACTATTAATAAATCTTTACTGATTATATATATGTACATGTTTAGCTTTGCTGCTGGTGATCATTTATATATATAGTATTAGATTGATTTTCAGGGGGAGACGTCGTCGGATCCTAAGGTAGTTGTTAATGACGAGAACGGAGCTATGAACGCTGGTGGAGACGGCAGCAATTCATGGTAATTTACTTACTTCGTCTTAGATATGATATTGTATATGCTGTATGCATCTACCTAAGAATTTCATCTTAGATATGCCATATGTGAACTTAACTTCGATTATTAATTTCATATATTCTCTGAGGGTGCTTAAATTTGTCCAATTTTAGACTGATGAATCCTCTAACTATATGTTTCTAACAAAAGAAAATATTTAAATTCCCTTGTTTTGGGGTCTCAATTAAGGGGCATTGTAACCAACTAACAACTCTGAATTGATGGCAATGGAAAAAGATTATTTTTTGCTTTATAATTTCAACAGGAAATCTTATTGAAGAGGAGGTTGATCAGTATATATATATATATAAACGTTGGCTTATATATATAATATAAGAATATAACATATATATTTACTGCATTGCACTCTTTGCAATCCGGATGAAACTTAAATGCACAAAAGAAAAGATTTGGGGCTGCAAACGGATTAATCAATCACTGTTTTGGTGCAAATTAACATGGTAATAGGTGGAGAAGCTCATCATCAGACAAAAACAAGATGAAGGTAAGGAGAAAGCTAAGAGAGCCAAGATTCTGTTTCCAAACAAGAAGTGATGTCGACGTTCTTGATGATGGCTACAAATGGAGAAAATACGGCCAAAAAGTCGTCAAGAACAGCCTACATCCCAGGTGCGTACATACCCAGCAATCCATTTATATATTAGCTAGTCAGTTGCTTGCACAATATGTTTCTCAAAGTGTCTTGATCCAATGACTACCTCCGAATATATTCGCTTATAACAAGTAGGGACTAGTTAACACTTAACACTTACTGAAACTATCATATATATTCATATGTTATTTGTGTTATACACATATATAGATAGAGTAATTCTTTTTGGAGCACTGAAATAAAATAACTAAGCTTGAAAATGATGAGGTACCTAATTAATAACGTGAATATACATCAACTAAATTACGGATATTGCTTAGTATAGATTTACATATATTGTCAAATTGAATTTGATTACACAAGGCATGATAGTTTCTTGCAAAGGTGAAGTACTACTACTACTACCTAGCTAGTGACTCTTGACTACTACATGACTTGTATATATATAGGTATGTCTAATGGATGGTTTAATTATAAACTAGTTGAAGTTATAAAAGATTGGTTTAAATTTTAAACCGGCCATATATAAAGCTATGTTTTTTATCCCGGAAATATATATAAATAAGATAAAGTTGTTAGGAAATTTTTTTATCTCAAGATATAAATAAATCATATCGATCATAAACCCCTTCCTTCAAGAGTGTCAAAGAATATATTTAAAGATGTACAAATTGGATTTATAGATATTCAAGGTGTTAAGCCTTACTAGCTTCGTTGATAAAAATAATATAGTAATTAATCAATACATAAGTCATGGTTTTGATCTCACTTAACTTCCTCTATTGTAATGGCCTAACGATTTTCCTATAAAACCAAAAACCAAAAAATATTGATCAAGGAGTTCAAGTTACTTATAACACTCTTTGCAAACATGATTTTGATTGGCCGGATTGATTTTAAAAAAAATTACTTAATAGTTTTAAAAATATTTTCTATTTAACTTGAGAATTTATCGATCAATTACGGATAGGTACTTATTTGGTTGAATGTTGGAAGTGCACTTTCTATGAATTTATTTCATAGGAGATTTTTTTTCTCCATAATTTATATTTCATGAATTCTCGAAAATATGTTTGGATCAATTAAAATGAAAATAAAAGAGAGCTAGATTTAATATTGACCAAACAGCAAGCCACCAGACATGCTCACCTAAGCCAATGAAGATACTAATTTGTGTAATTAGTGGGATTTGAACCCAAGCCAATGCAGATTTGAGCACCCACTAATTGTGTAATTAGTGGGATTTGAACCCTTGACTTCTAGTAAGGGTCACCTCTTCATTACCACTAGCCAGGGCAAGGGGTCATTAATTTGATCCTAGCTAGCTCTCCTTGTGTGATTCTACTCTCTTGTGATTTTATCTAATTTGAATTATCAATTTCAATTTGGAATTGATTTCTCTCATTTCCCCTAATTTCTCATATTTAGTTTTTCTAATACTACTATGTTTTAATTAAGGTTTTTAAATTTTGTAAATATTCTACTAGCTAGATATATTAATTTAGTCAAAGATTAATTTAGTGTTTAGGTTAGACATATAGGTTTTCAATTTCTTTTTTTTTTTATATCAGTGTACGTGTTATTTTGATTTAGATTTTTCAAAAAGGTTATGTGATATATTCACTTTCTATTTCTCACCCAATATACAACCAAATTTTTTTTTAGCATACATCCATAATGTGTATGGTGAGTTTGAATTGGTAGACGCTATTTTGAACCATTCATATATTACCTAGATATAGATATAGCTACAGTGCAAATTAATGAATTCAATTGTACGTACGAAATCATAGTGGAACAGATAGATAAGCACATATATCATATATGTAGGGAGAGAGAGCACAGTTTATACATACATATATATTCGATCTGGAATAAATCTTGATACTGCAGGCTTCAGTTTCAGTTCATGTATAATTAATTTCAGAATCAATCATAGAATTTATATACACGCGTACATTTGCTAAATATAGGTCAATGTTGGGGTATGATATCTCATGGTACACAGAGTGTAAATCGTTTGTCCCCAATCCCGTCCTCTCTTATTGAATTTTTTTTTCTTTTATTAATTTAATTTAATTTTTATTTTTCTTTTAAATTGGGGTTTGTGAGAGGGAGAGGGTTGGGGGATAGGAGGGGGATAAGGTTGAGGATAAAGGATTCGGCTCTATGGTACACCCATTAAAACCAAGGTCAAATGAAAACAAAAAATGACAATCCCCTAATTAACCATTTGCCCGGTTTTACTTTGATGATCGATATACTAGTATTTGTTATCCAGGCTCTGATACGTTTTGTTAATAAATTGTATTTTATTATATTAAAATTAGTTTTTATTAAACTTATGTGAAGAATAAAATAGTTTATTTGAAATTATTTAATAAAAAAAATTCAAGCAACCATGACTAACTTAAAGTATAAAAAGATCCTGCAAAATAACTTAAGTAAAATAATTTTAATTGTGCTAAAAATAAAGTTGAAAAGTAATATAAATATTTTGATGATAAGATTTTATTGAATAATACGGAGTACATGATTAATTAATAATGAAATCTTATCATTCGATATAATGAATTAACATAATCGTCAATCTTTATGAATAAAGATAAAATAATTTAAGGTACAATATTTATAAAATAACTCATGGTAAAATGATAGATTTTGTAACTACTTAAGATATGAGATATAAAATAAGTTATATGATTTTTTAATAACAAATACTAGTATATGATTTATTAAAGCGTAAAGATTAGAAATTAGAATGCATTGTATTCTAGTTTTAGGGGTCTTGTTGGAGAGTCATGCAAAAATATTAAGACTTCTAAATCCACCTATTAATTGAATATTTAACCAATTTTTTTTTACATATATATTTTTTTTTACATATATATATATATATATATATATATATATATATATATATATATATATATATATATATATATATATATATATATATATATATATATATTGGACTACTCCAATAAAGCTAGGGTTAATTAGTTTCAACCTAAGAGCATGTCCAACAGCTTCTCTAAACAATTCTCCAAAATGGAGAATTATGAATCATATATTCTGGAATTTTTTGGAATGAATTCCAATAGATTCTCCATTATGGAGTTCACCTCAAAATGTATAGAGTTTTCTCTAAATTTAGGGAAAGATCTTCATTTTTTCTCCTTATTCTCTATTTTGGAGAATGTAATGGGCCGAAGCTGTTGGACCAAAATCAACCTTGATATTATCTAAAAATCCATTAGGGAGAAGCTGTTGGGGTTGCTCTAACAACATACTTCAACCGTTCATTCCAACAATTATAAAATTTTCATTTTATTTTTTTATTCTTCTTAATAATTTCCATTCAAATTCTTCTTTTTTTTTTTTTTTTTTCATTCTTTTATCATTTTTTCAACCAATCACATTTTTGCTTTTTTTTTTAAAAAAAAAAGAGAGGAGAAAATGTAGCCATCAATAAAAATAAAGGATATCTTCTAGAATGCAATTCGAATCCTTCGTGAAATTAATTCACTTAGGCTCCAAAGACACAAAATTAAGTGTGATTGTTGGCACTTTCAAATAAGGACTTTAATGACATTTATGTGTTTTTTTCATGGTTATTGTTTTTTTTTTGTCAATTCGTACACCTATTTAACGTACCTACTATAATAAGAGTTTGATTATTTTTTGTAAAATTTTTTATACAAACGCGTCATGGTACGAGAATTATAGTAGTATTGTATTATTTAATTTATTTATAGGATTTCAGAATTTTTATATATAATCCGAGATAGATAGGATGGTACGTTCTAATCGATGTTGATTGTAGTGTTAGTACATTGGTCGAAAAATGGATTGATAAAGTCGAATATATTTGCAATTTATTTGATTCAAATACGGAGTAGATGTTTTTCATGTAATTTATAGCATTTTTAAGACTACTCAACATTTTTGTTAACTTTGTAATACTTTATTTTATAATCAATTAACCGTACACACACACACACAGGAAGTAATACTTTATTTTATAATCAATTAACCGTCTAGTAAGGTTATTTTGGTATTCCAATAAATAAAAAATAATAATTAAACATAAATATTTTTTCACCAAAAAAATATAGATATAAATAAAAGGGAAAACTAATTAAAATACCCCCATATTTGGGGTATGGTAAAAATATATCCTCAACTTTCAAATGTAATAAAAATATCCCGACCTTTGATGGTGGTGGTAATATATTACCCTATGTTTTCTCACAGTTCAAAAATGCTGACAAGACAACCTACGTGGATTTTTTTTTGACAAGACAACACATGTGAAATCTTTTTTTTTTACAAATTAGCACTAAAATTGGGTTTTCTTGATCGGTTTCCTTAGGAAAAAAATAAAACGATAACAAATTAAATCTGAAAAACGAAATTGATTCAACCAAGCAACTAATCTGGTCAAAATTGTCTCAAATTAACGCAACACGACTATTCCTAACACCAAACTGACAACAAAACTAAAACAACAACAACAACAACGAAGAGGTGGAAAAAAAAATTACCCACCCAAATCCGTGAACGAATCAAAAGGGAAGAAGATGTGAGAGAGACAGCTCAAGATAGTCGACCACGAGGGAGGAAGACTGGCATTGAAGAGGAACCATGAGCTACCTGGAAGACCTGGAAGACAATTCAAGGGATGACTACGGTCCACGGAAGAAGATATGAGGGAGGAAAAAACGTTGGGTATCAAACCGGTCCAACTCTTTTTTTTTCCTAAGGACACTATTCAAGAAAACTCTTGTAAAAATCCGTGTAGGCTGCCTTCTCAACATTTTTGACTCGTGAAAAAACTTGTGGTAATATATTACCACTACCCGCAAAGGTCGGGATATTTTTATTACATTTGAAAGCTGAGGATATATTTTTACCATACCCCCAAAGGTGGGGCTATTTTAATTAGTTTTCCCTAAATAAAATTAGTTCGACAGATTGTATATAATCTAAATATCCTTTATTTAGATTCTCTCAAAATATAAATAAAATTCACATTTATGAGGTAAAAGGTTTTTTAAAATTTATCGTTTATTAAATCTCATGTAATTTAATAGATAGTTGATTTTTAAAAATATTTTAATATTCATTTTTTTTATAAATATGTAGTATATATTTATAATCTTAGCTTACTAAAATATCTATTAATGGATAGATTGTGGTTACATAATATTTTAATAATTTAATTTGGACTCAACAAATAATATAGATATAAAGAAAATAACAATTATTAAATAATTAATTTTAATATAAATAATTTTTCCATTAAAAAATAATATAGATAGAAATAAAATAGCACCTATCAAATACTATCTATTTATCTATTATATTTTTGTTAAGTATATGACAATGAAATATTTTTTATTTATATTTTTCAATTAACTAAAATATAGATGGATAGATTGTGACTTATATAACTTTTTATAAACTATAAAAATATATTATTTCATTAATTTTTTTCCCCTAAAATCAACCATAATATGCAACTCAATGTTATACATCGATAGTATATGTATATAGATAGATATGCCGAAATACATGTTACATGTTTAGTGGGGAAGAAAGGCCGTACAAGCCAAATTACCATCTATGCTGTTGTTGGAATCCAAAGACTTTCGCTACTTGAGGGGACACATCTTTCTCAATATAATTATGATATACATATTAAAATTTATTGATTTTTTAGAAGAAAAAAATATTCATGTTAAAAAAAAATATTCCCTAATGTATATGCATGAAATGGTTATTAAATAAGGAAATTAATTGCCAAAAGATTAGTTTGATAAAAGGGCATTTCAAAGAATAGTTGAATTTAATGTCATTAAGTGCACAACCAAAAAATCTTTTTTGATGGAATTAAAATTACTCAGATCAAGGATTTATTTTAATTTTTGATCAGTTAATTAATCAGAATATATATAGTATACAAAAATGTATGTGTATTTGGGGTTGCTGATATATGTATACATTGTGGTGGAGAAGAAGCTATTACAGGTGCACCCACAGCAACTGCAGAGTGAAGAAGAGGGTAGAGAGGCTATCGGAGGATTGTCGAATGGTGATAACGACGTACGAAGGCAGACACAACCATATTCCTTGCGACGATTCCAATTCTTCTGAGCCTGAATGCTTCTCCTCCTTCTAGATCCACATATATATTCACATATATACATATATATATGTGCTCTTCATCCCATCAATATATGTATGCATTGTGCATTTTTGTGTAATATATAAAAGTAGTGTTTTTTTATCGCGTAACATGTGCAATTAGACCATTAACCATTATCATTTCATTTGGGTATTGTAGAGTTTTAATTTGGTAGTTCTACTATACTATAGTTCATATACTTTGATATATGTCATCTATGGTGATATTATAGATATATTATAGTTTTCTTCAACTCATTACTCATATGAATGCATATACATATATTATTGCTTAACAAAACTATCACTACCTTACACTCTATGGAACAAATTGATCTTGCTGACTACTGAGAAGAGAACAAATTTTAGTTAATGGGCCTTCTTAGGCCCAATATGTTCGAAGGCTCATTCTACATAATTTCCCATTTCATTCAGCCCAACCCAATGTTTTACGAGAAATAAAAATAAAAAGGTAAATTGTAGAGAAGCATTATATATTGTTCAAAACTACCCTCTAAATATGTATATTTGCCGAAAGTCACCCTCTATACTCTAGTGTCACAGCAAATAGCCAAATCATTCCAAATTTCCGGTAAAAAGCTTGGTTAAATGGGGTTAAAAATATCATAAACATGAGAAATTTTGGTTGGGCCTTTGTTGGGTTGGGTTGTGTTGAATGACTACTTTGATATATACACAAAATCAATACTGTACATACTAATAAATAGTTCATTTTTAAAAGAGCGAAATTAATTATTAATTTGGGTTATTGAAATATTAGGGGTGTTAACAAGTGGATCGCTCACAAATGCTTAGATATAGAGCCTCAGTTCACCCTGATATTTTGATGAGATATCATGACTTGCATATCAAACACCACCCTTTTCACATCTATCACTATTCGTGTCACCGACACATTCCAAAACTCTATTCCGTTTTCAGATAACATGGCCGAAAAAGAAGACTAGGTTGATCAAATTGCTTAAGAGGATTTGGATCTATGGGTTTGTACACCTATTCGATGTGGGATAGGACTTCATCCAGTGACGGCCGCAGGATCCTCCGAAAGGTGGGGCGAAATTTTCTAGTGTGTACTGAAATATTGGCCTTGAATAAACTCCTTTACCTAAGCTAAGATTTTCAACTTAGGAGTGGATTGTAGAAAAGTAGGCTTACATTTGCTTACATTTGCTTTGTTGATATGATAGTTATTTCTCTTCATTCATTGGAAATTCAGGGATTTGTCATATTGAGGAGTGTAAACTTATCGAAATTCAATCATGTTAAATTCAAGGCTTTTGCATATTAACTAGGATTGTAAACTCACAAACTTTATAGTTTATAATATCTTTTGGTTCCCAAAGACATGATAGAAATTGTGATTTGAATATGTAGGTTACGAAAATACAAATATTGCATAAAGCTTCACAAATTCAATTCACAAACCCCAAATTCAATTCATAAATTTCATTCTCAAAATCACATATACAATAATTAAAACACAAAATTTATTCTCAAAATCAAAACTCTAATGAAAATTTCACAAAATTTATTCTCTGTTGTAATATTGATGGGTGAATTGTCCACCTCCCTTACCTTTCACCTTCTAACTCCCCACCATGATGACACAAATTGTGTTTGACCTATATATATGGCCTTGTACTCTCCAAGATGGAACACAAGCAATATAGATCTCTCCTTTCTCTGGCTTTCTCATACTCTCTTTCTTTCGATTTATAACACGTTATCAGCACGATCGTTCCCAAAGTAAACCCTAATTCCCCGCCTCCTTCTAATCTCTCATGAAAGAGAAAATCCCCAATCATCCTCAACCTAAATCCCAAAATTTCTTTGCGAAATCATTGTCAAAACAAAGATAATTGTATTTGGGCAGGGAACTAAACTAACCAGCAGCCAATTCCACCGCCACCATCTCGTTCTCTCGATCCAATCCTCAATTCTACCGACGGATGGATATCGATTTCCGATGTGATCTAGATGAACGACACCACCCGGAAACTCGATCAACAGTTGTGGGATCGATATTTAGACCAAATTCGGGTCCGATACAAGGCAGTCTTGGAAGGTCGCTCACGGCCTCCATCGGTGGTGATCTGTGCCTCTCGACGGGGACACACCCCGCTTTTGTTACCGTGGTCGAGCGCCTAGCAGAACCTTGCTCTCATTGCTTTTCTACCGATCTTATAAATTTGCAAAACTGTTTTTGTTAATTTTAATAAGGCGAAAATGCATAAAACCACCCTTTATTCACCTTTGTTTGCAATTAACCACCCCTTATTCAGAAGTTTTCACTTAACCACCCTTTATTCACCTTTGTTTGCAATTAACCACCCATCCTCCCATTTTTCTTTAAATTCAACTTAAAAGTAAAAGACAAAAATGCCCCCAAATTTGGTTTTTATAGTTTTGATTTATTATTATTTAGGCCAAAATGCATAAACCCACCCTTTATTCACCTTTGTTTTCAATTAACCGCCTCTTATTCAAAAACTTTCACTTAACCACCCCTTATAACAAACTATTTGCAAGTAACCACTCATCCTCCCATTTTCCTTAATTAAACTTCTATAATTTAACTTGAAAGTGAGACTAAAATGCCCTTAAATGTGTTTTTAATACACTACTATTATTTTTATATTTTTATAGTCTTGTGAAATAAATCAAAGGTAGGCATAAACACATTCAAGCCGAAGCACGAACAATCTCCACAGACTCCACCTAGATCCCTATCAAGTAGACTTATCAATCGGGTCATTCATGTCGGGTCGGGTCATTTCGGGTTTCGCGTAAAACGGGTCCCGTGTAGATCCGAGTTGACTTGAACTCGAGTTGGCCTGATTTCGGGTCAAATTGGGTCGATTTCGGGTTTGTCAATTTCTATTTTTTAAATTAAAAAAATCACGATTTGGTAACTTTGTGATAATTTTAAAATGCTAAAATTAAAGACGTGGTTCTTAAGTTCTAGCGCTTGTAATTATATACTATATTTTCTAAAATATTTGTTTTTTACTATTTCTTGTAATTTTTAATAAAATTTGAAAATATCTAAAATATCAAATTTTTAAATAATTTTTTAAAAATAAATAATTTCATGCAATTAGTATTAAGCATAGAATTGTTTTAATATTTTAATGTTTTTTTAGAGTTTTTTTTATCTTCTTAGAAACGTGATGAAAAATAAAAAATCAAATATTATCGATCGGAGAGAGTATCATACAATACAAATAAATGTAAAAGTTGATTTGAAAATGAAAGATCAAGTGATTGTAATTATAAAATGTAATAAATTGGAATCTCCATAAAAAAATTAATCATATATAATTATAAATCAATCGGGTTAATCGGGTCACCGGGTTAATTGGGTCAATCGGGTCAAAATTACTGGGTCAATCGGGTCACCGGGTCTAAACCCAGATGACTCGGAAAATTACTCGGTTTTCGGGTTTGGGTAGGAAACAAATTTTGGGTCAAAATTTTCGGCTCTTGACCAAAAAATTTCGGGTCGGGTCGATCGGGTCGGATCGTGTTCTGACAGGTCTACAATCAAGCATTGCCAGAGGAGGGTGCAAATAAAGCGTCAATGACCGAAAGAGGTATGACTACATCTGACCTACTAGCAGACGTGGGCATAACAAGCATACATTAATAGTAATTTTGTATAAATAATAATAAATAAAAACTGTAAAACCAAATTTTAAGGCATTTTCGTCTTTTACTTTTAAGTTGAATTTAACAGAAGTTTAATTTAAAGAAAAATGGGAGGATGAGTGGTTACTTGCAAACAATTTGTTATAAGGGGTGGTTAAGTGAAAATTTTTGAATAAGGGGTGGTTAATTGCAAACAAAGGTGAATAAAGGGTGGTTTTATACATTTTCGCCTTTTAATAATCCTATTGAGTTTGTAATTGTGATCCGTGAGCAGTTTGGTGTTCGATTATTGTGTGCAGAATTCAAAACAAGTTGGAGGAAAGCAAACGGAAAACTGAAGACGACTCGAGGCTCATCATCGACGCCTCATCGGATCTGTGACCCCATGGAAATTGAAGCCTCCCTACGCGCTGGTTTTCCTCCTCTGCGGATCTTCGATGTCGGGATCTGCCGATGGTGACAAAAGGCTCGGAAACTGCCCGCTGCGGGGCGATCCGATTCTGCCTCCATGGGCGAGGCCGCCAACCTCAACACGAGCCCCGAATCGGAGCAAGAAAGGGCGGACGGTGAGTCCCTTCGTCGCTATCTGGAAATCCATCGAAGAAACAGAAGAAGACGATAAGTTTATTTACAATTTTGGATTAATTGTAAAACCAGCCCTAGACTTATCAAAAATTACGGATTGGGTTGTGTTTTTCTGATAATTACAGAAAAGACCCAAAACTTCCAGGGATATAAGTTTTGTCCCTAGTGAAGTAGTGAAGGTTCCGATCTCCATCCCCGAAGCGATGAGATTTAACTCGTAAAATAGATAAATACATCTATGTGTATACATAAATTATACATCAACCCTCGAAGTGGAATGAATCAAATATAAAATAAATTTATCCGGTAGATAAATCAATATCCCCCGAAGTGGATGAAAGTGAGGAAATCGATATTATAAATCACACCATGTGATTAATAAATCTCATCCCCGCAAATCGAGCCAATAACTTTCATCCCCGTAGTGATGAAATTATATTTATTATTTATGTTTATTTAAACTATATTTGTTTTTCCCCATCTCTCGAAGTAGATGAACGGGCACATCTCTCGAAAGAGATTAACGTTCTCATCTCCCGAAGTAGGTGAATGAACAAGTCGTATCTTTAAGATAGACCGAGTAATTTCATTCCTTAAGCGATGAACCAAATATTTTCATCCCTGTAGTGATGCATCAATGATTAGCATTTTATTTTGTTTTATTTGTATATATTTTTATTCTTCATCTCTTGATTGAAGTAAATGTACAGACTCATTTTCCGAAGTAAATGAAGTAAATGAATAGACTCATTTCCCGAAGTAAATGAACGGACTCATTTCCCGAAGTAAATGAACAAACTCATTTCCCGAAGTAGAGGAATAGACAAATCACACCCTCGTAGGGATAAACTGGTAAATGTCGTCCTTGTAGTGATTATTCGTATATCCAGAGAAACAAATCAATCACTATGATCCTTAATGTTTTCTCCATCAGTTTTCCGCAGTAAACGATAAAATTGCATATAAGAATACTACCTCCTGACGTATGTGATAAAATGGTCTTGGAGATCTATATTAAATTTTCTGTCACTCAAAGTTGACATTAATTTTGTTTATTTTATTTATTTATTTAAAAATATTGTTGTGGATGTACATGTCTCTTAATATACTTTACTATTTAGTATTATCTTTTACATAGTTTTATTATTATTGTTACTTTAGTCCACTTGTGAGCTTTTCAACATCTATTTTGTGGTCGGGCTTGAAGTTCCTAAACTCAATGGTTAAACAATCCAGCAGATTGTGTGTTTTCATCAAAGTCTGCATAATAGCTTGAAGACTCTAATTTCAGATTCTTATAAACTCTTGAAGAGTGCAAGATCTTATTTTAAACATTTGTACTCTTGAAGAAGTACATGGAATGTGGGTTATGGCATATTCAGAACTATTTTTATTTGGTTAGTACAACCAATATAAATAACCACAAAACATGATCTGGTTTACAAGGTCACTTCCTGACAATCCTCTAAGCATGACCCGAAGCATGCCCCTCTTGTAGAGGTTGTAAAAGAGGTAATGGTTAAGCGCGCAACCAAAGTTATTGTTGTGGCTTATAACTAGGTCATATGTGTACGGTTAATTTCTAATGTCCTGAAGAACATCATGAATAAAGATAAATATAGTTGGTTGTTAGTTTCATACCTGTAGTATGACACCAACTGAAGTTCTGAAAATACCCAGTTAACGACATCTGATTAAATAAATGGATCACCATATACAAAGTTCAATGGTTAGAATGTTTTACCATTGAGACTTATGTCACTAACCAGAAGTTATTTGACAAAAAAAAAATCTTATTCGTGGCATTTGGTCGCTCAAGTAAAACGATGATTTGCAAGATCATTGAAATTTACATGAACTAGTACGATTCCCGCGCCATGACGCGTTTTTTTAAAAATTAAATATTAGATATAAATATTATAAAATATTAATAAATTTTAAGATAAAAAATCATTAAAAAAAAACTTTACAATAAATGTATCTTATAATTATCTCCGAAAATTATTTTTTAAAAATCTTATGTAAAATATAATACATAAATATAGATATTTTAAATTATTCAGTAATAATAATATCAATATCATTATAACATTGTTTAAATGTGACATGTCATAATCAATAATTATATTCAATGTTTTGAATTAAGTCCAATAGTTAGTAAATAAATTTGATTAAGCCCAATAGTTTTACTTATATGAGATTGAATTCAATGTTTTGAATTAAGCCCAACAGTTAGTAAAATTAAAGAAAAAAGAGAATTAAAGGAAAAATAAGAAAAAATAGAAATAATGAAAATCAAAGAAAAATGGAAAAAAGGATTAGTTAAATCTCCTAAAATGCCTCTAAGATTGACACATCACCCTAAACTCTTCTAAATTAAGAGTTTATATAGATATAGATACCCCCCAAAAGGACTAGAAGATCCTAGGACCGGAAGATCCTCAATAAGGGTGACCATACATGTACGGTTTGTCCTCTTGGCAAAATAATAACAAGACCGTCTATAATAAAGAGTAAATGCAAAGTCTCTTATGTCTCTTGATCGAGTTCATTGAGACAACTACGAACCTAAAACATTGTCATATGGACCAGTGTTATTCCAATATAGATGCCTTAACACATTGGTCATATGCAAAGGTAGAAAATGTTATCAATCACATTATGGAGCGGATAGTAGCTCACTACGACCTAGAAGAGTCGTTAGTCAAATGGGCCCATGCAATTTTGCATTTCGAATTTGACACAATAACTTCTCTCAAATTATCTCCAGAAGAGAGTATATGTTCCGAGGCCTCCTCCACAATTAACTAAAATACCACAAAGAAGTTGAATGATACATGGGGTTTGAGTCGCTAATGATATCAAATACCTCGAGCTTTATAAAGGTGATCAAACGCTCGGTATTTAGGGGGAGAGGAAATGAGACTATATATATATATATATAGGGTTTACTTCAAATGTAAAAACTCCTTAACGTGTAAAATTTGCTTATCGCGTAAAATTAGCTAATGGGCCTAATTTAATTACTAATGGGCCTAATTTAATTACTAATGGGCCTAATTTCATGAGTAGGATGTCTGCCCCCCCGCCCATGCGTGTGCCCCCCTTGCCCCCCTTCTCGGACCCGATTTTTTTTTTTTTTTGTCCAGAATTTTTTTTTTCGTGATAGCACTTTCTGCTGTGCAAGTATAACTTGCTTTTGTGCACATATAACATCTTATTGTGCAAATATAAGTTTATTTTGTGCAGACAAATAATTCATTATGGGGTAAATAGGTAAATGTGCCTATTTCAATTATAAAATTTTTTAATTGAAATATGTTTAATTTATGGGTAAATTGGTAAATATGTCTAATTTTATGGGTAAATGCACTTTTTCCCGTTTTCGATACCTTTTGTGCAACTGTGAAGTGCATTTGTGCAACTGTGGAGTGCATTTGTGCAACTGTGAAGTGCATTTGTGCAACTGTGAAGTGCATTTGTGCAACTGTAAAGTGCATTTGTGCAACTGTAAAGTGCATTTGTGCAACTTTAATTGTGCAATTGTGCAAATTTAAAGTATGATACAATTGTGCAAATTTAAACTACAATTGTGGAAAAGTAAGATACAATTGTGCAGATGAAGAATACAATTGTGCAAATGTAAGATCATAATGCGCATTAATAAGTCAAAAGATGTGCTTTTGAAATCGATGTTTTAATTTTGTTTTTTTTTTACTTTTGAGAGTTTGGGTTCACCTCTCGGATAATTTAGGTTGATAGATGTAAGTTTGAAATCGATTTTTTTACGTATAAGCTTTTAAAATTAAAGTGCATAAATAAGATTAAAATGTGCATAATTAAGGTTAAAAAGTGCATAACTTAGATTATAATGTGCATGATTAACAATTTGCGATTGTTGCGCTCTTGTCTATTATGTAACCTATGTGGGATTTGAACCCACATCTTTTGTGCAAACGCACATTGCTCTACCAATTGAGCTAATAGGCTAAATTATGATTTTTATGCTAAAATAGAAGAACCTAATCGACATAAAGCATATTGCAATAAAATTATAAAATTCAATTAGCTCATGATTCACAAACAATTTGACAATGCTATAAACATGAAATTAGCTCCAAATCAACCCAACAACACAACCATATCATCAATTTAAGTCAATTTTGCTTTTGGAAAAAAGCCCCAAATTCTAAAACATATCGCAATCTAAAATTCTAAAATTCAATTAGCTCATGATCCATAAACAATTTGACAATGATATGAACATGAAATTAGCTCAAAATCAACCCAACAACACAACCATATCATCAATTTCAATCAATTTGGCTTTTGGCAAAAAGCCCCAAATTCTAAAACATATCGCAATCTAAAATTCTAAAATTCAATTAGCTCATGATCCATAAACAATTTGACAATGATATGAACATGAAATTAGCTCAAAATCAACCCAACAACACAACCATATCATCAATTTCAATCAATTTGGCTTTTGGCAAAAAGCCCCAATTTCCGCTCCTAAATCAAACCCTAGGTTTTCAATCTCAACCTAAATCATTCAAACAATCTAAATAGATGTAATAAACAAGTTTAGGGTTAGAAATCATACCAAATTCGAGTTGAACAAGGAGCAAAATCGGGATTTCGAAGGTATTCCGAGCCAAAAGCATCGATTAGCGCTGTTGGGAGAGATGGGCTCGGTGTGGGCTCGGCTGGGCTCGAACCATGGGGGTTCCGGGCTCGGGGGGTGCGCCTGAGGGAGGGGGTTCAAGCTGGTGGGGGCTGGTGGTCGGAGGTGGCTCGTGGGTGGCGTGGGAGGCCGACGAGCGAAGGTACGACGTGAGCCTTTGACTGGGCAGTGTGGGCGCGTCTGGGCTCGAACCAAGCCAAGTCAGGGCTCGGGGGGTGCGCCCAGGGGTTGGCTCGAGTACGGCTAGGCGGTGGTGGCCGGAGGTGGCTCGACGTGGGGCTGGAGGTGGCTCGACAGGGTGGGTGCGGGGCAGCGGGAGGCCGAGAGAGAAGCCACTGTTGAGCGCGCGTGTTGTAATTCATTAAAAAAATAAATTTTACACGTTAAGCGGATTTTACACGTTAAGGAGTTTTTACATTTTAAAGCTTCCCTATATATATATATATATATATATATTAAGAAAGAGATTGCATGAAAGCAACCTCTCTATCATTTGGGGAATTTTTTTTCAAAATATTCACTAAAAAATAAATATTTACAATAATATTCACGGGTTGCAACTATTTACAAAAATATTCATTTTTTGCAAGTTACACAGAGAAACGCGGTCTCGGACCGCGTTTCATTCAGAAGTCCAAAATTTTGAAACGGAAATAAAATCAGAAAAAAAGGTTAAAGAAACGCGGTTTGAAACCGCGTTTTATAATAAATTTTGAATAAAACGCGGTTTCAAACCGCGTATTTGTCATATTATATTTTTAAATATAAAAAAAATTAAAAAAAGGAAGAAAAAAGTGTAAAACGCGGAACGAAGCCGCGTTTTACTTATATACTCTGCTTCTTCTTCCCAGATTCACAGAGCCACAGGCCCACACCCCGTCCACCGCCGACCACCACCGCCCACCCTGGAAGGCACGCCCGCCCGCTGGCCCACCGCCGACCACCACCATTCAACCATTGTCTCCCACTCGCTGGCGCCACCGCCGATTCGTCATCGCCGCCGAAGATTCTCCTCGAGCCCGGCTTCTTCTTCCCAGATTCACAGAGCCACAGGCCCACACCCCGTCCACCGCCGACCACCACCGCCCACCCTGGAAGGCACGCCCGCCCGCTGGCCCACCGCCGACCACCACCATTCAACCATTGTCTCCCACTCGCTGGCGCCATCGCCGATTCGTCATCGCCGCCGAAGATTCTCCTTGAGCTCGGCTTCCTCGCCGTCGTCTTCTTCTTTGGCGAGCTGACTCCATCCGCCGTGGCAGAAGCTCCCCGTCAGCGTCGCTCTTGTCCTCCTCCCCGTCGGCGTCCCTCTCGTCCTCCTCCCCATCAGCGTCGCTCTCGTCCTCCTCCGGCATGGGGTCCTTCGTCGTGAAGAGTCGGCGGCGATGACGAATCGGTGGTGGCGGCAGTGAGGGGGAGACGGTGGTGGAATGGTGGTGGGCGAGCGGGCGGGCGTGCCTTGTAGGGTGGGCGGTGGTGGTCAGCGGTGGACCGGGTGTGGGCCTATGGCTCTGTGGATCTGGGAAGAAGAAGGAGAGTATATAAGTAAAACGCGGCTTCGTCCCGCGTTTTACACTTTTTTCTTTTTCTTTTTTTTCTTTTTTTATATTTAAAAATATAATATGACAAAAACGCGGTTTGAAACCGCGTTTTATTCAAAATTTGTTATAAAACGCGGTTTCAAACCGCGTTTCTTTAACTTTTTTTTCTGATTTTATTTCCGTTTCAAATTTTTGGGCTTCTAAATGAAACGCGGTCTCAGACCGCGTTTCTCTGTGTAACCTGCAAAAAATGAATATTTTTGTAAATAGTTTCAACCCGTGAATATTATCGTAAATATTTATTTTTTTTGAAAAAAAATTCTCATTTGGGATCCGCGGATAAATGAAAGAGAACCAAAAGTTCAACACTTATGTACACCAAATGATAATTATATGGTTTAGCAGAAAGTCATCAAATGCATTTACTAAGGCTAAGAGAGTGACTAAGTCATGTATATTGCACTAGCTAGCTCATTTGGAGGTTCCAGAAGTAACTCTGAAACAAACAAAAATCAAGTGATTCCCAAATACACCAGAAGTGTTGATCACTTTAAGGATTCCCCGAAAGTGGAAAGAGTTCATGGGAATATTATCAAATAATGGATGTCGACATTGAAATGATGTTAAAGAAGAAATTCATGCAAAGATGAATTCTTTAAGCATGATGCTATTGGACTCGTAGTTCCAACATCGAAAAGTATAACATCATTGGTTTTTAAGTGGGTGTTTATACGAGATGTAAAGGCTCTGATTTTCAATCTTAATTTTTGTGAAAAGCAAATTTAAAAATGAATTTAAAACGGATTTAATTTGGATTTTTCAAGGAAAACTCGTCCTAAATTTAATAAATCTAACTTGAAATTCTTAGAGCGAATTCCGGTCCAATTTTTATCAGATGTAGATCAGTTCCGTCCTCTTTCACCTATTCTTATCCTATTCGGGTGCTAAAATATAATCGATCAAGAGAGCGGAATTCAAAAGACCAATCGTCGGAAATTCGAATTTTTCCGACTCGGAACCACAATTCCGTCATATTCTCTCATCCTTATCCATTCCAAGTCATCACCCCTTAATTGGGTAAAATTCTATCTATAAATCCCCCTTCTCTAATTGATTTACTTAATTTGGCAAACAAACAACCTAATCTGACAATTTTGACCAAAGGACCAATTGATTC
The DNA here is from genome assembly GCA_963922045.1 of Persicaria maculosa. Lineage (NCBI taxonomy): Eukaryota > Viridiplantae > Streptophyta > Magnoliopsida > Caryophyllales > Polygonaceae > Persicaria > Persicaria maculosa. Next base: position 16,695,966 of record OY998258.1, read on the forward strand.
AACCTTTAGATCTGACATTTGTAGCCCATTTTCCACACTCACCTTTCAATTTCAAAGAAACCAAAGCCAGCCTCCCCTTTCTCCCAATTGTTGTCGAGAGCTACAGCTCCTCCTATTGATATGTTGCCGGCCTCCAGCGCCACCAGCAGCTCTGCCACCAACCTAGCTTGCCCTTGTCTTGATGAGGCCGAGCCGACGCCCCCACCAGCAGCAACAACCCCTGCCAGCACCACCGAGCACCCTGTCCTCTTCGAAATCCCAGACAGCTCCCAAGCTTCCACCATCACACCTCCGCCAGCTCCTTATCACTATCGCCGTCGTCATTCCGTCCATCATTGGAGCCCCGAGCACCTCCCTGGGCGCCTTCGAGCGCTGACCGAGCACCACCGCAGCCCCGGCTTCCCCTGTTTCCGCGAGCCAGATCAGAGCGCGCCCAGGAACCGCCACCGCCTCCGAGCCCCCTCCTCCTTCTCCGTGTTCGAACAGCAGCAGCACCACTTCCGCCTCCCTCGACGTCGGCAAGAACCCAGATCTGCCAGGAGAAGCCGAGCCAGGCAACAATCTAGCAGCCCGAGTCGCGAGCCCCTCTCCGTCGTTGCCCCATTTCGATTTCAAACCTGGGTAAGGTTCCTCCTTCCTTTCAACCCGAAACTGCATAACGCTTCCCCTTTTGACCTCCCTCCTCCGTCCCATGCCATGTCCAGGGAGGATTCGATCCTGTCGAACCAAACCAAGCACCGTAGAAGCCTAATCGACCTCCGACGGATGTTTCGAGCCCTCGGTGAGCTTCTTCCCCTTTCTCAGTAGGTCGGTTTGGGGTCGGGGTGAGCGAGGGTGGCTGGGGCCGAGTGCGGGTGGCCGGAGGTGGGGAGACCTTCGCCGGTGGCCTGCGCTTCCTCTTCTCCTCCTTTCTCCGTCGCCGCGGGGACAGAGCTCTGTTCTGGCGCGTTGGTGAAGAAGGGTTGAGACCCGGTTTCCTTGACCCGTTTCCATCTTTCCTTATCCGGGTTGGGCTTGTTTATCCGGGTTAAAAAAAAAACCATTGGGCCTGATCTTGTTTCTCCCTTGGGTTATTTGTGTTGATGTTGTTATCTTATGAAGTTTTGTGACATGTTATTTACACCTTTATATTATGTGGTTTATATTATTATTCTAACCTGATTTTATAAAACAATATACTTCTGAAATAACATATCTTATAAACTGGTCTAAAAGTAGTACTATTTGGGAATGTGTTATTATGTAATGTTTTATAATATGTTTTAGAAGAGAATTAGTGAACTTTGGTTAAAATTGTGATTTTGGAATGATTTATCGGCTTTGAGTTATTAATATGAATTTTAAAGAGGATTTAATTTTGGTACTTTATTTTAAGCTAAGTATGGGTTGGTAAAATGATTTAAAAAGGGTTTTCAAGTTTTCGGAAATATCTTTTAAGGATTTGTTGTTTGGAATATCAAAATGCCGGAATTAATTCTATAATATGATTTTGAGGTATTGGTTTTAAGGTTTAAATGTTAATGTCGGGATTCCTTGTCTTGGTTTGATGATGTTGGTTTTGAGAAGGAAGTTTGGAAATATGGTTGGTATGTTATCAATGATTTGATTTGAAAGAATGCTTTTGGTTGATGTTGATCAATCGGAAAGGTTTCGAAAATGGTTTTACTATCAGTTGGTTTTGATCATGTTAAGAACGTGGAGTTCGTGTGTATGAATGATGGGCCGGTAGCTTATGGAAATGGCTTGATGATAGGTGTGTATTGCTCTTGGATTGCTTTGGACTTGCATTTGGGCCATTGTTTGTGTTATCTTGCTGTTCTGCATCTTCAGGTAAGTTCCCTAGGGGCTTACTCAGGTTGGACATTCATGCCTGTTGTTGCATTTTATGTTAGGTGTTGCATATGCATAAAAGCATGCCATGTAGTATCCTGTTTAGGTTGCACTAATTGAATGAGCATCTGCTTACTTTATGCGTTTGAAACAGAACGGCCGTTATCTGTGATAGTCCTAGAGTCTTTGCTAGGGTCATAGGGTAGCCTAGCCTCATCGGGTACCCTGAGTCAATCGAGTCATGAACTTCCTTATATTATGAGATGCCTGCGAGCTTTATTGTGGAGCGGGTTAGGCATGCGTGCCGCCCGATGATGATGGAATGCATTCACGAGCTGGTCAGTCTCCGCCCTATCGGAAGGGGGTGGAGGTAGGAGAGGGATATGCCATTTGGCATTGTCTTGGGCCCTTTACAGTATTTTTGCACATTATTATACCTAGGGGCATGCTAGTGTGTTTGACTTTCGTACTGCATTAGAGCATCTTTATTAGGTATAGCACATACTATGTGGCCTCAGCGAGGACTGCCGGTCCCGCATGAGTTCGATCTGACTCCTTTCCCCGTTCTTTTTTTAAGGTATTTTCTACAGATTTTGAGTGCTCGATGTCTATATGACGGGGTTACTTTTTGGCGAAACGAAGAATCTGGCTAATATCCTAACTTAGTAACATGGTAATTACCCACTCAGGATTTGGATTTGACCCGGCTCTGCCGTGGCACTTGTATCTTTACTCTGCTTCTGCTTTACTTCCGTTTGAAATAGATTCCGCGACATAGTCTTAGGACAGGTTAAGGGTACCCAACGGCCCTTCGAGATTTTAGGGTTTGAAACCCCCCTTTATTATTGACCTTAAAATTGAAATTGAAACCTCGACCCGTATCTGGATTGCAAGATCCGAACAAGGGGTTTTATCCCTTGAAACGTAACCCGGAAATCATAATTACGGGCCGTTACACGAAACCGCAATAAGCGAAATGAAGCTGTAAGACATAAAGCAAGATGGATTGCACAAAAGTCTACAGTGGATGATATGGAAATATATTCACCAGTAGTGGATATAATCTTTGGTTGTTGATGAACCGACTCTAACCGTAATTGACGGGCATAGTAGTTGTTACTCAAATTGATCATTGATAAAATAATATAAGTGAAAATGATCGATTAATTTGAAATACCTGAAGCATCAATATGAAATCCTCGTCATATGTACATGATTAAGCCAAAGGGTGCTTAAAGTACTTGAAGTATTGTGTAAGTGGTGACATAGTGTATTGAGTCCTGAAGTACTATACACAACGTTTTACTCTTTTCCTTAATCTTGGTTTTTTATCCCACTGGGTTTTTCCAAGGTAAGGTTTTTAATGAGGCAACTTATACACCATCTATACATCGGATCCCTCGTATCAAAAGATGAAAAGCACACTAGGTCCTGAAGTACCTTATATTTGTGCATTGAAAGCAGCTCATCACCAAAGACGAGGAAGTCTATTGAATCGAAGCTGAGTGTTATACATGAAGACATTTTAACCTTCACACATCGATGACGACTTTCAGACTCGACCATACAACTCGTGAAGTCGGCATTATCAAGAAGTTTGAAGTGCTTATCAGAATGAGAAAGTTGTTGATTTGAGGGGGAGATATACGCACTGCACTCTTTTTCTCTTTGATCAGGTTTTGTCCCACTGGGTTTTCCTCACAAGGTTTTAAAGAGGCAGTATCACCAAATGCGTATCAAACGACATATGTACTCTTTTTACCTTAGTCCTAGTTTTTGTCCCATTGGGTTTTCCATGCGAGGTTTTTAACGAGACAATTTGTAATGTTAGAGGTGTAGATTCAAGGGAGAGTGTTGTAATATTGATGGGTGAATTGTCCACCTCCCTTACCTTTCACCTTCTAACTCCCCACCATGATGACACAAGTTGTGTTTGGCCTATATATATGGCCTTGTACTCTCCAAGATGGAACACAAGCGGCTTTTTACTAATGAATCGATATTCAAAATCCGATTAATCTTCCAATACGCTAGTTTCAACAATATAGATCTCTCCTTTCTCTGGCTTTCTCATACTCTCTTTTCTTTCGGTTTATAAGATTCTCATAATCAAATCATAATATTTCACCAATTTTATGGGGTTTAATTAGTTTATAGCTAGATAATTTGTATATAGTAGGGAGCTCGAGAAGTGGGAGCATAATTAAATAAGTGGGTAGAAACATAGAGAGTAGGTGGCAGTTGAACAAAGAATAAAAAAAACTTTTTTGAGGGAGGCGAATTTTTTTTTAAAAAAAGAGAGGCTAATTTCACCAACTTTATGGGGTTTAATTAGTTATAGCTAGATAATTTGTATATAATAAGAAAGTCGAGAAGTGGAAATATAATAAAATAAGGGGTAGAAACAAAAAAAGTGAGGTGTAAGACGAATCTAATTTAAAAAAAAACTAATTAAATTAATTAAAATTTAAAAAATATTTCTAAATTAGTGTTATTATTTTATACTTGGGGTATAGGATAGAAAAATCGATACAACCATACAAGGGATCGGAGTAAATAATGTTGGTGTGATGATCCTTGCGAGTTGTTGCAAGTCTGTATCTCATAATATAATTCATAAAAGTTTACTTGTTTTATAAATGGTTAGGTGTCGACAGTCGACGTCAATTATCAAAAAGTTGAACTAGTAGTACTAAAGACATGGATTCCCATTCAAGCTTAGCTTATTAGGGAGATATGTGATTGATCCGATTCATCTAAGGGTAAGGGTTGTATTACACGACGCAAGATCTTCTTGTCTTTTCTTTTTTAAAATAATTTAAAATAAAAATAAAAATTGTAGGAATATCAAATAAAATGGGGAAAACAAACGAAAGAAGAAAGACATGCGCCCACAACACAAATTAAGCTATTTTATAAATGCCAAGCACGATTATTTTGTCACCGACGCTATGCTCTTTAGACTGGTCACATCCATTTAATCTTCCTAATTAATATTCCTTTTATTTATTTTAATTCAACTTTATTAATTTCCTCTTTATTATTCCATTCTAGTTTTATTTTGAGATCCCCAACACATTTTTAGTTATATATTTATATGATCGAGTATGTATATTATTAGTAGAATCAACTTTATAAAATTAAATATGTAATTTTGGATTATAGAATTCTCTTACACGTAATTAGCTTGATTATCTAAACTAAAATTTAATGTATTTCACAACATGTTAATAAACTCGTTCGCATAAATGGGTATTTTTTCCGTCGGACATAGCCTATGCACATGTAACCTTGGAAGTAACCAATCACAAGTTAATTTGTGCAGTGGAACTGTGATACGTCGTGGGCCACATTCTATATCAAGAGGTTCGGAGTTTGAAGAGTGGTGGCCATAGAATTTTCTAGATGACGAGCGAAATTTTTGTTTCAAAATATTTTTTTTCTCGGTATAATAATGAATAATTTTTTTAAAAAAATTATAGAAAGAAAGTCATAAATTATGGTATAAATATGACATTTTATTACAAAAACTCATAAAACAAAATTATATGTGTGTGTAGCATGATGAATACTTTTTTAAAAAATATTGAAAGAAAATTATAAATTTTTTAAAAAAAATATGTCATTTGTAAATGAAAAGTGTGGCGAAAAACCCTATAAATTATGGTTTAAATATGACATTGATAGTAAAAAAATTCATAAGAATAAAAATTATAAGCATTTTTTTAAAAATATATATGTAGCATAATGAATAATCCTATGAAAAATATTGAAATAAAACTATAAAATTTTATTTGAATATGACATTTATAATAGAAAAATTTGGTAAAAATAAAAAATATTCCAAAAAAGTAAACAATGGGATCGATTTGAGCTCATGACCTCTTGTATTATTTATGCTTCATTTCATTCCTTTACTAACCGAGCTAGACAAAAAAATTTAATTTCCTAGCATAATGAATAATACTACATGTTTCCGCCACCCGGGGGAGGGGTTGCCGCCCCCTATTAGCGTCAATGCTTTTGGAAATATGGAATCACTTGTGAGCTAGTGAGAGGGTTAGCCCCTTAAATGAGTTCAACAATACCCGATTTAGATGTCCTATCCCTTGACCCCTCGTCGAACCTCACCAAGCATTCCTTCGATGTGCACTATGCTATGTACTCCATAAGGCCACATGAATTGCCGACTTCGACGTCAGGAGTCAATGGTTATTAACACCACAGTTACCCACTAGGATTGCAAATTAAAGTGCAAATTAATTGGGATTCAAATTAGTCCTTCGAGCTTTGTTGGCTCCGACCCTTGGTGTCGATTGAACCTTGATCGGTACTAAAAGTCGGGAAACAGATCATACATAAGTCGGAAGAGAAATCGACATGCAACAAACACTTATTTTCCCTCTTAAACAACTTAAATTTTTGAAACGAAAAAGAGAAATCATAACAATCCAAAAGATGAAAAGATTGATTTGTTTAGTCATAAAAAAAGACATCAAAACCACTAATCCGACATGTATGAAGCACCCCAAGGACAATTTCGTCTAATTAACAACCTTACCGGCCCCCCATTTTCTCATCTCATATTTACTTATTTAAATAAAAAAAATACTCCATAGTACTAAAAAATTTAATACGGAGTAGAGGAAAAAACAAAAAACAACATATATATTTAAATAGAAAGAGGGAGGAGGGGACTCCTTGTGACACCAACAAGCACTAAACACTCCCTGAGCTCCTGTCTTCTTCCTCCCCATTGCAAAGCCTCAAACCCCCACCGGCAATGGCGGAGATCATCGATTACCAGGCGGATTACTCGGATGAGATGCCGCGCCTCATCAGCTTCCTGTCGGCGCTGCTCGAGCACGTGGCGGAGGCCAACGATGCCAGCCGCCGGTGGCAGCCGCAGAAGGTGTCACTCTTCCACGGCCTCTCTAGACCTCCGATCTCGATCCAGAATTACCTTGAGAGGATCTTCCAGTACGCGAATTGCAGCCCGTGCTGCTTCGTCGTCGCGTACGTTTACCTCGATCGCTTCGCTCAGCGGCAGCCGCTGCTTCCGATCAACTCCTTCAATGTCCATCGCCTCCTCATTACCAGCGTCATGGTCGCCGTCAAGTTCATGGACGATATGTAAGCCTAATTCGTCTTCCTTCTTCGATTTCTCCATAAGATCACACAAATTGTATAAATACCTGATTCAGAAATTTCAAATTTCCCCCAATTTTTTACCTGATTCCATAATTTAGATTGATGAGCTAAATCAAGGTCTGAGATTTGAATTTTAGGATGATCATGAATGCGGTTGATATTATAGCGTTCAGATATTGAATTGATTAAGGTCAATTTGGGGGTTTCAAATTTTGTATTAAAAGGTAGATCAAAACTTATAGTATACAATCGATGAATTCAACCTTATTATCACACTGTTTGATTAAATGTGAAAACTCTCTCTCTCTATCGTATAGATTAATCATTGATGGCTTTGTTGGTGATGAATTGATGGTTAACTACAGTGTTTGGTTCCTAATTTTCAAAACAATTTTTCAAACAAAACCTAAAATTTAAATTCAATTTGAAGTATTCGTCAATAAAAAAAAAACATTTTTAAATTCATTTTGAAGTATTAACCCTTTCATAATATACATTTTTAGTGGTTTTACTTTTCCAAATAACATGGTGGTGGTGGGTCATTTCCCCTCCCTTTCCCTTTCAAACATATGAAAACACAGCAAAAGAAATTTGAAACTGAGTCCATCAATTTGATGTCAATCCATATATATCTACTACATTGAATTGGGTTATAATTTTCGGGACTGTCGATGAATTTGCAGATACTACAACAATGCATACTATGCGAAAATAGGAGGGATAACCACAACAGAGATGAACTACTTGGAGCTGGACTTCTTGTTTGGGATGGGATTCAACTTGAATGTGACCCCCAACACATTCTACACTTACTGCAATTACCTCCAAAGGGAGATGTTGCTGATGGAACCGAGTCCTGTCCCCGGCCTGCACCCTGCAGATGCGTCTTCTTCGTGTTTGATGATGATGGCGGAATCAGTTAGACTTCAACAGTCCTGCAGCTTCACTCCTGTTGAACATCAGGAGGAGGCCCCTTCAGCTTCTCATCAACACCAACAATTAGCTGTCTAGGCATACATCTATGGTGCCCGGGGGAGTTTTCGGTTTCACGTACTGTTACTTATTTGTAACTAGCTGTAGAGATTTTTGAGCAAATGAAATGCAAATTGCCTTTGCATCCGATCCTCACCTGTTTGTCACCTTACTTGTCTGTCTCTGTCTGTTGTCTGTATACGATCGAAATCGACCCGTCGAGCATTCTATGGATAGTATCTTTTTTGACCCATTTCTTATACAATTCCAGAAAGTTACATTCTGGGATATATCATCTCACGAGTATGGGATGTTGAGATAAATGCTGTTACTTGTTACTGTCAATGGAGGTTGATAGTAGGCAGCAACGTTACCAAAATAAAGGAACCCCACTTGATATCAACTGAATATATTAAAGTACACATATCTTAATTACGACTTAAAGCTTCATATAATATACTCCGTAATTTGTAGGAGCGCTAAAAAAAATAGATTTGTTTATGGAATTAATCGAAATTATGAAGATTATCATGTTTAAGCATGATTTATTTAGCTACTTAGCTCCTCTACTTAGCTATTTAGCTCATATTCTCATTTCTGCATTTTACCGAGTTCTGGCTCTCATGCCATGTCCTCTATCTTTTGTCTTCTTGTGTAATAAGGGACAGCTGTCCCATGTGACTTGCACATACTCCCTACATTGCACCCTATATAAGATAATGTTTTGCTCCCCCAAAGGTAGGGTTTTGGGGATGAGAGCCGCCAATCATGAAGGCATGAATGCCATTTCTGGTCCATTACTGTTGCTGCTATGAATGCTTCATTTTGCTGATGTTTGCTTGATTTATATCTTGCTTTGTGATGATATATTGATAGATCCTTAGTTTCTTCATATGGTATCAGAGCTACAACTCGTTTTCTGGGAGATTTGGATCCTCTTATTTTGATATTCTTGTTGCTTATGTTCACTGTGATCAAACAATGAAGACATGAATCCCGAAGAAATGGCCTCACAAGGTAATCCTAATGATCCTATGTTTTTATCTAACTCGGATCATCCGGGTGCTCAGCTAGTTGCTATACCCTTTAATGGGACTAATTGCATGACTTTGAGTCGTGGTGTTATGATGGCACTTGGAGCCAAGTGTAAGCTTGGTTTCATAAATGGATCATGTGTTAAGCCTACGGCTGGTCATGCTGATTTGGAGAAATGGATCAGGGTAGACTATATGGTAAGATGTTGGCTCCTTAACTCTATGAGTAAGAGTGTAGCTGAAGGTTTTATGTTTATGGACTCTTCTAAGGGTCTATGGGATGAAATTGCGAAGAGATTTGGACAGTCTAATTCTCCTTTAGTTTTTCAGATCAGAAGGAACTTGGGAATGGTGTGCAGGGTAACATGTGCATTGCTGATCTTTATAATGTATTCAAAAGATATTGGGACGAACGTCAGGTTCTAGAAAATGTCCTTGCATGCATATGTGGTGCCTTAGGAAACTGTACTTGTGATCTAAAGAAGAAATTTAGTGAGATTGAGTCTCGTAACAGGCTTATGCAGATCTTGGCTAGTTTGAATGAAAATTATGATGATGCAAGGAACTCTATACTTGCTACAGACCCCTTACCCAGTATTAACAAGGCTTATTACATTCTCCAGCAAGTGGAGAGAGGAAATGATGCTTCTAATGGGACGCCTGGGTCTCAAGGGATTAGTACTGATTCTAGTGCTTTGGCAGCTAATAGGGGTGGTGACAACTTTTAGTACAGAGGCAGTAGCAACAATAACAGTCCTGGCTTCAATGATCCTAGCTTCAAGAAGGAAGTGAAGGATTGGAGAGAGTTGAAAAGGACCAAGCAGAGTTCAAGATGTTCTTATTGCAAAATGCAGGGCCAGTTAGCTGAGCAGTGCTTCAGACTTCAAGGAGCTGAAAGAGAAAGATAGAAATGGAACTGCTAGTAGATGATCTGCAAATGTGGCAGGATCATTGAATGCTCAGACATAGAATAGTCCTTTAGATGATGATAGTGCAGAAGGCAATCTGGATGCAGCTATGGTGAATGCAGTATATCAGGAAGTGCTTAGAAAGATGAAAGGAAAGAGTCAGAGTGAGAGTGGCAATGGATCTTATGCCAATTTTGCAGGTATGATTCCTACAAACAATGTAAATAGTGTTTTGAAAGAAAGCGATTATGTTGACTGGATTGTGGACACAGGAGTCACTGATGACTGACCACATGATAGCAGATTCACATGCTTTGTGTCACATGAAGAAAGTGGGTAAGCCTATTCATATAGGATTACCTGATGGATCTATTAAAACTGTGTCTGAAATGGGAAAAATGCAGATGACAAATTCTATGTTGCTAAGTGATGTTTTACTTGTGCCTGACTTCAAACACAGATTGTTATCAGTGGGAAAGATTCTTGATGAAACTGATCTTGTTGCTATATTCACTAGATCTCATTGTTATTTCCAGGACCCTGGATCTAAGAAGGTGCTCATATCAGGAATCAGGAATGATGGTTTATACAAGATCAGTTCAGAGTTATCAAGTGGAAAAGCAAGTGAAGATGGCTTGATGAGAAGTTGTAATAAAGCTAGTTTAAGCTTAGAAATATCTCATGCTAGACTTGGTCATAGCTCCATTTCCAAGTTGAGACATTTAAACATGTTCAGTCCTTCTGTTTTGGATGAATTTCATTGTGAATCATGCTCTTTGTCTAAGCATCACATGCTTCCTTTTCAAAGAAGATTGAACATGGCTAGCAAGCCTTTTGAATTAATCCATATGGATTTATGGGGTACATATAAATGTGCCACTTACACTACAAAAAAAAAATTAAATTTGCCTCGGAAAAATGCCGTGGCAACAGGGGTGTTTGTGGTGGCAAAAGGGGTGTAGCTTCGGCACAGCGACGGCAAATGGGGGGGTGGCGAACCGGGCAGTGGCAAATTATACTAGCATCGGGTACTAGCCGTGGCAAGTATGTTAGCCACGGCAAAAGCGACGGCAAGCGACCCTAGTTCAAAATGATGACCAATATGCGACGGTTGTATGTCGTCGCTAGTGAAATTGAAGGCGGGAAAATTTTTGGCGCCATATTCTGGTCTTGCCACGGTAGTTGGCGTGGCGAAAATTTTGGCGCCCAAATTTTGGCGGGATAGATTTCGCACCAAAATTGGCGTGGCTACGAGTTTGCCACGGCTGTAAGCCGAAGCTACGATAGCAGTCCGTATAACAATCTTGCGACGGCTCGACCCCGTGGCTATTTTTTTTTTTTAAATGGACATATTTGTAATATGGTTGCCACGGCTAGGAGCCGTTGCTCCAAGTCGACCTGTATATATATGTAAATATACCTGCAGGCTACTGGCATGGACCATGGTTTCCACCATTACAAATGATCCCAAATACCATATATATACAAACAACACCACCAGTTAAAGGTCCATTCCAATACATCCTACAAACACATTGTTTGAAGTCCAACAACTAAATATTCCAACCAACAGATCGAAGACAGAAAGATCCATGCAGATCGATAACAAAGACTGTAAAATCCCAAAATGTACTTAGAGCTGTAAATTCACACGACCTAAACCATACAATATAGTCTTACCAAAAAAGAAAAAGTCCATAGAACCTGATGCTAAACTGCTTCATATTCACCATGTCAGACAACATCTCCGTCATTCACACCGTGGGCAGATTGTTCGGTGTCTTCTTCTGGTTCAGTTGAGGTGTTAACATCAGCTTGCTCATTGTTGGATAACATAGCATTTCCATCTCCAATTGACTCCCTCAGAATAGTCTGACGAACACTTGCCTACAATTGAAAAGCAAAAAATTGACTTAAACCAAAGCTAACAACCTTACCTCATAATTGGAACGTAAGTCCCGATCTTTGCAAAAAAAAAATGACCTTGATGGATGCCAATTTAACCTAACATGCATCCAAATATTTATTCCAATAAGTGGGGGCAATCATTGTATGGTCTAAACTTTCTAAGTCGTCTAAAAAATGGAAGTCATTCCCCTAAATGCATTACTTAAGAGAAAGACATAATAAATATCATTCAACCATCCAAAAGAGCTAAGTTTGAAAAGTGCAATTTCGAGTATGATAATAGAAGGAATGAAGTGAACAAAAAATCAGTAATACATCAGCCATGCACTTTCCTTAGCACTCATTTAAAACAAGTCCTGACTTACTTGTCCGTGTGAACGTGAGCCTCTCTCGTCATGGCACCGACAACTCGCCATCCATTCAGTTCTGAAGTCTTGAAGTCTCGTCTCTATGTGGTTTTTTAGGTTGTCTTCCAGCTGTTGGGCAATCTCCCGCATCTCTCTAACACTGATTTGACCCGTGTTTGATATAGAGTTACAGACCAAACACGGAGGGGCACTAGCACCATATGTGCGGCAGTATCCGTGACCATCAGGTCCAATGATCTCATGGAATATCCTATCTTTCACGGAGTCAAGTCCTCGCTGATCCTCAGGTTCCATTTCTAAGAGGGCGTTGTAGTCTTGCTACATTATCAAACGAGGTCAACATTTGAAGATCAAAAATGGCAACCAAGCTGCGAAAATTCAGTTCATATGTCATTGAGAAAAGGAAAAGATTGAAGAATCTTACAATGGTCTCAATAACATCAGGATCATCTGCATTTCGGGATGAAATCCACAAGCTCATCTTATCAGTTGGTTGGTTGGATTTGAGCCTCTATATAAATGAAACAAATCCAAGTCAGATTAAATACAAACCTCATGGATTTGATCCATGCAATTACTCAAAAGTTCAGTCATTAAAAACATAAGAAATGCATAGAATCATGCAACGTAGACCATACGAACCTCATGTCTTACTTCAGCGAATGACTTTCGCCCAGTGATATGCGCCGGTCCATGCTTATCTCGATTCTTTGAGTTCTGCTCAGCTTGATTCTGTACAGAAAAAGACTTTACAAAGAGGCTGCACATTTTTGTTGCGTATGGACCATTGAACAAGAGAAGGAAATAAAGAATACCTGAGCATATTCACTTCTTCAGTATGCAAGGAGCAGAACCCAATTAGCCGGCAGGACATTCGGAGGAGGGAACTTCTCTAGATTAGGCTTATTCATGACCGCAGTAAAATATTTGGCCTTTGTTTTTTACTTATAGTCTTTCCACATGAGGTTGCACATGTGCAAGCAAACCTCTTTGAACTCGGCAGGAGGATTCAATAAATTTCTCTACAACAAAATAAAACACCTTCACTTAATAAGGTAAAGAAAGAGGTTGTATGTTATTGTTTTACTCTTACTAATTACCTAGTGTCTTTTCCTCTTGAAATGAATGAACCTATTGTTTTCAGTATGAAAGAAATAGGAGGTTGTATGCTACATAAAATACCTTCACTTCTTCCCATATACCATCCATCACATATTCTCCAAAAGCTGTCCACTCGAGTACAGTCAGCGGAAGTCGTTGCCCATCACGCACTAATATTCCCAGCTGCGATATGAGATTTTTGGCGTTAACCCCAACTGGAACGAACACCTCATTGAATTCGACTTCATACTTAGCTCCGGTGTTCCAACCCAGCACACCCTGATTGTGACCTCTACGAATAACTACAAGTGGCTCTTCTTCTCGACACAACAAATATTTAAGAATTAATGAACACATGTGCATAATCAGAAGAATACACTAGTTTATAAAAGGATGCAATGATTGCCTTACCAGCTGGATGGTCGGCCGTCTCTAGAGCATCTGGATGCGAAGTACTGGGTACAGCAGCGGCGACTGGAGTTGTGGCTTCAGTTGCAGGAAGTGAAGCATGCAGTTGTGGGGGAAGCGAAGGTTGTGTCTCTGGGGGGACTTGAGTAATGGCTTGAGTTGTAGGATGCGAAGGTTGTGGTTGTGGGGGGACTGGAGCAGCAGGTGCATTTGATGTGGGATCAGTTAGAGGGAGTGCTCCCGACACAGGCGGTGAGGACCCACCTCGCTGAGAGGATGTCGAGCTTGTAGGCTGTAGAAAATCAGAGATTTTTTGCGGTCTCCCTGCTCCAACCTTGCGTTTCTTCAGGGGTGCCTATACGAATACGAAAATCATTAGTGTCAAGACAAAACAAATACAAAACACACAGCTTACTCTATTGAATTGGACTCGATCTTGCCAGCATACCTTCGCTGCAGCTAAAGTCGGAAGCGGACCAAGTTGTGGAGTTGCATCCGGAAGCGGAGTCGATGGTTGAGCTAGTTGTGGAGCTGTGAGAGGCAGTGTTCCAATTGCTTCTATGGACGATGCCGAGTTAGTCTGGGAGGCATGTGAGTCAGCAGACGCTAAGAATTCACTAACGGTTCGTGGTCTCGTGGGTGCACCCTTTCGTTTCGCCATGAATGCCTATGAATAACTTGTATTGGTCTGCAAAAAAAAAAAGATGTTTAGCATTTTAGCAAGAGGGGATATAATACACACTAGAAGATACATTTGATACCTATAGCTACACTTTCTTAAAAAGATAAATATGCAATCAATGGGATGCTGATGGAATTACTAAAGTAAAATTCAAAGAAATCAAAAGGGTATTTAAAGTGGACCTTTAAATGGATTGATACCTGACATATTACATGCTGATGGAAAAGGTATCACAACAAAAGGATTTATATACAAAAGGGTTTAGACAAGGGTATTCACAACTCAACGTCCACATTGTCATCATCCACATTGTCATCATCCACACCGTAGTCATCCACATGGGCATACGCTATTCAACTTCCCCAACATTTAGCCACCCATGTCCAGAAGGATCTTCATTGTACCAAACTTGTTGTGCTTGTGACGCTAAGATAAAAGGCTCATCCTCGAGACGATCGTGTGGGTATAGTAACTTTCCGAAGTTCACTAAGGGTAATTTGAAAGGGTCTAGCTTAACCCCGGTTGAAGGATGTGCCCACTCACACCTAAATAATATATACTCGATATTGGAGGCATATGTAACCCTTATAATATCTATTAATCTCCCATAATAGGGTACAGTATCTCCATCCAAATACACCCCACAATTCTGTCTAGTTCTTTTCATGTCAGCACTTTTGACACGAAAGAAATAGCCATTGGAGGTGAATGAGGTCAGCCGTGAAGCCACCGGAGAAGGGAAGTTCGACAATGCCACGACTTCATCGCTTAATGCCACATCCCCTGCCCGGCACAACACTACGACCTTAGAATGTAGGTGGGACAGCCATTGTGCTTCACATAGTAGTCACATAGATAAAGCACAATATTTTGAGTAGGAAATCTAGGAGTATAGACTCACATGTGACTTGAACCATTCCGGGAACGTGCTGAACTGGCTTAATGCCAATGATGTATCATTTGCCGTGGGATTTTGATGTTTAAGGGACGCCAAATGTTCCCTTCAATGTTAAGAATTCAGTAATTGTTACCAAGGAGCCATTATGTTTACATAACCAAGCAACCCAAATTGAAGCGCTTGTAGAACATGACTTAATCTAGATACGGTGTAACTACAGTTGAATGGAACAACACCCATCGGTGAATTTGGGAACGTGTCACTTCTGGTAGAATGAATCCCTTTCCCTTTTAATAGGCATCATCTTTTCTTCTTGGTGGTCTCTTCGCCTTGCTCTCCACATCTTCTAAATATTGAGAGCAAAAGTTCATGCACTCTTCCATAATGTAACCTTTGGCTATTGATGCTTCTGGCCAAGCTTGTTGGCGTACATAATTCTTCAAAGTTAGCAAGAACCTCTCTATAGGGTACATCCAACGAAACTGTACAGGTCCACCAATTAAGGCTTCCTCCGCGAGATGCATAGGTAAATGCTCCATTACATCCATGAAAGATGGCGGAAATATCTTCTCAATCTCACATTGGGTTAGGGCGATATGAGAACGTGCCTCTTCCAATGATGCGCTTGTATTAACCTTCGAGCTCAATACCTTGAAGAACTTTCCTACTTCAATCAAAACGGAAACCACATTCGGAGGCAATGAACTCCGTACACAGAGCGGAATTAGTTGTTGTAAAAGGATGCGGTAATCATGGCTTTTCAGGCCCCCAATGGTTCGATCCTTTAAGTTAACCCTCCGAGCAATACTAGAACATGAACCATCCGACATTCTTGCCTTAGATAATGCTAATAAGAACTTATCCTTCCCGGCGTTGTCCATCTCAAATTCAGCTCTCTCGTACACCTGACGACCTGATTCTATGACCTTCACATGGTATTCCTTGCAAATCCCAAGAGCCTCAAGGTCGTGACGGGCAGAGACATTGTCTTTTGTTCTACCTTTCACTCCCATGATTGTGTTTAGAACATTTTCGGTGAAGTTCTTCTCAGAGTGCATCGCATCTATGCTGTATGGCAAAAAATTGTCTTTCCAATACGGTAGCTCAAACAAGATGGTCTTCTTCTTCCAATTATGCTTTTTTTTTTTGCTGGATCCCTTTCCGGCCTATCTGGTCCCATCTCCCTTCGTAATATCATGTCCTCCTTTTTATAACAAGTAAGAACGTTGTTAGCTTCAAGCTGGGAGAGGTGATCAGCCGCAGTCAGTCGAGGAGGTGCATGCTCAAATTCTCGTCCATCATAAAATGACTTAGAGTCTCGTCGATACTTGTGAGCATAGGGCAAGAACCTCCTACTCCTCCCGTACGACCACTTGTGGCTAGCTTTTAAGTACGTTGACCCTGGCTTGATGTTGCAATTTGGACAAGCATACTCACCTTTAGTACTCCACCCAGACAAATTCGCGTAGGCTGGAAAGTCGTTGATGGTCCAAAGTATGGCAGCCCGCATTCGAAACATTTCATTCATGGAAGCATCAAATGTGGGTACGCCCACTTCCCACAATTGTTTCAGCTCTTCTATCAAAGGCTCCAAATATACATCTATCTTATCTCTGGGTCCTTTTGGTCCATCAATCAGCACAGAAAGGTATACATACGGTTGCTTCATGATAGACATAGGTGGTAAGTTGTACGGAACAATGACAACAGGCCATGTACTATGATTCACATTTTGATTCCCGAAAGGGTTAAATCCATCAGAAGCAATCCCAAGGCGTACATTCCTCATCTCAGCTCCAAAACTCGGGTGTTTAGCATCTAGATGCTTCCAAGCAGGGGAGTCCGCAGGATGTCGGTAGACGCCGTCATCAACACGTTTCAAGGAATGCCATTTCATTAGAGTGGCAGACTCGGCTGTCGCAAACAGCCTTTGGAGGCGGGGCGTCAACGGAAAATACCGAGCTTGTTTTGCAGCTTTTCGTGTCCCTGATTCAAAACCCTCAACGGTTTGCCTCCATCGCGATTCATTGCAGACTGGACATTGATCTAGGTTTGCATTTGCATTTCGGAAGAGCAAGCAACTATTAGGACATGCGTCCACAATGGTGAAGGTGAATCCTAAATCGTCCACTAACTTCTGGGCTTGATAATAAGATGTCGGAAGGTTGACCCCTTCAGGCAAAGTCTCGGAAAATATCTCTAGAAGCTCCTTGAATGAGTGATCTGTCCAACCGTGTAAACTCTTTGCTTGTAAGAGACGCACAGCAAAGGACAAAGTAGTGTGCTTCTTAGATCTCGGATACAAAGGCAAGTTGCCAGCTTCCATTAGCTTCAGGAACTCGTGAGTACCCGCTGTTTGCGTAGTAGTGGCACCCTCATGAACGTCGTCATCTTCCAGAATATCCGGTCCAGGAACGTCGGTCCTACCAAATGCATCTTCCACCAATCTCGTCATATCCACATCCATGAAACCCTCTGGCTCAGCTAGCACTTCACCCCTCAGTTGCGGCTCCTCAATCAGATCATGAATCGTCTCACCATGTTTTGTCCATAACTTATAACTAACCAAAAAACCGTTTTCCCGAAGATGCTTCTGCACAACGTCTCTATCAAACATTCCCCTATTCTTACATTTCCTACAAGGACAGTATATGCGAGTCCTATTATCCTTGTTGGCATATGCAAAGTCTAGAAATTCATCTAGCTTTGCATAATATTCATCGGATACTCTAGTACCCCAATCAATCCATGACTTATCTACATGGATTGGCATGTCCTATTTGACAGAAAATAGAAATGTTATAAGTATGTATCAAAATAGAGTGAAACTATATTATGAGACTTTGAACTTTATTTTTTTTATGTAGGTACGAAATTAATTAATACTCGTGGTGGCCTTTCTACTTTACAGTTAACACAATTAACCCACACACATGAGTAGTGAAAGACATGCAACCTTATAACAACCCTATGATAACTGTCTAACTCACCAAGTGAGTAGTCAAAGAGAGTAAAAGACGAACTTTGAACACAAACAGACAGATAAGATAGAGAAGGAGACAAACCACAAGATGGTCTGGACAACTTATTGCTCAGTTGGTGGATGTGAAGGCCTTTGAATCAAGCGACAACCTCAAGGACCTGCCTGCAGGAAACGGTAGGAACATCAATGTTTAGTTTTTTTAATGTTTGTTTGTAAATTTTTATTTCTAATGTTTGTTTTTTCAATGCTACTGTATTTTCAGAAAATCTGAATGATTTTAAAAGTATGCAACTGTTTTCCCAAAGCTCCTTTAATGCATCTATTTTCAGAAAATTTGATATTTTCAATGTTTTAAAATGTTTTCCCAAAGCTCCTTTAATGCAACATTTGAAGATCAATGGAACTGTTTTTCCAAAGCTCCTTGAATGCTACTGTTTGTTCACAAAGTTCCATGAAAGTGTTTATTTTACTAGACTCACAAACTTGCTGTTTTTTAGGTAATATTTATACACAATGTAGGTTGAAAATGTTTAGTTTGTTTAATGTTTGTTTGTAAATTTTTATTTCTAATGTTTGTTTTTTCAATGCTACTGTATTTTCAGAAAATCTGAATGATTTTAAAAGTATGCAACTGTTTTCCCAAAGCTCCTTTAATGCATCTATTTTCAGAAAATTTGATATTTTCAATGTTTTAAAATGTTTTCCCAAAGCTCCTTTAATGCAACATTTGAAGATCAATGGAACTGTTTTTTTCAAAGTGTGCAACTGTTTTCAAAGTGATCAAGGCTTTCCAGAAAATTTGATATTTTGAGTCCTTTAATGTTATTCGAGTTTCAAGATGGTACTGTTTTTTTATGCTACTGATTTTTGGACAGCTCCTTTAATGCAACTGTCTTTTCTACTATAATCAATGCTACTGTTTTTTTACTATGGTCAATGCTATGTGGTTTTTCCTATTCTTTCTTACTATTGTTTTTTTTTCTATGGTCAATGCTACTGTTTTTTTGAATAACTTCAAAGCTGCTGACAGAAGCAAAAAAGCTGCTCACATGCTTTAAAAAGCAACTACAAAGCATCAACAAAGTCACATGGTGAACATTGGGCAAAACCAATTTTTTTTTTGCCAAAACCATCATTTCTCAATGTATTTATATGCTACTAAGTCTGAACCTCTCCCCTACAGATTGCTACCCCTTCATCCTTGCAATTGAAGCATATCTCCCAAAAACCTTTCCCCTTCAACGATATGGAAAACTCTTCAAACCACCACGGCTCCTCATCCGGCCTCCCTCCCCGCCCCATCCCCATTGTTATATCGTCCGACAGCTCGGACGAAGGGTATGATTACATAGGTTAGTCACTGATTTTTTCGGTTTAGTATTCATTTTTTTACACGTATCCCTAAATTAACTTGTGTTTATTTTGTATGCAGCACCAATGCCGGGGCCATACCGGCCAAATCAAAGAGTGGAGGTCATAGGGGCAGAAGGCGGGCTGCTAGGATCCTTGTACGAGGCGACCGTTCTAAGGAGAGTGGATCCAAGCCACTATGAAGTGGAGTACGTCACCCTCACAACCGAAGACAATGAGCCACTTGCGGAAGTAGTGCAGGCTGGACGACTACGTCCACGCCCTCCTCGGGTCAGGTATCAGCTTGTCTACACGATCGATGACCGAGTCGATTGTCGCGCACTCGATGGGTATTGGACAGGTCGGGTAGTTGGGCATGGCCAATGGATTGGGAATATTCCAACTTATAGTGTCCACTTCCCATTGACCGGGGATACGCATGATTATCGTGCCCGTGAGATGCGCCCACACTTCGAGTGGAATGGAACCAGATGGTCCACGCAGCCCCATTTTCGCTACCTCCTACGATAGACTTGTATTTGAATGTGTTGTGTTGGTTTATTCGTATTGTGTTTTATTGACTTCCTTTGTTGTTGGAGGGTTTTAAATCTTTATGTCGTTGTTGTTTAATCCTATGGTATTGTCTTATTGAATGTTTGGTTAATGGTTATCTATTAATGTTGGAGTATGGCACATAGATTGTCGGTTTCTTAAAAAAAATGGTTTTAATGTTTTAAAATCACCTTCTTTCAGTTTACACTTGAGATGGGAAGATATGACCATTAATTAATACTTGACATTTTATTGGTATTACAACTTGTGTGTTGGGTAGTTTTCTTAAGGAATTTTATTGGTGATCTTTTCTTATACACACTTTGGGTGTATAAGAAAAGATATAATGGCATTTTATCCTCAAATTGTTATGTTTCATGAAAGAAGAAGAAGAAGAAAAGATATAATGGCATTTTGTCCTCAAATGGTTTTAATGTTTTAAACTGCTAACTACTGTTTTGACCTCTCTTGCTTCTCTTTGATTATATATTTTTACAGTTATTCTTTAACAATTATTGACTTCTTACACTTATCCCTTTGTCCTAACTATACCAATAAAATTAAGATGTTAATAACAATTAACAGTCACCTTTAACTTGGACCAAAATATTTGTTTAGTTATTCTTTAACAATTATTGACTTCTTAACCATCTTCTAGATGTGAATTGTTGACCATGCAATATATAAAAGATGCAAATAGACAGAAGATTGAAATCAGTGAAACATTTACAGGCTTGCATGACGCCATGGGAAAGAATCTGCTCCAAGTAAGACTCAACAGCATATCACCCCACTCTGTGTGAAAATAAGGTCATCAAGTTATAATGGCATTTTATCCTCAAATTGTTATGTTTCATGAAAGAAGAAGAAGAAGAAGAATGAGGTTGCATATACTGGTAGTTAAAAAAATAAAGAAGAATGAATCCCTTACACGAGCCTAAAGTTAGTAAAAGTTATTTTCATTTTTTTTTCATGAAGAAAATAAAGCATTTTTACAAGTCAAATAAATGAGGTATTTTCCATCTTATTATGCGTTAGGTCACTTTTTATAGTTAATCATTTTCTACCTCTAAAATAGGGTTGTGTCTCCTTTGAGAGTTTTTTGAGTAATTGAAGATCTCTTCTTGGATTCAAGTTGAATTCCACGAGAACTTGTTGGTTTTGTGTTAGTTTTAATCCTCATTCTCTCTCTTAATTACTTATTTTAGTAGCATTGCCAATTCAAATGAAAGCTCAAAGCAGAGTTTC
This sequence comes from Persicaria maculosa, assembly GCA_963922045.1. NCBI lineage: Eukaryota > Viridiplantae > Streptophyta > Magnoliopsida > Caryophyllales > Polygonaceae > Persicaria > Persicaria maculosa. The sequence goes on from OY998258.1 coordinate 16,717,359, forward strand.
TAACAATCCAGTTATAGACCAAAGAAGAAAAGCAACCAACCCACAAAAGTGGCAAACCATTCAGCTCAAATATATTCACAAGATCGTAAAAATACAACAGTGAGAATCAAATAAAACAAAGATTGTAATCAAAAGGCTACCTCACGAGCCACCTGGGTTGAAATAATATAACTCTCTTCACGTTACGCCCAAGAACTGAAGTGGACTCTCCTTGATGACAAAAACAAAGATGAGCATGAGAAATGTGCTCAGATGACACTATAAGACATTAATACATTCAGATAATTATATTTTATGTATAAATAACTACATTTAGTAACAGTCAACACTATAAGACATCAATAATAGCAACCTTATAACAGAAAGCTACCAACTTTGAAGACAAAATCTTAACTTACTCAACTTAACAAGTCATTCATAAGGATATATCTAACAAACATTCACTTACAATTGACATCAAAATAAATGAATCCGCATTTCAGTTTGCTATATACCATATAAAATCTCTTTCTTGTTTTAGTGTAATCTCTTAATAAATTATTCATCTACGACAAAAAATGAAGGCAACACAACTGCAATGTATGGAGGATCCATGGTTGCAGTATATTGAGCAGGAGAAGACAGAGAGAATCAAATTGTTTCAGGATCCGAAAGTCAGATCTTACCGTCTACAGCTCTGCAACTCTTGCTTAAATGGAGAATCAAAGCGCCCTACATCAAAATCAAAATCAAAATCCAATTAAGCTTAGCAAAAGCTTTGTACACTCAAACACTAAGGCATTCACCACCTCCATTGTCAAATCTACATCAAAACACACATGGGAGAATTATAAATATATTGAGCAACAATACTCTGACAAATCAAGGAGAGTGAAATCACACAAATTCTAAATACTTTGGCACAAATTCGGAATCAATTCCAGCGTACTCTTTTCAGAAGATAAAAAAAACCCTAAATTTTCTAGCAAACCCGACCACTTTCCCCAAATTAAACCCAAACCCTAAACGGGTATCAAGCACTAACTCATTCAATACCTCCATTCTCAAATCTAAATCAAAATCGAACAAATTCAACAGCTCTAGATCTGAGAAATAAGGGAGAGAGATTTTACCCAAACTCCCCTGTACGTGGGTCTCTGACGCCCTGGATCTACGATTTTTGGCACCGGCGACCTTCTCTCTTCAGTTCTTGGGTCGGTTAGCTTCTTCGAGGGAAAAGATGGGGGAGAATGCGTCTAATCGACCTGGTTAGGGATTGAAGGTTAGGGTTCCATTATTGGTGAGAACTAGCAATGAAAAGCTTACCTTGGCTGGCGACGATGGACAGACGGAGTTGAAGCTTACCTTGGCTGGCGACGATGGCTAGGGGCCGCCGGAGCAAGGTCTCCTAAGGATTTGGGGGTTAGGGTTTGGGTTACTGATTTGGGGGTTAGGGTTTGAGAGCGATGAAATGTTGTCCCTGCTTTGAATTTGGGTCCGACTTTCGGTTTTATTCCCCTTTGAAGTTAATTTCAATTTTTTTTTTGCTACGGAGGTTTGCTACGGCATGCCCTTGCCACCACTATGCCATATCTAAAAGTGTACCCATTCGCGACGGAAGACTCTTGTCGTTGCTACGATGCGTGGCAAATTCCTATTTTTGTGTGTGCTAGCCATGGTTACTACATCCCGAAGCTACAGATTTGGTTTTTTTGGCGATACAACGCCTCCCGTGGCTACTCCCGTGGCAAAAGGGTATCAATTGCCACGCAAAACTCCGGCCGAAGCTATAAAGCGTTGCAAATTTAATTTAATTTTTGTAGTGTTATAATGGATTTTGTTACTTCCTTACTGTGCTTGATGATCGCACTAGAGTTACTTGGACTTTTTTGCTCATGAACAAAATGCAGAAGCAGTGAAAGATTTCTTGATGTATGTGGGGAACCAGTTTGAGCAGTGTGTGAAATCTGTGAGAACAGATAATGGTACTGAGTTTGTTCAAAGGAGCTGTACAGACCTTTTTGCTTCAAAAGGCATTATTCATCATAAATCTATTCCATATACTCCCTAATAAAATGGGAGAGTTGAGAGAAAACATAGACACCTAGTTGATACAGCAAGGTGTTTAAGAGTGCATGCTGGGTTGCCATTGAAATTTTGCATGATAAGACATGCACTCTGCTGCATCAAAGGAAGTATATATTTGATATTATTGATGATTGCCAGATGACTGATTGCAAATCTGCTCCATTTCCTTTGCCATAAGAATTGAAGTTATCTGTAGATACTGGTCACATATTGGAAGATCCATAGAAATATAGAAGGCTCATAGGTCGATTACTTTTTCTAAACTTATCAAGACCTGACATTTCATATGATGTGCAACATCTTAGTCAGTTTATAGTTGAGCCAATGCAACCACACTTTGATGTTGCTATTCATGTAGTCAGATATTTGAAAGGCACAGTCTCCACAGGCTTGCACTATCCAAAAGAGTTTCATATGAATCTTGCTGCATTTTGTGATGCTGATTGGGGGTCCTGCCAGTTCAGTGCAAGATCCCTTACAGGCTATTGTGTCTTCTTTGGAGGTTCATTGGTCTCTTGGAAGACTAAGAAGCAGGTTACAGTATCCAAATCTTCTGCTGAAGCAGAGTAAAGAAGTATGTCCTCAACTGCCAGTGAAATTTTTTGGGTGGAAGGAGTTTTTGCAAAGGTTGAAGATCAAGGTGCCATTGCCAATTCCATTGTTTTGTGATAGTAAATCAGCTATTCACATTGCTAAGAATCCAGTTTTCCATGAGAGAACCAAACATTTGAAGATAGATTGCCATTATGTTCGTGAGAAATTGCAGGAAGGGTTCATCATGCCTCAACATGTGAGAACTGGTGTTCAGCTTTGCAGATATCCCTACTAAACCTCTCGGTGTGAAGCAACATTACTTTCTCTCCTTCAAGTTAGGTCTTGTTGGTCTTCCACTAATTCCAACTTGAGGGGGGATATGAAGATTATCATGTTTAAGCATGATTTATTTAGCTACTTAGCTTCTCTACTTAGCTATTTAGCTCATATTCTCATTCTGCATTTTACCGAGTCATGGCTCTCATGCCATGTTCTCTATCTTTTGTCTTCTTGTGTAATAAGGGACAGCTGTCCCATGTGACTTGCACATGATCCCTACATTGCACCCTATATAAGACAATGTTTTGCCCCCCCAAAGGTAGGGTTTTGGGGATGAGAGCCGCCAATCATGAAGGCATGAATGCCATTTCTGGTCCATTACTGCTGCTGCTGTGAATGCTTCATTTTGCTGATGCTTGCATGATTTATTTCATGCTTTGTGATGATATATTGATAGATATCATTAGTTTCTTCATAGAAATGATAAACAAGATATCAAGAATTATGTTGGTTTTTATCTTAGATCCTGTATATGTAACTAAACTACAACATTTAATTTTATGCATACGCCTTTTAGAGGTGGTAATTGGGTGAGTTTAATAGAGTTTAGGTCAGATCATTTAGGTTTTGGATCATTGAGACCTGGTTGATATATATTAGGTAGAGCTGGCAATGTGGGTTATCCGGTCGGGTTTGGGTCGATCACAATCGGGTCGGGTCACTAATGAGTTTAGTCAACTCGGTCAAAATTTCTGTGTCGGGCTTGGTCGGGTCGGGTCGGATTCGGTCAAAATAAATTCATATTGGTCGGGTTTCAGTCAGAATCGGGTCGGCCTCATTCGGATTTCGGGTCGATATTCGGGTCGGTCTCATTCAAGTTTCAAGTAGAAGCGGGTCTACATTTATTTCAAACTTTTAATTATTTGGGTTGAATTTGTTGAATCATGTTCGTTCGGGACTTTCGGGTGATCAATTTTATTAAATTGAATATGTAATTCGTGTATTTCAAAAAGTGTTTTTAGTAAAATTAAATATGATTCAATATATAATCTACTAATTGGCTCGTAAGCTACTAAGCTCGCTCTATTCATCATTAATTTCATCGAAATTCTGCAATATATTGTTATCAAAATCATACTTGATTCCCTATATAAAAGATAATTCACGTTATTTGTGTGATTGTTATTTGTCTCTTTCAAAAAGCAGTTTTCAAATAAAATCATATATGATGCAAGTTATAATATCCTCATTGTACTCATCTTTTGGTAATTAGATTATTATATAATTTATAAATCATAAAATTTTGGTAATTTGATCGATCATTTTATTCATTACAAATGATTTGATCGATCATTTTATTTTTTGGTAATTTTACTTATGATTTTATATCTTATATATTCATTGTAGATGATTTGATTTATCATTTTATTTTTTTTAATTTGATTATTACATATAAAAAAATCATTTTATTTTATTTTTGCCTCGTCAAATTTTATTTTTGTTAATTAAATTATTCATTACAAATGAAGTTTCATAAAATCGAAGGGAATGAAAATAAAAGGAGTGGAATTTTATTGGGAGGGAATGAAATTTCATAGAAGAGAATGGAAAGAAATATATGAGGGAAATGTAAAAGTAAAATAGGAGGAAATGGAGGGAAATTTTATTGGAGATAAAGGATGAAAATATAAGAGGAAAATGTGAATGTAAATTAAGAGGGAAGACATGGGAATGTATGAGGAAAATTGTATTGGGATTTGGGAGGGAATGAAATTTTATTGGGAGGGAATGAAATTTCAGAGTAGAGAAGGGAGGGAAATTTCAATGATATTGGTCGGGTTGGGCCGGAAGTCGAGTCGGGTCTGGTTTGAGTTGGATCCGGGTTGAGCCGAGTTTCTCTGTATTTGGGTAAATTCGGGTATCGAGTCAATGTCGGTCGGACTCGGTTTCAGGTTCGGGTTATGCATAGCGCTAAATTTTCGGATTCGGTCGGGTTTCGGTACTGGTGAGTGGATCGAGTTTCTCGTGTTGGGTCAGATCTTGCCAAGTCTAATATTAGGTGTAAATATAATTTGGGTATGTTCAGATAGGATTGAATTTGATGGTAACCGGCAAGACTACAAGGATGCGGAATCCTTACTCATGTTACCTTCGAATGGTCTGATGACGCGAGCACAAATTAAGAAGTTCTGACAAGCCTAATTAGAGCACACGCAACCATGAGTTTTACTTACCTTAAGGTTGCTAAAAGGTAAGCTCATGGTTGTGGCATTTATCTTAAGGTAAGAGGTGAGAATGGGTTACCTTGGGAGAGAGAGGGGTAACCTCTTCCCTTTTCTAATTTTCTTTTTCTTTTTTTTTATGATAAAGTAGGATGATATCTTTTTCATTTAGATTTATTAGTTGTAATAGGATTTAAAATGAAATAAAAATATATTCATATTTCATTTTTTTAAATAAAATATCTCATTGGTTTAATTTTTTTTTTTCTATAATTTGAGCCTAATTTTACCCTATATATACCTCATCTTGATCTATTGTAGTTGCACCTATTTTCTTAACCATGGATGATGGATCACAATAATCCAAACACTCCACTCATTCCAAATATGCCTTTTGATCCTACAAATGCTTAACAATTCTCCAACACCCGAATATCCAAATTATACCCCACATAATCCTACCAATTAATGTTTACAACCCTCTTTCTTTCTTTTTCCAAACCAACAGCATTAGTAGAATTAGCCTTGTGGAAACTCATATGAATTTGAAGAATGATTTGGTTGAGCACTTGTGGAACCAATTACAAGGCTATGATCCGAATTTATAGGTAGTTCGATTAGTATTTACGTATGTTATAATCTTTTTAACTTTTTTTATTTTAATCTAGTTGTAATAAAATATAGTTATATTAACTACTTGTTGTTTTTATTTATTTATAAAATTATAAATAAAAATAATTCACAATAATATATGATGATACACATATAATAAAGGGAAAGATATAAATGAAAAGAAAAAGTGAAAATAAATTTGAAAAGAGGTTTCTCAACGTTGTAGAGGAAACCTTTTAGAAAGAGGTAGAAAAAATGGAAATTATTTTAAACAAAAAAATAAATGAGTTGTAAAGTTGTGATAGGAAGATGAGAAAAAAGAAGGAAAAAGGTTACCCCACGTGTGCGGATGGTCTTAATCACAAGCATGATACAATATTAGTTCGGAGGGAGTCCGTGGACATCAAAACACCCCCTGCGAATTGTCCACCGGTTCGTTGTTGCGAACGGCTAGAGGATCCGGATCTATAAGGGTGGCTTGGACGCATGTATGCATGGTGAGCACGGGTAAGTGGGTAACCACGCTAGCCGAGTTGCTTGATGCTGTTTTTTTGTGTACGTTGTTAATCTAATTTAGATTCTTTCTTTTATATTTTGTTTGTTTGTTTGTTTCATAGATAGACACTTAGGTCATTACAATATGAAAAGGAGGATTCGAACTCATGTCATTCTTAACAGTTAAACTATCAAGACTTGACTCTTTCTTTTATACTTTATGTTCTATATCTATTAGAATTATTTTTTGTAGTAGTAAAAGATTGCATAATTCTTTTAATCCCATCTTTTTCCAACTTTTTCTAGGATCCCAACTTTAGATGATGTCATGTATAGGGATTATAGGTGGATATTAGAGATATGATTAGTATAAATACCCTCATGAGTTGTAATTGGAGGTATCTTGGAAAATAATGAAATGTCAATTACCCATTTTCTCCCTAATCCTTTACACCCTGTTTGGATGGTGGGATTTGATAGGATTTTAAGGAAGGGAATTGAAGAGAAAATAAATTAGGTGTTTGGATGAACTATTTAAAGGAATGGAAGGGATCTCAAAATTGAGTTACTGATCAATTTGGTGGGATTTCACAACCCACCAAAATGGTGGAATTTGGTGGGAAAGTGAAATTCTTCCCCTTTAATTTCCCACCCCTTCCTTTCCCTAAAAATCCCATAAGCCAAACAGAGCGTTACTCTCTCTCTTCCTCTCTAACCCCTAATCTCTCTTTCCCTAATTCATCATCTTCTTCCCTAAGGGTTCGTATGAGACGGGGTTAATAAACTGACTAAAATTATAAACAGAGTAAAAATTTATAAACTGTTGGTAAAAGTAGTTAAAAATTTAAACAACAAGATAATCTCCGTATGGAGCGAAAAACAGTTTATTTGTAAAAAGTGGAGTTTATTTGGTTTTTATTAGGAGTATTGTGGTACTTTCAAACCAAATAAGATAAAAGAGAAGGGGTATAATAGTAATTATGGAATATAAACCTCAAAATAAGCTTCAATTTGCAGCTTATTTTTAAACCTTTTTTTTAACTGATTATAGTTTATTTGTTGTTCCCATACACCATTTAAATCGATTTATTTTTTTAACAGTTAATAATTTATATTTTTAACTTGTTTATTTTGGTGCCATACACACCCTAAATCTCTCCTTTTACTATCAATCTTCCTTGTTCCTTGTTCTAGGTTATGATCCATTAGGAACATAATTAACAAATTGGTATCTGAGCCTGGTTTTGATTTCCAATTTCGCAAATTTCATCTCAATTTCGACAAATTTTTTTTCTGGACCTAAAACCACAAATTGGGGATCTTTGTGCGTGTGTTCTACCATGGCGGTCGAGGGCTGGTATCAACGCCTTCAAGAAGAAAGTCAGCAATTCATGGAAGAAAATCAACGGCAATGGGATGAGCGACAACGACAATGGGATGAACGGCGTCTAGAGAAGCGGTAATCCATCAATCAGAAGATCGATAGCAAGTTCGAAGAGTTGATGGAGCTACTTCGGAGCATGAACGGAAATTCGCCCGCGAGCACAAGCGCAGGTAGTGGTGTCGTCGTCGGCGGTGCGCCAGTGCGAGAAGAGTCATGGGAAGCACCGAGGTCGGCCGACTCGCAAGAAAACGAGGAATCAAGGTCAAGTGGTCCTGGTTCGTGGAACAGATTGGACTCAGGAATCGAAGTCAACAGGACACCAAAGATCAAAAATCCAATAGACGAATCAAGCCAAGAAATCAGCGATTTGAAGGAATCATATCCTGAAATGGTGAATCTTGAGGAAGGCTTAGAAGCGGAAAATCTTAATCATCAAAGCGCGCCCCTAGCAAACCTTTGGACAGAGAAGTCGCAAGCAACCAGCGTCGACAGTTTCCCCTTTGAAATCGAAGGAAGAACCGACCCTACAATTCATTGGGGAATCAACATTGCCGTCGAAGGGATCTCAAAGCCCTTCATGGCAGTGTCGCCAGTGGCAATTAAAGAACTGACGCAAGAATTCAACGAGAAGCTTGAAGAACTGCATCCTTAATTCAAGCAGCCAGAGGTAAATTCCCATCCCGTAGCAGTAGTTGTGGAAAATGAATTAGAAATGGATGAATGGGCTGGTGCTTGGCCTCAATCGGCCAGGATTAAGTGGTCTGATTTTCAGATGATATCATTTGAAAGTTTTGGGAATTCAGTTCAATTTGTAGAAGTCTCTAGTGCAGACCAACTGTTCGTAGAAATGTCTATGACTATTTTCGACCCTGGAGGTACTTTTGAGGTCATAGATTGTGGGAAGGGTGAAGGTAGAGCAACCGGCATGGCCTTACCTGATCAGTTGGGTTACAATTTAATGGGCAGTGTTGTTTTGCTCAATGTTAGATTCACTCAGTGAGTCAGTGTTATTCGAATTACATACCATTTGATAGAGGAAAGGAAGTGACATTATCAGGTTGTTGGGACAACCCAAAGAGTGGTTGTGATAGTCTAGATGGTGAGTTTAGAGGCATCAGTATTGAAGTCTTGTTTGATAAGTTGAGCTGCAATTCATGTACTGGTGTATACGAGGGAGCAAAGAATCAGCCAAATGGTTGGGTTATGGTCCAGAATATTTGCTCAGTTGTGATCAGATTGGAGGTTTACATTGAAGTGGCTGATGACAAGCTTTTTATTTTTGATCCTGGAGGCAATTACGAACTGTTGGTTGTCTTAGTAATAGCGCACGTTTATTCTTGTGGGCTGGTGGGTTGTAGTACTTGCAAGTTAGGGCTAGCTGTTGGTGTTGGAAGCAAGTCAAGCTGCAGTTTTATCTTGCACAGAAGTGAGATGCTTGTGACCCATGACCATGGTGGGAGTTGGGGAGACCAAAGTGGCCTTGCAGAACTGAATTTTTTTTAGATTGGTTATTGCTATATGGGTGCTGAATTTTTGCTGATACGAGTGAGATCAATCTCTACTGCGGGCATTACATGTATTCAGTGAAAATCCATTTTTGATTTTGGCCATGGCACAAGGGAGTGGCTGGTTCAGGTGATGTGTAGCATGGTTCATTGTTTGCTGCATCTGAAAGTATAGGAGCTGCATTTGAAAGTATAGGAGCTGCAACCGTGTACTGTGGGGATATATGGGGACTTTCTTTGGGCAATTTGGAAAGGAGATAACTAGTTGATGTGATAGAAAGAGTGAGGAGTTGTGGATAACAAGGCATGGAAGGCAATATGTGACAGCATATGGTGAATAGTAGCAAAATCTCAAAGAGTAATACACCCATTATTTTTGCACGTTGTATTTTTTTACATTGTACAAGTTTTGAGGACAAAACTTCTCCAAGGGGAGGGTAATGTCATGTATAGGGATTATAGGTGGATATTAGAGATATGATTAGTATAAATACCCTCATGGGTTGTAATTGGAGGTATCTTGGAAAATAATGAAATGTCAATTACCCCTTTTCTCCCTAACCCTTTACTCTCTCTCTTCCTCTCTAAACCCTAATCTCTCTTTCCCTAATTCATCATCTTCTTCCCTAAATCTCTCCTTTCACTATCAATCTCCCTTGTTCTAGGTTATGATCCATTAGGGACATAACAGATGATTGGGTTGAAAATTGCTAGCTCTAGACCCTTGCGCGGCGCGCCGATTTCGAATCGTCGAATCGTAGACATTGGTTGTTGGAACCATATATAAGGTGAATGGAGACAGGTTCTCCCACTGTGTAGTACTCCGTATTAATTAAATTGAAGGCCGGGAGAACATGGAGACAGTTGTAGTTAGTTTGGATTGTTTAAGCTGAGTTGAAGAGTGCATGTGCTCATGTCAACTGCCGACGAGACGAAGACCCCTTCTTTCTTGAAAGCTTCTTTTACATTGTAGGACAAGCCCCCACAATTAACAACATGCCCGGCCCATAAGGCAGGGCAACATGGGTGACGGCCTTGGGCTCAACTCACAGAGGGGCCAATATATATTTAAATGTGTATATATGAATTTGTAATTAAAAAAAGGCTCAGTAAAATGAATGAATTTTGCCCAATATTTAAAAAAAAGTTCCAACATAAGCCCAAGCCCAATGTACATCTATACTTATAATCGGTAGTTCTTTATTTTTTTTTAACGTTTTGTACGGTAGTTATTTAACATTTTATTTTTGTTGCTAAATACGTTATGTCTTATGTTAGGCACTGCGTAATTAAAATATATGTTTCACTTTGTTTAAAGGAAGATATCCTTTATGTTCAATTAATATTGAATATTTATACTCCATTCGTTTTAAAATATAAGTCATTTGACTTTGTGACATATTTTTTAAGAAGCTAAACATTATATAAAATATTAATTTTTTTATTAATTTGTTAAAATAAGATTATACTTAGTATTACAATAAGTATAATATTATGCTAAAAAATTAATAAAGAGTTAATATTTTATATAGTTTTTAGCTCCTTAAAAAATGTGGCACAAAGTCAAATGACTTATATATTTTAGAATGGAGCTATGAGTAATAGATGAGGGACGCTTAATTTTTTTTTTGCCCCGGACCTCCAAAATGATAGGACCGGCGTCAGGGGCGGAGCCAGAAAAAATCCGAGGGTGGGGGGCTCAACTAAATTTTCGAGATTTTTTTTTGAAGATATATATAAGATACAATTTTTGTTATAAGAAATATAGTATAAAACACACTAAATGTATGATTTAAATAACTATTTTGAGTTTAAAATGCTAAAAGGAGAAAAAAATCCCTAAAATGAAGCTATAAGGATTCGAACTCAAGACCTTGTCATTTTATTCCTCAACCCATACCAACTAAGCTAAGCAAACTTATTGATTCAATGCTCTTTTTAACTATTTTTAACCCTTAAATTATCAAAAATTACAAAAAAAATACATTTTTTTTTTGCGTTTTCCCCCGACCCAGGGGGGCTCGAGCCACCTCATGCCCCCCCTCCCTCCGCCCCTGCCGCGGCGCTGATTAACAAATATCTCGGATTTGGGTGTACCTACTAATACTATAAAAATATATCGGATTAGGGTGATATTTTAGAGATGTGGGTTGTTACTGTTTCATAAACCATGGAAAGCTCAAGCGACGGAGCCATAAAATTTTGAGCGGGGGTTACCATAATAATACATAATAAGAGAGGAAAAAGTCGTAAAACACACAATGTGTTCGATAGTACAAACTAGCTAGACTTGACCACAGGTCATGGGCTAATCCGTGAGTCGTGACCCGAAGGGTCGTAGATCCGAGAAGCCGTTGCATGTGGGGCCCACCCTTAGGACAATTTTTTTAAAAATAAAATATAGCCGTTGGGCCCCCTTGCTCCACCGTTGTCGTTGAACAATTTTTTAGTCACGGATGCCAGATTTTGTCAAAAAAGAGATCAAGATTTCTTCCCGAGAACCTCGAAGCCCAAGGTTGTCTTGTAGATTGGAAGAGGGCGGATATGCGGATGCAGAAGAACATCTTGAGGACTGAATCCAAGGACGATGATGGAGTGGATACAGAGTCCGTTGGGAGCTCAATCCATCGACGACGCGGTCACTTATGGATCAGGAGGTAGAGGCTCTGGCGATCAAGCAGATCGAATAGGTAACCGAGTTTCAAACATACACAGGTAAAAGAACTACGTGGCTTTGATTTCTCAACCCCGAGAGGATACATAAGCAATCGGGAAACCGATTCAAGCCTTTTTTTTCCCCAACTCATAAATAAATTATACGTAAACGGCAAAACACCATGCTCGACAATTCCGAAAAGGCGCAAACTTGTTCAACCCGGGCCCTAACCGTCGAGTACCCGTCAGGTCCACCCGTAGACCCTTGGACTCGTTGGGTGACCCGAACCCACAAACCCATGAGATTCCTGGGTTAGGGTTCGAGTCACCCCTCCCCAACCCTTGACCTGGCGGGTCGAACCCCTCAATCCGCCAGGTCTGACCCGTGGCCACGTAGTACAAACTAGTGTCAAACGATATAATTACAAACTACTACAAAGATGAAAGATATAAAATGAAAATAAGGATATAAAACGCAACAAATAAACATTGTATTCTTAAAATGTAATAATTTATAACTAGGGATGACAATTTCACCCGCACCCGACGGATATCCGTCTCACCCGACCCGAAAAAGTGGGTGAAAATCCGAAATGAAGCAGATATTAAATGGGTGATGGGTGAACAGTGATGGGTCGGGTCAGATTCGGGTGAAGACATTCCCCACCCGTCACCCGACCCATCACCTAATCTGTCACCCAACCCGTCACCCGATTTATATTATATACTTATATTTTGTATGTGAAATTACAAATGTACCCCATAAACCCTAATTCAAGATACATAACAAACGATTAAAATGGAAATATCTTTTCATAAAGTAAGTTATGTAATTTTTATTTGAAGACATGCAATGAAATTGGCTCCTATGTAAAATGGAAACGTAAATGCAATGGGCTCCTAATGAATGTTTATTCGTCGATGTGTTCGACGTATGTTTTTCAAGAATTTTTTTTATATAAATTTGAAGTCTTGTATTTCACCTGAATTATCACCCAATCGATCACTCGGTGGGTGAAATATTTGGTGGGTGATGGGTTGGGTAGGGTGAAGCGTTTTGGGTGGTGGGTCGGGTGACACAAGTAGATCATCCACCCATCATCCGACCCATTTTCATCCCTATTTATAACTAGAGATAAAAAAAAATTAAACTTTCGTAACTTCTTACCAAATTCTATAAATAAGTAATATAACCTATGATTTCGAAGCTCTCGAGATAAATTATAATATGTGAATGTCAATTTAAGTAAAATATAAAAGTATTATAGTCTATTGAAATAAAATCAAAGTGATTAATACACCTATAATTTTTAAACATTCATAACTTTTTACTTAGATGTCGGATTAGGGCGTATTATATATCAAAACGAAGCTATCGACGAGAAGAATAGACATAGGTAATTTGTCGGATGAGGGGGCTCACGTGACCCCCCAGGACTCCCTCTAACTCCGCCTCTGGAAATTGTGATACACACCACTTGTGGAAGAACCAACTGACATGATTTTTAACCTTCTGTTTAGTGTGAGCACTAAAGAGAAACTAATATTAGAGGGTTGAATAATAACATTTTAAACGGGTGTTTGCCTTCTCTAATACGAGGCTTCCACCCCCAATTTATTAGGGTTTTATCCCTCTCTAAATTCTACAACTAAAGATGATAAAATTAGATATTTATATAAGAATAAACTAAGTTAATAATCCTAGTCTATTCCACTCAGACTAATTTTAGTGCAACTACTTATTCTAATTTATTAGACTTCTATATATTATCGTGTTATATATTAGTCTTAAGTACATTACAATCTTTCGTATACTGATTTTATTCTTTATTAGTTAAGTTAAATAATATAATTTAGTGTGTACAATATTTATTCTTTTACTATATCTAATAAAATTGATCATGTTTATGACAATTTGAACTATTTTGTAATATTTTGAAAAACATTTATGACCGCTTAATTTGCATAGAAATATAGAATTATGTATTCTTTAATTTTGACAACGTTTATTTAATCATAATGATTAATATTTATTTTGTAAAGCAAACTAACCTATGATTATCAATGTTTTGACATTAATATAAGCACTCCACTTTGTATTCACCAACCTAAAATATTTATATAAAAAAACATTTTGGATAAAAAAGTATTTGTAGTTATGATGTAACATAAAAAAAACTTATAATTCTATTATATAAGAAACTGTTATAATTTTTATAACAAGTAAATATTATAGATTTTTTATCTAATAGATTTAAGAGAAAATTGCAGCCAATATACCAATTTAGCCTCCCTTTGTAAAAATATCACTCCCCCCTCTAAAATGTGATAAATGTAAAAAAGTGAATTTATTTTGCAAAACTAACAAGTCAAGGTGTCCTTTTGTTATAGGTTAAAAAAATTTGGGCGGGCTTTTGAAATTTTGGAAATATTTGGGCGGGATTTAAGGGATTAGGAAAGGAGAGAGAATTTATTTTTCACACAATCGAATCTGCAGACGAAGAGAAAGAGAAGAGAGATGAGGCACTTGAGAGCGACGAAGGCGTCGCCGGTGTGGCAGAGTGGATGGCGGATGAGTGGTGGCAGAGGAGGACGAGGTTAGAGAGGAAGTCGAGAGGGGGGAGGTAGTGGGGTCGTGGCTGGTGGCCCTGAGGACGGCGAGGCGGGGGGGGGGGGGGGGGGGGGGGCGGGGAGGTGCTGCAGCGGGGGGATAGGAGGGCGGCGGTGGCTCTGGCGACGGAGATTGTTCTCAAACATTTTCCTTTTCTCTTGCAACTTTCAAATTTGGCGTTTATTAAATTTATTGGCCGTATTGGAGGCGGCGATTGAGAGGCGGAGGCGAAGGATCCGATGAGAATCCGGCTACCATTTCGAAACAAGTCAGCACACCCTAACTAAATCCCAACAAAAATTGGTATGCAATGTGTGATTTTCGAATGGGGATTTCGGTGTGAAACCCTAAAACTCCATCTGTTTCGTGTCGTTTTGCCTGCAGGTCACAAAGATGCAAAGCTAAGGAAGAAAGAAGAGAAGGATTCCGGTGAAAGAGGCATCGAGAGAGGAAGAATCCGGTGAAGGAGAGATAAGTGAAGGTGAAGGGAGAAAGAATATGAGGCCGTTGTGTTTGTATTTAGGTTGCTTGTTATGTGACTGTGCATTCTTTCATATTCTTCTTATTACATCTTTGTTTGAACACTTACTCATTTCTTTGTTTATGTAAATGTTGTGGGAAGTTTATGAGATTAATAATATCTGACATGACTTAATCTTCCATTGGATGAGACATCGGTTTTATTGGCTAGACAACAGGAGTTACTGACTAGTAAGCGTAAATCGCATATATTTAGGGTTCGCATCTCAGGCAACCAAGACGGAACCATATATTGTAACTGACGTACATATATGCAAAATAACAAAAACCAACATTCGACAACTCAAAGAATGTCATCTATCCTAGCTATACTTGAGGTTAGGGCTGATCATACTTCGGTTCAAACCGAATTTTTCAACGAACCGAACCGATCAAACCTGAACCAAACCGAACCGAGGTGATTCGGTTTAGATTTTCGGTTCAAGAAATTTTCAAATTCGGTTTTCGGTTCGGTTTGTGTTCGGTTCGGTTAAAACCGAAAAAAACCAAATTTTATGTTCCTGTAGGCGAGTGGCGACTTCAAAGGCAATGCGGTTAGAGTCATGATTCAGGATCAGCTTAACTGCAGCACCTTCAACACCTAATTACAGGCCACAAATCCCATTCATTCATTGAATTGATTCAATAAACCCCTAATTAAAGGCATATATTGACTTTCGAGTTTAACGATTGAATTGATTCAATCAACAGACAAGTTTAACAATTTTTTTCCCTAATATGAGAGAAAGTGTTTGAAATATATATATACAAATATATATTGAGTATAATTAATTATTTGTGTATATATATATATATATATTCGAAATCGGTTCATTTAGGTTCAAAACCGAACATAACCGAAGCCGAACCGGTTAAAAACCGAACCAAACCTATTTGTTTCGGTTCGGTTTTCGATTTCCTTTTTTTTGAGATTTCAGTTTTCGATTCGGTTCGGTTTGGCCCGGTTCGGATCGGTTTTGAGCCGATGATCAGCCCTATTTGAGGTGGGAAGTTCGTGAGGTAGATGAGACCCGGCAGGGGTTATTCTTATATTGGCTAAAAGATTGTGGTCACTGGCTAGGCAACAATAGTTACTGGCTAATAAGCGTAAATCGCAACTTCTTTTTTTTTTAGGCCAAGCGAAACCATGTATAGGGTTGTATGGATTTTTTTTGTGTTTCAGCACCTAGTTAGTATTTCCCCCTCCTCCATGTCCACGACAACTTTGCCTTTCATCTCCGAAGCAACGATTGTCGATTGTGCCCAGGTTTTCTGGTTTATCTTGTCAGTTGTGTGAATTTCTGTGCCAGCTGAATTGTTGTCTTTGCCATCCAAATGGTTATCCATGTCATACTCCAAATTGAGATCAAGATACGATGTAGACCCAACTTTACTTTGAAATATTTTTTTTCCATAAACATATACAAAGTGGGTATCTATAGATAGATAAAATTAAATTAAGTTCAAAAATAAATTTATTTTTTAATTTTAACAAATAAAAATGGCCAAGAATTAGTTTAAAACAATTAAAGTGGGTCTCCCTCTCTCCTCCTCTTACCTTCAACCGGTTGGGAATGTGCCCAAATTTTTTGCAAAAATGACATTTTGTCATTCCCATGCAAATTATCCCCATGATTATTTTTGCAAAATTGGATTTGATTGGGTTTAATTTGGTATATTGGTGCAAATCATCCTAGATTTAAGGTATTAAGCTAATGTAGTTTAAAAAGTACACAAATAGTGTAGTCAATAAGAGTTGAATCTATATATAAACCTTAAAAGTTGTGTTCATGGGCAATTTATTGCCATTATTAACTCCACAAAAATTTTGCTATTTTTTCTTATATTCTCAATTTGCATCAAAATAACTTCTTTGGCCCAATGGTAGTAGTTGTTGATGAGAATCCCATCATCCAAGGTTCAAACCTCAATAACTACATCTTTTATTTTATTTTCCTACTTTGTCATTTGTCATCTTTGTCATTTTATTTTATAATGCTTTTATATGATTAACTATGATTTTTTTTACCGCGAATTATAAACATGTTAACCTTGAATTGGTAAATATAGAGCGGGCATCCGGGTATAAACGTGTTAACCACTTGAACATGAAAGCGGATAAATTTTATAATGCTTTTAGCAATTTCTTTTGATTTGTAATCCCCTATTATTACAATTTCAAAGAAACAAATTTATAACATTGTTAATTGCAATTCGAAAACAAAGTAAGCCTTCGTTGGGATTATAATGATGTAGTGTTAAAAAATGCTTCTATACTATTTTTTTATCTATCTATCTATCTATCCATCTATAATATCTATCTATCTATATAATAATAATCCATAAAAAAGTTGTGTTCAAGGGCAATTTATTGATACTATTAAGTTCATGAAAATTTACACTATTTTTGTATTCTTATTCAATTTGGATCAACTTGCATTCTTAGCTCAATGACTATAGTTGTTGGGGACTACCTCTTTGTCAAAGGTTCAAACCTTGATAGTTATTTTTTTCCACTTCTTCATGGCTACATCTTTTATTAATTTTTTGGTCATTAAATTTATATATGTAATATATAATGTTCGTTTTTTTAAAAATTTGGTCATTAAATTTATAATATGTGATAGTATCCAATATAATATAATTTTGTACATATAATATTAATTGTATGGTTAACACATTATTAATTTTTACTGTTATAACTTTTGGAATTCTTTTTTTAATTAAATGTCAAATTAGATGTCAGCCTCTACATTTTCTTTGCTTAGATATATGATATCTAATATAATTAATTTTGAATGGATATCACATCATTAATTTTCACCGTTATAACTTTTGAAATTCTTTTTTTTAATTAAATGCCAAATTAGATGTCTTTGTAGTTTCTATGCCATTTTATTGCTAATTGAATGACAAATTATATGTCTTTGCATATACAAGGATGTTGATGTATGAAAGGGAGGTGATCGAATGATTTATATTAGCGGAACGGACAAATTAAAAAGACCCAAAAGCTTTGGAGAATGCTGAACAGAAAAAACCGAGCATCAGGTACCCATTTTGATTTAATTAATCATATTTTTAGCAATTTTGTAACTAAATTGTATTTATGATGGATTAATGGTTTTTAAACAGTGATTTTATTTATTTATTCGTAAAAAGACACAAAAGCTTAGGAGAATGCTGAATAGAAAAAACCGAGCATCAGGTACCCATTTTGATTTAATTAATCATATTTTTAGCAATTTTGTAACTAAATTGTATGTATGATGGATTAATGGTTTTGAAACAGTGATTTTATTTATTTATTCGTAAATTATAGACCGGTTCTATTTGATTGCCGAAACCATATCAACCTATACCAAGGTAAGAATGCTCGAAGAAAGGTCAAAGGCCCACACTCTAATATTTTATACAATGATTTGTGATCATATACCGAATTGGTGAGATTATCTATTTTTTTATAAAGTTTATTCATCTAAATACTCCGTATTATTTAAGTAGTTTCTCAAATTTGTTCGCATATATACAATATATATTTGGTCATAGTACCCTCAATCACATGTTTCTTCCTTTTCTGTTTTTATAATTGTTATTGTACAATCTAAAACATATGTTGAGATCTATTTTAATTTAGTTAACATTGCAACAGAGGAAGATGATGGAGGCTGCGCGGAGAGAGCTCGGGAGGAGAGAGCATGATGAGAAAGTGGTGCAAATTGACTACTTGATTCAATAATTAGATTATAATAGATGTGCGAACATGATAGATTTTTGCTATAAACAAAGTAGTATATATGCGTGGCATCTCATGAACACAAATAAGTTTGAAGTTAATTCATGGACTTATAAATTAAAATACACAGTGTGGTAGTATATATTATAGTGTATTATCTACACTTTTCGTACCCCAGCCAATTCAATACACATTGTGGTATATATATTGAAATTACAATATAATAATAATAACAATAATAATACAATGACATCAGAGAGATTAACTCATGTGCTCTATGTTACTGGTGACAACTCAGTAAGGTCTACTATTAGACATTGCGCGATTTCATATTTCCTTGGTGATTACTTCAAGTCATTTTTTCTACAATCTATGAATATCTCAACATTTTAAATCTCACGTGTTATTTCTTCAGTTATTTATAGACTAAATCCGATTAAACTGACATATTTGACACAAAAATTGTCCCGTGCGTAGCACGGGCATGCCACCCTAGTTTTAAGTAAAAATTGGAGCCAAAAAGATCTAAAACTCAATAGGGGTAATTAATGTTATCCTTTATTCTAATATTTAATAAATTATGTTATTTTAACATTTAAAATGTACATCAGTACATGTACAATTTAATGGAACAAAACTATAATTAAAAAGACGCTCAAAATTCTCTCTGCCCTCTCTCTATAAACCTTTCTAGAGAGGGAATGGAAAACCTCCTGGCAGGGATGAAACCTCTACCACCGACCCACCGCCACCACCATAGCTATTACCATCTCTGTACAACAATCATCATCTCTACACAACAATCATCAGCGCACAACAATCTTCAGTTCACCACCTCTCAAAAGTTCCAAAACACTGGACAGAGTCCACCCAATTTCACCACCCACCATTATCTCTCTCACCCTCTTTGTTGAGTTGTGAACACTCTCTCCTCTCCCTACAACTTCAACCCCAACCTTATTTTATTCATCTTCACCATGCCTTTGTCGATCTCTACCCTCACCTTCCTTGAGATCCACCAATGTCGTCGTAGCCGCCTCTAGCTGAGTCTTCTGGCCTTCTTCTTCCCCAATCTCATCAGCACATCTGCGTCGTGTCGCCGCTACCGGCCTTCACCCTCACCCTCTTCTTTATTAATCCAATTAAGCCACCCCCTTTCTCGGCGTCCTCTTCGCCCTATCCTGGGTTGGTAGTCGACCCCTGTCTACCTCTCAGCATTCACCGCCAAATCATTTCTAATCCCAAATCCAACACCCCAATCGCCGGTGCCTCCATCACTATAAGACTCCCTTCCACCATAGCTTTTCATATCCACCGTGCTTTAAAGCCCTGTTCCGTGCTTTGGGGCTTGGTTCCCTCTCGTCGTTGCCTTGTGCCGCCTCCCCTCTCCAACCTCCGTTTCCTCCTCGGGTCTTGGGCTGGTCTCACCCGCTGGCCTTCCTTGGGCTCCTTGGTGGTCCGAGTTTTCCGGCGTGTGCGGCCTTTGCTTCAAGGGTTCTTTCCCGGATTCATTCGTCGGGAAGAACAATCTACCCTAACCCGATTCTTGCTCCAACCTACACTCCGGCGACTTGGTCTCCATCTCCCTTTGCTGCCGACGTTTGTCTGCCTTGCTTGACGACAATTGCTTCGCTCCCTCCGCTACTTTCCCGACCTTGGCGTGTAGAGTTATCCTTGCACGCCAAGCACTTGATTAAAAAAAAATACCTCATTTCTCTTTCTGGACCGTATATGATCATAATAATTTGTATAATTTTAATTATAATAAATTCATTTTTATTATAATTATTATTATGATCATTATTATATAAACACTCCCTTAAGCTTAATAGTGATAATTATAAAGTCCTAATCATTTCCCCCAGTGGGCTAACTCATCGGCGCAACCCGCCACTATTAAATTCGACTAATTAGAAACTAATGTTTAGTGCTTTCATTGCGAGGGTTTTTATTGATCATCTTTTAGTTTGTGATCTTTTGTTGCGCTCGTGGTTCGTCTCCTTCGGTTGCGGTTAGGTCGTGGATTTGTGATCGAGGTTTGATGGCTCGTTGCTGTTCGAGTCCAAATCTGAGGTCTCCACTGTTGTTCCCCAAGACTTCGCCTGTGTCACCTCTTCCCTCTGTGACTTTCACGCTTGAGCTCATGCGGACTTTGCTACTACACTCTGCGTTTGATCTCAGAACCGCTCATTGTCCACTTTTGTTTGTTTCTATTTTGTTTGATCGGTTTGTTGTTGTATGTATGTTGTTCCTGCCGGTTCTTTCGGTTACCGATATTTCGGTCCCTCGAGATACCAATGTTGTTTGGTTTCTCGAATTGTTTCCGCTAAAAAAAAAAAAAAAAAAGGGAACAAAACCATGTTTGGCAGTATAGAAAAGTTGATTTGTGCATGGTTTCCGCGTTGAGTTAATCAAATCCTTCCTTCCTCCCTCCCGGTCGAGGTGGTTGGATTGGAATTTGGATCCCTCTGCGTTACGCGTTTTTCCCATTCATCTTTCATCTTCCATCTTCCTCCCTCTCTCTTTCCTTCTAGTTTTCCCCTTTGTGCCAGGTTAGGTCATTCCTTTGGTTAAATTATCCCAAAACCGGAGCTCAAAACCGTCAAACAACAACAAACTATGTTAATGCTGGTCAACTGCTCCGGCTGCAACACCCCGTTGCAGCTGCCGCCGGGAGCCACTTCCATCCGCTGCGCCCTCTGCTCCGCCATCACCCGCGTCGCCGATCCCCGCTCCGCTCCCCCTTCCGCATCCGCATCCGCATCCGCATCCGCCTCTGTCGCCCCCTACGGTCAAGCTCCCCCTCCTCCCGCGCATGCTCCTTCTCCTTACGGCTACGCGCCGCCGCCGCCCCAAGGTCGGAAGAAGGCGGTGGTCTGCGGGATCTCGTATCGCCGCACCAGGCACGAGCTTAAGGGGTGTTTAAACGACGCCAAGTGTATGCGCCACATGTTGATCAACAAGTTTCATTTCCCCGCTGACAACATTCTTATGCTCACCGGTTCGCTCTAATCTTATCGAATCTAATCCCTTTGGAATCGAATTCCGTTTCCCGTGAATTTTAGGGCTCTGTTTTTGTGTTGGTGAAGATTAGTTGACCTTCAAATAGGGATCTTTCTGGATTAGAAACCACGTGATTCGTTTGGATTTGTGTGAGGATTTGGTGCTGATTTACGATTTTCAATGCTCTAGCCCCAGCTATTGGCATTTACATGATCAGGGATTTCGAAGCACGACGAAATTTGAATTTGAAAGTCATTAAAAATTAGGGTTGTACATTCGGTGATTTGATCATCTGGCAATTTCTCGCTTCTTTGCGGTTGCTACTTTGACCCCTAGAATATCAGGCGATTCGTGATTCTCTCTTTTAACTCGAATTGTTCATGATGTAACCAGTTTTACCCCTTCTTGAATCGTGATAAGTGTTCTCGGATAGTTTTCTTAGGCCTTCTTTTTCTTCTTTATTTATTTTTAGATGATCAACAATGATTTGCATTACTGTATCTCAACAGGGGAGGTTTTGGTTATCTTTTTGTGATTCAGTGCCTAGCTGATTATATTCTATGTGACTGATAAGGTAGTTTCCAGGGATGCAGAAATTTTGTAGGCTGAACTTCTAAGAAAAGTATGATACATTCCTATGATGAACTTCAGTTTTTTTAGTTATCACCTGGCGGCTGTCACCCTGTATGGTTAAAATTCAAGGAAAGCTGGCATCTTAGTTGTTCCTTTTACATTGTGATGCAGAAGAAGAAACGGATCCGTACAGGATTCCAACATTACAAAACATGAGGATGGCAATGCATTGGCTTGTAGCTGGCTGTCAGCCCGGAGACTCCTTAGTTTTTCACTACTCTGGACATGGTTCACAGCAGAGGTGTCATAGCGGTGATGAAGCTGATGGATATGATGAAACCTTGTGTCCTTTGGACTTTGAGACAAAAGGGATGATTGTTGATGATGAAATAAATGCAGCTTTGGTTAGGCCTATTCCTGCAGGGGTTAAGCTTCATGCAATTATAGATGCATGTCACAGTGGAACTGCTCTGGATCTGCCTTTTCTATGCAGGATGAACAGGTTGAAGTTTCTGCACTTTTCATGTTACTTATGAGTTGGGTTTGATATAAGAATGTGATCAATATGGGGTACCGAACATAATCTGATTGCTTTGTTCAATATGGTTTAAGTATTCACCGGGAATCACTGAGAAAATCTTGAGCAAATAAAGTCTTGTAGGATGTCTATACTCTATATAGGTAATGATTGATGATCATAGGACATCCAGGCATTAATGTAATAAATTAGATCAAAATTTCAAATAACCCTAAAGAAACATGCTAATTATTGCATTTTATCTTCATACTTGGTTTGATGGCTTTCTCGTGAATGCTCTTTTCGGATGCTCATTATAATTATAGATGCTTCTTGTGCCTCATATTCTTTCAAAATAAACACTAAAGAGGCATCCAATAAACTATGTGATGGATTGATACGGTGGTTGATGGAAATAAAATTTTTTAATATGTAATTCTGAATTGCAGGGCATTTTTTATGCCTATACTTGTTCAGTTTGTTATTTTACTGTCATAGGTTGCAAAATTATGACCAACCACAATTCAAAAAATCCAGGCAAAGAATTTGATTTCATCTCTGTTATTTAGACTATCAATTTTGTCTCTTGATACAGGAGTGGTCAGTATGTTTGGGAGGATCACCGCCCCCGATCTGGTGTATGGAAAGGATCTGCTGGTGGAGAAGTCATCTCCTTTAGTGGCTGTGATGATAACCAAACCTCTGCTGATACTGCTGTAGGTTTATAAGCTTGCTCTTTTATCCATGGAATTTACTCACAATGAATTATAGGGCAGCTTTCCTGAATATTAATTTGTGTAAACAGGCTCTATCAAAGGTTACTTCAACAGGTGCCATGACATACTGTTTCATCCAGGCAGTTGAGCGTGGTCAGTCAGCTACTTATGGAAGCATGCTAACTTCCATGCGTTCTGCTATTCGAAGTACTGGGAGCGGGAGTGACCTTGGAGGTGGTGCTGTCACATCTCTCCTTACTATGCTTGTTAGCGGAGGCAGCCTTGGTAGCGGTGGGCTGAAGCAGGTACTTTATTTACCTATTTACATGGTTAAATTAGGTGATTCTCAATGATGGTTGAAATTCCTTGATGCTAGGTACCCTAGCATCACATATCTGTCATTTTAAGTAATTGAGCTGGCCTTTCCTTGGACAAAATCAGTTTCAGCCTTGTGTTACTGTAATTCATTCTCCCTTTCCTACAGCCAGACATATATGGTGTTCTTGTTTCCAAGCCTTATCCTAACTTGAGGCTGTATTAAGCTTATGGACAGTTCCTTCTCAACTTACATATCAACATAAAACAATATATATTTTTGCTTAAGGGGTTTATAGTGGGGGTAGCAACTGCAGAAGTGAACAACCTGTGCTTCAGTATCTCCTGGAATTCGTAATATTATTATGAGAATATAAAACTTTAAACTGGGAATTCAAGGTGACTGAAACTTTTGTTTTGCTATATTGGGGTCCAGGAGTTCAGTACTTATGCATTGGTTTTGAGAAATGGGGAAATTTTAGATTTTGTCATAGTGGTTTTTCTAATGTTCGATGATAAATAAGCATCAGCAATTGTGCAAGTTTGAGGGGTCCCTTCCTCAAAGTCAAAAAGCAAAGTGATTGAGATTTAAATCAAATAAGAAGAAATAGTTTAGTAACCCTTCCCTTTCTATAATCAATCTTCTAGGTTCCGTAGGATGGAAATATCTTGTCAAGAAAGATGGGTACAACCATGGATTGTAATGAAGAAACATAGTCATGTACTCATGTTTGTTATAATTTAAGTCTGGGCGCAGTATCATTAGCTTGAAAAGGTTATCTAAAAGTTTTATGAAGAAGTTTTAGAGAGGATTCCATTTATGAGCCAAAACAAAGATGGGTGGTAAGTAGTGACTGACGTGTTGTTCTATCAAGAAGTTTGGTTTGGTCATACCCATCAACAGCAGGGGGCTCTTTGGTGAAAACTTCAAGGCTAATAAAACTCGGCAAGCCTAAATTTGGGGAAAGACGGACAATCAATATGTGAGTTTCCGTAGTTTGAATAATAGAAGTTGGGATTCCAACCTTCTGAGAGGAATTTCCATATCATTTAATCAGATAACCATTCTCAGTTTACAGTTTTTTTAAATAAAAAAGGTGGCTCTCATCCAGGTTAGCAACTTGTTTTTGTGATTCACGAATCATGAAGTGTCGAGGTCAACTTATAACACCAGTGCATATGATTTCATGTTTTCAGCATTCCCATGTTCACTTCGCTTGACATTTCAATGGTTTTTATTCACCATAACAGGAGCCACAGTTAACCGCATGCCAGCCTTTTGACGTGTATATGAAGCCCTTCTCATTGTGATCTGTCTTGGTCCCAGTTTTATCAGTGAGCATCTGCTAAACCTTCATTCGAATTTGCATTCAGCCACCCTCTACTCTCTCATTCAGGCTCATCCTAGTCAGTCAAGAGTGTAGCATCTGGTTGTTGTGCCTTCTCTCTTCTTCGGTGGTACTTCATTTCTGTACAAAAAGATCATCATTGCACAAGTGATAATTCAGACTTGTTTCATGACCCTAAAATGCTATTGAAAGAGGTTTGTTGGTGAGTAGGTTAATTTTTATATCTTGTAGGCTTGTACATACATGAATGACTTCTGATGTTCTCAATACATGTTATTGTCGTTTTCGCTTTAGTTTTTGGTATGGACAGTATATTTGGGCACTCTTTGCCTTATGGCCGAGAAGGCTACCGAATTTGATGACTACAGGTGATTTTGGCCGAGCTCCTCCTTTGATAGGCGTTCATGTGTTGCCGATCAACCTTATTGCTGTGGTGGACCTTTGTCTATGTATTTCTTTGGGTCTTTATCACCCATGGAAATGTTTTTTTTAATTTACTTGGTATCAGGGCTACTAGCACCCGACTAATCCCAGTAGCCATTCAAAACGAGATTTGAATTGGAAATCTTTGAGTACTGCTCGTTCAGCTCAACTAATCCAGAATGGTTCCCTGGAAATGTTTCTGAAGTCAGTTTTGGAGTCTTTAGACTAATGACCTAAATCAAATTCTAATGCCATAAAAATTATACGTTAAACAATAAGATTGCACTACAACAATTGCACAAATTTGGAATATATCCAACTAATTATCTTTCCGTAATCTATTTAAACAAACATTTTTTGAATTGTATTTCTCTTTTAATGATTTGAATAGTATATCTTACCAAATAAATGTTTTGTAAGAAATGTATTAGTTTTGGTCGAACATAATTTTAATCGAGGCTAGATTCTATTAAGGGGATTTAGTTGAGCCAAGTTTTGATTGAACCACATTAGATTAAATCGAATTTAGTCCAGGTGGATTTTGATTTAGTTGAGTTTTTGCATTTGATTGAGCGAGTTCGTGTGGTTGATTCGCCCTTGAGCCTTGATTTAAAATTTTAAAAAATGAAAAGGAAGATAAAAAAAAAATATGTGCTATGACATCCAAAACAAGCACGGATTATAGACGTGCCATCAAAGGTAAAAACTTACTTTGGAAAATCACAAAAAACGGCGTTCCTACATCGGTTAAACTTGTCTCTCGCGGCGTTGGGATACCAACTACATGATTTAATTGGGCCTTTGTAAACATTCAAAAAAAATAAGATTACATTATACTCCCTCCGTTTCATATTAAAAGTCGTTTTAGCATTTTTAATTATCTTGTTTCATATTAAATGTCGCTCCGTACAAATTCTTACCCATTAATTACTTCTTGCAATTATACTCGAGAAAATTTGTGCCGAAAGCACAAATTTTTGCTCTAATTGCAGGAGTATCCTAGCTTTTGTAAAAATTAGTGGAGTGTCCATCCTTCTAAGACCAACCACATCCCCAAGCTAAAATGCTAAATTATGAACTCCCATCAAAATAATTGTTCACATCCCATGTATTTCAACAATAAAAAAAGCTAAAAAAATTTCACCCCGTTCAAATATCCATGGAGTGCTGGGAGAGTGCAAAATGGACGGACCCCACCTCTGCCATAATTGTCTCCATCAACTTTTTTCTTTTCCATTTTTATTTTTACAAAAAAAGCTTGTTTTTTAATTATTTTGAATAAAAGGATGGGCCATCCTTCCAAGTAAATGGAAGTTAATTTGCAACGGTAATGTTCAACGGTAACATTTTGGATGGGCACCAACAAAAACAATATTTATACGGAGCATGGAAGCAGTAGCTTTGTGCTTCATTTTAATACTACCAGCCAGCTCTCAAATTTCTCTATTTTCTTCATCTTTTTCATTAAATCTTATCATGAGTTCATCAAAGAGAGGTATGAATTGGAGTATCTCCGAGGATACAACTTTATGTGAAGCATGGGTTTCTATTTCCGAAGATGGTGCCGTCGGGAATTATCAAGCCTCCGACTCTTTTTGGAATAGAGTTTTAACCTTATTTACTCAACACTCGACAATTGGGGTGTCTCGTAGTAGAGATTCAATTGAATCTCGTTCAAGGTTATTAATCATCAATGCTCTATTTGGAGGGCAAGCTTAAGGAAGGCAAACGCCAATCCGCCAAACGGTGTTAACCAACTCGATGTGGTTAGTATTTATTTCGCTCCTACTATTATATTATGTACGCATATTCATATTCCCCCCAAATTATAAATTATGGAGTCATACTTATATATATAGTGATTGCAAACTTATTTTTGTAAACAAATGTGTAGTCTAATTTGGCACGTGCGATATTCACCAACGATAACAAGGGGAAGCCGTTCAAGTTTGATCATGCTTGGTCTATACTAGAAGGTTGCGCAAAGTGGAACAATCAATTCACACCGCCTATTTCTATACCTACGTGTCGCATTGAAGACTTAACCGAAAGTGGCTCCCCCATCGGAACCGGTAGTCCTAACTCGCAAGCCGGGAGCAGTCGTATCAATAGGCCCGAGGGTCGTAATAAACAAAAGCTAAGTAAGAAAAGGGCCAACTCTACTAGGATTGATCCAAAGGCTTTCGAAAGTTTTATGGCTAAAATGGTGAGCACTTCTGATGACTACAATGTAGAGACACGTGAGAAAAATGAACTTGAGAGAATGAGGATCCAAGTGGAAAAGGATAAGGTTGAGGTGGAGAAGAAGAAGGTTGAGTCAGAAATCATGCAAAGAAATGTCGACTTAATCACGATGGACCTCTCAAGGTTCTCTCCAAGGAAGAAAAATTGGTTACGACACCAACAAAATCGTTTGCTGGAAGAAGACAATGTCGATGTATCGACGCCCTCGTCAAGCGACCCCAATTGCTATTATCCCAACCTTGCGAGTGATGATAACTATTAATGTAAAAGAATATGAACTTTATTTTATTTAATGCAATGTGGTGTAGTATTGTTATGATTTCTCTTATGCATAATTCATTATTATTATTTGATGAGAAACAATTATAATAAAATACAGGCACAAACTACATAAATTCCAAAGTACACTAGCTTAGAGATACTAATCAATCAAGGAAACTACATGCTATTTCCATAAAGAGACCATAGATGACTAATTAGATCGTTCCTAATGGAATGATGCGTTGGGACATCTCGGATCCTATTATGACTTTGCATATACTCCGTAATAGTAGGCCTATCACGATAAACATCAAAAGAAACACTTGAATCTATTTCATACTCAGCCGAAAGAACTACTTCATGATCTTCATCGTCAACATATTCATCTTCTACGATCATATTATGGAGAATAATGCATGTGAGCATTACTTCACCGAGAGTTTGTGTATCCCACATTCGAGCTGGGCCACGAACGATAGCCCATCTTGCTTGTAGTATCCCGAAAGCCCTTTCGACGTCTTTACGGTATGCCTCTTGCATAGTTGCAAACAATTTTTTCTGTGGGGTGTTTGGATGGCTAATAGTCTTGACAAATGTCGCCCATGAAGGGTAAATTCCATCAGCTAAATAATATGATTGATTATAGACTTTGCCATTTACCTGGAATCGAACAGTAGGCGCTTTTCCTGTAACAACTTCATCGAACAAGGGGGAGCTCCCTAGTGTATTGAGGTCGTTGTTGGATCCGGCGGTGCCAAAAAAAGCATGCCAAATCCAAGTATCATAGGATGCAACAGCTTCAAGCACAATTGTTGGCTTCCGTTTGTAACCAGTGTATTGGCCAGCCCAAGCGGTTGGACAATTTTTCCACTCCCAGTGCATACAATCGATGGATCCAATCATTCCTGGAAAGCCTCTACGAGAAGCCTTAGTGAGCAAGCGGTGAAGATCACTGGGGTTTGGTGATCGTAGGTACACAGCACCGTATGTGTTGATTATGGCTGTGCAAAATCTCCTCAAGCACTGTAGTGATGTGCTCTCCCCCATTCGACAATACTCATCAAGTGAGTCTGCCGAACAACCATTCACCAACAATCGTAAGGCACTTGTGAGTTTTTGTTGAGGGGAAAGAGACAACTGGTTGAGTGCATCTCTCGTGCGTTGAAAGTAAGGATCTCGAGACACCACATCATTCATGATGCGATTGAATAATGCAGGTTGCATACGATATCGCCTTCGAAATATCCGAGCATGATAGGTTGGGTTGGGATCAAAATAATCCTTCATCAACCTAATATGTCCTTCTTCTCTCTCGCGATTTATGTATTTTCTTCGTGGACGAATGCGACCACCTTGTGAAGAACTTGAATCATCATCCATAGATGAATCTTGCTCCATCATCATCCCACCATGATAGTTCTCATATGTTTAAAATGAGCATCGATCTCATCTTCCCGGCTTCGAGATGAAC
Organism: Persicaria maculosa; assembly: GCA_963922045.1. Taxonomy (NCBI): domain Eukaryota; kingdom Viridiplantae; phylum Streptophyta; class Magnoliopsida; order Caryophyllales; family Polygonaceae; genus Persicaria; species Persicaria maculosa. Next base: position 16,746,850 of record OY998258.1, read on the forward strand.
CCATGGTTAATTCTGGTAGTGAAGAGGAAAGAAAAGTGTAGAGGGATGAATTTTAATGTGTTTGAAGTGTATTTCAGATTTGTGAATTGGAGATGGAGTAAAGAATTGCATTTATATAGAGTAAGGTGAAATTTAACATGTGAAAATTATATCTAAAATTTACAAAAGTGGTCAAGATATAAGATTTGATTGATATGAATTGTCACTGCACTTGTTGCCATATAAATAAGATAAGATTCGATTTTGATGTGAAATATCAATAGATTTCTTGGCATAGCAGTGAAGATATAAGATTTGATTGATATGAATTATTTTGATGTGAACTATTACTATTATATCCGATTTATTTTTTAAAAATATCAAAATGTGCGTAATAAAAAAATATAATCATCTATAATAAAATTGTGATTTTATAAATAAATCATATAAGAAAAATTAAGATTCTAATTATTTGTAACAAAAATAATTTAGATGGATTATATTATGGACGGAGTATGGGATGTGCCGAAAATACATATAGACGGAGTGTATACACAAATAAGTGTAGAATGGTGGTGTATCATTGATGGTCTAAAATAAAATTAAAATCTGAAATAAAAATAAAAAAACAAATTTGAACCCAATCCCTAATGTGAATCTGATGTTTCATCCTCTTCCTCCTCGCTCCTCCATCAGATCTCTCTCCGTTGCTTCAGATCTCTCTGCACTCCATCGATTCTCCGGCGTTCCCAACATCAAGAGGCTCGCCGACGCCGCCTTGTTCATGGCCAAGACCGTCGAACAGAGCTATCGCAAGCTCGACAAGCCTCGGTCCTCCATCGACGATGACTCCGTTTAGCTATCACCAGAAGCCGGTCGGCGCGATCCCCACCTTCTCTGGCGTCTTCCACCTCCTCTGCCCCAACCATTCCGGCGAGCTTGGAGCCGGATTTGCCGAATTCCTCTTGTTGACGTCCTGATTCTCGGTCAGATCTGTTGTGATTGAATCTAGATGGGGGATTCTCAATCTGAACCGGTTTGGCCGCCTCTCGCAACCCAGTTTTGAGATCTGGCCTCCATCTACTAATTGAATTGAATACTGCAGCAATTCAATTCAATCAGGTATTTCTTTTGAGATCTGCATAGCAGGGGGACGCCATCTTCTGTTGTGATTGAATCCCCGATCTCCCGCATCAGAAGACCAGGGCGGAGCCTTAACGTCGCTGACCCACGGCCGCTCCGGCGGCGTTCGCTGCTACCTCGGCCGCCTCGAGGACCGGTCGGCTCTGCATCCCTCTCTTTCTTCCCCAGCGTCTGCAATCACCTTACAGGTAAAATTCATTCAATTTGTCATGTGTGGCTTTCTATAACTAGACATATGCTGAAATTTGTCATGTGTGGCTTTCTACGACTCGCATCCAGGACGTAGACGTATAATTGATGCTTTGAATCCACTGAATTTTTTATCATCTGAAGAATTTCAGTTTGTCACTTTCAGTTTCATCATCTAACAGATTTGCGAAGGCGATTTTGCCGCTGTAATTGTTATTTAATCTGTCAAACTGTCTGCAGATCTTCATGATCTCCTAAAGTCACCCTAAACCTCTTGTTCTTAATTTTGTCATGTGGTTGCATTCATGTCAACAGCCTCCCATGTCTTGTGGTTGCGCATATAAGCAGGCATAGACATGTCTTGCATTCATATCACCTCCCAAAGATCTCTTCACCATAGCTGTTGTCTTGTTGCCTCTAGTTCTTGATTATTTTTGTGTCTAATTATTTGATGCTGACATCTAATAATTAGAATATTTTATGCTGACATCTAAGAATTAGAGCATTGCATCTATTCGATTCCCTGCAATTTTGCATCCGTTCGATTCCAAATATGAACTATTTCAAGTACTAAACATCTAGATGTTGTAGGTGTGAAACTTAATCTCTCTTTCTGATGCTTAATCTCTTTTTTTTTCCTGATTTTCCTAGTGTTGCAAACATTTAGCTGACATCTTCTGGAAATGTTGACATCTTCTTGAAATGCTGACATCTTTTGAAATGCTGACATCTTATTGAAATGCTGGGATGAACTTGTTGCTTTGGATAGTTTGAATTTAGCACAAATGTCAGATTTTGATTAAACATACAGCTAGATGGAAAGCTGAACTTTTTTTTTTGGGGTTATATGATAATATAGCAGGGTTTTGTACACTAAATGAATAGGTTTTGTGCTGACATGAGTTTTTAAATTATTAAAAACCATGTCATCAAGCTTAATTTGAAACTAGAGATGCTTGCCTAGTATGCGGTCTCGGTAGAAGTGATATCAAGCATCCGGTGTTAGATTGTCTATTATGATACCTTTCCGGATAGGGAATCGCGTCACGGTTCAAACTCACTGTTACGCGGTGACCTATGGTCTTTTTAGGCCATCGGAGATCATTTCAGGACTTAAAATTGGGTTTGTTTCCACTTTGCCTATTTAATAATGTGTTTGTATATGTACATTGAAGTGCCTTGTGATTTTTTACTTATATGGAGATATTAGCTAGTAGCTCTACAAAGTTTAATTGTGTGCTGACATGTTTTTTTTTTATTTCTAATTGTGTGCTGACATGTTTCTTTTTTATTTCTAATTGTGTGCTGACATAGTCTCTTTTTATGCAATTCAAGTTGATGTATATGTTTTTTTTTCCGTTAGAATGTATAAGTTCTTTTTTTTTTTATTTCTAATTGTGTGTTGATATTGTCTCTTTTTGTCCAATTCAAGTAGATTTATAAGTTCTTTTTTTATTTCTAATTGTGTGCTTACATGATCTCTTGTGCAAATATAGCTTATGCTTTTATGAGTCTCTATAAGTGCAGGATCCCTCTTGTCATTCTGAAATTATTTCTTTTTCCCCTTAGGGTTATGTTGTTGTATCATCTTGTGGCTGTTTTAGCTTCTGATTTTCGCTTGCATATTGTTTCCGCTGATTTCGGATCTCTTTTTGGGGATGTTGTAGCTTCTGAATTTCGCTTGCATCTTGCTTTTGTTGATTTTGGGTCTCTTTTAGGGGCTGCTGTAGCTTCTGAAATTCATCTTCTGTTGTTATATCTGCTGTAACTTAAATGTAGACATTTAGCTTCAATGTAGACATTTAGCTTCAATGTTGACATTTAGTATCAATGTTGACATTTAGCTTCAATTTTGACATTTAGCTTCAACGTTGACATTTAGCCTAAATGTTAATATTTAGCCTAAATGTTGACACTTAGTCGTTGATGGACAAAAACTTTATTTTTTACTATTTCTTTTCACATTATTTGCTTAAAATTAAGAGGGAATAACAATCTTGCTGACATCCGGTGTCAGCAGTTTCAATTTGCATAACAAATTGTTATATTTGCATAACAGATTGTTATATGTGCATATAATGAAGTTATATTTGCATAACAGTAACTTATATTTGCACAACATAAACTTCTTATTTTTTACTTTTTTTTAATTAACTTTCTCTTTTTTCTTTTTTCTTTTTTTTGGTTATCTGAGAACATAGCAAAGTTTTGTGATCTGTTTTGCTAGTTATGTTATGTTTAGGGTTAACTTAAAGGTTGAGATCGTTATTTCGTATTATTGCTTTATATGATATTAATTTTGAGAATTATCTTATTTGTAAACTTTAGAAATGCTGACATCTTCTGAAAACTTTAGAAATTCATTATATGTCGACATTTAGCTTAAATGTTGACATTTAGCTTAAAGGTTGACATTTAGCTTAAAGGTTGACATTTAACGTAAAGGTTAACATTTAGCTTAACGTGTTTGTATATTTACATGTAGTTGATGTATATGCTTTTTTATTTCTAATTGTGTGCCAACATGACCTCTTTTTGTGTAAATGTGTATACAAATTTGTACTATTTATTAGGAGTTCTTTTTTTTTTTTCCTCCTTTTTTGGTTGTGGCGCGAAAATAACTCTTTTTTTTCACCTTTTTTTTTTAAATTACCTTCCTTTTTTTCTTTTTTTTCTTTTTTTTTTGGTTATGTGAGAACATAGCCAGGTTTTGAAAAGTTTTTTTTACGAGCAGCTGCTGATGCTTGTGTGGTGACATGCTTGTGTAGAAAAAAATATGTAAACAGAACCTGTAAATCTGTCACCATTCATGTAGAAGCTGTAAATCTATAATCAGGAAAAAAATATGTAAATCTGTGATCATGTACAAGCTGTGAAATCTGTAATCTGTGAAATCTGTAAAAAAAAATCTGAAATATGTGCTATGTGAAAATCTGTAATCTGTAAAAAATCTGTAATCTGGAATCTATAAAAATCTGTAATCTGTAATCTGTAAAAAAAATCTGTAATTTGTGGTATGTGAAAATCTGTAATCTGTAAAAAATCTGGAATCTGGAATCTAGGAAAATCTCAATCTGTAATCTGTGAAAAACTGTAATCTGTGCAAATCTGTAATCTGTAAAAAACCTGTAGTCTGTGAAAATCTGTAATCTGCAATAAATCAATAATCTGTAATCTGTGAAAATCTGTAATCTGTAAAAATCTGTAATCTTTAATCTGTGAAAATCTGTAAAAAAAATCTGTAATCTGTGAAAATCTGTAAAAAAATCTATAATCTGTGAAAATCTATAAAAAAATCTATAATCTGTGAAAATCTGTAAAAAAAATCTATAATCTGTGAAAATCTGTAATCTGTAAAAAATCTGTAATATGTGAAAATCTGTAATCTGCAAAAAATTAAGTTTTAAAATATTTAAATTCACATTTTAATATGCAATTTCACAAAACTAAAATTTAAGAAATCTGTAATTTCCTAAATATGCAATTTCAGCAATATGTAATTTAAGAAATCTGTATTTTTGAAATCTGTAAAACAAGTTTAATTATTTGCTTAAAATTAAGATGGAATAACAATCTTGCTGACATACGGTGTCAGCAGTTTCAAATTGAACAACAGATTGTTATATGTGCATATCATGAAGGTTTATTTGCATAACAATAACTTATATTTGCACAACATAAACTTCTTATTTTTCATTGTTTTTTAATTAACTTTCTCTCTTTTCTTTTTTCTTTTTTTGTTATCTGCTAACATAGCAAGGTTTTGTAATCTGTTGTGCTAGTTATGCTATATTTATCTCATTCTCCCTATGAAGTATGAATTCTCTTGCTAGTTATGCTATGTTTTTTATATTGATGTGTATGTTTTTTTTTTCTATATTTCTAATTGTGTGTTGACATGGTCTCTTTTTGTGCAATTCAAGTTGATGTATATGTTTTTTTTTTAATTTCTAATTGTGTGCTAACATGACCTTTTTTTTTGTGCAAATGTGTATACAAATTTGTAAAGTTTATTAGGAGTTCTACTTTTTTTTTCTTCTTTTTTGGTTGTGGCGCAAACATAACTCTTATTTGTTTATTTGAATCTTATGTTATAATATAATTAAAAGTCTTTTAGCTCAATGGTAGAGTGATGTGCTTATGCGCAAATACGTGCGTTCAAATCCCGCATAGGCTAAAATTTATAATAATTCAAGTAATTTACAAAATTTTCTAGTAATTTATAATTGTATATTATACTTTCACATTTGCATATCATCAATTTATATTTGCATATTTTAATCTTATATTTGCATATCATCAATTTATAACTACATATCATACTTTTACATTTGCACACCATCAATTTATATTTGCACACCATCAAACATACATTTTCACAACATCAATTTGTATTTTCCCAACTTATTTTTATTTCCCCAACTTATTTTTATATTTGCATATCATCAAGTTATAATTGCATATCATCAACTTCTATAATTTGTTTTCCACTTGATATCAAACTCCTGATTTCTATCTGCTAATAGCTCGGAAATTTTAGACTGGTAGCAAGCATGAGGTTGTAGGCGCTTATGTGGATGCTGCAAACAGCTGCAAGAAGATCTCTCCTACACGTAAGTCTTTCATTTTATGTTGCCATCAGCTGAGGCCTTCGTATTATACACTTATACTAATTGTTCAGCTATGCAATTTTTTTTATTAAAAAAAAAATGTTATGTGAAGCTCTTTTTCATATTTGTTGGTAATTCAGATTTCAGAGTTTGATATCAAGTGCATTGTCAATTGGCTAACTTGACTTTATGTATCAGAGGTCATCTCATCCTTGGAGCAAGTTGTTGATCTATTCTCTGAAATTGGGAGATTTAACATGGCTGCGCGATATTCCAAGGTAAAAGTTTTCTTCTTAGAATTAATATGCTTCTACTCTCAGACGTCAGTGCAGGCCATGGTGCTCTCTATTTCACTTTCTGTTGTTGTATCTGCTGATTTTGGGTCTCTTTTAGGGGCTGCTGTAGCATCTGAATTTCATTTTCTGTTGTTGTATCTGCTGTAACTTCAATGTTGACATTTAGCTTCAATGTTGACATTTAGCTTCAATGTTGACATTTAGCCGTTGATGGGCAAAAACTTTATCTTTTACTATTTCTTTTCACATTATTTGCTTAAAATTAAGAGGGAATAACAATCTTGCTGACATCCGGTGTCAGCAGTTTAAATTTGCATAACAGATTGTTATATTTTGCATAACAGATTGTTATATATGCATATCATGGAGTTATATTTGCATAACAGTAACTTATATTTGCACAACATAAACTTCTTTATTTTCACTTTTTTTTTAATTAAATTTCTCTATTTTCTTTTTTCTTTTTTTGGTTATCTGAGAACATAGCAAGGTTTTGTGATCTGATTTGCTAGTTATGTTAGATTTATCACATTCTCCCTATGAAGTATGAATTCTCTTGCTAGTTATGCTATGTTTTATATTGATTTGACATTTATTGTTCACATGTTATTCACGTTGATGTATAAGTTTTTTTATTTCTAATTGTGTGATAACATGATCTCTTTTTGTGCAAAAATGTGTACTGTTTATTAGGAGTTCCAACTTTTTTTTTCTCCTTTTTTGGTTGTGGCGTGAACATAACTCTTATTTGTTTATTTGAATGTTATGTTATAATATAATTAAAAGCCTTTTAGCTCAAAGGTAGAGTGATGTGCTTATGCGCAAATACGTGGGTTCGAATCCCGCATAGGCTAAAATTTATAATAATTCTAGTAATTTACAAAATTTGATATTCTTATCTCATCTAATATGATATCAATTTTTGGGAATAATCTTATTTGTAAACTTTATCTTTTATTATATGTTGACATTTAGCTTAAGTACTACATAATAATAGCACAACTGTTCTTTCTATTACACCGATCACTATCAATTTCTTTTTAGTTTCAATACAAAGAGTAGTAACTTCATAAATTTCAATCTAAATTTGAGCCAAAGGCACAAATTTTACTTAATTACATCAAATGTCAGCACTATAAAAGATTTTTACATTAATTCAATTCATTCTAAAATAAAAAATCATATTTTGGTTATGCATAATCATTACAAGCTAGTAACACAACATCTCAATGCATTTTAGCATTAGAAGTCATTCAACCAACACATTAGACCGAGCTCAACAATCACTTGTTAACATCACTAGATTTTTGCATAAGTATTAATTAGTAGTAGCACAACTATTCTTTATTTTAGACTTATCACTACTAATTTATTTTTAGTTTCAATACAAATAGTAGTAACTTCATAAATTCCAATCTAAATTTGTGCCGAATGCACAAATTTTAATTCATTATATCAAACGTCAGCAGTATAACAGATTTTTACAGTAATTCAATTCATTCTGAAATCAAAATGAGATTTTGGTTGTGCATAATCATTACAAGCTACTAACACAACTTCTCACTGCATTTTACATTAGAAGCCATTCAACCAACACCTTATATTGAGCTCAACTAATATTTGTCATCAGCATCCGAGTTTTGCATAGGTACTACATAATAGTAGCACAACTGGTAACTCTTTTATACTGATCACTATTAATTTCTTTTTAGTTTCAATACAAAGAGTAGTAACTTCATAAATTTCAATCTAAATTTGTGCCGAAGGCACAAATTTTACTTAATTACATCAAATGTCAGCACTGTAACAGATTTTTACAATAATTCAATTCATTCTAAAATAAAAAATCAGATTTTGGTTGTGCATAATCACTACAAGCTAGTAACACAATATCTCACTGCATTTTAGCATTAGAAGCCATTCAACCAACACATTAAACCGAGCTCAACAATCACTCGTCAACAGCACCAGATTTTTGCATAAGTATTAATTAGTAGTAGCACAACTATTCTTTCTTTTAGACTTATCACTACTAATTTATTTTTAGTTTCAATACAAAGAGTTGTAACTTCACAAATTTCAATCTAAATTTGTGCCGAAGGCACAAATTTTACTTCATTATATAAAACGTCAGCAGTGAAACAGATTTTTAAAGTAATTCAATTCATTCTGAAATCAAAATCAGATTTTGGTTGTACATAATCATTACAAGCTACTAACACAACATCTCACTGCATTTTACATTAGAAGTCATTCAACCAACACCTTATATTGAGCTCAACTAATACTTGTCATCAACATCCGAGGTTTGCATAGGTACTACATAATAGTAGCACAACTGATATTTCTTTTATACTGAGCACTATTAATTTATTTTTAGTTTCAATACAAAGAGTAGTAACTACATAAATTTCAATCTAAATTTGTGCCGAAGGCACAAATTTTACTTCATTATATCAAACGTCAGCAGTGTAACAGATTTTTACAATAATTCAATTCATTCTGAAATCAAAATCAAATTTTACTTGTGCATAATCATTACAAGCTACTAACACAACATCTCACTGCATTTTACATTAGAAGCCATTAAACCAACACCTTATATTGAGCTCAACTAATACTTGTCATCAGCATCCGAGGTTTGCATAGGTACTACATAATAGTAGCACAACTGATATTTCTTTTATACTGATCACTATAAATTTCTTTTTAGTTTCAGTACAAAGAGTAGTAACTTCATATATTTCAATCTAAATTTGTTCCGAAGGCACAAATTTTACTTAATTACATCAAATGTTAGCACTATAACAGATTTTTACATTAATTCAATTCATTCTAAAATAAAAAATCAGAGTTTGGTTGTGCATAATCATTACAAGCTAGTAACACAATATCTCACTAAATTTTAGCATTAGAAGTCATTCAACCAAACCAACACATTAGACCGAGCTCAACTATCACTTGTCAACAGCACCAGATTTTTGGATAAGTATTAATTAGTAGTAGCACAACTATTCTTTCTTTTAGACTTATCATTACTAATTTATTTTTAGTTTCAATACAAAGAGTAGTAACTTCTTAAATTTCAATCTAAATTTGTGCCGAAGGCACAAATTTTACTTCATTATATCAAACGTCAGCAGTGTAACAGATTTTTACAGTAATTCAATTCATTCTGAAATCAAAATCAGATTTTGGTTGTGCATAATCATTACAAGCTACTAACACAACATCTCACTGCATTTTACATTAGAAGCCATTCAACCAACACCTTATATTGAGCTCAACTAATACTTGTCATCAACATCCGAGGTTTGCATATGTACTACATAATAGTAGCACAACTGGTATTTCTTTTATACTGATCACTATTAATTTCTTTTTAGTTTCAATACAAAGTGTAGTAACTTCATAAATTTCAATCTAAATTTGTGCTGAAGGTACAAATTTTACTTCATTACATCAAATGTCAGCACTGTAACAGATTTTTACAGTAATTCAATTCGTTCTGACATCAAAATCAGATTTTGGTTCTGCATAATCATTACAAGCTACTAACACAACATCTCACTTCATTTTACATTAGAAGCCATTCAACCAACACATTAGACCGAGCTCAACTATCACTTGTCAACATCACTAGATTTTTGCATAAGTATTAATTAGTAGTAGCACAACTGGTATTTCTTTTATACTGATCAATATTAATTTCTTTTTAGTTTCAATACAAAGAGTAGTAACTTCATAAATTTACTTCATTATATCAAACGTCAGCAGTGTAACAGATTTTTATAGTAATTCAATTCATTCTGAAATCAAAATCAGATTTTGGTTGTGCATAATCATTACAAGCTACTAACACAACATCTCACTGCATTTTACATTAGAAGCCATTCAACCAACACCTTATATTGAGCTCAACTAATACTTGTCAGCAGCATCCGAGGTTTGCATATGTACTACATAATAGTAGCACAATTGGTATTTCTTTTATACTGATCACTATTAATTTCTTTTTAGTTTCAATACAAAGAGTATTAAATTCATAAATTTCAATTTAAATTTGTGCCGAAGGCACAAATTTTACTTCATTACATGAAACGTCAGCAGTGTAATAGATTTTTATAGTAATTCAATTCATTCTGAAATCAAAATCAGATTTTGGTTGTGCATAATCATTACAAGCTACTAACACAACATCTCACTGCATTTTACATTAGAAGTCAATCAACCAACACCTTATATTGAGCTCAACTAATACTTGTCAGCAGCATCTGAGGTTTGCATATGTACTACATAATAGTAGCACAACTGGTATTTCTTTTATACTGATCACTATTAATTTCTTTTTAGTTTCAATACAAAGAGTAGTAACTTCATAAATTTCAATTTAAATTTGTGCCGAAGGCACAAATTTTACTTCATTACATGAAACGTCAGCAGTGTAATAGATTTTTACTGTAATTCAATTCATTCTGACATTAAAATTAGATTTTGGTTTTGCATAATCATTACAAGCTATTAACACAACATCTCACTGCATTTTACATTAGAAGCCATTCAACCAACACCTTAGATTGAGCTTAACTAATACTTGTCAGCAGAATCCGAGGTTTGCATAGGTACTACATAATAGTAGCACAACTGTTCTTTTTTTTATGCTGATCAGTATTAATGTCAGCAGTGTCAACGGTGTCAGCATCTCCGATGTCGGCGTCAGCCGACATCAGCGTCAGCGCTGACACGGAAAATGTTAGTGGTGTTCGCAATGTTAATGGTGACAGTGTCAGCAGTGTCAACAATATTAGTGCTTACACGAAAAAAAGAAGCGTTGGAACAAAAAAAAAGAATCTTCGTCGTCGGCGTCAACAGTGTTCGCAACATCGATGTCGGCGTCAGCCGACATCTTCGATGTCAGCGTCAGCAGCGTCAACATCTCCGATGTCAGCGTCAGCCGACATTAACGTCAACGCTAATACGGAAAATGTTTGTGGTGTTCGCAATGTTAGTGGTGACAGTGTCAGAAGTGCCAGCAATGTCAACAATGTCAGTGTCAACGGTGTCAGGAATGTTGGTGTCAGCAACATCGGATTTGACATTAATGCAATTTTAAAGCCTCTTATGTCAATAAATGGTAGAGCGATGTGCTTATGTGCAAATAAGATATATTAATGCAATTTTAAAATACATATGGATTTGCATATAGTTGCATATCTGAAAGTGCTGACATGTATTTTTTTTTTTTTAAAAAAAAAAAAAAAAAATCTGAAGGAGTTGGTCAACGTTGACCAGTATCAACGGTGTCAGGAATGTTGGTGTCAGCAACATCGGGTTTGACATTAATGCAATTTTAAAGCCTCTTATGTTAATAAATGGTAGAGCGATGTGCTTATGTGCAAATAAAATATATTAATACAATTTTAAAATACATATGGATTTGCATATTCTTCTCATAAGGTTTTTTAAGCTTGCATAACATAATATTATATTTGCATATCATAGTATTCTATTTGCATAACATCGGGTTATAGTTGCATATCTGAAAGTGCTGACAAGTAAATTTTTTTTTTTTATAAAAAAAAAAAAAAAAAACTGAAGGAGTTGGTCAACGTTGACCGGTCAATGATCAACGTTGACCAGTCAACGGTCACCGTTGACCGGTCAATGGTCAACGTTGACCAGTCAATGGTCCAGCGAGGGGGGGCAAGGGGGATGGACACTTTTGCAAAATTTTCAAATGTATGGATACTCCTCTAATTTAGCCAATTTTTATGGATAATTTTGTAAAGGCCCCTTTATACTCGGTATTGATGTCTTGGCTCCGTACGTTTTGGCTCGCAAAAAGTAAATTAATAGAAGTGGATACATAGTTGTTTTGGCTGGCAAATTTGAATTTGCAATAATTCCATGGAATGGGAAAGGTCAATTAGGAGTTTTTCAGAATAAAAGTACCAAATGGATCGTGATTACTTCTGTGTATAAAGCAATTTGACACTATATTAATTACTGTAATCCTTAATATTTGTGCCCCGATCTAAAACGACATTTATTATGAAACGGAGGGAGTAGTATAATACTATACTACATATAATTTGGGATGGGCCCTGAGCGGTAGCCCAAGTCGCCCTTGTGTCTGACACGACACTGTATAGGGGGATAGAAAATCTTTTAGATATCCTAATTTTGTACAAGACCGGTAATCTATATATCTATCTATATCTATATAAACTCTTAATTTAGAAGAGTTTATGCTGAGGTGTCAACATTAGAGTGATTTTAGGGATTTCGATCAATTATAATTTTCTTTTTTTCTCTTTAATCCTTTTTTTTAATTCTCCTTTTTTCTTCTTTTTCTTTTAATTCTCTTTTTTTTCTTTAATCTTACTAACTATCTATATCTATATAAACTGTTAATTTATAAGAGTTTATGACGAGGTGTCAACATTAGAGTGATTTAGGGATTTCGACCAATTATAATTTTCTTTTTTTCTCTTTAATCCTCTTTTTTTTTTCAATTCTCCTTTTTTCTTCTTTTTCTTTCAATTCTCTTTTTTTCTTTAATCTTACTAACTATTGGGCTTAATTCAAAATATTGAATTCAATCTAATATAACTATTGGGCTTAACTAAAACTCATTTACTAACTATCTATACATATATACTATATTAATTTATGTCACATGTCCTCTCCATGTGTAAAGGCTCGGATTTTTTAAAAATATTAATTTCGGAAAAAGAAAATCAAAATGAATTTAAAATAAATTCCGACCCAAATTTTCCGACTTAAAAATCAATTCCGTCTTTCATTTCGGTTTTGAACGATCAATCAGCGGAAATTTAAATCTCCGACCCGAGCTCTCAATTCCGTCATATTCCGAATCCTTATCCATCCGACTCATCACCTCCTAATTTAGGCAAAATCTTATCCTCACCTCCCCTCCCTCTCTTTTTGGTTTCTCTTATTCTAGCAAACAAACAACACCCTCACTCTACCCAAAATTAACACCTTTTGTGTTGCAATTTGACTTTTGGAAAAATCAGATTTGTGTTGTTCTACCTCCCTCTCTCTCTCTCTCTCTCCCTCTCTCGGCATTTCACTGTCAAAAACACAAAAGAAACACACCCACAAACTTGGCTCCCTCCTTTGAGTTTCCTTCGCACCACCACCACCACCACAGCTCCACCACCGCCGCACCACCACCACCACCACAGCTCCACCACCGCCGCACCTCACCACCTCCACCATCACGCCTTCGCCGCCTCCTCCCCGGAGCTCCGCCGTCGCCGCCAGCAACCACCACCGCCGCCGAGCACCTCCTCCTCTCCCCTGTTTCGGTTTCGAAAGGTAAGGGCTGATTCTCCTTTCTTTCTCTTCCCTTCCACCTCCAAACTTAGAAAAGGGGGAGCTCTAACCCTTAACCACCCTCCCTAGGCAATCTCCGGCGAGCTCCGACAAACTCCGACGAGACCTCGAAACACCCCGGTGAGCCTTCTCTCTTTCTTCTTCTCTCCTTCCTCCTTGTCTCGTGTGTATGGGTCGGGGTGGCCGGCGAGACCGGGTGGCCGGAGCTCGGCTCCGCCGCCGCCGGAGGTCCCTCCTCCCTCTCCCTTTTTCCCTCCGCCGCCGACCTGGGCACCAAGGCCCTGCTCCGCTCTTTCCTTCGTTCGGCAACAGGAGGAAGAAGATGTAAGGGACTGGGTCCCACTTCCGCCACCTCACCTGGGCCCCCTTGCCACATCAGCCCATGGGCCCCACCTTTTTTTTTTTACATGTCACACCCGGCCGGTCCACCCCCTCCCTTTCTTTTATTTCATTGAGCCGGTTTTGTAGAGGTATTTTGTGGGCCTGTTTTTCTTTGGGCTTTTAAACAAAAATGGGATTGGGCCTTTTCTTCTGAAAAACTAAACAAGGCCTTGGGCCTATTTTTTTTTTGGCCGGTTTTGGGTTTATAAAAAGGGACCGGTTTGGTTTAAATTACACAATGGGTTCGGTTTTGGGTATTAACACCATGGGCCGGTTTTGGTGAATTTTATAAAATAAGGGTTTGGTTTGGTAAATTAAAAAGGGGTGTTTTGATTTAATGAATATTGTTGGGATTTTATAAATATTTTATAAAGATGTTAAAATAAAAGATGTTAGAAGTAGTATGTAAAATTATTGGGATTTAAAATATAAGATGTTGTTTGAGATTTAATATATGATATTGTGGTGAATTATTATTTGTGGTTAAATGTTATATGATTATGTTGAAGATGTGCAATTATAAGCTAAGTAAGATTTCGAAGTGATGGCATGCAAATTGGTTAAGTATGAATTGGAATTATCTAAAGTTGGTGAATTGGAGAATTATATTGAGCATGGTTGTGAGAAGTTGAGATGATAGATTATGAGATAAAGTTGATAATATGGAAATGATGATGTGACGGTTATCATGTTAAGTTGTGAAGTTGTGTGTGTGATAATTCTATGCTTTGTGTGCCTTAGAGGTAGACTCATTGATGTGCTTATACTTGTTAGGTGACCATCTGTGACGTGTCGGATTTCATATTGCCTGGTTGATTGCCTTTTGCTGTTCTGCGATACCAGGTAAGTCTCTTCGGAGCTTACTCAGATTGAATATAGCTATTCCCTGCTATAGGTGCATGATATACTAGGTGTTGCATTCATGATCAGCATGCCATGTAGTACCATGCTAGGTTGCATTGATCGTTGAGCATTCTATTTCTCTATGTGTATGTAAACAGAACGGCCGTTATCTGTGAAGTAACTAGAGTCATTGCTAGGGTCATAGGGTAGCCCAGCCTCATCGGGTACCCTGAGTCAATCGAGTCATGAACTTCCTTATATTATGATATGCCTGCGGGCTTTATTGTGGAGCGGGTTAGGCATGCGTGCCGCCCAATTATGAATGAATGCATTCACGAGCTGGCCAGTCTCCACCTATCGGAAGGGGTGGAGGTAGGAGAGGGATATACCACTTGGTATTCTGTGCTAAGGCCTTATTATTATTATGCACTTGATCTTAGGAGCATGTTAGTGTGTTAATATTCCGCCATGCATCTAGAAGCATCTTTATTAGGAATAGCGTATATGTGTGCTTATGGTTGGGATGCAGAGTTAAGTGGGCATCGATCTGATCCCGCCCCATATCAATTTTTTTAGGTATTATTTATGTTCATCCTATCGGTGCTGTTTGCTTATTGCGCGGGTCATTTTGTCGGCGGAGAGTGAGCGCTGGAGTATAGACTTCACCAGACTCTGATTATATTTTTGGATTTACACTTTAGACTCCGTTTTGACCCGGCTCTGCCGTGGCACACTCTTGTATTACACTTGTTTTCGCTAGTCGCATGATTTCTGATTTCCACGCTTAGACTTACGACAGGTACAGGGGACTTCCCCGGGGATTCCAACGATCCCTTCGATTTTGGGTATGAAATCCCCCTTTGAAAACATTAAAGTAAGTATTGAAACCTTCAACCTGTACTCGGGGCGCAAGGTCCTAACGAGGGGTTTAATCCCTCGAAACGTAACTCGGGAATCATAATCCCGGGCCGTTACACCATGTTCAAAGTTATTTGTGAAAATATTATTTACATAATATCATTTTATTATGGTAACTATATTTTCTATTATTTTTTTTGAAAAATATTCTAATATTAATTACCCAATATTATTTGATGTTATATTTTTTAACCAATGGGATTAATTCAAAATTTTTATCTTTCACTATTTATTATTTATTTTTCTCTTTATCTCTTTAACCCAAGTGTATTTTTTTCTATTATTTTTAACACATTTACTAATCAATGGGTTTAATTAAAAATACTGAATTAAATCTAATATCTATGATTTATCTATATCTAAATATTATTTATAAAAAAATCGCATCATGGCGCCGGGATCGTTACTTTTAATAGTGAAATGGATTTTACATTGGAAAAAAGCTTTAATAATGAGAAATTGGATCGGTTATGTTTATAATCTTTTCCTGGAGATTTGTATCTATAATTTACTTTTACTTGATTTGATATGACTCCTCACTCTACGTATCAAGGGAGGAAAAATATTTCTTCTATAAAAAAGGATAACGTTGGATTTGGTTTTAGTTATCATCTTACTTTTTTTAGCAAATATATCGGCATATCCAAACATCGTATCTTTCTTCCTTTTTTTAGAAGCAATATATTTGGCATATTCAAAAAATAAAAATTTTATTTGGATTATCAACGATTAATTGAATTTGGAATTAATTTTTTAATTTAAAAATCAAAGTTTAAATTGTTTTTCTAACTCAAGCTTATCATTAAACAAACAGGAGGCAAAAATTAATAATTGATTAAAATTAAGTTAGAAAATGTAAATAAATATTATTTTGACCAGACTCCATAAATAAAATGTTTAATCTTAACAGACCCAACAAATGAATTAAAATATATTTTGCAAATGAGCCCTATTTTTTTTTTTTAAAAAAAATTACACATATAATGCAATCTCTACCTAATCCATCCCCTATATTTTGAAAACCCCTAATAGTATTATACATTTGTGTTAGTTGCTAATAGTTTTTTAATTATTAGATGAGATATGCTATTTTTTTAGGATATCAAACTGAATTTTTGTAAGTAATATTGTACGTACTACTTCAAATTGATGTAAGATATCTTAGCGAAAAAACCTAGATAAAATATTGAATTGTTTATTTTCTAGAGGAAATTTGGTGGTTTAGACCCTTATGCACATTTGATTAGGTGAATAGCCTCTTTAATTATTATTTTTTAGCTATTGTAGACCATATTAAAGTTTTATTAGGCCATTGTACTGTACCCCTTTCTTCCTTCTCCCAAGCTCCTCCATTCCTACCGCTAACCTTCCTACAGATCCCAACGACGGATTTTTCTCGTCTTCGTCCCTCTGCTACGACTCCCTTGGCGCCGTAGATCCCAGCGGAGTTGAACTCAGGAGGAGTCGCGACACAACAGGAGATTCTCCACCACCATCATATCAACCTCTAGGCCGTGCGACACAATCAGAGACGGTCTGCTTGGGAGTTGCTCGATCCGTCTGAATTTGGACCTGAATTTGCGATCGGGTAAGATGATTGAGCCGGACGATTGTGCCGACGATTGTGCCCTGAATTTGGCCCTGAATTTGCGGCTGCGCCGTATTGAGTGGTAAGACGATTATGCCAGACGACTCCATGGGTGATGAGGGATTTATAGCATCCACAAATGGATGATTTATTTTATTGTGCAGCAAGGGGTACGTGTTCGTTGTGCAGCAAGGGGTGGGAATTTGGAGGTCTTGAAGGACCTTCTGGTTGTGTGTTTTGATATTTTGGGTTATATAGATGCTTATTGTTCCACCATCTTGCATTCTGCAATTGCAAGAGACCAAGGTAAGGTGAGGTCTCTTCCAAGGGGTACGTGTTTTGATATTTTGGATTAATTGTTTGTCTTTGCTTTTGTGGGGCTGTAGATATGGGTGAGTTTCTTTGCACGTCAAGTGTTCGATAAAATGTGTCTTACAACTTTTCTACTTAAAAAGATTGAGGTTAATTTTGGTTCATCGCGATATCTTGGAGATACATGTTTAAATCTTTGTTAATGCAAGTTTCACGTGTTATGTTATGATTTAGTGTCTTATGTGAGAGAATAGGAATGTATATGATTTTGGTTTTGGCAAAGAAGAGGTGTGGATGCTGCTACTCGAGGTAAAATTTCTTTTCTAATACATTGGAATCATGTTTAAAGCTACAAAGAAAGGCTATTAATCTAATATATTATTTTTGAGTGTGGTTTTACTTTTGAGTCCTATATCATTATTGATGTTTGGCTTGGATTTGTGATTTTATTATTTTAACTATTCTCTTATGTCATCTGATAAGGTATAAGCTGCCAGCAGAGATGAATCTTCCCGGCCAAGACCCTTATGTCATCAATTATATAAAATTGTCTCCATAAACAATTGTGATTAATGCATGTTTTTGAGTTGATGACATGTTAAAATAGGTGTTTATATACGTGCAATAAAGTGACAATATTTTGATTCCACGTTTTAAGATCTTATGTCATCCATTATATAAAATTGTCTCCATAAACAATTGTGATTAATGAAGCGTAATAACAAATGTCATCCATGAATAAAAATTTAATGAACATGTCACCACAAGTGATTGCATCAATGAAGTGTAATCACAAACGTGTCATCAGTGAATGGAAGTATAATCGATGAAAATAAATCGATATACACTTGATTAAATTAAAAACATGTGGCATCAATCGATTTGAATAAAAAAGGGGCATTAAATAATTACATTATAAAAATGACATCAAAAAACCATTTTGAAAAAGTTGTATCACATTAAAGGAAAAAATGTCATCAAAATACTACTTTGAAAAAATATCATCAAAATACTACTTTGAAAAAATATCATCAAAAATATGGCATCACGGTAAAAAAATATCATCAAAAAATTGACATAAAAAAAGTGGCATCAATGGTCAACGTGACATTACAGTAAACAAAAAATGTCATCAAGGTTTAAAAAAGTGGCATTAAAAAAGTGTCATCCAATCATTTCATTAGAAAAGTGGCGTCAAAGTGAAAATAAAAATATAATAAAATTTTGGCATCAAAACGGTAAAACACGACATCACAAAAAACGGAATAAAAAAAAATCCAAATGAGTTGGTCAACATTGACCGGTCAACGATCAACGGTCAACCATTGACCGGTCAACGGTCAAATGGTTGACCATTGACCATTTCACTCTATTTGGATGGGGTCTATAAAAAAACTAATTAAATTAATTTGGGGTCTAAGTACCAAATTGAACATTCAAAAAGGGTTATCTACCAAAATCACCCTATTTTCTATTTAAAGGGGCCCTCAACTATTTTTTCCCACCAGGGCCTCTAAAATGACAGGCCTAGCACTGCCCAAAAGATCCAAAAAAATTATACCAACCAATCACTTCCTAACCAAAAATATCTTCCTACTTCCCAACTCCTCCTACTAGCCTAAGAGCCTAGTACGTCACCGTATATCCTTACTTGACTCGCACGTGCATAATAAGATACTCTGAATTATACAAGCGTTAGCATTGAAATTTTCCTAGCCATCCAAGTGAAATACACAAGTGGTTAGAAGGGCATCAACTTAGCATGGAATTGAAATATTTTCTGCTCATTCGGCGTCTTTCTGGCTAACCAACATAACCATTCAGCGATTGACCCCTGCCGACAGAAAATTCCAGCCCACTCGGACACCCCATTCTGAACATCCTGCACCTTTCTGCACTCAAACCAGATGCTGCACACTTTCTTCACCCGCTTCACACATCGCACAAATCAGTGCCTCCGGAACACACCAATGTTAAAAGCCTTGTCACCCGTATGTAACCGGTTGCGAGCCGCTAACCAAGCAACAAATGCCCACTTTCTACGTTGAGGTTTCTTCCAAATAAGCTGACCCCGATCCACAAACTGGCCTTTATTTCGAAATAAATCATATAGCCTGTTGCAAAAGAATATTCTCAGCCGAATCCATCAAATCATCAATCTATAATTTTGATAGTGTTAAATAAAAAACAAGTTAATAGACTTATATGTTACGCTCATATTGTGTGAAATATCCGACGGGCCATTAACGGGAGGCAAACACGTGTTGGGTTAAAAACGATCAAGATTGTTAAGAAATGTGTTGACTGCAGGCGCATGAAAAAGCGAGCCAAATTTGGGCACTCGCATAATTCTTGTGTAACTAACTCGGTAACCATATTTTTTTTTTTAATTTTAATATACCAATCTTACGCAATAAGGTTTTCTGAGTTGTATATTTATAATGTATTTATCGTACGTGTTTGTAAAAAAAAAAACTGTGTCACGGTGTCACCTGTCAACCTCCACTTGAAGTCAGATCATATGTTAATGTCAAAATTGGTAGGGATTGCCGGGAAATCCCCATTTTCAAATCTTCGGAACAATCCACATCGATAGGTTTTAATACGTTTTGGCCCTTTGGGTGAACAGAGTCACAAAAAAAAAAAAAAAAAAGAGATAGAGGAGGATAAGGAGGCTATATGCCTATATATTTCCTAACTCAAAACCCTATTCCCAAATCCTAATCCTACAAAATTATTTAAATCTTAAAATAATATTAAAAAAATTAAAAAAATATCTATAGCTTATAAATGGTTATTATAACATGGGTGAAACAAAATCTCCAAAAATCACCTTATAAAAATTCTAATCATTAAAAAGATATGTAAACATATATAAAAAAATTTGTCATAAGATAAATTTTAACATTTTTTATGAAGTAATTTTTTTAGATTTATTTTTTCAAATATGTTTTAATGGCAATTTATAAGTTAAAAACGATCATGATCTTTAAGAAATGTGTTGACTGCAGGCGCATGAAAAAGCGTGCCAAATTTGGACACTCGCATTATTCTTGTGTAACTAACTCAGTAACCATATTTTAAATTTTTTTTTATATATCAATCTTACGATATAAGGTTTTCGGAGTTGTGTATTTATAATGTATTTAACGTACGTGTTTGTAAAAAAAAAACCGTGTCACGGTATCACCTGTCAACCTCCACTTGAAGTCAGATCATATCTTAATGTCAAATTGGTAGGGATTGCCGGGAAATCCTCATTTTCAATTCTTAGGAACAATCCACATCAATAGATTTTGAAGACTCCACCTTGATTGTAAGATCTTGAGACCTAACGTACAGGTGATCTAAAGGATGATGAAAGACAAAAAGTTGGGTTTCAAGGTCTTGAAACCCAGACTAAAATGTTTGGAATATCAGTTATGCATTTCTCTATTGACTTGTTCTCTCACAGGAAAGAATCCGAGGCCAACCTTGTTCGACCTATATTATAATGGGTTTTATTATTGGGCTATAAGATATGATTCGGCCTTAATCAAATTATATACATATATTTCTCATCTAACCCATTTTGTGTGCAAGATACATTATGTATGCTCTTTTAGGATCTCATTTGTCATACAAGGAAAGAATCGATCCAATTGATCATACGTGATCATGAAGAAGATTGATGGAACAATCTTGGATAGCACACAAACGAAAGGATCATTTTACACTTAGAGTATTTCTCTAAGTATTGTTCATTGTGCATTTCTCTAAGTATTGTTCATTGTATAAGAGTTGAGAGAAACACTAGCACTTATTGTACAAGTCATTCATTTTACACTTAGAGTATTTCATACTCGATCAAAGCACACTTGGTGTGTGGTGTGAGCTTTTATTTCACTTGTAAGGTTGAGAGCTAGAATAGAAGCGGTGAAGCTTTGTATAGAGAAAGGGTAGTTTCTCTAGGAAGTTCTAGGCTCAAGTGAAGTGAAATAAGAAGTGTTTGAATCCTACGGGTTGGATAACCCTAGGCGGGGACGTAGGCCAAGTTGGTGCCGAACCTCGTTAACAATTCGTGTGTTCATCTTTTATATTCCGCATTTACATTATCATATTCGATTTTACTTCGTAAAGTCCTGATAGCCTGTATCAAGGTCTTGACAAGTTGCACTAAATTTCTATTGTTGCGAAAATCGTCCATACTCTATTCACCCCCCCTTCTAGAGTATTATTCATCGCCTTATAGACTCTTCAATTGGTATCAGAGCTTGGCTCACTGTTTTGATTTAACAATCTTGTGAGTTTTCAGCATGTCTACCATAGGTGATGGAGGTTTTGCTCAAGGAAGGTCAGCCAATAGACCTCCACTTTTCTGTGGCAATAACTCTGTCCACTGGAGATCACTGATGCAAATGTTCATCATTGATCAAGACCTTGAGCTATGGGGCTTGGTCAAGAATGGACCACACGTTCCAAAAAAGATTGTCGATGGAAAGCAAGTTGATAAAACTGAATCTAATTACGATCAGACTGATCTTGAAAACATTGCTATGAACTACAAAGCTATGAATCTACTGTACTGTGCTCTCGATGCTAATGAGTTTAACCGTGTCTCAGCTTGCAAAAGTGCCAAGGAAATTTGGGACAAGCTTATAGTTACTTATGAGGGCACTAGTCAAGTCAAAGAGAGTAAGATTAATATCTTTATCAGGCAATACGAGCTATTCAAGACGAATCCTGATGAGACAGTAAAGGAGATGTTTACGAGATTCACTCAAATTGTAAACAACCTCGACTCAGTTGGAAAAACCTTCTCCGACCCGGAGAAAGTTCGGAAGGTTCTTAGGAGCCTCCCAAAAATCAAATGGGGTCCCAAGGTTACTGCAATTGAGGAAGCTCAAGATCTCTCTACACTACCATTAGATGATCTTCTCGGAAAACTTATTACTCATGAGATGATACTAAACGAGGAAGATGGAGAAGTACCCTCAACAACAAAGAACCTTGCTCTCAAAGCTAAGAAAGATCACTCACAATCTGAGAGTGATGAATCTGACGACGAGGATGATCCCTTTGCTCTCATCACACGGGGATTAGCTCGAATTCTGAAGATGAAAAAACAATTTTCCAACCGTGAAAATGCTAATTCATCTAGATTCAAAGGCAAGTCTCCCAACATGTCAAAGAAGCCAAAAGTGCTAACATGTTTTGAGTGTGGCGAGACAGATCATCTCGTAAAGGAGTGTCCTATAAAGAAAAGAAATAAGTTCAAGAAATATGAACAAAAGAAAAAGGCTATGCTTGCAACCTGGAGTGACTCAGATTCATCAAGTGACTCAGATACTGAAAAAGAGCAGGCAAATCTCTGTCTTATGGCTGAACATGAAGGATCACATACTCAAGACCTTGAACAAGTGGTAAGAAACCTAATGTCTAGCCCCCCCCCGATGTTCTTTCTGAAGTCTTAAGAAATATGATTTCTAATGAAGATGCTTACAATAGTGAAATCAACACCTTGAAGGAAAAGCTGATAGATCAACAGAAATGTATTAGTGATATGTCGCTGGAAATAAAAAATCTTGAAACCTCTCGGTCGGCCCTTGACATTAAAGTCAAGATCTTGACCTCAGAAGATTCTGATCTCAGGCAAAGCCTCTCTTCTCTAAAGAACCGTAATGAGTATTTAGAGAAAGAGAAGGCAAAGCTAACCGATAAGTGTCAAGACCAGCAGACTTCACTCATTCAGTTCACCAGATCTAAAGCCAATCTTGATAAGATGTTGGGTGAACAACAACTCTCTATTAATAGGAGTGGTATTGGATACAACAAGAACTTTCCAAAGAAACATAGTACCACTTTTGTTAAAGCTAAAGGCTATTGGCGTTCACCTACTTGCTTCCACTGCTGTAAGAAAGGGCATGTTAAGGAAACTTGTCCATATAGGCGAAAAGATCCTTACATCATTAGAAATACATTTCCAGTTCGACTTAAAGAGCAGATAAAACAAGTTTGGGTTCCTAAGGGGACAAGACTACCTAATATGGTCTATCCTCATTATGAATCTAAAACTATGTATTGGTCTAGCCGGAAAGGTTGATGTTTGTATTGCAGGATATCATCAAGAACAAAGAGCCAAAATGGATAATGGACAGTGGGTGCTCACGACACATGAGTGGAAAGAAATCTCTATTCCAAGATCTTAAGGAGCAAACCACTAGAACAATTACTCTTGGTGATAAAGGGAAGTGTAACATTATTGGTATTGGTAATATTGGAAATTCAAAAAGTTGCATTAAGGATGTTTATCTTGTTGATGGATTAAAGTATAACCTCTTGAGTGTCTCTCAGTTGTGTGACAAAGGAAACAAAGTTGGCTTTGATAGACACAAGTGTGAAGTCAGGAATGAAGAGACTGATGATCTGATCCTCACTGCTCACAGGCACAACAACACTTATGCCGTAAATGCTAACCATATTACAGGTACAAAACTCAAGTGTCTCAAGGTCTTGACAGAAGACCCCAGCCTATGGCATAGAAGACTAGGTCATGTAAGCATGCACACCCTCAATAAACTTAAAACAAGAGATCTTGTTCGAGGATTACCTGATTTGAACTTCAAGAAAGAAGATCTCTGCAATGCATGCACAAGAGGTAAACAGACACGCAGTTCCTTCAAACCTAAAAAGGTTGTAAGTTCCTCTCGCCCTCTTGAGTTGTTACATATGGACTTGTGTGGACCTATGCATGTCAAATCTCCAAAGGGCAAACAATACATCCTGGTTATTATTGATGATTTCTCTCGTTTTACATGGATCTCCTTTTTAAGAGAAAAATCAGAGGCTTTGCTCGAGTTTTCTAAACTTTGTAAGGAGTTGCAGACCGTGAAAAACATACCTATTGTCTCCATTAGGAGTGATCATGGTAGAGAATTTGATCAACTTAAATTTGATTTGTTTTGTGCTAAATATGGAATTTCACACAACTTTTCAGCACCTAGAACTCCTCAACAAAATGGAGTTGTGGAACGAAAGAACCGCACTTTGGAGGACATGTCTAGGACAATGCTTTTGGAAAATGGTTTGCCAAAATTCTACTGGGCCGAGGCTGTTAATACGGCCAACTACATCTTGAATCGATGCTTAATTCGCCCCATTTTGAAAAAGACTCCTTATGAACTTTTCAAAGGAAGAAATCCTAGCATTTTCTACTTCAAACCTTTTGGATGTACTTGCTTTGTTCATAACAATGGCAAAGATAACCTTGAGAAATTTGACGTACGTAGTGATGAAGGTATCTTCCTTGGTTATTCTACTATTAGCAAAGCTTATAGAGTTTATAACAAGCGCACCAAAATTGTTGAGGAGAGTATCCATGTGGTATTCGACGAAAGCAATAATGGTGTGTTAAGTGAAGGTTTTGCAGATCTCAATCTAAATCATCATGGTTCGGATGGAGAAGAAGAAGACAAGGCTGAAAATAAGCAAGACCAAGAAAGAAACATGCAAGAACAAATCCAAGATACCAACGAGCTATCTCAAGACCTTGAGAAGGAACTACAGAATCGGGATTCAGTCATTGAAGAATCCAACTCTCAAATTGTCACTCAAGACCTTGAAGAAAGGCCTGCTACTATCCCAAGCGATCAGGGTCCAAAGCAACGAAAGTTCAAACATGCCTCTTCACACTCAGCTCAAGACATCATATCATATCCATCATCTGGGGTACAAACTCGATCTAGATTAAAAAATCTTTGTGCCTTCTATGCTTTCGTTTCTCTTGTAGAACCAAAAACCCCAGCTGAAGCACTCAAGGACTCGGACTGGATCACTGCCATGCAAAATAAGCTAAATGAGTTTGAAATGAACAAGGTATGGACTCTTCAACCCAGACCAAAGCACCAATCAGTCATAGGAACTAGATGGGTGTTTCGGAATAAATTGGATGAAGCAGGCAAGATCATTTGAAACAAAGCAAGGCTTGTTGCTCAAGGATACAATCAAGAAGAAGGTATAGACTACGAGGAGACATTTGCTCCCGTAGCAAGGTTAGAAGCCATACGTATATTACTTGCTTTTGCATTGCATCAAGCTATTTCAAATGGATGTCAAATGTGCATTTCTAAATAGGTTCTTGGAAGAAGAGGTTTATGTTGCTCAACCACCAGGATTTGAAAGTGAAGAATTTCCTAATCATGTGTATAAATTGGACAAAGCCCTCTATGTTCTCAAACAAGCCCCAAGAGCTTGGTATGAAAGATTGTCCAAACACCTTCTTGAAAATGGTTTTCAAAGAGGATTGATTGATAAAACTCTCTTCATCAAGACTCGTGGAAATGATCTTTTGATTGTTCAAATATATGTTGATGATATATTATTTGGTGCTACTAACAATTCCCTCAGCAAGGAGTTTTCTGAGATTATGTGCAGAGAATTTGAAATGAGTCTCATGGGAGAATTAAACTTCTTCCTCGGTTTACAATTTCTTCAAACAAGTAAGGGAATCTTTCTAAATCAAGGGAAATACACCAGGGATCTGCTTAAGAAGTACAAAATGGAACAATCAAAGGTAGCAAAGACCCCTATGAGCTCCACTCTCTCCCTTGATCAAGATAAGAATGATAAGAATGTGAACCAAAAAGAGTACAGAGGTATGATTGGTTCACTCCTATACCTTATTGCTAGTAGACCTGATATAATGTTCAGTGTCTATATGTGTGCTTGATTCCAAAGTGACCCCAAAGAGTCTCACCTTATTGCTGTAAAAAGAATTTTCAGATACCTAAATGGATCTCAAGACATTGGGCTCTGGTATCCCAAATAGAGTAACTTTCATTTAACAGGCTATTCTGATGCAGATTTTGCAGGCTACAAGGTTGATAGAAAAAGCACTTCTAGTTGCTGCCAACTACTAGGATCTTCCTTGATAAGTTGGCACTCTAAGAAACAAAATTCAGTGGCCTTATCAACTGCAGAAGCCGAGTACATTGCTGCTGGTGCATGTTGCTCTCATATCCTTTGGATAGCACAAGAGCTCAGAGACCTTGGAATTGATCTTAAAGGTATCCCTATATTGTGTGATAATACTAGTGCTATTTCCATCACTAAAAATCCGGTGCAGCACTCGAGAACCAAGCACATTGATGTGAGACATCATTTCATAAGAGATCATGTGGAGAAATGTGATGTATCAATATCCTTTATATCTACTGATTTTCAGTTAGCTGATATTTTTACTAAACCACTCCCTGAAGATCGTTTTAACTTTATTAGATTGGAGTTGGGTATGCTTAATAGGGAAGCACTTTCTTAGGGGGAGTAATCACTCCCTATATGAAAGTTCAGAATTCAAATGACATCTCAAGGCCTTGACTTCATAAGGTTCCGAGATGCTCATCCGAATAAAATTATATTGGATCAAACTCTGTTGGTATCTTATGGATATTCAACAAGAGTTTCTTTGATTTTCTTTATCTCTTTCAAATATCTGTTTACACATATCTCGTTTTCCATTTTAAAATTATTCCAATCTCTTTAATTTTTGCAAGTGGATTTGACTCATTGGGTTTAGAAAAATCAGATAATCATTACATACTATTCAAAAGAGTTATTAATCTGTACTTGCCGATTTGAAAAGGAGGAAACGATTCAGTTTCCAGTTTATTTTGCTTTTTAAGAAACCCCTCCTCCTCTCGGCCTAATTCACTCCATTCTCACTCTCTCTGTGTTCTCTCTCTCTCTCTCTCTTACTGATTTCCAAAACCCCTCCCTGTTTCTAAAACAAAAAATGGTGGGATACAAGCGCTCTTCAGCCTCCCCGTCTCCTGCTCCATCTGCTAAGAGGTACAAGATGCCGGCCAACAAGGGCAAGCAGATTATGGAAGAATCTGAAGATCATTCCGAGGACTCCAGCGAGAACTCACCATCGCCACCACCTCTGCTCAGGAAATCCAAAGGCAAAGCTCCAGCCACATCTGCTCCTGCTCGTCCTCCCCAGGTATCCTCTAGCATTTCCCCCAACTGGTTTTGCTCTAAAGAGGTTGCAGAGTCCTGGAAACAGGACTTTTGCAACCGAAGATTATGCTTATGTGATGTTGTTGATTTCTCCCTTCTCCAATCCATGCCCCTACCATGCATTTCCCTCCTCAAATCTACCTGTTTCTGGATTGTCCTCAACCCTGGTAATTTTGCCTATCCCCAGCTTACTCGACTTTTCTATGCTAATCTCACTGTTCATCGGGTAAATGGAACCCTAACCCTCGTATCCAAGGTCAAGAACACCCGAATCCGCCTCTCTCCCGAAAGCCTTGCTCTCATCCTTGATCTTCCAACTGTAATCCCCACAAAAGAATTCCCAAGCCGATTCGAGTGTCTCTCACGAGCACGAGATGAATTCTTCCTAACATCTCAAGGCCCTGGATCTTCGTCGTCCCTCAAACCAACTCACACTGCCCTAAACCTTCAAGCCAAGCTCATCTTCACTATTCTGGCTCGCTGTATCTTCCCACGCATCAATTCCAGAGAATTGGTGACCGAGAATCTTCTCGAGATCCGTTTCCTAATTATGAACGGATATGAGCCTGATTTGCCTAAACTCATTCTCGATTATATGACCCATGTCTCTACCTCCTCTCGTCCTATGCCATTACCCTATGCAAACCTCCTGCCCAAAATCTTTGAAGCCTTTGACATCGACACATCTAGAGAAGAAAAGCAAACCTATAGCGGGATCATTGATGAAGGCTGTCTCGAGAGATTGGGGATTGCTAAAAACTTGAGGGGGCAATGGATTATGAGGAAAGATTCGAAAGGAAAATAGGTTGCTGACCGCAGTGTGAACGAGGACAGATTGGCTGCTGTGGAGACTGAAATTCAAGACCTTAGGTTTGATCTGAGCAGAATGTGGTCGGATGTGGTGATTCGCCAGGACCAGACTCATGAGCTACTCTCTATGGTCAACTGCAAGCTAGATCAGATGATGCTTCTCAATGCTCTAACCTACACTGCTACAGGCTCTATCATGCCATTGGAACAAGAAACCTTCGATCATGTGCGTGAGAAGACAGGGAATGTCATTCTCAACTGTGAAAATCAAGTGAAGAAACGTCCAATTCTGCGCCCCACTCACCATAAACCCACCATCCTCACAGTCGAGCAATATGGTGTGGTCAAGAAGTACAGGGATGTGGAGCGTCAGAGACAACGTGCAGAAATTGAAAGAGACAAGATCACCAAAGACGCCATGGATAGGTGGAGAAAGAGGTGCAGAGATGAGGTCAGGAGGAAGTACCTTCCACCCAACAAGTAGTACCCGACTTTTGGCGAATGGGTTGAGGAAGGCGCTGGCATCGCCCCTCCTGAAGATCCTGCCGCTTCTGACGCCCCTGGCACATCCTCTGCTGCTGAGCCATCCTCTGCTAAGAAAGGCAAGAAGGCTCTAAGGAGCAAGAAGAAGAAGGCTGCAGATGGGGAATCCGACTCAAGGCCTTGATCTCCCACCCTCTTTACTCTACTTTCTAAAAACTCTTGTTTTGCTCGTCTTTTAAAAACTCCTGGCTTTTGGTTGTTGCTTTCAGACTTTTTCACCTCTCTACCCTTTTGTTGGAAGACAAAAAGGGGGAGAATGTTTCGGTTGCTGCGTTTTGGCACTGGTTGGTTAAGTGCTTGATGTTTTAAAACTTAGATGATCCAAACATTTTATGCTCATATTATATAATATGCTTATATCCTTATAATGATTGCTGGAACTATATTATGAATACTGAAACAGGTTTTGTCTTCCATCAAGGGGGAGATTGAAGACTCCACCTTGATTGTAACATCTTGAGACCTAACGTACAGGTGCTCTAAAGGATGATGAAAGACAAAAAATTGGGTTTCAAGGTCTTGAAACCCAGACTAAAATGTTTGGAATATCACTTATGCATTTCTCTATTGACTTGTTCTCTCACAGGAAAGAATCCGAGGCCAACCTTGTTGGACCTATATTATAATGGGCTTTATTATTGGGCTATGAGATATGATTCGGCCTTAATCAAATTATATACATATATTTCTCATCTAACCCATTTTGTGTGCAAGATACATTATGTATGCTCTTTTAGGATCTCATTTGTCATGCAAGGAAAGAAGCGATCCAATTGATCATACGTGATCATGAAGAAGATTGATGGAACAATCTTGGATAGCGCACAAACGGAAGGATCATTTTCGAAAAGAATTCAAATGTCTTGGAAAGTATTTGAAATTCAAACGGTCTCCCTCCAAGAAGCTCTACAAGTTGTCCGACTATATAAAGACGAAGGCCAAGATGGATGATGACTATCTAAGCAAGCACCCAAGCAATTATAGCATCCAAAAAGGCATTCGTCATCTCCAGTTTCCCTTACATTCTCTAAAAGCCTAAGTGTTGTTCATTGTTTAAGAGTTGAGAGAAACACTAGCACTTATTGTACAAGTCATTCATTTTACACTTAGAGTATTTCATACTCGATCAAAGCACACTTGGTGTGTGGTGTGAGCTTTTATTTCACTTGTAAGGTTGAGAGCTAGAATAGAAGCGGTGAAGCTTTGTATAGAGAAAGGGTAGTTTCTCTAGGAAGTTCTAGGCTCAAGTGAAGTGAAATAAGAAGTGTTTGAATCCTACGGGTTGGATAACCCTAGGCGGGGACGTAGGCCAAGTTGGTGCCGAACCTCGTTAACAATTCGTGTGTTCATCTTTTATATTCCGCATTTACATTATCATATTCGATTTTACTTCGTCAAGTCCTGATAGCCTGTATCAAGGTCTTGACAAGTTGCACTAAATTTCTATTGTTGCGAAAATCGTTCATACTCTATTCATCCCCCCCCTTCTAGAGTATTATTCATCGCCTTATAGACTCTTCAGATTTTAATGCGTTTTCGGCCTTTTGGCCTTTTGGGTGAACAAAGTCCCAAAAATAAACAGAGAGAGAGAGAGGAGGATAAGAAGGCTATATGCCTATATATTTCCTAACTCAAAACCCTATCCCCAAATTCTAATCCTACAAAATTATTTAAATCTTAAATTAATATTAAAATTTTTTAAAAATATCTATAACTTATAAATGGTTATTATAACATGGGTGAAACAAAATCTCCAAAAATCACCTTATAAAAATAAAGATATGTAAACATATAAAAAAAAATTGTCATAAGATAATTTTTAACATTTTTTTATAAAGTAATTTTTTTAGATTTATTTTTTCAAATATGTTATAATGACAATTTATAAGTTAAAAACGATCATGATCGTTAAGAAATGTGTTGACTGCAGGCGCACAAAAAAGCACGCCAAATTTGGGCACTCGCATCATTCTTGTGTGACTAACTCAGTAACCATATTTTTTTTAAAATTTTGATATATCAATCTTACGGAATAAGGTTTTCTGAGTTGTATATTTATAATGTATTTATCGTACTTGTTTGTAAAAAAAAAACCGTGTCACCTGTCAACCTCCACTTGAAGTCAGATCATATGTTAATGTCAAATTGGTAGGGATTGCCGGGAAATCCCCATTTTCAATTCTTAGGAACAATCCACATCAATAGATTTTAATGTGTTTCGGGTCTTTTGACCCTTTGGGTGAATAGAGTCACCAAAAAAAAAAATATCAGAGAGAGAGAGAGAGAGAGAGAGAGAGAGAGAGAGAGAGAGAGAGAGGAGGATAAGAAGGCTATATATGCCTATATATTTCCTAACACAAAACCCTGTCCCCAAATCCTAATCCTACAAAATTATTTAAATCTTAAATTAATATTAAAAATTTTTAAAAAATCTATAGCTTATAAATGGTTATTATAACATGGGTGAAACAAAATCTCCAAAAATCACCTTATAAAAATTCTAATCATTAAAAAGATATGTAAACATATAAAAAAATTTTGTCATAAGATAAAGTTTAACATTTTTTTATTAACTAATTTTTTTAGATTTATTTTTTCAAATATGTTTTAATGACAATTTATAAGTTAAAAACGATCATGATCTTTAAGAATTGTGTTGACTGCAGGCTCATGAAAAAGCGCGCCAAATTTGGGCACTCGCATTAATCTTGTGTAACTAACTCAGTAACCATATTTATTTTTTTTTTTAAAAATTTGATATATCAATCTTACGATATAAGGTTTTCGGAGTTGTATATATATAATGTATTTAACGTACGTGTTTGTAAAAAAAAACCGTGTCACGGTATCACCTGTCAATCTCCACTTGAAGTCAGATCGTATTTTAATGTCAAATTGGTAGGGATTGGCGGGAAATCCCCATTTTCAATTCTTAGGAACAATCCACATCAATAGATTTTAATGTGTTTTGGGTCTTTTGACCCTTTGGGTGAACAAAGTCCAAAAAAAAAAAACAGAGAGAGAGAGGAGGATAAGAAAGCTATATGCCTATTTATTTCCTAACTCAAAACCCTATCCCCAAATCCTAATCCTACACAATTATTTAAATCTTAAATTAATATTAAAAAAATTAAAAAATATCTATAGCTTTTTTTTACAGTAGGCAAACAGTAGAATGTCTTGAGACAAGATCATTCTTTATTATCCTGGCGGATGATGTTACAAAGATCCCTAAAAAAGGGAGACTAGTATTAAAATTGGCCTTATTCTTAGCTATAAAATCAGAAGATTTGTTGGCTTCTCTGTAGCAATGCTGAGCTTTTGCTGAATTGAAATCTTTTTGAAGCATTTGAATCTTCTCCACTACTCTTAGTATCTCCCATGGGCTTGAATTCTGATCTTCAATTGCCTTGACAACTCTGAGACTATCTCCTTCAACGATGACCTTACTCCATCCTTTAGTACGGGCTATTTCTAACCCTTTGCAGAAAGGAAGGGATTCTGTTAGAATTACAGATCCCTTAGGAACTTCTTTATAGAACATATCGATGACCTTTCCATTCCAATCTCTGACAATACCTCCAATGAGGCAAACACCCAATGGTTTAACCGAACCATCTACAATAATTTTGTAGACATCCTTTGGGGGTTTTGTCCATTTTACATTTCTACTTCTCTTACTTGTCGGTCTCTTGTTTTGATATTTTAGACTAACCCATTCCTGTATACTATGGTTAGCTTTTCGTACTGTGTCTTCCAATTTGTCCGGTTTATTTCCTTTGAATATGACAGAGTTACGAAATTCCCAAATATGTTGCCATAACATACAAAGGCATTCGAAAAGAGTATTGTTTTTCCTTATGTATTGCATGTTTGTTGTTGATGCGATAGGGTCATGGAAACCATGAAACCTGTCGCCACTAATCTGTTCATATTTTGCTACTATCATTTTTGTGATCGGACACTTAAGAAGCAAATGGTCTTTGTCTTCGACCTCAGTATCACAGAGACTACACAAATTGGGAACTCTATTAAAGTATCTATTTAGTTGTTCCTTTGTTGCCAGGCTATCTGAGACGATTTTCCAAATAAAGTTAAGCGTTCTTGGCGGAAAATGTAGTTTCCAAATCCAAGAACTATCTCCTTCGGTTGCAGTTGTGATTGTAGTTTTATCAGTACTTGTTTTCGTAGTTTATACTCCTTCATTGTTATACTTCCAAATGAGCCTATCTTTGGCTACCCACGTCGGGATAACAATTTGAATGATCTGTTGCAGTATGGGCTGAGGAAACAGACAGGTAATTACACCCATATTCCATTTCTTGTCGGTCGTAATTAAATCAGATACTTTCATGTCCGGATTATGGTTACGTCTGTATTGTTCAAGGTTTTCACCCTTCAACCACAGGCCAGACCACAGATTTACATTAGCACCATCCCCAATGATCCAAAGGAGACCCTTGTGGAATCTTTCTTTTAACTGTAAAAGGCGACCAAACTGCCATGACGTGTTATGTATGTTTAAGTCCGTTATGCTACGATTTTGATGGTTTTTCACTGTTATGACTTTTACCCAAATGTTTTCAGGGTCGGTGTAGATTTTCCAGAGTAGCTTCATCTGTAATACTGTTGATAGGAGGAAATCGAGTATGAATTATAGAATGTAAATAAACTAAGGCAAACCAGATTCCGTCCCTTGCAAATAATTACAAGACCTCCTCTTGATGTAGCAGTGGGAAGTCAGGATCGATCCACGAGGAAGCGTGTCAGCGGATCCTAGGTAGCGGAGAAATCTCACGGTCAGAAGTCGACAACAGGTGCTAGATCTCGACTAGGGTAAGTCGACAGGAGATCAGGCAAGTCGAACAGCGCAGCAGTCGCAGGCAATGGCTACTCGATCTCGACAAGGGGCTACTCGAGATCGAGTACAGTCCTCGTCGACTTCGGGTTGGTCTTGTCGAATTCCTGCACAGGTAAGCTACGACGATCTGGGATCGGAGATTAGTAGTCGAGATCGACAAGGGCAGAAAATAAAACGAAAGTAAATAAAAACAAATGCTTTGGGACTTCGAACTAAACTGTATTTAAAGGACTTCCAAGATTGGGGTTTGCAACAACGATAACCAAGCATTCATAAGGCAGAACCAAACAGATAATCATGTAAATCGCATCAAGGACAAGCTTTCGCCTTTTCCAACAATTAGATAACTCTTTCAAGAAACCCTAATTGTCTCTACTAATTTTATGTTTACAATCCAAGTTGTTATCCTGGATCTCCATTAGATGGGTAATAAACACATAAACAAGTAGTAGATGCTCAAAACTTGATAAAAGTCGGATCTTTACCTCAATTATGCATGGCTATTGTCGGGCTCGCCCCAACCCTAGAAGTGGGTGGACTACTCGCGCTTCATCATATTTAAAGACATCAATAATAAAAGGAAATAAACTTGCATTAATAAAATAAAATAGAGCTTACAACCAAAAGAAGCCAATTCCGCTCTCGCTACACCAACTCCTCTTGGCCACTCACTCTCTCTCTCTCTCTCTCTACTACTTCTCTCTGGAATTGAATGAATAAAAAAACCAGCCCCTAGGGCTTTATTTATAGGCTTCTAATCCTTGCTATTCAAGGATAGAAATCTTTATCTATATCTAAAACTATATCTAAAAGCATTAAAGATAAATAAAAGCCACAACATAATTAAATATAAATAAGGAAATATATCTAAAAGTCTTTAAAGTGGATAGATCTCTCCCTTCCTTGATGTATCTTGATAGATCGGATAGAATCGGCAAACTTCGAGCTCAAGGAATCCCAATCCGAGTAGAAGTGCCCCAAAACGCGTTACGCGGTTTCTGGATTCGTCGTCGATCTCGACAAGGATCTTGTCGATCTCGAGTAGGATTGTTGTCGACTGGGCTTGGCTCGTCGTCTCGGCTAGCTGGTCCTCGACAGGCTCGGACATGACTCCTGGCGTTAGTCGATCTCGAGGAGAGCTCCTCGATCTCGACGAGTGGTGTGTTATCGACTTGGTCTTTCGAGGTTGTCGAGCAACCCTTCTCGCCCTGCTCGGATGTGGGCTCTAAGCCTTGTCGACCTCGAAGACGCTCCTCGATCTCGATGACAATGGATCATCGACTTGGCCAACTTGGTTTATCGGGTAGCCTCTTGTCGACATGCTCGGACACAGGCTCCTGGGCTTCCTCGATCTCGACGACAGTCTTGTCGATCTCGAGTAGAGAGGTGGATCATGGTTCGGCCTGGTGTTGTCGAGCAACATCTCTTTGACATGGCTCGAGGAATGTGGTCTGGCACTTGTCGATCTCGATGAGAACTTGGTCTAGGTCGAGTAGACTTGCTAGATTTGCTGCTTCCATCATTGCTTCTTGGTTTTCTCTCGAAATGTTTCCATATTCTGCAATATTAAACAGAAACTTATGTAGATCTCCATTTCTGACAAATAAGCATATACTACATAACTTCGACATATTCCCAAACCCGAAATATGCAAAATGTAAAGAATATGGAACTAAAATATGCATAAAGACATGGCTAGTTTGGAGACATAAAATCACCCCATACTTAGACTTGCTTGTCCTCAAGCAATAACCAAACAATAACCAAGACCTACAACACATCCTTCAAGTCTTCGCCTTTGTTAAAAGCAACATCTCAAGTAGTAGCAATGTAAGACAAGTGAATTTAACGTCATCACACATATATGAGCGATCCATAGGCATAGGCAGTATAAATCCAACCTCACAGGGAGAATGTGTTTACACTCAACTCTCAAATGTGTTTAGCCTATGAAGATCAACTCTCAACTCAATTCCATACACAATCTCATAAATATTGCAATTTAAACATGAATCCACTTCGCAACCAATTATGAAAATGCAACAAGAATTATCAGGAGGACTTCGCTCAATAGAAGTCTTCAAAGAAGATTCCATTCGGCGGGGTTGTAATGGGGCTTGGTAAGAAATAATAAGGAATGGAATTATTTGGCCATGTGGTGCTTAATAAAATTAGGGAATCAAGACTCCTAAATCTCCAACACAACTCAACCAAACCATAACTCTCTATCATACGCATCAACCAAAACTCCAATTTATGTCAATGAAGTATGTAACCTTTCAAACTTTCTCAACCTCTCCAAAGTATGTATCTTGCAAATAATGAAAGAAATAAGGTAAATTTGGCTCATGCACTTTATTCACAATTGTAAACTATATTTTTTTTCTTTTGCTTTTCTCTTTTTTTTTTCGATTTTTTTTTGAAATAAAAATAACACTAATAGTGCATTTATAATGTGAGCCAAAAATCCTTTTACATAATATGCATAGCAAAATAAAAGTGTAAAACCAACCCATATCTCAATAATTTCAACCATCCTTCCTTCTTGAAATGCAACATAAGCTCATTCTTTCCACAAATCACCATTCCTACCAACTCTAAGTCTTAATTCCCAAATGGGGGTCAGGCTCAATTTGGCTAAGAATATTTTTGTGGAGTTCACAATAAAAGTCTCAGGCTAATGTTCTGGCTTCAAGCAGGGATAATGCAAGGTAGGTAAAGAGAGGATAAAATTGGCTTAAAAGGTGCCTCCATCATTTAATTCTCATCAACATAAACATATAAATGCATTGGCTTTGAATAACTATCACAATATTTAGAGATGCATAGGAAGAGTAAATACACTCAAGAAAGCAGAGGGATTTTTAATGTTCTCCCTCTAAGGCCAAAATTCTCATTAGGACAATTTTTGTTGGATTTTAACCTTTAGCTTAGGATCATATGTGCTCAATTTCATCACAAGTTCACAATCCACATAAAAACCATTTTGAGGACTTAGGCTAAACCTTCCAAACACGCCATAGGATTTATATGATCAAGTCAGTCATTATTTATCATCATTGGACATCTAAGTTAGGGTATGAAAACTAAAACATTGCAAAAATTTAAACATGCATATTTTTTTCTTTTTTTGACATTTTCTATTATTTTTTTTCATATGCGAAAAGAAACAAGACTAAAAAAAAAACTTCAAATGCATAAAATTTAAACATGAATGCATAACATAAAAATTAAAATTTCACCATGTAAAACCAAAAGCAAGACTAAAACATATGATAATGATAATGAGCCCTTCCCCCACCCCATACTTAAAATTTACAGTGTCCCCACTGTACAAAATCAAATAAAAACAGGAGTAAAGGAAGGAACTCACAGGATAACATATCGAGGAGGGCGAATCAGTGCTGGTCGAGGAAAAGGGTCTCGTCGATCTCGAGTACAAGGTACTCGATCTCGAGTAGTTTCGTCTGCGTCCAGTTGTTTTGAAGTCGAGGAGCTTCTGGTGGCTTAGTCGAGCTCGAGTTGGCCTACTCGAGATCGAGTAGTGTCTGGGCTGCTCCTCCTTGCCGTCGTCGACTTGGCCTTCGTCGATTTTGACTGTTTTCAGGGACTTCTTTATTCCACTTTTCGCAATCCTTATATGCTTGTCGACCTAAAAGTGTTAGATTGCACAAAAAAAAACAAGACTATCCACATGAAGTATTCTAAAGACATAAAACCAAAACCAAGAACAAAAACCAAAAACTAAAAAGTTCAAAAAGTCCAAAAAAAATTTCATAAAGTTTATATACATGCTCTAGATTTTAGAGTCGCTAGGCCGACTTCTCCGTTTGCGCTCAAGGACCATTATTGTGGGGCCTGCTCATGCTTGGCCCTTCTCCTGGATCATCTAGGTCCTTATGGTAGTATGCAAGCTCAGCTGATAGATGGTTACTTGCATTATCTCCCTTCTCTTTCTTTTTCTTCTTTCCAGCCCGTAGCTTTCACAGATTTTCTTGCCACAGGGCCTTACCTCCCCTTAAATTATTGAAAAATTTCTTTATGGACTGAGGGGGAGTAGAATTTGTTGTTGCAGGAGGATGGTCAAGTATGAAATAAATATAAAATATAGATCAGACTGACTTCCCTGTCTCAGCAAATAAATACAAGACTTCCTCCCGTTGTAGTAGAAGTTTGTCAGGATCGAATCCACAAGGAAGCACGTCAGCAGTTTTCAGGTAGCAACAGATCTCACAGACAAGCAACAGAAAGACAGAAATAAAAGCAGAAAAGACAAAGCAAAGCAGAAAATAAAACAAAGCAACAGACGTACTCGATCTCGACTAAAGCCTACTCGAGATCGACAACACCAAGTCGACAACAGAAACTGAAAATCGATTACAACAGAAGAAAACTCAACTCGACCTAGACTAGTTCTACTCGATATCGACTAAGGCCTACTCGATCTCGACGAGCTCCTCCTCTGTATCGACTAGAAAATGCAGAAAACTTAAATTGCAAATTTCGAACCCAAAACTCAGATTTCCGACGAAATAAATTCAATATATAAAAGACTTCCAAAGCCAGGGTATCAACACCACAACGATAACCATGCAAAGTAATGCATAAAGGCATAACAGATCATGCTTTCCATCAAAGTAACTTTCGTTACTAACAAATAGGCATATAGAGGCTTTCGCATAAACCCTAATTGTTACTAACCCTTTTCACATAATTAATCCAAGTTGCATTAAGATCACTTTCACTTCAATAATACAAACAAGGATCACCTTCAACTTTCGCAAAAGAATCATGCTCATAGGGATAGAAGATGAATTGCATAACAAGATCTGACCTTTACCGCATCACCTCACATGGCCACCGTCGGGCTCACCCCAGCCCCAGAAGTGGGTGGACTACTCGCTCTTCATTATCAAGAAAGACATCAAATAACAAAAGAAACTAACTTGCATTGAATTAAATAAAGAAAGCTTACAACCCACAAGACAAATCTGCTTTCGCCTTTCCACCTTGCTTGCTACAAACTTTCTCTCTCTACTCCTACTTACTTGAATGGAATTGATTGTGAATTGGAATGAGATGCCTAATGCTCAGCCCCTAGGGCTTTATTTATAGCCTTCTATTCCTTGCTAATCAAGGATAGAATCTCCAATCTATATCTTAAAATTATATCTTAAATGCTAAATGATAAATAAATTGCATAAGGGAAATAAATCCTTAAAGGAAAAGATAAATCTAAACTAGGTAATATGTCTTCATGTTGATAGATCTCCCTTCCATAGATAGACTTGATCAAATTTGGATAGAATCTTCGGCCAACTCGACTTCCTTCGTGCCCAAGCAACTCCAAGTCTACTCGGACTGCTCACGTCGACGCGTTTCTGGAATCTGGTCTACTCGATCTCGACAAGGGCTTGTCGATCTCGACTAGGATTCATCGTCGACTGGACTTTTTGGGTGACTCTGCTCGACATGCTCGGATCTGGGCTCCTAGCGCTCGTCGATCTCGACTAGGTCTCCTCGAGATCGACTAGGGGTGTGGTCGAAGATGGCTCTCTGGTGATGTCGACTAGGGCTCCTCGGCATGGACTCGGACTAGGGCATGGTGGCTCGTCGATCTCGACTAGTGGTACTCGAGATCGAGTAGGGTTGCTCAGCGCCTTCGTCCTCGGCTTCTCGATCAGCTCTTCTTCTCGACTCCGGGTGTGGCGTCTAGGCTTCGTCGATCTCGACTAGTGGTACTCGAGATCGAGTAGGCTTCCGGAGCTGGGTTGGTCTGGCTCTCGACTTTGCTCTTAGTCGACAAGGTCTGTGCTCGGACATGTTCGTCGAGATAGAGTAAGGTCCACTCGAGATCGAGTAACCTTGGCTCTCAGTTTGATTCGACCGGTTCCGCTGCTTCTTTGACATTGGACTTCTGTAGTGAATTTCCGAGCTTTTCCGACCTTCCTTAGAATTGCTGTAAAATGCCTCGAATTCTGCGAATTTAAACAGAAACTGGTGTAGATTCCATAATTTGCCAAATAAACATAAACTACACAGATTCTGTACTATCTTAGCCCAAATGAATGAAATGTATGCAGAAATCGATATAGACTTAAGTGTAAAACATGGCAGATTCAGCTCACAACAAACACCCCATACTTAAGCTTGCTTGTCCTCAAGCAATACCTTTAATTGTCATTCAGGGGAAGAAATCAAAACTCTCAAC
Source organism: Persicaria maculosa (assembly GCA_963922045.1). Taxonomy (NCBI): domain Eukaryota; kingdom Viridiplantae; phylum Streptophyta; class Magnoliopsida; order Caryophyllales; family Polygonaceae; genus Persicaria; species Persicaria maculosa. The sequence continues at coordinate 16,786,892 of OY998258.1, forward strand.
ATCTTAGATTCATTGCCATATAACCCTGCACTCAATTACCATCCTCGAAAAGGTACTAGTGTCACAGATCCATGCATGTGCAATTATACAAAAGCAACATCTACTCATAAAAGGAGGGTTGTGCAAAAACAATTCATATGAAAAAGCAACAATAATCAAGAGGACTTTAATTTAAGCTCAAATAAGGAGTAGATTGGTAAAAGGTTAAAGGTGGGCAATTTCTGGCAATGTGGTGCTAATGATCCGGGGAAATGGAGTATTTCCAAATTGAATTTCATACCACATTTTTTTTTCTTCCTTTGATTCATCACCTTCCATAATGCTTTTTTTCAATAATAATGCTTTTACCTCTCTAACCTCAGCACTGCCTTCTCGCGAGTCGCAAACATGGGTGTCATGAATGGCCCCGGATACTTAGTGCTTTGGACTCCTCACAATGTGTCCCATCTCTCCAAACTATTATCTTAGAGAGCAGGGTCAATCTACCTTTATCTCCTGAGGTGATTGGATTTTCATTCACTCATTAAATTTTCCATATATTTCAAACAATTTCCTTCCAAACTCCAATAATGATAATAATCATAACACAAACACCATATGATATTCTCCATAATGTAACATCATTCTCAACATAATCTCCGGATAAGGTAAAGAATGGTAATATTTGGATCATGTGGAGCAATATATGAAATAAGGCATATTGTGGCTTTTGTGACGCATAAGCATAGGTATGGCTAGGAATGTAAACATGTGAGCATTATATGGAAATATAAAGTCCTCCATCATCTTATCATGCAACATGTCAAAAGCAACTTCAAATTTTACCTCCTTTCATGGTTTTCAATAAAATATGCACTTCATTGTGACTTCCCTTTACTAGGCAATTTCATGCTATATCTCTAATGAATCCAATTTTGCATCGTCGAGTTCAATATAAGCTTCCATGACATTATTCAAAATTTTCAATGGGGGTCATTTTTCAAAACTTTGGAAAACATGCAAATAAGCCTATCCATAATCCATAAATCAATAATGCATTCCAAAATAGCCATGTAGCAATTCAAGAACTAAACTTTAAACATGCACACATAATGTCAAATATGGCAAATATGCATAAAGTAAGCCCTTCCCCCACCCCATACTTAAACATTACAGTGTCCTCACTGTATAAAAACAAGGGTAAAAGAAGAAACTCACAAGACAAGTGTGCAGGGCTTCTAAATATCGAATGGAATGCCTGAGCCGAGTCCGTTTTTAGCTTGCATCTTATCCATGAACCTGAAAAGTGTAGAAGACATATACCCACAAAAACAAAACCAAAAGTGTTCAAAACCAAAAACAAGCAAAACAAAGTCTCAAAAGTCCTAAAAAGTCTATGTACAAGCTCTAGATTTTATAGTCACTAGGCCGACTTTCCATTTAGCTCAAGGTGGCATTTGCAGGGCCCATGTAGCTTGGGCCTCAAATAAGACTCCATTCTTGTCCATCAGCTGCAATCCTCCAGAATGGATCTTGTTCACCATGAAAGGTCCCATTCGCTTCTTGTTGAATTTGTTAGGGAACCAATGATCCTTTGATTTAGAGACATAGAGCTTGTCTCCAACTTCATATTCCTTGGGCTCATAATTGGATATCCTACATAAGCGCACATACTAAGGCAAACCTCTCCCATGTATAGATAGATCTTTAATGGAAATTGGAGAAGAAAGATCCATACCTTGGCTTACCTTCGCAGAGAGGGAATTGGGAACCACGGTGTTTGGTCGACCTCGACTAGGGCTAGTCGATCTCGACAAGGCTGTAGGTTCTGGTGGTCTGCTCGAGGATGCAGAAGTCGATGAATATGAGGGCTTGTCGACCTCGAGTGGGCTACTCGATCTCGAGTAGGCTTCTGCTCCTGGTGGCTCCAGTGTCGAGGAAGAAGGATCTGGTGGAGCCGGGTGGTGGTCGATCTCGACAAGCCTAGTCGAGATCGACGAGCTTGGTTCGTCTGGTGGAGTCAGCATTGACGAAGGCGAAGTCGAGTTAGCCGAGTGGTGGTCGATCTCGACAAGGGTACTCGAGATCGAGTAGGGCTCTGCTTCTGTCCAGCTGCTCGACGAGGCTGGTGCTGGTGGAGACTCCTTGGTTTGGTCGAGATCGACTAGGGTCCTTGATGTCGAGGAGCCTTGGTCGATCTTGACCCCATACTTGGTTCCTATCAAGGCATCCGAAAAATAATTAATCCATAACGACGTACCTTGGTTTGTGTCGATTGGATTTTCTGCGTCCTCCTTTAGGATTGCCATGATCTCCTCCACCTGGGCCTCCATGTCCCTCTTTTCCAGCTCCTCAGGGGTCATATTCCTGACATTGGGTTCCCCGCAGGTGATGTAGCGAGCTGAGATAGATTTGACCTCTTCCATTGGACCTGTATGCCTTTCAGTTTTATTAAAGGAATACTCAATTACCTCATCGCTGATGTTGAAGGTGAGCACTCCTTTCCTTACGCTTATGTTGGCATCCACCGTCGCCAAGAAGGGTCTCCCTAGAATAATTGGACACACAGGATCTTCTTGCATATCAACAACTAGAAAATCAGCAGGGACAAAGAATTTACCTACTTGTACTGGCACATTGTCCACCATGCCTGTCGGAATGACCACTGTATTGTTGGCCCTGTAAAGTCTAGCATCCACAGGCTCTAGGGCACCTATCTTAATCTTGGACCAAATTGTTAAAGGCATTATACTCACACTAGCTCCAAGATCACATACAGCATTAATTTTGTATGGACCAAATCAAATAGTTATAGCAAACTTACCTGGATCCGGCCTCTTCTCCAGTATGTCCAAATGGCTGCACTCCTCTGTAATCTCTGCCATTGATCGCTTTTTGCTCAGAATCTCCTTCAGGAACTTGACATAAGATGGCATTTCATTGAGAGCTTCTGTGAAGGGTATGGTGACGTTGAGTTTCTGAAGCATCTAAATGAAGCGCTGAAATTTCTTTTCTGCCGGATCCTTTGGAGATTTTGTGGGGAAAGGCAGCTTCTTTTTCTTATTCGGAGCCAGAACAGATGTCGGAGGTGCTGCAGGCTGCTCTATGTCGACTGGGGACTCCTCGATCTCGACTAGATTCTTGTCGATCTCGACTAGGTTGGGTGCAGTCGAGTTGCTGTGCAGTGCAGATGAGGGCCTTTGCAGTTTCTCCTCGAGATCGACGAGGCCTTTGTCGAGATCGACTACAGTGTTGTCGATGTCGGCTTGCTATTCTTCGTTGTTCTGCTGCTTTCCGACCTCTGGCTCTTGCAGTTGATGGCCGCTTCTGAGTTTTATAGCAGCGATGTGTCCAGTCTTTCCCTTAGGATTTGGTTCTGAAGATCCAAGGAGCGCACCTGACTGTCTGGGGATTCCCGCTGCTAGCTGACCAATCTGTGTATCAACTGATTTTCGCCATATATCAATCTCCCCAAGCCTAGAGTTGACACCTTGCATCTGAGTATAGACGGAGTTGAAGGACTGCCTAGTTTCTGAGTGGTTCCTCCGTATTTCCTCCAAGACTGTCTGTATATCATCCTTTTTCTGGTCCCTTTTTGGATGTCCTGGAGCTCTGTAGGGCGGGGGATTCCTAGGGACACCTTGGTTCCATTGTGGTTGCTGAAACCTTTGGTCCCCCATGTAGCGATTGGGACCCCCTGCGTAAGCTACCTCCTCATGATGCTCTGCCATCCTGACTTGCTCTGTGTGTGGGCACTCAGGAGTGGTGTGCCGTTGCGATCCGCATTCTATGCAAGGCTGGTTGACAGAGAGATACTTCACTTGCTTAAGGAGCTTCTTATTCTGGTCTCTGTAGTACTACTCCCTTACATCAGGATCGATCTCTTTAGGAGGATCATAGAGGGGCATGGATGGTGCTGGCCTGGCGTACGGGTTCTCTTCATAGGTTGCAGTAGACCCATACTTGTTGTCATAGGTGATAAGCTTCTCTAGCATACCCCACGCGTCACTTGGCGGCATTGTCAGATACTCATAGCGAGTATAATGGTTGATTCTGTCCTTAGTGACTTGATCAAGAGAGTTGAAGAAGATCTCCTGAATGACGTAGGGTGGCTGTCCATGAGTAGGGCAAGATCGCAGAAGTTCCTTGTAGCGCTCCCATGCCTTTGCCAGCGGTTCCCCTTGCTTCTGTTTGAAGGCGGTGATTTTCTGGCGGAGATGTGCTGTTTTGGCGGGTGGGAAGAATTTGTTCAGAAACTCTTGCTCTACTTGGGCCCAGGTTGTGAGTGATCTTGGTTTCAGCCCTTCAAGCCATTTCAGTGCAGGCCCAGCGAGAGACTGTTGTGAGCTGAATCTGCCATGTTTTACAGTAACTTTATATCAATTTCTGCATACATTTCATGCATTTGGGCTAGGATAGTACAGAACCTATGTAGTTTATGTTTATTTGCCAGATTATGGAATCTACACCAGTTTCTGTTTAAATCGCAGAAATCGAGGCATTTTACAGCAATTCTACAGAAGGTCGGAAAAGCTCGGAAAACCACTACAGAAGTCCAAGGTTAAAGCAGCAACGGAACCAGTCGAATCGGGCCGAGAACCCAGGCTACTCGATCTCGAGTAGCTCTTACTCGACCTAGACGAGCATGTCTAAGCAGCCTTGGTCGACAGGGCCTGATCGAGAAAGCTAGACCAACCCGACTTCCGAAGTCTACTCGATCTCGACAAGCCTTAGTCGAGATCGACGAAGCCCAGACACCACACCCGGAGTCGACGAGGAGAGAAGCTGCCCGAGAAGCCGAGGACGAGAAGCCGAGCACACCTTTACTCGATCTCGACAAACCCTTGTCGAGATCGACAAGCCACCCAGAGCAAGTCCGAGGAGGAGTCCTCGACGACACCACCGAGAGCCCTCTTCGACGAACCCTACTCGATCTCGACAAAGCTTGGTCTAGATCGACGAGCACCAGGAGCCCAAGTCCGAGCCTGTCGAGCAGAGCTAAGCAGGAAGGTCCAGTTGACGAACAAGTCTTGTCGAGGTCGACGAGCCGTGGTCGAGGTCGACTAGACCCAGTTTCCAGAAACGCGTCGCCGTGACGAGTCCTACTCGGTTTAGCTTTGCTTGGGCGTGAAGGAATCCGAGAATGGCCGAAGATCTATCCAAATCCATCTAGTTCTATCTATGGAAGGGAATCTATCAAGACATGAAGACTTACCTTAGTTAGATTTATCTTTTCTTTAGTTGATTTATTTCCATTAAGCATTTTATTTATCTTTTAGCATTTTAGATATAATTTTAGATAAAGATAGGAGATTCTATCCTTGACTAGCAAGGACTAGAAGGCTATAAATAAAGCCCATGGGGCTCAGTTTTCATCATTCAATTTCAGAGAGACAATTAGTTAGTTCCACATAGAGTTTAGGAGTTCTAAGGTTTTTAAGGTTTTGGCTTTCTGCGAAAGTTGATTGCCAGGATTGTAAAGGCTTTTGAATATAGTTTTAATGCAATTTAGTTCTTTTTATCAATCAATGTCTGTTATTGCAATGAGGCGTGAGTAGTCCACCCACTTCTGGGGTTGGGGTGAGCCCGACGGTGGCCATGTGAGGCGACGCGGTAAAGGTCAGATCTTTTTGTGCAATTCGTCTTCTATCCCTATGAGCATGATTCTTTTGCGAGAGTTGAAGGTGATCCTTGTTTGTATTATTGAAGCGAAAGTGATCTTAATGCAACTTGGATTAATTATGTGAAAAGGGTTAGTAACAATTAGGGTTTATGCGAAAGCCTCTATATGCCTATTTGTTAATGACGAAAGTTATTTGATGGAAAGCATGATCTTTTATGCCTTTATGTGTTACTTTGCATGGTTATCGTTGTGGTGTTGAAACCCTGGCCTTGGGAGTCTTCTAGCATATTGAATTTATTTCCGTCAAAGATCTGAGTTTTGGTTTCGAAAATTTGCAATTTAAATTTCTGAGTTTTCTGCATTCTTGTCGACATAGAGTAGAGTTAATCGATCTCGAGTTGGTTGTACTCGATCTCGAGTACGCTTCGTCTAGGTCGAGTTGAGTTCTGTTCTGTTGTCGATTCATGAAGTTTATGTCTTTGCATGCCCTAGTCGATCTCGAGTAAGGTTGGTCGAGATCGAGTTGCCCTTGCTGGGTTTGCCTGTCTGCTGTGATTTCTGTCTTCTGTGTCGACTGCCTTTGTCGATCTCGACAAGCTTGTGGTCGAGATCGAGTAGCCCTTTGCTTTGCTTTTATTTCCTGTTTTGCTTTGTTCTTTGCTTTTGTTTTTCTGCTTTTACTTCTGTTTCTTGTTTCTGCATTTCTGTCTTTCTGCTGCTTTGCCTGTGAGAATTTACAGCTACCTGAGAACTACTGACGTGCTTCCTCGTGGATTCGATCCTGACTTTCTCTTACTGCATTGGAGGAGTCTTGTATTTATTTGCTGGGGCCTAAGTCTGGTTTGATCTATTTTCATTATATTTCATACTCGATTTCCTCCTCACAACAGAGACCAGCGAAAAGATTTCATCTTGACATATTCAAGGGTTGTACCTTCAGAAAGAGTACGGCACATGTCAGAAAAGTTTGTAATATGTTCAAGAGGGCACTCGTTAAATCTACCAAAAAAATCATTATTTTTAAGCTCTATAAGAAATTGAGTGCGAATTTCAAAAGAGTTTTCAGGGATAAGAATCGCCGATTCAGGCACGACGAGAGTTGGGTGCATATAGTCCTCTGCCGTGGTTGGGTATTGGGCAAGCTCAGCCTGTGCTTGTTCCCTTGCTGCTTTCTCAGTGGCGATAGCAGCATCTTTAGCGGCCAATTCCCTTGTAAGCCTTGCGATCAGCTGTTCCTGTGTCTCCGCAGCTGCCATGGCTCTTTGCAGTTTAGCTCTGATGTGTAGAAGACGCTCTGGTTCGTCTAAGCCGTCAAACTCAGGTGGTTGACCAGAACGGCGCATACACCTGTAATTTAACTCAAAGAAAAAGTGAGAACTGACTACCTAAGGCGCGATTGATAGCTTCCCCGGCAACGGCGCCAATTTGTTGTTGCAGGAGCATGGTCAAGTATGAAATAAATATAAAATATAGATCAGACTGACTTCCCTGTCTCAGCAAATAAATACAAGACTTCCTCCCGTTGTAGTAGAAGTTTGTCAGGATCGAATCCACGAGGAAGCACGTTAGCAGTTCTCAGGTAGCAACAGATCTCACAGACAAGTAGCAGAAAGACAGAAATAAAAGCAGAAAAGACAAAGCAAAGCAGAAAATAAAACAAAGCAACAGACGTACTCGATCTCGACTAAAGCCTACTCGAGATCGACAACACCAAGTCGACAACAGAAACTGAAAATCGATGACAACAGAAGAAAACTCAACTCGACCTAGACTAGTTCTACTCGATATCGACTAAGGCCTACTCGATCTCGACGAGCTCCTCCTCTGTATCGACTAGAAAATGCAGAAAACTTAAATTGCAAATTTCGAACCCAAAACTCAGATTTCCGACGAAATAAATTCAATATATAAAAGACTTCCAAAGCCAGGGTATCAACACCACAACGATAACCATGCAAAGTAATGCATAAAGGCATAACAGATCATGCTTTCCATCAAAGTAACTTTCGTTACTAACAAATAGGCATATAGAGGCTTTCGCATAAACCCTAATTGTTACTAACCCTTTTCACATAATTAATCCAAGTTGCATTAAGATCACTTTCGCTTCAATAACACAAACAAGGATCACCTTCAACTTTCGCAAAAGAATCATGCTCATAGGGATAGAAGATGAATTGCATCTGGACTTACTTCGTGCCCAAGCAACTCCAAGTCTACTCGGACTGCTCACGTCGACGCGTTTCTGGAATCTGGTCTACTCGATCTCGACAAGGGCTTGTCGATCTCGACTAGGATTCATCGTCGACTGGACTTTTCGGGTGACTCTGCTCGACATGCTCGGATCTGGGCTCCTGGCGCTCGTCGATCTCGACTAGGTCTCCTCGAGATCAACTAGGGGTGTGGTCGAAGATGGCTCTCTGGTGATGTCGACTAGGGCTCCTCGGCATGGACTCGGACTAGGGCATGGTGGCTCGTCGATCTCGACTAGTGGTACTCAAGATCGAGTAGGGTTGCTCAGCGCCTTCGTCCTCGGCTTCTCGATCAGCTCTTCTTCTCGACTCCGGGTGTGGCGTCTAGGCTTCGTCGATCTCGACTAGTGGTACTCGAGATGGAAATGTATGTAGAAATCGATATAGACTTAAGTGTAAAACATGTACACAGATTCTGTAGGGCCTCGTTCATTTCCTTTGTTTTCCTTAGTCCCATTCATCCTTTCGCTTTTGGTCTACAGACTTTGTCCCATCCTATTAGGGGTTTGTATTGAAGGTCTTTATTCCAGAAGAAAGTCCGATTGATTTTATCTAAAGTGGAGTGAATTGTCACCGGTAGCATGAAACTTTGCATTGTGAACAGTTGTTTTGAGGCTAAATTTGAATTTATTAACACAGACCTTCCGTGTTGGGATAGTGAATCAGCTCTCCATTTTGATAATTGACTAGTAGTTTTGTTGATGATTTCCTCGAAGGTACTTTTATTTACTCTCCCCTCAACAATAGGGCAACCTAGATATTTGTCCAGTTTGATGTGCTTTGATATCGCCAAACATCCTTCGATGGTTGATATTCGTGACGTAGGCATCCCTGGAGAACCTTGAAAAGCGGATTTGTTATAGTTTACTTTCTGTCCTGACAGTTGGCAGTAATCATCGACAATTTTCCTTACCTTTTCACATGCTGTCATGTTGCCTTTTGTGAAAATGATAATGTCATCCGCAAATGCCAGAAACGGGACTCTTGGTCCAGACGGACCAAACCTAAAGCCAATACCAGACTGGTTAATATTGGATTCAACAGATAGTTTTTTTGCGAGCACTTCTGCACCTAGAATGAATAGGAAAGGAGACATAGGGTCTCCTTGTCTTAATCCTCTAGAAGGTTTAAACACCTCCGTAGGCCCTGAAGGTTCGATAATATAAAACAATGTAATATAGAAATACTCTAGAAGGGGGGTTGAATAGAGTATGAGAAAGTCTCAAGACTTTTGGAGCTTGTATAAAACCCTTTGAGATTAACCTGAGTCACAAAGTTAGACAATCGAACCAAGTGCGGAAATAAGGTAAAGCAATAAGTAAAGGACACGAGTAATTGTTTACGAGGTTCGGCACGAACTTGGCCTACGTCCCCGCCTAGGGTTATTCCACAACCCTAGGATTCAAAAGGCTTTATTGATTCGCTTAGCTTAGGATCCTAATAGCTCACCGAGAAGCCTCTGTCCTATACAATTGCAATCTAGTCAACTCACGTTCCCTTGGAGTCCTAGACCAATCTAGAAGAGCCCCACCTCTCTCAGCTATCTAGTACAATCCTCTTACTCTCACAAATCAATAGCCTAGTGCAACTTCCCGAGTTACAAACTCTCGAGTAACACTATAAATGAATATATCCTATAAGCTCACAGTGACTCTCAAAGGCTTTGAAATAAACAACAAACTCTTGAGCGCTTAGCAGAGAGACACTTTGGAAGACAGATCTCGCTTGAATGAATGAAAGCTCGTGTAGCACTTGTCTTCTGTCTTCTTCTTCCTTTCCTTATAGAAGTAATATGGAGCATGAGGTTCTTCAACACCGGATCTCCAACAATGGCTAGTAAAGATCATGGCGCGCCCGGATCTTCTATTTTTGGACACTTTGAAGACATGATCTTCTTTGAATTGGATCTCCTCAATATGCACCAAAAGGAAAGATATAATCTCGAAATACTTCCTGAAAGATTAGTCATACACATATATATAATATAAAGGAAGTATATAATAAGATTAAATAATATTCGGACCTATAAAACAGGTTTTGTATTTCATCAACTGTTAATGCTCCAAGACCTTTGACACAAACATCCTGTCAAGGCCTTTGAAACATTTATTCCGATTTTCATCAAGGGAGGGAGTTATCAATCTCCCCCTTGATGAAAGACAAAACCTGTGAATCCCTGCAACTTAGTCAAGCATAGATAATAAAATAGAAATCGGACTAAGTACCTGCATGGGTTAGACAAATGTTGGATCAAAAATTTTTAAAGCATGAAAAAACCATCCAATGGAAAACCACAAATCAAAAACCAAGGTCTTCCAAGACCTTTAAGAAGAGGTTTTCAAAGTCTAAACAACACCACATATCATCTCCCCCTTTTTGTCTTTCAACAAAGGGAGGAGGTAAAACAGTCACCAAAAAAAAAAATCACCAAATGTTTTGAAAACGTTTCCAAAAACCAGCAATGTACCAAGTTTCAGGGGAGGGATAGGGTAGGTTAGGGTTTAAGCTTCGTCATTCGGAGCATCATCAGTGAGCCTCGTCCATAGTCCTTATAGCATCTTGGAAATCCCGCTCATCTCCGTCATAAACTCCTTTTGCAGCTTCTTGATATCCAGGAGAACTTCCTCCAAGCCCAACTCTAGGTTGTCCATGCGTTCATCGAAAGCTGGAGCAGTGGGAAAGGCTTTTGAAGGAGTGGCAAGACTCAAGGTCCCTTGGGGAGACCGAGTGATGCCAATCTTTTCAAGGCCCTTAGAGTCGAACTTACCCATATGACGCAGCTGTTCTTCATTTTTGACATCAATTCCAGAAGATTTGAAGAGAGGGGTCAAAAGGGTAGCAAAGGGGAGGGGAGAGCCTTTTCTAGCTTTTCTGGCATGAGCCATGGTTCCAAGGATAGTGTTGGCCAGATCAAGATCAAGGCCATTTAAGATGCGGTAGAGCAGGACCATGGCATTGTCAGTAAGGAGTGAGCCAGAGTTAAGACGGGGTAAGAGGCATCGAACAATGATGTTGAAAATTATTTTTGCCTCAAGGGTTAGGGATGAGTGGGTGAGTTGCTTTGAGGTGCTGTTGGATGCTTCGGGTAGGAGGTACTTGGCTCGGGCAAGGATGATGCAATTCTCTTTTGAGGGGTGTATTTCAGAGGGTGGAACTGGGGTAGGTAAGCCAAGGAAATCTGCATAATCATTGGAGTTGAGAGAGATTCTAACCCCTTTGACAACAGACTCCAAAGACCAACCATCGGTGTCGTTTTTGGCTTTTAGGTTAATGTAGAAAAGTCTGGTAAGCTGGGGGTAGTAGACGGTTTCGAGGTTCAGAAGGGTCCAGGCTGGAGATTTTTTGAGGAGCTCAATGCATGGCAACTTCAAAGCTTCGAAGAACTCAAAATCCAAAAAATCAGAACAGCTAATCCTACGAGTTCGAAACTCATCTACCCTTTTACCAGCAGTCTCAGCATCTTGAAACCAAAAGGAGGGCAAGGATTGATTTACCTGGATATAGGCCGGGGGGTCGGCATTCTTCCTGCGAGCAATCGTCAGAGCAGCTCTCTTGACAGGCGCTTCAAGAGTCCTGAGGGTGCCCTTCCTGGTGCGCTTTGGAGAGGGAGGCTTGGCAGCAGCTGGGGCTTTCCGCTTCTTCGGAGACGGGGGAGGAGGAGAAGGAGAGGGAGATTCTTCCTCCTCTTCCTCAGACCTCGAGTCCTCACCGGACCCCGCTTCATCTCCTTCAGCTTCCTCGTCATCTCCAGATCCCTCTTGCTCTTCTTCTTCTTCCTTGGGCTCCTCCTCGGATGGAACCTCCTCGGCTTCGGCTTCCTTCTGAATCCGCCCAGCTTCCTCCTCGGCCAGTTTCCTAGTGAGCTCGGCCTCCTCATCGGCCTTTTTCTTCTTCAAGGCTTCCGCCTCGGCTTCCTTGGCAGCATCTCTCTCCAGGATGGCGTCTAGGTCATCTTCCTCCTCTTCCTCGTCCACTTCCTCAGCCAAAATCTTCCTCTTCCCTTTCTGTTTGGCACTGAGAGGCTTCTTAGCAGAGCGCTTTTGAGAACCCTTGGGAATAGTGGCCGTGCTCTCAGTGATGGTGCTCTGGACAACAGTTGGGAAAATGGCTTGAGGAGCGGGTTCAGGTGTGGGAGAGGTAGTAGTGGCCTGGCGTCCCTTGGGGGTGGCGCCAAGTCTTTTGGGTGTGACAACTTTCTTTGTTTTAGGTGCCATGGAGGAAATTGGCTAGGGTTTCTTTAGAAAAGGTTGAGAGGTTGAAGAAGAAGAAAGTGAAAGGGTTTGGATCAGTTTTGAGAGTGTGAAGAATTCGGGTACATAGGTGAGTATAAGTAGAGAGAAGTGATGGAGTGATGGGACGGGTTTAGAGTTCCAAGGGAGGGTAATGATAACATTGCAAGATTTGAAGAGTTTCCAATTCAAATTCAAATTTTCCCATTAAAATCGGACTGAAAATCTGAAGGATTTAGTTCCAAATTTAAAAATATCTTAACGGTTAAGAATATAACATAAATAGGCAATTTTTGAAATCCGATAAAAGATATAATTGATTAAATATCTAAAAAGATATTAACCAAAAATATATGATCCGATAAATGTAATCCACCATTTAGTTCACATACCTTGACATAGTTCTCAAGGGTCTTGACACTAAGTAGAATTTATCTTTCGTAAAGGGAATGCTCCCCCTACGAAAGTGCATCCTTGTTAAGCATCCCAATCTCTCGTCTTATGAAGGTGAACCTGTCCTCTGCCAAAGGCTTAGTAAAGATGTCAGCCCATTGATAATCAGTTGAAATAAACGAAATGGACACATCACCTTTTTCAACATGGTCTCTAATGAAATGATGCCTTACATCAATATGTTTGGTCCTTGAATGCTGAACAGGATTCTTAGTGATGGATATGGCACTTGTATTGTCACACTTAATTGGAATACCTTTGAGGTTGATGCCAAGATCTCGCATTTGTTGAGCTATCCAAAGGATTTGGGAGCAACAGGCTCCAGCTGCAATGTATTCGGCTTCTGCAGTGGATAGAGCAACTGAGTTTTGCTTCTTTGAGTGCCAACTGATCAAAGATGCTCCTAAGAATTGGCAACATCCTGATGTGCTCTTCATATCCACCTTATAGCCTGCAAAATCTGCATCAGAATATCCAATTAATGTGAAATCCTTTTGCTTTGGGTACCATAGTCCAAGATCCTTAGTGCCATTGAGATATCGAAAGATCCTCTTCACAGCCACGAGGTGAGATTCTTTAGGATCAGCTCTAAACCTAGCACACATGCAAACACTAAACATGATGTCAGGTCTACTAGCCGTGAGATATAATAAAGATCCAATCATTCCTCGATACTCCTTTTGATTGACAGTTTTCCCAGTCTTGTCTTGATCTAGAGACAATGTTGAGCTCATGGGAGTCTTGGCTGCTTTGGATTGATCCATTTTGAACTTCTTCAAGAGATCCTTAGTGTACTTGCTTTGGTTGACAAAGATCCCTTTCTTGGATTGATGAACTTGTAATCCCAAAAAGAAGTTGGGTCCTTTTATTGAAGATTCTATAAGCTTTGCTACTCGTGGAGTAGCCAAGAAATATACCTTCATCACTACGCGCATCAAATTTCCCAATGTTATCTTTTCCATTGTTATGAACAAAACAAGTACAACCAAAGGGTTTAAAATAAGATATAAGTGGTTTGCGGCCTTTGAAAAGTTCATAAGGAGTTTTCTTTAAGATGGAACGAATGAGACAACGATTTAAAATATAGTTAGCTGTGTTAACAGCTTCAGCCCAATAGGTTTTAGGTAATGCATTTTCTAAAAGCATAGTCCTGGCCATATCCTCTAAGGTGCGGTTCTTGCGTTCCACAACCCCGTTTTGTTGAGGTGTCCTAGGAGCAGAAAAGTTATGGGAGATGCCATATTTAGCACAAAACAAATCAAACTGAAGTTGATCAAACTCCCTACCATGATCACTCCGAATTGACACTATGGGCTCATTTCTTAAAGTTTGTAACTCCTTACAAAGTTTTGAAAACTCAAATAAGGCCTCTGATTTTTCTTTTAAAAATGCAACCCAAGTATATCTAGAAAAATCATCAACAACAACTAGCATGTACTTTTTACCATTGGGAGATTTGACTCGCATAGGACCACATAAATCCATATGTAAAAGTTCAAGGGGTCTAGAAGAACTTACAACCTTTTTGGGTTTGAAAGAGCTACGTGTTTGTTTACCTCGTGTGCATGCATTGCACATATCAATACCTTTGAAGTCCCTTTCAGGTAGCCCTCTTACAAGCCCTTTAGACACAAGCTTCTGTAGTGTATGTGGACTCACATGACCGAGTCTCCAGTGCCAGAGTTTTGGATCGTCCGTCAAAGCCTTTAGACAGGTTAAGCTTCCTTGTGTCACTTGATCAGCGTTTACGGGGTATATGTTGTTGTACCGATATGCAGTTAATATAACTTCACCTGAATCTTCTCTGCACACTATACATCTTTTCTTGTTAAATCTGACATTGTTACCACTATCACATAATTGAGAGACACTAAGCAAATTATACTTTAAACCATTAACAAGATAGACATTTTTAATACTATGGCTGAAATCACTTCCAACACTACCAATACCAACGATGTCGCATTTTCCTTTGTCACCAAGAGTGATTGTTCCCGTGGATTGCTTCTTTAGATAATGAAAGAGAGAACTCTTCCCACTCATATGCCTCGAGCATCCACTATCAATAATCCATTTGTGATCTTTCACCTTGGTGATCTCCTGCAAGACAAACATCAACCTTTGTGGCTAGACCAATAAGCAAATTTGGATCCATTGTTGGGGTAAACCATATTTGGTAAAATAGTGCCTTTTGGAACCCAAACTTGTGTTATCCGTTCTTTTCTCAAATGAACAGGAAATGTATTGCGAATAATATATGGATCCTTTCTTCTATAGGGGCAGGTCTCTTTTACATGTCCCTTTCTAGCACAATGGTGACATATAAGAGAGGTTCTGCTTCCTTTTGCCTTTACATAGGTAGTAATGTGTTGCTTCTTCAAAAACTTTGGATTGTAACCAATACCACTTTTGTTTAGAGAGCTTTGTTGCTCACCCAACATCCTATCGAGAGTACCTTTGGATTTGGTCAAACTTATGAGGGCTGTCTGTTGGTCTTGAATCTTATTATTCAGGGAGATCTTCTCGTTCTCTAAGTCATGATGCTCATTTCTTAGAGAGGAGAGATCTTGCTTGACTTCAGATTTCTCTGAGTCAAGCGTCTTGACTTTAATGTCAAGACCTGAATAAGAAGCTTCAAGACTTTTGACCCTCATAGACAGATCCTCAATAGTTCTTTCCTGGTCCACAGTTCTCTTAATAAGGATGTTAGTTTGGGCAATAAGCTTCTCTTCATTGGCAATCATATTGGAAAGGAATTTCGATAATACCTCTTTTGGACTTTCCATAAGTTCTCTTACAGTAGCTTCAAGCTTTTCATCGTGGGGTCCATCTTCTGAGGCCATAAGACAAATATTGGCCTTCTCATCATCGGAGTCAGAGTCGGAATCACTCCAAGTTACCACCATGGATTTCTTCTTCCATTTGTCACCTTTCTTGGGCTGGCTCTTTGTCTTTTGAGGGCAGTCCTTCACAAGATGATCTGTTTCACCACATTCAAAACAAGACAACGGTTTAGTCTTCTTTTCATACTTGTTGTATTGAGGCTTACCTCGAAATTTTGAAGACTCTGAGCCATCCTTGTTGTTGAATTGCTTCTTCATTTTGAGAATTCGAGCAAGGCCTCTTGTGATAAGAGCAAAAGGATCATCCTCATCGTCGTCCTCATCTTCGGAATCAGATCCATCCTTGGGCTCATCCTTTTTAGACTTGAGTGCCAAGTTCTTAGTGCTAGCTGGAAGTTCTCCATCGTCTTCATTAAGGATCATCTCATGCGTGATCAGCTTCCCAAGAAGGTCATCAAGGGGTAGAGTGGTGAGGTCCTGGGCTTCCTCTATAGCTGTTACTTTCGGACCCCATTTCTCTTATGGGAGGCACCTCAGTATCTTCCTCACTTTCTCAACATTGGTAAAGCTCTTGCCAAGAGAGTCAAGGTTGTTGGTGATTTCTGTGAATCGTGTGAACATGGCCTTGATTGACTCATCAGACTTCATCTTGAAGAGCTCATACTTTCTAAGGAAGATGCTGATCTTGGTGTCTTTCACTTGGCTCGTTCCTTCATAGGTGACGACCAATTTGTCCCAAATCTCTTTAGCTGACCTACAAGATGAAATACGGTTAAACTCATCAGTGCTAAGACCACAATAGAGTAAGTTAATAGACCTGTAGTTTTTGGAGATGGTTTCAAGATCTGCTTGGTTGTGTTCAGAGTACTTCTTTGCAACTTTGGTCTCATTTGGTCCATCTTTCTCTGGAATCTTCGGACCATTTTCTATAATGTTCCAAAGCTCTAGATCTTGGTCTATGATGAACATCTTCATCAAAGATCTCCAGTGGACAAAGTTGTTTCCTACAAAGAGTGGCGGTCTGCTTGTGGACCTTCCCTGTGCAAATCCTCCGCTTGCTTCACCAGACATGATCGAAAACTCACAAGATTGTTAGATCAAAAACAGTGAGTAAAGCTCTGATACCAATTGAAGGTTCGATAATATAAAACAATGTAATATAGAAATACTCTAGAAGGGGGGTTGAATAGAGTATGCCCGTTTTTCGCAGAAAGTCTCAAGACTTTTGGAGCTCGTATAAAACCCTTTGAGATTAACCTGAGTCACAAAGTTAGACAATCGAACCAAGTGCGGAAATAAGGTAAAGCAATAAGTAAAGGACACGAGTAATTTTTTACGAGGTTCGGCACGAACTTGGCCTACGTCCCCGCCTAGGGTTCTTCCACAACCCTAGGATTCAAAAGGCTTTATTGATTCGCTTAGCTTAGGATCCTAATAGCTCACCGAGAAGCCTCTCTCCTATACAATTGCAATCTAGTCAACTCACGTTCCCTTGGAGTCCTAGACCAATCTAGAAGAGCCCCACCTCTCTCAGCTATCTAGTACAATCCTCTTACTCTCACAAATCAATAGCCTAGTGCAACTTCCCGAGTTACAAAGTCTCGAGTAACACTATAAATGAATATATCCTATAAGCTCACAGTGACTCTTAAAGGCTTTGAAATAAACAACAAACTCTTGAGCGCTTAGCAGAGAGACACTTTGGAAGACAGATCTCGCTTGAATGAATGAAAGCTCGTGTAGCACTTGTCTTCTGTCTTCTTCTTCCTTTCCTTTATAGAAGTAATATGGAGCATGTGGTTCTTCAACACCAGATCTCCAACAACGGCTAGTAAAGATCATGGCGCGCCCGGATCTTCTATTTTTGGACACTTTGAAGACATGATCTTCTTTGAATTGGATCTCCTCAATATGCACCAAAAGGAAAGATATAATCTCGAAATACTTCCTGAAAGATTAGTCATACACATATATATAATATAAAGGAAGTATATAATAAGATTAAATAATATTGGGACCTATAAAACAGGTTTTGTATTTAATCAACTGTTAATGCTCCAAGACCTTTGACACAAGCATCCTGTCAAGGCCTTTGAAACATTTATTCCGATTTTCATCAAGGGAGGGAGTTATCAGGCCCATTATTAACCAATACCGAAAAGGAAACTGTTGTTGCGCATTCCATGATCAGGTGAATAACATAGTTACTAAAACCGAATTTTCTTAGTACCGCCTCTGTGAAGGTCCAATCCACTCTGTCGTAAGCTTTCTCCATATCTAATTTAATTGCTAACCATCCTTCAGAACCTTTTCTCGTTTTGAAAGAATGGAAAATCTCGTGGGCTATCAATATGTTGTCTTGAATTGCTCTGTCTGATACAAATGCTCCTTGAAATGGATGGATTAGCCTACTAATAACCTTATTGAGTCTCTCTGTTAGAATTCTTGATATTACTTTATATATCGTTGAGCACAGACTTATCGGTCTATAGTCTGTCGTCTTCGATGGATTATCGCATTTTAGCAATAGGGTAATGAAAGTATGATTGATCTGTCGGAGTATTCGACCAGAATGGAAAAAAGCTTTGACAGCTTTGATTACATCATTACCAACAATGTCCCAAAAGGTCTTATAGAACTCTGTTGTCATTCCATCTGGCCCTGGAGATTTATTGAGACCTAATGACCAGACTGCATTTTTTATTTCCCTATTAGATGGTTGTTGACTTAGAATCCTATTTTCTTCATCTGTTATAGCGTGTGGAATTAATTCTAAGTATTCATTGAGAAGTGACATGTTAATTTGTTCTCTGGAGAATCTTCTCTCAAAGTCATTTTTTATTTCCTCTCGAATATTCTCTACCCCCACAATCTGCGTACCAGAGCTTGTTGTGATATTTCTAATGATTTTCCTGTTTCGTCTCCCAGATGCCACTTTATGAAAGTAAGCTGTGTTTGAATCAGTTAATTTGAGATGTTTTGATTTTGCTCTCTGCCCCCAGTATTCTCTTTGAAATTTTAACAGTTGATCTTTTTTTCCTGATTAGTTGTTTTTCGATTAGAAGATCCTTACTTGTTCTGGCTATACTATTTGATAGGATATTAATCAATTCTTTTTCCACAATTTGTATTTGTCGAAAGACATTTCCGAAGGAGTTTTTGTTCCATTCTTTGGCCTTCCCTTTCAGAAACTTTGTTTTGTATACTAATCTGTACATTGCGGACCCCGTGCACCTGATTCTCCATGCTTGTTTTACAACATTCCTGAAGTCCTTTCTCTGTAGCCACATGTTTTCGCACTTAAACGGGGGAGGCGTCGATTCTCTTCCTGAATTTATGCAAATAGAAATGGGACAATGGTCAGACCCTGTAAAGGCTCCATTGAATGTTGCTAGATCAAGGAAAAATTCAAGAAACTCATGTTGAACCAGTGCTCGATCTAATTTTTCCCAAATGTTATCCTCCCCTTCTCTTTTTTTTCCTCCACGTGTATTGATTTCCCGAGGTTGGGATCTCAAGCAGAGAGCACTGATTTTTGAATTGATTTAATCTAATATATCTCGCCTGGGTGTTCGCTGCTCCCCCAAGTTTTTCACTGCTGCTACTGATTTCATTCAAATCTCCAATTACTAGGCATGGAAGTTTTTCACTTATGACTATATTTGAAAACTCATTCCAGAAGACTTCTTTATCCGTCTCATGGGGAGGGGCATAGACAAAAAATATAATCCCTGTAAAGTTCTTATCTAAGCATGAGTACTTAACCCGGATTACTCTTGGTAATGCCACGTCAACCTCAATTGTTTCATTGTGAAGAACGTTTTCATTCCACAAGAGACCTATACCACCTGTTCTATCATTCCCTACCGACCAGATAGCCTTACTATATCCACTTGATTTCCAGAACTTTTCCTCGGGAATTTTATTTGTTCTAATCTCAGCAATTGCCATAAGCGAGATATGCTCATTGATTCGCATAGCTTTAAGGTCTGCCCATATATTCGTCTTTCCTATACCTCTGATATTCCAGAAACATGCTTTCATTATTTGATTACCCAGTCCATCTGAAGCTGATGGTACAATGCTTCAGACAGCATTTGATTATACACATTCATGCGAGTAGTTGAAAAATTATAATCCATGGGTGTAATCCTCATTTGCTTATAGCTCCCCTTACTTTGATCTGTAATCAAACATATAGCTTGTGTTGTAGTTAATCCTAGTATGTTCCATTTATGTTTCACCCTAGCTGCTGCTTGTATAACTCTACACACATCGGGGCTATAGAAGATGATAGTCAATCGGCAAAGCCATATAAATATATATACCTTTCGAGGGTGGGTAGTTTGACTGCAACTCTCCCTTAAATTAGTTTGTGTAGAAATTAGCACACAAATTCTGCCTCTCATGCTGTCCACATCGCCACCTCCTATCAATTTCTTTCGTAATTGCTCAAACGGTAGTAAGCTACCAATGATAAATATACTACATGTAGAACCCTTCCTCCTGTAACCCAAAATACTCCCCATAAACTTTGTGATTAGAATCCCTATTGAATCATGTTTCAATGGACCATTTCTCCCACTAATTTCGGAATAATAATCACCATTAAACTGCTCAACGCAAATGAAACATCTAAGGCAAGCAACCCAGATTACCCATTTATTTTGGAGAGGAATGTAGTCAAGCTTTGATGCTATTACATAAGAGGGAGTTAATCTATCTTTTTCATTTAAACCGTGACCCAGTGAAATTGCCCAGCAGCAATATTTTGTGGTCAATCCAGGAACACGAATCCATAGGTCGAGAGCGGTGACGTGCTCAGACCAAGGATTAAACTCAAGCCACCAGGGGCGGAGTAATGAAATGAAATGGATACTGCCGAAAGGATTTTTATGCCTCCATTCTTGCTTTATTTTTTTAAAAAAATAAAATACCCCCGTTCTTGCTTTTTTTTTTTAAAAAAAAAGGGTGTTTTTGCTAACTAGCTTATTTTGAACCTTTTATTAGGTGATTAGCACCCAAACTAATTCAATTAGGTAAGCTAGCACCCTCCCTAAATGGTCAATGGTCAACGGTCAACGTTGACCAACTCCTTCGGATTTTTTTTTTGTTTTTTTTGTTTTTTTTTTTAATGGTGACATATTTTGTGATGCCATTTTTTGCCTTTTTGATGCCACTCTTTTATTATATTTTAGTGAAATGGTTTGACAATTTTTAAATGCCATTTTTTCAAACTTTGATGGCATTTTTTGTTTAATGTGATGCCACATTCACCATCGATGCCATTTTTTTTACCGTTAACTACCGATGACACTTTTTTTATATTAATTTTTTGATAATATTTTTTTTACCGTGATGCCATATATTTTCAAGGTAATGTTTTCGTGATGCCATATTTTTTCAAGGTAATGTTTTCGTGATGCCATATTTTTTCAAGGTAATGTTTTCGTGATGCCATATTTTTTCAAGGTAATATTTTGATGCCATTTTTTACTTTAATGTGATGCAACTTTTTCAAAGCAGTGTTTTGATGCCATTTTTCTAATTTAATTATTTGATGCCATTTTTTTAATCAAATCGTTTGATGCCACTTTTTTTTTAATTTAATCAATTGTATATCGATATATTTTCATCGATTCTACTTTTATTCACTGATGACACGTTTGTGATTACACTTCATTGATGCAATTACTTGTGGTGACATGTTCATTACATTTTTATTCAAGTGATGACACAAGAGCGTAAAATGTGATTAAACTTGATTGATGACATATTTTATTGATGACTTTTATTAATTGATGACATTTATCTCAATCATTTGTGATGACATGGTTTGTTGATGACATCATTTTTTTATAACATTTTTTACAATTGATATCATATGAGCATAAAACTTGATTATACTCCCCTGGTGACATTTTTATTGGTGACACATTTGTGATGACATTTAATAATTTAGCAACATGAAATTACACATAACATGTCTCCTCTTTTTTTTTCCGGGCTTGAAACCGGTTCTGTACCAAAACATAAGCGGAGTTAAAAACATGTCATCATCTAGCTAGCAAACAAATAAACAAAGAGTAAGAAACCAATTATTATTAACGAAAATAGAAAATGACAAATAAGTTATCTCAGAAGCCATGCTTCTGCAGCATGCTCCTTCATTACCCATTTATCAATTTACATGAAGCAGATGGAGCATAAATAGCACAATATACGAAAGGTGTTAAACAG
This sequence comes from Persicaria maculosa, assembly GCA_963922045.1. Lineage (NCBI taxonomy): Eukaryota > Viridiplantae > Streptophyta > Magnoliopsida > Caryophyllales > Polygonaceae > Persicaria > Persicaria maculosa. Next base: position 16,808,511 of record OY998258.1, read on the forward strand.
TGGTCCATTGCCATTTACTTTAAATAAAATAAAATGGAACTTTCATTTAAACTTCAAAGCTAAAAGTGCGCTTAGAGCCTAAGAACCATCTCAAAAAATACCCAGTGCAACATGAGCAAGAACAAAATATTATAACGAGTACTGTATTCTTTAGCATACATGAAGATTTTGGCCAGCAAAACAACCCCTAAGATACAACCCCTTAAATTAGTCAAAAAGCCTTCAACGTGAACTTCAAAATCATCACCAATCAGCAAAAGCACCTTGGACAGTAACGCAGCCCCTGGAGACAGCAACGCAGCCCATCGAGCCAACATTACAGCCCCTCGAAACAACAGTACACGGAGGACAAAATTAACAAGGAAAGAGAGAACTGCATCTTTTCCAGCCATTTCAGTTATTCCTCCAGCATTGTCACTGATGGGCCCATAAGCATCAATGGCCAAACCGGTTGCAATAGTGCTCAGCATCCCAAGGGTTGCCATTGCAATGTCATGCATAGCAGAAAAGAGTGAAGGAAGTCCTAGAAAGTTTAAAATGCCAACATGGAACCACAAAGAGAACTGTCAATCACATACCTCTCATTCTCGTGCAGCTGATTTACACCCATTCGTCATCGCTCCAGGGGTTTATTGGCAACAAGGTTATTTTCGAGGACTTACCCTCTAGGATAGACAAAACTGTGAGCATCCAAATGGAGATGCCAATTCAAGATCCTAGCGCACCCCACTGGCACAACTTCAATCTGACTTTCATCTGCCACCCACTGTTCTATAAATGTGGTATCCTGTAGCACCATCAGTATAAATAAAAGTTAGGATCCTACTCCCTAAATTAATTCACAACACACATTGAACTAAGAAGTTATTCTGAAACAAACCAAGCCTCATTAAACCTAAAAGGGACAGAGAGTTGTACTGGATGACCCAACTATTTGCACCTGAACCGAATCAACAGTGCCAATGATAGCCGAGCAAGGTTCCATCCAAGCATACTATAAGCACCAACAGCAAGACAACTGTTAATTCGATGAGCTGCAACTGATTTTGAACCAAGTAGCTAGTAGCAGTTCAGTTCATAAGTAGCACAAACAGGATTTATAGTTTTGGTCAATGATTTCATAAATCAAACACAATAAAAATGCTAAGTGTTGCTTAGTGAACCTCAATGAAAATTCAGAAACTTAATAATTGGGGAAAAATGGCTACTTTCTGAATGAATTAGAGAGAAAATAAAATAAGATGAAAAAAGGAAATTCCAAAAATAAAAGAAAAAGAAGAGACCCTTAGAAACTGGGTTTGCAATTAATAATGCACGGTCAAAGATCTAATCTTTTAGAATAAGAAACAAACCAAAAACCAAATCCAAATAAAAAAATTGGCCAAAATACGAAACTCAAACACCACATCACATAAACACAAGCACATATGCAGTCAGAAGATTCCAAATGGGCCACAAATCAACAATAAGACTCCAAGAACTAGAGATTAAAAAACAAATTCACCGAGAAAGTCAGAAGATTCCCAGAGCCCCTTAACCAAAAATCACCCAACATCATCTTAATAGAAGCCATTGAAAATGGGCAAAACAGTGAAAGTCAAACTAACCCATTACACCACCACATAAGCTTCAATCTCACACCCCAATTTCAAGCTCCACATACAAACTACTGAACAACTCAATCATCCTATATTTGCCCAATATTCTTGATTCCTGATATTGCATCAGTAAAAAAATTTCTGAAGAAAATTCCTTGAGAGCAATCAAGATGAACATTAGAACACATCCTCAAAACCACATGATTTATGAAGGAAGTCAAATCCAATAATCAGCACTGCCTTCTCTTGTTTTAAGCATTTTTAAGGGATATTAAACAATGTAAGAGTTGATAAGGAAATATACAACCCTCTTCTATGACTCACATAAAGAAGCAAAAGATGAAAAAGTTGCAATACACATTAGTATTGTCACTACACCTGGAGTCTTCTTAATTAGGAGTCAGTTTCCACACCACCTTAAAGGAAATTGTGAATACACACCCAAGATAAACAGCCTATTTAAAAGATTCCAATAAGGTAGTCAGATCTTTTCCCAGATTAAACAAGCAATGAGCATCGATTTCCAACAAGATAAATAAAGGAATTGAACACAAAGCAAGACTCAAGATTTAGATAACTTCAGTAAGTGCATTATAAGGGCAAAATCAAATGCCCAATGCTAACACAAAGCAGGACACAAATCAATCATCAAGTTCATTTTCCTTTCATACATCAGAAGATTTAGTGATTGCTTTTCATCAAACTCAAATGATTCCAATTTAAATTACATATAAAAGCTAGCTAAAGTCTTCAACATGAGGCTCAGTTTCAGATGCCAACAAAGGAGAAGGATTCCAAGCAATAGATATCTTCCGTAAGTGTATTCTAAGGGCAAAATCAAATGCCCAATGCTAAAATTTCCATGAATTAAGAAGCTAAAACTGAATTCAACGGGCGATTATTCAGTTCCAAGAAAGAACAAGGTTGAGTTCCTCGCAAATTTCAATCACAAAAAAGAACAAGAGAAAGAGGAGAGGGTGAGGGATTAACTGACAAATTCCTTGAGAACGAGTCGAGTGCGGCGCATGAACTGCTCATGGAGCTGCTTCCGACGCTTGCTGGGGATGTTATCCCTTGGAATGACGAACCTCTCTCTCAGAGGGACGTTGTATCCGGTCTCGTGCATTTCCTCGTCCACTATCCATCACTCCGACTTGTCTCCATTTTACGGCATAGTGAAGTCAGAGTTTTGACAAGATCGACCACCTCAGGCGTCGGATTTTCGAATTCGGAGAGGGTGGCTTGCTTCCGAACCTCAATCTCGTCGGAGAGGGAGACGATGCGATCAGGGAGGGAGCGCTCACGGTTGTCGATGACAGATGGGATTTCATGGGATTGGGATTGAAGGGATTGGATTTTTGAGTCTAGGGTTTGGGATTGACGGAAGGGGTACAGAAGAGCTAAAGGAGGAGATGGAAGAGGAGTCGGCAAAGGAGAAGGTCCGGTGATGGAGGCGACCGAGTGAGGAGAAGGTGATGGAGGCGTCCGACGGCAAGCGTGACTGCGTGAGCGCGAGATTGGATTCGATCGCCGCCATGGATGAGTCAGGAAGGGAGGATTACAGCTACGGGCCTAATTAATTTTGAAGAGATGTTAGGATAACCAATAAAAAATTTACGTTTCGGCTATATACACCGCAAATCCCCACGTCCTTAAGGACGTGCAAGTGGGGTGTACCCTTTTTTTTTTTTTTCAAACCCGGACGTGCTTGCACGTCCTTAAGGACGTGCAATAGGGCACGTCCTTAAAGACGTGCTGCACGTCCTTAAGGACGTACAAGCCCGTCCTTTAAAGACGAAGAGGACGTGCCTCTTCGTCTCCCATCGTCTTCGTCGTCTTCACAGAGAGAGAGAGAGAGAGCGCCGTCGAGAGAGAGGCAGAGAGCGCCGTCGAGAGAGAGAGAGCCCATCCGAGAGAGAGAGAGAGAGACCGAGAGAGAGAGAGAGAGAGAGAGAGAGTGACCGAGAGAGAGAGAGAGAGAGAGAGACCGAGAGAGATGGAGACAGAAAGAGAGGGAGACCTCGAGGCGGCGGTGGCGGCCTTGGAGGCGGAGGCGGAGGCGGAGGCGACGGCGATGGAGGTGGAGGCTTCTTGCCATACTTTGTGGAACATACTGCAAGACATTTTTTTGACATATACTTCAAATCCACTAGCTAAACATTACAAAACCGTCGGAAAACCTAAACCCTAACCCTAAACCCTAAACCCTAAACGCAAAACCCTAACTAGGGTTTGCACGTCCTTAACAACGTGCAAGTATTGCACGTCCTTAAGGACGGGCTTGCACGTTGTTAAGGACGTGCAAGACTGAAATAGTGGACGTGCACAGTCCCAGACTTGCACGTCCTTAAGAACGTGCAAGCACGTCCTTAAGGACGTGCAAATCCTTAATCCGGATTTGCGGTGTATATAGTGGCACCCAAAATTTAAAGGTGCTAAAGACTTAATCAAAATGTCTAAAGGTGATATTCTGGCAAAATTTCTCAAAAAAAAAAACATGATACTATGGTTTTGTGAAAAATAAATGATAATGGGTTATTCGTCGGCAAGACTATCTGTTCTCGTTTGTTTAAAATTTTGGCAATTACACTGAATAATGTTTCACAAGCTATCGAATAATGTTATGCTATATTTTCCATCTAGTTCAAATCAACATTTTAACCGAATAATGTTTCACATACTACCGAATAATGTTCTATTATCTTTTTTTTATCTAGTTCATATAAAAAATTATCAATTTCATTTAATAATTAGTTGGTTTAAACAATTTTTTTAATTCCACTGAATAATATTTCATATTCTACCGAATAAATTTACCAATTCCACTGAATAATTTGTCACATTCTACCGAATAATGTTTTGTTTTTTGTCTATCAATTTCAGATAAAATAAGGTTCAAATTCCTAAATAATACTTATAATTTATAAGAATAATACATCATATTTAACCTAATAATGTCTTACATATCACCGAATAATATTTTGTTTTATGTTGTTTGTCAAACTGAAGACTCCATTTTCTGGTGAATAACTAATCAGATTTCACCGAATAATTTACTAACTCATTACCATTAGTAACCAAAATTTGACACATACGTCTAAATAATTGACCAAAAAAAATCAAATTATACATCTCGAAAACCCACCCAACCACCTGATTTTGCCGATCCTAACACAAACCCAAACCTAAACCACCGTCACCCCACCCCCCACCCACCCACCCCAAAAAAAAAAAAGAACCAACAAATAGCCATCAAAGGCAGAACGGGTAGGCCAAACATCACTGGTGAAGGCGTCTGGGGAGCAGTCTCTTGTACGACTGCCGGCCGGGATCATAGACATTGATGCCGGCGAGTCGATCTGGTGATGCCGGCGAGTCGATTTGGTCGAGCTTGGCGGAGACAACCGAGTCGGAATCGAAGGGGAGGATGGAGGAGATCGCATCGAGGACGAGCCTGGCGTGGTTCGGCGCGATCGCATCGGGGAGGATGAAGGCGCCCCAACAGCCCAACAAACGAAGTGGAAAAGGCTGAAGAGAAAATCAACACAGAGGAGGATGAATGGTGGCGTGCATCCCTGTTAATTAAAACTCCAATTTGTGGAATTCAAATTTGCAAACAGACATTGAGATTGCAAAGCAACTGCTTTGCAAACAGACATTGAGATTATAATCAAAAATTCAATTTTGTTGAAACCAAATTATCACGTACCACGTGCAAAAAACAAAACCTAGAACTCAAACTGAACCAGGAAAAAAAACAAGATCAGTGGAGGAAGCACTCAAATCTCAACCCATCACAATTTCCATCTCTCCCGTACAACATTCCACGCGCCAGGGGTAGGAGCGTATGAACGGTTTCCACACCTTGTGTGCGGGACCCACTTGAATTTAATTATATATAAAAAAGAAAATCCCCTTTTAATCTCATCCATCCATCACAATCAATCTAAGGGTCCACAATTGTGCACAAAGTACACCCTAAGGGGAGTGCACAATATACCTATTCTCTCTCTCTCTCTCTCTCTCTCTCTCTCTCTCTCTCTCTATATATATATATATATATATATATATATATATATATATACACACACACACACACACACACACACACATATATATATAGAGTATGGATCTTTTGTTCACAACCCTTACGGTGTACCTTGTACACAAATGTGGATCGTTGATCTATATGAAATAAATGGCCAGTATTTTGCCACGTAATTGAGTTAGTTTTTAAAAGAAGATTAAAAAAGGAAGCCCAAATTCTCCTTTGAGGCGCGTGTAATTACACATTGTATAAAACCCTTGCCCAGTTGCCTGCCTCTGACCTAAATCCATCCCCTACCTCTGAAATCCCTCCGCCTCTCGCCTCCATTTCATCCTCCACATCTCGAGCAGGTGGTCAGGCTTCTTCTTCGTTTCGACTTTCAATGGTGGTGGGTGGGTGGGCGTGTCTAATCGGAGCGGAGGTAGGTGAGGGAGAGGATTCCAATATTCGGCGAGGCGATCGGATGCGAATCGGCGTACCAGGAGGAGGCGATCAGATGCGAATCGAAAATCCGCCCCCTCTCCTCCTCATTGCCCCTTATCCCGGTCCTCCGCCCTGGGCAACACCCTCGCCCGATTCTGAATCCTAATACGAGGCTAGATCGACGGCCTCCTCTGCAGTTTGTCTTCTTCTTCCATTGACTGCGAAGTCGGCGACGAAGGGTCTCGCCCCCGCTTCCCGCTTCTTGCCCTTTCTGAGCACCGCCGGAGGATCTCAGCACCCCTACAAAGCTTCTCCACAGCCACCTGCAACATGCCATTCGCTCCAACGCCATACTCCTCTCGAGCCTTCGGTTGATTCAAATCGAGAATAGGTACATTCGCGAACTGATCCTAATTATTCCTCCAAGTTCTAGGCATTTCAAAGTCAAATCGATGTTCAAGCCAAGGTTGTTTTGGAATGGACGCTTGATTGTTGAATTGGCATGGAAACTTGGAAGTAGCATCTTTAGTACAAAGTCGGTAAAAAAGGGTGATGGTGGTCGATGGTTCAATGAGAATCTGATGCGGTGGTGTGTTTCGTTGGCCGGGGGTGGGTGGGTGGTACTGGTTGGTATGTGGTGGGGTAGGGGTATCGACAAATTTGGGTTATAGGGATGAAATTCATTGCTTGATTGAGAAATTATTTTATATGTGTCAAATTTATGGTAGGATTTTTGAGATTAATAATTTCATTCATTCGTCAATTACTCAGATGTATGTGTCGAATTCTGATCAATTATTCAGTGAAATCTGATTCATTATTCATAAAAATACATGGAGTTTTCGATGTGGCAACTCAAATAAAAAAAAACTTCATCACTATTATTCAGTGAAATTTATTTAAATCGTAGGGTATTGTTTAGGGATTTGAGGTTTCTTTTCCTTGAAATTGATGGAAAAAAAAACATTATTTGGTAGCATGTAACAAATTATTCTGTGGAAATTGGTAAATTTTGATATGAATTAGATGGAAAAAAAGATAAAACAACATTATTCGGTAGCATTTGAGAGATTATTCGGTGGAATTGCCAAATTTTTAAAAAGAACGATTTTTTTAATAAATTTTTACACATAAAAGGGTCATGAGTGGCTATTTGAAAGAAAGAAAAATTTATGGGCGGTTTTCTTCAAACTTTTAGTTTAAAAGTGGCAAATTATTCATTGGAATTAGTAAATTTTGATATGAACTAGATGAAAAAAAAAAAGATAAAATAACATTATTCGGTAGCATTTGAGAGATTATTCGGTGGAATTGCTAAATTTTTAAAAAGAATGAATTTTTTTTAATAAATTTTTACACAAAAGGGTCATGGATTGCTATTTGAAGGAAAAATAAATTTATGGGTGGTTTTCTGCAAACTTTTAATTTAAAAGTGACAAATTATTCAGTGAAATTGGTAAATTTTGATATGAACTAGATGGAAAAAATATAAAATAATATTATTCGGTAGCATTTGAGAGATTATTCGGTGGAATTGCCAAATTTTTTAAAAGAACGAATTTTTTAATAAATTTTTACACATAAAAGTGTCACGAGTGGTTATTTGAAAGAAAAACAAATCTATGAGTGATTTATGTAATTTTATTTAATTATCAAATTGGCCTCGTTTGGTTTGGAATAAAAAAGGCTGGATAGTAATCAAAAAAAAAAAGCAAGAGGGAGATCTTTAAAAAAATAGTATATGTGCAAACAAATTTTTTTAAAAAAAATGACGCCATATGGGCTGGATTGTGGTCCCCACTCAAATCCAACATATACAGACGCGCTCAGATTGAAGAAAGTAGGTTGGAATTGGAGGCGGGACCCACTAATTTTAAAGACAAAATAAAAGAAAAACCCACATTAATCATGACCATCCATTTCTTTAGATCAAAGGTCCAGATTTGTGTACAAGGTACACCCCTTAGGGTGTGTACACCAGAACCACACCCTATATATATATATATATATATATATATATATATATATATATATATATATATATCACAGCAACACAAGCATTGTTTGCCAAAAATTCTTTAAATGTAGGAAAACTCTAAACATAGATAACAAAATAAACACTGCTAATTGCACTAGAAATTCATTTCAAGAACGAGTTTAATTCATTCAAAGTCATAAATTATAACGAGAAAGGTTACATTTGATGATTGTTGTGATAAGTGGTGAGTAATTGGAGCTTTGGTGTATGCTTTGTATGGGAGATCTATAGGGTGAGAACAGAGTAATCCAGGAACTCATATATGCTTCTACTGGGACGAGAATGGGTGCAAGATTGGCTTTGTTGGATGAGATGATGGCTTAAAGTTTTGTGGTAGAAGGTTGGACCCCGACTTTGGGAAAAAAAAAATAAAGCCCGACGTAGACAACTCTTTTATTACCTATGATACCCCGAAACTCCATTTCAAAGCGGTTTTACGTTTCTGGATATGAAGAAACTCCGAAATTCCTAGGAAACAACACAGAAAAAAATAACAGTTTTCGCTTGGCCAAAAACGTTTCTGCCTTGTCAAGTGCCGTCTTCACTAATTTATAATTGAAAAAAATAAAAACATAAAACTCTAAATCATGTTCCCCTTCTTCCTGTTTGAAACTCCTGTTTTCCTATAGCCATGCCGCCTCCTTCTCCTCCATTTTTGGTCTTTCCTCATCTCCTCCCTTCCGACGACCTATCTCTACTCGGTGTGCTCTCCTAGTAAACTCTTACTTTCTCAGTGCTCTCCCGCTCGACTCTCACTCTGTCATCCTCAAATGCGAGTAGCGGTCCTAGCGAAAGTCATAGGTTGAACGAAGCCAACAAACCGACTTTGCAGCTAATAGAGTCGAAGAAGAGTAAGAACATTTAAAATGTTTGACATGTTTGTATCGATTTGTAGCCTAATGTTGCATTCTATGTGTATGAGTTGTTTATATATTTATTTCTCTTATTTAGATCTTTAATTGAACATATAATTCATAGTACCGTTTTCTCGGGGTTTTCGTTTCCTACAAAATTTGAATTGTCGTTTCTGCGTTTCCCTTTCGATTTCCGTTTTTGTTTCCGTGTAATAGCTTATCACACATCCCAACCAAGGTCTTTAATAGGGAGTAACCTTCTTTGTTGGTCCAAGCGACAGAGACATAACTACACTAGTCGACAAGCTAATAAGGCGACATCATTGCAAATTTTGACTTGTTTTGTTGCTAGCTTTTGATTTTCGATTTCATTGATGAATTATATATTTTTTTCATAAACAAATAAAAAAACACTATATTAATTAGAGCTATAGCAATCACCTGAAGAACTTGGTGTAATCGGTGAAGAACTCGATCCAGTGGGCGTCGGAGCTGAATCCGATGACACTAGGTAGAAAGGTGTAAGACTGTACCTCAACTGGCAATTCGGGTAGAACAGAATCAGGCCTTGGGGATCATGCCCCAAGTAGTTATTGTGCAAATAAGCCCGCTCAGCCCTCAGACAAGTCTCACACAGTTTCCCTGTACTATCAGGGCTGCACTGCACCAGACAATAAACCGTCTCGTATTTTGAAACATTTGCCTCCCCTGTCGCAAACTCTTTGGGATTGCCGCCATAGGCTGCTTTCTTAACGAGCGTGTCAAGCAAACCGTCGAGCGCCTTCTCGAGTGTGGTTGGATTCGACACGTTTGGGGCGAACCACGTATAATCGGGGGCCACCGAATTGTCCCAAACCCAGACGTTGGACTTGTTGTCATGAAGAAGCGTGCACTCCTGGAACCACACCTTCTCAATCTTTACCCCAAAACATTTGCTTCCGTTGGAGGCTACCTTGGCGGCGGCGGCCTTCACGCAACTGCCGCAAAGCTGCGTGGAGACGTCACCGCGACAGTAGTACTGCCCGTAGGCAGTGTCTGGGTCGTTGGTGGGGCCCACGGAGGAGTTGTAGAAGGGGGTGGTGGAGGCGTGGGCGGTGAGGTTGGATAAGAGGAGGTTGAGGTTGCGATGGTAGGTGCTGTTGCGGGCGTAATGGCCGGAGAAGCCGTCTCCGCAGTCGACGGAGATGAAGACTGGCTCGGTGGTGGGGAGTTGAGAGGTGACATGATGGGGAAGGAAGGTTGCTAAGGTAGTAAGGAGGATGAAGGCTGATTGGAGATCGATGGGAGACATTATTGTTGGGGTTTTTATTAATTTGTTGGGAATTTAGTAAGAGTTCCCGTCGTACATCCCATTCGTTTTGATGTTCATCCAAAAGAGGAATAATCAACCTTCATAAAGACACCTGCGAGGGGAGTTAGTTAGGTCTTTTTTAATTTTCCAAGTAAGGGTACTGTTGCAGCTACAACTGATGGACTTTTCTCAATATGAAAAATCGGATTGAGGTTGGGATTGGGAAGATGAATTTCCGTTCGAAGAAAGGATAATAATAAGTGTGTATTTGGATTCCCAATGTAGTATGTTTATACCTTGATTTTGGTAAATAGAGAACGGTAATCCGGGGTTCGAACCAGGAACCTTTGAGTAATACTCGTAAGTCCTTTCTGACTAAACCATTCCGGATTGGTTTTAGTATTTTTATTTGATACCAATAAACACTTGTAAAGCAGATAATGTTTTCTACACCCCTCCATACTCCACCAAATTATTTTAATATTTATTTAATCTTAAAAAATAAAAAAAATTATATTTATATTTTTAACATCTATTTTTATATATTTAAAAAAAAATAATTTTTAAAAAAAAATCAGGTTTTAATTTATTTTAATAATTATATTTTGTAAAATATTGCCTTTTTAATTTTTAAAAATTTTAAAGCATGATTTTATAAAATACACTTTTATAAATATATAAAAACAAATGTTAGAAAGATAAATATAATTTTTTCATTTAATTTAAGATTAAATAAATATTAAATAAATTAGTGGAGTAGGGTGTGAAATAGAGAAAGTGTTGTAGATGATCTTGTTTGCTTGCAAAGTGTTTGATTATAAAAAAAATAAGAGCATCTCCAACAGTTTCTCTAAAAAATCTCTAAAATAAGGAAATAAATATCAAAATCTCTAAAAAGTTTATTGTCCAACTCCAGCGGCTTCTTTACTTTACAAATTTATGCATTTATTATATGTGTTAAATACTCTCTATTTAAAACAAATACTCCCTTTGATTAGTACTATAAGATATTTGATTTATTGAAGTGCATATTAATAGCTAAAAACTATATAATTTTTTAACAATTTGATACTTATTAGTAATAACTATTAAATTGTACAAAATTAATAAAAATAGTTAATATCTTATATAGCTTTTATCTCCTTAAAATACGTGTCATAAAGTCTAAAGCCTCATATTTTAGATCATAGAGATCGAGTACAATTTTAGTTTTGTTAACTCTTGTGCAAAGTATAAATCAGTTCTAATAAGGATTGACCTGTTTTGCTGGTGCAATAGACAGAGGCATGGTCTTACAATAGTCGACAAGCTAATAAGGCGGCGGCGTCCTTCCTTGCACAATTTGACTTGTTTTGTAACTAGCTTTGATTTTCGATTTCATTAATAAATTATACATTGGTTTTTCATAAACAGGAAAAAAAAATTACATTAATATTAGAGCTATAGCAATCACATGAAGAACTTGGTGTCATTGGTGGATCACTCGACCCTCTGGGTGTCGGAGCCGAATCCGATTACTCTAGGTAGAAAGGTGTAAGACTGTACCTCAACTAGCAATTCGGGTAGAGCAGATTCCGGCCTTGGGGATCATGCCCCAAGTAGTTGGTGTGCAAATAAGCTCGCTCAGTCCTCAGATACCTCTCACACAGCCGCCCTGTAGTATCAGGGTTGCACTGCACCAAACAATACACCGTCTCGTATTTTTAACGAGCATGTCAAGCAAACCGTCAAGCGCCTTCTCTACCGCCGGCGGATCTAACACGTTTGGGAGGAAAGGCCTATAATCGGGGGCTACCGAGTTGTCCCAAATCCCGACATTGGACTTGTTGTCGTAGAGCAGCATGCACTCTTTGAACCACACCTTCCCAGACATCACCCCGAAACAATTCTTGACTACATTGGCAGCGGCGGCCTTCACGCAGCTGCGTGAACAGTGGCGAATAGAGGTGTGGGCTGGTATGGGCCCCATCCCACCCCCAACAAAAAAAAACAAAAAAAAATATCGAAGTGACAAGTTCTTTTGTGTAGCGTGTTCAACATTACCTTGTTTGTGATTCTCAATCCCAATTTGCTTCCCTTAAACCCTAATAAAAAAAATTAATGATTCCTCTAATTTCTTCGGTCTATGTAGCGTGTAATTACACCCTCTGCTGGAAAATCGTCAAATCGGTAATTCTTCCTGCATCACTCCTCTAATTTCTTCGATTTTATGCTTATTTGGGTGTTATTTGTTTTCTTGGCCTGAATTGCAATCGCTTGGTGCTTTTGAATGGAAGGGTGAAAATCTTGGTCTGAATTGCCCGATCGTTTTGAATGGAATGGTGAAATTCTTGGCCTGAATGAATCGCCTAATGTTTTTGTTGTTGCCAACAATGAAATTCTTGGCCTTGACAAAATTCTTGGCATTTGTTAATATGCTTTTAAATGGTTGGCATTTGTTTATATTGTACAGCTTGTACTCTTCTGACTGGATTGTACGACCGTATGAACACTTTTTGCAATGATTTTGCAGTTGAAAAATTTGTAGATCAATTTATACTTTTGGGTTCTTTGAATCTCACCCACCCCTTTAGACAGGCCTGGCTCGCCACTGTGCGTGGAGACGTTGCCGCTAGGGATGGCAACGGGGCGGGTTCGGGGCGGGGACTACCCTCCCCGTCCCCGTCCCCGTTTCTATCCCCGTCCCTATCCCCGTCGGGTCCCCGTCCCCGCTTAATTTTCCACTTATGCATTCCCCGCGGGTTTTCCTGTTAGTTTTCCCATTTAAAACTCATGGTTTCCTCTCATTTAATAGAAAACCATAAGATATTATTAAAATTATGTAAAAAATATGATATAAATATTACATATAATATCTCATAAATGTAAATCATAAGGTAAAAGTTTAAAAATAAGAGAAAAATTATTTAAACTTATATAAGATCTAAATTAAAATAGGGATTTTATACTCTCCATCGGGAGCCCGCGTGGTTCCTCAACGAGGACGGGGCGGGATGGGGACTACTATCCCCGTCCCCGCGCGGGGAATCACTTTGACCCCATCCCCGTCCACAACCCCATTTAATTTCCCCATCCCGTCCCCGCCACGGGAATTCCCCGCGGGGATCGGGGAGTCCCTGCCCCATTGCCATCCCTAGTTTCCGCGGTCGGGCCGTTGGTGGGGGCCACGGAGGAGTTGTAGAAGGATGCGGTGGAGGCCTGGTAATGGTCAAAGTCATTTAAAGGTCAACTTGACCTTCTAGGGGAGTTAGTTTTATTTTTAATTTTCCAATTAATGGTGCTGCTCTGCTGCAGTTGATGGACTTTTCCCTCAAATAATCGTTTATCAAAAAAAATAAAAACAAAAAAGGAAAATCGGATTGAGACGTTGGGAAGATGAATTTCTCTTCGTAACCAAACTGTGTGGGATCCCTTTTTTCCTTTTAAACGGCTTAAATAAGTTAATTAAATTGATCCAAATTAATCATTTTTACAGCTATACTATATTGCTGAAGCTGTGAGAATCCTTCTTCATATAAAAGTTGGCACATGTGACGACGGGAGATCCCAATAGTTTCATATATAAACCGTGACCATTTAAATCCGCCACTTCTCCAAAAAAAAAAAAAACAGTAGCAATTGTCGTGTAGTTAGAAAAAAAAAAATTCTTTCTTTTTTTTTGTTTTAAAAAAAAAAAAGAATTTTATTTTATTTTATTAGGTAATAATTCGAGGATCAGACAAACCTGGTTCCTCAAGAGGCCGACAAAGTCGGCAGACAGCGAACCGTCAAACATACAACGTATAATAAAAATGGTGCAATACAAAAGGCGGTAAACAAACAGTCCCAATTGAACAAACGCCCATAGCCCAAAAAAGCCGAGGACAACGTAGACTAAATTCGAAGCCAAGCGCCACCAAGCAATGACACCGCTGGCCAGCGGTACGTCAAGAGTCCCTGTGGGCGATGAAGATGCAACTCCAAAGAAATTTCCGAAACATGGAGTCGCCTCGATACACACCGCCTCAACTCTAGCCAGACCCGACAACGGACACCAGAGCCTCAACTCAGATTAGGACCGCCAAGAACAACTGGAAAGTAGCCGAAAACGTAGTTAGAAAGAAATTGATTGTGTATATTGGCCTATGGAAAATAATAGAAGAAAATGGAAAATTGTTTTGTTTTGGCTTATAACATTTTTATTATTAGTCTTGTTGCATCACGAATATCTTTATCTATTTTCCGATTTATAAGATAAAGATTTGTCTGCTATTTTAAAATATTTTCTAATTAAAAAAATAATTAGGAAAATTACGCAGTTAGTATATGATTCCTCTTCGCTGTGGGCTGAACGGATTGAATTGGAGAGAACGAAACTCTCTCTAAACTTTGCAACCAAAACCTGTCAAGGGTCCACGTTTCCATTACAGTGTCAGTGTATATGAAAACATAATTCCAATCTTTGAATAGGTAAATGAAGAGTGGTCATTCCGGAGTTCGAACCGTTATTCACAAGTCCTTTCAGGTGAGCCAATCTGGATTGGTTCATATAATTCCAATCCTCATGTGTGAGATATACCGATCCGATGTCTTAATTTATGTTATTTCGGGGAATCGGATCGGGTATGGGTTTTGCTATTTGGGTTGTGTTATTTGAATGTGGGTAATACAGTATTATAAATTATAATGGGTGATTTGGTCATTTGAGTTGGGTTGGATTGAGGTATCGGGTTATATACTCATTTTAAATCTCCGATCCGTTGTTCTTAATTCTGATTATTTCGATCGAGTTTTTGTTATCTAAAATACCAGCGGAAGAATTTCAAATAAACAATATTGTATACCGTAATATGTAGGGCTGTTACTTGAGCCGAGTAGCTCGAGTTCGGCTCGGGCTCGGCTCGGAAAAAGCTCGAATTAAATATGAGCCAAGCTTGAGCAAAATTCTGAGCTCGAGCTCGGCTCGAGTAGCTCGTATAGCTCATTTTATGGGTGAAATTACAGTTCTCCCCCTATGTTTTATTTAACCCTATGTAAATAGGTTTTATTTAACCCCTTGTAAATAGGGCGTATATCTCGTTTCGTAGGTGAAATTACAGTTCTGTCCCTAGGTTTTATTTAACCTCTTCTTCTAAAGAGTCTGTCAGCCGCTTTGCCTTTTGGACTCCATTCACTTTGAATCACAGATCTACATTTTGTGAGTAGTTCGAGCTCGACTCGGCTCGGCTCGAGAAAATGAGGCTCGAGCTCGAGCTCGGCTCGTTTGTAAACGAGCCAAGCTTGAACACCCACTACTCGAGCTCGTTAGCTCGTATATCAGCCCTAGTAATATGGTTCCTTAAAATGAAATTAATTAAGATATTCAAACTTATGTACGTATATGGATTTTTCTCTTTTCACATATCAGCATTAATTAAATAAGACTAGTACACCACCTTTGGTTCGTATAAGTATAACCATTCGGGCTTCGGCTGTATTTAATTTTTTAAATAAAGAACCATGATTATGACAATTCTAAATATATAAATTAACAGGGGATATATAGCACTTCATTCCTTAGAATGATCGAGCTTGTTGTTATTCAAAAGTAAATACTCAACAATGCATCTCATTGATCTCAAATCATCATTCATCTTCCTCGCTACCTTAGCAGCATTCCTCCCCCAACATGTCACCTCTCAAATCCCCACCAAGCCAAACTTCGTCGGCGTAGACTGTGGTGACAACTCCTCCGACAATTACGACCGCAACAACACCTACCACCGCAACCTCAACCTCCTCTTATCCGAGCTCACCGCCAATGCCTCCACCGCCCCCTTCTACAACTCCTCCGTGGGCCCCACCAACGGCCTAGACACTGCCTACGGGCAGTACTACTGCCGCGGCGACATCTCCAAGCAGCTATGCGGCGACTGCGTGAAGGCCGCCGCTGCTAGAAGCAATTGTAGAAGGGCCGGGAAAGTGTGGTTCGAGGAGTGCACGCTGGTCTACGACAACAAGTCCAACGTCGGGATTTGGGATAACTCGGTGGTCCCCGATTACACGCGGTTTACCCCAAATGTGTCAGATCCGACTATGTTTGAGAAGGTGATTAATGGTTTGATTGAGAAACTCATTAAGAAAGCAGCCTATGGCGGCAATCTCAACGAGTTTGCAACAGGGGAGGCAAATATGTCAAAATACGAGACGGTGTATTGTCTGTTGCAGTGCAGTCCTGATACTACAGGGCTACTGTGTGAGAGCTGTCTAAAGGCCGAGTGGGCGTATTTACACAAAAACTACTCTGGCCATTATTACCAAGGGCTGATTCTGTTCTACCCAAATTGCCAATTGAGGTACAGCTTTGCACGTTTCTACAGTGTGTCATCCGATTCGGCTCCGACACCGACAGGGTCGAGTGCTCCGCCGCTGCCACCAAGTTCCTCCGGTCAGATACCATCTCTCGTTGATGGGTCTCCTCCAGGTGATTGCTAATATTCAACCTCATCAACGTTGCTATTGTTTGAACCTTCAACATAATTAAGTAGCCCACCACCACCAAAATTAGGCAATGGGTCACACTTTTCTACATTATATTCCAATAAATATGGTCATTTTCAAAGTCTCATCCACTCTAGATCTCTCGATATCCATTGAACTTTCATTGCAGATTTTTCTTCGTAGTTGCAAATTTCATGAACGCCGTTAATTGATGGCTACTTATGGACAGGGTAGTCCAATCAATTTCGGAGGCTCATGTCAAAATTTATTAATGTATACTCCTCTATTAATTAAACCTTATCATTTATTATTCATACACGTTTTTTAGAATAATACAAACTATATAAAATATTAACATTTTTTATATTTGTTTTTATAAATTCTTACTTAATTGTAATATAAGTATGAAACTATTAAAAAAATATTTAAAAGTTAGTGTTTTTTTATAGGTTTTAACACCTACAAAAACGTATGTGAATAGCAAAACGTTAATTAACGAAGGGAGTATATTTTATATATGAATTTGTAAAATTATTTTAGAATTAGATATCTCTTATATTAAAAGTTTTAGATGATTTTTTGATACTATTTAATTGATTTAGTACATTTTATTCTTTAATGATAAATAATATTCTATCTGTTCAACAAGACATATCTCTTACTATTCACTTACATTTATTAGGATGATAAAAACTATATAAAATAATGATAGTGTTTAGCACTCTAAAAAAATGGATGAATTGTAAACAAAATGTTTTTCCAAACGGAGATAGTATATATAAAGTTGTTAATTTAATAATCTTTTACATAAATTTTTGTTAATATTTAATCACTTTAATACATTTTTCGACCAATCTTTAAAATACAAATACAAAAATATGAAAAATATAATTACATAAAATACCAATATAATGAAAAAGGAGGAACAAGTTCTCAAAAAAAAAAAGAGTTACAAATCTGCTTCTAATGGGTATCGAACACTAGGTAAGCTACAAAAAAGAGGAGGCACGCTTTCGCCTATTAACCCTCTTTGAACCAGTATGGCAATTGCTATTTGTCATTTTTTGCAAACTCTTATTTATATATATACTGTATTAAAAGTATTTTTGGCGATCGCCCTACTTGCCCATTCTAACACCCCTTTCTGTAAACTAGGGAATGTTACAGCGCCAATAATTATGCAGACTTGAATGGTCTCATAATTACCTTAGGCTAATAGGGACATGTAACCATGCTCCCATAAACAAGATGATAATTTAAAAGAATAACAGCGGAAGATAGGAATATTATTTTTTATTTATTACAAAGTAACTCTTATTGCTACAAAAATGTACATATATCTGTGTTCAACATATCCGATAAAAGAAATAAATTAAATCAGAAAACTCTTTTATTGAAAGATGTAATTATACAAAAATATACTATAGCAGAACACTTGAAGTACGATTTTTATCATTAAACATGGTGCAAAGCTTTTACATACATTTTTCGAAATCTTGCAAGATAAAGTGAAATTTCATACATAAAGTATAGAAATTTGAAAGACTTTATTATATAACCAAACGTTTAAAATATTTACTTGTACAATGTCAACTCTTTAAGGCCTCCTTACCTAACCTGCAAAATTTGACTGATGTAAATCGTATGAAGACGAGGCACACCAGTCAACCATTTCACAACACGGTTGGTTAGTTCGTTGAAGAACTAGCAAATGACGGAACGGAATAGATGATAACCACTTAAAAAACAGTGACTGTAATATGGTATGAGTTTAAGGAGATATATAATTTACAAAGTAGAATATTTACAATGCACAACTTTAGGTTACACATTGATTCCACAATATTTCGTCTGACATACATGACTTGGATAATTCATAAGGATAAAATATTTACTTAACACATGCCATTCAAAGAATGATTTCAACAATGATTACTTAAGGCATTAATTAACACTTATTTATTTATCACTCACTTATATCGTTATTGAACCATCTTGTACTTGACGTAACAGTAACAACGTCATACCGGCACATGCCTATTTTACCACTCATCTGGGTAAAATGTATCATTTTGATAATATTCAAAATGAACTTTTCATGAAAAGCTTATAGAGCAAGACGTAACGAGTCTTGACCTGTTATGATCACGTATATACATGCGCGCACACACACGCTTAACACTTGTTACTAGATTAGTAACACACACGTGTCACATTATAAGGATTCATTAGATGAACCCGTATACATTCCCACTATATAAATTTATCTCGTTAGCCGTCAAGCTAGACACTAATTTATACATATGATCAACTTACATAATAAATAAGGATCTGGTCTAAAAAATCATCTAAAGTCCACATCTGGAAAGTATATAACTAGCTTGAATAGAGAAGGAACGAATAGAGATTGCAAGAATACGATATATTAAAACTCACTAGCTTGAACAAAGAAAGAATAAATAGAAATTGCAAGAATAGACTTTGCAATTTATTTTCAACGGATAGATATACTTGATAATTAACAACTGACACATATTAAAAGAAAGGCATTGAGTCTTTTAAGAAGAGCAAATGGGACAAAGTCATTTGCCTTGGTTATAGACCCGAAGTCTACGGATGTAAAATATTATGATCAACCAAGAGATTTAATTCCTTCTGAATACGTAGGATCTCGACTGATGTCACCAAATATACATCCATGTGTATCCAGCCAATTCGTACATAGCAGACAAACCATAATTTAATTAGCTTATGTCCAATAATTTTATCCTTAAACTTTAGTAGAGTCTCATTTTAAAATAATCCTTAATTAACCCGATAAAACTTATATCCTTTACTTTCTGGTAATCACTTATCCAATACTATTTTTAAAATGCCCAGACAATATTAGGATTTGCAAACTTAATTTAGGATTTCATTTCCTAAATTTAATTGGGCATTATAACGACTTAGAAATACCATATAATCCAAAATAATTGGGCATTATCTCGACTTAAAAGAAATACCCGTTTTATCAAAAGTTATATCGTATTAAGAAAAACCCAAATTTCTTAATAATTAATAACGAGCATCATAACGGCTAATAAGGAAATACCTTAAATAATATACGGGTATTATAATGATATAAAATATGTAATATTTTAAAATAAACGAGAGATATCTTATATTATGGGTACCATATCGGACAGGTTGATTACCAATCAGAATCGGTGATCGATGGCAAGGATCCTGAGCCGGCTTCGGTTGAAGCTTGCACCGTATATATAAGCAGGGAGTATATATGAAATGGATGGCAATTGGCAAATGTGTAATGCACCGAGAGCAAGCCAACCTACTTATATAGGATGCCATCCAATTGAAGATTGAAACGTAGGAGGCCAGGTGTTACTTACAAAACCATAGATATCCATGTGTTGACGGTGCACAATTCCATTTTGGCTCATCTAATAAGTTAATTACGAGAAACAACCCAAAGTTTCTAAATTTACATATTTTGTCCTCCTTAAATATATATTCCAATAATCTTTCTCTCTACCACTCTGGAATATTTTACCAACTTATTCTTAAGCATGTCTTAAATATCCAATAAATTTTATAGCCTCTTTACTTAATCCTCGCTGGATCTCACTAAGTTCGAAACTTGATAAGACTTCGTAAAATTTTACCTTAAAATTTCATCTCCGACGTCATAATTCCTTACAAAGTGACGTTATAAAAGGAAAATACAGTCGGGGGTATTTCACCCATGCCCAGGGCCGGCTCTGCTTATGGAGCATAGATTGACACTTCTACGAAAGCAACATATCTATATCTGATTGACACTAGGCTAAACATAACAGGACACTTGTCTGGCACTCTAACACCAAAGTCCCTTCTACTATTAGGCGCGCTAAACGCACACTACAAGTCCCTTATACTCTTAGACAGGGTCACGAATCGATCGACGTTCCCTAAGAATAGCACATGGTCCCAATATACTTGGCATAAAGACAGTACCTGGTCTGTTATTAGCAGTGTTCTAAAAATCGCGCCTAGGCGCTAGGCGGCAGGGCACCTAGGAATTTTTAAGTTTAGGCGGGCCTCTATGCGGTAATCCGCCTAGGCACCACCTAGTCCCGCCTAGACACCGCCTAGACCCCGCCTAGGCCCGCTTAGTCCCGCCTAACCCGATGATTATTCAATTTTAGCTTTTAGGCATGTGATCAATCAACTTAGGGTTTTGTTATCCCCATGTTGGGATATATTTGTTTTTGAGTCGAACCTATAATTTTGGATTTTAGAAGGTTTAGAGTCGTTAATCGGACGTCTACTTTTGGATTTATTTACTTTAATGTTAGTTAAACACGACTAATTTTGGGTTTATGAGTGATATTATGGATTATTATTACATTATATGAATTATTTATATGTGTTATGCGTTAAAATACAAGAAAGTTATTAAGTTTGTTCCATGTCCGCCTAGGAGCCGCCTGGGCACCAGCCTAGCCGCCTAGGCGCTAGAAGGCCACCTACCACCTAGCGGCCACCTAGCGCCTTTTAGAACATTGGTTATTAGCGCCATCTCACCCGGTTTTCAGCCCAGCTAGCACCTCCACTCGAAGTGATATTTAACATAGATGTCAACTTCATACACATTCAGTTATTAGCAAATGATCCTACAAGAACATGATTTCTACTATGGACTAGGGTTCAGAAACGTCGAAGCCATAACCCTAGCAATGCATAAGTCAAGGTAGCTAATCTCAATTAAGCAAGGACTAAGCACAAAGAAGATTGAAATAAACATAGAAAGAGATAGAATTCCAAACTCACGACTCAACCAACCATGTCTTGAATCAAGGGCAAAACTAAAGAGTCTAGCAATCCATGGCTTGCTGGAACTCTAAACTTCATATCTGTAAATGCTTCGAATGTAAACTAAATGTATAAATTGCGAATTTCTGCCTCTAATTGATTATAAAACTCGGCCTAAAATTGGTCTTTAAGAGGCCAAATGTTAGTCCTAATAAACCCTAGTTGACCTAAAAATGATAGAATATATAAAATCTAGATGGATAGAATATAATCTAAATGGATGGAATAAAATCTAAATGGATAGATTATTGAAGACTTGCTCCCGAAGAAAAGCGGCGACATGGAAACCCTAGGCGACATGGAATGCCTATGCAAAATCGGCCCTAAAGGATAAGAACAAATCCCAAAGATAGCATTTCGGAAGATTCTTTTCAGATTCACTTTGACAGTCATTGGCGGGTGCCAATTTTCCTGAGAGCATGAAGTTGTAGAGCTCGGTGAGAGCTTTGAAACGCATACTCACAATAGTCAATCAAACATACATGCCTCCGAAAATGACGTTTAAGTTCAGCTCGTCGCGCTGACAGCTTTTGCGGCTCGCTGTCGTTTCAGCTCTTATACCTTGATTTTGTGCTCCATTGCTTCTTAGCATGATCAATTCTCTTCGGGACTTTGTCCTCAAGCTTTCCAAAGTCTCGCCTTACCATCCACATCTTTGTTTATCATGTTCCTCGCCTCAAATCTACGAATATGCACAAAACCATTAAAATAGTGTAGATTCCGAACTCAACCACCAAAATGACAAAGTATGTGATCAAATCAATACTAAAGCATGCAATATTTACACCTAATTAATGCCACTACCACTTCCTATTAAACCTATCTAAAATACTCATTATCAAAATCCCCCACACTTAACCTTTGCTTATCCTCAAGTAAATCAACCAAAACATCAACCAATCACCCCACAAAACATATTCTTCAAGTCTTCGCCCCGTCAAAAACAATATCATAAGCACAAGTAGGACAAATGATAATGTGAATCAATGTCACAACATGTATATGGGCAATTCTAAGCAATAGGCAATATCCATCAAACCATACTGGGATAAATGTGTTTCTCTCATCGTTCATGTGTTTAAGTTTATGCAATTATCCCTCAAGGCCTCAACTCAATCCAATATGCAACTAAGCTACATAGGAATGGAAAACCATATCGTCAAATCTCCACCATAGATGTCATCACTTGTAATTAAGAAACACCATGAGATCTTTTATATGGGTTGTAATGGGGTCGTGGTAGGAATATACGCTAGGTATGGAAAATATTTAATTCATGTGGTGCTAAAAATCCGGGAAAAATGGATAGTACACAACCAGAAAAACACCAACACTCAAACATACACTTTGCCAACCATTCCAATAACATGTACTCATTCAGAGAACAATATACTCTTACTTCTCAAATAGTCATACAAACTCATTCATTTTTTCTCTTTTGATGATGATTTCTTTTTTTTTTTTCTTTTCTTTTTATATTTTTTTTCTTTACTTTTACCCCTAAGCGACTTTCATCCTCCTTAGGTCCTAAGTAATCACAAACAGTTAAGAAAAAGGGAAATATACAGAATAATCACAATAAAGCCAAAACAGCTCACTAGGACATGTTCTATTGGATTTCAATCAACCTACAACTAAGGATCATAAATGATCAATTAAATTCACAAATCAAATTCCCGCATAAAATAAAAAATATAGGACAACGCTAAACCATCCAAATACATCATGGAATTTATATGGTTATATCAACAAAAAAAATAACCTAGGCAAGCTGGGTAATTTAGATAACACATATGCATGCTATTTTTTCTTTTTGACATTTTTCAAAAAAAAAATATTTTTCTGATTTAATAGAAACTGTAAATTAAACATGACTTAACTAGATCAAAAAATCAAGCATGAATGCAAACATGAATGTAGATATATACACTAAACCCACTTACATCTTTCATTGTCCTCAATAAAACTCAATCAACGACAACGAAAATAACATAAAGCACATGTAAGGGAAAAGGGGGTACATACTCTATCATCGTGATGGTGGTGGCGGGGAAGAAACGACCGGGGGCGACAAGGTATACCAGACACCAACAAAGACGAACAGTGGCAACGACGAAAGGACGGCGACAAATGCGGGAATCCACTAGGCTGATGGCTTGTCGTGCGGATTCGCTCGCTGGGAGCGTCGAGGCACGATGACTGACGACGATGAAGTTGACAAAGAATAACGAGCCACGAGGAATGACGATGTCGTGAAACATCAGTTGACAGGGGTTGCGACCTCGGTGGCCGGACCTAGGGCACGGCCAAGTGACTGGTTGTCGTTCCGCAATATCATTGATGGGGGCTCGCCGAGGTTCGACAAGTCGGAATCGTCGAGGAGGGGAGACTAAGGCACTAGGACGTGTCGCGGGCGTGGCACCCGCTGCCAGCGGCTCCTGTGCTTGGCCTCTGCTTGGTTGCTCGACACCTTCTTGCATTGTCTCTTCTTCTCCATCGAACTTTGAAGTGCCTTTCCAACAAGGTTAATCCGAACAAACCTCCAAAAACATCTATCTACTACCTAGGAAATTCTAATTTATTGAAATTAACTAAGCTGGAATTGAAATAGCAAATTCAAAAACTTATCTCGGGTTACATCTTGAGAAGCGTCATTGTTTATCGTTTTACACTCGACAGTTTATTCGTCTGTGTGCTCAAGATTCACTCGGACATCGCCAATGCCCTTGTTAGCAAGTCAAACTCTTATGCACATCATCTAAGGAGGCAGGTACCACATATGAAGAAGTCGAAGTTGAAGGATGTATTGTTGAAGAATTTCCTCGATTCTCCATATGCTCGAGCTTGACTTTTCGCCGAGGGTAGGTAGAACAAAAAACACAGTTACGCTGATGGTTTGTTGAAGTAATGGCTCCAAGGATCTGCATAGTCACCAAAGTTCACAAGTGTTAGAAATCTCATTACCTTACTCGGGGGCCACAAAAATAGGCTTCAAACTTGGTTCGTCGATTGGCGTAATGGGGGTAGTTTTGTCGAATGAAAAAGGAGCCAAAATACGTGGATCCTCATGCATACATTCATAAGATTCCATGTCAATAGGTGTCGGGCTTCCTTCTCCATCTTGAATTGAACCATTGTTGCTTGTGTCTTGGCTTTTTTTCGACTCGAGAATCGATGCTTAGTTCCGCTTCCAACCTTGACAAGTGTTGAGCGACTTGGCGCACCTGCTACTTTTGTTGATTTAACTTTTTTCAAGTAACTCTTCCACCAAGACATTGTGATCATACTCCATGAGTTTATCGAGGTCCTCCTTTTGTTTGGAGGTCGAAGCATGTGAGTCTTCCTCCATCGCTTGGCGTCCCATGTTGTAAAAAATATCTGATAAAGCCGACCATTCGTGGTTGTATATTAAGCTAAAGAGATGAGCCTACCAAATTTCTTCTAATTATAGGTTTACAAAAATTGGAAATAATATCCTTTTATAATAAGCAAATCGTGTCTTACAGAGAGATAAAATCCTAGCCAGGGTTCGATTAGTCAAAACGCATTATGTGACGGCCTAAACCACGGCCGCGACAATATTGTTGTA
This sequence comes from Persicaria maculosa, assembly GCA_963922045.1. Taxonomy (NCBI): domain Eukaryota; kingdom Viridiplantae; phylum Streptophyta; class Magnoliopsida; order Caryophyllales; family Polygonaceae; genus Persicaria; species Persicaria maculosa. The sequence continues at coordinate 16,833,665 of OY998258.1, forward strand.
GTCACAGCCTTCACACTGGAAGTCTCTCTTGCCGCGGTTGCAACACTGGTCCTGAAGAAAATATTAATCGAATTTTTTTCTTGACGTCAACATGAAAATTTTAGCTCTCGAAGTAGCTTTTCAACGCATACTCTCATAAAAGTCAATCGGATAACCGACTCCAGAAAATGTATTACAAGTTTAGCTTGTCAGTGACAACTTTTACTGACTTATTATTTGTTTAGGCTCTCTTCTTCTTCTTCTCAAAACCTCTTAAGATCTTCATTAAGCTCCCTATATCAACTTGACTTTCTCGATGAATGCATTATTAACCCATGTCACCTCTTCAAATACACATTTACCTGAAATAATCAATAAAAATGTGTAGATTCCAACTTCATCACTAAATGAGTAAATATGCAAATTCTACCTAAATTCTGCATGTTTTGCGTCTTAACTAAGCTGACCTAATATGCCCACTTAAATGGATCCTATCATGATATGTCAATCCTTCTGTCAACATGTCATATGAACTTAGATCATGTGTTAATTTCAAATGGGTAGAAATTATGGGGGAAGTCCCCATTTTTAATTCTTAGGCTCTTAAAGACCATCCACATCGATAGGTTTTAAAGCGTTTTGAATGAACAAATTCAAAAAAATATATAAGAGCAAGCCAATTTTGGGCACTCGCAACATTGTTATAACTTAGTAAGATGATTTTTCTGGTGATAGGTTTTCTTGCTGTAGGGAAAGATGCAAATCATGTAACAAGAATAGTCATCCCTGTAGTTGTTGGATCAATATTACTTGCTTGTGGTGTATCCTTTGGCATTTGGGTTTGCTTTTCAAGAAGTAAGAATAAGAACCCGACCACTTTTCAAATCGAACATCAAACACCTAGAGGTAACAATAACTTGAATTTCAATTTGATAGTTATCAATATATGGATAATGTAAGAATTTCATTGATCCTAATTATTGTAGATGTAAAAGATTATGAGATCGGAAGTGTAGAATGTTTTAGCTTTGCAGTAATTGAGGCAGCTACAATGAAGTTTTCCCATGATAATAAACTAGGCGAAGGTGGATTTGGTAGCGTCTATAAGGTGATCGGTCACCTTAACTCATCCTTTTTTCGCTTATGTTCATGGTATGCAAAATGAATAGAAATTAGCACACATGATTGAATACTGATGAGAGATATGAAGAGACCAAACAGTCTCACATTGATAATATGAAAGAACAAGCCTTAGTATAAAAGTTAATGGGTTACTCCTCCTATAGCCAATTGGTTTTAGAATGGAACCCCACTCGACTTATCTGTTAGGCTATTAGTGCATGGGCACATGTGCACACACGACCCCCGATCATGAGTAGTAACAGACTTCAGTATGGTATCAGAGCTCCGTTAGGACTCGTGATTTAGGAAATGGTGGTCAGATCGATGCTTCTCCTCCCCTTAGGCGAGTCACAAAAATATGTTATTATAACTTTGTTTTGATATATTATGTGTCTCAATATGACAAACCTGCCCCTTTGCTATCTTTGTGTGTGTGTGTGTGTGTGTGTGTGTGTGTGTGTGTGTGTGTGTGTGTGTGTGTGTGTGTGTGTGTGTGTGTGTGTGTGTGTGTGTGTGTGTGTGTGTGTGTGTGTGTGTGTGTGTGTGTGTGTGTGTGTGAGCCACTATCTAATTGTATATGTACTTCTTACTAATAGCATGTATATATTTATCTATCCTTAACTTACCATATATAGGTTATGTAATTCATATACATGCTATTACTTACATGTGTTTCCGTGGGTAGGGAATGCATCCAAATGGACAACCAATAGCTATAAAGAGACTCTCGAAGTACTCATCAAACCAAGGGGTAAGAGAGTTTAAGACCGAAGTTGCTGTGGTGGCAAAGCTTCAACATAGAAATTTAGTTCGCCTCCTCGGATTCTGTGATGAACACGACGAACATATTCTTGTTTATGAGTACCTGCCTAATCTAAGCCTTGACAAATTTCTCAATGGTATGAACAAATTGTTTGAAAATCATTGCTGCCTTGTTAATTTCTTAATGCTTTTTTTTAATTTGTTCGACGAAAATTTATAAATGCAGATGCTACAACGTCTATCCAGTTGGGATGGGAAGCACGAAGCAAAATCATAGAAGGAGTAGCATTGGGGCTTCGGTACCTCCATATTGAATCTTTACTTACCATCATTCACCGAGACCTTAAACCAAGCAACATCTTGCTTGATGAGAAAATGAACCCTAAGATAGCGGATTTTGGAATGGCAAAACTAGTCGGTATGAATGAAACTACCACCCGAGGAGATACTTCACGAATTGTTGGCACATAGTATGCTTCATACCCGAAAAATGAAATCTCTCTTTACATCATGACAATCACTAATTATACATTTTTCATTTTGATCTTGTGATTAATTATATTGAGTTACTTGTTTCTTCTAGCGGATATATGGCACCAGAATACGCAATGAAGGGAAGGTTTTCTACCAAATCTGATATCTATAGCTTTGGAGTTATAATGTTGGAGATCCTAAGCGGTAAAAGTAGTAACCATTTCTATGACTCGGAAAGTGGCTATGGACTTCTTGATTATGTATGTATATGTTCCACTTGGAGTTAATTTGATTGATGAATATGTAATATATATTTGTACTAACAACGGACTGCTCCTAATGGTTCTTGAAGGCGTGGAGGATTTGGAATGAAAAGGCAATAGAAGAGCTAGTGGATCCAACTCTACAAGATAATTATTCAAAAACGAATGCCCAACGGTGTGTTCAAATAGGCTTGCTATGTGTCCAAGATGATCCAGTAAGGAGACCGACGATTCGAGAAGTAGTGAGTATGCTTGAAAACCCAGTTTTTGAACTCCCATCACCATCCCCTCCATCAAGTTTCCTTAACTCTTTTGAAAATACTATTGCCACATCTTGTGAAAGTGGAGAAAGACAATCTTCTCAAGTTGGGTTTCATAGCTTCTCTAGTACTACTTAACAAGTCAATGATCTTTGATTATTGATGTAGATTACATGGACTTGATCTTTGATTATTGATGTATAAATGCAGTACGTCTAACTTCGGTGAACGTCAAATAAGTGATGGTTGCATTATAATTTGTGTGGATATATATGCATACAAGTTAAGAATGAGCAAGTTTAATTAGTGAGGTTTGAACCATGACCTCAATTTTTATTTTAATTTTTTGTTCAAAACTATCACGTTTTCCGTCGGAAGGAGGAGAGGTCGCCCCCGGGCCTTTGGTGGGGCCACGAAGGAGTTTTTTTTTTTATAAGGTAATAATTCGAGGGCCAGACAAGTCTGACACCTCGAGAGGCCGACAAAGTCGGCAAACAGAGAACTGTCAAAACATAAAAAGACAATAAAGAAAGGTGCAAACTAGGCAAAGAAATCAAACAATTCCGGTCCACCAAGCAAAACTAATCCTAAGCGTTGGGAACAACATAGACTACGAACCGAAGCCAAGCACCACTCCTGGCCAGCGGTACATCAAGAGTCCCTGTGGGCAATAAAGACGAACCTCCAAGGAAATTTTCGGATCACGGAGACGCCTCGATACACACCGCCTTGACCCCAGCCAGACCCAATTCCGAGACGCCAGAGCCCCAACGAAGAAAAGGACCACCGAGACCAACCAGAAGATCAGCCGAGATTCGAGAACCACCCAAGAACAACGCATCTAAAAACCCTTTTGGGAATCAAAAGGGCCACAGAAGAGTTGTAGAAGGGGGTGGTGGAGGTGTGGGATGTGAGGTTGGATAAGAGGAGGTTGAGGTTGCGGTGGTACGTCAACCGCAGACAACGTGCTCCCTCATGCCCCCACCCCTCCCCTCGGGCTCCACCATGTCCCCTCTTGGTTCCGCCTCTGGTAGTAATGGTTGCAGGAATTAAGCAACACTCTAGACGCTAGTTACCAGTCTACAGAACCCACAACCCAATGAGATTGCAAAGAGCAAGAAGCCTACTTTGTTGATGTGATAGACTTATGTCACACAATACCAAGTCCAGCTACTACCGATTAAACGAATGGAATTTCATGTTGCTTTTGCAACCTCACGTACACGGTACATCTTCATTAATTTCAAGCTATCTATAAATCGAAAACAGCTACCAAAAGTCGCGCCATAAACAAAATCACAAAAATGGATTCACTTGCAAGCACTCTCAAAACACTAACCCTCCTGATAACTGCATTGATAACTTTGGCACCAAAACAAGTCACCTCCCAAATACCAACATAGCCAACCTTCTTTATCGACAACTGCAATTCCACCGAAGAAGGAAGCTACAACTCTTCGATCAGCTGGCGACGACGATTCCAACACCGCCTATGGCCAGTTTTACTGTCGTGGCGATATCTCCGCAAAGCTCTGCCACGATTGTGTTGAAGCCGCAACCCAGATTTTAACCTTTGCTCTTTCTAGTTAAATTCTAATCAATTTAATTTTGCTTTTGATGATATATGTAAAGGTGTAGCCATCCCCTATTAGTAATAAAAACACATACGATCATCTCCAACACATACGATCATCTCCAACAGCTCCTCTAAATTCTGAAAATTCTCTAATTTAGTTAAGATTTTTGTTGTTTTACTCCAACATGTCCTCTGAAGTTTTCTTCAAATAGAGAACCTGATGAAAGAAATAACCAAATCTACTAAATTTATACCATTCTCTGTAATTTTATAAACGCCACTAGTTCAATACCAGTACCGTGTGCGGTTTTTTTACAATTTAAATAAATTTAATATAAATACTCGTTCAGAGAGCTAATTAATTTATTTCAACAATTTTGAATTGTTACACAATTAAAACAAAATTATCATTGATTCCCATTAATATATTGAAAGTATTATCAAAATTTTATATAATTATTATCAAAATCTTACTATCTTTCCGAAATATATCTATGTCTAAAAACTTATGAAAACTATTATCTTAAAATTGATTAAGGTGGAGATAAATTTTTTGATTGGTTATTACTATTAAGATAAGAAGAAGATGTCATATGTTTCATTCGACTTATTATTTATTATATCTATTATATATATCTTCTAAAATTAGTTACATATGTTACAAAGGTAAAATCCTATCTTATATAATAGGTAAAATTGTATCTTATATAGTATTTAAAATTCGTTAATACCTTCTAAACATATATCCATATCTAATCAAATTGGGTCAAATTTTATCTTATGAATATATAGATATATTGATCAAATATATTTAGAATAAAATTTTATCTTATGCATATATTCATTATTAAATCTTATCTTAAATAATACTGTAGTATTTAAATTTGGCTAATATCTTATAAAAATATATCTATATCTAATCAAATTGGGTCAAAATTTACCTTATGCACATATAGATATGTTGATTAAATAGAATTAGAATAAAAATTTATCTTATGCATATATAGATATATTGATTGATTGAATAGATATATCTAATTTTATCTTGTACATATATTAATTATTTCTTTCAAAAAATGTGATTAGTTCATATGACTACTTTTAAGGAGAAGCCGACATGTGTCTCAGCCAACTTCTCCTTTATTATATATAATTGATTTGGAGAATTATATGGAGTATTGAAATCTACAATTTAGAGAATCTATTGGAGTTAGAGAATTTTTTTGTTGGTCACATTGAATATATTTTACTTCTAAAGAAATTATGAAAGAATTGTTGAAGATGATCTAAGCTCACCGGCCCGGTCTCTTAGTCCAAAGCCTTTATATTTGATCGGGACAGTTTGAAAACTATACAAATTAGCTGGCCAAATTAGGAAAATATACACATTTTGGTAAAATTTAGAAAACTATACATCCCTTGTGCCCCATCCTCTCCTGCGTGCCCCCTGTGCTCCCCCCCCCCCCCCTCCATGCGTGCCCCTCTTCCCCCATGTGCCCCCTGATGTCCATGTTTTATGCCATGTTTTATATATACTTTTATATCGATTTCTGCATGCATTTCATGCATTTGGGTTAGATTAATACAGAATCTATGTAGTTTACGCTTATTTGCCAAATTATGGAGTCTACACTAGTTTTTGTTTGATTTCGCAAAAATCGGACGCACTTTGGAGCTTAAAGGAAAACTCATGAAGAAGCTAAGGATGGTGCAGCTGGAGAAAAGGCCATTTTTCGGCATTCATCATTCTGAGTCAAGTTCTGATGCCTTCATGAGAGTTGTAGCCCTCGAAAAGATCTTTCCAACGCATGCTCATATGCGTCAATCCGACGAACGAGGACTCGGGAAAGTGCGTTTAAAGAACAGAACGAGAAGCTGAGCACAGAACGAGAAACTGAGCACAGGTCAATATTGACTCATTCTAGTCAATATCGACTCAATCTGGTCGAAAATCACAAGTCAAATCGATATGGACCAGAAGCAAGAAGTGAAGAAAAAGGCAAGTCGATATTGACCTCAGTAAGTCAATATCGACATAAAAATTGACTCAATATTGACCCCCAGAAGCCGAAAACCGAGCCAAGACGGAGAGAAGCTGAAGATTCAACTCAATATTGACCGGTTCTAGGTCAATATCGACTACAAGTCACTCGATTTTCATCCCAGGAGCCGGAATTGAGTATAGCAGAAGAGAAAAGCCGAGAAAAGTTAGTCAATATCGACATGCCTTGGTCGATATCGACTTACACCCAGCGACGTCACCAATCCGATTCCGAGCTTTACTTAAAGTTTTATCCCGAATCCATTTGAGATATTTCCGGGAGGAGATTCCTTGCGCATGAAGACTTGAGAGATTTTATCTTTTTATCTTTTTATTTATCCTAAGGGTTAAAAACATTTAATTACCCTAGGATTTATCTAGTTTTATCTTATTTAGATATATTTATTTCCAAGTAGAATTATATCTTCTATGGTAGATAGAGATTTCGTTCCTTGATTTGCAAGGATTGGAAGCCTATAAATAAAGCCCATGGGGCTGGGTTTTATTCATTCAATTCGGAAGCTAGAGAAGTAGTTCCACAGAGAAGTTTTAGGAGTTCAAAGGTTTTAGGGTTTTGGCATTCAACGAAAGTTGGAGTGCCGGGATTGTAAAGACTTTGAATATAGTTAATGCAAGTTTCTTTTCATTCAACAATGTCTGTGATTGCGATGAGGCGCGAGTAGTCCCCCCACTCCTAGGGTCGGGGTGAGCCCGACGATAGCCATGCGTATTTGAGGTAAAGATCCAACTTTTATCATGTTTTGAGCATCTACTACTTGTTATGTGTTTATTACCCATTCAATGGAGATCCATGCTAACAACTTGGATTGTAAACATAAAATCGGTATATACAATTAGGGTTTCTTGAAAGAGTTGTCTAATTGTTGGAAAAGGCGAAAGCTTGATCCTTCGATGCAATTTGCATGATTATCGTTATTTATCTTGCCTTATACATGCTTGGTTATTGTCGTTGCAAACCCCGATCTTGGAAGTTTTCTTTTACATAAAGTTTATTCCGAAATCTACCAAAGCTTTGTTCTTTATTTTATTTTATTTTATTTTTTTTCTACTGTTGCCCTACTCGATATTGACCTTCTATAGGTCGATATCGACTTCTGACCTTCGATCCAGAAAGATCGCTGCTCGTTTGTGTCTCTGAACAGGTCGATTTTGAGGATGAACCAGTCGATATTGACTGACCTAAGTCAATATTGAGTGACCCTGACCAGATATTGACTGACTTACTGAAAGCTGCCCAAAATTGACTGAACTAAGTCAATATCGACTATCTCTAGTCAATATTGAGTTGTTCCTTGGAGTCAAAACCGAGTGAGATTTCTCCGCTGCCTAGGATCCGCTGACACGCTTCCTCGAGGATCGATCCTGACTTCCCGCTGCTACATCAGGAGGAGGTCTTGTAATTATTTGCAAGATACGGAATCTGGTTTGCTCTACTTTATTCATATTTTATTTGCAATCTCGATTTCCTCCTACAACACCCCCCCTCCGCGTCAGTTTTATTTTTTTTCCCGCGCGTCAGTGTTGACGCCGACGTCGAAAATGCTGTCGTCAGCATTGCTGACGCCAACGTCCTTTTTTTTATGCGTGTCACTGCTGACGCCGACGTCGGAAATGCTGACGTTAGCATTGCTGACACCGTTTATAGGGATGTTGACGCCAACGTTGGAAATTCTCGTGTGCCCCATCTCCGCATTAGCGATTTTTTTTCGCGTGTCAGTGCTAACGTCGACGTACGTCGGAAATATTGACGTTAGCATTGCTGACGTCGACGTCAGGAATACTGACATCAGCATTGCTGACGCCGTCTACGAGGATGCTGACGCCGATGGTGATGACGTCGTGAATGTTGACATCGTCTACAAGGATGCTGACGTCGATGGTGATAACATCGAAGATCAATATATTTGACGTATTAAGTCATTACCAATTATTTGGATTTCACAAATCAAATAACATTAGAAATTTTATATAAAATATAAAAGGGGGAGAGCAAAGAAACAAAGGAATGTTCTGCCAAAAAAAAGAAACAAATATTTTATTTTATTTTTGGTAGTGAGAAACAAAGAATAACGGTGAGCAATTAAAACAAAGAATTTTCAAGCGCCGACGATGCTGACTTCCTTCCTCCTCCATCTCTTATATTGCAAAAATGATGTCAGCAAATATATACCTACATAAAAATATGCATAAAAAAGATGTCAGCACTAAAAAATACGCATAAAAACGATGTCATCACTAAAAATCAAACCAATTTTGAAGGACCCAAACATACATATATACTAATATAATATCCAACTAAAAACAATGTTAGCACATATAAAAATACGCATAAAAACATATACCTTTATATACATCACTTTTACTAATACTCCATATATGACAATAAATAAAAGTGTTAATATATGACACTATATAAAAGTGCTAATAATTAAAAGTGCTAATATATGACACTAAATAAAATTGCTCATACTATGTAAGTTACAATGTCATCCCTTTAAATGAAGAGGTTAATGAATCCTACTTAATCAATACTATGTCTTTCTCACAAAATATGTGATGTCAGACATTGCAAGAGTGCAGAAACTAGAAAAATCATTGATTCATATCGCTGAGGTAGCTTACAAGAGCATTGATGCAAAAACCAGTCAAGAGGTAACAGAAAGGCTTCTTCAAATTTATAAGAATTGAGAGTGACACCTCCAATCTCGATCCAGGAGGATGCAGAGGATTCGAATCTCAATCCAAAGTCATCTTCCTTCTCCATTGATTCACATATAGTATGGAGAGCAACACATCCGCGCCTCCCGCGTCAATTCACTGCCTCACCTCCCGCATCGATTCACATGCCAATGATTCAGAACACCATGTCAGCAATCCCGCTCCCGCGATCAACTGCGAGATTCAATTGAACGAAACAACAGATCAGTTAACAACTCTGAAAACAATCGCACAGCTCCAATTTCAAATCAAAAACAAAAAACGATGATACGAGAGATTAAAAGCTATTAGTACATATAAGGAGCCGATCCAAATCCCTAGATTGATCTGGACGAAGCGATGGAGGTTTTCGACGCTCATAGGCTCTTCATCTCGCGCAGTATCTGTCGCCGATGACGAGCACTTAGCTCGCCTCCTTAGTGATCTCTTACCGGCAGAGATCACGGGGTCCTGAAGGGGGCTCACCAAACAGAGATCTCGGATGTTTCTCCGCCGATTATGAGCTCCCATTCCCAGTCCAACCTCCGTCGAAGCTTGGCCTCCAGATCCGACGTTGAGATGTGAAACAAAGGAGTACACCCCTCCGTCGAACTCACGGCTCAATGAAGAAGGAGGAAGGAAATATCATATTCGGCGATGAGAGAGAGGGCGAGGGCGAGGGCGAGGACGAGAGAGAGAGAGAGAGAGAGAGAGAGAGAGAGAGAGAGAAGGAATTGTAATGACCCAGAGTTATGATTCCCGGGTTACGTCTAAAGAGATGAAACCCCTTGTTCGGATCTTACAATTCAGGTACGGGTCGAGGTTTCAAACCTTATTTTAAGATCAGTAATAAAGAGGGATTTCGAACCCTAAAAGCATCATATATAGGGCCGTTGGGTACCCTTAACCTGTCCTAAGGCTAAGTCGTGAAATTCATTTCAAAATGAAGTAAGGCGGGAACGAAAATTAAGATACAAGTGCCACAACAGAGCCGAGTCAAAACCAAATCATAAGTAGGTGATTACCATTTGTTCCAAGTTAGAGAATTAGCCAGGTTCTTCGTTCGCCAAGGGATTTCCCGTCATAGAAGTAAGGAGCAAACAAGTAGGGGTGTGCAGAAAAACCCGAAACCGAAAACACGACACGAAAACATGACACGAAAAAAGCCGAAACCGAAAAAACACGACACGAACCGAGAAAACACGGTTGTAAACGGTTCGTGTTCGGGTCGGGCAAATCGCCTTGTCGGTACCCGACACGAACCATTTATTTTTTATTTTTTTAAGTTTAAAATAATAGTATTAGTATATATAAAGTCTGAAAAGTATCATTATGTTCCGCTAGCTCATTTGGTAGAAGTCTGGTCCCCAGAAGATGCCTGGCCCAGGTTCGAATCTCGCTAGACGCGGACGCTTACTATTGTACGCATGTTTTTTTCCTCCTCCCTTCTCGCCTTTTTTTTAAATACAGTATATATTATATGTTAGGTTGAAACGAAACAAACCCTAGCCGACACCGTTATTCCTCTAATGCGGCAGTGCTCTCTCTCTCACTCGCTCTCTTGCTCTCCTCTCCCCCATGGAAGAAAGCGTTATCGCCAGTCGCCCCAAACCCTAGCCAACACCGCTATTCCTCCAGGCTCTAGTGCTCTCTCTCTCACTCGCTCTCCTGCTCTCCGCCATGGCGCCATCTCTCTCACTCGCTCTCTTACACTCCGCCATGGCGCCATGGAAGAAAGCACTATCGCCAGTCGCCCTCCGGTCTCAATTGGAGAATCACAGCCGACCTTCACCTCCTCTAGACCAGTGCGCTCGCCTTCACCTCCTCTCTCACTCCCTTGCTCTTCCATCTTTTCAGATCTGGCCAAAAGTTCCTACCGCCACCGCCCACCGGATGCCGCTATCGCCAGTCGCCACCACCACCAGACGTCATCTTCTTCCTCACAACTTCCCGGAGCTCTTCAGATCTGGCCAGATCTCGCTTGATTTCTTTCCAATTTTCGGTTTCTCCTCCTCCTCCCTTCAAGTTTTGGGTGATTGTTGTTGAAGCCTCTTGTTCTGGTTCCTCACTTCAAGTTTTCAACCATGGATATGTAATCGGATTTTGCGTTTTTTATTAGCAAATTCTCAATTTCTTGTTGATTTTTTTAATGGTTCGTAGCAGGTTACCCGGTATCCGACACAGAACCGAATACCTTAACCGTGTCGGGTACCCGAGTTATGATGGTTCGGATACGGTTCGGCCATTTTGAGCTCTTATCGGTTTCGGGTACCCGACACGATTATCCGGTTCGTGTCGGGTACCCGTTTATGCACACCCCTACAAACAAGGATCAATACCTAACACTATCCACGAAGTCAGATGTTGTGAGCTGAATCTGCCATGTTTTACAGTAACTTTTATATCATTTTCTGCATACATTTCATGCATTTGGGCTAGTATAATATAGAATCTATGTAGTTTATGTTTATTTGCCAAATTATGGAATCTAACCCAGTTTCTGTTTAATTTCGCAAAATTCGAGGCAAATTACAGCAGTTTTGAGAAAGGTCGGAAAAGCTCGGAAATCAACTACAGAAGTCCAAGGCCAAGAAGCAGCGGAACCAGTCGAATCAAGCTAGGAGCCCAGAGTTACTCGATCTAGAGTACTGTTACTCGATCTCGACGAGTGTGTCCGAGCACAGGCCTTGTCGACTAAGCACCGATCGAGAAACTGAGTCAGAGACAACCCGACTCCCGGAAGACAACTCAATCTTGAGTACACCTTGTCGAGATCGACAACACTTTGACACCATGTCCGGAGTCGACGAGCTGTGCCAAGTCGAGAAGCCGAAGATGGAGAAGCCGAGCACCACCATTACTCGATCTCGAAGAAGCTTTTCGAGATCGAGGACCCAACAAGCGCCAGTCCAAGTCCATGCCGAGGAGGAGCTACTCGACATCACCAGCAACACATCCTCTACGCCAGATCAACTCGATCTCGAGTTATTTAGTCGATCTCGGGGAGCCAAGAGAACATGTCCGAGCTTGATCGAGCAGCTGCTACCCGAGACGTCCAAGCAACACATGATCGACGTCAATCCTACTCGATCTCGAGGAGTCTTGGTCGAGATCGAGGAACGCCGCGTCCGAAGCCTCGTTACGCGATTTTGCTGTCCTACGCGCTTTGGGAGTCCTTGGAGCCGAAGGAGTCCGAGATGGCCGAGATATATCCTACATCTATCAACAACTATCCATGGAAGAGAAGATCTATCAACATAAAGAGAATTTCCTATTTAGATTTAATTATTTATTTCCATGTTTTATCTTTATGTTATTAGATAGATAAAATTAGATATAGATATAGACTGTCTTACCTTGATTAGCAAGGGTTGGAAGCTTATAAATAAAGCCTTAGGGGGCTGATTTTCATTCATTCAAGCAAAGTCGTCTTAGGGCGCAAAGAGAGAGGAGAGGAGGAGGAGAAGGGGAGAGAGAGAGAGAGAGAGAGAGAGAGAGAGAGAGAGAGAGAGAGAGAGAGAGAGAGAGAGAGAGAGAGAGAGAGAGAGAGAGAGAGAGAGAGAGAGAGAATGAGAAGGAAGGAGACGAACGGGACTTACCTATTTTAGATTTAATTTCCCCTAAATAGATTTAATTCCTAAATTGCATTTATTTATCTTTTAAGCTTTTTAGATATAGATAGATATATTCTATCCTTGAATAGCAAGGAATAGAAGGTTATAAATAAAGCGTTAGGGGCTGAGCATTAGGCATCTTATTCCAATTCAATTCCATCCAAGTAAGTAGGAGTAGAGAGAGAGAGTTTGTGGCAAGCAAGGTGGAAAGGCGAAAGCGGATTTGTCTTGTTGGTTGTAAGCTTTCTTTATTTAATTCAATGCAAGTTAGTTTCTTTTGTTATTTAATGTCTTTCTTGATAATGAAGAGCGAGTAGTCCACCCACTTCTGGGGCTGGGGTGAGCCCAACGGTGGCCATGTGAGGTGATGCAGTAAAGGTACAATCTTGTTATGCAATTCGTCTTCTATCCCTATGAGCATGATTCTTTTGCGAGAGTTGAAGGTGATCCTTGTTTGTGTTATTGAAGCGAAAGTGATCTTAATGCAACTTGGGTTAATTATGTGAAAAGGGTTAGTAACATTTAGGGTTTATGCGAAAGCCTCTATATGCCTATTTGTTAGTAACGAAAGTTATTTTGATGGAAAAGCATGATCTTTTATGCCTTATGTGTTACTTTGCATGGTTATCGTTGTGGCGTTGATACCCTAGCCTGGCTTTGGAAGTTCCTTATATATTGAGTTTATTTCTGTCGAAATCTGCGAATCTGTGTTCGAAGTTGCGATTTACAATTTCTGTCGGTTTTGTCGATCTAGAGTACCTTTGTCGATCTCGAGTAGGTTGTTGTCGAGATCGAGTTACTGTTGGTCTGGATCGAGTTTCTGTTTGTGATTCTGAGTTTCTGTCGTCGCTGTTTTTACTCTATCTCGAGTAGATCTTAGTCGAGATCGAGTAGTTCTGTCTTTGCTTTTATTTCTGCTTTCGTTTGTTATTTCTGTCTTTGTTTCTTTGTTTCTGTCTTTTGTTTGCTTTTCTGTGAGATTTACAGCTACCTAGGATCCGCTGACATGCTTCCTCGTGGATCGATCCTGACTTCCCACTACTGCATAGGGAGGGAGTCTTGTAATTATTTGCAAGGGACGAAATCTGGTTTGCTGTGATTTATTTATATTTTATTGCAAGTCTCAATTTCCTCCGTACATCAAATTTGGCGACGTTGCCGGGGAGATATCAATCGCGCCTAGCTTAATTGTGTTTAAGGTTCAGAAAAGCCCATCCCTTTTTCTTACCTTATCACATACCCTACCACCACCTACCTCACCGGTACCAACTGGGTGCCAAGCTTTTGCCACTAATTTGTGTTCTTGATTGTGATTTCAAAGCTTAGGTACAATGATGGAAGACTTTGTCGAAGGGAATCCTGCATGGGAAGAATGGTATCAAGATTTGAGATGGAGAAATAGGATCGCAGTGGAGGAGTCACGATTAAGGGAAATAGCTCGGCTGGAAGACGAAATCCGAAGGCTTGAGGCTTCCATTCAGTCTAAAGGACCATGCCCTCCTCCCGACGAGCCAATTGACCCACTCGATGTCGACAACCAAGTATGTCCTTCCTCGAATTTCATTCCTACTTTGCTACCTATTGTTGATGAATCATATGAAGGATCCCAAGGCGAAATAGCACTAGAAGAGAAGAAGTTGGACATTGTTGACCAGGGCATTCCAAGATCGCTTTTACCTTACAAGGTGAAGGCTATCCCCGATGATTTTGAGAAACCAATGTTCATATTCAAGTATGGGGTCCTAGCAAAGTGACATGAAGCTCCGCATGATGAGGTGGAAATATCTCTTCCCACTCCACCGTTTTGTTGTGGTAGAGACGCGCAACCAAGTCAACCTATGAAGCGGAAGAGGTATGATGATGAGGTATGTATATTTTCTTTATATCTTCCTTTATGCATGCCAGCTGGAGCCCAGGAAGATGGATGGGTGGAGCCATGGAGCGTCCACTCGGGGAGGTTCAAGCTTCTTCACATGATGCCCCCGGATGACATCCCACGCTTCCCACCACCGGAGGAACCACCAGATCCACCTATACCTTGGGACAAAGATGAGCCAGGCTAAAAGCTAAATGGAGAAAGTCGGCCTAGCGACTATTAAATCTAGAGCTTGTAAATAGACATTTATTTTATGGACTTTTGGACATTGTTGCTTTTGTTTGTTTTTGGTTTTGAACTTTTAGTTTTTCTATTGTAGGTATTTCTCTTCTACATTTTTTAAGGTCCATGGGGATAGAAGTAAACTAAATCAGACTCGGCACCGAGCATAGCACTCGATTCCCGACGATCTGCACATCTGTCTAGTGAGTTTCTTTCTTTACCCTTGTTTTTATACAGTGAGGACACTGTAATGTTTAAGTATGGGTGCATATTTGGTTTTATTTAACATTATGTGTGCATTTTTAAGGTTTATTTCTTGAATTGCTTATACATGGCTATTTTGGAATTCATTATTGATTTATGGGCTTATATGCATGTTTTCCAAAATTTTGAAAAATGACCCCCATTGAAATTTTTTGATTAATGTCATGGAAGCTTTATATTGAACTCGACGATGCAAAATTGGATTCATTAGAGATATAGCATGAAATTGCCTGGTAAAGGGAAGTCACAATGAAGTGCATATTTTCTTGAAAACCATGAAAGGAGGTAAAATTTGAAATTGCTTTTGACATGTTGCATGATAAGATGATGGAGGACTTTATATTTCCATATAATGCTCATTGCTTAAATTCCTAGCCTTACCTATGCTTATGCACCACAAAGCCATAATATGCCTAATTTCAATTATTGCTCCACATGTTCTAAATATTCCCATTCTTTACCTTATTTCCTATCCGGGGACTATGTTGAGAATAATGTCACATTATGGAGATTGTTATATGGTTGTTGTGTTGTTTTTATCATATTTGGAGTTTGGAAGGAAATTGTTTGAAATATATGGAAAATTTAATGAGTGAAAGAAAATCTGGTCACCTCAGGAGATAAAGGTAGATCGACCCTGCTCGCTGAGATAATAGTGTAGTGAGATGGGACACACAAGTGAGGAGTCCGACGCACTAAGTATCCGGGACCATTCATGACACTCATGTTTGCGAATCGCGAGAAGGCAGTGCTAAGGTTAGAGAGGTAAAAACATTATTATTGAGAAAAGCAATATGAAAGGTGATGAATCTTATGGAAAAGGAGTGTGGTATGAAAAGTTTGGAGTTACTCCATTTCCCTGGATTATTAGCACCACATTGCCCAAAAATTGCACACCTTTAGCCTTTTACCAATCTACTCCTTATTGAGCTTAAATTAAAGTCCTCTTGATTATTAATGCTTTGTCACATGAATTGTTTTTTAACCCTCCTTTTGTGAGTAGATGTTGCTTTTATATAATTGCACATGCATGGATCTGTGACACTAGTACCTTTTCGATGATGGTAATTGATTGCAGGGACATATGAGAATGAATCTGATATGTTGAGAGTTTTGATTTCTTCCCCTGAATGACAAATAAAAGTATTGCTTGAGGACAAGCAAGCTTAAGTATGGGGTGTTTGTTGTGAGTTGAATCTGCCATATTTTACAGTAACTTTTATATCATTTTCTGCATACATTTCATGCATTTGGGCTAGTATAATACAGAATCTATGTAGTTTATGTTCATTTGCCAAATTATGGAATCTACACCAGTTTCTGTTTAATTTCGCAGAATTCGAGGCAAATTACAGCAGTTTTGAGAAAGGTCGGAAAAGCTCGGAAATAAACTACAGAAGTCCAAGGCCAAGAAGCAGCGGAACCAGTCGAATCAAGCTAGGAGCCCAGAGTTACTCGATCTAGAGTACTGTTACTCGATCTCGATGAATGTGTCCGAGCACAGGCCTTGTCGACTAAGCACCGATCGAGAAACTGAGTCAGAGACAACCCGACTCCCGGAAGACAACTCGATCTCGAGTACACCTTGTCGAGATCGACAACACTTTGACACCATGTCCGGAGTCGACAAGCTGTGCCAAGTCGAGAAGCCGAAGACGGAGAAGCCGAGCACCACCATTACTCGATCTCGAAGAAGCTTGTCGAGATTGAGGACCCAACAAGCGCCAGTCCAAGTCCATGCCGAGGAGGAGCTACTCGACATCACCAGCAACACATCCTTGACGCCAAATCAACTCGATCTCGAGTTATTTAGTCGATCTCGAGGAGCCAAGAGAACATGTCCGAGCTTGATCGAGCAGCTGCTACCCGAGACGTCCAAGCAACACATGATCGACGTCAATCCTACTCGATCTCGAGGAGTCTTGGTCGAGATCGAGGAACGCCGTGTCCGAAGCCGCGTTACACGATTTTGCTGTCCTACGCGCTTTGCGAGTCCTTGGAGCCGAAGGAGTCCGAGATGGCCGAGATATATCCTACATCTATCAACAACTATCCATGGAAGAGAAGATCTATCAACATAAAGAGAATTTCCTATTTAGATTTAATTATTTATTTCCATGTTTTATCTTTATGTTATTAGATAGATAAAACTAGATATAGATATAGACTTTCTTACCTTGATTAGCAAGGGTTGGAAGGCTATAAATAAAGCCCTAGGGGGCTCATTTTCATTCATTCAAGCAAAGTCATCTTAGGGCGCAAGAAGAGAGGGGAGGAGGAGGAGAAGGCGAGAGAGAAGAGAGAGAGAGAGAGAGAGAGAGAGAGAGAGAGAGAGAGAGAGAGAGAGAAGGAGAAGGAAGGAGACGAACGGGACTTACCTATTTTAGATTTAATTTCCCCTTTATAGATTTAATTCCTAAATTGCATTTATTTATCTTTTAAGCTTTTTAGATATAGATAGATATATTCTATCCTTGAATAGCAAGGAATAGAAGGCTATTGAAGGTTCGATAATGTAAAACAAAGTAATATAAAGATACTCTAGAAGGGGGGTTGAATAGAGTATGCTCGTTTTTCGCAGAAAGTCTCAAGACTTTTGGAGCTTGTACCAAAACCTTTGAGATTAAACCTGAATCACAAAGTTAGACAATCGAACCAAGTATGGAAATAAGGTAAAGCAATAAGTAAAGAACACGAGTAATTGTTTACGAGGTTTTGGCCTACGTCCCCGCCTAGGGTTCTTCCACAACCCTAGGATTCAACAGGCTTTATTGATTCGCTTAGCTTAGGATCCTAATAGCTCACCGAGAAGTCTCTCTCCTATACAATTGCAATCTAGTCAACTCACGTTCCCTTGGAGTCCTAGACCAATCTAGAAGAGCCTCACCTCTCTCAGCTATCTAGTACAATCCTCTTACCCTCACAAATCAATAGCCTAGTGCAACTTCCCGAGTTATAAACTCTCGAGTAACACTATAAATGAATATATCCTATAAGCTCACAGTGACTCTCAAAGGCTTTGAAATAAACAACAAACTCTTGAGCGATAGCAGAGAGACACTTTGGAAGACAGATCTCGCTTGAATGTATGAAAGCTCGTGTAGCACTTGTGTTTCTTCTGTCTTCTTCTTTCTTTCCTTTATATAGAAGTGGAATGACGCCTAAGGATCTTCACCAACGGCTCTTTCGAATCAGGCTTTGATCTTGGATCTTCTATTTATGGATACTCCGAAGCCATGATCCTCTTTGAATAATATCTCCTCAATATGCGCCAAAGGAAAGATATAAACTTCGAAATACTTCCTGAAAGATTAGTCATACATGTATATATATAATATAAAGGAAGTATATAATAAGATTTAAATAATATTCGGACAAATAAGATAGGTTTTGTATTTCATCAACTGTTAATGCTCCAAGGCCTTTGACACAAACAACCTGTCAAAGCCTTTGAAACATTTATTCCAATTTTCATCAAGGGAGGGAGTTATCAATCTCCCCCTTGATGAAAGACAAAACCTGTGCATCCCTGCAACTTAGTCAAGCATAGATAATAAAATAGAAATCGGACTAAGTACCTGTAAGGGTTAGACAAATGTTGGATCAAAATTTTAAAGCATGCAAAAACCTTCCAACCGAAAACCATAAATCAAAAACCAAGGTCTTCCAAGACCTTTAAGCAGAGGTTTTCAAAGTCTAAGCACCACAGATCATCTCCCCCTTTTTGTCTTTCAACAAAGGGCGGAGGTAAAACAATCACCAAAATAGTTACCAAGAGTTTTGAAAACGTTTCCAAAAACCAGCAATGTAACAAGTTTCAGGGGTGGGATAGGGTGGGTTAGGGTTTAGGCTTAGTCATCCGGAGCATCATCAGTGAGCCTCGTCCACAGTCCTTCCAGCATCTTGGAAATCCCGCTCATCTCCGTCATCATCTCCTTCTGCGGCTCCTTGATATCCAGGCGAACTTCTTCCAAGCCCAACTCTAGGTTGTCCATGCGTTCATCGAAAGCTGGAGCAGTGGGAAAGGCTTTTGAAGGAGTGGCAAGACTCAAGGTCCCTTGGGGAGACCGAGTGATGCCAATCTTTTCAAGGCCCTTAGAGTCGAACTTACCCATATGACGCAGCTGTTCTTCATTTTTGACATCAATTCCAGAAGCTTTGAAGATAGGGGTCAAAAGGGTAGCAAAGGGGAGGGGAGAGCCTTTTCTAGCTTTTCTGGCATGAGCCATGGTTCCAAGGATAGTGTTGGCCAGATCAAGATCAAGGCCCTTTAAGATGCGGTAGAGCATGACCAAGGCATTGTCGGTAAGGAGTGAGCCAGAGTTAAGACGGGGTAAGAGGCATCGAACAATGATGTTAAAAATTATTTTTGCCTCAAGGGTTAGGGATGAGTGGGTGAGTTGCTTTGAGGTGCTGTTGGATGCTTCAGGTAGGAGATACTTGGCTCGGGCAAGGATGATGCAATTCTCTTTTGAGAGGTGTATGTCAGCAGGTGGAACAGGGGTTGGTAGGCCAAGGAAGTCTGCAAACTCATTGGAGTTGAGAGAGATTCTAACCCCTTTGACAACAGACTCCAAAGACCAACCATCGGTGTCGTTTTTGGCTTTTAGGTTAATGTAGAAAAGTCTGGTAAGCTGGGGGTAGTAGACGGTTTCAAGGTTCAGAAGGGTCCAGGCTGGAGATTTTTTGAGGAGCTCAATGCATGGCAACTTCAAAGCTTCGAAGAACTCAAAATCCAAAAAATCAGAACAGCTAATCTTACGAGTTCTAAACTCGTCTACCCACTTACCAGCAGTCTCAGCATCTTGAAACCAAGAGGAGGGCAAGGATTGATTTACCTGGATATAGGCCGGGGGGTCTGCGTTCTTTCTGCGAGCAATTGTTGGAGCAGCTCTCTTGACAGGCGCTATAAGCCTCTTGACAGTGCCCTTCCTGGTACGCTTGGGGGATGGAGGCTTGACAGCAGCAGGGGCTTTCCGCTTCTTCAGAGACGGGGGAGGAGGAGGAGAAGGAGAGGGAGATTCTTCCTCCTCTTCCTCAGACCCCGAGTCCTCACCGGACCCCGCTTCTTCTTCTTCAGCATCCTCGTTATCTCCAGATCCCTCTTGCTCCTCTTCTTCTTCCTCAGGCTCCTCCTTGGATGGAACCTCCTCGACTTCTGCTTCCTTCCGAATCCGCTGAGCTTCCTCCTCTGCCAGTTTCCTAGCAAGCTCAGCCTCCTCATCGGCCTTTTTCTTTCTCAAGGCTTCCTCCTCGGCTTCCTTGGCGGCATCCCTTTCCAGAAGGGCGTCGAGATCTTCTTCCTCCTCTTCCTCGTCCACTTCCTCAGCCAAAATCTTCCTCTTTCCTTTTTGTTTAGCACTGATCGGCTTCTTAGCAGAGCGCTTTTGAGAGCCCTTGGGAACAATGGCCGTGCTCTCAACGATGGTGCTCTGGACGACAGTTGGGACGATGGCTTGAGGAGCGGGTTCAGGTGTGGGAGAGGTAGCGGTGGCCTGACGTCCCTTGGGGGTGGCGCCAAGTCTTTTGGGTGTGACAGCTTTCTTGGTTTTGGGTGCCATGGAGGAAATCGGTTAGGGTTTTCTTAGAATGGATTGAGAGGTTGAAGAAGGAGAAGGTGAAGGGATTTAGATAAGTTCTGAGTGTGGGTTGTAATCGGGTACAGGATTGGGTTTAAGTAGAGGGAATGATGGGACGGGTTTAGAGTTCCAAGGAAAGAAATCATCACATTGCCAATTTGAAATGTTTCCAATTCAAAATTCAAAATTTCCATTAAAATCGGACTGAATAACCAACAATCTAGTTCCAAAAATAAAATATCTTTAACGGTTAAGAAAAATCACTAAAAGGGCAATTTTTGAAATCCGATTAAAACAAATATAATTGATTAAATATCTAAAAAGATATTAACCAAAAATATATGATCCGATATATGTAATCCACTATTTAGTTCACACACCTTGACATGGTTCTCAAGGGTCTTGACACTAAGTAGAATTTATCTTTCGTAAAGGGAAAGCTCCCCCTACGAAAGTGCATCCTTGTTAAGCATCCCAATTTCTCGTCTTATGAAGGTGAACCTGTCCTCTGCCAAAGGCTTAGTAAAAATGTCAGCCCATTGATAATCAGTAGAAATAAAGGATATGGACACATCACCTTTTTCAACATGGTCTCTAATGAAATGATGTCTTACATCAATATGTTTGGTCCTTGAATGCTGAACAGGATTCTTAGTGATGGATATGGCACTTGTATTGTCACACTTAATTGGGATAACTTTGAGGTTGATGCCAAGATCTCGCATTTGTTGAGTTATCCAAAGGATTTGGGAGCAACAGGCTCCAGCTGCAATGTATTCGGCTTCTGCAGTGGATAGAGCAACTGAGTTTTGCTTCTTTGAGTGCCAACTGATCAAAAATGCTCCTAAGAATTGGCAACATCCTGATGTGCTCTTCCTATCCACCTTATAGCCTGCAAAATCTGCATCAGAATATCCAATTAAAGTGAAATCCTTTTGCTTTGGGTACCATAGTCCAAGTTCCTTAGTGCCATTGAGATAACGAAAGATCCTCTTCACAGCCACGAGGTGAGATTCTTTAGGATCAGCTTGAAACCTAGCACACATGCAAACACTAAACATGATGTCAGGTCTACTAGCCGTGAGATATAATAAAGATCCAATCATTCCTCAATACTCCTTTTGATTGACACTTGTTCCAGTCTTGTCTTGATCTAGAGACAATGTTGAGCTCATGGGAGTCTTGACTGCCTTGGATTGATCCATCTTGAACTTCTTCAAGAGATCCTTAGTGTACTTGCTTTGATTGACAAAAATCCCTTTCTTGGATTGATGAACTTGTAGTCCCAAAAAGAAGTTGAGTTCACCCATCAAGCTCATCTCAAATTCACTGCACATGATGTCAGAAAATTCCTTGCACAAAGATGTGTTAGTAGCACCAAATAATATATCATCAACATAAATTTGAATAACCAAAAGTTCCTTTCCTTTGGTTTTGATAAAAAGAGTCTTGTCGATCAACCCCCTTTTAAAATCATTTTCTAAAAGATATTTTGACAAGCGCTCATACCAAGCTCTTGGGGCTTGTTTCAAACCATAAAGCGCTTTGTCAAGTTTATAAACATGATTGGGAAATTCTGAACTTTCAAAACCTGGGGGTTGAGCCACATATACTTCTTCCTCTAAGAAACCATTAAGAAAAGCACACTTGACATCCATTTGATATAACTTTATGCTTATAAAAGATGCAAATGCTAATAAAATGCGAATGGCTTCAAGCCTGGCTACGGGAGCAAAGGTCTCCTCGTAGTCAATACCTTCCTCTTGATTGTAGCCTTGAGCAACAAGCCTTGCCTTGTTCCTCACAATCTTACCATTCTCATCCAGCTTGTTTCGAAATACCCATCGTGTGCCAATGACTGATTGATGCTTTGGCCTAGGCTTCAAGGTCCAGACTTTATTTCTTTCAAATTCGTTAAGCTCACTTTGCATAGCAATGATCCAGTCTGGCTCCTGAAGTGCCTCATCTACCTTCTTTGGCTCAATAAGAGAAACAAACGCGTGAAAAGCACAAAGATCTTTAAGTTTAGAACGAGTTTGAACACTAGAAGTAGGGTCAGAAATGATATCCTTTAATGAGTGTGATGAGAAGTATTTGAATTTCCTTTTGCTAGTCTCAGCTCCTTGATTCGTCACACTTGTAGGATTGACTTGTAGTACATCTTACTCCGTGGTCCTGTTAGGTTCAATTACAGCAGTTTCTGACGTCTCAACACTGTTGGATTGGACACCAAGGGCTTTGGACGAATCTTCAACACCTTGGGCCAATTCTTCAGTGTTAAGAATCGGTTCCTGCATGTTTCTCTTCTCTGTGTTCTTGGTAACAGCAACATCACCTTCCTCGTTCTCTTCATGGATGTTAAGATCTATATCTGCAACACTTTCACTCAAAGCACCGTCATTGCATTCATAAAAAATAACATGTATACTTTCTTCAACTACCTGGGTCCTTTTATTGAAGATTCTATAAGCTTTGCTACTCGTGGAGTAGTCAAGAAATATACCTTCATCACTACGCGCATCAAATTTCCCAAGGTTATCTTTTCCATTGTTATGAACAAAACAAGTACAGCCAAAGGGTTTAAAGTAAGATATAAGAGGTTTGCGGCCTTTGAAAAGTTCATAAGGAGTTTTCTTTAAGATGGAACGGATAAGACAACGATTCAAAATGTAATTAGCTGTGTTAACAGCTTCAGCCCAATAGGTTTTAGGTAATGCATTTTCTAAAAGCATAGTCCTGGCCATATCCTCTAAGGTGCGGTTCTTGCGTTCCACAACCCCGTTTTGTTGAGGTGTCCGAGGAGCAGAAAAGTTGTGGGAGATGCCATATTTAGCACAAAACAAATCAAACTGAAGTTGATCAAACTCCCTACCATGATCACTCCGAATTAACACTATGGGCTCGTTTCTTAAAGTTTGCAACTCCTTACAAAGTTTTGAAAACTCAAATAAGGCCTCTGATTTTTCTTTTAAAAATGCAACCCAAGTATATCTTGAAAAATCATCGACAACAACTAGCATGTACTTTTTACCATTGGGAGATTTGACTCACATAGGACCACATAAATCCATATGTAAAAGTTCAAGGGGTCTAGAAGAACTTACAACCTTTTTGGGTTTGAAAGAGCTACGTGTTTGTTTACCTCGTGTGCATGCATTGCACATGTCAATACCTTTGAAGTCCATCTCAGGTAGCCCTCTAACAAGCCCTTTGGACACAAGCTTCTGTAGTGTATGTGGACTCACATGACCGAGTCTCCTGTGCCAAAGCTTTGGATCGTCCGTCAAAGCCTTTAGACAGGTTAAGCTTCCTTGTGCCACTTGATCAGCATTTACGGCGTATATATTGTTGTAACGGTATGCAGTCAATATAACTTCACTTGTATCATCTCTGCACACTATACACCTTTTCTTGTTAAATCTGACATTGTTACCACTATCACATAATTGAGAGACACTAAGCAGATTATACTTCAAACCATTAACAAGATAGACATTTTTAATACTATGGCTGGAATCACTTCCAACACTACCAATACCAACGATGTCACATTTTCCTTTGTCACCAAGAGTGATTGTTCCCGTTGATTGCTCCTTTAGATCATGAAAGAGAGAACTTTTCTCACTCATATGCCTCGAGCATCCACTATCAATAATCCATTTGTGATCTTTCACCTTGGTGATCTCCTGCAAGACAAACATCAACCTTTGTGGCTAGACCAATAAGCAAATTTGGATCCATTGTTGGGGTAAACCATATTTGGTAAAATAGTGCCTTTTGGAACCCAAACTTGTGTTATCCGTTCTTTTCTCAAATGAATAGGAAATGTATTGCGAATAATATAAGGATCCTTTCTTCTATAGGGGCAGGTCTCTTTTACATGTCCCTTTCTAGCACAATGGTGACATATAGGAGAGGTTCTGCTTCCTTTTGCCTTTACAAAAGTGGTAATGTGTTGCTTCTTTAAAAACTTTGGATTGTAACCAATACCACTTTTGTTTAGAGAGCTTTGTTGCTCAGCCAACATCCTATCGAGAGAACCTTTGGATTTGGTAAAACTTATGAGGGTTGTCTGTTGGTCTTGAATCTTATTATTCAGGGAGATCTTCTCGTTCTCTAAGTCATGATGCTCATTTCTTAGAGAGGAGAGATCTTGCTTGAGTTCAAATTTCTCTGAGTCAAGCGTCTTGACTTTAATGTCAAGACCTGAATAAGAAGCTTCAAGACATTTGACCCTCGTAGACAGATCCTCAATAGTTCTTTCCTGGTCCACAGTTCTCTTAATAAGAATGTTAGTTTGGGCAATAAGCTTCTCTTCATTGGCAATCATATTGGAAAGGAATTCCGATAATACCTCTTTTGGACTTTCCATAAGTTCTCTTACAGTAGCTTCAAGCTTTTCATCGAGGGATCCATCTTCTGAGGCCATAAGACAAATGTTGGCCTTCTCATCATCTGAGTCAGAGTCGGAATCACTCCAAGTTGCCACCATGGCTTTCTTCTTCCATTTGTCACCTTTCTTAGGCTGGCTCTTTGTCTTTTGAGGACAGTCCTTCACAAGATGATCTGTTTCACCACATTCAAAACAAGACAACGACTTAGTCTTCTTTTCATACTTGTTGTATTGAGCCTTACCTCGAAATTTTGAAGACTCTGATCCATCCTTGTTGTTGAATTGCTTTTTCATTTTGAGAATTCTGGCAAGGACTCTTGTGATAAGAGCAAAAGGATCATCCTCATCGTCATCCTCATCTTCGGAATCAGATCCATCCTTGGGCTCATCCTTCTTAGACTTGAGTGCCAAGTTCTTAGTGCTAGCTGGAAGTTCTCCATCTTCTTCATTAAGAATCATCTCATGCGTGATCAGCTTCCCAAGAAGGTCATCAAGGGGTAGAGTGGTGAGGTCATGGGCTTCCTCTATAGCTGTCACTTTTGGACCCCATTTCTCCTTTGGAAGGCACCTCAGTATCTTTCTCACTTTTTCAACGTTGGTAAAGCTCTTGCCGAGAGAGTCAAGGTTGTTGGTGATTTCTGTGAATCGTGTGAACATGGCCTTGATTGACTAATCAGACTTCATCTTGAAGAGCTCATACCTTCTAAGGAAGATGTTGATCTTGGTGTCTTTCACTTGGCTCGTTCCTTCACAGGTGACGACCAGTTTGTCCCAAATCTCTTTAGCTGACCTACAAGATGAAATACGGTTAAACTCATCAGTGCTAAGACCACAATAGAGTAAGTTAATAGCCCTGTAGTTTTTGGAGATGGTTTCAAGATCTGCTTGGTTGTATTCAGACTCCTTCTTTCCAACTTTGGTATCATTTGGTCCATCTTTCTCTGGAATCTTCGGACCATTCTCTATAATGTTCCAAAGCTCTAGATCTTGGTCTATGATGAACATCTTCATCAAAGATCTCCAGTGGACAAAGTTGTTTCCTACAAAGAGTGGCGGTCTGCTTGTGGACCTTCCCTGTGCAAATCCTCCGCTTGCTTCACCAGACATGATCGAAAACTCACAAGATTGTTAGATCAAAAACAGTGAGTAAAGCTCTGATACCAATTGAAGGTTCGATAATGTAAAACAAAGTAATATAAAGATACTCTAAAAGGGGGGTTGAATAGAGTATGCCCGTTTTTCGCAGAAAGTCTCAAGACTTTTGGAGCTTGTACCAAAACCTTTGAGATTAAACCTGAATCACAAAGTTAGACAATCGAACCAAGTGCGGAAATAAGGTAAAGCAATAAGTAAAGAACACGAGTAATTGTTTACGAGGTTCGGCACGAACTTGGCCTACGTCCCCGCCTAGGGTTCTTCCACAACCCTAGGATTCAACAGGCTTTATTGATTCGCTTAGCTTAGGATCCTAATAGCTCACCGAGAAGCCTCTCTCCTATACAATTGCAATCTAGTCAACTCACGTTCCCTTGGAGTCCTAGACCAATCTAGAAGAGCCCCACCTCTCTCAGCTATCTAGTACAATCCTCTTACTTTCACAAATCAATAGCCTAGTGCAACTTCCCGAGTTATAAACTCTCGAGTAACACTATAAATGAATACATCCTATAAGCTCACAGTGACTCTCAAAGGCTTTGAAATAAACAACAAACTCTTGAGCGCTAGCAGAGAGACACTTTGGAAGACAGATCTCGCTTGAATGTATGAAAGCTCGTGTAGCACTTGTGTTTCTTCTGTCTTCTTCTTTCTTTCCTTTATATAGAAGTGGAATGGCGCCTAAGGATCTTCACCAACGGCTCTTTTGAATCAGGCTTTGATCTTGGATCTTCTATTTATGGATACTCCGAAGCCGTGATCCTCTTTGAATAATATCTCCTCAATATGCGCCAAAGGAAAGATATAAACTTCGAAATACTTCCTAAAAGATTAGTCATACATGTATATATATAATATAAAGGAAGTATATAATAAGATTTAAATAATATTCGGACAAATAAGATAGGTTTTGTATTTCATCAACTGTTAATGCTCCAAGGCCTTTGACACAAACAACCTGTCAAAGCCTTTGAAACATTTATTCCAATTTTCATCAAGGGAGGGAGTTTCAGCTATAAATAAAGCGTTAGGGGCTGAGCATTAGGCATCTTATTCCAATTCAATTCCATCCAAGTAAGTAGGAGTAGAGAGAGAGAGTTTGTGGCAAGCAAGGTGGAAAGGCGAAAGCGGATTTGTCTTGTTGGTTGTAAGCTTTCTTTATTTAATTCAATGCAAGTTAGTTTCTTTTGTTATTTAATGTCTTTCTTGATAATGAAGAGCGAGTAGTCCACCCACTTCTGGGGCTGGGGTGAGCCCAACGCTGGCCATGTGAGGTGATGCGGTAAAGGTACAATCTTGTTATGCAATTATTCTTCTATCCCTATGAGCATGATTCTTTTGCGAGAGTTGAAGGTGATCCTTGTTTGTGTTATTGAAGCGAAAGTGATCTTAATGCAACTTGGGTTAATTATGTGAAAAGGGTTAGTAACAATTAGGGTTTATGGGAAAGCCTCTATATGCCTATTTGTTAGTAACGAAAGTTATTTTGATGGAAAAGCATGATCTTTTATGCCTTATGTATCACTTTGCATGGTTATCGTTGTGGCGTTGATACCCTAGCCTGGCTTTGGAAGTTCTTTATATATTGACTTTATTTCTATCGAAATCTGCGAATCTGTGTTCGAAGTTGCGATTTACAATTTCTGTCGGTTTTGTCGATCTAGAGTACCTTTGTCGATCTCGAGTAGGTTGTTGTCGAGATCGAGTTACTGTTGGTCTGGATCGAGTTTCTGTTTGTGATTCTGAGTTTCTGTCGTCGCTGTTTTTACTCTATCTCGAGTAGATCTTAGTCGAGATCGAGTAGTTCTGTCTTTGCTTTTATTTCTGCTTTCGTTTGTTATTTCTGTCTTTGTTTCTTTGTTTCTATCTTTTGTTTGCTTTTCTGTGAGATTTACAGCTACCTAGGATCCGCTGACACGCTTCCTCGTGGATCGATCCTGACTTCCCACTACTGCATAGGGAGGGAGTCTTGTAATTATTTGCAAGGGACGAAATCTGGTTTGCTGTGATTTATTTATATTTTATTGCAAGTCTCAATTTTCTCCGTACAACATCAGGCCCGGTAATCGCATGCGGGTCCTCTAACATCGCTGAGGGCCACATAACATGCCTATACCTAGATAAAGGATGAACTAATGCTACACGAGATTTAAATCACATAAGCATGCTTTCAACGGTGATAATTATATGCAGAAAACTGTAAAAAGGGCCCCAGACAATGCCAAGTGACATATCCCTCTCCTACTCCACCCCCTTTTTCATGAGTAGACCTGGCCAGTACGGTACCCATTTTATCGTGGTGGTGCACGGACCACGGCATTATAGCATGCTCAACATCATAACTCATCACATTAGAACAACACATCACATCATCAAATCATCGCTTGTCCGATGGTGTTGGTCTAACAAATCATGTTCATATTGACTCGATTGACTCAGGGCAAACCCGATGGGGCTGGGCTACCCTATGACCACAGCAAAGACTCTAGGACTTCACAGATAACGATCGTTCTGTATTCAAACCCACATAGTAACCAAATGCTCATTTCAATGCAATCCTAGCATGATACTACATGGTATGCTTTATTATGCAACACCTACACATCACATGACACATCAGGCAGGAGGTCCAGGTTACTGAGTAAGTCCCATAGGATACTTACTTGGAGATGCATAACAGCAAGATAACACAAGCGAGGGCCCAAAACCAAGTCTAAAAGCAATAAACACCTATAATCAAGCCAATGTCATAAGCCACTGAACTAACATTCATACACACATAGCCCAAGTGCTCAACATCCTCAAAACCAATCGATAGTAAAACCATTTTCCAAAACCTTTCCGCTACGATCAACATCAACCAAAATCATTTACTTCCAATCAAAACCATAGGTAAATCTCACCAACAATATTTCCAAACTCATTTCCAAAACCAAACTCGATCATAAAACCAAGTTAAAAAATCCCGACAAGAAAATGAAATCCTTCAATACATTTTCCAAGCATAAAACTCGATAGTTGGAACTCCGTCAAAACCCCATAATTATATAATAATAAAATAATATCCCAAGATCCCACTTCTAAAATACACCATCAACTAAGACATATTCGAAAGTAATCAGGTCAAAAACCAACAAGGAACCCAAATGAGGCAAGGTGTGACTATGCCAAGTCACTGAGGACATCTCGCAGTCGCGAGAGGGCCGTTCGCGGCCACGAGACCCGCGATTGCGGCCGTGACATGCCATCTTCAATCTCTGAAATCTGGGTTTGTCCTTACGACGGCGACCATGGTTTCGCCGCGGCGAGAACGAACCCAACCTTGTTCGTTTTTGCTCGTTCTTGCTTGTTTCAAATCTATTTCTGTTCAAACTTGTTTTAATACATTTCTAACTCAAAATACCACCTAATTAACACAAAAACAACTCCAAGAGACACACAAAAGACCTCAAACAAGGACTAGAAGGGAGAGTGGAAGAGGGATTACCTGGCCTCTTTGAGGCTCTTCGAAATCTTGAAGGAAAGGTATATTTTGGCTTCGATTCAACAAAACCTTGCTATGATAGGGCCTAAGGGAGATAGATCCAGCTTAAAAGAAGACCTTTACAAAGATCTAGACCCAAAATGAGAGGATTCGAAGAAGGACAACTTACCTTGCCCAAAAACAAAGAGAAAGGAAGGAACCGCTTCCCAAGATGTTAGATCTGAATTTTTCTTGACCTCATAAGGTAGAGGAGAGAGTGAGGAGCAAGTAGAAATAAACGAGGAAGAAAGCGGAGCTATAACGAGGGAGAACGAAGGATTTTACCAAGACGTTGCCAAATCTGTGTTCGGAGTCGCGGCGGCGAAATTCACTATTCGCGGCGGCGAACATGAACTTGTGGCAGAGAGCATGAACTCGCGGCGGCGAGCATGAACTTGTTCTTCTGTGTTCATACTCGCGGCGACGACATTGCCCAGAAGCGTCCATTTTCGATGGAAACGACGATCTTAATCTGATTTTGGGGTTGTTTTCTTGAGAGGAGATCTTCTTGAGGGAGTTTAGAGGCTATGTAGGGTATGAGAAACAAGAAATGGAAGATGAGAGGAGAGAGACATGGATTCAAGGAGAGAAAAGTGAGGATTTTGAGTTTTTTTTTTGGATTTTTAGGTTTTGATCTTCAATCTCTTTTGAGGGCTAGGGTTTCCTTGTGTGGTGGCTTAGAATTTTGCGGCTTGAGAATTCCTTTGGAGATTGGTGTCCATTATATAGGGGGGAGAGAGAGGCCCATTAGGGTTTTAATTAGCTAGAAGACAAAACACATAAAGAAGAGAGAGAGAGAGTGTGTGTGTGTGTGTGAGAGTGGCGTGAGGGAGGAGAGAGAGTGAGTGATTCCGCTCTTCCGACCATGAATCTCGACATCTGACATCCCAAACCCGACATTTCGAAAATCCGATCGGGAATTCAAATTCATTTCAAACGACACTCGAAATCCTCGAAATCTAAATCCAATAAATAAGATTTAGAACCCGTCAAATTGAATGTTAAAAGCATGTCGGGATATTTTCCAAGGACTTTCCGAAAATAGAAATTGCTCGAAGACGGGTTTTTCCAAAACTTTCCATTTTTAGAAATTCCCAAAATCCTTTCGTTACATGAACCAGGGAAAAGCGGGGGTGAGTATTAGGGTTTGATGTATAGTTTTTTAAGTTTTACAAAAACGTGTATATTTTTCTAATTTGGCCGAAAATTTGCTCATTCGGCGCAAATTTTCTCCGTTTGATATCATCTCCCAATGTTGCTCCTCATAAACCGAAAAAAAAAATTTAAATAAATAATAATATATTAAAAGAAAAAGTGGTTTTTTTATAAGAGAGGGGAGGACCGAGGACATATCATTTAGATATATACTAATGTAGGTCCAGTCCCGTGTATACATTAATAAAATAGCACTTATCAAATAAAAATCATTTTTCCACCAAAGATAATATAGATATTAATAAAATAGCACTTATCAAATACTACATACTAGTTCAGTACCCGCAATGTGTGCGGTTTTTTTAATCTGAATAATTTTGATACTAAAACCCATTTATATTTTCGCCAAATACCCCTAAGGTTAAGGCTAATTCGCGTGGTGTACAAAAGTTTGACATATTTCGTCAGGTGCCCATGAGGTTTTCATTTTTTTCGCCAAATACCCCTGAGGTTTATATTTTTTCGCCAAATGTCCCTCTATCGAATTTGTTAACTTTTTTTATTGAAAAATAGTACAATTCCTCCAACATGGCGCATATTTTTAATAAAAATAAAACTTTCTAAGTATAAAAAATTACTATGATAAATTTAAATAAGATATTATCAAACGTTAACATAAAATACAAAAAAATAGATTTGATAATTAAGTAAAAAATAATTAAAATATTTATGAAAAATGTGTAAAAATTACACGAGCTTAAGATTTAAGTAAAATATGTTGATTGGGTTAAAACCTAAAGTAAATGTGTTTATAACACCTAATAAAAAATGCTTATTAATTAATATTTAGATATAACTAGATTGATTAAAGAAACGTGTACAAGTTTCATTAGTTTGATTTTTTTTTCAAGATTCAGTAGATTGGGAGGAAATTGTGAAATTAAAATGATGATGTCATCTAAGCAAAAATATTTCTCATTTAACAATTAGAATAGATAAATCTCATTGGTTAAAAAAATGTTTAAAAAATTTGTTATTTGAAAATTTATGTAGATTAGGTTGATTGTGTGAAATTCCAAAAATTAAGATTATTATATAAATAATAGTTTTCATTATACACACACAAAAAGAGAGATTAATTGCTTTGGAAAAAAAAAAGAATCCATATATTTGGAACTATGTA
This sequence comes from Persicaria maculosa, assembly GCA_963922045.1. Classification (NCBI taxonomy): domain Eukaryota; kingdom Viridiplantae; phylum Streptophyta; class Magnoliopsida; order Caryophyllales; family Polygonaceae; genus Persicaria; species Persicaria maculosa. The sequence goes on from OY998258.1 coordinate 16,865,824, forward strand.
TTTTTTTTTAAAAAAAATGTTTTGAATTAATCTCATCTATCTATATACATATACTAAAACCGATGCATTGAAGCCTGCGTGGCGGCGTGTGAGTGAATCTGCCTACGTGGCGGTGCGTGAGTGCGTCTCGCAAAACTTTCTCCCGTCAAAAAGGAAATCTAATAAAAATAATAAGATAGTTCTAATCTATATAATTAAAAATAATTATTTTATTTTACCATTAATTCATATAATTGAATAGATGGAATATCTTATACAAGAGTAAATATTATATAAGGAAATAATTATATCAATATAATTAAACACAATAATAGTAATAAATTTGACATATACAGATTGACAAATTGCCATATAAGTGTATCTTCATCTGGATTATAAATAATCTTTCCAATGGACGGTTTATATATAAATTTGGCATATGGACGGTTTATATATTGATTATTTTTGGTGGAAAGAATTATTTATATCAAAATTAATTATTTCATAGTTATTTTATTTATATCTATATTATTTTTTAGGAGAATGAGTTATTTAGATCTAGATTAATTTTAATCTTATATTTCCAGTTATTAGTTTAATTAATTATCATAATGTAATTCATATTTATTTATTTATTTATTTTCATATTTATAATAGGATTTTTTTTATAGATAATAAGTGAAATTTTATAATATTGTGTTAATATATTCCCGTGCAGGGGACGGGGCATACACTAGTCGTTTAAATAAATAGCATGAAATGATATTGTGTAATTAATACATAATGAAATAATACTATATAGTTAATTTTAACTTTATCAAAAAAAAAAGTTTTGAATTATTTTCATTGATTAAAAAATGTTAAATATGATATGGTATTGTGTATATAATATTAGATAACTTAATTACCATAATTAAATAATATTTGTCAAATAATACCTTACAAAAATAACAATGAAATAATATTTTCTATTCTTTTTATTTTCAATAAAAAAAAAAGTTAACAAATTCGATAGAGGGGCATTTGGCGAAAAAAATAAAAACCTCAGGGGTATTTGGCGAAAAAAATTGAAACCTTAGGGGTACCTGGCGAAATATGTCAAACTTTTGTACACCACGCGAATTAGCCTTAACCTCAGGGGTATTTGGTGAAAATTCCGTTCAATTAATTAATTTCTTTCATACTTCTGCTTTCTCAAATCTGAATGAATTTATACTTTATTAGTATAAAAGATAATTTCTCTTTACTCCTTACTCCTTGCTAGTATATATTAGTGGAAACAACATATGAAAAGCTAAATTCTTAAATCTGAATGAATTTATACTTTATTGACAACATATGAAAAACTAGTATATATAAATGGAAACAACAAAATAACATACCTTGTAGCCAATCAACATGTTATTTCGAAAAGCTTGCCAAGGAAATTGTAAACAAAGTCGTAAATAACATGCAATAACAACACCAAAAAGCATGGAGAAGACGTCAACGTTTGTAAAATAACATTAACAATCTAAACTATATATAGGTCAAAATCTAAAAATCTATCCATAATTATATATGTATAAAATCCAAAAATATATCTCATAAATATATCAATACCTTCAAGATAGAAAAAATTTATTTCTTCAAAAGCAATAAATCTTCCATAAAAAATTGTGATTATTAAACTCTTCCAAAATTATATCCATATCTAAAATAATTGGGGAAAATAAATTAACAAAAATTGAATTCCATGAGCTGATAAACTTTACATGACTAAGTATTATTTCAATTTACCCAAAACCTTTTATCTTCTTCATATTAATAAAGTTATTTAATTATTATGACCATGCTAAGTATTATTTCAATTTCGTCAAAACTTTTTATCTTCTAAAAATATGTTCATATTGAGAAAGGTATTGATAAATTAATTTATTTAATTAGTATGATCATGTAATATATTGATAAAGTTATTATCTTCTCAAAATATGTTCACATATATGGTGAAAATAGGTATTTTAACTCTTTATTGGGTCTATATTTTTTTTTTTCAACTCTTCGTAGAGACCCAGAGAGGAACCAAGTACTCTTCGTAGCGGGCTAATCCTCCCTCCTTTCTCTGCCTCTCTTTGCTAAGCTTCTGGGGGTGTTTCTGGGCTCCTTCTTGCCGGCATGCAGATGCCTCCTTAGGAGGTTTGATGCATGCCTGGCCTCTTCCTTGCTAACCAAATTTTACACTACAAATCTCAATAGCCACACCCGGCACATACCCATTAACTGTCCAACAGACAACCATAACAAAGAGATCTCAATCTCAAAGAACCAATTAATGCCCATCCCTGTTTTATTGAATGTGGCTTGGCTGCACTCCTTATTGCAGTGGCGTGGGGGAAGCCTTAAATTTGAACTCCTGGAGCTCCTCAAACTTCCAGAGTTCCAACACTCTACACTTCCTCTTTGGAAGTGTGAAAAATTAGAGAAAAACCTTCTCAAACCCAAACCTTTCAAACAAACCATTATGAACAACCCTTCGATATACGCTAACCCTATGATTAGTAGTATGTTTTTCTGCAGATTAAGGAGTAATTATGCACATGCAAAGGAGCTGATTGGCCATGTATGGTCGGCTATGAAGAGATTAGCGGCTACCCCCCAAATCCCTACTGTAATTGATGGAAAAATTCTCGTTATTTCCCAAGCATACAAAGGCAAATGTTCTCAAACATTGAATCGGGCCATCCTACGCCAAGATCTCGAAGCGCCAGAAGCCATTCTCGATGAAACAGGTATGATTACCTATACTAAAGATTTCCCCTATGATTGCATAGACTTGGATATTGTGAGTAACCATAGAGATCAAATTAGGATTATAAATACTACTGATTGTTGGACTTTTAATCCACACCTCCCTCCTCTGATCTCCCATTCTCTCCCTCCTATGTCTGAGCCCCATCTTGCCATGGATAACCAGTTGTCCTTTGTTGAAGCTCTGATCAACACCACCAGGCAAGGCATCTCCTTTGAGCTTGCGCCTTCCCTTGCTCAACCGACTGGACCAACTCTCTCCCTTGCCTTGGACAACTCTGTCATCCACACCCAACACTCTGAAGCTGCTCCTATCCAGGCAATCCTCATCAGCTCCGCTCTCCCTAATGAATCCAATCCCTCGGTTATGAACATTGCTGATCCCTACCAAATCCAGGGTGTGAAAGACCTCCACCAAAAACTCTCTGAGTTTAGTCTTGTTGGCCGCTTTGTCCAAGCTCCGGTGGAGCTGAAACAAGTTGCTGGCAAGATGAAAACTGAGTGGAAGAACCTCAAGGGTAGTTGGGGGATTGATACCATTGGTAATGATTGGTACATCTTTAGATTTGCCAACAAGGAGGATCGTGCAATGGTATGGACGAATAGGCCATATCATGTGCAGGGCTCCCTCCTAGCTCTTTACCCCTGGGCGGACACCTTCAACCCAATGCAAGAAGATACCCTCACGGCGGATGTTTGGATTAGGATCCCTGGTTTGCCACACCAGTTCTACACTGCAGAAGCTATAGCATACATCCTTGAAGCTGGCGGAGTGGGCAGCTTAATCAGGATCGACCAAGTCTCCAATATACGCAACAAGATGAGGTTTGCACGTGCTTGTATCAAGGTCTCTCTTCTCTCTAAACTTGTCACCTTCATATGCATTAGAAAGAATGAGACTGAGTCTATAAAATTGCGAGTTTGGTATGAGGATTTTTCTGATGGGTGTGGTTGCTGTGGAGGTTACGACCACATCTATGAAGATTGTCCTTTAAATGCCCCTAGACCCCGTAAATTCAACCTTATCTTGGAAGAAAACCCACAAATGGATCTCCTGGTCCACACCCCTCCTAATGCTATCAACAGGAACCCCTCTGAGCACAGGTTTCTAGGAGGTGAAAGTGCCTTTGTCCCTTACTCCCTTCAGGAGGAGCACTTGGTCTCCCAAACCATGTTGCCCAGGCAAGGTGACTTTGGCCTCCTTCCTGCCTCAAGCTCTATCCAGTCTAGTCCCAAATTACCTCAGCTGCCTACTGTCACTACTAGCTATCCTAATGATCTGATTAACAAGCTTATTTCCCTCAACAATGCTCACGTTGCCAAACTTGCTGCCGAGAGTAACACCCCTCCCTTTGCTATTGCTCCCTCCATCCTCCATACCATTCTCTCCACAAACAATCTCACTGCCACCAGCAACAATGGTCTCACGGAAGGAACTCTGGAAGACCTGCTCAAGGCCCACCAGAAAGGTAAGATGATAGCCACGGATGCTGAAGATGAAACGGGGGAGTCAAGGCTATCTATCAGATCGGATCACTCTATGGTGAGGAAAATGGGTGGCATTGTTATTGGCCGCTCTGAACAAGACATGGACCAAGATGAAAGTGAATCGATCAAACGTAGAGTTGAGGAAGAAAACAGTGAAGCTTCAACTCCAGCCATGAAGAAATCCAGAAAGAAGAAGAACTGATGATCAGTAGACATGTTTCTACCTGGTGCGGGGAGGAGCAGCTAAGCCTGCATATCTTAAATCTAAATAACTCTCTGCCTTTTTGCTTTAAAAACTATATGCTGGTTTTATGTCCTATGTTGGACTTGGGTTGTAATCTAAACAACTTTTGTGGTTTTTGGATAGGTGGCTCTCCTAATTTTTCTACTGGAGGCCCCTTTTCCCTAAACCACCTTGCGATGATGGCTGCCTTTAAGCTTAATTGTTATAACTATATCAACTGTCAACTACTTTGCCTGCTTCTGAATACCTGTTTGGCAAATAGCAGTTTAACATCTTGCAGGGCCAGTGAGAAACATGAATTGGATGATGTCAAGTGGTGGAGTTCAGGTATGTACTCTTCTATCTTCATCTATGGAAAAACTCAGCTTTGGCCCATGGAAATCTCTGATTTCTTGTGGGCTGCAGGCTACCCAAACCTTACCAACAAACTTTATCAAGCCAAAAGCACCCTCTGTTACACCCTTGCTCGAAACAGATCTCCCAAAGGCAAAAAGGAATTAGCAGTTCAGCAACATCTTCCTAACAGGCTTGGAAGTGTTAAGCCCAACCACAGCAACAGAAGCTGCAGAAGTGAAGCTATGACCACCCATAAGACAGCACCAAACACAAGAGGAGACATGCTCAACATCAAGGTCCTGAAATCTTCCCATTCTACCAAGCTAGTGAACTGTAATGTTGAGTACCCATTACACTGCTGTAAACTTTACTCAATAGCTTGTCAAAACCTTGATTGTATTGTTAAAGATTTTAATGATTAATATAGCTTATTGGAATGTAAGGGGTACGAAAAGGCCACTCCTGTGGCAAGAAATCAACCACTTTAGATTCATTAATAATATTGACATTTTAGTTCTCACTGAAACCAAATCAGAACTAGCTCCCTCTGATGTACAGCTAAAGAGCTCTGGCTTCCACAAAGCCCTTTGTGTTCCTTCCATAGGACGCAAGGGTGGGATCTGGTTGCTGCTTAAAGCCAAATTTGAAGACACCTGCAGCATCTTGGAGCTGAAACAAAGGGTTGCTGTCGTTAAAACAACCATAGAAAAACATGAACTCATCCTCTTCTTTGTTTATGCTCCATCGGTGGAACAAGAAAAGGATGATTTCTAGCAAGACATGTTTAATACTGTTAACAAATATATGCTTCCCATTCTCATCATAGGCGATCTTAATGATATAGAACTAGACACAGAGAAGATAGGAGGATCCCTTCCCAGCACCAGCAGATTTAGGAGACTTCAAGCTGTTAAAGATGAGCTGGGTCTACAAACCTTACCATTCTCGGGCTCACCCTTCACTTGGAGGAAAAACAGATCCTCACACAATAACACCTATGAAAGACTGGATCGAATTCTAGCTAATCAACTTATTTTAAACTGGTTCCCCAACCTCTGTATTAAACATCAGCCATTTTCTGTTTCAGATCATACTCCTATCTCCCTACAAATTGGTTTCCAAGCTAAAAGAAATGGAACTCCCTTCAGGTTCGAAATGGCTTGGACCACTAACAGCGCCCTTGAACTAATGATCAAGAAAGTCTGGAGCAATAAGCTTTCTGGCTCCCACGCTTTCAAACTTGTACAGAAACAAAAACTTCTTAAGAGGAACATCAAAAAATGGTGTAAAACAAAGCCTAACAACATCACAAAACAACTAGCAGAGGTGGAACTTCATATCAGGGATTTGCAGAGCAAAATGCCTTGGGGTAACATTTCTGTAACAGAAGAACAAAAATTGGCTAGGCTTGAACATAAGAGATATTGTCTGCTTGAATTCAACTACAGATTCTGGAAACAAAGAGCTAAATCTAAACACCTCAATCTAGGTGACAGAAACACCAAATATTACCAAATTGCTGCTAGAATAAGAACCACCAGAACTTCGACAAGATCCTTTACCACAAAACAAAATGTACTACTAACTGACCAAGAGCTAATATCCAAACACATTACTAATGAAATGGCTGACAGATTCATTGGTCACAATCAACCTACCTTATCTTTGGATGATGTATGGAACATCCAAGCACAAATAACACCAAGTGAAAACAACCAGCTAACTCTTCAACCCACAAATATGGAGATAAAAAACACTATCTTCAGCATGGCGGAAGATAAATCCCCAGGACCAGATGGTTATCCTCCAGAGTTCTATAAACGATTCTGGAATATCATTGGTCGTTCCTGCTGTAAGGCTGTTAAGGCATTCTTTCATTCTGGCCAACTGTTATCTGAAATCAACCACACATTTATAGCTCTCATCCCGAAAACTGATAACCCAACTTCTATAAATCATTATAGGCCGATAAGCCTATGCAATACAATTTATAAGGTCATATCAAAAATTCTGGCTAATCGTCTTAAACCTATCCTCCCTAAACTGATAAACCCCTTCCAGGGAGCCTTTGTAGAAGGAAGATCGATACAAGATAACACACTAATAGCCCATGAAATCTTCCACACCTTTCACAAACAGAAAGGATCTAAAGGCTGGATGGCAGTGAAATTAGACATGGAAAAGGCTTATGACAAGATAAACTGGAATTATATTCGGTTGGTCCTTGAAAAATTTGGCTTTCACCAAACCTGGATCAATTGGGTAATGACATGCATCACCTCCACCTCCCTCTCTGTTCTAGTTAATAATATCCCTGGCACTCAATTCAAACCCAATAGAGGCATTAGACAAGGAGACCCCCTTGCACCCTACCTCTTTGTCTTAGTTATGGAAGGCCTTTCTAGAGAATTACATAAAGAAGCACTTCTAGATGATGCCTTAATAGGCATAAGGCTAGCTAAAAATGGTACCCCAATCCCCTTCCTAACTTTTGCTGACGACACAATCATTTTTGCTAAAGCAGCACATACCAGCCTAAACACCATCCAGAATACCCTAAATAGCTTCTCCAATCGATCGGGTCTTACTATTAACTACAACAAAAGCTCTCTGCAATGCTCAAGAAATGTGAATCCAAATCTCACCAAGGACTTGGCCACTCACATGGGTATCCCAATTTCAAAAACAATTGAAAAATACTTAGGAATCCCCCTTGTCAATGGTAGAATTAAAAATTGTGTCTTTGATGAAGCTATAAACAACATAAAAAACAACTAACCAAATGGAAAGCTTCCAGTCTCTCTCAAGCTGGGAGAACGGTTCTCATACAATTCAACCTTAGCTCCAAGACCAATTATCTAATGCAAAACTTTCTCCTCCCAAAAGGTATTCTCAATCAAATGGATCAAATTAACAGGAATTTCTTCTGGAACAAATCTGCCTCTGACTCCTATACCCCTTTAATTAGTTGGGATTCAATCTGTAGAAGCAAAGCCTTGGGCGGACTAGGTATTCATAAGGCAGAGAACCTCAATATTTCTCTTCAAATGAAACTCTTGTGGAAAATCTATAATAATGAAGATAGTATTTGGGTAAGACTCATAAAAGAAAAATACCTCAAACTGGATAATATTAGGAACTATGTAAAGAAAGATACCTCCTGGCAATTTGGAAGATTACTCTCTTTAAAGGAAAAATTTGAACAAGGTCTTTTTTGGCTAGTTGGTAATGGCAGGAAGATAAATGTGTGGGCGGATCCTTGGATCCCAAACACCAGTCTCAAGCAGTATATGGGAGCGCTTGACCCTAACATGAAGGTAGACTCTCTTATGAATTACATGCAGCAATGGAAAAAGGAGGAGATCAAACAAATATTTCCGCAGGACATTGCTGACAAGATTCTACAGATCAAGATCCCTCAATGGCACACAGAAGACAAACTGATTTGGAAGCCTGATGCAGAAGGAATCTTCACTACCAGGTCGGTAAAAAAAATCTTAACTCCTTTACATAATAATGATCAGTCTCATAACTGGATCTGGAAACTTAAACTTCCTCCTAGAATTAAAAATTTCTTATGGAAAATCAAGAGTGATAGTCTTCCAACCGCAAGTAGGCTTAATAAATATATCAATAGAGTACCAAACCAATGCTCCCTTTACAACCAGGCAAATGAGGACTCTAACCATCTTTTAGTAGCTGCACCTTTACTAGGGAACTCGTGACTTTATTCGAACAAAGTTCAGGTATGTATTTCCAGGGGCTGAATTCTATGGACCCGCTTCACACAAGATTAGAAAATATAAGGGATAACAATAGTAGATTTGAGATTCTAATCTTTATCTGGCAAGCTATATGGGAGACCAGAAATGACCAAATTTTCAGGTCCAAGAAGCCGCAATGTATGGCTGTACTTGTACAGAAAATCAAGCAAAATATCAAGGACTGGAACACGGAGGACACCCAAGGAAAGGATCACAGGAGGAGAGGTAAGCGGAGGACAAAAGCCAAATGGAAGAGGCCCCCGAGAACTATCTACAAAATTAATGTAGATGGTTCTTTTTCCCTATCTGGCAAAAGTCAGGTAGGAGGAATCATTCTTGATTCAGAAGGACAGATCATTGATCTTTTCTTTTAAGAAGTCAATGCTGGATCGATCATCCAAACAGAGGCTTCTGCAATGATTTTAGGCCTTCAACATGCAAGGCGGAAGGGATTACACAACATCATTATGGAAAGCGATAACCAGGCTTTAGTCAAGGCGGTCAATGGCACACAAGCTAGCAAATGGGAGATTCTGAGGCAAGTAGAAGAAATTAACAGCATCAAAGAAGAGTTCAGCTCGGTGGATATCAAGCACATCTACAGAGAGGCTAACTATGCAGCAGACTACATAGCTAGAAAAGGGGTCATTTGTAATTTACAATCACTCCCCTATCACAGGGACTTTTGTAACATCATCCTTCAGGATGATCCGGGAGTTAGGTTACTGTAGTAGTAACAGCTCCCACTGTTTGCCTACTGTAAAAAAAAAATATGGTGAAAATAGGTAAAAAATTTATCTTATATAATAGGCAAAATTACAGAAAACCACCTTTTAAAAATGGGTGTTTTCACTTAACCACCCCTTAAATTTAAAATTACATAAAACCACCCTTTAAATGGTATTTGTTTACAACTCACCACCCATTCAACTATTTTCGTTACTTTATCATTAAATATATTATATTTTAATATTTTTAAACTCAAATTTGATTGTAAATATTTTCAAAATTTGAATTTAATGGGTTGATCATATTTTAGGGATTATTTTATTTATTTTAAAATTTATGGTTGAAAATGTTTATAGAATTTTAAAATATTACGGAAATTACTCTTATATATTTATATTTTAAATAAGAGTAATTTACATAATGTTTTAAACATTTATAAACATTTTCAAACATAAATTAAGATAATAATTCTAGGCTATATTGATTATTATTTTTAAAAATAAATGCAATGATCCCTAAAATATAATTGGGCCCTTAAATTCAAAATTTTAATATATTTACAATCAAATTTGAGTTTAAAAATATTAAAATATAATATATTTAATGATAAAGTAACGAAAATAGTTGAATGGATGGTGAATTGTAAACAAATATTATTTAAAGGGTGGTTTTATGTAATTTTGAATTTAAGGGGTGGTTAAGTGAAAACACCCATTTTTAAAAGGTGGTTTTCTGTAATTTTGCCTATATTTTTTCGTCCAATCCCATACAAATTTCGTATTATGTTCCAGTTTTAATCCGCGAAGTGCATTTAGACCACCGTCTTTGGGCGTATAGCCAACCTGTATGACTATCAAAGGGCTCGAAAAGGTTTCGCCGCATTAGGGCAAACGCAAAATCTCTGTTCACTCTCTAGTCTCCACACTCGCTCTCTCCCCTCTTATCCCCAAGTCGTCTGTCCAACTGGAAGGCAGCAAATCGGATATCTCTTACGACTTGCAGCAATCTCTAATTCCCTTCTCCAGGTTCAGCTTCCTCTCTCGACATCGAATTTACCTTTCGCCCTGTTCGGATTTTTTTTCGATTGCCCATTTGTTCTTGCCCCCCCCCCCCCCCCCCCCCCCCTTTTTTTCACAATTGCAATTGCTTTCATTGTGTCTTTGGTCTAGGTTTGGATTATAATTTTGATTTGGTTATTGGTTTCTATAAATTATCCTTGCTGTGTTGACTCTCTTTTAGGGTTTGCTTTTCTTTCTTTGTTTGCTTGTGTATGCTGCGGTGGTAGGAAGGGGAAGTAATCGAAGTTAGGAGAATGTAATGATGAAATCGTGTTTGATCGAGATTGATATCGTGGTCTTGCCTTACTAGTTGTTGATCCAGGTGGTGTTTTGTCAGAATCTAGCTATCGGTTTGAATAAGGAATGGAGTTTCAATGACACCGGACCTTCAAAATGTCTAGATTCAGATCATTGGTGCAAGCTTCTCTAACTGCTACAAAGAAAGGTAGTGTTCCTTTTATCTAGTTTTCTGGATGACATGGGAAACTTTTATCTTTCTTATGCAGTTTTGGGCTTCTGGCCCTTTCATTTTCATTTTTGTTGAAACAGATCGGCAAGTCTTGTGACTTTTTGATCCAGTTGAATGTCTTGTATTTCAACTAATTGAGAAAATTTGTTATTATCTGATTAAGTGAAAAAAGCTGATTAACTGATTTTTCTGTGAGTTTTTGTTCTAGTTCTATAATTTCTGTAATAATGCTCGCTAATTATATCTGCCAAGAAGTGTTGAAAAGCGCACTTCGATGAATACTTCAACTTAGCTATCATTAGTTTGAAGAAAGACATTTTCTCGTATAATCTAGTGTATAGGAAATTGTTGTATGTTAACTTGTTCGAAAGGCAATGATATACTGCACTTGGGCATTTCAGTCTCGATTCTAAGGAGGAGCATAAGCAGGGAACTATAGGGGATCATACCGAATTAACAAGTCTTGCGTTATGAATGTTGGTATTTCACTTAAAATAATTGTTAAATAAACTCTGTATATTTCTTCTTTGTGCCTTATGAGTTTCTTCTTTGCTCTAAACCCAAACATACAAGGAACTAAAGAAGCTTAAATATATTTTCCCTTTTCACGTTTATCATTGTAAAGCTTTATGAATCAACACTGAACTTTTTTAATCTCCTGGGGTTGCTTTTGCTTGCTCATATTCATTTGGATAATGCATAATTTAATGCTTTGCTTTTCCTGCTTGGAAAACTGCAGCTTTAGCATGGAACATTGATGACTTGATGCCTCCTGCTGAAAAATATATTTTCAGTTTCAAATCAAAAGAAGAGCTTAAGAGATGGCATCTGTATTCAGATTCCGAGTATGGAGGTATGTCACTGTTGGGCATGGCTGTATTTGGTGAACTTTTATAAGATTTTCAAGTTGAATAAACCTAGAAGTACAAGTCCCCTTGGCCATAACTAGTCTGTGCCGCTTTCTGTATAAAATGCAGCTTCAAAATGTTTGGTACTATGAAAGTGTTATGTGTGATTTTCTTATATTAACTTGTTGCTTTGTAGTGCTTTAATATTGTTTCATATGTGTAAGAGAGATTCAACCTCAAAAGCACATGATGCATGGATGTAAACATTTATTGTACATATGTGTGATAAACCCCATTATAATTTTATTAAGTTCTAATTAATATCTCAATGTGTAGTCCATTTTTTGTCAAAACATCGTTTTATTCTTTGATCCCCAATTAAAGGCATTTCAAGTATGTTTGAGGTCTTCTCTTGTAAATCTTATATAAATTTATTTGCTTATAATTCTCTTATTCTCTTACAGGTTTGTCTTCAGCTTCTTTGGAGATAGCAGATGTTGGGGATGGATCAGCTGGTATGTCTCTCTGCATATTCGAGTTATCTATTCATCTGGTGGAAAGTGGAGGATATTTGAGTGCAACAAAACCATTGTTTGAGCTTCTGATTTCCATGATTCTGTTTTCACTCTCTTAGGAGTTTTCTCTGGGAACCTCTCCCTGGATCTGAGTGAGGATTCAAAGTGGAACATGAAAAGGAGTGGCTTCTGCGGAATGCGTTCGAAGAAGGTGCTAATTACTATAAGTATGTTGTTTTATACTGTATTGTTTTATTTTTTAATCATTCAAATCGAACAGTCATCTGTTCAAAATTTTAATCTGAAATTTGGAGATGCAGTTGTCCAATGCCCGCCTATGCTATCTATTTTGTTGTTGATTTGAGCATTAAATAAGTTGTTTCCTTGCAAAATTAAGTTACTTAATGAGTTGTTTGATATTCAGTTATTCATCATTTGCTTAGATGCTTTCCCAAACTTCTCATTTATCAGTCGCTCTCAGCTCAGCATTTCCTGATTTCAGATTGCAGCATGTGTGTTCTGGAACTAAACATTTTCTTTTTCTAGCTCCAGCTCCATCCTTTGATAAACTTTCTTGACTTGCTAATATACAATGCTATGTTCCTTGATGAACTATCCAAAGCTTCGCAATGAAATATCCAAAAAACAGATGTAGTCATTCCATTTTTGTTATCCTTGAGAGGATGAACTTTATATATTTCATTGACGTGTTTGTTCCTGTTCCAGTTTAATGGCTTCATTGATTTAGATGTATATGACACTATAGCAATGAAGGTTAAAGGAGACGGTCGGTGCTACATATCTACGGTAAGGTGTTCTTTTCACCCTTTTTCACCCAAACATAGCATTTATTATTGGTCAAAATTCCTTACATGAAAGTAGCCCTCTTGTAGATATATACGGAAAACTGGGTAAACTCACCTGGGCAGGAGGAGGATAATTCTTGGCAAGCATTTGTGTATGTACCCAAAGGAAATTGGTATATTGCCAAGGCAAGTTCCAAAAATTTGCCCTCCCCATCTCTACTTTTCGCTTTTAATGATTTGCATATATTCAGTGATTCTGGAAAACATGCTTTGCTATTTACAAAAACTTTAAGCATCCTTCAAGCTGATAGAATGGAAGGTAGTACACCTCCAAACTACCCCTGGATGCTATCCGTATATTCTTTTCTTACAAGATACTAGTAGCCAATGTTATGCCATCCCCTGAAAGATTAAAAATGAACTAAATAAGTAATGCTATGGCCTTTTAGAATTTTAAGGTTATAATTGATCACCTTTTGAGCCTTGACCCAAAACATGAGAGTAAGCAATCTGTACATGAAGTGAACGATCTGAATCCAAAATAATCTAGATTAGGCATTGTGAAAACCTGTCAGACTTGCAAACCGACCCCACTGAATAGTTTCAAGTTTACTCGAAGCACTTGTTAACTCATAACCTGAAACTGTCCAATCAAGAAAGGTCGACACTTTCTTATGTCTCAGCAGAAGCTGTTCATTTAATACGATGGAAAATCTTTTGACAATATTGTTACAGTGTACACATGTTCAATAGTCTTTGAGAATATGTTTGAGCTGCCTTTGGTGGTTTTAATGAGAGAAATGCTGAATGTTGGCCTCCCTAGATTCCGCTTGCTCGATATTTGCCAACCTGGAGGGGAAACGTGATCGATGCAAGACTGGAAATGAACCCTTCTCGCATAGTCGGGATGTCATTATCTGTAAATGCCGAGGGTGGTACACCTGGTGCTAGATGTGGTGAAGGTGATTTCAGAGTGGAAATCGATTGGATCAAAGCATTGAGGACGGAATAACTTGTGCTGTAAAGAGGCTGCTTCCATGAATAAAGCGGCTCTGTGTGAGAACTTGGTATCAAGTGATGAAATGCAGAATTTTATGTCGTTTTGGTCAAATTTTTTGTTTTATGTCGTTCTGGTGAAAGGGTGACCCTTTGTTAAAATTTTAATCAATGATCGCATGATTTTTCACTTGTAAGCGCATCTCTTGCACCTTTTCCATTTTGGGTGTTTTTGGAGAATTTTAGTTTTTTTTTCCCTATTAGCTTCTTTTTTTGCGATTAGCTTTTTTATTTTTCCATTTTGAAGAAATTTTGAATGTGGTCTAAAAGTTGATTGGAAGTTGTTTCCTTTCAAGTTTGATTAATTTCGAAGTCTAAGAAGCTACAGGGGCGCTTCCGTACGTGAATGGAAGATGAACAGTGGGAAAGGAGAGGACAAGCTAGGGTGGATAGGGATGACAATTTCACTAGATTTTCGGCTTGTTCGGTTCCGGTCAATGATGGGTCTCAATGATGGGTCAAAATGAGTCGGTTTTGGTTGTACATGACACTAGATTTTCGGGTTTCGGTCGAGTTTGGGTTTGGATGAGTGGTTGTACATGACACTAGATTTTCGGGTTTCGGTCGAGTCTGGGTTCGGATGAGTGGTTGTACATGATACTAGATTTTCGGGTTTCGGTAGAGTCTGCGTTCGGATGAGTCGGGTCAGATTTTATCAGCTCTACTACTATCCGGGTTGTACATGATACTAGATTTTCGGGTTTCGGTAGAGTCTGCGTTCGGATGAGTCGGGTCAGATTTTATCAGCTCTACTACTATCCCTTGCATTTTTTTTTGCAGACCTTTTAATAATTTTGAAAGTCCTTATTAATATATGTTTGTGACTTTCAACCATTTTTTCTTAAAAATAAAAGTTAAACATTAAGAACAAATTTTCATTAAAAACATAAGTTTTGGGAAAAAAAGAAGAAGATTAAAGCCCATTGGATTATCTATAAGAAAATGTATATTCAAACTAATCCAATGTTTTCTAAAATAATGCATAAAAATATCATTTTTATAGATTTTTACAAATAATTTTTTTTAACACTTTTTGGTTATCACATAATTAACTTTTGCAAAAAAGAGCTCTCCTAGATTTTCTAGAAAGAGGGTGCCCCAATCTTCGGCTTCGACCACCCCAACCTAACTTCGGCCACCTCTGATATGAGTCTTGTCCCGCCCTCTCCTCCTGGATTCCTTTCGATTCCGGTGAGGATGTTTCGTCTCCCTTCTATACTATCAATTTGATTCGTAGACTCGTGTGTGTTGGTTTTGGGGCTTCCTTCGACCATGGTCGATTCCTCAGTTGTGGTTCGAGCTCACCACCCTTATTACCATTTATTTTCTTCCTCTCTCTCGCACTTCTCCTCCCGCCACCCTTGTCACCGGCTTCATCTTCCCCTCTCTCGCAATCCTCCTCCTCCTTTGGTGGTGTTTATTTGTTGCACTTTGGATCCTTTTTGGGCTTCTGGTTTCTAATATCCAACCGGGTCAGGTTTTGTTGTCATTGGTCTCGTCGTTCTCATATCTCCTACCTTCCTTTCAATCCGTGGTGGGTGAGTCGGGCAAGACTGTTATTCGAGCCGAACAAGGCGAGTATATATTGCTTGTTCATATTTAGCTCGTTTGAAAATGAACGAGCTCGAGCCGAGCTTTTTTCGAGCTTTAAGTAGATCTACTTGCTCATTATAAGTAACTTAAAGGAAATTTTAAAACTTTCATAAAATTTGAGCTATTCGAGCATAATTCGAACGAGTCGAGCTTTGGACTGAGCTTAAAAATGTGCTCACACTCGGCTCATTTAGAAAATAAATGAACTTGAGCTGAGTTTTTATCAAGCGAGTACTAGTCGAATTCGAGCTACTTGTGTTCACATAACACCCCTAGAGTCGGGTTTCCATCGATTTGTGAAATTGATTTGGAGCTTTTAGCTTTGGGAGTCTTCTCTTCTCGCCTGCCCTGTCCGATCTTCTTCCCTGAGGTTTTGGTGTTCGGAGTCAGGTCTGTCCGATACGAATTCTTACCTTATCCAAAAAAAGAAAAAAATTTAACATTTGCAAAATCTCACGATTACAACGCAGAATTTCTCAAAATTGTGTGTATTATAAGAGATTTACAAAAGTTCATAAGTCATCATCGCAAAGAATTTTTCAATTATAAAAGTTGATGTAAATGTTTTTCTCGAAAATCGGTAAAGATCACCTGTCTCGTTCTCCTCACTGTCTCCCCGTCCTCCTCACACAAACTCCCCCTTACTATTTTTTTTTCTTTTTTTTTTCATTCTAATTATTTTTTTTTTAATTTTCGGGGAGGGGAGGATTCCGTCAAATTTTAATTTTGGCTTTAAATAATTCCACCAGAGCTGGTATTTTGTTCGGTGGCGTTATTTTTTTTTAATGACGTAGAACCTACCGTCGTTGGTAAATTTCTAGCACGTGACTCAATCGATAAGAGTTACGTTCTAACTTCTAAGTAAATCAGCTTGCACCGACTGACTTGATCCGTTGGGAGGAAGTATGACAAATCTTGAATTTTCACCAAAGAAAAGGGACAGAGAAAGGAATCGAACCCGAAATCTCCTTACCACCCTTACTCCACACCACTGGACGGAGCCAAATCATCTGTTTTTCCTCCTTGTCCCCCAGACCCTCACAGACTCCCAATTAAAAATTAAATTAAATTAAATTAAATACTAAAAAAATATATAAAAATGATGTGACAGATTTGGACCCAGTGGACACCCCAATGGGGTTAATTAATTACATTTACGTACATGCAAGTTGAATACATATGAGGAAGTTGATTAGTAGTTTCCTCTTCCAAGTTGTTAAAAAACGCTCTCTCCTATACAGCAGTTGGGGCAAAAGACTCAAATCCCAGAGCAGGCTGCGCGCAGAGGAGCAGTTTTAATTTCAGGCCTCAATTAAAGGCAGCATATGTTAACGGTGGCATACTGCTCCGGCTGCAATGCGGCGTTGCAGCCACCGCAGGGGGCCGCCTCCTTCCGCTGCCCATTCTGCTTCGTCGACACGAGGATCGTCTCTGGTCCTCCTCCAGGCGTAGGCTTCTCCCCCACCTCCGCCGCAGCCCCTCCCTATCCTTATCCTCCTCCTCCCCCTGAGTACAGAATCATTCGGCCGGCCCCGGCAGGGCGGAAGAAGGCGGTGATATGCGGAATCTCGTATGCTTTCTCCGCGGAAAAGCTTTCAGGATGTATAACGGACGCTAAGTATATGCAGTACTTGTTGATCACCAAGTTTGATTTTCCGGCCGACGACATTGTTATGCTCACCGGTTAGTTGATGGATTTTTATTCAATTATTATTTTGATTTTTTTTAAAGCAAGAAATGTGGCGTTGACTGCCAAATTATTTGCTTCTTTGTGCCTTGTCTTAGCGTGCTTGACTTCTACAACGGATGATTAATTAACGGAACGATCTACGTTTGACTTAGCCTGATTTTTAATTTTTGATGAGATACTTTTTCATTTATTTTTTCATCAATTAAACCCATCTGTATCTATATAATAATACTTTAAAACAGAAGACATTGTTGATGTGTCGTCCTCCTTAATTGTAGCATTTTTTTTCAAATTACAATTAAGTAACTTTTAAATCAATTTTTATATTTAAGATTTTTACCTATTTACTTATCATCTACATCTATATAATCCTTTAAAACAGAAGGCATTGCTGATGTGTCGTCCTCCCCTTAATTGTAACATTTTTTTTTTCAATTACAATTAAGTAACTTTTAAATCAATTTTTATATTTAAGATTTTTTACCTATTTACTTATCATTGGGTTTAATTTAAAACATTGAATTAAATCTAATGTTTACTATTAATTTCTCTTATTATTTCTTTTTCTTTTTCTCTTCATCTCTTCACACATTTACATTTTCTCATTTTTATTTTTTACCCATTTATTAACCATTGGGTTTAATTCTAAATATTGAATTAAATCCAATGTCTACTATATATATATACACTAATATATATCATAATAATAATAACCTATATCAATATAATATTTATATTTAAAAACTTTTTTGATGAAGCCTAACTTTCTGGTAAATATTTTTACCATTTTCTTAAAGATTTCAAGTCTACCTTCATTATTTTATCCAAAATTTTATTAATATTTTATAATATTAATTTATTATGTTGTTAAAAATTTATTTATTAAAAATCGCGCCATGACGCGGGAATTATACTAGTTAATATATACATTTGTAATCTACTCACTCCGTTTTTTTATAAGTCGTTACACTATTCATTAATGTTATTTAGAAACATAAAAACTATTAAAAATTTTTAAAAGAATTTCATACTTATTTAAAATTATTAAAAAGAATTTAATTTTAAAAACTAACATTTTATATAGTTTTTAACTTTAATCTGAATAGCAAATGAAATAAGTAATAAATAACGAGATCGACTCATTCATATAGTGACTAAGGGCTCGTTTGTTTAGATAACTAGGGAAAGGAAAGGTAAGGTATTGTATTAAATTTTACACATAGAATGTATATGATCACCAATTTTTGTGAGCTTGGAGAAGAGGATGAGGGGGAATATTAGCCCATCCTAGAGGTATTAGTTACCCCCTCAAAATTAGGGAATAGAAGGATAACACATTTGTATGGAAAATGGGAGAATGAGGGGAATGATTAGAATAGTGATAAATGAATCTTAACTTAAATATGGACTATATTCATGAGGGTAATCATTACTTTTCCCTACCAAAAAACAAACGGGGGCTAAATAGTAATAATCACTATAGCTAAGCTAGTAAGATAGACTCATTTATCGATTAGTTCATAAAAACAAAAACAAAAATGAACTTTAGAGTTCAGACCGACCCATTTAGGACAATATATGATTATTTGTACAACACCCATTGATTTGTAAACTAATTCCAATTTGCCTATTGAGAATGATTCTCTAGATTTACTAATTTATTTATTTAAAAAATAAACTCATGGTTTAAACAGTATTATTTAGAGAAACTGTTAGCTATATTTATATTGCAAGTAAATAGTAAGTTAGAAAGACCTTATAGTAATACAAAAAAAAGGTAATGTTGACTTATACAGAGTTTGATTAAGTCATCCATGACCCAAGGGACAAGGACAATGGGCATTTCCAATTTTTCATAGCCGAGTAGGTTTGGAAATTACTCGTGGATGACTCACTTATTCAATTTATCCGATCCGATTATAAGGATAAAAACTCGAAACTGAAGAGTTTATGAGGTGATGAACAATACTCTAGAAGGAGGATGAGAATAGAGTATGTTCGATTTTTGCAAAACAAAATCTTTTAAAGATTTTCAAAGCAACTTGTCAAGATCTTGATATAACTATCAAATCTTGACAAAGTAAAAATCAAGCAATATAAATAAAAGCGGAATAAATAAATGGACACACGAATTGTTAACGAGGTTCGGCATGAACCTGACTTACATCCCCGCATAGGGTTATCCAACCCGTAGGATTCAAGCCACTTCTTATTTCACTTCCTTGAGCCTAGAACTTTCTAGAAGAACTACACTTCTTCTATACAAAGCCTCACCGCTTATATTTTAGCACTCAACTTTACAAGTGAAATAAAAGCTCTCACCACACATCAGATTGTGTTTTAGATCGAGTATAAAATACTCTACACATAAATGACTTGTACAACTCTTGTGTTTCCCTAACTCTCAACAATGAAACAAGCTAGACTTTATGAGAACTAAGAGAGAAACTTCGAATGATGAATCCTTAAGAAGACTTGATCGCTTAGAATGAATGCTTGCTCAGTTTTTTTTTTTTAATCATCTTCTTGCACTCTTCTATATATAATAGTCGTTCTCCTTCATAGATTGGGAGAGAAGCCGTTTGAAATTTGAATCCTTTCAAATCTCTTCTTTCCAAAACGTAGTACACAATCTTCTCTATGATCATACATGCGCTCCTAGAAGATCTGATGGAGCCGAGATTGCCCATACTCCTTATTTAGCTTCCACATATTTCCTGAAATATATTTCAAAGAATCTTCCACACAATATGGATTAGGAGAAGGCATATATATATATATATATATATATATATATATATATATATATATATATATATATATATATATATATATATATATATATATATATATATATATATATAGAGAGAGAGAGAGAGAGAGAGAGAGAGAGAGAGAGAGAGAGAGGTTGGGTCAGGTGTTTATACCTCTTATTGTGTTTTGTGTTAACAAATATAGGTCATTGATTGATTAGGAATGAATGGGTGAGATTAATTGAGACTTTCCCTTTTTATTTAAATAAAAAAGAGTAGGTCCCACCACTTTAATAGCCAACTTGCTGTAGAGGAAGCGCGTGCGTTGAATTTTGTAGGTAACGTTTTTTTTTTTGGACGGGGAGATTTTGCTTCCACTATGCGTTTGATGAAAATATTCTCTAGGATAATAGTAAATATTCGCTAGGATAATAGTAATTATTCGCTAAATTGATTGTTATTATTCGTCTATAAATATGAGTTATCAATAATAGCTAAAGGGTTGGTTAATTTTTCAACTATTTGCTAGGCTGATAGTAATTATTCGTCAAGTTGACAATAATTATTCGCTAGGTTAAAAGAATATATAAATGTAATTCTTGATTTCCACCTCTAATTAACCACATACATATGAATAATTCTTTACTATCACCGAATAATTCCTTATTATTACCGAATAGAAACTGTGAACTTGTCGAATAATTCCTTACTATCACCGAATAATTCCTTATTATTACCGAATAGAAACTATGAACTTGTCGAATAATGACTCTGAACATGAGATTAATAGAACAATCCTATGAATTCCACCGAATAATTGCTTATTATCACCGAATATCACTATGAAGTTGTCGAATACAAAGACAAAAATGTTGATTCAACAAAAAAAAACCCTGAAATTCAAAGACAAAAATGTTGATTCAACAAAGAAGAAAAGGAAAAAAAAAACTCTAAACTTGCCGAATAGGGACTCCGATCTTGGGGTGTTTGACATGGCAGAACCGGCGCCATTCCTGGAGAAGCAGAACCGGCGGAGGGCAGTGGAGGCGGGGGCAAACGCGGCGACGGTGATTGAGGCGGTATTGGCCGGGACCAGGTCGCCGGATCTCAGATTGAGAATAGGCGGTGTCGATGGGGTGTTTGAGAGGGCAGAACCGGCGGAGAAGCAGAACCGGCGCCGTCTGTGGAGAAGCAGAATCGGCGGAGGGCAGTGGAGGGGGGGGGCGATGGAATCGCTGGTGGAAGAGAGCAATTTCCGGATCGCCCCGACCGCCGCTCAGTCGCTCCATCCATGCCATCGCCTTCTCTCCACCATCAGCCTTCTCTCCACCATCGTCCTCCGTCAGCCTTCTGACCACCATCGTCCACCTTCAAACCGCTGCCGCCTCTTCGCCATCGCCATCGCTGCTTCGCCATCACCATCGCTGCTTCGCAGCTTTGCCGCTTCGCCATCACCATCAACATCGTTGCTTCGCTGTTTCGCCATCGCCATCGCCAGATGAGAGGAGTTGAACCTCACACGGCTCCGCCTTCGCCAGTTACGTCGGACGTCATCGCCGCTTACGCCGGCCGCCATCGCTTCTGATTCTCTCTGATTTGTACGGTTGTGTGATAAGGAATTTATGAGTGGTTAGGGTTTTAAAAAAAAATTGGGGTTGGGGAGTGGTTACACGCACTAGGATAGGTCATAGGTGGGTGGGAGAAATTTTGCTGGGATCCATTTGTTTTTTTATTTATAAATTAGAAAAACTAACAATTAATCCCAGCCTTCTATTTACCCTCAATCAACGATCCAGATTTATTAACACAAAACACAATAAGACTTGTTAACATTTGATCCATCCTATATATATATATATATATATATATATATATATATATATATATATATATATATATATATATATATATATATATATATATATATTTGAATATAGCCGATTCAAAAGAAGATCCTTATGGCCCAATTCAAAGGCCAATGAAAAAGAATAATCATGGCCCAAAAATTCGGCCTTGTATTGTTTCCTTCACTCAGACAAATCATTGCATAAAATAAGATAGAAGATCAAACATTTTAGACCTGGTCTTGAAACCAGACCTTTTGTTTTGTCTTTCATCATCTTTAAGATCAACCTGCACATTAGAGTGTCAAGATCTTACACTCAAGGTGGAGTCCTCATAAAAAAAAAAAAAAAGGTGACGGATGGGTAATGGGTCGTGGGTGATGAGTAATATGTTTTCCACCCACTATCCGACCCTTGCCCGATCTGCTTAACCACTTGTTAATCCACTCAATTTAAAAAAGATAATATATAAATAAACTTGCATTCTCCAATTGTTCTTCTTTTTTTCCCTCTAGTTTCTCGATTAACATAACTAATATATTTCTTCTTTTTTTCCCTCTGGTTTCTCGATTATCCAATTGTTCTTGTTCAAAAATATCTAAATGAATTCATAGTATAAACTTGCATTATTTAACTCCACATCTTTTTTAAAGTTCTTTATTTGTTTTCCAACGATTTTGTTAACATAATGCATAATTAACCAAATTGTATTTTTCCAATTTCTCAACAGATTTGTAACAATAATCCTCATCATGCAAAGAAATTAAAGAAATAACACCTGAGTATGTTTTCTAGGGACAATGTTTTTGTATATTTGTTTTTACTATGAGTCTAACAACGAGTTAAATATATTCATCTCATCTAATTTGATACAGTATTAAACTTCTAATACTAATTTTGTAAGTTGAGGATAGTGATATAATGTACGATCAATAAGCATTTTATTCATTTAGCTAGTAAGATTTATACGTTAACGTGGTTTATACAATTATCGAATATATAAATGATTTTTAAATATGTCTTGTGACTCATTTTCATTTAATTTACTTCACCCGATTAACCACTCGACCCACCCGATTCACCAGACAGATCTGACTAATGGGTCGAGTGAAATATTTTTGTGATGGGTCGAATGAAAAAATAGTTCTGCCCATTCATCACCCGATCAATAAGCATTTTATTCATTTAGCTAGTAAGATTTATACGTTAACGTGGTTTATACAATTATCGAATATATAAATGATTTTTAAATATGTCTTGTGACTCATTTTCATTTAATTTACTTCACCCGATTAACAACTCGACCCACCCGATTCACCTGACAGGTCGATCATGTGATGAGTGAAACATTAAGCGGGTGACTAATGGGTCGAGTGAAATATTTTTGTGATGGGTCGAATGAAAAAATAGTTCTGCCCATTCATCACCCGACCCATTTCCACCTCTGTAGCGGGGTTCGCCCAAGGTTAATCATTAGGTTCGATTCTTCCTTGTTTGGTGTACGTTTCTTAGCTGATGATATATACTCACATTTTACTAATGAGCCAGGTAGCTAGCTAGTTTCAATCTTGCAACCAAAGGATGGACTTCTACCAAAAATATCATCAACACTCCATCTTATAAGACTGCATCTCAGTTGTTCTTCCTTACACTAAGATGCAGATGAAGAAACTGATCCCTACCGGATTCCGACGAGACAAAACATGAAAAAGGCAATGCAGTGGCTTGTATCTGGGTGTCAGCCTGGAGACTCCTTAGTGTTTCACTTCTCCGGCCATGGCTTCCAGCTTCAGGATTGTGACGGTGATGAAATCGATGGACTTGACGAAGCCTTGTGTCCTTCAGACTTTAAAACCCAAGGGATGATCCTCGACGATGAAATCAATGATACATTAGTGAGGCCTCTTCCTCATGGGGTTAAGCTTCATGCGATCATAGACGCATGTCATAGCGGTACTGCTCTAGATTTGCCCTATCTATGTAGGATGAACAGGTTCAATTCCCTCAACTTTTCGAGTTTCTTGTTTGATACATAGTACCCAAAAAAAAGATCTAAAATGGGATCGAAACAGGAGCGGACACTATGAATGGGAGGATCATCGCCCCCCATCAGGCCAATGGAAAGGATCCAGTGGTGGAGAAGTTATCTCCTTCAGCGGATGTGATGATAACCAAGAGGCTATCGATACAGCTGTAAGTCTTGAATCTTGTTCTATCTCCTTGAATTGTTAAATAAAGAGCGGTCATCCGGGGTTCAAACCGGTGACCTATGGGTACTACCCACAAGTCCTTTCCGATGAGCCATTCCGGAATGGTTTAAGTAGTTGCTCTCCTGATTACACGAATATGTCGGAAACAGGCTCTATCAACGGTTTCTTCAGGTCTCATGACACGCTTATTTATCGAAGCAATCGAGTCTGGACATTCGAATACTTATGGAAGCATCCTAAACTACATTCGATCTTCCATTCGAA
This sequence comes from Persicaria maculosa, assembly GCA_963922045.1. Taxonomy (NCBI): domain Eukaryota; kingdom Viridiplantae; phylum Streptophyta; class Magnoliopsida; order Caryophyllales; family Polygonaceae; genus Persicaria; species Persicaria maculosa. Next base: position 16,890,257 of record OY998258.1, read on the forward strand.
ATATCGGAGGCCACGGTGTCGTCCAGTTTCCCTCTACCGTGCCTGTTGATCTAATGAGACAGCAGGTATTTTAATTTTAATTATTTTCGAGTAATCAAAGGGTTCGTTTGATTGCTTGCTTGGTTTTTTTTATTGATGCTTCACTTGTTTAAATGCACCTTAACAGGAGCCGCAGTTAACCTCATGCCATGAGTTTGATGTCTATGCAAAGCCCTTCTCGCTGTGATCCCTCTCGACTCCAGTTTTCCGATCACCGAGGAGCTGTTGAATCCTCGTTCGTGTCGAGAGTTCAGCATCTTGTGGTTTGTGTTCTTTATTCAGTGACTGCTATTCTGGCTTTGTAATTTGTCTAGCAGCAAAGAAGGGGAATCAATAAGAACAAAATAACACACTTTCGGTTTAGCGTTCGTTTGACACGTCCATCAACACTTCATCAACTCAACGTGCGAAACGCACCTGTTAACATGGACAGATCTGATTCTGTTTAGCGACCAAACAAAATTTCTCCTGTAAACCACAAACTGTTGTCATGAAGGCTCATTCCAACTTCCTTATGATTGATCAAATCATATACAAAAACTGTCCAAGTTAGTCCTGTCAAACCCAAGCTGACAAATCAATATATCCACAGTAGATAGGGATGAACTTTAAACCTTGAGCAAAGTTTATGCCCACACACCTTCCGGGAGGAGCTGTCAGTGAGGTACCACTCTAACAAGAACTAGAGAACACAGTTTCTGCTGCAAAAATAACCAGGTTGGTCAAAGTAATCTTTGCATATGTACCAGGTTTCTGGTTCAGGAATAACACCTAGAATATGAATTATCTAATGCTACAGACATGTACTTTTAGAAAATGAGAATAAAAACAATCAAATGAAGTGCCCGAAAATATGAGCGAAAAAATTGGGGCCGAAATGAAGAGACATCAATGAAGACAAAATATGCAACAAGGGCTCACATAAATTATGATAATGATGCTCAAAATGAAGCTCCAGAATCGCCGCAGTTCATCACTCGAAGTTTTAGGAAAACGATATCAAGGACAATATCAGTAAATAACCGTCCAAAACTAACTTATCAGGTTGCCCATGGATTTCTTTTTTTTCTTTTTTTTTGCGAATTCTAGATCATACCTGAGTTCAATTCAGTAAGTTTCTACGCACATAATACAATGAGCACCAACGGCCAAAACCTTGAACCCTGCACACTCCTAAATGAACAGCTCGAGCTTCTTGGACTTGAAGGGATCTGGTGGCCTGAAATCTTCAAGCTGCAGGTTGCAGCTACTGCAAATGTCCTTTATTGCTGCTTCACCCTTATCAGATTTTATGTTCTCCAGAATGCTTCCTAGAACATCACCTGCCAACCCGACTTCTCGAAGGCGACCCGGCTCCTCTCCACCTTCGTATAATAGCCCACATATCTGTTTCAAGGATACAATGTTTTCCAAGACAACTCTTGCAAATAGACGGCCGAGGAAATCAGGTGCTTTTGGGGCATCATTGACAGTGTCCTCTAAGTTGGTAAGAATCGATTCAAACCTGGAAGCATTCAGCAAGCAAATTCAGGATGAAAAATGTTTCACTTGCAGTTCAACTTGAAAACCATATCATCTTTATACAAGGAAAAAACCTCACGATTTGCCGCTTACCCCTTGATGAGCTGGTCAGGCATAAAAAGGCGGCCCTCCTGGGGCTTGGAAAGGTTGATAATAAGCTTGGTCAGTAGGTCACGCTCTAGATCCTTTCTCTCAAATGAGTCACTGACCCAAATGGATATCACTGAGGGATAAAAGCTCGGAGCATTCAACTCACGTACACATAAATCAACTTCTTTCTCATCCTTTGCACTGGAGACATGTATAGAGTCAGACTCTTGCTTCACTCACAGCAAAGGAGCAAAATAATAATAAAATACTAGTGGCCAAGAACGCAAATATGCAACAGGATTGGCAAAAATTTATGCTAACGTGGACTAGAGCTACTTTTTCAAGAAGCATTGACTGGACAAGATAAAACCTTCAAATGCAATCACAGTAGAGGCTGTGCCGCTTGGCATAGAAGCTCAAAATTGGCACACACAACGGAAATAAAATAAATGAAATAAACTCAACCCGGCCAATTGATAAGAAAAACTAGCAGGAGGGTCAGTCCCGCATTTAGTTTCCTAGGCAAGTCTAAAATGAGTTTTACCATCTGGTAGTCTCTGCTTTGTAGCATTGCATTATATTCTGTTATTGTATTTTCTAACCAATATTTGTCTCTCTCTTTAGTTGATGTTTTAGTGCGTTGTACTGAAGTTGAGAATCTCTTTTGATGAATGATTGGTCGTATATTCTTCGACTTATCATTGCTTAATAGTACTGAGCATGATGCACAAAGGTGTGGTTCTTTGAAAGAAACCAAATTTTATTGGCGATTTTCTGTATTTTTCATATATATGAATTGTTTTGACTTTTGAGAAAACTACCTGATTTTAGGGGTGGTTTTCTGTAATTTACCCTAAAATCAAACATTAAGGCAGTAAAGCACAGATGCCGTAAAGCACAGCTGGAAGTGTGGATTGTGGAAAAGAAGAGATATATTCAAGAGCAATAAAAACAAGGGGAAACTGTTGTACATAAATAGCTAAGTCATCTAAACAGGTGTGTTGAGTCGTTAAAATTTATGATTGTCAGTGATATGTGAAATATTTGAACCTCTATCGTAAGTACATGCTACTGTTTGAATTATTAAAAGCTTGCGTTACTAAGCGTACAAAGTTGCAATTGCAAACTCTCAAAGTTCAGTTATCTGAAGAGATCTTAACTAAAATTATAATTCCTCATTTATGAAAGCTCATCAGAACAGTCACTATATCTCTAATATGAGTATAATATTTGAAGAGAGCATGTATCTACGACTAGAATACATGCTTACTACTAAAAAATATTTTTTGCATAAACTTTAGCTACGTAGGTAGCTACTTAACAGGCTGGTTGTCGACCAAACAAATTAAGAGTTCAGTTAATCAAAGACTTCCCAGAGATTATAGGAGGTGGCACTTGTCCCAATTTCTTAGGCAGCTGAAGCTATTTTCATCTCCAGAAACCACTCAAGAAGACACTGCCATGTGACAATCACTACAGTTTACTATCCTATAGAGATACCATGCAGCAGTTCTGAGACCCTAATGCATTAATTTTCCACTGCACAATGACTTTTATTTTGAAGTCATGGCACATATTTTGCAACACTTGGTGATTTAAGAAACCAAATACTGCTCGTATGCAAGGCTGAAAGCCTGGAACACTAGGTGTACATGTATGCTACTACAGAGATTAGTAGATGTGCATGCTAGATTTTACTATAATTGTCAAAGGAAATTATCATCTATGTAAAATGGTTGACAATGAAATCAGAACACAGGAAGGTATCTTTGAAAGAGTGTGTAGGAGAAGAGAGAAAAAATTATAAAAAAGATGGCCCAACAAAAATACCTGTAGAATTCTTTAATAGCAGCTGCAGACTTTTCTCTAAGGCGTTCTTCAGGCCATACCTTTTCCGAACACATATTTTGAGCTGACGAAGTCTCCTTCACTCTTCCAGGTGTTGAAGCTGGGACTGACCTGCCCACACCACGACTTACATTCTTATGATCCCTGTTTACTGCATTTGGAGCAGGTGTATTTCTCGAAAAAGAATCATCCCTTGAATTAGGAGCAGCACATTCTGACACGGAGTTAAAACCATTCAAGCCACCTGTTGTTCTTCTGGTGTCTCCATGACTGAGGGTACTATCTACCAGAGGGGTGCTTGACACTGATGGCTGTCCTCTCATAGACATGCCCTTTGCAAGGCCGCCTTGGGGTCCTAGAGTGATAGAATCATCACCTACTGACCTTTGAGGCAAAGGAACTGCAATGGTCCGATTATCAAAAGAATGCTTCTCTTCCATTCTCACAGCCTGCATGCCATAATTGCGACCTTGAGAAGGCATCCCACGGAAGTTTGCTGTCTGGCCACCAGGTGACAACATATTTGATCCTCTGGGAACAAATTCCATGGGCTGCTGGCCTCTTCTCATTGAAGAATGAGAAGAACCCATGTTTGGACCACGACCTAGTCTAGTAGTTTGTGCCTGTCTTTCCTGCGCAGCATCTCTGTGTACTTCATCAATCTTCTTAGGCCCTTCTACTTTCCTTCTCTCCTGCCAATTGTTCTTTCTCAAATCAATAGCATCTTTCAACATAAACCTTACCCTTGAAGAAAGCTTCATATTATTGGACAAATGTTCCATCATATCAAAGTACCCATTCATGTATCCCTTTCCTTTTGGATTATCAATCATGTCACCAATGGTGCTCATCAACTTGCACAACGATTCAATGTCTTCTTCTGCAGTATTTGGATACTGACCTAACAACTTCCTGATACAATCATGCATAATTCTCTCAGTCAGCATCTTCCTCTTGTACAATTCCCCAACCAACCTAATGTTACCTAACATACGCCTACGAGCCATGAGCCTTCTCTCTTCTCTTCCTCCCTCAGATAACTTAGTTTCTTCCTCAGTGTCTACCTTATTTGCTTCATCTTCCTCTCTTTCTCCCTTCTCAAACTCCTCTTGGCACTTGTTCAGAAGCAAACGCTTAAAGGTGATCTTTTCATCATCTACACTTAGTTCTGGCAATACCAAACTTAATTCGTAGCAGAAGTTGGAGTACATTTCACAGAACGTTGGTTCTGTCAAAGCTTTATCAAATATCTGGGAGATGACACCATTAAGTGTAACTACATTGTCAATATTAACATCTTTAACTTGCGCAAATAATTTATCAAAGTTCTGTGGTGTGAGCTTGTTCAAGATACCCTTCAACTTCCTCTGCTTGGCCTCTTCTTCGTCAGTCGCCTTACCAATCTCATACTTCTTCTCGGCCTTATGCATTATCTGCATAGGAGTTTGAGGAGGTGACATCAACCCTCTAAAGTTGGGGTTCCGCCACCTATCATTGTCAATCCGCTGCATTGGGCCTGATAGGATAGGGTATTGAACATGTGGCTGTGCACGGGGATTTCTCAAAACACCATAGTTTCCACCTTGGACAGGGTGAAATCCCATTGGCATATGCCCATAAGCTGGGTCAAACCCCATATCCCGGGGGGATGGCAATGGACCCTGTTTATGCCATCTATCCCCAGCATCCATCATCCCACCCCCACGTCGATCAACCCTGGGGCCACCAGATGACCTATCCACAATTCTTCCTGGACTGGGAAATTGACGATCTACAACACGAGCAGAACTGCTACCAGGACGTATCAGAATATCAGCTATGTCAGAATTCATTTCAAAATCATCCGGAAGGTTGGTGCATGGCTCCAAAAATGTCAAAAGAAAATCCCTAGAATACTTCTTAGCAGTTCCAACCTCTTCAACATTATAACTTATTATTTCATCCTGCTTCTTACTTGCAGATTCTAACTTTGGTGTCGATACATCTACAGCATCTTCCCAATCCTCCGGCTCTGCTTTACACCGATGATCTTTATCCTTTGTTGAAGCATCCTCATGACCAAATTCAGCAGAAGCAAGGTCCAAATCATTACTAGAAGTGCTTTCTATATGTGCTGCGCCAGTGGTGCATTCTTTCTTTTCTTCTGGACCCTTATATGCCATATACAGATCGGAAGTTGTTCCCTGAGCATCTGCTTTCTGAAGAATTTGCTTAATTTTCCTCTTTCCCCTAGCCGAAGTGCTCTTTGCCTTATTTAATTCAGAAGCGACTGTGCTTGAGAGGCTTGAGCTTGATACCGATCCCGAAGATGAAGTGGGGCGTGCAGTTTCCATGCCTTCTCCTTCTGGTGCGGCACCCTTCACATTAACAGTCCCATCATTCTCAACACCTGATGAATGTGATTTTGTAACTGCATCATGGCCACTCATACTATCAGGTCTTTTCAAAGAGGTGGCCAATATCACATTGTTTGCATCATCAGAGACTGCAGACAAATGTTTGCCAGAGGAAGAAGTCTCCAGAGACTTTATACCTGCTACTGCATGAGAGTATGTGGTAGATTGCATACCACAACTAGATGAATTCACAGTACCAGCTGCAAGGTCGTTACCCTTCGTATCAGGGTTTTCTTTACTCTTGATATCAACTTTCGCTCCTGAAGTTTCACCATGTATAGAATCTTGTCTTGCGGAGTGGTCAATACTAGAATCCATAAGGTTCCCAGATTCAACTTCATCTGATGAACTGCATGTAGGGTTCTCATGAGCAACACCAGCATCAGAACAGACAACATCGTTTAGATCAGCTTTATTTGTCAAAAACATTTCTTTTCTAGGTTCAATAGGTTCTGAAGAAGCGTTCTTGGGAGAACTGCCAACATCAACAGCTTGAGGAAGCAAATCTGGGGGAGATTGTGCAACAACCTGCAGATAATGACACAGTCACGACAATGAAGGAATTGTGTTATGCTACAATAAGAATCAAATAGAAGAATAAAGATAAGGAAAACCTGAGGTGATAATTGGGGATATCCTTTGATTACTGACATTTTCTGATGCTCCATAAAAGAATCAGCCATAATCACTGGTCCCGGCTTCCTGTCTTCCAAATTGCCTGTACTTGGCAAACCATCAAAAGCAGCAGAAGAAGTGGATGCTGTCTCCTCAGCAACTTTGTTCCCAGAAACAGAAACTGATGGCTGTGGTTGCACAAAACCAGGTTTAAAATCTGGCGAAGGGTTTCGTGGACTTATCTGAGAGTCTTCTTTCAAATGTGATGAGCTCATCGGTGCAGCCATCCTAGACATTTTCGGAAACTCACCTGTCTCCACTGGTTTCAAGTTTATGCCCTTGTCTGCAGACCCGGGTCCTGCCTTGATTGTTACAGATACAGAAGAAGAGACTGTATGATGAACCTCGCGAGCAGAACTAAAATTGGATGACTCGACAGCTCCATGGACAGCACCACCACCCTTGTTAATTGACAATGAATTAGAAGCAGGCTGGTTCATGAATGTCATAGCATGCGGAGATTGGCTAATTGGATAATTAAACCTAGAAGCCTGTGAAACAGGAGTCAACTGTGGACTTGGAAAAGAAAGTGAGCTGGGAGATCCAAAAAATGCAGGACCTCCAACATAAGAATTGGAGTAATAGCCCATAGGGTGATTAGAAGCATATGAAGGCACATTCTGGGACTGTGAAGGCACATTATTATGTGGCCTCGAAGCAGCACCATCTGTATAAACATCACTCCTCTTTTCTAACCTCAATTCTTCGTGCGTTTCAGGGTGAGTAATCTTGACAGCTTTACGAGCACTGCCAAAATTTGCAGGCTGCTGTGGAGAAAACTGTGGTGGGATGTTCATACCCAAACCACTTAACTGATGAGGAGGGAGCTGACCCATTTGAGGGTTGAAGCCCAGCCCCTGACCCTGATGCATGATCCCCTGTGCCTGCATCAGATGGTGCGGCAGAAATACCTGCTGCTGACCTTGGGAGGGATTCCCCATCTGCATCGGCATCTGCATAGGCATTGGAAGAGATGCTGCTGGCAAACCTTGAGACTGTAATTGTGGATTTGGTCCACCAAACTGCAAAGAAACAGGTGGCTGGGGATATGAAATTGGCATTGAAATCGCACCCATTGGGAGAACAGGTGGCTTCTGTGCTTGTGTAACTGAGGGTGCAGATGTGGCTGCTGTATCCCTTTTACCCTTGGAATCTGCACTGAAATCCCGGCTCGTATGCTGGGGAACAGGGGCAACATCCTTTTTAGTTATCTCTGGCTTAGGTGCAGATGGAACTGGAATTGCAGCCACTCTTCCTGTTGCATCATGGCAAGCCTGAATAGGAGAGGAGTAAAGGAGCCCTCATACATAAGGTACTGATCAGAGAACTTATTGCTTTCTTTTAAAAAAAAAAATTAAAGGAACCGACAGTTCACAATTCAGGCCACTGCCCAGAGACAGCTTTTACATTACATATATTAAATTATCTTGAATTTTTAAAAACAAGTTAGGGTCTTCATACACAAGACATAGCAAATTTTAGATAATAGCACTGGAAACAAAACATTATCTTCCACCAAATCAATTTTTTTAAAATTAATTTAGTATTTTTAACCGAATTGGAAAAATGCACTTCATATAACATAACTACATAAGCATCATGCTTTTCGAAAAATCTATCAGCATCACAATACACAAACATAAACAATGGCAGAGTGTAAGGAAAGCAAACCTGATCATGTTTTTGCTCGTCCAAATTTGGTGGAGCTGAGGTTGTTCGAGGAGGTACCTACGAAAAGAAATTTAAACATAAGTAAGTAATGTGGAGGAACGCAGTAGATCATTAAAAATTTATGAAAGGCACATAAATTACAATCAGTGCTTAAAATAGCAGATACATACTGGCACGCCATTCATGAAGGAGCCAAACTGCAGAGCAAATCCCTTGCCTCCATCTCCTGTGGAATAAATGAGTATATCTTTATTCGAGAAAAATAAAGTATTCATATAGTAGAGAAAACACATAATGTAACTTGATGGTCTAACATGTCGGCCATCGAGATTCAGGTACATTTAACCTCAAATTCTTACTTAAATTAGGAAAAAAAAACATAGTGTAGCTAGTTCAGAGAACTGTAAGTGCTTGCAATAGAACTCACCTTTTGTGGAATTTGTTGAGGATGCAGAGTCAGTTCCGGAGGGTGGTTGAGAAGAAGGGGCTTTTGGAATTGACCTGGCGCTTCTCTGGGTAGATGGATCCGTTGGCTTCGACGTGCCAACCGCAGCTGGAGCTGGAACATAAGATACCCCTTCAGTGTATTAAAGTAAAGAATAACAAAACACAAAAGATTAATTACTAAAAAGAGTATTTCTTTCACTGATGATGATGAAGCAGAATCAAAGGGATAACAAGCAATGTGGTAAAAGAGGGTTTTAATCTAACTGTGTGCGAACCTACCATGCAATGTCGGTTGTGCATGAGAACCATTCTGAGCAGCAGGAGCAGTATTGGACACAGGTGCAATTGCAGACCCAGTGTTCACCTTCGATTGTGCACCTTGAGCATTATGTGTCTTCTTAAAACTGTGTGCCAGAAGGATGAATCACAAATCAAGCAAGAACGTCACAAGTTCACAACAGAAAACCCTAATTTCAGACATTTATGCTCCCAGTTTTTCAATCTGAGGCCAAAAGGGGATTCTTGTAACTTAAAAGACGGGCAAACCTAAAAGCCAATAACTAACAGAAAACCCTAATTCCCGAAATTTTGCAAACATATCCTCCTCTAATTCTCTCTTAAGCCAAAACGAGGACCATGCAAATTTGATGTATCATACAATTCGAGTAGCCAATCAAAATATGAACGGTTGTATCAGAAATTGAAATTGTCAGAATCCAGAAAGAGAGAACGCAAAAAAGGACCCTGATTTACCTCCTACTGGAAGAAAGCAAAGAAGAATTGGAAAGGGGAGGGGCAGTGGAGCCCCCGCCGCCTCTACCGCTACCTCCGACGAAGTTCCTCTGCTGACCGGATCGACCACCACCGCTGGCTTTCCTGTACTGTAACTCGTTCTTCTCAGACTTGGAATGATTGACGGACATAAATCCAGACTCTCAAGACAAAATCTTCGGTATCAATCTTGAAACAAGGATCCGCCACGGAATCAAATTCCATCATCCACCGGGGAAAAAAACACAGAAACGGAAAATTCAACCGCAGAAGAAACGCAAGGAATCAAAATAAGAGAAAATCGACTCAGTACACGATCAAACATGGATTCAGCCAGTAAGTGCAGTACGACTGAAGCCGAAACAAAACCCGATCAAACAATGTAAAACAGAATAAACGGAATTAGGGCTAGCGACTGTCCAAAGGGAAAATGCAGATGATAAGAAGGCTCCATTGGACATAGTGGCATACCTCTAAGTAGGACGACGTGGAGAGAGATGAAGAAAGGGGTTTTACGCAGCGCGGAGATTGGCGGGAACTACCATGGCAACGCAGGTGGAGGTAGATAGAAGATGGGACAGAAAGAGAGAAGATGGAAGAGAGGTGAATATTTGCAGTGGGGAGAGAGAGAAAGAGAAGGGGAAATTTGTTGGGGAGAGAGAGTCAAAAGGGGGTTTTCAGGAGGGGCGGGCGGGGGTGCGTGGCACTCTCTCGTTTCTTCTCCTCAACCTCCACCTTCGGCACTCTCACTCGCCTTCACCCGCCGCGGTGTCTATCACGCGCCGCTGTTGTTCTGTTTTCTGTACGGTTAGGATTTAGGATCATTAAATAAGGTTACTTAATATGAATGGATATTTAGGAAGGGCTCTGTGTTATTTACTGAGCACTAATTAATTTCTCAAAATGATGAAGTTTGAATGATTAAAAAATTAAAAGATTCTGTCTTTATCAAAATTTAATTAATCAATTTCCTTATAAATCTTGTTGGTATGAATTAGTATGAAATAATTAAATTATACCATCACTAATTCCAATTTCCAAACTATAAGTAACCTAGCTCAAAATGCAAGCAATTTTTATATGAAAACTAGTTTTATTGCCCGCGATTTTTGGGGCTTTTTTTATATGACTTTTATTATTCATAAACAAATTGTGTAACATCGTAAAAAGGCAAATTTGCTAAAATGACCTTTATATCCGGAAGGTTTGCACAAGTAACCCAATCCGGAAAAAATTTGCACAAAAGCGGATATCCGGATTGAGGAGGCAAGCGGTAGCCGGTAATCGAGGGATTCAGGAAAGAGAAAAAAAAAAAGAAAGAGGGGAAAGGGGAAAGGGAAACGGAGGAGGAAGTCGCACCACCATACCCTCCACACCTCCTGCCGGCCACCGCTGGGATCTCTCGCGTCACCTACTAGATCCCGCTAGCAGCCAGCACACTCCCTCTCGGCGAGAGCTGAAATCGGAGGCCGGATTGGAGGCGAGCTGGAATCGCACAGGGGCGTGGCGCCGTCGCAGGGTCGGTGGTGGAGGCCGGCTTCGTCTCCGTTGGCGGCGTCGAGGTCGTGGCAACGAAAGGTCGAGACAAGGGAGGGTGGCTGCAGGGTATAGGAAGGTGCGTGGGAGATGGTCATCGATCGACAGGATAGGTTCGTCAATTAGGTCGGAGTTCACCGATTTATGCTCCTGGAAGGTCGAGGTAACGAAACCGATCTCAAATAGCCGCTTTCTGCTCCTGTACCGTCGAAGGTCGAGGCAACTCAAATCCAGGTATCCTCGTCTTCTTCCTCTCATCTCTATCTTCCTACTATCGATTTGGGATAGAATCATAGAATGATTCATCAAGAACAGTTGGAAAGATAACTTGAGAAGTGCCTGGAAGGTGTTTGATTCAATGCCTGAGAGATGGAATGGTTTTATATTTATAGAATGAGGATTATTGTCTGCATAAATTGCCTACATTATGCTTGTTGCAATCCCATGTTTTGCAAATTCGGTCATCTTTACCTTCCAACGTATAATGTCGTCGTCGTTGTCATGCTTAGTGATTTCTTCTTTCATAGGTATGATGTTACTTGCCACAAAATTATGGGTCCATTGTGAAACTTGCTTGCATATGGCATCAGAATCTATTGGAAATGGATTATTGGGCGTCATGTAAAACTAAACTAAGTGTCATGTAAAACTAAAGTAAGCGTCATGTGAAAGAACACTTGGAAAACTAAACTAAGTGTCATGTAAAACTAAACTAATTGGCTTAGCTTGATGTATTGATGCTGAGTATGTGGTTCAAAACTGTAGATTACCAAAGGGGTTATAAGGATAAGATTGTGGACATAAGGGAGGAGATTCTACGCAAGAGACGAGCAGGGAAGCTCCCAGGCGACACGCCTTCTGTCTTGAAAGCTTGGTGGCAGTCACACTCCAAGCTAGTGGCCTTACCCAACAGTAAGATCTTCACTGTATAACTAGCTAAAATTTTGAACACAAATCTCAGTTTTGTACTCGAGATGAATGTCGTGTCATGTATGCTCCTTCCCTAATCTTGTATCTTTTCACTATGATAAATAAGACTCCCTTGTTTGAGAAATTGAAATTTGAAAACAAGGAATTTGACAACAAATGACAGTTTTGCTCGATTCAGAGATGAAAATGGATACGGTCTCTCTGGTGTAACATATCACTGAATCTTGTGATGGTATCCCAGTTGTCAGTAATTTGTAATCTGGAAAAGGACTACCACAAGTGTCAATATTTTCAAACGAATATGAAGAGAATAAAGTCAAAATAAAAAATGAATTCGTAGGCGGGAGTAGAAGCATAAAACTTTCGGAAAGCTTAAGCAGTTCATTATCCTCTACATCTAATCTGTTGTAGAATTGATCATGCTGTATGGAGCTAAAGCCATTATAATCAGGCATTTCTTTTTAATGTGTTTATCTTATTGGTAGACTAGTTTTTTCATTCCAAAATTTTGGAACTTGTACTCATCTATTTAAATGCTGCTGCAGCTGCAATATCAAACATATTCTCATCATAACTTTTTGTATCGGAATCCCAAATATAAGAATGCTGGAAAACTCGTATCTCTGGCTGACTTTCTTGTGGAATATATATATATATATGGAACTCGTTATGTGGACTTGCTTATATATGGTCAGTTTCATACAAGTATCAGAGGAAAAGTGAATCTTTTAGTGTTATCAATTCGAGAAGTTGTGGATGATGAGTTTTTGTTCTTTTATACACGTTTGATATCTAATTGATTCTTTGCTAGTTCCAGCTTACTTCATCTGAGGATTCCTCCATGAAAAACGCCCCACCTTTATGATTTCGTCGGGTACTGACTACTGACAGATGAAGTCTTGTTTTGATGGATAAGGGCGCCTGCAACTGCAAGCAATGGAACCACTTAAGGTGAGGTTTGAACTCCCGGCCAGCTCCAACTAATTAACCATTTTTTCGGGTTTTATAGGGATTGCCCTCCGGATATGGAAGAAGCGATCTCTAGCTTGATATTTGCATCCTCAAGATGCTCTGATGTCCCTGAATTGCTGGCCATCAAAGAGATTTTTCAAAAGAAATATGGGAAAGATTTTGTGTCAGCTGCAACTGATCTACGTCCAGACAGTGGCGTGAGCCGCTTGGTATGTATATGATAAGTTGCTTTCTAAGATCAATAACTCGAAATTTCCATTTTCTGTCCTGTTGAGGTCTAACTTTTACGGGTTCTGATCTTGTTACATTTCTATGTTCACAGCTGATTGAAAAGCTCTCAACTAGAAATCCAACCGAAGAAGTGAAGTTGAAGGTCATGAAAGAGATAGGTAAGGAGTACTAGGTGGAATGGGACACAACAGATACCGAGCAGGAGCTTCTCACGCCTCCAGAAGAGTGCATCGTATGTCTTCAATCACTCTCTTTTCTGTTTGAAACTGAAATCATTTACAATATGATAATTGGAAATTCCTTTTTATGATCAGGAAGCACCGCGAAGCTTTGTGAGTGCCTCAAACCTGCCCTTGAAATTGAACCCGACAATGGTTGAGCCTGTTGAGCCCAAAAGTTCGTCAACCAGGTACCATAAAACAATTTAATCATCTTCTCACCATCATCAATTTTCTGTAAGGCGATGAGCCATCTTATCTGAATTTTGAATCAGATTATCAGTTGAAGATGAGATGCAATTTGAGGACGCAACATTAGCAGCAAGGGCAGCAGCAGAGTCTGCAAAAGACGCAATAGCTGCTGCACAAGCTGTGGCTCAGTTGGCGAAGATGGAACCCCTGGATCCTTCTTCACCATGCAACAATCCTCTGTACACATCTTTCTTTTGTTGAACTGACTCTTTCTAGTGCAAAAATGACATTTTTAATATTTAATACAAGGGAAATCAATATATACTGCACGGCACAATAATGTTTAGAAAACTTACCATTGTCTTTGAGGTTCTTCGATCCAGGTCTAAAGATGCTAAACACATCTCCACTTTCATGTCTGTTTCAGGTCCCGCACTGCTGTTGCACCCTTAGAACGACTAAAGATATTGCTGCAGGTAGTGCCCCTTTTTTGTGGCTGCAGCCTGCAGATTGCAACATTTTTTTAAAGTTTATACACTTATCAATTATTTTTTATCTTTTCATTTGATGTTCAACCAAGTATTACCACAAACAATTATCAGAATAATACTCCCTCTGTCTCACAATACTTGTTGTTTTAGCTCTATGCACACTTATTGAATCATTTAGGCATGTTTTAACATAAATATTCTTCACATATAGCCTATTAGCTCAATGGGAGAGCATTGTGGTCATACACAAAGATGTGGGTTCAATTCCCACGTAGGCTTATTATTCATTAATCAATCCAATGACTCTACTTCCGATCCTCGTGGATCCTTGGTACATAGATCTCTCTGTTGAATTCATCATAAGATGGGTTTTTAACATGACAGGTAATAGGTTTGACATGTCACCTACGTCACTTCACATGACAGTCAGAGTGAGTGGACTTACCCCAGAAATCATCCAAGGCTGAATTTGAAACCAAGTTAAAAAAAAAGAAGTCTAGCAGAAGGAATTCTAAATCATCAAAAAGGAATAGAATATGTCTCAAATTCAGGTGTCAAGTAAAAAAATTCATATGTCAAGTACAAGGCATTATATGTCATGTAAATCCGGTATGGGTGACACGTAAATTCAGTATGGGTTATCGGTTAGATTTCTTAACCCATAAAAGACCTTCGATATATCAACTTCTCGTTATGCACTGCATCTTATGTAAGCACATAGTCTTCTACTAGCCTTGAACCAAGGAGCTTCCAGTCCTATGCGTTGAATCGTACTGTCTGAAAATGATTTTGAACAAACAAGAATGACACTATATAAAAGAGAAGGATGACACTATATAATAGAGAAGTGCTCACTCATCGTATGATCATAGATCAGCTGATCGAAGCCTCAAAGTAATTACCCTATTGACTGACAATCATAACCATTAATTGTATCAGGTTTTTAACATGACAAGTACTAGGTTGGACATGTCACCTACGTTACTTAACATGACAGTCAGAGTGAGCTGACTTATCCCAGAAATCATCCAAGGCTGAATTTGAAACCAAGTTCAAAAAAAAGAAGTTTAGCTGAAGAAATTATGAATCATCAAAAAGGAATAGAATATGTCTCAAATTCAGGCGTCAAGTAAAAAAATTCATATGTCAAGTAAAATACATTATATGTCATGTAAATCCGGTATGGGTGACATGTAAATTCAATATGGGTTATCGGTTATCTTTTCTATGACAGCAGCACCAAAAATAATCCATACCTCATGTTTGGCCAAATTTTCATGAAGAAAAAGGTTGATTACATCTTTAGAAAGCTATAGGAAGTTACAGAACTCGATTTGGTGCTCTATGGACAAGTTTACACAATTTTCTATCGAAACCGAACACTTTTTCCTCTCTTTTCTATGACAAAGTGTAATTAGGTAAACGTCCATTTTTGTTTGGTAATTAAGTAAACGTCCATTTTTGTTTGGTAATTAAGTAAATGACAAAGTGTAATTACATGGAGTATGAATGTCTAGTGTAGAACTTATCTCGTTATCAGGTGTCAAGTAAAAAAATTCACATGTCAAGTAAAATACATTATATGTCATGTAAATCAGATATGAGTGACATGTAAATTCAGTATGAGTTATGGGTTATTTTTGGTGATGCTATCACATAATTTAGTGACATAAGTGCTTGGATTAGCATGTTTCTTTGTTTGATTTTTCGTAAACGGAACTCTTTGTAGTCACTAAATGAAAATCAATACGGCACCTGTATTTGAGATGAATTTTTTACTTACATGAATTTTTTTACTTGACACCTGTATTTGAGACATATTCTATTCCTTTTTTATGATTCAGAATTCTTTCTGCTAGACTTCTTTTTTTGAACTTGGTTTCAAATTCAATCTTGGATGATTTATGGGGTAAGTCCGCTCACTCTGACTGTCATGTTAAGTGACGTAGGTGACATGTCAAACCTATTACCTGTCATGTTAAAAATCCATCTTATGATGATTGGGAATCGTATTGACTCTAGCATAATTCAGATTGAGTAGAACCAATGAAAATGAATGTTACTATAATTTTGATGTTTAATACATAATTCTCCCCAACTGGTACGCCAAATCGATCAAAGGAAATCCTGCATATACATGACATGAACTGCTATTAACGTGTCATTCAAAGACGATTTCTACATGACAACAACACGTTTCAACATGTCATCTGTTTATTCAGACATGACAGACATCAAAGTTGCAACATGTCGTCTGTTTATTCAGACATGACAGACATTTGATAGCACCCCAAATTGCATTATCATAAAAAGACAATGCTTGTACTCAAATCAGTCCATTCCAAACTCAATTTTATAGAGGAAATTATGGTTCCTTAGCCTTCAGAAGCAAGAATAGAGGTAAATTTACACATGGATACATCAATCACAAAAGGAAATTATGGTTCCTTTGAAACACATGGATCCATGAGTTTTATATCGTATTAATCCAAGCCCCAAATCCTCCTAGACGTCCAATACTAGGACATTAAAGCCACATAAGTTGATAAGCATCTACGGATACTATTATTAAGTGCTGCTATAAATTAGAGGAAGAGGCAAACTAAACTATAATTACAAAGTCCTGCTTGTACATATACCAATATATGAGTTGTTGATGTAAGAATATTCACACTGGAAATTGTAATTCTGATCAATTGGAAGCTGTAAAATACTCAACATTTTAACAAATAACTATGATTTCTATGAATGAAATCACCGATTACTAAAGCAAACTTGCCCCTTTTTTTCTAGAGAAGTCGAAGAAGGAACTACCACTAGGAACATGGGTAAGAGTGATGCCAGTAGCGGATAAAGCCTCCTGATTAGATCTTGCAAGCTGGAAAACATCTCCAAAGGCGGTAATTTAGACGGGGCCTTTGATTCCGGAAACCCTAACGGCGGAGGTGATACAGTGCGCGGCCTTGAAGGCGTTGCTAGTCGGAAGCGAGCAATTCTCGAGGTCCCACCAGACAGAGACCCTAACGCCGCGGCTCTCCTCGTCGCCACCACCGACCCTAGCGACGGCACCACGCCCCTGTCCTCCTCCCCGCTGCCGCCACCCCCGACCCCCTTCCTAGCGCCACGCCCCTAGTTGCCGCCCCTGACCCCCGACCCCCTTCCTAGCGCCACGCCCCTAGTCGCCGCCGCCCCCGACCCCCTTCCTTCTTCTTTCTTGTCGACTGCGCTTGAGCCCTCCCACTGAGCCCGGAGCCCCCGCCTCCGCCTGCGTCGCACCTCAATCCCCTTCCTTCTCCCCTTCTTTCTGCCATCGATGATCAATCCGTCTCTTTCTCTCTGATTCCGCCTTTCGATCCCTCAATCTCTCTCTCCGATTTTTCTGCCATCGATGGTCAGGAGAGAGGCAAAGGAAGGAGACCGGTTACTGAGGGTAAAAAATTACCGGCTGAGTGTAATTTTTTTAAGGGGTAGGGTTAACCCTTGCAAATTGAACCGGGTATGGGGTTAGGCGTGCAAACCAAACCGGGGCAAGGGTTACTTGTTTTAAATCCCTCTCGTAAAAATTATATAAAAATTATTTTCTTTGACTTTTTAATTTCATATATATATATATATGAATATTTAATGGTAAAACTTAAACTATAAGCCGAATTAAGGGAATTTAATTTCAAATTTGTATGATGTAATTTCATTATTCTTTTTTTAATTTTTTTTTCTATAAAATAAAATTATTTTATCGCTAAATAAAGCAATATATATAATGGATCTAATATTTGGATAAATTTGGTTTATAAAATTAATTGGTACTTGAGCAATATTTGCATAAATTTGGTTTGTAATTAAATTAATTATTTGTGAAAGATAAACACTTGTTGATTCAAATTATTTATATTGTTTAATGTGATTGTTTAAAGATAAACAAAATTATTTGGTACGTGAGCAGTATTTTCATAAATTTAGTTTGTAAATTAACTGTTTGTTAAAGATAAGCACTTATTGATTTGGATTATCTTTATTATTTAATGTGAATGTTTAATAATTTAATGGAATATATATAAACTCTCTCTCGTTAGTGATATGTTTATTTAAAAGTTATATTATATTAATTTTTTTTTGATTAGGAAATAATTCGAGACCGGACAGGCCCGGACCTCGAGAGGCCGACAACGTCGGCAAACGGCAAGCCGTCTAAACATACAACATAGAACTAAAAATACAACACAGAAAACAGAAGAAAAAAAAAGATGTAGTACAAGTGGAGGGAGACACACAGATGCAGTCGAACAAGCGAACTAAGCCCATCATGCTAGAGACAACGTAGACTAGAGCCGATGCCAAGCACCATCGAAAGATGACACCGCTGGCCAACGGTACATTAGGAATCCTGTGGGTAGTGAAGACGAACCTCCAAGGAAATTTTCGTAATGCGGAGTCGCCTCGATAAACAGTGTCTCGACCCCAGCCAGACCCGACATCGGTCGCCAGAGCTCCAACTCAGACAAAGAACGCCACGAACAACCAAACCTACAGCCGAGAACCACCGTAGTACGACCCACCAAAGACCCTTTCGGGATTTAATAGATAAATAATTTATTTAACACAATTTTATTTTATTTTTTGCCATAAAATCTCCGAAATATTAATAAATAAACAATATATTTATCACAATTTATTTATTAATATTTCGAAGATTAAAAAATTTATATACTATTTTATATTTTACCCTTTTAATTTCCATGGGTCAACAAGACCCAGCTTTGGGCCCAAGGAAACCCAAAACGGGTAGAACCAAGCCCGGGTCACCGTAGGGCTCAAGACAAGCCTAGGAAAACCCGAAACAAGGGCACACAGGGAAGCGACAGGGAAGAGGGCGACAATGAGACGCCGTCCAACCACAAACCCTACTCGACAGGCAACTGGGGAAAGGATGCGGCCGAAGAGGGAAGGGAAGGGGTTTAAAAGGGTCGGCGGTGGAAGAGACACCGGAGAAGCGGGCACAACCCAACAGCGAGCCACCGGATCCAGGCTCCACCAGGCCGGGCGCCGCCGTAGAGCGCTGCCAAAGGCAGACCACGACGAGACACCGACGATCGAGCACACCATCGTCGGAAGGAAGAGCAAACGAAGGCGAAAACACTGAGCACCGGACGGAGTACCCCAACGAGCCCAGAAATTGGGGCCGGAGGAAGATAACACCAACGAGGAGGGGGAAGAGGGAAGCAGAAGGGAAGAATCCACATAACCCACAACCCCAATTTTGACACTGATTTTGCAAAAATCAGAAGGTAAACAACGTCACAGGGACCAAATTTGATTTTCCACGGAAGGGGAGGGAGAATGAGCCTGAAGGACATCAAAAAAGATTTGACAGCCAAGGAGAGCGGACTCGGCCGCCGGCGGAGACCACCGAAGGAAGCGGGAAACCTAGGGCAAACCAACAACGCCGGAGGCATTCGAGACACCCGGATAGGGTGGGTTAGAACTCCCGAAGGAGGGTTAGGGGCTCCCGAAGGAGATTTAGAGGCTCCCGAAGGAGTTTTAGCGCCACCGCAATGGTGGTGGTTTGGCCACCGGGGGAAGCACCGCACCGATGAGTTTTTTACCTCTTCAAGAGAGAGTTTTTTTGGTATTTTCATTTCTCTCAGTTATATTATATTAATATTGACTCATAATATGTTTTCCATATTAGTTTCCCCTATAGTTTCTATTATAAAATATCCCAACATTAATAACAGTTTCAATTAATAGCTTAATCAACACTATTGTTTTCGACTATCTAACATAATAAATTTTTTGGACTATTTTCAGCTATTGGTTTTAAGTTTTATAATAGTTACAAAAGACTAAATCTCTAACATAATAAATTTTTTGGACTATCTAACATAATAAATTTTACAAATCACTCCACTCCATAGTTAAATAAATCTCTTGACGGTAATTGTTATAGGGTTGAGGTTAATTTTATACAACCACTCCAAAATTGTTAAAATTTCCCTAAATTAACCCTAGTAATTTTATACGTACAAATAAAGACAAAAATAGAGAGTCCATTACCGCTCCTAAACCCGCTCATCCACTTTCTTAATTTCATCCTTCCAAAAATCCATCCCTATATAAATCGTCTTCTCGATCACAAATTCTGGTGGTTAACCAACCCCAGTTAGTATTGAGCACTATTTTATTTTTATAATCCGATCAGATTCGATGGGTTTGTTATGGGTTTACTTTTAATCAAATAATCTAGTTAATATTTTTTTATAAATAATATGAATTGATTTATTTCAATTTTTAAAGATTTGGAAAATACAGGATTTGTAGCCAATTAACTTATGTAGTTTAATATTTTTTTTATACAATATGTATTCAAAAATAAAATCTTATCATTAGATATAATTATCAACTAATATAATTAATCTTGATGACTAAATATAAAATAACTAAAGGTAAAAGGATAGATTTTGTAACTACTTTTGAAATTGAATATTTATATTATAAACAACTAAATAGTCATCCATATTAATGTCGACACATAGGATTACATCTAAATAAAATAAGTGGGTCATTAATTGACGTGGCATAAATATATTGGGTCATCATTAATTGACGTGTAAAAATAACTCAGTTAACGCGCTAGAAAATGACACGTAAGCGAATCGCACCAGAACCCGCCACATAGGATTTCCACGCCTCTGTTTTAGTATTATATATTGATTCAAAAAACATCTATATAATATCAACAATTAAATTCAAAATTAATCAATTTTTCAAGAATTTATTGTCTACCTAAACATGTAGGGATGGACCTAGGGATGGGTTGGGCTTTACTGCAACCCACCCAAAAATTTTAGAAGTTATATAATGGGTAGTGAGTTGCGCACCCAAAACGCATCCAGGATGCGTGCATTTATGGCGCACCCAAGCCACACGCATCCTGGATGCGTGTACTTATTTCTAAAAGGAAAAAAAACGTGTTATATAAACAATGCGGAACCGAGCTAATAGATGGGGGTCAACACGCATCCTGGATGCGTGTTGACTTTAGAATTTTTTAAATTTGGTCAACACTCATCCTGGATGAGTGTTGACCTTTGATTTTTTTAAATTTTGGTCTATACTCATCCTGGATGAGTGTTGACCCCTGATAATTTTTTGGAATTTTTAAACAATTATTGACCCCTTATATGTTTAAAAAATTGTAATAATGTTGGAAATGTTAATAATGTAAATGATTATATCATAGTTGAATCGTTCAAATTTTCGATTATAATGTATTCATATTTGTTGCAAATAGTATTAAAATTGTTCGGAAATGATTATTAATATTAATTAAAATTATATTATATATTAGCATTTATTCATATTTTAGGATTTATCGGAATTAGATTATTGTTGTCGATATTGAACACTTATCATATATCAAATAAGATTTTATTTCATTTAATTAGATTAGAGAGTTGGTATGTATTCATGATACCCATACTTATATGAATATATTTTGATTTAATTTCTACTATTTTTTTTATAATGATTGTATGTAAATCACTATAAAATATTAAATGAGATTTAATTATTATAGAATTTAATCTAACAATATACGAGATTAAATTGATTAAGTTATTTTGTATCCTTAATTAAAGTTAGGGTTATGGTATATAGTCGATAACTCGTTATTGAACACTTAGCATACATCAAATAAGATTGGATTTCATATATAACCTAACTCTAACCTAACCCTAACCATAACCCTAACCTTAACCCTAACCTTAACCCTAACTCTAACCTATGCATCGTTTCATGTATATATAACCTAGCCCTAACCTAACCCTAACTTTAAACCTAACTCTAACTATAATCCATGCGATCACCACTTATTCGAGAGACTCCCTTGACGAGTTGAGTGATCGAGAGCGTCCAAAGGGACGAGAGTGTAGACGAAATTGATACGTACTGCATACACATCTTAAGTCGTATTGATGAGTTTCAGATGAACCGTTAACTTAGTGGTAGACCTCGGACTTTGGCTTATTGTAAATATTTGTTGATGAACATTTAAGAAATCTTTTATAAACACTCTTCTAATGAGTGCTTGTAATCGTAAGTTCAAAGCTATAAATCGGGTTTATTATGATAAGTTAAAATGTTGTTAGGCATTATGTAATGAAGTTAGGTTACCTTGGCTTATTATGATAAAATGAAGATTTTGTTAGGTATAATAGATTGTACGCATCCTGGGTGCGTGTGCACTTATCCAGGATGAGTGTGCACTCATCCTGGATGAGTGTCCTTTTGTAACATAAGGTAGTTTAGGGTTTGTAGGGTTTGTTTAGGGTTGTACACGCATCTAGGATGCGTTTGGACTCATCCAGGATGCGCGTTCATAGAAGGGTTTGTAGGGTTTAGGGTTTGTAGGGTTTAGGGTAGAGGGTTTATAAGGGCACGCAACTAGGATGCGTGCAAATCTATGTCTAATATTTTACACGCATCCTGGATGCGTCTCTTGTGCAATTTTTTTTTTAAAAAAAACTAGCCGTTACAACGGCTGGTTGTTACAACGGCTAGTTACAACGGCTAGTTCCACCGATTTTTACTATATAATGACTTTAGATTGTGGTATTATGTAATACATCTATTTCACTCTAAAAAACGAATATGTCTAGAGAGGAGGAAGATAGATCCGACAGTGAAGGCGAGAATGCTCGGGTATGTTTATTTGCTTAATCTATTCATTATTGAAATTCAATTCTATAGTATATTGTCTTGTTTATCCGAAATGAAATCCTATATTAGATGAAATCATGATTTATGAGATAGCGAATCTTAGTTTAGAAGAGATCGTTATTTCTATGATATGAAATCCTAGAGTAGATGAAATCATGAATTCTCATATATTGAATGTTAGTTTAGGTGAAATCATGATAGATATACAAAGGAATTATAGATGTTGTTTATATTGCGTAAATGTTATTTTTTCTTTCCAATCTTGGTATATTTAGTTAGTTTCGGATGTTTTGCGTAGATACGTGATGGCATAAATGAAGGAAATGATAACACCATAGGAAATCAACCTCTGAATGCTGAGATGGCTGAGTACGTGGGAAATCAACCTCTGAATGATGAATCTCACCAAGCCCGACGGAGATAATGTCATTGAGCTGATCAATCGTCGGGGGCACACGTCGATCCTGGTAATCCAACAACATCGACATGACCAGCTGCAAGCGACGTGCATGATCTACTGGCTCCGACAGGGTGGTAGGGGCATCTCGTGGGGGCCTAAGGCGGTGGTGGATGGCAATCTGCTTCTCTAATGATGATCTGAAGATGAATGGATGACCATGTCTCCAATACCAAGGCATGTAATCAACATGTGCCGCCCACATGGCTGTCTCTCGTGTCGTCTGCAAGATGTGTGCGCATCGATGGTTCACACGGTCTGGCCACTTGCAAGTGTCACTGGGGAATGCGATACTGTACTTTCCTGCAGCCGTCCTGTGGATCTCCTCGGGTTGGATAGGTCGCTCAACTGGGATTGTCTGAGTCCGATCAAACTGTCTCAACACACGATCCGGGTGGTAAGGCTCCTCCACATAAAAGCACTTGATCGTCCCTCTGTAGGACGATGCAAGCAAACTATCGCATGTGATCGTAGTATGTGGCTGCCAGTTCACCTGTCATGCACACAATAGTGAGCGGATTTGCATATAATTAGATAACTAGACAATAATTGAAATAAATGTGTACCTCGGTAACCATCAAACAGCCCAGTCGAGCACGATAATGCTGTAGTGACCCAGCTTGTTTGGGAGTCCTCTCCTGTCGGTGGTGGACCGCTTTCCGAGGATCGTTCGCAATCGTCAAACTTGGCTCTGAATGCCCGTGTAAGATCGGGAAATACGACCAAATCCAATGCTGCAACCATAAACATAATTTGTTACATATATTTATATAATATTTCCAGAAAGATTCACTAATAAAAATCAAACAAGACTTACATGGAGTAGAGCTGAGAAGCCGCTGATGCCCTTGCACGACCCCCTAGATGCCTCTCCGAGGCATCTATAAAAGTGGGCAAGCAAGCCAGTGCCCCAAGCCATGTGAGGAGTCCTCCCGTGGTCATAAACCAGCGCTGCCACTCTGCACTTGGCCCCTCCGCCAGACTTGTCAAGGAAGCATGTGATCCCGAGCACCAACATCAGGAAAACAGATGCAACTCTCTCCGCCGATACCGCAGGGTCAGCCTGCATCGCAACCAACTTCGACAACAACTCCGTGGCCGGAATCCCACCCTTCTTGATGTACCTCCCAGCCTGGGCATCAGTGTAACCGAAGATCTGACCAAGGACCTCACGCAAAGGTCCATGTTCCCCATCGTCCAACACGACCCCCATGCACTCGCCATCAATCGGAAGACCAAGAAGTTGTTCGACGTCATGCAGGGTGATGGTCATCTCCCCAAATGGCATGTGAAATGTGTTGGTCTCCGGCCACCAATGATCTGTGAACGACTCGACCAATGCATGATCAACGCCCTTAACCGGCAAAGTCAGCAAGCTCGGTAAGGGAGTAAGATCGACTAACTTCACCCATGCCTCTCCCTTTTCCTTCGCATTGATATACACCTCCTGGAGCTTGTCCAACCATCTCTCTTTCCTATAGACCTTGAACGAGCTCTCTCCCCTCACCTGTCACACAATTTGATATTTTCAGGCGTGATTAAAATACAATGGTTTATTCGTTATTGACATGATTAACTATTGTTCTATATCGTACCGTGTTTGGATCCTTCCACAACATCGCGGCGATGTGTCTACCATAGCTTTTCTTCTCGATGGTGTCCTCAGCCAATGGACGACCAGTGTCCACATGCACCATCTGCGCGAGCGTCGACTGTACGAGCTCATGTGATCTCCAGCGTAGGTCATCTGGGACCTGGGCATCTGGCGCCTTGGCATCTGGCACTTGGGCATCTGGCTCGGCTGCCCCCGACGATGATGCCTCCAACGCTGGTCTAGATGGAGGACTCATATCCAAGGATGGGTCAGGATCGACATCCGCACCAAGATCTGTAGCAGGGCCCCCAACGATGTCGAACTCCTCGTGTGCATGACTGTGCTCCGGGGTGTAATGGTATGCATCTCTAACAGGTGTGCCCATCTCCGTTGTGGTGATACCCTCAACCCCGGTCTGACCCTCAGTGGTGCCAATCACGTCTTCGTCATCATTCGTCGATGGATCCTCTGAAGACCCAAAGTACCCTGACCCACTATCCTCAGGCACGTCAGCTGGATCGATAGCAACATCTCGAGCGGCCCGAAGCGAGGCAGTAAGCTTACGAGCCCTTATCTTTCGCTTATCCGACGTCACCGACTATTGTTCCGCAAAACAATTTGTTAAATTTTCTATTACTTTTGAATTATTGAATTTTCTGTTTTTTCAATTCAATCTAATTACTTTTCTATTCGATATTAAATTCAATTAATTATTTTACATAAATGTATTTTATAATTTTTAAATTTTCTATTCGACATTATACGATATAATTCAAAATGCACTCAAAACAATTTCATAATTACAAATATTCTAACTAAAATCCCCTAATTCTATTTATGATCTAAAACCCTAATCTAATTTCGATAAAATCATAATCTAAATCCGATACAATCACAAACCCTAAACCTCAATTATTCATAAGCTAAATTCAAAAATTCTAACAGATAATTCCAAAAATTCTAATCCTAATTTAATTCCAAAAATTCTAATTTAATTGAAATAGAATGAATTATTAAAAAGATGCAGAAATTTGTACATACCTTAGAAGCTTCACGATGGCGTTTTGGGGCACCGGGAGTCTGATGCATTTGTCCGGATGAATCAACAACGACGGAGGTTCCCGCAGGAGTCGTTGTAATCAAAACTCCGGCTCCACCAGCCTTTGGGACGCCAGCGCCGCCACCACCAGTTGTCACCACCGCCGACGGAGTTGCTACGCCGCCCCTGCCGCCTCCAATTTCACCACCATCGGCCGCCATCCCTGCTTGCTTTCTCTCTGACGAAGGGATGAACGCCCTCCATGGCTCGAAAAATCCCTTCCGACCACCGCCATCCCTAACCCTACCAGTGTTGGCACCGTCCCCTTTCATGTCGGGATTTTTGGACGGAGAGGAAATAGGGAAGAAGAAGATGGGAAGGAAGACAAAGGCCGCCCCGGATGAACGAAGACGAATCGCCTGTGGGTTGCGGCCGCTCTGAACGAAGGAGGAAGGAAGATAGGAAGAGAAGTAGAAATCCCGTCCATTTAACCCTAGTTCAAACGCATCCTAGATGCGTGTGGTTCTTTTTTTATTTTTACTCAGGGTAAATTTTTTTTTAAACCCTCACGTGATAGCACGTGATTTGCCAAAGACACCTACACGCATCCTAAATGCGTGCGTTGGCATATTATTATTTTTTTTAATAAAAAAAAACAACGCTATTTTTAAAAATTAAAATAATCTTATACGCATCCTGGATGCGCGCTAGTTAAACCTTTTATATCGCCCTTTTTTAACCCGGTTCTTCTTATATATCCCATTTTTTTTTTATAAAACCTACATCTACACGCATCCTGGATGCGTGTCCATTGGGTGCGCCAGTAAACGCATCCCCGATGCATCCCGGGTGCGCTTCGGTTACCCCTATATAATTTAGAATAGTATGTATCACAAGGTTTGTGTAGCAGGGGTTGTTGTTATGAATTTTCAATATGAGCGTATCCTCTATCCATCAGGGTTTGAATCTCATTTGTCCAGGTTTTTATTTTGATCAGTAGCTTTTGTCTACTATATTGTAGATGGGTATTGTGATTCCCATCTACTTATCTACTCAACCCTTCATTAGTTTTTTTCCATGTGTTGTATATGTGATATTAAATAAAAATTTATTTATTGTATATTTTATTTTTTGTTCTTTTTTTTCTAGGTGTGTATATATGTGATATTAATAACTCTTAAAATTTTGATAACTCTTAAATTTTTTATAATTGTATAAGACAATTTTAGCCTATCTGAAGCTTTTGTCTGCTGTATTGTAGATGGGTATTGTACTATTGTGATTCCCATCTACTGATCTACCTAGCCCTTCGTTAGTTTGTTTATTTTTTCCATGTGTTGTGTATGTGATATTAAATAAAAATTTATTTATTGTATATTTTATTTTTTGTTCTTTATTTTTTTTTCTAGGTGTGTATATATGTGGTATATATGTGATATTAATAACTCTTAAAATTTTGATAATTGTATAAGACAATTTTAGCCTACCCTAATTTTCATTCCTGGTTCCGTACTTGTAAACATGTCCACTTTATCTAAACTTTTCATAATGAAAAAAATGTGCCTTGAAATCAAATAATTTAGAGAAATTATATAAAGAAATATAGAATATTAATATGGTTTTAAAATGTTAGGAAAATAATTACTCCAGTGTTGTGAGTATTTTCAAGTGGACTAAGATCTATACTTCAAAACTAGGTAGTTATCTGGGTTGTCCTTTAATTGAGGGATGTTTGACCAAGGACGAATTTAAAGACCTACTAATGAACACAAAATCTCAACTGCACAGATGGAAAGCGAACTGCCTCTCCCAAGCAGGATGATGCACCCTAATCAAAACAAAGTTATCAGCGAAACCTTTACATATAATGCAATGCTTTATGTTACCCAAATCAGTCCATACAAAACTAGATAGAATAAATCGAAATTTCCTTTGGAACAAGGGACCGAATCACAAACTCTTAATCAGTTGGTTTGAAGTATGTAAAACAAAGGAAAATTGAGGGCTGTGACTACGTAGCTCTGAGGACATGAATAAAGCTCTTTAGTTGAAACTACTTTGGAAACTGCTAGCTCAACCAAGTAGCCCTTGGGTTACCCTAATTAATGAAAAATACCTAAAAAACCAAAATATCCTGCAATATAGAAAACAAGGGGGAACTTCAATTTTTTTTTTGATGGGGAAAAATTCGGGTGGGGTATCCCTACCCGGCAGCATCCTTACGGATGAGGTCGAGAAAACCAGAATCATTTTGAATATCGACACCTCGGGAGAGTAGCTAAGGTGTGCCACCTTATCAGCCACTCTATTGCCCATGCGAGGAATGTGAAAGAAAGTTACTTCTCTCACCGTTGATAGCAGCGCTTGTGTATCCAAAAGGATTAGTTTGATTTTCCAAGGACATGTAGATAACCCCTTTAAATGATCGATAATAATCTTACAGTCACCTTCAGTTTGGATCTTTTGAATATTTAATTGCTGAACTTTTTGAGCCCCCAATTTTAGAGCTAAAGCCTCCGCTTTAAGTGGACTCTGTTTTCCAAGCGGACGATGTATAAAGGATACAGGTCGTCCATCCCAATCCCTAATAATTGTGCCTGCTGAACTATCGCCATTAGAAAGTGTCGAACCGTCAAAATTTAGTTTGTGCGTGCCCCTAGGCGGCTTTCGCCACTGAACCGAACGTTGATTCGCACATTGTTTCACCGAGTGCAGCCGAAGCGGCCGAAGTTCTTCGTCAAATTCCATTTCGCGCACAGACGTTCTACTCCAGTTGTCTATATGAGTTTTTATCATTTGTATCACTTTATCTTTCTGTGGAATAGGCGTCTGCTGGAAAAGAAATTGGTTCCTAATATACCATGTTGACCACCAGGAGAAAGCTAGCCTTGTTAAAGCGGTGGATTGTAGCCTTTTCCCTAAGGCAGATAGAATGGGCCTAATGTCCCGGGAATGAGCAATCAAGCCAGCAACCATTGATTGATCTTGGCTCGGCAGCTGGTGAATTGAAGTGATGAAGGGACATTCTAAGAACAAATGAACATCATCTTCAACTGCCAAGTTACATAGAGAACATGTGGAAGGAACCGCCGAACCCCTGCAGGACAGCCTAGATGCTGTCGGGAGACCATTCTAAGCTAATTTCCAAAGGAAGTTCTTGACTTTCGGCGGTGAGTCGATCTTCCAAATCCAGTGATTATTGTCCGGGTTTTCCGATTCTTGAGATCTAATAAGTTTATATGCACTGGCAGTAGAAAACCATCCTTCCCTATCCGGCCACCAGTACAGGCGATCTTGTAGTTCTGAAGCGGGGAGCGGAATGTCTAGTATTTCTTGTACTAAATTGTTTGGGAGGGCCCGAGTAAGTTTTTCAGCCCACCACTGACCCCCCAAAATATAGTCACTAACCGTTTCCTCCTGATCGTAATCTATAGGACAGTTCTACCTAGCCAGGAGGGATGAGGAAGAGATCCAATTATCGGTCCAGAATTTTATTGAGTGTCCATTACCAACTGACCAAATCAGGCCTGTTTTAAATTTGTCTATCAGTTCCAAAATCTTGGACCATTGCCACGAGCACGAACCTGTTTTTCTATACTCGAAAATACTTGTGTTACGTAGATATTTATGTCTAATCAGGGTAACCCACACATTGCTAGGTTCAGCCAGGATCTTCGACAAAAGCTTCATCTGGAGAGCAGCATTCATATCTCCTGTTTTACGAATACCTAGCCCCCCAAACTGTTTTGGTTTACATATCCTGTCCCAGCTAATTAACGGGCGGTATTGGAGGTCCTTATTCCAGAAGAAGGAGCGGTTTATCTGGTCAAGTTCTTTATGCATCGAGACAGGAAGCATGAAATTCTGCATTACATGAAGAGGCTTAGCCGAGAGGTTAGAATTTATTAGTGTAGCACGACCTTGTTGGGAAAGGGTATTAGCCCTCCATTTTGTGAGTTGTTATTTAGATTTACAAATGAGGTCTTCAAATGTACTAGTAGTGACTCTGCCATTTATAATCGGACAACCAAGATATTTTTCTATTGAATTTTCCTCCGTAATGCTGAGACAATTACGTAACTCGAGGGACCTGTGATTAGGGATCCCCCGAGTTGCTTGGAAGCATGATTTGTGGTAATTGACTTTCTGGCCAGACACTTTACAGTATGAATCAATGATCATTTTTACTTTGTTCCATGCTTCCACGCTTCCTCTAGACAAGATGATGATATCGTCGGCAAAAGAAAGGAAAGGAACCCGTGGACCGCTGCGGCCAATCGGGAAGCCAAGCGGGGACCTATCCAAGCTAGCTTCTGCTGATAGCTTCCGTGCTAGTACCTCAGCTCCTAGAATGAATAGAAAGGGGGATAGCGGATCGCCCTAGCGTATCCCACGTGACGGATAGAACAAGTCCGTAGGACCATTGTTAACTAACACCGAGAAGGAGACCGTCGTAATACATTCCATAATCCACGCGACAAACCTTTCATGAAATCCGAATCTGAGTAATACACTTTTTAGGAAGCACCAATCCACCCTATCGTAAGCCTTTTCCATATCTAACTTTATAGCCAACCATCCTTCCCGACCCCTACGATTCTTGTAGGAGTGGAAAATTTCGTGCGCTATGAGGATATTGTCCTGAATAGCCCTGTCTGAAACAAAGGCACCCTGAAGTGGATGTATGAGTTTACCAATAACTTTTTTCATTCGTTCTGTCAGAATTTTGGATATTATTTTGTATATATTTGAACACAGGCTGATGGG
The DNA here is from genome assembly GCA_963922045.1 of Persicaria maculosa. NCBI lineage: Eukaryota > Viridiplantae > Streptophyta > Magnoliopsida > Caryophyllales > Polygonaceae > Persicaria > Persicaria maculosa. The sequence goes on from OY998258.1 coordinate 16,920,860, forward strand.
CCTGTAGTGACTTGTCGTTGTGGGAACATCATTCTTTGGAAGCAGGGAGATGAAAGTATGATTAATTTGTCGGAGCATTCTACCAGAATGGAAAAACCCTTTTATCGCACAGATTACCGATTTTCCGATTATATCCCAATATTTTGTATAGAATTCAGCCGTGAATCCATCAGGTCCTGGGGACTTGTTTCGTCCTAAACTAAAAATCGATGTTTTAATTTCAGAATTAGTCGGGATTGCTGTAAGAAAGCAGTTTTCATCCTGTGAGATGGCCGGTTGAATGAGTTCCAGGAGATTATTAAGAAGTCCATCATTAGTTGGCCCTTTCTTAAACCTCTTTTCAAAATCCCTTTTTATCTCAGTCTTAACATTTTCTTCTCCAATGACAACCATACCAGTGGAGGAAATGATGTTGCGTATCTGTTTTCTATGTCGTCGTCCTGAAGCTACTCGATGGAAATAGGCCGTGTTTGAATCAGAGAGTTTTAAATGCTTAGTTTTAGCCCTTTGGCTCCAGAAAGATTTCTGAAATAAAAGGAGATAATCCCTCTTTTCAAGGAGTTGCTTTTCTTTCATTCGATCTGCTGGAGAGATAAAGCTAGGTCTCGTGGACTGAATACGCAGCAACTTGGAGTCAACGTTTTTTAGTTGACGAAAGATGTAGCCAAAGCTAGTCTTATTCCATTCTTTTGTCTTGGCTTTTAGTATTTTTTGTTTAAACATTAATTGAAACATAGCCGATCCAGGGCATGTAGCCCTCCAGGCTTGCTTGACTATGTTTCGGAAGTCTTTCTGCATCAGCCAGGCGTTTTCGAATTTGAACGGTGGTGCTTTGAAGATAGGGTTATCCTCCAAAGATATGGAAATTGGGCGGTGATCCGAGGTAGAGAAGGCACCATGATAGGTTATCATATTAGGGAATGATGCTTGGATCTGTTGGTGAACAAGCACACACTACTAGAATACTTCAATTAGACATCATACGATTTAAGTCTGTCAAAAAACCAACCGATGTTAAATTCATCTATTAAATCAATAATTTTTTTTGTTGATGTTTTAAAAGTTTACACAACAGTCAAATATTTTAACACATGTAAAATTAGTAGTTCTGAAAAAAATGAAAATGAGCGCGGGTTTAAAATTTCAAAGATAAAATGAGCCTAATTGAAATACATGGAGGGTGTTTCAAATTTTGGGGAAAATATTGCCAACACTTAACATAATTTGCCCCTCCCTCCACATCCAAACTCTCTCCCGACTATCTTTCAAAGCTCTCTCTTCTCTCACCCTTTCTCCACCGCCTCTGTCCCCCGCCACCGCCGCAAACGCCTCTACCCCTGTCGCCACCGCCAACGCCTCTGTCCCGTCGCCGCCGCCACCAACACAGCCGCCTCCTCTCTTCTCTCTCCCTACTTCAATCTTCCACTTCTCCTCCTCCTCCTCCTCTTCCACCGCCTCCCTCCACATCCATCAGATCTGATCCACTTCTCCTCCTCTTCCTCCACCGCCTCTGTCCCCCCGCCACCGCCTCTGTCCCTCCGCCGCCGCCTCTATCCCCGTCGCCGCCGCCAACGCCTTTGTCCCCGTCCCCGTCGCCGCCGCCAACGCCTCTGTCCCCTTCGTCGCCGCCACCAACACAGCCGCCTCCTCTTTTCTCTCTCCCTACTTCAATCTTCCACTTCTCCTCCTCCTCCCACAGATCTGAGATCTGAAATCTCCTCAACCCTCATCGACCTCTCATTCCCGACCATTCCAGTCAGAGCGTCGCGAGTTCGTCAGGCTAAAATTGCTGCTCGTTTGCGGTCAGATCTCCCGCACCTTCAAAAGTAGATCTCTACCACCTTCAACATAAGCGGATCTCGAGCACCATTCTCATATCTCCGACGTTTCCATTGTTCGGTAATTCTTCAAACCCTTTTCATTTCAATTCAAAATCTTGATTACTGTTTAGTTAGGGTTTGATTTCGAGGGCCATTGAAGTTTGTTTAGGGTTTGATTTTGTGGATTCCAGTAACTTCTCTCATTTTTGGCTTTACTTTCAATTTTCTTGAGATTCTGAAGTTTGGACTCTCGGATCTTATGCTTTTTCTCAGTTCAGTATGATTTTGAAGAACATACAGAGAAGGAAGAGGAGATTTTGAAGCCTTCGGGGGTACGTTTGGATGCTCCTCTATTTCAGGTAATAGATGCTTGTTCCAAATGAAATTTGAGTCGATTCTTTTATAGTTCCCCTTTTAGAGATTTCTAGATTTGATTTATTAGGGTTTCTAGCTTAGTAGCTCTACCTCTATGGTTTTATGAGTTCAGTGTTTTATGTTCTAGATCTAGAATGGGCTAGATCAAAGTTTTAGGCTAGATCTGATTGTCAGACTTAATGCCTAATTTCAGCAAAATGTCAAATTGCTTGTTACTGATTCATGCGCTCTAGCTCTTAACTTGAGTTATTAATGCTTGTGGTGTTGATTCTGAGTTTAAGATTTCAGGCAAAATGCCTAATTTTAGCTTGAAAATCAGTCTTGCTTAGTTCCCTTGTGTTATATTTCTACTTGAGCTTTTACATGTTCTTTTCCCTTTCCATTGTGCCATTCATCCCCATTGTGAATTGCTTGTTTTCATCCCCATTTTCTAGTTTTGTACAACAGCTCAAACAAACAGATGCATCACTTGTCTTTCCCTCTTCGCAGTGCGTTCTTATTTAACCTAATTGGAAATCTTCTTTTAAATCTTTAGTCCAATTCTTCATCTAATGTTTCACTCTCCTGTTACTTATTTTTTCTGTTGCCTTGGCTGGTTTGTTCTCTGTTTCATATTATTTCTTTCCTCTTTTTTCTGTTGCCTACATTAGGGCTGCTTTTGAAAACGAAATGGAAGGAATCCCTTCTGCACAGACTGGTAAGCCCTTTTCTAGCAACCGGTCCTTGTGTTTTTGAGTTGCATCCAGTGATTGACTATCAATCATGTGTTTACTCCCATATACATATTGGTTGCTTGATTTGAATATTGTGAACCATATAGGTTTCATTACATGGCTATTTCGGATGACCGGCAAAGGGTCATGCCTATGCTTGGGGATCGCGATAAGGGAAAGCCCCTTGCTTATAAGGAAGTTGTCCTATTGACAGATCCGACCAATGTGCATCTCAAAGGAGAGGTATGACAACAGTTGAGATAGATTCATTTTGTTTGTTTATGTTACATCAAGTTGTGAAAATTGGATCATCGTAAGACATGTTATTCGTTGGCTAGGTGGATGACAAGTTTCAGTATTCAATGAAGGACAAAGACAACAGGATATAATAGATCCTGGTTTTATGTAGGCAAGAAAATTGCATTAAGATCCTTACCATTTGAGCCTAGATTCACCCTATATCTATATTATATTGTATGATTTTATGTAGGTAAGAAAAAATAGGGAGCTAGAAGCCTGAGAGTATATCATTTTAAAACTGCATTTAGAACAGGATAGAATAGATCATGGTTTAACTGAGTCAATCCTTACCATATATGATCCTAACTTATAATCAGTGCTATTTTTTCCATTGTCTGAGGTTTGTTATGGGTTACTATGGTTGCATGATGTTGCTTTTTGACACTGTTTCTGAGTGAGGATTTATTTCCATCTTTGTTTAACAGAAAATTATGAGAGAATACAATCTCCAAGATAAGGGGCACTCACAACATCAGACTTATGCTTTAGGGATCAAAGAGGTGATAATATTTCTCATCGTTCTTATTTTCCTTGTTCTAGTAGAAAATTGTGAAAATTATGAGAGAATTCAACCTTCATTGAGAAAAGGCAGACAGAACAGCTATATGTTTCTAGGGAACAAAGTGGTGATATGATTTAGGGTTTAAAGAGTATATTGTAGCATTACAGACCTAACAATTTAGGAATGGAAAGATGGAACTGGTTTTCAGTGCATTGAGGTCTAATTTTGACGCATCACAAAAAGACTGATGACAATTTGTCTTCTTATAATTTCATGTGATGTTGCAGATGGAATTTTTGTTTGTTTGGTATTGATTGTAATTGCTAGTGATAATGGAAATCTTAGGATTCTAGTGAATGGACTGGTTGGATTGGGTATCCATCAGTTTTGGGTGTGATTACCATTTCTATTTCCAACTAGTAGCAAAAGCCTAAATTTTTAGCATGAGTTATCTTTTGTTTCCTTTTTGATGACATGTATTCCCCTATCAGTTGAGTTTTCTTCGCTGCATGGTGCTTTCAGCTATATGTCTTCCTGTTTGCTCTATCAGTCGTCAATGGCATCAACGGTGAGTACTTTCTATCCGGTCATTGGTGTTTCTTTAAGTTCAAAGACTGTTGAATTTTTAGCCCGAATGTTTTTCCACAGCGAGTATTTTCGCATATGGGCAAACAAGCAGTAGAAAGACATTCACCATGGGTGGAGTTAGTCAGTACACTATAGAAGACATCTACGACTATGGTGAGTACTTCCTGTTTGGTATTTAATGTTTTTATTCTTACAGGATTGACCTTAAATCATGCAAGATGGAACTACTTTTTCGGGCTTGAACAATAAACTATTGTCTATTTCACATCCTTGTAGCTCAAAGACAGACGGGGGAGACGACTCTTAATGAAACATGTTCAAGGTGTCACCAAATCCTACGGTTGGTGGCTGAAAGTTCTGTTCAGCAGTATGCCAGAGCTACAAACTCAAGCACTCTTTCAGCTACTATGCTATGTACAAATCATCATTTTAGTAAATTTGGTTGTAGGTGATGTGGGGATCGGAGGATAAACTCTATTATGCATTCTCTATGGCTTTTCCTGGCAGTTTTTAGTCCTAGCGTTTCTTTCTATCTTTCTAGGCAGCTTGTGTTTAGTTTATCCTAAGATATATTCGTCGATATGCTTTATTTGTTTTGAGATGTTGTGGCTAGCCAATTTTGTGGCTATGAATAGCGGCGGCGTATTTTGTAAATGTGACAATATGATGGTAGTATATATGTACATGTTTTTATTAAACGACCTATCATATTGAAGACCATACAAAATGCGAGGATCTATCGACAAAAGTGTGTTGCCTATCCCATTATAAAACATCGGATTAAATATGAAAATAGTAGTGCATTCATACATCTAACATCAGATTCGTCTATTAAAACAGATGACAGTGTAGTTATACACATCAGTTAAAACAAAAAATGTGATGTCGATAATAAGGAAATACATCGGTTATGCCTGTATTTCATGTGGTCGGCTATATTAAAACAATATAAAATCATAAATTATATATCGAAAATGATTATAAACGTGATCACTAAAACAAAAACTGTTGTCTATTTTCTATTAAGACATCACTTATTTTTATAAATAAAGATGTAAATGTCACTTTTTTGCTTTAGGAGGACATCTTCACATGTTTTCAAATGACAAATTATGGATATTTATCAATAAGTGAATATGTCATAACAAAAAATGAGGGGTTCTAATTAAGAAAAGACATCTGCTTAAAACCGATGTGGAAAGTTTGATCTTTTACTACACGCACAAAGAGATCGGAATTTTTTTTGAAAGACATCTGTTGACAACAGATGTATAATTGAAGTTTTCTAGTAGTGACACGGTCAATTTTTTCGTGAATATTGAAATTTTCATCCGGGTTCTTCCTCCAAGTGAACGGTTTTCCAAATGTAGGCAAGTCCAGGAGAGAGCAGTTGTTTTTAAAGGACATTAGTCGTGAGAACCTGGATACCCGGGTAGTGGCCCCACCAAGTTTATCAAAGCTGCACAAGATTTTGTTTAGGTCCCCCATCACAATGCACGGAATAGTGGAATCATTTACAATTGTTGTTAGCGTTTCCCAAAATATATCTTTATCCGTTGGAGACGGAGGAGCATAAACAAACATAATTAGGATCGGAAAACCGTCCTGAGTGCTCTCAATTCGGAGTCCGATGATGCGAGGAGCATGGATAGCTATGGAAATAGAGTAATTTAGCAATTGATGGGATTTCTAGATGACTCCAATACCCCTAGATCTTCCAATAGCCGACGACCATACTCCTTCGTCGAATCCAATATTTCTCCATAATTTGTCGTCAGGAATATTTTCCGATTTTGTTTCCGCTAACGACATGATTTGAATGTGGTCGTTTTTGCATATAGAATCAATTTCCGTCCAAAAAGTTCTTTTTTCAATCCCACGACAGTTCCAAAAACATATCTTCATAGAAAACCTCTAATGATTAAAGGACCGATGTACCGGGTCCTTAAATCGAGACATTGTAGCGAATGCGGTGATTTATTATTTTTGGTGAGCCTAAGTGTTTGTAAATAGCAACAACCCGGTTTCCGATCTTGTTTCATATTGTCGACCCATACAGATGCCCAATACCAAGCAAGAGGCTCTACCCATCTGGGCCAACACCTTTGTGTATACTTAGACTTGGACAAATTTAAAGCCCATCCCAAATATCTACCTCTTGGAATTAGATTGTCCATGATGAAGCCAATACTGGACTCCCACATCAGCCTGCGAGCAGCCGGGTTAGAGCAGGTTCTCTTTTGTTTGAAGATTACCCCGCCAGTTTGCAAATCATTCAAATAACCCAAGCAGCCAGAAGACTGGATTTTTAATTGGAATACTAACTCATAACCTTTCCTTGCCCAACAATAGGGACTAACATATATCGCCCAAGTAACCATCACACACCAGTTAAGAAACATATGGTACTCAACACATCCATAATACATAAGACTGATTATATATAAAGGATTATAAGTACAGGGGAACAAACAAACACCTAGCCGATAGCAGTGACACCCCAACTTACATATAATCCAAACACTACTGGTTAGAACTAGACATAACTGAAGCAAGGTGACAGTACCGATTATATTACATAGACAATCATTGATCACCAAATAGAAACTAATGAGTTGAATCGAAATCTTGAACAAACCACCATCGAGCCACCATGACCGCAAGACGGAGAGGACACCAAAAGTACAGTGGTACAGAAATGGTGGTGGATTCAACACTCCAAAAGGAATTGCCCAGCTACACCAAAAGGGGCAATGAAGCCGGAAGTAAATAGATCGACTAACCATGGAAACACTTGTTGCTGCTTGCCGGGAAGTCTGAGCAAGCAGTGTCGGTTTCATCCAGCTGTAGTTTCCGTTTGCAGGAGGAAGATCTCAACATCGAGATAGAACCCGGTGTAATGGACGGGGCTGCGCCACTAGAACCACCAGCCAAGGCCGCAACCGAAGCATCAACAAGCATAATCTGATCGGTAGCAGCAACATCAGCAAGACGCACCTCCGAGGAAGGGGCGAAGTCCTCGAGCATCCGATCAAGCGCATCGTTGGTGAAGTCCACAGGCAAGGCCGCACATTCATGAATCACGGCTGTATCTTCATCATAATCAACCATATCGAGGTCGAAAACTTCATAGAATGTGGAATCCGACAGGGCTGGATCATAGCCTGGTGAACCAAAGTTTTCAGACACCAAGACGTGGTCCGACTGACCACCAGAAGCATGGGAAGCAGTGGCAACAGTGTGCACTGTAGGAGTCACCACAGCAGACGGCTGAATCTGCGGCTGAACTGGAGACGACAGCTGCACTGAGGGAGCACACACCACTTGATCAGGGGCCTGAACATCAACGACAACACCAGGGGTGGCAGCGGCGCTGTCATGGGCGGGGATTGGTTCTGGCATAGCTGAGGAAGAGTCCGATGCACTGTCTGATGACATCGAGTTTGAAGAGTCAGATGTGTCATCGACGTTAGAACCAAACAGAGCAAGAAGAGCCTCTTTTTAGTGCCCGAACCTAGGCGGAGGCGCCTTCCTTTTAGATGCAACTCTGGACCAGCCCCCTGCAGCCCCCGCATCCTCCTCAGCGGCTGGAGCATTAACAACAGACAGATTCGCCGAGGCCGAAGCATCGCTAGCTAAGGGCAGATTCGCCAGCCTCGAAGGACAATCTGTGAAGTCATGTTCAGCAGATCCACAAGCCCCACATCCTTGGGAGATATCTTCAATCCAAATTGGGTAGGAGACCAACTCCTCCGCCTCATTCAGGACCTTGATCCGGAATTCCTTGATCCGAGTGATATCGACTGATGCACAGATCCTCGGGTATCGAAATCTCGCCCCGTTCTTTCCGAATGCAGCCACCCTGATGACATCCCTAATCTTATTCCCTTCGATGAGATCACACAACACCTTGTCGCTTATGTACTTCACCAGTAAGCCCGGAATACGAATCCAGACGTCCAATTTGGTAAGCGACTCGGGGAGAGGATCGAAATCGATTCTCCAAGGACGGATAACCAGCATTTGCTTCTTAACATGGAATGATCTTCCCTTCCAAACCTTCTCACAATCCTCAGCTATATCAAACCTAATTTCCATTCAATTGTTCCTCATCGGAATGATTTGGAACCCTCCACTCAAGAATTTCCAATCAAAGAAGATCTTCTTCCTAATGGTGATAATCGATACAGGATCACCAATTATTGTAGCAAACACTGAGGTTTTGCTGAGATTCAGAATATTATCCTGAATCCCATCCAGAACGCCTTTCAGTTTCACAAGATTGAGAGACTGGCTCTTTTTCTTATTCTTTTTTCCGGCACTCGACTTATCACCACACCCTCCCAGAGAAGGGGTAGTATCAGCTATGTTTATGGCCTCGCTAGGAGGATTTGGGCCCTTTCGGGATTTGAGAGGGGAGGAAAAAGAGTTCATGGGTTCCTTACCTGGACGGTGTGCGTGCATGGAAGACTCCTCCATGCTAATCCAGAACAGCCAGCCGAGAATAACACAAGCAAGCAGTGAAGGAGAGGAGAAGTGGAGACTGGAAAGAGGAAGGGAAGGACTAGCGTGAGGAAGAATGTGCAACAGACCCCTGAACCAATTTATAGCAACTCCAACCCAAGATAGCAAGAGAGGGCAACAATGTTTATTCAAATTCGCTCCAGTATTTTTTATGACAGCCCCGTCGCCCCAAATCGATTTCACAGATACATAATAGTGGATTGAACTAGGCATAAGGGGCCAAGGGGGGAGGGGGGGTTCTGCAGGCGCTCTAGGGAGAGGTTGCGGGATAAACAAATGGGAGATCCACAATTTTGTCTGATGCCACAGTGAATTTCCACATCTAAGCCAGATCCAGTACCTAGCCTCACCACAACAGAGCGAGCAACGCCCTTCAGCAATCGACAAGAAATCAGAGTAAACATTCCTCCATTGATTACCGAGAGAGGAGCACAGGGACTCACGCCGCCTACGCACAGGATGGATTTGGTGGCCGCCTTCTCCAGCCGCTGGAGAAGCGGGGATTCGGGACTGATTTGCGGCTGCTTCTGAGCAGATATGTTTTGTAGCGCGTGGAGTGCGTTCTCTTTTCATCGAAAGGGTTTTTTTTTCTGAATTCGCATCCTGTGTGTAAATTAACTTTTGGAATGACCTTTTGTTTGGCTCAAAGCCTCTGAACACTCTAATCACAAGAACACAACAAATCGATGACACAATCAACATAAACCATTATCTAAAAAATAACAAAAAATGGGATCATGAAAAATTAAATGAGCAATTACAAAACATGCTACCAAATGATATAATAGAAGCAATCAAGATATCCCCACTACCACAAAACATTCATGTAGATAGATTATACTGGAAATGGAGCATGAACGGTTGGTTCTTAACAAAATCAGCAATAGATATGATACACAAAAACAAAAACCATGAAACTTCGGACATAAATTGGGTATGGGGACGGAATATACCGTACAAAATAAAATCTTTCCTATGGAAAATTCTTCGTAATGGTGTGCCTACTGCTGTTTGACAAGAGGAAAACCTGTCGTTGTTCTTGCCAAAGAATACTCAAACTCACAACTAGTATAGTGTGTAAGCAAGAGGTCGATCCACAGGGAAATCTATTCAATTCAAGTGCAAGTCTAATCGCTAATAGAGAATATGAGGGGTTTTTGATGTGAAAAAGATCCGCCTTTTATCAAAGCGGAAGCAAGCAAACAAAGTCAAGTGATTGTAGAATGCAATGGAGAGAAATAGGTTCACCTACAATTTATCACTTCGATTGATGAATTCGATCCTTGTTTCAGCCTCTAGCTCTTGTCTTTTCCTATCAATGTCCTTGTCCAGATCTTAGGTAAATTACTAGTCCTACGAGTCCTAGCAACCCTTATCCCTAAATAACCCTAACACGGTTAAGATTTAACCTAGAGATAGCATTAAGATTATGAATTAACCAAGGTACACATAATATCAAGCTACGAGTCGATATTCAACATGTATTCAACTTCCTACACATCCAATTAGTCCTACGAGTCCTAAAGGGATATGATTGCCACTTGGGTTAAGGTTCGCTACGAGGAATCTACAAAACCCTAGCAATTGAATGAATCTACTCTAACTAGTTGATCAGGCCAGAGAGAATAAAACACATTCAAGCAATTAAGCACAAAGAAGTCAAAACATTGCAATAGGAATAAGAACTAGATTAAAAAACTCACAATTCAACAATCAAAGATCCAAACTGTAGGCGAAACCTTGAGAGTTTAGTTGCTCATGCTCAACGGCGCTCTCAACAATGGAATAAAGTGCATAAGGTTAATGGAATAATAAACTAGAAAAGTCTTATAAAGCCTCTAACAAGTCGGCCAAAGAATAAAACAAAAACCCTAATTAAAGTCCAATTCTGAACGGCGTGTTTCTGCGAGAGCCGCGGGGCAGCCAACCCAGGCCGCGGGGCGGCCGGCGATCAGCGAAATCGCTCGTCAGAGGTTCGGGCCGCGGGGCGGCTTTTACTGTTCACAACGATTTTTTTCTGTTTCGAATTTGGTCTCGATTTCTACACGAAAGTTGTAGATCTCGAAGAGAGCTTTCGAACGCATGGTTATAATAGGCAATCGGACCACCAAGGCCTCCAGAAAGTGCGAAACAAGTTCAGCATGTCTGGCGACAACTTTTGATGACTTGTTATTATTCACTTAGGCTCTCGAAATCCGACTCCGCTCCCGTGCTCTTCACTTTTCTTCCTCAACTTGAATCTTCCTTCATCCAAGAGTCTCCTAATTCCTCATCGGATCCACATTTACCTGAAATTAACCATAAAATTGCATAGATTCCGACTCTTCCAACACCACAGGTAAACATGTAATTGTAACTAAAATATGCATTATTCACAACTAAATTATGCTAAATGCATTCTATAATGCAACACTAATTATGCTCTATCAAATTCCCCCACACTTGAACCTTTGCTTGTCCTCAAGCAATAGAAAACTCAACTTTGCAGCCCCACAGAATAGCAATTCATGTATCCACACCTCAATACTTTTTTAAGTGCATGAAAACTAGCAAACATTATAGATTAACAACATCATAGCACATAATTGCAATAATCAATGAAACTAGGCAACCATTTCCATTCTAGACCTCACAGGAAATATGTGTTTCACCCTCACTTAAGTGTTTAAGGTTAAATCTTTACGCTCAAAACTCAATCTTCAAAAACTTAGCTACAATAGTCTTGCACCAGTGTTCTAATTCTCCACCGCTGGTGACTCTACACACAACAAAAATCATGAGGTCTTTCAATTGGGTTGTAATGGGGCCAAGGTAGAACATATAAGGTATGTAACAATTTAGGCCATGTGATGCTCATAATCCGGGAACTAAGGAAGCAACCAAATCATAAAACCACTCATAAACTTCTCATACCATATAACTATAATGCAAAACAACACCAATCTCAATCATAAAACTTTATAAACCATACTCAACTCATTCTTTTATTCTTCTTTTTTTTTCTTTTTTTTTCTTTCTTTTCTTTTTTTCTTTTCTTTTTTTTTTCCATTCATTCATGCTATATCAAATGATTTTCCTTGACTTTTACCCTTAAGTGAATTTTATCCTCCTTAGGTCCCAAGTAATCAAATGATATTCTCCTTGAAACTGCCATAACTTCAACATCTAGAAATATTAGTAATAAGGTGTCGTGAACCGTAAGATAGGTCCACGACGGGGTTAGATGTAAATATATACAAAAGTTAGCAATTAAAATAACACAAGAATTAAATAAGAGTTCCCCGGCAACCGCGCCAAATTTGACAAGAGGAAAACCTGTCGTTGTTCTTGCCAAAGAATACTCAACTCACAACTAGTATAGTGCGTAAGCAAGAGATCGATCCACAGGGAAATCTATTCAATTCAAGTATCAATTCTAATCGCTAGTAAGAATATGGGGGGTTTTTGGTGTGAAAAGATCCGCCTTTTATCAAAGCGGAAGCAAGCAAACAGAGTAAATAGATTGTAGAATTCAGTGGAGAGAAATAGGTTCACCTACAATTTATCACTTCGATTGATGAATTCGATCCTTGTTTAGGCCTCTAGTTCTTGTCTTTTCCTATCAATGTCCTTGTCTAGATCTTAGGTAAATTACTAGTCCTACGAGTCCTAGCAACCCTTATCTCTAAATAACCCTAACACGGTTAAGATTCAACCTAGAGATAGCATTAAGATTATGAATTAACCAAGGCACACATAATATCAAGCTACGAGTCGATATTCAACATGTATTCAACTTCCTACACATCCAATTAGTCCTACGAGTCCTAAAGGGATATGATTGCCACTTGGGTTAAGTTTCGCTATGAGGAATCTGCAAAACCATAGCAATTGAATGAATCTACTCTAACTAGTTGATCAGGCCAGAGAGAATAAAACACATTCAAGCAATTAAGCACAAAGAAGTTAAAACATTGCAATAGGAATAAGAACTAGATTAAGAAACTCACAATTCAACTATCAAAGATCCAAACTGTAGGCGAAACCTCGAGAGTTTAGTTGCTCATGCTCAACGGCGCTCTCAACAATGGAATAAAGTGCCTAAGGTTCATGAAAATAATAACTAGAAAAGCCTTAAATAGTGTTTAGAAAGTCGGCCAAAATAACTTAATAAAAACCCTAAGTAAAATCCATTCAGAACGGCGTGTTTCTGTGAGGGCCGCGGGGCGGCCGGCGATCAGCGAAGTCGCTCGTCAGAGGTTCGGGCCGCGGAGCGGCTAGCTTGACCGCGGGGCGGCTTTTACTGTTCACAGCAATTTTCCGTTTCGAATTTGGTCTCGATGTCAACATGAAAGTTGTAAATCTCGAAGAGAGCTTTCCAACGCATGGTTATAATAGTCAATCGAACCACCGAGGCCTCCAGAAAGTGCGATACAAGTTCAGCATGTCTGGCGACAACTTCTGCTTACTTGTTCTTCACTTAGGCTCTCTAACTTCGATTCCGCTCCCGGGCTCTTCACTTTTCCTCCTCATTTTCACTCTTCTTTCATCCATGAGCTTCCTCATTCCTTCTCGGATCCACATATACCTGAAATAATCCATAAAAGCGTGTAGATTCCGACTCTACCAACAAAACGAGTATAAATGCAAATCTAGCTTAAACTATGCATTATGCACATCTAAATCATGCTAAATGCAACCCAATATACCTACCTAAATGCATGCTATCAAATTCCCCCACACTTAAGCCTTTGCTTGTCCTCAAGCAATTAAAACCAAAATCAAATCAACACCCCACAGACAAGCAATCAATGTAATAACTTTGGTAAAACACTTAAAAGCTCAAAGTAGGGAAACGAAGATTGACAATTAACGTCATAACATGTATAGGTGCAATCCAAGGAATAAAGCAAGCATATTCATTCAACCTCGCCAGGAAAATGTGTTTTCACTCTCGCTCATGTGTTTAGGGTTAAACATTCCCGCTTAACTCAATCCTTGAAAACTTAGCTACAACAAAATTGCGTCAGTGGTCTAAATCTCCACCGCTAGTGACTTCACATGCAACCAAAATCATGAGGTCTTTTGAATAAGTTGTAATGGGGCCATGTTAGGAACATCGGGTATGGAAAATATTTAGGCTATGTGGTGCTAAAAATCCGGGAAAAAGGGTTAGTAAACAACCAGAAAAACACCAACACCAAACACTTCAAATACCATTCCAATAACATGTACTCCTTCACAATACAATGCAAGCATACTTCTTAAATGACCACGCAAACTCATTCATTTTTTTTTCCTTTTGATAATGATTTTTTTTCTTTTTTTTCTTTTTATTTTCTTGACTTTTACCCCTAAGTGAATTTTATCCTCCTTAGGTCCCAAGTAATAAGCACATAAAAACCGTCTATATGAAGTACAAATGAATCACCCAACATAATTTCTCAACTCAATACAACTCCATCAACACATCAAAATATTCACCAATTCTTCTCCTAATTCCCGGATGGGTCAGGCTAATAATCGGCTAGGAAGATTTTGTGGAGCTAACAAAATAGGCTTATAAGGCTCAAATTGGCTTCAAGCGAAGAATAATGTATACAGGTGGATAGAGTATAATATGGCTAAAAGAAAATCATGCCTCAATCACTTTAAGGTTACATGCAAAAATCATATAAATGCAGCCTCAATAAAGATATCTAAACGCAATTTAAAGAGGAAGTAATCAAGGAGAGTATTCACACACAAAGAAACTAGAGGACATATATGTGTAGTTCCAATAAGGCTAAAACAACTCACAAGGTCAATTTGTTAGAACTTCAATACCACTTACATTCCAAAGACTATACATGCTCAATTTTCTCATCAATCTTGTTCCCAAAAAGTCTATAAAAACAATTCAAAGCTTCAAACACTTCAAGCAAGTCATGGGGCACATGATAAGATAAATATAGAGGACAAGTAGCATAGATGGAAAAATAAGACCTAAAGTTTATGAGATGCATGATATTTTTGGATTTTTTTTTTGTTTTAGCAAATGCAATATATGAGTAAAAATAAATATGAAAACATAAATAAACATGATGTGGAAAATCTATCTATATGTAATGCAATCCCTCCCCCACACTTAAATCTTTCATTATCCTCAATGAATATAAATTAAAAACAACAAAAGATCAAAATATGAAGGAAAGAGAGAAAACTGACATGCTAATTGCAGTGTTGGTAGGTCTGGGAATGGATGAAGGGAAACCTGTCAGTCCCGTCAGAGGCCGCGGGGCGGCGATGCTAGGCCGCGGGGCGGCTAAGGACTTCACCTGGCCGCGGGGCGGCTTTCCTGGTCGCGGGGCGGCCTTTCCTGTTTGTCCTTTTCACCTCGTCTTGGGTTGCCTCCCAAGAAGCGCCTTTGGTTAAGGTCGTTAGCTCGACAGTGTATTCATCCACTCATTCAAGACTCAAGCGGACATCGTCAGTGCCCTCAAAAGCAAATCAAACTCTCGTGCCCAACCGATATTCGAATGCACACTGTAGATGAAACAATTGGTAATTAAAAATTTAGCAATGAGAACCATTACCAACTTACCCTTCATTCGAGCTTGATTCTCCCTTGAGGGTATGTAGGACCACCAACACAGTTCTGTTGGTGGCTTGTTGAAGTAGTGACTCCATGGATCGACATATTCACCAAAGCCTCCCAATTTGCAAAAAGTATCAGTTTCTTGTTTGGGAACCACAGAAATTGGTTCCGGACTTGGCTCCTTGATAGGCGAGTTGGGGATGATTTCTACGAATGAAGAGAGCATCGAAACATACTCAATCTCTAGGGATGTCTCCTGAGATTTCGTGTCGATAACCACTAGATGCTCTTCTTCATTATCAGAGAATTCATCGTTGCTTGCATCTTGGCTTTCATCAAGTTGAGGAATAGAACATTGCTGAACTATCAACTCCTTCACTGTTTTAGAGAGTCGGATAATTGCTTCCCCATTTTGATTCATAGCTTCCCCAGTTTGATTCATAGCTTCCCCAGTTTGATTCACTATCTCACGTAATTGCCCTATTTGCTCCATCAAGACAATGGTTGACTCTTCCATGGACGGGTCGGAGTACTCCATTGGTTGAAACGTCGAAGTGTAGGATTCTTCCTCCGCCGATTGGTCACCCATGTAGCAGAGAAGATCCCATAATCCCGACACTCCTAAACCAGCAAAGCTTCTATTGTTTATGGACCTGGCAAGTTCTCGGGTCTGAGGAGCCATGCCCTCAAAAACGCAAACCACCACATCTCGCAAACTATCTCGGAAACCCCGTGAATAACGGATGTTAAATAAATTTTGCACTCTTGTGAGGTAGTTGTGAAAATATTCTCCCTGAAACTGCCATAACTTCAACATCTAGAAATATTAGTAATAAGGTGTCGTGAACCGTAAGATAGGTCCACGACGGGGTTAGATGTAAATATATACAAAAGTTAGCAATTAAAATAACACAAGAATTAAATAAGAGTTCCCCAGCAACAGCGCCAAATTTGACAAGAGGAAAACCTGTCGTTGTTCTCGCCAAAAAATACTCAAACTCACAACTAGTATAGTGCGTAAGCAAGAGATCGATCCACAGGGAAATCTATTCAATTCAAGTATCAATTCTAATCGCTAGTAAGAATATGGGGGGTTTTTGGTGTGAAAAGATCCGCATTTTATCAAAGCGGAAGCAAGCAAACAGAGTAAATAGATTGTAGAATTCAGTGGAGAGAAATAGGTTCCCCTACAATTTATCACTTCGATTGATGAATTCGATCCTTGTTTCAGCCTCTAGTTCTTGTCTTTTCCTATCAATGTCCTTGTCCAAATCTTAGGTAAATTACTAGTCCTACGAGTCCTAGCAACCCTTATCTCTAAATAACCCTAACACGGTTAAGATTCAACCTAGAGATAGCATTAAGATTATGAATTAACCAAGGCACACATAATATCAAGCTACGAGTCGATATTCAACATGTATTCAACTTCCTACACATCCAATTAGTCCTACGAGTCCTAAAGGGATATGATTGCCACTTGGGTTAAGGTTCACTACGAGGAATCTGCAAAACCCTAGCAATTGAATGAATCTACTCTAACTAGTTGATCAGGCCAGAGAGAATAAAACACATTCAAGCAATTAAGCACAAAGAAGTTAAAACATTGCAATAGGAATAAGAACTAGATTAAGAAACTCACAATTCAACTATCAAAGATCCAAACTGTAGGTGAAACCTCGAGAGTTTAGTTGCTCATGCTCAACGACGCTCTCAACAATGGAATAAAGTGCCTAAGGTTCATGAAAATAATAACTAGAAAAGCCTTAAATAGTGTTTAGAAAGTCGGCCAAAATAACTTAATAAAAACCCTAAGTAAAATCCATTCAGAACGGCGTGTTTCTGTGAGGGCTGCGGGGCAGCCAACCCAGGCCGCGGGGCGGCCGACGATCAGCGAAGTCGCTCGTCAGAGGTTCGGGCCGCGGGGCGGCTAGCTTGACCGCGGGGCGGCTTTTACTGTTCACAGCGATTTTTCCGTTTCGAATTTGGTCTCGACGTCGACATGAAAGTTGTAAATCTCGAAGAGAGCTTTCCAACGCATGGTTATAATAGTCAATCGGACCACCGAGGCCTCCAGAAAGTGCGAAACAAGTTCAGCATGTCTGGCGACAACTTCTGCTTACTTGTTCTTCACTTAGGCTCTCTAACTTCGATTCCGCTCTCGGGCTCTTCACTTTTCCTCCTCATTTTCACTCTTCTTTCATCCATGAGCTTCCTCATTCCTTCTCGGATCCACATATACCTGAAATAATCTATAAAAGCGTGTAGATTCCGACTCTACCAACAAAACGAGTATAAATGCAAATCTAGCTTAAACTATGCATTATGCACATCTAAATCATGCTAAATGCAACCCAATATACCTACCTAAATGCATGCTATCAGATACTCACCAACTAGTCCTAAATTCCCGGATGGGGTCAGGCTATCATTGGCTATGGAAAAATCTTGTGGAGCTATAAAAGAATAGGCAATTAGGCTCAAACTGGCTTCAAGCAGAGGATAATATGTAAGGTGGGAATAGAGTCAAATAGGGGTAATAAAGGTGCCTCAATCATGTTTAAGTCACGTGCAGAGATCATAATATGCAGCCTTGAAAAAGATATCTAAATGCAAGTCAAAGAGGAAGTAATTGAAGAGAGCACACACAACAAGCAAGAGGACTCAATAAAGTGTAGTCCTGAATAGGCCAAAATAATCTCACCAGGTCATGTCTAGAACTTCAAGATCACCCAAAATTCCAAGATCTTATGTGCTCAATCATTAACCAATCATGTTCACCAAATAGTATAGAAAACATATATAAAAGTTTTCAACAATCCACGCACATCATGGGGCATAAATCTCAATAGATAGAATAGAGGACAAACAACATCCATATGAGAAAATAAGACCGAATCCTAACAATGCAATTTATAAATAACTGATTTTTATTTTATTTTTTTTGGGATTTTTTTTAAAGACTGACATATTGATATGCAATATAAACTAAAAACAAAAACAAAAATGCAAACTAAAAATAAACATGCAATGTTATCATACCATCAGATTATTCCCCCCACACTTAAATTAGGCACTGTCCTCAATGACATAAAAGACAACAAAAGACAAAAATATGAAGGAAAGAAAGAAAAATTGACTTGTTTACTGCGGTGGTGGAAAGTGAGGAAAGGGAACATTTCAGTCTTGTTAGAGGCCGCGGGGCGGCCTGGGAAATTTATCTCTTCAACACCTTTTCTCCCTGCGGTGTTAGCTCCCCACAACCGAACAGAACCAAAACTAATCTAATAAAACAAAAGACACGGAGGAAAATAGAAAACTTACCTTGGGTTGCTTCCCAAGCAGCGCCTTTATTTACTGTCATTGGCTCGACAGTTTATTCATCCACTCATTCAAGACTCAAGTAGACATCGTCAGCGCCCTCAAAAGCAAATCAAACTCTCGTGCCCAATCGATATTCGAATGCACACTAAAGATGAAACAATTGGTAATTAAAAATATAGTAATGAGAACCCTTACCAACTTACCCTTCATTCGAGCGTGATTCTCCCTCGAGGGTATGTAGGACCACCAACACAGTTCTGCTGGTGGTTTGTTGAAGTAGTGACTCCATGGATTGACATATTCACCAAAATCTCCCAATTTGCAAAAAATACCAGTTTCTTGTTCGGGAACCACAGAAATCGGTTCCGGACTTGGCTCCTTGATAGGCGAGTTGGGGATGATCTCTACGAATGGAGGGAGCATCGAAACGTGCTCAATCTCTAGGGACGTCTCCTGAGATTTCGTGTCGCTAACCACTAGATGCTCTTCTTCATTATCGGAGAATTCATCGTTGCTTGCATCTTGGCTTTCATCAAGTTGAAGAATAGAACATTGCTGAACTATCAACTCCTTCAATGTTTTAGAGAGTCGGATAATTGCTTCCCCATTTTGATTCACTATCTCACGTAATTGCCCTATTTGCTCCATCAAGACAATGGTTGATTCCTCCATGGACGGGTCGGAGTACTCCATTGGTTGAAACGTCGAAGTGTAGGATTCTTCCTCCGCCGATTGGTCACCCATGTAGCAGAGAAGATCCCATAATCCCGACACTCCTGAACCAGCAAAGCTTCCATTGTTTATGGACCTGGCAAGTTCTCGGGTCTCAGGAGCCATGCCCTCAAAAATGCAAACCACCACATCTCGCAAACTATCTCGAAAACCCCGTGAATAACGGATGTCAAATAAAGTTTGCACTCTTGTGAGGTAATTGTGAAAATACTCTCCCTGAAACTGCCATAACTTCAACATCTAGAAATATTAGTAATACGGTGTCGTGAACCGTAAGATAGATCCACGACGGGGTTAGATGTAAATATGTACAAAAGTTAGCGATAAAAAAAACACAAGAAATTGATAAGAATTCCCCGGCAACGGCGCCAAATTTGACAAGAGAAAAACCTGTCGTTGTTCTTGCCAAAGAATACTCAAACTCACAACTAGTATAGTGTGTAAGCAAGAGGTCGATCCACAGGGAAATCTATTCAATTCAAGTGCAAGTCTAATCGCTAATAGAGAATATGGGGGGTTTTTGATGTGAAAAAGATCCGCCTTTTATCAAAGCGGAAGCAAGCAAACAAAGTCAAGTGATTGTAGAATGCAGTGGAGAGAAATAGATTCACCTACAATTTATCACTTCGATTGATGAATTCGATCCTTGTTTCAGCCTCTAGTTCTTGTCTTTTTCTATCAATGTCCTTGTCCAGATCTTAGGTAAATTACTAGTCCTACGAGTCCTAGCAACCCTTATCCCTAAATAACCCTAACACGGTTAAGATTCAACCTAGAGATAGCATTAAGATTATGAATTAACCAAGGTACACATAACATCAAGCTACGAGTCGATATTCAACATGTATTCAACTTCCTACACATCCAATTAGTCCTACGAGTCCTAAAGGGATATGATTGCCACTTGGGTTAAGGTTCGCTACGAGGAATCTACAAAACCCTAGCAATTGAATGAATCTACTCTAACTAGTTGATCATGCCAGAGAGAATAAAACACATTCAAGCAATTAAGCACAAAGAAGTCAAAACATTGCAATAGGAATAAGAACTAGATTAAAAAACTCACAATTCAACAATCAAAGATCCAAACTGTAGGCGAAACCTTGAGAGTTTAGTTGCTCATGCTCAACGGCGCTCTCAACAATGGAATAAAGTGCATAAGGTTAATGGAATAATAAACTAGAAAAGTCTTATAAAGCCTCTAACAAGTCGGCCAAAGAATAAAACAAAAACCCTAATTAAAGTCCAATTCTGAACGGCGTGTTTCTGCGAGGGCCGCGGGGCAGCCAACCCAGGCCGCGGGGCGGCCGGCGATCAGCGAAATCGCTCGTCAGAGGTTCGGGCCGCGGGGCGGCTAGCTTGGCCGCGGGCGGCTTTTACTGTTCACAGCGATTTTTCCGTTTTGAATTTGGTCTCGATGTCAACACGAAAGTTGTAGATCTCGAAGAGAGCTTTCCAACGCATGGTTATAATAGGCAATCGGACCACCGAGGCCTCCAGAAAGTGCGAAACAAGTTCAGCATGTCTGGCGACAACTTTTGATGACTTGTTATTATTCACTTAGGCTCTCGAAATCCGACCCCTCTTCACTTTTCTTCCTCAACTTGAATCTTCCTTCATCCAAGAGTCTCCTAATTCCTCGTCGGATCCACATTTACCTGAAATTAACCATAAAATTGCATAGATTCCGACTCTTCCAACACCATAGGTAAACATGTAATTGTAACTAAAATATGCATTATTCACAAATAAATTATGCTAAATGCATTCTATAATGCAACACTAATTATGCTCTATCACTGTTCGGTTAGCCTCTAGGCGATTTGGTGTCCCTACCAATTGCCCACACTGTGACTCTTGCTATGAAGATTTACCACATTTGTTATGAGATTGTAACATTACTAAGGAAACCATAATGGCAAAAAACCAAAGTGCATTTATGAAAATTCATGGCTGCTTCAGTAAAAAAGGAAATATAAACGAAACAATATGGGATATAAAAACCACAATTGGAAAAAAAGGATTCGAAGACCTCGCCTTTGTTTGGTGGGGAGTATGGTATTTCAGGAACAAAACATTATTCGATAGCATAAATCCTGACATAAGACGCATTCTGTCTTTTGTAAATGATCAAATACTTACCTGGAAAATATCTCACATAGATGAAAGTAAACAAGATATACAACTACACACGAATGTGGAACGAACTAAAACAATATCGAAAAGGAAAATAATCAAATGGGAAGCTCCTCCTATTGGCACGTACAAACTAAATTTCGACGGTTCTCTACCCTCATCTGGGTTGGGCTCTTTTGGATTTATTCTAAGAGACCACAAAGGTACCCCTATTTACAGTGGTTCGGGGGTCTCGCCTTTTAGCTCTGTTTGTGGCTGTGAGAGCCTGGGGCTTTGGTGGGGTATTCTGGCCGCCAAGGATCTAAACATCAGAAACCTGATTATTGAGGGAGATAACTTAACAATTATAAAAAGCCTTAAATGTTTGGGGAAGCCTACTGGAGACTCTGAAATGATTGTCTTAGACAGTCTAGTCTCGTTGGGTTTCTTTGGTTCTGTCGAGATTCGTCATGTCTTCCGAGAAGCAAATTCTGTGGCTGATCACCTATCGCGTATTAGCTATGCTTCACACGGACCTTTGATGCCTGATGACTCTCTGTTACGTCTTCTCATCCGCAAGGATGCTCTTGGCTGATAGGGCTTAGCTCTATGGCCAAATTTTTTCCGTTTAAAAAAAAAAAAAACAAAGTGGACTAAGATCTACTAATGGGTACAATAAGGTTAATGGGCTTTTTCTTAGGCCAAGCCCAAATGTGAGTATGGGAACCTACATAATGGGTGGTGTGAACTGTGAAGGTGTGAGTTAAAGCGTGAGCCAAGTGTAAGGGTGTGGGAGTTCTGAACTGAGTGCTCATTTGGATAAACGTAGGAAGTCTACTTCCCGGGAATTTAATTCCTGGGAAGTCTACTTCCCATGAATTACACTTTCTGGAATTTTATGAAACGTGTTTGATTGAAAAATGAAATAATGGTGGATTTGGTATAGTGAGATAAATAAAGGATATTTATTAGTAAGAAAATGGTGGAAGTTGTCTTACCATGTACCCCCTTGGTAATTCCAATTCATGTATTTCACAGGAAGTTAAATTCATGAGAATTTCAATTCATGGGTTTTTGGAGATGGAATTTTTTAACCAAACACAGATATTCTATCAAACTTCCCGGTTTTTCAAACCAATCCAAACGAGCACTGAGTGAGTTCTGACAAGCGAGTACGAGTGTGTGGTACGTAGTGGTTTGTACTATCACAAGTTGCTGGTTGGTAGGGTGTGAGTGAGCAAAGACATACAAGAGTTTTGTGTTGGAGTGTTGTATTGTATTTGTATGAGATGTCTAATTTGTAAGTAGAATATTTGAGACACGCGCAATGGTTAAAGCTACTCATTTTTTCCAATAGTGGTATCAGTTTCGAATGTTGCGAAGGTCGTTGGAATCAAAAACTAAAACTCTCATTAGGAGGGTAGATAGGGTGATTTAAACATATGACTCACACTCTTATGGAATTCGAATTGGTGTCGAAAACCCTATGTTCTAAGAGGCACTAGGCGGCGGGTGATCTCCTAGCGCCTAGACGAGTGTCTAGGCGGACTTGGAACAAACTTGATTATTTCCTTATCTTTTAACGTATAACATATGTCAATAATTCATATAATGTAATAATAATCCATAATATCACTCATAATCCCAAATTTGCGGTGCTTAGCTAACATTAAAGTGAATAAACGCAAAAGTACGCATCCAACTAACAACTCTAAACCTCCTAAAATCCCAAACCACAACTTTAAAAGCAAATATACCTTGAGTTGGGGGGTAAAAAAAATCATAAGTTGACTAATCACATGCCTAAAAGTGAAAATTAAAAAATTGTTAGGCTAGGCAGGACTAGGCGGCGCCTAGACAGGTCTAGGCGGTGCCTAGGTGGATTTCTGCCTAGAGGTCAGCCTAAGCTTAAAAATTCCTAGGTCCCCTCCCGCTTGGCGCCTAGGCGCGATTTTTAGAATACTTCAAAAAATAAAATTCTCCCAAGGAGAATAGATGGGGCGATTCAAGTGAGATCCAACTTTCGAATCACTTGTGGGATTGAATTTGAGTTGCGTTCTTTTAACTTTTAAGTATTTTTTCGGATCTAATGATTTCCATTTGTAAACACTGTAAATTGAGAAGAAGAAAATTTCCATTCATTCAATAGATGTACATATAGATTTACAAAAATAGGAAAATCTTAAAGATTAGGAAAGCCATGCTTATCATAATCAAATCTAAACTAATTAGCACAAGCTCCCTCCTCTCCCTGCCACAAATGCCAACTACTTCAATGAACTCATCAATCAGCTCATCTCCCTCGATAATGCTCATGTTTCCAAGCTCTCAGTTGACTGCACAATTCCTCCTTTTGCCATAGCCCCCTCTATCTTGCACACTATCATGGCCAACAACAATGCTTCAGCCTCCAACTCCAACTTGCTGATGGAAGGAGCCCTAGACGACCTTATGAGAGCTCAACAGAAAGGTAAAATGATCGATCATGCTACTGACACTGATGAATCCCGCCTGTCCCTAAAATCTGACAACTCAGTTGTTAGAAAGATGGGGGGGATAGTGATCAGACACTCTGATTAGGATACCACTCAAAGTGAAGGCGAGCAAGCAAAAAGGAAGGATGACGAAGACAACAATGAAGCCTCCTCTCCAGCTACCAAGAAATCTAGGAAGAAGAAGAACTGATTATGATGGACTGCAGATGCCTCAAGACTGGGAAGGAATGGATCAAAGCTCAGACTATCCTAAATAATAAACCCCAGCTCATCTACTTTAATCTATGTTATTCTATGCACTTGTTTTTGTGTTGGATTTGGACATCTTGTTGCTGGTTGTAGGCGTGGCCACGGCTTCGACCCGCTGGGTCAAGGGTCGGGGAAGGGCGACCCGAACCCTAACCCGGGAATTCCACGGGTTGGCGGGTTCGGGTCACACGACGGGTCAAAGGGTCGACGGGTCGAACCGGCGGGTACCCGACGGGTTGACCCGACGAGTTTGGACCGGGTTGGACGGGTTTGCACTTTGCACTTGTTCGGAATTATCGAGAACGGGTATTGAACGCATATATGTTTGAAAAATATCCTTTCGTGTTCACAAATCAGAACTTTAGGTACAAAATACAATATTACATGTTATAATTTTCAAGACTACAAGTTTACAACTATAACTCTATAAGTTTTACAATAAAATTGTACAATTTGTGTATTAGTGAGTGTGGGGGGAAAAAAAGGAAGAAGGGATTGAATCGGTTTCCCGATTGCCTACGTATCCTCCAGGGGGCGAAGAATCAAAGCCCACGTAGTTCTTTTACCTGTGTATGTCTGAACCCCGGCCTGGTTACCTACTCTTCTAATCTTCTTGATTGTCGGACCCTCCACCTCCTGAGCCATCTGTGACCGCGCCGTCAATGAAGCTCCCACAGACTCTATATCTACTCATTCATCATCCTCGGAATCAGTCCCCAAGATGTTCTTCTGCATCCGCATATCCGCCTTCTTCCAATCTGCAAGGCAAACTTGGGCTTCGAGGTTCTCGGGAAGCAACCTTGATCTCTTCTCCGAAAGAATCTGGCCTCCGCAACTGAAAAGATGCTCGACGGCTACGGTGGAGCAAGGTGCCCTAAGTATTTTTCGGGTGATTACCTGCAACGTCGGGAATCTTTGTCTTTCGGGACGGCTCCACCACTCAAGGACATCGAAATCTTCTTCTTCATCGTTGAGAAAATCAAAGTTAGTGGACAAATATTCATCGAGCTCCGAGTGGGGGCTCGACGAAGATCTCGACCTCTTTGACCCAAAGATATCTCGGGCAAGTGCCTTAGTTCTAGCGGTGATGCTAGTTCGTGACACGCTTGAACTGGAAGGCACGGGAGGACGACCGAAGGGCGCTCTATCACCCGTCGAATATTCAGTATATAATTGTTCTAATAATCCTCTAACTCTAGCAACTATAATTGGAACATTGCAATCGGGATCTTCCTCAATTCCTAAAGTAGGAAAATAGTTTTCTAAAAACTTTTGAACCCGATTTAATTTATATCTAGGGTCAAAACAACAAGCTACGAGGAAAATGTCGGGTATAACTTTGTAATTTGCGACTCATTTCTGTCGCATCTCCAAAGTGGCTTCGGAAATGGATGGCACGTTAATCCCGTCTTGAAGGGCTATTGCTACGTTCATTGCAATACAACAAAAAAGGTTTGATGTAGGCATGTAAGCATGGCTAAAAGTCCGAGTTGCGTCGTAAAAAACTTTGAAAACCTCCACAACATCTCGGGCCCGAGTCCAAACCTACGCAAAGATGTTTGACCCTTCGATGTTTTGTGTTGCAAAACCGGAAAGAAGTTCCTTGTAAGCGATGGAATCATAAATCATTTCCGCATAGTTATCATGAAAACTACGATAATCATAAGACCATAAACCAGCGGGTTGAGAGGAAGAAGATGCATACCCGGTTAGTTGAGTTTGTCCTTTGGTGAGGCCGAGCTTTTCGGGATGCTTCGACCGGATATGGCGACCATAGTTCCCATATCCGCCTCCCTTCTTGTGCTTGTAGACCGTGCCACAAAAGTTTCCCTTGGTTGCGCAACTCGTTTCCTCCCAAGCCGGCTCCCTAGGCCCCTTCGTGAACCAATACTTGAAAGTAGCGGCTCGAACTTCCTCCGTAGTAATAGGGTCGCCATCGGCCGGAGTTCCTTGGATCCCTTCGACGGGGAACCCGGACTCTTGGGTCGGAATCGTTGGAGTTCCGGCTTTGGGGGTCCCCTCAAGCTCGGCCTCCTCCTCTGAGACCGATGCACTTCGCCAAAGGCTTGGTGCCGTCGCCGGGTTCGAGTCGCCGGCTCCGCCTCCAACACTCGGGGTCGATGAAGATGGGGCTCCACTAACACTCTTGCGACCCCGGGTAATTCAGTTGAAGACACCCGACATTTTGAATTTTAGAGATTTAGGAGATGTAAGAGAGAGATTAGGAAACCGGGACTGCGAGAGACAAGATCGAGCGATTAGAGAGCGATTAGAGAGATGAAGATGAGATTAGAGGAGATGAGTGAGGTGTGGGTTGAAAATGGGAGGGAAAAGGGGTATTTATAGGGCCAAAGCGAGCCGAATCGGCTCGTTACCGACCGTTGGGCAACGGTCGACCCGCCGGGTCCAACGTTCGATCCGGCAGGTCGACCGTTGGAAACTAGCCGTTGCCCCTTTATTTAATTTTTCTTTTTGGGTGTTGTTTGGCTTCTTACTAACTAATATAACTTGTAATTAAATTTATATGTCAAGTTTCCAATTAATTTTATTGAGTTTTTTTTATTTTTTTAACATTTTAAATTTAATATGTAATGTTTAAGTAATTTTTTCTAAGTTGTTACGTAATTACTTAACAAATTATCTTATAAAACACTATTCTTTGAATCAATCAAACACAAGTTTATTGTAAACCGACATACGAATACAAGTTCACAAATCATGACTCACATTCACCGATTCACATAACATAAAAAGTTAAAAACATAAAACATAAACTTACTACATAACTACAATACTCACTATTTAGGATTAGGACTTAAGACTTAGGAATACTAGACTAGTTACCACCACTCGTCCCACTCGAGCCCGATGCGCCATCGTTCTTGATCTTATCGGGGTGCTTCTTGGTGATGTGAAGCTTCAAATTACCATATTCAAGGTTATTTGTCACATTGTACTTGTGACCGCAATGATGACAAAAGGCTTCGAACTTTCCACCGGCTTGCTCCACCTTCTCGTAATGATCCCGGAACAACGCCGCCCGAAGGTTGTCACCGGGTCTAGTTGCGTCGGACATGATTAGGACTTACGAGCTTATGAAATAAAATTGATAGGTGATTGATGGATTGGATGGGAATATATGTGATTTGTGACATGAAGGAGTCGGCTATTTATAGTCCTGAGCCTAAGCTCCCAATCAACTAGCCGTTACAGCGGATAAATTTTTTTTTAAAAAATCTTCCGACTAGTGGGCCCCACGGCAACAGCTATTTTTTTCAAAAGAAGTCGACCCGGCGGGCCACCGGGTTACAAAACCCCGACCCTAACCCTAACCCGCTACCCGTCCCCACCCGCCTACCCATAACCCGTGGCCACGCCTAGTGTGCACATGTAACATTATTTTGTGCAAATATAACTTTTAGTTATGCAAATATAATATTATGTTGTGCGTTTTTAAACTACGAAATAATTTGTAATTTATTAAATTGAGATAAGGGCATATTTGGGAAGAATGGAAAAATATGTGTCAAAAATTGTAATTTCATTATGATCTTCCTCACATCGCCAGTTACCCTCTTCATAGAAACGGCGGTTGCACAGTGGACTTCGGCAAGCTCCCGGTGGCAGCCTAGGGCACGGCGGAGCAAGGGGGAGCCAGATACGGGATCGTGGTGGCATGACGATTCCGTTGGTGGCAATCGATGGTGGCTTCGGTGGCGGGAAGGTGGCGGGAAGGCGGCGGTTGAAGGCGGCGAAGCGGCGCTCCGGTGCTGCTGGGCAAGGGGGAGTGGTCTGGCGATTCCGATGGGGATTCCGGCGATTGCGAGGAGGATAAGCCGGATCCACGCCTACCTTGTCGAATTGACCAATGCACGATGCTCGATTCCGGTGATTGCGAGGCTTCTGGCGATTGCAAGGAATCCGGCGATTGCGAGGATTCCGACGATTGCGAGGAGGAGGATTCCGGCGATTGAGACTTTGCGCCAGTCAATGCTCGATGCCCCGCCTCCTGCCATTGTTGATGCCACCGCCTCGCCTCCTGGCCACTGCCATTGCCGTTCTGAATCTGGCTCCTGCGATTGCGAGGAAGACGGTTCAATTTTTGTTATAAACTGGTTCGGTTTTTTTTTAAAAAAAAAAAATAGGGCGCGGGTCCGATTTTCTCAAATTTTACACCTTAAGGATTTTACACCCTAAGATAATTTTACATTTTAACTCTTCTCTATATATATTAACAGAAATTAGAGGTCCACTTAAATTAGAGGCCCTAACAACAATTGCCAACGTCGGCCTGATTGTATAAGTAGATTTTTATTAACGGTTTTTCTATCCTATGTCCTAGGGTATATGATAAGACCCTAAATTGGAAAATATTTTCTAAAAACAAGAAGGTAAGCGATCCTAAATATCTACATAAAAAAGGCTAAACTAATTAAAATTTTAAAAAAATAATCTAAATTTAAGGTCTTATCCGGATAGAAAAATCGTTTTACCAATAAATGCAAGGGTTTGACGGTTCGCCGTCTGTCGACAATGTCGGCCTCTCGATGAGCCAGGTCTGTCTGGCCATCGAATTACTACCTGATAATAAATAAATAAATAAATAAATGGAAATTTCGCCAGGTACCCTCGAGGTATTGCGTTTTCACGGGATGTACAATAGTTTTACAATTTCCGCGTGGTACCCCTAAGTTTGAGGTTAATTTCATCTCGGGCCCTTGGAGGGTTAAATTTCACGGACTTTTACCTTCTCCGTCAGTTTTGATTTTCGATTGAGAAAGGGGAGGCAACACATAGAAGTCAGACTGAGGGAAGAGGCGACATAGAGGAGAAGGCAACTCAGGGAGATTGTGTTGTGAAGAGGAAAACGAGTATGAAATATAATAAAATAAATCAAACCAGATTTAGGCCCAAGCAAATAAATACAAGACTCCTCCAATGCAGTAATGGAAAGTCAGGATCGAACCACGAGGAAGCGTGTCAGCGGATCCTAGGCAGCTGTAAATCTCACAGAAAAGCAACAGAAAGACAGAAACAAAGAAAGACAGAAACAAAGCAGAAACAAAAGCGAGGACACAGAAGTTGGTCGATATCGACTAACTGTCCTCGATATCGACTACAGATGTCAACAACAGAAACTCAGCAAAGCAAACAGACAACTCGACCTAGACAAGCCAACTCGATCTCGACCAGTGTCTACTCGAGATCGACGAGGCTCTACTCTGTATCGACTAAGAATGCAGAAAACGTAAATTGCAATTTCTCGAACCCAAAATTCAGAATTCTGACGAAATAAATCAATATAATAAAAGACTTCCAAGGCTAGGGTATCAACACCACAACGATAAACATGCAAAGTAACACATAAAGGCATAAAAGATCATGCTTTCCATCAGAATAACTTTCGTTACTAACAAATAGGCATATAGAGGCTTTCGCATAAACCCTAATTGTTACTAACCCTTTTCACATAATTAATCCAAGTTGCATTAAGATCACTTTCGTTTTAATAACACAAACAAGGATCACCTTCAACTCTCGCAAAAGAATCATGCTCATAGGGATAGAAGATGAATTGCATAACAAGATCTGACCTTTACCGCATCACCTCACATGGCCACCGTCGGGCTCACCCCAACCCCTGAAGTGGGTGGTCTACTCGCTCTTCATCATCAAGAAAGACATCAAATAACAAAAGAAACTAACTTGCATTGAATTAAATAAAGAAAGCTTACAACCAACAAGACAAATCCGCTTTCGCCTTTCCACCTTGCTTGCCACAAACTCTCTCTCTCTACTCCTACTTACGTGAATGGAATTGATTGTGTTTCTGAATGAATGAAAAACCAGCCCCTAGGGCTTTATTTATAGCCTTCTATTCCTTGCTATTCAAGGATAGAATCTTCTATCTATATCTACTTAATAGCTTAAAGATAAATAAATTGCTTAAGGGAAATAAATCTTTAAAGGAAACTATATCTAAATAGGCAAGACGTCTTCATGTTGATAGATCTTCCCTCCATAGATAGACTTGATAAATCTGGATAGAATCTCGGCCAACTCGACTTCCTTCGTGCCCAAGTAACTCCAACTCGACTCGGACTGCTCACGTCGACGCGTTTCCAGAAACTGGGCTACTCGATATCGACAAAGGCTACTCGACATCAAGTAGGATTGTCGTCGATTGGTGTGGCTTGGCTCCTCGGATGACTGGTGCTCGACAAGGCTCGGATCTGGGCTCCTTGGCTCCTCGATCTCGACTAGGACAACTCGAGATCGAGTAGAGGTGTGGTCGAGGATGGCTCGCTGGTGATGTCGAGGGCTCCTCCTCGCCATGGACTCGGACAGACGCGGTGCTGGTCTTTGATCTCGACTAGATCTCGTCGAGATCGAGTAGGGTTCTGCTCTACGTCTTCGTCCTCGGTTTCTCGGCATGGCACAACTTCATCGACTCCGGGTGTGGCGTCTAGGCTTTGTCGATCCCGACAAGCTGTACTCGAGATCGAGTTGGCTTCCGGAGTTGGGTTGGTCTGGCTCTCGACACTGCTCTTAGTCGACAAGGCCTGTGCTCGGACATGTTCGTCGAGATCGAGTAAGGTTCACTCGAGATCGAGTAACCTTGGCTCTCAGCTTGATTCGACTGGTTCCGCTGCTTCTTTGACCTTGGACTTCTGTAGTGGATTTCTGAGCTTTTCTGACCTTCTTTAGAATTGCTGTAAAACGTCTCGAATTCTGCGAATTTAAACAGAAACTGGTGTAGATTCCATAATTTGGCAAATAAACATAAGCTACATAGATTCTGTACTATCTTAGCCCAAATGCATGAAATGTATGCAGAAATCGATATAAAAGTAAGTGTAAAACATGGCAAATTAGGCTCACAACAAACACCCCATACTTAAGCTTGCTTGTCCTTAAGCAATACTTTTAATTGTCATTCAGGGGAAGAATTCAAACTCTCAACATCTTGGATTCATTCTCATATGTCCCTGCAATCAATTACCATCCTTGAAAAGGTACTAGTGTCACAAATCCATGCATGTGCAAATATATAAAAGCAACATCTACTCACAAAAGGAGGGTTATGCAAAACATTCATTCGTGACAAAGCATTAATAATCAAGAGGACTTTAATTTAAGCTCAAATAAGGAGTAGATTGGTAAAAGGCTAAAGGTGGGCAATTTTTGGCAATGTGGTGCTTTTTGATCCGGGGAAATGGAGTATTTCCAAACTAAATTTCCACATTCCTTCTCCATGAGATTCATCACCTTTCATAATGCTTTTTCTCAATAATAATGCTTTTACCTCTCTAACATCAGCACTGCCTTCTCGCGAGTCGCAAACATGGGTGTCATGAATGGCCCCGAATACTTAGTGCTTTGGACTTCTCACCTGGTGTCCCATCTCGCCAAACTATTATCTCAGCGAGCAGGGTCGATCTTTGTTCGGATTTTCTTTCACTCATTAAATTTTCCATTTTTTTTCAAACAATTTCCCGCCAAACTCCAATAATGAATACAACAACCATATAACAATCTCCATAATGTAACATCATTCTCAACATAATACCCGGATAAGGTAAAGAATGGCAATATTTTAGAACATGTGGAGCAATATATGAAATAAGGCATAATATGGCTTTTGTGATGAATAAGCATAGGTAAGGCTAGGGATATAAACATATGAGCATTATATGGAAATATAAAGTCCTCCATCCTTTTATCATGCAACATGTCAAAAGCAACTTCAAATTTTACCTCCTTTCATGGTTTTCAAGAAAATATGCATTTCATTGTGATTTCCCTTTACTAGGCAATTTCATGCTATATCTCTAATGAATCCAATTTTGCATCGTCGAGTTCAATAAAGCTTTCATGACATTATTCAAAAATTTTCAATGGGGGTCATTTTTCAAACTTTGGAAAACATGCATGTAAGCATATAAATCAAATAATGCATTCCAAAATAGCCATGTAGTAATTCCAAGTAATAAATTCTAAATATGCACAAATAATGTCAAATATGGCATATATGCATGAAGTAAGCCCTTCCCCCACCCCATACTTAAACATACATTGTCCTCACTGTATAAGAACAAGGGTAAAGAAAGAAACTCACAAGACAGGTGTGCAGAGCCTCTAAATTTCGAATGGAAGCACCTCCTGGCCGAGTTTGAATATAGCTTGGTTCTATCCATGGACCTGAAAAGTGTAGAAGACATATACCCACAATAGAAAAACTAGAAATGTTCAAAACCAAAAACAAACAAAATAATGTCCAAAAACGTCCCAAAAAGTCTATGTACAAGCTCTAGATTTTATAGTCGCTAGGCCGACTTTCCATTAATGCTCAAGGTGGCATCTGCAGGGCCCATGTAGCTTGGGCCTCAAATAGGACTCCATTTTTGTCCATCAGCTGTTATCCTCCAGAATTGATCTTGTTCACCACGAAAGGTCCCATCCTCTTCTTGTTGAATTTGTTAGGGAACCAATGATCCTTTGATTTAGAGACATAGAGCTTGTCTCCAATTTCATATTCTTTGGGCTCATCATTGGAAATCCTACATAAGCGCACATACCAAGGCAAACCTCTCCCATGTATAGATAGATCTTTAATGGAAATAGGAGAAGAAAGATCCATACCTTGGCTTACCTTCGCAGAGACGGAATCGGGGACCACCGTGTTTGGTCGATCTCGACTAGAGCTAGTCGATATCGACGAGTCTGCAGGTTCTGGTGGTGAGCTGCTCGAAGATGCAGAAGCTGGTGAAGGGGAGGGCTGGTCGACATCGAGTGGACTACTCGATCTCGAGTAGAATTCTGCTCCTGGTGGCTTCACCGTCGAGGAAACAAGAGCTGGGGGAGCCTGGTGGTGGTCGATATCGACTAGAGTAGTCGATCTCGACGAGTCTCGATCGTCTGGTGGTGTCAGCATCGAGGAAGGCGAAGCCGAGGCCGTGAGGCGGTGGTCGATCTCGAGTACCGTACTCGATCTCGAGTAGCCCTCAGCTTCTGTGTTGCTGCTCGACGATGCTGGTGCTAGTGGAGGCTTCTTGTCTTGGTCGAGATCGACTAGGGTCCTCGATGTCGAGGAGTCTTGGTCGATCTTGACCCCATACTTGGTTCCTGTCAAGGCATCCGAAAAATAATTAGTCCATAACGACGTACCTTGGTTTGTGTCGATTGGATTTTCTGTGTCTTCCTTTAGGATTGCCATGATCTCCTCCACCTGTGCCTCCATATCCCTCTTTTCCAGCTCCTCAGGGGTCATATTTCTTACTTTGGGTTCCCCGCAGGTCATGTAGCCAACTGAGATAGATTTGACTTCTTCCATTGGACCTGTATGCCTTTCAGTTTTATTAAAGGAATACTCAATTACCTCATCGCTGATGTTGAAGGTGAGCACTCCTTTCCTTACGCTTATGTTGGCATCCACCGTCGCCAAGAAGCGTCTTCCTAAAATAATTGGACAAGCAGGATCCTCTTGCATATCAACAACTAAAAAATCAGCAGGAACAAAGAATTTACCTACTTGTACTGGCACATTGTCCACCATGCCTATTGGAATGACCACTGTGTTGTTGGCCATGTAAAGTCTAGCATCCACAGGCTCTAGGGCACCTATCTTAATCTTGGACCAAATTGTTAAAGGCATTATACTCACACTAGCTCCAATATCACATAAAGCATTAATTTTGTATGGACCAAATCCAATGGTTATAGCAAACTTACCTGGATCTGGCCTCTTCTCCAGTATGTCCAAATGGCTGCATTCCTCTGTAATCTCAGCCATTGATCGCTTTTTGCTCAAAATCTCCTTCAGGAACTTAACATAGGATGGCATTTCATTGAGAGCTTCTGTGAAGGGGATGGTGACGTTGAGCTTCTGAAGCATCTTGATGAAGCGCTAAAACTTTTTCTCTGCTGGGTCCTTTAGAGATTTTGTGGGGAAAGGCAGCTTCTTTTTCTGATTCGGAGCCAGAACAGACGTTGGAGGTGCTGCAGCTTTCTCAACATCGGGTTGGGACTCCTCGATATCGAGTACACCCTTGTCGATCTCGACCAGATTGGGTGATGTCGAGTTGCTGTGTAGTGCAGACGAGGGCTTTCGAAGTTTCTCCCCGAGATCGACGAGGCCCTCATCAAGATCGACTACTGGGTTGTCGACGTCGACTTGCTGTTCTCCTCTGTTTTGTTGTTCTCCGATCTCTGGCTCTTGCAGTTGATGACCGCTTCTGAGTTTTACAGCGGCGATGTGTCCAGTCTTTCCCTTAGGATTTGGTTCTGAAGATCCAGGGAGCGCACCTGACTGTCTGGGGATTCCTGCTGCTAGCTGACCAATCTATGTATCAACTGATTTTCGCCATATATCAATTTCCCCAAGCCTAGAGTTGACACCTTGCATCTGAGTGTAGACGGAGTTGAAGGACTGCTTAGTTTCTGAGTGATTCCTCCGTATTTCCTCCAGGATTGTCTGTATATCATCTCTTTTCTGTTCCCTTTCCGGATGTCCTGGAGCTCTGTAGGGCGGGGGGTTCCTAGGGACACCTTGGTTCCATTGTGGTTGCTGAAACCTTTGGTCTCCCATGTAGCGATTGGGACCCCCTGCGTAAGCTATCTCCTCGTGGTGCTCTGCCAGCCTGACTTGCTCTGTGTGTGGGCACTCAGTAGTGGTGTGCCACTGCGATCCGCATTCAATGTAAGGCTGGTTGACAGAAAGATACTTTACTTGCTTAAGGAGCTTCTTGTTCTGATCTCTGTAGTACTGTTCCCTTACATCATGATCAATCTCTTTAGGAGGCTCAGAGAGGGGCATGGATGGTGCTGGCCTGGCGTAGGGGTTCTCCTCATAGGTTGCAGTAGACCCATACTTGTTGTCATAGTTAGTGAGCTTGTCTAGCACACCCCATGCGTCAACTAGCGGCATCGTCAGATACTCATAGCGAGTATACTGGTTGATTCTGTCCTTAGTGACTTGATCAAGAGAGTTGAAGAAGATCTCCTGAATGACGTAGGGTGGCTGACCATGAGTAGGGCAAGATCGCAGCAGTTCTTTGTAGCGTTCCCATGCCTTTGCCAGCGGTTCCCCTTGCTTCTGTTTAAAGGCAGTGATTTTCTGGCGGAGAAGTGCTGTCTTGGCAGGTGGGAAGAATTTATTCAGAAACTCTTGCTCTACTTGGGCCCATGTTGTGAGTGATCTTGGTTTAAGCCCTTCAAGCCACTTCAGTGCAGGCCCAGCGAGAGACCAACGAAAAGCCTTCATCTTGACATATTCCAGAGTTGTACCTTCAGCAAGAGTACGGCACATGTCATGAAAATTGGTAATATGTTCAAGAGGACACTCATTAAATCTTCCATAAAAAGCATTATTTTTAAGCTCTATCAGAAATTGAGTGCGAATTTCAAAAGAGTTTTCAGGGATAAGAATCGCCGATTCAGGCACGACGAGAGTTGGGTGCATATAGTCCTCTGCCGTGGTTGGGTATTGGGCAAGCTCAGCTTCTGCTTGTTCCCTTGCTACTTTCTCAGTGGCAATAGCAGCATCTTTAGCGGCCAATTCCCTTGTAAGCCTTGCGATCAGCTGTTCCTGTGTCTCCGCAGCTGCCATGGCTCTTTGCAGTTTAGCTCTGATGTGTAGAAGGCGCTCTGGTTCGTCTAAGCCGTCAAACTCAGGTGGTTGACCAGAACGGCGCATACACCTATAAATTAACTCAAAGAAAAAGTGAGATCTGACTACCTAAGGCGCGAATGATAGCTTCCCCGGCAACGGCGCCAATTTGTTGTGAAGAGGAAATCGAGTATGAAATATAATAAAATAAATCAAACCAGATTTAGGCCCACGCAAATAAATACAAGACTCCTCCAATGCAGTAATGGAAAGTCAAGATCGAATCCACGAGGAAGCGTGTCAGCGGATCCTAGAAAGCTGTAAATCTCACAGAAAAGCAACAGAAAGACAGAAACAAAGAAAGACAGAAACAAAGCAGAAACAAAAGCGAGGACACAGAAGTTGGTCGATATCGACTAACTATCCTCGCTATCCACTACAGATGTCGACAACAGAAACTCAGCAAAGCAAACAGATAACTCGACCTAGACAAGCCAACTCGATCTCGACCAGTGTCTACTCGAGATCGACGAGGCTCTACTCTGTATCGACTAAGAATGCAGAAAACGTAAATTGCAATTTCTCGAACCCAAAATTCAGAATTCTGACGAAATAAATCAATATAATAAAAGACTTCCAAGGCTAGGGTATCAACACCACAACGATAACCATGCAAAGTAACACATAAAGGCATAAAAGATCATGCTTTCCATCAGAATAACTTTCGCTACTAACAAATAGGCATATAGAGGCTTTCGCATAAACCCTAATTGTTACTAACCCTTTTCATATAATTAATCCAAGTTGCATTAAGATCACTTTCGTTTCAATAACACAAACAAGGATCACCTTCAACTCTCGCAAAAGAATCATGCTAATAGGGATAGAAGATGAATTGCATAACAAGATCTGACCTTTACCGCATCACCTCACATGGCCACCGTCGGGCTCACCCCAACCCCAGAAGTGGGTGGTCTACTCGATCTTCATCATCAAGAAAGACATCAAATA
Source organism: Persicaria maculosa (assembly GCA_963922045.1). Classification (NCBI taxonomy): domain Eukaryota; kingdom Viridiplantae; phylum Streptophyta; class Magnoliopsida; order Caryophyllales; family Polygonaceae; genus Persicaria; species Persicaria maculosa. Next base: position 16,957,772 of record OY998258.1, read on the forward strand.
ACAAAAGAAACTAACTTGCATTGAATTAAATAAAGAAAGCTTACAACCAACAAGACAAATCCGCTTTCGCCTTTCCACCTTGCTTGCCACAAACTCTCTCTCTCTACTCCTACTTACGTGAATGGAATTGATTGTGTTTCTGAATGAATGAAAAACCAGCCCCTAGGGCTTTATTTATAGCCTTCTATTCCTTGTTATTCAAGGATAGAATCTTCTATCTATATCTACTTAAAAGCTTAAAGATAAATAAATTGCTTAAGGGAAATAAATCTTTAAAGGAAACTATATCTAAATAGGCAAGACGTCTTCATGTTGATAGATCTTACCTCCATAGATAGACTTGATAAATCTGGATAGAATCTCGGCCAACTCGACTTCCTTCGTGCCCAAGTAACTCCAACTCGACTCGGACTGCTCACGTCGACGCGTTTCCAGAAACTGGGCTACTCGATATCGACAAAGGCTACTCGACATCGAGTAGGATTGTCATCGACTGGTGTGGCTTGGCTCCTCGGATGACTGGTGCTCGACAAGGCTCGGATCTGGGCTCCTTGGCTCCTCGATCTCGACTAGGATAACTCGAGATCGAGTAGAGGTGTGGTCGAGGATGGCTCGCTGGTGATGTCGAGGGCTCCTCCTCGTCATGGACTCGGGCAGACGCGGTGCTGGTCTTTGATCTCGACTAGATCTCGTCGAGATCGAGTAGGGTTCTGCTCTGCGTCTTCGTCCTCGGTTTCTCGGCATGGCACAGCTTCATCGACTCCGGGTGTGGCGTCTAGGCTTTGTCGATCCCGACAAGCTGTACTCGAGATCGAGTTGGCTTCCGGAATTGGGTTGGTCTGGCTCTCGACACTGCTCTTAGTCGACAAGGCCTGTGCTCGGACATGTTCGTCGAGATCGAGTAACCTTGGCTCTCAGCTTGATTCGACTGGTTCCGCTGCTTCTTTGACCTTGGACTTCTGTAGTGGATTTCTGAGCTTTTCTGACCTTCTTTAGAATTGCTGTAAAACGTCTCGAATTCTGCAAATTTAAACAGAAACTGGTGTAGATTCCATAATTTGGCAAATAAACATAAGCTACATAGATTCTGTACTATCTTAGCCCAAATGCATGAAATGTATGCAGAAATCGATATAAAAGTAAGTGTAAAACATGGCAAATTAGGCTCACAACAAACACCCCATACTTAAGCTTGCTTGTCCTCAAGCAATACTTTTAATTGTTATTCAGGGGAAGAATTCAAACTCTCAACATCTTGGATTCATTCTCATATGTCCCTGCAATCAATTACCATCCTTGAAAAGGTACTAGTGTCGATTTTTCATTCATTCAGAAACACAATCAATTCCATTCACGACAAGCTTGTATCCCATCAATGTCGAGTCTTTGCAATCTCGATTTTGCAGTCTCAATTTCAGAAGTGGATCCCGACAAGTTTGTAGTCCCGTATCTGGGATGGGTATAATTTCCTTGGCCTTGCTTGAGTGATTTTGAATTGAATTTTAGTTTGTTTGATGAATTGTATTCCTACTCACATTAGTTCTCAATTGAATTGATTTATATAGTTTGGCTGAATGAATTGATTTGGTTTTGGGTATAATTTCTTGGTCTGCAATTTTTCGATTTTGATTGGACTTAATCTTTGCTTATTAATTTCTTGGTCTGTAATCTTTGCTTATAATTTCTTGGTCTATAATATCTTAGTTCTCAATTGAATTGATTATTCAACTTGGTTACTCTCCTCCCTAGCTATCACAACTACATGGTTTGGCTTCCAAATTCTTCTCAAATTCTCCATATGATCAAGCATGTTAGTGATTTCATTTCAAGCATTATTGTATTTGGATTTGTTCAGTCAGTAAGTTTTTGACATGTTGCTGCTAATGGATATTTTTTTATATAGGCAGATCATACTCTTTACTCATAATGGTGAACTAAACTTTTCTGGCACCATCATAATCTTACTGATATGGTGAATTGAACTTTTCCACAGGATATATTCCCATGTACAACATAGCAGTACTTTATTATTAAGTAATGATTCCGTCTTTACAAATGAACACCAAATATATTGTTGCGGATGGATTATGGTCTTAATGTAAGTGTCAATCTTTCTTCTCTTTATCTTTAACTAAAATGTTCATGGTTATTGATTATCTATGATGAAGGGAATATATATGATATTAAGATACTTTGTATCTACCATTCAATTACGGATTTGAAACTTGTTAAAAAATCTATTAGCTCAAACGGTAGAGCATGTGCTTATGCACAAGATGTGGGTTCGATTCCTACATAGACAAATGCAGTGATTTGGATTTTTTACAAACGTATACCGCAAAGCTCTATCAATTTATGATTTAGGAGCTTTAAATTAGTGAGGAACTACAATATAACTCTATCAATTTGATTCAGGCAATTTTTGTAGCTAAAGCTACGTTACAAAATAGTCTGTGGGATTCGAACCCACATCTTTGTGTCAATCACATTGCTCTCCCAATTGAGCTAATAGACTATACTGATTGGCATCTTGATTAGTTTTATGATAGCAAGGTCATGTTTTATACAGTTTAGTCCTTTTGCTATTGGATTCTTTTTAATCATACTTTTTTTTGCTGCTGGATTTTTTTATTCAAAACTTTTTTATGCTGGTAGATATTTATAGCATCTACACAGATTTAGTTAAACCTTGAATTATTAAAATGTATAAAACATGGGGCTTTGTTTATACAATACTAGGAAAACAAACCATGCATATGCAGGGTGCACATTCATCACACAATGTCTAGGTTAAAACAATTTGTTTTCTTTTACTTTGGTTTCTTACTAACAAGCTAGAAACAGTGCTACTACCCAACACTTTTCATTGCATGTTGTCTTTATTCTTCACCATCTTGCACCGTTAACACAATTGCTTTTATCAATCCACTCAATGTAATTGCAAGCACATAATTTCAGTTTAGAAAATATATCAAATATTTTTGAGGTTTGGAGCCCTACTGAACCAAGGAAAGTACGAAATGATGTGGTAACTTAAACGCCAAATGGTTCGGTTAATGCTGCGCAACAACAACAAGGGACAAAAATATACAGTTAGTGTCTCGATACATATCAAAAAAATAAGGTCAAATTCATATAAGCTCATGTAATCTATGTTTAAGTTAATGCTTGTACAAGCAAAAGAAAATCTTAAGATATCACATCAATGTGTGCAACACATGGCTCTACCTTTTGAGCTAATATGCTAATTTAGCATAAGGTGAGAATACATGGTTATTTTTTTGAGCTAGTATCCTAGAAAAGACACCAAACTTAAATAAGCTCACAAGTTAAGTAAGAAAGGGTGGATTTTGGGGTAAATAAACTAGCATCAATTGTACAGTTTAAATCGTACCAAGAAACCAATAAAGAAAGTTGATGCAAAGAAAAATATTATGAATTAAGGTAAGCCAAGAACATTAACAAAAAAAAATGTAAAGTCTATGGATTTTAAGAACACAGAACACCATCCCGTCAACAATGATTCAATCTTTGATCGAATTACAGTCGACAAACAATGAAAGCAATAGAATTTGAGTAAGTTCATCAAGTACCATACCCAGTGGCGGAGCCAGAAAAATTTCGGAGGGGGGCACAGTACGATATAGTTTTGGATTAAAGTGACCTAAAGAGTTATATATAATACGATAATACATGATGTTATTTTAAGATCAAATGTCATCAGTTGATGATAAAACAATATCATTTTTTTCGCACCTAAAAAAAAGAAATATAAATACATAAATGAAATATCCGAAAAAAATGAACTAAATAAGTATAGAAAACGCAATATAATAAACATTAAGTTAAGATTATGGTTGTTATATGAGCTAAGTAGCTCAAGTTTTGCTCAATAAAAGACGCTCGAGCATCATTTAAAAAATGAGTTGATTATATGAGAACATTTTTATGCTTGATTTAAAGCCCATCTCGACTCGATTGAAACTCAAATAGCACGAAAATTTTGAAATTTACAGATTTTCTTTTAATTTACTACGTAGTATGTCATGTATGAGCAAGTAAAGTTGCATAATACTTGGGGAAAAAACTCCTTCAGTTCGTTCATTTACTAAACAAGTCGAGTATATATGAGCTCAAATTCAAATATATGTTCGACTCGAACTTGACTTGTTTCTAAATGAGCTAAATATAATGAAACAATACTAGACTTGTTTGACTCAAATAACAACCCTAGTTAATATGGAGTACAAGTTGTTGCACTCATAACATATAATAATTTATAACCAGATATAAAAAATTTAAACTTGTGTAACATCTTATTTAATCGTCGAAATGATTAGTATAACCAGGCACGGAACCAGGATTACAATCTTGGGTAGGCTAAATTTGCATATAATTTTATTTTTTCGGCCCCCTATTTATCACTATATCTTTGGAGTTAAAAATTTTAAAATAATTTTTTTTATCTATATTTAAATTAGTAGTAGTAGAGTTAATTACATATCAAAGATAATTATAAAAAAAATTAAGAGTAAAAAAAGAAAGATATAAAAGGAGAAAGATTACTGATGATAGCAAAAAAAAAAGGCAAAAATGGGAGAAAGAAAGACAAAAAGGAGATTTTTTTTAGCAGATTAGTTGTAATAGTAAAAAGAAAGAAAAAGGAGAAAGTAAGACACAAAACAAGAAAAAAATTAGCTACCTTGGTCTTTATTCGAACCCGCGTCTCTCCACACCCCACCAGTACTCACTACCACTTAGCCAACCAACCACCATGTTGACAAATCACCATTATAATAGCTATATTATTTTAAAATGGGGTGGGCTGCAGCATATACCAGCCCACCCTGAATCCGTCCCTGAGTATAACCTCTCATTTCGAAGCTCTCAAGATGTGAATTATAGTATGTAAATGTTAATTTAAGTAAAATATAAAAGCATTATAGTCTATTGAAACAAAATCAAAGTGATTAATATACCTTTAGGGTGTGTTTGATAATGATATCTAGATATCAGATATCATATATCGATATCGATATCCCTGTTTGGTATGCTGTAAGATATCAGATATCAGTTCTAATATCTATATGCTCTTTGGTAATGAGCTGCTAATCAAAATCAACATGAACCAAGAATGCATCACTATATATATGGATTGAATAAAAATCAGCAACAACGATTGAAATAGAAACCCTAGGCAAAAACAGAATTAAGAAGAAAACAAAGATGCGGCAACAAACCAAGAAGAAAACTCAGATGCAGCAACAACGAAGGCAGCATAAACGAAGAAAACTCAGCAACAAACCAAGAAGAAAACAAAGATGCAGCAACAACGAAGAGGAGAGGAGATGCAACAAAAACGGAATTAAGGCATGGCTGAGGGCGGTGTCCGATTCAGGGAAAGGGAAGAGGAAGAGGAGAGGAAGAAGAGATGTACCTGAGGAAGCGAAGAGCAACATGCAGCAGTAGAGAGGGCGAGTAGAGGCAAGAAGCGAAGAGCGTCCAGTAGAGAGCGCAAGAAGACGGCGAGAGGCGAGAATCTGATATCTGATATCAGGGTTCCATACCTCCTAAAATTGGGAGATATCAGTTTTGGGCCGGATTATTATATCAAGTGATATCAGGTTATCACTTGATATCTATACCTTGCCCCAACCAAACACTAGATATCAGATATCAGGGCTGATATCTGATATCTAGATATCATTACCAAACACACTCTTAATTTTAAAACATTAATAACTTTTTACTTAGATGTCGGATTAAGGCGTATTATATATCAAAACGAAGCTATCGACGAGGAGAATACAACTAGGTAGTTTGTCAAATGAGAGAGCCCCCCCTCAGCTCCGCCCCTGACCATGCCCTTACAATAGAATTATAGTCAGCAACCAATGAAAGCAAATATGCAAATAGAGATAACATAAAAAAGCCATTGAAACACCCATATCAAGTTCCAATCTGACTCAAATAGTCAGATGACTCAGATTCATATAACAATCTAAATGCTCAGAAAATATAACAACAATATGTAGATTGGTGAACAATAAAGATCCTTTTTGTATTCTTTTCATCATAACAAGAAATATGCAGATTTATATAACAACTCGCTAACTAAATGTCAGACTCAATTTCACAAACTCAAGTTAAAACCCCCAAATTCGAAACACTAATTTTTGAAAATTTTCAAAGATGTACCTTCTCCGGTCGGTTTTCACCTCTAGACTCCAGTTTGCACGCGCAAGAGGCGTCGTCGTATCTGTGTCGCCTCACCTCTCTATAAGGGCTTGCAATTCGCCTACCCTCTTAGTGTCGCCTTACTAGGTGTTTTACTTCTGTGTCGCCAATCTCCTTGAGTTTCCTTCTCCTCTGTGTCGCCTAGCCTCTTCCCTCCGTCTGAGTTCTCTGTGTTGCCTCTCCTTTCTCAATCGGAAATCAAAACTGACGGAGAAGGTAAAAGTCCGTGAAATTTAACCCTCCAAGGGCGCGAGACGAAATTACCTTGAAACTCAGGGGTACCACACGAAAATTGTAAAACTATTGTACACCCCGTGAAAAACACCATACCTCGAGGGTACCTTGCGAAATTTCCCATAAATAAATGCAGGGCTAACAACTCCAAAACGGTAAACTTTTCCAATCAAATATCAATCATACATGATTAATTGCATTCAACTAATAAATGCTAATTTAAGTTGTTGAGGGAGATACACAACCACCTGATGCAAATTGTGATAATGTGAGGGACGGCTGATGTGTTCAGATGCATATATGAGTGTTTTTGTAGGTTAGTTGAAACCTACACTCTCCCTTCGTACGTGTTTGACGAAATGCGTCTAACAACTATTATCTTCCTTTCCCAACTGTCCCTGTGTTGCTATCTGTTGCAGTCCACTTCCTCAACTGACACCATTTCCCCAACCCAACCCCTCCAAGACGGCCAAATTCTGACTTCACCCCATGGCAGCACCTTCGCTTTAGGGTTCTTCAGCCCCTCCAACTCCTCCCAGCGTCGCTATCTCGGGATCTGGTACAACAAAGTGCCCGTCCTGACTGTGGTCTGGGTCGCCAACCGTGACCGCCCCATCAACGGCACTGCCGGGATCCTCTCCATCGCCCCCGACGGCAACCTGCAGCTGCTCTCCTCCCACAACTCCTCAGCCTCTCCTGTTTCTGTATGGTCCACTCATCATCAATCATCTACGACCGACGGGCCGCCCATAGCCCAGCTCCTTGATTCCGGGAACCTCGTCTTGCTGCTTGGAACCAGCGGGCGCCGTGCCTGGCAGAGCTTCGACTACCCGACCCACGTTTTGCTCCCGGGCATGATGCTCGGCCTGGACTGGCGAACCGGGTTCAGCCGCTCCCTCAGCTCATGGCGGTCAACTGATGATCCAGCTCGCGGCAACTACACCTTCGCGATGGCCGACCCGGATGTCGGATCCCCGGAGTTTTTCTTGTACAGAGACGGGTCCATCCCGGTATGGCGGACCGGGCCGTGGGTTGGAGATAGGTGGAGCGGCGTCCCGGAGATGACCCGCGGCTACATCTTCAACTACAGCTTCGTTAACACTGTGGATCAGGTTTACATAACCTACGGGATGCTGAATGGGTCGATCGTGTCCATGTTTGTGTTGGATGGGGAATCCGGGACCGTTCAGAGGAAGACCTGGCACCAGAGGACCGCCCAGTGGATCAAATTCTGGGCGGCCCCTCAAGAGGCCGAGGACTGTGATGCGTATGCGCACTGCGGGGTTTTTGGTCTCTGCAATCCTAACAGGTAATCTATATCTGTATCTATATCTATATACATATTTGTTGACTGATATCAATTTTAATTAAATATATATAATATGGATCAGTAATGGGTTCGGGTGCTCTTGCTTTCCGGGATACGAGCCAAAGTCACCGAGAGACTGGTACCTAAGGGACGCCTCAGAGGGCTGCATGAGGGCGAGGAATGTTTCCGAGTGTCGAAATGGAGAAGGGTTCGTGAAGATGGGAAATCTTAAGGTACCGGATACATCAACGGCTAAAACCAACCTGAGTATGAACTCGGGAGAATGTAGACAAGAGTGCTTGAACAACTGCTCGTGCGTGGCGTTTACCACCGCAACTGATGTTACTGCTACTGCTGCTCCGGTTGGATGCATACTTTTCCACGATCATTTAATGGATACACGAATTTATGATGCAAGTGGGGGCCAGGATTTATACTTTCGTGTTGATGCAGTTGAGTTAGGTATACTCCTTTATCTTAGTGTTCAATTTAAGTTTTGGGCTTCCTTTCCATCAATAGGATCACTCCCAAGCTTGCCCCTTTCTAATACATATTTATTGTTTGCATAACCACGAAGCTAACAATTAATTAATAATGACTACAAAACGTCTACATATTAAGAATAAGGGTAGACAATTTTATTTGTAAACTGGGATATATAGTGCCATATATGCACATATAGCCTCAACAAACCATTGGTATATATCTAAGTAAAATCATGATCAAGTAGTAAAAAAACTTTGTGTTTCGGATAAGCAGTTAGCTAGCCTAAGAACCCTGGAGTAGTGTTTGTTGGACGAGGCGAAATCCATCTCTCTCTCTCTCCTTATTCGATTTTTATATATACACTCGTTAAATTATAATTGATATCGGAATTGTGTTTTTAGCATCGATTAGATCGATACTTTTTTCTATACATACTTTAAGTATCTATAAAATTATACTAAAATATCAAAAAAATAAATAAATTACAATTTAGTAAGAGTACTTATAAGAGTTGTGCTTCTGTTTTGTTTTGTTTTTGCAGCTAAAAGTGTAGGCTTATCAAAGGATGATTTTAACAAGAGACGAGTAGTAATCGTTGTTGTCGGCACCATCTCCTTACTCGCAATTATCATTTGCTTTGCTTGCTTGCTTTATTGGAGGAACAAGAGAGGTATGTGCCCAACCGTATCAATCATTCTATGATTGCTTCCATATTCACACATTTCAATTTAATCAATATATTAAACTTCATCCCTTACATGTATAGAGTACTTGAGAGAGCAAGAACGGAATTTATGGCTCAGGGAGGCAGGACAAATTAACTCTGATTCAGTATCACCGGTTTTTCGTTTTACCATCATAGCTGCTGCAACTCAGAATTTTGACGCCTCGAATTGTCTCGGAGAAGGCGGATTTGGTCCAGTTTACAAGGTAATATATCCAGTGACGGATCCAGAATTTTATTTGGGGGGGGGGCTAAATTTTTTTCTTCAAGAAAATAGACTTTACACAAGTACACAACCCATAAGAATACATAATTTCATAGGAAAAAAGATTACAAAAAAAAATTGACTTCGTTGAGATGAACAAATAAAAAAAAATATGGTTTTGGACATAGTTAGCTCAGGACTTTGTCTTTAGATTTGGGAAACAAGCTTCGTGGGTTAATATCAATGACTTCAAGCTGATATTTTCAGTGCATTTAACCGAATGTAATTAAAGATTTAGGGCAGAAAATTAAAGAAAATCGTATGGTTCTGGTTAGCTCTGCATTGAATTTTAGCAAATAGGAACATTTAATAATAAATAGGTCTAATGATTCTCGGTTTTTTTGTTTCTGGGTTTTGATTTCCCTTTGTATAATTGTTCTATATGGGAAATTTGACTGGAAATCGTCAAGAACAAACAAATCCACAAACCCCACTTCTAAATCACAAATCACAAATTTACAAATTCATTTCTCACAATCACAATCACAAACCACAATCACAAACCATAAACAACAAATTCACAAATTTATTTCTTACCACAAACATAAACGACAATTTTTAAATCAAAAATGAAAAATTTATTTCTCACAAATCCTAATCGAAATTCCCCAAATTGAATCTCAAATCCACAAATTCTAATCTAAATTGATTCTCAATCAATCAATTGAACATAACAACAATCAAATTCAAAGGAAGAGGGAAGAAAACTAACAAACCTATTTCTCACAAATCATAAACCCTAATCGAAATTCTTCAAGTCGATTCTCAAATACACAAATTCTAATCTAAATTACAGGGAAAAGGGTTGGGAGTGAGATTCAAACCTGGGAAGACAGATATCGTGATTGAATAAAACCCGCGTCCATACCATTGAGCCGAGTTGCCTTTGTAATTTTATTCTAGTTCATTTTTATATATTACAAAACTAACAGATATATAAATATATACACATACCCATTTTTAAGATGGGGGGCTTCAGCCACCCCGAGCCCCCCATAGATCCACCACTGAATATATCCATCTCCTTATTCGCAACGCTACCACTTTACTAAGGAAATGTAGGTACTTTCTTAACATTTGGGTAAGATTTCCTCATATGTTGATTTGTTTAAACAGGGTAAATTGTCTAGTGGTCAGGAAATTGCTGTGAAAAGATTGTCGAAGAATTCGGGACAAGGGATTGAAGAATTCAAGAACGAGGTCAGATTGATTTCAAAGCTCCAACACAAAAATCTGGTGAAGATCTTGGGGTGTTGTGTAAGGGGAGACGAGAAGATGTTAATATATGAGTTCCTGCCTAATAAGAGCTTATCCCAAAATATTTTTGGTAATACTTTTAATTACTCCGTATAATATATATGCTTTTAGGTATAGGTGGCAATCGGGCGGGTCGGGTCGGGTTTGGGTTCAGTTAGTCGGGTTTCGGGTCATTCGGGTTTCGAGTAATGTCTAATAATTCGATCAATCGGTTGGGTCACGTTCGGGTTTCGGTTATTCGGGTTTCGGTTGTCTCGGATTTTCATTATTTCAATATTCATTTTTAAAAATTTACTAGATTGTAGCTTAAATTTCGGGTTATTTCGGGTTTCGGTTATAACGGGTTCGGGTCTTAATTGGTTTCGGGTTAAGCGGGTTCGGCTCATTCGGATTTCAGGTCCAAAATGGATGGGTTGTGTCGGTGTTCAGAATAATCGGTTTCGAGTCGACCAGGTCGAGTTTTCGGGTTCGGGTCGGGTTTTGCCAGCTCTAGTTTCAGGCTATAAATTTATAGTACACAATTCTTTAAAATCCATCATCTTGATTGAGTTTATGTTGTATTTGCATACAAAAGAAGAGAAGGAGACAATATTAGATTGGAACAAGCGGTATGAAATCATTCTCGGAATTGCAAGAGGGGTTTTATATCTCCACCAAGACTCGAGATTGAAAATCATCCATCGAGATTTAAAAGCCAGCAACATCTTGTTAGATGCCGAAATGAACCCTAAAATCTCAGACTTTGGCATGGCTAGAATATTTGGAAACGACCAAAGTGAAGCAAACACAAACAGAGTGGTTGGAACATAGTAAGTTACATTAACTCGATAACTAGGGCTTGCCCATTCTCATTATCAAAATGGTTGGTGGTACGTTGAACGTTTTTGTTTCCCTTGTTTGTACTTTGCAGTGGATATATGTCACCCGAGTATGCCATGGAAGGTCTATTTTCGATAAAGTCAGATGTCTTTAGCTTTGGAGTTATACTAATAGAGATCATCAGTGGACAAAGAAGCAGCGGATATTACAATGACAATCTATCCACTAATCTCATTGGATATGTAAGTTATCAATTCTTACCCTTTACATTGAATTACTCATAATTGATTGAATTAATTGAAATTGGTTGGTAATATCATATAGGTTTGGGCGCTATGGAAGGATGGGAATGTTATAGAGATGGTAGACAAATCAATAGAATCAAGCTTGTGTGATTTCGAGGATGAGATAAAGAGGTGCATTCAGATTGGGCTTCTTTGCATGCAAGAGAACCCAAATGAAAGGCCAACCATGCTAGAGGTGACGTTCATGCTTAGTAACAACAACAAACTTCCTGATCCTAATGAACCAGCATTCATCATAAAAAGAAACCACGATGGTGGTGGTGATCCAATCTCATCTAGCTATGGAACTCAATCTGTTAATGACCTAACAATAAGTGTGGTCAATGCTCGATAGAAACACACATTTCATGTGTATAAATATGAAACATTATTAGAATCATTTGTGAATTTGTTGCACTCAAAATAGTCATACCCCCGTTTGTGTTGTTTTTTTTTTCACTTCTAATGCTTCGTTAAGGTTCTGGCGATCTTCATTGTTTCTTTATGAACCTCTTAGCATGTTTTCCTTCATTTTCACCTTGAGTTGACTCTCTTTAGATTGAAAATGCACAAAAGACAAGTGAATACATTTAACTAACCTAGACATATATTTGACACTAACTAAGTATTGACACAAAACTTAACTAGACTCCAATTAGACCTTATTACCATTTAATTCTACATATTATCATCAACTTCTAGTAGCATCCAACAAAAAATACTCGTTTTCACGGTATCTAGAACAACAAGCAAAAGTCCTTATCTATGTTACTCCCCGACAACTGTGTCAAAATTGTTGCATTGATGTAATCAGGGTTAGAAACACCAAAAAAAAAATAAGAATTTAAATTTATTTCAATTCCCGACACTCGAATTAAAGTAGGCCGATTTGCATAACTAGACCAAAAAAAAAAAAGTTTGCACAACTAGACATGTCCTTTATTTTTTGGCTAGGGTAGAAAGTGGTCTATTTTTGCAAATAAAAAATGCAACCGGGAGAGGAAGTTGCAGGTGAAGGTGAGTTGGCACTATAACTCCATCTTTTGGCTGAGAGAAATTTGGAGGGGGAGGTACTGGACATGTCAGAGGAATTGGGGGTGTGGCTCCAATAAAGTAAGGAAATAAGGGGGGGGGGGCATTTATGAGGGGAAATTTAAATGATTGGAATTAAGGGTGTCAATCAACCCTTATATATAGAAGCTTGATTGATGGGTGTCATTCCTCATTAAATTCTCTGCAAAAAAAAAGAGCCAGCATAGGAGACGAGTGGAAAGGTGAGGGCAAAGCATCACCTCTATTTCTGGGAACTGGACACGTTTGGCTTATCAATAGAAGACATTTGTCTTACCAATAGGCCAAACATGTCCTACCATACATGGATATTTTGGAGATAATATGGAGGGGATTGTCCGTAGCGGTTTTGGCGGGCTGTCAGTGTAATTTTGGCGCTAAAATAGGGTTCTTCATTGGGGGAAGAGGGAGAGCATCTGTCTGACCAATATGATACATATATCTTACCAATAGAATATATTTATCTTACCAATAGGCTGAACATGTCCTACCATACCTGGAAATTTTGGAGAAATTTGGAGGGGATTGACCGTAGCTGTTTTGGCGTGTTGTCAGTGTAATTTTGGCGCCAAAGCAGGGTTCTTCACTGGGGGGAAGGGGGGAGCATTTATGAGGGGAAAATGCAATCATTTCATTGATGGATGTTCCCTAAGTACATATATAAGCTTGAGAGGATGATCTCAAACACCACAACATGCCCTGCAAAAAGTGAGGCAGAGTAGGAGAGAGGCGGAAAGGACGGGGGAAAAGGCACACGTGCATCCGAAGAAACGATACAGTTGTCATCCTACCAATAGTACAGTTCTGGCTTGCCAATAGTGTTCAACTGTCTTTCCATTCCAGGAAAAATGCAACAAGTTTGTTCGTGGCAGTGGCAGCGATGGGTAAGTCATTATGTACATTTCCTTTGTACTTGTTCCTCTTTCCTATATCAGAACTACCCCCAGGCTGATCTTCTATTCACGTGGTGTACCTCAGGTGATAGGGTATGTATCAATGTCATGTGCGGCGGTTGGTGGGCTCCCGGGAATGGGAGCTTGGTGTTCAAGGGAGAGGCACGTACTGCGGCTATGGTGGTGGCAGAGAATATTGGCTACGACCAACTGAAAGAGAAGATTATTTCCAAATTCGACGTGGACATGGTCTTGTACGACATTAAGCTCACCTACCTCCCTCATTCGATGGGGCGGGCCACTCCGATTCGAGTCCGGGACGACGATGACCTAGAAGCCTACAAGTTCTACAACACTGAATCCGGTGCACGAGCCTGGCCACTCGCACTGCACGCCACCTTACGGATGAAAACGACAACCCCTTCCACACCCTCCAATGAACATGATTCGGAAAACTCTGGGACTCATGGGCTGAGGACCTTTCGTCTCCCACCTGGGGGGAAATAATCCTAATCGGGCATCCCACCACGCAGGAAGACTTAGATGATGGTCTTGATGGAGGTGGAGGGGCGGATGAGAAGGTTCGAGGCTCCATCGAGGAGAAAGGGAAGTTGGATGACCTTAGCAGTGACACTGGAGGGACCTGCTTGTGTGCTGAGTGTGTAGCGGGGGAGGGAGAGTGTTGTACGACTGCAAATGATAGCGTTAGTGGGATGCAGGGGGGGCTTGCTAGGAGCGGTATACAATCTGGTATTGGTAGGATGGAGCACAACATAATGGTCGGACAGTCGGACCAAGTTGGTATGATGGATGACAACATAATGGTAGGACATGGAGATGAAGTGGGACAGCTTCACAAAGTGGATGACCCAGAGAAGGGTGGCGACGTGAGCAGGTCTGATGTCATCCGACGCGGAAAGCAAGTGGTGATCGTTGATACTGACGACGATGTGGACGTCCTACCCCCCCCCACGGATTGGAGGACATAATAGACGTAGGAAGCTCCGACGATGAAATGATCGGGGGTGGTTTCCCCGTGAAAGTGGAGGGAGGGAGGCCAAACGAGACATCTGAATCGTGGCATGAGGAGGCTGAGGCAGCGGTGAGAGAGATAGAGCGATCGTACCAAGGACACAAACATCATTTGCCGACGTTGGAGCAAGTGGAAGAGGACGTGGCTCGGTTCATTCATCTAGTCGGAGACCCTCGGAAGAGTGTGAAGGTGTTACGTGAGGGAGAGATCTTCGATACGAAGGCTGCCCTTCAGTCCAGAGTGAAGTGGGAAGCTTCGCGCGGGTGCTTCGCGATCTAAGTGAAGCGATCGACAACAACGGCGTACGTGGTTGTATGTCCCGAACCGAACTGCTCATGGTACTGTCGGGCGTCAACCTATCGGGAAACTAAGAAGTGGGTGGTTCGTAAGTTCGTGGACACACACACTTGCAAGGTTAGTGCCGTCAACAACTATCAGTGCAACTCCAATCACAAGCTGATGGGGCATAGTTTGGTATCCGAGTAAGTTCCTAAACCGGCGTCTTGTTCCCCGTCTATGTAGTATGTGTTGGTGGAATTTTTTTGGTGTAACTCGTATCTTGGCATCATTGCAGTTTTGCTGGGTCAGGGAAGGAGCTGCTTCCCCTTCAGATTAGGACGATGATGAAGTCTCGGTTGGGCGTGGACTGCAGCTATTGGAAGGCACGCAGGGCGAAGAGAGCCGCACGGGACGGCTTGTACGGGACCTACGAAGAGAGCTACGATCGGATGGCCTTATACCTTTACATGCTTGAGCGAGCAAACCCCGGGACCATAACCACATTAGTCCGTGATGATAACCAGCAATTCAAGTATGTGTTCGTTAGCTTGGGTGTTTGGCAGACATCCATCCCACACCTCAGACAGGTACGCCCTCGCAACTTTATTATCCTACCAAATGGCACATTTCATCTTACCAATTGTATACATTTGTCCTTCCAATACATGTATTACCAATAGTCACAATACATCCTACTGTTTATGATCCTACCAACTGTGTCCTTTTATCCTACCAACTGTGTCCTTTTATCCTACCAATAGCAAAATTCCATCCGACCGTTTCAAACTGCTTGACATTGGCAGGTATTCTCGGTGGATGGAAGTTTCTTGAAGGGGAAGTATCGTGGTTGCTTGATGTTTGCGACTGCCCAAGACCCAAACCACAACATATACCCCGTTGCATTTGCCATTGTCGACGGGGAGAATGACACATTCTGGGGTTTTTTTTTCCGTCAAATGAAACGCGTGGTCCTGGATGAGACCCATGTGGTGTGGGTAAGCGATAGGCACATGAGCATCACCAAGGGAATTCGAGCGAGTTACGACTTCGTAAAGCATGACCGCTGCACTTACCATCTATTTTAGAATGTGAAGGCATATCACAAGGCGGGTGGGCTACAAAAACTGTTCTTCCTAATGGCAAATACGTACACCATTTCGGAGTTCAATGGGCACTTCGAAGCATTCAGAGAGAAGTCGCCCACTGGTGTTGACTACATTAAGTTGGTCGGGTTCTTCAATTGGGCCCGGGCTTTCTATCCCGCCAATCGGTTCAACGTCACCACCATAAACCATGCTGAGTGCTTGAACCTGGTATTCCTTGAACCTCGTGACCTGCCCGTCACCTCCCTGATGGACATCATACTCGACAAAGTGGGTGAGTGGTTTGTGAAGCGCTGGGAGCTAAGTTCAAATCCCGACAAGGTTGTGACTGACCATGTCGACACCGTTTTAAGGCAAAATGCCATGCATGCTATATGTAAGCACTTTGAGCGAACACGAGTATGACGTCCGTAAAGGGTTGTCCGCCTGGCTGGTCCACCTTTCCGCTCGGAGTTGCACATGTAAGCACTTTGAAATTGACCAGATTCCATGTGCACATGCCCTTGCCGCGGCCAAGGTACGTCGGATCGACCCATACTCCCTTGTCCATCCTCTATTCAAGGCTGAGGCTTGGCGCGCGTGCTACGTCAATGTCGTCTACCCAGTGCCACCTCGTGACAGATGGGCGGTGCTTCCGAAAATAGCTGCGAGGATTTGCTTGCCGCCGGTGGTGAAGCGTGCGCCGGGAAGGCCGAAGACCAAGCGCTATCCTTCGAAGGGCGAGGCTAGGGGGGCAAAGCGCCGTCGACATTAGTTTGGTTTGGTGGACGCTCATGTCAGCTGATGGAGTTATTTTGGGCAGTGATCGGTCCGCGCTACAATTTTTTGCCATGTGTCTTATATTATGGATGGGCTAACTCCTAGTTGCGCCAATATTTTTTTCCATGTGTCTCATATGAACGGGTTATTAGGGGGCTAATTGTAATGGATACTTGTCATGGATGTCATGTTTTGGCCACATTGACATGAATTATCGGATCTATTAAGTATTTCTCATTTCGTCCTACCACTACCTTGTTTGTATTTACCAAATAGTTTCTACTTAGCCTACCATTAGTGTTTTGTTATCTTACCAATACCTTCTCAACATAACTGCAATTGACATCCTACCAATATTATGT
Organism: Persicaria maculosa; assembly: GCA_963922045.1. NCBI lineage: Eukaryota > Viridiplantae > Streptophyta > Magnoliopsida > Caryophyllales > Polygonaceae > Persicaria > Persicaria maculosa. Next base: position 16,974,887 of record OY998258.1, read on the forward strand.
TTCTATCTTGCCAATAGTGTCTTGGTATCTGCCCAATAGTTTCGTATAATCTTACCAATTATAACATTCATGCAAACATAAACTTAGCACAAAAAAAATGCAACCGTGGGTGTAAGCAGAAACTAATTTACGCGAAGCATAAATACCAGTTTAAACCATTACAATCACAACACATTAAAACCGTTAACAAAAGACATTACAACCAACAACATAAGTTTTCAAACAAACATAACCACCAAAGTTTTCAAACAACATCACAATCCAACAACATAGAAAACCAGGAGATAATGTCTTCACAAACCAAAAGCCAAAGACGACGAACAACGATAGGTTGGGGAGAGACCTACAAAGCGTGGCGCTGTATGGAGAAGCCCAAGTATTGGCGGTAGGGGGCAATATAACCGTCGTTGACAGTCTCGAATGTTTCTACGCCCTCTGCCACCAGCTGCAAAGTCCCGATCACGTACGCTCCACAGTCACCACTGCCCAAGAAGGAATTAACAAACAACATAAATTAATTACATCTTACCATTTGCATCATTTAATCATACCTATTTCCTACCATTACGTGGCTTATATCTTACCAATATTAGTAGAAGTACATAACCCACGAGTTAAGAGACACTTACGAGGTTTCGTTCCTGGGGATCTTGACTGTTTTGGCTAGGGGTAGAGGGTTGGGGACATCGACGGTGTGCCTGGCACGGAGCTCCACAGAAAATTGCATCACCACCGGGATCAGCTTTGCAACGGGCTCGAGGTGGTTTTGCAGCTCCTTGTCCTTGATCTGGTACCAGTCACTGTCCAGCACTTCAATGTTCCACCTGACAAGGTCGATGACGAGCCTGATCCAGTTCTTGGCCTTGTAATTCTAAGGCGCTAAGATCTTGGCGTTCGCCACCGACCATGTCCTGCCGTGGTTGTCCGGAAGTTTCCCCACAAAGTACTTCAGCAGCGCCTTCGACACATTGCGACCTGTAATGCGGCTCACATCACCGCTCACTGCATCCAACTGCTTCACCACTGCGTCCTGCCAGTAGGGGTCGAGCACGACGACGCCCAACTTCTTGTCACCCTCCCGGGCGTCCAATGTCTTCCGTACCAGGACCAGAGACTGCTGGATGTGCTGCGTTAAGGGGTACGTTCCAAAATCCCATCAGCGTTTATCCCATGACGTAAGTGAATAGGGAAACATGTGGAAGAGGACAAAAGTTTGCGTACCTCGGTGGATATCCATATGCCGGGTGAGATGAGGTTGTTGAAGAAGTCCTTGTTCAATTGGGTCCCATCAGGGCCCTTCACCTGCGCCGGGAACTTCTCCAGCCACGCCAAGAAGTCGTCTCTCTGTGCATCCGTGACCATCCCCTCCGCAGCCGCGTCGGTGGCTGGACACGTTGCCTTTGCGCCCTTCTTGGCTCTCTTCGAGGGTTGAGTGACCACGCAGTCCCCTAATCCGACTGGTTGCTTCCTATCGCGCTTACCTCTCCTCAGCTTCAGCTTCATCTCCTAACAATCAAACACACTCCCGAGTTAGTTTCAAACAGCTGTCATTGTCCTACCAAAAATCTTAAAATATCCTACCAAAAGGGTAAATATATCCTACCAAACTAGGTAATTCTATCATACCAAAAACAACTAAATTTGATATCCTACCAAAAAGCTACATCTATCTTACCAAAAGAGTCAACCTATCCTACTAACAAGTAAGGTTTACCTTTTCCTCCCCAGCCTCTACATCAGACTCACCCTTCGAACCCTTCCCTGCAGATTATTTTCCAGCCTCCTTGCCCTTCACGTCCCCACCCATGTCTCCCTTGTTACTCTCATCCTCGGCCTTGACCACATTCTCTCCCTGGTCCTTGTCGTGATCATCCTCGGTGGAAGCCTTGTCCTGGTCACCCTTCTTTGCCTCCTCATCAACCTTGTCCTTAACCTCGTCAACAGTGCCCATGCCCTGCCTCTTAAGATCAAAGTTCAGCTCTTCTTTCTCCGCCATGTTATCCTCAACGTTCTCTCCCTGCTTGCCCGGCCCCTTGTCATCAGCATTCACCTCTTCCTTCTCTTCCGCCTTTTCCTAAACATTGTCACCATCCTTCTCAACCAGATCCTCCTCAACCTTGTCAAAATATTTCTCAACATCCTTCTCAACAACATCGCCATCCAAAGACACGTAATCATGCAAGGAGAAGTAGTCATTCAGTCGCATATTATGGGGAATCCAACCCATCAACACTATCCTACCATTTGCACATATATGTCATACCATTTCGCTTATTATGGTATACCAACACATCAACACTATCCTACCAATTGCACATGTGATGGGCAAAGAAGCACATACCTTTCCCTTGCCGTCCCTCTCAGATAAAGCCTTCTTGCAATCTCTGGAAACTTCACTGATCCTCTCCTCAAGCACCTTGAACCTGCTCCCCATTTCGACCATCATGCCCCTGCAAAGAGCCTCAACCTTCGCCACAATCCGGGCCTCCAAACCGACGCTCGACGTGTCTGACCCTGACTGGCTGGTTCCCTGACTGGGTCCAGCAGTGGCATTCTCTTGTCGTCGCTTCTCTCTTCGGGCCCTCATGTGCTCGCCCACAATCCGATCAAAGAAGACGTCTGGAGAGTCTTTCTTGTACGATGATTGTGGGTAGGTATCTTTCTCCTTGTGGGTTGGGTGCAAGATGGGCTCTGGCTTCATGAGCCTAACGTGTTCATCTATGACGTCGTCTGCAGGGGCGTCAAGGTTCAGGAAGGACTTCACGTTCTCATATCGGATGTGGGAGGTTGGGGTTTCCCATTTCAGACACCTCGGGATGATGATGCCGTCAATGCTACGCCCGAACTGATTCTCAATCTTTGGAAAGCACTCATGCACCCACAACTGCACACACATTTTGGTAAGATATTAATAGACAGTTTGCATGACAACTTGATAGATTTGGTAAGATATAAATACACAGTTTGCAGGTCAACTTGATAGATTTGGTAAGATAGAAATAGACTATTGGCATGATATAATTGCCTATTTGGCATCCCACACAGTCACACAAAATCTGAAATGGCAAAGGTTTTGACCCTTTTTTCAGAACTTCACTAACCTGGAAGGTCATGGGGAACCCGTATAGCGCGTACGTTGGCCTATCTTTCAGGTGAGCTTTTGCAGCCACCGAGTCCTTCAACGTCCCGGCCAGGCTGTCATGTAGCCTCTCGACCCCAAGGGAATTTCAGAAAGCGCATCGTGTCCTCCAACAGTAGCTTAACAACCCACCCTCTAATTTGTGTCTTCTTCTCCAAGCCAAAAAGAATGCCCTCCACTATGACTAGGAGGGCAAGCTTGTACTTTTTCATTAGGGAGCCCGAGTCCATCTGTTTTTCGTGCTCCCACGCTCTCTCGACATCCTTTAGACTTACCTTTTCCTTCTTGAACAGTTGGTATATGGCGTTTTTGTGGTCACCCTCCATCACATCCCTAGGGGGTGGTGCGCAGTTTAGCCCCGTTATCAACGCGAACTCGTGAAGCGAGAATCACACATGATGCCTCTGGATGGAGTACCACGTCTCGTGTTGCTTCCGGGTCTTAAGCTTCCACAGGAGGCAAAAGTGCACCAGCTGTGCAGCGAACTTGTTCCTGGACCCCATCTTCACGATGCCTCCAAATTGGCTCTTCATGAGGGCCTTGACATCATCACGGTCGATGGTTAAGTCAAGTCCGTCCAGGAGGTCAAAACTGGCAAGTGATAACGCCCTGCCGCTGAAGTGGTCTTTCTCCGCCACAACCAACACAGCCTGCAACACATGTAAGACTCTTAGGTTCCAAAATTTATTCGCAAGTATTACTACCACAACAAGGGAACTATCTCAGTTTTCTTACCCCCTGGCTGCTTGGTCCTGCCTTTGCTCTCTTCTTTCCTGCCTTTGTCATTTTTTATGGTGATTGAACAAAGGGTACCTGCAACACAATCACCACACACATACATTAAGACATTCAGATCACCTAATCAGTCATACCAACAGTGTAAATGTATCCTACCAATAGAATATTATTTTCCTACCAACTCTACTATCCTTTTCTGTCCTACCATTTTCGAATTTCATACAAGTTTGGTTCATTTTACCTCTTTCCCAACCCAAGAGATAGCCAAAGTAATTCATCAGCACCAACACCAATTAACCAATAATTCATCATACATATAGGCATTTAATCAAAGTGGAAGTATACTCTCACACATTAAGTTTCAAACATATAGCCAAACACCTACTCTGTCATACCAACATGTCTTACTTGTCTTCTTCATTTTACCTCTTTCACAACACATCATATAGGCAAGGAGATTAACCAAAACCACATCACCATTTATTCATCATATTTTTAGGCATTTCATCAAACACTTGGTGGGCACTAACGGTTTCAACATTAAAAAACCAATCAACCAAAAATTCCTTCACCCCACTCGGCATACCAGATGTTCAAATTTATCCTGCCAATTTCTTTACCCGGTCCTACGAAATCTACTACCACAATTTCAGACACAACCTTCGATAATCTCTCCTACCACATGTGCAGATATACCCTACCGATTACCCCCAATCTTGTGGATTCCCTACCCATCCGACCCGTTCCTTGCCATTTTGTCCCCAATTTCTTACCCAACATCACCTAACCCTTACCCATCCTTTTCCCGACACCCACAAACCCTAATCGCACCCACCTCCTCAAAATCGACTCACAATGGCACCCATAACCCCTCCTACTTCATTCCTCTACTGGTAGGCGCAACTACAATGGCACCCCAATGTCTCAATTTGTTCACAAAACCACATGTCACCGCGCCCCCATTACCCCAAATTCGCAACTCAAACAAAAACTCCACAATTGCTTACCTTCTTCTTCAACCTCTTCCTTCCTCTTTGGCAGCGTTCTGGCCCTTCTTCTTCAACCGCTTCTTCCTCCTGTCGCTCCTCCTTTCTATGCTTCCGGTTTTTCGTCTCTCTCTCTCTCTCTCTCTCTCTCTCTCTCTCTCTCTCTCTCTCTCTCTCTCTGTCGCTTTGTATAAACCGTCTCTCTCCCTCCCTCCTCTTTTTAATTTGAGAACTCCCGCACCCGCACTGGTTACCCTCTACAGCCGGTTCCAAATAGTTCCAAAAAATCGGTTGTTATATTTGCTTGGGGTAGAGGGGTTATTTCGGGGCAATTTTTTGTCTTGTGGTCTAGTTATGTAATTAGGCCCAATTTTTGGTCTAGTTACTACCATTTCCTCATAAAGGTATAGGGAAAATATTGAACACAAGAAGTCAACTTGTAATAAATCAATCAATCAATTTTGGAAAAATAAAAATAAACATTAATTAAAGTAAATAATTGATACAATAAGATAAAAAAACAGATTCTAGAGGATTTGGTCATTAATATCTTCCTTACATGATTTCTTTGATTTCACTTAAGATATATAGTTTTCAATTCAAGACCATGTTATAAACACAACTTTATTAAACAAAAAAATTATTGGTTTATTTAGTTGTATATGAACAAGCATTAGTGTTAGACCTAGCCATGTGTTAAAGAGGTAAATATATAGACGTGTAACAAAGTTACAAAAAGATGGCTAAAACCAAACCAAGGGTCTAAAAAAACTCAACAATTGAGGGGTATTTATCATGAATTGAAATTATCCAATCCAGAAATATAACTTTTTTTTTTGCTCTAATTTTGATAGCTAGTTTTCTCTGGCATTCCATAATTTTAGGACAATTGGTTCTGAACCACTAAATGGAACCAAAAACTCCCAACAATATAACAATAAATCAATCCTTTAAAACAAATACAAAGGATTACAAGCCCCCATCCAACACCTTTGCAAAAATGATGAGGGCTTCAACCATCCTCCCTTTGCTTCTCCTCTCATTTGCCGCCCTTGCCGGCGCAGCCCCAGGGGACCACAGCAGCGGGGACCGTAAATGGCTCGTCGAAGGGTCATGTGGCCTCATCGCAGCCTTCGATGGTAGGGTCCCTAAGGACTACTGCGTGTCAACACTAGCGAATGCTCCATTCGATGAGAAGGCCAAGCGAAGCCTACATGGTCTCGCCTGGATCAGTCTGAACCTCCTTGATGTCAATGTGACCCAAACCAAGGCTAAGGTAGACTCAATGGCTCATTCGCCTGAAGTACTAGCTGACCCGAAAGTAAAGGAGGTCATGGGCAAATGCAGCAGCATGTATAGCGAAGCCACTCACCGATCCAAGGAAGCCCTCAAATACGTTAGCGAGAATAACTACATGTATGCAGATCGAACGGTGTCCATGATCCAAGGTGATGGCTCGGAGTGTGAAACAGCATTCAAATACGAAAATCTACCCTCGCCCTTGACGAAGGAGAACTTGGACTCGGAATATCTGAGCGCCATGACCACCTTGCTTATCAGGTTCTTTGATAAGTCATACACGCCTTGGGGAGAAGCCATTATTAAAAAAACTTAGAATCATAGTAAGAAATCAGTAAATCACCATATCTGTTTATTTTTCTATTTCCGAATTGGATATACAAAGAATCTATTTCAAATATGTACCCCATCTGTTGCTTGGGTGTTATAAGCTCTAAATAAACTTGGAACAAATAAGAGCAAGAAATTGTACCTCTTTCAAATTTATGTAGTTATATTGATTGTCGTCCTAATTTGGAGGAGAAACTGTACCCTTTACAACATACCTTAATCACATTCTTCTTGAAATCACCAAAGAGAAAGCAATCAACTGCAGAAGAACACCAAGGCAGAACGAGAACTTGAGTACCAAAAAAAAAAAATATGTATGATGACACAACCTCAACAATTGGATCTTTGTACGCTCGCCCTTTCTTACTCAAATATTCACTTTAAGTGATTCTGCATTCATAGCACAAAAGCACGTTTTCTATTTGACATCCTTGTACAAGGATTCTATTACTTTTAAGAGAGGCATATAAGGTAAGCATGAAATCCAGATGGAAGAGGAGAGGGCGTTCATTGCTGAGTCCTGAGATTGATGACAGGCTAGATGATTGCAGCGAAGTCGGAAATTGGTAAAACTAGCATGAACCCATTGATTTGAAGACTAATCTTATTGATGTGGAGCATTTGATGGTAGCACACCAGATCTTTCTTTCACTGTCTGCTGTGGTTCTGCAAAGTGGAGAGGACCAAAGTTTCAATTTGCAGAGCCAGTAATTTTACCAGTCTAAAGACTACAGACATACAAAGAAACAGGAGCCCAAACAAACATAGCAGAACTTGAGTCAAAATATAATCCATTGCAGCTAATTTCTCTTCAAAAGTAAAATTCAAAACCTGAAATTGGGCCAACTGGATAATAGTCGGGAAGGAATGTTATTGCTTCAATACTGCTGGGATTGAGTATTCTTAGTTTCTTACCTGTTCCCAGCTTTGTTTTGTTTTCTAGTCCATTGATTCTCTGAATCAACTTTTATCAATTATCAGTCAATTTCATTTCAGTAATAATTATCTATCTTGGTGAAACTGAAAATAGACCATATATATTGTGTTGGAAGAGCTTACTAGATATGAGAGCCTTTGGCCGGGTCTTGAACAAAATCTTTTGGCGAATGATGCCAATGACGTCAAGCTCCACACTCTGATCTCCTGCGGGTCGTTTCACCTTTCTGAGCACAAGAAGTGGTTTCTTAAGTGTCACTCTTGAACCAGTCAGCTCGTGATACCCGACAGTGAAGGTGTAGACTTGCTATAAACAAATCGATCAGGGTTACTAGTAAGCATTGGGTCAAAGTAAAGGCCAATAACAGCACATGAACACAACCGAACATACATTTCCATGTCTAGCAAACTTCGGTAAGACCTAAGCAGGACCAAAAAGTGCAAACTTTTGAAGCACAGACAATGGCACAATGCTATAAACAAGAGAAGGAATTCATTAAACACAACAAACCAATTGTATCATATAAACAAAAGCAGGAATTCAGTAAAGACAACAAACCAATTGACATCATATAAAAACCGGCAGGGATATTTTTAACAAAAACAAACCATTTGACATCCAATATGAACAAGGCAAGAATCACTTAGGGACGGGCACTACATTATTTCCACTCTTGTACACCAATCCTTCTTCTTTTCCTTTTCCTCTTTTTTTTCCAAAACGACGCCAGCTATATAATGATGATCAAGTTCAACAAGGTCAGAAATACCTTGCAGAAACAAATCCCATCATACAACAGGTTCTACATTTTTTGTTTGACATACAACAGGTTCTACATTTTGCAAAGAGCCTTATCGAACGACAAGCAGAGTTACCAGCCGGTCCAGCCCTACATACATGACAAAACTGAACACCAACTAAATAAGAAAAGCTGGCAGAAAATATCTTCACAAACCAAATCTACATAAGATAAAGTAAAACAATGCCAACTCGGTACACCACTTTAGCAATATTTGGGTACTTCAAATCCTGTGGGGTAGGTTTAAATTATGGTTATACTGTATGGTAAATAATTTACCTTCTACTCTAACACAAGTTTATGCCAATTTGGGCTAGTCAGGTCCAATCAGGGGCGGCCCCAGGGTGGGGCGGGCGTATGCGACCGCCCCACCCTTCAACCCACGTGTCCTGGGGTTTGAAAAAAAAAAATTTATAAATATATATATAGAAGTGTTGTAATAAGTAAAACTAGGATGAATATAGAATTAATTAGTCTACTTAGCTTAGTTGTTTGGTGGGAAGGAAGGAAACTAATATTAGACCAAAGGTTGGGGGTTCAAGTCTCACTAGCCTCATTTTTTAAAACAAATTTCACCTCTCTAAAAATAACCTTTTTATTATTTGTTCAACTTACATACCACTTTCTTTTGTTCTACCCCTTATTTAATTATATTCACACTTCCCGACTTTCCTATTATATACAAATTGTCTAGCTATAACTAATTAAACCCCATAAAATTGGTGAAATTAGCCTCTTTTTTTTTAAAAAAAATTTCGTCTCCCTCAAAAAAGTTTTTTTAATTCTTTGTTCAACTTGCACCTACTCTCTATGTTTCTACCCCCTTATTTAATTATGTTTCCACTTCTCGAGCTCCCTACTATATATAAATTATCTAGCTATAAACTAATTAAACCCCGTAAAATTGGTGAAATTATGATTTGATTATGAGAATAAATTTTGTGAAATTTTCATTAGAGTTTTTATTTTGAGAATAAATTTTGTGTTTTAATTATTGTGTATGTGATTTTGAGAATGAAATTTATGAATTGAATTTTGGGTTTGTGAATTGAATTTGTGAAGCTTTATGCAATATTTGTATTTTCGTAACCTACATATTTAAATCACAATTTCTATCATGTCTTTGGGGACCAAAAGATATTATAAAGTTGGTGAGTTTACAATCCTAGCTAATATGCAAAAGCCTTGAATTTAACATGATTGAATTTCGATAAGTTTACACTCCTAAATATGACAAATGCCTGAATTTTCAATGAATGACGAGAAACAACTATCATAGCAACAAAGCAAATGTAGGGGTGTGCACCGGTTGAAACCGATCCGGAACCGGCACAAAACCGGAAAAACTGGAACCGGAATATTCTAAATATTCAAACCGGTAACCGGACCGGTAACATTCCGGTTTGGTTTAAAACCGACCCGAATTATAGAAAGTCAATCCGGAACCGGAACAACCGGAAGTAAATATAATTATCTTTTATCCTTCAAATTTCTTTGATAATATTATATTTTTTCCACTTACACCGTAACAATTTATATTTATAAGAAAATTATTTAAAAAATTATTAAAAATAAATTATTCAAAGAGAAGTTGTTGGGTGTAGTATGTACTTAACAATAAAATGAAAAATGATGAATGAGAAAAAAACAGTAAAGTACCAAACTAGCAAAAGCAAATAATTACTAATTAAACAATTAAGTCATGATCGGTGGTGTACGTGTAGCTTGTATGTACAAAATTTAAATTGTCGGTTTTATCCGGTTTAAACCGGTAAACCGCCGGTTATTACCGGAACCGTAATTCACAAAAACTATCAACCGAAAACCGGCCCGGAATATCCGATTCGGTTATAAGACCGGTTCTACCGGTTCGGTTCCGGTTGGTTTTCCGGTTTAAACCGAAATCTGCACAGGCCTAAGCAAATGTAAGCCTACTTTTCTATAATCCAATGCTAAGTTGAAAATCATAGCTTAGGTAAAGAAGTTTATTTAAGGTCAATATCTCAGTACACACTAAAAAATTTCGCCCCACCTTTCGGAGGATCCTGCGGCCGCCACTGGGTCCAATTTTAAAATTTTAACACCTACTTAGCTACTCCAACACATAAACCCTAGAAACACCACACAAGTCACACGTTCAAAAATTCATCAAATTTAACACATCTCTTAGCTTCAAATAGCCATGGGATCCAATCAATTGTGCAAAACACCAACACACATAGACATCTAACAGACCAAATTGCATTGAATTGAGTTGAAAGGCCTAAAATCAACAAGCAAAGGGACAAAACCTCGGAAGAAGGGCGGCAAAGTATGCCCATCTGGAGGTTGTGGATCCGATCGAGGAAGTCGGACTGAACCTCAACAACGCCTTGAACTTCAACTACGGCCCATTCGGGACAGTTGTCTTGTTCACAACTACATTTCACCTCTATCTTCATTTCTCCCCCCTCTGTCATTCATCAAAAAATTGGAGCAATCCACCAAACGATTGAAGGGGCAAACAGATCCAATTCAGCAAATTACTTCCACTAACGTAACCCAAAATAAGGATTAAAAAAGAAGAAAGGGGGTACCTTTGTATCTCCGTGATGAAACCAAATTGACGAGGAAAATGGGGGTTATGTGAGGTTTGAGATGTCAGATGAGACTTCGATTCCGCCGCTCGTTATTTAACCAAGTGCGCGCAAACAAACCCAAACGTCATCGTTTCATATCCCACTTCATTTCCCGCCCTTCCCGCCAAAAGACTTTAGGGAAAATTACACAATCACTCCTATATTAAGGAAATAAAATTTCCTCGCCAAATACTTTTAGCGATTTCCCTGAGATATAATGCACAACGTTGCAACTTGCAAGGTCAACACTACTGCAACTTTCTTTCCTTTTTGAAGAAATCTAAAGGAATTTGAGGAAAGGAACTATTTCGAGAATAGAGAAATCGTCATTATTGCAAGTTCAACACTAGTTGCAACTTTCTTTCTTTTTTTTTTGAAGAAATCTAAAGGAATTTGAGGAAAGGGACTATTTCGAGAACAAGAAATCGCCATTGTTATTGAAGAGAGAAAACTATGTAAAAGTAATTGTCTGTACAAAGTCAACTTGGTATTTATACAAACTTAAACCGATTAAATGTGTGGACCCAATGAATCCACATGTCCCCTATGAAGCTACCTAATTTGACAATTTGACCTCCGACTACGATCTGCTAATTGCAAAGCTTCCACTTCAAGCTCCTGTGAACAAGGGAAACCTTCTTCATACAAAATCTTGAATCAAACGACGTAGTTGGAGAGTAACACGGCATCGTTTTGGTAAATCATTGAAACACTGATTTTAATTCCTTTAATACCAAAACGATGTCGCTCCAATCATCTTCTTCCTAAAACCATTTCTGAGCGCAATGGTCTCAACATCCCCTCCTCAAATTGGAGTTGATCGAAGTCCCAATTTGGAACAAAGAAATTCATGTTGGGCCTGAGACAAACCCTTAGTTAATAGATCCGCTAACTGAAGGCGAGAAGGAACAAACATTGTCTCCAAAAAGCCAGACTGGATCCGTTCACGGGTGAAATGGAAATCGATGTCCAAATGCTTCGTTCGTTCATGGAAACACGGATTCACAGCGATTTGTTGGGCCGCCGGATTGTCACAAAATAGAGTAACAGGGAGAGCAGCGGGAAGAAACAAATCACGAAGGATGTACGAAACCCAAACCAATTCAGCTGTAGTTGTCGCCATTCCTCTACATTCGGATTCAGCAGAGCTCCGAGAAACCGTGGCCTGCTTCTTCGTCTTCCAGGCTACCAAAGCGTGGCCCAAGAACACACAATAACCCGTTAGAGATCGACGAGTAGTCAAGCAGGATCCCTAATCAGCGTCCGAAAATCCCACGAGTTTTAAGGAACTCTAAATAGGGTAGAACAAGCCCTGGGAAACAGTACCACACAAATAGCGGAGCACGTACTGAGCAGTTTGCCAATGAGGAATGCTAGGAGCAGAAACAAATTGACTTAAATGTTGAATAGAGTAGGACAAATCAGGTCGAGTGAGTGTGAGATACAACAACCGACCAATCAAAGTTCTATAAGTTTCAGGATCAGGCATGAGATCCCCAGAATCAACGCTCAGTTTGAGGCCTGAAGGAAAAGGAAACCCATAAACTTTGGCTACAATTATACCATAATTCGTGAGAATATCAGTCACATATTTTCGTTGTGTGAGGTGAGTACCTTCATCAGTGCGAAAGATCTCAATTCTCAGGAAGTAACGAGCAAACCCGAGATCCTTAATGGTGAAAGCCGAATTCAAAGCCTATTTAACTGAACCAATATAATCCAAGCTGCTCCCAGTAAGCAAAATGTCATCAACTTAGACCAAGCAAGTAGTAAACACATTCCCTTGTTTGTAAACAAATAAAGAATAATCATGGGAAGATTGAACAAAGCCCAAGGAACAAAAAAACTTTGTAAGTTCAGTATTCCACTAGCGAGAGGCTTGCTTGAGGCCATACAAAGACCTCTTGATCTTACACACTTGATCAGGGCCAGCACCATCGTACCCATCCGGAGGCTTCATGAAAATTTCTTCATCAAGAAAACCGTGGAGAAATGCGTTATTCACGTTCACCTAACAAAGAGGCCACCTCTGAGTAGCAGCAACGACGATCAGAATCCGAACAGTAGCAATTTTAGCTACAGGGGAGAACGTATGTTTATAGTCTTTCCCCAATTTCTGATTGTACCCCCTTAATCACCAGTCGAGCTTTATACTTGTCAACTGACCCATCTAGCTTGAATTTCACATGATAAACCCAATTAGAAGGGAGAGGAGTCTTACCCTCAGGAAGAGAAGCTAACTCTCAAGTGTGATTTTTCAACAAAGCCTGGAGTTCCACATCCATTGCTTGCCGCCAACAGTCATGCTGAACAACCTCTTTATAGTGTTGAGGTTCCCTTGTGCTCAAAACGTTAGCAAGAGACACAGAATATGCAGTTTAGTTGTCAATTAAGCCAGAACATAAGGTAGAATTAGCCAAAACAAAATCCTTTTTCCAGGAAGGAGCCTGAACAGTCCTAGATGAACGACGAAGGGGCAAAGGTGAGGGAGAATCACCAAGCGAAGCATCAACCGAAGGAACTGGAGAAGGCTCAATAGAAGAAGGACCCTGGGAATCACTCGAAAGAGAAAGAGGCACATCAGCCGCAGATATAACCGATGGATAGGCTAACACAAAGGGCACATTTCGAACGATCGAAGGCACAAAGTCGCAGTCATCAGAAGAATAAATAGGAACAATAGGAACCAAAACAGGTTGATGAAGTTTAGCATGAAAAGGAATCTGATCCTCTCGAAACAACACATCCCTGCTAGAAAAAAATTCAAAAGTGGCCAAATCAAACAGTTTATAACCTTTTTGATTCGGAGGATACCCAAGAAAAATACACTGATGCCCCTTAGGAGCAAACTTATCCTTCTGAGTGCCAACAGTAGCAGCAAAACACAAACAACCCATCACCCGAAGATGATCGAAACAAGAAACCTTGTTGAAGAGTTTCTCAAAAGGTGAAATCCAATTCAAAGTTTAAACAGGTAAGCGATTAATCAAATAGGTGGCGGTGAGAATGCATTCACCCTATAAAAACGCAGGGAGATTGGCAAACAACTTCAAGGAACGAGTTGTGTCAAGTAAATGACGATGCTTACGTTCGACCTTTCCATTTTGTTGTGGCGTGTAAACCATAGATCTTTGATGAAGAATACCCAAAGAAGCAAATAACGCAGTACATTCAACATTAACAAACTCAAACCCGTTATTACTTCGAATGAACTTGGGCGTAATAGAAAAATGATTTCGAATATAAGCCGGGAATGATCGAAGAAACCCAGGAACCTGAGCCTTTGACTGAAGCAAATAGGTCCCTGTGACCTTAGAGAAATCATCAACAAGAGTAAGAAAAATACGTTCTCCATTCATAGTAGCAACTCTATACGGTCCCCATACACCAACGTGAATCAATTCAAGCAATCCATGAACTGAAGAACTGATAGGAAATAGAAGACAATGCAGTTTGGAAGCATCACACACATCACAAGTGAAATCAGAACTAACACGGTTCTTATACACAGGCATATGCCTTATTTTCCCAACTGAGGGATGACCTAATCGATTGTGGAGAAAAGACAAAGGCTCCACAACCTTTGAAAAACCAGTAAACTTTAAAGATAGAGACCCCTTCCTCTGATCCATACAGCCAGCGGCAAGCTTGTAGATTCCATCAACAGTTATTCCTTTAGCAATGATCTGATCACTCTAACGGTCCTGTAAACAACAATAGTCTTCAGTAAAATAGGCCCCCAACTTGTGTGTTCTCAGCAACTTATTAACAGAGATCAGATGATGATGATGGAAATCAGGCACAAATAAAACCCATGTGAACAACATACGAGGTCCAAGTTTAATAGACCCCACAAACTGTACCTCTCTCCAAGTGTGATCAGGCAAAATAACAAATATAAGATGCTGGACTTTCTCAACTGAAATGAAAGGGTGGATAGAACATGTAACATGCTCTGATGCACCACTATCAAGGATCCAAGACACTCCAACCTTGCCCTACAACACAGTAGGTTAAGTGAGGACAATACCTGCAAAACTGGAAGAACTACCAGTGGGATAACCGGTGTTGTCAACACCTTTGCCTTTGATAACTCTCAACACCTCTTGACAAATGGCTTGGAAAAAAATCAGGGTTCATGTGCACTGTAGAAGAACCATTGTCTCTAGCCAGAGGTGTGTCCATCAACTTCTGAGATCCAGTGTTTACCTGAGCAACCATCTTCCCTTTCTTGCCACGTTTTCCTTTGTACCAATCGGGATACCCAATTATCTCGAAGCACTGCTCCATGGAGTGTCCTTCCTCCTTGCAATGATCACATAATCTCTTTTCTCCAGTTCCAGGTTTCTTAGATTCCTTTTTAGAAGATCCTCCTGAAGAAGAGGCTCCTGAGATGCTCCCAGGTTGCACCATAAACGCAGTAGGTTCAGAAGTAATATGAACCACCTGTTTCTGCCTTTCAACTTGCTGTAGAAGATAGCAAGCTTTGTTCACCGTCGGTAACAGATCCATTGCAAGGATCTGGTTTTGAACTTGAGTATAATCGGAGTTCAAATTTATCAAGAACTGCATCAATCGATTTTGATTTTCCATCTCTACCACTCTAGACAGTATAGCGCATGAACATCGATCAAGATTACCACACGTACAAGTGGGTATAGCAAACAAATTGTCTAACTCATCCCAACACCTCTTCAATTTGGAGAAATACGTAGCAATAGACATATTAACTTGAACGATTTTTCCAATTTCTTGACGCAACTGAAATATGAGAGGAGCCTGATTGGCCATACCTCTCGGCGATCTCAAGCCACAACTCTCTTGCTGAGTTCGCGTATAGAAATGCACTGGCCAGATATGGAGCCATGAAGTTGAGAATCCAACAACTAACCATATAATCGCACCGTATCCACCTCTCGTAGTAATTGCTTCCAGTGTCAGGCTTCAGGCATGTTCCGTCGACGTATCCAAGCTTTAACTTGGCTCCAAGCGCCATTCGAACTTGCCTTCTCCAACCGAGATAGTTGCTTCCGTTGAAAGGCACTCCCGTTAAGCTCATTCTAGGATGATCAGAGTTAGAGAGTAAAAGAGGATCACTCTGCACAACATGATTGATCGCACAGGCTTCTAGATTCCGCTTGGAACTAGAACCTTCTTCAAACACCGACTTCACACCAAATATCTGCAAATTCGTCTTCAAATTCGATCCTTCCTCGAATGTCTTCTTCATCCTTAGA
Source organism: Persicaria maculosa (assembly GCA_963922045.1). Lineage (NCBI taxonomy): Eukaryota > Viridiplantae > Streptophyta > Magnoliopsida > Caryophyllales > Polygonaceae > Persicaria > Persicaria maculosa. The sequence goes on from OY998258.1 coordinate 16,990,970, forward strand.
TGCGCACCGGTGCTCTGAAACCATGAAGAAATCTAAAGGAATTTGAGGAAAGGAACTATTTCGAGAACAGAGAAATCGCCATTGTTATTGAAGAGATAAAACTATGTAAAAGCAATTGTCTGTACAAAGCCAACTTGGTATTTATACAAGCTTAAACCGACTAAATGTGTGGACCCAATGAATCCATGTGTCCTCTATGAAGCTACCTAGTGTGACAATTTGAGCTCCGACTACGATCTGCTAACTGCAAAGCTTTCACTTCAAGCTCCTGTGAACAAGGGAAACCTTCTTTATACAAAGTCTTGAATCAAACGACGTAGTTGGAGAGTAGCACGTCACCGTTTTGGAAAATCATTAAAACACTCTGATTTTAATTCCTTCAATACCAAAACGACGTCGCTCCAATCATCTTCTTCCCAAACCATTTCTGAGCGCAATGGTCTCAACATTTTTTTTTACAAGGTAAGATTTTTTTCTTAATCTTACCTTGCGTCTACAAAGGACAGTAGTATCTTTCAAAAACGAGTCCTAAGAGAGTTGTCGACAACCACCACCTCCGAGCCTTTGCCGACCACCACCACCTCTCTCTTCGCGGTTCAGAGTTGTCGCGTCTATCAACTTTGTTCACCGCCAGGGTCTGTGTGTTTCCAATTCCCCCATTTTGATTTAGGTTTTTTTTTGGAGGGTGTACATCCAAATCTGGTTCACCTCCGTCGCCTCCACCATGCCGCTGCCGGTACAACAATCACCATATTTGGCGTCTGACAAGTCCACCCTATCCGTCTCTGGTCTTCGTCGACTTTGCCTCCCCAATCTGATTTGGGGGTTTTGTGGGGGTGTTGTGCCTTTGTCTCCTCTTCATCCCTCCATCTCCTTCTCATGCCATTCACCGAGCGCTTTTGCTGATGGTCCAGGCGCTCCTTCGCCCGGGTCGTCTTCACCCTACACTCGTACACACCCGACATTTGCTTCCTCACCCCGACAACCCTCATCTGTTGCCATCGCCAAGCCTCCTCTGTTTGTCTTTCCTTCTCCCGATGGCAACACCCCTCTACCTCCACCGTCATGTCTGGTCGTCTGGTGCCCTGTCTTGTCCCTTGTGGTGCAAGGCTCTCCCTGTTTCTTCGGATTTGCAGATGACCTTGGCTTGCAAGGTTTTGCATTTTCCTTGCAGGCCAAGGACGAGAATATTCATTTTTTTAACCGGAAAAAATTTGGCAATAAGGGACCCTAAATGCCAAGAGCGTCTTGTCGGACGAAATTACGAAGAGCAGAATTGTTGTAGGAGGAAATCGAGATTGCAAATAGAATGTAAATAAAATAAGCAAACCAATTCATTTTCGAGTAAATAATGTTCAACACTCCCTCCCGTCACAGCAAAAGGAAGTCAAGTTCGATCCTCGAGAAAGCTAGTCAGCGGATCTCAGATAGCGGATGATTCACGTACAGAAATCGACTCCAGAGTACTAGACCTCGACTATTGATGTGAGCCTAATTCGCCATGTTTTACACTTACTTATATATCTATTTCTGCATGCATTTCATACATTTGGGCTAGAATAGTACATATTCTATGTAGTTTATGCTTATTTTCCAAATTATGGAATCTACACTAGTTTCTGTTTAATTTCGTAGAAATCGAGGCAATTTACATCGATTCGGAGAAAGAAAGGGAAATCACAAAGCGGTCGATATCGACCTAACTTGGTCGATATCGAGTGAAGCAAATCAGGACGACATGCCAGAAATCGACCAGAAAGATGAAGCAGAAAAGGACAGGTCGATATCGACTACACCTGGTCGATATCGAGTCAAGCTGGTCGATTTTCACCCAGAAGGCTAAGATCGAGTGAAGAAACACGATTTTGGTCGATATCGACCTATATCCTCCTTCTCTCTCTCTCTCTCTCCTCTCTCGCCTCCTCTCTCTCTCCTCTCTCCTTGCGCCCGAAGACGACTTTGCTTGAATGTAGGAATTTGTATGTCTTTATCATCATCTACCTATGTGCTTAATCCTTTGCGAGAGTTGAGGAAATTTCTTATTCATAATATTGAAGCAAAAGTGATCTTATTATGAATTTGGATAGTAATTAGGGTTTATTTACGAGAGCCGACTAATCCTAATTAAGAAAAGGTAGAAACAAATTAGGTTTTTATGCGAGAGCCTCTATCACCTAAATTGTTGGAATTTGCGAAAGTCGATTATTTGATATAAAGCATGCATCTTTATGTGATTTATGATCTACACATATGTTTATTGTTGTGGTGATCCCTAACCCTGGAAGTTCGCATCTTTATTTGCTACATTTTATTATTTTTATTCGACACAGGTTCTACTCGACACCAACTACCATTCCCTCTCCATCCATCGACATCGACCCCTCTATTCTTTGTCGACAGCCACCCTCATCACCTCTTCCTGCTATCCCTGAACCCTAAAACACACTAAACCTAGAACCACTGACTTCTCTCATGAGGACGAACCTGACTCCCCTATACTATAGCGGGGGGTCTTGACTACAAATTTATTTGGTCGAGAAACTCTCTCGTCAAATTTATTTAGATATAGATAGATTATTCTTTCCTGGACTAGCTAGGGAATGAATACTATAAATAAGGCATTAGGGGCTGGATTTTATTCATTCAATCAATCCAAGCTACAAGCCATAATAGAGAGAGAAATCGAGTAGGAGTAGAGAGAGAGTCTTAGAGCCGAGTGGAGTTTGTGAAGCGAAAGCGGAGTTGGCTTTATTCGGCTGTAAGTCTTATTTAGTTTATTCAATGCAATTTATTTTCCTGAAATCTTTGATGTGTTTATTTATGATGAGAAGCGAGTAGTCACCCAACTTCTAGGGTCGGGGTGAGCCCGACGGTAGCCATATAAGGTGATGCGGTAAAGGTACAATCTTTAGATGCAATTCGTCTTCTATCCCTATGAGCATGATTCTTTTGCGAAAGTTGAAGGTAATCCTTGTTTGTGTTATTGAAGAGAAAGTGAACTTAATGCAGCTTGGATTAATTATGTGAAAAAGGGTTAGTAATAATTAGGGTTTATGCGAAAGCCTCTATCTTCCTATTTGTTAATAACAAAAGTTATTTGATGAAAAGCATGATCTTTTATGCCTTTATGTGTCATTTTGCATGGTTATCGTTGTGGTGTTAATGCCCTGATCTTGGAAGTTTTTAGTTTATTGATTTTATTTCATCAAATTTGTGTTCTGTCTTGCGAAAAGTTGCAAACTTTGTTTCTGTGTTACTCGAGATCGACGAGTTTTGGTCGACGTCGATGAAGGTTGGTCGACGTCGAGGAAGGTTTTGTCGAGATTGACTACTGTGCTTTCGTTTTCGTTTTCTGCTTGTTTCTGCTTTCTGTTTTAGTCGACAGTGTTGTCAAAGTCGAGTACTTACTCGAAGTCGAGGAGTCTTCTGGTCGAAATCGAGAGGTTTTCTAGAGCTGAAAAGGCGGGCGCTGACACGCTTCCTCGTGGATCGATCCTGACTGCCTTCTACTACAACGAGAGGAAGTCTTGTATTTATTTGCTGAGACAAGAAGTCAGTTTGCTTTCAATTATTTATATTTCATACTTGACCATCCTCCTGTAACAACAACTAGGTAGTAGTCGACAGGGGTCAATACAGTCGAATTCGAGCAGTAGAAGGCACATGGAGTAGTCGATCTCGAGTACCCTCATCGACGTCGAGTAGATCTGTCCTTCTCGAGTACCTGCAGAGACAAAAATGACAATCGATCTCGAGTGTAGCACTCTATATCGAGTATTAGTAGTCGACGTCGACTAGTCTAGTCGAAGTTGAGTAGTCCTGCAGAAGCTCTTGTACGTCGGTAAACGTGGCCGAAGAGTGTAAGAATGGAAACGAAGCGTGAACAGAAAATAACCAAGGTGACATATTTTAGATTGTAAACCAATTAAAGTAAAACTTCCAAGACCAGGGTTTGCAAAGACAATAACCATGCAAGCGGAATCATAAATCATAAAAGGCGGAAACTTTATCAACAAAAGAAAAGGCTTTCACCAAATCCGATAAGTAGGAATATAAACCTTTCGATTAATAACCCTAATTGTGTATATTTCTTTTCATAATTAGAATTTATAATCTTTCGAATAGAAACCCTAATTGCTACCCAAGTTTCACAACATGAGTTCTTTAATTTCTCAATTAAAGATGAAGCACGAGGAATGTAATAAGATAAGTAAGATAAAGTACCTTCTTTTGCAATTTGTTAATCCACTGGCATGGCTATCGTCGGGCTACCCCCCACCCTAGAAGTAGGTGGACTACTCACGCCTCATCACAATCGCAGACATAATTGATTGAAAAGAAATTTGCATTAACTAATTCAAAGTCTTTACAATTCCGGCACTCCAACTTTCGCAAAAACGTCAAAACCCTAAAACCTCTGAAAACCTAAATTGTATGTGGAAAAGTATCTCTAGAATTGAATGAATAGAAATCAGCCGCAAGGGCTTTATTTATAGGGCTTAATCCTAGCTATTCTAGGAAAGCGAATTCTATCTAATCCTAAAGATATAAAACTTGATAAATAAAACTTAAATCTTAAAAGGTAAATATCTAAATCTCTTCACGTGGTGAATAATCTTCTCCTCATAAATAGGTCTTGATAAAATCCGGATATACTCGTCTTTGCTTCGTGCCCAAGTAGTCCACTCGTCCTCGGATTGGCCCACTCGATCTTGGCCCAACAAAAATGGTAGTCGACGTAGACCAGAGTAGTCGACGTCGAGTAGAAACGTGATCGATCTCGGCTAACTTTGTGCATCCTCGAGTGCCCTCTCCTCATCGGTCTCGAGTATGGTCTCAGCGATGGTCGACGTCGAGGAAACTTGTCGATGTCGAGTAGTCACCGAGCTCGAGTGTCTTGCATCTTCATTCCTTGATCGATTTTGCTTCCCGCTTTAGTCGACGTCGAGTAAGTCTAGTCGATGTCGAGTACATTCCTGCATTCGTCTCCTCCTTTTGGTTTCGTCCCGGAATAGCTCAAAATTCTGCAATATTAAACCAAAACTCATGTAGACCTCTATTTCTGGCAAATAAGCTTATACTACACAAATTCAACATATTCCCAACCCAAAATATGCAAAGTACTTAGAATAAGGAGCGAAAATATGCACAAAAACATGGTTACTTTAGTGGACATCAAGAATCATTAGGTAACATAGTGCTAGAGAAGTGGAAAGAGGTGCGATAATCGGTCCGCAACTCGGTTGGCCTCCCTACAAGCACGACAAATCTCGAAAGAATGAAACAAACCTAGGGAGACTAGACAATCAGAGACAATCATTTCTGAATCACCCATCGGTTTACCATAGCCCCTAAGACTGTTGATTATGGTTAGGTTGTCACCTTCTACTATTATATTGGTTAGGTTGAGTTCTAGTGCCATGTTAAGACCATTCCAAAGGCCAAGACCCTCAGCCCCCGAAACAGATGAAATGGCGGACAAACTAGCGTCGCAGTGAATAGGTGTGTGCCTATGTGATTTCTGATGATATATCCATAGTGGTCAGAAGACGGAGAAGATAGAGCCCCATCAAAGTTTAGTTTAAAGGACGAGAATATTCATTGTTTAATAAAAAAATAAAATGCCTTTAGGTTTTTTTATTTTTATTTATAATTTTCATTTACAATATTCCCGAAATGGTTTGACTAAATTCCTGAAAGGGTTTAACAAAAATCCTGAAAGGGTTCGACAAAATTTCGGATGGGTTTGACAAAATTCCCGAAAGGGTTAGACCAAAATCCCGAAAGGGCTAGAAAATATTTTGAATATTATAGTTATAATAAGTCCTTCCCGAACTTTCAGTTTAGTTCCAGGAGTTCACTCATTTTATTGTATGATGTTTAGTTTTTCCCTCTTTGGCATGTATTTGTTCATTCTTGAAGGTTCGATAATATAAAACAATGTAATATAGAAATACTCTAGAAGGGGGGTTGAATAGAGTATGCCCGTTTTTCGCAGAAAGTCTCAAGACTTTTGGAGCTCGTATAAAACCCTTTGAGATTAAACCTGAATCACAAAGTTAGACAATCGAACCAAGTGCGGAAATAAGGTAAAGCAATAAGTAAAGGACACGAGTAATTGTTTACGAGGTTCAACACGAACATGGCCTACGTCCCCGCCTAGGGTTCTTCCACAACCCTAGGATTCAAAAGGCTTTATTGATTCGCTTTAGCTTAGGATCCTAATAGCTCACCGAGAAGCCTCTCTCCTATACAATTGCAATCTAGTCAACTCACGTTCCCTTGGAGTCCTAGACCAATCTAGAAGAGCCCCACCTCTCTCAGCTATCTAGTACAATCCTCTTACTCTCACAAATCAATAGCCTAGTGCAACTTCCCGAGTTACAAACTCTCGAGTAACACTATAAATGAATATATCCTATAAGCTCACAGTGAGTCTCAAAGGCTTTAAAATAAACAACAAACTCTTGAGCGCTTAGCAGAGAGACACTTGGAAGACAGATCTTGCTTGAATGAATGAAAGCTCGTGTAGCACTTGTATGTTCTGTCTTCTTCTTCCTTTCCCTTATAGAAGTAACGTGGAGCATGAGGTTCTTCAACACCAGATCTTCAACAACGGCTAGTAAAGATCATGGCGCGCCCGGATCTTCTATTTTAGGACACTTCGAAGACATGATCTTCTTTGAATTGGATCTCCTCAATATGCACCACAAGGAAAGATATAATCTCGAAATACTTCCTGAAAGATTAGTCATACATATATATATATGTATAATATAAAGGAAGTATATAATAAGATTAAATAATATACAGACTTATAAAACAGGTTTTGTATTTCATCAACTGTTAATGCTCCAAGGCCTTTGACACAAACATCCTGTCAAAGCCTTTGAAACATTTATTTCGATTTTCATCAAGGGAGGGAGTTATCAATCTCCCCCTTGATGAAAGACAAAACCTGTGCATCCCTGCAACTTAGTCAAGCATAGATAATAAAATAGAAATCAGACTAAGTACCTGCATGGGTTAGACAAATGTTGGATCAAAATTTTTAAAGCATGCAAAAGCCATCCAACCGAAAACCAAAGATCAAAAACCAAGGTCTTCCAAGACCTTTAAGCAGATAGGTTTTCAAAGTCTAAACACCACAGATCATCTCCCCCTTTTTGTCTTTCAACAAAGGGAGGAGGTAAAACAGTCACCAAAAAAAGTCACCAAAAGTTTTGAAAACGTTTCCAAAAACCAGCAATGTATCAAGTTGGTGGGATAGGGTAGGGTAGGGTTTAAGCTTCGTCGTCCGGAGCATCATCAGTGAGCCTCGTCCACAGTCCTTGTAGCATCTTGGAAATCCCGCTCATCTCCGTCATAAACTCCTATTGCAGCTCCTTGATATCCAGGCAAACTTCCTCCAAGCCCAACTCTAGGTTGTCCATGTGTTCATCGAAAGCTGGAGCAGTGGGAAAGGCTTTTGAAGGAGTGGCAAGACTCAAGGTCCCTTGGGGAGACCGAGTGATGCCAATCTTTTCAAGGCCCTTAGAGTCGAACTTACCCATATGACGCAGCTGTTCTTCATTTTTGACATCAATTCCAGAAGCTTTGAAGAGAGGGGTCAAAAGGGTAGCAAAGGGGATAGGAGAGCCTTTTCTAGCTTTTCTGGCATGAGCCATGGTTCCAAGGATAGTGTTGGCCAGATCAAGATCAAGGCCATTTAAGATACGGTAGACCAGGACCATGGCATTGTCAGTAAGGAGTGAGCTAGAGTTAAGACGGGGTAAGAGGCATCGAACAATGATGTTGAAAATTATTTTTGCCTCAAGGGTTAGGGATGAGTGGGTGAGTTGCTTTGAGGTGCTGTTGGATGCTTCGGTTAGGAGGTACTTGGCTCGGGCAAGGATGATGCAATTCTCTTTTGAGGGGTGTATTTCAGAGGGTGGAACTGGGGTAGGTAAGCCAAGGAAATCTGCAAAATCATTGGAGTTGAGAGAGATTCTAACCCCTTTGACAACAGACTCCAAAGACCAACCATTGGTGTCGTTTTTGGCTTTTAGGTTTATGTAAAACAGACGGGTAAGCTGGGGGTAGTAGACAGTTTCAAGGTTGAGGAGGGTCCAGGCTGGGGATTTTTTGAGAAGATCAATGCAGGGTAACTTCAAAGCTTCGAAGAACTCAAAATCCAAAAAATCAAAACAGCTAATCCTACGAGTTCGAAACTCATCTACCCACTTACCAGCAGTCTCAGCATCTTGAAACCAAGAGGAGGGCAAGGATTGATTTACCTGGACATAGGCCGGGGGGTCGGCATTCTTCCTGCAAGCAATCGTCGGAGCAGCTCTCTTGACAGGCGCTTCAAGAGTCCTGAGGGTGCCCTTCCTGGTGCGCTTTGGAGAGGGAGGCTTGGCAGCAGCTGGGACTTTCCGCTTCTTCGGAGACGGGGGAGGAGGAGAAGGAGAGGGAGATTCTTCCTCCTCTTCCTCAGACCCCGAGTCCTCACCGAACCCCGCTTCATCTCCTTCAGCTTCCTCGTCATCTCCAAATCCCTCTTGCTCTTCTTCTTCTTCCTCAGGCTCCTCCTCGGATGGAACCTCCTCGGCTTCGGCTTCCTTCCGAATCCGCTCAGCTTCCTCCTCGGCCAGTTTCCTAGCGAGCTCGTCCTACTCATCGGCCTTTTTCTTCTTCAAGGCTTCCTCCTCGGCTTCCTTGGCAGCGTCTCTCTCCAGGATGGCATCTAGGTCATATTCCTCCTCTTCTTCGTCCACTTCCTCAGCCAAAATCTTCCTCTTCCCTTTCTGTTTAGCACTGAGCGACTTCTTAGCAGAGCGCTTTTGAGAGCCGTTGGGAACAGTGGCCGTGCTCTCAGCGATGGTGCTCTGGACAATAGTTGGGACAATGGCTTGAGGAGCGGGTTCAGGTGTGGGAGAGGTAGTAGTGGCCCGACGTCCCTTGGGGGTGGCGCCAAGTCTTTTGGGTGTGACAGCTTTCTTTGTTTTGGGTGCCATGGAGGGAATTGGCTAGGATTTCTTTAGAAAAGGTTGAGAGGTTGAAGAAGAAGAAAGTGAAAGGGTTTGGATCAGTTTTGAAAGTGTGAAGAATTCGGGTACAGAGGAGGGTATAAGTAGAGAGATGTGATGGAGTGATGGGACGGGTTTAGAGTTCCAAGGGAGGGTAATGATAACATTGCAAGATTTGAAGAGTTTCCAATTCAAATTCAAATATTCCCATTAAAATCGGACTGAAAATCTGAAGGATTTAGTTCCATATTTAAAAATATCTCAACGGTTAAGAAAATAACATAAATAGGCAGTTTTTGAAATCCGATAAAAAATATAATTGATTAAATATCTAAAAAGATATTAACCAAAAATATATGATCCGATAAATGTAATCCACCATTTAGTTCACACACCTTGACATAGTTCTCAAGGGTCTTGACACTAAGTAGAATTTATCTTTCGTAAAGGGAATGCTCCCCCTATGAAAGTGCATCCTTGTTAAGCATCCTAATCTCTCGTCTTATGAAGGTGAACCTGTCCTCTGCCAAAGGCTTAGTGAAAATGTCAGCCCATTGATAATCAGTTGAAATAAACGAAATGGACACATCACCTTTTTCAACATGATCTCTAATGAAATGATGCCTTACATCAATATGTTTGGTCCTTGAATGCTGAACAGGATTCTTAGTGATGGAGATGGCACTTGTATTGTCACACTTAATTGGAATACCTTTGAGGTTGATGCCAAGATCTCGCATTTGTTGAGCTATCCAAAGGATTTGGGAGCAACAGGCTCCAGCTGCAATGTATTCGGCTTCTGCAGTGGATAGAGCAACTGAGTTTTGCTTCTTTGAGTGCCAACTGATCAAAGATGCTCCTAAGAATTGGCAACATCCTGATGTGCTCTTCCTATCCACCTTATAGCCTGCAAAATCTGCATCAGAATATCCAATTAAAGTGAAATCCTTTTGCTTTGGGTACCATAGTCCAAGCTCCTTAGTGCCATTGAGATATCGAAAGATCCTCTTCACAGCCACGAGGTGAGATTCTTTAGGATCAGCTTGAAACCTAGCACACATGCAAACACTAAACATGATGTCAGGTCTACTAGCCGTGAGATATAATAAAGATCCAATCATTCCTCGATACTCCTTTTGATTGACACTTATTCCAGTCTTGTCTTGATCTAGAGACAATGTTGAGCTCATGGGAGTCTTGGCTGCTTTAGATTGATCCATCTTGAACTTCTTCAAGAGATCCTTAGTGTACTTGCTTTGGTTGACAAAGATCCCTTTCTTGGATTGATGAACTTGTAATCCCAAAAAGAAGTTGAGTTCACCCATCAAGCTCATCTCAAATTCACTGCACATGATGTCAGAAAATTCCTTGCACAAAGATGTGTTAGTAGCACCAAATAATATATCATCAACATAGATTTGAATAACCAAAATGTCCTTTCCTTTGGTTTTGATAAAAAGAGTCTTGTCGATCAACCCCCTTTTAAAATCATTTTCTAAAAGATATTCTGACAAGCGCTCATACCAAGCTCTTAGGGCTTGTTTCAAACCATAAAGCGCTTTGTCAAGTTTATAAACATGATTAGGAAATTCTGAACTTTCAACACCTGGGGGTGGAGCCACATATACTTCTTCCTCTAAGAAACCATTGAGAAAAGCACACTTGACATCCATTTGATATAATTTTATGCTCATAAAAGATGCAAATGCTAATAGAATGCGAATAGCTTCAAGCCTGGCTACGGGAGCAAAGGTCTCCTCGTAGTCAATACCTTCCTCTTGATTGTAGCCTTGAGCAACAAGCCGTGCCTTGTTCCTCACAATCTTACCATTCTCATCTAGCTTGTTTCGAAATACCCATCGCGTGCCAATGACTGATTGATGCTTTGGCCTAGGCTTCAAGGTCCAGACTTTGTTCCTTTCAAATTCGTTAAGATCACTTTGCATAGCAATGATCCAGTCTGGCTCCTGAAGTGCCTCATCTACCTTCTTTGGCTCAATAAGAGAAACAAACGCGTGAAAAGCACAAAGATCTTTAAGTTTAGAACGAGTTTGAACACTAGAAGTAGGGTCAGAAATGATATCCTTTAATGAGTGTGATGAGGAATATTTGAATTTCCTTTTGCTAGTCTCAGCTCCTTGATTCGTCACACTGGTAGGATTGACTTGTGGTACATCTGACTCCGTGGTCCTGTTAGGTTCAGTTACAGCAGTTTCTGATGTCTCAACACTGTTGGATTGGACACCAAGGGCTTTGGATGAATCTTCAACACCTTGGGCCAATTCTTCAGTGTTAAGAATCGGTTCCTACATGTCCCTCTTCTCTGTGTTCTTGGTAGCAGCATCATCACCTTCCTCGTTCTCTTCATGGATGTTAAGATCTATATCCGCAACACTTTTACTCAAAGCACCGTCATTGCATTCATCAAAAATAACATGTATACTTTCTTCAACTACCTGGGTCCTTTTATTGAAGATTCTATAAGCTTTGCTACTCGTGGAATAGCCAAGAAATATACCTTCATCACTACGCGCATCAAATTTCCCAAGGTTATATTTTCCAATGTTATGAACAAAACAAGTACAGCCAAAGGGTTTAAAATAAGATATAAGTGGTTTGCGGCCTTTGAAAAGTTCATAAGGAGTTTTCTTTAAGATGGAACGAATAAGACAACGATTCAAAATATAGTTAGCTGTGTTAACAGCTTCAGCCCAATAGGTTTTAGGTAATGCATTTTCTAAAAGCATAGTCCTGGCCATATCCTCTAAGGTGCGGTTCTTGCGTTCCACAACCCCGTTTTGTTGAGGTGTCCTAGGAGCAGAAAAGTTATGGGAGATGCCATATTTAGCACAAAACAAATCAAATTGAAGTTGATCAAACTCCCTACCATGATCACTCCGAATTGCCACTATGGGCTCGTTTCTTAAAGTTTGCAACTCCTTACAAAGTTTTGAAAACTCAAAAAAGGCCTCTGATTTTTCTTTTAAAAATGCAAACCAAGTATATCTAGAAAAATCATCAACAACAACTAGCATGTACTTTTTACCATTGGGAGATTTGACTCGCATAGGACCACATAAATCCATATGTAAAAGTTCAAGGGGTCTAGAAGAACTTACAACCTTTTTGGGTTTGAAAGAGCTACGTGTTTGTTTACCTCGTGTGCATGCATTGCACATATCAATACCTTTGAAGTCCATTTCAGGTAGCCCTCTTACAAGCCCTTTCGACACAAGCTTCTGTAGCGTATGTGGACTCACATGACCGAGTCTCCTGTGCCAGAGCTTTGGATCGTCCGTCAAAGCTTTTAGACATGATAAGCTTCCTTGTGCCACTTGATCAGCATTTACGGCGAATATGTTGTTGTAACGATATGCAGTCAATATAACTTCACCTGTATCATCTCTGCACACTATACATCTTTTCTTGTTAAATCTGACATTATTGCCACTATCACATAATTGAGAGACACTAAGCAAATTATACTTTAAACCATTAACAAGATAGACATTTTTAATACTATGGCCGGAATCACTTCCAACACTACCAATACCAACGATGTCACATTTTCCTTTGTCACCAAGAGTGATTGTTCCCGTGGATTGCTCCTTTAGATCATGAAAGAGAAAGCTCTTCCCACTCATATGCCTCGAGCATCCACTATCAATAATCCATTTGTGATCTTTCACCTTGGTGATCTCCTGCAAGACAAACATCAACCTTTGTGGCTAGACCAATAAGCAAATTTGGATCCATTGTTGGGGTAAACCATATTTGGTAAAATAGTGCCTTTTGGAACCCAAACTTGTGTTATCCGTTCTTTTCTCAAATGAACAGGAAATGTATTGCGAATAATATATGGATCCTTTCTTCTATAAGGGCAGGTCTCTTTTATATGTCCCTTTCTAGCACAATGGTGACATATAGGAGAGGTTCTGCTTTCTTTTGCCTTTACAAAAGTGGTAATGTGTTGCTTCTTTAAAAACTTTGGATTGTAACCAATACCACTTTTGTTTAGAGAGCTTTGTTGCTCACCCAACATCCTATCGAGAGCACCTTTGGATTTGGTAAAACTTATGAGGGTTGTCTGTTGGTCTTGAATCTTATTATTCAGGGAGATCTTCTCGTTCTCTAAGTCATAATGCTCATTTCTTAGAGAGGAGAGATCTTGCTTGAGTTCAGATTTCTCCGAGTCAAGCGTCTTGACTTTAATGTCAAGACCTGAATAAGAAACTTCAAGACCTTTGACCCTCATAGACAGATCCTCAATAGTTTTTTCCTGGTCCACAGTTCTCTTAATAAGAATGTTAGTTTGGGCAATAAGCTTCTCTTCATTGGCAATCATATTGGAAAGGAATTCCGATAATACCTCTTTTGGACTTTCCATAAGTTCTCTTACAGTAGCTTCAAGCTTTTCATCGTGGGATTCATCTTCTGAGGCCATAAGACAAATGTTGGCCTTCTCATCGTCGGAGTCAAAGTCGGAATCAGTCCAAGTTGCCACCATGGCTTTCTTCTTCCATTTGTCACCTTTCTTGGGCTGGCTCTTTGTCTTTTGAGGGCAGTCCTTCACAAGATGATCTGTTTCACCACATTTAAAACAAGACAACGGTTTAGTCTTCTTTTCATACTTGTTGTATTGAGGCTTACCTCGAAATTTTGAAGACTCTGATCCATCCTTGTTGTTGAATTGCTTCTTCATTTTGAGAATTCTGGCAAGGCCTCTTGTGATAAGAGCAAAAGGATCATCCTCATCGTCATCCTCATCTTCGGAATCAGATCCATCTTTAGGCTCATCCTTCTTAGACTTGAGTGCCAAGTTCTTAGTGCTAGATGGAAGTTCTCCATCGTCTTCATTAAGGATCATCTCATGCGTGATCAGCTTCCCAAGAAGGTCATCAAGGGGTAGAGTGGTGAGGTCCTGGGCTTCCTCTATAGCTGTTACTTTTGGACCCCATTTCTCCTTTGGAAGGCACCTCAGTATCTTCCTCACTTTCTCGACGTTGGTAAAGCTCTTGCCGAGAGAGTCAAGGTTGTTGGTGATTTCTGTGAATCGTGTGAACATGGCCTTGATTGACTCATCAGACTTCATCTTGAAGAGCTCATACTTTCGAAGGAAGATGCTGATCTTGGTGTCTTTCACTTGGCTCGTTCCTTCATAGGTGACGACCAATTTGTCCCAAATCTCTTTAGCTAACCTACAAGAAGAAATACGGTTAAACTCATCAGTGCTAAGACCACAATAAAGTAAGTTAATAGCCCTGTAGTTTTTGGAGATGGTTTCAAGATCTGCTTGGTTGTATTCAGACTCCTTCTTTGCAACTTTGGTATCGTTTGGTCCCTCTTTCTCTGGAATCTTCGGACCATTCTCTATAATGTTCCAAAGCTCTAGATATTGGTCTATGATGTACATCTTCATCAAAGATCTCCAGTGGACAAAGTTGTTTCCTACAAAGAGTGGCGGTTTGCTTGTGGACCTTCCCTGTGCAAATCGTCCGCTTGCTTCACCAGACATGATCGAAAACTCACAAGATTGTTAGATCAAAAACAGTGAGTAAAGCTCTGATACCAATTGAAGGTTCGATAATATAAAACAATGTAATATAGAAATACTCTAGAAGGGGGGTTGAATAGAGTATGCTCGTTTTTCGCAGAAAGTCTTAAGACTTTTGAAGCTCGTATAAAACCCTTTGAGATTAAACCTGAATCACAAAGTTAGACAATCGAACCAAGTGCGGAAATAAGGTAAAGCATTAAGTAAAGGACAGGAGTAATTGTTTACGAGGTTCAACACGAACTTGGCCTACGTCCCCGCCTAGGGTTCTTCCACAACCCTAGGATTCAAAAGGCTTTATTGATTCGCTTAGCTTAGGATCCTAATAGCTCACTGAGAAGCCTCTCTCCTATACAATTGCAATCTAGTCAACTCACGTTCCCTTGGAGTCCTAGACCAATCTAGAAGAGCCCCACCTCTCTCAGCTATCTAGTACAATCCTCTTACTCTCACAAATCAATAGCCTAGTGCAACTTCCCGAGTTACAAACTCTCGAGTAACACTATAAATGAATATATCCTATAAGCTCACAGTGAGTCTCAAAGGCTTTAAAATAAACAACAAACTCTTGAGCGCTTAGCAGAGAGACACTTGGAAGACAGATCTTGCTTGAATGAATGAAAGCTCGTGTAGCACTTGTATGTTCTGTCTTCTTCTTCCTTTCCCTTATAGAAGTAACGTGGAGCATGAGGTTCTTCAACACCAGATCTTCAACAACGGCTAGTAAAGATCATGGCGCGCCCGGATCTTCTATTTTAGGACACTTCGAAGACATGATCTTCTTTGAATTGGATCTCCTCAATATGCACCACAAGGAAAGATATAATCTCGAAATACTTCCTGAAAGATTAGTCATACATATATATATGTATAATATAAAGGAAGTATATAATAAGATTAAATAATATACAGACTTATAAAACAGGTTTTGTATTTCATCAAATGTTAATGCTCCAAGGCCTTTGACACAAACATCCTGTCAAAGCCTTTGAAACATTTATTCCGATTTTCATCAAGGGAGGGAGTTATCAATTCTTTTGGCATTAGGTCGCTGCTTTGGCCTGGGTACGTTTAGTTCCGAGTTGCAGTATCGGGCGTCTTGTATGATCGAGAGGATCGTGGTCGTGTTCGTGGTCTTCGAAGATCTCTCATCTAGGTGGGGGCAACGTCGGTGATTGTTGTTGAGGAGGAAATCAAGTATGAAATATAACAAAATAGATCAAACCAGATTTAGGCCCACGCAAATAATTACAAGACTCCTCCAATGTAGTAAGAGAAAGTCAGGATCGAATCCACGAGGAAGCGTGTCAGCGGATCCTAGGCAGCTGTAAATCTCACAGAAAAGCAAACAGAAGACAGAAACAAAGGAACAAAGAAATAAAGACAGAAATAACAAATGAAAGCAAGAAATAAAAGCAAAGACAGAAGCTGCTCGATCTCGACAAGCACAGTACTCGAGATCGACTAACTACAGCAGAGACAGAAACTGAAAATCGACGACAGAAGCACAACAGCAACTCGATCTAGACAAGGCCTTACTCGAGATCAACAAAGGGCCTATTCGATCTCGCAAGCACTGCTCTAGATCGACAGAAACACAGAAACTTGTAAACTTGCAACTCGAACACAGATTCGCAGATTTGACGGAAATAAACTCAATATATGAAAGAACTTCCAAAGCCAGGGTATCAACACCACAACGATAACCATGCAAAGTAACACATAACGGCATAAAAGATCATGCTTTCCATCAAAATAACTTTCGTTACTAACAAATAGGCATATAGAGGCTTTCGCATAAACCCTAATTGTTACTAACCCTTTTCACATAATTAACCCAAGTTGTATTAAGATCACTTTCGCTTCAATAATACAAACAAGGATCACCTTCAACTCTCGCAAAAGAATCATGCTCATAGGGATTGAAGAAGAATCGCATAACAAGATCTGACCTTTACCGCATCACCTCACATGGCCACCGTCGGGCTCACCCCAGCCCCAGAAGTGGGTGGACTACTCGCTCTTCATCATCAAGAAAGACATCAAATAACAAAAGAAACTAACTTGCGTTGAATTAAATAAAGAAAGCTTACAACCAACAAGACAAATCTGCTTTCGCCTTTCCACCTTGATTGCCACAAACTCTCTCTCTCTATTCCTACTTACTTGAATGGAATTGTGTGTGTGATTGAATGAATAGAAATCAGCCCCATGGGCTTTATTTATAGGCTTCTAAACCTTGCTAATCAAGGATAGAAGATATCTATTTATATCTAAAAAGCTTAAAAGATAAATAAATGTAATTTAGGAATTAAATCTATAAAGAGGAAATTAAATCTAAATAGGTAAGTCTTCTCATGTTGATAGATCTTGTCTTCCATAGATAGATGATAGATAGATGTAGGATAGATCTCGGTTTCCTAGATCTTCTTCGGCTCCAAGGACTCCAACAGCGCGTAGAACTGCTCAAACCGCGTAACGCGGCTTCGGGACGCGGCTCCTCGATCTCGACCAAGGCTCCTCGAGATCGAGTAGAACTGACGTCGACTTGGCTGGCTCAGCGTCTCGGGTTGCTGGTCCTCGTGTGGCTCGGACATGGCTCCTAGGCTTGGTCGATCTCGAGGACCTTACTCGATCTCGAGTAAAGGTGGCTCGTCGACTAGGTCTTCTGGTGTTGTCGAGCAACCTCTCTTCGACATGGCTCGGGTGCCGGCTTCCGGGCTACTCGATCTCGAGTAGAGTGTAACCCGGCATGTCTTCGTCTTCGGCTTCTCGATCAGCTCCTCCTCGACCAGGCACTCCTTGGACATTTTTGGTCGATCTCGAGTAAAGGTACTCGATATCGAGTACATCTCTCAGCTTTCTACTCTGTTCTTAAAACGCACTTTCCCGAGTCCTCGTTCGTCGGATTGACGCATATGACCATGCGTTGGAAAGCTCTTTCCGAGGGCTACAACTCTCATGAAGACATCAAAGCTTGATTCAGAACGAAGAATGGTGAAAAATGGCCTTTTCTCCAGCTACACCATTCATCGCTTCTCCATGAGTTTCCTTTAAGCTCCATAGTGCGTCCGATTTCTGCGAAATATAACCAAAACTTGTGTAGACCTCCATATATTGCAAATGAGTGTAAACTACATAGATTCTGTATTATTCTAACCCAAATGCATGCAATGTATACACAAATCGATATAAAAGTAGGTGTAAAACATGGCGAATTAGGCTCACAACAGTGATCCGCACTGCCCTCATGTTTCTCCTTTTTCGATGGTGGGTTACTGTTCTCCACCTTCTCGGTGTCGAGACGCCGTGTGAGTTGTTGCACTCTCCCGTGTTCTCGGCCTTCATGGCTCGTCTTGGATCTCCCTCGGCTCATCTGCTGACTTACGACTTATATGGGTTCTTTTGGGTTGTTTCTTTCATCTGAGCTAATTTGTGTGTTTTATTATGTTGTATGTTGACGGATTTTCCATCTGCCGATTCGTCGGCCTTTCGAGCTCCAGGCCTGTCTGAGCTCGTATCTTTCGTAAGATATTGCGTCTAAGTTAATTTTTTAACAATGGAAAGTTAAAAGTCCGTTAATATGTATGCGAAATGGAACTGAAAAACCAAAATCCCACTAAGAGAACGCACTCTCTCACGCGCACCCCCTTAGCTTGATCTATCCCCAAACCAAAGCGACAAAGAAAACCCAGGAAAAACTCCCAAATCGATTGCTCTACCAAGCTTATCCAACCCCATGTTCAGTCATTGATCCGATCTGTCAAATTAAAGAGCATCTGGCACTGGATCTGGCCTAACAGATGGATCCCGGTGGGGGTGAAGGGGCGCCTGCTTTCTCTGCTAGGGTTCCGACTTCACGGTTTAATCAAATCGGCTCTATGGTCTCTTCTCGCTGCAACGATCGCTACTTTTAGAGGGCTTTCTTATGGCTTACCCTCCTCTGTGTTGTATGGTGGATTTGACGAATGCTGCTTCTCGGATGTCCTGATTTGGGAAGTCATCGTTCGTTTTCGGCTTCACCAAATGATGTCCAAACTGTTCGAAGTCGACCAAACAGGTCGACGTCGACCAACTTTTGCTCGATGTTTGCTCCAGAGGACGAGATCGAGCACAGGCCGTACTCGACGTAGAGTAGATATTAGCACTACAAAAAAAAACATTTTAGCAACGGCTCTTTACCGTGGCCGAAAGTCCATTTGCCGTGGCTAAAGGGTAGTAGCCACGGCTATAGCCACGGGGAGTCAGCCGTGGGGAAACCTTGGGTGGCAAAAGAGTCTAGCTACGGCTACTGCCGTGGCTAGCATACTAGCCACGGCGCTAGCTGTTGCTAATTATTTGTGGGGAATAAAAAAAAATAAGACCTTTTTAGCCCGGATTCTTCAGACCCGGGCTAAAAAGTCTTATATTTTCTAAAAAAAATATATAATACACTAGATTCTTTTCATTCTTTAGAAACAATAATCTAAGGCTCCAATTCACAAAAAATATGATGAGAGGAGTGAATCGAGTATGAAATATAATGAAAATAGATCAAACCAGACTTAGGCCCCAGCAAATAAATACAAGACTCCTCCAATGCAGTAAGAGAAAGTCAGGATCGAATCCACGAGGAAGCACGTCAGCAGTTCTCAGGTAGCTGTAAATTCTCACAGGCAAAGCAGCAGAAAGACAGAAACACAGAAAAGAAACAGAAATAAAAGCAGAAAAACAAAAGCAAAGAACAAAGCAAAACAGAAAAGACAAAGCAAAGCAGAAACTAAAAGCAAAGGCAGAGGCTTGTCGATCTCGACAAGAGTCAACTCGAGATCGACCACAGCTGTGAACAACAGAAACTCAGAAAGTGAAAATCGACGAAAACAGAAGAAAACCAACTCGACCTAGACCAGCTCCTACTCGAGATCGACAAGGGCAGTACTCGATCTCGACAAAGGTCTACTCTATGTCAACTGGAAACAGAAACTTAAATTTGCATAATCTCGAACAAAACTCAGAATTTCGACAGAAATAAATCAATATGCTAAAAGACTTCCAAAACCAGGGTTTCAACACCACAACGATACCATGCAAAGTAACACATAAAGGCATAAAAGATCATGCTTTCCATCAAATAACTTTCGTCATTAACAAATAGGCATATAGAGGCTTTCGCATAAACCCTAATTGTTACTAACCCTTTTTTCACATAATTAATCCAAGTTGCATTAAGATCACTTTCGCTTCAATAACACAAACAAGGATCACCTTCAACTCTCGCAAAAGAATCATGCTTATAGGGATAGAAGACGAATTGCATAAAAAGATCTGACCTTTACCGCATTATCTCACATGGCCACCGTCGGGCTCACCCCAGCCCCAGAAGTGGGTGGACTACTCACGCCTCATTGCAATAACAGACATTGATTGATAAAAAGAACTAAATTGCATTAAAACTAAATTCAAAGCCTTTACAATCCTGGCAATCAACTTTCGCAGAAAGCCAAAACCTTAAAAACCTTAAAACTCCTAAACTCTATGTGTAACTAACTAATTGTCTCTGAAATTGAATCGGAATGAATGAAAAACCAGCCCCTAGGGCTTTATTTCTAGCCTTCTAGTCCTTGCTAGTCAAGGATAGAATCTTCTATCTCTATCTCAATTTATATCTAAAATGCTAAAAGATAAATAAAATGCTTAATGGAAATAAATCAACTAAGGAAAAGATAAATCTAACTAAAGTAAGTCTTCATGTCTTGATAGATTCCCTTCCATCGATAGAATTGATCAACTTTGGATAGATCTCTCGGCCAAATCAACTTCCTTCACGCCCAAGCAACTCCAATTCGACTAGGACTGATCAACTCGACGCGTTTCTGGAACTTGAGCTACTCGACCTCGACAAGGGCTCGTCGACCTCGAGTAGGATTGATCGTCGACTGGACTTCCCGGCTAGCTCTGCTCGATGTGGCTCGGTCTTGGCTCCTGGTGCTTGTCGACCTCGAGTACCTCTTGTCGATGTCGAGTAGGAGTGGGTCATCGACTAGGTCTCCTCGGGTGGCTCTACTCGACTGGCTCGGATCTGGACTCAGGGGCTCGTCGATCTCGACTAGGGCTTGTTGAGATCGAGTAGGGCTGTGCTCGGCTTCTCGTCCTCGGCTTCTCGGGCAGCTTCTCGACTCCGGGTGTGGCGCTGAGGCGTAGTCGATCTCGACCAAGGTCTTGCCGAGATCGAGTTGGGTCCGGAGCTGGGTTGGTCTGGCACTCGATCAGGCTCTGTCGACAAGGCTGTGCTCGGACATGGTGGTCGAGATCGAGTAAGGTCTACTCGAGATCGAGTAACCTTGACTCTCAGATTCATTCGACTGGTTCCACTGCTTCCTTGACCTTGGACTTCTGTAGCCGTTTTCTGAGCTTTTCTGACCTTCTGTAGAATTGCTATAAAATGCCTCGAATTCTGCGAATTAAACAGAAACTGGTGTAGATTCCATAATTTGGCAAATAAACATAAACTGCATAGGTTCTGTACTATCTTAGCCCAAATGCATGAAATGATTACAGAAATCGATATAAAAGTTACTGTAAAACATGGCAGATTCAGCTCACAACAAACACCCCATACTTAAGCTTGCTTGTCCTCAAGCAATACTTTTAATTGTCATTCAGGGGAAGAATTCAAACTCTCAACATCTTAGATTCATTCTTATATGTCCCTGCAATCAATTACCATCCTCGAAAAGGTACTAGTGTCACAGATCCATGCATGTGCAAATATATAAGAGCAACATCTACTCACAAAAGGAGGGTTATGCAAAAACAATTCATGTGACAAAGCATTGATAATCAAGAAGACTTTAATTTAAGCTCATGAAGGAGTAGATTGGTAAAAGGCTAAAAGGTGGGCAATTTTTGGCAATGTGGTGCTTTTGATCCGGGGAAATGGAGTATTTCCAAACTGAATTTCATACCACATTCCTTCTCTTTGAGGTTCATCACCTTTCATAATGCTTTTATTCATAATAATGCTTTTACCTCTCTAACCTCAGCACTGCCTTCTCGCGAGTCGCAAACATGGGTGTCATGAATGGCCCCGGATACTTAGTGCGTCGGACTCCTCACCTGGTGTCCCATCTCGCCAAACTATTATCTCAGTGAGCAGGGTCGATCTTTGATCGGATTTTCTTTCACTCATTAAATTTTCCATATATTTCAAATAATTCCGCCAAACTCCAATAATGATAAACACAACAACCATATAACATCTCCATAATGTAACATCATTCTCAACATAATCCCCGGATAAGGAAATAAGGTAAAGAATGGCAATATTTAGATCATGTGGAGCAATATATGAAATAAGGCATAATAGGGCTTTTGTGTAATGCATAAGCATAGGTAAGGCTAGGATTTAAAGTATATGAGCATTATATGGAAATATAAAGTCATCCATCATCTTATCATGCAACATGTCAAAAGCAACTTCAAATTTTACCTCCTTTCATGGTTTTCAATAAAATATGCACTTCATTGTGACTTCCCTTTACTAGGCAATTTCATGCTATATCCCTAATGAATCCAATTTTGCATCGTCGAGTTCAATTAAAGCTTCCATGACATTAATCAAAATTTTCAATGGGGGTCATTTTTCTAAATTTTGGAAATCATGCATAGAAGCACATGGACCAATAATGAATTCCAAAATAGCCATGTATAAGTAATTCATGAAATAAACCTTAAAAATGCACACATAATGTCAAATATGATCAATATGCATAAAGTAAGCCCTTCTCCCACCCCATACTTAAACATTACAGTGTCCTCACTGTATAAAAACAAGGTAAGGGTAAAGAAAGAAACTCATAAGACAGATGTGCAGATTTCTCTAAATATCGAATGGAGCACCTCCTGGCCGAGTATGACTTTCTTGGTTCTATCCATGGTCCTGAAAAGTGTAGAAGACATATACCCATAATAGCAAACTAAAAGTGTTTCAAAACAAAAGCAAAAAGCAACAAAGTCTCAAAACGTCCTAAAAAGTCTATTTACAAGCTCTAGATTTTATAGTCCCTAGGCCGACTTTCCATTTAGCTTAAGGTGGCATCTGCAGGGCCCATGTAGCTCGGGCCTCAAATAGGACTCCATTTTTGTCCATCAGCTGTAATCCTCCAGAATGGATCTTGTTCACCACGAAAGGTCCCATCCGCTTCTTGTTGAATTTGTTGGGAAACCAATGATCCTTTGATTTAGAGACATAGAGCTTGTCTCCAACTTCATACTCCTTAGGCTCATCATTGGAAATCCTACATAAGAGCACATACCAAGGCAAACCTCTCCCATGTATAGATAAATCTTTAATGGAAATAGGAGAAGAAAGATCCATACCTTAGCTTACCTTCGCAGAGACGGAATCGGGGACCACTGTGTTTGGTCGATCTCGACAAGACTGTAGGTTCTGGTGGTGGTCGATTCGAAGATTCAGAAGTCGAGGAAGAACAAGGCTTGTCGACATCGACAAGGCTGGTCGACCTCGACAAGGATTCTTCTCCTGGTGGCTTGCTCATCGAGGAAGGCGGATCTGGTGGCGCCGGGTGGTGGTCGATCTCGACAAGGCTGGTCGAGATCGACGAGGCTGGTCCGTCTGGTGGTCTCAGCGTCGAGGAAGCAGGGTCTGGGCTCCTCGAGTGGTGGTCGACATCGACAAGGGTGGTCGAGATCGACGAGCTCTGGCCGTCTGGTGGAGTCAGCGTCGAGAGAGATAAAGCCGAGGCCGTTGAGTGGTGGTCGACCTCGACAAGGCTAGTCGAGATCGACGAGCTTGGTTTGTCTGGTTCGCTGCTCGACGATGCTGGTGCTGGTGGAGTCTCCTTGGTCTGGTCGAGATCGACTAGGGTCTGGTCGATCTTGACCCCATACTTAGCTCCTGTCAAGGCATCCAAAAAATAATTAATCCACAACGACTTACCTTGGTCCGTGTCGATTGGATTATCTATGTTTTCTTTGAGGATTGCCATGATCTCCTCCACCTGGGCCTCCATGTCCCTCTTTTCCATCTCCTCAGGGGTCATATTTCTGACCTTGGGTTCCCCGCAGGTGATGTAGCCAGCTGAGATAGATTTGACCTCTTCCATTGGACCTGTATGCCTTTCAGTTTTATTAAAGGAATACTCAATTACCTCATCGCTGATGTTGAAGGTGAGCACTCCTTTCCTTACGCTTATGTTGGCATCCACTGTCGCCAAGAATGGTCTTCCTAGAATAATTGGACAAGCAGGATCTTCTTGCATATCAACAACTAGAAAATCAGCAGGGACGAAGAATTTACCTACTTGTACTGGCACATTGTCCACCATGCCTGTTGGGATGACCACCGTGTTGTTGGCCATGTAAAGTCTAGCATCCACAGGCTCAAGGGCACCTATCTTAATCTTGGACCAAATTGTTAAAGGCATTATACTCACACTAGCTCCAAGATCACATAAGGCATTAATTTTGTATGGACCAAATCCAATAGTTATAGCAAACTTACCTGGATCTGGCCTCTTCTCCAGTATGTCCAAAAGGCTGCATTCCTCTGTGATTTCTACCATCGATCGCTTTTTGCTGAGAATCTCCTTCAGGAACTTGACATAGGTTGGCATTTCATTGAGAGCTTCTGTGAAGGGGATGGTGACGTTGAGTTTCTGAAGCATCTTGATGAAGCGCTGAAATTTCTTTTCTGCTGGGTCCTTTGGAGATTTTGTGGGAAAAGGCAGCTTCTTTTTCTGATTCGGAGCCAGAACAGACGTCGGAGGTGCTGTAGACTTCTCTATGTCGACTAAGGGCTCCTCGACATCGACTACAGTCTTGTCGACATCGACCAGGTTGGGCGCAGTCGAGTTGCTGTGTGGTGCAGACGAAGATTTTTGCAGGTTCTCCTCGAGATCGACGAGGCCCTCCTCGAGATCGACCACTGCTTTGTCGAGATCGACTTGTTGTTCCTCGTCGTTCTGCTGCTTTCCGACCTCTGGCTCTTGTAGTTGATGGCCGCTTCTGAGTTTTATAGCAGCGATGTGTCCAGTCTTTCCCTTGGGATTTGGTTCTGAAGATCCAGGGAGCGCACCTGACTGTCTGGGGATTCCTGCTGCTAGCTGACCAATCTGTGTATCAACCGATTTCCGCCAGATATCAATTTCCCCAAGCCTAGAGTTGACACCTTGCATCTGAGTATAGACGGAGTTGAAGGATTGCCTAGTTTCTGAGTGGTTCCTCCGTATTTCCTCTAGGACTGTCTGTATATCATCCTTTTTCTGGTCCCTTTCCGGATGTCCTGGAGCTCTACAGGGCGGGGGGTTCCTAGGGACACCTTGGTTCCATTGTGGTTACTGAAACCTTTGGTCCCCCATGTAGCGATTGGGACCCCCTGCGTAAGCTATCTCCTCGTGGTGCTCTGCCAGCTTGACTTGCTCTGTGTGTGGGCACTCAGGAGTGGTGTGCCTTTGCGGTCCGCATTCAATACAAGGCTGGTTGACAGAGAGATACTTTACTTGTTTGAGGAGCTTCTTATTCTGGTCTCTGTAGTACTGCTCCCTAACATCTGGATCAATCTCCTTAGGTGGATCATATAGGGGCATGGATGGTGCTCGCCTGGCGTATGGGTTCTCTTCATAAGTTGCAGTAGACCCATACTTGTTGTCATAGGTGGTAAGCTTCTCTAGCACACCCCACGCGTCACTTGGCGGCATTGTCAGATACTCATAGCGAGTATAATGGTTGATTCTGTCCTTAGTGCCTTGATCAAGAGAGTTGAAGAAGATCTCCTAAATGGCGTAGGGTGGCTGTCTATGAGTAGGGCAAGATCGCAGAAGTTCTTTGTAGCGCTCCCATGCCTTTGCCAGCGGTTCCCCTTGCTTCTGTCTGAAGGCGGTGATTTTCTGGCGGAGATGTGCTGTTTTGGCGGGTGGGATGAATTTGTTCAGGAACTCTTGCTCTACTTGGGCCCAGGTTGTGAGTGATTTTGGTTTCAGCCCTTCCAGCCATTTCAATGCAGGCCCAGCGAGAGACCAGCGAAAAGATTTCATCTTGACATATTCCAAAGTTGTACCTTCAGCAAGAGTACGACACATGTCAGCAAAGTTTGTAATATGTTCAAGAGGACACTCATTAAATCTACCATAAAAGGCATTATTTTTAAGCTCTATAAGAAATTGAGTGCGAATTTCAAAAGAGTTATCAGGGATAAGAATCGCCGATTCAGGCACGACGAGAGTTGGGTGCATGTAGTCCTCTGCCGTGGTTGGATATTGGGCAAGCTCAGCTTGTGCTTGTTCCCTTGCTGCTTTCTCAGCGGCGATAGCAGCATCTTTAGCGGCCAATTCCCTGGTAAGCCTAGCGATCAGCTGTTCCTGTGTTTCAGCGGCCGCCATGGCTCTTTGTAGTTTAGCTCTGATGTGAAAAAGGCGTTTCGGTTCGTCTAAGGCGTCAAACTCAGGTGTTTGACCAGAACGACGCATACACCTGCAAAGTAACTCAAAGAAACAGTGAGAACTGACTACC
Organism: Persicaria maculosa; assembly: GCA_963922045.1. NCBI lineage: Eukaryota > Viridiplantae > Streptophyta > Magnoliopsida > Caryophyllales > Polygonaceae > Persicaria > Persicaria maculosa. Next base: position 17,017,040 of record OY998258.1, read on the forward strand.
TAAGGCGCGATTGATAGCTTCCCCGGCAACGGCGCCAATTTGATGAGAGGAGTGAATCGAGTATGAAATATAATGAAAATAGATCAAACCAGACTTAGGCCCCAGCAAATAAATACAAGACTCCTCCAATGCAGTAAGAGAAAGTCAGGATCGAATCCACGAGGAAGCACGTCAGCAGTTCTCAGGTAGCTGTAAATTCTCACATGCAAAGCAGCAGAAAGACAGAAACACAGAAAAGAAACAGAAATAAAAGGAGAAAAACAAAAGCAAAGAACAAAGCAAAACAGAAAAGACAAAGCAAAGCAGAAACTAAAAGCAAAGGCAGAGGCTTGTCGATCTCGACAAGAGTCAACTCGAGATCGACCACAGCTGTGAACAACAGAAACTCAGAAAGTGAAAATCGACGAAAACAGAAGAAAACCAACTCGACCTAGACCAGCTCCTACTCGAGATCGACAAGGGCAGTACTCGATCTCGACAAAGGTCTACTCTATGTCGACTGGAAACAGAAACTTAAATTTGCAGAATCTCGAACAAAACTCAGAATTTCGACAGAAATAAATCAATATGCTAAAAGACTTCCAAAACCAGGGTTTCAACACCACAACGATACCATGCAAAGTAACACATAAAGGCATAAAAGATCATGCTTTCCATCAAATAACTTTCGTCATTAACAAATAGGCATATAGAGGCTTTCGCATAAACCCTAATTGTTACTAACCCTTTTTTCACATAATTAATCCAAGTTGCATTAAGATCACTTTCGCTTCAATAACACAAACAAGGATCACCTTCAACTCTCGCAAAAGAATCATGCTTATAGGGATAGAAGACGAATTGCATAAAAAGATCTGACCTTTACCGCATTATCTCACATGGCCACCGTCGGGCTCACCCCAGCCCCAGAAGTGGGTGGACTACTCACGCCTCATTGCAATAACAGACATTGATTGATAAAAAGAACTAAATTGCATTAAAACTAAATTCAAAGCCTTTACAATCCTGGCAATCAACTTTCGCAGAAAGCCAAAACCTTAAAAACCTTAAAACTCCTAAACTCTATGTGTAACTAACTAATTGTCTCTGAAATTGAATCGGAATGAATGAAAAACCAGCCCCTAGGGCTTTATTTATAGCCTTCTAGTCCTTGCTAGTCAAGGATAGAATCTTCTATCTCTATCTAAATTTATATCTAAAATGCTAAAAGATAAATAAAATGCTTAATGGAAATAAATCAACTAAGGAAAAGATAAATCTAACTAAGGTAAGTCTTCATGTCTTGATAGATTCCCTTCCATGGATAGAATTGATCAACTTTGGATAGATCTCTCGGCCAAATCAACTTCCTTCACGCCCAAGCAACTCCAATTCGACTAGGACTGATCAACTCGACGCGTTTCTGGAACTTGAGCTACTCGACCTCGACAAGGGCTCGTCGACCTCGAGTAGGATTGATCGTCGACTGGACTTCCCGGCTAGCTCTGCTCGATGTGGCTCGGTCTTGGCTCCTGGTGCTTGTCGACCTCGAGTACCTCTTGTCGATGTCGAGTAGGAGTGGGTCATCGACTAGGTCTCCTCGGGTGGCTCTACTCGACTGGCTCGGATCTAGACTCAGGGGCTCGTCGATCTCGACTAGGGCTTGTTGAGATCGAGTAGGGCTGTGCTCGACTTCTCGTCCTCGGCTTCTCGGGCAGCTTCTCGACTCCGGGTGTGGCGCTAAGGCGTAGTCGATCTCGACCAAGGTCTTGTCGAGATCGAGTTGGGTCCGAAGCTGGGTTGGTCTGGCTCTCGATCAGGCTCTGTCGACAAGGTTGTGCTCGGACATGGTGGTCGAGATCGAGTAAGGTCTACTCGAGATCGAGTAACCTTGACTCTCAGATTGATTCGACTGGTTCCGCTGCTTCCTTGACCTTGGACTTCTGTAGCCGTTTTCCGAGCTTTTCTGACCTTCTGTAGAATTGCTGTAAAATGCCTCAAATTCTGCGAATTAAACAGAAACTTGTGTAGATTCCATAATTTGGCAAATAAACATAAACTACATAGGTTCTGTACTATCTTAGCCCAAATGCATGAAATGTATACAGAAATCGATATAAAAGTTACTGTAAAACATGGCAGATTCAGCTCACAACAAAATACACGAGAAACCTTTGTTTACAAGAACTATTGATTACAATTTTAAGACAACTTCATAATTAAATTACAAGTACAAAAATTAAATATTGCTAAAATCGAATCGAATCAAAGTTTAAGAAGATATTGGCAGAAAGAAGACCAGTACATAGAATAAAATCTTAGCTGTTTTCCATCTGCCTTCATTCGATCTCCAACAGCTTCTCCTTTTCATAAAGCTCATGCAACAGAGATTTTCAATGCCTATTATTGTAAGTATTTTAATTTGTCATGACATAAAACCTGTACTAGAAGCTGTTATATCATTATATAGCATGAAATGAAACTAAGTTAAGCTTAACCAAAGCAATAAATCATGGTTTATGTAAACAGCCAGGCAGATTCTAATGATATGTCAAAACGTTGCACCCAAGATGAATACATGCTCAATCCAATACAGGGACATGAGCAGGCATGCGTGTGCAATCTATTATATCAATTCCAATAAAAATGACATCAGTCTAGTTTAACAATGATGGCATAATAATTTCAAATACCTGGAAATATGGAAACAATCTTATGGTTACAAGGACCTGTTACTTGAGTATAGAATGCAAGCATAATGAGATCAAGATATATACATCCTTATATAGAGCTGATAAATAATTCTTCTCAAAGAGTGCACTAAATCAAGTACAAAGAGAATCAACCAAACATGATGAAAAAATGCAGCATGAACAAATTTTTACAAACATATATATATAATAATTAAATAAAGGGATACTGGGATACAACGTCAAATAGAGGTGCATAGGGGCTAGAAATCCCACAATTGTGAAGGTGATAACATCAACCATTATGCAACAAGTTGAGAGGTGTCTACCGAAAAAAATGATATAGAATGCTTCAGATTAATTAAATTGTTTGCTTTGTCAACTGCATTTTTTTTACTTTAATTTATGTGCCATGAAAATATATTATTGATCATGATCATTTTTGTGGCATGAATTTCCGAATATGGATAATTAAGTATAAATGACAAGCAATAATAATAACTGGGGAAAAAAACTAAATTATATGATAAGTTGGTGTTGGCAATATGATTTAGGGAAAATGACATGTAGAAAATTATATAACAAATTGTTGTATGAGACAATTAACCATCCTAGTTAGATAGATAAATTGGATTGGGGCCCAAGTCAATTTATCTATAACAAGTTTTATCTATATATGGTTTTATATATAGGTGGTTTATTATAGATGGTTTTATCTATAATAGGTTCTAGATAAGGTAGGTTTTATCTATATCTAGGTTTATCTATAGGGTTATCTATAGGAGGTTCTCTATTATAAATAGAGGGTGTAGGGTTGAATTATGAAGTGCCCGTGTATCCATCAAAGCATCACAATAATAAGAAACCCTAGCTGCAGAGAGGTTTTTCTCTGCAGGGTGTTCTGCGCGGTTCTTGCCAGAACACGGAAATCCTTTGTGTCCTATTGTTCATTCTCCTTCTCTTTAACGGTATTCACTCGGGGAAATTTCACAACAATTGGTATCAGAGCAAGGTTAGACGATGACATCCGGTGCGAAATTCGAGGTTCCGCGTTTCGATGGCACTGGAAATTTCGATCTTTGGCAACGACGAGTGAAGGATCTGCTGACTCAGCAGGGAATGTTAAAGAAGACGAAAGAGACGAAACTTGTTTCGTTGAAAGATGATGAATGGGAGAAGATACAAGAGAAGGCATCGTCGGGTATTCGATTTTGTCAAGCGGATAAAGTGATATATCGCGTGTTTGACACGGAGTCTTTGAAGAAGATTCGGGTTCAATCGGAGAAAAGGTATATGTCAAAGTCTTTGTCCAACAAGTTGTATCTACTGCAAAGGTTGTCAAGATGGAAGATGGTGCAGGGTACCGGATTGGTGAAGCATGGCACCAGTAGGAAGTTCAAGAAGCGCCACTTGGACTTGATCAACATCACTTAATGATAATCAAGTGAGGAGCCCCAAGGAGCAGAGCACAGGAGGACCTGGAGCAGACAAGTTCCTAGAGTTGTCTCTGTTCAGATAGATTATTTGTCTAGGTGGAGATTGTTGTATGAGACAATTAACCATCCTAGTTAGATAGATAAATTTGATTGGGGCCCAAGTCAATTTATCTATAACAAGTTTTATCTATATATGGTTTTATATATAGGTGGTTTATTATAGATGGTTTTATCTATAATAGGTTCTAGATAAGGTAGGTTTTATCTATATCTAGGTTTATCTATAGGGTTATCTATAGGAGGTTCTCTATTATAAATAGAGGGTGTAGGGTTGAATTATGAAGTGCCCGTGTATCCATCAAAGCATCACAATAATAAGAAACCCTAGCTGCAGAGAGGTTTTTCTCTGCAGGGTGTTCTGCGCGGTTCTTGCCAGAACACGGAAATCCTTTGTGTCCTATTGTTCATTCTCCTTCTCTTTAACGGTATTCACTCGGGGAAATTTCACAACACAGATTGATTGCAGAGAGAGTAGGTATAGTCAACAACTTCCCTTGGCTTGGCATGCCATTGCCCAGGCTGAGTAGCTGGAAGCTTCAAACACCTACCAAGCCATTCAAGGAAGAACACCCGAGAACTCTTTCCTGTCATGACCAAATGAATGCATCAGATCGAGTGATAAGCTAAGCAGACAGAAAATGAAGCTTGAAGGAGAGAACTCTTTCCTGTCATGACCAAACTCTTTCCTGTCATTACTCATATTTATTATTAGAACAGCTGTATAATCTTTAGCAATTCTACGATTGGAGAACTCATATTTATTATTAATTATTAAAAAATAAAATAAAATAACATATACTGAAATAGAGAAAAGTTGAAAGAATATCCTAGTAATATTAGGAGTATCAAATGATTATGATTCAATTTTGGTCAAGAAATGATTATGATTCATGACAAACCATTATTATATTTAAGAAATTCTTGAGATCGAATTTAGGACTTATACAGGACCTTACCTTACATGCGGTTTGTGACTTAACTGATTAAATCATTAGATTGCTATAAGGCTGGTTGGTGAATTAACTGCGCCCATAGCCTCTACTGCTTCCACACACTGAGCTGCTCCCATTGTGGCTGCAGAAGCCACAACCATCTCAGTCCTATCCATTTCCTGGTCCTTTCCAGATTGCCACTGCAGATGCAAACCAACAACAGACACTGCAGCATGAAGCTGGGTATTACTGCATTTCATAATTGATTACAAAAGGATAATAAGCATACAAGAATCCAAGGGTGTGAAAGGAAATGAGAGTTATTAAAGTACTCAAAACACATACAGAAGCAAGAAACAACAGCTCAATTAAAGTGCAATTAAAGAACAAGATAACTTAAATTTAAATTGTAATTTAGCTTCTTAGAGGAACCACAGGGAAGATTTAGATCCCTCAATCTCTACTGTATCCAAGGAAAAGAGACATGTCTTCAAGGATTTGAGTAAAATAAAGAGACACCATAAATGATCAATCAATTTAAGTACACTCCAGTTAATTGCACAGTAAGTGATTCCACATGTTATAAATTAATAAGCTACAGAAAACATCAGAATCAGTTCATCCAGGATCAAACTAAAAAAGCCAGAGACAACCTTGTTTAAGTTCTGGTAAAAAAACTCAAAAACGAGGTACAGTAAAATGACCAAGTCAACCCCAAAAAACAACTTGAGGTGAGAATAGATTTACAAATCAAAGAACATATGATCATAATAAAAGCAAACTGGAAATACCTTCTATATAAAAGCAAAATGGAATTCTAACCTACCCATTCTCAATCTATTATGCCAATCTATCTTGTCTTTGCACCTTCCACACACAAATGTCAATGCCAAATAACTAAAAAAGAGTACCAACTGACCTCTTTCGGCTACTCAATATGATCCTCGTAACAGACAGCCAGAACCAAGCATGCCTTGTATCAAAGTAGTTGGCTCTTTTTAACCATAACAGAAAATACGTCCCGGGATATAGCCTATAGTCGTAATGCTCTGAGTTTCAAACGGGATACTTCAGGGGGCAACTGGTATATAGAAGGGTACTGAACTTGTTCTATTATTCTAAACTTGTCATAAAGGAAAATTCATATCAAGGCAAAGCATTCAACTCAAAATCCATGAACTCAATTTTGACTTGACTCAATTTGCATCTCTTGCCTATAATACTTCAAAAGGGCTAGGGTTATCTTGGCTTTTATACCCGAGCAACTAAAACATCAAAATTAGCAACGACGTCCATCTACCGTGGCTAATTTTGCCCAGTCGTAGCAAAATTTAAGGGACCACGTATTAACCGTTGCTATGCCGTGGCGAAAACCAACTTAGTAGCCACGGTAAAGCCATGCCGTTGCTACCAGGGGTGGCTAATTTGTTTTTTTTTTTTGTAGTGTAGATAGATATTCCTACCTTGATTAGCCAGGATTAGAAGCCTATAAATAAAGCCTATAGGGCTGATTTTTATTCAATTCAATCTTAGGAAGAGAAGTAGGAGAGGAGAGAGAGAGAGAGAGAGAGAGAGTGGAGGCCAAGAGGAGTTTGTGAAGCGAGAGCGGAATTGGCTTCCTTTGGTTGTAAGCTCTGTTTGGTTTATTAATGCAAGTTTATTTTCCATCACCTACTTCTAGGGTTGGGGCGAGCCCAACGATAGCCCTGCGTGTTTGAGGTAAAGATCCGACCTTTGTTATGTTTTGAGCATCTACTGCCTTTTATGTGTTTATTACCCATCTAATGGAGATCCATGTTAACAACTTGGATTAATAAACATAAAATCGGTAGATACAATTAGGGTTTTTTGAAAGAGTTTCTTAATTGTTGGAAAAGGCGAAAGCTTGATTCTTCGATGCGATTTGCATAATTATCGTTATTTATCTTGCCTTATGCATGTTTGGTTACCGTTGTTGCAAACCCCGATCTTGGAAGTCTTTTTCATACATTGTTTAAAGTTTGAGATTTGCATTTGTTTTATTTACTGTTTCTACTCGACTTCGACCACCCCCTGGTCGGCGTCGACAACTTAGTAGCCACGGTAAAGCCATGCCGTTGCTACCAGGGGTGGCTAATTTGTTTTTTTTTTTTTCGTAGTGTAGATAGATATTCCTACCTTGATTAGCCAGGATTGGAAGCCTATAAATAAAGCCTATAGGGCTGATTTTTATTCAATTCAATCTTAGGAAGAGAAGTAGGAGAGGAGAGAGAGAGAGAGAGAGAGAGAGAGAGAGAGAGAGAGAGAGAGAGAGAGAGAGAGAGAGAGTGGAGGCCAAGAGGAGTTTGTGAAGCGAGAGCGGAATTGGCTTCCTTTGGTTGTAAGCTCTGTTTGGTTTATTAATGCAAGTTTATTTTCCATCAATGATGTCTGCGATTGCGATGAAGAGCGAGTAGTTCACCTACTTCTAGGGTTGGGGCGAGCCCAACGATAGCCCTGCGTGTTTGAGGTAAAGATCCGACCTTTGTTATGTTTTGAGCATCTACTGCCTTTTATGTGTTTATTACCCATCTAATGGAGATCCATGCTAACAACTTGGATTAATAAACATAAAATCGGTAGATACAATTAGGGTTTCTTGAAAGAGTTTCTTAATTGTTGGAAAAGGCAAAAGCTTGATTCTTCGATGCGATTTGCATAATTATCGTTATTTATCTTGCCTTATGCATGTTTGGTTACCGTTGTTGCAAACCCCGATCTTGGAAGTCTTTTTCATACATTGTTTAAAGTTTGAGATTTGCATTTGTTTTATTTACTGTTTCTACTCGACTTCGACCACCCCCTGGTCGGCGTCGACCAATGATTTTCGATCGAGCAAGATCGATGTTTCTTCTGTCTCTGGAGTACTCGACAGCAACTCGACTACGACTAGATCCTACTCGACGTCGAGTACGGCCTAGTCGACGTCGACCACCACCAGTGTCTTCTGTTGCTCGGAATCGACTGTACTGACCCCTGTCGACTACCACCTAGTCGAGGTCGAGTACCACTGTGGTCTATCACTGTTTATGAGATTCTTCCGCTACCTAGGATCCGCTGACCAGCTTCCCCGAGGATCGATCCTGACTTCCCGCTGCTACATTAGGAGGTCTTGTAATTATTTGCGTGGGCACGAATCTGGTTTGATCTATTTTATTATATTTTAAACTCGATTTCCTCCTTCAATACCAAATTTGCTTCCCCAGTTCGCTGTGCTACTGGGAAGCAGACCTCTCTAATCACAGGTATGCTCAAATAACTCACTCCTATGAATTTGTAGTCTGGATCTTCTTCAACCCCTCTAAATTAGCTTTAATGGCTAATAACCCATCTAAACTCAAAGGGAAGGGGATTCTCTCTAAGAATCCACCGACACCCAGAAAAACCCAAATGGGAAGCCCTCGGGTGAACCCCAATCTAAGCCCAATCCCTCAAAGCCGACCAAAATCGACAAGGGCAAAGGGAAAATCAACCTGAACCCATCCTCCAACCAACTCCAAAAACACAATACACCCTATGCACTCTGGTTTATCATATGTATTTTGAAACTCAGATTAATCTGTACCGGCTGCCATTTAAATCATGAACGAGATCAATATAAGATATGTATTTTTATCTATGTACAATTTTCTTCTGCTGTTGTATGATCTACCAGTCTATCTTCTCCTACTGTTATGGCCAATACCTTTATATTCTTTACAAATATACTCAACTGTATATTCCTTTCTATTAACCAACCCACTAGAACTTTACTATATTCACTATGCAATTTGGATTATCCTTTGTATTTTGACTCTCAAATTGACATGTACTATGTGCTATTTGAATCATGTAAAACTTAATTATAAGATAAGTTATTTATCTACATATAACCCTCTTCTCACCATAACTCGGTCTAGGCCAATGCATTTATCGGTTTTTCACACTTACTTAACTGTACACCCATATCAGTATCAATATAATTCAGTTAGAAGCATTCCTAACACTGCTCGAGGGGCTTTGCCCCTTGAGGAATGACTTTACTTATCTATGACACATGAATACTCATTCATACACTCACCTAGCTGGTGGTTTGGACTCAATACTAGAATGCTTCCGATCGCAACAACTGCCTGCAGCTCCTGCTCGAGACCAACACACCATAATCAACAAGCTTGTGCCAATACTTTTGTCTGCTGCAGGTTTGACTCTGGAAATGAATTTGTTAAATTTACTCTTCCTTTAAACTCTCTCAAGTCCCAATTCCGTTTGACATGTATAAACCATGTATTCAACTCACATCTTCCATATAACAAGTCTGTTAAAGTTACTTATAATATATATGCTAGAATTTATTGGTGGCATGTTACAAGGTTTGAATTTGTTTACCCCTTTAACCCTACTGGCCTTTTGCCTCCTCTTCTAGCTCCTGTATTGAGCAATCCCAACAACCCGAAGCACAAAACCCATACACTTTGTTTGACTCCATGCACAACAGTTGTACACCGCAAAAATCCACCTAAAAAATTCACCCAGTATCATACCTTTATCATTACTAATCAAAACTATATCAACCATTCACTAGAACTTTCCCTTGCTGATTCTATCTCATCTCGAGTGAGACTCTCTCTTGAGATCTTGAAACCTATTTTCCTTTGTAGGAGTACCATATAGAACCCATCAAGTTTGATTCCATACACAGCAGTTGTACAAAGCAGCCAATCAACATACTCATGGACCTTAGGCAAGAAAACTTAGAGCTTCATTTGCATTCATGCACTGCCGATCTAAGTTGTTATTGTAGAAAGACCTTCAACCGACATTACTCCCACACCTTGCAAATTGATGACATGCTGATACCCAAAAATAAGAAGATAGTTATCAATGAAGTTTATTTACTGGAATGTACGTGGTCTTAGTAAGAAACACATCTGGACCCATATTGAATCAACGTGTAGAACAGAGCACATCAAAATACTAGCCCTAGTAGAAACCAAACTTCAGAACCCTCCTCCAGATAATGTTTGGAGAAAAGCGGGTTTTGATAACATACACTTCTGCCCATCAATAGGTCTTTCAGGAGAAATTTGCCTTCTATGGAATGCATCGCAACTCACCAATGAATCCTTTGACATAATCACCTCAGACAGTAGAACAATACAAGCAAAGTATACAAATCACACCCTCTCTTTAGAATTCCCAATCATATTTGTTTATGCCTCTCCACATGATTGTGACAAACCTAATTTCTAGAATGCCCTCTCTGCTACGATTCAAAGACTTTCTGGACCTTTTGTCATCATAGGAGACCTCAACGACATACTAGAACCTTCAGACAAAACAGGAGGGGCAGACCCTAGCCCGCACAGATACTACATACTTACAGAATTCATCACAAACCATAATCTTCCAGATGCCCTGACAATTGGAAATAAATTTACATGGAGGAAGCGATCTCAAGGAATGAACAACATTTATGAAAAACTAGATCGAACATTAGTAAGTCATTCTTTACTACAATAATTCCCCAATTCCTACACAAAATATCACACTTTCATAAAATCAGACCAAGCACAAATCACCTTTGACCTAATGGACAAACAAAAACCGAAACTACAACCCTTCAAATTTGAAATGGCTTGGACCTCAAGGCTAGATTTCGAGAACTTCGTCAAAAACGCTTGGAGAACTAACAACCTAGGATCTCAATTATATAAACTAACCAAGAAGCTTCTGGAAGTAAAAAAAAAAGAGTAAAACCTGGAGCAAATTCACATTTGGAAACATATTTAGACAAATATCAAACGTGGAAAAGGAACTTCAAGATCTGCAAACACAAAATTGTGTCAGTTACGACAAAAGAACAGAGGACAAAATCAAGAAACTTGCAAACAAGCACGCCTCACTAATCAAATATCAAGCAACATACTGGGGACAACGAGCAAAAAGAATTCATATAAAATCAATTGACGCAAACACAAAATATTTCCACAGAATAGCCACAGGGAGGAGGAACAGAAACATAATTAAATCCCTACAAACTACGGCAGGAATTAATGTAACAACGGACAATGACATAAGGGAATTAATTAAAGCAGAAATCCCGGATCCCGGATCAACTATTAAACAACATCAAAGCAGAAATCAATGAACATGACAATGAGAACCTTATCAAACAAATCACTAATGCGGAAATCAAAAAAGCTGTTTTCAGTGTAGCAAATGACAAATCACCCGACCCAGACGGTTTCCCGGCAGGTTTCATAAAAAAATACTGGCACATCGTTGGACCTTCTGTCACCAAAGCCGTCAAAAGTTTTTTCTTTAGTGGCAGGATTTTAAAGCAGGTAAACCATACATTTATAACACTTATCCCTAAATGCGAGAACCCAAAAACAACATCACAATACAGACCTATAAGTCTTTGTTCTACAACATATAAGATAATCTCCAAAGTTATGGCGGCAAGACTACAGAAAATTATACCCAAAATTATCAGCCCTTTTCAAAGCGCTTTCACTTCTGGAAGGGCAATACAAGATAACATATTAATAGCAAATGAAATTTTTCACTCTTTCTCAAAGAAAAAGGGTAAAATGGGTTGGATGGCCGTTAAACTTGACATGGAAAAAGCTTTCGACCTTGTGGACTGGGACTTCTTACTAATAGTCATGACTAGATTTGGCTTTTCACCAATATTCACGGGATGGATCAAAAAATGCATCTCCGCAGTTAGCTACTCAGTACTAGTAAATAATGAACCAACAGAACTAATTAATCCCCAAAGGGGACTTCGGCAAGGCGACCCACTATCGCCATATCTATTCCTCATATTATTAGAAGTTCAGGCCCGAGGACTTTGCCAAGAATCTGCCGCCCGTAATAGTCATCTAGGAATAACACTAACTCAAAATGGCACCAGAATCCCCTTCCTTGCTTTTGTAGATGACATAGACATTTTCGCATCCGCCACAAAAACAGCATGTGACCAAATCAATAAAATACTAACAGAATATTGCACACTGTCAGGACAGAAGGTGAATAGACACAAATCACTTTTCTAAACAACATTGAACCTAACTACTCAACAAAAAACTCTCATGCACAATAATGTAAACATCACCCCCACAAACAACCTAGGTCCTTACCTGGGATGTCCCATTATTTGTGGCAGGGTCACCAAAGACACTTTCTCTGATCTAATACATACGACTAAATCTCAACTAAGTAAATGGAAAGCTAACTACTTATCACAAGTTGGTCGCTGTACGCTAATCACGTCCACGTTGGCATCCAAACCTTTACATCTAATGCAATGCTTTCTACTACCTCGACACATACACATGGAACTCGATATGATAAACCGGAATTTCCTATGGAACAAAGGCCCCAAACACAAACCACTTATTAGCTGGTTTGAGGTCTGCAAGGACAAATCACATGGTGGGCTAGGCATTCGAAACTCAGAAGATATGAACAAAGCCCTCCAACTGAAACTATTATGGAAAATCCTGGCTGAACCAACAAATCCTTGGGTTACCATAATTCACGAAAAGTACCTAAAAAACCAGAGCATACTACAATACCATAAAAAAGGGGACAAATCGTGGCAATGAAGACAATTAATTGGACTAATCCCTTTATTCAAACAAGGACTACGCTGGTCCGTTGGTGATGGAACAAACATCAAATTCTGGACTGACCACTGAACAGGTACATCTCCTCTCATTGACCTCGTAAATGACACAATGCTAATTGACATGAACACTGTGGTATCCAACTTTATTACACCTACGAATTCATGGGACCACGAAAAAATTCTTTCTACATGCCAAAACATTTTGCCCAATGATACAATTGACATAATAATATCCTCTCCAGTACCAAAAAACATTCATATGGACAGACTATATTGGAAATGGAGTAAAAATGGATGGTTCAGTACAAGTTCAGCAATACAGATGATGAACGCGTCAAAAAGGCACCAAAAATCTGATATGACATGGATATGGAAACTCGAGGCTCCAGCCAAGATCAAAACCTTGCTCTGGAAAATAAAAAAAAATGGATTACCAACCTCAGTAAGGTTGGCATCAAGGGGTGCTCGTGTCCCTACAACATGCCCACACTGTGACTGAAATTATGAGGACCTCCCACACTTACTATGGGACTGCCCAATTTCTAGACAAACCATAGCAAACCTAGACCCCAGGATTATGATAGCGATAAACAATTGCTTCTCACAAGGAACTGACCTAAACAACACATTAACAGAATTAAAGGAAAATATAGGAACCCAAAAATTCACAAAATTAGCATTTGGATGGTGGGGTATCTGGTTCTCACGCAATACAACACTATTCGATGACAAAAAAATCCATTATACAACAAACAACAACCTTCATCAAAGATCAAATGCCCCTATGGCACACATCGAAACAACAAGAGGAAGGATCGACTAACAGTGCACCACCTCATAACAACCGGCAACCACTACATTCATCCAAAAGAGCACGGCGAAAGGCACGATGGAGAACGCCTCCGCCAGGAACTTTGAAACTCAACTTTGATGGTGCTTTCTCCCCTAATCTCGAAGGCGCTTTTGGGTACATAATCCGAGATCATACGGGTAAACCTATCTACACTGGGACTGGGCCGTCTCCTATCGCTTATGTCTCTGGTGCTGAGGGTTTGGGCCTCTGGCATGGAGTCAATGCGGCTCGGCAGCTCAACATACCAAACCTAATTATCGAAGGTGATAACCTTACCATAATCAACAACCTCAAGGGTTGTGGTAAACCTTCGGGGGACTCCGAAATAATTGTCTCTGACAGTCGAGTCTCTCTTGGTTTTTTCCAATCTATTGAGATTCGTCATGTCTTTCGAGAAGCAAACCGAGTTGCGGACCATTTATCGCACCTCCAACTTGTTCTCTCTGGTCCACAGACACCTGACGATCCTGTGCTACATAATTACATCTATCTGGATGCCTTTGGCCAATGAGGTCGTCTCATTGCCAAATTATTTCCGATTCAAAAAAAAACAATGGAAAGTTATCTATCTCGTTGTCTTCCAAAATCCTTAAAAGTACATGATTTTTGTTTTCTCTTCGATCAGCTTGATATTTTCCAAAGGATCAAGAATATAATTTTGCCTAACGATTACCATAAGACACCAACGTACATAACCGATATTCATCACACATATGATATATATGATCACTATATCCATATCGGTATATAACACTTTACAATGGTATCTCGTTTCGCAAATATGTAATAGAATGAGGTACTAGCTAAATTTGAACTTGGATCTCCACCATCAACATACTTCTCATTATAAAAGCTTTCAATACGATGAATTCGGAATCAGTTTGAAAAGATCATATTGTTACAGAAGACCAGATCGCTTGTCAAGTCAAAGAGAAGATCTATATACTATTCCAAATAACCCTCGGTCCACTTTCCTTGGTGATCAAGAAGCTCTGACTTCGTGGAGCTGCATAGGTAGATTTGAAGTTTCCGGAAAAGCAAAAGAGATTTCTTTTTTTGAATGGAGTTTCAGGCTGTTAAGCTGAATTATCCATTGAGATTGGTGTACAGACAAGACGGATTGAGATTCTCAATTAGCGGCAAAACCGATTGTAAAGACCGAAAATTTTAATTATGATTAATTAAGATTTAATTAATTTCCTAGGGATAATTCGATCAATTATCCTTCTTTTGACGATTTTGAAAACCCGGAAAAATTTAAAATTTTTGGATGACATATTTTATATGGAAAGAGGATTACAATTCCAATCTATTGGAATTCGTATGATAAAATTCCGAGAAATATTAGTGAGGCAAAAGCCTTGTCATCCGTTTATTTCGGTAATTTTCGTAACTTGTCGCGACATTTCGGGATGTTGTTTTAACATTAAATTGCTGCCCAAACCACCCCATTTCAGCCCTTTATATGATCAAATATGAGCCATATGTTTTTGCATTAAACAAATAGAAGTCATGTTGGATGAATGACTTGTTCCTATTTGGCCACTATTCTACCTAAACCTTACCAACCCCTTGACCAACCTTGGCTTCACCTTTTGGCTCTCTTAAAGACACATTTCTGGCCTCATTCAGCCACTTCACACGCCAAAAATCAGAGAGAAAAGAAGAAGGAAAGAAAGAAAAAGAAAGAGAGAAAGAAAGAGAGAGCAAGTTGCCCTAGCAACCTTGCCAACTTCAAACCACCATAACTCCCTCCTCACTCAAGCTTTTTGGCTGATTCTTGAAGCCAAATATCCACAAAAGAGAGGCCTTTCCAACCATAGTGAGTTCACAAAAATCCAGTCCCATTAAGCTACCCGTTGAGCCCCGTTTCCGAGCCAGCTGTGCTGAGCCCTTTGTGTTCTTGAGGTTTTCAAGTGTGTTTGGGTGAGTCTTGGTTTCCTCCCCTTCAAATCTGATTTTATACTTGTTTTACAACTAATTTTGAAGGTTTTTGTCTAAGAATTCCT
The DNA here is from genome assembly GCA_963922045.1 of Persicaria maculosa. NCBI lineage: Eukaryota > Viridiplantae > Streptophyta > Magnoliopsida > Caryophyllales > Polygonaceae > Persicaria > Persicaria maculosa. Next base: position 17,032,635 of record OY998258.1, read on the forward strand.
TTTATGTTTTGGTTTGGATTTGTCAAAAATGCTAGGTGTTTGGCGCAAGGTCCCGGGAAGCTTGGAGGGGTAATTTGGTCTTTTTCGAGAGAGGCTTCGAGGGTAATCTCTCATCCACCTTCCCCTCTATAGGTTAGGATCCTTATGTGTAAATTAGGGCGTAGGAAGTGGAGCCTCTATGTGTTTTTGGTTGCGTTTTGTAGCAAACGTCAAGAAACAAAATGGATATATATGCCTCTGTAATTTGGACTTTATTTCCAATCCAACGGTCTGATTGGGCTGAAATCTTAATATGATGTTCATGGGAATGTTATCTAACTGTCCTTCAAATATTAGGGCGATCTAACGGTTGGATCAAGAGTTATTATAGTTTTAGTAACAAGTGTTTATAATGACTCGGTTAGAAAACTTGGTTAAGGGAATGCTAAGAAATGGCTAAATATGTGATGGCATAACCGAAACTTAGAGCATATAAAATACAGAAATGAAGTATACCCATAACGTGGCTTATGATCCGATGAGAAGAAAATCGATTATGTGATAATACGATATAGATTATAACTGGTTAAGTCCGGATCACTTAACCAAAGTGCGTAATCTATAGAATCGTGAACCTTATGTGGATGTATGTTGATTATTAGGTTGGGTACATTGCATTAGAATACCACCTAATGGAAGCTTAATGAAATTAATAGGCTCTTGTTGATTGGATCCTTGGTTGTGCACTTTATTGCTTGCTTATTCTCCGGACTCCAGGTAAGTCCCCTGGACTTACTCATGATGGATTTATGTGATACTCTTTGTCTTATCGAGAGTCTTCATGCATCACGCGACCTAGTAACATGTTAGGAATATAAACTGGTAATATGACGTAGGATGAACTTAGTAAATCCAACGATTCATATGTATGCTATGTGTCTATGGTAGGACGGCCGTCAAAATCTGAATAAATGACTTATACTCGATGGAACACGAATGAAATGATGAAAGGCTTATGATGAGAAAGAATGAGTATGTTTGAGAAGGATGAGTATGTTTGAGAAGGATGAGTACGTTTGAGAAGATATTATGATATGATGGTGATGATGATGATGATACGGGCCCTTGTGTGTTTATTTCGCATTTATATATATCTATACACTTGCTTATGTGTTACATTTTAACATTCATGTAGTTTAAGTATGCCTCTTTATATGGCATTGAGTGTGTATATTTCCGATGATTGACCCCGATTTATTTCTTGTTTTTAGATTCAGGTACCCCTTACCCGATATGACTTACTTATGTGGATGGTTGTCGGGACAGACCTTTTGGACGATTAGAGTGAGGGAGGCGCTTGACAATCGTACTCTTTTGCTCATACTTTTATCGTTTTGACCCGGCGTGGCCGTGGCGTTTTGTTGTATTTATGATTTCCGCTATTATTTCTATTCGAAACATTTTCGCGATAGTCTAGGACAGGTAAAGCCTCCAACGGGCTTACGATCTTTTCGGGGTTCGTAATCCCCATCTTTTGACAACTAAATCCTCCGCTTAAATGAACCTAATAATAACTCGTACTCGGTCGTAAGATCCAAAGCTCACGGGAGAAGATCAAACTTCTCCTATAACGTTCCCCGATAATCTAGTACTCCGAACCTTATTTACCTTCTAAGTAGGTTTATGGAGGTTAATTCGGGTACTTAAATTTCGGGTCGTTACACCAAGGTCCGAGGCTACTCAAGAAGTTGGAATATTTGAAAAACAAGTTTAGGTACAAAGTTCATTAAACAGAGTTTGATCGGTTTCACAACTATTAGCATGTCAAATTTTGACAATAGCTGAGTTTGAATGGATCCAACTATCAGCATGTGAGATTTTGACAATAGTCGAGTTTGAATAGATCCTATTTGAAACCGAATTCTATTTAATGAACCACCACAAACATCATTAAGTAGTACAACAATATATAACAACAACTCAATATATCTCGCGATTAAATAGACACTACAACAGAAATGCCTATTAGCGAGAAAAATTTTCGTCGTCGAAAATTGAATTTTTGTCGCTAAAGAGATTTGGCGAGAAAATGTATTTCCTTGCTTGTTTCTCGCAAAAAGCTCGTCAAGGAAAGGTTAGTCGAGGGAAAAATATTTCATCGCTGAAACTTTTAGCGATAAATTTTTTTTTCCTCGCCCTAACTATTAACGACTAATATTTTTCTCGTAAAAAGACAACTTTTTTGTCGCCAAAAAAGTAAAAAGATTTGAAAATGGTCATTGAATGAGTTTGGCGACAAAGACAATTTCATTACTAACACGTATTTTTTCCTCGTTAATGAGGACGTCAAATTGTGTCAATATTATTGACGACAAAAATTTTCATTGCAAAATAAACATAAATTTTGTTGCGTATGTAGATGAAGGATTCGAGAATAGTCACCGAATATATAAGACAATAAAAGTGATTTTCTCGCTAAAATATTTATTTCTCGCTAAAATATTTATTTTAATAATAACATACTAGACAAACACATAATTAATCAAACTAGTAATGAAAATTGAATTCCTAAAAACAATCTGAATCGTTCTAGCTAACTACAACATTGACAAAATTCAAGTCTTTCTAAGCAGCTCTTGATTGATTGAACTTTGCCATGAAGTCTTTCCAAGTCTTCAATCTTTAATCGACTAATCATGAATGAGGAACCTGCTTATGATGATTAAGCAAACCTGAATTGGCACCGTGATCCAACAACAGAGGAAAATTGATCAGCAATAAAATGATGAGCACATGGAAAATTGATCATCAATAAACTGAAGAACGCACCTCGATCTAGCCAAAAGAAGCAGCAAGACGAAGAGGATAGAGCTGATCGCGCGGACATTGTTGGAGATTCAAAGCAAGGAGAAAGCATAGTCCAAAATCAAAGCATTATAATATCATCCAGGGAAAGGGATCACGAAAAAGATCAGTAAAACATAAATCAACCTTACAACTCATCCATATTTTGCAAGAAAAATTCATGAAAGTTCAATAGACATGGGGAGCATGAGACAAGTAAGGAATTCTCAAGTATGCACGGAATCACATCTCATGATGAAAAACCAAGCCAAGCCTAAAGCATTAACCTAATAATTTGGAGACTGCAAAAAATAACTCAGTTGATTTCAATTCATAACCTACTCTAATCTAGAGATTCCTCAACTTCAGGGAGTTCATTATCACTTCAAAATCCTAAAAATTTTGCAACTCAGAAATCAGATTTTGCAACTCAGAAATAACCTAAATTTCAAGAGTAGCAAGCACAAAATAGCCTAAATTTCAGCCACATTTTGCAACTCAGAAATCAGATTGATCCCCTTCACCACAATATAATTCTATATGACTAAATCTGATCAGGCAAATAGACAGCAACATCAAACAAAATCGACCTCAATCCCAATAGGCGATTTCTAACATCTCAGGCACAATAGCATACCAAATTCAGCAGAACAACCTCAGAGAACTAAATAAAGTAGCCTCATTATCTAACAAAAAACCAAGCAAGGAAAAGTAGGATCACATACATGCACTTACCACTTTCGGATCTAAAGTCGAATTGTCGAAGGCTCAAATTTGGGGATTGAACCTGCAAATCTGAGAGAGGCAGGCACGGAAGAGAGAGTCGGAGACTCGGAGGGGTGGGCTAGGGTGCACGGAAGGCAGAAGATAGAGAGAATGGGACGACGATCTAGCGAAGTGGCGGTTTAGGGTTCAGGGGATGGCGATGGTCGATGATTAGGGTTTCGACAGGGGCATAGAGAGTCGGGTGGGTGGGCTAGGGTGCACGGTGGTGAAGCGGAGGTGAGTAAACGAGGGTGGAGCGGCCTGGCTTGGTGAGAGGAGGCGGCGCAAGAAAGAGATGGCGGAGAACAGATGAAGAAGATGAGAGGAGGAAAGGCATCGTGGGGAGAGAGGAAGAAAGAGAATAGAGGGTACTAGAAGGAATAGATAAGGACGGATTTTTTTTTTCTGGAAATACTCATTTGCCATAATTAATTATAGTGTTCATTGCTAATACGGAGTAAAAAACATTGGAATTTTCCATAATTTTACCCAGTTCAAATTTTCTCTTCAAATAGTTGCTTTACTGTCAAAAATATTCCTCGTAATACATGATCATATATATAATAAAAAATTTAAACTTTTCTCGTTAATGAATTGGAGTCATTTTCTCCATTTTCACCCAAGCCAATAACGACGAAATTACATTTTCTTGTTTATTAATATATTTAGTAACAAAAATTTTCCTCGACAAATACTTCATAATAAATAATTTAAAATCTTTGTCTCTGATCAATTTAGCGAGGAATTTAAACTTTCCTAATTAATAAATTTGAGTAATTTTATCTATTTTCACCCAACCCATTAGCGACGAAAATGGAATTTTTCTCACTGATGAACATGTTTAGCGACAAATTCTTTCCTCGATAAATATATACTTTTAGCGAAAAATTAAAATATTTTTCGCAAAAAAATTTGGCGGGTTTCACATAATTCATATCAAACATATAACGACAAAATTGAAAATTCCTCGATGATTATATTTTTAGCGATGAAATTATTCTTCAATAAAAGCCTCAAATTCGTCGTTATTTTTTTTATGCTTTAGGCGACCACATTATGATAACAATTAGCGATGAACGAAAAAATTTGTCGTTCAATGTCACTTTTAGCGAGGAATATAGGTTCCTCACTAAAGTTCACACGCCCTTTTATGAGAACTAGATATTTTTGTCGCTAAAGGTCACATTTAACGAGGAAAAATTATTCATCGCTAAAATTTTGGTCGCTAATAGGCATTTCTGTTGTAGTGAGAGTTTGAGAGCTAGGTCAAAATGTACACATTATTTTCTCGAGTAAGTCAGGAGATTATTTTCGATAGACTCAGAACAATAGAACCACAATTAGCATGCTCGACGAGGAAATTGGGTGGGGGCCTACCATTATGCACTTGTCATATGTCCTCTCCTCTCAAGATGGAGTCCACCAACACATGAACTCTAGCTAAACCACCATAAGTGGACTTAATCTTTCAACATGACATTTACTACTCCTACCTTCTGTCCTCCTCCTATTTCAGACAATCAAATACAAACAATACTTTTTGCTTCAAATGTGCCTACATGTTTTTTTAACTTTTAATTATTTCTTTAATATATACACGTCCATTTATATACTACCAAAAACCTTGTATTCAATGAATATATATTCTCTCTCCTACATCACATTGCATATTTGCATCACTTTTATCCATTTTTAATATCATACATATTATATACCTTGAATACATCGATTTAAGCCAATTTAATATTAATAACTTGTATTTAAAATACACACTCCTAAATGAACATAGAAAGGAAACACAATAATATATTTGAAGATGTATCTAATCCGTTTTGTTGGTCAGATTGACATACATGATACATGCAATACTGCTCTTTGGCTTTGATAAGAGTTGGGAAATGTTGTTAGACATTGACCACCATACATATATATACATATATATTTATAACCTCGTCTCGCCCGGTTTAAAAATATAACTCATTTTGCTTTTCTACACGTTTTATAAATACCTAAAAACTATTAAAAAAATATCTTTTTTAAATTAATTTTATAATATTCATATTTTATATAGATTTTAACTTTTAAAAACCATGCTAATTAAACAAAGAAATCATATTTGTAATTGGAGAGAGTAATTATTTTAAGACCATACATATGTAGCAAACATAATTAAAATCAAATTCTTATTCATAATCTAGCCAAAAATATAAGAAATGGACAAAAAATCTATACAATTAAAATGGTACTCCGTAGTAGTATAGTATTAGTAGCACAATCTATAAATCTTTCAAAGAAATTGACTTTTTCCCCTAAAAAAGTGGCACTATTTATTTAGTAAAAAAAAGTAGAAAAATTAAAAAATAAGGGGAAAAATAAAGTGCCACTATGTGGTGCGGACATCAGCCTGTCACGTGTCACTGTTACTTCCCTCCTTTGAAAAAATGAAAAAAAAAAAAATTATGAAACAGGAAAGATTCAAATCATAACTTAGCGAACAGAAGAAGTCAACGGTCGTGAGTAAACTTGCCGAAATCCGCGAGCTTCCTGGACCGGTTCGCGCGCATAGAAGCCGCCGTTGCCAGGTGCGGGCCGGAATATCCGACCTCTAACCCTGTCCAATGCCGGCTCGGGCCGGGCCTCATGAGTGGGCTCAGGAGGAACCCGATTCCACCGGCCCGCTGAGCCCTGGCCGGACTCGCCTTCACCCGCGCCTGACTCGGCCGGGACGTACAGTGCACCGAACTCGCAGTCCACCTCCAAGGTTCCGGCGAGTATCCGCCGTCCGATTCGTCTCCCCAATTGGCATCCGGCGACATGCCCCGTCCCCTCCAGGCGCCGTGGGAGGAGGTCTCGGCCAATGAGGAAAGTGTACGAGTGGACTTTTTCCGGCGGCCGAAGCCGGAGATCCAGGAAGTGGAGGAGGTAGAGGCGTAATCGACTTGGCCGTGATTGGATCTGCAAACAGACGGATCAGACACGTGGAGGGACTTGGACGATCCGGATCTGAAGAGGTTGGAGAGGAAGTGGAATTTGCTCTTCTTTTTCTTGGCGGCAGTAGCGAAGGGGCCCGCTTGAGGAGTGCTGAAGAAGAATTGGTGGTGGCTGTGATCGTCGCAGGCGGCGGCGGTGTCGGATTTGCGACGGGAGACGTAGGGGGAGACAGAGCGGGGGAAGACGAGAGGGAGCGGGGTGGGGGAGGCGGAGTGGAGATCGGGGTCGGGAGGGTGGAGTAGGGAGAGGAGGCGGCCGCGGAGGCAGGAAGCGCAGATGCCGAGGGAGCTGGTGAGGTCGGAGGGGAAGTGGTTCTTGCACTTCATAACCTCTGAAAGGGGGAGGGCACAGGTTAACGCCGGGTTTGGATGATGATCTGATTTACGAAGATGGGCACCGGCTGTGAATCAGTAGCCCAGCAGATAGATATTTGGAGTATCAGGGGAGAGAGATAAGCAGTTGAAAAACTAAAAGAGTATAAATATCTCCACGATTTTTCTATACTGTATTCTAATATTTCCATTTAGGAAAAATACCGAGTATATCCTTAATTAAAATACATTCATTAAATTTGTAATTAGATTATTAGGATCTTTTATATTTGTGGGGGTTTGGGGTTTGTTTGGATTCCTAATGCATTATCATTATAATGCAAAATGATAAGGCGGTGTTTAATTAATAAAATTTTTAAGGCGTTTAAATTATGATATTTTTGGATTCCACGATATATTAGTTAAAATGCAATTATTTTATCTCAATTTATATGATTATTTGGTTAAATTACGATTTTACCTCGATTTTTATAAGATTTTTATTTTTTATATCCAAACAGACGCATGAAACGAGGTAAAATAATTACATTATAATGAAAATGCAATGGAATCCAAACACACCCTTGCTTTCCTAAGTGACTGTTTAAACTTGTGAACTTTAATATTGCAACAAACAGTTTTTATAATCTATATCTATATAAACTCTTAATTTAGAAGAGTTTAGGATGATGTGTCAATTTTAGAGACATTTTAGGAGTCTTACCCAATATTGTTTTTTGCCATTTTTCTTTGATTTTTTTTAATTCTCATTTTTTCTTATTTTTCCTTTAATTCTCTTTTTTATTTAATTTTACTAACTATCTACATAAACTTTTAATTTATAAGAGTTTAGGATGATGTGTCAATCTTAGAGACATTTTAGGAGTCTTACCCAATCTTTTTTTTTTGCCATTTTTCTTTGATTTTTTTAATTCTCATTTTTTCTTAATTTTCCTTTAATTCTCTTTTTTATTTAATTTTACTAACTATTGAGCTTAATTCAAAACATTGAATATAACTATTCATTATGACATATCACATTTAAACAATGTTATAATGATATTGATATTATTATTACCGAGTAATTTAAAATATCTATATTTATGTGTTATACTTTACATAAGATTTTGAAACAAAAATTCTGAGATAATTATAAGATACATTTATTGTAAAGTTTTTTTTTTATGATTTTATCTTAACATTTATTAATATTTTATAATATTTATATATATATATATATATATATATATATATATATATATATATATATATATATATATATAATATTTTAGTTTAAAAAAAACGCGTCATGGTGCGGGAATCGTACTAGTAGGGCTTCAATGCCTATGCTTTTGCCAAATTTAGGATTGGACCAACTGGACTGTATTGAGTCTTTCATAAAGACTTAATCTCCTAATAGGCCTCGTGATTCATTGGTAGAACCTAGGGAACTAAGCCCAACTCCTTGGAGCCCTATCTCAGCCAAGACATTATATAAAGTCTCTTATTGAGACATTGTAGCACCTGAGTCTCACTTTAGAACACGCTCCTCTTGAAGCTTGTGTGCAGCGAGTCAGCGGCGATTTTAGGGTTCACTCCTTGAAGGTCTTCCCGGCAGCAAAGTGGCGGTTCCTTGAGGCTTCGAGATCGATTCCAATGGGGGATTAAGCGTTGAAGAGGGAGTTCCTCTCATCCTCTTCTTTTGTTTATTACTCTTCATTGTTCATTAGCTTCTCGCTTAGCTTTGTAGATCTCGAACTGTCCTCTGTAATCTTCCCCATTTAGTGGATTTAGGGCCTGACTCCTGAGGCCCTGCGGATGTAGGTCTCGGACCGAACCGCGTAAATAAACGCCGTGTTCTTCTTTGTTTGTGTTCTTCATTTCTTGAAGTTCTTGCTTGATTTTGACTTACTCGATTCCGCTCACTCTGGTTCGACTGACAAAGTAATTGCTCCCAACTAGACCCTATAAATGGAGCTCCTAGAGGGCTTGCGGGGGGGGGGGGGGGGGGGGTAGAGAGTAAGTGCTGGGAGAGTAAAAAACAAGAGAGAAAAAAAGCTGATTAAACAAAGAGAGAAAGCAGTAGGTAGAGCCTGTACCCCAACTCTATTTAGTCTTTCGTTGTTTCTTGCAGGTGCAAAGAAGCATGACAATGGAGAAGACCAATCCGGGCTTGGGTTTAGGTGCTCTCACCTAGTGTTTGGGATCGTAATAGGCTTTCGCCTAGAGACCATCACGTAATAGGTTGAGAGCATCCACTCTCATAGTCGGGGTCGGGTTCACTGAAATACCCCAAAATATTTTTTGGGTATTTCTATAAGTATATATATACTATAACGGAAGTCCGTACATATAGTATGTATTATATATACGAATGTATACGTATGTAGGTTATATTATATATAATATGTACACGTACATATATTATATAAAATATATGTATGATATGTATGTATATATAGTATATGTATACGTTATTTTCTTTTGTAGAAGAATCAGATGGGTCTGCTTATATAATACTCCGTATAATATACATATACCGAGATATGCGTATATCCATATATGTACACTATAACGGAAGTCATGTATATTAGTTATACATATACACAAGTTAAATGAAGCCCAATTCCCTTGCGCAGCCCAGCCCACTCAAGCAAGGCCTTGAGCTGGTTGAGAGTCAGTCGAGTTGACTCGGTCGAGTTGACGAGTCGACTCCGTCTTCCACCTTCAAATGAGCGAATTTAAACTTGCAATTAATCGACGGTTTCGTCCCAATAATTGGGGAAATCAACACCCATTGAATGCTCCAAATAAGGACGTTGTTCTGGAAGCTCCAATCGATAGAATCCCATTGATGGCGCCATTGAATTATTAATGTTAATCCTCCCCGTTTCGCGAAGTTCTCGGTCGTAACGGTCGAGTTAATGGACGACCCACCGTAATGATGAATAGAATTGATTTGGGTAGTTAATTCGGACATAATTGCGTCGTCAATTGGTGGTTATCCGCTCCGAGTGAGCTCAGTATAAAAGGGGAGTCACTCTCCACTTTTCGAGGGCAATTCGTCTATACCCCTCACAATCTGAGCTCTTCTCCTATTCCATCGTGCTCCTTGTATCTCTAGAAGCAATTCTATCCCAAAAATTAGTTCAATTACATACCAAATCCAAAACCCCCAAATTTGCTAAGCCCTTTTCGCCGTCGTCGGACCACCGGTACGCCGCCTTTCCGCCGCCGTGTCGACCGGAGTTGCACCGCCTGAGGTCGAAGCAACCACCCACGGAAGTCGGAGCCACCGATCCACGTCGAGCCATCCGCGTCGAGCCCTCGTTGTCACATTCCAGTAGCCGTGACGTCCTCACTGTGTACGTGTGTGTTGCAGCCCGGATTTGTGAAGAAGAAGGGTAAATCACGTAATCAGCCCCATACTTTCTGTTTTGGTAAAATAAACCCCTAGTTCAATTCGAAAATTATCAAGATTAACCCGCAGTTTTAGAATATATCTAACTCGCGTTAAATCTTAAAAATTCGCAGCGGTCATCTCAAAATCCGACACCCAGATTTCGAGGAGGTCCTAATGAGGATCATATGGGTATTATTTTCTGACTTTTAATTAATTCAATATTTCTTCGAATTAAATAAGTCAATTATTAAAATACCAATTAATTAATTACTCGCGTCTCATAAATCACGTATGTAGATCCGCTGCCAGTTTATTCAAATCTGTCACCGCAAGTCTTTGAAGTCCATAGTTGGTATCGAAATCCAACAAGGCGAAAAAGGCAAGTGACTTTCCGAGCATTTCTGCTCACTTTGGTGCTTTCGTGTCTAGTTGTTTTCTTTCCTTTGATTGCTTGCCAGGTTAAATAAAATAAATAAATTACAATTCACCCGTTTGGTGTAATTTATTTAACAGTCAGTTTGGATTTGGCAAGTAAAATTGGGTAAAGTTATTATTTGACCGTAATATAAAATAATAACATAGTTTACCCACCATTTCTTTAAAGCATGATTTATTATTGTTCTTTCATGCTAAAATGGTTAGGTATGGAACATGTTATTTCGTTGATGTTTCCATCCGTTATTTTATTTTATTTTATTTGGTATCCATGTTACCTTTAAATAATATGGATTACTTTTGTAATGTGTGATCACTTAAGATAATCATTAATCAATCGTGAGAATGTGAGGATTGCGTGTTACGATCGAAACTCAATTTAATCAAGATCAGTGCAAGTAAAATGTATCAATCAATGCAAAGCAAAGTGAAAGTAATGTGTGAAGTAAAGTGAAAGTGATGTGGTAGAGTCAGGTCGGAGCCGTTATTCTCCGGTCTAAAAGTTTCATGAAGCTAACACATTCCGAACGCGCATATATTATCTATCGGAATGTTACACTACCAAATAAAAAGGTTTTAGGTCGTTATCCGCTATTGAGAGCGGGACCGGTATCCTATGATTATTAATTAATTAGAAGGTGTGTGTCGAATGAAATGTGTAACCTATCAAAGTGTTAAAATGTGTAACATTATATAAAGTTGTGCTCAAGCTATTCAACGTGAGGAAAGTGAAGTTGTGTATGTTCAAGCTATTCAATGTGAGAAAAGTGAAGTTGTGTTCAAGCTATTCAACGTGAGGAAAGTGAGTGAAGTGTGTGATAGACATTTGGTTTCATAGTGATCACAATTAATTCAAGCTATATCATATCCCATCTGTACTCAGGATATGGTTCCTAAGGGTGCTTGTCGCCCACTTCTTATGTTATTCAATCCTTCGGGATTATCCGTGTCATAATAATTGTGTTGTCAAATTTTTTTATCCCCTCTAAAATATTCTAATTAATAATCGCATTCGGGTTTACATTCATACCATTAAAGGTCAATGAGTATAAATCTGAAGTAGTCCCAGTTTTCGAGCCGTCACTTGCTAGTTCTCGCGAACTAACCGTCCTTTGTTAATTTGGACGACTAGGGGTTCATTGTCTTCATACGATACCCCAGTCTCCAGTTCGCAGGTTAAGGTCGAGTCTCCGAAGAGAAGTTTAAGAAGAGTAAGAAGACATTTGATTTTCAAGATTTAATTATTTAAAGTTGTTAGAAACTATTGTATAAAGATTTAAGTGTTTATTTTTACCAAGTCTTCCGCTGTAATGTTTTAGTGTATTGAATATTGTAATTTGAATTATAAGTTTAATAAAAAAAAATATTTATTGTATTTTAAGACTTCCGCTATTTATATTTAATTTTATGGGAGCATGGTAGCATGTCCCTGTAAGCCTAAGGTGGTTACGAAGACATTAAAGTCCGAGTAATCACTGGCGCTGCAACATTCCCTCAGTTACAGAAGGGGGTGTTACAGAAGGTGGTATCAGAGCTGACAGTTTTCGTATACGAGTTTTAAATTGCATTTTCTTAAAATATCTTATATAATGTTTTAAATATAATAAAGTTAAATTGTCTAACTAAATAGTACCAAAACTCAAGGTGAAATCTTCTTTTAATCCTGATGTTTATTTTTGGAAGACAAACAAAATGTCTTTGTCCTTTCAAATAAATAACCTACAAGCTATGTTAATAGAAAGAATTTTGGTTGTACAACATTTCCGAATAGTCCTGCAAATGCTAAATACAAGCCATCATTTCAACCAAAGTATTTTAGAAGTATGATAGTTAATGTGATTCTCACCATGAAAAATATAAAACTTAATTTTTTTTCAAATCGATAAACTTCTTTACAATATAAAACTGATTGTCTATGGTTTTGAAAATCCTAGGTACCCTTTATTGAAAAAAAAAGAGTGAAAATTTCCTCGGTAACAATTTTATTAAGTGGGTTATTGAGATAATATTTCATAAGATTTTTCATATTCCTCCGTAACAGTTTTCAGGGGTTGTAAGTGAAAATTATAAATCATATTAAAAAAAAGTATATCCAAATATGTCAAATAAGTATTGGTGTATTATCAAGAAAGTGGTTGAATAAACGGTTCAAGTATGAATATCTTCAATTAGACGTATTGTCAAGAAACTTAGTGTTTAAATCAATAAATCTTACACCTTTTATGAACCAAATTCTCAAGTATCCCAACAAGATTTTCAAGTTCCTTAAATATGTTTAATGGCTCATCAACATTTTCTTCATAAGATTTCTTAAGTGAATATGTGTTTGGTGTTTAAAAATGTGTTCGAATAAATATCCATAACCTTTATAATTTATAAATCGTCAAATAATGTATGATAAAAGATAATGGTTAAAGTTACCATTTCTTAACACTATTAAATGGTTTTAAGTGTATTGAGAAGATATTTTAGTTATATTTTCTTGCTTCTTTAAATCGGGTTAAAAAGTTTTAAATTCAATTTTCAAAGGGTGTGTGAAATTGTGAATATTGGAAATAGCATATGTGATTAAAAAAAAAATCACCCTAATCCTCTCCAAGAAAATTCAAATAAATGACATTAGGATATTTTGTCGGTGTTCTACTAGATTCTTTTTCATTATTTTATTGTAAAGTAAATATATCATAAATTGAATACTCAGCATATGTCCTTACATGAATTTCAGTACTTGAGGAATTTACATGGAAAGTGCTTTGTAGATATTAATCAATGTGATTTTCGTATTGTAAAATATTAAGCTTGGAACTATGTGAGTCGGTAAAATTCCCTTAATTTTTCCTAGTGTAATCTATTCTAGGTTTTCATTCCTGAAAGTATGTGTTAAGCTTCCACAAATTTTTAGATATTTAAAACCCGTTTCATGTGTTCAAATGTTTAAAGATTATTCGTAACATATTCTTTTGATCGTTGGTGTATGTAGTCAAATATACGTAGAAGCTTCCTTAGGTGAATAAAACATTGTACCAAATTTCAAAGTGTTTTGAAAGTGAATTACTAATATAATATCGTGAAAGATTTTTTAAGGTTGTTGAATCATGTCAAAGTCCAATGTCTCAACTCAAACTTCTCGAGATCGACTCTAAACTACTTAAAGCACATCAAGTGATGTATTCCTAGCAGCTTCATGCCTTAGCATTTTGCTACTTCGAAGTCATATGTCAGTAAGTGTTCGTGATTCATAAGATACTCTCCTATAGCGACGAAGTGAAATTGTCCTGGTGTATCATGTGTGCGGTGAAAGATCGTTCATTCTTTGTGTTACCCGGCTGGTAGGGTAAAACTTTATGCTTCATTTGTGTTCTTCCGTTCAGACTTTAGTAGTGATTCCATATGTTCTCTACCCAATCTGGGTGTAATGTCGTGATGACATTATTTCAACTGTGTTCCGAACTCTCGCTGGCTAATGTTTGAGAAAATATGTCTAATATTTTTTTTTCTTAAAATATAATCCACATTCGAGAAGAAGTTAAAACACCGGACCACGTGTTAGTCATCAGCTTCGAAGAAGACCTAAAGAAGAACCCGTTTCATACGGAACACTCGTCACGCTTAAATAAGATACCAGTTATGCCTACAGTGGTTGCCTTTGAAACCACCGCGCGACCATTTGGTAACCTGGGAAAGGAAGCCAACTGGGGTTGAGAAGAAAACCAAGGGTAGACTGGGTGACCATGTTCATTGTGTGATAAGAGTTGACTAACATGCGCTAAATTTAATATATCGATCATCAGAAGTGTTAAAAAAAAACTTTGCAAAAAAAACCTAATCGTATGTGATTATGTCTAAGTTAAGAGACAATTCTAAGATAAATAATTCGCAGCCTTTAGCAAGAATGAGTTCGGTGAACAACTAATTACAATTGAAGTAATTAGGTTGTTTTGCTCTTTGAGCAATACCATAGCGTAGTGTACTCAATCAAGTAACCATAAAAATATCAAATTCGATCCTCGAAGTGCTCAAGTATATCATCTATAAGTTTCATCTCCATGACTGGTCTCAGCAATTGACAACAAGGGTCCCAAGTCAGCTAATGAGAAGTGACACCAATTCTTTCCATCAAACGATGTTTCATTAAATCGAGCTCTAAGAATACATCCATCAGCTCGTACCTCTCATGATAACAGCTTCCAATTACACAACCCTTTTTTTCCATATCTTTTTCCCTAATCTTTTTCTTGTCCAAGTTTCGGGTCGAAACTTATTTTTAAGGGGAGAGATATGAAATACCCCAAAGTATTTTTGGGTATTTCTATTTTAATTTAAATAAAAATAATGTTAAATTTTTTAATAAAAGTATATTGTAGTAATTTGGGGTTGTATGAGTATATGGAATTATTTATTCTCTATCGTGAACATTTAGATTTAATAAAAGTGTCTCTTGACATTTTGAGAATTTTGAACCCAAAGGATATATTTAATTTTACCTTATGATATTTTTAAAGTTAAATAAATATTTATTTAATTTTATAATATTATTTAAGGGTATAAAATATAACTGCGTATATAAGTATATATATACTATAACGGAAGTCCGTACATATAGTATGTATTATATATACGAATGTATACGTATGTAGGTTATATTATATATAATATGTACACGTACATATATTATATAAAATATATGTATGATATGTATGTATATATAGTATATGTATACGTTATTTTCTTTTGTAGAAGAATCAGATGGGTCTGCTTATATAATACTCCGTATAATATACATATACCGAGATATGCGTATATCCATATATGTACACTATAACGGAAGTCATGTATATTAGTTATACATATACACAAGTTAAATGAAGCCCAATTCCCTTGCGCAGCCCAGCCCACTCAAGCAAGGCCTTGAGCTGGTTGAGAGTCAGTCGAGTTGACTCGGTCGAGTTGACGAGTCGACTCCGTCTTCCACCTTCAAATGAGCGAATTTAAACTTGCAATTAATCGACGGTTTCGTCCCAATAATTGGGGAAATCAACACCCATTGAATGCTCCAAATAAGGACGTTGTTCTGGAAGCTCCAATCGATAGAATCCCATTGATGGCGCCATTGAATTATTAATGTTAATCCTCCCCGTTTCGCGAAGTTCTCGGTCGTAACGGTCGAGTTAATGGACGACCCACCGTAATGATGAATAGAATTGATTTGGGTAGTTAATTCGGACATAATTGCGTCGTCAATTGGTGGTTATCCGCTCCGAGTGAGCTCAGTATAAAAGGGGAGTCACTCTCCACTTTTCGAGGGCAATTCGTCTATACCCCTCACAATCTGAGCTCTTCTCCTATTCCATCGTGCTCCTTGTATCTCTAGAAGCAATTCTATCCCAAAAATTAGTTCAATTACATACCAAATCCAAAACCCCCAAATTTGCTAAGCCCTTTTCGCCGTCGTCGGACCACCGGTACGCCGCCTTTCCGCCGCCGTGTCGACCGGAGTTGCACCGCCTGAGGTCGAAGCAACCACCCACGGAAGTCGGAGCCACCGATCCACGTCGAGCCATCCGCGTCGAGCCCTCGTTGTCACATTCCAGTAGCCGTGACGTCCTCACTGTGTACGTGTGTGTTGCAGCCCGGATTTGTGAAGAAGAAGGGTAAATCACGTAATCAGCCCCATACTTTCTGTTTTGGTAAAATAAACCCCTAGTTCAATTCGAAAATTATCAAGATTAACCCGCAGTTTTAGAATATATCTAACTCGCGTTAAATCTTAAAAATTCGCAGCGGTCATCTCAAAATCCGACACCCAGATTTCGAGGAGGTCCTAATGAGGATCATATGGGTATTATTTTCTGACTTTTAATTAATTCAATATTTCTTCGAATTAAATAAGTCAATTATTAAAATACCAATTAATTAATTACTCGCGTCTCATAAATCACGTATGTAGATCCGCTGCCAGTTTATTCAAATCTGTCACCGCAAGTCTTTGAAGTCCATAGTTGGTATCGAAATCCAACAAGGCGAAAAAGGCAAGTGACTTTCCGAGCATTTCTGCTCACTTTGGTGCTTTCGTGTCTAGTTGTTTTCTTTCCTTTGATTGCTTGCCAGGTTAAATAAAATAAATAAATAAATAAATTACAATTCACCCGTTTGGTGTAATTTATTTAACAGTCAGTTTGGATTTGGCAAGTAAAATTGGGTAAAGTTATTATTTGACCGTAATATAAAATAATAACATAGTTTACCCACCATTTCTTTAAAGCATGATTTATTATTGTTCTTTCATGCTAAAATGGTTAGGTATGGAACATGTTATTTCGTTGATGTTTCCATCCGTTATTTTATTTTATTTTATTTGGTATCCATGTTACCTTTAAATAATATGGATTACTTTTGTAATGTGTGATCACTTAAGATAATCATTAATCAATCGTGAGAATGTGAGGATTGCGTGTTACGATCGAAACTCAATTTAATCAAGATCAGTGCAAGTAAAATGTATCAATCAATGCAAAGCAAAGTGAAAGTAATGTGTGAAGTAAAGTGAAAGTGATGTGGTAGAGTCAGGTCGGAGCCGTTATTCTCCGGTCTAAAAGTTTCATGAAGCTAACACATTCCGAACGCGCATATATTATCTATCGGAATGTTACACTACCAAATAAAAAGGTTTTAGGTCGTTATCCGCTATTGAGAGCGGGACCGGTATCCTATGATTATTAATTAATTAGAAGGTGTGTGTCGAATGAAATGTGTAACCTATCAAAGTGTTAAAATGTGTAACATTATATAAAGTTGTGCTCAAGCTATTCAACGTGAGGAAAGTGAAGTTGTGTATGTTCAAGCTATTCAACGTGAGAAAAGTGAAGTTGTGTTCAAGCTATTCAACGTGAGGAAAGTGAGTGAAGTGTGTGATAGACATTTGGTTTCATAGTGATCACAATTAATTCAAGCTATATCATATCCCATCTGTACTCAGGATATGGTTCCTAAGGGTGCTTGTCGCCCACTTCTTATGTTATTCAATCCTTCGGGATTATCCGTGTCATAATAATTGTGTTGTCAAATTTTTTTATCCCCTCTAAAATATTCTAATTAATAATCGCATTCGGGTTTACATTCATACCATTAAAGGTCAATGAGTATAAATCTGAAGTAGTCCCAGTTTTCGAGCCGTCACTTGCTAGTTCTCGCGAACTAACCGTCCTTTGTTAATTTGGACGACTAGGGGTTCATTGTCTTCATACGATACCCCAGTCTCCAGTTCGCAGGTTAAGGTCGAGTCTCCGAAGAGAAGTTTAAGAAGAGTAAGAAGACATTTGATTTTCAAGATTTAATTATTTAAAGTTGTTAGAAACTATTGTATAAAGATTTAAGTGTTTATTTTTACCAAGTCTTCCGCTGTAATGTTTTAGTGTATTGAATATTGTAATTTGAATTATAAGTTTAATAAAAAAAAATATTTATTGTATTTTAAGACTTCCGCTATTTATATTTAATTTTATGGGAGCATGGTAGCATGTCCCTGTAAGCCTAAGGTGGTTACGAAGACATTAAAGTCCGAGTAATCACTGGCGCTGCAACATTCCCTCAGTTACAGAAGGGGGTGTTACATTCACATGCTCACACCTAGTGTTTGGGCTCGTAATAGGCTTTCTCCTAGAGACCATCACGTAATAGGTTGGGGGCATTCGATCCCGACGAGGATCGGTTTAGAGAGGCGAACCCCTGTCCTATTTTCAGCTTGCATTAATGGTTAAAACGACACATGCTCTCACCTAGTGTTTGGGCTCGTTATAGGCTTTCGCCTAGAGACCATCACCTAATAGGTTGGGGGCATTCGATCCCGGCGAGGATCGGTTTAGAGAGGCGAAGCCCTGCCCAATTTTCAGCTTGCATCATGGTTAAAGCAAATATACATGACTGGATATCCTAAATGACTCCTACTGTCAGACTTCTAATTAATGTTAAATTTAGCATGAAGCACGCCAAATGCAAAGCAAAGTAAATCTGCAATTTGAGCAGCATGGAAAAAATAAGCTTTGATATCATCATGACCTATGTTCAGTCTGTGTAAACTAAAAATGCACAAAATGGCTCTTAAGATAGATACAAGCAATTGAAAGGCTGTGATTAAATTTAAGCTCATCATATCCATCAGAATTTCAAGAAGACAGCAGATTGAAACTTACTTTCACCTCACCACTGATTCACCTTGGGATAGGTTGAGTTAAATCAAATACAAAAAACCATGTAAAATGGAAATTGAGCATCAAATCTCAATCAAGGCTGAACTAAGTTCTAACAAAGGCAATCAGTTTTCCCTTCTCAAGACTAGCAGGTCCCTAAATATGTTAATTTGAACTGAGCAACATCAAACTGTAATTTTAGGAGGAAAAAAAAGAGAGACAGTTGGGTTCCAATTTCATACCAAATTTAACCTTAAGTAGGGTATATCTCAAAATGAAATTGAGGGCTGTAAATACTGAGTTATCTCATACAATCTTAGGCAAGACAAAAAGACAAGCAAACAGCCCTCACGTCTTAGAATCAGAGGTTGGGAGAAATCAACAAAAATTGAAACCAACCTGAGTTGCCCAAGCAATAGCTGCCCTTTGTTTCCCTGTGGTGCCTTTGCTCGTGTCCATTGATGACTAGAGCGCCGCACCTAAGCTTGCAAGCCCTCGAGAACCTCTGACGGTTGTCGATGTCGGAACTCATCTACATCCTCCCCTTCTGATCTAGTTGGTCTTGGAGTTCTATCTCAAAAGATTTCGCTCATCAAACCCCTTTGTTATTCTGGTAAAGTAGTAATCCCCAAATAAAAAAACTGAGTTCAGCCCCAATTTTCTCAAAATCATATTACCTAAATTGGTTCAAATTGAGGACAAATTGAAAGGGGAAAGGAGGAAGACAAGCCTGTTGCACCTTTTCTTCGCACAAAATTTTGACGTCCTCGCCTAACAGTGGCTCGTTCTGGGTTGTCGAGGCTTGACCCGCATCGCTCTCGTTTCACCCTAGCTCGATCAGCTCCGCCATTTCATATGCAAAGAACGAAGTAAATTGATATGGATTATGATCCATATTTGAAGTGAAATGTAAAGAACGGGGCCATATGCCTTTGGCATATCTTGATAGAAAATGTGATTAATTACAAAAATCACCCACTAAAGTATAAAATTATAATTGACACAAATTATAAATCGGGTTTAACAAAAAAAATAAAGGTAAACTCGTGAAATTTCATCGTTATTTTATTTTAGTGGGCGAGTTTCAAATCGGCTCCTAAATAATTAAAAAAATGGAGTCAAAATCTCAAACCAAACTTTCCCAAATTCAAAGGGTAGGTAGAACTACGTGAAGACTTGGCGCAATCAAACGCCTATGTAGGTAATCTGATATTAAATCACAAAATATGTCGGGTAAAGTCGCTAACCTCTAAATTCACTTTAAAAATGAAGATGAGGTCAGAATTAAAGTCAAAATTACATACACATGATTTTCCGTGTAAGTGATAGCCGTTGAGTTAGGAAACCCTTCCGAGAAGGTGTGCTCAATTTATTCGGGTGATACACGCGAAAATCTCATGCATATGATAGTGTGATTTATGTTAGGGCTACCCTTCCGAGAAGGTGGATCCTAATACGATCCAATGATGCATGAAAACCTTAAAGGTGATAAAACACACAAACCCAACCATCCGGAACTACGTGAGGCTTGATCTCTTCCAAGAGATACGTAAGCAACCCGCTAAATTCAAAGGGTAGGTAGAACTACGTAGGCAACCCGCTAAATACGAGTGCAGCCCAAATCACCAAAACCATTCAAATCTTGGTATCGATACGACTTCGGATCAAGAGGATAACCAAAAGCAGTCGAACTCAAATATTAAAAATCAAATAAAATGTGTTGTACGATTATTTGGGCATTTTTGTTCAACGTATTTTTGGCACGCCCAGTGGGACCCTTTTTGCCTTTTCATCTCTTAGTTGTATTTGTACTAATGTTCGATTATTTGTTTTGGTTGCAAGGAAAATGGCACCCCTCGCAACTGTCAACTTTGATGAGCTACCAGCCACGTTTGTCGTGAAGGGTGGCCGCTGGATCAAAAGACGAGCGTTTGAGGTTCGCTTCGATGTCTCTAGGAACTCCATTACTGCGGAGATCCCAATCGACAACATCTTCAATCCTTTACCATCTCCGAAGGAGAAGAAGACCACCAACTGGGTCAATGGCCCACCAACTGGCAATCGGCTCGCACTTCGCCGGAGTGGTAGCCACACCGCCAGCTCAAGCGGCACTAAGCCCGATGAGAGAGTTGTTCGACAACCCGTCATCCATGTCTTAAAAAGGAATGTTGGGGCTGTCGCAACAAATTTGCCACCCGTTCCAATGGCCAAGAAGGCAAGCAAGCCCAAGAGAAGGAGGGGACGAAAATGCGGCTCTCAGCGTGGGAAAACCGGGGCCCTTCGTAGGCTAGCCCGATCTCTCGCGTTGGAGCAAGCCAACATCATTTTGTGGAAGGCCGCCAAAGACCTCCTCGAGGCAAACAATACCATCTTCGTACCTCAAACCGTGAGCCCAAGACATACTTCCTTTGGTCCAAATCCTTTGGATATAAACCATGTGGAACAAGTTATGTTTACCTCCTATTCGGAGGGGGAGGTCGAAGAAGGATCTTTAAAAATGAGAGATCAGAAAGTCAAAGCTCCGAGGGTCAAAGTGTTGAAGCCTACGGTGTAAAAGCCGAATATTTTTTTATCATTATTTTAATTAGATATATTAGTATTCTCTTCAATTTGTAAAAATGAGAGAAAACTCGTCCTTGAGCACCGAGTTTCGATTTTAAAATCCTTCCGGCACCGTTTTTGAATTTGGATCTTTTTAGCGGAATTTAATTCTCCTTTCGAGCTCTAAGTGCTAATAAATTTAATTTAATTAAAAAAATGGTTTAAAATTTGATTTAATCGGG
Organism: Persicaria maculosa; assembly: GCA_963922045.1. Lineage (NCBI taxonomy): Eukaryota > Viridiplantae > Streptophyta > Magnoliopsida > Caryophyllales > Polygonaceae > Persicaria > Persicaria maculosa. Next base: position 17,054,332 of record OY998258.1, read on the forward strand.
ATTTGATCAAGTTAGTGGATTTCGAGTAAATTTCCGCTATTTTGAATTCTTTTGGGGGACCATTTTCTATTTTATTTTCCCTTTCCTTCTTTCCTCCCACTCTCTCTCTCTCTCTCCTCTCTCTCGCGTGCCTGCCGTTGGAGCCTGCAGAGCACCACCAAATCACCAGCTTGCAAAATTGTTATTTTGTGCTTTTTACCCTATAAGGATCACTCACATGCCCTCACTTCCTTCACATCCATTCACCAGCAAAACTGATAAGAGTGTCCTCCCCTCTCTCTTTCAAAATCACCAAAGGAATCCCCCTTTTCATCTAATTATAGCCGACAAAGCACAGCTGCTGTCGGTTCTCCAAACCACCACTGTTGAGCCACCATTGCCGATTCCATATTCCTCTTGTTTCCGATTGTAGCACCACGTGATCACCTCCCATCTTCTTCTGTCCGTTTCTACCGAGCCAGTCAACCGCCAGCTCTTCTCCTCGCCACCGACCACGCCGTGACGCCTATACCCAGAACCGCCTCTACTTCCAAGATCGAAGCCGGCCGAGAACATCCTCCATGTTTCTGTAACAGCAGCCCGTCTTTTTTCGTCGAGCAGCAGCCTGGAAGTACCATCTCCATCGATCGAGCCCCTCAAAGCCAAGCCCGGAGCCAGCGTTCTTCCTCGTCTCCTCTTTTCTCGTTCATAGGGTCGGTAAGCCTCATCCCTATGATTCCGACTCGATTCCCTCATAAAGGTTCTCTTTTCTAACATTTCCCTTCTCCCTAGAACGATTCGATGCTGATCTACCATCGTTGGAACCGAATCGAGTCCGATGAGCGTTTTCCGGCGAAGAGCTTCGATCTCGGTGAGCCCATCTTTCTCTCCTTCTTTTGTCTGCGCTTGAGTCTTTTCGGATCTGTGGTGGTCGGGGAAAGTTTCCGATCAGTATGGGGTGGGTTGAGTCAAGAACGGAGCCGCCGACCGGCCTGGAGTTCTCCTTCATTTCCTTCCGTGTTCCGTCGTTAGTCTAGCGTCTCTGTGCTCTGTTTTGTGGGAGGAAGATGATACACCTTGGATGAGCTTCTATTGGGCCTATTTTCTGGGTCTTTTCTCTTGGATCCGGGTTGAGTAAGTAGGGTTATATCATTTGGCTTTCGGGTCTTTTTTTTTGATTGGGTAAAAAATTCGGATGCGAATAGTCGCTATCTGATAGCATCCTTGCGGATGAGGTCAACAAGACCTGGATCGGTGTATAGGGAAGGGTTAACAGCAACATGAGAAAGGTGTGCAACCTTATATGCTACGCATTTACCATTACGAAGAATGTGAGAGAACGAGACTTCGTTAAACCCTGTAAGAAGTGAACTAATGTCAGACATAATTAGTTCGATTTCCCATGGACATTAGGCACTATACTTCAAATGGTTGATGATTATGAGAGAGTCACCCTCAATAATAATTTTATTAATGTTTAGTTCTATTGCTTTCAATACTCATGCTCTAAGAGCCAGAGCCTCGGCCATCAGAGGTGTTTGGTTCCCAATTAGACTGCATCCCATTGCCTCTGGTAGTCCTTTGTCGTTTCTTATTACATATCTTATAGACGCTTGTCGATGAGTAGGGACGGACCCATCAGAATTCAATTTCATCTTTCCGCTAGGCGGGTTTTTCCATTTTTCAGTCTTTCTGTGCCTTACCGTTTTGTTATGTGGTTTTTTGTGATTGTGGAGTTCAATCTCGCTCTTACAATTAATTTTTTTCCGCTTTGCTCCATGCATTCCTACCTGATTGAACCTTTCTTAAGAATCCATCAATGTTGGGTAGTTTCTGTTGTTGGAAGATCCAATGATTTCGGATAAACCAGACAGTCCACCAGTGTAAAGCCATTTTTTGTTTTTCTTTGAAAGTTAATTGTCCTGCGATGGTTGCTAATATTGGCCCACTTTTCCTAGATTTCTTAATACAGTCGCTGATTGTATTTTTGACATTAGCTGAGAGGCTGGAGAAGAATAATGAGTATTTACACTCAAGAAATAGGTGAGTTGCATCCTCTTCATGGTGATTGCAGATTGCACAGTAGGGAGGGACCGCTACACCCTTTTTTGACAAACGAGCTGCAGTTGGTAGACCGTCGTGACATACTTTCCAAAGGAAGTTTTTAATTTTGGGAGGGGTATTAATTTTCGAAATCCATGTATTCTCATCATCATTCTGATCCATATGTTTTGTGTTAAGTTTATATGCACTAGAAGTTGTAAACCATCCATTTTTATTCGGCCACCAGTACATTCTGTCTTTGTATGCTATTTTTAGGTAAGGGTATGCATGCTATTTGCTTAGCCGTATCAGTAGGCAAAACTAGTTTAAGTTTATCAAAACTCCATTCTCCATTAATGATGTATTGATCAACCGTCTCTTCTACATTGTTCCTTCCTAGTACTATACACTGACTTTGTATGTCATTAACTGGAGCCCATTTGTCTTTCCAGAACTTTATGGTTTTTCCATCCCCTACTGCCCAGGATAGACCGTTTTTAAATGGCTTAATTAATTTCCTTAGTTGAGTCCATTGCCAGGAGGCGTTTCCTCTATTTTCAAATTCTAGTAAATTTGTTGATTTTAGGTACTTATATTTAATAATTTTAACCCTGCTATTATCAGGCTCTGCAATGATTTTCCATAGAAGCTTCATTTGAAGTGCTTCATTCATGTCCTTGGATTTTTAAGTCCCATGCCACCTTTAGATTTTGCTCTACAGACTTTATCCCAACTTATTAGGGGTTTGTATTGAAGGTCCTTGTTCCAGAAGAAAGTTTTGTTTATCTTGTCTAGGTTTGAGAGAATTGAGATTGAGAGCATAAAGCTTTGCATGGAATAAAGAGGTTTTGAGGCTAGATTTGAATTGATTAAAACTGACCTTCCATGTTGAGATAGAGCATCCGTTTTCCACTTAGTTAGTTGGTTTGTTGTTTTGCCAATGATTTCCTCAAATGCAGTTTTATTTACTCTTCCATTCAAGAAAGGACATCCCAAATATTTATCCAGTTTAATCTGTCTAGAGATGTTTAGGCATCCCTCCAATGCAGGTATCCGAGTATCTGGAATACCAGAAGAACCTTGGAAAGCCGATTTATGGTAGCTGACCTTTTGTCCCGAAATTTGACAGTACTCATCAATAATAGTCTTTACTTTGCCACATGCTGTTAAATTTCCTTTAGAGAAAATAATAATGTCGTCAGCGAATGCTAGAAAAGGAATTTTAGGACCTGAGTGACCAAACCGGAATCCAATGTCAGACCGATCCAAATTAGATTCCTAGTTTAGCTTTCGAGTTAACACCTCTGCACCAGGGATAAAAAAAAACGGAGAGAGGGGATCTCCCTGCCTAATGCCTCTTGTTGGTCTGAATAGTTATGTCGGACCATTATTGACTAAAACGGAGAAAGACACCGTTGTTACACATTCCATGATTAGATTAATAAATTTTTGATCGAAGCCAAATTTCTTCAATACTGATTCTGTAAAATGCCAATCTACCCTGTCATATGCTTTTGCCATATCTAACTTAATAGCTAGCCATCCTTTCGAGCCCTTGCGAGTTTTGAAAGAGTGAAAAATCTCACGAGCTATGAGGATATTATCTTGAATAGCTCTATCTGAAACAAAGGCCCCTTGAAAAGGGTGTATAAGTTTTCCTATGACCTTTTTTAGACGCTCCGTTAGAATCTTAGATATTATCTTATGTACTGTCGAGCATAGGCTGATGGGTCTGTAGTCTTTAGTTTTTGCTGGGTTATCACACTTAGGAAGTAGGGGCGATAAAGGTGTCGTTTACTTGTCGGAGCAATTTCCCCGTATGAAAGAAAGCCTTAGTGGCTTTAATAACGTCGCCCCCAATGATGTCCCAGTAAGTTTTATAGAATTCAGCCGTCATCCCGTCGGGGCCAGGGGATTTGTTGGCACCTAAAGACCAAACTGCTTCCTTTATCTCTCCATTAGATGGTTGGTTGCACAGAAACCTATTTTCATCGTCAGAAATAGATGGAGAAATTAGCTCAAGGTAGTTATTCAAGAGATTTGTATTGACTGGTTCTTTCGAGAATCTTTTGACAAAATCCTTTCTAATTTCTGATCGAATATTTTGTTCTCCACATATTAGGGTTCCTGAATCAGAAGAAATGTTCCTTATAATTTTTCTATTTCTTCTACCAGAAGCTACACAATGGAAATAGGCTGTGTTCGAATCAGCTAACTTGAGATGTTTAGATTTAGCTCTTTGACACTAGTATTCCCGTTGAAACTGAAGTAATTTTTTTTTGTAATTAATTGTTTTTCTTTTATCCCATTATTATAGTTGCTTAGACTTTGCATCCTGACTAGCTCTCTTTCCACATCCTGAATTTGCCTGAAGATGTTACCGAAAGTAACCTTGGTTTTATATACCAACCTAAACATGGTTGATCCCCTATGATCAGTTCTCCAGACTTGTTTGACAATATTCCGGAAATCACTCCTTTGGAGCCACATGTTTTCAAATTTAAAGGGAGGTGGGCTAAACGAGTGTTCCGCATTTAGACTTAGGAAAATTGGGAAGTGATCGGAGGATGTAAAAGCACCATTGACAGTTAAAAGATCAGGGAATTTTTTGAGAAACTCATGTTGCACAAGAACTCGGTCAAGTTTTTCTAGGATGTTATCTTCCCCTTCCGCTTTTTCCCTCCAAGTAAACTTATTACCTGAAAACAGAATCTCCATAAGAGCACATGTATTCTTAAATTGGGTTAGTCTTGAATATCTAGTGTTGTTATTAGACGATCCACCCTCCTTTTCACTACTACTACAAATTTCATTCAAATCCCCCCTGACTAGACAAGGGTAGTTTTATGAGCATATGGTAGTTGTGAGATTATTCCAGAAAGTTTCTTTGTCTACTCCATGTGGGGGAGCGTATATGAGAAAAATTACTCCCGTGAAGTTTTTGTCTAGACATGAATATTTGGCTCTGATAACTCTTGGCATTATTATTTGCACCTCAATCGATTCATTTAGCAAATGAGCCTCATTCCAAAGTAAACCAATACCACCTGCTCTTCCATTCTTGGTTGACCAAATCGAGTTATTGAAACCACTCATTTTCCAGTTTCTTTTCGAAGGTATTTTATCAATTCTGATTTCAGCTATGGCCATCAGCGAGATGTGTTCATTTATTCATAATGCCCTTAGGTCTGTCCACGGATTAGGTCTACCGAGCTCCCTAATATTCCAGAAGCAAATCTTCATAATTTTCGTTTAGAAGCTGTCAGGAGCCTGGGATACTCTAAACCTGACAGCGTCGAATGTTTCCTAAAGAGAGCTTTCACTATTACGGTTCCACAAATCAATCCCACTACCTTATAAGCAATTCTGACATTTGTGGCAAGATATGCTTCGGGACAAATTAACTGTAGCCACTCATTTGCATTTTCCAATTAGAAGTTCACGTATAGCAATTTTACAGTGGTTACAAAGCCAAGAATCCTCCATAACCGGTATTACTACTTCCTTCCTTACGAGGCAATTTGCAACAACTTTAGTCCTGAGCTTGGTGTTTGTTTCACAAATTAACCATAAATAGACATTATAATCACAATTTATTTCACCATAACATAGATAATGTATTTTAGACAGCAAAGAAAGTAGTTTAACCATGACATGACCTTGAGACAAGCCGAAACCACACCCGACTTGACCAATCAACATGTGTTCATCAACCAGACCAGATCTCAAATCATACCAATTAATCGCCACATGAAAGAAAAAATGGCTACCCGAAACAAATTTCCAAACGTACCTAATAGGCTTCCGAACTTCCTTGCCATTCATAGGGTTGCCAATAGTGGTTGCATAAAGAGAAGAAAGATTAAGAGAAAAGATGATCTCCTGGACCCGGTTTTGCACAGCAGTCTGTTTGCCCCCGGTATTAGTGTGTCTCTTAAGTTTTTCCTCAGCCTTAGACCTTAGAATCACCAAGTGATCATCATCAAAGGGAGAGGGCTCCTCAGTGAGTTTAGAACCCTCCAACCCCATGAGTTTTTTGCCCTCCGGCTTCCCCTTTCGGGTATTAGACTTTTTTGGGGTAGGATTTTCTGCCACCAAAGGTTTCTTCCCTTTATCCACTCTGAAAGGAGCCATGAACGGCACAGGATCAGAGAAAATAAAACAGATGCACAAATTAGGGGTATTATAGTTGTAAAGAGAAGAAGGAAGAAAAGGTGCGAGTCAATCTGCACCACACCCCACCCCTTAAATAGAGAGATTCAATCGAAAGGAAGAGGAGGGAAATAGAGAGAAGGCAAACCCCATCCGGAATGAAGAAGTGAGCCCCAAGCAACCTTGTTGCAGCAGATCATCCCAGCCATCCCTAGCCAGTGACCCTTAGATCCAATCACGATCAGCCAATCAAACACTTTTCTGACGACCGTACGCCACAAATTAGGCCATAGTGGTGGTCGATTTGACCAAACAAGAACAATCATCTCCAATCCAGTAACCCAATTGCAACTTCGAAGGTTTAGATTTGAGAGATTAGATAAAAACCTAACCACAAACGTTAACCCAAATTTAGGGGTAAATCGAAAAGCCATTAGAAAATCGCCAACACTTGGCCTAGTAGAGTAGCCGATCCAATAAGATAGAGGGATTATAGGCCAAACATCAGTTCTTAGGAGGGGATTTAGAAGAAGAAGGGTGATAATGGTGTATGGCCAAGCAAATTTCATTAGACGAGGATAAGGGTTTCGAAGAGACAGAACATGGATGGACAGGAAAAAGAGCCCGCGCGTGCAAGCGCGTTCTTTTACACAAGATGGGTTTTTCAGCTTGTTCAATTTCTTACTATGGGTCTTTTTTTTAAAGTAGTAGACTTGTAGAGGGCTTGCATCCGAATCCTATTTCCATGTTGAACCGGGTTGGGCTTCCTCTTCGGGTATTCTTCCGGGTTGGGCCTTTCCAGTTTGACTGTTGGTTTTGGGGGATTATTATGTATACTCCATCATTATTGTTGTTATTTGTTATATAAATATAAATGTGTAATGTGGGTTTTGTTATACTGTTATATGAGTAATTCTTTTCTTTTTAGAAATATTACTATTTGGAAAAGATTGTTATATGATTTAAATATGTGATTTATAAAGATGGATAATTTTAGTGTTATTTTAGATAAGCATTGTTGGTAAATTATTTTAAAAAGGAGAGATTTTCCAAGTTTCAGAAATATCACTTTAAGGATTGTGTGGAAAACCGAAATGCCGGAATTATTCTATAATATGATTTTGAGGTATTGGTTTTAAAGTTTAAATGTTTAATGTCGGGATTCTTTGTCTTGGTTTGATGATATTGGTTTTGAGAAGGAAGTTTGGAAATATGGTTGGTATGATTTTATCAATGGGTTTTGATAACTCCACTCCCTTGATGAAAATCGGAATTAGTGTCAAAAGCTTTGACAGTCTGTCTATGTCAAAGGTTTTGAAACTATAGCTGTGTTGATGAAACACAAAACTTGTTTGTCTATAATAAATGCTCGAATAATATTTTATATTATTATATGCTTCCAAATATTATTATATATTCACTAACTTTTCAGGAAGTTTTTTTTTGAATTATATCCTTTCTTAAGCGCTCAAAGCTGAGAAGAATCAAATCGTGATCATGGCTTCAGAAGTTTCCAAAGATAGAAGATTGTGAAGAATCAATCTTAGGCCATGATCTGATATAGTCGTTGGTGGAGATCCTTGGCGTCGATTTGTTCTCTATAAAGAAAAGGAAGAAGAGAAGACAGCGATACATTCGTTGAACACAAGCATTCATACACTCAAGCCCTCAAGCGAGATCTGTCTTCTTTGTGTGCTCTCTGCTAGTTCTTAAGAGTCTGTTATTTCATTTCAAATCATTTGAGAGTTACACAGTGAGCTTATAGGATATATTTCGTGACAGTGTTATACTCGAGAGTTTGTAACTCAGGAAGTGGACACTAGGCGATTGATTCACTAAGTGTAAGAGGATTGTACTAGATAGCATAGAGAGGTGGGGCTCTTCTAGATTGGTCTAGGACTCCAAGGGAACATGAGTTGACTAGATTGCAATTGTATAGGAGAGAGGCTTCTCGGTGAGCTATTAGGATCCTAAGTCTTGTGAATCAATAAAAGCCGGTTGAATCCTAGGGTTGTGGAAAAACCCTAGGCGGGGACGTAGGCCAAGTTCGTGCCGAACCTCGTAAACAACTCACTGCGTCCTTTATTTACTACTTTACCTTATTTCCGCACTTGGTTCGAATTGTTTAACTTTGTGATTCAAGTTTTCAGAGAAAAGACTAAGTCTAATCTCAAAGGGTTTTGCACGAGCTTCAAAAGTCTTGAGACTATCTGCGAAAAACCGGCATACTCTATTCAACCCCCCTTCTAGAGTATCTTTATATTATTTTGTTTTACATTATCGAACCTTCAATTGGTATCAGAGCTTTACTCACTGCTTTCGATCTAACAATCTTGTGAGTTTTTGATCATGTCTGGTGAAGCAAACAGAGGATTTGCACAGGGAAGGTCTACCAGTAGACCACCACTCTTTGTAGGAAACAACTTTGTTCACTGGAGATCATTGATGAAGATGTTCATTGTAGATCAAGATCTGGAACTTTGGAACATTATAGAGAATGGTCCGAAGGTTCCAGAGAAAGGCGGACCAAATGGAACCAAAATTGCAAAGGAGTCTGAATACATCCAAGCAGATCTTGAACTTGTCTCCAAAAACTACAGGGCTATTAAGTTACTTTATTGTGGTCTTAGCACTGATGAGTTTAATCGTATTTCATCTTGTAGGTCAGCTAAAGAGATTTGGGACAAGCTGGTCGTCACCTATGAAGGAACCAGCCAAGTAAAGGACACCAAGATCAGTATCTTCCTTCGAAAGTATGAGCTTTTCAAAAAAAAGTCTGATGAGTCAATCAAGGCCATGTTCACACGATTCACAGGAATCACCAACAACCTTGACTCTCTTGGCAAGAGCTTTACAAACGTTGAGAAAGTAAGGAAGATATTAAGGTGCCTCCCAAAAGAAAAGTGGGGTCCTAAAGTAACAACCATAGAAGAAGGTCAAGATCTCACCACTCTGCCCCTTGATGACTTGCTTGGGAAGCTGATCACTCATGAGATGATCCTTAATGAAGACGATAGAGAACTTCCAACAAGCACTAAGAACTTGGCTCTCAAGTCTAAGAAGGATGAGCCCAAAGATGGATCTGATTCCGAAGATAAGGATGACGATGAGGATGATCCTTTTGCTCTTATCACAAGAGGCCTTGCACGAATCCTCAAAATGAAGAAACAATTCAACAACAAGGATGGATCAGAGTCTTCAAAATTTCGAGGTAAGTCTCAATACAACAAATATGATAAGAAGACTAAACCTTTATCTTGTTTTGAATGTGGTGAAACAGATCATCTTGTAAAAGACTGCCCTCAAAAGACGAAGAGCCAGTCCAAGAAGGGTGATGGATGGAAAAAGAAAGCCATGGTGGCAACTTGGAGTGATTCTGACTCTGACTCCGATGATGAGAAGGCCAATGTCTGTCTTATGGCCTCAGGAGATGAATCCCACGATGAGAAGCTTGAGGTAACTGTAAGAGAACTTATGGCAAGTCCAAAAGAGGTATTATCAGAATTCCTTTCTAATATGATTGCCAATGAAGAAAAACTTATTGCCTAAACTAACACTCTTATTAAAAAAACTGTGGACCAGGAAAGAACTATTGAAGATCTGTCAATGAGGGTCAAAAGTCTTGAAGCTTCTTATTCAGGTCTTGACATTAAAGTCAAGACTCTTGACTCAGAGAAATCTGAACTCAAGCAAGATCTCTCCTCTCTAAGAAGTGAACATCATGACTTAGAGAACGAGAAGATCTCCCTGATTAATAAGATTCAAGACCAACAGACAGTCCTCATAAGTTTTACCAAATCCAAAGGCACTCTTGATAGGATGTTGGGTGAGCAACAAAGTTCTCTAAACAAAAGTGGTATTGGTTACAATCCAAGGTTTTTAAATAAGCAGCACATTACCACCTTTGTAAAGGCAAAAGGAAGCAGAACCTCTCATATATGTCACCACTGTGCTAGAAAGGGACATGTAAAAGAGACCTGCCCCTATAGAAGAAAAGATCCATATATCATTCGCAATACATTTCCTGTTCATTTGAGAAAAGAACGGATAACACAAGTTTGGGTCCCCAAAGGCACTATCTTACCAAATATGGTTTACCCCAATAATGGATCCAAATTTGCTTATTGGTCTAGCCACAAAGGTTGATGTTTGTTTTGCAGGAGATCACCAAGGTGAAGGAGCACAAATAGGTTATCGATAGTGGATGCTCGAGACATATGAGTGGGAAGAGTTCTCTCTTTCATGATCTAAAGGAGCAATCCACAGGAACAATCACTCTTGGAGATAAAGGAAAGTGTGACATCGTTGGTATTGGTAGCGTTGGGAGTGATTCCAACCATAGTATTAAAATTGTCTATCTTGTGAATGGTTTAAAGTATAATTTGCTTAGTGTTTTGCAATTATGTGATAGTGGCAATAATGTCAGATTTAACAAGAAAAGATGTCTAGTGTGCAGAGAAGATACAGGTGGAGTTATACTGACCGCATATCGTTACAACAATATATACGTTGTGAATGCTGATCAAGTGGCACAAGGAAGCTTAACCTGTCTAAAGGCTTTGATGGATGATCCAAAACTCTGGCACCGGAGACTCGGTCATGTGAGTCCACATACACTACAGAAGCTTGTGTCCAAAGGGCTTGTAAGAGGACTACCTGAGATGGACTTCAAATGTATTGATATGTGCAATGCATGCACACGAGGTAAACAAACACGTAGCTCTTTCAAACCCAAAAAGGTTGTAAGTTCTTCTAGACCCCTTGAACTTTTACATATGGATTTATGTGGTCCTATGCGAGTCAAATCTCCCAATGGTAAAAAGTACATGCTTGTTATTGTTGATGATTTTTCTAGATAAACTTGGGTTGCTTTTTTAAAAGAAAAATCAGAGGCCTTATTTGAGTTTTCAAAACTTTGTAAGGAGTTGCAAACTTTAAGAAACGAGCCCATAGTGTCAATTCGAAGTGATCATGGTAGGGAGTTTGATCAACTTCAGTTTGATTTGTTTTGTGCTAAATATGGCATCTCCCCTAACTTTTCTGCTCCTAGGACACCTCAACAAAATGGGGTTGTGGAACGAAAAAACCGCACCCTAGAGGACATGGCCAGGACTATGCTTTTAGAAAATGCATTACCTAAAACCTATTGGGCTGAAGCTGTTAACACAGCTAACTATATTTTGAATCGTTGTCTTATTCGTTTCATCTTAAAGAAAACTCCTTATGAACATTTCAAAGGCCACAAACCACTTATATCTTATTTTAAACCCTTTGGCTGTACTTGTTTTGTTCATAACAATGGAAAAGATAACCTTGGGAAATTTGATGCGCGTAGTGATGAAGGTATATTTCTTGGCTACTCCACAAGTAGCAAAGCTTATAGAATCTTCAATAAAAGGAACCAGTTAGTTGAAGAAAGTATACATGTTATATTTGATGAATGCAATGACGGTTCTTTGAGTAAAAGTGTTGCAGATATAGATCTTAACATCCATGCAGAGAACGAGGAAGGTGATGATGCTGCCACCAAGAACACAGAGAAGAGGAACATGCAGGAACAGATTCTCAACACTGAAGAATTGGCCCAAGGTGTTGAAGATTCATCCAAAGCCCTTGGTGTCCAATCCAACAGTGTTGAAACGTCAGGAACTGCTGTAACTGAACCTAACAGGACCACGGAGTCAGATGTACCACAAATTAATCCTGCTAGTGTGATGAATCAAGGAGCTGAGACCAGCAAAAGAAAATTCAAATACTCCTCATCACACTCATTAAAGGATATAATTTCTGACCCTACATCTAGTGTTCAAACTCGTTCTAAACTTAAAGATCTTTGTGCTTTTCACGTGTTTGTTTCTCTTATAGAACCAAAGAAGGTAGATGAGGCCCTTCAAGAGCCAGATTAGATCATTGCTATGCAAAGCGAGCTTAACGAATTTGAAAAGAACAAATCTGGACCTTGAAGCCTAGGCCAAAGCATCAATCAATCATTGGCACACGATGGGTATTTCGAAACAAGCTAGACGAGAATGGTAAGATCGTGAGGAACAAAGCAAGGCTTCTTGCCCAAGGCTACAATCAAGAGGAAGGTATCGACTACGAGGAGACCTTTGCTCCCGTAGCCAGGCTTGAAGCCATTCGCATTTTATTAGCATTTACATCTTTTATGAGCATAAAGTTATATCAAATGGATGTCAAGTGTGCTTTTCTTAATGGTTTCTTATAGGAAGAAGTGTATGTGGCTCAACCCCCAGGTTTTGAAAGTTCGGAATTTCCCAATCATGTTTATAAACTAGACAAAGCGCTTTATGTTTTGAAACAAGTCCCAAGAGCTTGGTATGAGCGCTTGTCAAAATATCTTTTAGAAAATGATTTTAAAAGGGGGCTGATCGACAAGACTCTTTTTTATCAAGACCAAAGGAAAGGACTTGGTTATTCAAATATATGTTGATGATATATTATTTGGTGCTACTAACACGTATTTGTGCAAGGAATTTTCTGACATCATGTGCAGTGAATTTGAGATGAGCTTAATGGGTGAACTCAACTTCTTTTTGGGATTACAAGTTCATCAATCCAAGAAAGGGATCTTTGTCAACCAAAGCAAGTACACTAAGGATCTCTGGAAGAAGTTCAAGATGGATCAATCCAAAGCAGCCAAGACACCCATGAGCTCAACCTTATCTCTAGATCAAGACAGGACTGGGAAGATCGAGTGTCAATCAAAAGGAGTATCGAGGAATGATTGGATCTTTACTATATCTTACAGCTAGTAGACCTGACATCATGTTTAGTGTTTGCATGTGTGCTAGGTTTCAAGCTGATTCTAAAGAATCTCGACTCGTAGCTGTGAAGAGGATCTTTTGATATCTCAATGGCACTAAGGAGCTTGACTTGTGGTACCCAAAGCAAAAAGATTTTACATTAATCAGGTATTCTGATGCAGATTTTGCAGGCTACAAGGTGGATAGGAATAGCACATCAGGATGTTGCCAATTCTTAGGAGCATCATTGATTAGTTGACATTCAAAGAAACAAAACTCAGTTGCTCTATCCACTGCCGAAGCCGAATACATAGCAGCTGGAGCTTGTTGCTCCCAAATCCTTTGGATAGCTCAACAAATTAGAGATCTTGGCATCAACCTCAGAAGTTTTCCCATTAAGTGTGACAACACAAGTGCCATATCAATCACGAAGAATCCTGTTCAGCATTCAAGAACCAAACATATTGATGTAAGACATCACTTCATTAGAGACCATGTCGAAAAAGGTGATGTGTCCATATCTTTTATTTCTACTGATTAGACGAGAGATTGGAATGCTTAACAAGGATGCACTTTCGTAGGGGGAGCTTTCCCTTTACGAAAGATAAATTCTACCCAGTGTCAAGACCTTTGTGAACTATGTCAAGGTTTGTGAACTGAATGGTAGAGTACAGATATCGGATCATATATATTTGGTTAATATCTTTATAGATAATTGATCAAGTATAATTTTTAACGGATTTCAAAATTCTATATATGTTACATATTTTATTCCCCCATCCGAGTACATGTTTTATTTTTAGAACAAAATATTTTCGGATTTTTCCCTCCTTTTTGAATGGTTAAGAAATAGATTTGAATTTTGAATGGAAATATTTTCAAATTGGCAATGTTATCATTACCCACATTGGAGCCCTAAACCCGTCCCATCACTAAAATCTCTCCTCTTTAAAACCCAAACCCCACTCGATTACCTCATAACTTCAGAACTACCTAAAACCCTTCCAATTCTCCTTCTTCAACCTCTCAAACTGTTCCGAAACCCTAGACGATTACCTCCATGGCTCCCAAATCAAAGAAATCCTCCATTCCCAAAAGACTTGGCGCCACCCCCAAGGTATGCCAGGCCACTGCTACTTCCCCTCCACCTGAACCCACTCCACAAGCGATCCTCCCAGCTGCTGTCTAGAGCATCATCGCTGAGAGCACGACTACAGTAACCAAGGGCTCTAAAAAACGCTCAGCGAAGAAACCTCTCACTGCGAAGCAGAAAGGGAAAAAGAAAATCATCGCTGAGGAGGCGGATGATGAAGAAGAAGAGGAGGATCTCGAAGCTATTCTGGAATGGGATGCCGCCAAGGAAGCTGAAGAAGAAGCTTTAAGGAAGAGAAAGGCCGAGGAAGAGGCCGAGCGGGCACGGAAGTTAGCCGAGGAGGAGGCCGAGAGAGTTCGAAAAGAGACTGAGAAGGAGGTTCCCACTAAGGAGGAACCAGAGGAAGAAGAAGAAGAGGAAGACGAGACCGGCGATGAAGAGGATGATAAAGGAGACAACGAGGATGCTGAAGGGTCCGCTGAGGACTCGGGGTCTGAGGACTAAGAGGATGAGGAGTCTGAACCTGTTCCCTCTCCTTCTCCTCCTCCTCCGTCTCCAAAGAAGTGGAAAGCCCCAACAACTGCCAAGCCTCCATCTCCCAAGCGTACCAGGAAGGGCACTCTCAGAAGCCTTGAGGCACATGCCAAGAGGACTGCTCCCACACAAGCACGTAGGAAAAACACCGACTCACCTGCCCTCATTCAGGTAAACCAATCATTGCCCTCTTCATGGTTTGAAAATGCTGAGATGGCTGGAAAGTGGGTAGATGAGTTTCGAATTCGTAGGATTTGTTGTTCTGATTTTTTAGATCTTGCGTTCTTTGAAGCTTTGAATTTACCATGCATCTCTCTACTCAAACAATCCCCTACCTGGACCCTTCTCAACCTTTAAGCTATCTACTATCCCCAACTTACCCGCCTGTTCTACATAAACCTAAAAGCCAAACACAATGCCGACAGTTGGTTTTTGGAATCCGTCGTAAAGAGAGTTAGAATCTCTTTCAACTCCATTGACTTCGCAGATTTCCTTGGCCTACCTAGACCTTGTCCACCCTCTCCCGAGAAACCCACGAAAGAACAGTGCCTAGCCCTTGCTCGATCCAAATATCTCCTACCCGAAGCATCCAACAGCACCTCAAAGCAGCTCACCCACTCATCTCTTACCCTAGAGGCAAAGATTATTTTTAACATCATTGTGCGTTGCCTCTTACCCCGTCTAAACTCTGGCTCTCTCCTTACCGATAATGCCATGATCCTTCTATACCGCATCTTAAATGGCCTTGACCTTGATCTGGCCAACACTATCCTTCGATCCATGGCTCACACTCGAAAAGCCAGAAAAGGAACTCCCATCCCCTTTGCCACCCTTTTGACCCATATCTTCAAAGCTTCTGGAATCGATTTCAAAAATGAAGAACAACAGCGTCATATGGGAAAGTTCGACTCTAAGAGCTTTGAAAAGATAGGCATCACTCGGTCCCCTCAAGGGACTTGGAGTCTTGCCTCTCCCTCAAAAGCTCTTCCCACTGCCTCAGCCATTGATGAACGCATAGACAACCTGGAGTTGGGCTTGGAGGAAGTTCGTCTGGATATTAAGGAGCTGCACAAGGAGTTTATGACGGAGATGAGCGGGGTGTCCAAGCTGCTGCAACGTCTAAGGTCGCTGCTCACTGATGATGCTCAGGACGATAAAGCTTAGCCTTATCCTACCCTACCCTTACCCCAAAACTGAAACATTGCTGGTTTTTGGAAACTGTTTCAAAACTTTTGGTGACTGTTTTACCTCCTCCCTTTGTTGAAAGACAAAAAGGGGGAGATGATCTGTGATGTTAAACTTTTTAAAAAAACTGTTGGTCTTACAAGACCTTGGTTTTTTTTTTAGTTGGATGTCTTTCATGTTTTAAAACATTGATCCAACATTAGTCTAACCCATGCAGGTACTTAGTCCGATGCTGCTTATCTTATATGTTTGACTAAGTTGCAGGGATGCACGGGTTTTGTCTTTCATCAAGGGGGAGATTGATAACTCCACTCCCTTGATGAAAATTGGAATTAGTGTCAAAAGCTTTGACAGTCTATCTATGTCGAAGGTTTTGAAACTATAGCTGTGTTGATGAAACACAAAACCTGTTTGTCTATAATATATGCTCGAATAATATTTTATATTATTATATTCTTCCAAATATTATTATATATTCACTAACTTTTCAGGAAGTTTTTTTTTTTGAATTATATCCTTCCTTAAGCGCTCAAAGCTGAGAAGAATCAAATCGTGATCAAGGCTTCAGAAGTTTCCAAAGATAGAAGATTCTGAAGAATCCATCTTAGGCCATGATCTGATATAGCCGTTGGTGGAGATCCTTGGCGTCGATTTGTTCTCTATAAAGAAAAGGAAGAAGAGAAGACATCGATACATTCGTTGAACACAACCATTCATACACTCAAGCCCTCAAGCGAGATCTGTCTTCTTCGTGTGCTCTCTGCTAGTTCTTAAGAGTCTGTTATTTCATTTCAAAGCATTTGACAGTTACAAGTGAGCTTATAGGATATATTTCGTGATAGTGCTATACTCGAGAGTTCGTAACTCAGGAAGGGGACACTAGACGATTGATTCACTAAGTGTAAGAGGATTGTACTAGATAGCATAGAGAGGTGGGGCTCTTCTAGATTGGTCTAGGACTCCAAGGGAACGTGAGTTGACTAAATTGCAATTGTATAGGAGAGAGGCTTCTCGGCGAGCTATTAGGATCCTAAGTCTTGTGAATCAATAAAAGCCGGTTGAATCCTAGGGTTGTGGAAGAACCCTAGGCGGGGACTGACGGGATGAAAATCGTTGATTCCCAATCAAATAGTTCCCACTCTCACAAATTAGTATAATTGGCAAGAAAGGGGTCGAATCCTCGGGAGATTTAAGATTTCACAATGCAATTTGATCACCAACAAGTAACAAAAGTGGGAAAAGATGCGACTTTTAAATCAGAACAAGTAAAATAAAGTAAAGATGGAATTTTGTTGTAAAATCAAGAGTAGAGAACGGTTCCACCCACGAATTCTTTGACATTGGTTGGCTTATCGATCATCGAATTCTTTTCAAGCTATTAACTTTCCTACAAATTCCTCTCGTCTTGGTTTATATGGATTAAAAGTCCTACGAGTCCAATTAATCCCTTACACCTCAATGCAATCATAACACGGTTAAGATTTAACAAAGAGATAGCACAACATCCCACGAACTTGAGCACATAAATAACACCAATTAAACACGGTAAATCGATGTTTAAGATATATGTCAACTTCCTACATAATCATGCTTCAAACACGGAATCCACAATCTTATGCATGCTACTATAGAAATAACGCAAATACGAAAGCATTAAATCTTAGCACGAAATCAATATTATCAAGTCGGCCAAGCAAGATAACATCAATAACATAACAATAAGCACCAGGAAGTTAAAGGAATTATAATAGAGGAAAGATAACTTGAATTAAAAACTCACAATTCACCAACCAAGTCTCCGAAAACGTAGGTGAAACACTAGGAAAATTAGCCGCTCATGGCTTACCTAAGCTCTCTTCTCTTCTATGGTGATTGCTCCAATTGAAAACTTAATTAAACTAACCCTAGAACATCCTATTTATAAGCCTAATGTCTTCCATAAAAGATAGAAATTTCCTAAACCAACTAGATAAAAGATAGAACAAAGATAGAACTTTCCTAATTTAACTCAACGTCGAATTCCGCTGGCAGCGAGAAATTCCGCTGGCAGCGAATGGCCTTGATTGAGCTCCTGTTGGATTTTCGCTACCAACTCGCTGGCACACTCGCTGGCAGCGACTTTCATGCCTTAGAATTTTCTCGAGCTTCTCCATGGTCCCTTCCTTCCGCTTCCGTGAGTAGCTGATCCCGCTGCCGCGAGCTGGGACTTCCGCTGCCGTGAAAGCTCAAACTCGCTGGGGCGAGTTCCTTCTTCCGCTGGAGCCTCCATGGTCCTCGTGATTCCGCTGCCGCGAGTCCCCCAATCCGCTGCAGCGAGTTCTTCCATCCGCGGGCGTGAGAGCCCTCTTTCGCTGGAGCGAGTTGCCGAGTCTCCGTCGCCCTGGTGATTCCCGCTGGCAGCGAAGTTTTCCGCGGCAGCGAACGTCTCGCTGCAGCGAGTCATGCCGCTGGCAGCGAACGGTGTTGGCTTGCTCGCTTGCTGGGCAGCTCCCTCTCTCGCTGGCTCTCTCTTCTCGCTGGCTCTCTCTCGCTGGCTTGCCGGGCTCCATGCTTCTGGTTCAACTCGCTGGCAGCGACTGTATCATTCGCTGGCAGCGACTGATGTCCAGAAGCTCGATTCTTCATTGTTCTTCCCTCTTTATTTCTCTTCTCCTTTCTTTCTCTTCTTAGCTTGATTACTTGACTTCACTTGGCCATGTTTAACAGCTTTCCCTTGCTTTCTACCATGTCGGATCTACGATTCTGCACAATTCAACTGAAATAGCGTAGATTCCGAACTTTTCCACAAAAAGAGTTTTATCTAAATTAACACTAAAACATGCATATTCTACAATGTAAATGCAACTAAATTATCCTATAATGCCCATTAGAAATGTGCATTATCAAACTCCCCCACACTTAACCTTTTGCTTGTCCTCAAGCAATGCAAAACAAAGAAGAGCAAAACCATCATCCCACACATATAACATTGAGGCACTAACCTTGTCAAAAGCAACATCAAAGTGGAGGAGCCATGAACATGAAAGCTAACATCCTAGCAAATATATGAACGATTCAAAATAAGGCACATATCATCCAACCTCACCGGGATTATGTGTTTGCTCTCACTCTCATTGTGTTTTAGGCTTAACAATATATCTCTCGACTCAATCCAAAATGCAAAAAGCTACATAGAAATTGACACATATATCACATATTCTCCACCGCGGATGCCATCACTCACAAGCAACATCAAGAGGTCTTTTATCAAGGTTGTAATGGGGCTTGGTAAGGAATTAAGGGCAAGAAGAATTTATGGTCATGTGGTGCTCAAAATCCGGGAATCAAGATCCTAGATAATCAAACATCAACCATCCACTCTCTCAAAAACATCATCTTAAACTCAAGCTCTCACAACAACTTTACAAAAGACATTCATTTCTCAACCAAAGATTATTTCCAACACTCACATTCATAATGAAAATAAAAGGCTCAAACTCATGCTTTTTTTTTCTTTTTTCTTTTCTTCTTCTTTTTTTTTCTTTTTTTTTTCATTCATCATTTTTTTTTTCTTTAGAGCCAAAACAATAATGCACAATGTGAGGACTAAAACTAAAATTACATACTCATCCAAACTTGTAACTTTCTCACCAAAATCTCTTTTCCACTCAACCAAATCAATCATTCACCAACTCTAATCTCAATTTCCGGATAGGGTAAGGCTCATCATTGGCTAGGATAAATTTTGTGGAGCTTCAAAGAAAAGGCTAAGGATCAAATTCGGCTACAAGCAAAGGATACATATGTAGGGTGGATATGGATAATAATATGGCTAAGAAAATCATGCCTCTATCATTTGAAACTCATAAGCAATAGACATATAAATTCGGCCTCAAATATAGATAACAATGCCAATCTCAAGAGGTAAGTGCATAAGAAGAGTGTAATGTTACACATGAAAGCAAAAGGGAATAAATATGAAAATCCCTTATAAGGCCAAAATTTCTCACTAGGACAAGTTTTGTTGGATTTCAATAATGCCAATAAGAATCATACTTGCTCAATTAAACTAACAAGTCATGCTCCAATGAAAATTAGCACAAGTAGGTGACAAGATTAGCCAATTCAAACATATCATGGGATTTATAAGTTAAGCTCAAAAACTCAAATAAAATAGAGGACAAATAGGGCAAGATGGGTATTTGAATAATACATGAGTGCAATGCATGATATTTTTGGGTTTTTGAATTTTTTCAATTTTTTTTTCTTTTTCTAATGCAATATAAATGCTAGAAATAAACATGATATGCATATTAAAATTTTAAATATGACCTAACTAATGCAATAATCCCTTTGATTTTTTTATCGACAAAAACATATGTACACTAAACCCCTCCCCCACACTTGAATATTTCATTGTCCCTAATGAAATAAAGTCAACAAAAATTAAACAATTGAAATAGGTGAGGGAGAAGGAAACTCACGAGCTCAATGTGGTGGTGGAAATTGGGTTTGCCACCCAAAGGGTGCCCAAGCGTTGAATTGGGCCATGATCTCCTCATGATTCTTTCGTTGTTGCTCCATGAGAATGTTATGGTTCTCCGCAATTTGTCGGTCCGTGGCATCTTGACGCTCGGTGATTTGACGGAAGGCACTCTCAAAATAGCCATGAGAGGGAAATCCATCATAAGACTCGCCATGGTATCCGCCATGTGAAGAACTAGCTCCCCCGCCATAAGATACTCGTGGATGGAATGTCTCCACTTGCATTTCCGGCTCAACCTCCATCGCCTTTGGTTCTTCATAAGGCTCCTCATAAGCATCTCCTTCGTTGGCGTTCGGAGGTGGGCCCAATGGTAAGGCGTCGGATGGAATATATAAATCGGCGGAGGACGGACCGGTGGGTAGTGGGCGAGGGAGTACCAAAGTGTGGGACTTGTTGACCCCGGCATACCAAATGAAGCTCCCCCCATAATCATTCTCCCTCACTATGTTAGCCTTCTTGAGTGAAGCCAAATTGAGCCTATAGTTGTCCGCACAAGGGACATAGGCATTTAAATCAATGTCAAGCTCCAAAGCAAGCAAAATAATTAAGCCTCCAAAGCCAATCTTTACCTCTTCCTTCCTTGAATGTTTCTTTGTAGCCTCGCCACAAGCGGCAAAGAATAGCTCTACCCAATCCGGCGTCTCATGTGCTTCGGGCAATAAGCAAGTCATCCAAGCCCAACTTCCTTTGGAAACCTTGTTGATCTCGGCATGCCCGAAAAAAGTGTTGTTCAAGACCTTGTGGCAGAGTCTAAGAGAAGGGTGGACGATGCTATAATTGTAGTCATTGCCGGAGGTCATGACCTTTTGTGTGACTTCAAACCATCGTTGTTGCGGGATGGAGCTACGAGGCAATTCAGACCAACGGGCGGAGGGATTGCCCGTGATCCCAAACACATTCTTCAATTCTTCAAAGGTCATAGCTTGATTTGCCCCACCCAATCAAAAAGTAAAACCATCCTCACTAGCCATTGCAAAGGTAGCCAAAAACTCCCTAACCAAATCCGGATAAGTGCGGACACACTTGTCTACCAAGCCATCAATATCTCCAATGCCCATAAATGTCCGCACACTCTCCTCGAGTCCCAATAATCTCAATGTGGGGATATCAAAAAATTTCGTCGAAATATACCGACGAGCATCAAGATTGTCCCACCTAGTCCTTTGAGCTCTAGTCAATCCTCTAGGCCTAACCATCGGAGGAGAAGCCATAATAATTAAAATCAAAGGATGAAGATCGAGAACTCACAAAGAAGTCGACTCACTGCAGGATTTTCGCTGGCAGCGAGTGGAAACCCGCTGGTAGCGACTTAAGTCAGGCCGGGGGAGCTGCGATATGGGTGTGACTCGCTGGCAGCGAACAGGGTGACACCGACGGGCTCTGGAACTGCTGCGTAAGTGGTGAAACTCGCTGGCAGTGACTAGTTTTCGCGGCAGCGAATGGAACCACCTATTGGGCTCGGAGGTTCTGCAGTGTCGCTGGTGGCGGCTGTGGTGGCGGCTCCTATTCCGCGGGAGCGAGTCGGAGCTTCCGAAACTCCGGCGTCGTTGTCCGGACGTCGGATTCCCAAAATTTCTTCACGAAAGTTTCCCAACTCGGCCCGATCTACGCAATGATGTATAAAAGAAAGGGATTTGGGTGATTTTGTGGTGATGAGGTGGTTGAAGGGTGGTCGGAATGTGATGAATGTGGTGTGGTTGCGTAGATCAGCTTGTCGGGAGTCGGAACCTGGTGCCGGAATTTGGTTTCGGGGTGGCGGAGGTGACTATGTGGCTATGGAGGTGTGAAGCTTGGAGGTGCTCCAATGGAGGTTTAATGGGGTTTTGTAGAGAGGAGGAAGAAGATGGTAAAAATGGAAGGTGGGGGAAATGTGAAATATGAATAATGGGTAAAAGGGAAAGTGGTTAAAAGGTAAGTGGGTAAAAAGGGGTAAAAGGGATTCTCAAATATATTATTCTTTTTTTTTTTTGAAAATCCGGATGAATCCTAGGTTGTCTTCGAAAGACGGCAGAACTCGCTGTCAGCGGGTTGTGTTCGCTAGCAGCGAGTCGGGGTGCTTGGCTCGGCTCCTCCTTGTTTGCTGCTGGTTTCTCTCGCTGGTAACGAATTGGGTTCGCTGCCAGCGAAAATTGCCCAGTGTTTCCTTTTTCCGACTTATTCTCTTAACCCTGCAAGGTTAGCTCCACACTTCTCCAGAAAAAGATCTATCTAATAAAATAAGGAAATTTCTAGCGTAATTATATAAATAAAAAAAACTAAAACTAATTAACTAATTATGAAATTGAAATTGCAAGACGAAAAAAAAACTTACCTCGGGTTGCCTCCCGAGAAGCGCCCTTGTTTTATGTCGTAGGCTCGACGGTATGACCCCTCAATGGGTCTCCTTTGTGGGCTCTTGGAGATTCATCTCCTCCATGATCTTGTCGGAGAAGCCATCATAGTAGCGTTTTAGCCGGTGGCCATTTACCTTGAACACGTGTGCATTCTCCTCATCCTTGATTTCTACCGCTCCATGTGGATATATGTGCATGATGGTATAAGGACCTCTCCATCTTGAGCGTAGCTTTCCCTGAAAAAGATTAAGGCGAGATTGATAGAGAAGTACCTTTTCACCTACCTTAAAGTCCTTTCTCAAGATGTGCTTGTCATGCCATGCTTTGGTCTTTTCTTTGTAAGTGATGGCATTGTCATATGCATCCCAACAAATCTCCTCTAATTCTTGAACTTGGAGCTTGCGGAATTCGCCAACCTCATCTATTCTCATGTTGCATTCTTTCACCGCCCAATAGGCCTTGTGTTGGAGTTCTACCAGAAGATGACATTCTTTACCATAAACCAAGCGGTAAGAAGACATACCTATTGGTGTTTTGTAGGCCGTGCGATATGCCCAAAGAGCATCATCTAGCCGTTGGCTCCAATCTTTTCGGTTTGGTGCAACCGTCTTCTCCAAGATTCTCTTGATCTCTCTATTTGACACTTCGGCTTGCCCATTGGTTTGAGGGTGATAGGCGGTGGATACCCTATGTGTGACATGATATTTCTTCAAGAGAGCGGCCACCGTCTTGTTGCAAAAGTGGGTACCTCGATCACTAATTAATGCACGTGGAATACCAAATCTAGTGAACAAATCCTTAAGGAATCCTGAAACCACTTTAGAATCGTCAGTTTTGGTGGCCTTCGCCTCCACCCATTTGGAGACGTAGTCCACCGCAAGTAAGATATAAAGATTCCCAAAGGAACTAGGAAAAGGTCCCATGAAATTAATCCCCCAAACATAAAAAATTTCACAAAACATCATCCTAGTTTGAGGCATCTCATTCGTAGTTGCAATATTCCCCATGCGTTGGCACCGATCACAAGATTTACAAAAAGCATATGCATCACGAAAAATCGTGGGCCAATAGAATCCCGAAGCAAGTACCTTCTTAGCCGTTTTGTTTGGTCCAAAGTGTCCTCCACATGCATAAGAATGACAAAAGATAAGGACGGACATTACTTCATTATCCGGAAGTCATCGCCGAATGATTTGATCCGCACAATGCTTCCAAAGAAAAGGATCGTCCCAAACATAGAATCGGGCGTTGTGGCGAATCTTGTCTTTCTTGTACTTGGGAAAGTTTGGTGGAAACTCCTTCGTGACAAGAAAATTGACTATGTCCGCGAACCATGGCCGAGGAACGTTGGCTGCCATCAAAGACAAAGGAGGAAAGGAGTCCGGACATACCTTCTGGGCAGAATCCGCTGGCAGCGAGTCAGGTTCGCTGTCAGCAAATGGAGTCAGAATGTGAGCTGGTGCCGGCGACTGGAGAGGTTCACTGGTGACTTGACTCGCTGGTAGCGGGTTGGGTTCGCTGGCAGCGAATGGTGTCCGCTGGCTTACAGGAGCGTTCGCTGTCAGCGAGTCTTCAGCACGACTTGAAACGAAGTGTAGAGTTTCGTCCGGAAATTCTCCAAGTGTTTGTAGCTTCTCCCCCACACTATTTGGGTACACAATGCGGCTAAGGTGATCGGCCACATAGTTTTCCGCGCCCTTCTTGTCTTTGATTTCGATGTCGAACTCGCT
Source organism: Persicaria maculosa (assembly GCA_963922045.1). NCBI lineage: Eukaryota > Viridiplantae > Streptophyta > Magnoliopsida > Caryophyllales > Polygonaceae > Persicaria > Persicaria maculosa. The sequence continues at coordinate 17,078,670 of OY998258.1, forward strand.
CAAAAGCAAGATCCACCGAATAAGCCTTGGTTTGGCGTCCTTCTTCTTCATAAGGTACCTAAGGGCTGCATGGTCGGAGTAGATTATTACCTTTGTACCTAGCAAGTATGCACGGAACTTGTCCAAGGCGAACACCACGGCCAATAGTTCCTTCTCCGTGGTTATATAGTTCTGTTGGGCTCCATTTAGCATCATTGAAGCATAGTAGATGACGTGTGAGGCTTTGTCCATCCTTTGTCCAAGAACCGCTCCGACGGCGTAGTCGCTATCATCACACATTAGCTCAAATGGGAGGGTCCACACCGGGGCTTGAATGATTGGTGCGGTAACAAGACGATTTCTCAACTCGTGGAAAGCCTCCTTACACTTCTCATCAAACTCAAAGATGGTGTCCTTCTTGAGGAGTTCACAAAGAGGTGCGGTGATTTTGGAGAAATCCTTGATGAATCGGCGATAAAATCCTGCATGACCAAGGAAAGAGCGAACTTCGCGCACATTAGTAGGGCACGGCAAAGATTGAATGATGTCAATCTTTGCCTTGTCAACCTCAATTCCCTTTCGGGAGACAATGTGACCTAAAACAATCCCTTGTTCAACCATAAAGTGACATTTTTCGGAATTCAAAACCAAATTTGTTTCAACACATCTTTTTAAAACCAATGCCAAATGGTCTAAACAAGAGTTGAAGTCATCGCCATGAACGGTAAAGTCATCCATAAAAACTTCAATGAACTTTTCAATATACTCGGAGAAAATACTTACCATACACCTTTGGAATGTACCCGGAGCATTGCATAGTCCAAAAGGCATTCGGCGATATGCAAAAGTGCCAAAAGGACATGTGAATGTTGTTTTTTCTTGGTCCTCCGGTGCGATGGCAATTTAAAAGTAGCCCGAGTAGCCATCCAAGAAACAATAGTAAGCTCTTCCGGCGAGGCGCTCCACCATTTGGTCAATAAATGGGAGAGGAAAGTGGTCCTTGCGAGTCTCCGCGTTCAATTTGCGATAGTCGATGCAAACTCTCCATCCGGTTTGGACTCGCGTGGGCACTAGCTCTCCTTCTTTGTTCTCTACGACCGTGATGCCTCCTTTCTTTGGAACCACCTGCGTAGGACTAACCCATTTACTATCGTAGATAGGATAGATCATACCGGCTTGTAGTAGCTTTAGAACTTCCTTCTTGACCACCTCCATCATTGGTGGGTTGAGTCTCCTTTGGGGTTGTCTTGATGGTTTGGCTCCTTCCTCCAAGAGTATGCGATGCATGCACATGGTTGGGCTTATTCCTTTGATGCCCGCAATTGTCCATCCAAGGGCCGTCTTGTGTTCCTTAAGCACCGCTATCAACCTCTCCTCTTGCTCAAGAGTGAGCTTATTTGATATGATGACCGGCAAGGTATCTCCATCACCCAAGAAGGCATACTTGAGGTGATCCGGCAATGGTTTAAGCTCTATCACGGGTGCCTGAACAATAGAAGGTAAAAGCCTCTCACTTGGGAGGGTTAGTGTTAAGGCATCATTTCTTTGGTGAGTATGTTGTGCCTCTAATGCTCCCAAAACTTCATGCAAGTAAGGTGGAATAGAATATTCAAGTTTAAGCTCATCTAGAGGGGTTTCTAAAGCTACTTGCAATTCATCTTTTCTATTAAGCTCAAAAACATCTTCCACACAAGGTTCAATAGTATCAATAGCAAATAGAGAGTGTTCATCATGAGGATACTTCATTGCATCAAATATGCAATACTCTACCTTTTCTCCATCGAACTCCATAGTAAGTGAACCGGCATAAACATCAATCTTTGTTCGGGTGGTCCTTAGGAAGGGTCTACCCAAGAGGATAGGCGCCTCCGCTACTCCATGCTCCATGTCCAAAACAAAGAAATCTGCGGGAAAGATTAGCTTGTCCACCATAACTAAAACATCTTCTACAAACCCCCTAGGATAGATTTGAGAACGATTTGCCAATTGGATCACAACTCTTGTTTCTTGCAAAGCACCAAGACCAAGCGATTTATAGAGGGAGTATGAGATAACATTGATGGATGCTCCTAAATCTAGCAAAGCATGATTAAATTTAGCATCTCCAATTGTGCAAGGAATAGTAAACATACCCGGATCGCTACACTTTTCGGGCATATGCCTTTCTAACATAGCGGAGACATGTTCACTTACTTGAACTTTTTGCTTCCCCTTCAACTTTTGATTCCTCTTGACCGTGCATAATTCCTTCAAAAACTTTGCATAACGAGGAATAGCTTTAACTAGGTTGAGTAGGGGGATGTTTACCTCACACTTGGCGAATGTTTCGAAGAGTTTGGTGTCGCTCTCCGGCTTCCTTGGATTCCTCAAAGCCTCCAAAAAGGGTGCCGCCGGCTTAACATCGTCAAGAGGAGGTTTGGAATCGGCAACATCGTGTCCGGACTTGGGGACATCAGTTTTCTGGGCAGAATCCGCTGTCAGCGAATCATGTTTCGCTGGTAGCGAGTCAGGTTCGCTGGCAGCGAGTGGGATCCCGCTGGCAGCGACTGGGATCGTACCTGGTTCAGCAGATGCATTCACCCCATTCGCTGCCGGCGAGTCTGGTTTCGCTGTCAGCGGAATTTGCACAGAACTTGTCCCCTCCTTGTTTTCTTCGTAGCCTTCTTCCATGATCTCTTCTAAGGCTTCTTTCTCACCCCTAGGTGCGACAAACAGTTCCTTACCGCTTCTTAGGGTGATGGCGCTCACGTTCTCTCTTGGGTTGACCACCACTTGTGGTGGTAGCTTGCCCGAGTCCTTTGCTTGTAGTTCTCCAATTGCTTGAGCCATTTGGCCCATCATCTTCTCTTGTGCATTCATCTTCTCCGTTTGAGCTTTGAGGGTTTCTAGAATGAGCTTGTATGGATCCTCACCTTGTTGATTAGCTTGAGGAGGCCCCCTTTGATGATTATCATAGGGTGCTCTATATTGGGGTCCTCCTTGTTGATAGGGAGGTTGTTGTTGTTGATTGAACCGGCCACCATAACCTTGTTGTTGAAAATTAGAATTATAGAAATTATTACCATAGTTGCGGCGTGGACCGTAGTCTCCCATAGCATTGACCTCCATGGCTCCATCTTGCACGTCGGGATATTGATCCATAGGATGGGATGTATCTCCACACAACCCACATGCTTTGAGTTGTTGTTGACTTCTTGGTAAAGTTAGCTTCTTTAGGGCCTCTCTAATCTCCTTAAGCTCGTTTTGCATGCTTGATGTGGGAGAGTCCAAGTGTAAGACTCCTCTAGCTCCATGAGACCTTCAATATTGTTGAGAAGCATTAGCAAGCTCCTCAAATATCTCCATAGCTTCCTCTGGTGTTTTGTTTAGGATGTTCCCTCCACTAGCCGAGTTAACCATTCCACGATCGTGATCGAGTAGCCCCTCATAAAGATATACGACCAAATCGTCCTCCGAAAAGCCATGATAGGGACAACTAGCTTTTAGCTTCTTGAATCTCTCCACATATTCGTAGAGAGTCTCCGTGGCCGATTGCTCAATGCTTGATATCTCCTTCTTCAAAATATTGTGTCTAGTGGCGGGGAAGTATTTGCGCAAGAAGGCCTTTTTCATCTCTATCCATGTAGTAATGCTCTCCGTGGGTAAATAATAGAGCCAATCGTTGGCCGCATCCTTCAAAGTGAATGGGAAGACCCGTAGCATCATTTGATCCTCCGTGATGCCTTGAGGTATCAAACGATCGCATATTCCGTGAAACTCCGCAAGGTGCTTGTTTGGGTCCTCTCCACTCATGCCATGGAACATTGGCAAAAGATGGACCCATGGTGACTTGAATTCAAACTTGGTGCCCTCCGGGATTGTTGGGAGCCTAATAGCCAATGGTTGTGTTTGTAAATTTGGCTCCTTTAGCTCCTTCAAAGTGCGTCGTTGTGGAACCACGAGCACATTGCCGTCGTTTGGCGGTGGTTGATTGTTGTTTCCGTTGTTGTCGCCCATCTCTTCTTCGTTTTCCGGGTTGGATGAGTGCTCTCTTCGCAACCTAGAAGTCGTTCTTTCAATTTCTGGATCAAAAGGTAAGAGATTGGAATTAGTAGAATGGGTGTGGACCATGTGAGTGGTCCACAAAAAGTTGATGATTAAACTACACAAAGAAATCGAATTAAATCTCCCCGGCAACGGCGCCAAAAACATGACGGGATGAAAATCGTTGATTCCCAATTAAATAGTTCCCACTCTCACAAATTAGTATAATTGGCAAGAAAGGGGTCGAATCCTTGGGAGATTTAAGATTTCACAATGCAATTTGATCACCAACAAGTAACAAAAGTGGGAAAAGATGCGACTTTTAAATAAGAACAAGTAAAGTAAAGTAAAGATGGAATTTTGTTGTAAAATCAAGAGTAGAGAACGGTTCCACCCACGAATTCTTTGACATTTGTTGGCTTATCGATCATCGAATTCTTTTCAAGCTATTAACTTTCCTACAAATTCCTCTCGTCTTGTTTTATATGGATTAAAAGTCCTACGAGTCCAATTAATCCCTTACACCTCAATGCAATTATAACACGGTTAAGATTTAACAAAGAGATAGCACAACATCCCACGAACTTGAGCACATAAATAACACCAATTAAACACGGTAAATCGATGTTTAAGATATATGTCAACTTCCTACATAATCATGCTTCAAATACGGAATCCACAATCTTATGCATGCTACTATAGAAATAACGCAAATACGAAAGCATTAAATCTTAGCACGAAATCAATATTATCAAGTCGGCCAAGCAAGATAACATCAATAACATAACAATAAGCACAAGGAAGTTGAAGGAATTATAACAGAGGAAAGATAACTTGAATTAAAAACTCACAATTCACCAACCAAGTCTCCGAAAACGTAGGTGAAACACTAGGAAAATTAGCCGCTCATGGCTTACCTAAGCTCTCTTCTCTTCTATGGTGATTGCTCCAATTGAAAACTTAATTAAACTAACCCTAGAACATCCTATTTATAAGCCTAATGTCTTCCATAAAAGATAGATAAAAGATAGAAATTTCCTAAACCAACTAGATAAAAGATAGAACAAAGATAGAACTTTCCTAATTTAACTCAGCGTCGGATTCCGCTGGCAGCGAGAAATTCCGCTGGCAGCGAATGGCCTTGATTGAGCTCCTGTTGGATTTTCGCTACCAACTCGCTGGCACACTCGCTAGCAGCGACTTTCATGCCTTAGAATTTTCTCGAGCTTCTCCATGATCCCTTCCTTCCGCTTCTGCGAGTAGCTGATCCCGCTGCCGCGAGCTGGGACTTCCGCTGCCGCGAAAGCTCAAACTCGCTGGGGCGAGTTCCTTCTTCCGCTGGAGCCTCCATGGTCCTCGTGATTCCGCTGCCGCGAGTCCCCCAATCCGCTGCAGCGAGTTCTTCCATCCGCGGGCGCGAGAGCCCTCTTCCGCTGGAGCGAGTTGCGGAGTCTCCGTCGCCCTGGTGATTCCCACTGGCAGAGAAGTTTTCCGCGGCAGCGAACGTCTCGCTGCAGCGAGTCATGCTGCTGGCAGCGAACGGTGTTGGCTTGCTCGCTTGCTGGGCAGCTCCCTCTCTCGCTGGCTCTCTCTTCTCGCTGGCTCTCTCCCGCTGGCTTGCCGGGCTCCATGCTTCTGGTTCAACTCACTGGCAGCGACTATATCATTCGCTGGCAGCGACTGATGTCCAGAAGCTCGATTCTTCATTGTTCTTCCCTCTTTTTTTCTCTTCTCCTTTCTTTCTCTTCTTAGCTTGATTACTTGACTTCACTTGGCCATGTTTAACAGCTTTCCCTTACTTTCCACCATGTCGGATCTACGATTCTGCACAATTCAACCGAAATAGCGTAGATTCCGAACTTTTCCACAAAAAGAGTTTTATCTAAATTAACACTAAAACATGCATATTCTACAATGTAAATGCAACTAAATTATCCTATAATGCCCATTAGAAATGTGCATTATCAGGGACGTATGCCAAGTTCGTGCCGAACCTCGTAAACAACTCATTGCGTCCTTTATTTGATGCTTTACCTTATTTCCGCACTTGGTTCGAATTGTTTAACTTTGTGATTCAGGTTTTCAGAGAAAAGACTAAGTCTAATCTCAAAGGGTTTTGCACGAGCTTCAAAATTCTTGAGACTATCTGCGAAAAACCGGCATACTCTATTCAACCCCCCTTCTAGAGTATCTTTATATTACTTTGTTTTACATTATCGAACCTTCAATTGGTATGAGAGCTTTACTCATTGCTTTCGATCTAACAATCTTGTGAGTTTTTTATCATGTCTGGTGAAGCAAACGGAGGATTTGCACAGGGAAGGTCTACCAGTAGACCACCACTCTTTGTAGGAAACAACTTTGTCCACTGGAGATCATTGATGAAGATGTTCATTGTAGATCAAGATCTGGAACTTTGGAACATTATAGAGAATGGTCCGAAGGTTCCAGAGAAAGACGGACCAAATGGAACCAAAATTGCAAAGGATTCTGAATACATCCAAGCAGATCTTGAACTTGCCTCCAAAAACTACAGGGCTATTAACTTACTTTATTGTGGTCTTAGCACTGATGAGTTTAATCGTATTTCATCTTGTAGGTCAGCTAAAGAGATTTGGGACAAGCTGGTCGTCACGTATGAAGGAACCAGCCAAGTAAATGACACCAAGATCAGTATCTTCCTTTGAAAGTATGAGCTTTTCAAAATGAAGTCTGATGAGTCAATCAAGGCCATGTTCACACGATTCACAGAAATCACCAACAACTTGACTCTCTTGGCAAGAGCTTTACAAACGTTGAGAAAGTAAGGAAGATATTGAGGTGCCTCCCAAAAGAAAAGTGGGGTCCTAAAGTAACAGCCATAGAAGAAGCTCAAGACCTCACCACTCTGCCCCTTGATGACTTGCTTGGGAAGATGATCACTCATGAGATGATCCTTAATGAAGACGATGGAGAACTTCCAACAAGCACTAAGAACTTGGCGCTCAAGTCTAAGAAGGATGAGCCCAAAGATGGATCTGATTCCAAATATGAGGATGACGATGAGGATGATCCTTTTGCTCTTATCACAAGAGGCCTTGCACGAATCCTCAAAATGAAGAAACAATTCAACAACAAGGATGGATCAGAGTCTTCAAAATTTCGAGGTAAGTCTCAATACAACAAATATGATAAGAAGACTAAACCTTTGTCTTGTTTTGAATGTGGTAAAACAGATCATCTTGTAAAAGACTGCCCTCAAAAGACGAAGAGCCAGTCCAAGAAGGGTGATAGATGGAAAAAGAAAGCCATGGTGGCAACTTGGAGTGATTCTGACTCTGACTCCGATGATAAGAAGGCCAATGTCTGTCTTATGGCCTCAGGAGATGAATCCCACGATGAGAAGCTTGAGGTAACTGTAAGAGAACTTATGTCAATGGCTTGGGTTATGTGTGTACGAATGTTGGTCCAGTAGCTTATGTCAATGGCTTGATAATAGGTGTGTATTGCTTTTGGATTGCTTTGGACTTGCATTTGGGCCCTTGCTTGTGTTATCTTGCTGTTCTGCATCTTCAGGTAAGTTCCCTAGGGGGCTTACTCAGGTTGGACACTCATGCCTGTTGTTGCATTTTATCTTAGGTGTTGCATATGCATAAGAGCATGCCATGTAGTATCATGCTAGGATTGCATTGAACTGAGCATGTGGTTACTCTGTGTATTTGAAACAGAACGGTTGTTATCTGTGATAGTCCTAGAGTCTTTTCTAGGGTCATAGGGTAGCCCAGCCTCATCGGGTGCCCTTAGTCAATCGAGTCCATATGAGTATGATTGATAGCCCAGCACCATCGGGTGAGCTTGATTTGCTTTACGCTGTTCTTGATGATGATGATGATGAGTATGCTTTGATTCCGTGGTGCGTGCACCACCACGATGACATGGGTATCGTGATGGCTAGGTCCGCTCATGAAAAATGGGGCGGAGTAGGAGAGGGATATGTCATTTGACATTGTCTTGGGCCTTTTACGGTATTTCTGCACATTATGATAACTAGGAGCATGCTAGTGTGTTTGACTTTCGTAATGCATTAGAGTATCTTTATTAGGTATAGCACATACTATGTGGCCTCAACGAGGACTGCCGGTCCCGCATGCGTGGCTCGATCTGACTCCTTTCCCCGTTCTTTTTTTTAAGGTATTTTCTGCAGATATTGAGTGCTCGATGTCTATATAACGGGGTTCCTTTGTGGCAAATCGAAGAATCTGGCTAATATCCTAACTAAGTAAAATGGTAATTACCCACTCATGATTTGGTTTTGACTGGCTCTGCCGTGACGCTTGTATCTTTACTTTGTTTCCACTTTACTTCTGTTTGAAATGGATTCCGCGACATAGTCTTAAGACAGGTTAAGGGTACCCGGCCAATGGCCCTTCGGGGTTTTTAGGGTTTGAAATCCCTCTTTCTACAAATCTTAAAATGAGTTTGAAACCTCGACCCGTACTTGGATTGCAAGATCCGAACAAGGCGTTTTATCCTTTGAAACGTAACCCGGAAATCATAATTCTGGGCCGTTACATACGGAGCCTCAGAAGGATGTCGAAAACAGGCAAGAGCATAGTGGTGCCAAGAAAAGCTACCTCACTCCCTATTTATATGGAGGGGTATGAGGGGCCAATGACAAGGTCAAGGTCTAAGACCACTTCATATGCCGGCGCAGTTACTCGTTCTCCAAGTCCGCCAGCTATACCAAAAAAGAAACAAAGCTCTCCCTTATATGGAGATTTAGATTCTTTGTTCCATGAAGATGAGTTTCCGATGGTAGTCTTCAACGGTATCAGATCAAATGATGGATCCGAAGAGAAAGTTGAAAGCATGTCAGTGCTAGTTACCGGTGCCTCAACCGTTGAAGAACAACTCTAGGAATTATAGAAAAAACTGGAAGAAAGGGATGCTCAAACACAACTCCTCATGGATCAAATGCAACATCAAAATTCCGAAAACAGGCAAGAGGAAAGTAGCTCCTCTATCTCTCCCCAAGAAATAAAGGAGTTAATTGCTCAAGGGAGTCGGGAATTTAAGATCTCCTAAAGTCCGCCAGTGATTGGCTATAAAAAGCCATACCATGCGAATTATGATGCAATTCCTTTCCCTCCGCACTATCAAAGGCCGACTTTTGATAAATTTGATGGCATTCAGGGTTCGCCTCATGAGCATCTAGCTCATTTTTATTTCGCGTGCGGAGAAACTGCTTTAAGCGATCAATTGTTGATAAGGCAGTTCATCCAATCGTTAAGAGGATCCGCGTTTACATGGTATACGCAGCTTCAGCCAGAGTCGATCCATACTTGGGATGACCTACAAAAGGAGTTTTTGGCCCAATTTGTGAGCTTAAATGCCAAAGTTTCCATAATGGATCTTGCAAATGCCCACCAAAGGCCAAATGAATCTGCAAATGATTTCATTGCAAGGTGGAGAAGCTTGAGACTTCAATTCCCGGAAAAATTGAGTGAAGAAGCATCTGTGCAAATGTGCACCAACAACTTGATTCCAGAGCTAGGGGTGCATGTAGGCAGTGCGGAACCTAAAGCTTTCGATGCTTTAGTGTCGAAGGCTTGCAATGTTGAGCGCCAATTGGCTCGGCGTAAAACCAGGGCGAGTCGGCCTCAAGTTAACGAAGTAAGGAAAGACGAGGGTAGAAAACCCGTGAAAAAAGGAGAATCGATGGCCACCTTCATTAAGCCCCACGGAAAACCCTTCGGGATACTTCTAGGGCACATGAGAAGGGTCAGGCCAAAGAAACTGTTAAAAGGATATCTCTCGAGGAGAGGAAGCAAAAGAAATATCCCTTTGATGATAAAGATGTGAGGGGTATATTCAGCTAATTGATAAAAGAGAATATGATATCTCTCCCGGAGTCAAAGAGGTCAAATGAAGTCAACAAAACGGGTGATCTGAGGTATTGCCCTTATCACCGCATTATTAGTCATCAAATTGAAGAAATTGTCGAGAGGATGATTAATAAGGGTAAGATTGAAATCGAGGGAGTAAGCTCCAAAAACCAAACTACTTCGTCAAATCCTATATCGATAGCGGAAGAGGTAGAGAGCAACCCTTCATCGGAGGTTGTCAAAAAGGATGCCGTTCCTATAGTATCATTGCAAAGAGAAGGTGAAGTATGATGTTATCGGTCACTTAAAGCGCATTCCCGCATGTCTAAGTGTATATGATGCTTTACAAATGTCGACCGACCTAAGGAAGGGTTTCATTCAAGCTCTCATGGATCAGGAGGATTATAAGGAACATGTTGATCAGGTAGAGGTCGATGAAGTCACATCATCTCCTCCGGTTCATTGCGCTTCTTGCATGGCATGTATAACTTTCTCCGATGAAGATCTCCAGTTGGGAAGCAATGATCATAACAGGCCGTTATATGTAACAGGTATGATCGGGGAGACAAAATTGAATAGAATCCAATTGGATTGTGGGTCCGCAGTGAACTTATTGCCTTTACGGGCTTTGGAAGCGATGATGTTGTCCGTTGAGCATCTGTCGCCAACATTACTCACGATTCAAGGATTCAACCAAGTGGGGCAAAAAGCACTAGGTGCTATCGCCTTAAAAGTGGTTCTGAATGGCCTCTACAAAGACGCGCTTTTCCACGTGATTGATGCCGGAACCTCTTATAATGCTTTACTTGGAAGGCCATGGCTTCATGCTAGTAAATCAATTGCATCTACACTTCATCAGTGCTTAAAGTACACCGACGAGAACGGGAATGAGAGGACTATCCGAGGCGATAGTGATCCTTTCCAAGGTGAAAGCGTTAACTACGCGGACGCCAAATTCTACAAATCGGTGTATTGTAGTCCTAACACTCATTTAGAAGCGAAAGAGGACAGTAGAAGTGAAAGTCCTAAAAAAGAAGAGATGGGCCGAAAAGAGTCTTCACCACCTAAAATCTCTCTTGTTTGCAAGAAGGAGGTGCAAGTGACTCGTCCGAAGGTGTTGTTCAAATACACATCCAAAGACAAGCGCCAACCCGGTCAAAAGCCGTTAAGTGCCATGGAGAAGGCCATGAATTCTTTGATGACAAGTTACACTTGTCCTCTCCGTAAAATTGACCAATCGATGCCAAAGAAGAAGTTGGTCATCCATATGAATTTCGAAGAGAAAAGAAATGAAGGCACGAGGGTAGTGTTCAAGAGCGAGTCGGCTAAGTTGCCCGATGAACAGGTCTCTTCAAAGCTTGATAAGAAAGTCAAAATTAAAGTGACGAAACCCTCGTGGAAATGCAAAAGCCAACAAAATCCCCGCAGCAAGATCTCGATGGATGATTTGCAACTTTCGCAAGAAGGTGAATTGTTATCGGCCAAAGTCTTAGAGCCTATGACTCTTACAAGCCAGGAGCAAAGTATGTTCTTGCAGGATACAAAAAATGCTCCACGAGTCTTGGTTTTTGGAAGAGTAGGCACACGTTCTCCAAAAGTTTCTGTGTTTGAGAGACTTGGAGAAGTCAGTGCGTCCAAGAACAAAAAGGCCAACGGCAAGAAGAACAAAAAGTGGAAGCTTAAGAAAAAGAAGTCGAGAGCTCATACTTGCGAGCCAGAGGATCCAATGGATACCCAAATGGAGGAGGTTAACATGGTTTTGGCCTCTAGCGAGAGTGAATCGGCCGAAGCCTCATAGGATTTTTTTTAACATAATCTAACCAGCTCCACCAGAAATGGAGGAGGGTGGTCAGACCACGGTCGATAAACTTCAAGAGATCAATCTGGGGAGTATAGAAAATCCTAAGCCTGTTTTTGTTAGTGCTTTTCTAACAAACAAGGAAAAAGGATTATATGAGGAGCTTCTCCATGAATATCGGGATGTGTTTGCTTGGGGGCACCAAGGCATGCCTGGATTAGATCCAAAGGTGGCAATGCATAAGTTGTCCATTTCGGAAAAAGAGAAGCCGGTAAAGCAAGCGCGCAATGCCGTTTTTGGCCCGAGTTGACTGTACAAATCAAAGTTGAAGTCAATAAGCTCATTGGGGCCAGATTCATTCGGGAGGTTCAATACCCGATATGGTTGGCTAATTGATGTCCACTAAAGTAACCATGTTTTTATCTACATTTTAGCTCCTTATTCTATATACTTTGCATATTTCGAGCTGGGAATATGTTCAATTTGTGTAGTATATGCTTATTTCTCAGAAATAGAGGTCTACATAAGTTTTGGTTGAATTTTGGAGCCATTCCGGGACGAAACCAAGAGGAGAGGACGAGAGCTGAAACTTACTCGATTTCGAGGAACTTCCTCGACATCGACTACAAAGGGGAACAAAAATGGTCAAGGACAGAAGACGAAGACAACTCGAGTTCGACCTTACTCGATGTCGAGTAATTTACTTGACATCGACCAAACCAAAATCTTGCCCGAGTTCGAGAAGAGAGAGAGGCTGCTCGAGATTACGAGGAGAAGACGAGATCGAAAACGTTACTCGATGTTGACCAAATTTGGTCGACGTCGACCAAATCTTTCTTGGGTTGTGAGTCCATTGGGCCAATCCGAGGACGAGTTGATCACTTGGGCACGAAGGAAGACCGAGTCTATCTGATTTCTATCAATATCTATCCATGGAAAGAAGATTATTCACCTCTTGAAGATATTTAGATATTTCCCTATTATATTAATGTTTTATTTTAATTAAGTTTTATCTTTAGAAATAGATATAATTTGCTTTCCTTGATTAGCAAGGATTAAAGCCTATAAATAAAGCCCATGGGGCTAGTTTTTCATTCATTCAATTCTAGAGAAGTAGTTCCACAGATAGTTTAGGAGTTAAAAGGTTTTAGAGTTTAGGAGTTTATGCAAGTTTCTTTTACATCAATGATGTCGATTGCTATGATGAGGCGCGAGTAGTCCACCTACTTCTAGGGTTGGGGTGAGCCCAACGAGAGCCATGTGGGTGGATTAGCAAATTGCAAAAGAAGGTACTTTATCTTATTTATTCTATTCTTTGTGCTTAACCTTTGATTGAGAAATTAAAGAACTCATGTTGTGAAACTTGGGTAGTAATTAGGATTTTTATTCGGAAGATTATAAATTCTAATTATGAAAAGGAATAGACACGATTAGGATTATCTATCGAAAGGTTTATATTCCTACTTGTCGGATTTGGTGAAAGCCTTTTCCTTTATCGATAAAGTTGCCATCTTTTGTGATTTATAATTCCGCTTTCATGGTAATCGTTGTTGCAAACGCCGATCTTGGAAGTTCTTTTTCATACATTGTTTAATTCGAAATTCTTAATTTGTTTACGTTCTGTTTCTGCTTGATTTCGACCAACCTTGGTCGACGTCGACTACTGATTTTCGATCGAGCAAGATCGCTGTTGTTTCTGTCATTGCAAGTTACTTGACTTCGATAAAGCTTCCTAGACATCGACAACTTTCCTCGACGTCGAGTTGTTTCCTCGAGATCGACCAACTCCAGTAACCTTGCTTGCTTGGATTCGACTGTGCCTGGCCTCTGTCGACTACCTTTAGTCGAGGTCGAGTACCCTTGAAGTCGTTTTCTGTCCGTGAGATCCTTCCGCTACCTGAGATCTGCTGACCAGCTTCCTCGAGGATCGAACCTGACTTCCTTTTGCTACATCGGGAGTGAGTCTTGAACATTATTTGCTCCGAACGGAATTGGTTTGCCTATTTTATTTACAATCTATTTGCAATCTCGATTTCCTCTCTCAACACTAATATTTTTCCCGTGAAGAAGAAAAATGGTCAACTGCGCATCTGTGTTGATACCATGGACTTGAATGAAGCATGTCCCAAAGATGAGTTCCCCCTTCCCATAACCGAGCTTTTGGTTAATTCCACTACAGGGTTCCAAGCCTTGTCCTTTATGGATGGATTCTCGGGTTACAACTAAATCAAAATGCATCCCGAAGATGAAGAACTAACGGCTTTCCGTACACCATTAGGCACGTATTGCTATATTGTGATGCCTTTTGGGTTAAAGAATATCGGGGCAACCTATCAAAGAGCTATGACGGTCATCTTTCATGATCTTCTTCACAACACCATTGAGTGTTATGTAGATGACCTTGTGTTGAAAACGAAGAAGATGGAGGATCATATAAATGATCTTAAGATTATTTTTGAAAGATTGCGCAAGCACCAGTTGAAAAGGAATCCTCTTAAATGTGCCTTTGGTGTAACATCGAGAAAGTTTCTTGGTTTTGTTGTTCGAGGTCGAGGAATAGAAATTGACCCCGGTAAAATTAAGGCGATCATGGAAATGCCAGCTCTGAGGAATCTTCGTGAAATGCGAGGCTTGCAAGGTAGGGTTGCTTATATTCGCCGGTTCATTTTGAACCTAACGGGGAGATGTCAACCCTTTCTAAGGTTGATGAAGAAAGATGTTCCCTTCGTTTGGGATCAAGCTTGCCAAAATGCTCTCGAGAGCATCAAGAAGTACTTGACCGATCCGCCATATCTTATGGCACCAGTTCAAGAAAGGCCCTTGATTTTGTACATCGCAAGTCTTGAGCGATCATTAGGGGCTATGTTGGCTCAAAATAATGATGACGGAAAGGAAAATGCCTTGTACTACATCAGCCGAACAATGGTGGGGGCGGAACAGAATTATTCCGCTATGGAGAAGATATATCTAGCGTTGATCTTTTCCATCCAAAAGCTACGACATTACCTCTTATCCCATCAAATCACATTAATATCCAAAGCTGATCCTCTACGATACATCTTATAAAAAATTGTGTTGTCAGGACGATTGACCAATGCTTCTAGCTCCTTTTGACATCAAATATGGGCCTTAAATGGCAGTAAATGGGCAAGTCATAGCTGATTTTCTAGCAGCCCATCCTACTCCGGATAATGACGAGTTGTCAGATAATTTGCCGGATGAAGAAGTCTTTATGACGAAAGAAAAATCTTGGCAGTTATATTTCGATGGCGTTGCAACAAAAAGAGGGGCTGGTGTGGGTATCGTGTTCATTACCCCAAGTGATGGAATAATGCCTTACTCGTTTTCTCTTTTGGAGAATTGCACAAATAATGTGGCAGAATATGAGGCACTCATTATCGGCTTGGAGATAGCTCTTGAAATGCGTGTTGATGCATTGAAAGTGTTTGGTGACTCTCAATTAGTCTTTAGACAATTAAATGGGCAATACGAGGTCAAAAACGCAAACTTGATCCCGTTGCATCAAACAGTTAAATGTCTCACACATCAATTCCGTCAGATTGAAGTGGTGTATATATCGAGGTGTGAGAATGACAAGGCAGATGCTTTGGCAAAATTAGCTTCATCGTTAACGTTAACAAATGAAAGGAAAATTCAGGTTACCATCGATGAACGCCATTTTCTTATGCCATCCTCGGAGCGAGACGAGCCAACGGAAGAGGTGGAGGTCGCTTACGTTTATGAAATTGAGGAAGAAATGGATTGGTGACAACCACTTGTTGAATATCTTCGTCATGGAGTCCTCCCCGATGATGCGAAAAAGAGGGTGGATGTTAAAAGACGAGTGTCAAGATTCTTACTTAAGAATGATACTTTGTATAGAAGAACATTTGACGGAATCTTGCTAAGATGCTTGTCCAAAGAGGAAGCTAAATACATCCTAGCCGAAACTCATGTTGGAGTGTGTGGAGCGCATCAAGTAGGTCCTAAATTAGCTAATCAAATCAAACAGTTAGGCTACTATTAGATTACTATGGTGAAAGTTAGTGCTTAAAAATCTGTAGTATGCCATGAAATTAAGTCACATGATGTAATCAAGTGTTGCACTAAGGTTTAAAATTCCGTACAAGTCGGGCTATGTATGGTATGTCACGAAGGTCATAACCTTCATTGCTAACGTGTGGTATTCTTATTATATTGTATATTATGGGTGGCCATAATGAAATCTTATGTCTTATAAATAATATACAAATGCCCAAGAGAGAGGTTATTATGTTAAGAGTGTTTCATTGTGGGACATGAATTACATCGATTGTTACCTCCTAATTGTCCAAAAAAAAAACGGGTGAAATGAAAGCCAATAAAGAGGGAGGTTACATGGTTATTCAAACCATCATGATTAATGAAAAATGAGTTACATATAGGCTATATGGCAGACTAGCAGTATGTAGCTTGGCATTATATAAAGAGGGTTTTTTTTTTACAAACAGAAAGAAAAAAAGGAGGTCCCGTGAGACAAACAAAGAAAGAAAACGAGGGAGAGCAAGTACTCCCACAAAAAAAAAATCAAAGCAAACAAAGACAAGTGGAAAAAAGAAAGCAGGTAGACTTTCTCATCTCTTTCTTCTATTTGTTGCAGGGAAACGAAGCAAAAAAATTAAACACAAAAATGGCCTGGGCTTGAAAGTTAAAATTTCGCCCGGGCGACAACCATTCGAAGACCGGTGGGAAGCTAGGCTCGAAAGTTAAAATTTCGCCACTACATCGATCCTACGGGGTCATATACATTGGAAAGAAATGCTGCCCAAAATTTGGAACGCTAGGCTCGAAAGTTAAAATTTCGCCTAGGGTCAAAACTTGTAGTCAGGTTGAAAGTTAAAATTTCCCCGCTACGCCGATCCTACGGGGTCGATCCAAATGCTAGCAAAATGCTGCCAAAATTTCACCGGGACATGGACAAAAATTGGGGATGAACTTGAGTCAGTTACGGTGCAAGTTCAAGGAGGAGTGGGATCTAATTCCAAAAGAATCTCATTCCCGGGTTCCTTAACAAAAATCGGAACTCAAAAGCTCTTAGAGCTAAATTTCGGTAAAAATAAAAAAGAGGAGGAAATTTTTCTTAATCAAGAGCCATGAACGGAAGAAGGCTCAGAATGTTCATACAAATATAAGTTGGGCATTAGAAAAGGGGAGGGTTACAAACTAAAGTAATGTAAGAAAACAAAACGACCGATAGGATCAAACGTTCATAATGTGCATAAGATTTGGGGAAGATGAACCAGTAGCAAATCGTTCATCTGAACTTCTGAAGAGCAAAAGTCCAATTTTTCTTTAATTGAAGAACAAGAAATACAGAATAAAATATCATAAGGGCTTCAGACAAGATGGAGAAAGGGATATCGTCAAGATAAGTTTACCTAAATTACCACAGGTCCTTTTCATTTTTTCCGAACACATTGCAAAAAGGTCCAAAACTCTCTTTTCCCGAATCGAAACCTAAATCTGTCGAACGAATTGTTTTGATCGAAAACAACCTAAAATCGATGAAATTAATCAAAATATCAATTGATCGACACACGAATTCGTATATCACTCGCTTTACATGATTATCGAATGACGATTTTTGGCCTTCGTTCGAAAAAACCGTTGAAGGAAGGAGCTCCACAGGTAGGAACGAGGTACATGAAGGAGCTCGACAGGTTTAGACGAGGTGAATAAGTAACCTCGGCTCCTTTAGGTGAGTTTAATGAGGGAGCTCGGTGGATATTGGTGAGGTTATGAAATAGCCTCATTGAGTTAAGCCGAGGTTCATAAATTTCCTCGGCTTCTGTTGTTGAGGGTTTGTGATTTAGAAATTTGTTTTCACACGTATTGCATAAATTTATTAAATTAGGTAGAGTTATATGTGATGGGTCTTGTTGTAATGCAAACTCATATGCTTATAAGAATGAGACAGACTAAATGACTAAATTAGTTTATAAAATGTTGTTTCCCCCACTTCTGATTGTAACTCTCAATGACTAAATCAATATCATAATTTTATCTAAAGAGCAAATTAGTTGTTCTTAAGCATATATGAAACAGATTAATGCATATTTTAATGTTTTATCTTCCAGTAATTGTTTGAAGTGGCCACTTCCCACCTATCATCAAAATTAGATTTGACATGTTCAACTAATTAATGAAGTTAAAAATAACATAGTTACAAAAATAGAGAGAAAAGAACGGAGAACAAAATCAAATTATTAAACAATGATCTGCGAAAAACTCAAGGAGAAGTTGAGAATCTCCACACTGGGAGTGATGAAGAATTCAGTCCATTGTATGTAAATTATTTCCAATGTAGCTTTAAACTCATTCTTGAATACAGGTTAGTTACACAAAATACCTTGTATGTAAATAAGGTATTATGTGTAACTGCAACCTGTATTCAAGAATGAGTTTAAAGCTACATTGGAAATAATTTACATACAATGGAACGAATTCTTCATCACTTCCCAGTGTGGAGATTCTCAACTTCTTGAGTTCTTCGCAGATCATTGCTTAATAGTGTGATTTTGTTCTCCGTTCTTTTCTCTCTATTTTTGTAATTATGTTATTTTTAACTTCATTAATTAGCTGAACATGTCAAATCTAATTTTGATGATAGGTGGGAAGTGGCTACTTGAAACAATTATTGGAAGATAAAACATTAAAATATGCATTAAAATGTTTCATGTCTGCTTAAGAACAACTAATATGCTCTTTAGATAAAGTTGTGATATTTATTTAGTCAATGAGAGTTACAATCAAAAGTGGGGGAAATAACATTTTCTAAACTAGTTTAGTAAATTAGCATGTCTCATTCATATAAGCATATGAGTTTGCATTATAACTAGACCCGTCACATATACCTCTACATAATTTAATGAATTTATACAATACGTGTGAAAACAAATTTCTAAATCACAAACCTTCAACATCAGAAGTCGAGGAAATTTATGAACCTCGGTTTAAGTCAATGAGGCTATTTCATAACCTCGCCAATATCCACCGAGCTCCCTCATTAACCTCACTCAAAGGAGCCGAGGTTACTTATTCACCTCGTCTAAACCTGTCGAGCTATTTCATGTACCTCGTTCCTACCTGCCGAGCTTCATCCTTCGACAGTTTTTTCGAACGAAAACCAAAAACCGTCATTCGATAATCATGTAAAGCGAGCGATATACCAATTCGTATGTCGATCAATTGATATTTTGATTAATTTCATCGATTTTAGGTTGTTTTCGATCAAAACAATTCGTTCGACAGATTTAGGGTTCGATTCGGGAAAAGAGAGTTTTGAGCCTTTTTGCAACATGTTCGGAAAAAATGAAAAGGACTTGTGGTAATTTAGGTGAACTTATCTCGTCAATAGTCATTCGGACATCTTGCCTCTAGCATCACTCACAAAATATTTAGGGTAATCTGCAGGAAACCACCCCTTAAATGGGCCCTTTTGCACAAAACCACCCCTTAAAATCGAAATTGCAAAAAACCACCCTTTAAATAGCATCTGTTACCAAATCACCACCCCACACTATTGTTCTGTCAAAGTTCCATTAAATATGTGAAATGACTATTTTACCCCAATTTTTTTTATCATTGAAATAGGGGCATATTTTATAAAAATAAAAAGTATGAGAGGAAGAATACAATTAATTCATCTTCCTCCCCAAATCGACACCATTAGAGTACATCAGGACATCGGCAGCAATATACTTTGACGAGGCTTCGGTAGGTTTCCGGTGGAGTTTGGAGGCACGAAAAGGCAAGAGGTCGGAGGCTACGGACTTCTGGTGTTGCGGTGGATCTCCTGGTGGTGTAAGGAGGCGGCGAAAACAACGACAGGGTGGCGGGCGGTGGATCTCCGATAGCTTATGTCGGAAATGGAATCCGATTATTTTGCAGAGTTTTGAGAGGGGTTTTTATACTAAAACAACGCTTGAGGTATAATGAACGTGATAGAGAAAATTAAGAGCTCGGATTTTAGCCAACAATGGTGGAATAAGGTCCTAAAGAGGACGAAATCCCCTTTTGTAGGGAGAGTGGATGGAGTCCATAAAACCCACAATTGAATACACCAATCTCTTTCATTTTATTTGTTGATTGATTTTGTATATTCAATTACAAGAAACAGCTTCAAAATCATCCAAAACGACGTCAATTTCAATTTGGGGCAAAAACAAACTTGAACGGAATTAAGGTTGAATCATTGGATTAAATTACAAATTGAACACGTTTTTTAGATGAAGGGAGTGATTAGAACTTAATAGAGGTATTTTGAAGGTGAGGCAATGGAAATTAACCAACCCCCATTGAAGCCCCTACCACCCAATTTGGAGGAAGAAGACAATGAGTTGACTCGGCCGAGTTGGGCGAGTGGACTCACTGAGTAAACTCACGCCTGAGTTCTAACAGATCTTTTGAAAGAGAATTGGTGTGGGGTGGTGATTTGGTAACAGATGCTATTTAAAGGGTGGTTTTTTGCAATTTCGATTTTAAGGGGTGGTTTTGTGCAAAAGGTCCCATTTAAGGGGTGGTTTTCTGCAGATTACCCAAATATTTATACCAAACTATCTTATGGGCTGGGCTAAGGTCCAAACTACTAAACAAAAACAAAGCCCAACTTTATATGCTAATATCCCGACTCAAGATCGAGGTAGATGCTGATCAACTACACCGATCTTGCGAAGAACAGACTTCAGATGAACACCAGGTATGATTTTAGTGAGAAAGTTAGCCAACTGCTCTTTCGAAGGCACATGAGTAAGACTGATAAGCCCCTCAAGAAGTTTCTCTCTCGTGAAGTGGCTATCAAGATCAATGTGTTTTGTGCGTTCATGAAATACGGGATTCTTGGCAATATATATCGCAGCAAGGTTATCACACTTGACCGGAATAGGAACGATGTTAGGGACCTGCAACTCGCTCAACAGACGACTTAACCATGTCAATTCAGCGCAAACTCGACGGAGAGAGCGGTATTCAGCTTCGGCGGATGAAAGAGAGATACTTTGTTGTTTCTTTGACTTCCAAGACAGCAAACATCCGCCCATCAGAATCACATAGCCGCTAACAGATTTATGAGAAAAAGGGCAACTAGCCCAATCGGCATCGCAATAGGCCTGTAACTGAAAGTCTGAATGCCGAGACAACAGAAGACCTTTGTGGATTGTACATTTCAAGTAGCGAAGCACATGAAACGCAGCTGTCAAATGTGCTAACCGGGGACTTTGCATAAACTGACTAAAAAATTGAACACTATATGCCAAATCCGGCCTTGTGTTCACAAGCAAGTTGAGTTTCCCGATTAGACGCCGATAGATTGAAGCATCAGGTAGGGGATCACCCTCGTTGGGAGAGAGCTTAAGCTGCAGCTCTAGGGGACTCACAACAGGAGTGCCCTTGCAAGGGAAATCTCGAAAAATCTCTTCTATAAACTTGCGTTGGATAAGCACCAAACCATCAGATGTGGGTATGGACTCTATTCCTAAAAAATAGTGCAACATCCTGAGATCTTTGATCTTGAATTCCTGGTCTAGAAAAGCTTTCAATGATTGCAGTTCATCCATATTGTCACCAGTGAGCAATATATCGTCTACATATACGGCGACATAAGCTACGACACCATCAATGGTCTTCGAAAATAATGAATAGTCATTGGGAGACTGTTTGTAACCTTTACAACGCAATGCCGCAGAGAGACGAGCGTACCATTGACGAGATGCTTGTTTGAGGCCATACAAAGACCTTTTGAGACGACAAACTTGTCCATCATGATGAACAACCAAACCCGGAGGTACTTGCATATAAACTTCCTCATCCAAGCTTCCATGAAGGAACGCATTGTTAACGTCAAGTTGGAATAGTGGCCAATCTCTCTTTAAAGCAACAGATACAAGAGCCCTAACTGTGGTCCTCTTGATCACGGGAGAAAATGTCTCATTGTAATCCACTCCCTCCTGATGCGTGAACCCCTTAACCACCAGTCGTGCTTTGTATCTTTCGATGCTTCCATCAGCATTCCGTTTCACTTTGTAGACCCACTTACATCCTATTGCTCTCTCCCTTTCGGGAGCTCAACAACCTCCCAGGTGTCATTGATATCAAGGGCTCGAAACTCCTCCTCCATAGCTCGTTGCCAAGCCATGAACTCACAAGCTTCACCATAAGTGATTGGTTCATGATCAGGAAGAACATCAGTAGGGACAGAGGAAGATGAAAAAGAAACTGTAGACGTGAGTGTGTGACAACAAAAGAAAGGAGCCTCACAAGCACTTGAGCACACATATTCAGAGAGATAAGAAGGAGGTCGATGCTCTCTTTCTGATCGGCGCAGAACTGGTTCCTGATGAGGTGGTTGAATATGTGCTAGTGATCCAGGAGAAGGTGAACGAGATATGTCCAAACAATCAGAGATTGGGACATCATATTCAACTGAAGGAACAGACTGATTGCCAATAACAAACGTGGGCAGTTGAGACCAAAAATCAGCTGTAGAGAGCTTGAATGGAAACACATCTTCGTGAAACACCACATCTCTTGAGACTAAGACAGTCTTAGTGTCCAAATTGAATAATTTGTAAGCTTTCTTTCCCACCGGATAACCCAACAGTGCACAAGGGACAGCTCTAGGGGCAAATTTGTCTCTGCCCTGTTGCAAAGTAGAAGCAAAACACAAGCTTCCAAAGACCCTCATATGATCATATGAAGGATATTTGCAAAACAAAATTTCGTAAGGAGTTTTAGATTTCAGCAACTTGCTAGGGAGTCAATTAATGATATGTGCTGCTGTTAGGACACTATCACCCCAAAATTGCACAGGAGCTTTGGACTCAAATAACAGAGCCCTCGCAACCTCCAACAAGTGTCGATGCTTGCGCTCTACCACACCAT
The DNA here is from genome assembly GCA_963922045.1 of Persicaria maculosa. Taxonomy (NCBI): domain Eukaryota; kingdom Viridiplantae; phylum Streptophyta; class Magnoliopsida; order Caryophyllales; family Polygonaceae; genus Persicaria; species Persicaria maculosa. The sequence continues at coordinate 17,101,251 of OY998258.1, forward strand.
TTTGCTGTGGTGTGGTGACGCAAGATGTCTCATGGCGTATGCCCATGTCCCGCAAGAATGTAGCTGCCTCCCTTCTTGTTCCCAATTCCAGTGCATTGTTTGTCCTGATAGTCTTAACCTTCCTCTTAAAATGCCTCTCAACCATTGCAAGAAATTGTTTGACAACCAAGAAAGCAACCCCCTTAGTAGGAAGAAAATACACCCAAGTGTGTCTAGAAAAATCATCGATGATCGTCAAGAAAAACTTGAAACCATCATAGGTGGGTACACGATAAGGTCCCCACACATCAATGTGCACTAGATCAAAAGCATCAACAGTTTTTATAGAACTCAAAGGGAATGGGATTCTAGCTTGTCTGGCCCTTGCACAGACATCACAAGAACGCAAAACAGAATGTTCATCAGTGGCAGAGTGCACAAAATGGAAAGATCGAAGTCTATACAGAGGCAAGTGCCCTAACCTCTTGTGCCAAATCCCAGCATCAATTGTACTAGTGGCATTATTTGCTGAAAAAGAGACTGCATGAAGTGGTGTTGCTTGCTTCTTTTGCGAACGGATGGCGAACAAATCATTGACCAGCTCACCAATCTTCAAAGGCATTCTCATGGAAGGTGCCTGCAGGTAACAACCGTTTGGGGTAAGCAACACAAAACATCCAAGCTCCCTGACGATCTTTCCCACAGAGAGAAGATTGCACTTGAACTGTGAGACAAGCAACACATTATGCAAGGTTAACCCCTGCATAATCTCGATTGTGCCTGTTGTGGTCACAATTGTGCTCTCACCGGTAGGCAGAGTCACCATAAAGGGCTTCGACAAGGCGTAAGTAGTGTGAAACAGTGCCAAGTCACTGCACATATGGCCACTAGTGCCACTATCTACAATCCAATTCACACCATTCAATACTTGTTGAGACAGATTATTACCTGAGAAGCTTGCAAAATCCGACTCAGTCGGTTGACTAGCTGGTGACTGTAAGTTGGCCGATTCCAGTAGGTTCATAAGTTGTGACAATTGTTCTGGTGAAAAATCTGAGCTTGAAGATTGCATTGAGCTTCCTGCAAACTTTTTGTCTGACCCTTATTTTTTCGTTTTGTCTTTGCTATTGTTGTTATTGGTATAGCCAGATGGAAAACCAATAATAAAATAGCACCGATCTACCGTATGATTTGTCTTTTTGCAATTAGTGCAATACAACGGCTTTCTCTCCGAATTACTATTCCCTGTATACCCTTGAGTCTCAGACTTGCCTGGGATCTGTCCCTTAGCATGCATAGCAGCACTTTCCATCATCGACAAATCCAATCCAGTTTTGGGATCTCTCTGATTTTCTTCCTGATTCAGTAGCGAGTAAACACGATTGATGTCAGGAAATGGTTCCATCATCAAGATCGAGCCCCTCTCCGTAGTATAACTTTCATTCAATCTCATCAAAAGCTGCATGACTCGCTGATCTGCTTCGCATTTCAAAATCTCCTTTGCAACTCCGCAAGTACACACATGCAAATTTCTTACACTATCAATTTCGTCCCACAGTGCTTTCATTTGGGTAAAATAGTCAGAAAATGTATTCGTACCTTGCTCAAGAGTATTGAGCTGCTTCTGGATGGCATACAACTGAGTCCCCCCGATCTTACTGAACCGAGATTCAAGTTGTTTCCAGATTTCCTGTGCGATATCTGTATAAATGACACTGCGCCTGATTTCTGGACTTAGGCTATTTATGATCCATGATATTACCATATCATTACACCTTTGACACATTCTTAGCTTCGGTGATGTAGCGATCGGTTTCTCCATCACGCCTGTAAGAAAACCGATTTTGTTTTTCGCCGACAACGCAATCGTCACGGAGCGTCTCCACTCTCCGAAGCACCGTCCATCGAACGGTGGCGACACTAAGATCATGCTAGGATGATCGCTCGGATGAATGTAAAACGGATCGCTTGGGTCCAATTTCAGCTCTTCTCTTGTCATTGTGCTCGTTCTGCAGTTCTTCGTCTGTCAAAATGACTTCGAATTGAAGATGAATAAAAAGGAAAAAAAACTTCAAAATCAAGCTCGATCTAGCGATCTTTGCTCTGATACCGTGTAAGAAAACAAAACGACCGATAGAATCGAACGTTCATAGTGTGCATAAGATTTGGGGAAGATGAACCCGTAGCAAATCGTTCATCTGAACTTCTGAAGAGAAAAAGTCCGATTTTTCTTTAATTGAAGAACAAGAAATACAGAACAAAATATTTATACCAAACTATCTTATGGGCTGGGCTAAGGTCCAAACTACTAAACAAAAACAAAACCCAACTTTATATGCTAATAAGTAACCTCAACAGGAGCAATGATGAAATAAGTGCTCTGAAAACTCACAGGCTCGATTACCGGGAAAGAAAAATGATGAACATATAAATTGAGCACTCATACCAAAAAATCCACAAATTGGAGAGGGAAAATTGTGTCTTCTATTCCCAAATGAATATGCTCGAACTTGACTCGGTATATGCCGAACGCAAGTCCAAAACCCAAATTACCAGGTTTGACAAATCAGTGTCAAATTACACTGAGTATCTGAGCGCCCTCGATGACCCCTCAATCGCTTCGCTTCTGACTTCAGATGATGCTCACTCTCCCACAACTTCGACGGTCACCAATATGATGCCGAGACAACCTTCAAGTTCATGATGAGCTTCTAGGAAAAGTGCACAATAAGGTGCCTTTCCGGCGCCTCTCGATCGCTCAACTATGAACCCGGCAAGCCCATGACCCGATTTCTCAAGCCTATGACATGCCACCTACCACCGATTGTCATTAACTTCCTCTAAAGAGTGGTCGAAGCAGCCTCGAACGCCCGGCAAAAGGGGTGTAAAAATAGGTCTCAACTCATTCTTTTACAGAGGGAGAACGACTGCTCGGGCAGTCAAGTTATGGGCCGTGTTACGAAAAGCTCGAGGTGTATCCATGACCGTGACAAGTTGGGTCCAAAAGAAGGCTATGCAAGAAGTATGTTAGAAGAAACTGCGGCAAAAACGGAGCTTCGTGGTGGCCGTGGCTGATGCCCAAAGTTGGCCACTCGACCACATTTGAATGAGTCCTGCCCAACAGGGCACTTGTTGCACGCTCCTCGAGTACCCGATGATAAACTTGGCATGGACTCGACTCAAATTTCCAATATTATGCCGCACCAACTATAGCCGAAAGCCCACAAATACCGCTGATGATTGATCGAGTCAGCCTCGAACACCACGCAAAAGAAGCCACAAAAAAAGCATATATATGTTATATAACATATATATATATATATATATATATATATATATATATATATATATATATATATATATATATATATATATATATAGCTGTCAAGTTGGTGATGCTTTCGTGAACACCTCAGAATGCATCTAAGTATAAAGAGAAATGGGATCAATAGAGGGCACTGCAAAGAACGTGTCCAAACAAAGAGAAACAAAAACTGAGCTCTGTAGCAGCAGTGGCGAGGCTGTGAAGTTGATATGTACATGCTGTTCCTGCGAAAGGACTGCCCAGCAGCCCACTTTGAAGCTCTATTGCGTTCAGCTCAGAGCGTATCGAAGCCAACAAAAACTTGTGATTGATAGAGGAAATCACAACGAATGTGAGAAACAAAAAAAATTAACAAAAGCATGGGCTCTGTAGCAGCAGTGGCAATGCCTGAAAGATGACTGCCGACATCCTTTTTCTGCAGTCTTTCCTATGTTGCTAAGCTATGCATAAGTTCAAGGGCAGCTCAATTGACGTTAAAAAAAAATGAAATAAAATGCAGATATGGGCTTGAAAACATCACAGCCGAAAGGGCATTCGACATCTGCATAAATATGCCCTGAAATCAAATTTCCTCAAGTTTAAATCAAGAGGAAGAACTACGTCATGACTTGATGCTCCTTTATGAGCTACGTAGGAAACTCGATGCATATAAAATTCTCATCGAGTTCAGTCGCCCCAAGCCAAATCTCAAGCTTTCATTAAAGCCAAAGTGTTCATGTGAACTCAATACAAAGCTTTTGCTCGTTGAGTTCAATCGTCTCAAAAATCACATTTCCATCAAATCCAAAGTGTCCACTCTAACTCGATACAAAGCTTCCGCTCGTTGAGTATTGGTCACACCAAAATTCAAAACGAAGTTCCACCAAATTCAAATTTGTGCTTTTCAAGAACTACGTAGGTTTGATGCTCTCAAGAGCTACCTAGGAAAATCGATAGCAAGTCATACAACAATCGAGTTCAACCACAAATACCAAAAGAAAAGATCAAATTAAGTTGCTTCACGTTCCAAGGTGGAACTACGGAGACTTGATTCCGTCTCAAACGGATACGTAGGAAGCTCAATACAAACACAAATTAAATTGAGTTCAGTCGCAATCCAAAGTCAAGGATCATACCCAATACCCCGAACTACGAAGGCTTGATGCTCTCAAATGAGCTACGTAGAAAACTCGATATAAAGTCCTACAAATGTCGAGTCCAGCCGCAAGTTCCAAATCAAATTCATACCTTTGAACTACGAGTGATTTGATTCCGTTATCACGGATACGTAAGAAACTCATATTCGGGTTCAATCACAAACCTCAAAGAAAACAAATCAAACTCGATACTCTATCGAGTTGAAACCCAAACACAAAAACCTAAACACATATACCCAATCACATAACTGAACTCAAATCAGACACCAAGTCTAAACCAAATCAAATCAAAACACCTTACTATATACCAAACCAGACACAAAGTCTACCCAAACCAACCCCAAATACATAAAACCTATATCCTCGAACTACGCTGAACTTGATCATTCCCATGAAGGTACGTAGGCAACCCTCATTAACGGGTGCAGTCCAAACCACCAAAAACCCAAATCCTTGTCCTTTCAAAGTATCTGCATAATTTAAAATTGTGAGGAAGTACAGATAAGGGTCGAACTTTATAAAAAAATTTCAAATTAAAATGTGTTATGCGAGATTGTTCCTTTAAAAAATTTTGTTTAACATGGGGTCTTGATGTGGTAGGGACCATAAAGCCATCTTCTTCTCGGGGTCACCAATATATTTTGGCGGCTATGGATTGATAACTCCCTCCCTTGATGAAAATCGAAATAAACTTCAAAGGCCTTGACAGTTTGTCTGTATCAAAGGTCTTGGAGCTTTAACAGTGTTGATGAAATACAAAATCTGTTCTATATGTTATTATATTCGAAATATTATTTAATATTATTATATACTTCCATTATATTATTATATACTTGACTAACCTTTCAGGAAGTATTTTCGAATTATTTCCTTCCTTGTGATGCGTGTTGAGAAGATTCAAATCGAAAAGATTGTGGACTTGAAGTTTCCAAAGATATAAGATCCAGCCTATGCCATGATCTTGTCTAGCCGTTGGAGAAGATCCTTGGCGCCGATTTGTCTCAATATAAAGAAGAAGGAAGATGAAGACAGAAACACATTCATTGAACACGAGCTTTCATACACTCCAAGCCTTCAAGAGAAATCTGTCTTCGTGTGCTCTCTGCTAAGTCCTTAAGAGTCTGTTATTTCATTTCAAAGCATTTGAGAGTCACACAGTGAGCTTATAGGATATATTCATTTATATTGTTATACTCGAGAGTTTGTAACTCAGGAAGTGAACACTAGGCTATTGATTCTCGAGAGTAAGAGGATTGTACTAGATAGCTGAGAGAGGTGGTGCTCTTCTAGATTGGTCTAGGACTCCAAGGGAACGTGAGTTGACTAGATTGCAATTGTATAGGAGAGAGGCTTCTCGGTGAGCTATTGGGATCCTAAGCTTTGTGAATCAATAAAGCCGGTTGAATCCTAGGGTTGTGGAAGAACCCTAGGCGGGGACGTAGGCCAAGTTCGTGCCGAACCTCGTTAACAATTCGTTGCGTCCTTTCCTTTATTGCTTTACCTTATTTCCGCACTTGGTTCGATCTGTTTAACTTTGTGATTCAGGTTTTCCGAGAAAAGACTAAGTCTAATCTCAAAGGGTTTTGCACGAGCTTCAAAAGTCGTGAGACTTTCTGCGAAAATCCGGCATACTCTATTCAACCCCCCTTCTAGAGTATTTCTATATTACTTAGTTTTATATTATCGAACCTTCAATTGGTATCAGAGCTTTACTCACTGCTTTTGATCTAACAATCTTGTGAGTTTTCGATCATGTATGGTGAAGCAAGCGGAGGATTTGCACTGGGAAGGTCCACGAGCATACCACCACTCTTTGTAGGAAACAACTTTGTCCACTGGAGATCCTTGATGAAGATGTTCATTATAGATCAAGATCTGGAACTTTGGAACATTATAGAGAATGGTCCGAAGATTCCAAAGAAAGATGGACCAAATGGAACCAAAGTCGCAAAGAAGGAGTCTGAATACATCCAAGCGGATCTTGAACTCGTCTCCAAAAACTACAGGGCTATTAACTTACTTTATTGTGGTCTTAGCACTGATGAGTTTAACCATATTTCATCTTGTAGGTCAGCTAAAGAGATTTGGGACAAACTGGTCGTCACCTATGAAGGAAGGAGCTAAGTGAAAGACACCAAGATCAGCATCTTCCTTCGAAAGTATGAGCTTTTCAAAATGAAGTCTGATGAGTCAATCAAGGCCATGTTCACACGATTCACAGAAATCATCAACAACCTTGACTCTCTCGGCAAGAGCTTTACAAATGTTGAGAATGTGAGGAAGATACTGAGGTGCCTCCCAAAAGAAAAATGGTGTCCAAAAGTAACAGCTATAGAGGAAGCACAGGACCTCACCACTCTACCCCTTGATGACCTGCTTGGGAAGCTGATCACGCATGAGATGATCCTTGATGAAGACGATGGAGAACTTCCAGCTAGCACTAAGAACTTGGCACTCAAGTCTAAGAAGGATGAGCCTAAAGATGGATCTGATTCCGAAGATGAGGATGACGATGAGGATGATCCTTTTGCTCTTATCACAAGAGGCCTTGCTCGAATTCTCAAAATGAAGAAACAATTCAACAACAAGGATGGATCAGAGTCTTCTAAATTTCGAGGTAAGCTTCAATACAACAAGTATGACAAGAAGACTAAACCTTTGTCTTGTTTTGAATGTAGTAAAACAGATCATCTTGTGAAGGATTGCCCTCAAAAGACAAAGAGCCAGTCCAAGAAGGGTGACAAATGGAAGAAGAAAGCCATGGTGGCAACTTGAAGCGATTCTGACTCTGACTCCGATGATGAGAAGGCCAATATTTGTCTTATGGCCTCAGAAGATGAAACTCACGATGAAAAGCTTGAAGCTACTATAAGAGAACTTATGGCAAGTCAAAAAGAGGTATTATCGGAATTTCTTTCTAATATGATTGCCAATGAAGAGAAACTTATTGCCAAGACTAACATTCTTATTAAGAGAACTGTGGACCAGGAAAGAACTATTGAGGATCTGTCTATGAGGGTTAAAATTCTTGAAGCTTCTTATTCAGGTCTTGACATTAAAGTCAAGACGCTTGATTCAGAGAAATTTGAACTCAAGCAAGATCTCTCCTCTCTAAGAAATGAGCATCATGACTTAGAGAACGAGAAGATCTCCCTGAATAATAAGATTCAAGATCAACAGACAGCCCTCATAAGTTTTACCAAATCCAAAGGCACTCTCGATAGGATGTTGGGTGAGCAACAAAGCTCTCTAAACAAAAGTGGTATTGGTTACAATCCAAGGTTTTTAAAGAAGCAACACATTACCACATTTGTAAAGGCAAAAGGAAGCAGAACCTCTCCTATATGTCACCACTGTGCTAGAAAGGGACATGTAAAAGAGATCTGCCCCTATAGAAGAAAGGATTCATATATCATTCGCAATACATTTCCTGTTCATTTGAGAAAAGAACGGATAACACAAGTTTGGGTAGCAAAAGGAACGATTTTACCAAATATGGTTTATCCCAATAATGGATCCAAATTTGCCTATTGGTCTAGCCACAAAGGTTGATGTTTGTCTTGCAGGAGATCACCAAAGTGAAGGAACACAAATGGATCATTAATAGTGGATGCTCGAGGCATATGAGTGGGAAGAGTTCTCTCTTTCATGATCTAAAGGAGCAATCCACGGGAACAATCACTCTTGGTGACAAAGGAAAATGTGACATCGTTGGTATTGGTAGTGTTGGAAGTGATTCCAACCATAGTATTAAAAATGTCTATCTTGTTGATGGTTTAAAGTATAATTTACTTAGCGTTTCTCAATTATGTGATAGTGGCAACAATGTCAGATTTAACAAGAAAAGATGTCTTGTCTGCAGAGAAGATACAGGTGAAGTTATATTGACTGCATATCGTTACAACAATATATACGCTGCAAATGTTGATCAAGTGGCACAAGGAAGCTTAACATGTCTAAAGGCTTTGACGGACGATCCAAAGCTCTGGCACTGGAGACTCGGTCATGTGAGTCCACGTACACTACAGAAGCTTGTGTCCAAAGGGCTTGTAAGAGGGCTACCTGAGATGGACTTCAAAGGTATTGACATGTGCAATGCATGCACACGAGGTAAACAAACACGTAGCTCTTTCAAGCCCAAAAAGGTTGTAAGTTCTTCTAGACCCCTTGAACTTTTACATATGGATTTATGTGGTCCTATGCGAGTCAAATCTCCCAATGGTAAAAACTACATGGTAGTTGTTGTTGATGATTTTTCTAGATATACTTGGGTTGCTTTTTTAAAAGAAAAATCAGAGGCCCTTATTTGAGTTTTCAAAACTTTGTAAGGAGTTGTAAACTTTAAGAAACGAGCCCATAGTGTCAATTCGGAGTGATCATGGTAGGGAGTTTGATCAACTTCAGTTTGATTTATTTTGTGCTAAATATGGCATCTCCCATAACTTTTCTGCTCCTAGGACACCTCAACAAAACGGGGTTGTGGAACGAAAGAACCGCACCTTAGAGGATATGGCCAGGACTATGCTTTTAGAAAATGCATTACCTAAAACCTATTGGGCTGAAGCTGTTAACACAGCTAACTATATTTTGAATCGTTGTCTTATTCGTTCCATCTTAAAGAAAACTCCTTATGAACTTTTCAAAGGCCACAAACCACTTATATCTTATTTTAAACCCTTTGGCTGTACTTGTTTTGTTCATAACAATGGAAAAGATAACCTTGAGAAATTTGATGCGCGTAGTGATGAAGGTATATTTCTTGGCTACTCCACAAGTAGCAAAGCTTATAGAATCTTCAATAAAAGGACCCAGCTAGTTGAAGAAAGTATACATGTTATATTTGATGAATGCAATGACGGTTCTTTGAGTGAAAGTGTTGCAGATATAGATTTTAACATCCATGCAGAGAACGAGGAAGGTGATGATGCTGCTACCAAGAACACTAAGAAGAGGAACATGCAGGAACAGATTCTCAACACTGAAGAATTGGCCCAAGGTCTTGCAGATTCGTCCAAAGCCCTTGGTGTACAATCCAACAGTGTTGAGACGTAAGAAACTGTTGTAACTGAACCTAACAGGACCACGGAGTCAGATGTACCACAAGTCAATCCTACTGGTGTGACGAATCAAGGAGCTGAGACTAGCAAAAGGAAATTCAAATACTCCTCATCACACTCATTAAAGGATATCATTTCTGACCCTACTTCTAGGGTTCAAACTCGTTCTAAACTTAAAGATCTTTGTGCTTTTCACGCGTTTGTTTCTCTTATTGAACCAAAGAAGGTAGATGAGACACTTCAAGAGCCTGACTGGATGATTGCCATGCAGAGTGAGCTTAACGAATTTGAAAGGAACAAAGTCTGGACCTTGAAGCCAAGGCCAAAGCATCAATCAGTCATTGGCACACGATGGGTATTTCGAAACAAGCTAGATGAGAATGGAAAGATCGTGAGGAACAAGGCAAGGCTTGTTGCTCAAGGCTACAATCAAGAGGAAGGTATTGACTACGAGGAGACCTTTGCTCCCGTAGCCAGGCTTGAAGCCATTCGTATTTTATTAGCATTTGCATCTTTTATGAGTATAAAGTTATATCAAATGGATGTCAAGTGTGCTTTTCTTAATGGTTTCTTAGAGGAAGAAGTATATGTGGCTCAACCCCCAGGATTTGAAAGTTTGGAATTTCCCAATCATGTTTATAAAATTGACAAAGCGCTTTATGGTTTGAAACAAGCCCCAAGAGCTTGGTACGAGCGCTTGTCAAAATATCTTTTAGAAAATGATTTTAAAAGGGGGTTGATCGACAAGACTCTTTTTATCAAGACCAAAGGACATTTTGGTTATTCAAATCTATGTTGATGATATATTATTTGGTGCTACTAATACATCTTTGTGCAAGAAATTTTCTGACATCATGTGCAGTGAATTTGAGATGAGCTTGATGGGTGAACTCAACTTCTTTTTGGGATTACAAGTTCATCAATCCAAGAAAGGGATCTTTGTCAACCAAAGCAAGTACACTAAGGATCTCTTGAAGAAGTTCAAAATGGATCAATCCAAAGCAGCCAAGACTCCCATGAGCTCAACATTATCTCTAGATCAAGACAAGACTGGAATAAGTGTCAATCAAAAGGAGTATCGAGGAATGATTGGATCTTTATTATATCTCACAGCTAGTAGACCTGACATCATGTTTAGTGTTTGCATGTGTGCTAGGTTTGAAGATGATCCTAAAGAATCTCACCTCGTGGCTGTGAAGAGGATCTTTCGATATTTCAATGGCACTAAGGAGCTTGGACTATGGTACCCAAAGCAAAAGGATTTCACATTAATTGGATATTTTAATGCAGATTTTGCAGGCTATAAGGTGGATAGGAAGAGCACATCAGGATATTGCCAATTCTTAGGAGCATCTTTGATCAGTTGGCACTCAAAGAAACAAAACTCAGTTGCTCTATCCACTGCAGAAGCCGAATACATTGCAGCTGGAGCCTGTTGCTCCCAAATCCTTTGGATAGCTCAACAAATGCGAGATCTTGGTATCAACCTCAAAGGCATTCCCATTAAATGTGGCAATACAAGTGCCATCTCCATTACTAAGAATCCTGTTCAGCATTCAAGGACCAAACATATTAATGTAAGACATCATTTCATTAGAGACCATGTCGAAAAAGGTGATGTGTCCATATCTTTTATTTCAACTGATTATCAATGGGCTGACATTTTTACTAAGCCTTTGGTAGAGGACAGGTTCACCTTCATTGGAAGAGAGATTGGGATGCTTAACAAGGATGCACTTTGGTAGGGGGAGCTTTCACTACTAGAAAAACGCAATTAGACATCTGTTGTAAACAGATGTCTTTCAAAAAAAATTCCGACATCTTTGTGCGTGTAGTAAAAGATCAAAATTTCCACATCGGTTTTAAGCCGATGTCTTTTCTTGGTTAAAACATCTGTTTTATTTTGAATATAGATATAAATCAGCCCCTTAAATTTATTTTTGACATGTTCACTTGTTGTTAAAACTTCATTATTTTTCATATATAAGCTTTTGAAGATGTCCACATCAAGCCTAAATTTTACATTTACATCACTATTTTTAAAATAATTAATATATTAAATTAAAATAGACATCATTTTTATTATATTGATATTGTGTATATTAATTTCATATATATAATTTGTAATTTTTTATTGTTTTAAAATAATCTATCGTATAAAATATGTACATGACTGATGTATTAATATGATATGAACATCATTTTAGATTTTTATAAAGATGTTTTTGTTAGTAATATATATCAATTTTTATTAACATTGTGATGTAAAAATATATATTACACATTCATTTAGATTATTCAGACGATGTCTATAATGATGCTAACATCCGATTTATATAATGGTTCGATTTCATAGCTATTAAGGCACATCACTGTTCCTTTATAATCTGATAATGTTTCGTTTGATACACAACATCCTTTGCTCGATATAAAATAGGGCTTAAAGTGCCCATCCCAATTGAACATAAACAAAATGGGCACAACAATATATTTACAAGGTTCAAGCTAATCCCGACTTCAAAGGTTGCTCTAAAGGCAAAAACAAAAGCATACAAATTCGTCACTCTTCGGTTGCATATCAAGGCCAAGATGCAACGATCTTCCTCTTTGTCGTTCGTTGCTTCTTCCTCTCGTTCAGACCTTGTGTTGCCACTGTTGTTCTCTGAATCTTGCTCAAATTAAGCTGATCAAGTTTGCCTGGTAGAAATACATAGAAGTACAAGGTGAACACAACCCATTGAAGCATCAAAATCTTAAGATAAAGAAGATCCAAAATGTTAAGGCAAACTAGTTAGAACTTGTCAGCATCAAATGAACATTTATACTAGCTACAATATCCACATTTATGTAAAAAAAACTCACACGATTCTCCAGCAACGTTAAACATCTCTGACAAATCAAGTAATAGTCATAACAATCATAACACATTCAGAGATCAGTTGCTGAATAAAGTTCCTAGCACTAAATCAGATCAAACATCGATAGAGATAGATATAGAGATTTATGTGCAAAGTTTGAAACTTCTGAGATGCCAACAGAAAAACACAAGCTTAAATGCCAGTTAAGATTCATCAGAACAAGGTCAATTGATTCTATGCAAACTTGCCTGGAAAACATGGTGGACAAGGCACGACGAAGTGAACAACAGAAGCTAGTTACATAAGCATACACGAATATTATGCAGATTAAGTGCCTTTACTATCTCATTCTGTAGGAATTCTATTTCTGGAGCATAATGACTGAACCTAGTTACAAAAGCATTCTAATTATCACTTATCTTTAATGATTAGGTAGCGTCTGCCATCGCTCTAACAAGGGGCTCTGGTAGCTCATCCATGTCACCAAGTGGCGATAGCATTTCTCACGATAAATGCTTCACACAGTTTACTAACAATCTTTACTCGAGCCACATTTAGGAGGGTTCAAAGTGGGTAGACTTTTGACGCCTTTAAATCTCTTGTACATAGCACTCAGTGTCTAAAGAAAGATCAAGCAGAAAAGAAAGATATTCTAGAGGAAGATTGAGCAGAAAAGAGAAACATCAAACAGTCCAAGAACCCTAGATTCCAAGCAAAGAAAGATCGAGCAGAAAAGAGAAGAGAAGAAGAAGAAGAGCGTACCAATTGTGTAGATAGAACTTACTTGTATTCCCTTTTCCCAGTGGTGGGATCTAAGATCATCCATCGCTCATTCCATTTCCTTAACTGTTCAAGCGCATATTATATCACATTAATAATGGTCATCAAGAGGGCAACATTAGATGTTTATGACTTTTAACAGAAGATAAATACCAAAAACCAAAACCATACCCACTGCCAAGACCCCTACAACAGAGTCACTAATCTCATCCAAAACTAGTAGCCTAAGATTCACTGTCCAATTTCTATCTTCATTTCAGAAAATTCCAGTCTTCAACATTAGGCAAGCCAGAATCATACTAGGCCAATCTTCCAAATCAAAGCAACATTGCACACTTTCTATATAACTAAAACCGATCCACACACCAAAGAGACATCTCATTTCCCCTCTTTTCAATTTTCAAATACGCATCAAGAGAGAGGAGGATCGAAATCATCAAAAGCAAAGGGATTTTCTTTAATCCATCAAGAACATACCCATAGATTCCAACAAAGAAAGATATTGTAGAGAAAGATCACGCAGAAAAGAGAAAGATCGAACAGTCTAAGAACCCTAGATTCCAAGCAAAGAAAGATCAGACAGAGAAGAGAATAGAAGAAGAAGAGCGTACCTATTGTGTAGAGAGAACGAAGAGTACCGTATATCAGAGAGAGAAAGCGAATAGAGAAGGTGGTCCGGCGAGCATGGGCTTGCAAGGACGCTTGCAGGTGGCGTCCGTTCTCCATATCTAGCTCCATCCCCAATTGGCGGAGGAGAGAGGAAAGAGGCAAGGGTGAGAGAGCTGGAAGAATGGGAACGGAGGAGTAACTGGGGAGATCTGAAGGATGGAGGAGGGAGGTCGCTGGAGTATGGAACAAAGAGATCGTTGAAGGATCTGAAGCGAGGAGAGAGGTCGCCGGAGGAAGGGACAGCGAAATCGGCGTGGCAAGCTGACTCGAAGAAGGTGAGCTGGCTCTGAAAGATAAAATCCACAAATTCAGAATATATAAGAGTGTTGCCAGGCTATTAGAGAAGGATACAAACACATATTTATCCGTCAAACCAAAGACCATTCCAAGATAAAAGGAGAAACCATACCATGCCAAGCTTATACATAGCATCTTGCATAGCATCAAGTACATGTATACATCTATTATTTGCAAATAACCATCAAGTACATGAATACATCTATTAAGCCAATGTATCAGGAACAAAACTGAGACTAACTAGCTATTTGGAGCCATGGCCAAGCTTAACTGATTAAATATAAAGATTACTGAAACCCTACCTTGCATATAATTACAATCATGTTCTCTTATCTGATTCAAAATCTTTAGTTAGGTTCATAAGCAAGCTGAAATAAGCACTAAAGAATCCCATTAGAGACAAAATATCAACCATGAAAACTTAACAAACCTGGGGTGAGTGCATTTGGAGGCGCATTCACAAGCTCTTTGTCGCTGATACAGTGCCTAAAAGAAAAAAAATTCTATATGAACAAAACAGATTTCAAAAGAAAGTAATTTTTTGAACAGAAACAAAAATGGGTGTGACAGCAAGAAAACGCCATAATGGAAGGGAGAAAAGATGCTATGTCAGCAGTGGGGGTTATGACAGTGAATGTTGGTGCTACAAGTATGACAGAAACAAAACAAAAGCACTAGAAATTTATGTGCTGGTGGTGTTAATGGAGATATAACAATGAGGGAGGCAAGCAAGACCAGGTGGACATGAATAGAAGCGCGTGAGTTATAACAAGAAGCAAGATAGTGAAATAAAGAGAAAAATTAAGGAGTATGTGCAACAAGTAAATATAACAGATGAGGGAAACTAGATTGAGCAACATGAATGAAGTATAGAGCATATCAGTGAAGTGCAACATAATGTAGCAAGTATGACATGTAAATGCGAGAGTGGTGCTGAAAGTGCAACCAGGAAAAGAGTAATACAGGGGAGTTTGACAGCAAAACATAATGTAAAATGTATGACAGATGCAAGAGGAACAAAATCAAGAGTTAGCAAGCAAAAAAGTATCAGTGAAGCAAGAATGACATTCACACAAGGGAGATCCATACATGATATTCACACAAAAGAAAATGCAGAGGAAACATTTGCAAATTAAGGTGTTTGACATTTTGTGCCTCATGTAAGATAATCATGTCAAAAATCATTAGCAGACAAGGAAATCAGTACTGGACAAGATATCCTTCAAAGACACGAAAAAGAAACAGAATCAACCAACAAAGAATAAATAAAAATATAATTTTATATTTGATTATATTTGTAGAAGGAGAAGAAACTTTTAACCTTAGAGGTACAGATGACAAATTCAACCTTTCGTGTTATTTGAACTACTATATTTTTTCATATGAAAAAAATTCCAAGTGTGTATAATTATCACAAGTCTTCATAAACTGGTAATTTATTCCAATGCACTAAATCGAATGCTCTAATTTAGATCGTAGTTATTCTACTTTACAATTCACAAGTAAGGAGAAAGTATTCAACTGCTTGCCTTTAGAGTAATATTAACCGTGTTAGAAGTGATATTTAACCTTGCCTTGTGTTCATCGTCTTTTAAACTTAATTCCTGATCAATTGTCCTTTCTCCTTAATCTGTCACCAGTTTAACAAAGGTGAAGTTGAGAACTTGAGATAAATAAATTAAGCAGAAAGTCCTTTTTTTAGAAAAAAAATTACCATTTCTATAATTAGAATAACAGTACAAGTGTAAAACTAAATTTGTCTATTTGATTGAAGACTAACATTTTTATAATTAGAAACAAGACTAGCATTTTCTAGTAAGCAATGAATCTAAGATCAACAACAAGAAGAATATAACTTATCAACATAATAAAAAAACGTTGTAACTTTAAGCAAAAATATATCAAGGGGACACATTTATAGCACTAGAAGTAGCCTAATTACAGAACACTATGTAGATGATTTCAACCATAGGATCCATAAGTAGATTTCAAAAAGATTTCTAAAAGCCAAGTATATCCTTAAATTAAGCTAAGCTGAAAGAGTTTGGCATTGGGTTCAAGATATGCATCTCCTTCTCCCAAAAAAAGTTTCATTCTTTTTCCATTCCAGGAATTCGAAGCTGCCTTCCATTGATATCACTCATCTTAATATTGAAGAAACCTATTCCTAAATCCAAAACAAGCTAGTTTAAAAGTCAAGTAGACAAAAGAGACGAGTACCATAGAACGACTGAAGCACCGATTCAAGCCTTCTTCTGAGCCTTCTTTTGAGACAAAACCTATAGGGTTAGGGATTTATGAAAATAAACAAGAAAGTAAAGGAGAATAAAGATGGGAAAACAAATGAAACCAAACAAAGAGGTCGGACGGATACCTTGTGGGAGCATATGATTCAGGGATTCGAAGGATTAGCGAGAGCCTTCTTCTGTGACAATCGAGATGGGATTAGGGATTTAGGCATAGAAAAGTGAAAAAAAAGCGAAAACAAAGGAGGATGAAGATTGGAAAATAGATAAAGCCACACAAGGTGGCCAGATACCTAAGGGAGCCGGCGATTCAGGGTTCTTCGATCAATTCCCGTCCATTTTCGCAGCGGCTGGGTCGTCGGGACAAGCTTCTGAGAGATGACGATCGGAGGAAGAAGAAAGAACTGAACCAAGGAGGAGGGTCATCGGAGCTAGCTAGAGGATGGTCGGATCTGGAGAGAGGTGAAGATTAGGTTGGGGATTTGGGGCTCGGGTCTGGACTAGAGAGAAGAGAGGTAGAACGACCTACTAGGTTTTGATTGTGTGGGGAGAGAGAAATTAAAAAGATATAAATTTTAGTAAGGTTAAAAAAAGAGGGCTGGGAATTTGTTAAGTGTTACCAGCTATGTGTGAAAAAGGAAAGTTCAATTTTTTTTTTCTTAAGTGTTTAAACTTACCTCCAAACCCCGCTTCAAATTTTTTTCAAGTTTTTTCATCCTGCGCCTTTTTCACTAATCACACGCGTTTAGCTTTTTTCATAACTAATAATTTCACATATGTCCCAATGTTTGACAATTGTGTAAATTATTTTACCCATCACAAAAAAAAATATCGATGTAATAAAACAATTTAACATCTGTTAATTTCTCGACAAACTTAAATTGCATGATGTCTAATTGCAGTATTCTAGTAGTGAATTTCCCTTTACGAAAGATAAAATCTACTTAGTGTCAAGACCTTTGAGAATAATGTCAAGGTTTGTGAACTAAATGGTAGATCACATATATCGGATCACATATATTTGGTTAATATCTCTCTAGATATTTAATCAATTATATTTTTATCGGATTTCAAAATTGCCTATTTATGTTGTATTTTTATTCCGTTGAGATATCTTATTTTTGGAACAAAATATTTCGGTTATTCCCTCCTATTTTTATGGATTTGTTTGAATTTTTAATTGGAAATATTTTCAAATTGGCAATGCTATCATTACCTCCATTGGAACTCTAAACCCGTCCCATCACTCCAACATCATCTCTCTCTACTTAAACCCAATCCTGTACCCGACTCCCTCACAAACTCAGAACTTTTCCAAACCCTTTCAACTTCTCTTTCTTCAACCTCTCAACCTGTTCTAAAAACCCTAGCCGATTCCTCCGTGGCTCCCAAATCAAAGAAAGCTTCCACACCCAAAAGACTTGGCGCTACCCCCAAGGGACCTCAGGTCACTACTACCTCTCCCACACCTGAACCCACTCCTCAAGCCATTGTCCCTACTGTTGTCCAGAGCACCATCGCTGAGAGCATGACCACTGTTACCAAGGGCTCTCAAAAACGCTCTGCTAAGAAGCCTCTCAGTGCGAAACAGAAAGGGAAAAAGAAGATCATCGATGAGGAGGTGGACGAGGAAGATGAGGAAGAGGATCTCGACGCCATTTTGGAAAGAGATGCTGCCAAGGAAGTAGAAGAGGAAGCTTTGAAGAAGAAGAAGAAGGCCGAGGAGGAGGCCGAGCTTGCAAGGCAACTTGTCGAGGAGGAAGCTGAGAGGATTCGGAAGGGAGCCGAGGCCGAGGAGGTTCCATCTGAAGAGGAGCCTGAGGAAGAGGATGAAGAGCAAGACGAATCTGGAGAAGACGAGGAAGCTGAAGGAGATGACGCGGGGTCCGGTGAGGACTCGGGGTCTGAGGATGAGGAGGAAGAGGAGCCAGAACCGGTTGCCTCTCCTTCTCCTTCTCCTCCTCCCCCGTCTCCAAAGAAGCGGAAAGACCCCACTGCTGTCAAGCCTCCATCTCCCAAGCGCACAAGGAAGGGCACCCTCAGAGGCTTTGAGGCGCCTGCCAAGAGAGATGCTCCAACAATTGCTCGCAGGAAGAATGTCGATCCACCCGCCTACATCCAGGTAAACCAATCCTTACCCGCTTCTTGGTTTGAAAATGCTGAAACGGTTGGTAAGTGGGTAGATGAGTTTCGAACTCGTAGGATAAGCTGTTCTGATTTTTTGGATATTGAGTTCTTCGAAGCTTTGAAGTTACCCTGCATTGCTCTCCTAAAAAAATCCTCAGCCTGGACCCTTCTTAATCTTGAAACTGTCTACTATCCCCAGCTAACCCGCCTGTTATACATAAACCTAAAAGCCAAAGATGATGTTGACGGTTGGTCCTTGGAGTCCATTGTCAAAGGGGTTAGAATCTCTTTCAACTCCATTGACTTTGCTGATTTCCTTGGCCTACCTAAAACTTGTCCACCCTCTCCCGAAAACCCCACAAAAGAACAGTGCCTAGCCCTTGCTCGATCCAAATATCTACTACCCGAAGCATCCACCAGCACCTCAAAGCAGCTCACCCACTCATCCCTTACCCTAGAGGCAAAAATCATTTTCAACATCATTGTTCGATGCCTCTTACCCCGTCTAAACTCTGGCTCGCTCCTTACTGATAATGCCATGGTCCTACTTTACCGAATCCTAAATGGCCATTACCTTGATCTGGCCAACACTATCCTTGGATCCATGGCTCATGCTAGAAAAGCCAGAAAAGGCTCTCGCTTCCCTTTTGCTACCCTTTTGACCCCACTCTTCAAAGCTTCTGGAATCAATTTCAAAAATGAAGAATAGCAGCGTCATATGGGTAAGTTCGACTCCAAGAGCCTTGAAAAGATAGGCATCACTCGGTCTCCCCAAGGGACCTTGAGTCTTGCCCATCCTTCAAAAGCTCTTCCCACTGCCTCAGCTGTTGATGAGCGCATAGACAACCTGGAGTTGGGCTTGGAGGATGTTCGCCTGGATATTAAAGAGCTGCACAAGGAGGTTATGACGGAGATGAGCGGGATAACCAAGATGCTGCAAGGTCTGTGGACGAGGCTCACTGATGATGCTCCGGACGATGAAGCTTAACCCTATCCTATCCCATCCCTATCCCAAACTTGATACATTGCTGGTTTTTGGAAACAATTTCAAAACTTTTGGTGACTGTTTTACCTCCTCCCTTTGTTGAAAGACAAAAAAGGGGAGATGATCTGTGGTTTAGACTTGAAAACTTTTTGCTGTGAAGGTCTTGGAAGACCTTGGTTTTTCATTTTTGGTTTTCGGTTGGATAGCTTTTCTTGCTTTAAAAATTTGATCCAACATTTGTCTAACCCATGCATGTACTTAGTTCGATTTCACTTATATTATTTATGCTTGACTAAGTTGCAGGGATGCACAGGTTTTGTCTTTCATCATGGGGGAGATTGATAACTCCCTCCCTTGATGAAAATCGGAATAAACTTCAAAGGCCTAAACAGTTTGTCTGTGTCAAAGGTCTTGGAGCTTTAACAGTGTTGATGAAATACAAAACCTATTCTATATGTTATTATCTTCGAAATATTATTTAATATTATTATATACTTCCATTATATTATTATATACTTGACTAACCTTTCAGGAAGTATTTTCGAATTATTTCCTTCCTTGTGATGCGTGTTGAGAAGATTCAAATCGGAAAGATTGTGGACCTGAAGTTTCCAAAGATAGAAGATCCAGCCTATGCCATGATCTTGTCTAGCTGTTGGAGAAGATCCTTGACGTCGATTTGTCTCAATATAAAGAAGAAGGAAGATGAAGACAGAAACACATTCATTGAACACGAGCTTTCATACACTCCAAGCCTTCAAGAGAAATCTGTCTTCGTGTGCTCTCTGCTAAGTCCTTAAGAGTCTGTTATTTCATTTCAAAACATTTGAGAGTCACACATTGAGCTTATAGGATATATTCATTTATAGTGTTATACTAGAGATTTTGTAACTCAGGAAGTGAACACTAGGCTATTGATTCTCGAGAGAAAGAGGATTGTACTAGATAGCTGAGAGAGGTGGGGCTCTTCTAGATTGGTCTAGGACTCCAAGGGAACGTGAGTTGACTAGATTGCAATTGTATAGGAGAGAGGCTTCTCGGTGAGCTATTAGGATCCTAAGCTTTGTGAATCAATAAAGCCGGTTGAATCCTAGGGTTGTGGAAGAACCCTAGGCGGGGACGTAGGCCAAGTTCGTGCCGAACCTCGTTAACAATTCGTTGCGTCCTTTACTTTATTGCTTTACCTTATTTCCGCACTTGGTTCGAACTGTTTAACTTTGTGATTCAGGTTTTCCGAGAAAAGACTAAGTCTAATCTCAAAGGGTTTTGCACGAGCTTCAAAAGTCTTTAGACTTTCTGCAAAAATCCGGCATACTCTATTCAACCCCCCTTCTAGAGTATTTCTATATTACTTAGTTTTATATTATCGAACCTTCACGGATTATTTCTCCAAATGGGTCGTAGCTATACCTTTGAAGGAGTTGGGAGCTAAAGAAGTTGCCAATTTCATAAGGACTCATTTGATTTATTGATATGGAGTGCCTTCGAAGATTATTTCCGATAATGCTCTTTACTTCAAGAATCAAATGTTCTTGAAGTTGAGCGAGAAATTAGGGTTTAAGCATAGCTTTTCATCAAGCTATAACCCGTCATAAAATGGCCAAGTTGAAGCATTTAATAAAGTGCTATGCAAAATTCTCAAGAAGATGGTCTCAAAATCGAAGAGAGATTGGCATGAACGGTTACCGGAGGCATTGTGGGCTTACCGGACTACAACCCGAACATCGACAGGTTGTACACCATACAACTCGGTCTTTGGATCCGAGGCCGTGTTGCCACTAGAGATACAACTGCCATCTCTAAGAGTAGCGGTTCAACTTACTGACCCCGAAGAGAATGTCAAAATCCGTTTGGCCAAGCTTCAAGCATTAGACGAGCTCAGACTAGCAACGCAACAAAAGCTTGAAATCTACCAGGCTCAAGTAGCTGGGGCATTCAACATGCAGGTCCTGTTTCGCTCATTCGCTATTGGTGACTTGGTTCTTACCATTCGACGACCAATTGTCATCAATCATAAAGCGCAAGGAAAGTTTGAATTGAAATGGAAAGGTCCTTTACTGGTGACCAAAGTTTTTCCCAAAGGTGCGTATGAACTCTCAAATACCGAAGGCGAAGTGGTATACTCATGTGTGAACGAAAAATTTGTGAAGAAGTTTTTCACATGAATTTTGAGAGTTAAAAGTTTAAGATTTGATCTCCAGGAAGGAGTACGTAGGACGTTTGACATCAAAACATTTGTCAAATTCAGTCGCGAAAAAAAAAATCGGGTTCGCATATGATAGTCGGGTCATTTGGGAAACCCTTCATAGAAGGTGGGGCCAGGTGATCTGAGTGATGCGTTAAAAAAAAATCTTGGTAAAAAAAAAAGAATGAAAATATGGACTTGAAGCTAGTCTGAAATCGAGGCGCCCTGGAGAATATGTGAAAAATAGGCGTCCGAATGAACTACGAAAGGCTTGATCCCTCACGAAGTGGGTACGTAGGCAACCTAGCCGATCAAAAATGCTAGGTGCAGCCCCAAAAACAAATTCAACGCCAATTTGTCCCTTTAATCGAAGTATACATGCGTTTACATAAATTGCACGCGTGTTGCTTGCGAAGGCTGACCAGTTTGTTTAAATTATTGGCCATATCTTTTAAGCATGGGTAGCTATGTTTAAGGGTCATTGGTATCTTATAAAGTTGCTTGTGTATAATAAGAGCGTGACTTGGGTTGTTTAAAGTAATTGTACATGACTTAGTGGAAAGTAATTCTATGAGTTTGTACAAATCCAAGACACATTATTGGATATTGCTCTAATCTAAGGTATAGTGAGATCAACTTTATCTTTAAAACTAAAAAAAATGATGAATAAATGTGTTTTGAACTGAAAGAGCAAAAGATAATGTTGCAATGTTGCAGCTGATCAAAAGGAGATGCATTCATCTAATGTGAGAAATAAATAATTCCACAAATTGTCATTACTGAATTGTCTTCAAATCCAAATGAAATTAAAAACAAGGTACCAGGAGATAAATAATGGAAAAGAAATGCAGCCCAACAATAGCAAAGTCGGCCACCTTGAGCAATTATCAAATACTTAAATTAAACCAGAAGCAAATCAATGAGACGAGAAAAAGGCTATGATCTTGTTAGCCAAAGCTTGGATGCCGATCTCTTTTGACTGCAATTCCGCGACCTAGCTTTGCCCCGACCGTTCCAATTCAGCTTGAATGAGTTGCACTTCTTTTTCATCTTCAAGGATGGAGCCTTGTAGTTCCGCCTCCTGCGCTACCTGTTCAGCTTTAATGGACTCGATCCTGAGTTCTGCTTCACGAACCTTCTACTTCAAAAGGAGGAGTGCTTGTTCTTCTTCATGCATGTTAGAAGACCATTGAGCCAGAGAGCGAGCGAGCTGGTCTTGCTTTGATGCAAGCTGAGAAGAACTTCCAGCCAGCTGGAGTGAGAGTTGTTCGATATGCCTCATATCTATAATATTGGAAATATTGACAACAGCTTCAACATCATCAATGAGAGTCAGAATCTTTGAGATAAACCACATGAGATCAATCTCATTAGCTCTAGCAACAGTCTGAACCGTTCGAAGGAGGCGCAAGAGGCGAGCCTTCTCAGCTAATAGCTCTTTTGGAGATTGCAAATTTGAAAACATTTTTGCAATCTCCTCAATGTCAGTGATGAGGGTGTCATTGATCCAATCATCTGATACGACTGCAAGCACATCAGGTAGGCTTATCGGAATCGGTGGAATAGAAATCACGTCTACAGACTCTGTATGCGTGCCCGGAGAAGGTACCTGAGGCACCTCGGCAAGTGCAGTTGCAGCAACAGCTACCTCAACAAGTGGAGTTGCAGCATCAGGAACCTTGGCATGTGTAGTTGCAGTATCAACAGGCACCTCGGCGAGTGCAATTGCAGCATCAGCTACCTCAGCAAGTGCAGTTGCAGCATTAGGCTCCTCGGTACGTGTAGTTGCAGTATCAGCCGTCACCTTGTGGGATAGAAAAGTTGGCTCGAGGGAGTAAATCATAACGCCCCATAGAGGAAGAGGTTTCTGATCTATGGCCACATCGTTGTTATTTGAAGTGGAGGTCGTCACTTGGGAGTCCTCTTACAATCAGCTCAGTCGGGAGAGTAAGCCCTTGCACATTAACATATGAATCGCCACAAGTAGAAGGTGAAGGGCTGGTTGAGTGAGCTGACCTACTTCTCCACTTGCGCTGATTAGGCTCGTGTTGTTCAGGCCTGTACAGTTCAGATTCGTACTCTTCGGGACTATGCTGGTCCAAAACTGCATTGTTCAAACTCCTCAAGTGTAACTCTTTCCTTCACCCCATCCCTAACGACCCTTGTGTCTAGAAAACAGATTTTATTTGGCTACATGATTGTGTCAGATACGGTGCAGAGACCCTAGCCCACCAGCCATAATAGGTATAAGTATAAGTACCTAAGTAATAACAATGTGGAATATGAAAGACAATGTCGGTGCCCTTCTGCAACAGTTGCGCATAGGCAATGGCGATTGTTTCAAAAGATCTCTTGCTGCGCTTACTCAAAGAAAACGAGAGAGGCTCAACAGGAATACCTTGATCAAACCCAAATTGTCGGGCAAACCTATTCGGGTAATAGGGCTCCAATATCATGGTGGTTCCAAAATGGACATGCAGCAGTGCAGTGTGGATGGTTAATAGATGTTCAAAACACTCATCAGACAAATCATCAGAATCAATGTAATCTCGACCACTGTTGTAGGAGGAAATCAAGAATTGCAATAAAATATAAATAATGTAAAGCAAACCAGATTCCGTCCCTTGTAAATGATTACAAGACTTCCTCCCGATGCAGCAATGGGAAGTCAGGATCGATCCACGAGGAAGCACGTCAACGGATCCTGGGTAGCTGTAAATCTCACAGACAGAAAGACAGAAAGAAAGACAGAAATAACAAACAAAAGCAAAAACGAAAGCAAAGCACAGAACCAACTCGATGTCGACTAAAGGTTCTCGATATCGACTACAGCTGTCGACAACAGAAACTCAGAATCGACAAACAGAAAGCAAGACTCAGCAAAAGTAACTCGATCTTGGCAAAGTCTCCACGATATCGACAAAGAACAGAAACTGTAATTGCAACTTTCTCGAACGCAGAACACAGATTTTCAACGAAATAAATTCAATAAACTAAAGACTTCCAAGCCCAGGGTATCAACACCACAACGATAACCATGCAAAATAACACAAAAGGCATAAAAGATCATGATTTCCATCAAATAACTTTCGTTATTAACAAATAGGCAGATAGAGGCTTTCGCATAAACTCTAATTGTTACTAACCCTTTTCACATAATTAACACAAATTGTATTAAGATCACTTTCGCTTCAATAACACAAACAAGGATCACCTTCAACTGTCGCAAAAGAATCATGTTCATAGGGATAGGAGACGAATTGCATAAAAAGATCGTACCTTTACCGCATCACCTCACATGGCTACCGTCGGGCTCACCCCGACCCTAGAAGTGAGTGGACTACTCGCTCTTCATCGCAATAGCAGACATCTTTGATGAAAAAGAACTAACTTGCATTAATGAATTCAACAAAACTTACAACCTCTTCTCCTTCTCTCTCTACTTGTTGTTCTCTCTGAAATTGAATGAATAAAATCCAGCCCCTAGGGCTTTTATTATAGGCTTCCAACCCTTGCTAATCAAGGAAGGAAATATCTATCTATATCTATATCTCTTTATCTACTAACATCAAGATAAAATAATGGAATAAAATAATTATATCTAAAAGGAAATATATCTAATGTAGGTAAATATCTTCTTGTGTGGGTAAATCTCCTCTCCATAGATAGAACTTGATAGACGTGGATAGAATCTCGGATTCCTTCGCTCCTAAGCAAGCCAGCTCGACACGGACAGCAAACCGCGTAACGCGGCCCAGAAGAGCTATCCTCGATATCGAGTAGCTGTGTCGTCGACATCAGCTTCACTGGTTTTCTCGAGTAACTGGTTCTCGATCCAGCTCGGACAGGTGCCTCAGATCTTATCGATATCTAGTAAACTACTCGATATCGAGGAAGGGCGTCATCGACTTGCTGGCCTGGTGTTGTCGAGCAACCTCTCCCCGACACTGGCTCGGACATGTGGTGCTGGGGTTGTCGATATCGAGTATACTCCTCGATATCGAGTACATGGTGCTCGGTATGTCCAGTCTTCGTCTTCTCGACTCGGTGTGGCTTCCTCGACTTCGGGCATGACTTTCAAGGTTTGTCGATATCGAGTAAACTACTCGATATCGAGGAAGTCTCTGGAGTCGGGTTGGCTTCGTCTCCAGCTCCTCGATCAGCTCCTACTCGACCAGGCACTGCTCGGACATCTTTGTCGATATCGAGTAAACATACTCGATATCGAGTAGCACTTGTCTCCAGCTTGGTATTTCCTGGTTCTATTGCTCTTTGACCTTGGACTTCTGTAGTTGACTTCTGAGCTTTTCGTCCTTTCTCAGAACCGTTGTATATTGCCTCAAATTCTGCGAATTTAAACAAAAACTAGTGTAGATTCCATAATTTGGCAAATAAGCATAAACTACATAGATTCTGTACTATTCTATCCCAAATGCATGAAATGTATGCAAAAAATGATATAAAAGTAACTATAAAACATGGCAGATTCCGCTCACAACAAAGCTTAGCATCCACAGGCTCTGGAGCACCTATCTTAATCTTGGACCATATTGTTAAAGGCATTATACTCACACTAGCCCCAAGATCACATAAAGCATTAAATTTATATTGACCAAAAACAAATGGTTATAGCAAACTTACCTGGATCTGGCCTTTTCTCAAGTATGTCCATATGGCTGCACTCCTCTGTAATCTCAGCCATTGACCGCTTCTTGCTTAGGATCTCCTTGAGGAACTTGACGTAGGATGACATTTCATTGAGAGCTTCTGTGAAGGGTATGGTGACATTGAGCTTCTGAAGCATCTTGATGAAGCACTGGAACTTCTTCTCTGCTGGATCCTTTGGAGATTTTGTTGGGAAGGACAGCTTCTTTTTCTGGTTTGGAGCCAGAACAGATGTCAGAGGTGTCGCAGCTTTCTCGACGTCGACTTGGTTCTCCTCGACATCGACCAGGTTCTCCTCGATATCGACCAGATTCCTCGATGTCGAGTTGCTGTACTGTGTAGACGAAGGGTGGTCCAGTTTGTCGTCGATATCGGGTAGTCCTTCCTCGATATCGAGTTGCCTCGTCTCGACATCGACCCCCTGTGTAAGCTGCCTCTTCGTGGTATTCTGCCAGCCTAACTTGCTCTGTGTATGGGCACTCAGTAGTGGTGTGCCTATGTGATCCGCATTCGATGCAGGGCCGGTTGACAGAAAGATAATTTACTTGCTTGAGGAGCTTCCTATTTTGATCTCTATAGTATTGCTCCTTGACATCTGGGTCAATTTCCTTAGAATGCCCATAGAGGGGCATGGATGGGGCTGGCCTAGCATAGGAATTCTCATCATAGTTGATTGAAGTCCCATACTTGTTGTCATAGTTGGTCAGGTTGTCGAGGGCAGCCCATGCGTCAGCTCGCGGCATTGTCAAATACTCATAATGGGTATGTGTGTTGATCCTATCTTTAGAAGCCAGGTCAAGAGAGTTGAAGAAGATCTCTTGAACGATGCAAGGTTGTTGTCCATGTGTAGGGCAGGATCGCAGTAGATCCTTATAGCGCACCCATGCCTTTGCTAACGGCTCTCCAGGCTGTTGTTTGAAAGATGTAATCTTTTGGCTAAGGAGTGCTGTCTTGGCAGGAGGAAAGAATTTATTGAGAAATTCCTGCTTTACTTGAGCCCATGTCGTGAGGGATCGTGGTTTCAGTCCTTCCAGCCACTTCAATGCGGGACCAACGAGAGACCAAGGGAAAGCCTTCATCAAGATGTACTCCAAGGTGGTACCTTTAGCAAGAGTAGGACACATATCAGTAAAGTTTGCAATATGTTGAAGAGGGCATTCATTAAATCTACCATGAAAAGCATTATGTTTAATTTCTATTAAGAAAGGAGTGCGAATTTCATAGTTATTCCGAGGGATTAGAATAGTCGATTCAGGCACGACGAGAGTCGGGTGCATGTAATCCTCTGCAGTGGTAGGACATTGGACGAGCTCCTCTTCTGCTTGCCTCGCACGCTCAGCTTCCTGTTCCCTTCCTGCCTCTCGGTGGCGAGAGCAGCATCCTTAGTGGTTAGTTCTCTCCGAAGCCTCTCAATTAGCTGTTCTTCTGTTTCTGCGGCCGCCATGGCTCTTTTTAGTTTAGCGTGGACGTGTAAGAGGCGTTCCGGTTCGTCTAAGCCGTCAAACTCAGGTGGTTGACCAGAAGGCACATACATCTGCGAAGTAACTCAAAGGAAAAGTGAGATCTGACTACCTAAGGCGCGAATGATTGCTTCCCCGACAACGGCGCCAATTTGTTGTAGGAGGAAATCAAGAATTGCAATAAAATATAAATAATGTAAAGCAAACCAAATTCCGTACCTTGCAAATGATTACAAGACTTCCTCCTGATGCAGCAGTGGAAAGTCAGGATCGATCCACAAGGAAGCAAGTCAGCGGATCCTTGGTGGGTGTAAATCTCACAGGCAGAAAGACAGATAGAAAGACATAAATAACAAACAAAAGCAAAAACGAAAGCAAAGCACAGAACCAACTCGATATCGACTAAAGATTCTCGATATCGACTACAGCTGTCGACAACAGAAACTCAGAATCGACAAACAGAAAGCAAGACTCAGCAAAAGTAACTCGATCTCGGCAAAGTCTCCTCGATATCGACAAAGAGCAGAAACTATAATTGCAACTTTCTCGAACGCAGAACGCAGATTTTCAACGAAATAAATTCAATAAACTAAAGACTTCCAAGGCCAGCGTATCAACACCACAACGATAACCATGCAAAATAACACATAAAGGCATAAAAGATCATGATTTCCATCAAATAACTTTCGTTATTAACAAATAGGCAGATAGAGGCTTTCGCATAAACCCTAATTGTTACTAAGCCTTTTCACATAATTAACCCAAGTTGTATTAAGATCACTTTCGCTTCAATAACAAAAACAAGGATCACCTTCAACTCTCGCAAAAGAATCATGTTCATAGGGATAGGAGACGAATTGCATAAAAAGATCGTACCTTTACCGCATCACCTCACATGGCTACCGTTGGGCTCACCCCGACCCTAGAAGTGGGTGGACTGCTCGCTCTTCATCGCAATAGCAGACATTTTTGATGAAAAAGAACTAACTTGCATTAATGAACTCAACCAAACTTACAACCTCTTCTCCTTCTCTCTCTACTTGTTGTTCTCTCGGAAATTGAATGAATAAAAGTAACTATAAAACATGGCAGATTCCGCTCACAACAACCACCCACTCCTAGTCCAAAACTTACAGCTCGATATGATGCACGTTCTATACCTCTAAAAATAAGCCTAGCCTGATATGATAGAGACTTATTTCATGACCAAGTACCCCAGCGTATTTTGCTAAAGCAGGGAAACCCTCATCAAACTCATCATGCGGACGGCATGGATATAAACCTGGGAAAGACTCTGCTAGCCAGCCAACTATAAAATGAATACCAAAGTTAGGTTTGGCACTGCCTGGATTACCTGGAAAGGTGGCCACTTTTCCTAACTCGTGATATATATGTCCTAACACAGTAGGAGCAAGAGAGACTCTTCGTCCTTGAGCCATAAGTGAAGCCATCATAAATGTTTTAGGTCTAACAGATTTGGACCCAAATGGTAGAACAAATCTGCTCAATAAAAGAGCCAAGTAGGCAGCTAACTCTCCATGGCTGGAAACACGCAGAGCTGGTGGTGCCCTTGATTTCTTCTCAAAATTGGAGGGATTAGTTTTCTTATGAGAACTGGGATGGTCTTCCCCATAAGCTATAAACCTTAGCCTACCCCTGAAAAAGTATCGAATCCATTGATGCCAAGTTACCTATCAAAAGGGTTTGAGTTTACGGGTTAGCTGGTTTCCTACCTAAAAAAAGTGAATGAATGAACAGTGCTGCGAGCGAGGGTTAATTACCTCGGAAGTATTGTTGTGTCGACAAAGATCGGCATAGATTCGTAAAAGTTCTGCTACTATCGGTGGATAATGAGCATCATCCAAGAGTAGCTCATTCCCGACAAGTATTCCTCATAAGGCTCGCCTAAAATGGGCAGACCACCAATTACCTTTAAGTCATTCAAAGAAATCCATAATTATCCACCACCATAATGGAACGTGTTGGTCAAGGGCCCCCAATGTTCACAAAAGGCTTTCCAAACATCCTTGACATAGCTGTATGGGAATTGTGAGACTCCGACAAGCCCGTGGACACCATCTTGCTTCAATGGTCCCTTGTAGATGTCGAGAACATGTTCAGTCCATTCCATCAGATATGGAACGAAGGAAGACATGCCCTTAAAATTGAATTCCAAGCCCCAGTTTCTATGTTCCTCCATGAGCCTCTTCAAAGTTGAATAAATGTCATTTTCTGGTATGCGTAGATCATCCTCAAGACATACTCTCTCAAGAAGAGTGGCCCAAAATCTTGGACCAATATCCTTTCGAGGCGATATACAATCTCCATCTTTATGCAAAGAACAAATCATATCACCTTCTGGGACCTCTTCCTTCCTGAACAACAAATGCAACTACATGCTAGGTGAATCAACCTTATGTTCGGTAAAAGAAAGAGTCCTATTGTAGGAAGGACTGTGAATGAGTTCTTTGTCGTCGCTTCTTGGTGCTCTTTGAGAGCCAACTTCACCATAAGCTTTCATAGTGAATTTCTGACAAATACACAGAGAGTCATTATGTCAAAAGTTGCACAAGGATTTAAAAAAAGGGCAAAGAAGATTGGCCACAAGCAGAGGATGGGAGATACATACTTTAGTCGTTGTCACTTGTCCCAGCCATTGTTATTCAAGTTCCTTTGATGAAAGGTTTCTTTAGAAATAGCAAAGTGTGTTGTGCAGAAGAGGCGTATCCAGATATAAATAAATCAGAAGAGAATATCAAAAACAAAATCTCTTTTCAAAAAAAAAATAAACGAATAAATAAATTCAAAATTTCAATCAGATGGTGAGGTTGTTACAGATACAATCTCATTTGTTATCCTGATTTGAATTTTTTTTTAAAAGTAAATGAGACCAGGAGAAGAAAGCGTAATTACCCTCAAAAGTCTGGCTTATGTTTGTGAATTAGAGTCAAAATTCGAAATTATCATACGCCAATGAGGGCTAAGATAATTCGATTAGACCTAGTCTTTCACACACTAAGCTGATGAGTATTCCGAACTTTGAATGTGTTCATCAAAAAGTTCGCACATAAAAAGATCGGGGGGCAACTGTTTGGGGTCAAAATTCTATGGATTTCATAAATTTAAATTGTAACATGAATGTATCCTGCATTCAGTTTCGTAATGGGCTAAAACAAAAAGAGAGGAAACAAAAGCCCATTAATCCATCAGTCCAATGACCCAATTACATACGTGGTCTATTGATCAGTTTGGCAGAGGAAGAAACTGTCAAATATGGAGGTTATGAGTGAGTTGTAACTGCCCTTAATCCTACTGAACGTGGGGAGGTTTTCAGCTTTTTCACCCAAAAGAAAAAAATAGAGAAAGAAATAAAAAATGGTGGGGTTAACTGCCAGGTAACTGCAACAAAGTAATTGCTCCCAACTAGACCCTATAAATGGAGCTCCTAGAGGGCCTGCGGGGGATTAGAGAGTAAGTGCTGGGAGAGTAAAAAGCAAGAGAAAAAAAAGATGATTAAACAAAGATAGAAAAGAAACAGTTTCTGTAAGCAGTAGGTAGAGCCTATACCCCAACTCTATTTAGTCTTTCGTTGTTTCTTGCAGGTACAAAGAAGCATGATAATGGAGAAGACCAATCCGGGCTTGGGTTTAGGTGCTCTCACCTAGTGTTTGGGATCGTAATAGGCTTTCGCCTAGAGACCATCACGTAATAGGTTGAGAGCATCCACTCTCATAGTTGGGGTCGGGTTCACATGCTCTCACCTAGTGTTTGGGCTCGTAATAGGCTTTCGCCTAGAGACCATCACGTAATAAGTTGGGGGCATTCGATCCCGGCGAGGATCGGTTTAGAGAGGCGAAGCCCTGCCCAATTTTCATCTTGCATTAATGGTTAAAATGACACATGCTCTCACCTAGTGTTTGGGATCGTAATAAGTTTTCGCCTAGAGACCATCGCATAATAGGTTGGGGGCATTCGATCCCGACATGGATTGGTTTAGAGAGGCGAAGCCTTGCCCAATTTTCAGCTTGCGTCATAGTTAAAGCGAATATGCGTGATTGGATATCCTAAATGACTCCTACTGTCAGACTTCTAATTATTGTTAATTTTGCATGAAGCACGCCAAATGCAAAGCAAAATAGCCTCCCTACTAATCTGCAACTTGAACAGCATGGAGAAAATAAGCTTTGATATCATCATGACATATGTTAAGCCTGTGTAAACTAAAAATGCACAAAATGGCTCTTAGGCTAGACACAAGCAATTGCAAGGCTGGGATTAAATTTAAGCTCATCATATCCATAAAATTTTCAAGAAGACAACAGATTGAAACTTACTTTCACCTCACCACTGATTCACTGATAATGCACATTTCTAATGGGCATTATAGGGTAGTTTAGATGCATTTGCATTGTAGAATATGCATGTTTAGTGTCAACTTAGATTAAACTCTTTTCGTGGAAAAGTTCAGAATTTACGCTATTTCGGTTGAATTGTGCAGAATCGTAGATCCGATATAGTTGAAAGCAAAGGAAAGGTGAACGACATGTCCAAGTGAATTCAAGAAAGCAAGCTAAGGAAAGAAAGAAAAGAGGCAAGAAAGAACGAGGGAAGAAAGAAAAGAAAACAAGCTTCTGGGCATCTGTCGCTGCCAGCGAATGGGATCTCGCTGCCAGCGAGTGGAGTCAGTGAGAGCAGGTCTAGGAGCCAGCATGTCTCGCTGCCAGCGAATGGAATCTCGTTGCCAGCGAGTTGAGTCAACGGAAGGATGTCCTGGAGCCAGCATGTCTCGCTGCCAGCGAGTCGAGTCAACCCAGAGTCAACGAGAAAGCAACATGAGTTGCTGCCAGCGAATGGTGACTTGCTGCCAGCGAATAGAGTCACTTCAGCGGACGACCGGATTCACTGCAGCGGATATAAGCTTTCGCGACAGCGAATGGAGACTCTTGCGGCAGCGGAAGGGTGGACTCGCGGAAGCGGAACCGAAGAAGCTTAAAAATTTCTAAGGCATGGACATTCGCTAGCAGCGAGTGTGGTAGCGAGGTGGTAGCGAAAATCCAACAGTAGCTTGTTTGAGGCCATTTGCTGCTAGCGGAAATTTCTCGCTGCCAGCGGAATGTGACGCTGAATTAAATTAGGAAAGTTCTATCTTTTATCTTGTTTGTTTAGGAAGTTTTTATCTAGTTTATCTATCTTTTACCTTGTTTATGCAAGACTTTAGGCTTATAAATAGGATGTTTTAGGATTAGTTTATGAATGGATTCAACTAGAGAATTCACGATTGAAGAGAAGAAAGTTTAGGTAAGCCATGTTTGGCTAATTTTGTAGTTTCCGCCTACACTTTCGAGACTTGGTTGGTGGTTTGTGAGTTTTTAATTTAAGTTATTTTTCCTATATAATTCTTTCAACTTCTTTGTGTGATATTGATTATGTTATTGATGTTATCTTGATTCGCGACCTTGATAATATTGATTTCATGCTAGGATTTAATACTTTCGTATTTGTGTTATTTCCGTAGTAGCACACATAAGATTGTGGATTCCGTGTTTGAAGCATGATTATGTAGGGAGTTGACATATATCTTAAACATTGATTTACCGTGTTTAATTGGTGTTATTTATATGCTCAAGTTCTTGGGATTATTTGCTATCTCTTTGTTAAATCTTGGTCGTGTTAAGGTTGCATTGAGGTGTAAGGGATTAATTGGACTCGTAGGACTTTTAATCTACTAAAACCAAGACGAGAGGAATTCGTAGGAAAAGATAATAACTTGAAAAGGATTCGATGATCAATAAAACCAACCAAAGTCGAGAACTTGTAGGTGGAAACGCTTTTCTTCTATCCTTTATTTGCTTTTGTCAATATTTTTTATTTTTATTTTGATTAATAAAAATCTTATCTTTTATATTGATAAATACTCAATATTTAGAAATACTTGATTATCTTGGGTTCGACCCCTTACTTGCATACTATACTAGTTTGTTTGTTTGGGAATTATTTTTGGCGAGGTAAATTAACGACTTTTCCTCCGTCAAATTGGCGTCGTTGTCGGGGAATCAAGTTTATTTCTTTGTTTTGTTTATTTATTAATATTTGTATATATATCTAACCCCGTCGTGGACCTATCTTACGGTTGACGACACCTCGTTACTAATTGTTTGCAATGGAGTTGAAGTTATGGCAATACCAAGGAGAATACTTTCACCATTACCTCGCAAGAGTGCAAGATTTAGTGGACGACCATGCTTCACGGGGTATCCAAGATGATTTGAAAGAACAAGTACTTTGCGTTCAAGATGGCATGCTTCCTAAGATACAAGAATTCGCCCAATCATTGAATGATGAAGGCTTTTATGGTTTGGATTGGTCGGAATTGTGGGATCTTTTCCTTTGCATGGGTGACATGGCGAAGGTGGAAGAAGACTACAAGTTGGCATCCATGCCCTTACGTTTCAAAGCAATGGCGGGCGAGATACATGAGGGAAGCCAAGACGCAAGCATCAATGGTTCAATCGAAGATGGAGAAAGGTGCCCGATACCCCTTGGCATGGAGTCTCATGAGTGCACGCGTGAGGAACCATGTATTTTGGCACCTACTCCACCTATAGAAATCATCCTCAACTCATCCATTAAGGAACCAAGTCCGGAGCCGATTTATGTGGCTCCCGAACAAGGTAATGATATTTCTTACACTTTTGTGGATTTTGATGAATATGTAGATCCTTGGGAGCATTACTTCAACAAACCACCAGCGGAACTGTGTTGGTGGTACTACATACCCTCGGCGGGAAGTCACGCTCGAGCATATGAAGAGTTGGAGACCTTCTTCAATATCACATCATTTGACTTCGACTTCTTTATATGTGGTGCTTGCCTACCAAGATGGTGTGCACCGGAGTTTGATTTGCTAAAGAGAGCGTTAGCGATGTCCGATTGAGTCTTGAATGCGCAAACAAATAAACCGTTGAGTCTATGACGATAAACAATGACGCTTCTCGGGAGGCAACCCGAGGTAAGTTTTTCTAAATTAGTTATTTCAATTCCTAGTTAGTTAATTAGTTTTGTCATTTAATAAATGAGATTTCCTTTATATGTTAGATAGATGTTTTCAGAATATTTTTGGAGCTAACCATGCAGGAAAAATAAAAAAGAAAAGACCGAAGAATAGAGTATGTGCTAAATTCGCTACCAGCGAGTCCAGCCGCTCAAACGACATATGAGCTGATTTCATTCGCTGACAGCGAACGGAACTCGCTGACAGCAAATCCAGAAGTGATGCCTATTCTTAGTCAGTTGTCGTCGCAACCCATCTTATTCATTCTTCGTCATCTTCATTCATCCATGCTCGTTGTTTGTCGGTCTTCGTCGTTGTCGTTCTTCATCGTTCTTCTTCCAAGCTTGTGATCATTATCAATCTTCATCCTCTTTGCCACCAAAACTTTTCCATGATGTGAGTTATTCTTTACTTTTTTTTTCCTCATATTTTTATGATTTGTTGTCTTTGATTTTCATTGAGGACGTACAATGAAGAGTTTAAGTGTGGGGGAGGGTTGCATTCATAGATTCATGCATTCAAGTTTATTTTTGTCAATATTTTTTATTTTTATTTTGATTCATAAAAATTTTATCTTTTATATTGTAAATACACAATATTTAGAAATACTTGATTCTCTTGGGTTCGACCCCTTACTTGCATACTATACTAGTTTCTTTGTTTGAGAATTATTTTTGGTGAGGTAAATCAACGACTTTCCCTACCCCACCTTTAGAAATCATCCTCAACTCATCCATTAAGGAACCAAGTCCGGAGCCGATTTATGTGGCTCCCGAACAAGGTAATGATATTTCTTACACTTTTGTGGATTTTGGTGAATATGTAGATCCTTGGGAGCATTACATCAACAAACCACCAGCGGAAATGTGTTGGTGGTACTACATACCCTCGGCGGGAAGTCACGCTCGAGCATATGAAGAGTTGGAGACCTTCTACAACATCACATCTTTTGACTTCGGCTTCTTCATATGTGGTGCTCGCCTACCTAGATAGTGTGCACCAGAGTTTGATTTGCTAAAGAGAGCGTTGGCGATGTCCGAGTGAGTCTTGAACACATGGACGAATAAACCGTCGAGTCTATGACGATAAACAAGGATGCTTGTCGGGAGGCAACTCGAGGTAAGTTTTCCTAAATTAGTTATTTCAATTCCTAGTTATTTAATTAGTTTTGTTGTTTAATAAATTATCCTAATTATTTTATATGGTAGATAGATGCTTTCGGATACTTTGAGCTAACCATGCAGGGAAAAGTGAAAAGACCGAAGAATAGAGAGTATGTGCTAAATTCATTGTAGTTCTTCATCGTTCTTCTTCCGAGCTTCATCATCTTTACCATTGAAAATTTTCCACAATGTGAGTTATTCTTTTCCCATTTTTTTTCTCTCATATTTTTATGATTTGTTGTCTTTGATTTTCATTGAGGACAATGAAGTGTTTAAGTGTGGGGGAGGGTTGCATTCATAGATTCATGCATTCATGTTTATTTTGTCGTTATTTTATTCATCGATTCATGTTTTTTTTCCGTTATTTTATTGCATTAGAAAATGAAAAAAAAATTGAAAAATTAAATATAAATCCAAAAAGATCATGCATTACATAAATATGTGTTATTCAAATACCCATCTTGGCTTAGTTTGTCCTATATTATATTTTTATGAGTTTTACCATATATGTTCCATAATATGATTGAATTGCCTAATCTTGTCACATACCTGAAATGATTTTTATGGGAGCATGACTTGTTAGTTCAATTGAGCAAGTATGATTCTTAGTCTTGGGCATTATTGAAATCCAACAAAACTTGCCCTAGTGAGATTTTTCGGCCTTATAGGGATATTTGATATATTTATTCCCTTTTGTTTTCTTGTGTGACATTATATTCTCCTTATGCAATTACCTCTTGAGATTGACATTGTTATCTATATTTGAGGCCCAATTTATATCTTTATTACTTATGAGTTTCAAATGATAGAGGCATGATTTTCTTAGCCATATTATTATCCATATTCACCCTACATATGTATCCTTTGCTTGTAGCCAAATTTGAGCCTTAGCCTTTTCTTTGAAGCTCCACAAAAATTTATCCTAGCCGATGATGAGCCTTACCCAATCCGGGAATTAGGATTAGAATTGGTGAATGATTGATTTGTTTGAGTGGAAAAGAAGATATTGTTAAGAGAGTTACAAGTTTGGATGATTATGTAAATTTTAGTTTTATTCCTCACATTGTGAGAGTTGGAAAAAATGTATGGTTAAGAGAAAGTTCTTTTGTTGAGTGTTTTGAGAGTGAAAGTTTGAGTTCTTTTGGTTTTGGAAGTATTTGGTTTTTGTTGTTCTTCTGGTTGTTCTTAGGGATCCCTTTTTCCCGGATTTTTAGCACCACAAGCCTAAATATTTCCTACCTTAAATTCCTTACCAAGCCCCATTAAAACCTTGATAAAAGACCTCTTGATGTTTCTTTTAAGTGATGACATCCGCGGTGGAGAATATGTGATATATGTGTCAATTTCTATGTAGCTTTTTGCATTTTGGATTGAGTTGAGAGATTGCATTTTTAAGCCTAAACACACGAGAGTGAGAGTAGACACATGATCTGGGTGAGGTTGGACTAGATGTGCATTTGACTTTGAATCGCTCATATACTTGCTAGGATGTTAACTTCCATGCTCATGGCTCCTACACTTTGATTTTTCTTTTGACAAGGTTAATGCTTGAAGATCATATTTGTGGTATGATGGTTTTTACTCTTGTTTTTGCATTGCTTGAGGACAAGCAAAAGGTTATTCACCTTGGGATAGGTTGAGTTAAATCAAATACAAAAAACCATATAAATGGAAATTGAGCATCAAATCTCAATCAAGGCTGAACTAAATTCTAACAAAGGCAATCAGTTTTCCCTTCTAAAGACTAGCATGTCCCTAAATATGTTAATTTGAATTGAGCAACATCAAACTATAATTTTAGGAGGAAAAAAGGAGAGACGGTTGGGTTCCAATTTCATACCAAATTTAACCTTAAGTAGGGTATATCTCAAAATGAAATTGAGGGCTGTAAATACTGAGTTATCTCATACAATATTAGGCAAGACATAAAGACAAGCCAATAGCCCTCACGTCTTAGAATCAGGGGTTGGGAGAAATCAACAAAAATTGAAACCAACCTGAGTTGCCGAAGCCATAGCTGCCCTTTGTTTCCCTGTGGTGCCTTTGCTTGTGTCCATTGACGACTAGAGCACCGCACCTAAGCTTGCAAGCCCTCGAGAACCTCTGACGGCTGTCGATGTCGGAACTCATCTGCATCCTCCCCTTCTGATCTAGTTGGTCTTGGAGTTCTATCTCAAAAGATTTCGCTCATCAAACCCATTTGTTATTCTGGTAAAGTAGTAATCCCCAAATAAAAAAACTGAGTTCAACCTTAATTTTCTCAAAATCAAATTGCCTAAATTGGTTCAAATTGAGGACAAATTGAAAGGGGAAAGGTGGAAGACAAACCTGTTGCACCTTTTCTTCGCACAAATTTTCGACGTCCTCACCTAACAGTGGCTCGTTCTGGGTTGTCGAGGCTTGACCCGCGCCGCTCTCGTTTCACCCTAGCTCCATCAGCTCCGCCCTCGCTTTGCCCGTGTTCGCCTGGCTGCACCTTTGCTCCGCCACTTCTCTGTTCCAGCCCTGCAACACCCAAAGCGAGCAACGCCAACCATGGTGCCGCAGTTGCTTCCGACAGCCATTGAAGCTCCCTTCTGTTGCCAGGAAGAAGATGAACGAAAAAAGAAATATCTCTGTTGGAAAAAGGAAACAAGCTGACCTTGGTTTGGTTTATTAATAAGTCGGGCTCATCTAAAAAATGGGTTGAAGGTGGACCTAATGAAAGCTGATCGGGTCCATTTCATATGCAAAGAATGAAGTAAATTGATGTGGATTATGATCCATATCAATATCTAATATCTAATCTAATATAATACTAAAACAGCTGCGAAGGATACACGTGACAGCCTCACATTGAAAATGCCACGTGGCAGCCTTTCGCTTAACATACCCCATATATATTTAAAATAAATATACTTAAAATCATTTTTATTAATTAAAATATTGAACTTGTTGACCAAATCATAACAACTTCTCCAAATTTGCAGATTATTTTTTATCCAATATTTTTTAAAGCCAGAAAACAATCAATATATTACTAATAAATAAATTTCACTAAACTCTTTTGAATGATTGTTACGTAAAATTCATTTTTTTAATTTTTAAAACTTTTTTATTAGATATTTGATGAATTTATTAGTTGTTGGCTTTACCCATCATTTGTATTTTTTGATTAACTAAATAACATCCATAACAATTTATTCAGTTGGATAAGTTTCTTTTATTAATTGAGTAGCAAATATTTTGCCAAAAATAACCTTCATTTGTAATATCTCATAATGGCGCCCGAAATGCCCATCCGGATGAAGGTCCATTACTCTAGGAGTAAATAAATTCACCTACTATCTTTTAACAAGAGATTCACAAGACTTTACCGCTCACATACGAAAATAATTGGAAATAAAGAAAAAAATCTTCTTGATTCTTGATTAAAATAGAAACCCAATGAATTGAATAACGCCAAAGTGACAGGGTCGTATTTCACAATAATGTTAACTAATGCTACAATGATTCGAGCTTATTTTAGAGTTTGTGATAATGACTATTATAATGTTATTTTTTGTAATCCAAACACTTAATGATATTTAAAATGTTTTTCTATCTAAATTAATAATAATAATAATAATAATAATAATAATAATAATAATAATAATAATAAATCATATGTTTGTTTGGATTTTTATACAACAACTTTTATTTTTTTCATTTATCTCAAGTTTATCCTCTTATATTCTCTTATCTTTCTTTGACATATATATACTCCATTTGTATCAAAATAATTGGTCATTTGGCCAATTTCACTCTTTTAAAGAAAGTTTAAAATAAAAAGATGAACAGTTAAAAATTTAGCACGTAATTGATGTAAAAAAATAAATCAATGCATAGAAGATAATGAAATGAAAAGTTGGAGTATTCGTAGAGTGTAACGGAAATCAAACATAACGAATGAGATTAATTATCAAAATTATAAACTTTTATCATTGACTGTGTTAGAGGATCAAATATGGGCTAATTATTCAGATACGGAGGGAGTATTGGATTCATAAGCTGCATTCCTTTTTGTATTATATTAACTTTGATAATTTGTTCATTTACCATGATTAATCACCGTTTAAATTATATGTCATAACCTATGATATACGTATATAACCCACAAAGCACACGATGAATTTCGTCTTAACAAAAATTTATTTTGATTAAGAAATGCTACATATACAATACTACGTCCATGGATTATTATTATTATTATTATTATTATTATTATTATTATTATTATTATTATTATTATTATTATTATTATTATTATTATTATTATTATTATATTAAACTTATATACAATTATTTTTTTCTATATATGTAAAAAAATGTTAATCATTTGTGTAGTTATTGTAGATGTGATTACATTTCTTGAACAAAAACCCCATGCCTCGGGCACGGGTACTATACTAGTTATAATACTAAAGGAGAAATCGCCTGAGACATGTGGCGACTCCTCCTTTAATGTAGGCATTTTCAATTAAGAATTAATTAACATATTTTACAAATTCAATTAACAACTTCATTCATTTAATTAATTTATTAATAACATAAAATCTTAACAAATCTTATCCTAACTAAGTATTGATTTTTTATTTTTTATTGTTTGTAGTAATATTTTGATCAAATCTTAACAAATGCAAATTAGTTAAGATATCATAATTTACTTTTTTCATTTAACATTTCAAAAATATTTTTAATATCTTTAGTCCTATTTAATTTCAAATCAAATTAATATCCTTATAAATGATAGAGTGATTAATAATTAATAAATAGAAATAACCATATATACCAATTGGATAAATACAACTAATCATATATACCAATAGGATTTTCCGATCAGGTGGTTATGCTTTGATTTTCATATATGCCGATAGTAATTAATTACAAATTGAAAGATATAAAGATAAGGCTCGGCTCCCATAGATTTCATTTTTACTGTTAACTATATACGAGTAATAATTAACAATGTTTAGATGTGAGTGTAAAGACCGGAAAATTTTAGAATATTAAAATTATTAAAATAGTGATTTATAATCATTTCAACTTCTAAAATTCAGAAGGTTTGGAAATTTCCGTCCTCGAACTATTGGCTTATTTTAAGTGTTTCGAAGAAACTTCCGGTATTATTTAATTAAGGATCTAAAATATGTTTTAATCCTCTTTCATATGCCGAGAATTGAAAAATAATGTTCGGAATTCATTATTTAATTTAGAATTGAAAATTTAAGCGTTATTTTGATCAAGTCGGGATAAGGTCAAACGAGCGGGTTTCAAGATTTATTTTCGGGTAATTTTAATTTCAGATTGGGACCACAATGCTTGTCTTTTCTTCCATTTCACACCCGATTTCAGCACCCTCATGTTGGTTGTTTCCGAAATTCAGCCCCACAACAGCTTCTTTTCACCTTCCTCCAGCCCTCCTTTTTCCTTTCCTGGCTAAACACAGCCCACGCCAACTGTGCACCTCCTCCCTCCTCAGTTGATTTCAGATTGCAGCACGCCTCTGTCTCCCTCGTTTTCGCTGCTCAGAAGCACTCCCCTATGCCCTTTTGATTCCAAAAGAGCTGCAACCCCATCTGTGCTTCAGAATCACACAACAACTCCCCTTTGTTTATATCCTTTCCATCCAAACAAACCCTTGTGTTTCAATGCAAACTCAACATCCCTCCTCCTCCCTGCCTTGCGCCGTTGTTCTGTCCGACCAGCATCAGGCCGCCGTCGCCTTCTATTCACCGCCAGCTTCGACGCCACCTCCACCACCACCTTCTCTCCCTCCCTGTTCTCGCAGCCCGTCAGACACCACCGAGCGCCTCCGCTTTCCCGAGAACCTCAAACCAAACAGCTGTGTTTCAACGAATCCGAGCTCCGATGTCAGACGAAGCGAAGCCAAATAGCTCTGGAAACCCAGTGCCAACGCCGGAACTCTCCGTTCCCCTATTTCGATTCAAATCGTCTGGTAAGGGTCCCTTCATCCTCATTTCAATCGAAAACCCAATAAAGATTCACCTTTTAAGTTCTTTACTCCCTTCCGAGGCCAATCCGGTGCATATCCATCTCCGACGAGCCTAATCGTGCCTCCGGTGAGCGTTCTCGGCGAAGACTTCGAGACCTCTCGGTGAGCTTTGTTCCTTACTTTTCATTGACTGCGTTTGAGTTGTTTTCTATGGGTTGTGGTCGGAATCTGTTGTCGGTCAGTTGAGGAGTGGGTCAAGCCGGAAAGAGGTCCGCCGGAGAAAGCCTGGATTTCTTCTTCTCCGTTGTTTCGTCGTCGATGTTCAGACCTTTCTAGGGAAGGCGTCGGCGGTCTATTCCTTCTTTTCTTTCTTTTCCTTTTGGGCCGGGCTGGGTCTAGTTTCCGGGTCGGGTCCTATTTGTCGGGTTATAACATTTAGAAGGGGAGCCAAGTTTCTTTTTCCGGATTCCGATTCGTGAGACG
This sequence comes from Persicaria maculosa, assembly GCA_963922045.1. Lineage (NCBI taxonomy): Eukaryota > Viridiplantae > Streptophyta > Magnoliopsida > Caryophyllales > Polygonaceae > Persicaria > Persicaria maculosa. Next base: position 17,143,691 of record OY998258.1, read on the forward strand.
GGTTATGGGATCTGGGTTTCCTCTTTCAGACTTTGGGCATTTCTTTGGGCCGGATTCTGGTGTCTTCTCTTGGTTTGGGCTTTCCTTTTTGGGTTGTGATGTTTTAATTGTTGTTATATTGTTAAAATGGATTTATTTTGGCGTTTAAATTAGACAATTATTGTTTAATAAAATATTTAACGGGTCTAGGTTTTGAAATAAAAATGCCGGAATTATTTATAGAATATGATTTTGAGAGATTGGTTTTAAGGTTTAAGTGTTTAATGTCAGGATTTGGCCAAGTATGATTTTAGGAAATGTTTTGAATATGAGTTGACTTAACTTGATATTTAAGAGTTTGGAAAACTTCAGGAAATGAGTTTGGAAATATTGTTGGTAAGAGTTATCGATGGGTTTGATTGGAAACGAAATGATTTTGGATGATGTTGATCGTATCGGAAAGGTTTTGGAAAACGGTTTCACTATCGGCTGGTTTTCAGTATGTTGAGAACTTGGATTTCGTGCGTGTGAATGTTGGTCCGGTAGCTTATGAAAATGGCTTGATGATAGGTGTGTTGCTTTTGGAATGCTTTGGACTTGCATTTGGGCCCTTGCTTGTATTATCCTGCTGTTCTGCATCTTCAAGTAAGTTCCCTAGGGGGCTTACTCAGGTTGGACATTCATGCCTGTTGTTGCATTTTATGTTAGGTGTTGCATATGTATAAAAGCATGTCATGTAGTATCCTGTTTAGGTTGCACTAATTGAATTAGCATCTGCTTACTTTATGCGTTTGAAACAGAATGGCCGTTATCTGTGATAGTCCTAGAGTCTTTACTAGGGTCATAGGGTAGCCCAGTCTCATCGGGCGCCCTGAGTCAATCGAGTCGATATGAGCATGATATGATTGCCCAGCACCATCGGGCAATCGATGAGACGATATGATATGATGATGTCGTGGTTTGTGCACCACCACGAGGAAATTGCTATGCTATAGCCCAAACTTGCCAGTCTCTGCACTAACGGGAAGGGGTGCAGAGGTAGGAGAGGGATATGCCATTTGGCATTGTCTTGGGCCCTTTACAGTATTTTTGCACATTATTATAACTAGGAGCATGCTAGTGTGTTTGACTTTCGTACTGCATTAGGGCATCTTTATTAGGTATAGCACATACTATGTGGCCTCAGCGATGACTGCCGGTCCCGCATGAGTGGCTCGATCTGACTCCTTTCCCCGTTCTTTTTTTTAAAGGTATTTTCTACAGATTTTGAGTGCTCGATGTCTATATGACGAGGTTCCCTTTTGGCGAAACAAAGAATCTGGCTAATATCCTAACATAGTAAAATGGTAATTACCCACTCATGATTTGGTTTTGACCCAGCTCTGTCGTGGCACTTGTATCTTTACTTTGCTTCCGCTTTACTTCCGTTTGAAATAGATTCCTCGACATAGTCTTAGGGCAGGTTAAGGGTACCCAACGGCCCTTCGAGGTTTTTAGGGTTTGAAATCTCTCTTTCCACTAATCTTAAAATGAGTTTGAAATCTCGACCCGTACCTGGATTGCAAGATCCGAACAAGGGGTTTCATCCTTTGAAACGTAACCCAGAAATCATAATTCTGGGCCGTTACAAAGATGGTATCAGAGCTCAGGTTGTGCAATTCGGGTACGCAAGGGTCGAGTGTATGTTTTGGAAAACCGCCCGTGAATTTCAAAGGATTTGAAAGTGTTTTAAAAGGGCAAAATGAACTTAAGATACCTAACCTAAATTGGACTAAGTAATGAACCCGACTTGTAATAAAAGAGGAAAACCGACCAGATGGGGAACGAGAGGGTAGAATGGCGGTCATACCATCCCTATTGGATGTAGTTGGGAATAGGTAGGCAAAATGAAGGTTCTATAATGTAAAACAAAGTAATATAGAAATACTCTAGAAGGGGGGTTGAATAGAGTATGCCGGTTTTTCGCAGATAGTCTCAAGACTTTTGAAGCTCGTGCAAAACCCTTTGATATTAGACTTAGTCTTTTCTCTGAAAACCTGAACCACAAAGTTAAACAATCGAAACATGTGCGGAAATAACGTAAAGCAGTAAATAAAGGACTCAATGAATTGTTTACGAGGTTCGGCACGAACTTGGCCTACGTCCCCGCCTAGGGTTCTTCCACAACCCTAGGATTCAACCGGCTTTTATTGATTCACAAGACTTAGGATCCTAGTAGCTCCCCGAGAAGCCTCTCTCCTATACAATTGCAATCTAGTCAACTCACGTTCCCTTGGAGTCCTAGACCAATCTAGAAGAGCCCCACCTCTCTATGCTATCTAGTACAATCCTCTTACACTTAGTGAATCAATCGCCTAGTGTTCACTTCCTGAGTTACAAACTCTCGAGTATAACACTATAACAAAATATATCCTATAAGCTCACTGTGTAACTCTCAAATGCTTTGAAATGAAATAACAGACTCTTAAGGACTAGCAGAGAGCACACGAAGAAGACAGATCTCGCTTGAAGGCTTGAGTGTATGAAAGCTTGTATTCCACCTTCGTACTTGTCTTCTTTTCTTCCTTTTCTTTTTATAGAGAACAAATCGGCGCCTCCAAAGATGAATCTTTCTCTTCAACGGCTAGGCTTGATCATGGCAACCCTCGAGATCTTCTATTCTTGGAAACTTGGACGCCATGATCTTTCAATTTGAATTCTCTCAATTTTGAACGCTTAAGGAAGGATATAAAATTCAAATAGCTTCCTGAAAGGTTAGTGAATATATAATAATAATAATATGGAAGCATATGATATCATAAAATAATATTCGAGAATAATAATATAAAGAACAGGTTTTGTATTTCATCAACACTCCTAAACCTTCAAGGCCTTTGACACAAACAGACTGTCAAGGCCTTTGAAACTTATTCCGATTTTCATCAAGGGAGTGGAGTTATCAATCTCCCCCTTGATGAAAGACAAAACCTGTGCATCCCTGCAACTTAGTCAAACATATATAATAAAACCAAAATCGGACTAAGTACCTGCATGGGTTAGACGAATGTTGGATCATAATTTTAAAACATGAAAATATCCAACCAAAAACAAAACCAAGGTCTTCCAAGACCTTTGAATCGCAACAGTTTTAAAAAGTCTAACACCACAGAACATCTCCCCCTTTTTGTCTTTCAACAAAGGGAGGAGGTAAAACAGTCATCAAAAGTTTTGAAACAGTTTCCAAAAACCAGCAATGTTTCTGAAATGGGGTTAGGGTAGGGCAGGGTAAGGTTAAGCTTCATCGTCCGGAGCATCATCAGTGAGCAGCGACCTCAGACCTTGCAACAGCTTGGTTATCCCGCTCATCTCCACCATGAATTCCTTGTGCAGCTCCTTGATATCCAGGCGAACTTCCTCCAAGCCCAACTCCAGGTTTTCCATGCGCTCATCAACAGCTGAGGCAGTGGGAAGAGCTTTTGAAGGAGATGCAAGACTCAAAGTCCCTTGGGGGGACCGAGTGATGCCTATCTTTTCAAGGCTCTTGGAGTCGAACTTACCCATATGACGCTGCTGTTCTTCATTTTTGAAATTGATTCCAGAAGGTTTGAAGATTTGGGTCAAAAGGGTGGCAAAGGGGAGGGGAGTTCCTTTCCTGGCTTTTCTTGTGTGAGCCATGGATCCTAAAATGGTGTTGGCCAGATCAAGATCAAGGCCATTGAGGATTCGGTAAAGTAGGACCATGGCATTATCGGTCAGGAGAGAGCCGGAGTTTAGACGGGGTAAGAGGCAATGCACAATGATGTTAAATATGATCTTTGCCTCTAGGGTAAGGGATGAGTGGGTTAGCTGCTTTGAGGTGCTGGTAGACGCTTCGGGTAGAAGATATTTGGATCGGGCAAGGGTAATGCAGTCTTCTTTAGAGGGGTTTTCTTCAGAGGGTGGACAAGGGCTAGGTAGGCCAAGGAAATCAGCAAAGTCAAAGGAGTTGAAAGAGATTCTAACTCCCTTGACGACGGATTCCAAGAACCAACCATCGTCAATGTGTTTGGCTTTGAGGTTTATGTAGAACAGGCGGGTGAGTTGGGGATAATAGACGGTTGCAAGATTGAGAAGGGTCCAGGCTGGGGATTTTTTAAGAATAGCAATGCATGGTAAGTTCAAAGCTTCAAAGAACGCAATATCCAAAAAATCAAAACAACAAATCCTACGAGTTCGAAACTCATCTACCCACTTTCCAGCCGTTTCAGCATTTTCAAACCATGAAGAGGGTAGGGATTGGTTTACCTGGATGTAGGCGGGTGGATCAGCATTCTTCCTGCGAGCAAGTGTTGGAGCAGCCCTCTTGGCAGACGCCTCAAAGCCTCTGAGGGTACCCTTCCTGGTACGCTTTGGGGATGGAGGCTTGACAGCTGTTGGGGCTTTCCGCTTCTTTGGAGACTGGGGAGGAGGAGAAGGAGAAGGAGAGGCAACAGGTTCTGGCTCCTCTTCCTCCTCGTCCTCAGACCTCGAGTCCTCAGCGGACCTCTCATTGTTGTCTCCTTCAGCATTCTCGTCATCACTGGTCTCATCATCCTCCTCTTCTTCTTCCTCTGGTTCCTCCTCAGTGGGAACCTCTGCCTCGGCCTCTTTCCTGATTCTCTCAGTCTCCTCCTCGACTAGCTTTCTTGCCTGCTCAGCCTCTTCCTCGACCTTCTTCTTCCTTAAAGCTTCTTCTTCAGCTTCCTTGGCGGCATCCCGTTCCAGAATAGCGTCGAGATCCTCCTCTTCTTTCTCATCATTCACCTCCTCAGCGATGATTTTCTTTTTCCCTTTCTGCTTTGCATTGAGAGGCTTCTTTGCAGAGCGTTTTTGAGAGCCATTGGTTACTATAGTCGTGCTCTCGACGATGGTGCTCTAGGCAACAACAGGGAAGATAGCTTCAGGAGTGGGTTCAGGTGTAGGGGAAGTGGCAGTGACCTGGCGTCCCTTGTGGGTGGCGCCAAGTCTTTTGGGTGTGGAAGCTTTCTTTGATTTGGGAGCCATGGAGATTTTCGGCTAGGGTTTCAGAAAGTTTGAGAGGTTGAAAAAAGAGAATTGGAAAGGTTTAGATAGGTTTGAAGTGGTGAGAGAATCGGGTACAGATTTGGGTTTAAGTAGAGTGAGGTGATGGAGTTGATTGGACGGGTTTAGAGTTCCAAGGATAGTAATCATAACATTGCCAATTTGAAAAGATTTCAATTCAAAATTCAAATCTTTTTCTTAACTATTTTAAAATAGGAGGGAAATATCCGAAATTATTTTGTTCCAAAAATATCTCAACGGATAAAAATATGTGACATATAGAATTTTTAAAATCCGTTAAAATATACTTGATCAAATATCTAAAAAGATATTAACCAAATATATGTGATCCGATATCTGTAATCTACCATTCAGTTCACAAACCTTGACATAATTCTCAAAGGTCTTGACACTGAATAGAATTTATCTTTCGTAAAGGGAAAGCTCCCCCTACGAAAGTGCATCCTTGTTAAGCATCCCAATCTCTCGTCTAATGAAGGTGAACGTGTCATCTGCCAATGGCTTGGTAAAAATGTCAGCCCATTGATAATCAGTTGAAATAAAAGAAATGCACACATCACCTTTTTCAACATGGTCTCTAATGAAATGATGCCTTACATCATTATGTTTGGTCCTTGAATGCTGAACATGATTCTTTGTAATGGAGATGGCACTTGTATTGTCACACTTAATGGGAATGCCTTTGAGGTTGATGCCAAGATCTCGCATTTGTTGAGCTATCCAAAGCATTTAGGAGCAGCATGCTCCAGCTGCTATGTATTCGGCTTCTGTAGTGGATAGGGCAACTGAGTTTTGTTTCTTTGAGTGCCAACTGATCAAGGATGCTCCTAAGAATTGGCAACATCCTGATGTGCTCTTCCTATCCACCTTATAACCTGCAAAATCTGCATCAGAATACCCAATTAATGTGAAATTCTTTTGCTTTGGGTACCATAGTCCAAGCTCCTTAGTGCCATTGAGATATCTAAAGATCCTCTTCACAGCCACGAGGTGAGATTCTTTAGGATCAGCTTGAAACCTAGCACACATGCAAACACTAAACATGATGTCAGGTCTACTAGCTGTGAGATATAGTAAAGATCCAATCATTCCTCGATACTCCTTTTGATTGACACTTTTCCCAGTCTTGTCTTGATCTAGAGATAATGTTGAGCTCATGGGTGTCTTGGCTGCTTTGGATTGATCCATCTTGAATTTCTTCAAGAGATCCTTACTGTACTTGCTTTGGTTGACAAAGATCCCTTTCTTGGATTGATGAACTTGTAATCCCAAAAAGAAGTTGAGTTCACCCATCAAGCTCATCTCAAATTCGCTGCACATAATGTGAGAAAATTCCTTGCACAAATATGTGTTAGTAGCACCAAATAATATATCATCAACATAAATTTGAATAACAAAATGTCCTTTCCTTTGGTCTTGATAAAAAGAGTCTTGTCGATCAACCCCCTCTTAAAATCATTTTATAAAAGATATTTTGACAAGCGCTCATACCAAGCTCTTGAGGCTTGTTTCAAACCATAAAGCGATTTGTCAAGTTTATAAACATTATTAGGAAATTCCGAACTTTCAAAACCTAGGGGTTGAGCCACAAAGACTTCTTCCTCTAAGAAACCATTAAGAAAAGCACACTTGACATCCATTTGATATAACTTTATGCTCATGAAAGATGCAAATGCTAATAATATGCGAATAGCTTCAAGCCTGGCTACGGGAGCAAAGGTCTCCTCGTAGTCAATACCTTCCTCTTGATTGTAGCCTTGAGCAACAAGCCTTGCCTTGTTCCTCACGATCTTACCATTCTCATCTAGCTTGTTTCGAAATACCCATCGTGTGCCAATGACTGATTGATGCTTTGGCCTAGGCTTCAAGGTCCAGACTTTGTTCCTTTCAAATTCGTTAATCTCACTTTGCATAGCAATGATCCAATCTGGGTCTTGAAGGGCCTCATCTACCTTCTTTGGTTCAATAAAAGCACAAAGATTTTTAAGTTTAGATCGAGTTTGAACACTAGAAGTAGGGTCAGAAATGATATCCTTTAATGAGTGTGATGAGGAGTATTTGAATTTTCTTTTTCTAGTCTCAGCTCCTTGATTCGTCACACCAGCAGGATTGATTTGAGGTACATCTGCCTCCATAGTCCTGTTAGGTTCAGTTTCAGCAGTTTTTGACGTTTCAACACTGTTGGATTGGACACCAAGGGCTTTGGACGAATCTTCAACACCTTGGGCCAATTCTTCAGTGTTGAGAATTTGTTCCTGCATGTTCCTCTTCTCTGTGTTCTTGGTAGCAGCATCATCACCTTCCTCGTTCTCTGCATGGATGTTAAGATCTATATCTGCTACACTTTCACTCAAAGAACCGTCATTGCATTCATCAAATATAACATGTATACTTTCCTCAACTAACTGGGTCCTTTTATTGAAGATTCTATAAGCTTTGCTACTTGTGGAGTAGCCAAGAAATATACCTTCATTACTACGCGCATCAAATTTCCCAAGGTTATCTTTTCCATTGGTATGAACAAAACAAGTACAACCAAAGGGTTTAAAATAAGATATAAGTGGTTTGCGGCCTTTGAAAAGTTCATAAGGAGTTTTCTTTAAGATGGAACGAATAAGACAACGATTCAAAATATAGTTAGCTGTGTTAACAGCTTCAGCCCAATAGGTTTTAGGTAATGCATTTTCTAAAAGCATAGTCCTGGCCATATCCTCTAGGGTGCGGTTCTTTTGTTCCACAACCCCATTTTGTTGAGGTGTCCTTGGAGCAGAAAAGTTATGGGAGATGCCATATTTAGCACAAAACAAATCAAACTGAAGTTGATCAAACTCCCTACCATGATCACTCCGAATTGACACTATGGGCTCATTCCTTAAAGTTTGCAACTCCTTACAAAGTTTTGAAAACTCAAATAAGGCCTCTGATTTTTCTTTTAAAAATGCAACCCAAGTATATCTAGAAAAAATCATCAACAACAACAAGCATGTACTTTTTACCATTGGGAGATTTGACTCGCATAGGACCACATAAATCCATATGTAAAAGTTCAAGAGGTCTAGAAGAACTTACAACCTTTTTGGGTTTGAAAGAGTTACGTGTTTGTTTACCTCGTGTGCATGCATTGCACATATCAATACCTTTGAAGTCCATCTCAGGTAGCCCTCTTACAAGCCCTTTGGACACAAGCTTCTGTAGTGTATGCGGACTCACATGACTGAGTCTCCTGTGCCAGAGCTTTGGACCGTCCGTCAAAGCCTTTAGACAGGTTAAGCTTCCTTGTGCCACTTGATCAGCATTTACAGCGTATATATTGTTGTAACGATATGCAGTCAGTATAACTTCACCTGTATCTTCTCTGCACACTAGACATCTTTTCTTGTTAAATCTGACATTGTTGCCACTATCACATAATTAAGAAACACTAAGCAAATTATACTTTAAACCATTCACAAGATAGACATTTTTAATACTATGGTTGGAATCACTCCCAACGCTACCAATACCAACGATGTCACATTTTTCTTTGTCACCAAGAGTGATTGTTCCTGTGGATTGCTCCTTTAGATTATGAAAGAGAGAACTCTTCCCACTCATATGTCTCGAGCATCCACTATCAATAATCCATTTGTGCTCCTTCACCTTGGTGATCTCCTCAAGCTTCTCATCGTGGGATTCATCTTCTGAGGCCATAAGACAAACATTGGCCTTCTCATCATCGAAGTCAGAGTTAGAAACGCTCCAAGTTGCCACCATGGCTTTCTTTTTCCATTTATCACCCTTCTTGGACTGGCTCTTCGTATTTTGAGGGCAATCTTTCACAAGATGGTCTGTTTCACCACATTCAAAACAAGACAAAGGTTTAGTCTTCTTATCATATTTGTTGTATTGAGGCTTACCTCGAAATTTAGAAGACTGTGATCCATCCTTGTTGTTGAATTGTTTCTTCATTTAGAGGATTCGAGCAAGGCCTCTTGTGATAAGAGCAAAAGGATCATCCTCATCGTCATCCTCATCTTCGGAATCAGATCCATCTTTGGGCTCATCCTTCTTAGACATGAGCGCCAAGTTCTTAGTGCTTGCTGGAAGTTCTCCATCGTCTTCATTAAGGATCATCTCATGCGTGATCAGTTTCCCAAGCAGGTCATCAAGGGGCAGAGTAGTGAGGTCTTGGGCTTCCTCTATGGCTGTTACTTTAGGACCCCACTTTTCTTTTGGGAGACACCTCAATATCTTCCTTACTTTCTCAACGTTTGTAAAGCTCTTGCCGAGAGAGTCAAGGTTGTTGGTGATTTCTGTGAATCGTGTGAACATGGCCTTGATTGACTCATCTGACTTCATTTTGAAAAGCTCATACTTTCGAAGGAAGATGCTGATCTTGGTGTCTTTCACTTGGCTAGTTCCCTCATAGGTGACAACCAGCTTGTCCCAAATCTCTTTAGCTGACCTACAAGATGAAATACGGTTAAACTCATCAGTGCTAAGACCACAATAAAGTAAGTTAATAGCCCTGTAGTTTTTGGAGACTAGTTCAAGATCCGCTTGGATGTATTCAGACTCCTTCTTTGCGACTTTGGTTCCATTTGGTCTGTCTTTCTCTGGAATCTTTGGCCCATTCTCTATAATGTTCCAAAGTTCCAGATCTTGGTCTATGATGAACATCTTCATCAATGATCTCCAGTGGACAAAGTTGTTTCCTACAAAGAGTGGTGGTCTGCTAGTAGACCTTCCCTGTGCAAATCCTCCGCTTGCTTCACCAGACATGATCGAAAACTCACAAGATTGTTAGATCAAAAGCAGTGAGTAAAGATCTGATACCAATTGAAGGTTCGATAATGTAAAACAAAGTAATATAGAAATACTCTAGAAAGGGGGTTGAATAGAGTATGCCGGTTTTTCGCAGATAGTCTCAAGACTTTTGTAGCTCGTGCAAAACCCTTTTATATTAGACTTAGTCTTTTCCCTTAAAACCTGAATCACAAAGTTAAACAATCAAACCAAGTGCGGAAAGAAGGTAAAGCAGTAAATAAAGGACTCAATGAATTGTTTACGAGGTTCGGCGCGAACTTGGCCTACATCCTCGCCTAGGGTTCTTCCACAACCCTAGGATTCAGCCAGCTTTTATTGATTCACAAGACTTAGGATCCTAGTAGCTCCCCGAGAAGCCTCTCTCCTATACAATTGCAATCTAGTCAACTCAGGTTCCCTTGGAGTCCTAGACCAATCTAGAAGAGCCTCACCTCTCTATGCTATCTAGTACAATCCTCTTACACTTAGTGAATCAATCGCCTAGTGTTCACTTCCTGAGTTACAAACTCTTGAGTATAACACTATAACAAAATATATCCTATAAGCTCACTGTGTAACTCTCAAATGCTTTGAAATGAAATAACAGACTCTTAAGGACTAGCAGAGAGCACACGAAGAAGACAGATCTCGCTTGAAGGCTTGAGTGTATGAAAGCTTGTATTCCACGTTCGTACTTGTCTTCTTTTCTTCCTTTTCTTTTTATAGAGAACAAATCGGCGCCTCCAAAGATGAATCTTTCTCTTCAACGGCTAGGCTTGATCATGGCAATCTTCGAGATCTTCTATTCTGGGAAACATGGACGCCATGATCTTCCAATTTGAATTCTCTTAATTTTGAACGCTTAAGGAATGATATAAAATTCAAATAGCTTCCTGAAAGGTTAGTGAATATATAATAATAATATGGAAGCATATAATATCATAAAATAATATTCGAGCATAATAATATAAAGAACAGGTTTTGTGTTTCATCAACACTGCTAAAGCTTCAAGACCTTTGACACAAAAAGACTGTCAAGGCCTTTGAAACTTATTCCGATTTTCATCAAGGGAGTGGAGTTATCACAAAATATCAGCTTGTTTTTTACAGATAGGTTGGGAGACTCCAAGGAGATCATTATGAGTGTTATTAACTGATTCTGTGCTGAATGCTTGCTATGCTTGAGATCTGATTTGGATGCCCTAACTATCAAATGTGCATTGACTTACCTGTGCAAACGGGATAGTGGGAGTACCCTTGTTTCTGTGTGGTCAAATCCAGCTTGTGTGAAACAGCCCCTTCCACTATGTTTGTTAACCCTTTGACGGTGCTATCGAGTCTTTCTCCCGGATGTCAGTGTCTTCCATGGGGAATCGGGTTGGTAAACACATTGTGTCGGAATCGTGTATGGATATGAAGGTTGTTTGAGTGAGTATTGGAAGGTGGTTCTTGATGGCATTTTGAGTCTAAAGTAAGGTGTTCCCGGGGCTGTCTTTCTTGATTCTTATGATGATCACCCAGTGCTTTCTTCCCACAAAGAGTCGTACCAAAGTCCCACTGTAATTTGGGGTGATGAGTTAGTTGGGGAAGGTCAATGGTTGCCCTTAGGGATCTCTGTTCGGTTGTAATGGTGACTCTCTCTGAACTACATGACATGATCGTTATTTCCTCCTGGATTAGGTTCATGATAGTGTGATCAACTCCTCTTTGTAGGAATTCTTGTAGATTATCATCTTAGCATGTTGGATGACGACATGTCAATGCTTATGATCCTTTTTGTGACAAGAATCCATAGCATGCCCATCTATTTTGTATTAGCCAGATTAGCTATTGTTGATTATTTTGCACATAATATTGTTGTGTGTTACTTGTGTTGAATAGAGAATATGTGGTATAACTGAGTCTTGGCAAATGCATGTTTCATCCCAGCATGTGTTGATTTGCACTCATGCCCCGTATTCTAATCATATTGCCCATTACTTAGACTCGTATTATCAACCGTGCTCCTATATTGTGGAAGATGATCGTGATTAGTTGCATGCATGTATCGTACGTTATATTGAGCTTTTAGCATCATGTATGATCATCGATGGTGACTTGTGCGAACATATATCTTGTCTACGTTGTTGCCGATTCTCTCTCGAGCTAGGTCCCTGATAGTGTGGTTCTTCCCTCTTTCTATTACCATAACATGTCTTACTCATGCAAGTTAATTAGTGTTGAATTCGATGATCGATTTGCTTTCTGTTATGGTTAATCATAGCATGCTTACATGTTGTCGCTCGGTAGTGTTCCTCTATTGCTCTATGATATCCTCTTATGCTAGTATACATGTGTGACTTAGCACATCGCATAATCACACACCACGCTTATCATGTCTTCAGATACGTAGGACGCGTGAATGTTAGAATGAATCTAGTCGAGTTATCTTGATTATGTGCATGTTCAATATCTGCCAGTAGTGTTCTATAGGGCTTAATTATTATTCCCAATATGACTCGCTAAATGATCACGTGTTGTACTTGTTCTATGATGTGATGACTATTGTACCATATAAGTGATATATGATGGTTCGTTCCTAGCATGACTATAATCTATCGCCCATGATGTCCTTCTTATTACTTTTGATAATGCCTCGTGCTTCGTGAATATCATGATGAACTCATTTTAACGGCTCATGATTATGCTTGTATCACGCTATGTATCTCTAGAATCATGTAGGACCTGTGCTTTCTAAATGTATCTCATCATATGATTACATGTCATACTTGACCTATTATATGATCATTGTGTTAGATGAGATAGTTACTATGTTACTCTTATATGTTCTCGTATGATGCATACACCAAGCTCGTGCATTGTTCATATATGTGACAATTGTGATACCCATTAAATCTTGCATATCTTGCTTAAGTTGCTAGGCATATCGACTTTCATGGGATAATAGACTGCTATCTTATCTCGCATGCATCCGTGTAGCACTCGAATATGTCTTTTTCGAATGAATACGTTTGTCGTGCTCCTTGATATAGGTACATGTTAGAGTGGATTAATATGATTGATATGCCCCATGATGAATTTGTGTTTGCTTGCCACAATTGCAACCTAATAGACTTTCATAAGGGCGTCGTTGCTATTTTCGGGTTGAAGTTTTGTCTCTAGTTATCGTCTTAGTATTGGTCTGTGGTTGTTTCCGAGGGGAACTTTAGGTTGTCTTCTCTTTTCACTCCCGTATCTCCGCTAACTTGGACCCTATGCGATATATTCGACGAGCGACCGCATGGAAGAGGGAACGAAAAGTTAGATAGCGATAGAGTAGTGCATCGGAAGCGTGGGTCCATAACCCACGGGCCTCAGGATCAATGATGTTGGCGGAACGAGCACGCATCTAGAATTGCGGATACTAAGTACGATTTGACTTGCAAGCGGGAGTGTTCTCCGTTCGAATTGCTAACCCTTTTGAATTTATTGACAATGATATTGCACTAACCTGACGATGAGATTACGTGTTGATGTGCTGACCTGGTGATGACTGTTACTTGAATGCCTGTTGTCTATGATGATATGATTTGATGACTTATAGATCTCATATACCATGATGTCTTGACTTGTTGCTAAGCATGATTTGAATTCCTTTGCCTGTAAAATGTGAACTACATATGCTAAGAAGCATGAATTGTATCTGATAAGGTTATAATGCAACATGCTAGCTTGAATTGATTATGTTCATATATGATGGTTGCGATGGTTATTGAGAATGATGTTAACTGAGACTGGTTGAATCCATCATGTTATGTTATGAATGCTAGTTGATATGATGTAGATCTTATGTTTGATGATTTTCATGATTGCTTCTTCCTTCAACATGTGGGGGAGGTCATTTGGTAGCGTGGTTGGAGATTGGTGAAAGAATTTTGGGCGGTTGGGATAATTGATGGTATTAGGAGGTGAGTCGCAAAAAAGGGATGTTGGCTTAGGTAAGACTAAGTGAGCTTTGGGATTTTTGGGAGGCAATGTTGGTGGTTCTGATGAGCTTCTAGGTGATGTTGGTGATGCTTCGGGTAGTATGAGAAGTGTAAGGAAGGGCTCATGAATATTGAGGACATGGTATTAGATAACGACCATGATGAACCTGATATGGAATTAATTAAATGTTGATATGCAATATTAAAATCTAGTTGATAGTGACAAGTGTTACCATGATATATTATTGCTTTGCTATCCTGTTATGTTGTTTTAGATGCATGTTAGGATGTGCTATGACATGATACATGAAGTAATTATGATTATGAACTATGGGATAGTGATGTGCTACTAGGTGAAAGCATGATGTTTTATTATGTTTTAGTAAGCATGATGAATATGACTTGAAGTATGGACATGACTTGTATATATGGGATAATGGGGCATGATTTCGAAATAGTCATTATAAGGTTTTGTGACGAGTTAAGGTGATGTCTTTTAGGGCATATTGACATTGTGATGATTTATGTACTACTTGATCTTCCTTTTTCTGAATCTTAATAGCATGACCTTGTTGTGTTGATATGTTAACGTGATGAATTTGTTCTACTTGTGTTGCGAGATCGATATGCGATTGTAAAATTTGATGTGTACTGACGTACTAACCCCATAATATCTAACCCATTGATTTCTGGACATCTGTGCCTACGTGATGAGTGATGAGCATTCGATTATGCACTTGTGATGCCTTCAGTATGATTCGTAGTATGTTGAGGCTTGTTGTTCCTTTGTTACTTGAGACTTGAAGGCATATTTATGTTTATTTTAGACGGTTATGTGATGAATTGTGACTATGATATGATGTGGGACTTGCCCTGTGTGAGATGGCTTATGATATTATGCTTATATAAGAGTTGATGAGACTTTTGGTTATGGTACTTGTTGAGTTGTGAATGATATTGCATAATCTGGAAACTAGGAAGAGAATATGGGATTAGCCCTTAGAGGTGGATGATTCCACCTCCGAGCTTTTGAATTTGATTGATTGTTATACGGGAAACTGATTTGGTTTTAGAGGATTTTGACGAAATTTTGATCGAAAGGATTTTACTTGTTTTGGTGTAAAGTTGCTTGGTTAAACGTCTTATTTGAAGATTTTGAGCGGTTTGAAAAGGGATTACTTGGAATTTTAAAGAATAAACGTTACCGATAATTTCAACGATTTTGAGGCCAATCTTTTCCAATTGCGGAGTCCCTTTTGATAATTTTCACACCCGGGCTTATATTATAACGCCTCACGAAGTGGATACAATCATTTTATAGGGGCGCATATAGAATGCTTGCTAAGACCTAGTAAGGGCGCTATAGTTGTTTTCGAGTTATGATACGACCGAAAGGTCGGGGTAAGGGTGTGATAGGGGCCCATATCACATACTTGCTACGACCAATTAGGAATGTTATGATCACATCAAGGGTGCTGTGAGGATCTCATACGGGCCCCTATGAGATATTTACAGAATCAATGGCATGATCCTTGGACTCACCAATTTAAAACTTCATCCCCATGTTTTAGAGTGATTTTAGTCTTGGGGACGAGACTTGTTTTTAGAGGTGGATGATGTAAAGACCGAAAAATTTTAGAATATTAAAATTATTAAAATAGTGATTTATAATCATTTCAACTTCTAAAATTCAGAAGGTTTGGAAATTTACGTCCTCGAACTATTGCCTTATTTTAAGTGTTTCGAAGAAAGTTCCGGTATTATTTAATTAAGGATCTAAAATATGTTTTATTCCTCTTTCATATGCCGAGAATTGAAAAATAATGTTCGGAATTCATTATTTACTTCAGAATTGAAAATTCAAGCGTTATTTTGATCGAGCCGGGATAAGGTCAAACGAGCGGGTTTCAAGATTTATTTTCGGGTAATTTTAATTTCAGATTGGGACCACAATGCTTGTCTTTTCTTCCATTTCACACCCGATTTCAGCACCCTCATGTTGGTTGTTTCCGAAATTCAACCCCACAACAGCTTCTTTTCACCGTCCTCCAGCTTTCCTTTTTCCTTTCCTGGCTAAACACAGCCCACGCCAACTGTGCACCTCCTCCCTCCTCAGTTGATTTCAGATTGCAGCACGCCTCTGCCTCCCTCGTTTTTGCTGCTCAGAAGCACTCCCCTATGCCCTTTTGATTCCAAAAGAGCTGCAACCCTATTTGTGCTTCAGAATCACACAACAACTTCCCTTTGTTCATATCCTTTCCATC
The DNA here is from genome assembly GCA_963922045.1 of Persicaria maculosa. Classification (NCBI taxonomy): domain Eukaryota; kingdom Viridiplantae; phylum Streptophyta; class Magnoliopsida; order Caryophyllales; family Polygonaceae; genus Persicaria; species Persicaria maculosa. The sequence continues at coordinate 17,159,724 of OY998258.1, forward strand.
CAAACAAACCCTTGTGTTTCAATGAAAACTCAACATCCCTCCTCCTCCCTGCCTTGCACCGTTGTTCTGTCCGACCAGCATCAGGCCGCCGCCGCCTTCTATTCACCGCCAGCTTCGACGCCACCTCCACCACCTCCTCCTCTCCCTCCCTATTCTCGCAGCCCCTCAGACACCACCGAGCGCCTCCGCTTTCCCGAGAACCTCAAACCAAACAACTCTGTTTTAACGAATTCGAGCTCCGATGACCGACGAAGCGAAGCCAAACAGCTCTGGAAACCCAGTGCCGACGCCGGAACTCTCCGTTCCCCTGTTTCGATTCAAATCGTCCAGTAAGGGTCCCTTCATCCTCATTTCGATCGAAAACCCAATAAAGATTCACCTTTTAACTCTTTTACTCCCTTCCGAGGCCAATCCGGTGCATATCTATCTCCGACGAGGCCAATCGTGCCTCCGGCGAGCGCTCTCGGCGAAGACTTCCAGACCTCTCGGTGAGCTTTGTTCCTTACTTTTCCTTGACTGCGTTTGAGTTGTTTTCTATGGGTTGTGGTCGGAATCTGTTGTCGGTCAGTTGGGGAGTGGGTCAAGCCAGAAAGAGGTCCGCCGGAGAAAGCCTGGATTTGTTCTTCTCCGTTGTTTCGTCGTCGGTGTTCAGACCTGTCCAGGGAAGGCGTCGGCGGTCTCTTCCTTCTTTTCTTTCTTTTCCTTTTGGGCCGGGTTGGGTCTTGTTTGCGGGTCGGGTCCTATTTGTCGGGTTATAACATTTAGAAGGGGAGCCAGGTTTCTTTTTCCGAATTCCGATTCGTGAGACGAGTTATGGGATCCGGGTCTCCTCTTTCAGACTTTGGGGTTTTCTTTGGGCCGGATTCTGGTGTCTTCTCTTGGTTTTGGCTTTCCTTTTCGGGTTGTGATGTTTTAATTGTTGTTATATTGTTAAAATGGATTTATTTTGGCGTTTAAATTAGACAATTATTGTTTGATAAAATATTTAATGGGTCTAGGTTTTGAAATAAAAATGCTGGAATTATTTCTAGAATATGATTTTGAGAGATTGGTTTTAAGGTTTAAGTGTTTAATGTCAGGATTTGGCCAAGTATGATTTGAGGAAATGTTTTGAATATGAGTTGACTTAACTTGATATTTAAGAGTTTAGAAAACTTCGGGAAATGAGTTTGGAAATATTGTTGGTAAGAGTTATCGATGGGTTTGATTGGAAACGAAATGATTTTGGATGATGTTGATCGTATCGGAAAGGTTTTGGAAAACGGTTTCACTATCGGCTGGTTTTGAGTATGTTGAGAACTTGGATTTCGTGCGTATGAATGTTGGTCCGGTAGCTTATGAAAATGGCTTGATGATAGGTGTGTTGCTTTTGGATTGCTTTGGACTTGCATTTGGGCCCTTGCTTGTATTATCCTGCTGTTCTGCATCTTCAGGTACGTTCCCTAGGGGGCTTACTCAGGTTGGACATTCATGCCTGTTGTTGCATTTTATGTTAGGTGTTGCATATGCATAAAAGCATGTCATGTAGTATCCTGTTTAGGTTGCAATAATTGAATGAGCATCTGCTTACTTTATGCGTTTGAAACAGAACGGCCGTTATCTGTGATAGTCCTAGAGTCTTTACTAGGGTCATAGGGTAGCCCAGTCTCATCGGGCGCCATGAGTCAATCGAGTCGATATGAGCATGATATGATTGCCCAGCACCATCGGGCAATCGATGAGATGATATGATATGATGATATCGTGGTTTGTGCACCACCACCAGAAAATTGCTATGCTATAGCCCGAACTGGCCAGTCTCTGCACTAACGGGAAGGGGTGCAGAGGTAGGAGAGGGATATGCCATTTGGCATTGTCTTGGGCCCTTTACAGTATTTTTGCACATTATTATAACTAGGAGCATGCTAGTGTGTTTGACTTTCGTACTGCATTAGGGCATCTTTATTAGGTATAGCACATACTATGTGGTCTCAGCTAGGACTGCCGGTCCCTCATGAGTGGTTCGATCTGACTCCTTTCCCCGTTCTTTTTTTAAAGGTATTTTCTACAAATTTTGAGTGCTCGATGTCTATATGACGAGGTTCCCTTTTGGAGAAACAAAGAATCTGGCTAATATCCTAACTTAGTAAAATGGTAATTACCCACTCATGATTTGGTTTTGACCCGGCTCTGCCGTGGCACTTGTATCTTTACTTTGCTTCCGCTTTACTTCCGTTTGAAATAGATTCCGCGACATAGTCTTAGGGCAGGTTAAGGGTACCCAACGGCCCTTCGAGGGTTTTAGGGTTTGAAATCTCTCTTTCCACTAATCTTAAAATGAGTTTGAAACCTCGACCCGTACCTAAATTACAAGATCCGAACAAGGGGTTTCATCCCTTGAAACGTAACCCGGAAATCATAATTCTGGGCCGTTACAGTGAGGGGTATTTAGATTTTAAAGTTTGCTTATAGAAATTTTTTATACATTTTTGTAATATTAAATGTATTAATTTAAAAAAAATGACCGCACAATAGTGCGGGTACTTAAACTAGTTTGAAGTGAAATGTAAAGAACGGGGACATATGCCTTTGGCATATCTTGATAGAAAATGTGATTAATTACAAAAATCACACACTAAAGTATAAAAATTATAATTGACACAAATTATAAATCAGGTTTAACAAAAATCATAAAGGTAAACTCGTGAAATTTCATCGTCATTTTATTTTAGTTGGCGAGTTTCAAATCGGCTCCTAAATAATTAAAAAAATGGAGTCAAAATCTCAAACCAAACTAGTCAAATTCAAAGGGTAGGTAGAACTACGTGAAGACTTGACGTCGTCAAACGGCTACGTAGGTAACCTGGTATTAAATCACAAAATATGTCAGGTACAATCGCTAACCTCTAAATTCACTTTAAAAATGAAGATGAGGTCAAAATTAAAGTCAAAATTACATACAAATGATTTTCCGTGTAAGTGATAGCCGTTGAGTTAGGAAACCCTTCCGAGAAGGTGTGCTCAATTTATTCGGGTGATACACGAGAAAATCTCATGCATATGATAGTATGATATATGTTAGGGCTACCCTTCCGAGAAGGTGGGTCCTAATACGATCCAATGATGCATGAAAACCTTAAAAGTGATAAAACACACAAACCCAACCATTCGGAACTACGTGAGACTTGATTATCTTCCAAGAGATACGTAGGCAACCCGCTAAATATGGGTGCAGCCCAAATCACCAAAACCATTCAAATCTTGGTATCGATACGACTTCGAATCAAGAGGATAACCAAAAGGGCTTTCGAATTAGGGTCGATCAACTGGGCTCAAGAAATTTAAGGAGAGGTGGAGGAATCCCGACTTCAACACTTTGTTTGGCAACTGGGGTTTTTAGTGGAAGAAAGGGGTGCGAAATTGGAAATGGAAAGGGAGTGAAGCGAGGGGATGAATTTCAAATTCCCATCAAATTCCACCCTTTTGATGGGTTATGAAATCCCATCAAATTGAGCAGATACGTACATTAATTTGTGATCCTTTTCCTTCCTCTTAATTATCCACACAAACACTAATTTTATTTTTCCTTCACTTTCCTTACTAAAAACTGTTGTTGCAGGAGGATGGTCAAGCATGAAATAAATATGAAATAAAGTTCAGACTGACTTCCCTGTCTCAGCAAATAAATACAAGACTTCCTCCCGTTGTAGTAAGAGAATAGTCAGGATCGAATCCACGAGGAAGCACGTCAGCAGTCCTTAGGTAGCTGTAAATCTCACAGACAAAGCAGTAGAAAGACAGAAACACAGAAACAAGGAAAGAAACAGAAATAAAAGCAGAAAATAACAAATAAAAGCAAAGATCAAAACGAAAACAGAAAAGACAAAGTAAAGCAGAAAGTAAAAGCAAAAACAGAGGCTCGTCGATCTCGACCACAGTCAACTCGAGATCGACAAGAGCAGGTCGATAGAAAACAGAAAGTGAAAATCGACAACAGAAAGCAGAAACTCAACTCGACATAGACCAGTTCCTACTCGAGATCGACAAAGGCAGTACTCGATCTCGACAAGCTCTACTCTATATCGACAAGGGGACAGAAACTTTAAAATGCAAATTTTTGAACCCAAACTCAGATTTCTGATGAAAATAAATCAATATAATAAAAGACTTCCAAAGCCAGGGTATCAACACCACAACGATACCCATGCAAAGTAACACATAAAGGCATAAAAGATCATGCTTTCCATCAAATAACTTTCGTTATTAACAAATAGGCATATAGAGGCTTTCGCATAAACCCTAATTGTTACTAACCCTTTTCACATAATTAATCCAAGTTGCATTAAGATCACTTTCGCTTCAATAACACAAACAAGGATCACCTTCAACTCTCGCAAAAGAATCATGCTCATAGGGATAGAAGATGAATTGCATAACAAAATTTGACCTTTACCGCGTTATCTCACATGGCCACCGTCGGGCTCACCCCAGCCCCAGAAGTGGGTGGACTACTCACCCCTCATTGCAATCGCAGACATTGATTGATGAAAAGAACTAAATTGCATAAAATAAACTCCAACTTACAATCTCTCTTTTTGTAACTAACTAATTGTCTCTGAAATTGAATGATGAAAACTGAGCCCCTAGGGCCTTATTTATAGCCTTCTAATCCTTGCTAGTCAAGGATAGAATCTCCTATCTATCTCTAAAATTATATCTAAAAGCTTAAAAGATAAATAAAATGCTTTAAGGAAATAAATCAACAAGGGAAAAGATAAATCTAACTAAGGTAGGTCTTCATGTCTTGATAGATCTTGTCTCCCATGGATAGACTTGGTAGAATTCGGATAGAATCTTCCTCCTTCGGCCCCAAGGAATCCCAACTCGACTAGGACAGCCCTCGACGACGCGTTTCTGGAAACGGGGTCTACTCGACCTCGACAAAGCCTTGTCGACATCGACTAGGACTCGTCGTCTTGGCTAACTGGTGCTCGATGTGGCTCGGTCTTGGCTCCTGACGCTCGTCGACCTCGAGTAGCCTTAGTCGACCTCGAGTAGCATTGATCCGTCGACTAGGTCTTCTCGGGTAGGTGTGCTCGATAAGCCTGGATCTGGACTCTGGCTCGTCGATCTCGACAAGGGTTCGTCGAGATCGAGTAGGATTGTGCTCGGCTTCTCGTCCTCGGCTTCTCGATCAACTCTTCTCCTCGACTCCGGGTGTGATGTCTGGGCTTCGTCGATCTCGACCAGGTCTTGTCGAGATCGAGTAGACTTCCGGAGTTGGGTTGGTCTGGCTCTCGGCACTAGTCTTAGTCGACAAGGCTGTGCTCAGACATGCTCGTCGAGATCGAGTAAGGTCTACTCGAGATCGAGTAACCTTGACTCTCAGATTGATTCGACTGGTTCCGCTGATTCTTTGACCTTGGACTTCTGTAGCCGATTCCTGAGCTTTTCTGACCTTCTGTAGAATTGCTGTAAAATGCCTCGAATTCTGCGAATTAAACAGAAACTGGTGTAGATTCCATAATTTGGCAAATAAACATAAACTACATAGTTTCTGTACTATCTAAGCCCAAATGAATGCAATGTATGCAGAAATCGATATGAAAGTTACTGTAAAACATGGCAGATTAAGCTCACAACAAAAACCTCATTAAATCCCATTATCCAAACATGTTGTAAGTAGTTGAGAGGAAGGGGAACGCAACAGGACTTGTCAAAAATCCCAAACAAAGCCACTGTCTTCCCGAAAGTGGCCACTGCAACTATGCTTTCTTTTGTTTGAAATTTTTTAATTTTGAAAGCTTTGGTTTAGAACAACCAAAAGAGAGCAAGATAAGTTGTATATGTTTTTTGCTTTTGCTTGGAACAATTGAGGGGATCACATAGGCTCTGTTTGATTGGTTTGATTTTATTTTTTACTCGAATGTAGTTTGTGCGCTTTGTGATTTACAAGCTCTCTCTCTCTCTCTCTCTCTCTCTCTCTCTCTCTCTCTCTCTCTCTCTCTCTCTCTCTCTCTCTCTCTCTCTCTCTCTCTCTCTCTCTCTCTCTCTCTCTCTCTCTCTATGGTTTTTCCCTTTCTCCCCTTTAAAATCCAAAGAGCTCTCATTGGCCCCCTATATAAAGAAAGCTCCAATCCCAAGGAGACAATATCAACTTAAAATTTTGAGCCTCCTCTTCAAACCCTAGCCTCCTCTTCTCTCTCTCCATGCAAGAAACCAAACCCTAATTTCAAAACCTCCACCCCTCGTCTCTTCAATCCATCTTACCCTCTCTCCACCATTCCTTTCTTGTTTCTCAGCGGCCAAAAACCCCCAAAACACTCCTCTAGAGACCTTCTCTCAGAGATCTAGCCCCAAAGTCAAAGCCCGGATGGTGATTCCACTCAAAAGCAAGAGTTCATGAGCTAGTCGCCGCCGCAAGACCCCTGTTTCCACTGCGAGGAAGAACCCAAAAACGGTAAACCACCTTTCGCGGATACGAGTTCTTCTTCGTCGTCGCAAGTAAAAGCCCAGTTCCGTCTTAGTCGCGGTAAATCACCTCGTTCTCTCTTGTTTTTCTTCCTTCTCCTTCCCCGTTTGTTCACGCTTGGTTCTTACTTCATCCTCTACCTTCCAAGGTAAAAAAAACAGCAGATCTAACTCCATACGAAGCAAAACCAATTCCATTTCTCCTCTTCCCCTATTTTTGCAAAAGGTAAACCTTTCTCCTTTGTTTCCTCTCGTTTTGGATCCCAAGCTTCGTAAAGGTGAATTTTTATTCATAATCTATCCTACCTAGGTCAAGTCATACTCATATCTCGTTGAATCAGAGCTCCAAGGACCCCCCCCCCCCCTTTCGAAGATTTTGAAGAAGCCTCAAAGAGACTAGGTAACCCCTCTTCCGTTTTCCCCTCTAGTCCTCGGTTGAGTGCTTTATGCTCCTTTGATGTTGGAATAGGCTTAGTGTTGTTTTGTAAATGTTTTGGTTTGAAACAGATTTGAATCAAGGCAAAAATGCGCAAAAGATTTCGAATCTCACCGTGGCAAGTTAATTAGAAAAAAAAATCCGAAGGGGAGAAAGAGGCTACTCGCGGCCGCGGTTTTTGCTGCAGCGAAAGCATCCTTTGTGGCCAGCGAGAGCTCTTTTCTCGCGGGAGCACTGTGATGGTTTTTTCCGCGACGAGTGGCCCATAAGCTTTTGGCCGAAGCTGCTCCCTTAACCATTGGAGATTTTGGTTGGTTTTTGGTTTTGATTCTTTTGAGTCGGATTTTGGTCAACGGTGGATTTCGGAAAACATGACTTTGGAATATTATTTTGAGTATTTTAATGAATACAAAAGGGGATTTTAACGGAATTTGAAATATCGGTTTATCGAGTGAATACTTCGAAAATGTTTTGAAGGCTTTCATTTCAAGTGTCGGGATTCTTTAAACTTGACTAAGATTAAATGACTGATGCTTGGTTTTGGAAAAGAGATTTGACTTGAGTGATGACGAAATTGGAAATCTCCAGATAACTTGCCTTTTGACACTTTCTCGAATTGGAAATGGTTTAAAAGGGGTTAGCTCCCAGTTGCTTTTGAAAACGTTTTGGAATATGGCTTCTGTGTGTATGAGTTAAAAAATCGTAGCTTATCATACTCTTCATAATTATAATAGGTGCTTGTTGATTGTTTGGATCATGCTTTCCGCTATACCTTGTTCAGCTTTCTAGGCAAGTTCCTTTATGGACTTACTCAGACTGATCAGATAAACCCTCCTACATGTAGTCATATGTTGTACTAGATGTTGCATAAGCATTAAAGCATGTCATGTAGTATCATGCTAGGAGTTGCACACTTGAATGAACATTCGTTTACTCTATGTGTTTGGAAAGAGAATGGTCGTTATATATCTGTGAGTCCTAGAGTCTTTGCTAGGGTCATAGGACGGCCTAGTCTCATCGGGCTTGTCCTCATTGAGTCAGAATATGAGTTGAGCTTGCAAGCTTGATTCACCATATGAGCATGATGAGTTGATTATTATTGAATGCGCATATATACTATCTGCGGATGGAAGTCGCTATGCTATAACACCGTACTGGCCAGGCTCCACCCAAACGGAAAGGGGGGTGGAGTTAGGAGAGGGATGTGCCACTTGGCATTCTTTTGAGCCATTTATCGTATTTCTGCATATTATATCTTGATAAGCATGACTTGCGTGTTTAAGTTCCATTCTGCATTAGAAGCATATTTATTATAGGATTAGCGTATATGTATGCCTGCTTGTGGGATCCAAAATGCATATGGGCCTCAGTCTGATCTCTTGCCCAACATATTGTTTTTAGGTTTGTTTGCAGATTATGTTTGATCCATGCTTCTATGACGGGTAATTGTTTGGGCGATTACGATCAAGAGACTAACTCTGCCAACCTTGATTTGAGTATTTCTTGAAATTATGATATTCATATTTTGGTTTTGACCCGGATCCGCCGTGGCAAGTTGTACTTCGATTTCCTTTTACGTGTCTTACTTGAAAATGAATTTGAGCGACTTAGTCAATAGGACAGGTTAAGGGTACCCAACGGCCCTTCGCAACTTTTGGGGTTCGAAATCCCCGCTTTCGACACTAATCTTTTGAGGTTAGAAACCTCGACCCGTACCTGGATTACAAGATCCGAACGAAGGTACCCAACCTTCGAAACATAACCCGAATATTTATATTTGGGTTGTTACTCTCCAGCCACTCAGTTCGACATCCCCTTTCCTCCGTTCGACATCGAAGACGCCCTCGAAGCCTTCGTTCCCCTCTGACCATCCAGTGTTCTTTCTTCTTTCGTTATTTTTAATCAAAATTAACGGAGGTCAGAACTCTGATAAAATTAACTTAATAGGGACATGAGGTGAATTAGGAGTAAAGGTCAGGAGTACCACGTGAAAATTGCCAATGTTTTATACACCTAGTGAAAATTGCAATACCATGAGAGTACCTCGCGAAATTTCCATAGATCTAAATTTTCACCGTTTCAGCTCATTGAAACTTTAAAACATACAATTAATCAAAATCAACATGCCAATTTCCAAAGCATTAAATATTTGCAATTGGAAGAATAATTATAATAATACCAATACTCCGCAAATACTAATAAATGTAACGGCCCAGAATTATGATTTCCGGGTTACGTTTCAAGGGATGAAACCCCTTGTTCGGATCTTGCAATCTAGGTACGGGTCGAAGTTTCAAACTCATTTTTAGGGTCAGTAATAAAGAGGGATTTCGAACCCTAAAAGTATCGTATGGTCGTTGGGTACCCTTAACCTGTCCTATGGACTATGTCGCGAAAATCAATTCAAACAAAAGTAAGGTGAAAACAAAATTAAGATACAAGGTGCCACGACAGAGCCGGGTCAAAACCAAATCATAAGTGGGTGATTACCATTTATAACGAGTTAGAGAATTAGCTAGGTTCTTCGATTCGCAAAAAGGGAACCCCGTCATATAGACATCGAGCACTCAAAATCTGCAGAAAATACCTTTAAAAGAAGAACGGGGAAAGAAGTCGGATCGAGCCACTCATGTAGGACCGGCAGTCCTCGCTGAGGCCACATAGTATGTGCTATACTTAATAAAGATGCTCTAATGCAGTACGAAAGTCAAACACACTAGCATGCTCCTAGTTATAATAATGTGTAAAAATATTGTAAATGGCCCAAGACAATGCCAAGTGGCATATCCCTCTCCTACCTCTACACCCCTTCCTGTTAGTGCAGAGACTGGCCAGTTCGGTGGCAATTTCCTCGTGGTAGTGCACAAACCACTGCATCATCATATCATATCATCTCATCGCTTGCCCGATGGTGCTGGGATAACATATAATGCTCATATAGACTCGATTGACTCAGGGTACCCGATGAGGTGTTGTGAGCTGAATCTTTCATGTTTTACAGTAATTTTTATATCGTTTTCTGCATACATTTCATGCATTTGGGCTAAGATAGTACAGAATCTGTGTAGTTTATGTTTATTTGCAATATATGGAGGTGTACACAAGTTTTGGTTATATTTCGCAGAAATCGGACGCACTTTGGAGCTTAAAGGAAACTGATGGAGAGGCTAAGAATAGTGCAGCTGGAGAAAAGGCCATTTTTCACCATTCTTCGTTCTGAATCAAGCTTTGATGTCTTCATGAGAGTTGTAGCCCTTGGAAAGAGCTTTCCAACGCATGGTCATATGCGTCAATCCGACGAACGAGGACTCGGGAAAGTGCATTTTAAGAACAGAGCAGAAAGCTGAGAGAACTGTACTCGATCTCGAGTACACTTACTCGATCTCGACAAAGGCTGTCCGAGCACACCTGGTCGAGCAGAGCTGATCGAGAACACTGAGTCAGAGACAACCCGATCCCGCAACTCTACTCGATCTCGAGTACACCTAGTCAAGATCGACAACACCTCAGCGCCATGTCCGGAGTCGACGAGCTGTGCCAAGTCGAGAAGCCGAAGACGGAGAAGTCGAGCCAACTCTACTCGATCTCGAGTACAGCTAGTCGAGATCGAGGACCACCATGCGCCAGTCCGAGTCCATGCCGAGGAGGAGTCCTCGACCACACCAGGCCACACATTCTCGACGGCTTCCCAACTCGATCTCGAGTTGCCTTGTCGATATCGAGGAGCCAAGGAGCCCAGATCCGAGCCTATCGAGCAGAGCCACCCGAGAAGCCCAAGTCGACGACCATCTCTACTCGATCTCGAGGAGCCTTAGTCGAGATCGAGGAGCCGCGTCCCGAAGCCGCGTTACGCGGCTTGAGCTGTCCGTGTCGAGTTGGGAGTCCTTGGAGCCGAAGGAATCCGAGATTGCCGAGATACATCAAGTTCTATCCTTGGAAGAGAAGATCTATCAACAAGAAGATATTTACCTATTTAGATTTAATTTTCCCTTTATAGATTTAATTCTTAAATACATTTATTTATCTTTTAAGCTCTTTAGATATAGATAGATGTTTCTATCCTTGAATAGCAAGGAATAGAAGGCTATAAATAAAGCCTTAGGAGCTAGTTTTTCATTCATTCAATCTTATTCCAATTCAATTCCATTCAAGTAAGTAGGAGTAGAGAGAGAGAGTTTGTGGCAAGCAAGGTGGAAAGGCGAAAGCGGATTTGTCTTGTTGGTTGTAAGCTTTCTTTATTTTTATCAATGCAAGTTAGTTTCTTTTGTTATTTGATGTCTTTCTTGATGATGAAGAGCGAGTAGTCCACCCACTTCTGGGGCTAGGGTGAGCCCGACGGTGGCCATGTAAGGCGATGCGGTAAAGGTACAATCTTGTTATGCAGTTCGTCTTCTATCCCTATGAGCATGATTCTTTTGCGAGAGTTGAAGGTGATCCTTGTTTGTATTATTGAAGCGAAAGTGATCTTAATGCAACTTGGATTAATTATGTGAAAAGGGTTAATAACAATTAGGGTTTATGCGAAAGCCTCTATATGCCTATTTGTTAGTAACGAAAGTTACTTTGATGGAAAGCATGATCTTTTATGCCTTTATATGTTACTTTGCATGGTTATCGTTGTGGCGTTGATACCCTGGCTTTGGAAGTCTTTCATAAATTGAGTTTATTTATGTCCAAAATCTGAGATTCTGTGTTCAAATTTGCAATTTACACTTTCTGCATTTTTAGTCGATACAGAGGAGGGGCTTGTCGAGATCGAGTAGACCTTAGTCGATCTCGAGTTGGCTCTTGTCTACGTCGAGTTGAGTTTCTGTTTCTGTTTTCGATTCTGCAATTTCTGTTTTTACTATTTGTCGTCGATCTCGAGTTAGGTGTTGTCGAGATCGAGTTGCCCTTGCCGGGTTTGCTGTCTGCTGTGATTTCTGAGTTTCTGTTGTTCACTGTTGTTCGTCGATCTCGAGTTACTGCTGGTCGAGATCGAGTTAGCTTCTGTCTTTACTTTATTTCTTGCTTTCGTTTGCTATTTCTTGTCTTCGTTTGTCTTTCTTTCTTTGTTTCTGTGTTTCTGTCTTTCTGTTGCTTTTCTGTGAGATTTACAGCTGCCTAGGATCCGCTGACACGCTTCCTCGTGGATTCGATCCTGACTTTCTCTTACTGCATTGGAGGAGTCTTGTAATTATTTGCGTGGGCCTAAATCTGGTTTGATCTATTTTGTTATATTTCATACTCGATCCCCTCCTAACAACATGAGGTTGGGCTACCCTATGACCCTAGCAACGACTCTAGGACTATCACAGATAACGGTTGTTCTGTTTCAAAGACACATAGTAACCACATGCTCAGTTCAATGCAATCCTAGCATGAAACTACATGTCATGCTTTTATGCATATGCAACATCTAACATAAAATGCAACAACATGCATGAATATCCAACCTGAGTAAGCCCCCTAGGGAACTTACCTGAAGATGCAGAACAGCAGGATAACACAAGCAAGGGCCCAAATGCAAGTCCAAAGCAATCCAGAAGCAATACACATCTATCATCAAGTCATTTCCATAAGCTACCGGACCAATATTCATACGCACGAAACCCAAGTTCTCAACATACTCAAAACCAACCGATAGTAAAACCGTTTTCCAAAACCTTTCCGATATGATCAACAATCAACCAAAATCAATTACTTCTAATCAAACCCATTGATAAAATCGTACCAACCATATTTCCAATCTTTCTTCTCAAAACCAACATCATCAAACCAAGACAAGAATCCCGACATTTCGGTTTTAACACATCTAATCCTTTAAGAATCATTTTCGGACGACTTAAGACCTTTTCTAAATAATGTAACGACAATATTTATCTAAAATAAACATTAAATAAATCCATCTTTAAGATCCCCATTTATAAAACATATTAATAGATTACTTTATCAATTAACCCCAATAGATCACTTTAAAATTCCTAGTCACATATATAAACATCATAAAGATACATATTCCAGATAATATCACCTTAAAAATAATTTTATAATATATCATAATTCCAGAAAATATATAATTACCACATCATAATAACAATATTTTAATAATAATAACCATAATAAGAATGATCATCTAAAATATCATAACACATCATATATAAACAATACAACCCAACCCAAAAGCCTAGATCTGATTTGAAAGGAAGACTCGCCCAACACTTAGCCCAACCGAATCCAAGACTGAAGAGAAGGAGTTAACCCGGAATTAAAAGAGGATCTGGCCTAGTCCAAAAGTAAAGAAGGAACTGATCCCGCCTCCCACAAATCTGAAAACTCATTGAAAATGAAATGGTATAACCCGGAAAGGGTATGACCCGAAAGTAAGGATCCGGAAAATTAGGCCCAAGCCTGCCAATTTACCTGAGCCCAAAACCCAAGCCCACACTAAGCCTCAAAACCGGAGTTTTAAAACTGAACCAGCCAGATTTGTTTAAAGGGTGAACTGGTTTAAGGAAATAAGAAAAGAAAGGAGGAAACCGGTTCACTGAACCTGCCTTCAACCTCCCGTCTGCTCAATCACGGAAAACAACAAAAAGGAAGGAGAAACCCAGGGTCTCTCTAGCGTACCTCTTTCCGACCCCGACCACTCCCCATCTGACCGACTCACCATTCCGACCCAGCCCACATGCAGAGAGAGAAGCGAGAATACGAGAGGATGAGGAAAGGAAATTACTGAGCGTCTCCGAGGAAGATCTCCGACGACAAGGACTCCGACTTCAATCGGCGAGGGGGAAAGCATCGATCGATGACTAGGAGAGTAGGGAGAGAGTTAAAGACGGATTTTGATGCGTCTAGAATCGGAAAAACGAAAGGAATCGAAACTGACCTTAAACGGAAAATCTGAGGAGGAATTTGCGGCTCGGACGGCTTCGGCGGAGTCACTGGGCTCCGGTGGGACTGTTGGTTCCTGCTACTGCTCGGAGGAAGGAGCAATGGAGGTGGCTTCCGCTGGCTCGTACATGAGGAGGAAGGAGGAGCCGCTGCTGCTGCTACCGGGGTGTTCTCGACTTCAGAAACAAAGGAAGGTGGGGGTGGCGTTTGGAGCTGTTGTGGCCAGTGAAGGCAGAGAACAAGAAAAGGAGATGGGGAAAGAAAGTAAGGGGTGTGTATGTGTGGAATCTGGATGTAGATAAGGGGGTATTTGGGTTTTTGAAACCAACCAAAAGTAAAATGAGGAGAGAGTGAGCTGTTGTTGCAGACAAAAGGGTGTGGTGTGAGCTTGCTTTGGATTCCAATATTATAGATATGAGGTGTTGCTGCTACGGGATCAGAGATTCAGAGGGGCAAGGGGAGTAGGTTGGCTCTTTGCCGAGATTAGAAAAACAAGGAGATGTGGGAGGAGAATAAAGGCTAGTGGTTTAGCCAATTCATGCAAAGGATGGGTGGATGGGAGCTATTATAGTCAACCAATTGGTGGAGTAATGCTGCTGGCTCTGGATGCAAGAGGAAAACGGCAATGAGGGAGGAGAAAAGAAGTAAGAAAAAAAATGGTCCCCATAAATCCCAACTCAAAATTACCCGGAAATGAATCTCGAAACCCGCTCTCTTGACGTTATCCAGACTCGACTTAAAAGATTTTCAAATTTCCGATTCCAGACTTAATAAAGAACTCCAAATATTATTTTAAATTTTCGCATATAGGAGAGGGATAAATCATATTTTAAATTTTTAACTAAATAATGTCGGAACTCGTTTCGAGATATTTAGAATAAACCAATAGTTCGAGGGCGGAATTCCCAAACCTTCTAAATCTTGGAAGTCGAAATGATTATAAATGACTATTTTCATAATTTTAATATTATAAAATTTCCCGGCCTTTACATCATCCACCTCTAAAAACAAGTCTCGTCCCCGAGACTAAAATCATTCTAAAACAAGGGGATGGAGATTGAAATTGGTTAGTCCAAGGATCATGCCAATGGCCCCGTAAGCACCTCATAGGGCCCGTATGAGGTTCTCACAGTACCCTCGACGTGATCATAATATTCCCAATTGGTCGTAGCAAGTATGCAATATGGACCCCTACCACACCCTTACTTTGACCTTTTGGTTATATCATAACTCGCAATCAACTATAGCGCCCCTACTAGGTCTTAGCAAGCATTCTATATGCACCCCTATAAAATGTTTGTATCCACTTCGTGAGGCATTATAATATAATCCAGTTCTGTAAAATTCAAAAGTGTTTGTAAAGGGAAAGATTGGCCTTAAAATTATTGGAATTCTCAATATCGTTTATTCTTTTAAAATCCAAATTGGTCATTTTCAAAACCGCTCAAAATATTCAAATCCAACGTTTAACCAAGCAACTTTACACCAAACAAGTCAAATCCCTTCAATCAAAATTTCATCAAAATCCTCCAAAACCAAATCAGTTTACCGCATAACAATCAATCAAATTCAGAAGCTCGGAGGTGGAATCATCTACCTCTAAGGGCTAATCCCATATTCTCTTCCTAGTTTCCAGATCATGCAACATCATTCACAACTCAATCAAGTACCATAACCAAAAGTCTCATCAACTCTTATATAAGCATAATACCATAAGCCATCTCACACATAGCAAGTCCAACATCATATCATAGTCACAAACCATCACATAACCGTCTAACATAAACATAAACATGCCAACAAGCCTCAAGTACCAAAGGAACAACAGGCCTCAACATAGTACGAATCATAAGGTATATCTATATCATACTGAAGGCATCACAAGTGCATAAACGAATGTTCATCACTCATCACATAAGCGCACATGTCTAGAATCAACGGGATAGGTGTTATGGGGTTAGTACGTCAGTACACATCAAGTCTCACAATCGCATATCGATATCGCAACACAAGTAGAACAGATTCATCATGTTAACATTTCAACACAACAAGGTCATGCTATTAAGATTCAGAAAAGGAAAATCAAGCATTATATAAATCATCAAAATGTCAATACGCCGTAAAAGACATCACCTTAACTCGTCACAAAACCATATAATGATCATGCATCCTTATCTCATACATACTGTTCATTTTCATACTCTAAGTCATATTCATCATTTATCATATCAATAATCATGCTTGTCAACCATATAATACAACATCATACTTTCACATAATATCACAGCATTATCTCATAATTCATACTCATTATTACTTCTTATATCATATCACGGCACGTCCTAACATGCTTCTAAAACAACATAACGGGATAACAAAGCAGTAATATATCATGGTAACACTTGCCACTACCAACTAGATTTTAATATTGCATATCAACATGTAATTCCATATCAGGTTCATCATGGTCGTTATCTAACATTATGCCAGCAGATATAAATAATTCACATAATCAAGAAAATCCTCACATCATACCAGTCAAAATAAAACACAATCCTCATTCACCCATCTTCACTCTCAAGCCAAGACTAATCCTCTTCTAGACTCGCCAACGTCAACTCAGACAAAATTTCCCCAAAGAATCCCAATTCACCTCGATGCTCAAATCTCGCCCCTCCTTCCGCCAAGCACTACCACACCATACACCTCTAAGAATCCAACTCATATCTCTAACTTCACACCCAAGTACCCTCTAATACCATGTACTCAATATTCACGAGTCCTTCCTTACACTCCTCATACTACCCGAAAATCACCAACATTACCTAGAAGCTCATCAGAACCACCAACATTGCCTCCCATAAATCCCAAAGCTCACTCAATCTTACCTAAGACAACATCCCTTTCTCGCGACTCACATCCTAATACCATCGATCATCCCAACCGCCCAAAATTATTTCACCACTCTCCAACCACGCTACCAAATGACCTCACCCATGGGTTTAAGCAAGAAGCAATCATGCAAATCATATCATCATAGGCAATAGACAATTAGGCAACAATCATCATCAAGTCACCACATCAACACGTAAATCCCATCGCTAGGGCAGTGCAATATTATAGTCAACAAATTCAAAAGGGTTAGCCATTCGAACGGAGAACACTCCCGCTTGCAAGTCCTATCGTACTCAGTAACCGTAATTCTCAATGCGTGCCCGTTCCA
Organism: Persicaria maculosa; assembly: GCA_963922045.1. NCBI lineage: Eukaryota > Viridiplantae > Streptophyta > Magnoliopsida > Caryophyllales > Polygonaceae > Persicaria > Persicaria maculosa. The sequence goes on from OY998258.1 coordinate 17,176,706, forward strand.
CCGGCATCATTGATCCTGAGGCCCGTGGGTTATGGGCCCACACTTCTGATGCACTGCTCTATCGCTATGTAACTTTTCATTCCCTCTTCCATGCGGTCGCTCCCCAAAATGTATCGCGCAAGAGTCCAAGTTAGGGGAGATAGGGGTGTGACAAGAAAAGACAACCCAAATTCTTTCGGGGACAAACACGGACCACAACTAAAGACGATAATACTAGAGGCAAGACTCTAACTCGAGAATAGCAACAACGCCCTTATGGAGGTCTATTAGGTTGCAATTGTGACAAGCAGACACAAATTCATCATGGGGCATATCAATCATATTCATCCACACTAACATGTACCTATATCAAGGAGCACGACATACGTACTTATTCCTAAAAGACATATTCGAGTGCTACACGGATGCATGCTAGGCAAGATAGTAGTCTATTATCCCATGAAAGCAGATATGCCTAGCAACTAAAGCAAGATATGCGGGATTTAATGGGCATCACAATTATCACATATTTGAACAATGCACGAGCTTGGTGTATGCATCATACGAGAACATATAAGAGCAACATAGTAACTATCTCATCGAACACAATGATCATATAATAGGTCAAGTATGACACGTAATCATATGACGAGATACATTTTGAAAGCACAGGTCCTACATGATACTAGCGATACATAGCGTGTTACAAGCATAATCATGAGTCATTAAAAGGAGTTCATCATGATATTCACGAAGCACGAGGCATCATCAAAAGTAATAAGAAGGACATCATGGGCGATAGATTATAGTCATGCTAGGAACGAACCATCATAGAGCACATATATGGTACAATAGTCATCACATCATAGAACAAGTACGACACGTGATCATTTAGCGAGTCATATTGGGAATCATAATTAAGCCCTACATGACACTACTGGCACATATCGAACATGCACATAATCAAGATAACTCGATGCTGTAGGAGGAAATCGAGTTTAAAATAGAAAAAAATAAATCAAACCAGATTCGTGCCCACGCAAATGATTACAAGACATCCTCCTGATGTAGCAGGGGGAAGTCAGGATGCAGATCTCAGGTAGCGGCAAATCTCACAGACAGACAATCAACCAGACAGATCGAAACAACAGAGAAAAGCATAAAAGAAACGAAAGCGCAGAAAACTGGTCGATATCGAGTAGGAAAATCGACCAATAGTGCACGAAATCGACTGACAGAAAGCAAAACCCAGCAAATTAACTTCATTTCGACAAGACACAACTCGACATCGACAAAAGTCCTCGATGTCGACCAAATTTCCCCGAGATCGAGTAACTCAGAAACTAAAATTGCACCTTTTCGCAACACAGAACACGATTTTCGAATAAATAAATCAATAAACTAAAGACTTCCAAGATCAGGGTTTCAACACCTTAATCATAACCATGCAAAATAACACATAAAGGCATAAAAGATCATGTTTTTCATCAAATAACTTTCGTTATTAAAAAATAGGAAGATAGAGGCTTTCGCATAAACCCTAATTGTTACTAACCCTTTTCACATAATTAACCCAAGTTGCATTAAGATCACTTTCGCTTCAATAACACAAACAAGGATCACCTTCAACTTTCACAAAAGAATCATGCTCGCAGGGATAGAAGACAATTTGCATAAAACGATCAAACCTTTACCGCATCACTTCACATGGCTACCGCCGGGCTCACCCCGACCCTAGAAGTTGGTGGACTACTCGCTCTTCATCATCAAGAAAGACATCAATAATAAAAGGAAATAACTTTGCATTAAATTAACTAAAGAAAGCTTACAACCGAACAAGCCAAATCCGCTCTCGCCTTTCCACCTTGCTCTCGCCACAAGCTCTCTCCTCTACTCTCTCTCTATGTAACTACTTACTTATAAACCCTTCTGAAATTGAATGAATAAAACTCAGCCCCTAAGGCCTTATTTATAGCCTTCATTCTCTCTCTAATTAGGAAAGAAAACTATATCTAAATCTATATCTATCTATCTTTTATCTAAAGATTAAAACATGGAAATAAAGAAATAAATCTCTAAAGGAATTATATCTAAAGTAGGTAAATATCTTCTCCTCTTGATAGCACTTGATAGATCTTGATGGAATTTGGTCTCGAAAATATCTCCATTGGACTTTGGATAGAAACTTAATAAGACTCGGACTACTCGATCTCGGCTTCTGGGGGTCAACTCGATATCGAGAAGTTTACTCGATATCGACCAACTTTTCTCCGTCTTCAGCTTCATCGTCGATCTCGGCTCCAGGACGGCACATCGACTTGATTTTTACTCGATATCGAGTAAAGTTCCTCGATATCAACTAACATGTTCCAGCTCCCAGTTTCTCGAGTCGATGTCTGGTCTCCAGCTTGATATGTGGTACTCGATATCGAGTATAGCAACTCGATATCAACCAAGTCTCTCAGCTCTGCTCGATTCTTGTCAGCTTTGGTGGAAATCGACTTCTTGTACTCGATATTGACTAAGGTAGCTCGATATCGACCAGATTGTATCGAGTAGATTTCCTTGCTTCCAGCTCAATTTGTCCTGGTTCCGCTGCTCCTTGAACTCGGACTTCTGTAGTTGACTTTGAGTTTTTCCTCTCAGAACTATTGTAAATTGCCTCGATTTCTGCAAAATTAAATAGAAACTGGTGTAGATTCTATAATTTGGCAAATAAGCATAAACTACATAGATTCTGTACTATTTTAGCCCAAATGCATGAAATGCATGCAGAAAACGATATAAAAGTAACTATAAAACATGGCAAATTAGGCTCACATCAAACATCTCATACTTAAGCTTGCTTGTCCTCAAGCAATACTTTTATTTGTCATTCAGGGGAAGAATTCAGAACTCTCAACATATTAGATTCATTTTCGTATATCCCTGCAGTCAATTAACATTCTCGAAAAGGCACTTGTGCCACAAATCCATGCATGTGCAATAAAAAGCAACATCTACTCACAAAAGGAGGTTTATACAAAAAAACATTCATAAGTGACAAACAACAATAATCAAGAGGACTTTAATTTAAGCTCAATAAGGAGTAGATTGGTAAAAGGCTAAAGGTGGGATATTTTTGGCAATGTGGTGCTAATGACCCGGGGAAATGGAGTATTTCCAAACGTTCGTACCACATTCCTTCTTCTTTTGATTTCTCACCTTTCTCTCATCGCTCATTGCTTTTTTCAATATAATGCTTTTACCTCTCTAACCTCAGTATTGCCTTCTCGCGAGTCGCAAACATGGGTGTCATTAATGGCCCCGGATACTTAGTGCTTTGGACTCCTCACATGTGTGTCCCATCTCGCCAAACTATTATCTCAGCGAGCAGGGTCGATCTACCTTTATCTCCTAAGGTGATCGGATTTTCTTTCATTCATTAAATTTTCAATATATTTCAAACATTCTTGCCAAACTCCAATAATGATAATAACAACACAACAACCATACAATAATCTCCATAATGTAGCTTTCATTCTCAACATAATCCCCGGATAGGAAATAAGGTAAAGAAATAGGCAATATTTAGAACATGTGAAGCAATAATATGAAATAAGGCATAATATGGCTCTTGTGATGCATAAGCATAGGTAAGGATATGATTTATAAACATATGAGCATTGTATGGAAATATAAAGTCATCCATCCTCTTATCATGAAACATGTCAAAAGCAACTTCAAATTTTACCTACTTTTATGGTTTTTATCAAAATATGCATTTCATTGTGACTTCCCTTTACTAGGCAATTTCATGCTATATCTCTAATGAATCCAATTTTGCATCGTCGAGTTCAATATGACTTCCATGCCATTAATCAAAAATTTTCAATGGGGTCATTTTTCAAACTTTGGAAAACATGCATGTAAGCACATAGATATCAATAATGAATTCCAAAATAGTCATGCATAAGCAATTCAAGAAATAAACTTTAAATATGCACACATAATGTCAAATATGATTAAATGCGCACAAAGTAAGCCCTTCCCCCACCCCATACTTAAACATTATAGTCTCCTCACTATATAAAAACAAGGGTAAAGAAAGAAACTCACAAGACAGGTGTGCAGGATGCCAAAAAATCAAGTGCTATTATGTAGTTCTGATCGATTTTAGCTTGCTTCTATTCCCATGGACCTGAAAAATGTAGAAGAGCCACAATAGAAAAACTAAAAGTTCAAAACCAAAAATAAACAAAAGCAACAATGTCCAAAAGTCCAAAAAATAAATGTCTATTTACAAGCTTTAGATTTTATAGTCGCTAGGCCGACTTCTCCTTTAGGCTCAAGGTGGCATTTGCAGGGCCCATGTAGCTTGGGCTTCAAACATGACTCCATTTTTGTCCATCAGCTGCAATCCGCCTGAATGGATCTTGTTCACCATGAAGGGCCCCATCTTCTTCTTGTTGAATTTGTTAGGGAATCAATGATCCTTTGACTTGGCAACATAGACTTTGTCACTAACTTCATACTTATTAGGCTCATCATTGGAAATCCTGCAAAATCGCACATACCGAGGCAAACCTCTCCCATGTATAGATAAATCTTTAATTGAAATACGAGAAGAAAGATCCATACCTTGGCTTACCTTTGCAAAATCGGATATCGGAAGCTTCTGAGGGTCTGGTCGATTTCGAGTAAGACTACTCGATATCGAGTGTTGCTGTGCTTCTGGTGGAGTCTCAGTCGATATGGAGGAAGGTTCGTCGATTTGGGTGGGTCGATATCGACCAGAGGTGGTCGATATCGAGTTGTCCTTCTCAGAATCGGCTGGTAGTGGCTCGACAGGGGGAATCGACTCGGCAAAAGTTGGTCGATATCGACCAGGCTTGGTCGATATTGAGTTATCCTGCTCGATATTGCCTGACTCGATTCCTGGTGGGGTCAGCTCGACAAAGGTAGGTCGATATCGACCTGGCGTACTCGATATTGAGTTGTTTTCTGGGCCCGTCGATTTCTCCTCATCGATATTGACCCCATACTTAAGACCTGGCAAGGCATCCGAAAAATAGTTAGTCCAAATCGACGTACCTTGGTTTATGTCGAGTGGATTCTCAACTTCTTCGTTCAGGATAGCTATGATCTTCTCCACCTGGGCTTCCATATCTCTCTTTTCTAGCTCTTCGGGAGTCATATTTCTTACCTTAGGCTCCCCGCAAGTAATGTAACCAGCTGATATAGACTTTACCTCTTCCATGGGACCTGTATGCCTTCCATTTTTATTAAAGGAATACTCAATTACCTCATCGCTGATGTTGAAAGTGAGCACTCCCTTCCTTACGCTTATATTGGCATCCACCGTCGCCAAGAAGGGTCTTCCTAGAATAATTGGACCAGCAGGGTCCTCTGCCATATCAATAACTAAGAAATCAGCAGGGACGAAGAACATACCTACTTGCACTAGCACATTGTCCATCATGCCTGTTGGGATGACCACCGTGTTGTTTGCCATATAAAGCTTAGCATCCACAGGCTCTAGGGAACCTATCTTAGTCTTGTACCATATTGACAGAGGCATTATACTCACACTGGCTCCAAGATCACATAATGCAATAAATTTGTATTAACCAAATCCAATTGTTATAGCAAACTTACCTGGATCTGGCCTTTTCTCAAGTATGTCCATATGACTGCACTCTTCTGCAATCTCAGCCATTGACCGATTTTTGCTTAGGATTTCCTTGAGGAACTTGACATATGATGGCATTTCATTAAGAGCTTATGTGAAGGGTATGGTGACATTGAGCCTCTGAAGCATCTTGATGAAGCGCTGAAATTTCTTCTCTGTTGGATCCTTTGGAGATTTTGTCGGGAAAGGCAGCTTTTTCTACGTTAGAGGTGTTGAAGACTGGTCGAAAGGGACAGAAGGATGGTCGACATCGACTACAGGTTGGTCGAAATTGAGTTAGTGCTGGTCGACATCGACTATAGTAGTCGACTTTGGCTTGGGCACAACATTCTGGTCGACATCGAGTTCCTGCTGGTTGATGTCGAGTAGGCTTTGGTCGACATCGAATTCCTTGGTCGACGTCGAGTTGTCTGCTGCATCCTTCTCCTTTGTATTCTGATCGGCTGTTTGCATATGTCGCCCACTCCTTAGATTCATTGCTGCTACTTGCCCCGTAGATTTGCCCTTAGGATTGGGCTCAGAAGATCCAGGGAACGTACCTGATTGTCTAGGGACGCCTGCTGCTAGCTGGTCAATCTGTGTGTCAATCGATTTCCTCCAGACATCGATTTCTCCAAGCTTAGCGTTGACACCATGTATCTGAGTGTAGACGGAAATGAAGGACTGCTTGGTGTCTGAATGGTTCCTCCGCATTTCCTCAAGGATGGTCTGTAGGTCATCCTTCTTCTAGTCCTTTTTTGGATGTCCTGGAGCTCTGTATGGCAAGGGGGTTCCTAGGGGCACCATGGTTCCATTGTGGTTGTTGAAACCTTTGGTCCCCCATATAGCGATTGGGACCCCCTGCGTAAGCTACCTCTTCTTGGGTTTCAGTCATCCTGACTTGCTCTGTGTGTGGGCACTTAGTAGTGGTGTGCCGCTGTGATCCACATTCGATGCAGGGCTGGTTGACAGAAAGATACTTGACTTGCTTGAGGAGCTTGCTATTCTGATCTCTGTAGTACTGTTCCTTGACATCTGGGTCAATCTCCTTAGAAGGCTCATAGAGGGGCATGGATGGGGCTGGCCTGGCATAGGCATTCTCATCATAGTTTGTCGGAGTCCCATACATATTGTCGTAGTTGGTAAGCTTATCGAGGGTAGCCCAGGCGTTAGCTGGCGGCATCGTCAGATACTCATAATGAGTATACTGGTTGATCATATCCTTAGCGACCAGATCAAGAGAATTGAAGAAGATTTCCTGAACGACATAGGATGGATGTCAATGTGTTGGGCAGGATCGCAGTAGATCCTTATATCGTTCCCATGCTTTTGCCAGTGGCTCCCCAGGCTTCTGTTTGAAAGTTGTAATCTTCTGGCGGAAGAGCACTGTCTTGGCAGGATGAAAGAATTTGTTGAGAAATTCTTGCCTTACTTCAGCCCATGTTGTTAGAGATCATAGAGGGAGACCTTCAAGCCACTTCAATGCTGGATCGGTCAGAGACCATCGAAAAGCCTTCATCTTGACATATTCCAGCGTAGTACCTTCAGCAAGATTATGGCATATGTCAGAAAAATCGGTAATATGTTCAAGAGGACATTCATTAAACCATCCATAGAAGGCATTATTTTTAATCTCAATTAGGAAAGGAGTGCGAATTTCAAAATTATTTTCAGGGATTAGAATGGCCGATTCAGGCACGACGAGAGTCGGGTGCATGTAATCTTCTACAGGGGTAGGGTATTGGGCAAGCTCAGCTTCCGCTTGCCTCCTTCGCTCATGTTCCTGCGTAGTGCGTGCTCTCTCAGTGGTGAGAGCAATATCCTTGGCTTCTAACTCAGCTCGAAACCTTTGTATCAGTTGTTCTTGTGTTTTTGCGACTGCCATGCCTCTTTTTAATTTTGCATGGACGTGTATAAGGCATTCCGGGTCGTCCAAGGCGTCAAACTCAGGCTGTTGACCAGAACAGCGCAAACCAGATTCGTGCCCACGCAAATGATTACAAGACCTCCTCCTGATGTAGCAGCGGGAAATCAGGATCGATCCTCGAGGAAGCGTGTCAGTAGATCTTAGGTAGCGGAAAATCTCACATATAGACAATTAACCAGACAGGCAGAAACAACGGAGAAAAGCATAAAAGAAACGAAAGCGCAGAAAACTGGTCGATATCGACCACTGTTGCTCGATATCAAGTAGGAAAATCGATCAACAGTGCACGAAATCGACTGACCGAAAGCAAAACCCAGCAAATTAACTTGATTTCGACAAGACTCAACTCGACATCGACAAAAGTCCTCGATATCGACGAAATTTCCCCGAGACCGAGTAACTCAGAAACTAAAATTGTAACTTTTCGCAACATCGAACACGATTTTTGATGAAATAAATCAATAAACTAAAGACTTCCAAGATCAGTGTTTCAACACCTCAACGATAACCATGCAAAATAACACATAAAGGCATAAAAGATCATGCTTTTCATCAAATAACTTTCGTTATTAACAAATAGGAAGATAGAGGCTTCCGCATAAACCCTAATTGTTACTAACCCTTTTCACATAATTAACCCAAGTTGCATTAAGATCACTTTCGCTTCAATAATGCAAAAAAGGATCACCTTCAACTTTCGCAAAAGAATCATGTTCGCAGAGATAGAAGACGATTTGCATAAAAAGATCAAACCTTTACCGCATCACTTCACATGGCTACCGCTGGGTTCACCCCGACCCTAGAAGTTGGTGGACTACTCGCTCTTCATCTTCAAGAAAGACATCCATAATAAAAGGAAATAACTTTGCATTAAATTAACTAAAGAAAGCTTACAACCGAACAAGCCAAATCCGCTCTCGCCTTTCCACCTTGCTCTCGCCACAAGCTCTCTCCTCTACTCTCTCTCTCTCTCTCTCTCTCTCTCTCTCTCTCTCTCTCTCTCTCTCTCTCTCTCTCTCTCTCTCTCTATGTAACTAATTACTTCTCCTTCTGAAATTGAATGAATAAAACTCAGCCCCTAAGGCCTTATTTATAGCCTTCATTCCCTCTCTAATTAGGAAAGAAAACTATATCTAAATCTATATCTATCTATATTTTATCTAATGATTAAAACATGGAAATAAAGAAATAAATCTCTAAAGGAATTATATCTAAAGTAGGTAAATATCTTCTCCTCTTGATAGCACTTGATAGATCTTGATGGAATTTGGTCTCGATATCGACCAACTTTTCTCCGTCTTCAGCTTCTTCGTCGATCTCGGCTCCAAGACGGCACATCGACTTGATTTTTACTCGATATCGAGTAGAGTTCCTCGATATTGACTAACATGTTCCAGCTCCCAGTTTCTCGAGTCGATGTCTGGTCTCTAGCTCGATATGTGGCACTCGATATCGAGTATATCAACTCGATATCGACCAAGTATCTCAGCTCTGCTCGATTCTTGTCAGCTTTGGTGGAAATCGACTTCTTGTACTCGATATCGACTAAGGTAGCTCGATATCGACCAGATTGTATCGAGTAGATTTCCTTGCTTCCAACTCTATTTGTTCTGGTTCCGCTGCTCCTTGACCTCGGACTTCTGTAGTTGACTTCGAGTTTTCCCTCTCAGAACTGTTGTAAATTGCCTCGATTTCTGTGAAATTAAATAGAAACTGGTGTAGATTCCATAATTTGGCAAATAAGCATAAACTACATAGATTCTATACTATTTTAGCCCAAATGCATGAAATGCATGCAGAAAACGATATAAAAGTAACTATAAAACATGGCAAATTAGGCTCACATCACTCGACTAGATTCATTCTAACATTCATGCGTCCTACGTATCTGAAGACATGATATAGCGTGGTGTGTGATCACGCGAGGTGCCAAGTCATACATGTATACTAGCACGAGAGGATATCATAGAGCAATAGAGGAACACTACCGAGCGACAACATGTAAGACCGCTATGATTAATCATCACAAAAAGCAAATCGATCATCGAATTCAACATCAATTAACTTGCATGAGTAAGACTTGTTATGGTAACAGAAAGAGGGGAGAACCAAACTATCAGGAACCTAGCTCGAGAGAGAATCAGCAACAACGTAGGCAAGATACAAGTTTGCACAAGTCACAACCGAGGATCCTACATGATGTTAAAAGCTTAATATAACGTACAATACATTCATGCAACTATTCATGACGACGTGTAAGAAATCAATCAATCATATTCCACGATATAGAAGCATGAGAAAAGTTAAACGATGCATAATACGAGTCTAAGTAATGGGAAATATGATTAGAATACGGGGCATGAGTGCAGATCAACACATACTTGGATGAAACATGCATTTGCCAAGACTCAATTATACCACATATTCTCCATCCAACGCAAGTAATCACACAACAATACAAATTGCAAAACAACCAACGTTAATTAATCTAACGAATACAGAACAGATGGGCATACTATAGATTCTTGTCACAAAAGGATAATAAGCATTGACACGTCAGCATCCAACATGCTGAGGCAATCATCTACAAACATTCATACAAAGGGGAGTTGATCACACTATCATGAACTTAATCAAAGAGGAAATAACGACCATGTAGGTTCTCATCATAAGGTTCATCCTTCCAATCAATCATACGATCAATAGGCTAAGTAAACATGCTATAACAACATACAGTCATGATAGAAGGCAAGACACAACACAAAACTTAAGCAATATAATCAATCGCATATGTAATAGCATGAGTAGTCTGTACTAATGGTCATTCGCAAGGTATATGCAAGAGGCTATAAGATCATGTCAAGCAATTCAGAGAGAGTCATCATTACAACCAGACAGAGATCCCTAAGGGAAACCATTGAATTTTCCCAACCGACTCATCACCCCTCTTTCCCGTGTGACTCTGGTACGACTCTTTATGGCAAGGACACTCTGGTTGATCGTCATAAGGATTGAGAAGGATAGCCTCAGAAACACCTTACTCTTGACTCAAAATGACACCAAGACCTACCTACCAATACTCACTCAGACAACCTTCATATCCATACATGATTTTCTGACACAATGTGTTTACCAATCTGATTTCCCGTGAAAGACATTGACATCCAGAAGAAAGATTCAATAGAACCAAAAAAGGTTTAACATAGTGGAAAAGGCTGTCCTACATAAGCTGGGCTTGACCACATAAGAACAAGGGTACTCCCGCTATCCTGTTTGCACAGATCATTCAATACATATTTAATTGTTAGGCATATCAATCAGACTTTAGCATATCAAGCACTCAACATAGAATCAGTCAATGACAATTATAATGACCTCCTTCAAGGAAGAGCGTGCTCAGACTCAATATATAAAGCACATCAAGCTGTCTAATGTCGCTCTTCGAGGAGCGACTGACCGGAGGGGAAAAAACCTCGCGATCCTACCTAACTCGCCACTCCGACCACCTTGGTGCAATCTCCTTGGAGTCTTTCGGACCCTCTGTAAAGAGCAAGCTAGTATTTTGCCTACCGATCCCAATTACACCTAACGGGGGTGGTCTAGCGCCTTTACTACCAACTCGTGTCCCCATTTGGTCGGTTTCTCTCTTTTATTACAAGTCGAGTTCATTACTTAGTCCAATTTGGGTTAGGCATCTTAAGTTCATTTTGCCCCTTTAAATCCTTTCAAATCCATTGAAATTCATGGGCGGTTTTCCAAATCATACACTCGACCCTTGCGTACCCAAATTGCACAACCTGAGCTCTGATACCAACTTTGTAACGACCCAGAATTATGATTTCCAGGTTACGTTTCAAGGGATTAAACCCCTTGTTCGGATCTTGCAATCCAGGTACGGGTCGAGGTTTCAAACTCATTTTAAGGTCAGTAATAAAGAGGGATTTCGAATCCTAAAAGTATCGTAGGGTCGTTGGGTACCCTTAACCTGTCCTAGGGACTATGTCGCGAAAATCAATTCAAACGGAAGTAAGGTGAAAACAAAATTAAGATACAAGGTGCCACGGCAGAGCCGGGTCAAAACCAAATCATAAGTGGGTGATTACCATTTATAACGAGTTAGAGAATTGGCTAGGTTCTTTGATTCACAAAAAGAGAACCCCGTCATATAGACATCGGGCACTCAAAATCTGCAGAAAATACCTTTAAAAAAGAACGGGAAAAAAAGTTAGATCGAGCCACTCATGCGGGACCGGCAGTCCTCGCTGAGGCCACATAGTATGTGCTATACCTAATAAAGATGCTCTAATGCAGTACGAAAGTCAAACACACTAGCATGCTCCTAGTTATAATAATGTGTAAAAATATTGTAAAGGGCCCAAGACAATGCCAAGTGGCATATCCCTCTCCTACCTCTGCACCCCTTCTCGTTAGTGCAGAGGTTGGCCAGTTCGGTGCTATAGCATAGCAATTTCCTCATGGTGGTGCACAAACCACGGCATCATCATATCATATCATCTCATCGCTTGCCCGATGGTGCTAGGGTATCATATCATGCTCATATAGACTCGATTGACTCAGGGTACCCGATGAGGCTGGGCTACCCTATGACCCTAGCAACGACTCTAGGACTATCATAGATAACGGTCATTCTGTTTCAAACACACATAGTAACCACATGCTCAGTTCAATGCAATTCTAGCATGATACTACATGGCATGCTTTTATGCATATGCAACACCTAACATAAAATGCAACAACAGGCATGAATGTCCAACCTGAGTAAGCCCCCTAGGGAACTTACCTGAAGATGCAGAACAGCAGGATAATACAAGCAAGGGCCCAATTGAACTAATTAGAGTTTTAGAGCATAATATTTCACTTATCTCTTATATCCACTTATTTTCATAAATGGTTTATAAGGAATTGTAGTAAATAACCGATTATCTGCCCAACTTTGCATGCCTAACCCACTATCCATACAATTTGCAAGGGTTAACCCTCCCTCTTAAAAATTTGCAACATCAGCCGATAAAAAGAGAAGGTGAAACCGGAGAAATTAATGAGGAGAGAGGGAGTGACGTAGGGGAGAGAGGAAGAAGATCGAGGGAGTCAAGAGGAGTCGGGGCTCTCTCTCTGACTTCAGATCTACTCCTCCCAGTCGATTCTTCCATGGCACTCTGTCTTTTACTCTCTGTCTCCGACTCTTCCATGGCACTCTGTCGGCGTCTTTGAGTTCGATGAGACCCCGAGTCCCTATTTCTCCGATAAACTTCGCTCCAGATCTGAGATCTTCCCGACTCGACGACTCCTCGACACTCCCCGCCTCCCACTGCTCGCTCTGCTCGCTCTGCTCTCATATCTCCAACTCTCCCCGTCTCCCATTACCACTAAGAATTTGAGATCTCCCTGTCCCTTCTCTCTTCGATTGTCAAACTGAGATCTCATTGTCTCTGCTCCCATTACAACTGAGGTTTGCCCCTCTTTCCCTTTCACAATCCAATAATTTCAAATTTTTAGGGTTCGAATTGTAATTGATGGCCAAGGGTTGCGGGTTTTGAAATTGAAGACGGAGGAAGAGGATGATAGATAAATAGAAGAACCTGAAATTCTGAAATCAACTGTCGGCAAGGCTTAATTAGATTTTTTGTTCAATTGAATGGTAAATGTTGAACTGTGTTAATGCCCTGAAGAGGTAAATGTTCAACTGTGTTAATGCCATGGCCACTGTTGGAGTGTTTGTTGGTGTTTTAGTTTCGATTCAACTTCTGTTGGAGTGTTTGTTGGTGTTTTAGTTTCGATTCAACTTCAGTTATGTTAATTATTAGTATTATAATACTGTATTACTTATTTGTTCAATTCCCTTGTTAAGTTTCTACTGAAAGAATCAAACAATTTGAATCTTAAATGTTGAATTTGTTCTACTTATTTCTCTTCAATTAATTCATGAACTAGGTTTCTATTTGACTTTCTTATTTTAGGTTTTTTAAATGAACAAGCCTATCAAGCCCGAACGAACGAGCTTGGTTAACGAGCTTAGGCTCGTTCGTTCGGCTTGATCGAGCCTATCAAGCCGAGCTCGAGTATGGGGTTGGGCTCGCGAGCCGAGCTCGAGCACAAAAAAAGCTCATATAAATTTTAGGCTCGAGTTCGGCTCGGCTCGTTTCTCGTTTGAGCCGAACTTGAACATGCCAAGCTCGGCTCGTACGGCTCGAATAACACCCCTAATTGTGAGGTAGCCGAAACGAAATCCGGCGCCGGATCGGAGGAGTCAAGGGGAGCGTATGAATGGTTAAGATTTCAATCAACTCCCACATAGGATAATATATTACTAAGTATCTTATTTTCTTAGACAAACTAATTCAAGTTATTTGCCAAAATTTACAAAGTAAATCAGTCAATAACTACCTTCCCCTATAGGGTTAACCAAAGCTTTCGAGCTTATGCGATTGGAAGGCAACGGTGGTGGATGGCGGCAGTGGGCATGACCACTACCGGAAATCTGTGTAAATTCCGACGCTTTATTCTCTACGTTATTGATATGCATCGGAAACTACCGACGTTTGAAAGTGTTGAAAAAAAATCCTAACCCTTCTCGACATGTTTATGTGTCGAGAATGGCAATAGTTTATTTAATAAAATATTGAAAACCCTAGCGTCTCTCAAATTCCAGATTCATCTCTCTCTCTTTGATAGACGCGGCCGCCCTCTCTTTCTCCTCAATCGCTAGATCCATCTCTCTCCTCTCCCTCTCTTCCTCCTCAAATGCTCGAAAAGGAGTTCAACTGGCGGTGAAGAAACAAGATATTTGGTTCTAGAAGGTTTCGTTGTTGAAGAAATGTGATTCTGCCTTCGTTTTTGTCGTTGAGGAAGAGCGATACGAAGGCTAGGTGTTTCGGTGAAGAAAAGGAAATCAGAAAAAAATACAGGCGACAGGAAGGCTTCGACTTCAAGCTTCGATTCGAGGTTCATCTTCTGGCGGCTGTCTTCTTATGAGTAGGTTTTCTATGTGTTCTAGTTCATAGATCTTCCAATTCAAATTTGATTCTAGATTAATTTTCTAATAGCGAGGGTTTCCGGTTTGATGTTGATGCGAGATTCTTCGATTGACTAACTTATCCGGTCTCGGATTATAGAGTCGTTTTCGTTTTCGTAGGTATCGATTCAAGATTAATCTTCTAGCAGAAAGAGTTTCCAATTTCACACTAATTTTAGTTTTCTATCGATTAGGTTTTCTAGCTTGCGGATTCGTTACTCGTGTCCCAGTTCATCGGTTCGAGAGTCTTCAAAGGGCAAGGTTTCCAGTTCGCCTCTCTGGTGGTTGTTCATTTGTAAAGCCCTGGATTTTTAGCTATTAAAGGTAACCAATTCTCTGTTCCCATCTCTTTTTGTCTTCATTTTGCCTCCTATGAGTTGTTTTTGGTACCTGATGTTTTGAAAATCGATTTCCTAGTCTATTCTTTGAAGTGGATAAATAGTGTAGTTTGAGAAGATATTGTATAGATGAATGACAAAAACATTCTACTGGTTTTTCTTCTAGATTCCTGGTCTACTGCCAGATCCATATTGTATCTGCGTGAAAGGAGGAGGATTGATTAAATGGTGTGCTTAATTTGCATCAGTGCAAAGCTATGGAGGCAACTGATGTTGCGGCAGTGGTTACGGCTGTTCGGAGGGAGGTGGCAGTGCATCGTACACCGGCCATGAGAGACATGATTATGAACTGCATGTATCAGGGCCTTACCTAGAAGGCAAGTACTCCTATACAACTATCCCATTCATTACTTTTGATTTGTTCTACTTATGAGTAGGTAGGTTTTTGGCTTGATTTATTTAAATTTTAGTGTCGATAAGATTTTTTGAAGGTTTTGAACAACTTATCAAGTTTACATAAATATATATATGAAGAAGAAACAAGGCATTATAGAATGTTGTGTTAATTGGAGTCGTTTTAGGAAATACTATCAATTTAATTTGATTAGTATTTCATCATCATCATGAACGTTATTTTCATTGATTTATATAAAAGGAATAATTAGAAGCAATGGCATCAAGCAATTATCTTTCAATTTAGAACTTTGTACCTTCTGGATGAATTAGAAGCAACAAGTATAGTTACTACACTTTAATGATAAAGAATTCTCCATATGAGATTTCTAGATGAATTAATACAACCTTTTAATCATTTTTGTGTCCATGTACGTGTTGCGGGATATGGTTGCATTTTCTTGCTATGTGTCTGATGGTAGCAAGAAAGAAAGAGACGATATGGTAGTACAGCAGCAAGCAAATCCCTTACTACCTAAAGGTGGCAATTCCAAACATATTGTTCATATAACCAAAGTTATATCTGCCGTCCATTGAGTCTGATCAATGGTTTAGAATTGATATCATGTGTAATGCCTTATTTACCCCTAAAAGTTTCAATTTGAAATTATTTATTTTTTTGTTTCGGTACCCCTTTACGTAATTTCATCTAATTCCCCCTCTCTCAGTCTCACCCTAGCCGTCTCTCTCGTTTAGCAGATCCTTGTCCGGAGATCACCTCTCGTCGGAGTTGTCGCCGCCTTCACCGCCACTGCTTTTGTCACTGGATTGAAGACGGATATGGTGTATGCCTCTATTCTTCTCCTGCAGTTCCTATCCTCCATTTTATAGGCTTTCCTTTCCTCTTTTCTTTTCGATTCCTTGTTTTTAGGTTCTCTCTTTTTATTGATCGTTTGCTTTCTTACCAAATAAACCCCTAATTGGTCTTGTGTTTATTAGGTTACAACCCCTGTTGATCAGTTTACTTATATAGTTCCATTTTCTCCATCTCTTGAAACTTGTTTTGGTCTCACTGGTTGGTTATGAACATTTCTTCCTCTGCTTTCTTCGTTTGTTCATCGCCTTAATTGCCTATTCTCATTTGGTTAGTTCTTGCCGTTGTTTTTCCTACTCAGATTTGGTAGTCTATGGTTAATTAATTTATTTAATTGGAATTTGGTTTATTAATAAGGAATATAATCTTGGCCATTGAACTAAATCAATTGCTTCAAGCATCCGTCGAGCGTTTTTTTAGACCATAGACGGGTGGCATGTAAACATACGGAGTTGGTTTTTTTAGACCATAGACGGGTGGCAGGTAAACATACGGAATTGGTGGCAATACAACACATCGTCATGTTAAAGGGTATGATATGTCATGTTAATAGCATTAACTGTCATGTTATTTTCTTTCATTAAGGACAAGATGATCGATTCACTGTTTTACAGAGCATTGTAGACAAGTATTTCAAATCCATAGTATGCAAACTTTAAAGTTTAAATAACATATTTACAGTCGGTTAACCTTGTTACTTCCATTACGCAAGTTCAATAGAAAATATGCACTAAATATGTTGGTAAGGTTAAAGCTAAGAACTCATGCATCATCCTTTAATCTGAATTCATCACCTAATACAAAATGGCTAATTCTAAGCAGTATATCATTCACTTTTACTAAAACTTAAGCCAAATTCTAAATTCAATAAAATATCAAGCTTCACAATTCTAAAATTCAATAAAATACCAAGCTTCACACATGTCATGTAAAAAAAACCACCTGTCATGTAAAACAATTCACTTGTCAAGTAAACAATTCACGTTTTAAGTAAAACAATTCACGTGTCAATTAAAAAAATTCATGTGTCAAGTAAAATACATTATGTGTCATGTAAATCCGGTAAGGGTGACATGTAAATTCAATATGGGTGACGGGTAATTATATGCTGATTCGAACCTTTTTAATTGAAAAGGTTATCCCCGCGATTCAATCTATGTGGCCATGGGAGGATTCAAGGGCTACGATTTTCATCCAACATGACAACGCAAGAGCTCATCTTCATCCATACGATGAGCAGTTTCAGCTTACCGCTTCACAAAATGAATTCGACATTAGATTGATATTTTAACCAGCCAACTCCCCGGACTTAAACGTTTTTTTGGTGTTGTTGTCATAGAAAAGAGAGGAAAAAGTGTTCGGTTTCGATAAAAAATTGTGTAAATTCGTCCACAGGAAAAAATGTTCGGTTTCATATGCAGATGAGGTTCATTCAATATTTTAATATCGATGTTCTCCCAAAATAGAAAATAAAAGTTTTTAAAGGGTGGTTTTGATCATACTCTCGTATTTGATGGACACCCCATCGTTTGTACATGTCATCCGTCTATTTCAACAATCCAACTTCAGCATTCATGTCATGTACATCGTCTATGAATTACAAGTTCGAATTTCCCATAATTACAAAATGTGCAAACCACTTGACCAAAAAAAATGTACGAACCACATACTCAATTCCTCGTTATGTAGCATAAGCGTTTCCAAGTGCATCATAAGTGACACAAAAATGCACCGGTCAGTCGACCAATATGCGCTTAGAGCACTGTCATGTCAAAACTATCGATTATCATGTCAAGGGCATTACCTGACATGTTAAAAGCATTAGATGTCATGTACACCGTCGTTGGCTGACATGTTCGAATTTCCCATAAGTACAAAATGCGCTAACTACATATTGAATTACAAAAGCCGGAGCATAAGCGTCTCCAAGTGCATCATACTTGACACCAAAACACACCGGTCATTCGACCTGCACGGACATGGGTCGTGAAGAACACAGGAGGGGGGATGAAGAGCTATTCACGCTGCACATACCATTTTTTAGAGAGAAATTCATGGAGCGTATTTGCGGATTTGCCCATTACACTAGCAAGATTGACAAAGATTATTCAATGGCACATACACAGGATTCATGGGAAATCCTAATTACACTAGCAAGATAGAGATTACAAATTCATGCGATCGCCCAAAGAGAACCAACCCCTAATCCCCAAATTCTAATGATTTTCCTCATCAAGAATTGTATAACCAAATTCGCCAAATGAAAAACACGATCAAATAAGAAACTGAACAACGTAATTGATCGATGAAGAGAGAAATAGGGAAACAGAAGGCATACATTTGTTTGACGACGCTAATTTAATTATAAGCTTGTTCTTTTGCTGCTGGTTTATTTATAATATAATCACTTAATTATTATTATACAACACTATTCATTTAATAAATTTATTTTCATTATAAAGATAATATAAGGGAATTCAAACAGACCTCACTGTCTTACACAAAATAATGATTCATAATACATAATTGTTTTATAAACATGACATCCAAACGCATATGATAGTAAGAGATGAAGGAAACTGAACCGGAAAATAAGATTACAACAATGCACTTCATAAGGCCCGTTAGGTAAAACAACTTCATACGTATTTTACATGACACATAATATATTATACATGACGCCTAGACGATTTTACATGCCACATAAATTGTTTTACTTGACGGACCTCATGATCAAGAACATGATCAAACACAATCCTCATAAGTTTAAAGAGAAGTAGGTGAATAGTGCAGAGTGATTACATCATTCAATCCCCGTATGATTTCATTTATTAGTTTTTTTATACCCATTAGACGGACGGGTAGTGATCAAAAGCTATAAATGAGAGGATACATAATCGAATGACTTTTTTTAATAGAGTTAAAAATTAATCCTTTATTAATTTGGCTACTATTTCTCGTTGTCTTGCTCTAAGTTTAGATAAAGTAGTGAAAATTGACCCAATAACTATAATGGATGAATGATGAAAGTAGAGAAAATCTCACTAGTGGCAAGTAAATATGAACTAGTGTCATGTACAAACGTTGAGGCTAGAATGTTGACATAAACGGGTGGCAGGTATAAAAGCTGGTGGCAAAACGTGAGTTGTTTTTTCTGAAAAAGTGAGTTATTTTTTCTCTCTCCTTCTCTCAGCACTTTCTGAAAAAGTGAGTTAATTTTTATCTCTCCTCCTCTCATCACTCTGTCTCTCCTCTCGTTAATTCACCTTCGATGAGTTGTAGTTTTTAATTTCCTCTCTCATATGCTTTTCTTTTTCTTTTTTTCATTCCTCTCTCAGCTTTCTCCATGTTAGTTTTTTTCTCAAGTTTTCCCCCACATTATCACCTGCTACCGGCTACCCTTGGCAAGCGGATATCCGTTTTTTAGCAAAATTTTTCCGGATTGGGTTACTCATGCAAAGAATTCGGATAATGGGGTTATTTTTTAAAATTACCCTATGGTTTATTTCTTTAATGATTGGTTTAGGTTGTATTTGACAACGAGGTTTTTTTTGGGGGAGGTAGATGTTTTTTTGGAGGTGAAGTTTTTTTTTACTAACATGTATTAACAAGTGTTTAAAACATAAATATAATTTTTGAAATTTTTTTATTGCAAATTTATAGCATAATTAATTTTGTGTTGCACCTAGTGTCACACAAAGTGTTGTAAAGGGTCTTCATTACCCCCCCCCCCCCCCCCCCCCCTCAAAGGTTCCATTTTTTGGGGAAAAAAAACCCACATGCACCTCTCACACCCCCTCTTTCACCTCACACCAAACACCATGCTTTCAGACTTCTTCTTTTTTTAATCCCTCAAACCTCACAAACCCCCACCAAAAACATCCTTACTTGCCTCAATGCATTGTTAGTTCTTCCAAATCTCAATTGTAGCTGCTAAGGTTTTGAGCACTTCCTTTGGATTAACAACTAATTAATCTAAAAATCGCAAAAACAATGGTAATCGAGCACTATCCGCGACGATGTTGTTGGCGAGCCCCGCTTGCACCACACGACACACACTTGGAGACAATGTTATCGGCGAGCCCCATCTGTACGTCTCTTGTACGACGCACCATGGGCGGGACTATGAGTCTCAGTCTGCGCTATCTACTCGATTCTGACAGTTAGGGCTTCTATAGGTCTTCTTCAGGCGCTCGTTGAGGATCTATTGCTTCTTGCGCGGGGATTCGTTGCATCGGAAAAAGAGATCGATCTTGTTGCCCAAGACTTGGAGTTGTTCATAGATGAAGCATCGGTTGTCAGACGTTGTAGAGCTTCAAGTAGGTTGAAGTCAATTTCATCAGAAAATCCCACATTAATCATCTTCTTCTTCAAAGTTTAAGTGGCAGATTGAAATTCAGTCTTCTAAATCTTAAAAATCCTAAATTACAGATCGAAGATCTTGGATACAAGTCTACAACTTACCTACCGAACACCGCCAATTCAACATCGCAAATGGCCATGGCGTTGAGTGGAATTCAGTTAGTTTTTTTTTAGAAAATGACTCGTTATGCAATTTTGTAAAAATCATCTTGCCAATAGTCATTCTATTGTCTTGCCAGTAGCCTCACTATAATAAAAAAAATGTAAAAGTATCGTTTTTGGATTTTTTTTCAAATTAGTCAAAAAACCAAAAAAAAATGTAAAATAGCCAAGATTCAAAACTATTTTGGTATTTAACCAAAGTAGGGTAAAGTCGTTTTTTGAAACAACGAATTTGTAATTTTTTTTCAAAAAATTATTAGTTAAATGTTGAAAAGAGTAAAATCACTCCAAAAGATATTTACGGGAGAATCGTTGTTACAAACAATTACTCTCTCCTTTTATGTTATTTTAAAGCATCAATTAGAGAGGGAGAGAGAGAATGGGCCATGGTGTTAAGAGAGAGAAGGAGATTGTTGGGAGAGGGGGGATGAGGATTGTCATGGAGAGAGAGGGCGTGGTCATGAGGTTAAGACCATGTTTATCAAGGGATATTAGGAATAATAGAAATACTAATATGTTTACCCAAAAAAATAGAAATACTAATATTTTATTCTTCTCTTTCCGTCACATCATCCTAGCATCACATTCTCATTTTTTCCAATTTATCAATAGCATCCCTAATATCCAAAACACATCTTTTCATACCAACTCAATTTACAAATATACCTTTCTCCAACAATTATTTCCATTCTCAATTATATTATTATATTCATTTATTATTATTAGAATATTAATATTAAATTAATATTATTTACAAACCAAATAGGCAAAAGTACTCATATCAACCTCCACATATTAACAAATTTCCTGAATAATAAAAAACGCTCTCAACAAACACTTAGTCGCCACCCTTCTCTCCTCTAACCTTCACCCTTAACCCTCCGCCACCTTCACCATGTGAACCTATCGCCGCCACCTCTGGCTGGCTTCCCGTTCGGCCTCGACCCACAACACCAAACCCCCACCATCACCTCTCGGCACAACTCATAAAACACCCAACCCATCCTTCACGTTTTTTTTTATTTTCTGCAGTTGGCCACCGCTTAGTCGGTCCACTTTCGATGTCCATCCCCGGTGGGCTCCATGGTGACCTGGAATCCCTTCCTCTGTGGCGGTTCCCGGTCTGTTCGTGGTGGGCTCGTGTATCGCCGGAGTGGTGCCCTACCTCGATCTCCTGGCCGACTGACGGAGGGAAAAGTCATTGATTTCCCTTGCCAAAAATAAATCTCAAACAAACAAACTAGTATAGTATGCAAGTAAGGGGTCGAACCCTAGAGAATCAAATATTTCTAAATATTGTGTATTTATCAATATTAAAAAAAAGATTTTTATGAATGAAAATAAAAGAAAATAATATTGACAAAAGCAAATAAAGGATAGAGGAAAAGCGTTTCCACCTACAAGTTCTCGACTTTGGTTGGTTTTATTGATCATCGAATTCTTTTCAAGTTATTATCGTTTCCTACGAATTCCTCCCGTCTTGGTTTAAATAGATTAAAAGTCATACGAGTCCAATTAATCTCTTACACCTCAATGCAACCCTAACACGGTCAAGATTTAACAAAGAGATAGCAAATAGTCCCAAGAACTTGAGCATATAAATAACACCAATTAAACACGGTAAATCAATGTTTAAGATATATGTCAATTCCTTACATAGTCATGCTTCAAACACGGAATCCACAATCTTATGCGTGCTACTACGGAAATAACACAAATACGAAATTGTTAAATCCTAGCATGAAATCAATATTATCAAGGTAGCTAATCAAGATAACATCAATAACATAAACAATATCGCACAAAGAAGTTGAAAGAATTAAAGAGAAAAAATAATTTGAATTAGAAACTCACAAGCCACCAACCAAGTCTTTAAAGTGTAGGTGAAAACTAAATATATCTTTTTCTATCTGTCTACTTCTATCTAATTTAATATATGGAAAATCTATCTAGCTTAATCTAATAAAATAAATAACGTAATATGGTAACATGAAGAGCTTGATGCGGCAACACTTGAAAGTCATGTGGGCTCCTCTCATCCGACTTCGGACAGCCCAATCGGTGGTCTTTGATCCATATTGTCAACCCGTAATGTACACACCTCGTACCTCGTTTGGATCTCTGAAATTTATTCCGAATTTGCTCCAAAATGCCTGAAATAGATAAAAAAACACACGTGTAGACGCCGAAAACCAAATAATACCAAATTAACTATAAAATATGTGAAATATGCATGAATACCGACGGTTTCTACCATGCACCTTCTCCTCTCGGGCCTCCTCCTTCGTTGTTGGTCGGGCTGATGGTGCTGACTTCCACTGCGACAAGCCGACAACCTCCGCCTCTCCCTTCTCCCCCACCCCGACCTCTCAAGTGCCCTCTTCGTTTCCCCTACTCTTCCACTACTAAAACATCATGTTTCAATTCAAAACTAGATCCACAAAATCGGAATTGTCAAGATGCAAATCTAAATCCATCCCTTTTTACCAAAAACTGAGTTTATCTCAATCCACAAAATAGAAAACCCAAATCTGATTTTATCCCTCACCTACCCTCTCTCATAAATATGACAAACCTACAAAAATCAAAATCCCACAAAATCAAAGAACCCAAAAATTAACTTGTTGACGATGCTCGGATCTGCGACCCTTGGGTCTAGCTAGATCCGACATCATCACCACTTAAACCTATATCCTCATGGCCGGTCTGTTAGCCATCGATTGAAGTTAATCTTCTTCGATGGCTTTGTAGGTCCGGCCTCCTCCTCCATAGCCACACATACACACGCAAAAATTGTTGAAATTCACAAAAATACCCTTGTCTTTGGTTGTGCAATCTCTAATCTAGTTTTCCAATTTGAGGCATCACATACAACAATATTGCAGAGCGAGTTTTCTTGCTACCGTATCTTGTTCTAGATCCGCAATCATCACCGCAACATCACCGTGTCTAAACCACCAAAATCGAAATCAAGAAGTAAGGGCTCCTCTTTTAGATGTTTTCAATTATAATTTTTATATGCAATTGTAATCTTAGTTTTAAGCTAGTGTTTTTTTACTGGCGACCCTCTGTGTATGGTTATCACGTCATCTTTTGATGGCTTCAAGATCGCTTCGTTGATCTACTTGCCTACTGTAAAATAAAAAATAAAAAAACTTCCACATATTAACAAATATTTTTTAATAATTAATTATTTGATGTTCTTACATTATTTATTCTTCTAAAATGTTCCATAATTATAATATAATTTTTTGGATTATTTTTTGCATATTTATAACCGAAGAGAAATATTTTTAAAATATATATTCAAACGCGCGTATTCAAAATTTTTGTCTATATGTAGATAAAAATAAATCTAATATTTTGATATTTGTTTACATATATAATGTCCAAAAATGAATTTAAACATGTAAAACAAATATGCACAACACTAAATCACAGTCGTCCATGGGGAGACACGTGGCAGTCATGCGTCGCTTCACTCTGCACACCAACCACACGATGCCACATGTTCGCCTTTTCTTCCATTTGCAGTTGTTGAACACAATTATGAGATGCAACGATTGGAATGCTAGTATCAATACTAGGGGAGTATCCCCTAGTATTGCAAACTCTGTAGCTTCATTATTTTATTAATAAATCTCCTAATATCGATGCATGTTTTTTTTACCGATAAAAGTGTCCTAAGAGAGAGGGGGAGGGTTTGTTTTAATAACCATTCAAAATAGTTTAGGATCTTGGCTATTTTGCAAAAAAAAAAAAAAAAAAAAAAAAAAATCGTTTTTTTTTGCTAATTTGAAAACAAATCTCTTTTTTGTCCTTTTCTTTTTCTTATTCTACTTTTAATTTGTCCGACTGAAATGTAAAAAAGGGGAAAAGGGCGTCTGGGGTCGTTTGCAAAAGGCTTGGAGAAGGTCAAATTGGAGGGAAATAATTAGTCAAAATGGAAAAGAAGTAAACGCTTGGGGGAGAAATATTAGCTACAATAATTATTTGATTCGATTATTAAATTATATCTAACTAGTGTAGATCTCGTCCCGTGTACGGGGAATGCGTTAATCTAAATATAAATTATTTTTTTCTCCAAAAAATAATATAAATATAAATAAAATTAGTTCGACAGGTTATATATAATCTAAATATCTTTTAATTAGATTCTCTCAAAATATAAATAAAATTCACATTTATAAGGTACTACGTAAAAGTTTTTTTTTCTTTCTAATCTATAGTTAATTAAATCTCATGTAATTTAATTAGATAGTTGATTTTTAAAAATATTTTAATATTCTTTTTTATTAAATATGTACTATATATTTATTACATTAGTTTACTAAATATCTATGTACGGATGGATTGTGGCTACATATATGGCTATATAATATTTTAATTATTTATTTTGGCCTCAAAAAAAATATAGATTGATATAAAATAACAATTATTAAATGATTGATTTTGATATAAATAATTCTTTCCACCAAAAAATAATCTAAATATAAATAAAATAACACCTATCAAATATTACATATTTATCTATTAATATTTTTGGTAAGTATGACTAAGAAAATTAGTTTTATTAAATATTTTTATTAGTACTACTATACTATGTTTAATTATATTGATATAGTTTTTTCTTTATATAATATTTACTCTTTTATAAGATATTCCATCTATCCAATTATATGTGTTAATGGTAAAATAAAATAATTATTTTTATTATATTTCCTTTTTGACGGGAGAAAACTTTGCGAGATGCACTCACGCGCCGCCACGTAGTCACCAATGCATCGGTTTTAGTATATGTATATAAATACGGAGTATCTGTAACGGCCTAGAATTATGATTTCTGGGTTACGTTTCAAGGGATGAAACCCCTTGTTCGGATCTTGCAATCCAGGTACGGGTCGAGGTTTCAAACTCATTTTAAGATTAGTAGAAAGAGGGATTTCAAACCCTAAAAACCTCGAAGGGTCGTTGGGTACCCTTAACCTGTCCTAAGACTATGTCGCGGAATCCATTTCAAACGGAAGTAAAGCAGAAGCAAAGTAAAGATACAAGTTTCACGGCAGAGCCGGTCAAAACCAAATCATGAGTGGGTAATTACCATTTTACTAAGTTAGGATATTAGCCAGATTCTTCGATTCGCCAAAAGGGAATCCCGTCATATAGGCATCGAGCACTCAAAATCTGTAGAGAATACCTTAAAAAAAAGAATGGGGAAAGGAGTCAGATCGAGCCACTCATGCGGGACCGGCAGTCCTCGCTGAGGCCACATAGTATGTGCTATACCTAATAAAGATGCTCTAATGCAGTACGAAAGTCAACACACTAGCATGCTCCTAGTTATAATAATGTGTAAAAATGCTGTAAAGGGCCCAAGACAATGCCAAGTGGCATATCCCTCTCCTACCTCTACCCCCTTCCGATAGGGCGGAGACTGGCCAGCTCGTGAATGCATTCCATCATAATCGGGCGGCACGCATGCCTAACCCGCTCCACAATAAAGCCCGCATGCATCTCATAATATAAGGAAGTTCATGACTCGATTGACTCAGGGTACCCGATGAGGCTGGGCTACCCTATGACCCTAGCAAAGACTCTAGGACTATCACAGATAACGGCCGTTCTGTTTCAAACGCAATAAGTAAGCAGATGCTCATTCAATTAGTGCAACCTAAACAGGATACTACATGGCATGCTTTTATGCATATGCAACACCTAACATAAAATGCAACAACAGACATGAATGTCCAACCTGAGTAAGCCCCCTAAGGAACTTACCTGAAGATGCAGAACAGCAGGATAATACAACCAATGGCCCAAATTGCAAGTCCAAAGCAATCCAAAAGCAATACATACCTATCATCAAGACATTTCCATAAGCTACCAAACCAACATTCTTACACACCTGAACCCAAGTTCTCCATATCCTCAAAACCAATCGACGATAAAACCATTTTCCAAAACCCTTTCCGATTTGATCAACATCAACAAAAACATTCTTCTAATCAAAACCATTGATAAAACATACCAACCATATTTTCCAAACTCTTAAATCCCAAATTAAGTCAACTCATATTCAAACAATTTCTCAAATCATACTTGGTCAGATTCCGACATTAATCATTTAAATCCTTAACCAATTTCTCAAGTCATACTATTAAAACGATTCCGGCATGTTTATTTTCAAAATCATTATATAAATAAATTCTGACATTTAGTTACAAAACAACTCTATTCTCACAACCATATTTATAAATCGAAACCCACAAGTCGTTTCAATGTCTAAAATCACAAATTTAAAACATCACTAAATACATATTTCAATTAATAACACTTTTAAATAATTTCATAATATAAAACAATTTCATAATTTTATTTTCTTAAAAACAGATTTGTCATAACAACATTAATAGTAAACATATGCAATTACCATCATATATATAATGTAACATAATAAAATGACCAAAAGACAATATAAGGGGAAAGCACAACTCAGCAGGCCCAAAACTCAGACCCGAGCCCAAAGGAGAAGCCCAACCCGGAATGGTTGACCCGAAACCCAGAGAAAAGAAGGAAAGAAAGGAACACTCTCCTGATCCGGATCCGAGGCTCGTATCCGAAAATTAGGCCCAACTCTCAACCCATCCCTTTCCCATTAATGAACCGAACCGGATTAATAATTATTATGGCTGAACCGGACCAAAAATAAAACAAATCTACTGAACCCATCTCCTTCCCCAAAACACAAACCCAGAGCTTCTGCAATCGACGGAGGAAAAGACGGAAGAAAGAAGAGAAAGCCAGGCTC
The DNA here is from genome assembly GCA_963922045.1 of Persicaria maculosa. Classification (NCBI taxonomy): domain Eukaryota; kingdom Viridiplantae; phylum Streptophyta; class Magnoliopsida; order Caryophyllales; family Polygonaceae; genus Persicaria; species Persicaria maculosa. The sequence continues at coordinate 17,204,232 of OY998258.1, forward strand.
GCCGGCGATAGTTCGCTCCCCCTCCGACCGACAATAATTTCCGACCGGAACCAACCCAGAAGAACTGAAACGAGAGAAAAGAGGAAGGAAGAAGGAAAGCTCACCGAGGCGTGCGATTCCGACTCCGAGGAAGGACTCCGGCGCTTCAATGGCGGATCTCCGGCTGTAATTGGCGGAGGGGAAGGCTTGCTCCGGACCTAGGACGACGAGAAGGGATGTAAAGGTGCGCCTTTACACTAATTTCCGCTAAGAATCGAAAGAATCGAAGGTTACCGTACGAATTTCAGAAATTAGGGGAAGAGGAGTGACGGAGGGAAAGTCGTTGATTTACCTCGTCAAAAATAAATCCCAAACAAACAAACTAGTATAGTATGCAAGTAAGGGGTCGAACCCTAGAGAATCAAGTATTTCTAAATATTGTGTATTTATCAATATAAAAGAAACGATTTTTATGAATGAAAATAAAAGAAAAAAATATTGACAAAAGCAAATAAAGGATAGAAGAAAAGCGTTTCCACCTACAAGTTCTCGACTTTGGTTGGTTTTATTGATCATCGAATCCTTTTCAAGTTATTATATTTTCCTACGAATTCCTCTGGTCTTGGTTTATATAGGTTAAAAGTCCTACGAGTCCAATTAATCCCTTACATCTCAATGCAACCTTAACACGGTCAAGATTTAACAAAGAGATAGCAAATAGTCCCAAGAACTTGAGCATATAAATAACACCAATTAAAAACGGTAAATCAATGTTTAAGATATATGTCAACTCCCTACATAATCATGCTTCAAACACGGAATCCACAATCTTATGCGTGCTACTACGGAAATAACACAAATACGAAATTATTAAATCCTAACATGAAATCAATATTATCAAGGTAGCTAATCAAGATAACACCAATAACATAATCAATATCACACAAAGAAGTTGAAAGAATTATAGAGGAAAAATAACTTAAATTAGAAACTCACAAACCACCAACCAAGTCTCGAAAGTGTAGGCGAAAACTACCAAATTAGCCAAACATGGCTTACCTAAGCTTTCTTCTCTTCAATGGTGATTTCTCTACTTGGAATTCTTTTAGAAAAATAACCCTAAAACATCCTATTTATAAGCCTAAAGTCTTGCATAAACAAGGTAAAAGATAGACAAATAAGATAGAAACTTCCTAAACAAACTAGATAGAAGATAGACTTTCCAAATTTAATTCAGCGTCAAATTCCGCTGGCAGCGAAAATTTCCGCTGGCAGCGAATGGCCTCAATCAAGCTCCTGTTGGATTTTCGCTACCACACTCGCCACCACACTCGCTGGCAGCGAATGTCCATGCTTGAGAATATTTTCAAGCTTCTTCGATTCCATCATTTTCGCTTCCGCGAGTCACTCCTTCCGCTTCCGCGAGAGGTCCCACTCGCTGGAGCGAGTCCTTCCTTCCGCAGCTGCGAGTAGCCGAGTCTTCATCGAACTGGTGCATCCCGCTGGCAGCAAAGCCTTTCCGCGGCAGCGAGTGGCTCGCTGCAGCAAGTCCAGTCGCTGGCAGCGGATTGTGTTTGCTCGCTGGCTCCCGGATGACTCGACTCGCTGGCAGCGAACTCCATTAGCTGGCAGCGAGACATGCTGGTTCCAGGACATCCTCCCGCTGACTCCAGTCGCTGGCAGCGAGATCCCATTCGCTGGCAGCGAGTTCTGCTCAGGACACCTTCTCGCATATGATGTTGTTGACTTGATTCGCTGCAGCGGAAAGTCATTCGCTGTCAGCGAAAATCCAGCAGAACACCATCATGTAGATCTTCGAAAGTGCTTTCCATCGCATGCTCATATGTGTCGATCGGACATCCGAGGCCTCCGAAAAGTACGTTACAAGTTCAGCTCGCCGAGCGGACAGCTTTTGCGACTCGCCCTCGTTTTCGCTCTAAGACCTCGATTTCGTGCTCTGTTGCTCCTTAGGTTGTTCCATTCTCTTCGGGACTTCTTCCTTAAGCTCTCCCAAGTCTCGCCTTAGCCTTACTTAGCTCCGTTCCTCGTGTTCTTTGCCTCGGATCTACGAATCTACATAAAACCATCGAAATAGCGTAGATTCCGAACTTTTCCACAAAACGGGCGCTAATCTAATTAACACTAAAACATGAATATATGGTAATCAAATGCACCTAAAATAATCTATAATGCCTATTGGAAACATGCCTTATCAAACTCCCCCACACTTAACCTTTTGCTTGTCCTCAAGCAATGCAAAAACAAAAGCAAAACCATCATACCACAAATATGATCTTCAAACACTAACCTTGTCAAAAGCAACATCAAAGGGTAGGAGCTATGAACATGAAAGTTAACATCATAGCAAGTATATGAGCGATTCAAATGAAGGCACATCTAGTCCAACCTCACCGGGATCATGTGTTTACTCTCACTCTCATGTGTTTAGGCTTAACAATGTATCTCTCAACTCAATCCAAAATGCATAAAGCTACATAGAAATTGACACAAATATCACATATTCTCCACCGTGGATGCCATCACTTATAAGAAACATCAAGAGGTCTTTTATCAAGGTTGTAATGGGGCTTGGTAAGAAATTAAGGTAGGAAAATATTTAGGCTTGTGGTGTTAAAAATCCAGGAAAAAGGGATCCCTAAGAACAACCGGAAGAACATAAAAAACTAAATACTTCCAAAACCAAAATAACTCAAACTTTCATTTTCAAAACACTCAACAAAAGAACTTTCTCTCAACCATACATTTTTTCCAACTCTCACATACATAATGAAAATAAAAGGCTCTTTATTCATCTTTTTTCTTTCTTTTTTTTTCTTTTTTTTTTCAATTTTTTTTTCTAGAGCCAAAAATACAATAATGCACAATGTGAGGAATAAAACCAAAATTACATAATAATCCAAAACTTGTAACTCTCTTAATAATATTTTCTTTTCCACTCAACCACATCAATCATTCACCAACTTTAATCCCAATTCCCGGATAGGGTAAGGCTTATCATCGGCTAAGGATAAATTTTGTGGAGCTTCAAAGAAAAGGCTAAGGCTCAAATTTGGGTACAATTAGCAAAGGACACATATGTATGGTGGATATGGATAATAATATGGCTAAGAAAATCATGCCTCTATCATTTGAAACTCATAAGCAATAGACATATAAATTCGGCCTCAAATATAGATAACAATGTCAATCTCAAGAGGTAATTGCATAAGGAGAGTATAATGTCACACAAGAAAGCAAAAGGGAATAAATATGATTAAAGTCCCTATAAGGCCAAAAATTCTCACGAGGACAAACTTTGTTGGATTTCAATAATGTCCAAGACTAAGAATCATACTTGCTCAATTGAACTAACAAGTCATGCTCCCATAAAAAATCAACACAAGTATGTGACAAGTTTAGGCAATTCAATCATATCATGGAACATATATGGTAAAATTGATAAAAATAAAGTAGAGGACAAACTAAGGCAAGATGGGTGTTTGAATAACATATTTATGTAATGCATGATGTTTTTGGATTTTTGTTTTATTTTTCAAATTTTTTTTTTCATTTTCTAATGCAATAAAATAGCGGAAAAAATAAACATGAATGCATAACGGAAAAAATAAATATGAATGGATGCATGATTCTATTAATGTAACCCTCCCCCACACTTAAACTTTTCATTGTCCTCAATGAAAATCAAAGACAACAAATCATAAAAAATATGAGAGAAAGAGGGTAAAGAATAACTCGCATTTTGGGAAAAGTTTTGGTGGCAAAGGTGACGAAGCTTGGACGAAGAATGATGATGAACGAAAATGACGAAGACTAACGAACCACGAGCACGAATGAATGAAGATGATGAAGAATGAATAAGATAGGTTGCGATGACAAGGGATGAAGACTGTGCATGAGCTGCTGGATTCGCTGTCAGCGAGTTTTGGTTCGCTGTCAGCGAATGAAATCAGCTCTTATGTCATCTGGGCGGTTGTACTCGCTGGCAGCGAATCATGATTCGCTGGCAGCGAATTTAGCAAAAATCTCTATTCTCCGGTCATTTTCTTTTCTCTTTTTTTCTCCTGCATGGTTAGCTCCAAAAATATTCCGAAAACATCTATCTACCATATAAAATAATTAGGAAATTTCTAATTTATTAAACAACAAAACTAATTAAATAACTAGGAATTGAAATAACTAATTTAGAAAAACTTACCTCGGGTTGCCTCCCAAGAAGCGTCATTGTTTATCGTCATAGACTCGACGGTTTATTTGTTTGCGCATTCAAGACTCAATCGGACATCGCTAACGCTCTTTTTAGCAAATCAAACTCCGGTGCACACCATCTAGGTAGGCAAGCACCACATATAAAGAAGCCGAAGTCAAATGATGTGATGTTGAAGAATGTCTCCAACTCTTCATATGCTCGAGCATGACTTCCCGCCGAGGGTATGTAGTACCACCAACACAGTTCCGCTGGTGGTTTGTCGATGTAATGCTCCCAAGGATCTACATATTCACCAAAATCCACAAAAGTGTAAGAAATATCATTACCTTGCTCGGGAGCCACAGAAATCGGCTTCGGACTTGGTTCCTTAATGGACGAGTTGGGGATGATTTCTATAGGTGGAGTAGGTGCCAAAATACATGGTTTCTCATGCGTGCACTCATGAGACTCCATGTCAAGGGGCATCGGGCTCCCTTCTCCATCTTCGATTGAACCATTGATGCTTGCGTCTTGGCTTCCCTCATGTATCTCACCCGCCATTGCTTTGAAAGGTAAGGGTGTGGATGCCAACTTGTAGTCTTCTTCCACCTTCGCCATGTCACCCACGCAAAGGAAAAGATCCCACAATTCTGACCAATCCAAACCGTAAAAACCTTCATCATTCAATGCTTGGGCGAATTCTCGTATCTCGGGAAGCATGCCATCTTGAACGCAAAGTACTTGTTCTTTCAAATCATCTTGGATACCCCGTAAAGCACGGTCGTCCACTAAATCTTGCACTCTTGTGAGGTAATGGTGAAAGTATTCTCCTTGGTGTTGCCATAACTCCAACTTCATTGCAAACAATTAGTAACGAGGTGTCGTGAACCGTAAGATAAGTCCACGACGGGGATAGATATATATACAAATATTAATAACTACACAAAATAAAGAAATAAACTTGATTCCCCGGCAACGGTGCCAATTTTGACGGAGGGAAAGTCGTTGATTTACCTCGTCAAAAATAAATCTCAAACAAACAAACTAGTATAGTATGCAAATAAGGGGTCGAACCCTAGAGAATCAAGTATTTCTAAATATTGTGTATTTATCAATATAAAAGAAACGACTTTTATGAATGAAAATAAAAGAAAAAAGTATTGACAAAAGCAAATAAAGGATAGAAGAAAAGCGTTTCCACCTACAAGTTCTCGACTTTGGTTGGTTTTATTGATCATCGAATCCTTTTCAAGTTATTATATTTTCCTACGAATTCCTCTGGTCTTGGTTTATATAGGTTAAAAGTCCTACGAGTCCAATTAATCCCTTACATCTCAATGCAACCTTAACACGGTCAAGATTTAACAAAGAGATAGCAAATAGTCCCAAGAACTTGAGCATATAAATAACACCAATTAAACACGGTAAATCAATGTTTAAGATATATGTCAACTCCCTACATAATCATGCTTCAAACACGGAATCCACAATCTTATGCGTGCTACTACGGAAATAACACAAATACGAAATTATTAAATCCTAACATGAAATCAATATTATCAAGGTAGCTAATCAAGATAACACCAATAACATAATCAATATCACACAAAGAAGTTGAAAGAATTATAGAGGAAAAATAACTTAAATTAGAAACTCACAAACCACCAACCAAGTCTCGAAAGTGTAGGCGAAAACTACCAAATTAGCCAAACATGGCTTACCTAAGCTTTCTTCTCTTCAATGGTGATTTCTCTACTTGGAATTCTTTTAGAAAAATAACCCTAAAACATCCTATTTATAAGCCTAAAGTCTTGCATAAACAAGGTAAAAGATAGACAAATAAGATAGAAACTTCCTAAACAAACTAGATAGAAGATAGACTTTCCAAATTTAATTCAGCGTCAAATTCTGCTGGCAGCGAATGGCCTCAATCAAGCTCCTGTTGGATTTTCGCTACCACACTCGCTACCACACTCGCTGGCAGCGAATGTCCATGCCTTAGAATATTTTCAAGCTTCTTCGATTCCATCATTTTCGCTTCCGCGAGTCACTCCTTCCGCTTCCGCGAGAGGTCCCACTCGCTGGAGCGAGTCCTTCCTTCCGCAGCTGCGAGTAGCCGAGTCTTCATCGAACTGGTGCATCCCGCTGGCAGCGAAGCCTTTCCGCGGCAGCGAGTGGCTCGCTGCAGCAAGTCCAGTCGCTGGCAGCGGATGGTGTTTGCTCGCTGGCTCCCGGATGACTCGACTTGCTGGCAGCGAACTCCATTCGCTGGCAGCGAGACATGCTGGTTCCAGGACATCCTCCCGCTGACTCTAGTCGCTGGCAGCGAGATCCCATTCGCTGGCAGCGAGTTCTGCTCAGGACACCTTCTCGCACATGATGTTGTTGACTTGATTCGCTGCAGCGGAAAGTCATTCGCTGTCAGCGAAAATCCAGCAGAACACCATCATGTAGATCTTCGAAAGAGCTTTCCAACGCATGATCATATGCGTCGATCGGACATCCGAGGCCTCCGAAAAGTGCGTTACAAGTTCAGCTCGCCGAGCGGACAGCTTTTGCGACTCGCCCTCGTTTTCACTCTAAGACCTCGATTTCTTGCTCCGTTGCTCCTTAGGTTGTTCCATTCTCTTCGGGACTTCTTCCTTAAGCTCTCCCAAGTCTCGCCTTAGCCTTACTTAGCTCCTTTCCTCGTGTTCTTTGCCTCGGATCTACGAATCTACATAAAACCATCGAAATAGCGTAGATTCCGAACTTTTCCACAAAACGGGCGCTAATCTAATTAACGCTAAAACATGAATATATGGTAATCAAATGCACCTAAAATAATCTATAATGCCTATTGGAAACATGCCTTATCAAGGAGGAAGAGGATGGCGCAGCGGCGTCTCCGGCGTGCTTCTGGGCGGCGCAGGCTCATCCTCGGCCGTCGGGTAGCTGCTGCTGCTGCTCGGACACGAAGGAGGAGTAGAGGGGCTTGAATATCACTGGATTTTGAGGGAGAAACAGTGGTGAGGCGTTGGTGGTGGTTCGCGGCAACGACAAGAGGCGGAGGAGCTGCTGAGGCGTTGGTGGTGGCTCGCGGCAACGACGAGATGCGGAGGAGCTGCTGAGGGGTTTGGATTTTGAAAACAAGAGGAGAGGTGTGAGTGTGTACTGCAGTTGGCGTGGGAGCAACAAGAGAAAGAGCCTGCATATTGCTAAGTCAGGCAAGAGGAAGGGGGGAAGTGGAGGAAGAAAAGTAGGGAAGGATGAAATTTCAATGGGATTTGTGTGTTCTGAGATTTTGCTTTTTGAAAAGGGGTCAAGGAGTAGGTTGGGGTGGCAGCAGGCATAGGAGGGAGAGATTGTTTGGCTTCTTGCCAACAGATGCAATATATCAATATAGAAACAATGTAGGGAAGGAGGAGAGTAGGAGGTGTTGATGCCAAGCTTGATTAGGAAAGACTTCAACTAGGGATGAGCTGGTCAAATATGTCGACAGTGGCAAAAGGGGTTGATTTCTTTTTGAAATTGGGTGTGAAGAGGAGGGAGGCGACAAGAATCTCAAATGGTCCCAAAATCCAAATTTAAAATACTCAAAAGGTAATCTCAAGGTCGATTCTTGATCAATATATTTCTGAAAATTCGAGGAAGATGTTTTCTTGTTAAGTTAGTTTCCAAATTTTATTTTAGGTCGGAAATCCGTTCCATGAGTTTTTTTTTTAAAAAAAAATCCGATTTATCGAGTTTTCTTTTAAATTCCACTTTAAAATTCATTTTTAAATTTCCTTTTTCCAATAATTTAGGATTTAAAAACCCGAGCCTTTACAGTATCTTTTTAAAAATTATACTCGGTTTAAGAAATAAAAATTATATTTTAAAATTATATTTATTTCAACGCTGATGGATATATTACCTCTGATCTAAAAATGATGTCGTTTGACTTTTTAACACGTATTTTAAGGAGTTAAAAACTATATAATATATTAACTTTTTTATTATTATTTTTTTATAATCTAATACTTATTACCAACAAATATTAAGTTGTAAAAAAAATAATTTAAAAAAATTTGATATTTTATATCATTTTTAGCTCCTTAAAATACGTGTTAAGAAGTCAAACGACATTATTTTGGATCGAAGGGAGTACTATTTAAAGATTTAAAACATTATCATATGTCCTCGAGAAAAAAAATAATTCACTTTTCTCATGTTTATCTACTTTGTGAAATCAAACGAAAAATCTATTAGACCTTTTTTTAAAAAAAATCTTAAAATTTCCAGAAATGAAAAATCTATTAGAAAATGTTATCGGATTTCGTAACACGATTTTCTATCCTATTTCCCAAGGGCATAGGATAACAACCTCAATTGGAAAAGATTCTCTAAATTTGAATTATTTTAGCTTTTCTTAATATAATAATTTTCTTAGGGTCGATTCATTCTTTGGTAGAAAATCTTTTCCGATTGAGGCTGTCATGGGTTCTTAATATTGTTTCCTGATTGAGCTTTTTTTTTAAATCATTGACCACGTAAACTGTAGCTTGATCGTTTACTAATCCACACGGACGTATTAACGATGTTTGACTCCCTTCGAACCCAAAATTCATCCGTTCACAAGATCTGACCATGCACTGATATCTACAGATTTCCGCCATAATATTCAACCAAAGAATAGACCATTCAAGTTCGAACTTGCTTGGGCATCCAGAGCAGATTACATAAACTTGATCTCTCAAGCGTGGTGTTTGGACTCATAGGGTTCCTTTATGTTCAAACTAGTGCAGAAAGCAAAATTACTTAAAAAGCTATTTAAAACTTGCCATAAGAATACTTTCCGCAATATTAACAACCAATTTCAGGTCATTGACCAGAAGCTACTTCAATTACAAACTTCGCTTATTAGCAATTACAATACCAAGGATATTCAAATTCTTAAGCAGCTGCTCATTAAGAGAGAAAGAATGTTGGATTTTCACCGCCGCTACTTGAGCCAGAGGGCCAAAGTGAAATATGCCAAATTAAATGACTCAAACTCCAGCTATTTCCACAAGATTGCTACGGCCAAACGAGGTAGGAAACTGATCAAGTCTATTTCACTTCCAAATGGGGAATCGTCGGCTGATTTTCACATTATCCAATAAGAGTTTGTAAAAGACTTCAAATCTCGGTTCAGATCATCTTTGGGTGGCAGAACCGATCTGTCCTTAGACCTAGAGGTTATCCCGTCTTTGGTATCTCAAGCAGACAATGCAGTTGTCGATCGGCTCCCGTGTCCAACAACGAAATTAAAGCTGCGATTTTCTCTATGAGTCCAGATAAGGCTCCGGGGCCTGATGGTTTCTCGACTGGTTTCTACCAAAAGTTTTGGCCAACGGTGAGGCCTTCAGTCGTTACGGCAGTAAAGGCCTTTTTCACCAGTGTCAGGCTCTTACGTCAGATCAACCATACTTTCATTACCCTACTCCCAAAATGTGACGACCCCACTTCTGTCAACCATTACAGACCCATCATCTTGTGCTCTAAGATTTACAAAATTATAGCAAAGGTTGTTTCTGCTAGGTTAACCAAGATATTCGAAAAACTGATTCAACCACTTCAGGGAGCATTTACAAAAGGGAGATCAATTCAGGATAATATCCTAATTGCTCATGAAGCTTTGCACTCTTTTAGGCTAAAGAAATGCCGAACAGGTATGGTTGCTTTGAAATTGGATATGGAAAAGGCATATTACCGCATTGAATGAACCTTTCTCTTCCAAGTCTTGTCCAAATTTGGTTTTGACAACCCTTTCATCAGCCGGAGTAAAGAATGTGTTTCAACGGTTTCCTACTCGGTATTAGTCAATGATGAATCGACCACGGTAATTGAACCATCACGAGGGCTCAAACAAGGGGATCCTCTTTCTCCCTTTCTCTTTATTTTAGCTTCTGAGGTGCTAGCCCGCACTTTGCACCATCAAGATCTTGTGAACAAATACCTTGGCATCACTTTCGGTCGTCCAGATATTAAAATTCCTTTCCTAGCTTTTGCACACGATATCCTGACCTTTTGTAAAGCTTCACAATCTGCTTGCACCTCTGTGTTGTCCATTTTAGACCGATACTGTCTCATTTCTGGCCAAAAGGCCAATCTTCATAAGTCCAGCTTCCAAGCATCTCTTAACACGACTTCAACGGCTATTACGGCTACAACCGTTGTGCTTGGTATTCGACAAGCAAGTAATTTCAATAAATATCTGGGTTGTCCGGTAGTGAATGGAAAAACCAACAGGGATAGCTTCGCGGATGTGGTCCTTAAGACGAAACAACAACTTACTAAATGGAAAGCTTCAAATCTTTCTGTCGAAGGATGTAGGGTCCTTATCAAAGCAAATTTCAATGCGAAACCGATTTTCTTATGCAAGCTTTTTTACTTCCATCACATATTCTTCATGAGCTTGAAAAGGTTTATAGACAGTTCTTATGGAACAAAAATACTAAATCTACACCGCTTATTAGTTGGGATAAAATCTGCTCATATACCATGAAAGGTGGTCTTGGTATCTATAAAGCTAAGTCTATGAACATTGCGCTGCAGATGAAGCTCCTATGGAAAATTATGTCTGTACCAGACAACATCTGAGTCTGTGTAGTCCCACATAAATATCTTAAAGGGCATAATCTGCTCATTTACCAGAAAAATGGCCATTCATCTTGGTAGTGGAATCGACTAATGTCTATCAGAACTCAGTTCCAATCGGCCCTTCTGTGGAGTGTCGGGGATGGTCAGACTATTGACTTCTGGTCTCATAACTAGGCCTTCTTTAAACCATTGGATTCCAGAATTCTCCAGCCTATTCCGGAGTCTCTAAAAGGAATAAAGGTATCCCACTTCCTCAACGCAAAACGACAGTGGAACAGACCGTTACTGACCGCCTCTTTAACAAACATTCTGTCAAGAGAAGACATTAACCAATTACTAGGCATCATTTTGCCTAATAATCCTATGATGGATCATCTATGCTGGGGTCCAATCAATAATGGTTGGTTTTCAACTAGCTCTACTAACTCCTTATTATCATAACTTTTTGGGTTGCCAAATTACAACTGTGGTTGGTTTTGGGATCTGGACGTTCCCCTTAAAAAACGTCATTTTCTTTGGAAAATATCTCGTGATGGTCTTCCAACTACTCTCAGATTACAAAAATCTCATGTGGATGTGCCTTCTGGATGTGCCTTATGTGGAAACACTAACGAGTCGGTTGCTCACCTGTTTATGGAGTATCCTATGGCGATCAATCTTCTTAACGTTTTACATATCCGTACTCCGAGGTCTCTTGCTGCCATTGGCGGAGTAGGTTCGTCTTTTCCGCTAAACGATATCAAACGTACAGTAGGGACCAAACCTTTTGCAGATTTGGCCAGCGCGTGGTGGGCCTTGTGGTTTTTCAAAAACCAATTAGTTTTTAACCACACTGAAAAAGTAAATATTAATGAAATCATTCTATACCACCAGTACCCATTATTGGAAACAAACAAAGGTTTTGTAGGATGATCTCCCCAATACTGTTGCCTCTGGTCGTGGTGGTAATTTCCATTCCAATCATCTGAATCTTCACATGGATGGAATTCCTCCTGGGCGGCATCTGCGACGCTTCGGGTGTGAATAAGCCTCCTACAAATTTCTACAAGCTCAATTTTGACGGCTCGGTTAAGCCAGGTGGTTCGGTGTCTTATGGTTACGTCATCCGAGACTCAAGGGGTGTTGTCGCATTGGGACATGCCATTTGTATTAATGTTTCTGTTGCCTATGTTGAAAACCTAGGCCTCAAAATGGGTATTTTACGTGCTAAACAAATGCAAATTACAAACCTTCAGATCGAAGAGGACAACTTACCTGTTATAAAAGCTCTACTGTGGGATTGGAAATGTCCTTGGAGTATCGAGTTGCTTCAATTGGATATACTGTTAGATATTTCGTCCTTTACTTATGTTGCTATTCATCATATTTTCAGGGAATCAAATGATGTGGCCGACTATCGTGCTCGTAGTGCCCATGCATCCCCTGCCGACGACTGTTGTGAGGATGATCCAGAACTACATGTTCTCGTCCGAAAGGATGCGCTAGGGAGGACCTCTGCTGCGGCCGACCCGACCTAATCTTTATCCAACGTAAAAAAAAAAAGCAACATCAAAATTGGTTGATATGAATATAGTTGGTATTATTTTTTTAGTCTCTAAAATACATACTCCCTCTGATCCAAAATACATGTCGTTTGACTTTTTAACACGTATTTTAAAGAGCTAAAAACTATATAATATATTAACTTTATTATTATTATTATTATTTTACAATTTAATACTTATTAGCAACAAATATTAAGTTGCAAAAATATAATTTAAAAAAAGTTGATATTTTATATAGTTTTTACCTTTTTAAAATACGTATTGAAAAGTCAAACGACATATATTTTGGATCGGATGTAGTATTATTTTTAGTTCTCATATTAATTTTTATCATATTTTCTTTACTGTATATATCAATTCCAATGGTGTGAAATGGCGAGTCATAATTAATAAGTATAATTAATAAGTACAAAATTTGAAAATCTTTATTACAAAAATGGGCATTTTGGAATGATTAAAAATGTATTAGCTCTGATGAAACCGACAATTCCAACTAATTAAACGTTGAAAATTACCATCGAATGTGCCAAGTCCAGCGAAGCTTCATTAAGTAAGCTATTTCGATCGACTTACAATTTTATTCTATTTAAAGACTCCATCTTTTTTATTCACATCAATAGTTGTTAATTCAATCACCCCGTACATCATCGCTTATATAAACCTCAACTGCCCAATCTAATTACCTTGCCAATAAAACTAAAAAATATACACTTTCTACCTTACCTTAACTTCCCGGCGCCGGAGAAAGCCTTTAACTCCACCCTCAATGGCGTCCTCAACCTGCTTCAGAACTGCCCTCGTCCATCTCCCCAAATCACCATATCAAACCGACCTCCACACCGGCGGCCAACTCTCCATGGCGGGTCTGCGTCGGCACCAGTACAAGCCCTTGACCACCAATGCCTTCTTCTTCAACTACAAGCTCCCCTCCTTTTGCCGGAGCAAAGAGACCAGACCGGCCGATGACGGTATTTGCATCTCGATCCACTACTAATTAATTGGATCATATATCCCCAGTGCGATCATTGACTAGTTGTTATATAATTGTATATACAGAGAAGGTGCAGGAGCTGTACGTGTACGAGATCAACGAGCGAGATCGGGAAAGCCCGGCGTACCTGAGGCTGAGCGTCAAGAAGGAGGAAAAAGTCAACGCCCTCGGCGACTTGGTTCCCTTCACCAACAAGCTCTACTCAGGCGACCTCCAGAAGAGGCTCGGCATCACTGCCGGCCTCTGTGTCCTCATCCAGCATTTGCCAGACCTCAACGGTGATCGGTAATTTCACAGTTGCACGTACTGTTTTTTGGATTAATAAATTGGTTTTGAGATGAAACCTCATTAATGTTGTTATACAGCTACGAGGCAATGTATAGCTTTTACATGGGAGACTACGGGCATATATCGGTTCAAGGACCGTACCTGACATACGCGGAGTCATACCTTACAGTGACGGGTGGATCGGGTGTATTCGAAGGAGTGCATGGAAAAGTGAAGCTCCAACAACTCATCTTTCCGTTCAAGCTGTTCTATACGTTCTATCTAAAGGGAATAAAGGAATTGCCGGAAGAGTTGGTTTGCGAGCCGGTCCCTCCTTCGCCTGCCGTCGAGCCTTCTCCTGCTGCAAAGGCCTGTGATGCTGCCATCCCTAATTTCACCAATTAATCCTAATTTTCCAACTTTTATTAAAATGTACCCGTTTTCAACGATCAATATAATATTTGTTTCCTGGAATAATTAGGGAATAAAGGAACAGCCCTAGGGTTTGATTAATTCTGTTTGAGAGATTCATGAAATATATAACTAGAGATGGTTTAATTGTATTGTAATTTTCTATTCGAGAGTGTTAACTTGTCTCATTGACAATCGCATTTCCCGTATTTTAAAAGAATAAATTTGCACTAGCCCTCAAATTAATTACTATTTTATCGCTATTGCATTATTATGTAGCATATGCTGTTGAATATGGAGGATCTGAGATCCGCCATTGTTGCAGTTTGGAGAAGAAGAAAAGAGAATTTGTTGAAACTGAATTTTGGTTTTCACTAACTGAATCAAGTTCAGTACAACTGTACAGTCTGACTTTTTGTTCTACAAGGCATGTGCAAGGCACGTGCGGTTTATTGGGTTTGATTATACAGAACTCGGCTAGCTACCCGGTTCACGTACAACTCCAACGTATGCTTTTAGAAAAAATGGCTACAAATGATATCAACTATAGCCCGTGAACAAAAAATAATACGAATTTTAAAAACTACTATACTTGATACAAACCATCAACTAATAAACCAATTTTGATACGGACATCTTTCCGACCAAAATTCCGGCAATATTGCTGATGTGGCATTTGAAAATTTTATTTGAGCTCAAAATGAAATTAAGAAGGTAGGGAGAAATATATAATTAAAGGGAAATTGTACTCCGACTGCAATCAGCACCTCACCTGCCTCACTCTGCAACTGTTGCAACCATGAGCACCTCCGGTTCTCGTAACAGCACCACCAGCACGTACCACCGCATAAGGCTTGGGTTCATCGCAACCTATTTTGTCGAAATATATATTTAGGGTTTTCTAAATTTGAAAATTAGATATCAAATTCGATCTTGTTTTGTCGAGATTTTACATAAAAAACAGCTTGAATATGAACTAGACCCTGAAATTATCGTTAACCCTCATTCAATTTATTCTTTAGATGCTTGATTTTATGGGATTTGGGGGATTTTTTCAGTTTAGGTTCGTGGCTTGGCGGAGGGATGTGAAACAATCCCGCCACTGCCCTCGCCTCTGACTGTGCTAGTTACCCTCGGGAAGAACCAAGCGGCGTCGATTGACGGATACTTTACATCTTTGGCTGGGCGGAAGGGTACTTGATTTTTGCAGTGGTCTGCCATGGGAGAATTGAAGAAACAACGAGGAAGATAAATATTATTTTACATTTCCCCCTTAATTGGTATTAATTACTCCCTCCGTATAAAATTAAATGTCCTTTTACTTTTCGGCACGCTTTTTAAGGAGCGAAAAACTCTATAAAATATTATTTTTTCAATTATTTTTTTATATAATTTGATACTTAGTAGTAATAAGTATAATATTATATAAAAAAATTAATTAAAATAATAATATTTTATAGAGTTTTTCGCTCCTTAAAAAATGTGCACAAAAAGACAAACGACAATTAATATGAGACGGAGGGAGTACATTTTGAGCCCAAAATCTATTTCTCAATTGCCATGTCAGCAATATTGTCGGAATTTTGGCCGGAAAGATATCCATATCAAAATTGGTTTATTAGTTGATAATTTGTATCAAGCATAGTAGTTTCTAAAGTTCGTATTATTTTTGGTTCACAGATGATAGTTTGTATTATTTTTAGCCATTTTTCCATGCTTTTATTATTAAGCATTGTTCTAAAAATCGCGCCTAGGCGTCGCCTTGGCACCGCCTAAGCACTAGGCGGCAAGGCACCTAGGAATTTTTACGCCTAGATGGTCTCTAGGCAGATTTCCGCCTAAGCGCCACCTAATCTCACCTAGCTCTACCTAGGTGGGTGATTATTTAGATTTAGTTTCTAGGAGAGTGATTACTCAGCTTATAGTTTTTTTTATCCCCCAAGTTGGGATGCATTTACTTTTGATTCAAGCCTATGGTTTCGGATTTTAGGAGGTGTAAAGTTATTAGCCGGACGGGCGCTTTTACATTTATTGACTTTGGTGTTAGTTAAGCACACCAAATTTGGGTTTATGAGTGATATTATAGATATTACTACATTATACTCCGTATAAATTATTGGCATGTTCTATCCATTGAAATATAGGGAAATAATCAAGTTTAGTCTAAGTTCGCCTATGCGCTAGGCGGACACCCACTGCCTAGCAGCCGCCTAGCCTTTTAGAACACTGTTATTTAGCAATGGTTGTGATTAGACCCGTCAACCAGGTTGGGCGGATTGGGTTTGGGTCGGGTCGTCTTAGGTTCGGGTTAATTACGAGTCGAGTTATTTTAGGTTACGGTTCATGAAGTGCTCAACTCAGACCCATATTTAACAGGTTCGGGTCCATCAAACGGGTCAAGAGTGTTACTCATCATCCAAAACTTTTCATATGTAATATATTATTCATACACGTTATTAAAAGATGATAAAAATATGTAAAATATCAAAAAGTTTATTATTATTTGTTATAATTTCATTCTTTTTAGTTTTTGAAGTACAAAATTATATACTACTATAAGATTTTTTTTCAAAATATTTACTAAAAGATAATTAATTAACAAAATATTCTATGTTTCAAAATATTGGCAAAAATATTCATTTTTTGCACGTGTGACAAAAAAACACGGTCTGAGACCGCATTTTATTCAAAAGGTGAAATTTTTAAAATTGAAAGAAAATGTGACAAAAAATTAACAAAAGAAACACGGTTTGAAACCGCATTTCTATTGCTGATTTTATTTCCGGGTGAAATAACTAATTTTTTAATTTTTGTGCATTTACCGCGAGTCTTTTTTGGGGGGGAAATTGAAAACAGGGAACAGGGAACGGGGAGGGACGGTGCTAGGCCCCCGGAGGAGGAAGGAGGGACGCCGGATGAGGAAGGAGGAGAGGCTGGACAAAGGAGGCGACGCCGGATCCGGTGGTAGAGGAGACACCGGAAGAACACGGAGGGAGAGTTTCAGATCTGGAGAGGATTCAATCTTGAGGATAATCTCGAGGAGAGGCGTCGGAAGAACACGGAGGGAAAAACTCTATAAAATATTATTTTTTATTTAATTTTTTTTATATAATTTAATACTTATTACTAATAAGTATTAAATTATATAAAAAAAATTAATTAAAAAAATAATATTTGTAGAGTTTTTCGCTCCTTAAAAAACGTGTCGAAAAGTAAAAGCTCATGTATTTTGGAACGGAAGTAGTATACTTTTTTATCATCCTTAACACCATACATGAATAGTAAACGACATTTAAAAGAAAACAAATTGAGCATTTTTAATGACTATTTAAATAGTCCATAAACCTAAAATTGTTATATTACCCTAACAATAGTTATATTATTGAAAAGAAGTAATTAATGCGGCTACAATAATAATATGTATTTTTATATACATAACAATTTGCAATGTTAAATTATAAAGTAAAGTTGATGATAAAAAATAATAATATGTAATCCTAATTATTATTATTATTATTAGTAATAATTGCAGTATTAGGTTAAAACCGTTAAATTGTAATTTATTCATATTTTTATTATCTTAAAGCTTGACCCACGGGTTGACCCAACCCGACCTAGAAATTTTCGGGTTGAACGGGTTCATGTTACTTCGGATTTCAGGTTAAAATATTTGCACCATAACTCATGTTTTATAGGTAGGGTTGGGTCGGATTCCCGAATCGGGTCACGTTTTGACAGATCTATATAGTTGTGATGATACCATTTGATCACCATGATTATTAAGGAAGCCTTACCTTGTCTCTGTCGGGAGTGACGAGTGATGACTCTAGCTCGTTTTGAAAGGCCCTCCGGATCGAAGAACATCTCTACACCATCGATCTCGACGATTGAGACACCTCGACTTGTTCAATGGTTATTCATCCTTGAAGATGTCGGAGATCATGTTCTGATTCACCCTCATTTTGAAGTTGCTCGTGATCTCCGTGCTTCTGCGCACTTCTTATTCTACTTTCTCTCGAGTTGTATCAAGGTTGAAATAATTTCTTTAGAAACTAATTAGAGTAATTCCAAACATAATATTAATAAGTGGTGTGCTTCACTGACATTTTTTTTATTACTAGTGTGCACCCGAAAATGAAATTTAAATATGTTTACATTTGATAATTTATTTGTAGTTGTGTTATACTGCATAAACATTAATTTTGATTTTTTTAACATTTTAGAAGTACAATTTAGTATTTATTAATATTATTATAATATTCCATGATATTATTCATTCTCCTTTGAAGGTATTTAAAATATAAAAGGTCGGTATTAAAAGTAAGTGAATAGGAAAAAATGTGTTTAACTTCAAAAATTAATTCAATTTAATTCTATATTACAAGATAAATAATTTAGTTACATGTCATTTTTTGTTTAAATAGCTGTAATTGAACCAATAAGCCAAAAGTGGTGCACAAGAATTAAACCAAAATAAAAATATAATTTTTAAAAATAATTTATATAAAGTTGTGGTAGATATTCTAATTATTATAAATTTAAGTATATACTTTTTTAAAAAGGAAAAAAAACAATAATAGTGGTTAGTAACAAAAACAATGGTGTTTATCATCTTCGATTTCCTTTGCTCGCTCTCACTCTCGACGGCTTATCCATCTACTATTTTATATGACCTCTCGATTTGTCGGACAATGTTTTATCTGATATTGTGAATTCTTTATTTTTTAACAAAATATTAATTGGAAAAACAGTGGGCAATGTTGTACAATCTAAATAAAGTAATGATAGGTTTTATAAATTATTATACATTTTAGGGATAAACTAAAAATAGATAAATTTAAGTGTACTATACCTAATAAATATCAACAACATCAAAAA
This sequence comes from Persicaria maculosa, assembly GCA_963922045.1. Taxonomy (NCBI): domain Eukaryota; kingdom Viridiplantae; phylum Streptophyta; class Magnoliopsida; order Caryophyllales; family Polygonaceae; genus Persicaria; species Persicaria maculosa. The sequence goes on from OY998258.1 coordinate 17,223,112, forward strand.
AGGAAAAGAAATGAAAAAGGAAATAATAATTAATAAGACATAATGGCAATTTTGTAATTAAATGAAAAATAATGGGTAATTTTTAAAAGTACTATTCATAGGGAAACTCTCCCTTTTATATAGTTAAAGATTTAAGTAATCCACTCTAATTATATTAAGGTTGAAACAATTTCTATATAATTAATTATATTACATTTTGTTTTTTAAAATAATAATGTTTCAACTAAAAAAAGCATCCCATACAATGTAAATATTCCTTAATTTGGAAGAACTAATCTTTTTATGTTAAATTGTAAATTAACAAATTTCTTATATTTATATTAGTAATATGTTATATCATTATTATTTTATTAATTTTAAAACAAGCACGCAATAGCAGTGAATAGTTTTGCATTGAAAATGGTGTACCACTATAGCCCACCCTTGTTTACGAATAAATTGAATCGAAGCTACTAAACAGGCCCACGATTGTAAGCCCATGACTAGAGTCCATCGATCAGGCCAATCATCCTATAATTTTTGGTACTCGTTATGATATAGTTATGTGTGAATAATATACTAATGTATTGCAAATTTAAGTTATATATCATAATCAAATTATAAAAATAATATCTTAAATAGTCTTAATTTTGAATGAATAATAGTTTAAAATTGTAAAAAAATTTAGTAGTATAGTTTATTATCCATTCGACAAGTTTAATTAATAAGAGAGTAAAAAAATAGCACAAAATGATATGAATTACTGTATGTACTAGTCAAGACCCAATATAATGCGGACTTTGAAAATTAAAGTATACAAACTACTGTGTATTCTATATTAAACCATTTTCGCTACGAGATAAATATCCACATTGGTTTTTTTTTTTACAAAAATTATATTTGAGTATTTAATAACGTGACTCTTCATATTTTTTTTCTATTTTTAATACTCAGTTAAAGGTGTCACACTGTTATTCTAATAATGGACAATAATAAAAATATAAGATATGGTTATTTAAATTAATATATCAAAACATCATGCTATTATAAGAACTATACAAGGAATGTTTGGAAAAATGCTCTCTCGTGGAAAAAACCATAAAGGAGATTGAGAGAGCAAAACTAAGCAAGCTCACTAAGACTCAAGGGCATTCTGGTCTTTCTTACGGTAAAACCCTCAAACCCCAGTTTCTAATTTCTATTATAAAATATGAGATACGCCTCCATAGAGAGGATGAATCAGAACAATACTGACTTGAGCGTCGGAGGGTCCTTCGGGGGAGACAAGCCTCGCCCCGACCTCGTTTGTTTTTGTTTCACAGGATATGGTTCGTGTTAAGATCATCATCAAGATCGGTCTCCATCAATGATTATTGAGAGCAGATTTATGCACTCACAATTGGCGCCGTCCGTGGGGATTCGATCAAAAAGCACTAAAATCGAAACCCTAATGAATGAGATTGAAGATCCCTACCGTCGCTGGGGCATAATCAGAGTGATCGGTGGCCATGAACGGATCGCTACGGAGCTTTGCCGAGGGCTCAGGGGCACGCCGGACCACCACCATTCCTTGCCTGGTTCACGATCCTAGCCTCCATCTCGATATCATCGTCTTGGTACGTGGAAGTTGACTCGACATCGACGAGGTTGAGTCCTCTGCCTACATCAACGCGTATGAGACATTGAGCTCTTCGATTGGCCATTGATCCTTCGTCGTGCCGGCCACATCGTCGTACCTACAACTCGCAAGAACCCCCGTCAGGTTCGATTCGTCCCTGCCTTCAAGCCCTCAATCCTTCGTTGTTCGTCTTCTGTATCAGCGCGTAAGCCCGTGCAGCTCGGTGACCACAACCCGCATCACAGAGATGGTCGATCGTCGACGATATTCGTCGCTATCCCATCGCTTCCCATCCTCTCGGATTCAGAAAGGCCGAGGACAACGCCAAGCAAGGCTCACCAGATGGACGAGAGATCGCTTCACCCTCTCTCCATCCCTGTCCGAATACCTCCGAGGAAAGCGCCAAGCAAGGATCACCACATCGACGGTTGACCAAGCAATCGGCCAAGGATCGACGCCGACAGCGTTGGGGAAGTCGGGGTCGCCCGACTAGGCCGCTCATGGGTAGCGTCCTTCCGAGATCTTTTGCCACCGTCGAGATCAAGGCCAGAGGCGAGACGATGGCCAGGGACATAGCTTCGAGATCAGCTCTCGTCCGCCATTGATGCCCGCCATTGGAGTGACGGTGGAGTTGTTGCCTTCGGATTTAGAGAGAAGACTCGAGATCCAGCGACGCTGCCTACTACTAGACCTAACAAAGAAGACGATTGGATTTCATGAAGATTTATAATAATTACAAATCCGGCCCATAACTCTCACAAATTGTGAAATTGGCCCGATCTTTCCAAGTAATTACAGCAAACGGTCCAGGCTTTCAAGGTTGTAGATTTTTGTCCCTGCAGCCTCCTATTTCCGATGGATTCAATGCCCGTCAAAATCAGAAAGTGCTCAAAACCTTAGTCTTTCTCTTAACAAATATGGTTTTTAGTATATATGGCTTGATTGTTCCTTTATTTAGTATAAATATTTTTTAGTCGATTGCACATAAACAGTCAATGAATTGGTCATTTACACGATCCACCATTTACATGGCATCATCAAACAAGGGACACCAAGAGCCACATACATCAAAGGAGCAAAAGGAACGCATGGGTAAACAATGACCCCACAGCAGCAAGATTCAATGTAATGAACCGTGTTTGTCTTCAGATTTGGGGCAGAACAAGAAATCGTCATCGGCAATGACAGAGGATGTAGTGCTATGAATTGCAGTCAAGCAAAGCCGAGGGTATACCCCTTGCACCTCTCGACTCCGCAAGTGTAGGTCCGCCTAAAAAAGTAGTCAATCAAGACCAAAAAAAAAAGCCACTCAAGGCCAACGGATAGCCAATCAATGCCAAAAAATAGCCAATCAAGGCCAACAGTTCGCCACTTAAGGCCAATTCTCTCCACTCATAGGCCATTCAGGTGATCGTCAATCAGGACCCAAAGAAAAGCCAATTACACGCCAAATCAGTAGAAGTCGTCAAAGGCCAACATAATCTGCCACCGACAATGGCCGATTCCTTTCGCCAATTAAGGCCAAAAGTAGCCATTCGAAGTCTATAGAGGAGGACGCCAATTAAGGTCAAAAGTCTCCATTTCTAGGCCAAATAGTGGACGCCAATTAAGGCCAAGTCTCTATTTATAGGCCAAATAGTGGACGCCAATTAAGGCCAAAAGTCGCCATTTATAGGCCAACTAGTGGACACCAACTAAGGTCAAAAGCCGCCATTTATAGGCCAACTAGTGGACACCGACTAAGGCCAAAAGTCGCCATTTATAGGCCAAATAGTGAACGCCATTTAAGGCCAATAGTCGTCATTTACAAGTCATCCAGTGGACACCAACTAAGGTCTATAGTCGCCATTTACTGGCCAGAATCTCAGCACCAATCACAATCAGTATTATTAATCATTGTCAATCAAGAGAGTTTACCAGGGGGGAACCATTGTCCCTTGTTACCAAAAAAAAAAAATCATTGTCCCCTTCCTCATCAGATATGATTATGAACACAACATTGAGATCCAAACAAAATCAAAGCCAAAAACTCATAAAAGATGTCTTTCCTAAACCCAAATCCAAAAACCACAACAACAAAAAAACACAACTCGTTAGAAAGAAAAACAGAAGAACATGGCCGGATTGAAGAATTGGGAAAACAATGGACAACAAAGAAAGTTGATGAAGCGAGGGGAAGAAATCGAAAGAAGAGAAAGAGATTACAAAATACTTCAGGTGTGGTGGGTGCTCTGTTGTGAGCCTAATTCGCCATGTTTTATACGATCTTTTATATCGATTTCTACATGCATTGCATACATTTGGGCTAGATTAATATAGAATCTATGTAGTTTATGCTTATTTGTCAAATTATGGAGTCTACACTAGTTTCTGTTTATATTCGCAGAAATCGAGGCATTTTACAGCAATTCAGAGAAAGGAGGAAAGGCTCGAAGTCAACTACAGAAAGTCCAAGGTCAAGGAGCAGCTGAACCAGGACAAATAGAGCTGGAAATAAGGAAAGAAGCACTCGACAAAAGAGGTCAATATCGTCTGAACTTGGTCGATATCAAGTGAAGCAAACCAAGCCAGGATTCCCATGAATCGACCAGAAATCTGGAGCGGAAAAAGAAAGGTTGATATCGACCTAGTTTTATTCATTTAATTCGAGAGACAATATCGAGTAGGAAAGAGAGAGAGAGAGAGAGAGAGAGAGAGAGAGAGAGAGAGAGAGAGAGAGAGAGAGAGAGAGAGAGAGAAAGGTCGATTGGAGTGGAGTTTGGCGAGAGCAGAATTTGGCTTCGATTGGTTGTAAGCTTTCTTTTATTTTATTTAATGCAATTTAGTTCCCTTTTATTATTGATGTCTTTCTTGATGATGAAGAGCGAGTAGTCACCCAACTTCTAGGGTCGAGGTGAGCCCGACGGTAGCCATGTAAGGTGATGCGGTAAAAGTACAATCTTTTGATGTGAATTCATCTTCTATCCCTACGAGCATGATTCTTTTGCGAAATTTGAAGGTGATCCTTGTTTGTGCTATTGAAGCGAAAGTGATCTTAATACAACTTGGATTAATTATGTGAAAAAGGGTTAGTAACAATTAGGGTTTATGTGAAAGCCTCTATATTCCTATTTGTTGATAACGAAAGTTATTTGATGAAAAGCGTGATCTTTTATGCCTTTATGTGTTATTTTACATGGTTATCGTTGTGGTGTTGAAACCCCGATCTTGGAAGTATTTTAGCTTATTGATTTATTTCACAAATTTCGAGTTCTGTCTACGAAAAGGTTTATGTTTTGAGTCGATATTGAGTCACTGTTGGTCGAAATATTGGGTCGATATCGAGGGGTATTAGGTCGAAATCGACCGGGTTGTAGTTTTCTGTTTTCGCTTCTGTTGCTTCTGTTTTATAGTTTCTGAACTGAAAAGGCGGGCGCTGACACGCTTCCTCGTGGATCAATCCTGACTTCCTTCTACTACAACAGGAGGAAGTCTTGTATTTATTTGCTGAGACAGGGAGTCAGTTTGATTTGATATTTTATATTTATTTTCATACTTGACCATCCTTCTGCAACAACAAATTGGCGCCGTTGCCGGGGAAGCAATCAATCGCGCCATTTTTAGTTCTTTTTCTTTTCTTTATATTTGTTTTTGCTTTTTAGTTTCTTTTTACTTGTTTCTTTTTGTTCTTGTTTTTCAGGTGCATGCGAATAACTGATCGCACGCCTATCGATCCGATTCTGGAACCAGAGTGATACTTCCACCTTCGACAAAGGTTCAGGAGGATGTCGCAAATCAACAATGAGAATGTGGTCCCGCTCACACCGACACAAGAGCTTGAGCAACTCCGCCAACAAATTGAGGCATTCACCACCAGAGAAGCTGAACGCGCCCGATGAGAGGCAAAAATATGCGCAGCACCAGCAACGGTGGGAAGCAAGGGTAGATCGCGAGGTCAACGCAAGAAGGGAACTTGAGGAGCAGATGGAGCATATCTCTGAAATACCCCAAAGTATTTTTGGGTATTTCTGTAAATATAAAAATAATAATAAATGTGAAAATTTTCGAAGTAAAAGAATTTGTAAAATTCTTTATTTAATATATACCTTATTATTTGGTTCTTAGTAATTAGAACATAAAATTTGGTTGACATTATTATTTTAACTAAAATAAATATTATTATTGTCATTTTTATTAGTGGTATAATTACTTTTATGAATAGTGATGGGAGTTCATTATTTTTAAAAGGTGTTTTACTTAAATTATTTCAATACCCAATGTGATATCATTTTTAAATAAATAAGTATGAATTATGATACGACTTATTATCTTCAACATATTTTATAAATAAAAGGTTATGATGAATTTATGATTTTAATAATATTGATTATAAATTTAGAAAGTTATCTCTAGTAAAATAATTATGTTATGTAATTTATTTTGAAATAATTATTTAAATAAAAGCACTTATCATAAGTTATTTATTTATTTAAAAGGATATATATATGTGTGCGGGATTTTATCTTGTATTTTATTTATCTATTTTTTTCAAATTAAATAAATAGCCTTTCATTACATACAAAAGAAAAAAACCAACTATTATAGTGAACCGGTTCGGCCAAACCGAAAAAAAAAAAGGAAGTCGGTTCAACTGAACCGCTTCTTCATCCTCTTTCACTGTAAACGCATGAGATGGGAGCTCCAATGGTGATTTTTAGTTTTTGGATGTTTCATCTTCAAAACGTCTCTATTAAGTGCTAATAAATACCATCTTATCAAAAACGTGGACTAATCTTGAATTAAGGGTTGAATCCATCCCCAATTTCATCCAAATTCATAAACCCTAAATCTTCAATTCAACCCAATCCGATGACTATGTGACGGTTTCATCCAAATTGATTAAGGAAAATGAATGGAAACATCAATGGGATGTTAATTGCACATTCAATTTGATCTAATCCGGTGTTTTAGAGCTTCCCCTATAAATAGGAACGTTTCCCTTTTGGCGAAATTGCACCAATACATTCAAATTCCGAGCTCCTCTTCTATACCATTGAATTCCTTTCGTCCCTATGAGTAATCCTATACAAGAAATTGGCTGAATAACATACAAACAAGAAAACCCCCAAAACCCACCTTCAACCTCCCCGTCGCCGGAGCCGCCTGGAGAACCCGTCGCCGCTGCCGGAACCTCCACCCTTCACTGCCGGAGCCACCGCCACCATCTCTCGTAGCCACCGTGCCGTCGCCGAGCTGCATCGCCTCGCCACCCTCGCCGGAACCACTCCAGAGCCGTGTCGAGCCACCGCCGCCGTGCCACCATCGCCGCAGGTGAGGAGGGTGTACGTGTATACTGTGTATCGTGTACAGTAGGCAGTAGCAACGGGAGCAGAGAGGAAGAAGACCAAATCGCATAAAACCTCCTATATTTTCTATTCCTTCAAATTATGCCCTATTTCAGTTTCGGAAATTATAAAAATTATTCCGTAGTCTTAGAACATATTTTAACTTGTGTCAATTCTTAAAAATGCGCAGCGGTAATCTCAAGTTCCGACGCACCCATTGCGTGAAGGTCTCGAAGAAGATCAAATTGGTATAATCTCCAACTTGATAATTAATTCGATTCTTATTCCGGATTAATAAGTCAATATACCAATTAGTAAATTATTTCTCGTCCTCGTAATTCATGTGTGTAGATCCGTTGTTAATTTATTCAACTCCGTCATCAAGCCTTTGAAGTCCATAGTTGGTATCGAAATCCAAAAAGGTGAAAAAGGCAAGTGACATTCCGAGCCTTTTATGCTCATCTGCGTGCCTTCGTGTCTTGTTGTTTTCTTGCCTTGACATGCATGCCAAATCAATTAAAATAAATTACAAATCACTTGTTTTGTGTAATTTATTCAACCGTTATTTTGGACTTGGCATGTAATTGGGTAATGTTATTATTTGATCTTATTGTAAAATAATAACGTAGATACCCATCTTATAAAATGCATGATTTATCCTTCATCCTTTCATGCAAAATAAGTAGGTATGAAGCATATTATCCTTTTGATGCATCCATGCATATTATATGGTATTGGCATCCATTTTACTTTTATTAAGATGGATTATTTTATTTTATGCGATCACCTAGTTTGATAAATTGCGATTAATCACTAGTTAATATGTGATGATGTGTGTGAGATGTAAAACTCAATTGAATCATGATAAAATAAAATATAGTGTAAAATATAGTGTGCGTATCAATGAAGATACGGGGTCCAACCCAATGGGAATTGGGCGGTGTCTCAACTTTGGGTTAACTACTGAGTTGAGTTTGGATTGAATGGGTTAAGACCATGTTGCGTCTTAAACCGAAACAGTTTCATGAAACTAACATTCTCGAGATACAATATTCGAGATGAAATCTGGCTACGAAATCGTAGGTCGGTCGGACGTCCTATCCAGACTCGGCCGGTATAATATATATAGTTAATGTTAAAATAAAAGTAAACAGGTCAAATATGATATTCGTGTGATGTGTTAAAATATATATATATAAGCTATGCAATGTGAGATAGTGAGTGAATAATATTATTCATTTAGCTAAAGTTAATTTTTTTTATAGACTTGATATCGGGGGACACGAAGTCAACCCTTTTCCCACTCCTAATAGTAGGCTCTCCCTAACGTCTGGGTAACTACTAGCGGGACAGATTTGGGCCACATGGAGTACCTCATAATCCGATATCGAGTCTGAACTTAATAAAAATATTTTCATGGTGATCACAAACGCATTTCTAAAGCTATATCGTATCCCATCCGTAATCGGGGTATGGTTCCTAAGGTGCTTGTCACCTACATCACTTTCTTATTCAACCCTTCGAGGTTATCCGTGTCAAAGAAGTTGAGTCATCAAATATAAAGCCTACATAAAATATTCTCATCAGTAATAATCTCATTTGGATTCAATTCATACCTTATTATGGTCACTGAGTTTGAATCCAAAGTAGTCCCAGTTTTCGTGCCGTCACTTGCTAGTTCTCGCGAACTAACCGTCCTTTGTTAATTTGGACGGCTAGGGGTTCATTGTCTCCGGACAATACTTCAGCCTCCAGTTCGCAGGTTTAGATCGAGTCTTTGAAGAGAAGTTGAAGAAGTTCAAGACGACATTTTAAGTTTTCAAGATTTGAAGAAAATATTGTATAACTGGTAAATGTTTATTTTTACAAAGTCTTCCGCTGTAATGTATGTTTCAAATATTGTAATTTGAATCATGAGTTCAATAAAAGCATGATTTATTATATTTAAGTCTTCCGCTATTTATATTTTCTTTAGTTATCATCTTGTTTATGGGAGCATGGTAGCATGTCCCTATAAGCCTAAGGTGGTTACAAAGACCTTAAAGTCCGAGTAACTACTGGCGCTGGAACATTCCCTCGTTTACAGAAGGGGGTGTTACAATCTCAGCCAACGCAAAGGAGTATTTGCATCCTACTCTGGAAGTTCCAAAATCGCCGATCGTTCTTCCCGCTATTAATTTTGAAATTCATCCTTCTTTTATTACTGAAATTAGAAGGAGTTAATTTAGGGGAAAAATCAATGAATGTCCCTTAGAGCATGTCACCACTTTTATAGACTTATGTGAAGCTATTGTAGATGGTGCTAATTTCGAATATTTAAAACTAAAGGCTTTTTGTTGGTCTCTTGCAGGAATAGCACAACAGTGGCTGGAAGGATTGCCTGCACGATCAATTCGCACGTGGAACGAACTGCAGGACTTGTTCCTCAACAAGTTCTTTCCTCCTGCAAAGACAGCTGCTATCAGACAACATATCATGGCTTTCAGACATAAGCCAGGGGAAACACTTGCACAGGTCTCGGAGCGCTACAAGATGCTTCTAAAATCCTGTCCTACACATGGACAGCCGCCCTACGTCATCTAGGAGATCATCTTCAATTGCCTAGATGCGCCTACTAAGGATAGGATCAACAACTGCGGCCTCTTCTGACGAAAGGTATGAAAGGCCTGCCCCATCTATGCCGTTGTATGTGCCACCCAAGGAGGTTGATCCGAACATCAGGGACCAGTTTCACAACGGCTGAGATCGCAGATGAGTGCAGCCAAATGGACGTTCTTGAGAAAAGGCCGGATCCAGGTAAGTTTGCTATAACCACTGGATTTGGTCAATACAAATTTAATACTTTGTGTGATTTGGGAGCCAGTGTGAGTATAATGTCTTTATCAATTTGGTCCAAGATTCAGATAGGTGTCTTAGAGCCTGTGGATGCTAAACTTTATATGGCGAACAACACGGTGGTCATCCCAACAGGCATGATGGACAATGTGCCAGTATAAGTAGGTAAGTTCTTCGTCCCTGCTAATTTCTTAGTTATTGATATGGCGGAGGACCTGCTTGTCCAATTATTCTAGGAATGCCCTTTTTGGCGACGGTGGATGCCAACATAAGCGTAAGGAAGGGAGTGCTCACTTTCAACATAAGCGATGAGGTAATTGAGTATTCCTTTAATAAAACTGAAAGGCATACAGGTCCCATGGAAGAGGTAAAGTCCATATCAGTCGGGTACATTACTTACGAGGAGCCTAAGGTGAGAAACATGACCCCCGAGGAGCTGGAAAAGAGGGATATGGAAGCCCAGGTGAAGGAGATCATGGTCATCCTGAACGAAGAAGTAGAGAATCCACTCGACATAGACCAAGGTAAGTCGATATGGACTAACTATTTTTCGGATGCTTTGCCAGGTCTTAAGTATGGGGTCGAAATCGACCAAGGAAAATCGATTGAGTCACAGAAGCAGTCGATATCGACCCATACTGGTCGAAATCGACCAGCTCTTACCGAGTCCACTCCACCAAGAATCGAGCCAAGAAATATCGAGCAGGATCACTCGATACCTTCCTCTCTTGGTCGATATCGACCTCCCAAAATCGACTTGACTCCACCAGCTGAGACGAAGCCAGCCGATTTCGAGCAACAGCACTCGATATCGACCACCTCTGGTCGATATCGACCGGTCCAAATCGAGCCATCTTTGTCAGAATCTCCACCGGAACAACAGCAGTCGATATCGACCACTACCACTCGATCTCGACCAGATCCTCAGGAGGCCCCCGAGTCCGAATCTGCAAAGGTAAGCCAAGGTATGGATCTTTCTTCTCCTATTTCAATAAAAGATCTATCTATACATGGGAGAGGTTTGCCTTGGTATGTTCACTTATGCAGGGTTTCCAATGATGAGCCTAAGGAATAAAAAGTTGGAGACAAGGTCTATGTTTCCAAATCAAATGATCATTGGTTCCCCAACAAGTGCAAGAAGAAGAAGATGGGCCCCTTCACGGTGAACAAGATCCATTCCGGAGGAATACAGATGATGGACAAGAATGGAGTCCTATTTGAAGCCCAAGCTATATGGGCCATGCAAATGCCACCTTGAGCTCAATGGAGAAAGTCGGCCTAGCGACTATAAAGTCTAGAGCTTGTAAATAGACATTTATTTTTGGGATTTTTGAACATTGTTGCTTTTGTTTTTGGTTTTGGACATTATTTTCTACTATGGGTATTTCTCTTCTAATTTTTCATGTACAAGGAAGAATGCAGCAAGTCGAAATCGAGTAAACTTGGTCGATATCGACCAGTTGACTCGAAATCGACCAGCCCTACAAGCAGCATGGCACCGGATTTCTGACGACCTGCACACCTGTCTAGTAAGTTTCTTTCCTTACTCTTATTTTTTATACAGTGAGGACACTGTAATGTTTAAGTATGGGGTGGGGGAAGGGCTTACTTTGTGCATATTTGATTTAAATTCCATATGTGTGCATATTTAAAGTTTATTTCTTGAATTGCTTATACATGGCTATTTTGGAATTCATTATTGATATCTATGTGCTTACATGTGCATGTTTTCCAAAGTTTATAAAAAATGACCCCCATTAAATTTTTTGATAAGTGTCATGGAAGTTATATTGAACTCGACGATGCAAAATCGGATTCATTAGAGATATATCATGAAATTGCCTAGTAAAGGGAAGTCACAATGAAGTGCATATTTTTTATGAAAACCATGAAAAGAGGTAAAATTTGATATTGCTTTTGACATGTTGCATGATAAGAGGATGGAGAACTTTATATTTTCCATATAATGCTCATATTGTTTATAATCCTTAGCCATACCTATGCTTATGCATCACAAAAGCCATATTGAGCCTTATTTCATATTATTGCTCCACATGTTCTAAATATTGTCCATTCTTTACCTTATTCCATCCGGGGATTATGATGAGAATGATGTCACATTATGGAGATTATCATATGGTGTTTGTGTTGTTGTTATATATCATATTTGGAGTTTGGCAGGAAATTGAAAAATATATGGAAAATTTAATGAGTGAAAGAAAATCCGATCACCTCAGGAGATAAAGGTAGATCGACCCTGCTCGCTGAGATAATAGTTCGGCGAGATGGGACACACAGGTGAAGAGTCCAAAGCACTAAGTATCCGGGGCCATTCATGACACCCATGTTTGCGACTCGCGAGAAGGCATTGCTGAGGTTAGAGAGATAAAAGCATAATATTAAAAAAAAAAAGCATTGAGCGATAGAGCGAAAGGTGAGAAATCAAAAGAAGAAGGAATGTGGTATGAAAGTTTGGAAAATACTCCATTTCCTCGGATCATTAGCACAATATGGCCAAATATTGCTCACCCTTAGCCTTTTACCAATCTACTCCTTATTGAGCTTAAATTAAAGTCCTCTGGATTATTAATGCTTTGTCACTTATGATTGTTTTTTTTTTTTTGCATAACCCTCCTTTTGTGAGTAGATGTTGCTTTTATTTGCACATGCATGAATTTGTGACAGAAGTACCTTTTCGAGGATGGTAATTGATTGTAGGGTTATATGAGAATGAATCTAATATGTTGAGAGTTTAAATTCTTCCTCTGTATGACAATTAAAAGTATTGCTTGAGGACAAGCAAGCTTAAGTATGGGGTGTTTGTTGTGAGCCTAATTCGCCATGTTTTATACTATCTTTTATATCGATTTCTGCATGCATTGCATACATTTGGGCTAGATTAATATAGAATCTATGTAGTTTATGCTTATTTATCAAATTGTGGAGTCTACACTAGTTTCTGTTTATATTCGCAGAAATCGAGGCATTTTACAACAATTCAGAGAAAGGAGGAAAGGCTCGAAGTCAACTACAGAAAGTCCAAGGTCAAGGAGCAGCTGAACCAGGACAAATCGAGCTGGAAATAAGGAAAGAAGCACTCGACAAAAGAGGTCGATATCGTCTGAACTTGGTCGATATCGAGTGAAGCAAACCAAGCCGGGATTCCCATGAATCGACCAGAAATCTGGAGCGCAAAAAGACAGGTTGATATCGACCTAGTTTGGTCGATATTGAGTCAAACCGGTCGAAAATCCCCCAGAAGCCCATAATCGACCCAAGATCGAGTGAAGAACAAAGGACAGGTCGATATCGACCACTTTGGTCGATATCGAGTGCAAAGTTGGTCGATTTTTCTCCTGGAGCCGAGATCGAGTGACAGGAAGCAGATCCGAGAAGACGAGGTCAATATCGACCACTTTTGGTGGATATCGACTAGTATGCAGTAGCCGAAATCGAGTGAATCCGAGTGCAGAATCTGAGCTGGCTTTCTTCCACATGAAGCAAGAGATATTCTATCTACTCAAGAGGAGACTTATCAAGTTCTATCAAGATGGAAGGGATTTATCTACATTAGATATAGTTTCCTTGTTGATTTATTTTCTCTATTTCCATAATTTAATCTTCAAGTATTAGATAGATAGATTTAGATATAGATAGAGTTTCTTTCCTAGATTAGCTTGGAATGAAGCCTATAAATAAAGCCTTAGGGGCTGAGTTTTATTCATTTAATTCGAGAGACAATATCGAGTAGGAAAGAGAGAGAGAGAGAGAGAGAGAGAGAGAGAGAGAGAGAGAGAGAGAGAGAGAGAGAGAGAGAGAGAAAGGTCGATTGGAGTGGAGTTTGGCGAGAGCAGAATTTGGCTTCGATTGGTTGTAAGCTTTCTTTTATTTTATTTAATGCAATTTAGTTCCCTTTTATTATTGATGTCTTTCTTGATGATGAAGAGCGAGTAGTCACCCAACTTCTAGGGTCGAGGTGAGCCCGACGGTAGCCATGTAAGGTGATGCGGTAAAGGTACAATCTTTTGATGTGAATTCATCTTCTATCCCTACGAGCATGATTCTTTTGCGAAATTTGAAGGTGATCCTTGTTTGTGCTATTGAAGCGAAAGTGATCTTAATACAACTTGGATTAATTATGTGAAAAAGGGTTAGTAACAATTAGGGTTTATGTGAAAGCCTCTATATTCCTATTTGTTGATAACGAAAGTTATTTGATGAAAATCGTGATCTTTTATGCCTTTATGTGTTATTTTACATGGTTATCGTTGTGGTGTTGAAACCCTGATCTTGGAAGTATTTTAGCTTATTGATTTATTTCACAAATTTCGAGTTCTGTCTGCGAAAAGGTTTATGTTTTGAGTCGATATTGAGTCACTGTTGGTCGAAATATTGGGTCGATATCGAGGGGTATTAGGTCAAAATCGACCGGGTTGCATTTTTCTGTTTTCGCTTCTGTTGCTTCTGTTTTATAGTTTCTGAACTGAAAAGGCGGGCGCTGACACGCTTCCTCGTGGATCGATCTTGACTGCCTACTACTACAACGGGAGGAAGTCTTGTATTTATTTGCTGAGATAGGGAGTCAGTTTGATTTGATGTTTTATACTACCTCCGTCCAAAAATACATTGCCTTTACTATTCACGCACGCTTTTTTAAGAAGGTAAAAACTATATAAAATATTAACTTTTTTATTAATTATTTTTAATAATTACAAACTTATTGATAATAAGTTTGTGATTATTAAAAAAATTTAATAAAAAAGTTAATATTTTATATAGTTTTTAGCTCCTAAAAAAGCGTGCATGAATATTAAAAGTCCATGTATTTTTGGACGGAGGGAGTATTTATTTTCATACTTGACCATCCTCCTGCAACAACATGCTCTCGCCACGTCCCCAATCGCTTTTCATTCGCATTCAGATGTCCAATTAAAGGAATACCCCTTCTCTTCATGTTTTTTTATCCCTCTTGGGATAATCTCTGGTGCCTCGGATCTTTGTTCCATGGTCGGTCAATCACTTTCGAGGATCCTAGATCCCCCAATCTAAAATGGCTTGCTCGCTCCTTATGGCTTGCTTTAAGAGTGTCAACCTGTGCTTGCAACCCAAGTAATTTATTTAGCTTATAGTATAAGCTAGTTGAAAAATAAAAATAAAAATAAAGAAAAAATGATTATAAATGGGCTTCTTGTTAACTGACTTACTCACTCTTGATCATTTGACCTGTTTCTTCTGATCTTGGTTTAATCAATCCATCTGAGTGGTGTCGCTCTTTGGTGTGGTAATGTTTAGTTCCGAATGAAGTTGTAATCTCAGGCACCCTCCTAATTGAAATGATCATGGCGGTGCTCATGGTTTTCGAAGATCCCTCCTCTAGGTGAGGGGTGATCCACACTACCCCAGGTAATTTCGCGGATGGGCTTCTACTTCTGTCTCCCTAGCGTTGAGACATTGCGTCGGTTCTTGACTTTTCCATATTCTTGGCATCCGCGGTCTTTCCATAGTCTTCATCGATTTTCACTCTGATGGTCTTGTGTGTTGGGATCACTTGTTGTTGGATTGCTTTTTTTCTTCTTCTTTGTATCATGGCAGGTAGTCCATCAGTTGTTTCCCTTCAACTTCTTAATTTTTAAGACTAAAATGTTTTATGGGATTTCGAATTATTACCTTGATTAATAAAAAAAGGTTATCAATTTATCATACAAAATCTCATTATTGCTACATGGAACTTAGGGTGTGTTTGGATTCCAAATGCATTATGTTTATAATGCAAAACGATAAGGCGATGTTTGGTTAATACAAATTTTAAGGTGTTTAAATTAGGGTGTTTTTAGATTCCACAATCTATTAATTATAATACAATTATTTTATTTCTTGGCATGTGATTTTGATTAACTTACGATTTTACCTCTGTTTTTATAAGATTTTTATTTTTTAAACCAAACGTTCAGATAAAATAATTTTATTATAATTAAAATACAATGAAATCTAAACACACCCTTATATTAAAAAAAAAAATTATATACCACATGTACGGCGTAATTTTCTTTCTTCTGGATCATGAGACCGAGTGGGGTAAGTGAGCTGTATGCAATACCAAATGGGAAAGTAAAAAAGAGATATAAATGGTGGACTTTTATTGCAATTTGCAAGTGATTGAAACAGCGGCGGGTGGTGGTGGTGCCACCGTGCCATGGTGGTGGTCTTTCCCATTTCCATGCCCAATGCGTTAAAGATTTATTGATCACTATTTTAATTATTAATCGGGAAAACTAATTAAAATACCCCCACCTTTGGGGGTATGGTAAAAATATATCCTCAACTTTCAAAAGTAATAAAAATATCCCGACCTTTGATAGTAGTGGTAATATATTACCACGATTTTTCTCACTTGTCAAAAATGCTGACAAGACATCCTACGTTGATTTTTTACAGGGATTTTTTGAACGGGTTCCTTAGGAAAAAAATAAAGAGTTGGACCGGTTTCATGCACCACGCCTTTTCCTCTCTCCTATCTTCTTTCGTGATCGCCTCTTGAGCTGTCTCTCACACATTTTCTTCCTCATGTCGGATATCTTGAGCTGTCTTGAGTTCCTCTTCAATGACAGTCTCCCTCCCTCGTGGTCGACTATCTTGAGTTGTCTCTCACATATCTTCTTCCTCTTTGATTCGTTCACGGACATAGCTGAATAAGTTTTTTTCCCTCTTTGTTGTTGTTGTTGCTGTTATTTTCGGTTTAGTTTTGTAGTTGTCAGTTTGGTGTTAGGAATAATCGTGTTGTGTTAATTTGAGACAGTTTTGACCGGATTAGTTGCTTGGTTGAATCAATTTCATTTTTTCGGGTTTAATTTTGTTGTCGGTGCATTTTTTTCCTAAGGATACCGTTTAAGAAAACCCGATTTTATTACTAATTTGTAAAAAGGCTTCCACGCAGTATGCCTTGTCAAAAACAAAATCAACGTAGGTTGCCTTGTCAGCATTTTTGACCCATGAGAAAACTCGGGGTAATATGTTACCCCTACCTTCAAAGGTCGGGATATTTTAATTACATTTGAAAGTTGAGGATATATTTTTACCATACCCCCAAAGGTGGGGGTATTTTAATTAGTTTTCCCTTATTAATCCCTCCGTCTTAAAATACATATCTTTTTAGAACGGAGCACGAGAATTAAAGAGTATGTTAAATATAATAATTAGATGTAAAAAGTAGGTTAAGTGTAATAATTAGATTTTGGTATTAGAGTATTTGTTTTTTTTTTTAGCACCAAAAAAAAAAAGAGTATTTGTTTTTTATTTTAATTTGTGAGGAGAAGAGTAGGGGTGGTGTAAAAATTAGAGAAATGATTAGATGTAAAAGTAGGTTAGTGTAATGATTAAATCTAAAAACACATGTATTTTTGACAAAATTTTAGAGGCTAAAAAGACATGTACTCCGGGCCAGGTATTTTGAGATGGAGGGAGTATAATTTTTTACTATTTTTTATACCTCTTCTCATATTTCATTCTTTAATTTTAAGAAGGGAGACTATTTGCTCTAAGGATATTCTAATAATCATTTCCCACCCTTTTTATAGACTAAAAAAATGATGATCGTATATATACCTTTTATACTTAAAATTTAATTCTTTTCCGTTTCATTCTCTCTTTTAAAAACAAACGAACTCAAGGATATATTATCTATGGAGTTTATAATCCTATTTATACGCTATAATTGTATACTTAATTCTATATACACTTTGTCTATATGCATTTTCATCACATACTATATATATTATGTCTATAATATAATCCATCAAATTTATTTTTATTAACAAGGTCATGATTTTATTACATATAATTATATTTTTTTATTACTCATTTTTTTATGTAAAAAAAGATTAAGTAGGATATAATAGTGATGTTTCAAAACAAATTGGATATAATAATGAACTATTGGTATATGTTTTTATAATATCATAATTTTATTTATAAAATTATAATATATTTTTTTATTGAAATGAAGTAAATATATAATTATATTTATAGGAGAGAATATTATTGGCTAGCAATTGTAAATATTATTGTACGTTGCTTTTTTAAAGGTGCATAAAGAAAGTTTTGAGGGCAAATAAAAAAGGAAAAAAGAAAAAATATCTCTTTTTTTTTTATTAAGTAATGGCCGACAAATCGGGACGGCGAACCGTCGAACATACAATCATAAAATAAAAGATGCAATACAAAGAAGGCGAACTCATAAACCCAGGACAATGTAAGCAAACCTAATCCTAATCTGTTGAGGACAACATAGACTAAGAAACGACTCCAAACGCCACCAAGTAGTGACACCATTGGCTAGTGGTACATCAAGAATCCGTGTGGGCAGTGAAGACGGTCCTCCAAGAAAATATCCGGATCACGGAGTTGTCTCGATACACAGCATCACCACCCCAGCTAGACTCGACACCGGACGCCAGAGCCCCAACTAAGACAAGGACTATCATAAACAACCTGAATCATAGCCGAGAACTACTCTCCGAAAAAATATCCAATTAGTTGTTATAGATATATGAATCTCACACAATTTGCCCTCTAGAATTGGTTGAATATTTGAAGGAGTGTAAAAAAAAAATTAACTGAAAATACATGAGATCTAAATGTAATTTTTTATATAGAATGTAAATCTTTACTTTTTAACTTGAAATGTAGATGGTTAAGCCATGTTTGGCTAGGAATTGTGGAGATTGTGGGAAATGAATCGGGTTGCGTGTAGTGGTGTTTAACATAAGATTAAGAGGAATGTCAATGGGGTCGAGGATGAAGGGGATTGCCGGGCAATCTTGGTTTTTGAAATTGAGAGGATTGTGAGACAATTATTGTCTTTTCTCCTTAACCTAACAATAATCCTCATTCCGCCAAATACCAACTCCATTGATTTCTCAACCCTCATAATTAATAATCTTCATCTCAATAATCTTCTTCATCCCTTAGAGCATCAGCAACGGTGGGGAGCTCCCCTCCCCACTTTACTTTTTCCATCCATTTGGGCAACCCGACTATTGTAGACAACCTCCCGATTTTTGGGGTGCCTCAATATATTGGGAACCTTCCCAAATCCGAAACCAATAAAATGAGGCCACGTGTCCCCATAATAATTCTTTTTTCTTTCTTTTTTATTTGATGTGAGATGGAAAAAGTGATTTGGAAAACCCGACTATTGTGGGAAGTGAAAATAAATTGGGGAGGGTTGAAAATAAAGTTAGTGAAAAGTGAGGTAGACGAATGATAAAAGGAGAGAGAAGTTTTGGGGCACCCCACCATTGAGGATGCTCTTATATACCTATTCGAGAGCATCATTATGGATAAGATCCTACAAGGCAGGATCATCTAAGATCTCGATCCCCTGGATGTCGTGACAAATGTGTGCAACCTTATTAGCCACGACATTGCCCGTCCTCGCGGGAAATATAATAGAACGAAACATTGTCCACTCCCTGAAGAAGTAATTTTATCTCAGACAAAATGAGTTCAATCCCAGACATATAGCAAATCACCAAACATGTCCTATATGAAAATTTGGGGTTTCTACCAAAAAAAAAAAAGGAAAATTGGGCGTAAACCAAGACTTTTCCCGGTCAGTCAACTATCCCTCTGTAAGGTATAGTAAAGTTGATAAATCATCCTATCTCTATAATTTCACACTAGTGTCTACTCACTAGTGGGATGTGGAATCGATATCATGTGCTCTTAAAAAGCTATCAAAACGCAGATCAAATTAAATTAAGATCCATATATACGGAGTATTATATCATCCATATATCACGTTAGTTGATTGTTGAATATGATTGATTCATTGAATTGATCACCCAATTGTATCTGATCGTGCGATCAATTCAAGAAAGAGAGGCTTAACGTACTCCATTGATCGATCACTGGAATGGGTTCCCACTCCTTTGGTGCTTCGTTTCTATTGTTTGCTTCCTTTTTGTTTTCTCATCACTTCTTCTCTTCTCCGTTTGGTCACCCCCTACCCATTGCTGTTCCTCCAGACTGTGGTTGTGCTTTTCCTCCCTCGCCACCGCCACCCGAATGCCATCCTCCATCACCTCCCCCTCTACCACCGCCACCCGAATGCCCTCCTCCATCACCTCCCCCTCTACCACCGCCACCCGAGTGCCCTCCTCCATCACCTCCCCCTCTACCACCGCCACCCGAATGCCCTCCTCCATCTCCTCCCCCTCCACCACCACCTCCACTGATAAACCCTAGGCTTAAGGCTTCTCTTGCAGTAATCTTGGATCTCAAAAGGATAATCCAACAAGATCCCATAGGAAATGACCCCAAAAACATAACATCCCACTGGATAGGACCGGACCCATGTAACTACACGGGGTTCAGGTGCAGTCCCAACCCCAGCTACGACTCACAGCTCACCCTCTCCGACGTCCAGTTCAACGGCTTCGACCTCAGGGCCCCACTTTCCGGCTTCATCGACCGCCTCGTCGACGTCTCCATCTTCCACGCCAACTCCAACCGCTTCCACGGCTCCATCCCTCCCGCCATCGGCACCTCCTCCATCCCCTTCCTCTTCGAGCTCGACCTCAGCAACAACCTCTTCCAGGGGCCCTTCCCCACCCAGGTCCTCCAGGCCACCAACCTCACCTTCCTCGACCTCCGCTTCAACCGCTTCTCCGGCACCGTCCCCCCTCAGATCTTCTCCCTCGACGTCGACGTCCTCTTCATCAACAACAACCGATTCCTCCAGCCGCTCCCCTCCGACCTCGGCCTCTCCCCCGCCCTCTACCTCACCTTCGCCAACAACCTCTTCACCGGCCCCATCCCGGGCTCCATCGGCCAAGCCTCCAACACCCTCCTTGAGGTGCTCTTCCTCAACAACCGCCTCTCCGGCTGCCTCCCCTGGGAGATCGGCCTCCTCAGGCTCGCCAGGGTGTTCGACGTCAGCAAGAACCGGCTCCGCGGACCGATCCCGATGTCCTTCGCCTGCCTGGAGAACATTCAAATACTCAACCTCGGAAGCAACAACTTGGACGGGGTCGTGCCGGAGGCGGTGTGCGAGCTGCCCCGCCTCCGGAACCTCACGCTCAACGACAACTACTTGACGGAGGTGGGGCCAAAGTGCCGGAAGCTGATAGCCAAGGAGAGGATCGACTTGAGGCAAAACTGCATTACCGACCTGGGCGACCAGAGGCCTCCGGAGGAGTGCGCTCGGTTCTTCTCAAGAGAGCCCAAGGGCCGCCGCTGCCCAGACCCCTACCACCAGCTGCCCTGCAAGGCTGCTCACATCCTCCACGGAGGCTCCAACAGGCGCCAAGCCGCCGAGGAAGGGCCGGTGCTCTTTGCGACCTATGATGCTCTCAATCCAGTTTGAGTTTGACAATATATATATATACATCGGACATCCATTTAACCTACTTACGTTATATATGTGGCCTGTGTTGTAATTGTGCATAAGTATGCAGTCTGTTAGCAGGTGATGGATTATCCCACATCGATTATAAATAAAGAGATAAGGTGATGCCGTTGTTTGATTATATAACTTCCTTGGCAAAATAGCACCACAAGTATATCGGTTTTTATTTTGTGTATGTTACATGTAACTTTAATGTGATATTTCAAGTGTATGCTAATGTAACTTTAATGTTATAGACATTGGGAGTATTTGGAAGAATCTCCCTCGTTCTTCATATAGAGGTCCCTATTAAATTTTGAACGTTCTTCATAAAGAGGTCCTTTAGGATCTTGTTCGACTACGAGTCAAAGCTCTAACCTTAAAAGAAGGCGCAGTTTTGAGGTATGCGTAAGCGGATTATTGAAGGAGAGTAATTGACCCTATCAATACTCTATGAGAGATTCTAAAGATTACAAAGGATATCTACCACATTATAGCTCGCTCAGTTTACGAAGACATAAGTATTAAGTATATCATTGCATGAAAGTGCAAACCAAGCGGCAGACTTCAGAATTTTTTTTCAAAATAGCCAAAAATCGAAAAAAAAATTAGGAAACTAGCCAAAATATGAAAGATATTAGGAAATTAGCCAAAGTGGAGTAAATTCGCTGTTTCAAACAGCGACTTTACCCCGGGTTTAAAAAAATAATATAATATGTAAGTCGCTGTTTGAAACGGCGACTTACTATTTTTTTTTTAAATCATTTTAAATCAAAAAACAAAAAAAATTTAAAAAAAAAAACATATATGGGAGAGTCCACCTGCCGGATCTCGGAGTCCACCGATCAAGGATTTTGATGAATTTGTTAATCGTCGATAATGGTGATCAGGGATTCAATTTCGATGTTTATTTATTAATTAGGGTTATGTGTTTTGGAGGTCGGTTGAATCCCCGATCACCGATCACCATTATCGATAACCTGTTTTGCCTCAGTTGCCTCAATTAATAAATAAACATCGATGTTTATCTACAAGCAATGGAGAAGGAGGTCCACCGGTCACCACTTTGCATTCTTGGAGAAGGAGGTCCACCGGTCGGTTGAATCCCCGATCACCGATCACCATTATCGACAACCTGTTTTGCCTCAATTGCCTCAATTTCGATGTTTATCTACAAGCAATGGAGAAGGAGGTCGGTTGCGAACGGACAATTGAGGCAAAACAGGTTATGTGAAGGGGGTTTTCAACTTCGCCATCTCCGATGTGGAGGAGCGTCCCCTACTCCCCTCCATGTTTGCTTCAAGCTTTTGAAAAAAAAAAAGTAAAGAAGGGAGAGTCGCTTTCGCCATCTCCGATGTGGAGGAGCGTCCCCTACTCCCCTCCATGTTTGCTTCAAGCTTTTGAAAAAAAAAAATAAAGAATCCCATATATGTTTTTTTTTTATTTTTCTTTGTTTTTTAATTTAAAATAAAACAACGACTTACATATTTTATTAATTTTTTTTTAAACCCGGGGTAAAGTCACTGTTTACCCCGGGTTTACCCAATTTTGACTAATTCTCTAAAATCTTTCATATTTTGGCTAGTTCCCTAAAAAATTTCCGATTTTTGGCTATTTTGAAAAAAAAAAAATCCAGATTTCATGGCTAGGGATGATTTTAGTTGAAACTTAATGATATACCCTAATAGGGGCATGATCTAGGATGTGATAATGGTAGACATCTAATTTTCGCCAACTTAAAAAAAATATAGTACAAGCAAACCAATTCGTTGCAACTAACTATACTATCTCCGTGATACAAGATTATGGGTACAATTTAAAATACTGTTCAAAAAGATGTAAACAAGAAAAAATGCTACATCGTATCAAACAGACAAACAAAGCTCAAAAGCCTCATATGTATTTATATCACTTGCTAGTAAAATCTAACAAAGTTCAATAAATAAACAACGCAGAGGTTTCAGAATCAATTTGGCTAATAAGCGTTACTACAAAATTCAGATCCAACTAAGGCATCGCATGATACAGCAAAATCATCTTAGAGAATGGACAAATATCTCAGGCAAAAAAGACAAGGAGGGACAGCCAAGAAAGTCACAGAATAAGGAGTTTCAAGTATTCAAGATTCTTATGAGAATTTTTAGAATCGAGCACAAAAACATATAGGAGAGTTGCTGTGTATCTCAACAATTATGCAGCGAAGTGAGAAAGAAACACCTCAAGAAGCATTGCACGGATACGGCTATATGATGAAGCTAAAGAACAGAGTATGAAGGACACAAATTAAGCACAAAGCTGATCGTCATAGATTCAAAGATCGTGTTTCCAACCGTCTATATTTAGAAGGCACAATCCTCTTCAATTCCTTGGGGGGAGGGTGGAATGTAGCTAAACATGCTAATAGACAAATTAATTTCATTTAACGGAAACATTCTAATTCATTCGTCCATTCAAATTTGGTATCTGACCTGACCTTCCTGTTTTTGCTCTCAACCAAAGTAGAGAAAGGACGAAATCTATCAATCTTGTAAGTTTTGAGCTTTACACCTGCATTCAATGTGTTCACGAACCCAGGCCTCAAACCTTAGCCCTCTTGTTACTGCATCCAGGGCACTTGTAGTGTTTGATATTCTCAGCCCTCGCGGGAGTAATTTTTACACACTTGCCATGGAACCACTTCTCACACATATCACAGCAAATCCAGAACTCATCTTGGCCATAGTTGTCACCACATGCTCCACAAAGGGCTGCACCCTGTTCGTCATCCTCCTCATCTTCCTCCCCACTGTCTTCTTCCTTTGGAGCAGCCATCTTCATCCCTTTAGGTGGATGGTCGGATTGACGCGACTGAACAGACAATAAGAGACCCAAAAAAAAAGTTCAATATCAGAGAGCCCAAATAAAGAGAAAAAAGCCCAGGAGTGAATTAATGCAACGATATCCATACTAAAACACCAGTAACTACCTTTGAACCAGATTTCTTTTTGTTACTACCGTTGTTTTGGTTACCGGATTGGTCTTTTGGTACTTTGACAGCTCCAGTCAGAACTTCAAATACAGTCGGCATTTCATTAATCATATGAAAAAGCCTTTTCCTGCAATTGAAATTCCAAAGCAAAGTCAGGAAATAAAATTATGGAGATGTGTGCACATGTGAATGCAAAGAATTCTATATTTAAATCACAACAGAGCATTAATTATACACTTATTGAGTACCCAACGCAATTCAGATCGATTTAATTGATGATGAGATATAGCTCGACAAAATCATTATCAATCTTTTATCAGTGTGTCATAGTGTTAATAATGTATGTGGAAATTTATTTTTTAAGAACATGGAGAAATGGATGGTCTATATGTAGTGCTGCACATTCTTCTCAAATCTAAGGAGGTCAGAATCTGCCATTTAGCAATTGAAGAACACAATGCAGTGTCACAGGGACCTTAATTTGATTGGAAAGGATCGTCTTAGAAACATCACAATAGACTAAATTGGCAGAAATCTAACTGCAATCAAAGATGGAAAATTATTGGCTTTTATTGGGAGCAGGAATTACATAAGCATCAAAAAACAAATTAACTTGCAAATTTTAAGGTGAATGTAACACAAATTTTAAGGTGAATGTAACACAACCACAGGTGTTTTAGTTCAAATAACTTTTTTTTTGTCAGTGGTCACTTCAAATTCTTTAATCCTTCAACAAAAGGACAAAGGTAAACAAGACAAGGGGAGAGGGGAAGATGCATTACCAAACAAAACTACCAAAAGACAGAAACAAGTTAACAGTTGATGCTTGAGTGGGCCCTTATCCAGCCTCTAGAGAATTCATGTAAGCTTTGAGCCATAATCGGCAAGCCCAGGGAAGAAAATGGGGGAGGACTGGGGGAGTGAGTGATTAATAATCAGAGAGGTTAATAAACAATGAATAAGTATCAACAAGAATACATGGAGGTTGAGATTTTTTACATAATCTTTCAAGTTTTAACTCAATCTCCTCTTGACCTCGAGTCTTAATTTTTCATGTTAAAGTATTTTAAGAACATATTATAGCCATCAATCATTTCATTTCGTGCAAATGAAGGCCTAATCCAATTTAATCACCCCCCAAGCTAGCAAACTAAAATGCAAATAATGCACAAGTAAAGAATCATAGAGTGCAACGGTTTGCAGCCACAAATGCACGAACAATAAAGGAATGGATCGGCCCTAAAATAAGCTAAATGTACAGAAAAAAATGAAGTAATCATCCAATGCTCTCATTAAAGCTGAAAAATAAACCATGAACTAGTGGTTTTGCATAGACATTCCATTGAAGTGAATTAATGTACAAAGACTGTAGATGGAACATGTCGAGAGAAAAGAGGACAGAAGCCTAACTCCCATAAGAAACAAGCAAAAGAGATATATTTTACTTCCATAAAGGATATGAAAGGCTACTTTCTCTTCCATGGATATATTAGTTAACCCTTACCTTTATATATAGAGGATAAATCTAAAACCAATTTTACAGATGATATATGACAAACATAGTTAATAAAGCAAGAATTATACCAATTGATGTTCACTAAAAAAATAAGTGGGAAACCCCCAAACATTTACATAGAGATGACAATAGAGATATCAAGTTTCAATGTACAACGACAACTCCTTCGTCACGTGTTTCAGAAGAAATACATGCATTTTTAAACTTGTAGAATGACATAGCAACATAATCTACAATATTACTCTACACAATGCAATCAAAGAAAGAAGAAAGTACCTCTCATGCCTTCCAAAACCAAAGCGAGCACCAAAATAAAATGCAACAGACAGCAACCAAGAATCACCATGAACTGCAACTAGTGATAACCAATCCTTCTCTTGCATCCCATCTCTAGCAAAGTTAATGCCTAAAGCTGGTTCAGGAATCTCAGGTGGCACCTCTTCTACAGGAAGATTGACTTCCCAAGTCTCATTTGGAAGTCCATAAAGGCACAAGTTCTCCTTCTCTGTGAGACAAGTACAACTTCAGCAGAAAAGACAATGTGCCTTTAAATAATCATGAACAACACTCTCCTTGCAATAAGACACTGATTTTCAAAGAAAAATACATTTATCAAAGACTATCATTTACATTATAAAGAATTTAGTCATTTGACATCCTTATCCAGTATTTCAGCTTTTTCCAAATAAGATACCACAGTTTAGTGAAATCAAAACACCAGCACTTCTTTCCTTTTCCACAACTTCTGATGACGATATAACAAGTACAACAAGATAGGGTCTAAGAGCGTTCTCCTAATGATGACATAATCATCATGAAGCTAAATTATAACTCTCGCAGCAACAGTGAGGATTCACCAGATCTGAACTTCCCAGCTTAAATGCACTTGATTGCACTCCCTGTGAAGTTCAAACAGGTTTATAAAACTGTTTGAAAAATTGGCTAACACCAAAATGGACTCAGAGATTACTCCCAAGAAAGTTCGCAAGTTCTAAATTGCAGATGTAATTTACGCTAGCAAAATGAAGAGTCGGAACAATTAAATCCCAGCTCTGAACCGACCCTTACTCAAAAAAGTTTTTCCCCCAAATAAACTAAATCCAGAACTTACGGAAATTGCGCAACAAACGAGGGGTGAAAAACACACGAATACGCTGAGAAAGAAACTAACCAGGGTCGCACTGCAGGAAAAACTTCTCGACATCTGCAAAGAACCAAATCATAGCAAAGCAAAAGGAAACAATTCCAAATCAGAAAAATAAAAAAACAACCGTAACAGCATGAGTAGCAAGCGGCAATTTAGAAGACGGAAGCGAAAACGATCAAGAGCAATCAAACGAGCGAGGCGGATAGATTGTACCAGTGGTGAGAGCTCTGATCAAACCAGCTCTTCGTCCTTTGAAGTCGTTGAACACTTCCTCCACCGTTCTAGGTAAACTCTGGGGGTTTCCTTCCATTTTTCTACTCTCTCTATCCCTGAGGATCCAACTGACGATCTGTTGGTTGAAATTTGAAGTCTCGGAGCAAGAGGAGTGTGGACTCTTGCGCACGATAAATTCTAGGGTTCACGAGAGAACAGAAAGGGGGAAATTAGGGAACAGGGAATGAGAATCTAGGGATCGTAATCAGAGTAGGGAAAGAGTATGAGGGAATTACAGAGGTTGCAGCAAACTAGGGTTTCGGCAGAGAAGCACCCCTCCTCCCACTATCTTCCCACCTTCGGTTCCTTGAATTGAGTTTGAGCGTCTCTGTGCAGAATTTAACGTTTAACTTTGGAAGCTGGGCCACGAGTCCACGACCCACGAGGCTTTGCCATCTATATTTAGGGCGTGCTTGGCAATAGGTTATTTTTTTAAGGGGTGAAGATTATTTTTAATGGATTATATGGGATGGAGATTATTGTGTGGGTTATGGGTGGGGATGGAAGAGATTGAGATTTTTTTAACAAAATAATTCTGGTAAGGTGTTTGGTGGATAGAGTGTTATTTTGAGATTATTTGTTAAAAAATTATAAAATTACCCCTCATCCCTTGTTCTTCCTCCCCATTCTAAATTCCAGATCTGTGCACCAGTAAAATCGCCGCCTCCCTCCGTCGCCTCTCCGCGCCACCTACTCGCACCGCCTCCTCATGCCGCCTCCCTCCGCCGCCTCCCTCCGTCGCCTCTGCGCACCACCTTGTCTTCTATCTCTATCCACTGCAACCGGTCGGCCTCAGAACAGATCGAACAACAACAGTGCTCCTGAACAAAAGAAATTGAAGATTGAAGAACTGATGAAATCGGAAGAAATTGGAAGAAATTGAAGAACAGGTCGAACAGCATCAGTTCATGAACAGAGGTGATGAACTGATGAAATCGGAAGAAATTGAAGATTCGACCTTCAACATCAGTGCTCCTGAACAAAAGAAATCGAACAGAAGGAGAAATTGATGCTCGTTGTTGGCCGAAGTAACGAGTAGGCATGGGCTAGGGGTTCAATTTGGGAAGATGAAGAAGGCTGAGTAGCCATGGAAACCTGAGGACAGTGCGAAAGTGGAGAACTCCGAGAGACGTCAAGGGCATGGAAGTCATAGTCGGGATTGTTGGAGTCGAGAACCCCGACAATCTTCATAGGTGGGGGTTGGATTATCGCCTTCAATAACCCCCAAATAATCCCGACCCCCTAAAAAGGCAACCTCGAATAACCTCTTGCCAAACACCGACCCTGGATTGTTGTTTTTAAAAAAAATCCCAAAGAATCCCCAATAACCCAGCGCCGAGCGCGCCCTTAATCTCTTTTTTGGGGGGGCATTTTGCAAAATGGCCACGAAATTTGACATAATTTGCGAAATAGCCACGTTTTGGGACAATTTAGTGAAATAGTCACAATATAAACACACGCTTTCTCTCTCCTAACCTAATTCTCTCCCCTCTCTCCCCGGAACCTCTCTCCCCGGAACCTCTCTCCTGATTTTGGACAAACAGATAAACGCTTGGAACGATTGCAATCGGCGCATCCATCAATTAATTGGATATGTGTGTGCTTGGAACGATTGCAATCGATCTCAATTGCAAAATCGAGGCTGGATCTAGTCGACATCTTCGGAGGCGGTTGTGGAGGTGGTGAGCGAGTCGGATCCGAGATCTCCTCCAGCGAGATCTGGACTCAAATCGTCGGCGTCGAGGAGGAGAGGCCGAGCTCGGAGATTGATTCCTCTGGCTCGCCGGATCCATGGCGATCGACGAAGGTCGAGCGAGGGCGGATCTCAGATCTGAGCCGAGTTCGAGCGAGGCGGAGCGAGCAAGCGAGGGAGGGAGGCGGTGGTGAGCGAGCGACGGAGCGAGGGAGGGAGCGAGCGACGCCGGAGCGAAGGAGGCCGGAGCAAGCCAAGCCGGAGCGAGCCTGCGGCGGGCCGGCGTGCGCGGATCTCCTCTTCGCAGAAATCGGGAGGAAGAAGAACTTTTGATGAAATTACAAAAATTACCCTTCAAATATGAGAAATTAAAAAAACTAGCTATATTTTATTATGTGATCCATAATCAATATTTTTATTTTTATTTTTGCACAAAAAAATGTTATACTTGCACAACATATGATTATATTTGCACAAGCACAACATACGGTTATATTTGCACGACAAAATGTAAAATAAAATTAAAAAAAAAAACTAAACTCGGGTCATATTTGCACAACTTACGGATATATTTGCATAACATACTCTTATATTTGCACGATGAAATGTTAAAGAAATAAAAAAAATATAGATTATGGATCGCTTACAGTTTATTGAGAAAGTCTAAAATTATATTGAGATAAAATAAGATCATGTTGAGAATAATTTACAAGTCTCGATTGTCGTGCAACTCTTAAAACAGAGTCGTACAACTCTTAAAACAAGAGTCGTACAACTCTTAAAACAGAGTCGTGCAACTCTTACAACAGAGTCGTACAACTCTTAAAACAGAGTCGTGCAACTCTTAAAACAGAGTCGTGCAACTCTTAAAACAGAGTCGTGCACCTCTTACAACAGAGTCGTGCAACTCTTAAAATAATGATAAATATAATGAAAAGTGTTTCTTGGAGGTGCTGACACAAATAAAATACAGTTGTGAACATCTAAACTAAAGTTGTGCAACTCTAAACTAAAGTTGTGCAACTCTAAAATACAGTTGTGCAACCCTAAAAAATGTACTGACATGAAGAAAAAAAAGTGCTGACGCGGAAAAAATATATACCGAACTACAAAGTTATTACTTAGGAAGATGACTCGATTGTAACTAATATCAGTGTCAGCACTAATTGTAACTAATATCAGTGTCAGCACTAATTGTAACTAATATCAGTGTCAACACTAATTGTATCTAATATCAGTGTCAGCACTAATTGTAACTAATATAAGTGTCAGCGCTAATTTTCACCACTAGTTGTGCAAAAATAAAGTATTGATGAGCACTGATTATTGTCTATTGATTAGCAACTCTTACAACAGAGTCGTGCAACTCTTACAACAGAGTCGTGCAACTCTTACAACAGAGTCGTACAACTCTTAAAACAGAGTCGTGCAACTCTTACAACAGAGTCGTGGAACTCTTAAAACAGAGTCGTGCAACTCTTAAAACAGAGTCGTGCAACTCTTAAAGATAATGTTGAGCACATTTCCACCAATCCCCCATGTTGTGCAATTTTACTCTATTGATGAGCAAGAATAAGACCGTGTTGTGCAATAATCTATTAAAAAAGTATAAAATTATATTTACAAAAAATAAGATTATGAGGAGACACAATTTCACAAGTCTCGATTGTTGTGCAAAAATAAAGAATTGTTGAGCAAAAATAAGAGCATGTTGTGCAATAATTTATTGATAAATTATGAAATTATATTGAGAGAAAATAAGATCATGTTAAGAACAATTTCACAAAGTCTTGATTGTTGTGCAAAAATAACATGTCAAGTATCTAACAACGGATTTGTCGATATTCACCCCACTAAAATCGACAGAAACGCCACCCTGCATCATCTTAAGCTTATCCAAGAACTCAGTCAACTCTTAAAACAAGAGCCGTGCGACTCTTACAACAGAGTCGTGCAACTCTTAAAACAGAGTCGTGCAACTCTTACAACAGAGGCGTGCAACTCTTACAACAGAGTCGTGCAACTCTTACATTGTATATTGTGCAAAATATAATATTTTTTTTCCGCTTTTTTTTCTCGTTTCATAACTTTTTGTTTTGCAAAAATAACTTTACGTTGTGCACATATATGGACTGATCGAGTCGCAATCGACGAGCGATGAGATTCACATTCAGGTCGCGGTCTCTCTCCCATTCAGATCGCAGTCCGGAAAACAGATCGTGAGCGATACATGAGTTTTTTTTTAATTTTTAATTTAATTTAATTTAATTTTATATTTTGTCATGCAAATATAATAAAATATAGATATTTTTTATAATTTCCATATTTATTGGGTCATTTTTGTAATTTAACAAAAATTCCTTCTTCAACCTTTGTAAAGTCGATGAACCAGGCGGAGATCTCGCCCCGGCCACTCGCTACGGCCACCTCCCTCGCTCCGCTCGCCCGCTTCGACTGCTCGACCTCCGACCTGGCTAATCGACGGAGTCCACCTTGCTCGACCTCGCTCAATCGCTGGCTCAATCGCTCACTCAATCGCTCAATCGCTGGCTAATCGACGGACATATCCGGCCATCGCTCGCTCCGAGGAGATGAGGAAATCCGAGCTGTTGCCATCGCCGATTGAAGAATCTCCTCCATCGACAATGAAAACTCAATCAACAAAAGCAAGCAAAATTGATCAATTAAACTTACTTCCTCTCGCCGACAAAATAGATCCAGATTTGGAGATCGAGATTGGTGAAATTAGGGAAAACAGAGAGTCAGTTCGAGATCGAGAGACCAAGAGACAAGATCGAGAGAGCAAGAGATCAAGAGAGATGGAGATCAACGCCAACAACCAGGAGGAGCGCGGATCTGGGACCGAGAGGATGAGGCAACGACGGATCTGGAACGGGAGGAGACGGTGAGAGAGAGAGAGGGAGGTTAGAGCGTCTGATTTTTAGGGTTATATAGTGGACATTTTGCTAAATTGTCCCAAAACGTGGGCATTTTGCAAAATCGACCAAAAAAGTGCCTATTTTGCAAATATTTTTTTTTTGGTTGTTGGTGAGTCTGGAAATTCGGAAATTTCGTTTGGACCCTTGAGGTATTGGTTTTTTCGCATTGAGTACAAAAATTTCATCAATTTCGTTCGGTGCCCTTGAGTTTTATACCGTGGCGGATATTTTCACCACTAATTTTTACTATTTTCACCGCTAATCACCGCATAGGTTGACGGTGACCTTAATCCAATTTTCCTAAGCTCACCGCATATACATGCGGTGGAGACGTTCACCATATACGTATGAGGTGTCAACACCCACTACATTAGTAAACGGTGGAACTTACCGCATACGTATGCGGTGGGTTTTGGGCAATTGAAAACCGTTTGTAGAAGTTATCCAAAACCGTCGTCATAACCCACCGTATACCTATGCGGTGGGTTATGGCGATGGTTTTGGACCATTATGGCGACAGTTAAAACCCACCGTTATGGCGACGGTTCAAACCCACAGCATGTGTTGGCGACGGGTAGGGACGGAGTCAGGAATTTTTTAGCGGGGGGGCACGATTGTATATATACGGTGTCGTTTTAGATTAAAGTAGCATAACGATCTCTATATAATATGATAATTATAAATTAAATGATGTTATTTTAAGATAACATGACTTCGATTTATGATAAAACTCTGTTATTTTATCTCCATTAAAAATATGGGTGTTATTCGAGCTGAACAAGCCGAGCTTGACATTTTCAAGCTTGGCTCATTTGTTAAACGAGCTCGAGCCGAGCCTAATTTTTAAACGAGCTTTCTTTTTCGTTCAAGCTTGGCTTGTTTTAGTAAATAAACGAGCTCGAATCGAAATTTTTTCGAGCTCTAAGCGGTTTTTACTTGGTGATCATAACATATTGACTTAAAGAAAATTTTAGAAATTTCATAAAATTCAAGCTATTCGAGCTTAAATCAAACGAGTTGAGCTTTCAACCGAGCTTAAAATCATGTTCAAACTCGGCTTGTTGAGGTAAGTGAATGAGCTTGAGTCGAGCTTTTTTCGAGCTGATCCCGAGCTGTTCAGCTCATATAACAGATTAACAGCCCTAATGAAAAAATATAAATAAATATAAATTAATTAATTAAATAGTCGAAGAAAAGAAAACTAACAAAATAAGTATATAAAACGCAATAAATAAACATTGAGTCAATATTTAACTTGTTGTATTCTTAACGTGTAATAGTGTATAACTATATATAAAAAAATTGAAACTTGCGTAACTTCTTATCAAATTATCAAAATAAGTAATATAACCTATGATTTCAAAGCTCTCGAGATGATTTATAATACGTGAATGTCAATTTAAGTAAAATATAAAAGTATTATAGTGTATTGAAATAAAATTAAAGTGATTAATACACCTACCATTTTCAAACATTTATAACTTTTTACTCAGATGTCGGATTATGGCGTATTATATATCAAAACGAAGCTAGCGACAAGGAGAATACACATAGGTAATTTGTCGGATGAGGGGAGGGACACGTGCTCCCATATGCCCCCCTTGGCTCCGCCTATGGAGGTGGGTAACGTGTCCGGTCCGGTCACCACCGGTGGGCCTTTATACTCCTCAATCCACCCCAAAGTATGACGATGGTCACCGTCAACCTATGCGGTGGTCTCGTTGCCTATCATTAAATCCACCGTCAAACTATGCGGTGATTAGCGGTGGAAATAGTAAAAATTAGCGGTGAAGCTATAATCACTCGTTTTATACTGTATCAATTTTGTCTCGTGCTCTTGTTCAGTTAATACTAGACGTACTTAATACTAATAACACTTCTCAATCTCCATTAGTTTTTAAAAATGAAAAGAATAATCAGAAAGAAAGGAGAATGAAAACCCCCACTAAAGAGACGATACATAGGTGGAGGAGGCGGAAGGTGGCGCAAGTTGGCTAATGGGCCTAATGGCCACACTGGAGGCGCCGAAATCTGCCTTTTTCGGTGGTGCCAGATATGTCTTATTTTGAATCCCTTGAAAAAAATTAGAGTTTCTTTGTGTGAGGTTCAGATTGTCGGGTTTCAGTGTTTACCTTGTAAACGTGTGATGTGAAATATTCAAGCTGTGATTGAGGTTTTGGGTTTGTGGTTAGTGTTTGGTTACCAATTTCATTTGTTGGTTATAGGGTTCAAAATGGAGGGTTCCCTTTCCTTGAGATTTTGGGAATATGTGCCTTTAAATCGGATAATTAGATGTTAATTGGTTGTGTTGAATACTCGAATTTCTTATACTTCATCCAAGATAATATACTATACGAAGTATTAAGAGATGCAAGCTTAGAAGCATTAATTGTATAACATTTATTTCATATTTTCTGGATGTCATCCGAAAAGTTGCTCTTGGTAAGGTTTTCCTTACCCAAATTATTACTTAATAAAAAAAACAGATTGTATAATTGGAACTGGGGATACAGATTTAGATAAGTGAATAAAATCTATGTTGTTCACAGTGTCTTAGAGTTAAGTTCGCTTGTTTGCATAGATATTTATGTTTGTCCCTATTTATATTGCCCTTTTTTCACGTTGTAGGATTGACGGTTAGCCATCTGTCGATTTTATCGGTCTCTCGAGGCATCAGATGTGTCTACCCTCGATCTGTTTCCTAATCATAAAAAAATAAAGAGAGAGAGATAATAAGTGTATAAAATGTCGAGAGGGTGGCACTGTGGCAGCTATCAAACACAAAACACTATTATTAGTATTTGGCATTTGCAATTACCACCAAAAATGAAAAGCCTTGTGCATAAAATCGTATAAAGTCACGAAAGGTTTTTACTAATATACTATTTATTTATATATAATAAAAATTGTACCGGATTGTATGAAATCTTATAAAAATTGTACATAGATGGTTCTCCTGTCTACCGGCCTTCGAGTTTCCGATATATCTGAGCTCGAATTCTTATCTACTTTAAAAAAAAAAAAAGATAAAAATTGTACATATACCCACCGACACCGACCGAGTTTACCCTCTACACAGCCACAATACACAACCACACTCTCGAAGTCTTACAGCACAAGTGGAAACTATTTGAACAAAAATTACTCCTGAGAGCCATCCTACATTATCTAGCAGGGATATTGGGGAAGGTTCCGCTGTCGAGGTAACTCCCCGAGAGATCAAAAGACGCATAAGGATGCTTCATTGCAACGGATGATGATGACGGTGTTGTGTCTCCCGCTCCGGTACTCGAAGTGTCTGTTGTTGATTTAGCATTGATATCAGATTCCGGAACCATCGACACCAAGGATTCGAGCGTTCGGACAATCTCTGACATTGTAGGCCTTTTCTCTGGGTCATCTAGGCAGCATCTTAGAGCCAAGGATGCGAAGGTCTCCACACATTCGGGGGGAATAATTCCCATTCGTTGATCAACAGCCGAAAAAAGTTCCCCAGATCGATATGCTGTGTTAACCTGATGAGTATAGACCCGAATGAATACGAAAGAGAAACTGATCCAAGAGGTGCTCTGTTTTTTTGAAGGAAATGAAAAATTACCTCTCTGACAATGTTTTTGCCGTGTGATATTGGGTGCATGCCAGTTAGAAGCTCGAGTAATACTACACCAAAGCTATAGACGTCACTCTTGTCAGTTAATTTGTGTGTCAGAAAGTACTCAGGATCGAGGTAACCCTGTACAAAAATATTGAATTAGTCATGTTCATTGCAAAGTAACAAGTTGATTGATGACACAAAGATGGATGATCTTGACAAGAAATACCCTCCTTCGAACTATCTAACCACATAGCTAACTACAACTAAAAACATAGAGAATTCGAGACTTTAGGATATATAGATCTCACACATTCAAATTCAAATCTTTAATATCCTAGTTTAGGACCTGCTCTAAAGTCTCATCCAAAGGAATGAAGGATAGTAGGGATATCTTCAACATCAAAGACTACCATGACGCAGTACTTTTTAATTGTACGAGAAGTTTCAATGTTTTTTCTGTAAGGGTGGAAGAGTGCTACAAATTCCTTTTGTCATTCCTGGTGAGGCAAAAAGGCCTGAAAAGATCTGTCCAGTATACATAATAGCACTTGTCGCTTGAAGTTTAATTAGGGTCTAAAAGGAACTGTCTAGGAAATCTAAATGGGTAAATTTACGCAAATATATATGAGTTTGCACTCAAGACTATTTCTGAAAGCTAGTATCAATGCACAACCGTAAACTTACCGGAGTTCCTTTAACGACTGTGGAGACATGATTAGGCACAACCCCGTAAGTGTCAGCAATTGGTGCCAGTCGGGACAATCCAAAATCTGCTACCTTTGCTGTAAATTTCGAGTCCAGCAAGATGTTTGTAGACTTTATATCTCGGTGGAATATAGGAGGATCTGCTTCTGTGTGCAGGTAGAGAATTCCACGAGCAGACCCAAGGGCTATACTCAACCTTGTAGCAAAACTTAGTGGTTGTTTGGCCTTAGCTGCATTACAACGAAACGAACAGACAATAATTGGGAGATCAGTAACCTTGAACATGTGAAGAAATGAAATGAATTATGTACCAGTGTACCACTGGGGCAAGCAAGAACAATAAAGACATGATTTGTAAGATTCAGACGAATGATATAGCTGATTTGGCCATATGATATCTAGGACAACATGCTGTAGACCTGGAGTGCAAATATGATGCTGCAACACTTACTTTAGATGATTCTGATCATTATTTGAACATGGTGATTACTGATTAATCTTGTGCCTTAAATGTTCTACTGCTACCAATTAACTACCTTTCTTACTTATCGAACTCAAAGACAAAGGAAACAGGTTTGTTCAACACAGATTTATATAGCGAACACAGAATAGGAGAAAGTCAATTAAGAACGCATCACATACCAGAAATGTGATCTCTCATTGTTCCATTTGGCATGAATTCATAAACCAGCATCTGCAAAAATGAAATTCTTCGAGCTTCCATAAGAAAATGGCCAAAATTATTCATAAATTAGAACTGCAATCATTCGTGACGAATCCACATGTCACTTAACTGCCATCACATCACCATCTAAAGGCAAGTTAAAATGTCTACATGGGTACTTGTATTTTCAAAGAAACTAAAAAATGAAAATCCAAGAATTTCTTAGAAGCAAACAAGATACCTGTTCACCCTCTTCATCACAGTATCCAACCAGGGAAACAAGGTGTCTATGATGCAACCTTGATAACAACTCTATTTCAGTAAGGAACTCTTTATCACCCTGTAATGATTCCTCTTGGGCTCTTTTTATGGCCACAATTAAGCCATCGGCCAAAACACCTTTATAGACCTTTCCATAGCCACCTTGTCCTACTTGAGCAGAAGTTGAAAACTGGCTTGTAGCAAGAGCCATTTCTTCATAGGTGAAATCTCTAACACCGTCAACTTTAATAGCTATCCTGGACGCTACAAACAGAAGATGCAGAAACAATAATGGTGAACCATTTATGATCAATATCACCAGATCTGGAGATTTCAATAATACATAATATTGTCTACTGCATTAAAGCGAAGGTTATATCAGCCATATTGAAAAACTTGACTTCCTAAATGTTGCTAACTGGAAAGTGTATATAGAACTCACTTTTGCGTGTTTTTGATAAGCCATGGTACTTTCTCAGACGTTTCTTGATAATGAGCCAAGAAATAAGTGCTGAAACTATAACAGCACCAGCTATGCTTCCCAGAATAATGCCAGCCATTGCACCCTTGCTTAAACCAGATGATGATGCTGAGTTGAGGAAAAGTTCTACAAAGCAAAAGAATGTGGCAAATAGTAAATGTAAGCTACATTTTATATGATATCCACCATCCAAGCTATAACTATCAACCAATACTACCATGATGCTTTCTGCATCCAATGCTTTATATCAAAGATATCACACCATCAATCTTGAAATAAAAATTAAACATATGTTCACCCAGTTTCAGATCTATCAAGCACAGAAATACTAAAATGTCTACTTTACGATTATCTTCACATTTTTCTGCACCATCAATATAATGAAGGTTGATTACAATGCAGAAGAAGCAACGGAAGAATGGAACTACTACCTAGGAAACAACCTATGAAACTTGATTTAGTTCATTCAGATGCTAAAGCAATGAAAACAAACCTTGCAAAATGACATACCAAAATAGGATGGGAGTTTTGTTTTATAGGAGTTTCACAGAGAACATGCCCCATAATCAAGCTTAATGAAGCCTTTGAAACAAGGACAAAAGATGTGTTGCCATCTATGCAGAGTTTTTTTAGGACTCTGGTCATGGACAAACTACTTTAATGCACAAGATACATTGTGGCACAAAAGTTGCTAATTAGCTGCAATTACAATAAAGTGAAGTTTGGATACGTACCTTTTTTATAAGGGTCTAAAAAGTCGAAGCCAAGAAGTTCATAAGGTCCAAAAGTATCATTATCAGGAATATTCCATCCGGTAAACATGTCCACGAGTCGCCTAAGCTCACTCACATT
This sequence comes from Persicaria maculosa, assembly GCA_963922045.1. Classification (NCBI taxonomy): domain Eukaryota; kingdom Viridiplantae; phylum Streptophyta; class Magnoliopsida; order Caryophyllales; family Polygonaceae; genus Persicaria; species Persicaria maculosa. Next base: position 17,261,348 of record OY998258.1, read on the forward strand.
GAAAAGATAGTCATCGGAAGCATTGGCAGGATTATAAGGAAAAACCTTGAAATTCATTTTTAACCGTGGACCATCTTGCCAAGTTATAGAGGTAATATTCAGTTGGTAAAAGTTTATAGTAAGGCCATGGGTAAGATACTGCTCAAAGCCAGTCACATAAGGGAGAAAATCCACAAATCCAGGACTTTTCAGTCGGTAATCAATGATTAAAGGTACAGCACAACGGCAAGATGTCCCTAGACCCAAAGGGGCATATTCAAATGAAGGTGGGCAGGCTACAGGAGAGCAATTCACTGTAGAATTTGGCAGAGTTTGGGTGTTACTTTTAGTCACTGATCCACAGTATGCTCGACCATTGCTTGCATTCGTACACAAGGGATTTCCTTCAAGCCTAGACACAGCGAAAGGTAGAGCAAGGATCAAAAATAGTATTTCATACAAGCTTAGGAAAGCAGACGAGTTCAGTGTTGAGTATAATAAAGTTAAGAGCACTACAGCAAGGTAACGTTTGGTGGTACACTAGAGCTACCAGAAATGTTTGTCAGGTTATTGTTACGGAAGTCCCTGCAATGTTCGGACAAAAAAAAAATTCAGAAGTGGAATTGAAATAGTGGCTCTAACCACCACTGTATCAAACTTAGAGGATTGCACTTCCGTGCATGAAAAGAAGCTACAAAAATATCTTACAAGATTAATTTTGCAGCCGTGGTCAAATTTCTATTTTGCCAAATAGTAGAAGGAACTGAACCAGTCAATACATTATTATCAAGCAACCTGGAGTAAAGAGCAGAAAAATGATGTCAAGTGAGATTCAGAATAAATTCCTAAATAAAATGTGAGTTATAAAGAAAAAGGCTGGAGAAGGGAGTAACGCCAATTGCTTACAGGTTTTGAAGACGAGGAAGCCCAGCAAAGTTTTCAGGAATAGTTCCACTGAGTCTGTTGTCTGATAACATACTGCAAGTTCAGAATTCATATCGAAAAAAAAAAAGTTCATCAGTTAAATTCCTGATTTTTTTTTTTTTTTTTATAAAAGACACAAAAGAACACTAACAATATTGAATGAAATAAAAAAAAAAATTGATATAAGCATTCTTACATCGTTGTCATGTCATCAGAAAGCTTTTTCGAAGGTATAGGTCCACTGAGCTGGTTAAAACTGAGATCCCTGATGTATAGATGATGTGAAAAAATATATTATAGATCGAACTTCAGTCTTGAAAGAAAAAAACAGTGAACCCCAAGAAAGACACATTTAATTGCCCAACAATGATCCAATCACAGAGCTTATGCTCTTTGTACCTATTATGAGTTTTAAAACAGATCTGCACTAGAAATATCATGACAGTGCAAGTTTGTAGAAGCAGCCAGTAGATGACAAGCTGCTATCCACTCAGTATGAACAAGTTTAGCTGGTTAAAAGTTTATTGATTGTAAAACAGGAAAGACGTGCGGTTGACAATTAAGATATTTAGCTGGGATTCATAAACTTATCCACTTAGCAAATTGTGTAGATAAACAAGCTTTGTAGCTTATTGGTGCAGGGTCTTTTCTTTTAAATTATTATATTCATCATTTTTTTCTTTTCCATCATTTAATTTGTGTTCAAGTTATTTGAATAAAGATTTTCCTACAGGTTCTAACATTCTTGAGCCACAACCCCCCCCCCCCCCCAAAAAAAAAAAAAATAAATAAATGATTTGAATGTTTCCTTTTAGGTTTTGGTAGTAGTAAAGACCAAAATACGTGGATGAGTGCTATTTTTCTCATTAATTGATGCATCATCTTTCTTGAGGAACGATTACCTATTTCCAAGACATTTTATCCTAAAAACATATGTGGCTTTATGTTTTATTTTTAGAGAAGGATCATTGAGTGCCACTACAGACATTAATCTTAAGCAGTTAAAGATGAAATGGACATCTTTGCTATAGAGTTTATCTTGTCTTCTTGACTTTGCTTTTCTTTAATATTTCAGTTGGGTAAATTTAACATTATATAGACAAAGACAAATGTTTTATATGTCTGCCAAACGCACAACTACAAGTTATTGACATTAGGTGAAAATACGCTAAAATTCTACTCCACTGGCCACTTCCTACTGACCTGTGATTGTTGGAGGAGAGATCAGCAGGGAAGGTTGGGTACAACTAATATTTTATGGCAAAGGAGTTCTGGTAGATTGGTGTGAAAACAGTGTAGCTCAAAAAGTAAACTAAGACATACTACTTTTTTCAGCACTTGATTAACACACAAAATGACATCGTTGGGATGTTTGGCAAAGCTGTGAGCCTGCGAGTCTACGATCTTCTTCTGTTTAGATCCACTACATAATATCACCTTTTGGGAAGACTACAACTACCTCATTTGAACGTGAGGAGCATCTCCTTCAAGATGAAGAAAGCTCAAGTTTCTATAAATCTATAGTACAAGCTGTTAGATATGCTGCTAAGCCCAAAGAAGATATGAAACAAAAAGGATTCAAGAAATCCCATAAGTCGGCATGTTGATCAAATAGTTTACAGTTAGTGAGATTAGACTTAAAAAATACTCCCTCCGTCTTAAAATACATGTCTTTTTAGGACGGTGCACGGGAATTAAGGGGTAGGTTAAGTGTAATGATTAGATGTAAAAAGTAGGGTAAGTGTAATGATTAGACTTTGGTATTAGAGTATTTGTTTCTTTTCTTTTTTAAATTTGTGAGGAGAAGAGTAGGGGTGATGTAAAAATTAGAATAATGATTAGATGTAAAAGTAGGTTGGGGGTAATGATTAAATCTACAAAGACATGTATTTTTGACAAAATTTTAGGGGCTAAAAAGACATGTATTTTGAGACGGAGGGAGTACTATAGTTATATGCAGGTGCAAGAGTTTTATAAAGTGAAAACACTTGTTGGACAATGTTAGTGCTTTACTTCCTTATTTCCGTTCACCTCCATTTCAATCTTCCTTTCAATATTTGAAGTATGGTATGAAAATTGAAAAGGCTTTTTTCTCGCATGAAACAAAAGCTTCTGATTAAGCATCATTGAGTGAATACTTGTAATTAAGCATTATTAACTAGTGCCCTTACATATCCAGGTTAAAGAAGTTGCACATCAGTATTTTACTTTAATGAAGCACCAACAGATATGGACTTACATATAAGCAAGGTGTGGTATCCTGCTGAAATCAGGAATTGATCCTTGCAAGCTACAGTTCCTAAGACTCCTGATAAGCATAAAATGGCAGAAAGACAGGTAAAGTCAGGCTATGCCTCGGGCAATATGAAAAAAAAAAGGTGATTCACCATCGCCTGTTTTAACCAAATAATATAATCAACTTCCATATTTTAACTTCATATGCTCAAGGTCTCCTGATGAGGGACTAATTTTTGTGCTCATACTCATTATTCTTCATTCTTGTTTTGATTGAAGGAAGAACAAGAGGACCAGAGGAGAACAAAGGGATGAATTTGCATCTTGCACAAAAGGGCACCATGGAACCTTTTCAAATTAGATAAGCATCAGTGTTGAGTGCTTACAGCTTCAACAACTTGGTCATGTTGCTGTAACTAGAAGGAATCTCACTCCCCTCAAAGTTGTTGTTGTCTAGTTGGCTGCAATATGAATAAAAGGAGAAAAAGGAATTAAAACCATTATGTAAATAGATGTTTATTACACCCTTGATAGAAAGAAGAAGAAAAAAAATTGAAAAGTAACAGAATTTCAGAGGTAGGGTACTAGTCACTAGATATGAGAACGCTTAAATATATTAGATAAGTTTTAGAAGCAAGAAACATACAGTATCAACAAGTTTGGCAACTCAGAGAATTCCGGCGGAAGGGATCCTGATAAGTTGTTATTGTCAAGAAGGCTGCAGTGGTTTACAATCTAGGTTAGAAAAGTAGAGATCCACTTATGTATTAAAGATTATTAGTTACATAAATGACTAAAACTCTCAACCAGAAAAAGCAAGAGATTGAAATCCAATAGCCAGCTTACAAGTGGACAAGGTTTGGTAATCTGGACAGTTCAGGAGGGATTTGACCGCTTATAGAATTGTTGTTCATATGACTGCAAAAAAGAAGACATCATCTACTAAAAGGATAGGATGACAGGAAAAGGGATGCCTTAGTAACCTATAAGACAAAAAAGTAAGAAAGAAAGAAAACAAAAAGATGCCCTTACAAGTGCTTTGTTTTGTTCAGGTTTGCAAATGATTTAGGTAGAGGACCTGATATTTTGTTTTGGTCAATCTGAATTCTGTCCAGATTTGGTAGATAGCCAAGCTCATCTGGCAAGGAGCCAATCAGTTGGTTTCCATTCAAGAGTCTGTATGAATTAAGAAAAGAAATGACAAAGAATGATAAGCATCAGGAAATCATTCAAGAAGATAATTTAAGAGAGAGAAATTCTACAGCCTGGTAGGGCAGCAAAGGAACCAAACCCCCAGTAGAAGGGTGCTGCCTTTGTCATGAACAACACTTCATGTATTCATGAACTAAAATAGCATTTGAGATCATAATGAAATATTGTGCTATAAAGTTTTGGCAAAATCAAAATGCAAACAAGCCAATAGAATCTAGAAAAACTCACAATAGCTTGAGAGTCGTGATGTTGCCTATCTCCTTTGGTATACTCCCTCCTATATTGTTCCACATGAAATCCCTTTAACATCATTGAGAAAGGAGTTATACAAACATTATATTTGAACTGTATAAAAACAGCCAGCTGGCCAGCTACAATTTCAGTATAGACAACATGCACCATAAAAATAGAGTTGTAGAGTTAACAACAATATAGTTGAAATGATTATGCAGCACCAACATTTTGTCTGGCTTACATACAATATTATTAACTTAGATAATTGGCCGAGTTCTGGGGCTAAAGTCCCTGATAGATTCATCTTCAATAGTTCCCTGCAAAAAAAAAATATTAGAAAAAGACTGTTAAGATCATACTCCGACTCAATTACTCAGTAAATTTTTTGTAAGAAAACATAGTACTTTAGAACTGGTGTTAACCAAGTTCAAACTAGACATATTCATCCCAAGAATTTGTTTCAACGCCTAACCACTGATATGGATGAAAATCAAATTGAAAATGTCCATTATCTTCATCGACTTTTAGTGAGTTCAAACCTCAACAGCTAATTTTGATAAGAACTTACAGTTCCTGGATATGCAAGTAGCCATCATCGAGTGTCTTATTGTAACATACAATACCAGTCCAATTGGAATTGCAGGGATCCCTGTTCTTCCGCCAGTCGTTCAAATTATTCAATGGATCAATTAAGCGCGACTTAACAGCTCGCAGTGCAGTAACTGCAGGTTAAGAATGCAAATATCAGAACATAAAGACCTCAACATCAAAGAATCCCGTATCTCTCGGACCTTATTTTAAAACCCATGGATTTTTATTTTTGTTTATTAAATCTAAAATAATCACTCAAATCGCAGCAAGCAACCGTATGATTCCCCCTCCCATGGTGTATCGAAAAATACAAATTAATAAAAATGACCTAACAATCTATTCCAAACAACGGAAGATGATAAATTGGAATTGAAGACAGCGGATTGGAACAAGTAGGGAAGAGATAGCTGGAAAAGAATCTGCAGTTACCTTCATCTGGATGGGTGACATCCGCTCGGGCAGGCCAAGAGATGCAGAGCGCCAAGAACAGGAGAAGCATCAATGATCTCGGCCACGGCCACATCGTATCGATAATCAACCCGAACGAAATGGAGAAACTAAGATCCAAAACCAGTGAAATCGAAGCTCGGATTAGATTTGAAGCAGATCAAATTCCAAAGACAAGTCGGAGGTTTTCCGCTGGTATTCTTGAAGAGGTGAGTAGGAAAAGGGGTGCTGAAGAAGCAGCGGAGTGGTTAAGCGTCGTTGCAGGTGGGGAGGTTGGCGCAGTGGACAGTGACGGGAACAAATAAGAGAGGGAGGAGTTGAGTCATTTGACCGAGTCGCCATGGATGGTTCTCTCTTCCAGCAGCTGCTCTGTTTGAGAAGTAATTGCTTTTGACAAAATCTGTTGGTGGGAACAAGAATGGGAGTTGGTTTGACATTAATGCTCTAAAAGCGAGACAAGTTGTATAAACTATGATGATTAACATTCATAAATACTATAGTGGATGGGTATGTTCAATTCCGTAATTGCATTATAATTATAAACTATTACACGATGCTTTTTTTAATTAAAGTATTAATAATATAATAAATTAGTATTACATAATTAAATAAAATATTAACAAAGTTAGCATGATATAAGAAAGTTAGAGTTGATAAAGTAAAAAATATAAAAAAATATATCTTAAACCTTATAATAGTATGAACTTCTAAATGAATAGTACTTCCCACTAATAATTATTTTATTGTTTATTTGGATGAAAATACCTATTTTGTCTTTGCAAATTGTATTATTGTCTTAGATGTATTATACCCTTTTAGGTAATTTCCATCTTCATTTGTAAAATGTCTTTTTTATCATCCAAAGTTTGAATTTAAAAATATTAATTTTTTTATTTCAATGTCCTTTTATGTCTTTTCAAAATTATAAAATTTCATATTTAATCAATTTCACCCAACTTTATGTTTTTTTCTTAAAATACACAAATTACCACTTTAAAGTTTTATTAAATCAATAATACTTTAGGTTTTTAATTTATCTACCACAATTGTAACTTTTAGTTTTATTAATTACTCCCTCCGTTCGGCAAAACTTGTCGTTTTAGAGTTTTGTTTTTGTTCGGAAAAACTTGTCATTTTAGGTATTTTTGCTTCTACTTTACTAAAATGCCCTTGATTTGATTGATGTGTTATGAGTTGTAGTTTTTGATAAAGTAAAAAGTAGAGTAATAAATGAGGGTAAATTAGTAAAAAATGAGTGTAATTATTAGCTTTATTAAAAGTTGTGTGGAGAGTTAAAATGACAAGTTTTGCCGAACGGAGGGAGTATAAATTTTCATATTACATCAATTTCACCCAATTTTATGTTTTTTCTTAAAATACCTAAACCGCAACTTTAAAGTTTTCTCAAATCAACCATATTTTATGTTTTTAAATAAATTTTTAAAAGACTACCCTTCTTTATATTTTTTTTTAATTGAAAGACATCATTCTTATTACCTTAATGAAAATTTCAAAATACTATACTTACAATTTCTTATAATGATATATTTTTTTACTACTCTATCTATTAATTAAAACATGTGCATGTTTTTTTTATAATTATAAAAACTATCCAATTTCAACCATTTTTATCAATTTCATATTTCATCAATTTTGCCCAATTTTATGTTTTTTTCTTAAAATATCCAAACTGCAATTTTAAACTTTTCTCAAATCAACCATATTTTATGTTTTCAAATAAAATACCCAAATGATAACTATTAGATTTTTTTAATCAACCCGATTTTAATTAAATAATAATAATAATAATAATAATAATAATAATAATAATAATAGTAAAAATAATAATAATAATAATAATAATAATAATAATAATAATAATAATAATAATAATAATAATAATAATAATAATAATAATAACAACAACAACAACAACAAAACAAAAATGTCTTTTTTTAATCGTAAAGATTAGGATTTTTGAAGTTTATAGTTTTGGATTTCTTTTTCATTTTGATTAATACATTTTTTGAAAGACTACCCTTCTTTGCAATTTTTTAATTGAAATACATCATTCTTATTACCTTAATGAAAATTTCAAATATTATACTTACAGTTTCTTATAATGATACAATTATTATTTTTACTACTCCATCTATTAATTAAAACATGTTATTTACTATTCATGCACGCTTTTTTAGAATAATATAAACTATATAAAATATCAACTTTTTTACGTTTGTTTTTATAAATTCATAAGCATGAAATTGCTAAAAAAATGTTAAAAAAGTTAATATTTTACTATATAGATTTTAACACCTAAACAACATGCATAAATAGTAAAACATCAAGTTTTAATTGATGGAATGAGTATTATATATAGCAATTTACGAGAAAAATAACCCAGTTAGAACTATGTGCACATATTAATATTTACACGCAAATAAAAAAGTAATGTGTACAATTTTATAAGGAAAACAACCAAGTTATACCTATTGATACATATGAATATTTATATGCATATAAAAAGCAATGTGAACAATTTAAATATGATTAAACCGCGCGCACTCGCGCGCGGCATTTGACCTAGTATATAAAAATAAGGTGACTATGACACCTAAGGAAAAAATAATTTAATTAGTAGTTAGATATAGATAGATGATTAAAAAAAGGGAAAACTAATTAAAATACCCCCACCTTTGGGAGTATGGTAAAAATATATCCTCAACTTTCAAATGTAATAAAAATATCCCGACCTTTGAGGGTGATGATAATATATTACCCTGTGTTTTCTCACGGGTCAAAAATACTGACAAGACAGCCTACGTGAATTTTTTTTTGACAAGACAACATATGTGGAACTCTTTTTTTACAAATTAGCACTAAAATTGGGTTTTCTTGATCGGTTTCCTTAGGGGAAATCATAAAACAATAACAAATTAAACCCAAAAAACGAAATTGATTCAACCAAGTAACTAATCTGGTCAAAATTGCCTCAAATTAACACAACACGACTATTCCTAACACCAAACTGACAACAAAACTAAACCAACAACAACAAAGAGGGGGGGGGGGGGGGAGCTTACCCACCCAAGTCCGTGAACGAATCAAATGGGAAGAAGATGTGAGAGAGACAGCTCAAGATAGTCAACCACGAGGGAGGAAGACTGACATTGAAGAGGAACCATGAGCTACCTGGAAGACCTGGAAGACAATTCAAGAGGCGACTACGGTCCCCGGAAGAAGATATGATGGAGGAAAAGGCGTTAGGTATGAACCCGGTCCAACTCTTTATTTTTTTCCTAAGGATACTATTAAAAAAACCTTGTAAAAAACCCGCGTAGGCTGCCTTGTCAACATTTTTGACTCGTGAAAAAACTTGTGGTAATATATTACCACTACACTCAAAGGTCGGGATATTTTTATTACATTTGAAAGTTAAGGATATATTTTTACCATACCCCCAAAGGTGGGGGTATTTTAATTAGTTTTCCCTTAAAAAAATGAAGGAAGAAAGGAAGAGAAAAAATGAACACTTATTTAAAACTAAAAGAAAAGGAGACATAGATCTAAAATGCTCCTCTAAAATGAATATGTACCAAATTAAACGGGTCCAAATCCTCCATCCTCGGTTACGTCCCATTTCCCTGTCTCATTCATAAAAACTCTTTTTCTTTTTCTTTTTTAATCTATTTTTGTTTATTTATTTTTATTTTAGTTTTTTTTAATTAGAACTTGTGAGGTAAAGGAACTAGATGGACAAGAGAGGGGAACAATTTTGAAGACAAAGGATTTTATTTCAAATTAAACCTATTTTTTAAATATTTCTGGCGGTTTTATTTAATAAAGGGATTAAAAACGAGCAAAAATACAAAGTTGAGACTGCTTTAGAACAATTGGAATGTGGGCAATTTGCAAAAATAACCCTTTTATCCGAAACCTTTGCATGCATAACCCAATCTGAAAAAAATTTGCTGAAATGCGGATATCCGCATGACAGGTGCATCCAGTAGCAGGTCAGCCAGTGGGGTACAGCTCGACTCCATCTCGGTTGCATGTACATTGAGAGTATGGGTGTTATTCGAGCCGAACGAGCCGAGCTTGGTATGTTCAAGCTTGTTCGTTTGTTAAACGAGCTCGAGCCGAGCCGAGCCTAATTTTTAAACGAGCTTTTTATTTTGTTCAAGCTCGGCTTGTTTAGGAAATGAACGAGCTCGAGCTGAGCTTTTTCTGAGCTTTAAGTAGTTCTACTTGGTTATAACATGTTAATTTAAAGAAAATTTTAGAAATTCCATAGAATTCGAGCTATTCGAGCTTTATTCGAACGAGCCGAGCTTTCAACCGAGCTTAAAATTTTGTTCAAGCTCGGCTTGTTTAAATAAGCGAGCAAGCTCGAGTCGAGCTTTTTCGAGCCAATCCCGAGTCGAGCTCGAGCTGTTCAGTTCATATAACAGCCCTAATTGAGAGATAGAGGGAGAGAGACATCTCTACTCCTGAAAAGCGAAGAACAATGAGAGAGGAGGGAAAAAGTAGTTGTTGCAGTGGCAGCGGACAGAAGAGAGAGATAGATAGATAGAGAGAGAGAGAGAGAGAGAGGTGAAATAGAAAAGTGCAGGTTGAGAGGACAGTGAGAGTTGAGGGGGAAAAAAAAAATTTTCAACTAAATTATAACTTTCAGAGAAAAACCAATTGAAGAAGGAAGGGTCCGGGGGTTTATTTGAAGAATCACGTGTAAGCAGTAAGTAACTGGACATCCATATTAGATACACATGTCACATATTGTATTACACTTAACACGATTTTAATTATGAAAAACACAGCATAACGACATGCAACCTAATGGAATCGAATGGAGAAGATTTCTGGGAGAAGCATATTCACTATAATGACATATTTTTTTATGTGTGCCTAATTATAATATTTACCCATATTTGGATGTCATGATTTCGTTCTCTCCGGTCGACACTACTATGCTTTACCCATATTGGAATCAAATGGAGAAGAGTGAAAGTGAGGGGGCATAAACATACTTATAATTACATGTTAAGTTTAAGAGAAAAACCATCGAATAAGAAGAAAGTGGGTGGAGGTGAATTCGTAGGCCGACTTGTAATCGCTTAGTTGTAACTGGACACAAAACGAATAAGACATGACACTAATCGAAATCTACTGGACACAATATCTCAGAGACAGATTCACTTGCATTAATCAAATACAGCACAGGAGCAAACATTTAGAAGATAGTAGCAAAAAGTAGCAACATAGAAGACATTGAAATCGAAATTTACGGTAACAAGAAGCGAAATTGCGGCTGCGTGGTGAATCTGTATCCATCCTAGTCGAAGTGTGGGCGCATATTGCAGTCACGATTATCAGTCGTCTCATCGCTCAGTGGGAAGTTGACCGTGAAAGTTCGGTCACTCCCATAACCGGACACACGAAGGACCCTGCCGGCCCAATACCCAACAACTCTCTTCTGTTGCTGCGTAGGAGGGTCACATATTCGACCTCCCAGTGGCTAGCGTCCAGTTTGCGTACAAGGGTCGCCTCGTAGAATGACCTGAGCATCCCAACCTCACCGCCGACAATCTCTACTCTTTGATGTCGTCGGTATGGCGGCGACGACATTGGTCCTGCATAAATTAACAAAAATAAGGTAGTATAATGATACAAGTAGCACAACTGAAATCTACACGAATGAAGTGATCGACAAACCTCCATCGTCCGATTCGTCGGATGATATAACGATGGGGACATGTCGGGGAGGGAGGCCAGATGAGGAGTCACGGTGGTGTGACGAGGATGTCATTTGGTTGAAGGGTTGTTGGAGAGGTTGTTAAATGGCAATGGGGATTTAACTTTACCAATTTGTGGGGAGTATGGATGGTGAATGGCTATCATATAAGTGGGGTGTATGGGAAATATCAACATTGTTCAGCATGTGACCGTTGAGGGAAAAAAATAAACAAAAAGCAGAAGACATTAAATTGCAGTGTTTTGTTGTTTTCTACAATAAACATGGCATTGTTCTAGTGTGGACATGACACGTGTCACTTCTGACATGACATCATTTAAGGGGATTTACTTCTTGTTGTTAGACGATACATGACATCCCTTAAAACCAACTCCCCGGTCACTGATTCCCAACTAGTTATCAAACAGTTTTCTACTGGACATCTTTTCAAGGGGTTTTATTAAACGTTTGACCTTCGTATAAAACTGGGTTTCCCACTCACACTTAATACTTATAAAATGCAAAACCATAGGAAAGTATACCCATATTAAATTCAAACCACTAAATACAATTTCAAACCATATGAAGTTCAAAGCAATGAATAAAATTTGACCCAACAAAAAATCCAGAGAGAGACAAAAGGGGGGGGGGGGGAATCTTGCAGAGGGTAGAGAAGGACAATTGATAAGACAGAGGAGAGAGAGAGAGAGAGAGAGAAAGAGAGGGCGGGAGTGAGATTAAATTTCCCACCTTGTCATTTGCGCCAGTAGAGAATAAGAGGGAGATGAGGGAGGAGGGGGAGACTATAAACCCATTCAAGCGCTTGACACCTATTGGGGTTAACTGGACAGACACTGACTTCTTGGAGGAAATGAGTAAGTCTTCCTTCCATTTAGGTTATGCGATACGTTTCTCCCTACAATATGTTCATCTCCCTGTAGAACTGAATGTCCCCCCCCCCCCCTCTAACTAATGGAACAGGGGAGAAATCGTCCGTGTGTATCACTGTATTGTTTGGCCGATGGTGGGCTTGTGAAGAGGGCACTTGGGTCGTGAAGTGGTCGAGGAGTCAGAAGGCCGTACTGGTAGACGAAAGTATTGACTACGTCTCCATAAAGAAACAACTGATGGCCAAGTTTAATGTCGATGGGAGGAGGCATGACGTCGAGATCACATATGTAAAGCCGAAGAAGGAAGGGTGCAGACCTTTTTCCATTGGGGATGACGAAGACTTGCATGCCTACAAGTTTGTAAACGGTCTTTCCGGAGAACGATCATGGCCTATCGACCTCCATGTATCCCTGATACGCAAGGTTGGCGGAGATTTCACCACTACGGAAGAATCCACAACGGCCCATTCAGTTGGGGGTGGCCCACCCTTGACCCAAGAAGATCACCCACAGTTTAAAACGAAACCCCGCTTGGCAGGGGATGAAGAAGTGGAAGTTTTGGGAGCACAAGGTGTCGATGGAGAAGGAAGAGGTGTCCAGTTCGAAACGAACAGTGTCCAGTTAGAAACCTCAATTGTCTAGTTAGAATATCCACGTGTCCGGTTAGAACCAAGTGATGAGTTGGACAATGCAGTCGCTTTTGGACGTGGGAAGCAAGTAATTTGTGTGAGCAGTGACGTCGAAGATGTAGTCAGCCCGTGGGATCACGAGGCGGAGCGAGCGGTAAGAGAAGTAGAAGAAGCATACCAACGCGGAAAAGGGAAGAACGGATCGTTTCCGACGACTGTGAAACTTGAACCAACAGAGTGGTCGGGTGTAGCTGAGAAATTGCAGAAGCGCTGCCGCACGTAGCGGTGGCATAGGAACTTTCAGTTACAACACCTTTCGCTATTAAGTACATAGTTAGCCTATTTTGGTTTGACGCCTTTCGCAATGAAGTATGTTGCCTTTCTGCTACTTCGTATGGGGGGTCTGTTCTAGTTTGTTGTACGTTGTGTGGGTAGGGGGTTGTTTAACGGAATGTCACCTGACATTACCCACTTTTGACATGACAATATCCGCTTTTGCCATGAGATTAATTATCCTCATATTGACATGACATTTATTGAACTTGACATGTCATAATTACAAACCAACGAAGACCACAGACCAACAATAACTGCAGATCCAAATGTCTAAAACCAACAAACAACAATTTCAAATGAAGCAACAACCGCCGGCATACCAGCCAATATGCGGTCTAAACCAAACAACAAGTCTACACAAACCAACAATGTATATAAAATCAATCGGGGAGTTTTTTTAAGGATCGGATGGGGGTGTAAGACGTTCGTGAAAGATGGCAACATAAAGGGATTGGCGGCAAGCCGCAATGAATTCATCGTCCAGGCCACGAAACTTGGTGTCGCCGGTCGCGAAAAACTGCAGGTAACTGATGGCGTATGGGCAGCAGTCGCCCCTACATCACAATAACGAAATATGTTCACCCAACCTTGACAATTTTTTATAAATGAAGTGGAAATAATGACTTACGATTGTTTGTTTTGGGGAATCCCCTTCACCCTTTTGTACGCCAAGGGTTTCGGGACTTTGCCGACCCATTTGACTCTAAGTTCGGGGTGGGTGTTCATCAAAATGGGGAGGAGGTGGGTCACCAGCTTCTGGAGGCCCGCCATATGGCGCCCAGCGACGTGGCTTATGTCGGGATCGTATACATCCAATGTCCACTCCGCGAAATTGATGTCAAGGGCCACCCAATGCTCGTTCTTCAGATTCCAAGGCGCCAACAACCTGTCGACATCGGCCCAACCCGTCGGAAACATCTGCGGCAACTTGCCGTCGAAGTAGTGGGTCACCCGTGTCGTCCCCCTTGACCACGCCCTTGACCACGTCAAGGTTCCCCTTCACATCCGCTAATTGCTTGTGCAGCAAATACCCCCAAGAAGAAATCAAGACCGGCGACGCCTTCATACTTGTCATCTGCGTTGATGTCCTTCCGTAGGAGGGCGCAAGCTTGCTCAATATGTTGCACGCAAGGAAAAATCATTTATGACCATATCAGGAAGAAACTGATGTATCGAACCACGATGTGGGAACCTAACCTCGGATGACACTCAGGTGGTCGGTGATTGAAGTGTCCCGAAGAACTGCTTCTGCAGTAGGGTGCCTTCGACCGACCGGATGGGGTCACTTCCGTCCTTCATCCACGCAGTGTACACATCAACACCTGCCCTCGTCACCATGCCTAGCTCGGCGGCATCCACTGGCTTCTTGCCCACACGCGACTTCTTCACTGGCCGAGTTACTTCCGCTTGGGACAACGTATCAGGATGTTGACGGGTGCTTCTTCTCGGCCGTTGGAGGGGCACCTCAGACTCACCCTCAACCTCGGAGGCACCGGGTGCCACCAAATCCTCCTGCAACTTGCACCCCAGGGTGCGGTTAACATGACAGTCAATACAATTGACATGACATCAAATTGATCTTAACATGACAGTCTCGTGCACAAACCTCTATGGCCTTGCCCTTGCCCTTGACCTTGACCTTGTCCTCCTTGGTGGGCTGTCTCTCCTCCTTGGCCTTGGTATTGCCCTTGTCCTTGTCCTTCACTGCTCCATGAACCTAAGCACATGACCTCTGAGTAAATTGACATATACTGGTATTGGCATGACATGTGCCAACATGCACAGGACATCCAATATACACAACATGAAAGTAAAATAAAATGACATGACGCTTCTGATATGATACCAGGATAACCTTACCTCCTTTCCCAAAACATCCGCTTGCTCCTCCGACTCCCTAGTCCCCTTCCACCTCAGTGCTCTCTTCATGTCTTCAATCGCCTTCTCAAGCGTGGCCATCTTCGAGCTCGCCATGTCGTCTATCTTTGCCAATAACCGTGACTCGATCTCTAATAGGGTAGCTTGTGTCTGCGTTCCCTCCCCTGATTCTTGCTTTGACCCACGTGCTCCCTTTGGTTGTTTCTTTGGTGGGGGTTTCACATTTGCGAATACGAACTCCCGAACAATGTCGTCGAAGAAGTTGTCCCGCTTATCGTGAGTGTTTCGGGCATCGTGGTACAAACGAGTAGCTGCCTCCACTTCATCGAGGAGTAGAAGCGGCCTCACGGCTGCAGGGTCATTGAAGTGCCCGAGCTCCTTAGCCTCTTGCAGTCGGGTTTCGATGGAGGCATACTCGAGGTTCACGTCTCTAAACTCGTATCGCAGACACCTGAGGTACACCTTCTCATCTATGATGTTCGTGAATTGGACGGCCATTGGAGGGAGGGCTTCGTACACCCATAGCTGCAAATAAATGTTGTCCAGTAAATATTCACTCTCTGTCAAGTCAATAAATATTGGACGCCTAGTAAACGTTCATACGGCGTCCAGTGAGATTTGTGTACGAACCTGGAAGGCGAGAGGGAAACCCAACAGGCAGTAGGCCGGGCGTGCATTGGAGCTTCTCTCATTGTGTTGGAGCTTCCTCTCGAGTGCACGGTTCAGGAACTCGTTCGTTCGCTCGTAGCAAAACCGACCCCACGGAAAGGCAATGAACCTGTCAATGTCGACGACAAGGTCGACCACCTACCCGTGAATGTAGTTTTTGGGTTCCTTCCCGAACAACACGCCCTCGACCAGCATCAGCAGGACAAATTTGAACTTTCTGGTTGACGATTTCTCAGATGCCATTGCCACACGGAACTGCACCTCGAACTCGGACATTTTCAACTTTGCAACTCTAAAGAAATCAAACACTGCCTTCTCAAACGACTGTCGTCCTCGGGCTCTTCGCCATAGCCACAGTTGAGATCGGTGACAAGGGCGAACTCAGCTATTGAGAACCTCACGATCGCATCATGGATCTTGTACCACGTTTCATTCTCCTTCTTCGTCTTCAATTGTCGTTGGAGAACGTAGTGTAAAAGCTGTCTCGAGAACTGGACCCTTGTGCCCAGTGTTGCAACGCCCCCCAACGGGTTGTCCGTGAGGCGCTTCCAATTGGACTCGCTCAACCGGTTGTCAATGTTTACTAGGAGCTGCATCCGGGAGTATTGGTTAATTTTTTCTTTGAAGTGTCTGTCTTCCTCGACGGTGTGCACAACCTTCACAGACTTCAACATCTCAGCCACACTGCACCACGACAATCACAACTTACATTACTCGAACGAAAGCCATCTTACCGCGCCGGAAGTTTGAGCTCTACGATCTACAATCTTCTTTACACTACGCTGCGGCATTTTTAATATTCACCAGATATCCTGCATAATGGGAGACCAAAAATCAGTATTCTAGAAATCAATTCGTGTCCCCCAACCCACGGTTCCCTTCATATCAATATCAGTCCCACAAGGCCACAAACATTCCAGCAATCAATATGTACATGACATTTACTAATTCAGAACCTATGCATATCAAATGTCAAACCTATTCATCTTCATATTGAATGCACCCAAAGGTTCCATAATCATCCCGTATTCAATCTGTTCATCCCTTTTAACATGACACAAAGACAGGTACACATGACACATACTTGTGCATACATGACAGTATACTTATTCAATCTATAAATCTCCAATTACACACGAGTCACCCTACTCCAGATAATTTCGATTCGACATAAACATTCACCCTTTCTAACATTTTCCCTAACCCTAATGCGTCGCATTTCATCCAATTTCGCCCAAAACTGAACGTATCTACAGTCATACACCCCATTTCGGCCAATTTCCCCCTAAACTGAAAGTATCTACACTCACCTTGCTCCTGATAAGTTGGATTCGACAAGACAGTTGCCCAATTTCCCCATTCCCAAAAATACGCTTCTCTCCCAGTCGCGCACACCCCAGTTCCCAAACTTGCCAACTTTTGGTTTTAACTTGACGCCGGTTACTTCTTATATGACAGGGCGATATTGCGCACTGTCAACCCATTCGACCCCTTCTTCCCATTTACACACAATCAAAACCAGTTTAGGTTCTTCCAATCGGTTCCTCCCCTACGAATCCAAGCAAAACGTAATTAATCGACATTGTGAGGGTTTACTTACTTCAAAATCGGCCTCTTCGTCTCCTCTCATGCTCTGTCGTCTTCTTCCTCGGGTTGGCTTCTTCTTCTCCTCTCTTGCTCTGTCGTCTTCTTCCTCTTCTTCTCCCTGCTCTTCTTGTTTTCCTCAGGTTTGCATGAGCAATTGTTGCCCTCTCTCTCTTCCTCTTTTGTAAGCCCGTGAGAGGCAGTTGGACTCGATAGTTTTGAAATTAAACTGTCTTCCTCTCTCTCTCTCCACATTAACTTCCCCCGCTTCCTCTATCTCTCCACAATAACTTCCTCGCTGCCTCTCTCTCCACCCCGCTTCCTCTCTCTCTCTCTCCTCCTTTACTTTCTCTCTCCTCTGTCCCGGTTATTTTCCACCACTTTTAACCGGAACCTTTGCAATTTTTTGTGAGGGGTTAACCTTTGCAAATGTTGTGGATAGTGGATTAGGTTAACAAAGTTGAGCGGGTCAAGGGTCATTTACTACAATTTCCTCTTGGAATGTTATAGGCTAAAATGAAAAAAATATGATGATGAGAGATTGTTTTACAATACTGATTAGTAACTAAAATAAAATTTCGAGAACAAGAAATGGAATTCAACCTTCAGATGATTGACCATTTACATGATGATGTATTGACTACTAATAATGGATATGGAGTTGACAGTTCCAAATGAAAGTAGTGCTCCCTCCATTTAACAATATTTGTCTTTTGATTTTTTAAAAGAATTTATAAAAAACTAAAATACTATATAAAATATTAATTTTTTAAAATTAATTTATTTTATAATTTAATACATATTAATAATAAGTATGATATTATAAATAATAATAATAATAATAATTTGATATTTTATACCACATCAGTATTAAAATTTAGGTCATTTACTATTAAGTATGTTTTCTAAATAGTAAAAATTACATAAATATTAAATTTTTAAATTTTTTAAAATAATTTCATACTTATGAATAGATATGAAATTATAAAAAATAAATAAATAAAAAGTTGAAATTTATAGAGATTTTAAGTTTTATTTTTTTAAAGCGTTTAAATCAAACTAGTTCTTTTCCCGAAGCTTGTTCGGGTTTTTTCATAATATTTTTGATCGAGTTTGACGTATTAAACAAAATTTTCGACACGTCAATTTTCTACTAACATATTGCTTATGCTTCTTGTCATGATGTTCTTCGAAATTTTCTTTTCTTGGGATATCGATACTTCAAATTTAACAAAGAATGGTAAATCAGCCGTTTTCACACTTCTCTTAACATCCGTCCTAATTGAAAGCAAAGAAAAGAAACCTTATAGTTTTTTGTTTAAGAAGATTGAGTTTGAATCCTATAAGATACTTTCTCTATTACACACATCATGTCACACCTTTCAAATTGGTCAAAATTATAAACCGATTTGATAAAGAAACCTTAAGTTGAAATGAAACCCTATATAGCTAAAGAATAAAAAAAATTGATATTTTATGTGTGTTTTTTATAATATCTTAGACCTTTAATTAGAAAGAGGTGATCTATGTTTAAGTATGAACCCTAAGAGGCCAAAATATTAAAAAATAAATAAATTCATTTCCATATTTGAAATATTAGATACTTAGATGCATTTCATCGAACACCTTATGGGTGATGATTAAACCCATCAAGTCACAATTTATAACCTTCTATTTCACTTGAATAGCACCAATATCTTACGGGAAATTTGATTAATAATTTATAATCTTCAATTTTACAAATTTCATCAATGGAGTAAACAATTTATGCATTGTTATCTAAATATTTGCCCAAAAAATATTCCAACAAAAATATCTTGAAACCCATGTCAAAGCTCCAGGCTTAAATATATGATAGGCTGAGTACATCGAATATTTTTGTATTTTTTTCTTTGCATTTAATATTGAAAATCAATTTTCATAACCATAATAGATTTCACACTGGGCTTGTGAAATGGGCTGTAGAAAATGAATCATTTATGTTTTTACTCGTCTTAAGGTCGTATGTATTTTAATCGAAACCCAATTACTCCATTTTACCCTCTAATAGACTATTCTTTTTAGATATTTTTCATTTTTGGTATTTGGTTATTCCTATCTTATTTAATATTGAAAACAAATTTTCATCACCATAATATATTTCACACCCTGCATGCGAAGGAGTTGAAAACAATTTGTATTTCTTTATATTGTTTTTGGTAAGAAAAGCTTTTAACTTGTACTCCATATAATGAATTCATGAAATCACATATCTCAAAATTAATGAAACATTGGTAAAAAAAATTCTTCACTTGAAGCAATTTTGTTAGGACTTATGAACCAAAACTTCTGTTCTAGGATTTAACTTGAACACAACAGTTTATTAGAAACGTGATGTGAGGTGTGAACCGGTTAGATGACACAAGGGATTCGGGTCTAAAAAGGCACATCAGCAAGAAGTAGAGGAAGCTACCTCTAAAAGAGTCAAGTCCGTTCCACCAGTGATGTTCCACACAATTCCGGTGGCTCTCTCTATACCAATATCTAGCAGAGGCGACTGAATGGCATTTAGAGCAGCATCTCTAGCTCGAGTTTTACCTGCAGATACATTGTTAAATCACAAAAGCAAAAGAGGGAAAATCACAAAACAGAATTGGCCACCAGTTAAACTATATAATGTACCAGCAGCAGTTCCTATTCCCATAAGTGAAGAACCAGCTTCTGCCATAATAGCACGAACATCAGCAAAGTCAACATTAACTAATCCTGGAATCTGCAATCATAAATAAGGAAAAGTAAGTAAATTTGCCCAATGTTTAAAGCTAGATGTCTATCCTGAATATTAGATGAACGGCCAACTACGTATCTGTGTGGATTATACCATCTCTATATTAACAAAACATCATGTAAATAAAAGTAAAATCATAACCATTTTAAAAATTGGATTATACCACTGCTCAACTATACATAATTAATGTAAATAAACAAATACGTAGTAAACCATTTCATTGTACTGTACAAGTGTACACAAAAAAACACAGTACACCACCACTATCGTCTAAAGTTGACCCTAAGCCCTACCAGAAGGCTACCACTTCCACTCTACCAGTCCACCATTAACAAACAATTAGAAACAATTTAAAACAAACCCTCATCAATCGGCCTTTATTGTACTGTACGTCTGTACACCACCACTACCAATCCACGATTCACCATAGTTACAGAGTACCACCAGATAGAGAGACCGAGAGCACGAGCGGCGGCGACGGCAAAGGGAAGTTGCGAGGCAAGACCGCGGAGTGGAAGAGACGAAGAGGATCAACCGTCCCGTCGGTACGTAGCGAGAACAAAAGTCCTGAATTAGGGAATTAAAACCGAAAATTTTTTAATCCGCTAAAGCCACCAAGCCCCGTCCCGCACCGCTAAGGCCGCCAAGCCCCGTTCCGCCCCCGCCAAGCCCGCCAAGTGCTTGTTTCCCTGCCGCCAAGTATTGACTCCGCCAAGAACTCACCGTTTAGGCTCATTTCGTAACGGTGAACAGCCGCTAACCGTCTTGGCGCCGTCTCGGCGGCCGCCAAGCCCGATTTTTAGAACAGTGCTCCCAGCATCATCCCTTCCTCCCTCACAAGTCCGACGATTCTTTGGAAAACCCAAACCCTAAAAATTTGTTAAAAAAACTGGCGGAGAAGATGAAGGTGAAGTGACCGGCTTTAATAAATTGGGAGTGGAACTGTATTGGGAGAACATGGAAGTAGAAAAAGAAGAAGCAGTTGAGGAGAGAACGTGGGAGAAAGACTGCAAATTAGGGCTTCTTAGTTTTACTCAGGGATTGAAGCGGTTAAGGAGAGAACGTGGGAGAAAGGCTAATTTCTTAGTTTTGCTCAAAGAGGACACGTGATTCAATATTTTACAAAGAGTCTGCTTCTAAAATAATAAGTATAATGGGTGGATGCTAAATTTTAATTCAGAGAATATATAACTTCTATATAAACTCTTAATTTAGAAGAGTTTAGGATAATGTGTCAAGCTTAGAGGAATTTTAGGAGTCTTGACCAATCATTTTTTTTTTCCATTTTTCTTTGATTTTCTTTAATTCTAATTTTTTTTCTTTTTCCTTTAATTCTCTTTTTGATTTAATTTTACTAACTATTGGGTTTAATTCAAAACATTGATCTTAGCCTAAATTATAATTTTAGTATTTTTTTTCTAAAAAAACAATGGGATTAATTCAAAACATAAAATTAATAATAAGAAAACATAAAATTAATATTAGTAATTTGTATCTATATATCTATATATATATATATATATACTACTTTATTCGTTTTCTCAACCCATGAGTTTAATTCAAAATATTTAATTATCTGAACTTTGACAATTATGTTATAATATTAATTTAATATATTAGTAAGATTTTACTTATAAAAAATCGCGCCATGGCGCGGGGAACATGCTAGTTGTTTTTAAAAAAGACAAACAATGAGTTGAGTTGAAATATTTAATTGGAACAGATTCTGCAATCATTTCTTATCCTTCCTATTTCGTGTTCAATTTTTTTTCTTATCCCTTACGAGTTCAAGTTTAGAATTATTTTTCAATTTTTAATTATTTTATCTTTTATTTTAATTAGATTTATAGAGTCGATAATTTTTTATATTTTAGGAATCTTTTCTTGTTTTTATACTTTAAACATAATCTTTGCTATATTGATGTCGTTGAAGATGTCATCAAATTGAATGTATAAGTAATCTAATTTTGACCATGTGATATGATCATCGCCCATTGATTTTAAAATTTACCTGCTCTAAAGAATAATAATGGCATCGGTGCATTCACACTCGAAGCAACTGCATAGTAATTAATAAAAGATAAAAATAATTCAAATAACCCAAACTTTGTTGGAGTATGCAGGTAACACCGTGGATTTTATAAAGTGACAAAAATAACCCAAACTTTTACTACTATTAGGTTTGTGCAAAAAAATACGACACGGTTGACAGTTGACACGACACGAAACCGCACCAATACGATACGAAAAAACACGAAACGATATAGATACGACACGATTATGACACGAAACGGTAAAACACGATAATAATCGTGTCGTGTTCGGATCGGGATTTTTCCCTTATCGGGTATCCGACACGACACGATAATTTTTTTTTAATATTAACCTGTTGGCATAATACAAATATAAAAAGTGTCATAAATTTACATAATACGCGGTTTGCCCAGTTGGTTAGAGCCGCTTGTGTCTTCGCCAGCCTCGTCCATGAGGTCTTGAGTTCGAATCTTGGTAAACCACTTCCTTTTTAATTTTTTTCATGCCTTTCATTTTTTCCCCTTTCTAATTCAACGAAAGAGTACTAGGCTAGGGTTACGAATCTTCTTCATTCTCGCCGTCACCGTTCCAGACCGACCCAGTCTTCTTCCTCCTCCTTTATTCTCGCCTTCTCGACGAACGGCTCCTCTTCATTCTCGACAGTCGACTGCCGTTCGTTCTTCACTCGCCAATCTCGCCGTCGCCGTTCTTCGGTCTTCTTCCTCCTCCTTAATTCTAGGCAGCGGCGACCAGACTCCTCTCAGCCTCTAGACTCGCCACGCTTCAGATCCGGTGCTTCAAGTCGTTGTCGTCGTTCTTCGGTCTTCCTCCTTCTCTTTCATTCTAGGGAGCGGCGGCCGGACTCCTCTCAGCCTCTAGACTCACCGCACTTCAGATCCGGTGCTTCAAGTCATCATCGACCTCGCTCTACGCTCACTTCAGATCCGATAAGTTGTTCCTTTTTGTTTTTCAATCAGTTCGATCGTTCGATTGAATTAGAGACTGTTGGGAGAGATTGTGCTCGAACATTGCCTCGTCCGAGTTCCCAATCTGAAGGTTGAAGAAGAGGACTCTAGGACGACGTCGTTTCATTTTGTAATTCATCAAATAAAGTCACGTGCCTAACACGTGTGACTAAGTGTGTATAAATACCCGAATCTCTGTTCAGTTCAGTATTCATTCAATACATAACAAATTTTCCCGCTCACTTCTCTCTTCCCCAAATTCCTTTTCTCTTCCGTCATAGCCAATTTCTCGAAGCTTTTGTTTTCAACATGGTATCAGAGCAAACGTTTTGAGTTTGCCTTGATTGCTCGATTTATTTTCATCAATTTCTTGTTCGATTCTGCTGCTGGTGTGTCAAGATAGAAAACGTGGACAATGGAGGACTTTCCGATCAGTCTTTGTCGCCGAGAGTTGGCGTCGATTCTAGCGATCCTCTATACATCCATCCATCTGATAATCCAGGTATGGTTTTAGTTTCGAAGATGTTTGATGGATCAGGATTTGGAACATGGAAACGTTCAATCTTGATTGCACCGTCTGCTAAAAACAAGATCGGTTTCATCAATGGAACCATTGAGAAACCAGATCCAGAATCACCTCGTTATGAAATGTGGAGGAGGTGTAGTGATCTGGTTGTTTCTTGGATTATAAGCGCTTTAGACAAGGTAATCGCTAAAAGTGTGATATACAGCGATGATGCATTTGAAATGTGGGAGGATCTGTGTAGTCGATTTGGACAATCTAATCTGTCTCAAACTTTTACTGTGCGAAAGGATATTTGCACAATTGAGCCAGGAAATGATTCTTTCCAGATCTATTTCACAAGAATCAAACGACTTTGGGACGAATTGAAGTCTCTACATGTAGCTCAGAAATGCACTTGTGGTGCGGCTCAAGTTGCACGCAAGATTGAAGAGGAGCAGAAGCTGATTGAACTATTGATGGGGTTGGGGCTGAATGATTCATACAGCAATGTGAGAGGAAATGTCTTGATGATGAATCCAACTCCGACAGTTTCACAGGCTTACTCCATGATTCATCATGAGGAGAAGCAGCGCCAGGCAAAGGGAAATTTGAAGCCTGGATCTGAATCTTCAGCCATGAACAGCCAAAGCGAGAAGCAGAAAACTGATGGATCTGTTCCAACTAAACGGCCAGCTTATGTTTGCACTCATTGCAAGAAGACTGGATACAAGGTTGAGTTCTGCTACAAGTTGATTGGCTATCCGAACAATGGCACTGGTACTGGGAATGGGAATGGCAACAACAACCAAGGCCAGACCTCGAAGGACAAGAAATTTGCTGCTTAGGCTTCTGGTACTGATGAGAATCTGAAGCCATCTCCTCTTCCTAGCTTTACTGCTGAGCAGTGTGCTCAGCTTATGGATCTTCTAAAGGGGCGTCAGGGATCCACTAGCAGTCAAGCTATCAACACTGATCTAGCAGGGTGTTCTATGGCAGGTATTGACTACTTTTTGCCTAACTATGACAAGTATCTAGCTCTAAGTGCACAATTCCATTCAAGATTTGATGACTTTACTTGGATAATTGACACTGGTGCAACAGAACACATGTGTTACACCAAAGCCTCTTTTATTTCCCTTGAACCTTTACCTCAACCCTACAAAATTACCTTGCCTAATGCCTCATACATCACTGTGCATTTTTCTGGCGATGTGAAAGTTTTGCCTGACCTCACTCTTAAGCATGTTTTCTTTGTACCTGATTTCAAATTCAATTTGTTATCTATTAGCAAGTTGACCAGACAATTGAATTGTGATGCTCATTTCTCACAAAATAATTGCCTACTGCAGGCCCCTTCTCTGAAGAGGCCACTGGTAATTGGTGAGCATCATGGAGGTCTTTACCTGCTGCACTCCAAGACCCAAGACGTACCACTTTTGCGCTCTGATGGCTTGACTTCACCTTGTAAAACCTTTTCTTGAATTTCTGATTCTCTTATGCTTTGGCACTTGAGACTTGGCCATTTACCTTTTCACAAATTTAGACTGTTGCCTATTGACAATGTGAAATCTGTTTCCAAAAACAGTATGCCGTGTGATATATGTCATAAATCTAGGCAACACAAATTGCCTTTTCCACATAGTCAAATTACTTCTGAACATGCCTTTGCTTTAATTCATATTGACTTGTGGGTGTCGAAAATTGATGTTGTTTGCCTTGTGTAATTGATGTTGTTTGAGTGTTTGATTTTTTTGTTTCAATTGTTCAAATTTTCATTTTCCAGTTTATAGTAGGTTGTTCAAATTTTCATTTTCCAGCTTTATTGTTCTTATGTACTGTAATATTGTAATTGAAGACCATGGTTGTACTGCATTTTCCAGTTTACAGTAGATTGTTGCGGCAACGAGGAAAAAAAAAGTTTTTTTTACAATTGTCGTGTCTTGTCGTGTTATACGGGTATCCGACACGAAACCGTGTCGTGTTTTCGTGTCGGATACCCGGTACTTATCGTGTCGTGTTTGGATCAGCATTTTTCCCCTTATCGGTTTCGTGTTTCTGTCGTGTCGTGCCGTGTCGGATACCCGGTTATGCACATCCCTAACTACTATGTGCTTATATCACCACCAAGTATCAATATCTTTTTTAAAATAAAAAATAACACATAACTTTTATAGTTTTGAAATAGAATCTGAAACAATATTAAACTAGACCTTACAAATGAAAGAAGATAGTGGAACTGGAATCCATAAAAATAAAGATATGAACAAGACCTTACAAATGAAATTATTATGAAAAGTTCTTGTAGAACCACATAAGCAACAAATATTTAAAAGAAAAAACCATATCCTTACATAGTTACATATCGTAAAAAAAAAGAAGGAAATGTCTCAAGACGATAGAAGAAGCTTAATTATGGAGATAAAATATGAATTCTGCAAGACTAATCTAACAAATTGGGAATGGAAAAACCATTAATTTCTTGGAAGGATTGATGGCTAGACGGAGAACCGATAGAAGGTAGACAACTACAAATCATTCAAATAGATGAAGACATCAAAGTTAAAAGTTTTATAAATGAAAACCATAAATGGAAAATTGATGAGCTGACTCGAATGGTGCCCCTCTCTCTTCTTAGTTTTTCAGAGAATTGAAAACACATTTATCCCAAATAACCTAATCGAGGATAAATTATACTAGAGAACATATTTTTTTATACAGGTGAGAATTTGGGGGTGTCAACTACGGTTGTACCATCAGAGTCAGTTTGCCTATGAAAGAAAAAAAAACCTAAGATGAGAAAAACCCCAGAAGGGACCTATAAAATAAATTTTGACAGTAGCAATCCTAACCTCAGTCTTGTGACGATTGCTTCATCATTCGTGATCATTGAGGAGACAAGGTTGCTTATGGAGGGGCGCATGTTGGGTAGAGATCGACCATCATGGCATAAGTTATAGCTCTCGAGCTCGGGCCTTGAAGGCTAAAGAGCTTGGTCTTTCCAAAATCATCGTAGAAGGGGACAACCTTGCGGCGATCAATGTTTTGAAGGGATGTTGGTTGTACCCGTGGGAGATTGAGATTCTCCTCACCGGCGTTCTTCTCCTTCTCCGACATTTTGAGGCGGTGACCTTCTCGCACGTCTTTCGTGAAGTCAACAGATGTACGAACCATGTCACTCGGCTTTTCGAGACCCATGCCTTGCCAGCTCTTCGGACATACACTTACATAGTTACATGGACTATTAGGGTTCTCTATTCCACATGTCTTTGTGTATGGGCTGCCACTTCATTTACCTCTTTAATTTAATGCCTCATTATACCCACATGACACTTACATCTCACCTATGTAGCATGTACTGTGTTTGTTTCCGGTGGTTATCTCCCACTTATCCACTTTTTTATGGTTCCTACTTCTCCATTTTTCAGCGGTTATCTCCAACATTCTCCACTTTCTGGAGGTTTTTATAGTCTCCACTTTTTGGGGTTTTTTCGTAGCAGTTTCTTTCTTCCCACGTTCCATATGCGTTCTCAAGCAATCATCCTTTCCCATATTAAAAAATGCGACTTTGTCCCTTTCATATCAACATTCTATATGTGTTTTCAATACCTTCCTCCCATATCAAAAAATGTTATTTTGTCTCTCTTCCTTATTTTCACATCAATGTCAATTTCCTTTCCTCTCTACCTGCTTGCTCGCTGAAAAGCTTCAGTAAAAATAAAAGTTCGTTTTTATCAATATGCGTTGTCTCGGGCAATTATATACGCTGCAGTTTCGAGGAACATTTGTAACTGCCATCTCTATCAACCTTCAACCAATAACTCCAGGCTTCAAGAGTTCAAATATGTATATGAAAGGGAAAGTCATTAGAGAAAAAAGTAATAGTATTGTTTGCCTGTTTGACAACTATAAATGATAAATGAAAAAATAAGCTTGTGAACCTGTTTTTTTTGTTAATATTCTAGAGAAAGTATTTCATGCCCGTACCTTAGGCACGAGCTAACACTCGTATTTTTAATTATTTTCTAAAATGAGAAGGACTTGTATGTGTGCAATTTTCTAAAATCATCTTGCTAATAATAATTTTTTTTTTGCTAATATTCATTCTAGTATCAAGCTAATAACACTTTGTAAAAGATTAAAAGGGTAGTGGGTGGATTTTTAAAAGGCCAATTTGCAGAAATACACCAAATCGGTGTTCGGTTTGCAAAAATATATATACTCGTTTTGTGAGAATAGCAAAAATAGGATAGGTGGGTCATTTATGCTAAAAATAATGGATGATTTTACCTTTAAATTTAAATGTAAAATCTTTAAAAGCAGAATTATGAATTAAAAGAAATGTAAAAAAATATTTTAAAAATTGAAATATATATTAAAATATTGATTTTAATATTTTTTTTCCAGAAAATTAAAAATAATAAAACTAACCGAAAGAAAAAGCATTGTCTTAGTAAGAGATTAGAAAAGGAATGTCAATACGTGCGTATTAACACTGTTAAAATTTCACCTTGACAGGATGAATGTTTATCGTGATAAAGCTGAGAAATAATACTGACAGGATGAAATCTATAACCGAGAAGAGAATAAATATACGATTTTATCCATACCATAACTACTAGATTATTAGCCATAATTAGAAATTAAAGCGACAGAGTTATTTATTTACATTGACATAAAATATGTTGTTCATGACAAAGTTGAGAATTAATACTAACAGGTAGAGCTGGCAATACCCGACCCGATCCGAGAAAACCGATCCGAATGATCCGACCCCGAACCCGATCGACACCCGAATAAATTTTAAAAATTTTAGAACCGAGACCGATCGACTCGACCCGAACCCCGCCCGAACCCATCAGCAAACCGAATCCGATATTAACCCGAACCCGATTATACCCGAATGAACCGATCCGACAACAACCCAAAGATCGAATAACCCGACCCAATTATATCCGATACCTGAAATCACCTGAACCCGATTATATCCGACACCTGAAATAATATGAAAATTTCCCATTCAAGTTAACACAATGCCCTTTAACATTACTTTTTCCCCTGTTAACATAAGAAGAAAATAAAGACTCATCATCAGCATCAACAATAATCTTTGGGGTAGCACAGGAAAAAATCAATTGATTTGAAAATTCACAAAATTTTGTATAGAAAGGCAAGACAGTACAAATAGGAGAGAAGAACCAAGCAGAACGCCGACTGATCGAATCCAACCAAAACGCCGGTCGTTCAGGGCCAACCAAAACACCGGCCGGAGAGAAGGATAAAAGAGGAGAACGATGAACCTGAACACTGGAGAGTGCCAGCTGATGAGATCCAAACAAAAAGCCAATTGGAGAGAAGGACATAAGAGGTGGAAGACGAACCTAGACAGTAGAGCGTCGGCCGATCAGATCCAAGTAGTCAAGCAGGAGCTTTAATTCGAGAATGGAGGAGAAGAAGAGCATAACGGCGTTGATGCTTCTTCTTGATTGCTCGAGCCATAGCCCCAAATCGAGCCTCGGCCCCCAAATTAACTGATCGAGAGAACTGGGTTTCTTAGAGTGTAGAATTAAAATGAATTTAATAATTTAGTATTTTGTAAAATTGTAAGGTAAATGAAAATGTATGTACCACACTTTTCTTTCTTTAATAATTATTTGAGTTCCCTCCCAAAATTTTCATTTTCTTTAGTTCCCTCCCAAAATAAAATTTGCTTTTATTTCCCTTCTAAATTTTGGGTTGTTCTTTTATTTCCCTCCCAAATATTATTAGGTTGTTCTTTCCCTTCCAAAATAATATTTTTCTATTTTATAATTTATATTCCTTTTTAAAACTTATATATTTAAAAATATTTAAGTTTTTTAGTTGTTATAGAATATATATTATATGGTCGATGAAGAAATATACTTTTTGACAATAGATTTGTAGGTATTCTTTCTAGAACCATATAATGAAAAATGTAAGTTAAAACTATTTTAGTGGAATTTTTCTTTTCTATTTATCTAGGAATTCATTCTTTAGCAATAATAATTTTCAACTAACTATTCAAATATACACTATAGTAATTGAATCTTAATTAGTTATCAAATTAGATATGGAGTTTGGATAGATCTTACTTTGGACCAATATCATAACAATTGATAATTCTCATTTAGATGGCAGAAATCTTGTTTCATTTAAGCAGTGTACTGTACTGATATTTTATTTTTAATCACATTAACAATAGATTTGTAAGTGTTCTTTCTAGAGCGATATAATGGAAAATATAATTTAAAATTATTTTAGTGGAATTTCTCTAGGAATTCATTCTTTACCAATAATAATTTTCAACTAACCATTCAAAATATACTATAGTTATTGAATCTTAGTTATCAAATATATTATATAATATCAAGTTTGGATAAATCTTACTTTGGACCAATATAATAACATTTGATAATTCTCATTTAGATGACAGAAATCTTATTTTGTTTAAGTGGTGTATTAATATTTTATTTTTAATCAAGAAAAGACTACCTATACAATCCAACTTTAAACTATATCGGTATATCCTATAACACGCTATAAATTCATAATATTACTATACAGTGCAAATACACATTATAATATATATATATAGATTAAGATCGAATTGATAAGAAATTAAATAACTTCAGTATAAAAAGATAAATATCTCATATATAAATTATTATTATAAATATGACTAAAAATCTAAAATGTCGATTAATGTTGAGTTACAACTTGTATAATGCAAAATTTGAATCAAATTGAAATTTTAATAAAATAAAAGTTTGGTTTAACTAAAATTGATTTCATTTATCCAATTTGAGTCATATGGTGGATTTGATAGAAACTTGATTCAAGTGAACCTCAATTTGACGGAAACTCGATTCAAACGAAATCCGGTTCAACCAAAAAAAGAAACTCAATTTAAGCGAAACTATATTCAACTAAAACTCCATTTGACCAAAAACCCATTTAAGTCGAAACCCGATTTAATCGAAGCCCAGTTTGACCGAAGCTCGATTCAACCGAAACCCGATTGGACCGAAACCTGGTTTGACCGAAGCCCGGTTTGACCGAAACCCAAAATTGCTCGATCAAATGATAACCGAAAACCCGATTGTATCCGAAAAAAATAATGCCCGATTGAACCCGACCCGACCCGAATTGTCATAACACCCGGTACCAACCCGAGTCCGATTTGTCCTGAAACCGAATAACCCGACCCGAACCCGACCCGACTCGCCCGATTGCCACCCTTACTGACAGGATGGAACTAAATTGTTGGATCACATAGTTGATCGTTTGAAGCTAGTTGCTTGTCCAATGATGAACTATTTGTACTGAATTATGTGCAAAACGGGATGCATAAGGTGTTACAGTTTGGGGTTTCACACAATTCAGGACAAATAGGTGTCAAGCCTTGAGAATTTTATATGTTGCTACTTGCTAGACAAGAGATAAAAGCCCACATATGACAATGCAACACATGATGGGTTAAACTAAAATAGTTTTGTACTTGAAACATCAAAACTTTAATATCATCAGCAAATAGTTTCAGAAATGCAATCTAAAACCGATCTCAATTCTCAACTATGACAACTCTAACACAATTTAATCTGAAACACTTAAAAGGGAAGCTAGAGCAGCACCAAGAAACATCATTCGAGATCCACAATAAACAGCAAAGAAGAGCAAACTTAGAGCCTTCTTCCCCTTCTACCACCCTTTATGCGGTTGTTGTCAGTTGGAATAGGAGTAACATCCTCTGTTGAGTATCAGAGAGATAGAATTAGAAAGTAAACATGGAAGATATAAAGCCTCACAAGAGACATAACATATGCTAAGTAGAAGAGAAGTAATTTACCAATGCGGCCAATCTTCATGCCTGAATGGGCAAGAGCTTTGAGTGCAGATTGAGCACCTGGGCCATGTATTTTGGTTTTGTTTCCACCGGTTGCTTGGAGCTTTATGTGAAGAGCAGTGATGTCAAGATCCTATAATATAGATACAAATTAAGTTCATAATTATTTTAACAAGTAAGATAGAACTGTCAAGGAAACAACTCAGTAAAATGCTACTCCGTGTCAACACAATCAAGATCCACAACCTTCACAACCACACAAAGAGTAAATAAGACAATCAAGACCTCAAATTCAAAAAGTGATGACAATCTATACCAAATTGTAAGTTCTCAAAATGAGGACTAACCCTAATTCAGAATACTTTGTCCCAACAATCACCACCTTAGTACAAAACAGCCGCTTATGGTTTCAATTTCGAAAACCCTTATGGACAAATTCATGACACTTTGTGAGCACACTCGTTACCAAAGTTTTAAAAGAAAAAACAAACAAAGAGCCACCTGAACTATGCTCTAGGACATAGATAAGCTATCACACAAAAGGCAGTTGAAACATATGTTCACTTGCATGATGAAGTTCAATTATAGACTACCTAAATAATTTACAAAAATGCTTTTAACGATATTAAAGATGAGTTGTACTAACCTTTACCACTTTTTGATAAGTAGATGTTTTGGGTTTTAGTTTGCTTCTACTATAGATTGAACATCTTCCCTGCCATTTGTGTCATCTGCCTCAAGGATCCTCTTTCTTTTACCCTTTGCCCCCGAAGAACTTGCTTTTGCTGCCTACCTTCCTCTTGTAACAGTGAAGTTGTCACCTATAATCAAACCATCCACTATTAACATTTTATATCCAATAATATAGACTAAAGCATGAACATAAAAATTACAACCATCATGACACGAACATCTACGTTGCCCTAATTTTTATCTCATTATTCATTTATTTTCTTTGATGTTCTTAATTGCTCAAATTAATACATGAAAAGTGATTCAACCCCCATCAATAGAAAAATATGAATAATTAATAAATAACAAAGCCAATATGCACCTTATGGGTAGCAAGCACTAGGAATGTGGGAGCTTTGACCTTTTTCCCTTGCACAAATGGAAAAGCAGTCTTGACTTTCAAATATAAATATCCATTGAACCAATTAAAAGTTGACAAGTCATAGCATGCATTTAGGCAGGCATAATAGGTTTCATTTAGCTTAGTTATGATGCATATCATGCATGATTTAAGTATAATTTGCATTTTTGCTCTCTATGTTGGTAGAGTCGGAATCTACATGCTTTTATTGATTATTTCAGGTAATTGTGGATCCGAGGAGGAGACATGTGTTAATAATGCATTGGATGAGGATGTCTAGCTGATCGAAGAAGCTTACATGAAGATCGGAAGAGGTCCTGAGAAGAAGAGAGCCTAAACGAAGAACAAGTTTGCAGAAGTTGTCGTCAGACACGCTAAACTTGTTTTGCACTTTTTGGAGGCCTTGGTTGTCCGATTGACTATTATGACCATGCGTTGGAAAGCTCTTTCAGAGAGCTACAACTATTCTCTTGACGTCGAGAGCTGATTCGACATGCATTTTCCGTGGAAGACCGATGCAGCGGCCACCGCATATTTTGCGACAGCCGACTTTAACAATATGGGAGAGAGAAGTCTCCTCTCTCTCTCTGATATCATAGTTCACGGTTCACAACAAACTGATTATTTATATGTAACACCATTAATTGTTATTCGTTTGGCGTAATATAATTATTCAAATGTGTTAATAGTTTTTTCATATAAAAGTTATTCGTCTGTTGTACCATGATTATTCATTCTTATTTGTATGAATTATGTACGAATAATCATGTTTTTACATATGAATAATTGTTCTCTTCAAAACTTCATGTAAATCTCAAGCGTTGATATTTTTAATCCAACGTACGCTTCAAATTTATTCACAAATTATATTATAAGATGTGTTCACACACATATCAAAGTATATTTAAGAATTGAAGGGAAATGTAAAAACAAAAATTGAACCATTTGAGCCAGAATCGAGTCATAACCTCAAATTATATACTATGTATGAACTAACCTTGAACCTAACCCTTAACTTTCTGTTCACATAATTTATGCCTTTAACTTGTGATAACACATCTTAATATATACAGTAGTTAACTTGTGATAACACACCTTAATTGGGATATACAACCGTGTTGATGTTCAGTTGAATAGAGGGAAAGAGAGAAAGGAAAAGAGAGTTAAATGTAAAACTTGTATTATGAAATGTATGATCAGTTGAGTTACAAAATACATGTATTTATAGCTAGATACAATTGTCCCGACTTATACATGTATGTAGTCTAACACCCCCCCCCCCCCCCCCCCCTCAAGTTGGTGATGTTTCATAAGGAAACAACCCCAACTTGGGCAGGACAGAGGAGTGTAAAGGCCCTTGTAAGTACATCAGCAACCTGAGAATGAGTTGGAACATGTTGGAGTCGGATGAGGCCTGCAATGAGCTGAGAACGCACATAATGACAATCAATGTCGATGTGTTTAGTGCGCTCATGAAATACAGGGTTCTTGGTGATATATTACATAGTCTTCATATTGTATAGTGGGCCAAAAGGCTCAATCCATTGTAACCTATATATATGATTGATCAATGAATGAAACCCTCAAGAAGGACTTTACATCAATTCCATTATTCTACATGGTATCACAGCTTTTTCTTCCTCACGGAACCCTAATTCGATCCTCCCGCCCCACCCCTCATCTTCCGCCACCGGCGTCGTCCCCTCGCCGCCGATCTCTCTCTCTCTCTCTCTCTCTCTCTCTCTCTCTCTCTCTCTCTCTCTCCCCTCGCCTCACCGACCCACCCCTCCCTGCCGCCGACCGGCCTCCCTCACCGTCCTCCTCCTCTCTGTCCAATTCCGGTCGCCTCGATCACCACCGCACCTCTCTTCTCCCTTCTCGCCCCTCGGTCTCGTTGTCCTTCTCCCTCGCTCGCAGCACATCCGCGCCGCGACTGCCCAGATCTGAACTCACCGGTCACCCAGACCCCGGATCCGCTCCCGTCGGCCACTTGTGAGCCCGCCTCCCGCCTCCAGCAGCCCCGCCGCCACACCTGTTTCTCTTCTTAAAAAAAAAAGTCCTCCTCCTACAACATTAGCTGCGGCCGCGGCATAGGCAGGAGCTTCGCCAGCAGCAGCGGCCACCGCTCTATGCAGCGGCTGCAACATACATGGATTGGTGGCCCTCGTCCTTGGAACGCCGCCCCTCGGGCTCGATGGTCCCCGGTGCCTGGCTTCAACCTTCATTGGATGCACTTCGGCTCTCCTGCCCCTCGACATGCCGATTCTCAGGCCTATCTGACATCGTCTGATCAAGGCTATGTGACGGAGGTAAAACCTGTCGTTGATTTGTCAAAGAAACTCAAATCTATAACTAGTATAGTAATAAGTAAGAGGTCGATCCACAGGGAAATTTATGATTCAAGTATGATTTAGATGTCAACTAAAAAAACCAAATTGAGGGGTTTTTATGTGTGAAAGTTCAACCTTTTACCAAAGCGGATTGAAGAAAGCAAGAGTAAATGATTTTGGTTTAGACGATTATGAGAAGCAATTCTACCTACAATTTTCCACTTTATTTGATTGAAGCGATCCTTGTAACTTCTTCTCGTCCTATTAAAGTTTCCTATGAATGCCCTTGTCCCGACCTAATATAGTTACTAGTCCAACCAGTCCTAGCAACCCTTATCAATCGAACAGTCCCTAAAGAAGGATTTAACCCAACTGATAGCTTTAAGTTCAGAGATTAGCCAAGGTATTTGCAGTCCCTAAAGAGGGATTTAACAACACATTCAACTTCCTACTCATTCAATTAGTTCAACCAGCCCTAAAGGAACAAGTTTGCCACTTAGGTTAAGGTTCACAACCAGGAATCTACAAAACCTTAGCAATTGAATTGATTCTAACTAGTTGCGTGGGCTAGATAGAATAAAACAATAGACAATCAAGCACAAATAAGTTGAAGCATTCAAATATAGGAAACAAGGAACGAGATTTAGAAACTCACAATCAATCCAAATAAAGCTTCAAATTGTAGGCAGAACAGATGAGTTTAGTTCCTCATGGAAGACATCGCTCAAATCTCTAAAGTGTCTGATGAACGTAAGAATAGAATAGAAGTCAATGGAAATAACATGAAAATCGGCCTTATACTAAGTCTAGTCGGCCATGGAATAAAACAATAACAACTAGGGTTTTTATTAAATGAAACGCAGCGTCTGAACGCTGATGACCCATGCTGCGGCCGCGGCATCAGCAACTTTTCCATAGCCCGCATCATCGGTCCTGGCTGCGGCCGCAACATCCTGTTGCCGTGTCTTCTTGTCCGAAACCACGAGCAGCTTTGATGAGCGGTTTTTAGTCGCGTAAACCGTATCAAAATAAATTCGAACCTACCTAACTAATGTAGTGTGGTAAGCACGAGTCGATCCCACAGAGAACCAAGTTATTCCTAAGTTAAGTTTATTTACCAATTAATATGAAACGGGGGTTTTTGGGTGGTGAAAATAAGAAAGAAAATAAAATAAACTATAAACGAATTAACGCAAAGCAATTTAGAGAAAATCGTTCTACCTACAACTATCCACTTTATTTGGTTGAATTGATATTGTAACTTTCTCTTGTCCTTTTATGATTCCTATGAATGCCCTTGTCCCGACCTAATATAGTTACTAGTCCAATCAGTCCTAGAAACCCTTATCAATCGAACAGTCCCTAAAGAAGGATTTAACCCAATTGATAGCTTTAAGACCAGAGATTAACCAAGGTATTTGCAGTCCCTAAAGAGGGATTTAACAACACATCCAACTTCCTACCCATCCAATTAGTTCAATCAGCCCTAAAGGGATAAGTTTGTCACTTGGGTTAAGGTTCACAATCAGGAATCTACAAAACCCTAGCAATTGAATTAATTCTACCAAGTTGATCAGTCGAGATAGAATAAAACATAAAAACGTTCAAGCACAAAGAAGTCGAAACATTCAATATAGGAAATAAAGAACAAGAATTTGAAACTCACAATTCAATCAAACAAAGCTTCAAATTGTAGACAAAACGGAAGAGTTTAGGTCTCCATAAAAATAAAGCAAAAGACAATTAGGTTTTAGGAAGAATCAAAGTCGGCCGGTCACGGTATGTTCGGCCTCCCCACTGTTAGTCACGTTCTACCGAATGAATGAATGTCTCTATATATACTATGATATAATCTACATCTATCTAGTAAATCTAACACGGAGTATATCTAATTTATATAATAAATATTACTATATATTAATTCTATCTATCTTAATTGAATCTAATTTCTAATGAGATAATGGCAGCACTTGTTAAGCTTGCACCTTCCGACTTAGGTCCAGCCATCACATGCGTTCGAACTCCGGATTCAATAGCAAACGTTGCGATCAGCCTAATGTACGATCCGAGCCGGCCCGTCTTGTCTTTTAATTTGCAAAATAATCCCATAAATTACAATAATCTCCGAATTCATACGATCCAGCCCAAAAATGCCTGAAATATATAAAAACACTAGTATAGACTCCGAAAACCAAATAATATAAATTAAGCTATAAAATATGTAAAAATGCACTAAACTAATATGTAAATTTCTATTTAAAATATGACTAAAATAGACCCTATCAAGCTTCCAAGTACTCATCTCTTCTCTTCCTTCCTTGATTCTTTCCAATGTCTTTTGTACTTCTCTCCAAGATATTGCATCTCCCAAATGTGTTCCGATTCAATCTGCAAGATAAACACAAATTTGCGCAGAATCCGAACTCTTCTAGAATAATCACAAGATGCAAATTAACAACAAAGTATGAAAGAAATACAACCTAACTAAACTAAAAATGCATATAATGTCTAAGATATGCATTATCACTATGTTCCGCCTGATGGGCATCACACCTTCTCCTCTATGGGCATCACACTTTGATCCCTTTGGTTTCTCTGTGAATGATCTTACTACGGGGTTACTCGCATGACTACTAGGCGTGGCCACGGGTCGGACCCGCCGGGTCAACGGGTTCGACCCGCCGGGTCAAGGGTCAGGGTTGGCCGACCCGAACCCTAACCCGCCGGGTCAAGGGTCAGGGTCAGGGTCGGACCCGCCGGGTCAACGGGTCGACCCGTTGACCCGGCGGGTTACATTATTTTAAAAAAAAATCATTTTTTTTAAAAAAAATGACTATTAAAATAAATAAATAAATAATATGTAAAGATTTTATCTTCACAACACATTTTATCACTTTGATATGAAGTGTTAAAAATGTAGGAAGATTATATCTCCATATTAATTCTTTCATCCACAATAATTTCATTGTGTGATGTAAGAGAAAAATATGAGAATATATTTCTCAAACTTCATTTCCAACTTAATTTCCAATGTAGGAAATGTAGGAAACAAGTGAAGTGGAAGAAATGTGGTAGTGGGATACATATATATAGCCCCATGCCTTCTCATTCTAACTCCATATTTTCGATGTGGGACAAAGCCTTTGTCCCACATTGGAAATGAGGGGAAGGAAGGAAGACTTCCGACTCTATAAAAGGAGAAGGATGGGGTTTATTTGTCTCACATTGCACTTTGCATATTAGTTTATGTATTATTGTGAGTTATTTTAAGAATAATTTACATAATATTATAAATATAAATTTATTTTATTAAAAATAAATTTTTCCAAAAAAAAAAGTATTTTGAAAAAGTGGGTTGACCCGGCGGGTCGACCCGCCGGGTCACGGGTTGCAAAACCCCCGACCCTAACCCTAACCCGCTACCCGTCCCCACCCGACTACCCGTCAACCCGGACCCGCCGGGTCAATGACCCGTACGACTCGCTGGGTCACGGGTTGACCCGTAACCCGTGGCCACGCCTAATGACTACTAGAAAAAGCGGCCCTTATCCACATTTTTCTCTCGACGATACTCAACTCTGTTAGGAGATAAATTAGATGCGCGTTTATTATTGACATAACTTTCGACGTTTTATTACGTCGGTAATTGTAGACATATAAAATAGTGGAAAATTCTTCGAAAGCGTAGAGAAATGAGGAGGGGGAATTAAATACAAAAATCCCTTTTTAATTAAAGGAAAAATGGACAAAAATAATACCAAGTATCAACTTTTGGCCAAAAATAATACGAACTTTGAAATTGACCGTTTCATATACGAACTATCGCCCTATTAACCGGAAATAATACATATGTGTATTCCGGTGAACTTTCCGACCAAATACACCACGTGGACGCCGGCAAAATTCCACAAGCTGACAGGTCCCCTTTATTTATATCACAGGAGAACATAGATTTCAGTTTGTAAGCAGGCAAATGTCCTAATCGAGAATGCAACAAATTGACATTAAGATGATGTAATGAAGAAACAGAATTAGCAACTGGAGGCGACAATGTTGTGATCAGTTTATTCTTATGAATGATGGAGGGAGGTGCTGAAAACGCGTATAAGCGATTGGGCACTCTACCAAGTTCCAGTCGGCTCTTCAGAGAAGGGCCCTGCAACCAGCACAGGTTAGATGAGAAGCAAACAATATGCAATCCATCTGAGCAGCAAGCTTAGAAACAGATAGCAAATTAAACTTGAAAGCAGGTACGAAGAATACACCAGACAAAGAAATCTCAGACGAAATTCTCACAATGCCAGGAAGAGAAACAAACACAGATGATCCATTTGGCAAAGCTATCTGTATAGGATGTTGAAGAGGAATGATATCCATTAAAAAATCCAGATTGTGACACATGTGATCACTTGCACCCGTATCTATGATCCATGTGAACTTGTCGAAAATAATACTAGAAGAACTCGAATGTAAAGAAGATGAAAAGCAGGAAATACAAGCAAAATTGCCGAAGCTTAGAGTAGAGCTTGAAGAAGGTGAAGATTTCTGAAGCAATCCCAATAGCTGAGTGTACTACTCCACAGTTAGCCCCGGGAACAAATATGCCTCTGGAGGAGATTCAGAGTTTGTGGAACCTGAATTTGCAGTTGCAATGGGAACAAACATGCCTCTGCTTATTTCCATTATGACGACATGCCTCTGCTTATTTCCATTATGACGATCGATTAGATGACACCGATCGATTAGATGACCAGTGCGGTTAGATGACCAGTGCGGTTGCAAAGAAGCTTATAACACCGATCGATTAGATGACCAGTGCGGTTGCAATGGGAACAAACATGCCTCTGCTTATTTCCATTATGACGACTCTGATTAACCTGATCAGAATCTTTAGAATCCTTAAAATTCTTCACAGTCACAGCATTTGTAGAGGAATCAATTGGTGACTTTGAAATCTTCAACGAGCGCTGCGTTTCTTCTTGAGAAAGAAGATAGTACGCGTGATTGAGAGTCGGAAGAGAAGCTTTTGTTAACATACTGCTGCGAACCGGTGCATATGACTCATCAAGAGCCATTAGGAACTGAAAAAGAAGACGATCTTGATCATATTGCTGAATCGCCTGAGAGAGACCACAACCTCCGACGCAATTGCAGATAGGAAGCGATCACAAAGAATCATGCTCATCCCAAGATTTCTTGAGGCGGGTGAATAAACCAGCAATCGAATCCGATCCTTGAGAAATTGAATAAATCCGTTGCTCCACAACGAATCTCTGAGCGCCACTTGACTGCGAAAACCGATCATCAAGGTCAATCCAGATCTGGCGAGCGCTACGAGTGGACATGAAGCTCTTTGAGATGTCCTTTGACATGGTGTTCAAAACCCAAGAAATGACCATGTCATTACATCAAATCCGCTGGCGAAAGAGAGGAGAATCAGGAGAAGGCCGAGCAAGCTCTCCATCAACAAATCCAAGCTTGTTCTTGGCCGACAAAGCAATCTCCATCGCATGACGCCAGGCAAAGAAACCAGATCCATCGAAAACCTTAGTGGTGAGGATACATCCGGGGTTATCCGATGGATGCAAATACAACGGATCTTGAGGATTCATAGCAAAAGCAGTGTTGGAATCCATGCAAAGATCAGAGAAAGACGAAGCGGAAAACCAGAAAATCGTTAAGAAGCCGATACCATGTTGATGTTCAGTTGAATAGAGGGAAAGAGAGAAAGGAAAAGAGAGTGAAATGTAAAACTTGTATTATGAAATGTAAAACTTGTAGTCTAACAATTACACCAGTTAGGGTTTGACTCAAACCTCATGTACGTGCTACTGTACGTTGGTTAGACAATTACACCAGTTAGGGTTTGACTATTCCATCCATTGAAGAGTTGCTTGTAACTCGCAACAAAAAGGATACCTTTCATCGAAATCAACTCGATCGTAAGAAAATTCTATTAACTGATCATAATTAATTTTGGTTGAAATAAACAACGCTCGTGTAATTGACCACGTCTTCCCTTAAACATATATGTTTCAACTTAATTAATTAATACGCTTGATCATTTCTCTAATCCCGACGTTCAACAAATCTATCTCCTTTCAGAAATTTTTATTTTTTGAAACCTCGTTGTCCAAATTTAATTAGGTCTGTACAAGAGGAGGTACAAATCATCTTGGGCCTTGGCTAAAAATTTTCAACGGTATAGACGTATAGTACAATAATGGATAGTAACCAATTCCTTGTCACAAATACTCCTATCCATACTCAGTGTGTTTCTTCTGCCCCAAATCCCCGCCCCAAGTCCTCGTCCCACGAAATTATTTTACATCTAAATTAATATTAAAAAAATTAAAAAAAATATATTTAGTTTCTACATACTTATTATAACATATTTGAAAAAAAAAAATCTTAGAGAATCTTGCTTTCTCGATCTAGAGTTTTTTTTTTCCAAATATGTTATAATAAGTATGTAGAAACTAAATATTTTTTTTTTAATTTTTTTAATATTAATTTAGATG
Source organism: Persicaria maculosa (assembly GCA_963922045.1). Lineage (NCBI taxonomy): Eukaryota > Viridiplantae > Streptophyta > Magnoliopsida > Caryophyllales > Polygonaceae > Persicaria > Persicaria maculosa. The sequence goes on from OY998258.1 coordinate 17,302,763, forward strand.
TAAAATAATTTCGTGGGACGGGGATTTGAGGTAGAAGAAACACACTGATCCATACTAACTAATTTGTGTAAAAACTCTAGATCGAGAAAGCAAGATTCTCTAGAGAGTTGTTCCGGTTTGCGTCCTAATTAATTCTAGCGGATTTGTGCGGTGTTCTAGGTTGACTGTCATAGAGGACAGCCCGGAAGTGGCGATCATGGTCCTGTAGTCGGCTAATTTGGGTAAGGGTACTGAGCACACCAAAACCAAGCTTATTATAGGTAGATAACGGGAATCATACTTACACTAGCACTTAGATCAGATAAATTAGAATAATAATGATCACCAATAGAGATAGGAATAGAGAATCTACCTATATCGATGACCTTTGGTACGTCACACTGATCTTGTTTTGAATTATTGCACTATTTCTTGTCCAAGAGACACTAGTCGATAATCATCAATTTTTCTCGTGTTAGGGAGGATCTCATTAAAAAACTTCATTTAGGTAGGCATCTCCCTCAAGGCATGCATGCATAGGTAGTGAATAGAATCTCAATTTGTAACTTCTTCAAATTTTCTACGAAATTCTTGAACTTTTGCTCTAGCTCAAACTTCATCTTTTTTTGCGGGAAAGGAATAGGGAAGCTTATATATATGGTGATGTTTTCTAGTTGCTTTCCACTCCTCAAGGTCACAATAACAATTTGAAATTTTGAATCCTCTGTTGGCTTCCCAGGAAGGTAGCCTATAGGTCTGGGTATATTGCCAATATACCCTGAAACTCCATTTCATAGCGGTTTCACGTTTCTGGATATGAAGAAACTCTGAAACTCCAGGGAAACACCTCAGAAACGTTTCTGAGATGTCAGAAACTTTGACCGTTTCGTTGACCAAAAAAGTTAGAAACTTTGACTATTTCAGCTTGGTCAGAAACGTTTCTGCCTTGCCAGGTGGCGTTTCCACTAATTTTATAATTGAAAAAAATAAAAAAAATAAACTCTAAATCATGTTTCCGGTCTGAAACTCTCGTTTCCCTCTAGTCTTTCCGCCTCTTTTTCCTCCATTTTTGGTCTTCCCTCTTGATCTCCTCCCTTCCAACAACCCTCTCTATGCTCGATGTGCTCTCCTGGTTACTCTCACTTGCTCAGTGTTCTTTCCCTCTCGGCTCTCACTATGTCATCCTCAAATGCTCGATCAGCGGAACTCATAGTGTTGAACAAAGCCAACAAACTGACTCTGCATCTGATGGAGTCGAAGAGAAGTAAGGATATTTAAAATGTTTGACATGTCTATATTGATTTCTGTTAAGGAGTAAGGACACTATTTATCACGTACGGTATTGAATATTTCAATTTGTAGCCTAATGTTGCATTCTATGTGTAAGACTTGGTGACATGTTTATTGCTCTTATTTAGACCTTTAAATGAACATATAATTCATGTTGCCGTTTCCTCGACGTTTCTGTTTCCTACAATATTTGGATTGCCGTTTCCCCGTTTCTGTTTCCCTTTCGGTTTCCGTTTCTATTTCCGTGTAACATAGTATATTGGTAGCTATTTGAACCAACTGAGTCTCAATCAAGAGGGAAATGCACTAAATGAACCCAAAAACCGGATTTATTGCAAGGTTAACCCAACCCGGTTTTAAATTGGGTGAAATCGGATATTGGGGGAACTCTTACAACCGGTAGCAGGTAAGGGAGGGGGGGGGGGGGGTGCAACCTTCCACTGTGCGACACCTGGCAGAATCAGACTTAGAGAGAGAGAGAGGGGGGGGGGGAGCAAGTCTCATCTGCAGAGGAGAGATGCAGAGAGAGAGAGAGAAAAAACAATTGAGAGAGGACAGGAGAGCGAGAGAGGAGTGAAAAAAGAAAAGTAAAGTTGCAGAGGAGAGAGAGAGATTAGTGAGAATAGAAGAGAGAGAGATGGAAGAGTCCTCTCTCCTCTGCAACTTTATTTTGCTGTTTCACTTTGAAGAAGAAGCAATTGGGCGGGGATTTATTTGCAGGTTGACGTGTAAGCAGTTAAGTTTAACTGGACACCCAAAGCAAAACGACATGACACATATTGGAATCGACTGGACAAGATTTATCGGAGAAATAGATTCCCTATCGACTTCGGATAGAAAATGGGCAAGTTTGCTTTCGATAAAGGTTATGCGAGAGGTGTCTCCCTCAAATCTGAAGAAAATTTACCCATTTTCTATCTGAAGTCGATGGTGAATCTGTTTCTCCGATAAATCTTGTCCAGTCGATTCCAATATGTGTCATGTCATTTTGCTTTGGGTGTCCAGTTAAAACTAAATGCTTACATGTCAACCGGCAAATAAACCTCCACCCAATTGCTTCTTCTTCGAAGTGAAACAGCAACAGTAAAGTTACAGAGGAGAGAGGACTCTTCCATCTCTCTGTCTTATCCTCATTGATTTCTCTCTTTCATCTGCAACTTTAATTTTCTTTTTCACACACACACACACACATTCTCTCTCCTCTGCAGGCTTTCTCTCTCCACTGCAAACTTTCTTTTACTTTTCTCTCTCTCTGTCCTATCCTCACTAATCTCTCTCTCCCCTCTGCAACTTTACTTTTCTTTTTCACTCCCCCCCCCCCTCTCTCTCGCTCTCTCTCTCTCTCCTCTGCAGACTTTCTCTTGCTCTCTCTCTCTCTCTGATTTTTTTTTATCAAAAGCAAACTTACCCATTTTCTATCCGAAGTCGATGGCGAATCTATTTCTCCGATAACTCTTGTCCAGTCGGTTCCAATAGGTTGCATGTCGTTTTGCTTTTGGTGTCTAGTTAAAACTAACTGCTTACACATCAAACTGCAAATAAACCTCAGCTCACTTGCTTCTCCTTCGATGGTTTTTCTCTGAAACTTAAGATTTAATTCAAATTGTATTAATGGATCGATGGTTTTTCTCTGAAACTTAAGATTTAATTCAAATTATATTAATTCCCCCTTACCGTCACTCTTCCACCCCTCTATCTCTGTCTCTGTCTTATCCCCTCTGTCCTCTCTCTTTTTACCGCCTGGGCTTAGGGGGGAGGGCGACACTAAAACCAGGAAAACATTGAATAGCACGCAAGATAGGAAATAACCATAGGGTGTCCAGTAGAAAATCATTGGGTGTCCAGTAGAGTACAAAAGGGTGTGCAGTGATAAACCATAGAGTGAAAAGTTGATATGTTGTTCATTCATCAATAAAATAAATAAAAAAAACAAAGCGGTTCACCAAGCCTCTGCGAGGGCTCCTCCACTTCGATTCCACCTCCTCTACTCCAAATCTGGACTCCACTCGCCTCGAATTGACATGGAAGCCATCTCAATGAAGGTGAAGGACGAAGACACTAAAGCGGTGCTGCGGTGACGATTCACACCAGCGGCGCATACCGAATTCGAGCTCCCATGGGGATCCCGTCACCCTTGAAGGTAGAGAGATAGAAGACAGAAATCAAAGAATAAAAAAGCTCTTCAATGAAGAGAGGTGGAGAGAGGCATAGAGAGAAAGGGTTTTAGATGGGTGATAGTGATGGGTAGTAAATGTCATGTTGCTTTTCTTTCTCTCTCCACTAATTGCAGCAGGCGAGGAAACCAGAGATTTTGAGGAGGGAGAGTTAGTTTTTGCAATTTTTTTGGATAGTGGATAGGGGGTGCAAATAGGTCCGGCTTTTGGGTTAGTTTTGCAAATGCCCCCTCAATCAAACTAGTTTCAATTTTATTTTAAAATTTGGGTTATAAATTTCAAGTTGATTTTTTTTGTCATATTTATATAAATTTTATTTTAGATATGAGATATTTATCTTTTAAAATAGATTAAGCTAATTTTAATCAATACTACATCCATTAAAAAATGTAAGCCTTTTCCCTTAAAAGGTGAAAATTATATAAAATATATATTTTTTAAATATTAACTTCATACTTATTACTCATAAATATGAAATTATAAAAAAAAAATAGTGTAGGTCCCGTCCCGTGCACGGAGAATATGTTAATACAATATTATAAATAATCCATATAGATTAAAATAAATAAAATAATAATAATCTAAATATAAATCATTTTTACGACCAAAAAATATGGATATAAATAAAATTAGTTCAAAAAATTATATATAATCTAGGTATTTTTTACTAATCTATCAATCTCATGTAATTTAATAAATTGCCGATTTTTAAAAATATTTCATTTTTTTTTATTAAATATGTAATATATTTATTATGTTAATTTACTAAAATATCTATGCATGGATGAATTGTGCTTACATAATATGGAATTTTTTTTCAAAATATTCATAAAAAAATAAATATTTACCAAAATATTCACTCTTTAAAACAATTTACAAAAATATTCAATTTTTTCAGATGTATCAGAAAAACGCGGTTTCAGATCGCGTTTTTCTCACAAAATCTTAAATTTGAAATTTGATGGGGGACGAAAAATAATAAATGAAAGAAACGCGGTTTTAAACCGCGTTTTTTGTCCAATTCGGGGAAAAACGCGGGTTGAAATCGCGCTTCTTTAAAAAAAATTATTCCACATTTAAAAAAATAGAAAGGAGTAAAGCGCGGCTTGAAGCCGCGCTTTATGTTGAAAATTAAAAAAAAATAAAGGTCTCCTCCTCCCCGCCTATGTCTCCAATGGCTCGTTTCGATTGCGTTCGATCACCACTCCGGCGATACCATGGCCAACGACCACCACCAATGCACTCTACCATCACCCAGAAAACCACCTTGGAGGCCCAGACACTGCAGTTCTCCGGGAAAACGCTCGAAACGTCGCCGGAAAATTCTGTAGAAACGTGATCACCAGCCTACCTGTCGGACTTTACCTTCACCACCGCAGTGCTTTGATGCCATGGATTTAGATTTCGGCGTGCACCCTGCATTACCCTCAGTCATTCCCAATACTATACATGCTCATAGAAGCTTTGAGGCACTCTAACCATAGCTCCGAAATTGACTGGTGAGCAGCTTTTTTTAATGGAAAAAAATCTGCTCCTCAGCCAATTTCGGGGCTATGGTACGAGTGCCTCGAAGCTTTTCTGAACATGGAGAGAGTTTATATCGATAGAAGGAGCATGGAGAGAGTTTTTTTAATTTTCAACATAAAGCGCGGCTTGAAGCCACGCTTTACCCCTTTCTATTTTTTTTAATTATGGAATAAATTTTTGTAAAGAAGCGCAGTTTTAACCCGCATTTTTCCCCGAATTGGGCAAAAAATGCGGTTTAAAACCGCGTTTCTTTCATTTATTATTTTTCGCCCCCCATCAAATTTTAAATTTAAGATTTTGTGAGAAAAACGCGGTCTGAAACCGCGTTTTTCTGATATATCTGACAAAATTGATTATTTTTGTAAATAGTTTTAAAGAGTGAATATTTTGGTAAATATTTATTTTTTTGTGAATATTTTGAAAAAAAATCCATAATATGGCTACATAATATTTTAATAATTTATTTTGGCCTCAAAAAAAATATAGACACAAATAAAATAAAAATTATTAAATAATTAATTTTGATATAAGAATTTTTTCCACCAAAAAATAATATATCTATATATCGATATACTAAAATCGATGCATTGTTGCCTGCGTGGCAGCGTGTGAGTGAATCTGCTTACGTGGCGGCACGTGGGTGCATCTCGCAAAACTTCCTCCCGTAAAAAAAAATCTAATAAAAATAATAAGATAGTTCTAATCTATATAATTAAAAATAATCATTTTATTTTACCATTAACTCATATAATTGAATAGATGGAATATCTTATAAAAGAGTAAATATTATATAAGGAAATAACTATATTAATATAATTAAACGCAATAATAGTAATAAATTTGGCATATACCGATATAAAAATTTCCATATAATTGTATCTCCATCTGGATTATAAATAATCTATCCAAATGGACAGTTTTTATATAAATTATACCATATGGACGGGACCTAAAAAAGACATTAGGTTCACCCAACTGCCATATAGACGAATTTTATGGCGGGTCTTAGGGGTCTAGGCGGGTCTTGGTGACCTTGAAGGCCTTAGAGGAAGGATGAGGTAAGGGTTTAGGCGGGAGTCTAGGCAGGTCTTGAAGGTTTTTTTCAGAACAATGATTATTTTAATTAAAGAGGGAATTGAAGAAAATGACCTTTACCCCGATTTGATTTGCACGCCTAACCCACTAACCGGTTCAAATTGCAAGGGTTAGACCCCCCCTTTAAAAAATTGCAAGGCAGCCGGTTGAAAGAAGGGGGTTGAAACCGGTGGTTGGGGGTAATTAAAGAAGGGAGAGAGCGAGCGTGGGAGGGAGGAGGAGAGAGAGGGCAGTTTTTAAAAACCTGTCACTTCCAACTGTGTGTAAAACAGAGAGGAGGGAGGGCAATAGGCACGAAACCGCCATTCGAGATACGAAAAAGGAGAAGAAGCCCAAGGAAGAAGACGAACCTGGGAGTAAGGAGGAGAAGAAGCCAGCGATTTGCAAGCAAGTAAACCTGACAACGTGTAGAAGACGACCCCGACAGCGTTTAGAAGAGAGGGACCGACGGCTTTTAAATAAGTAAACCCTAACTCTACCAATTTAGTACCGATTGCAGAAATTGAAAGGAGGAGGGACCAATTGAAGAACCTAATTTGTTTGTCACGGTTTGCAATTGGATGAAAGAACAGGTGGAATATCCGCCCCTGTCATGTGGGATGTAACCGACGTCAAGTATGAAAACAATGGGTGGAAATGTGGGAATGGGGGGTGTTGGCGACGGGGAGAGAAGGAAAGTACCATTGTCGTGATGATATGGTAAAGGCCATGAATGGGGAAGCAAATTAGGGGAAATCGACACATGTATTGTGTGAATTTTGGGAAATTGGTGAAATTGGGAAAATTGTGGGAATTGGGGAAATTGGTGAGATTGGAGAAATTGGATAGATTTTTATAGATAAAGGGAAATTAGGGGACGTTTATGTGGGTAAAAAAATTTCAGGAACAAGTTATTGAATGTAAATGCTGTTACATTGTAACATGTCATGTTTTGAATATTTAGTTGGCATGTTTAATAGGCTTCGTGTCATGTTTATATGCAAACTTGCGCGATGTATATTTTGTGGAAGTTATAAAATGGTTACAATGCTCAGGTGATAAGTATAGGGTAAGATATGGTGAGGCTAGAAATTTACTTGGAGTGTGATAAGTATAGGGTAAGATATGGTTTCTGTCATGTTATAATGGTCAGATGACATGTTATATGAACTTACCGTCATGTGTATTGTGACTGGTGTGATGATAATGTGCAAATGTTTGCAGAATGCTAAAGTATTGCTCCCCAACCTGCAGGGTATCAAACAAGAACATGGGTGGTTCAGAAGAAAGAAGGATAACGCAGACACCGACAACAGGCGAGATATGGTTTGGGTAGTGTCGATCAAGGGTAGAGTGTTTTACAAATGAGTCGCTCTAACATTCCACCCCACCGTGCAGGCGATATATGCCATCCCCGAGGACCGGCGTTTCAAGTGTAGGTGCAACCAATACGCCAGGCCCCAGGTCCTTTTAAAGCTAGACCAGTACCTGATCGCCTCAGACTGGAAGCGTCTGTGTGAAAGCCAGTTTGGCGGCATTGCGAGGCTCGGTGCCAAAGTTGAGTTCTCCGCACAGCTGGTCCACTACGTTCTGCAGCGGCAGCTGCGGTCAAAAAAGGAGCATGAAACCTGGTACATGATCCAGGGGTCCATAGTCCGGTTCTCCATTGCGGAGTTTGCGCTAGTGACCGGACTGAAGTGCTCGTCAAACGTGCTGCGGACCGTGGACACTGAGGCGGACAAGGCTGCCTGCTTAGAGTTCTTAGGGGCGGAGAAGACGAGGATGGAGGACTTCGAGTTGGAGTACAAAGTGGCGATGAAGTCCGAGCGTTCCGACGCCAAGCGCTTTAAGTTCGCGCTCATAATGCTGGTGGAGGCGGTTCTCTTTGCGAAGGAACCGGCCCGCAACTATATTCAAGGGTGTGTTGTGAACATGGTGTTTGACACTGAGGCGTTCTTGCGTTACCCGTGGGGACGACTGTGCTACGAACGAACCCACGAATTCCTCTACCGGGCTGTTGAGCGCAAGCTCTAGTACAGGGTCAGCAGCTCTCGCCCATCGTACTTGTTAGCCGGCTTCCCCCTTGCATTCCAGGTATGTAAATAAAGCTCACATGACAAATAATGATTTAAACTGGACACTGAGTCATGGTAACTGGACATAGGCACTGTGCATTGTAAAATGCAAACTGAACACGATTACATGCAAAGTGTCGACATGTAATCGATCACCTGGTTTTTTTTTTGTAGTTGTGTGACGGAGGGAAAACCTGTCGTTGATCCGTCAAAGAAAATTCAAACCTATAACTAGTAAAGCAATAAGTACGAGGTCGATCCCACAGGGAAATTATTATTCAAGTGTGATTTAAGTGCCAATTAAGTAACCAAAAGGGGGGTTTTTGTGAGTGAAAGTTCCGCCTTTTATCAAAGCGGAGTAAAGAAAGCAAAGTAAATGAATTTGGTTTAGACAATTAGGAGAAGCAATTCTACCTACAATTTTCCACTTTATTGGATTGAAGCGATCCTTGTAACTTCTTCTCGTCCTATTAAGTTTCCTATGAATGCCCTTGTCCCGACCTAATATAGTTACTAGTCCAACCAGTCCTAGCAACCCTTATCAATCGAACAGTCCCTAAAGAAGGATTTAACCCAATTGATAGCTTTAAGTTCAGAGATTAGCCAAGGTATTTGCAGTCCCTAAAGAGGGATTTAACAACACATTCAACTTCCTACTCATTCAATTAGTTCAGCCAGCCCTAAAGGAACAAGTTTGCCACTTAGGTTAAGGTTCACAACCAGGAATCTACAAAACCTTAGCAATTGAATTGATCTAACAAGTTGGCCAGACAAGATAGAACAAATCAATAATCAATCAAGCACAAAGAAGTTGAAGCATTCAAATATAGGAAACAAGGAACGAGAATTAGAAACTCACAATTAATCCGAATAAAGCTTCAAATTGCAGGCAGAATAGATGAGTTTAGTTCCTCATGGAAGACATCGCTCAAAATCTCTAAAGCGTCTAATGAATAGAATAGAAGTTCTGAAAATAACATAAAACTTGGCCTTTTAAAACATCAAAGTCGGCCATGAAAGAAATAAATAAGTTTTAGGGTTTTCATTAATCAAAACGCTGCGAATTAACGCTGACGACCCTGTGCTGCGCCCGCAGCACACTGTTTCCTCCAACCCTTTGCAAATTGATTGGCCGCGGGCGCCGCAAGGTTGCTGCGGCCGCAGCCAGGGGCTTTTCACGGAAACTCTATCATGAATTCGCTCTTCTTGTCAACAGGAAAGTTGTAGTTCTCTGAAAGAGCTTTCCAACGCATGGTCATAATAGTCAATCGGACAACCGAGGCCTCCAGAAAGTGCAAAACAAGTTCAGCATGTCTGGCGATAACTTCTGCAGACTTGTTCTTCGTTTAGGTTCACTTCTTCTTCTCAGGACCTCTTGAGACCTTCATGTAAGCTTCTCCGATCAACTAGACATTCTCTTATAATGCGTCATCAACCCATGACTCATCCTCGGATCCACAGTTAGCTGAAATAATCAATAAAAGTGTGTAGATTCCGACTCCACTAACATAGAGAGCATATATGCAAATTGTACTTAATCTATCCATGAAATGCATCTTAACTAAGCTAAATGCAACCTATTATGCCTACCTAAATGCATGCTATCATTGTGGGTGTACGAGGCTCTGCGCCCAGTTGCAAGACAATTTGCTGACAGCAGCGACGACATAATCTACCCTCGGTGCCTGCGGTATAAGTCCAAAGAGCACAATATCATGTACGATTCTCTTGCCTCCCTCATCCAGCAATCGAAGGACAAGCTGGGCATGTTCGACGAGGTCGACGCTGTTCGAACATTCCTCCTCTCGGATGTCGAGGAGGCGAGGAAGGGGGTTATCCTTGGCGCCGTCTTCATGACAGAGAAGCCGGATAAGTTCTTCGACGACCTCGTGGTGGAGTTTAAAGCGAAACATGGGCCGAGCACGACAGAAGCATCCGGGTCAGGCACGCAGGGTGAGGGAAGTACGACGGCTACCCAAGTGGATGTGTCAAGGATTTTGTCTAAGATGGATGATCTGGGGAGGAGCATAATGGCAACGTTTAACGAGAGGATGCAAAGGGTTGAGGCGGCGATGCAGGAGCTGAGAAGGGAGGCGAGGGGGAAGAAGCGAGGCGAGGATGAGGTGACACACTCGCAGGACAGGCATGGAACCCATGGGGAGGAAACCAAAGATGTTGAGTTGCAGTCGAAGGAGGTAAGATGTTCAATTTTTCATGTCAGTATCCATAACCGTCATGTATAACAATATAGGCGTTATGTCTAACAATATAGGCGTCATGGTAACGTCATTCCCATATTTGCGTAGGGTGAGGAAACTGTTAAGGAAATGGGCCAGAAATCGGGTACCGATGCAGATGGAGATGAAACCACCAAGACAACCTCTAAGGTAAGTACTCTAACAGAAACCGTGATGTAAGTTTTGTGAATGACGGTGACACGAACTCATAATCTGAAGGAGATGGGTAAGAATAAGGGATCAGGCCATGGGGACACCGAAATGGAGAAGGATACTGATCCACAAGAACCCCCGAAAGAAACACCCACCACACAGGTAAGTCATCCATGTCGTACTGCGATGTCAGTGTTGACAATGGTGTCGACACTAAGTTCATTCGCATATTTGCGTAGGGTGAGGGAGTGTTGAAGGAAAAGGGTCAGACTGATAGCACAGGGCAAGGGGAAATGGTAAGAGCGACCGGTGTTGAGCCAGTAGCAGCCACCACCGTCACAACCGCTGAGGTAAGCCATCTGACGTCGAGTATCATGTGACGTATGTTAGTTGTCATGTCAACAATCGTTTGCTGTCATGTAGCAGGACCGGGCTAATGTGGATGAGGTGTTAGCTGAGGGCTCTAAGACTGAGGCCAAAGGGCCTGGGGCCACGGCAACCATCTCCGAGCCAGAAGCACCCATGACACAGACAACCCCTGAGGTAGGTCGTGTTAATGGTACTGTCATGTGATGTGACGTATTTGTCATGCTATTTTAAGTTTGTGTCATGTCTACCATCATAGGAGGCGCATGATGAGGCCGTCGTTCCCCTCCAGCGTAAGGGGGAAGGGTGAGGTGAGCACCTACGGCGTTAGATGGCCACGAAGTCACTCAACCGGTGAAGAAGTCGCGTGTCGAGAAGGGGAACAAGGAAACAGAGGTGGTTGACGAAGTGACGAAGTGGCTGAAGAAGCCGCGGGCCACCAAGGGGAAGAAGGTCATTGTGAGGGTTGACGCCGTGGCCTTGGGCCTGACAACCAGGGCCGACGTCGACGCCTTCTCCGTGTGGTTGACCAGCGACGACGCCGAAGGGACTGACCCCGCACGTTCAATGACGGGCACCCTCCTCTAGAGGGAATTCTTCGGGGACCTGAAAACGTCAAAGAAAATGGTGGGCTTAGAGGTAATGTCCGCCCACCCGTTCTCCGATAACATGACAATTTTGTTGTTGACTAGACACGTGTTCCTTGTTTGCAGCATATCGACCAAGCATGCGGCATCCTTCGAAAGGAGGTAGCCAGCGAGTCTAAGTACGCATGTGTCACAGTCGTCGATCCCTACTTCGGGGTACTGCTGCAGAGACATACCGGCATGAACGTCAACGAGGATTTGGAGTACTACTTCAGCGGTATGTTGCCTGAGCGGTATCCGAAGCCTTGGGCCAGCGTCGACCACGTGTTGGCCCCCTGGAATATGAAGGACAACCACTGAGTTGCGCTGGAGATCGACCTAGCCGAGTGGACTGTCCGTGTATATGATCCGGACACTCGTTTGACTCCTGAGCGACATTTGCCTGACCTTCTGAAGACCATCACGCACACCCTGCCCCTGCTGATGAATGGCCACTAGGAGTTGCACGCCAAGCATGCAGGGAAACTGCCCCAGCCGTTCAAGTACAACCGTGTGAAGGGGATCCCTCAGAACAGGCAATCGTAAGTCTCAGTTGTCCATCTTCTGATTTATAGTGTAATTGCTGCAAATTTGGTTTGACACATATACTTTTTGGGATGCAAAGGAGACTCTGGCCCCTATGTTATCCGCTTCATGCAGATGCTCGCATCAGGCGACCGCGTATTCAAAGGGATGGATGACGCCTTTATTGATGCCTACCGCCTAGTCCTCTGTGTGGCCATCTACCACGGTTCCTTCCGACCCAGCCCCGATCCTCAGTAGTCATTGCCTTCTTCTCCATTTACAAGAACATTGTTGGTTGTACTATTGTCTGGACATGTTGTTGGTGGCTTGCACATTTGTGTTTTCGTAGGATTTTATTTGGTTGACTTTGGTATCGACGGTATGTCGTTTTGGGAAACCTAGGGCTCAGGTTTTGAAACTATGATGTCATGTGGTTTTTGAAACTATGTTATCATGTAGGTCGTACGATGGTTGACACTTATAAAATTACGTCGTCCGCATTTCCATTGAAACTGACAATTATAACATGTCATGTCTAGAATATCACCTGACAAGTTAATATTACTGCATGTCATGTACAAACTGAAATGCTGCACCCAGGCCCAACAAGCCTTAATTACAAAACACGGTTGAAGTTCATACTTTAATATAAAAGGGAGAGTGATAACGTTTCCGAATAAGTGAGCCCTGATTACAAAACGTGGTAAATACCTACTGTCATGTCTTAACCATTATATGTCATGTCAAAAGATGTGCCAGTCATGTAATAACCATATGATCGACCAAGTATGTCGCGGGCGGTTACTAGGTGCGGCGCCGTTTTGGGAACTTCCTTTCCCACTGAGACGGGTACCTAGATGTCTTCGGCCTGCCAGGGCGTACCTTGATAGGGGGGGAGGCAAGTCTCGTTGGCGATTGCCTCGAGTACCCTCCAAGTGTCTCGTGACGGGACTGGGTAGATCAGGTCCTTGTAGCACACACGTCACGCGTCTACCTTGTACAAGTCATTGACGAACGAGTACACATCCACCCCATGCAATTGGGATGCTGCGATTGCGTGCGCGCATGGGTACTGGTCGACGTTGAAACGTCTGCAGCTGCATAAACGTCCTGTTAGGTTTACAAGCCAGCTGGAGGTTCCCTTGCGTACCTCGAACTCATGAGGACTCAGCTGTCTGACGACCATGGAAAGGGACTGCACGAAGTTTGCTCTGATGGCGTTACCAACCCAATCGCTTACGACTTTCCCCTGCTCGGTGCTTGTCTTCTTATGTTTGGCGAACCACGTGTCGACGATCTCAAGGATGGCATCTACAAGGGCTGTTAGCGGCAAATCCCTAGGATATTTGAACACCGAGTTCAAGCACTCGGAGTTATTAGTGGTTGTGATGTTGTACCTATTCCCGGTGTAGAAAGCCCTTGCCCAGTTGTTGAACCCGACCTCCTTTAGATATTGGCCCGCTCCGGGAACCCGTGCACAGAACTCCGCGTACAACGCTTGGAACTCCTCGTACGTGTAAGCTTTACACAGCGTCATCAACTCTTCTTAGCACAGAACTCCGCGTACAATGCCTGGAACTCCTCGTACGTGTAAGCTTTACACAGCGTCATCAACTCTTCTTACAAGCCCCCGCACTTGAACCGGAAACGGACGTTTTGAAATAAGTGATATGTGCATATGTCATGCTTCGCGAATATGTAGCTATCCCGTATGCCCTTCAGGATGCTCATGTGGCGGTCGGATACCCACACCAGATCAGTCGTGTCTTCAACAACACGCAACATTTGCCTGAAGAAGAACCCCCAAGACCCATCATTCTCGCCGTCAACCATGGCGAAGGCGACGGGGTAAATGTGGTGGTCAGCGTCTTGTGCGGTAGCAAATAGCAAGCACCCTCGCACTCACCCCTTCAAGAAGCTCCCGTCCACCGATATAACCTGGAGAATAAACATCTTGAGGCGTTAGAGGTGTTATGTGTAATCAAACATATGTCATGTTGTATTAATATGAGCGTCATGTTGAAAGTAGATGAGCGTCATGTTCCATTTACGGAAGGACTGACCTTTCGTAGGTCAGTCCGTTCCGTACACGTTGTCCCTCGCACTCAACCGGGCTCGGCACGCCTTCCAGTAGCTGCATGTGACCCCCAGCTGCGACTTCATCATCCTCTGCACTTGGTCCAGATCGAGGGGCTTCTTTGACCGTCCGAAACTGCACATGCCCATTCACAAACACGTGTGTCCAGTTAAGATATGGTGTGTGTCCAGTTTTTATTAACGTATGTTCAGTGTATATAGGTTGGTGTCCAGTTACAATTGTTGTGTGTCCAGTTACTACCAAAGTATGTCCAGTGGATATCTATATATGTCCAATGGAATTTAGGCAAGAGTCCAGTTATTACGTATTGGGTCACATACCTTTCGACAATGCGCCGCCCCAGCTGCGTGTATGTCGCACTGCGTTTTTGTCTGACCGCCTCGTTCAACGAGCACGTGTGCTCGTCCACAAGCTTTCGGATCATCCATAACCCCGTTTCCTTGTAAGTCGAAGCCCGACATGACCACTTGCACTTGAGAGCAGCGCACCCTGCAACATACAAGATCGTCGTTGACTTCTTCACCTTCGTCGTGAAGCAGCGAGTTAGACCCGCCCACGTTACGAGTTACTGCACATCCTCCTTCCTCCGAAACATTTGTCCCTCCCGGAGCTTAATACCGCACTGGCTGGGATCCAATGGGTTCCCCGCCACCATTGGTTCACTTTCAGCAGGCTTCGGAGAAGCTCTCGACTTCCATTTTCGTCTTTCGTATGCTTCCTCGACATCCCTCACCGCTCGCTCCGCCTCATAATCCCATGACCAAGACTTCGTCGGACCAGGACTACCGTGTTCAGGTTTAACCACTTTTGGGATTGCATCATTCTCGTCGGAGGAGCTACCAAGGTCAATGGCTTCATCTTCCATGTCATTGCTGACATAAATGACCTGCTTCCCACGTTTAACTGCGTCGGCATTCTTCTCCCTCTTCGCAAACTCCACCTCCAACTCCTCACTTATCCCTAACTGGTCAGAAGTTTCTTTTAACTGGACGGATGTTTGAGTTAACTGGATATCCGTTTGGTTTACCTCGACAATTTTTGCTCCCAAATCTTCGTCTTCTCCGTCAAGCCCCAAGGGGGGATCCGTCTTTGGGTGATCTTCTTGGGTCACGGGCGGACCAGTTAACGGAACTACAACATCCTCCAAGCCTGCATGAGACAAACCACCACCGTTTGAGTCATCCGTTGTCGATCCTTGTGCTTTTGCCACGTCTCCACCAACCTTGCATCGCAGGGAGACATTGAGGTCGATACGCCAATTTCGTTCTCCAGACAGCCCGTTTACAAACTTGTAGGCCTCCAAGTCTTCGTCATCCCCGATAGCAAACGGCCTGGACCCTTCCTTCTTTGGCTTTACATATGTGAGCTCCACATCATTCCTTCTCCCATCGACATTAAACTTGTCCATCACCTGTTTCTTCAGATTTACATAGTCAATCCTTTCATCTACCAGCATGGCTTTCTGGCTCCTTGACCCCGTGAAAACCCAAGTGCCGCCTTCACACGCCCACCATCCTCCAAACAATATAGTTATACAAACTGATAATTTTCCCCTGTTGCATTACATAGGGAGACAGAAAATAATTTGTACTGCAGTAATTACATATGAACAACACTTACCATACATAGAGACAACACTTACCCATTTTATGTCCGACCAGATTAATGTCCAATAACTTCCAAGACGTGTCCTGTGGGTACGACTTAACTGTCCAGTGAAAAGTGGCTTCGTACAAGTAAACCGTTTACTGAACCCAGACCCACTTGCTTCTTCTTCAATGGATTCTCTTTCTTTCTTCAGATTTTGTGAATAAATCTGACGCTCATCATTCCTCTGATATCCTTATATAGACCACACATCATTGGACACCAACCCTCTTTCTTGAAATCCCACACCGGCCATTCCCCTTCTTCAAGTTCTATTTCCTCTGCAATTCATTAATGGGGACTAATGATTGCCCTCAAAAATTCTTCAATGCTTATATACCCTCTCCCTCCTTCCTCCCCTTTCCCTTTTTTTTTTGGCGTCATCGCTAAGCGGGAACCAATTGCCCTCCCTCCTTTTTACTGTAGCCCCTTTCTCCATCTCTCTCCCTCTTTCTACCTGTCTTGTCAATAATGCTCAAGATTTTCTCCCTCTCCCTGTCTCTCTCACGCACATCTCTCTCACACAGACACTCTCTCTCTCTGTGTCTTTTCTTCGCTTTTCCGTCTCTCTCTCTCTCTCTCTCTCTCTCTCTCTCTCAATTGTCCAGCTGTCAAACTAACAGTGTCCAGTCTCCCCCTCATGACCTGCTACCGGTTGAACCAAAAATCCGGATATCCGAAAATGTGCAATTTTTTTCCGGATGGGGTTAGGCGTGCAAAGTTTGCATCCAAAAGGGTTATTTTAGCAAAACACCCGTAATTAAAATAATTATTTTTAATTATATAGATTAATAATTTCATAGTTATTTTGTATATATATACTATTTTTCAAGAGAGTGAGTTATTTAGATCTAAATTAATTTTGATCTTATATTTTCAGTTATTAGTTTAATTATCATAATGCAATTCATATTTATTTTATATTTATAATAGGATTATATATATATATATACATACTATTTTTCAAGAGAATGAGTTATTTAGATCTAAATTAATTTTAATCTTATATTTTCAGTTATTAGTTTAATTATCATAATGCAATTCATATTTATTTGTTTTTATTTTATATTTATAATAGGATTTTTTTATAGATAATAAATGTAGTTTTATAATATTTTGTTAAAATATTCCCGTGCAGGGGACGAGGCATACACTAGTTTAGATATAAATAAAATAGCACCTATCAAATACTACAAATTTGTCTATTTATATTTTTGGTAAGTATAACTATGAAATATTTTTTATTTATATTTTTGTAATTTAATATATATATATATATTGTGAGTTATATAACTTTCTATAAATATGACATCATATTATTTTATTAATATTTCTCCTAGAATCAACCACAACGCACCACATAGAATACTATGCATCGGTTTTAGTATATGTATATAGATAGATAGATATAGATGACAAAAAAAAATGATATTTATATAGTTTTTAACCTCTTAAAAATGTTAAAAAGTCAAATGACTTATATTTTTAATTTAATGGAAGGAGTATAAAATTATATTTAATTATACCGTACGCATGATAATATTAATGTTCGTTATTAAGTAATCAAATACTTAGGTTGTTTTGGGTATTTTAGGAAATATTTTAAGATTTATATTGGTTTGATATAATCGGTTTTGAGGTTTTTTGGGTGTGAGGTATAATTGGGTTTAGGTAATTTCGGGTTTCTGATAAGTTCGGATCGAGCAACTTTGGATTTTAGGTTGATTTTGGGTCGATCCATTTGGATATAATCAGGTTCGGGTTGTTATTAGGTTCGAATTACTCTCGGGTTCAGGCTTAAATCGGATTGGGTTGGTCGGTCTCGGATCCAAACTTTTATTTATTTATTCAAGTGTCAATCAGGTTTAGGTTTAGATCGGTTTTCTCGGGTCGGATTGGGTATTGTTAGCTCCAACGACCCACAACATAAACCCATCACTTTAGCAACCCCATAGTTAGCTTTTGCTCACTCCACATCCACCAACCAATGTTCCTAATTCCAGAAGGGGAATAGACTCATATATAAGCTAGAAAATATTTTGTGGAGTTTCAAATTGTAGGCAAGAGATTAAGCGCAAAAATGGGCTTAAAGCAAAAGAAATATAATTTGGGATAGGCCGATCATTCCACCCGAATTTTTACTAGTTCAAAAAAGGGATAGGCTATAAGAAACAAGTGCTTCAATGCAACCTCAAAGAAGCAAGTTCTAGCTTCAAAACACAAGTGAGTGACACACGTCAAAGAAAATAGTGGACTTTACAATGATTGTGTCCATATAAGACTCAAAAAATCTCACTAGGGTATTGCGTTTTAAGATTTTCTTCATGCAAGTTGATTAATGGTTCACATACTCAGCATAATCTTGTCAATTGATAAACCATGCTATAAATATTTAAGAACAATTCAAATCATCGTATCGTAGGTTATAACATCCATCCATGGCAAGTATTCATCAAATATATTCTAAGACTCAATAAAAACATCAAAATGACTCAATATAACAATCAAATCCTAGAAATCAAATAGCATACTCAAGAGTGATTACTCTCACCCCATACTTAACAACATATTATCCTCGATGTGACAAAGAAAAGAAAAATAAAAATAAAAGGGCACAAAGAAAGTAGAAACTCATAAAATAGGGCACTCAAAAATTTGAAGAGAGTTGTTGTTAAAGGGTGGAGGGGCGACGGTGGTGGCATCTAAGGCGTCCTAAAGGCTTTGCTCCTACATCTACCTATGCATCGTGTATATATTGTGGATTTGTGGAGATCATTCCAAATAAGCTCCTGGTCCACCCTAATTTCTTTTGTGCTCCTTCTTGTTTCCTCTAAGTGTTGTCTGGTCTCTTCAAATCTCAATCTAAGGCCATCTAATGTAGCACATTTGTCTTCAAAAGGGCGACCATAATAAGTAGGTCCATATAAACCTCCCTCATAACCATAGGGCATGGATCCATGTGGCTGCTGAATAGGCACATTAGCATCAACCTCCATTTGATTCTCTTCTTCTTCATTCTCCTCCTCATCACTATCAGATTCCTCTTCAACATCTTCACTGTCAGACCACTTGTTAGTGGCTGACCTTTCTTCCTTGATCCAAACATCATACCAATTCTCATTGTCATTCAACGGAATCCTTGATAAAACGTATTATCTTTCTCCAACCTTTCTCTACTTATGGGTGGACCATATAAAGTCCTTACCCTTGGTAGCCACACAATTAGCTCATCTCAAATATATTATGTTCATCTAGGAGTCTGTGGTGTGTACCATTGTCTACATATAAGGCTCTAGCAATCAAAGTGACCCACTCACCCACCCTTCACCTAAGCAAAATCTTTTATCCTAACTAACATATAAGTACTTCATCAATTAACTATGACAAACCCTAATTAATATACTAATGTGTTAATTAAGCACTTACTAAAATAAATAATGGACGAAGCGATCTAATTGATTCAATTCTCATATCTAAAAACCAAGCATAAAACCTCAAACCCCAATCACTTAATCATGTTTTATGGCCTGTACAGATCCTCAAACACTTGTTTTCCAATTAACAACAGAAAACAAACCTTCAAAATTCCCTCCAACACAAATCTGCCAAACCAAACCTTTTCTGCATTGATTGTAGGCCTGCTGCATTCAATGGAGAAAAGGAATGTTTTCGGCCTCACCAGTTATCAGATCGAATTTAAGGCGCTTTCAAAGTTCCAAGATCAAACACAACTTTCTCGATTGAGGAATGCTACCCCCAAACCTTTCAAAACCAAATCTCATATCAAAACTTTACCACAAAATCTCTATGTTTATGATAAACCCCTTGGTTTCTATTCGAACACTTGCAGATCACTCAATAATTATACGCATGCAAGGAGCCTGATTGGGCAAGGATGGGCGGGAAAGGGGTGTTTAGGCGCCTCCCTCCCTAATCCTAGGCTAATCACTGCCTAAAAAAGATTAACAAAAGAGGGAGATTTCGTCAATTCCCAGATCCAACAAAGAGAACTCAAGAGAGCAATGAATCTAACCTACTCATCGAATGCAATCGAAGAGTCAGACATGGCTACTCAGATTAGAGGTATGATTGTCCCTATCAATTACACCCCCCCCCCTATGATCTTGTAGAGTTAATTTGTAAGAACTATGGTTAATGTTTACTGTTCCATTGATAACTATATAAATATGTGCATCTACTGGTGTAATTCCTCACACCATTCTACTTCATTCTCTTCCTCTGCCTATATCTCTGATTGCTTTTCTGTGATGGAGAATCAAATGTCCTTCGTGGAAGCTCTGATCAGTACCACTAGGCAAGGTATTCCCCTTGAATCCTTGCCTTCTCACAACCAAACTATTGAACCAACTCTGTCATTGGCCTTAGAGAATCATGGCATGCATTCCCATGTTTCTGAACCCATTCCTATCCCTGCCATCCCTATCAGCTCAACCTCTTCTAATGAGGTTAACCTGATGTCCACTAAAATAGCCATGTTTTTATGCACATTTTAGCTCCTTATTCTATATACTTTACATATTTCGGGATGGGAATATGTTGAATTTATGTAATATATGCTTATTTGCAAGAAATAGAGGTCTACATAAGTTTTGGTTTAATATTACAGAATTTGGAGCCATTCCGGGACAAAACCAAGAAGAGAAGACGGAAGCCGAGTTTTACTCGACATCGAGGTAAGTTCCTCGACATCGACCAAGAAGTGCGAGCAAAGCCTGATCGAGGAGATCCTGATCGAGAAAGCTGAGAAGAAGACAGCTCGAAGTGAAAACCAAACCAAAGGCAGCTGTCTGAGTCCAAGCCGGGAAGAAGTTACTCGAGAAAGCCAGACAAGCCAAGTCGACGAAAAAAACTCCTCGATCGAGAAAATTCCTCGATATCAACCAAAAGTTCTCTGGGTCGTGACGTTGTTGGGCTAATCCGAGTCGAGTAGGCTTGCTTGGGCTCAAAGGAAGTCCGAATCTATCAAAGATCTATCCAAGAAAGAGGGATTTACCTACCATATGAAGACATGAAGATATTTTAGATATTTAATTATTTCCCTTTATATTTAATGTTTTATCTTTATTTAATTCTATCTTTAGGAAGTAGATATAGATTGCTTTCCTTGATTAGCAAGGATTAAGCCCTATAAATAAAGCCCATGGGGCTGATTTTCAATTCATTCAATTTTAGAGAAGTAGTTCCACATAGAGTTTAGGAGTTCAAAGGTTTTAGGGTTTTGGCATTCAACGAAAGTTGGAGTGCCGGGATTGTAAAGACTTTGAATTTAGTTAATGCAAGTTATTTCTTTTCAATCAATGTCTGCGATTGCGATGAAGCGCGAGTAGTCCACCTACTTCTGGGGTTGGGGTGAGCCCGACGATAGCCATGCAAGTTTGAGGTAAAGATTCGATCTTTGTCATGTTTTGAGCATCTACTACCTGTTATGTGTTTATTACCCATTCAATGGAGATCCATGCTAACAACTTGGATTGTAAACATAAAATCGGTAGATACAATTAGGGTTTCTTGAAAAAGTTGTCTGATTGTTAGAAAAGGCGAAACCTTAATCCTTCGATGTGATTGCATGATTATTTCTTTATCCTGCCTTATGCATGTTTGGTTATCGTTGTTGCAAACCCCAATCTTGGAAGTTTTCATTCACATAGTTTATGTCGAATTTCGCAAAGCCTTGTTCTTTATTTTATTTAAAGTTTCTGTCTTCCTTGATTTCGACCAAACTGGTCGACATCGACTACTGATTTTCGATCAACAAAGATCGCCGTAGCTTCTGAACTGCAGGTACTCGACTTCGGCAAAAATCTCCTCGACATCGAGGAATTTCCTCGATATCGACCAAAGCATGTGAATGCCGCTTGCTCTGTTTTGACTTGTCCGATCTTCTGTCGACTAACCCTAGTCGAGGTCGGGTAATCTGTGGTCGAATTCTGCCCGTGAGATTCCTCCGCAGCCTAGGATCCGCTGACCAGCTTCCTCGAGGATCGAACCTGACTTTCTCTTGCTACATCGGGAGGGAGTCTTGAACATGATTTGCTGGGATCCAATCGGTTTGCTTTACTTTATTCGTATTTTATTTGCAATCTCGATTTCCTCTCTCAACATAACCCTTCCAGTATTTTTGTGGCCGATCCCTACCAAATCCCTGGAGTCAAAGACCTGCATCAAAAACTCTCAGAATACAGCTTGGTGGGGTGATTTGTGCAAGTTCATGTGGAGCAGAAACAAGTCGCTGGCAAAATGAAGACTGAATGGAAGAACCTCAAAGGAAGTTAGGGCCTTGACAGCATAGGAAACGACTGGTACATCTTCAGGTTTGCAAATAGGGAGGATCAGGTTATGGTGTGGACTAACAGGCCATACCATGTCCACGGTTCTCTCCTAGCCTTGTACCCTTAGACAAACACATTCAATCCTATGGAGGAGGATACTCTTACTGCTGATGTCTGGATAAGAATTCATGGTCTCCCACATCAATTCTACTCAGCTGAAGCTATATCTTTCATCTTGGAAGCTAGAGGAGTTGGCACCCTCATAAGAATCGACCAAGTCTCTAACATTCGCAACAAAATGAGGTTTGCTCGTGATTGCATTAAAGTCTCTCTCCTGGTCAAACTCATCTCTTTCGTTTGCATTAGGAAAAAGGAGAATGAATCTGTCAGACTTCGCATTTGGTACGAGGACTTTTCTGATGGATGTGGTTGTTGTGGAGGCTATGATCACATCTATGAGGATTGTTCTCGTAATGCCCCTAGGCCCAGAAAATTTAGCCTGATTCTTGAAGAAAATCTCCAAATGGATCTCATTTCTCACTCTCATGCTGCTAATCCTAGTAGAAACCCCTCTGAAAACATAATCATGGGAGGTGGTGGTGCCTTCGTCCCTTACAATCAACATGATGAACCCATAGTTTCTCAAACCATGATCCCAAGACAAGGTGACTTTGGCCTTCTCTCTCTTTCCATTATGTCTTCCAAGACCCTGCCTATATCCAATGCAAATGCTAACTTTTCTAGTGAGCTTATTAATCATCTCATCTCTTTGAACAATGCTCATGTGGCTAAACTCACTGCTGAATGCAACACTCCACCCTTTACTATTTCTTCTTCTATTCTGCACACCCTTCTTTCCACCAACAATGCCAACTCCAAAACTGCCCACACCCTGACAGAAGGCACCCTTGAGGATTTTCTCAAAGCTCACCAGAAAGGCAAGATGATAGCCAACAATGAGGAGACTAAAGAATCAAGGCACTCTATGAGATCTGACAGCTCAATGGTAAGGAAGATGAGAGGAATTGTCATTAAACATATTGAAGAAGATGCAGCTCTGAGTGAAGGTGAAGTTGCCAAACAAAAGGACGAGGAAGATAACACTAAAGCCTCATCTCCAACTATGAAGAAATCTCGCAAGAAGAAGAATTGATGATCAGTACGACTACTATCTTTTGGTGTGGGGATGAGCATCAGAAAGCTCAAGTCTACCATATGAATAACCCCCAATGTCACTGTCTTATGAACTCTCTGTTGCTTAGATGTCTGTTGGTTTGGATCTGTAATGTTTTAAACAATCGTGATCTTGGTGGTGATGGCCTTCCAAAATTTTCTACTAGAAGACCTTGCTACCTAGATCTCTATGTGGATATAACCTTTGCTTCTATCATCTTGAACTATGTTTATACTTGCTATAGATGTTGCTATCTGTACTGTCACCTAACCTCTGATAGGGAAGGTGCAATTCTAACACAATGCAGGTACCCATTAGAGATATTATATAAGAAATGGGATATAACTCAATGTATGACACTCAAAACTCTCATCAAAAATCTCAAGTTGATCCCCACTGGTGTCGTTGACTACTTAGTGGTGGCAGGCTGCCCCAACCTTACAAGCAAACCTTCACAAAACAAACTTTTTGCAAAACTTGGTCCCACAAATCTCAAGTGTACAGCGAGCCCAAGAGAAACTCAACAAGAGCAACTGTCATCATAATCCAAACAGATGTTGCACAACTTTGATGAAGGTAGAAACTCAACCACGACCAATGAAGAGAACAAGAATGAAGATACTGGAAAGAATACCTTTAGTTTGAATCCTGCAAGACTGAATCTTGATCATTGTATATACACAAAGTATGCCCAATACATTACAAATTGTAAGTCTTATGATAGAAAGAAAACTCAAATTTATTGCTATGCCAAGTTATTATATGATTAATATCGCATATTGGAATGTAAGAGGCACTAAGAGGCCATTGTTGTGGCAAGAAATCAATCACTTTCGGTTTACACATAATCTTGACATGCTTGTTTTCTCATAAACGAAATCGGAGACAACCCCTCTAGAATCTCAGGTGAGAAGCACTGGATTTCATAAAGCTCTATGCATCAAATCAAATGGAAGGAAGGGTGGTATATGGCTACTCCAAAAATCAAACATAGAAGAGATTAGTGAAGTTTTAGAAGAAAGCCAAAGATTTATTCTTATAAAGATCAACATAGAAAATCATGATCTAATTCTGGTTTTCGTTTATGCCCCATCTGTGGAAAATGAAAAAGACCATTTCTGGAACCAATTATACTATTCTATAAGCAAATACAACCTTCCAGTTATCATCATCGGGGACCTAAATGACATAGAGAATGACACGGAAAATGTAGGGGGGTGCTCCTTCTAATATCAACATATTTAGACAATTGAGAAGTGTTAAAGATGAATTAGGACTTCACACCTTACCTTTCAATGGATCACCCTTCACTTGGAGAAAGAGCAGAACCTCTCAAAATAACACCTATGAAAGACTATATAGGATTCTCGCTCACCAACAGATCCTAAACTGGTTTCCTAACCTCTGCACAAAACATCACCCTTTCTCTAAATCGGATCATAGTCGAATCTCCTTAGCAATAGGCCTCCAAAATAAAAAGAAAGGCTCACCATTCAGATTCGAAATGGCTTGGTCCTCTAATGAAGTAATGAAATCCATGATCGAGAAAATTTGGAGCTATAAACTTAAAGGTTCTAATGGGTACACTCTTATGCAGAAACAGAAACTACTAAAAAGGAGAATCAAACTTTGGTGTAAATCTAACCCAAACAACATCACTCGACAACTCACTAAGGTTGAGGCACAAATTCAAACAATTCAAGATCAGTTACCCTGGGGGACTACCTCGGTCAAAGATGAACTAAAACTAGCTAGGCTTGAGCACAAAAAGCATAGACTTCTAGAATTTAATTATAAGTTTTGGAAGCAACGGGCTAAGACCAATCATTTCCAATTAGGAGATAGGAATACCAGATATTTTCAAGTCACGACCAAAATTAGGAATTTTAGAAAGGCTACTAGATCCTTTACCACGAGACAGAATGTTATTCTAACAGATCAAAACCTCATCTCTGGCCGCATAGCAAAGGAGATGTCTGAGAGATTCATAGGCAATAACCAAAAGCAAATTAATCAAAATGATGTGTGGAACATTCAGCACCAAATATCTCAGGTAGAAAATAATAACCTTATAACCCTACCATCAAGTACAAAAAGAAAACAAACCTTGTTCAGTATGGCAGAAGACAAAACACTAGGTCCTGATGGATATCCCCCTGAATTCTATAAAAATATTGGAATATTATAGGCCCACTTGTTGCAGAGTTGTCAAATCATTTTTCCATTCGGGTCAACTTTTGACTGAAATTAACCAAACCTTCATAGCTCTTATCCCAAAGATTGATAATCCAACAACAATTAATCACTATAGACCTATTAGCCTCTGCAACACTATTTACAAAATAATATCCAAAATCATAGCAAATAGACTAAAAACAATCCTACCTAAACTCATCAACCCTTTCCAAGGAGCCTTTGTTGAAGGAAGATCAATTCAGGATAACACTTTAATATCTCATGAAATTTTCCATACATTCCACAAAAAAAATGGGAAGAAATGATGGATGGCTCTAAAATTAGATATGGAAAAAGCCTATGATAAAATTAACTGGAGTTACATCAAGGCAGTCTTGGAAAAGTTTGGCTTTCATCCTACTTGGATAAATTGGGTCATGAAGTGTATTAGTACTACTTCCTTCTTTGTTCTTGCTAACAACACTCCTGGGACCCAATTTAAGCCTAACAGAGGCATAAGACAAGGAGACCATCTTGCCCCTTACATCTTTGTACTTGTTATGGAAGGCCTATCTAGAGAAATTAGAGAATCACATAAAGAAGCTCTACTTGAGGATGCTCTGATTGACATTAGATAAAAAAAAAAAATGGCACTCCAATCCCTTTCTTAACCTTTGCTGATGACACAACCATATTTGCAAGAGCAGCACACACCAACTTAAACACAATTCAAAATATAATAAACAACTTTTCAAACCTCTCAGGTCTAACGATTAATTACAAGAAAAGCTCGCTTTAATGCTCAAATAACGTGAGTTCTAGTCTAATTAAAGACCTATCCGCCCATATATGGGCATCCCCATAGCCAAAACCCTGGAAAAATATCTAGGTATACCTCTAGTCAATGGCCGAGTTAAGAACTGTGTCTTTGATGATGTTGTAGACAATCTAAGAAAACAACTAGTAAATGGAAAACACCAAACCTGTCTCAAGCGGGGAGAGTGGTGCTCATCCAATCAAATTTGAGTTCGAAAACCAATTATCTTATGCAAAATTTCTTACTCCCAAAAGGTATTTTAAATAAAATTGATTAAGATAATAGAAACTTCTTTTGCAATAAATCCCAAATGGATAGATACCCCCCTCTTATAAGTTGGGATCAAATATGTAAGCGTAAATCTCAAGGAGATCTAGGCATTAGGAAAACGGAAGACCTCAATACCCCTGTTTACAAATGAAACTCCTATGGAAAATATACAATAATGAAGATAGTACCTAGGTCAAACTTATCAAAGAAAAATACTTACAACAAGATAATATAAGAAATTTTACAAGCAAGGATACCTCTTGACAATTTGGTAGACTACTATCGCTAAGGCAAAAATTTGAAAGTGGACTTCATTGGATTGTAGGTGATGGTTCAAGTATCCAACTATGGCCTGACCAGTGGATTCCTACCGTAAATCTAAAATCCTATATGGGTTCTTATGACCCTTCTATGAAAGTCAGGAATCTCATCATGGATGGCAAGGCTTGGAATCAAAATCTCCTTAATCAAATGTTCCCCTGCGAGATTGTTCATAACATTCTCGCTATCAAAATTCCCTCCTACCAGACTCAGGACAAGTTGATCTGGAAGCCAGACCCGCAAGGAGTTTTCTCAACATGATCAGCAAGGAAAATTACAACCCCAACTACACATGAGTAGGATATGCACTCTTGGATTTGGAGATTAAAGTTGCCACCACGGATCAAGAATTTTCTCTGAAAGATCAAAATAGATGGCCTCCCGAGAGCTGTCAGGCTAAACATGTATGTTAATAGAGTTCCCATTCAATGCTCCCTTTGTAATCAAACAGATGAAGATGCAACTCAAATGTTCACGAGATGCACCTTTGTTCGAGAAGTTATAGCCCAATATATACGAACAACAAGCAGGTATGTACTTTTATGGAATTAACAACCTAGGAGTTATCCATGAAAACCTAGATGATATTGCTAGAGCTAATAACAAGTTCAAAGATCTTGCCTGGATATGGCAGACAATTTTTAGGCAAAAGAAACCAAATGGTGATCCAGAAAATAAAACAATCTATCCTCAACTGGTCTATTGGTAACTGCAATGTAGGTAAAGATCAAAAGAACATGAATAGAAGAACTACTGCTAAGTGGAGCAGACCACCTAGAACCATCTACAAGCTTAATGTAGATGGTTCTGTTAACCTATCTGGCAAATGCCAGGTTGAAGGAATCATCAGGGATTTCGAAGGTCAGATTGTTGATATATTTCATCATGAAATTACGGAAGGCTCGATTATTCAGACAGAGGCCTCAGCGATGCTAACAGGACTCAAACGAGCAAAGGACAAGGGACTTGGGAAGATCATCATTGAAAACGATATCCAAATACTGGTTAAATATGTTAACAGACACAACCGCCAAGATGGGAAGTAATGCGTCATACAGAAGAAATCATCATGTTATTATCGGAATTTGAGCTTGCAGAAGTTCGCCATATTTATCGAGAGTCAAACATAGCAGCAGATTATATAGCTAGGAAAGAAATTATCTGTAATTTGCAGTCTATTCCCTACCATAGAGATTTTTGTAAAATAATCCTTCAGGATGATCCAGGAGCTAAGTTACTGTAAGGTAACAACTCTGAATGTGCTGCCTACTGTAAAAAAAAAATTCTCATATCTAAAAACACTTTAACTAACTTAGGCGTCAAAATTTCCTTTTGACCATATCTTGTGCTCTATATCTCATTATCGAAGGTCATAGATCTCCATTGGCATTAATCCATGGACAGAAACGAATTTTCCCTTTTCATTTGGTATTGGATGTTCATGTTTAACTTTGTTTTGCCCTTTGGTAATACTGTTTGTTTTGAAAACACACACTTCATGTAGTTAGGTAAAGGACGCGTACATCTTCACTCTCTAGATCCAGCTCCAGCTCCAAGTGAGATAGGATGAGATTGTTGTTGTTCCCTACATAACCTTGACCAAAGTGCCTAATTAATATCTCTAAAATCTAACCTAAAAAATATCTCAAGATTCTTAAAACAGGACAAATACCAAATGTAAATGTAGTATTTGATTGTTTGGACTGCACTTAAAAATCCAAGAATTTCAAAACCAAAGAAGTATATTTAATACATGTGTTCAGATGAAATCTGTGTTTTTCAAAAATACATGAATTAGAATTTCAGAAATTCCAATTCCACCAAAATAGGGGAACTGAAATTACTATATAGAGTGAGTAGTTGAACTTGCCATTTTTATTTATTCTAAAAAAATATATTTTTTCCTTTTTAAATAACAACTTACTTATATATTTACCCCTAATCTAAATAAATCTATTTTTTCCGAGCATCATGATTGAAGGCGACAAGCCTGACCGTCATCAATTGTTTGTGAGGCCTGTGGTGTTACCCGTGGGAGATCGAGATGCTGATTTCTGACACCATGCTCCTACTCCAACACTTTGCTAGGGTGCAATTCGGCCATATCTTCCGGTAGGTCAACTCGACCGCCGATAAGATTGCGGGTCTAATCCACACAACGCCCACGCGGGACCTCCTCGTTTATCTTGCTCTGCACGTACTCATCCGCAAGGATGCCCTTGGGTGGTGGTCAGCAGGGCCTGACCTCATCCAAATCTGTACCTTATAAAAAAATGCAATATTTTAATTCCTATAAAGTTAAACTTACCCACTTAAACAACATGAAGTTCAAATTTCAAAAACTTTTTTTTTAATCTTAGTCTAGTTCGATCGGCTCAGTTCGTTCTACATCGGGATCAGGTACTGTGTAATCCATTTAAAAGAGTTCACTACTCACAAGCAGCTACGACTCCATGTTTTCAAGGTGATTCGAACTTCGAACTCTGCGACTCCATATTTTCAAGGAGATTCGAACTTCGAACCCCTTTACATATTTTTAAGCGACTACACCAACTTGTGATTGGTTTTCAACAACTTTCTTTGGCATAGACATAAATAAATTGAGAAGTAGCGAGCAAGAAGTAGGAAGTGACCCATAAGTAGGAGGGGAGGGGAGCTTGCGGTGTAAACGGTAGGCGAGGCGGTGTCTTCACCTTCAAGTGTCGTTCGTGCACTCCTCCGCCCATGCAATTCCAATTCCATTTCCAGTTGCATCCCCCTTTCTCTCTCCTCCATCTGCATGCACCCACGCTTTCCCTCTCCTCTTCTGTTCGTAATCCAAACAAAAAACGAAAACCGCCTCTCTTCCTTTACTCTTCTTCTCTCTCTGTCGCCCCCTTTTTAACTCTCTACCGATTTCCAGATTCGCTTCCACTCTCAATTTGATTGATAGTTGCTGCTCAATTGCTTAATGCCACAGTGAACGCTATCACTCCTTTCAGGTTTCGATTGAATTAGTTTCCTCGCTCGTTTTCAATTTCATTTTGCTTGTTTGTTGGTGTTGACTCGGATTTTGTTGACTTGATGTCTGTTCGTGATTGGTTTCTTCTCAAGCTTCGGGCTTTAGGGTTTTCTCTGGCTGGTTGGTTTGTGAAACTGATGTGCTTTGAATTTCGAATTCTAATGTTGCTGCGGTGATTTGAAGGTTTTGTGCTTCAAGTGAGTACGAAATGGGGACGAAGATTTGCATGAACACATCCTGCGGAGCCACCGCTACCCCTCAGTGGAAGAGAGGCTGGAAGTTGAAATCTGGTCAAATTGCTGATCTCTGTCTCAACTGCGGGTAAGTTAATTTTCGCAATTCCCAATTCCAAGTCGTTTCTTCATTACGAATTCTGAAATTTGCTATCCTTGTTCTTTTTTCTATTTATAGGATTTATAGGATTTTGGTTGGGTTTCAGGTTGAGTTAGCTTAAACAGTATTTGCTTTCTCTTCTAGCCTGTGTATCTAATTCTAGAGTAGTCTAATCATGATAATTGTGCGTTTCATGGCTTCTTCTGACATGAATGCGGTTCCTACTTTTCATCATTTTTTGATTAAATTCACCATCTTTCCACATTTCAAAAGCTTAATTGTTGGTTTCTATGAGTTATTTATATGATCTCCCCTTGACCTTATATACTCAGACCAATTTTGGCTGCATTTTCTGTCTGGACTTATTTATTTTTTACATTAATTTGTGTGAAGATTCCCCATACATATCATCAACAGAATATATTTCATTCTTTAGACAAGGGTTCATATATATAGTTACAATTTTTTTAGGGGTGAGGGGTTGGTTGGTTGGTATATAGTTGGTGAATAAAGTCTAAATGCTTTGCCAAAATAATATTCTCTAGGGATCTCCTTTGGGGTCGTTAGTTTTGAATAAGAATATCCATGATTGTTTAAGGGAAGATACTAATGTGAATTATGCATTTTATTTCTACTCCATATGAAGAATATAATTCGAGATGAATGATAATGAAAGTGTGCGTGCATTGTTTCTGTACATAGTCTGATCAATAAGAAGCTTGATTCCCTCATATCAGCCTATTTTACCTGTTCTGCAAACCTTGACCTTTTTGTCATGAGATACGTTCAACAAGTAGTTAAATTTTGTACTTTACAAATCTATGTGATTAATGATGAGTTTTTTTTTCTCCTTCTGTTGCTTTAATCAACCTGAAATGAAATGAAAATCAGATCTGCCTATGAGAAGCTGGCTTACTGTGAAACATTCCATTATGAAGAAACAGGCTGGAGGGAATGCAGCTTGTGCAACAAGGTCTGTGTTTATTGTTGGGCAGTGAGCTGTTTTATTCTGTCATAGGATTAGTGCCTGATTCCTTTTTGAATTTTATGCGGCAGCGCCTTCATTGTGGTTGCAGTGCATCCCTGCCATTCATCGAGATCCAGGATTTTGGAGGTGTCTGGTGCATTAACTGTGCAAATAGTGCTGGTTGTCATCCGGTAATCAATCAGATACCAATATGAGTTTACATAGTTATTCTCTGTTGACAGTGGTTGTGATTTTTGTACTGAATGAATATCTGTACTTTTCGGCGTTTTCGCATTTTATTGTTTCAGTATCATTGTTGGCTTCAAATACTAGATCTTGATGCGCGTTTCTCACAGATCTTTGACTGAATATATGAAGCTATTCATTTCTGAAATGTGTTCTTCAGTTAATATCCATTGACACTTTTAGAGTTCCTGTGGACATTTCAATCAACCTTACAGACTATAGTCATTTAAATTTGACTCTGTAGTCTCCCAATCAATAGTATTCCCGCAAGCTATGATGTTTAATTTTATGATAAGAACATGTGAAGTCCTATAATTTTGTGTTTGTCTGCGTCAACATATTATGACATTAGCCTATTATTACATCTTTTAAACAAAGCTTCACCTCTTTTTCTTTTCCTGGTATTCAATGCCTTTGGTTGCAGTAATGAAGAAGACTGATATGGTTGGATCCTAACCTCATGCAAGAGATTGAAATCATTATCCCTCAAAGCATTTGGATTTTTTTTTTGTTTCAAGCGTTGTTGCTCGTTTGCCCCTCTGATTATATCATTTGAATTTGATGGCTGCTGTCCATAAGAAAATTTTACATTGAACTGGGACTTATCAGGTTATGCTGAATGCTAGTTGCATACTTGCATTCTCTAGTTAATTTCAATGTTGAGTTATTGACTATTTTATGCACAGGTTCAAAAAGATGTAATGCCTACTGAGGCTCAAACAGCCAAAACTTGTACTTCTGGTGACATGCAAAATCCACAAGCAAATGAGAAGTTAGATGAGTCCCTCGATAGCAGGAGTTTTTTATGTTTTGGAAACTTTATAGAGGGAAGAGATCCTAGATATATACCTTGGCCTCAAATGGATGATGGTAATGTATCGTTTGGGAAACTCCAACTCGATGTTGAACAGCCTGTCGAAATTGTTGGCATAGGCGTTGCAAATGTCTCTCATTCACCTGCCAGGACTCCTAGTTTTCCAAAACTAAATGAGGACAAATTAAACACAAGGATTAAAGATATGCATGAACCACAAATTTTGCCATCCTTGAATATGAGTTTGGGGACTCCTTTAGATTCCCCAAGTTTTGGTCTGCCTCCTCCTGCCGGTCTTGAAGAGGTAGACAAGAGCAGAACAGCTCTCTTTCAACCAGGGCAGAAACCTCGACATACTTTGCTCAAGACTCCTAGGACAAACTTGCTTAAAGGTTCTGAAGCTAATGTAAGCCCAGGTTTTCAGATTCGTTGTGCTAGGCCACCTGCTGATGGACGAGCGCGCAATCAGTTACTTCCACGCTACTGGCCCAGAATTACAGACCAAGAGTTGCAGAAGCTGTCCGGAGAGTATCCACACTTATTCCCCACCTTTTCTTTTGCATACCCAAGTATTTTATAGAATGTGTGATCATGTTAATACCTGTCTTCTGCCTCATTCCCTTCCTTCTCCCGATGCTAAAATTTGCCTCTTTTTTCAGAATGCATACACTTTCTTGCTAATAGTTTTCACTTAACTGCAATTGTCTCCCAGCTTGAATTCCACCATTGTTCCTTTGTTTGAGAAGGTTCTGAGTGCTAGTGATGCTAGTCGCATTGGTCGTTTGGTGCTTCCCAAAGCATGTGCAGAGGTAAGTGAACGAGAAGTATTTTTCTTCTGTAATGATTGGTTTTATCTCTCCATGAAAAGGGTTCCTGGTTTTACAGTAAATGCATTAATGCAGGCATATTTTCCTTCCATCAATCACTCAGAAGGTCTTCCCCTAAAAATTCTGGATGTCAAAGGAAATGAGTGGATATTGCAGTTCAGATTTTGGCCTAATAACAATAGTCGAATGTATGTCTTGGAAGGAGTAACCCCCTGCATACAATCTATGCAATTAGAAGCTGGCGATACCGGTAGTTACTCTACTCTACAATTTTCCCACTTAAAATCCTCCTATATAGTTTACAGCTTACTTTTTCTTTTAGATATGTTGCAATTTTAGACTTTACTTCTGAAAGTAGGTTTTGTCTCCCTCTTATGGTGCGATAATTCTGCTCATACAGTATATTCTTAAAGTTACAATAATTGTCTTTCATACGTGGGAGACTGATGCAAATCATGCAATTTTTTTTTTTTTCATTCCTTAAGTTACATTAATCTTTTTTCATATATTGTTGATGCCCATATTGCATCTCCATTTTATTTTTTAAATTTTATTATGTTCGTCATTGTAATGCACCACCTTGTTGTTGGACCAAAGACAGTAACTTTGGATGCAGATGATTTTAATTGAATGTGCTTCTATCTATTTGTTTCTTTTGGTGATTCAAGATGATGTGGAAAGAGTTAACTGCTATTATTTTTCCTAGTTCAGATATAAAAAGATTTGCCATGATTTGTTTATGCATGGCCTTTGGACTTCTCTCCATCTTGTTAACTGATGTTGGAAGTCCTCTTAGGCTTATTACATGTGGTCTGCCTGTTTACTATAGAATTCCATCCTTTTTGCAAATTTTGTTGCAGATCTTCTTCACATGCTACATTTTATTTCTGAAGCGTGTTTCCTTTTCTTTAGTGACATTTAGTCGGATTGATCCCGAAGGTAAACTAGTCATGGGATTTCGAAAGTCATCAACCTCCATCGAGAAGCAGGTCCGTTTGAACATCACAGTTCTTTTTAAAATTGTTAAGATTACTTTGTTTTCCATATCCGATGATGGATGCATATATTTTGTAACAATCAGGATTTGCAGAATTCTGCTCCCCATCTTGGTATCCCTGGAGATAGTTCGTGCTCTGATGTAGGGGACAATCAACCAACTGCTAATCTTCATCCTAGCACTATCCAGTTAATTAGAGGGAGTAAAGAGAATTCTGGGAATGCCTTGTCTGAAAAATCAAATGTAGAAAGTGGGGATGCTGGTTGGAGTAAGAACGGAAAATTTAAAGGCAAGTCGAGTGAGGACTTGTTGCAGCAGACAGCACTTAGTTCAGATAAGAAGAAGACACGTAATATAGGTTCCAAAAATAGGAGATTATCCTTGCACAGTGAAGATGCTTTCGAGCTGAGCATTACATGGGACGATGCACAGGACCTTTTTCGTCCCCCATCAAGTATTCAACCCAATATTCTCGTGGTTGAGGACTTTGAGGTTGAAGAATATTATGTAAGTTTAATTGATTTATTCAATCAGTGCCAGTAGCGATTATGGGGCTTTTATCCCTTTCTTTCTCATTTGATGGTGAATCTGATTCTAGCCTGTCTTAAAATGCTACATGCCAATCATATATATCTATTTGAGTCCATACACTATTTAAAAGTCTGTTATTTTTATATGCCTATTGAAATTTAGGAACCTCCTATTCTCGGAAAGAGGACGCTCTTTACAAATAGGCTCTCTGGGTAAGCACAAATCTATAAGAATTCTGGGTTTTCATCTTTTTCCCACCCCAGAGCCACTGAATGCTCTAAGCATGTCTATTGTCAGTTTTATTTTCAATCTAAAGTTTCTGACATATGATTTCTTCTCTGAAACCAAGTATAGCTGTAAAGATATCTCAAACCCTACTTAAGATTCATCGAATTCATTGTTAGATCCATTGCGTGATTCACTCATCTTGCTAAATATGTGACAGCAGTTCAAACTAGTTGACACTATTGCGCCTTTTATTATCACTTACTTATCAGTGGTTTCTAGATAAATATGATATCCTAAGAATTCAATATTTTTCATACAGCGGGCAAGACCAATGGGCTCAATGTGACAAATGTGCGAAATGGAGGAAGTTACCACTGGAGGTTCTTGTCCCACCAAAGTGGTCTTGTTCAGATAACATATGGGACTTGACCAGGTAATTTTAGCCTTTTTGTACTATTGCACTATCACTACTTTTTAGTTTTCACACTTTTTAACAGGAACTGTGATCAGCAATTCAGCATAGTCAATATGCTTTCATCACTTTTAATTTACTTCTAGGTCTTCATGTTTTGCACCGGAAGAGATCAACTCAAAAGAATTGGACATCTTTTTCAGAGTTGGAAAAGGTGTGTTGGATTCTTTAATTTCATTTTTGAAACATCAAAACCATGCATGTATACTCCCATTTCATTGCTTCAAGTACTAGGTATAAATTCTTATTCTCCATAACATTTCATTGTAAACTCATAATATTAGGATTATGCCCATTTAAATGTATGCTTCTATACTCATGTCGGATATTGTTAAATTATTTGTGTGAGCAAGGACTTGATTTTGATACCCGACTATTTTCATGGAAGAGAATATTTACGCATTTTTCAGATTCCAAAAAACGGAAGGTTACAGAAGTTTCTGAATCTGTCCAAGGATCCAAGCCTTCTGGTTTAGATGCTCTGGCTGCTGCTGCTGTTCTGGGAGATCCCACTCGCAACATCGAGGCTCCATCTGCTGGAGCAACAACAAAACACCCAAGGCACCGCCCTGGGTGCACATGCATAGTCTGCAGTCAGCCTCCCAGTGGAAAAGGAAATCATAAGCCGAACTGCGGGTGCAATGTTTGCTCGACGCTGAAGCGGCGGTCTAAAACGCTCATGAGCCGCAAAAAGAGGAGACAGTCTGAACGTGAAGCAGGAACAGAACAGCAAAAGGACCAGGAACACAAGAAGAGACGACAGTCTGATCGAGAAGCAGAAAAGGAACAACAAAAGGACAAGGAGCACCATCCAACCGGGGGATCTGAATTGAAAAATCAAGCATCGCCCCTGGAGAACACTTCAAAGAGTGAAGAGGGCAAACAGCAAAAGGATGAAGAACATCAGCATCCAGCCAGTAAATCCGAATTGACCTGTCAAGCATCATCTCTGAAAAACACTCCAAAGAGCGAAGAGGGCAAACAACAAAACGAGCAGGAACATCAACATCCAACTGAGAAATATGAATTGAGCACTCCTGCATCACCCCCAAGGAACACTTCAAAGAGCGAACAGGAGTTTACTAGCAGAGCAACCATCGACTTAAATTGCGATCCAACCCGCGAGGAAGATGTGCAGGCTGAGATACCTGCTGCCACGGGCATTCTGAGCCTTGTTCAAGCAGCCACTGTTTCAACAAAGGTGCAGATGAATCAAAGCCAGAATCAGAATAGGACAGCATATATATTGTATGCTGAGCCGGACAAGTCCTCCATCTCAACTATGCTGCAACCACATGCTACGAAAAAGGGTGAACCCGTAGCCAATCTTGAGTGTGAACTGAAGCCTGAGCTTGAACCAGAGGCGGTTGACGAGCATGGGAATGAGCACCAAGTAACTGGTTAACCATGGGAATGAGCACCAAGTAACTGCGGCTGAAGAGCAGGGTAGAGTTTAATGAATCAATCAACTTGCAGGGTGATCAGCAGTATAAAATGGCTTAAGCTGTTGATCCTAGTGAATTTGCAGTGGCTTTTAGAGTTTGAGCACTAAGAGAAACCGCTCTGCATCTGAAGGGATCATGGACTGCTGCTTAGTTCATTTACTGCCATTATTATACACATTTTCATTACTGTATAAGGTGATGGTCTATACAGCTGCTTTTTTTACTTGCTATTTTGACTTTTCAAGGGAGTAAGTAAGAGAGGAAGAGGGGAATGAATTCACATACTTTTGACTTGAAATCTAGAGTGAGTCATGACTCATGTTAAGAGCTATTTTATTCTCCAATTTATAGGAGGGTTCATTAGGAGCAAGACTTGACGGAATGAGAAATGTCAACATTAGAAGCAAGGTTGGAGTTACAAGTATCATGGATAAGTTACGGGAGACCAAATTGCGTTGGTTTGAGCACGTTCGGATGAGATTTCCTTCGGCACTGGTGTGTAGGAGTGAGTTTGGATCCAGGAGATACCCCATAGGGGGAGAGGTAGACCGAAGAAGAGTTGGATGGAAGTTATCTGACATGACCTCAATCTTTTGAACTTGTTGGAAGATATGACTCTGGATAGAGACCACTGACGAAGATGCATCTGGGCGGTAGACGTTTAGTGTCCTGGGCTGTTGTATGGTGTTTATTTAATCCATGCGTCTATGCTTTTTTTTATTTTAACTCCTAATTTCCTTATTGCTATACATGTTACCATTCTGTTCATTTGTTATGTTATTTTTGGTCTATTGGAAACACTCTTTCGACTAGGTCGGGGAAAAAGTGAGTACATCTTGACTCTCATACCCCGTTTAATCGCTGGATATACTTTATTGTTGTCGTTGTTGTTATAGGGGGGTTCATATCCTATGTCTACTGCAAGTATTTTCACGCATTTTGTTGCAACAGCAGATTTGAGTGGAGTGATTATGAAGTGCAATCAGCCAATCATTAGAATTTCACATTCAAGAAACTAGCTTATACCAAATATACTCTTGCCATAGTAACTGAAGCATAAAACCCTTCCTCATGAACTGCGATGCTCTTAGTTCATGAGGTAAGGGGATGTCTCGACTTTGGAGTGGTGGGCTTTGTGGCTCGAGATGCTCTAGCTGTGGCTCCCTTCAGGTTCATCTTACCGAGGATCTGGAAATTGCCGAAATTGAGGTGAGCCAATCGAATGGGGCTGGAGGTCACAAGTGTGGTGATTGAGGATTTCATTACTAATGTTGGCTCCAACGTTTCTCCAAAAGGTCTGATGGGTGTCTTTCTAAGGGCGTATCAAGCCATTGTCAGATCATGTATCACATTTCGCCTCATTTTCTTAATCAATTTAGAACTTTAGATGCTATAGTTTCTTTATCGTATGATTTCCTAACCTTTAATAACAACAGTTGACGCTTTCCTAGTCTGCTCCCTCTTTTACGATTACAGGGGGTGTTGCTCGTTGTCTGCCGCTAGTGGCTTTGGATCACTCAACCGATTACTTCAGGTGCTGCTGGCAGGCTCACCGTGGAAGGTCAAGATTAGGGCAACACTGACCGCGGTATTTCACCAGGTGCCGCTGGCAGGCTTTGGATCACTTAACTGATTACTTTACCTCAAAAGTAATTCCCTGATTTGGAGGTGGTTAAAAAAAGTAGATATGCAAATAAACAGGTAGAGAGGTTAACAAGGTTGCACACGAACTAGCTAAGATCTTTGGGTCTGGAACGCGTATGCCAGTGTGCGCCACTCCTGCCCATTGTATCAACACTTGTACATTCATAGGCCAAAATGAATGTATACAAATAGCCATAATACTTTGAGAAACCAAGCAACTATAGTTCGTAATTGGACTATGCAACTGGGATGTTAAGTTGTTGAGGCAAGTTATTCAGATCAGATTGCAATGGGAGAATGTGAATTTGGGTTTCGGGAGCACTTTAAATGGTCAATCAAGCAAATTGGCATGTACAATTTGTCTAATCTTCATCAACTTAGCTATTTCAAAAGGCTTCAAACGCTATAGAAAATAAAAGCATTAATCAAAGTAAACAATACTAAAATTACTATTTTTTTAATCATCTCTCCGCCACATCATCACTTCCTCACTTTTTCCAGTTTAAGGCGGTCCCAGTTTAACAATAGCATCCCACAATCCATATTTTTTTACCAATTCAATTTACGAATATACTCTTCTATAACAATTATTTTCAACATGTTTATAATATGATTATAATATTATATTAGTATTTAATTACTAAAATGTAATTTAAAATTTAAAATTTAAAATAAAATAGCAAATTCCATTGATTAAAAAAAAGGAAATTATATTTGTGGGTTTGAAGATAGAAGTTGATCGTAATAGCCTAGCCCATATTATGAAGAAAGTGATATATTGCTCAAGCCAGATAAAAATAGATTATCAGTTTGATTTTGAGATGGATCCATGATGACAAGAAGATGAAGAAGAATTGGTGTGTTCTGAAATGGTTGTGATGATATGTTTTTATAGCCAAAATCAGAACACACAGTCCAACTGAGGAGACAAGACTACTCAATACATCTGAATTGGAAGGGACAACACACTTCAATACAAATCCTTTATACCAATGTCACAAATGACTTGACCACATTTTTACATCCTCCAAACATTCAATGAAGTGTGTTACGAACTAAAAAAAATTAATTGGACTCGGTATGAAGTTCCGAAAATTGCCAGAAAGTTTCGAACACAGTAAAACCCTAATTTGAGCCCTGAAACGACCCCAAATGGCTTTAAAAGCCCGTAAGTCACGACATAACAATGAGGTTTGTTCGTGACACAATTCCCTATCCAGAAAGGTATTATAATAAGCAATTGGACACTGAATGACTAAGATCCAATTTACCGAGCAAAATTACAATATAATTATATCAAAATAAATCATTTTTTTCAAATTACTTCGAAACATATTCAAATTTGATGTCTATGTGTACAGAAAAATGAATATAGTATTATGATAATTTTTATTTTTTATTTTTACATTTTACATAGCGAAATTAGCATTATTTGAATTTAATTAAAATCGGCCAGATTGCATCGCAGCTGTCCGTTGCTTTCAATCCCAGCCGTAGCTCCATCCTCCTGTGTTGTTGCGTCAGCTATCTCTGCCCCTCTGCACATGCGCGTCAGCAACCCAGTGGTGAAACACATTGTTTTGCCATGTTACCAATTTGGTATCCCATAAGCAATCCGACTTACCTTGTCCCTCAATATTTTATAATTTTTTTTATCACTTTAGCATCTTCAATAGTTAACGGTTAAAAGTGCTCTCAAGCTTCAAAAGAATCAAAACCAACCATATGAGTGTTTTCAAGACGGAAACAGTTCATACTGAAAAACAAGGCAATCGATTGATTGGCTTTGTGTAGATCATGGGAGCAAAATTACCAAATTTGTAATAACACCAATCAAAATTCAGTTGTATCCTGAAGAGGTAAATATATTGCTGAAATTTGTAACGGGGTTACAAAAGACGTAGACCATACCCAGGGTCTAGTGTAAAAAATATGAGATGCCAAGGCCACGCAGGCACTGGCGGAGAGAGGGGTGGGCTGGTATGGGCCCCAGCCCACCCAAAAAAAAAATTAAAAATTTTGAAAATAATAATAATTTTAAAATAATAATAATAATTTTACAGAAAATAATAATAATAATAATAATAATGATTTAGGGTTATCACGATCAGGGAAGAGTTTAGCTTATGATTTCAATAGTAGCAGGCTGAATAGGTTGAGTAAATAGATAAAAAAAAAATTGGTCTTAGTCCTATTTATAAATTATTATTTTTAAGTTAAAAAAAACTCGAGTGCAATTTACCCCAAATTTTTTCTTGCTAATAGACGTTTTGACATCTTGTCAACAACACACTATTTTTTGAAAGATTTATAAGGATAAGTTTTGGAAAACCACCGTTAATATTGGGTATTTTTCACTAAATCAACCGTAAAAGAAATAACTCATAAATTTGATTTGCTTTCAAGGAATCACTCACCACCTTTTTATGTGCAAAAAGTCTTTAAAAAAATGTAACTTAAATAACTCCATTAAAAATCTTTTAATAAAATACACATGTGAAGACCGACATTCGCAACAAAATGACCGATGACTTTCTTGCTAATGCTTTGATCATTTATATCGAAAGAGAGTTTGCTAGTAAAATTGACATAAATTCTATTATAGATGACTTTGTTAAGTCAAAAGGTCGTCGTGTTCGTTTTACTAATTAGTTCAATAGATTTTACACCGGTTGTATGAACACTTTTTGCAATGATTTTGTTGTTGGAAAATTTATAGATCAATTTATGCTTTTAGGTTCTTTGAATCTCGCCCACCCCTACAGAGTGTCCTGGCTCCGCCACTGCACGCAGGGCCTAACCTCCCCAAAAGTATACCCAATGTAACCTTCTCTTACTCTCCTAACTCTCCTACCCCATCCCCTAACTCATCCACCTATCTAAGTATATACTTCTTCCATCTCTTTTCTGTCACGGTTTTGCATTTGCACCTAACCGAAATTCTCCCTTTACAAGCTTCAATAATTTTCGTAGCGCACTCCTCTGGCCGAAATGTAGCCTGCTGATAGACAATCCTATTCCGGGCCATCCATGTGAAG
The DNA here is from genome assembly GCA_963922045.1 of Persicaria maculosa. Classification (NCBI taxonomy): domain Eukaryota; kingdom Viridiplantae; phylum Streptophyta; class Magnoliopsida; order Caryophyllales; family Polygonaceae; genus Persicaria; species Persicaria maculosa. The sequence goes on from OY998258.1 coordinate 17,344,124, forward strand.
TATATGAATGCTGAGAAGGTCATCAGCTTGCCTTGGAACGGAACCGACGCCTGCACACGCTGAGGTTCCTTTGCAAACCAAGCTAGTCAGCCCTCCACCTCCATTTCCTCATGCGAGATCCCCGCCCATCTCCATACAAGGCGTTGAGTCTCCTTAACCACGGTGCAATCAAACCAAAGGTGATTTTCAGTCTCCTCCTCGGCCTTGCAGAATGCGCACCAGGCATCATCCTGCCCACACCAGTGTTTCACTCGTGCACCCGTTCTAAGCCTTTTCTTTGCTACAAGCTACAATATGAAACCCCATTTTCTGCTCTGGGCAGTGGGCACCCTTCCATATCATTTCTCCCCGACCAACCTCTTCTAAAATTCAGTTGTATCCCTTGGGCCTTGGCAGACTAAAACACACGGGTTGACCTGATGGGTCTCCGAATCATGGGTTTGGTTCCCGGGTCAATTGAAGGCTGATATACAAATACAACTGCAAATGGAAATGCAATCACATCCATCCATTTCTCCATCCGAAAATGGCTTCTCCTTCCTCAAACCTCCGCCCTTCCCGCCACCGCCGTCGTCTTCGCCAGCCCCCTCCCCCCTCCCTCCCATTCTCACTTCCACCACCGCCGCTCCCGTTCCGACCTCTGCTTCCGCCTCTCCGACCACGACATGGACCTCTCCTCGGATCCCTTCCCTGGATCCGAGGACGACCTCTTCTCCACCTTCCTTGCCGTCCACAACCTCCCCCCTCCCGCCGGTTCTCTTCTCCCTCCTTCCTCCGGAGCTGATGATGCCGATGGCGGGCCTCGCCACCGGTATAGCAACTCGGTCGACGCATCTTCGTCTGGATCTAGAGTCGCTGTGGGCACGGGCACCGTCTGTGGCGAGATTATGGAGGCTAAGAAAGCTATGCCTCCTGATAAGCTCGCCGAGCTTTGGACCTCTGATCCCAAGCGCGCTAAGAGGTTTTCTCCTACTTCTCTTTCTTCTCCCAATTTCATTTCATATCGTAGCCGTAGGTACATTGGAATTCTGTTATCTGAAATGGCCTGATTTTTGAGAATTTTTTGTTTGATTTCCATCCGGTGAATTGATTACGATTTTGTTTGATCAGAAAACTCATTGCCGAATTGAAATAGTTTATCAATCTTTGTATTTCCTTCGGCTAGAGATGCGAAATCTGATATTCCGATATGTCATGGATAATCTCGCTCAATAGATCTTGGAATCGTTATCACTCCAGATATTTTTATGTAATTTGAATTGTATATTGAAACTGGCACTTGAACTTCATCCATTGTATCCAGCTTATGCTCTGCATAACATTTTTATTTTAAGCACCCCTGAAATTCTCAGTTTCCATTACAATCTTAATTGAATTTATATGCTTCCTGTAAAGGAATCGTATGCCTGATCAATATTCAAATTCTTTTTCAAAGGCTTTAAACTATTCCAGGTTTTGTATACGTAATGTGTTATTGTATTTGAAGTTTGGGTCGCAGGACTAGAAATGCCAAGCTTGTTTATGGTTCAGGCAACAGCTTGCCACTCTTATGTGATAATAAGTCAGCTTGATAAAGGTTCATCTGCTTTCATACCCAGAACGGCGTAGCACTTTGCTGGTTGATTTCTGTGCTATGTCAAGCTTGACAGCTTTTGTCCATGATACTATCTTAATGTCGGGAGTCACAGAATCAAGTTACTACTTGTTCCCTAGGGTTCTTTTATCTTGAGAAGCTTATACGCATTATAAACTATATCAAGACATGAGCACTTTATGTTGATCTTTGTTTACTGACTATAATGCACACAATTGACGTGCTAAGCTTGTGTAGTGTGTTTAAAATCTTTTAGATGTGATTGTACTTGCATTAAAAATCACGTTTTCCCTGTCTAGCCTCTGTGCAGTTGTGAAACTTGTGTTTGTTTTTGTTACAAAGTGCAGAATTTTGGCAAATCGGCAGTCTGCTGCTCGCTCGAAAGAGAGGAAAGCCCGCTACATACAGGAACTAGAAAGAAAAGTTCAAACCCTTCAAACTGAAGCAACTAGTTTATCTGCTCAGCTCACTTTATATCAGGTACCTGGGTTAATCTGGCAGTTACAGCCATTTGTATCTTTGAGAAATATCTTCTTGCCTCATGTGTGTACCAAGTTATTTTTTGGAACCATTATGCTGGTTTCTTATGCAATTTCTAACCCAAAGCTCTTGTCTGAAAACAGAAAATTATATATTATCTCATCATGTTATTTTAAAAAATTTCTGAGCTGGTATGAAGGAATGTTTTCATGAAATATAACATGCGATATCAAAGCTTACATGCATCTAAATTTGAACTGCGGTTCTGTTTTTGTCCACGTACTGGTAATGATTCACTTTTGCCTGCACAGAGGGACACTACATGTCTGGCAACTGAGAATACAGAACTTAAGCTTCGGTTACAAGCGATGGAGCAGCAAGCTAAGCTGCGAGATGGTAAGGATGTACATATATGATCCGATCCATGTGACCTTGCAATTATAGTGGATCTTCACTAATCACTAATACACGGAATTTTGGGGCTGGGGCCTGGTGGGTAAGCAGGCATGATGCATGCACATCTTGTCTGATATAAGTTGGTCAGGTGCACATGCCATGCTATATTGAAAATTTGAAATAGCATTAGTACACTGTACATAGGAGAGATTTTCCAAGAATGATGCTCTAAAATGCATATGCTGATCAGGCGGATTCTGGTTTGGGATTGATGTACATCTACTAAACACCAGATTGGAACTTCATCCTCACAAAAGCAACTCCTGTGACTAGGTATTTTATTTGCTTAGCGTTGTTCTTTTCATGCAGCTCTGAATGAAGCCTTAAAGCAGGAAGTTGAGAGGCTCAGGATTGCCACTGGCGAAACAAGAGGCTCCCCGGAGTCATTTAACCTTGCAATGCACAACACACAATACAATTCATCAGGCTACTGCTCAGTTCCACAGCAGCCCGTATCTGCTGGGCAGCCGAACCTGCAGTCACCTCCATACCCCCATCAGTCGCATCCCAGCATGCAAAATTTACATCCTCCAAACCCTCAACGAAGCTCAGACTTCTTGCAAAACGACCCTATTAGAAGATTTCAGGGGCGGGATATCAGCTGCAGCATTGGATCACCGATTCCATTGTCTACCAGTGAACGCAGCTCGACGTTTTAAGCAGTATAGCTGACTTTGCTGATCCGGATTCATCCTGTATAGATTTATTTGTTGATAATCTGACCATCATTTCATTCATTTTTATTTTGTCTAATCTTTTTAGGTAGTTTATGATGATTTGTCACAATTTTTTCATTCTTCAACTGATATCCCTCAGATCAGCTTCCCCGATTAGGGGATGGAAGGAGGATGATAGGTTCATTCTCCATGTACCATAGAAGAACATTTCTTCCCATCACTACCACCACCAATTTTAGTTGTACTCTTAAGAACCCCTCCCTTAATTAGTAAAATGCAAGTGTAAATTGTTGTTTTCCTGCTCTTTGTGCCACAGCCCAATTGCTTGGATCTTCTTTCTGCATTCTTCTTTTGTTGAACTAATATAAAAATGCCAAAATTTCAGAGGCTTTCTTAGAAGCTACATATTAAAGATTGATATCCTTTTGTTAAATAGTGTAGTCTTCACCTACAAATCTTTGTATAAGAGGGAGTGTGTACTCAATGTAGTTTGTGTCCCATGGAAGCATTGCACTTGATCAGTTGGGCGCTTTCCCCACCAGAGAGAGAAGCCAAAGAAAACGAGGATCCTGAAGCGAAGGTCTTGAAGAGGATCGGAAGTGCGATTGATCCTGACTAAAGGCGTTCGTGATAATGAAGATATCCTATAGTTGGTAACGATCCTTGACCATTGGATCTAGAGCTCGAAGCTGTTCACTGCTAGCTCGTTTGGACGCCAACTTCAGGGAGTCTTTTCGAACCTTTAGTTGTTTTAGTACCGATTGCCATCGATTTGGTTTTGCCTAGTGAAATTGGGATCGAGTCTCCCCTCTTAAGACTCCACAGATAGCTTAGTCTCGAACCGTGTAAACAGGTCTTGGTGTCCTCATTTTTCTTGTTTTTCGATTTTGATTTCGGATCATTTTAGATCCTTTACTCAAATTTCGCTATAGCTGTAAACTCAAAAATCGAAATCACTAAACCGGGAAATAGGATTTATAGAGGTGACTTCTTACAAGCTATATATAGGATGAACAGCAATGTGTAACATCCATTTTACAAGTATACAGAAATATCTCACAGCCAATTTTCCCGCGCAAATTATCCTCACGGTATTAGGGCAGTGTTTGTAGATCTTGCTTTAATTTCTGCACAGAATCGCAAGCAGTCGTTTTTCGCAAAATCGCAAATGTCAGACGAAGAGCTTGGTATCGATCATGACGATCCGATGTATCTGCATCCGAGCGAGCATCCCAGCCTCATCCTCGTCACTTCTGCCTTTGACGGAAGGAATTTCAGCAGGTGGCGTAGATATATGCAACTCGCACTATCTGCGAAGAACAAAATTGCATTCGTCACCGGATCTCTGGAAAGGCCGGTCGGAAACCCGCAAAAACTCCGAATCTGGGAGTGTTGTAATGCGATGGTGATATCCTGGATCATCAACGCTCTCAGTCCAGAAATTCGCAGAAGCGTCATGTACATGGAAACAGCACAGGGAATTTGGGAAGAACTTGATGCGCGCTTCGGCCAGGCCGGAGGTGCACAGCTGTACGCAATTCAGAAAGAGTGTAATTCGCTTCAGCAAGGTACGAGTTCAATTTCCGCTTATTTCAATGCGAAGAAGGCACTCTTAGATGAACTCTACAGCTTGCGTAAGCTACCAAGCTGCACAGCCTGTACCTGTGGCTTTCACAAAGAAATTTTGAAGTACGAAGATAACCAGAAGTTGTTTCAATTCCTGATGGGATTGAATGACAGCTATACGGCGGCAAGAGATAGCATCTTGATGATGCAACCGTTGCCGGACCTAAACCTTGCTTACTCAATGCTGCGGCAAGAGGAAACGCTGCGAGGGTTGCTAACAACACCAAACTCAAACTTCCTCGAAAATGCAACTTCTCTGCACACCAAGACCTCTCAGAATCAGCCTAGTAGCTCTCAGAGTCAGCCAGCTAGATCTGTTGTTCATGGCAAAGGAAGTGGTGAGAAGAAGTCATATTTTTGCACAAATTGCAAAAAGACTAATCACAACATCGATAGGTGTAATTTCATCATCGGTTTCCCACCTAAAAGAGGTGGAAAAGGCAAGAAACCAACAGAAGAGAAGTTTGCTGCTGCAGCCACTCAGAATGGTATGAATAAGTTTTCCCAAGAAAGTGTTGCAGATCATGAGTATGTTGCAGTCTATGGCAAGCAAAGGAAACAAACCAGTTGTTGATGAATTCGCAGGCTTCTCAGGTGAGCGTTTCTCTACCTGTATTTTTTATAATCTTACCTGGATCATAGATAGTGGGGTATATGTGTATATAGCCTGCATAGACATCTTATTGTGCACTTGCCAACCGGACAGATGACTATGGTGAAAATTGCAAGGACAGTGACAGTCATAGATGGTTTTAGAGCTGAAAAATGTGTTGTTTATATCAGAGTTTAAATGCAATTTGTTATTAGTGGGTCAACTGATGAGAGATCTGCGGTGTTATGTTCTTTTAACACTGAACATTGGTATCTGTAGGCTCCTTTTATGTAGAAGGCATTGAAGATTGGTAATACAGTTAGAGTTGTTTCTGTTGCAAGGAGATGGTTCCAAGAAGCAAGCAACAACTACAATAGTAGCTGCAACTCAGGTTCAGACCTCTTTTGATCAAAAGATAAGGCACATTAGACTTTTGGACATTTGCTTATTACAAGTTACAGACACTTTCTTTTGCTAAAGATTTGTAATAAATGATGCTGGCACACTACCTCGCGAGGTTTGTGCAAAAGCTCGACAGCATAGAGCTTCTTTTCCTGTTAGCACTATCAAGACTGGTCAATCCTTTGAGTTGATACACATGGATGTTTGAGGTCCATATCATGTTCATACTCATGATGGTTTTCCGTGCTTTCTCACTATAGCTGATGATTTTACACGTGCTACAGCCTACATGGGTGTAGTTGCTGAGTTTGAAGAGTGATGCTTTTTGTGTGCTAAAGCAGATAATAGCTCTTGTAGAAAGACAATTTGACAACCAGATTAGGAGCATCAGGGCATATTATGCATTAGAGTTGGGCTGGGGCAAAGCAGGCTCCCTTTATTTTCGAAGTTTGGGTATAGAACACCAAACTTCTCGTGTGCAAACATCCAAACAGAACAGGGTGGTTGAGCGAAAACACAAGCACTTGCTTGAGATTGCAAGGGACTTGATGTTTCAGTCCAAACTCCCTAAAGAATACTGGGGAGAGAGTGTAAGGGGCTTGAGAAGAGATAACAAAAACTCTTCTTTCACAATATTTCGAATCAAACCATTCAGGGATCAATCAACTTTCATCACCTGCAATTTATTAAGATTATTCGGACATGCTCTTTAAATCCGACAGACTCAGAACTGAAGAGAAAAAAGGGAGCAATTACGCCTAGCTCCAATAGGATCAGGAGTACTTTAAACTTGACACGAAAAAAAGAAGAAAAATAATTTAGGAGCCCCGAAGTCTATGCTGTACAACTATACAAGAGAAAGCAGAGCAATGTCCCCAGGAAACCGAAGGAAAAAGGTCAAATTCCTTTACAAAGCACAAGATGACCAAAGTATTAAACCCAGTGAGAAGCAACTGCTCTCTCACATGCTATGTGTGCCGCAATCACGTTCCTTAAACTGCTTGCTAGGAGGATGAGATAGTTTCGAGTTTCGGAAGGAGACTCCTCCAACCCTTGCCAATCTCACTGGCCAAACGAGCTTGGCCCTTTGCAAACTCATGGAATGCAAGCCCCAAGTCTGCAGTTTTCTGTTCTTGAAAGATAACCATCTCTTGATTCATCAGCCGTACAATGGACTCGAACCTCCTAGTTGCTTCCTCACTATCCTCCTTTATCTACAATCACAAATACTAATCATGAGCAAGCCTGAAGTTTATATAATAGCCGCAATGTGTTATGTGTCTAACAAATTTACATCCACCAGACTTGCCTCTCTATATTCAGCTTCAGCGTCCACCACCTTTTCAGATCGGGTTAGCATGAGCTTGTCCCTGAGAATGAAAGGACAAGATTATCAAGTTCATTTCGTTCCAGTACCTCAAGCTCTGGCAAGGCAGTTTGAAACACACTTAATGAAGATCAGTGTGTCAATTTTAATTAATTTGTCTGTACACCTCTGACAATCATAACAAGATGAATATTCTTATCTTTAGTTACTACACTTTTGGCAGTACTTTTCATTAAAGCAGTATCTACGAATTTTCTCTTTTGGTTGTGCTGATCCAGTACATCAATCAAATTGACCTACCAAAAAATATCAAGCATTCCAACTTCTTCTGGATACACTAGCAACCTTCTATGGTTAGGCTTTAGTCAACTTATTGATAAAAGTGTCGACAAAAGCAAGCTGAATTAGGAAATTAGGACTCAGCAGATTCGCACTGCAACTCTAGTTGCCTGAGTTCACAAGTGCAATTAAATGAAGAGGAAAAAGGGCTGCAAAGTTTCACAACTCATTAGATTGTTGATGAAAAAAAACCCCTAAACCTCAATAAAAGAGTGTATAGTGAGAAACTGAGGTGAGAGACATACAAATTGATTTGTTTAAGCTTCACTGCTTCAGCGAGTTCACAGTGTTGCCTGAAGGCACCAGCTCTGTCTACTATTGTTGCCTGTTTAAACAATGTAAGATAAAATTTTCAACTAGATATGAACATGTTCACAACAAAAATGCAATGATGGAAAATAAAAGAACATCACTGCCACCAGTAAGAGGAAAGAACGATTCACCTTTATAGACTGAATGGCAAGGACATAATCTTTCAAAGGCTCTTCAAAGTTCATTAATAAATGGTTAGCCTGCACATCATTATGCTTTTGATCTCTCCATTCATATGACAAAATCACAGCTAAAAAGTGACTCTTGCTATATGGTAGTAGTAACTAGTTAAACATTTCAAATCGCATTACCTCCTTTTCCAATTTTACAGACAGTGCCTCTGATCTTGTGCCCAGCTCAGAAAATGCATTTCCCAGATCGTCACCCTCACAGGCACCCAAAAGTTTGACTGCCTTCCCAAAATCGGATAGAGACTGCCCCAATTCTGTGCAAAACATAGTATGTGTTTAAGCAATAGTGTGATTATAATATGAGCTAGGGCTACAAGCATCATTTTGTGATCTATAATAATTTTGACATCGTACCTCTATGCCTCTTCACAAGACGGTAAGCATACTTTTGAGCCTCAGACATGTGTTTTTCAAGTTCATAAACATAATGCTTCATCTTCTCATACTCCGGAGTAGCCTCTTCCATTGGTGTTTCCTTTCCAAATACCACATCACTAAATTTTGATTGCACATCCTGCAGGGTTTTGGACAAAATCACCATTTATTTTATAACCAGATCCTGTAATGTGTCAAATGGGGTTTTCTATCTCAAACCGGACTTCTTAAAAGTCCCGCATAATCTAAGATTGTAAAGGTATATCATATCAAAAGCAGGATTACCTTGAAAATTTGCATAAAATCTGATGGTTTTTTCTTGAAGATACCAGCCTCTTGAAACCTCGCGCTTTCCATTGTCTAATGATCACAGGCAGGCAAAGAAAAAATATTAGTGATTAACGCTCAAAAGCAGGAACACCCATAGCCATTGTCAAGCAGATGAAGGCGAAATTCTACTTTCATCAAGTTGCACCAAATGCAAAAATATGCTTTCAACATCAGGGACTTTCAACGCTACGGACTAGGAAAATATAATAGAAGATACAACAATGGACATTTTTAAGTAGGAGAGGGGAAAAGACTGAGAACAGTAAACAGTTACAGTCACAAAAAAGTGCAAACTGATTGAACAAAGTAATATATCTCAACCTCTTCATCTGCTTGCAAGAACAACCTCAGATCATCACTTTGGCGAAGCTCATGGTGCGAAGTGATTCGGTTAACAAATTTATGTAATGCTTGACATCTCATCTCAATAAACTCAGCACTGAAACGGAACTTCTCTGCATTTAGAGGCAACAAGTTACCACAAGCTACTGGAACTTTGTGCAAGCACAAGAAGCACAGTACATTAAAAGGGACGCTTGCTCATTTCTAAAAAGATACATCATTCCACTCATGCATAAGGCATCCATGATCCACCTAATCTTATTTCTATGTTCGGTATACACAAATTCCAGAGCAGCACTTACAAGGAGCACTAGTCATATTTTCTAGGTCCAAATAAGATTCAAGCTCAAATTCTCTCCTAAACATATTTTTAGGATTGAATGACGGATCACTTCATCAACAAGGAAAGCTAGTATAACTATGGGACATAGGAATGCAACTCTCCATCACGAAGACATTCTTTCTCTAACCAACATCCATGACTCTAATTAGATAGCGAATTATTGCACTGATATAGATCAATAAAGGCTCAAGTACTCAGAGCATCTATCATAGAGAACAAAACAGTCCCTTCACCCAAGATCAACATGCAAATGTATCATGCAAAGTAAGCAATACTCATAGTATAAATTGGTATGTTCTTCACTTTCTTTGTGTTTTTTTTTTCCAACAATTCCATATGAATGAGGATGAATTCTATAAATCTAAGATCAACAACAGCAAGCATCTCATGAAAATACATACCTACAGCATTCTTCTGCGGGATTGGAGGTACAAAAATGCCCTTGTACCTCTCAAATAGTCGATCTCGCAACCACATAAAATCACTGTACCGACGAATGACAATCTTTTCTTGTCCTTGATAGTCAGGCATGTTTGTCTGCCCCACCACATAAAAAAGGAAAAACTTGCATGAGTTAACAAGATCAATCCAGTTTCCAATTTTGACACATCCGCGCATACTCGATACAGACTCCTCCAAATAAGGCAACCGAAACCTGAAAGCTCTCCTCAGATGCAATGCAAGACCAAAGTGAAATTAACCAATGAAGTCAAACGGAACATTCGACAATTCAATAGAATCAATAATCTCACACAATATCTCAGCTGTGAAGAAACTGACGAACCCAGATGCCAAACAAAGCTAACAACATAAGCACATAAACCCTAATATACATGGATCAAAACATCAACAAATAATTAGGGATAGGGTCCGTAGGGAGCAGCTGGTGAAGATATTACCTTGGTGGTGACCTTGTAAGAGATGTAAGCTTGGACTCCATTACCCAATTTGACAGGATCCGTGACCGAAACGGAGAGGAATTGTTGTTGTGATTGTGGAGATCTAGGGCTTTGGGAGGATGATCCACCCGATCCATTGCTCGTAATTTGTTCCATATTTTTCAGACAATTCTCACGAATCCGAACAATCTGGAACCAAAAATTCAAATTGTTTATGCAAACTTCGGTTTATGAATCTTAATCAACACTTTTCACTGCAGACGGGACGAAACCAAGGAAGAAAAGCCGGATAAGAGAAGGAAGGAGCAAGGATCTGACTTCTGAGTACTGGTGCCTCGTGGATTCATTGGGTAGATTGCCACTTGCCAATGTAGATAAAAGGGTAAATTGCAAAACAACCCAACCTCTGTGTGATCCCAGGTGCATATAATTGTTTATTTTGGTAGTAAATGTGGATAGGCAGGTTTTGGAATATTGACAAACATGAAATTTATAGGAAGTTAAGAATTCAGTTTACATGCTTGAAATTACAATATAGAACATAAGTAGTATATATGTTTTTGACTGTAGGCGATGACGCAGTTATGCAAAAGATTGGACTACTCTACAAATATCCAGAGAGGAAGCTGGAAGCCTCAAGAACAAAGGCGTTAGCCGTTAGGGCTGTGACGAAAGGGAATTGATAAGCTCCTCCCCTACACAACTGGAATCAGTTTACATAATATAAAAGCTAAGTCACATACAATGTTATGCACAAGATTGGATTAGTCTACAAATATCCAGAGAGGAAGCTGGAAGCCTCAAGAACAAAGACGTTAGGGCTGTGAGGAAAGGGAATTGATAAGCTCCTCCCCTACACATGTTGAATCAGTATAAACAGCGAATTAGGTCGTCTACCTATCTTGGCTAGATGAAAATCAAATTATCGTATAGAAACCCTAGAAACACCACACCAGATTTATAGTGACAACGAAAGTGAAATCAGGAACTCTGAAGCAAGCTAGGGTTTGAATTTAAGCAAAAGGTAAAGTCGGATTACCTCTCTTGGTGCTCGTGTGCGCAAAGGAGATAGGGCTCGCGACCACAGTAGATCTTGATGAGAGAATGGTTGATGCCGCAGAGTTGACGATCGCTCCCAACAGAGATCGGGATGATCTGAATTGGAAGAGTTCTCGATCAGAGATCGATGAGATTTGAGAAATCGATCTGGAGATCAGAGAGAGAGTGAGAATTAGGGATTGGGAAATTGATACTGTGTTTGTTTGTTACCCATCACATTCACAATCCGTATGGGATTTTCATTTTTTTTTGTTGTTGTTGAAGCCTGCAGATTCTAGTGGTCCTTAATTTCAACAGTGTTAATAACCTTTTTTGCACGGCAATTTGGACGAGGAGATGTATATATGAAGCCACCTGGTTTGATCACAGAGAGTGCTTCTTAGGTGTGAAAGTCCAAACAAGCCTCAAGACAGTGGTATGCGAGGTTCTCACAAGCCCTTCGATAGCGAGGTTATGTTCAGTCCCAATGTGATTACTTTTTATTTTCTAAGAGGATAGATGACACAGTCGTTTATGTTGCGGTATACACAACCTTGAGATTCAATCCTAAAGGCATTCCTTGATTGCTGAATTTCATTTTCTTCGCATCAAGGACCTGGGTAACTTGCATTTGTTTCTTGGTATCGAAATTCAGTCGCACACCTGCAGGGATGATTCTCACCCAACGACAGTTTGTCTATTTCCTTGTACAGAAGGTCCTGTGGTAACCCCTCTTGATACTGGTGTCAAGCTTCTTCCCTCAGCCTCAGGTGGGCAAGCTGCTAGACAATGCTTTGTTTTATTGACGGTTAATCGGAAGACTCAATTTATTGGTCCATACTAGAACCGATTTGGCTTCCCTCACATCCAGTACCTTAGCCAGATCATGCAAGCACTTCATCTCATGAGCCTCATTTGTTTGCTGCATATCATGTCTTGCTTTTTCTGAAAGACACTTCGAATCAAGGGTTGATGCTTTCTTTGTTCAGCGATTTCAAGCCCTTAGCCTATTGTGATGCCGACTGGGCATCTTGTCTTGCGTCATTCTATGAGTGGATACATCATCTTGCCGGGTAGTAATGTGGTATCCTGGAAGTCGAAAAAGCAGCAAAGTGTGTCCTTGTCATCTGCAGAACATTGACTTGATAGACAACAGAGAAAGAAAAATTTTACAAGTAATGAAAACAGAGAAAAAAAAGCAGTTACAGTTGTATCTCACAACCAATTTTCCCGGCCACATTCTATCATCTTCTTCCTCCTCATTTTTGTCTGCAGAGTACACAAGAAAGGGCCCCTTCTCTTCTCGGCCCCAACTTTTGTCTGCTGCAAGGACCTTCTTCTGCAGCTTCCGGAGAAGATATCCGCTTCCTATTTAGTGTGGCAAGCCTTAGACACTTTCTAGCTAGTTTGATCAAGGTTTTTGAGCTGATCAATTTTTGTTCACATGTGATTTCCATAGAGAATGAAGTTTTGAGCAGATGTCAGCAGGATAGAATGCCTTACGTACTCGGTAAACAAGAGAAGAGAGTTTCCGACAAGACCTTAATTTGATGCTTCTCAAGGGTCCCATAACGACGCAGAACCATGTGAATGCTTCGATGCAATAGGGACAGCTTTGGTGGAAGATACCTCTTGGTGTCGAAATCGAACATAGACATACGGATCCACCATATATCCTGTTCGGTACAATCTTCTTGAATGGACCACAACAAATAATTCTCACATGGGTTTGCTTCCGAAGTTGCTATCCCTCACACAAGATATCAATGGTAGAGGACTTGCATCCGCTTATATATAAGTGCACATGACCCATTTCAGTTTCATCCACCAAGGCATTCTTCAACTTTCCCTTTACAAGATCTTGATCAAATACATCCTCACGAATCTATAAAATTTCTTCCCTTTTCACAAAGTCTACAAAATGATCAGCACTAAGAAGCTAATCAGGATGGCGAGGAAGTGGCAAAAACTTGCAGCAGCAAGCAGGAAAAGGATCTCCTTGCCAAGAGGCAGCAGTGATACTGATAAGAAAGCACAAGTAGTAGAGAAGGGCAACTTCGTCATCTATACAACCGATGAAAGACGGTTTGCACTTCCCTTGGCCTATCTTGAATCCGAGATTTTCAGAGAGCTCCTTAGAGTGGCAGAGGAGGAGTTTGGATTGTCTGGTGATGGACCCATCACCTTGCCATGTGACTCGATTTTGTTGGAGTACGCTATCTCTATGATTCAACAACGCGTAGGAAGAGAGCTAGTTGATGCATTGCTGCTTTCTTTTCCTCATTGTTGTTGTTCATCATTAGCTGTCCATCATCAACAAGTTCCTATCAGTTGTAGCTAGTCAATGGATGAACTCCCACTCTTGTAAAAACCGTTTTAGTAGGTTGTATCTATTATATTCAGGATACTAAATCATTTTTTCCTATTTGAGTTATTTACTTTCTCCCATTTTTTTCATTCTATAAGCACTGAAAAATAAGACACTGAATTGGCCCATCAAATTTTGAGTATTCAGCAATAGGTACTGCTAAAATCACATCTAAAGAAAAATATCCCCAAGTTATACAGTATATTATTACCAAATTGTTACATTGAGCATCTAGTTTTCAATTTGTATGATAACAACTATTGTACATATTCAGGCTTACACCAATCAAACAAAAATGCTCCAAGATGTTGCTTCTACAAAAACAATTCATGGTAACAAAAAAAATCTGAAAGCTCAACTTCTGTTGCAAGTGCAGTAATAGAGCCTACTCAAAGGCACAATCTTTAGCTAAGTTTAGTGTTCCATGTTTTAAAAAACATTAGCAGATAGTGTACTTTAAATCTTTTGAACATTTACCAGGCAAAAAATGGATAATCTTCAGAACCGACAGAAAAGGAAATCAACTCAAAAAATGGAAGAAAAAATTTCAAAAAGTTTGGCTAAATGAACAAAAATTGTGAATCTTGTCTCTTAGAAAATATGAATGTGTCAATAAACATAGCAATATACAGCCTACAGTTCGGTTGAACTCTAAAAACATATAACAAAAGACACCAACATTTGCAGTGGCTTTTTAGAAGCTACATATTGAATTGAAGGGTGGTATCTTGTGTGATCTTTAAGTAGTTGCAAAGATGACAAGCAATGACTTCTAACCATGGGTTCAACAAACACTTTCTGCAAGTCTTCACCTGCACGTCTTTGTATTGGAGAGAGCGCATACTCCACAAAGTTTGCATCCCATGGAATCATTGCAGGACCATTATCGCAAAGGCCTAGTTAACTGAAACCACAAACGCCTCCTGGACAGCTAAACTGTGTTGATCTAATACTGGATTTAGGAAGGGGAAAAAACTCATTATTGTGACAAGGGTATAGTCATAGTACACAAATAAGCAACTAACTATTGGTGTACGTCATTCTCGTGATCATGTAATTAGTGGTTAACTCCATCTGCAGTGCCAGTGTGCCACAAGTTCCCCATTATCTGATTCAGATTTCAGGTAAGAAGCAAGACCATGTGAAAAAGAACCCAAAAAGCAAGACCATTAATATGTTAGGCCACTAGTATATCTTGGTTGAGCATCACTTATTCACTTGTTATTTGTTAGCTAGCATCTCTATAATTCAGTTAGGACCCTGTCAATGGCGCCTACAAGATTAAGAGCTATAGATATCTTCTTGATTGATACAAGCTGGGGGGGGGGGGGGGGGGGGGGGGTAGGGGTGTGCATGATTCGGCCCAAACCGAATTTTTGGGCCGAACCAACACAAACCGAACCTAACCGAAATTTTTCGGTTCGGCTTTCGGTTCGAGAATTTCCATTTTTCGGTTTCGGTTCGGTTTGTGTTCGGTTTAGGTTCGGTTTGTGTTAAACCGAATTTTTTTTATACACTACATAAATACATTGTATATATATTTTTATACTTTATATATACACACATACTTACTAGTCTTACTGTATATACATATATATAGTGTACGTATATACACATAATTGTATTTGCAATTGTATATTGTATATATATTTTAATTTTGTATACTTTAGTCTTAGAAAGCATACAACTACAATGTATGTGTGTATATATAAATACACACTGTATTTGTAACCTTATATATATTTGTAACTATATTTGTATACTTTATATGTGTATATACTATATTTTATATATATTTGTATACTTAAAATTTTTTTTTATGGAAATTCGGTTCAATTATGTTAAAACCGAACCGAACACAAACCGAACCGGCAAATAACCGAACCGAACCTAATAATTTCGGTTCGGCTTTCGGTTTGAAAATTTTGAGATTTTCGGTTTCGGTTCGGTTCGATTCGGCCCGGTTCGGTTAGATTTTAGACCGATGCACACCCCTAGGGGGGGTCATACTGTCCCTTTACCTTGATTTTGAACCACAAAAAACCGTGCCGGATTTGTTGATGAATATTGGGCCACATTATCTAATAATTCTCACATGGGTTTGCTTCTGAAGTAGCGTGCCATCACAAAAGAAAGAAATGCTAGAGGGTTGCATTCGACTCGCAACTATATATAAGAGCACTTGACCTATTTCATTTCTCATCCACCAAGGCATATTCCTCAATCTTCCCAGAAAAAAATACACCCTCAAATCTCTAAAAAAACTACAAAATGATCAGCACAAAGAAGCTAATCAAGATGGTCAGGAAGTGGCAAAAACTGGCAGTAGCAAGCAGGAAAAGGATTTCCTTGCCAAAAAGAAATAGCATCAAGAAACCACAACAAGTAGAGAAGGGTCACTTTGTTGTCTACACAAGTGATGAAAGACGGTTCGCACTTCCCTTGGCTTATCTCCAATCCGAGATTTTTAGAGAACTCCTTAGGATGGCAGAGGAGGAGTTTGGATTGACTGGTGATGGGCCCATCACTTTGCCATGTGACTCGGTTTTGTTGGAGTTCGCTATCTCTATCATTCAACAACGTGTAGGAAGAGAGCTAGTTGATGCATTGCTGGTTTCCTTACCTTGCCACTGCTCGTCATCAGCTATACATCATCAGCAAGTGCCTATTAGTTGTTGTTAATCAAAGGAGATTAGCTCATATTCTTATTCTTGTAAATTATACTTATAGTTGGACACTTGGACATATCTAATGGAAAATATCAGATCAAGTTTTGTTCTATTTAAAGTATTCTTTTCACCCAATTTTGGTATATCTTTTAACCCAATTTTATCCTTTGATTGAGCATTTCAAAACAAGATACTAAAGAGGAATCTGCAAGTATGGTCAAGATGATATATCACATGTAATGAGATGAAGTTAAAGAACATGATTGCAACATTAAAGTACGTGATTTAGTACGTCCTTGTTAAGATGCCACAAAACTATATCATCTAACCATGAATACTCAGCAAATCATAAGTATTTGTATGACAAAAACTCCCATTGGCAACCCATGAAAGCAGGAAAGAGGAGGCAGCTGAACTGGCTGCTGTATAAGTGGCAAAGAGCAGCTTGTCCTTGATCATCAAAATTCTCTTGATCGACGGACAGTTAGCCATCTTATGATCACAACTCCAGATATCTCTATTTCAAAGGCTTTAATATCTTACAATACCGGTACTAGCTAGCATGTTTGTGTTTTCTCATTCTATTATAATTTGCAAGCCGGTGAATAGTTGATTGATTTGGTCAAGTTCAATGGCAATGAACATGGCAACCCACTGAAACATTAGGTATTAATTTCAGTTGGTTCTCAAATGGGCCACCCAAATTTTGTTCAGATTTTAAAGTAGGAAGCAAGAGCATGTGAAAATCAAACTGGAAAACTTATTTGCATGGTTGGTGTTCTACACTATGTTGGGCCACCAGTATAACTCTATCTCCTGTTTTGGCTAAATCTTGTTGAATAATGGACCACACCATCTAATAATACTCACATGGGTTTGCTTTCTGAAGTAGCATCACACAAGATATGTATCAATGGTAGAGGAGTTGCATCAGCTGGCTTGCAACTATATATAAGAGCCCTTGACCCATTTCATTTTCATCCACCAAAGCATTCTTCAGCTTTTCCTTTACACGATCTCGATAAACAAAAAAAAAATCCCTCAAATCTCTACGAAAAATCTTACCTTGTCACAAATTCTACAAAATGATCAGCACTAAGAAGCTAATCAAGATGGCCAGGAAGTGGCAAAAACTGGCAGCAGCAAGCAGGAAAAGAATCTCCTTTCCCAGAACCAGTAGCATTAAGAAAGACCAACTAGTAGAGAAGGGCCACTTCGTCGTCTACACAGCTGATGAAAGACGGTTTGCACTTCCCTTAGCCTATCTTCAATCCGAGATTTTCCAAGAACTTCTTAGGATGGCAGAGGAGGAGTTTGGATTGACTGGTGATGGGCCAATCACCTTGCCATGTGACTCAGTTTTCTTCGAGTATGCAATATCTATCATTCAACGGCGTGTAGGAAGAGAACTAGTTGAAGCATTGTTGATTTCTGTGTCTCATTGCCACTACTCAGCATTAGCTATGCATCCTCAACAAGTGCATATCAGTTGTTGTTAATCAGAGGATATCAGCTCCTAATCAGCTTGTAAATTACATTCTTGTAGCAGAAAATAGCTAAACATATTTATAATGCAAATTAAAATACATTTTTTCCCTATATAAAACATTCCTTTCACCTATTTTGGTATTTCCTGGCACCCATCTTGATCATTCTATAAGCAGTTCAAAACAAGATACTTATGAGTCGTAGGTATTTCTTTACATTACCTAACAATAAAAAATGTCATCATCATATATAGGGGAAAATTGCCAATTATTGATACTGCCTTTCTCTATATGACCCTATTCCGTAAAAGGCAAATTTTCTGTATATATACCGTCGTCAAAGTACCAGATTATAGTACATCATGTGTAAAAGAAAATTAATACAAGGATTAAAAAAAAAAACTAAATCTGCTTTTGAAAGCTAGTAGGAGTTGATCATATTCACATGATCAAAGCTGCATCGAATTCAGTTTTGTTTAGTAGATTAGGCAAGGCCTTAATTGATGCTTTCTCTTGGGTGGGTCATACAAAGAAGCAAAACCATGTGAATGCTTCAATGCAATAGGGCCTGCTAGGACTCAGTTTGCTACCAACTATAATTAATCTGGTGGACCTCATGAAGGGAGCCACAAACGCCTCCAACACAGCTTAGTTGCAATGGACTAATACTGGTTTTAGGATGAAGTCATTTGAATCCATTATATTTGTGATTTTATTACCAACCGTTACATGGCTTTGTTTCATTTGCCAAGGCAAGGAAAAAGTCCAACTGTCACAGCTTCCTAAAATTGTATCCTATTTTCATAGATTCAGATTTGAAGTAAGAAGCATACCATGTGTACTACATTGTGCTAGACCACTACTAGTATGTCTTGTTGGAACACCACTTGTTATTTAAAATTCAGATTTGAACCTGTGGCTTAAAAAGATCAAAAGGGTCTCTAGCTCTCTCTTGTTACAACCGTCTAAATCATATTTAAAGCCTTTAGAGCATTTCTTGGTCTTGTTTGGCTTGTAAAGGAAATGCCCTTCAGGGCTTTTATTGGCTTGTAAATTTTTTTTTAATCTTTAATATATGATTTTCTTCCAATGAAAAAATAATAAATTGGGCTTTTTTCTGCTACATGTGCTTGCCTTCAGTCTTGTTTTGTAATGCTTGTAATAGAATGATAAAAATGTGCGAATGGAATTCTGTAAATCTGAAAATTGGTTTGTATTAATTGTATTCTACATTAGATATAACCTACTACAAGAGTCATGTACAGGAATAGGAGCTGATCTTCTTGATCGATTAACAACAGCTGATAGGCACTTGCTGAGGATGTAGAGCTGATGACAAGCAGCGACAGTGAGACAAGGAAAGCAGCAATGCTATGGATATTTCTCTACCTATGCCACGCTGAATGATAGAGATTGCATACTCCAACAAAACCGAGTCACACGGCAAGGTGATGGGTCCATCGCCAACCAATCCGAACTCCTCCTCTGCCATTCTAAGGAGCTCTATGAGAAGCTCTGATTGAAGATAGGCCAAGGGGAGTGCAAACCGCCTTTCATCACTTGTGTAGACGACGAAGTGACCCTTCTCTACTACTTGTGCTTTCTTAATGCTGTTGCTTCTAGGAAAGGAAATCCTCTTCCTACTCGCTGCTGCCAATCGTTGCCACTTCCTCGCCATCTTGACTAACTTCTTAGTACTGATCATTTTGTGAGAATTTACGAAAAGGGAAGAAAATTTTTAGAAATTTGAGGATGTTTTTGATCAAGATCTTTTAATGCAGAAGCTGAAGAATGCCTTGGTTGATGAGAACTGATGGCACAAGTTCTCTTTTATATAGTCAGGAGGCAGAACCAATTGCTCTATCATTGCTATCTAGCTTGTGTGATTGCTTCTTTAAAAGCAAACCCATGTGATAACCCATTCATCAGGATTTGGCAAGTAGCTTCATAAGAACAGCATGCCCCCACTGATTGTAACTAACAGGACAGATGACAATACACAGCTGTCCATCTTGCAAGTGTCATTGACGGATCCTCTCTAAATTCTCCAAGATGAAAAGAAGTGACACTTCACCAAGATATATTAATGGCCTGACAAAACGCAGCAAACCCACCACACATGGTATTGCTTCCGAATCTATGGATATATAAGAGGTTTTAAGTTGGATAATGTAATGTTTCTATACTCCAAGTCTCCTGATTAGGTGGGAAGCAGAGCCATGTGATTGTTGGCCATAGCTCACAAACAATAAGACACTAATGACCCAAATTAGACACTCACAAGAATGACAGTACACCAACATGTAGGTGTTTACTTGCTTGAGGTACTATGACCATATCCTTATCACCATAATGTTTACCCCAAAACTAGTTGTTATAATGTAATCCTAAGTTTTGTCTTTGTATTCTATAGATCTAGGATGACAAGTGTTTGGATGTAATAGACTAGAAGAGATACTTAATGAGCTAGCTAGAGTGGTAGGTGTGGTCTCGAGCTCTTGGACAGGCCAAAGGGACCCCAAGACCATCTTGGTTCGGACCCTAGGTGTTCCATGGCTCTTGAAGACTAACCTATTGCTTGAATGTGTGTTGGCTATGTGTTACAGGACTTAAGGGGTAGTGGACTGTGGGCCGGCCCATACTCCAATGACACTTTCTGTAAGTGGCATTGAAGCCCATGGGCTTTCTCATATTCAGCTGGATCCTCTTTAGAGCCGTTGTAACCTAAAGCCTTCAGCTCTCCTCCATATATATGCTCCTGTTCACCATTTGGAGCGTTGATGAGAGAGAAGCTCCGACAGCAAAACCCTAAACCTAGAGCGAGGAAGAGCGAGACTGAAAGGCAGCACCGTGCTCATCCATGGAGGCCTTGATTCCTGTCACCTGTAGTCTGCATCGTCCTCATATGGATTGAAGAGCTGGAAAGGGGGCTTTTACCCTTTCAAATCTCTGAACCTTTACCTCTCAGTTACTCTGCGTTTAGATTGCTAGCTCATTAAGCGTTTCTCGTCTGTGTTCCACACTTGTAACCAGATCTTGTATCTTTGTTCGAGTTAGTGGTATTTTCGGGACTGGGTCTCCCCTCTTGAGGCCCCGCGGAGTAGGGAAACCGAACCGCGTCAACAAATCATCGTGTTCTTTAGATTTACGTTTGTTTATCTTGTTAAGAACTCGAATCGGTAGCTAACGGGTTAGGGGTTTACACTAGTATTAGTTGGACACAACTTATCTGTCTTAGAGGCATTTGTGGCTTCAGTTAATGAGGCCCTTTCCGTAATGACAGATCATTTTCGACACCAACAGGTCCACTCCATTACGGGACACTACACAAAAGGACCATCCATTCAAGGTCTTGTCTAATTTACTCCCTTCTTTGGTTCTTCGTATATATAAGTGATTAGACGTTCTATCCTACAGGCACCTTCAGAAGAGTAAATAAGTCTTCTAAAATCTCAAGTGCTTGAGAAACTTCATCCTCCAAGAAAACCACAACTAAACCAAAGATGATGAGCTCAAAAATGTTGATCAGACTAGCTAGGAACGGGCAAAGGCTAGCCACACTCAAGACAAAGCGGATATCCGCTCTAAAAGATGCAGAAGAAGGAGCCTGCAGTAGTTTGTATTCAAGGGCCGAGAAGGGGCACATTGTTGTGTACTCTGCAGATGAAAAGCGCTTCATGATTCCTCTTGCTTATCTCAAGAGCAGCATTTTTATGCAGCTCCTCGACATGGCTTTGGAGATGCTTGGGGTACAAGGGGATGGGCCTATAACACTTCCATGGGATGCAAATTTCATGGAGTATGCACTCTCTCTTATCCAAAGACGCGTAGGTGAAGATTTACAGAAGGCTTTTCTTGTTTCCATTGCTAGAAGCCATTGCTTTCCATCTTCTCAGCTATCTAAAGATCATACAAGATACCTGTCTTCCATATGTAGCTTCTAAGAAGCAACTGAAAATTTATTGGTTCTTTAGTTCTTTTCTTAGTGTTTTTTAGATTTTAACAAAACTGTAGCCTGATATGTCCATTGACATACTCATAATTTTATGAATGAAAGGAACATACTCTTTCTTCTACTATTTTTAAAACATGGAAGAACTAAACTTAGATGAGGATTGTGCCTTTAATTGGTCTCTATCCCTTCTGTTAAGTTTGGGGGAATTTCTGATTGCTTGAATATGTAAAATAAGTGTTCATAAAAATTGTGAAAATTAGATGATTGGGAATTCTTTTTTTTTCAGTTTAAAAAAGTGTTCCTATTGTTAAATTCTTGATTTTCTATGAGAATGTCAAAAACATATAAAAATCCCCAATTATTATGTTTTCATTGTTATATCGATCAACTTATTCTCACAATTTTTATGAACAATGTAGGTTCTTCACATCTATGAAATACTGCACTTGGCCAGATAAGTCAGAAGTTCTACTTCCCTAAATGCAGCACCTTTGTTTTACCTTCTATCAATAAAAATTCAAAAACAATTTCGATTTTATTCTTGTCAAGCTTCAAGTAGATTGATTTTTTAATGCAATGGATTCGATGCAGGGGCTAATTCAGTACCTTGTTTTTTGGGGCTAATTGAGCAGCTTGCTATCTTAGTTTGAAATGCTTATAGAATGATATAAACTGGACCCGAAACAAACGGTAAAGGGATGCTTTTAATCAGGAAAAAATGGTTTAGTATTATCTAACTACAGGAGTGTAATTTACAAAAAATAGGAGCTAATCTTCTTAGATTAACAACAGCTAACAGGAACTTGTTGCTGACGTATAAGTGATGATGAGCAGCCACAGTGAGACAAAGAAACCATCAATGCTTCGACTAGTTCTCTACCTACATGCTGCCGAATGATAGAGACCGCGTACTCTAACAGCACTGAGTCACAAGGCAAGGTGATGAGTCCATCGCCAGCCAATCCAAACTCCTCCTCTGCCATCCTAAGGAGTTCTCTGAAAATCCCGGATTGGAGATAGGCCAAGGGAAGTGCAAACCGTCTTTCATCACTTGTGTAGACAACAAAGTGACCCTTCTCTACTTGTTGTGGTTTCTTGATGCTATTGCTTCTCGGCAAGGAAATCCTTTTCCTGCTTGCTGCTGCCAGTTTTTGCCACTTCCTGACCATCTTGATTAGCTTCCTCGTGCTGATCATATTGTAGGAATTTAGGAAAAGGGAAGAAATGTTTGAGTGATGTGAGGATGTTTTAGATGTCAAGAAAAGGGAAAGACCGAAAGATGAAAACTGCCTTGGTTGATGAGAACTGAAATGGATCAAGTGCTCTTATATATAGTTGATGGCCACTTAAAGTGTCATTTGACAGACAAGTGGTCAAGCACAATGTAGGACACCAACCGGGCACGGATTTGAAGATTTTCTTCTTCCACATGGTCTTGCTTCTCACTTGAAATTCAAACTGAAAATGTATAGCAATAATGGTGGGTTTATCAGAAAACAAGCAATTGTTCGACGCAGCTTAGGAGGCAGTTGTGGCTTTTGTTCAATGGTTCTTGCAGGTTGGTCTAGCACAATGAAGTGCACATGGTATGCTTCTTACTTCAAATCTGAATTTATCAAAACTTTAGTTCATTGCAGCTGGCTTGCTTAATGAGGTCCACCAGGTAATAGTTGGTAGCAAACTGAGTCCTAGCAGGCCCTATTGCATTGAAGCATTCACATGGTTTTGCTTCTTTTGTATGACCCACTCAAGAGAAAGCATCAATTGAGGCCTTGCCTAATCTACTAAATAAAACTGAATCTGATGCAGCTTTGGCTGCTTTGATAATGTGAATATGATCAACTCCTAACTAGTTTTCAAAAGCCGACTTAGTTTTTTTGTTTTTTTTTTAATCCTTGTGTTAATTTTCTTTTTTCACATGATGTACTATAATCTGGTACTTTGACGACGGTATATACACGTACAGAAAATTTGCCTTCTTTGGAATAGGGTCAAATAGAGAAAGGCAGTAACAATAATTGGCAATTTTCCCCTATATATATATATATGATAATGCCAGTTTTTATTGTTAGGTACTGTAAAGAAATACCTACGACTCATAACTCATAAGTATCTTGTTTTGAAATGCTTATAGAATGATCAAGATGGGTGGAAGGAAATACCAAAAGAGGTGAAAGAAATGCAAATATAGGGTAAAAAAATGTATTTAATGTAATTTACAAGCTGATTAGGAGCTCATATCCTGTGATTAACAACAACTGATATGCACTTGTTGAGGATGCATATCTAATGCTGAGTAGTGGCAATGAGACACAGAAAGCAACAATGCTTCAACTAGTTCTCTTCCTACACGCCGTTGAATGATAGATATTGCATACTCAAAGAAAACCGAGTCACATGGCAAGGTGATTGGCCCATCACCAGTCAATCCAAACTCCTCCTCTGCCATCCTAAGTAGTTCTTGGAAAATCTCGGATTGAAGATAGGCCAAGGGAAGTGCAAACCGTCTTTCATCAGCTGTATAGACGACGAAGTGCCCCTTCTCTACTAGTTGGTCTTTCTTAATGCTACTGATTCTTGGCAAGGAGATTCTTTTCCTGCTCGCTGCTGCCAGTTTTTGCCACTTCCTGGCCATCTTGATTAGCTTCTTAGTGCTGATCATTTTGTAGAATTTGTGACAAGGTAATATTTTTTGTAGAAAATTGAGGTAGTATTTTATTTCGTGTAAAGGGAAAGCTGAAGAATGCGTTGGTGGATGAAAAATGAAATGGGTCAAGGGCTCTTATATATAGTTGCAAGCCGGATGCAACTCCTCTACCATTGGTACAAACCCATGTGAGGATTGTTAGATGGTGTGGTCCATTATTCAAGAAGATTTGGCATTGTAAAGTGTCATTGATGGATCCTTTCTAACAGGTGATGGACCACCAAGATTATACTGGTGGCCCAGCATAGTTTAGAACACCAACCATGCAAATCAGTTTTCCAGTTTAATTTTCACATGGTCTTGCTTCCTACTTTAAATCTGAATAAATTTTGGATATCAATAATGAATCTGTTGGCATATCTCCTAGGCTTTACAAATGGATAATATATTTTAGGTGGTATATCCTTAATAGCTAGAGGTGTATTTTCTTCATGATCATGTACTCTTTTATATAGTTGCAAGGGCTCTTATATTGGTGGTTTTAGTTCATAGGGCCCTTCCTGTCATGGACCTAGCTATATATATATATATCTAATATCTGCACATTTCTTTGACTCTTCAATCAAGTATATAAAGTAGCCATGAAGTGGTCAGCTAAGTGATGCATAGGTGGCACTTTGTTGCATACCTCAAGAATAGTATTTTGCTACAGCTCCTGGCCTCCACATGGCTTTGGAGGAGTTCAGAGTGCACTCTCTCTTATTAAGAGATGCATAGGTGAAGACTTACAACATTCTTTTCTCGTGTCCGTCTTACAGTACTTATTCAGAGATGCATAGGTCGAATACTGAAGTGGGTTAATTGCTGTGTCCATTAACATATTCATAATTGTTGAGAGAATGAGATGGGAAGAGACCAAACGAGTCCCACATCGGAAAGTTGAACATATCAAGCCCTGAAGAATCGTTTAAGGCTGAAAAGATTGATTTTCTCATTGATTGAACTTGATTAAATAGATACATGTAGGGGAGAAATTCTATCATAATTAGATAATGTATGATAAAGATATAAGGAAAGATATATCTAACAAATATCCTAATATATCTCAATACTCCCTCTCAAGTTGGAGCATGGCGAAGATGAATGCCCAACTTGGATAAAAGAAGATGAAATTGCTGCTCTCCCAGTGCCTTGGTGAAGATGTCGGCCAGCTGATTGGAAGAATGAATGTGAGATAGGGCGATGGAGCCTAATTGAACCTGATCTCGGACAATATGACATTCCACTTCAATATGTTTCGTGCGCTCATGAAAGACGGGGTTGGAGGCGATGTGGAGTGCTGACTGATTGTCACACCATAGTCGCATAGGAGTCCGATGAGCAAAGCCGAGAGAGCGGAGAAGAGCTTTGAGCCAAATGAGCTCACAAATGGTGGTCGCCATGGCTCTGTACTCGGCTTCAGGAGAAGAGCGAGAGACTGTAGTCTGTTTCTTGGTTTTCCAGGATACTGGGGATTCACCTATCTTGACAATATAGCCAATGAGTGATCGACGGGTCAACGGACACGTGGCATAGTCAGAGTCGCAATAGGCAATCAAGCGAAGATCGTTGTGTCGAGAGAGAAAGAGTCCCTGATCTAGCCGGCCCTTGAGATGCCGTAGGACACGCAAGGCAGCCGTCCAATGAGCCTGGCGGGGTTGCTGCATGAATTGAGACAGATCAGGTCTAGTGATCGTGAGGTAGATGAGATGACCAATGACCCGGCGATACTGATCTGGCTTCGGAAGAAGAGGACTGGTGTCTAGAGCGAGGGTGTAGTTCTGTTCCATAGGAAAGGCCGTCGGTTTGGATCCAAGAAGGCCAACCTCACCCAAGATGTCTAGAGTATATTTGCGCTGAGACAGAACAATACCAGCAGAAGTGCGAGAGACCTCTATGCCAAGGAAGTACTTGAGAGGACCAAGATCTTTCATGTGAAAGCAAGAGTGAAGATAGGTCTTGAATCGAGTGATAGAGGCAGAGTTGTTTCCCGTAATGATCAAGTCATCAACATAGATCAGCACATGCAGAATAACACCCAACCGAGCATAGGAGAATAGAGAGTTGTCAGCGTATGACTGAGAAAAACCGACCTGACGAAGAGCAGAGGCCAGCTTGGCAAACCAGTTCCGAGGTGCCTGCCGAAGGCCATAGAGCGATTTTCGGAGTCTACATACCTTGGATGAGCCAGCTGCAGAAAATCCAGGGGGTAAGGACATGTACACCTCTTCATGAAGATCACCATGAAGAAAGGCATTATGAACGTCCATCTGATGAAGCTCCCAGTTTTGAATAGAAGCGACTGCAAGAACAACTTTAACAGACACCAATTTAGCAACCGGAGCGAATGTCTCAGAGAAATCAGTGCCCTCAATCTGTCTGTTTCCAAGAACCACAAGGCGCGCTTTGTGGCGCTCAATACTTCCGTCTGAATTGTACTTCACCGAAAAGACCCACTTACAGCTGATAGACTTCTTGTGAGGAGGTAAATCAGTGACCTCCTGATACGGGGTTAGCCGTAGGGTGGCCCGATCTTCGACAATCAAGACTCAAAGACAAGAACGGAAGCAAACGACTCAAGAAACTCAAACGACGACTCGATATCGACACGAAAGAAACAAAACGCAGCAACTTAGACTCAACAAAATAATGAATTAAAGACCGATAGATGGGTGATTCGAACTAAAATAGAACGAGGCAAAGACCCCAGGCCTCCTAAGAGGGTAGGAACCAAATACCAACGACTATAAAGCCCGCCTCTACAACCTTACACAACCAAGCGGACAACTTGGAGGCACAAGGAGGGGACTTGTGATTACCTGGATCACCAAGCTCTCGCGAGGTTGACGAACTCAAAGCAAACCAAGTTAGATCTATAACCAATTATTGCAATCGACGAGCCACGCTTCGAGTCGATTGACTTTCTCTCAATTGTGTTTCACACAAACTGAAATTTTCATAAAAGAGACGTCTGAGTTACAATGGAAGGATCAACCCTTCTTATAACCTAGGGGCTGATTTAATATAAAAATAATAAATAAAATAGAAATTAACTTAAATCCCTAAAATACTAAAAATAACTTAAATAAATAAGATCTCTAAAAATAGCAATAAGGAAAGTTCCAACACTTAAAGAATTCCTGTCTAAACAGTGACAGCTGCAAAGAATATGATTTTCGGCCAAGCTCCATGTCGAATCTGGAAAAACCTTCAACAGCAAAGTTGTAGATCTCTTCGTCCTCGTTCCGACAAGGTATAGCGCGCCTCAATCCGATTAATATTGACTCCGTACGACTCAATTTACTGAGACGTCGAAGAGCTGTCAAATGCTAACGAATCTAAAAAACGTAAGTTTCCACCTTTGCACCTTCTCCCATGGTGGAGCCTTCTTCTTCCTCTTGAGGATGATATCATTCTCTTGAGCTCGAATCATAGGTTCATCCCCAAGTATAGGTGTATCCGAAGGTGTCTTGTATGGCTCCGCATCATTCCCCCTTTCTTGAAAAGGATTCGACCTCGAATCCAAGGTTGCACAAGATTCCGCAAATGCATCCACACGAGCTCCTGGATCGAAAACCTCATGTCCATGGAAACTCTTCTCAAGACCATTAGAGGTCACTACAACACCAAGAAAAGAAGCCGTATTAGTGCATAATTCATAATTCATATCATCTTCATAATGTTCTAACGTAATATGCACTGTAGCTTGTTCATTTATCTTTAAGTGTTCATCAAAGGCTAGCAAGTTGTCTTCCTTTTTCAAGGCTGGATTGTCAATTAACTCAAGGCTAGCAATATTAGAACAATGCTCACCATCAATGACCATATTAGAAACATTGCCTTTGTCTAAGCATTTAGGATGAAACAAATCTTCTCTTTGATTATCATCACAAGGCATAGGTTGAATACTTAAAGCTTTACTAACAACCAAAGAATCATCATGCTCATATTCAATGCAATCATTATCATCACAGGCAAGCAAAGTAAGATCTTGATCATTTTCGACATGCTCCTCAATTTTATCAACAAACTGATTATTTACACTAGAAGGAACATGATGCTGATTAGTATTAGTAGAAGGAATAAGATGAGTTTCTTCCCTTTCATGTGGTGGCACATCATCTCTAGGTGGTACTCCTTGTACGGTCACCGTGTTAGAGCCAACGCGAGAACTAAGCACGGGGAAAGAACAATCAGTATGTTGTACCGGTAAGCCGTACCGACGCTCTTGTACTTTCAATCTTTCATTTATCTTTGCCAAGGTCTCCATAAGAGAGTTCATTTTGGCGTTGAACACCGTGGCGGATATAGTTGCGTCGGAATCGTTGTCATTGTTGCCATTGTTGGCATTGTTCAGGTTGTTAACCTGCTGAGACATCGCAAATAAACAAACACGGAACTATGTCAAGATAAGCAAATAAAACAACTCACAATGTGTTTCTCTCGCACACTTCTCTCTAATTGGTTATGACAAGCTTGTTGGGGCAATCCGCTTTGGGCAAATCAACACTCAAGCAAGGACTTAACAATCAAAAGAGAGTAATCAAGAGAAAGGACAAAGAAACACCGAAGAAAGTGCTCAACACAAGCTGGGCAGAAGCTCGGAATCGGCCAAACTGACTCGACAGGACACTGTACCGAGGCTAGAGGGGGTCGGTATGGGGTCGGTATGGGTACTGCAGTACACGACACACAAAAATAGGAAAAGAAAATGAAAGAAAAGAAAGAAAAACTTGGATTTTTACCTCTTTTTGATTTAAACCCTTAGTATGGATGTTGTAGTTGCAAGGTAGGGCTTAAAAAAAAATTTATGGTTTGGGAGGTATGTGTTTGAGGATTTCGATTAGGGCTATGAGATTTTCACCGAAATTGGTCCTTGAAGTTCTTGCACTAGACTCGACAATTCCTGTTGTTTTTTTTTTTTTTTTTTTTGATAGCTTACTTTTGCCCCTAGTGAATTTTATCCTCCTAGGACTAAGCTTTGAATGTAAATTTGTTTTTTTTTTTTTTAACTAATGCAAGAAACTAACAATGAAATAAAGGACTCTTGTGGCCAAAGATAGAACAACACACTAGGGTTTTTGAATTGCTTCGGCCGATCAACTTAAATGTCGGCTGCAATTGGCTAATGTGGCCACAATTTGGCTTTAATAAGGCTACGGTGATATATATCAATGATGATTTGTGCCAAAGGTTGGTCGATTGCAACAGGGTCTCGGCTAGTTATGTGTTTTAGGCTAGCAACCACAACAATCACAAAAAAAGATTAATGCAATCAAATTAAAAAAAAAAAATCAAGAAGTAAAAATACCAAGAACAAGAAAGACTCTATTTTTGTAGGTTTGTGTTTAGGGAATAACCAAAGACACAACTTTGATGTCGGAAACCAAAGCTCTGATGCCAATTTGATACGGGGTTAGCCGTAGGGTGGCCCGATCTTCGACAATCAAGACTCAAAGACAAGAACGGAAGCAAACGACTCAAGAAACTCAAACGACGACTCGATATCGACACGAAAGAAACAAAACGCAGCAACTTAGACTCAACAAAATAATGAATTAAAGACCGATAGATGGGTGATTCGAACTAAAATAGAACGAGGCAAAGACCCCAGGCCTCCTAAGAGGGTAGGAACCAAATACCAACGACTATAAAGCCCGCCTCTACAACCTTACACAACCAAGCGGACAACTTGGAGGCACAAGGAGGGGACTTGTGATTACCTGGATCACCAAGCTTTCGCGAGGTTGACGAACTCAAAGCAAACCAAGTTAGATCTATAACCAATTATTGCAATCGACGAGCCACGCTTCGAGTCGATTGACTTTCTCTCAATTGTGTTTCACACAAACTGAAATTTTCATAAAAGAGACGTCTGAGTTACAATGGAAGGATCAACCCTTCTTATAACCTAGGGGCTGATTTAATATAAAAATAATAAATAAAATAGAAATTAACTTAAATCCCTAAAATACTAAAAATAACTTAAATAAATAAGATCTCTAAAAATAGCAATAAGGAAAGTTCCAACACTTAAAGAATTCCCGTCTAAACAGTGACAGCTGCAAAGAATATGATTTTCGGCCAAGCTCCATGTCGAATCTGGAAAAACCTTCAACAACAAAGTTGTAGATCTCTTCGTCCTCGTTCCGACAAGGTATAGCGCGCCTCAATCCGATTAATATTGACTCCGTACGACTCAATTTACTGAGACGTCGAAGAGCTGTCAAATGCTAACGAATCTAAAAAACGTAAGTTTCCACCTTTGCACCTTCTCCCATGGTGGAGCCTTCTTCTTCCTCTTGAGGATGATATCATTCTCTTGAGCTCGAATCATAGGTTCATCCCCAAGTATAGGTGTATCCGAAGGTGTCTTGTATGGCTCCGCATCACCTCCCAGGTTCCATTGCGATGAAGAGCGTCAATTTCAGAGCGCATAGCATCCCGCCAATGTTGATGACGGAATGCCTCCTGAAAGGAAGAAGGTTCTGGAGTGGCGGCAATGGCGACTAAGAAGGGGCTGTGCTGAGGAGTAACAGAATGTGTATTGACATAATGAGCTAAGGGATAAGGAGTACCTGACGACGTGACAGAAGAAGATGAAGCCAAAATAGGATCAACCTTGCGAAGAGTATGGCAGACATAATCTCGCAGCAACACCGAAGGGTTATGGGGGCGAGTAGAGCGACGAGGTGGGGGCGGCTGAGGGGCTGCAGGTTGAGTGTCTGGAGGCAGCATAGCCTCGTCATGGGTAGCAGGAGACGGGTGGATGGGTGGCGCAGGGTCAGATGACTCAAGATGCGCATATGGGAATATATCCTCATGAAAGGAAACATCCCGAGAGACAAAAGTCTGATGGGTAGTGAGATCATAGAGGCGCCATCCCTTCTGACCAAAGGGATAACCGATGAACAGACACGTACTTACGACTGCGGGGAGAGAATTTGTTTGTAGAGCGAGGGATGACAGATGCATAGCAGAGACATCCGAAAACCCGAAGATGAGTGTAAGTAGGTGGTTTATTGAAGATACATTCATAGAGTGTTTTACCTTTCTGAACAGAGGAGGGGGTGCGGTTGATGAGATATCAAGCAGTGAGTGTGCACTCTCCCCAGAACTGAACCGGAAGGTGGGCTTGAAACATGAGAGCGCGAGCCACATTGAGGATATGGAGATGTTTGCGCTCGACACGACCATTCTGCCGAGGTGTGACGATACAGGAGGACTAAAAAAGAATGCCATGATCGGCAAGGTAGGGATGAAGGGCAAGAAACTCAGACCCGTTATCACTGCGAATACACTTTATGGTTTTGTGAAATTGGGTGATTGTGAAGCTGCAAAATTGCTTTAATAAACGGGAGACCTCTGATTTGTGAGTCATAAGATAGACCCAAGTGGCGCGGGAAAAATCATCAACAATTGTGAGGAAATAAGAGGCGCCAGATGAAGAGGGAACACGATAAGGACCCCAAATATCGCAATGAATTAAATCAAAAGATGCCGAAGCATTTGACATACTAATAGGAAAAGAAAGGCGAGTTTGTTTTGCCTTGTAGCAGACATCACAAGGTAAAGTATTATTTTGTAGACTATGACTAGAAAGTTTTGAAAATGAAGAAAACGATGAAAAAGAAGGGTGTCCGAGTCTTCGATGCCAGAGGGAGGGGGATTCGGCCTCGGTAGTGTGGCAAGCGGGGCTGCTGACGCCAAGAGGGTTGATCGACGAAGCCCAGTAGAGCCAATAGATCCTATTTCGACACTCACCCGCTCCAATTAGCGTCTTCAAAGTGCGGTCCTAAATCACACAAAGCTTGTCAGTTAATGTGACAACACAACGTAAATCAGCAGTCAAACAACCAAGAGAAATAAGATGACATTGAAGGCCGGGAACATAAAGAGCAGTGACGTCAAAAGAATCACAGAGAGTGATTGAGCCAGCCTGATTGACGGAGATAGTGTCGCCGTCTGGATATTTGACTTGCCATTCATCGACGGTGTGGAGATCTCGGAGCAACCGGCGATCACCAGTCATATGAATCGAGGCGCCACTGTCAAGAATCCAAGGGGTAGAGGCAATACCTGCTAGAGTGACATTCCCGGACTTAGTATTGAACTGCTGAAACATGGAGAGCATGCGGACCCATTGTTCATTGGTGAGGGTGATGCCGACTCGATCAGAAGCGGTGAAATTGTGAGAGCCAGAAGACGACGGAGAAGGCGTGAGAATGGAGTTGACGTTGGCAGTAGTGACTTTCCCACGACCCCGTCCAACACCCGAATCAGAAGCTGCTGCAGAGGGCTTCGGTTTAGGCGGAGGCGCGCCTGTAGCCGGATCAGCGACGTCACGACCGTTGTTCCACCAGTCCGGGTATCCTACAATCTTGAAGCAGGAGGCGGAGTCATGACCGGTTTTGTTGCAGTGAAACACAAAACAAGGAGCTTTTGTCGACTGGGGTGGAAGACGGGCGAGACGGACGACGCTGGGCAGCGAAGGCGAGGGCGTCCGAAGTTGGCTGCTGAGTGGTCCGCATAGACAACATCCGCTCTTCTTGAACGGGGAGTGAATGCACTTTATTGAGGCCGGGTAGAGTATCTTGAGCGACAACGGTGGAACGAAGAGTGCCGTAGCCTAGATCATCAAGACCCATGAGAAATTGATGAGTCCGCTCTTCATCCCGTTCTTTGACATGGTTGCCCCAGGTACAAACACGAGGAGCCAGGTGAGAATCAAGTTCCTTCCATAGTTTGGTAAGACGGCCGAAGTAGGCCAATACTGACTCACCATCTTGTCGGCAGCGAGCGATTTCAGATCTCAACTGCAGAATTCGAGGGCCGTTGCCGATAGAGAAACGTTGAGAGAGATCGTCCCAGAGCTCCTTGACGGTGGAAAAATAGGTGACTGTAGATCGAAGAGAGGGCTCAATGGACTGAGCAATCCATCCAATCAACATCGCATTGACAGGACTCCAATATTGATGATCGGAGGAGGCGGCGGCCGGCTCGGTAATGGATCCGTTGATGAAACCATCTTTGCGTTTTGTAGAGAATGCGTTTTTCATAGCGACAGTCCATTCTTGATAGTTGTCCCCTTTGAGAATCACCGGGCAAATAGAGAGACCCGGATGATCGGAGGGATGAAGGTAATAGGGAGAGGCGGGAGTGAGGGCCACTGGCGGTTGAGCCATGAGTTCGGCGGTGGTGTGGGCGGAAGAAGGTGGCGGCGGCGGTGGATTGAGCCGTCGGCAGGGTTAGGGTTAGGGGAGAAATTCTATCCTAATTAGATAATGTATGATAAAGATATAAGGAAAGATATATCTAACTAATATCCTAATATATCTCAATAAGCCCTAGGCCATGGGTTTTCTCTCTTTTAGGAGAGAGAAACGCTCCTTTTGTGCACCTAATTGTGAGAATCTGCTCTTTCACCTTCCCTTGAACAAATCGTCTAGAGTTGAGCAATTTGTTGCTTTACATCCCGTTTCTCTATTCAATCTCTTCAGTTCCACCTCCTCCTTGTGCCATATCCGATTCCCTCTGGTGCTCCGATTTGTGTCCTTTCGGGCTTCTTCCGCCGACGTCCACGGCGTCTCGGTCGAATCTTGTCCTTCGGCGCCGCCGCTGTCCAGCATCTCCCCCTCTCCCCTTGTCTTGATTCCGGTTTCTATCAAATTTGCCAAAAATTGCAGCCCGAATTTCTTCCCAAAATCCCAAAATCTCTACCCAATTTCTTGCCAACATCCCCAAATCAAACATGATTTTTGCCATCATCCCCAATTTCTTCCCAATCTCAGTCGCGCATCTGCCTTATGTGCTCCCTGCCCCTTGCCGCCGTTGCCGGCTTCGCTCATCACCGACACTGGTTTCCTTGGGCATCAAAAATTGCCTCCTTCTCCTCCGTTCTCGGGCTCGCTGCCGTGGCGGTCATCGCTGCCAGTGGTAGTGTGGCCTCACCCAGCGGTGCTTGCTGTGCACGTTGTTTGCTTTCAGTAGTCCGCACTCTGCGCTCTCCTTGGCTTGCAAGGTTTCCTTTTGCCTTGCACGCCAAGGTCTTGGGTACTAAGAATTAAAAAAAAATGTTTATATATATTTATATTTAACTATATATATTCATTTTTTCGACAAAATTACCACCCGAAGAAAGGGTTTGAGTAAATCCACCCGAACGGGTTTCAGTAAATCCCGTAAGGGCTTGACGATATTTTTGTAGGTGAGGAAATTCCGAATTGGATCCGTAGTGTTTGGCAGGTTGCCGAATTGCTTGGTGGTGCGATGGTGGGGCTTTCGAGGCTAGCAGGTTCTGAGCGGTGTTTCTTCTTATTTGTCGACGTGCGAGAGGTCGTGGACGTGATCGAGACCTGATGGCTCATTTACAGAGTCCAAATCTGAGGTTTCCACTTAGTTCCCCAGGGATCCCCTGCGTTGCCTCTACCAACTGATGGATGAGTTGCCGCACACTGCTTCGGTTCTATCATCTTTTACTAGTCTTTGCCTTTATTTGCGCTCTTATAATTTATCGGCTCTACCTTATTGTTGGTTTATGTCTTTAGCTTATTTTGACGGTTTATCCGTCGCCGAGTTCTTCGGCCTATCGACCCCCGGGCCTGTCCGGGCGTCGAATTCTTACTTAATAAAAAAAAAACCCTAGTATATGAGTCGGTGGGATACTCCTTCTATTGCCAATTGGTTTTAGAATGAAACCTCACTCGGCTTGTGTGCTAGGCTACTAGCGCATGTGCGCCCGTGCACACGACCTCCAGTCATCGGTCCGAGTCGAACTTTGATATGGTATTAGAGTGGTTAGCCTAACGGCCCGTGTCAATCCTAGTCCGGTGGTCTTTCCTAGTTGGACTTGCGGGGTGGGTTAGAGATGTGAATGAGACCAAAGTGTCCCACATCGGAAAGTTGAACATATCATAAAGCCCCTTCTATTGTCAATTGGTTTTAGAACGGAACCTCACTCGGCTTGTGTGCTAGACTACTAGCGCATGTGCGCCTTTGCTCACGACCCCTAGTCATCGGTTTGAGTCGGACTTTGATATGGTATCAGAGCGGAAAAGTCAAAAGGTCCGACTCTTGATCCTGGGCTAGCTAAAAAGTGAATGAGATGCTAGACCCGTTGTCCAAGTGGCAACTAGAGGCGAAAAACGACCTTAGTTGCATTTGTGGGGGCGTGTTGAGAGAATGAGATGTGAAGAGACCAAAAGAGTCCCACATCGACAATATGAACAAAGAAAACCTTAACATATAAGCTAGTGAGTTACCCCACCTAATGCCAATTGGTTTTAGAACGGAACCCCGCTCGGCTTATGTGCTAGACTACTAGCGCATGTGCGCCTGTGCACACGATCCCCAGTCATCGGTCTGAGTCGGACTTTGATATGGTATCAGAGCGGAAAAGTCAAACCGTCCGACTCTTGATCCTGTGCTAGCTAAAAAGAGAATGAGATGCTAGACCCATTGTCCAACATGTGAAGAGACCAAAAGAGTCCCACATAGACAATATGAACAAAAAACCCTTAGTATATAAGCTAATGGGTTACCCCACCTAATGCCAATTGGTCTTAAGATGGAAGCGCACGTGTGCACACGACCCCCGATCCCGAGTACCAACGGACTTCAGTAATAATCATTGATCTCATGATCCGCTCCAAGGGTATATCGTAAATTTGTAAAATATAATCATCGATCTCATGGCCCGGTGCCCTGGTCCAAGGGTGGCTTGAAGGGACATATATTAAAGCCTTTGAAATGGAGACATCTGGAGTTGTGATCATAAGATGGCTGACTCTCCGGCGATCAAGAGCATTTTGATGATCAAGGACAAGCTGCTCCTTGCCACTAATACAGCCAGTTCTGCCAACGGGCCGGAGTTTTGTCATAAAAATGCTTATGCTTTGAGGATTCATGGCTAGATGATATAGGGCCTGTATGGGGGTAATTTCAATCGGTTTTGAAAATTTTATTTTCAACCGGTTAAAAGCTTAAATACTGTATGGGGTACAACTTTTTAGGAGATTTTGGTTTAAATGGAGGCTTGTTTTAAAAGCTTGTTTTGGAAGCTTTTTGTGGTTTTAATAATTTATTTGGTTTGAAAGTACAACAATACCCCTAATAACAATCAAATAAACTCCACTTTTTACAAATAAACTGTTTTTCGTCCCATACGGAGTTTATATTTTTTCATAAATTTTTAACTACTTTTACCAACAGTTTATAAATTTTTACCCTGTTTATAATTTTAGTCGGTTTATTAACCCCGTCTCATACGAACCCATAGTTGTGTGAGATCTTACCAAGAACCGAATTGCGTATACTTTGATTTTGCTATCATATTCTTTAACTTCTTTTACATATGATTTCACCATAATGGTATCCGTACTCAGTGGCGGAGCAAGGATTCTCGGCCAGGGGTGCTAAACAATTTTCGTGAATTTTTTTTTGGTGTATACTTATTAAGAATATTTTTTGAAAGAAAATATTAAAAAATTACTAAAATTTTGATTTTTTAAAAGGTTTTTTTTGTATTTAAAAAGTTGAGAGTAATAAAAAAAAATAGAAGAGAAACAAAAAATATAGGAAAAAAATGTAGAGAAATCAAGAAGAATTAATTATATGGTATAATAAATAAAAAGTGAAAGAGTTGGGATTTAAACACAGACCTTTTGATTTTATATTTTCTTCCTTCCTTCCTTTACCACTTGAGCTAGTTAGCACTCTTGTCTCAAATACCATTTAAATATCTTATGTTACCTTAAAAATAATAAATATATGCAAATTTTTTTTTTTTGTATTTTTTTTCCGCCAGGGGTGCTCGAGCACCCCCAAGCACCCCCGGCTCCGCCACTGTGCGTACTGCTTCTAATAGATAGATTTGCTGGGCTGACTCCTCTTTAATTAGTAATGTTTTGAAATGCTCAATCAAATGATAAAATAAGGTGAAAGGATATAACAAAAATTGATTTGATATTATGTTTCATTATATATATGTCCAACTACAAGAGTAATTCAAAAGAATATGGGCTAATCTCCTTGGATTAACAACAACTAATAGGTACTTGTTGATGATGTATAGCTGATGACGAGCAGTGGCAAGGTAAGGAAACCAGCAATGCATCAACTAGCTCTCTTCCTACGCGTTGTTGAATCATAGAGATAGCGTACTCCAACAAAACCGAGTCACATGGCAAAGTGATGGGCTCATCACCAGTCAATCCAAACTCCTCCTCTGCCATCCTGAGGAGTTCTCTGAAAATCTCGGATTGAAGATACGCTAACGGAAGTGCAAACCGTCTTTCATCACTTGTGTAGACGACAAAGTGACCCTTCTCTACTTGCTGTGCTTTCTTGATGCTATTGCTTCTCGGCAAGGAAATCCTTTTCCTGCTTGCTGCTGCCAGTTTTTGCCACTTCCTGACCATCTTCATAAGCTTCTTTGTGCTGATCATTTTGTAATTTTTTAGAGATTTGAGGGTCTATTTTTTTCTGGGAAAGTTGAGGAATATGCCTTGGTGGATGAGAAATGAAATAGGTCAAGTGCTCTTATATATAGTTGCGAGTCGAATGTAATCCTCTAGCATTTCTTTCTTTTTGTGATGGCTACTTCAGAAGCAAACCCATGTGAGAATTATTAGATAATGTGGCCTAATATTCATGAACAAATCCGGCACGGTTATTTGTGGTTCAAAATCAAGGTAAAGGGACAGCATGCCCCCTACAGCTTGTATCGATCAAGAAGATATCTATAGCTCTTCATCTTGTAGGCGTCATTGACGGGGGCCTAACTGAATTATAGAGATGCTAACAAATAACAAGTGATGCTCCACCAAGATATACTAGTGGCCTAACATGTTAATGCTATTACTTTTTGAGTTTTTTTTTTTTTTTTTTTTTTCCACATGGTCTTGCTTCTTACTTGAAATCTGAATCAGATAATGGGCGTTTGTGGCCTCAGTTAGCTGGCCACCAATCCTAAATCCAGTATTAGTTCGACACAGCTTAGCTGTCCTGGAGGCGTTTGTGGCCTCAGTTAACTAGGGCCTTGCAATAATGGTCCTATAATGATTCCATGGGATGCAAACTTTGTGGAGTATGCACTCTCTTCAATACAAAGACGTGCTGGTGAAGACTTGCAGAAAGCGTTGTTGAATCCATGGTTAGAAGCCATTGCTTGTCATCTTTGCAAACTACTTGAAGATCACACAAGATACCGCCCTTCAATATGTAGCTTCTAAAAAGCCACTGCAAAAGTTTGGTGTCTTTTGTTATATTTTTTTTAGAGTTCAACAAAACTATAGGCTGTACAGTGCTATGTTTATTGACACATTCATATTTCTAAGAGACAAGATTCACAATTTTGTTCATTTAGCCAAACTTTTTGAATTTTTTTCTTCCATTGTTTGAATTGATTTCCTTTTCTGTCGGTTCTGAAGATTATCCATTTTTTCGCCTGGTAAGTGTTCAAAAGATTTAAATTACTCTTTTTGCTAATTTTTTTTTTAAAACATGGAACATTAAACTTAGCTAAAGATTAGCCTCTATTACTGCAATTGCAACAGAAGTGATCAGGGTTTTTTTTTGTTACTGTGAATTGTTATTGTAGAAGCAACATCTTGGAACATTTTTGTTTGATTGGTGTAAGCCTAAGTACGTAAAATAGTTGTTTTCATACAAAATTGAAAACTAGATGATCGGTGTAACAATTTGGTAATAATAAATTGGGGATTTTTTTTCTAGATATATATGATTTTAGCAGTACCTATTGCTGAATACTCAAAATTTGATGGGACAATTCAGTGTCTTATGTTTCAGTAATTATAGAATGAAAAAAATGGGAGAAAGGAAATAACTCAAATGGAAAAAAAATGATTTAGTATTCTGAATAAAATAGATACAACCTACTAGAACGGTGTAATTTACAAGAGCAGGAGTTCATCTCCATTGACTAGCTACAACTGATAGAAACTTGTTGATGATGTATAGCTAATGATGAACAACAACAATGAGGAAAAGAAAGCAGCAATGCATCAACTAGCTCTCTTCCTACGCGTTGTTGAATCATAGAGATCGCATACTCCAACAAAATCGAGTCACATGGCAAGGTGATGGGTCCATCACCAGACAATCCAAACTCCTCCTCTGCCATTCTAAGGAGCTCTCTGAAAATCTCGGATTCAAGATAAGCCAAGGGAAGTGCAAACCGTCTTTCATCAGTTGTGTAGATGATGAAGTGGTCCTTCTCTACTACTTGTGCTTTCTTATCAGTATCACTGCTGCCTCTTGGCAAGGAGATCCTTTTCCTGCTTGCTGCTGCAAGTTTTTGCCACTTCCTCGCCATCTTGATTAGCTTCTTCGTGCTGATCATTTTGTAGAATTTGTGAAAAAGGAAGAAATTTGAGGATGTCTCTGATCAAGATCTTGTAAAGGGAAAGTTGAAGAATGCCTTGGTGGATGAGACTGAAAGGGGTCATGTGCACTTATATATAAGCGGATGCAAGTCCTCTGCCGTTGATATCTTGTGTGAGGGATAGCAACTTCAGAAGCAAACCCATGTGAGAATTATTAGATGTTGTGGTCCGTTCATGAAGATTGTACCAAACAGGATATACGGTGGATCCGTATGTCTATGTTCAATTTCGACAACAAGGGGCACCTTCCACCAAGCTGTCCCTATTGCATTGAAGCATTCACATGGTTTTGCGTCGTTATGGGACCCTTGAGAAGCATCAAATTAAGGTCTTGTCGGAACTATATATCTTTTCTTGCCCACCCAGTCCTTGATGTGAAGAAATTCAGCATCAAGGAATGCCTTTAAGGACTGAATCACATTGGGACTGAACATGACTTGGGACTGAACATAACCTTGCTATTGAAGGGCTTGTGAGAGCCTCGCATACCACTACTTTCTTGAGGCTTGTTTGAGACCATAGAGGGAAATTGTCGTGCAAAAAAGGGTTATAATTAACATCCAGTTGAAACAAGGACCACTGCCTCTTCAAAGCAACTGTCACTCTCTGCAGGAGCAGAAGAAGAAACTGGGCTGGATTGAAGAAGAGGGCAGCTGATCATGATTGTGGAAGGGAGTGAACTCTGGAGCAGGAAAAGAAAAGGAGTGATCTTGCGCAGGAGATGCAGGTATAGTGTGAAAACAGAACAAACTTTCATGAAAAACTACATCTCTTGATTACAAGATCTGCTTGGTGGTCAATGTTCAGATAACCAAGGAAAACACAAGCCTCATCTCTGGCTACAAATTTATATCTCCCCCTTGCTGTAAAGTAGAGGAAAAGCAAAGACACCCAAAACTCCTTGTATGGTTGCAAGTAGGGACTCTGCAATACACCCTTTCATAGGGATCTTTACCGTTTGTTTTGGGTCCAATTTTTATCATTCTATAAGCATCTCAAACTAAGATGGCAAGCTGCTGAATCAGCATCAAAAAAATTGATCTAAAGCACTTCAAAACAAGATACTGAATTAGCCCCTGCACCAAATCCACTGCATTAAAATCAATCTACTTGAAGCTTGACAAGTATAGAGCGTCTATTCCCTTATATATACGAAAAGAACCAAGGAAGGGAGTAAC
Source organism: Persicaria maculosa (assembly GCA_963922045.1). Taxonomy (NCBI): domain Eukaryota; kingdom Viridiplantae; phylum Streptophyta; class Magnoliopsida; order Caryophyllales; family Polygonaceae; genus Persicaria; species Persicaria maculosa. The sequence continues at coordinate 17,385,194 of OY998258.1, forward strand.
TTAGATAAGGCCTTGAATGTATGCTTCTTTTGTGTAGTGTCCCATAATGGAGCATACCTCTTGGTGTCTAAATTGATCTGTCATTACGTAAAGGGCCTCGTTAGCTGAAGCCACAAACGCCTCTAAGACAGCTAAGCTGTGTCCAACTAATACTACTTTTGGGGTAAACTCATTATGGTGACAAGGATCCGGTCATATGGCCAACAATCACATGGCTCTGCTTCCTACCTGATCAGGAGACTTGGAGTACTAAAACATTACATTATCCAACTTAAAACCTCTTATCCATTAATTCAGAAGCAATACCATTTGTGATGGGTTTTGCTAGTTTTGTTAGACCATTAATATATCTTGGTGAAGTGTCACTTCTTTTCATCTCTAGAGAATTTAGAGAGGATCCATCAATGACACTTGCAAGACGGACAGCTATATATTGTCCTGTTCGTTACAATCAGTGGGGGCATGCTGTTCTTATGAAGCTACTTGCCGAATCCTGATGAATGGGCCACCCAATCTAACAATTCTCACATGGGTTTGCTTTTGAAGTAGCAATCAAACAAGATAGCAATGATAGAGCAATTGATATTCCGCCTTATGACTATATAAAAGAGCACTTGTGCCATCAGTTCTCATCCACCAAGGCATTCTTCAGCTTCCACATTAAAAGATCTTGATCAAAAACATCCTCAAATTTAAAAAAAAATATTCTTCCCTTTTAGTAAATTCTCACAAAATGATCAGTACTAAGAAGTTAGTCAATATGGCGAGGAAGTGGCAAAGATTGGCAGCAGCAAGTAGGAAGAGGATTTCCTTTCCCAGAAGCAACAGCATTAAGAAAGCACAAGTAGTAGATAAGGGTCACTTCGTCGTCTACACAAGTGATGAAAGGCGGTTTGCACTCCCCTTGGCCTATCTTCAATCGGAGATTCTAATAGAGCTCCTTAGAATGGCAGAGGAGGAGTTCGGATTGGTTGGCGATGGACCCATCACCTTGCTGTGTGACTCTGTGTTGTTGGAGTATGCAATCTCTATCATTCAGCATGGCATAGGTAGTGAACTGTCCGAAGCATTGCTGCTTTCCTTGTCTCACTGTTGTAGCTCATCATCAGCTCTACATCCTCAGCAAGTGCCTATCAGCTGTTGTTAATTGATCAAGGAGATCAGCTCCTATTCCTGTACATGACTCTTGTAGTAGGTTATATCTAGATTAATGTAGAATACAAACCAATTTTCATGTTTAAAGAATTCCATTTGCCCATTTTATATCATTCTATTACAAGTATTTCAAAACAAGACTGAAGGCAAGCACATGTAGCAGAAAAAAAACCCAATTTATTATTTTTTTTCATTGGAAGGTAATCACATATTGAAGATTAAAAAAAAAATACAAGCCAATAAAAGCCCTGAAGGGCATTTCCTATACAAGCCAAACAAGACCAAAAAATGCTCTAAAGGCTTTAAATACGATTTAGACGGTTGTAACAAGAGAGAGCTAGAGACCCTTTTGATCTTGTTAAGGCACGAGTTCAAATCTGAATTTTAAATATATAGATTGTCACAAGTGATGTTTCACCAAGACATACTAGTAGTGGTCTAGCACAATGTAGTACACATGGTATGTTTCTTACTTCAAATCTGAATTTATCAAAATAGGATACAATTTTGGGAAGCTGTGACTGTTGGACCTTTTCCTTGCCTTGGCAAATGAAACAAAGACATGTGATGGTTGGTAATAAAATCACAAATATATTGGATTCAAATGTCTTTATCCTAAAACCAGTATTACATTGCAGCTAAGCTGTCTTGGAGGAGTTTGTGGCTCGCTTAATGAGGTCCACACAGCTATAGTTGGTAGCAAACTGATCGAGTCCTATAGCTGACCCACTCAATAGAAGTATTGAATTAGCATTCACATGGTTTTCCTTCTTTGTAAGAACCACTCAAGAGAAAGCATCAATTAAGGCCTTGCCTAATCTACTCAACAAAACTGAATCTGATGCAGCTTAATTTGATCATGTGAATATGATCAAAAACAGATTTAGTTTTTTTTTTTAATCACTGCATTCGTTATCTTTTACCCATGATATACTATAATCTGCTACGTACTTTGATGGAATAAGGAAAATTTCTGATGATGGAGTTCGTATTGTTAGGCAATATAAAGAAATACCTACGACTCCCAATTATCTTGTTTTGAAATGCTTATAGAATGATTAAGATAGGTGCAAGGAAATACCAAAAGAGGTGAAAGGAATGCTTTCTATAGGGAAAAAATGCATTTTGCATTATAAATATATTAGCTATTTCCTACTACAAGAATGTAATTTACAAGATTAGGAGCTGATCTCCTCTGATTAACAACAACTGATATGCATTTGTTGAGGATGCATAGCTAATGCTGAATAGTGGCAATGAGATACAGAAAGTAGCAATGCTTCTACTAGTTCTCTTCCTACACGCCGTTGAAGGATAGAGATTGTGTACTCCAAGAAAACCGAGTCACATGGCAAGGTGATTGGCCCATCACCAGTCAATCCAAACTCCTCCTTTGCCATTCTAAGGAGCTCTCTGAAAATCTCGGATTGAAGATAGGCCAAGGGAAGTGCAAACCGTCTTTCATCACTTGTGTAGATGACAAAGTGACCCTTCTCTACTTGTTGCGTTTTCTTGATGCTATTGCTTCTCGGCAAGGAAATACTTTTTCTGCTTGCTGCTGCCAGTTTTTGCCACTTCCTGACCATCTTCATAAGCTTCTTTGTGCTGATCATTTTGTAAATTTGTAGAGATTTGAGGGTCTATTTTTTTTCTCTCTCTATCAAGATCTTGTAATGGGAAAGTTGAGGAATATGTCTTGGTGGATGAGAAATGAAATGGGTCAAATGCTCTTATATATAGTTGCAAGTCGAATGCAGCCCTCTAGCATTTCTTTCTTTTGTGAAGGCTACATCAGAAGCAAACCCATGTGAGAATTATTACATATGTGGCCCAACATTCCTGAACACATACCCGGCAATACGATCATATCAAGTTTTCTAGGTGGTAAAAAAACATTACATTATCCAACTTAAAACCTCTTATATATCCATAGATTCGGAAGCAATACCATGTGTGGTGGGTTTGCTAGTTTTGTTAGACCATTAATATATCTTGGTGAAGTGTCACTTCTTTTCATCTCCGGAGTATTTAGAGAGGATCCGTCAATGACACTTGCAAGACAGACAGCTATATATTGTCCTGTTCGTTACAATTAATCAGTGGGGGCATGCTGTTCTTACTTGACAAATCCTGATTAATAGGCCACCCAATCTAATAATTCTCACATGGGTTTGCTTTTGAAGTAGCAATCACACAAGATAGCAATGGTAGAGAAATTGATTCCGTCTCATGACTATATAAAAGAGCACTTGTGCCATCGGTTCTCATCCACCCAAGGCATTGTTCAGCTTCTGCACTAAAAGATCTTGATAAAAAACATCCTCAAATTTCTAAAAATTCTCACAAAATGATCAGTACTAAGAAGTTAGTCAAGATGGCGAGGAAGTGGCAACGATTGGCAGCAGCAAGTAGGAAGAGGATTTCCGTTCCTAGAAGCAACAGCATTAAGAAAGCACAACTAGTAGAGAAGGGTCACTTCGTCGTCTACACAAGTGATGAAAGGCGGTTTGCACTCCCCTTGGCCTATCTTCAATCAGAGCTTCTCATAGATCTCCTTAGAATGGCAGAGGAGGAGTTCGGATTGGTTGGCGATGGACCCATCACCTTGCCGTGTGACTCGATTTTGTTGGAGTATGCACTCTCTATCATTCAGCGTGGGATAGGTAGAGAACTAACTGAAGCATTGCTGCTTTCCTTGTCTCACTGTCGCTACTCGTCAACAACTCTACATCCTCAGCAAGTGCCTATCGGTTGTTGTTAATCGATCGCTCCTATTCTTGTACATGACACTCTTGTAGTAGGTTGTATCTAATGTAGAATACCAACCAATTCTCATATTTAAAGAAGTTCATTTGCCCATTTTTATCATTCTATTACAAATATTTCAAAACAGGACTGAAGGCAAGCAGATGTAGCAGAAAAAAGCCCAGTTTATTATTTTTCATTGGAAGGTAATCATATATCAAAGATTTTAAAAAAAATTATATCCCGAAAAAAGTCCTGAAGTGTTGAGAATGTGAAGAGACAAAAAGAGTCCCACATTGATTATACAAACAAAGAAGCCATAGTATATAAGCTAGTGGGCTACCCCACCTAATGCCAATTAGTTTTAGGATGGAACCCGCTCGGCTTATATGCTAGGCTATTAGCGCAAGGGCGCACACGACCCCCGATCTCGAGTGCTAAACGAATGATCTAAAGGTTTTAAATGTGATTTAGACGGCTGTAAGAAGAGAGAGCTAGAGACCCTTTTGATCTTGTTAAGCCACGAGTTCGATCTTTAGCCTTTTACAAGTTACATATAGAAAACTGGTATCCGGTAGATCTCCTAGGAAATGAGAAAGCGACAAGCAATGACTTCTTGCGATGAAAACAAGAAAAGCATTTTGTAAGTCTTCACCTAATCGTCTTAATATGAGTGAGAGAGCGTATATAACTAGCACAAAAAGAGGATTTTAGCACGGACGTTTTTGAGTTTATAGCCCGGACATAATAGAATTCCCATCCGGGCTTCAGGCCTTCAGCTAGGTTGAGTAAAAAGGGGCCAGGTTTATACCCCGGACAGAAAATAAAAATATCCGGGGTATATACCTACAGGGTCCGGTCTGTATTTCTAGAAGGTCCGGGCTATAATATTCCTACAAGGTGGCTATATTATCTGGACCTCTACTCCTAATATCCGGGCTATATAAGTGACAAGGAGGAGGAAAGAGGAGGCAGAACTGGCTTTATAAGTGGCAAGGAGCAGCTTGTTCTTAATCATCAAAATTCTCTTGATCGACGGAGAATCAGCCATCTTATGATCACAACTCCAGATGTATCTATTTCAAAGGCTTTAATGTCCCTCCAAACGACCCTTAGAGTGGGCATGAGATCGATGATTGTATCTTACTGTTGTGCCGGGAAGCAAGGGACGTCAGACAAACCCTTTTAACACACACGAATCGGGATGGACAAGAACTGTAAACCAGAGAGCCAAACTCAAGCAACCCAAACCAACAATCAGACACAAACAGAAGATAAAATAATCAAGCACAAAGAACACCGAATTTACGTGGAAACCCCAAAACGGGGAAAAAACCACGGGAGCCAGAAACTTCCACTATCAACAGTAACAAGTGGGTACAATCTTCCCTAGACAAAGCTAGAGGCATACAACATCATCAAGCATCAACAAGCTTGGCCAAATCTCCAATTTTCATCACCTAATTGGTGGAAATCAACAAAACCCAAGAGAGAACACTAACAAAGGGGATATGAGATTGGAGGCTCAAAACGACGATCCAACCGTACAAAACGAAGCCTATGATGAGGTGAACAACATACCAGAAAATCGTCCCAATCGGAGGTCGTTTGGTTGTCGATCGGGGCACTTCAAAATGGGCTGAATAGTTGCATACGAAAATTCCTCTCCAAGCTCTCTCTTTTCTCCCTTTCTCACTCTTTGTTTTCTCTCTCTTTTTTTCCCAAATGGAAAGACATCCCCTTTTATAAAGGAGGAGGGTAAAACTTCACATGGTAAAAACCATATGGTAAATAGTCCATTGGACTCTTCCCCCATATAGGAGGGAAATACAACATAGCTCCCCCTCAATCCTATATGGGGGGCTCGAGCAAGCCCGCCTTTGAGCGGCACTTGATGAGCTTCTCCTTTGACAAAGTCTTCGTCAGCATATCTGATCCGTTGTCATTTGTATGGATCTTCATGAGCTCAAAATCTTCATCTTCTACTCTTTCTCGAAGCCAATGATACCTTCTTCGGATGTGCTTGGTTCGAGAATGGTAGGCGGCATTCTTGGCAAGGTGGATGGCACTCTGATTGTCACAATAGAGTGGGTAGCTAGTTTGCTCCACTCCCAACTCCTTTAGAAAGTCTCTCATCCATATCAGCTCCTTACCAGCTTCAACTGCAGCCATATACTCTGCTTCTGTCGTTGACAAAGCAACACACTTCTGCAGTCTCGATTGCCATGAGACTGCTCCCCCTGCGAATGTAATCAGATATCCAGATGTGGATCGGCTCGTGTCAATATCACCTGACATGTCTGCATCTGTAAAACCATCAAGCATAGGTTTTCCAGGACCAAAGCACAAACACACTCTCGAAGTGCCTCTGAGATACTTGAGAATCCATTTCACAGCTGCCCAATGCTCCTTTCCAGGATTACTCATGAACCTGCTGATAACCCCAACTCCATAGGCGATGTCTGGCCTAGTGCAAACCATGGCATACATCAGACTTCCAACGGCTGAAGCATAAGGCACCTTCTTCATCTCCTGTTTCTCTTTCTCACTTGTAGGACACTGATCAGAACTCAGCTTCATGTTCGCTGCAAGTGGAGAACTCACGGGTTTAGCCTTGTCCATGTTGAATCTTTGCAGCACCTTCTCAATGTATCTTTCTTGCGATATCCACAACTTCTGATTCTTTCTGTCACGGGTAATCTGCATACCCAAAATATTTCTTGCAGGGCCAAGGTCCTTCATAGCAAAGGACTTCTTCAATGCAGTCTTCAAACTAGCAATCTTGTTGGTATCCCGACCAACAATAAGCATATCATCCACATAAAGCAAGAGAATCAGAAAGTCACCTTCGGCGTAATTCTTCACAAACACGCAATGGTCGGCATGTGTCTTGTGGAATTTGTGGTCGATCATAAAAGACTCGAACTTCTTGTACCATTGCCGAGGTGCTTGTTTCAAACCATACAAGCTCTTTCTGAGACGACAAACCATCTTCTCTTTTCCCTTGACTTCAAAACCTTCAGGTTGCTCCATGTAGATTTCTTCTTCCAAATCACCATGAAGGAAGGCGGTTTTCACATCAAGCTGCTCGACCTCTAGGTCCATGCTAGCAGCCATGCCTAGAACAACCCGGATGGATGACATCTTCACAACTGGAGAGAAAATTTCATCGAAATCTAAACCCTTTTTCTGCTCAAAACCCTTCACCACAACTCTGGCTTTGAACCTGGGAGGTGTACCATCTTCTCCAGACTTCAAACGAAAAACCCATTTGTTCTTGAGAGCTTTCTTGCCCTTAGGCAATTTCACCAAGTCATAGGTGTGGTTCTCATGCAAGGAACTCATCTCATCCTGCATGGCATTGTACCACTCCTTCTGATGCACATCTGACATAGCTTCCTCATAGCATTCAGGCTCTCCTGAATCAGTCAACAACACATAATCGTTGGTCGAGTATCGGGAGGAAGTTTGTCTCACTCTGGCGGATCTTCTTAACTCAACTTCAGGTTGGATAGGGGGATCCTCTTGTTGAGGTTGTGCAACTTCTGGTGGATCAACATCACCATCATCATGCTCATCTTCCTGCTGATTCTGAACTGAACTTCTCTGCACAACTTGAGGAAAAACGGGATCAAAGGTGACTGGAGCAGGAGAGGAAGACGACGGTCGCTGGAGCTTCCAGTCATCAATAGTCTTGTCTTCCATTAACACAACATCTCTGCTTCTAACCACTTTCTTGTCTGTAAGATCCCACAGTCTGTACCCAAATTCATCCTCTGAGTACCCTAGGAAGATGCATGGCTTTGTCTTGCTATCAAGCTTGGATCTCTGATCTCTAGCAATATGAACATATGCTAGGCATCCAAAGACTCTCAAATGCTGGAAGGAAACATCTCTCCCAGTCCAAACCCTCTGTGGAACATCACCATCAAGAGGAACTGAAGGCGAGCGGTTGATGAGATACACAGCAGTCAACATTGCCTCCGCCCAATAGGACTTTGGCAGCTTTGCAGTCGACAACATACTTCTGACTCTTTCTGCTATGGTTCTGTTCATCCTCTCTGCAAGCCCATTCAGTTGTGGCGTCTTCGGAACTGTTTTCTCAAGCCTGATGCCCTGACTCTTGCAATACTGCTCAAACGGACCCCTGTACTCTCCACCATTATCTGATCTGACACACTTCAACTTCAAACCAGTCTCTCGTTCAACTCTGGCTTGGAACTCCTTGAAAACTGTCAGAACCTGATCTTTGCTTTTCAACACAAAAGCCCACAATTTTCTAGAATAGTCATCAATAAAAGTGACAAAATATTGTGCACCACCATGTGACTTGCAATCCATAGAGCACACATCAGTATGAACAAGATCTAATGCATGCTTTCTTCTAGATGGAGGTCGAGTATGAAATGCTACTCGATGTTGCTTTCCAGCTAGGCAATCAACACAAGGTTTGAGAGCAATACCTTGCATATCCGGGAGAATGTCCTTCTTGGCAAGCATTTGCAAACCCCTCTCGCTCATGTGTCCAAGCCGCTTGTGCCATAGCTCTCCGACACCATCATCAATCACATTTGCTTCTTCTCTACAAATCTTGGCTTGCATCACATACATGGTATTCTGCTTCTTTGCCCGGGCTACAATCAAGTTTCCCTTGGAGCACTTCCAAACACCGCCTTGTGCATTTTGAGCATACCCATCATCATCAAGTATCCCAGAAGATATCAAATTCAATCTGATATCAGGAACATGGCGAACATTTCTCAAAATCAAACTGCAACCAGTGGATGTCAACAAACAAACTGTGCCCATGCCAACAACATTGGACACGCCATCATTTCCCATCCTCACACGGCCAAAATCTCCACAAGTGTAAGACGAGAAGTACTCCTTGTGTGGAGTAATGTAATATGAAGCAGCTGAATCAACAATCCAAGTGCACTCATCACTTGCAAGATTCAAGGAACCTTCATCAACCGCCACAAACAACTCCACAATTTCATCACTGATTGTAAAAGCAGCAGTGTCTTTATCTTCTTGATTTCTCGACGTCTCTGACTTCTCAGGTTCTTTGCCTTTGTCCCTCTTGAACTTTCGGCAATACTTTTGAATGTGACCCGGCTTCTCACAATAATAGCAAATGTACTTGCTTCTAGACTTCGATCTCCCTTTGGACTTGTCTCTGTTCTGCTGCTGTCGTTGCTTACTCCTTCCTCTGTTGTTACCAGAACCCTGCGTCACATTAGCCTCTGACTGTGAGGAGACACCCATCTCCTTCCTTCTAGTCTCTTCGTTCAAAAGACTAGCTTTCACACATTCCATAGTGAGCTTGCCTTCCGGAGCGGAATTACTAAGTGACACGGCAAGTGTATCCCAACTATCCGGCAATGAGGAGAGTAGTAGTAGAGCCTGCAACTCATCATCTAACGACATCTTCGCAGAAGCTAACTGATTCACAAAGCCTTGAAATGTGCTCAAATGCACAACAATGCTCTCACCATCTTTGTACTCCAATTTCACAAGCTTTCTCATCAATGACGCCTTGTTGAGGGCATTCTTCCTCTCATACATCCCTTCAAGCTTATACCATAACTCATAAGCATTCGTGTCATTGGCAATATGCTGGAGCACACTCACATCAACAAATTGTCCGATCGTAGCAACCGCTTTTCGATTCAGAATCTTCCATTCAACATCAACGACACCCGTTGGAATCTCTTTGTGCACAATTGGCTCATACAGATCTTTCACATACAAAAGATCTTCCATCTTTATCTTCCAATCTGAGTAGTTGCCTGAATTCAACACAATCATTCCCTGAAAACTGTTCTTTTCCTCCATCCTAAACCAAATGCTCTGATACCAGTCTGTTGTGCCGGGAAGCAAGGGACGTCAGACAAACCCTTTTAACACACACGAATCGGGATGGACAAGAACTGTAAACCAGAGAGCCAAACTCAAGCAACCCAAACCAACAATCAGACATAAACAGAAGATAAAATAACCAAGCACAAAGAGCACCGAATTTACGTGGAAACCCCAAAACAGGGAAAAAACCACGGGAGCCAGAAACTTCCACTATCAACAGTAACAAGTGGGTACAATCTTCCCTAGACAAAGCTAGAGGCATACAACATCATCAAGCATCAACAAGCTTGGCCAAATCTCCAATTTTCATCACCTAATTGGTGGAAATCAACAAAACCCAAGAGAGAACACTAACAAAGGGGGTATGAGATTGGAGGCTCAAAACGACGATCCAACCGTACAAAACGAAGCCTATGATGAGGTGAACAACATACCAGAAAATCGTCCCAATCGGAGGTCGTTTGGTCGTCGATCGGGGCACTTCAAAATTGGCTGAATAGTTGCATACGAAAATTCCTCTCCAAGCTCTCTCTTTTCTCCCTTTCTCACTCTTTGTTTTCTCTCTCTTTCTTTCCCAAATGGAAAGACATCCCCTTTTATAAAGGAGGAGGGTAAAACTTCACATGGTAAAAACCATATGGTAAATAGTCCATTGGACTCTTCCCCCATATAGGAGGGAAATACAACACTTACAATACCGGTACTAGCAACTAGCAACCATGTTTGTACTGTTTTCTCATTCTATCATAATTTGCAAGCCGGTGAATTATTGATTGATTTGGTCAAGTTCAATGGCAATGAACATATGGCAGCTGAAGTGCGGAATAAGCAGAATAGGAGCACACAAATACTCTATAAGGGGGGGGGGGGGGTTGGATAGAGTATGGAAACTTCTCGCAAACCAGAAAAGTAAGACCTTACCACAAGCTGTAAGACCTTATCTGAGATAAGAAGAGAGATTAGTAGCGAGAGTAGGTAAGAAACAATAAGTAATAAAAGCAAGCAATAATGTAAAGCACACGATACTTGTTAACGAGGTTCGGCCCAACCGCCTACGTCCCCGCCTAGGGTTATCCAACCCGTAGGATTCAACACACTTTATTTCACTTTGCCTTATGAGTCCTAGATACAACCTCTAGAAGACTTACACACTTCTAGACTACCTTACTATCTAGCAACCCAAACTCTCTAGTGAAACAAAGCAACTAAGGATACCGAAGTACCCTATACTTTTGGGTAAAGAAACCCTTAGTATAACCTAGATGAATTGTACTATAAAGCGTAATGAAACCTCACACACACTCAAAAGTAAATACAAACTCTTGCGTAAGGAGCAGCGTGAGATCGAATGCTTGAAGAAGACTTGAATGCAGTAAACGTTTTGAGCGCTGTTGAAGATGTGTGTTGCTGCAGACGTCTTCTTCTCTTTATATAGCTCAACTTCAAACTTTGAATTCCTGAATCTTCTCCCGATAGTTAAGAACGTTGCAGCATATCTTTCCAAGGAGAAATCTTTGGTTGGGCCAATATTCCAGAACCTTCACCGAGGCTGCTGAGATTTCGTCAAGGATCTGAGAGGTTTGGATTGTCGATAAAGGCCGTTTGAAGATTTGATCCAAATCCTGTAAAATCTCAACAATATATGGAAGAAGATATACATGATAGATTAAGATATATTATTCAAACATAGGCCCAACCGAGCAAAGATATTAAAGGCCCAACTGAGCAAAGTCTGAAGAGATTATTCTAGGGCCCAATGTGAATGGATCTCGGTTTGGGTTAGAGTAAATTAGGCCCGTTTAATAAATAGGCCCATTTACCCTAAACTATTTCCGAGTCCAGTAGAAACCAACAAATGTCTTGAGCCCTTTTTGGTAACACTAGGTATTTCAGTGGGTGCTCAATTGGGCCACCCAAATTATGTTCAGATTTTAAAGTAGGAAGCAAGAGCATGTGAAAATCAAACTGGAAAACTTATTTGCATGGCTGGTGTTCTACATTATATATGATGGGCGTGGGCCACCAGTATAAATCTATCTCCTGTTCCGGCTAAATCTTCATGAAGAATGGACCACACCATCTAATAATCTTCACATGGGTTTGCTTTTCAGTTCTCATCAACCATGGAAGCAATGATCCGTCAACTATTTATAAGAGCACTTGATCCATTTCAGTTCTCATCAACCAAGGAAGTCTTCATCTTTAGGTCTTTCCCTTTTCTTGATCTAAAACATCCTCACATCACTCAAACATTTCTTCTCTTTTCCTAAATTCCTACAAAATGATCAGCACGAAGAAGCTAATCAAGATGGTAAGGAAGTGGCAAAAACTGGCAGCAGCAAGCAGGAGAAGGATTTCCTTGCCGAGAAGCAATAGCATCAAGAAAGCACAACAAGTAGAGAAGGGTCACTTTGTTGTCTACACAAGTGATGAAAGACGGTTTGCACTTCCCTTGGCGTATCTCCAATCCGAGATTTTCAGAGAACTCCTTAGGATGGCAGAGGAGGAGTTTGGATTGGCTGGCGATGGACCCATCACCTTGCCTTGTGACTCAGTGCTGTTAGAGTACGTGATCTCTATCATTCAGCAGCATGTAGGTAGAGAACTAGTCGAAGCATTGATGGCTTCTTTGTCTCACTGTGGCTGCTCATCATCACTTATACATCATCAACAATTTCCTGTTAGCTGTTTTTAATCTAAGAAGATTAGCTCCTATTTTTTGTAAATTACACACATGTAGTTGGACATATCAAATGCGTAATGCTAAACCATTTTTTCCTGATTCAAAGAATTCCTTTTCCATTTATTTCGGGTCCAATTTTTATCATTCTATAAGCATTTCAAACTAAGATGGCAAGCTGCTCACTTAGCCCCAAAAATAAGGTACTGAATTAACCCCTGCATCGAATCCATTGCATTAAAATCAATCTACTTGAAGCTTGACAAGTATAAAATCGAAATTGTTTTTGAATTTTTATTGATAGAAGGTAAAACAAAGGTGCTGCATTTAGGGAAGTAGAACTTCTGACTTATCTGGCCAAGTGCAGTATTTCATAGATGTGAAGAACCTACACTGTTCATAAAAATTGTGAGAATCAGTTAATCGATATAATATAACAATGAAAACATAATAATTGGCGATTTTTATATGTTTTTGGCATTCTCATAGAACATCAAGAATCTAACAATAGGAACACCTCTTTTAAACTGAAAAAAAAAATTTCCCCTATCATCTAATTTTCACAATTTTTATGAACACTTATTTTACATATTCAAGCTTAAATAGTTAATATCAAGCAATCAGAAATTCCCCCAAACTTTTTTTTATTTTATTTTAAGGTTAAAAAATATTAAATGAAAAGAAATATGTACGTGAGAGGTAGTCATGGTTCCATAAAGCTCTATGACATCAAAATGAGGCTCGCATGCCTCGTCTTCATCAGTTCCTAGATTTCAATGAGATTCCAATAGGAGGAGCCAAGTTATGAGTTGCTTTTAGGGTGCCAGGAATCCAGGATGGTATGACCTATCCTGGCAATAGGTGATTCCAATAGATGATCTTCAGCTTGGTGCTTCTGATCTGTGGAGTCTTTCTTTCTTTATCGGTGGAGCTGATCTGTGCAGCTCCACCATTGCTTCTGATCTCAGTGCTTCAGTTGGATCTCAGTGCTTCAGTTGTGATCCTCCATTGTGGTCTGCTGGAGTAAGTTATTTGACTGAGTGAAAACCAAGGGGTAGATGCCATAGAGAATCATGTACGCTTGGGTTTTCACTAGGTGTATTATCTCCTCAATACTCCATGTTTTGTCTTCAAATACCATATCATTCCTTGCTTTCCATATAAGATATTTTGTGGCTGCTAGAGCAATCCGTCTTGCCTTGCCTCTCCATCCCTTCCCTCTAGCCTCCTTTTTTGTCCATTTAAGTGCACTGGACAGTGTTGTCATCTCCCTTCTTGCCTCCATCCAATGTTTGATCTGTGTCCAGACAGAAGAGGAAAAGTTACATTGGAAGAAAAGGCGACTGTGTGATGCAGCAGCTGTACCACAGAGCAAACACGCATGTTCAACTTCCCTGTAGGTTATAAGGTCTGTTGTTGCCAATTTATTTTTAGCTGCAAGCCAAAGAGTAAAAGACTGTTTAGGAGTGACAGAAGGGATAGAGACCAATTAAAGGCACACTCCTCATCTAAGTTTAGTTCTTCCATGTTTTAAAAATAGTAGAAGAAAAGAGTATCTAACAACTACTAAAATGGAGGTAGATTTTGGAATAATTTGAACTTTAGATCAATGCAAATTTTGGGGTAAAATCAGAAAGAGGTGAATCATGAAGCACTTTTCATCTGCCGAGTACACAACAAAGTGCCCCTTCTCGGCCCTTGAATACGAACATCAGCAGGCTCTGATGCCGTGCAATTATCGATGACTCCTGGTGACATTGAGGACAACATGAAGGTTCCATTTGATAGTCCTGTCACTCGTGCAAGGGCCAAGAAGATTCAAACTGCAACTAAGGCCTTTCTTGTCCGTCACCATGGGACTTTAGAGCAAGGGTTCAGGCCACCCTGGATCACTTGGCTCAAGGTTACACCGCCAGCACCGGAAGTGAGCTTGCGTCCACACTCAGAGCTTATGAAGACTCGTCAACACCCGCCTTGATCTAGACACACAGTCACTCGGCCCAAGACATATGTCGAGTGGGTTTTGTGGGCTTGGCCGAGTGGGCTCTTGTGGGCCGAGTTCCATGTTATTAGTTACTTATGTTATTATTTTATGCAAATTAGATTAATAAGGTGGAATTAATTATATCTCTTCTAGATATAATCCTTGGCCACCAAGTTATTAAATATCTATCTTATTAGGAATTATTTATCTTAGATTTATTTCATTTATCTTTAGATAGAATTAATCTATCCAAACCCCTTTCCTTTGCAAGGAAGGATTGGTTAGATCTCCCATAGTTTACTATAAATTCATGTTATGCACCTTTGAATTAATCAGATTGAATTAGAATTGAGAAACCCCTTTATAGGATTAAAGGGTTCTCGATTATCAATCCCAAAAGCTCTTGTGTTTATGAGATTTTCGGCATTCACATTCATCACCAACATCTTGATTCCATCGGAAACCCTAAACCAAACACATCCCTCAAACAACAGTTTCTGTCGCAAGAAGGAGAGCCCAGGCCCTTGGCGTCGCTCGCTGCCACAGTCACTCCCAGCGAGCGTGGGCGTCCCAGCTCTGCGTGCGCAGGCGTCCGAGCAGCCCCAGCACTCGCTCCCGCACCTTCGCGCTTGCACTCGCGCGCCCGCTCCCACTCGCCAGTGCGCCCGCTTCCAGCGAAGCGCTCCCCCTGTCCGCGTCTGGCCTTCGCTCCCAGCGAGTGAGGCTCCTGAGACGTCCCGGCTCCCGCGCACTCGACAGCCTTCTCTCTCGCCTTCCCTTGTTTTTCCGTCGCTACTGTTTTTAGATTAAATTGTTTAAATTAAATTCTGTCGCTTTAATTAGTTTATTAAATTAGCTTAAATCCATTGTTAATCAGGAGATATCAAAGAGCATTGCAAGATCTAAGCAAATATACGGCGTGGTTCTTGATCTTGAGCCCACAGGCGAAGGATCAGGTATCCCAAACGTATCAAGTGGTATCGGATTTCAGGTTAATGCAAGTTCTTTACTCTCTTGATTTCTTATTTGAGTGATTTATTTTTCGTGCCTATTTTTCACCATAGCCGCTGCATAAAAGTTGAATCTTTATTATTCACCCATCAAAATTGGCACTTTATTTTTGTTAATTCTTTGTTTGGATCTTTAATTTCGAAGATATTGAGTTCTTGACTGCAAGTTGTGATCTTTTATTCCTAGTTGCTACATATCATGCCTATGACCGTGATTCTTGGATTAAAAGCATTATATGAACTTGCACCACTAAAGAACCCTAATTTCTCCAGTTTTTAGCCTATTTTCCCTATTTCCTTTATTTTTGCTTACTTTTAGATCATCGTAGCTTTGTTATTTCCTTTTTCTTTTTCTTTGCTCTTTATTTCGGGTACATTACAGCCCTTACAGTAGCTATTTCGTAGCCAAAAAAAAAAAGCATTCTTTCATCTTACATTGTTGAGTTAGTAACTCTTCCTTGTTAGTTTTTTGCTTGCTACATGTTAGATGATCTGATCGGTTTTAAGCATTACAAAAGAACCCTACTTTGTGTGATTTTGTGCTGTGCCGACACTAGAGCCTTGGTCACACCCCTCTTTTTCTGAACCGTGTTGCAACCGTCAGATAATAGTTGACGGAGTGTGTGCACTTGATTGCCCTTGTGATTGCTATTTTCGATTATTACACATTCATATTATTCAAGCATCACATTGTAGATCTTATTCTATCCACATTAAGCCGCTTGTTTATACTTGCTATCCTTGATATCCGACTTGTGGTTGATTTAAATTGCAATTTTGATTATTACTTGCTGTCTTGAATATTGCAAAATTCTGTGTCCAGGGGAATTGCTTGAATATTGTGCCTTGTTTTCTCGCTCTTTGATTTCTAAAACTTGAATCACTCTTAGGAATCACTAGAGCTTGCATTACTTGGTTTCTGGTCTTTGCTTCGGTTACTTGTTGCTCTTCTGATATTGTAGGAACATGGCCGCCGAAGGCACCCCCTCTACTACCCCTATCCCTATTTCTGATGAGGCCTTAGACCGTATTATTCAGGCCGCTACTAAAGCTTCTAGGGACGAACATAGAAAAGAACTCGAAGCTGCTGAGGAGCGTTGGAACAAGCGCTTCCACGATCAATTAGCCCAACAAGCTAGCCTGGTTACTACTCAGTCTATAAATGGTGTTTTGCGACACCTGGAGGAGTTGAAACAACAAGAGGCTTCTAGTTCTACACCCTCAGGTGGTATGCCGCCTCCTGCCGCCCCTACACCTCCAATAAACCCTACTCCACCTACAGGTAATCCGCCCCCTGCAGGTAACACTTCTTATACTGCTAAACCCCCCCACCCTTCTGGTCAATTATATTTGCCGCTTAAGTCTGCTACTCCTAACCCTTTCACTGGAGAGAATGACAACGATCATCTAGCGGGCTTCAATGGCAACCAAGATCGTCGTGAGTACACACCACCACGGCATCAACAGCAAGGGAGGTTCAATCAGCGTCCACAGCAACCGCTGCATGGCCGTGTTAACTGGGATGACAGCCGCAGCAATAATGATCTTTATGAGACGCCGCATTTGGAGGATGCTTACCATGAGGTAAATCCTAACTTTGATGATTTACCCCCTCCTAATTTTGGTCATCCTAGATTTGATAATGCTCAAGCTATACAGAGACGAGATGTTAAGCTTAAATTGGAAACTTTTGATGGTAACACTGATCCTGAAGCTTATCTTGTTTGGGAAAATCATACTGACTATATGCTTGAACATTTACGCTATGAGGAAACGGAGAAGTTGGAAGTTGTTATATTGCATTTAGTAGGTAAAGCTCGCACCTGGTGGTTCCGCACTCGTGAGATGCGCCGTCGTCAGGACAAGCAACTTGTTGAAACCTGGCCACAACTTCGCTATCTCCTAAAGAAGAGACATGTGCCTGAGGAATACACGGAGTCCATGAGGATGCAACTGGCGACCTGCCGCCAAGGAACTCGCTCTCCTAATGACTACAGAGATGAGCTGGAACGACTCTCCCATCAGGCTAATGTTTATCTTACTGAACGTGCTTTGTGTACTCAATTTCTTGCTGGTCTTAATATTTCTATTAAAAATCCTTTATCTATCCATTCCATTAGAGATATTAACACTTTGACTCATAAAGAACAGCTTCTGTATGAACAACAGCAACAACAGATGCGACAACAGAGGACTAGATTCGACCAGACCTCTCAAGGTCGCAGGTTTGTTCCCTTTAACCCTTCTAGTCAATCTAAACCTTCTACTTCTAACCCTTCTATGCAGCAAAAGGGAGTTTCCAACTCACCTCAACAGGGTTATCAGGTTGAAACTAGAAGAGTCGCTGCACCCTCTACAGATCGCAACAAAGATATCCGCTGCTTCACTTGTGGTGGTTCTAGGCATGTCTCTCGCAATTGCCCTCAGAAAAGGAAGGTTCTTCTCAATGATTTGGGAGACCATTACTATGAGGAGGAGACTGTTGAGGACCATATAATTTCGAGTGAAGTGGAGGAGGACCAGCCGTCTGAGCCTATTGAGGAGATCGATAGTTCAGAGTACGACAACTTGCTTTGCATTATCAACCGGCAGGTCCTACACATTCAGGAATCTCCCATGGCTGATCAAAGGGAGAACATATTCCACGCTAGGTGCTTAGTTCGAGAGGCTACCCTAAGCCTCATCATCGATGGTGGGAGTTGCTGCAATCTCATCAGTGAAAAGGTAGTGGATTTCCTCCATTTAACTACTACTCCTAGAGCTACTCACTATGGATTAAATGGAATTACTGATGATGGTTCTGATATAATGGTCACCAAACAATGTTTAGTTTCCCTTTCTATTGGAACATATCATGATAAAATATTATGTGATGTTGCTCGCATGGATTGTAGTCATATATTATTAGGACGTCCTTGGTTATATGATCGTTCTGTTCTTCATGATGGTCGTGCGAATACATATGCCTTCACTTTTGATGGGAGGAGAGTTACTCTCCTACCCCTTTCGCCACATGCTATTATGAATGACCAGGTTCGCAAAAAGCAACAACAGGATGCCCAGAAGGAAGCTCAAGCTCAAGGAGATTTCAGCCCAACAGGCCGCCCCCGCGGCCCAGCCTGCCGCGCCCGCGGCCACTCAAGCCGCACCTGCAGCCCCCTTGGCGCCTCCTCCTTCCCACTCGACGTCCACTCAGCCCTCTTATGTATCACTTAAGGGCTTTGTAGAACGTCGATCTTTGGTCTCTCAACCTCAAAAAGGGACCAATACATGGAATGCTCATCGACCTCATATTCTTCTGGTAATGAAACAGGTATTACTTAATGTTGAATTGAGTCATATTCCTGCACCTATTGCTGCACTTCTACAGGATTATCTAGATGTGCTTCCAGTTAAACTACCACAAGGCTTGCCTCCTATTAGAGGTATTGAGCACCAGATTGACTTTGTGCCTTGGGCAGCCTTGCCTAATCGCGCCGCTTATAGAGCTAGTCCTGAGGAAACAAAAGAGCTGCAACGCCAAGTCACAAAATTGATGGATAAAGGCTTTGTTCGAGAGAGCCTGTCTCCCTGTGCCGTGCCTGTCATTTTGGTTCCAAAGAAGGATGGCTCCTGGCGCATGTGTGTTGATTGTCGCGCAATCAACCGAATAACGGTTAAGTATCGCCACCCTATTCCTCGTTTAGATGATATGCTTGATGAACTTCATGGTGCTTCTATTTTTTCTAAAATTGACCTTAGAAGTGGATATCATCAAATTAGGATGAAATAGGGTGATGAATGGAAAACGGCTTTTAAAACTAAGTATGGCTTATATGAATGGTTAGTAATGCCTTTTGGTTTAACAAATGCTCCTTCTACTTTTATGAGGCTTATGAACCATGTGCTTAGAAGACACTTAGGAAAATTTATCGTTGTCTATTTTGACGATATCTTAATCTATAGCAAGAATATGCATGATCACTTAAGTCACTTAAAATTGGTCTTCGATTGCCTTAGGAAAGAAAAGTTATATGCCAATTTAAAGAAGTGTTCTTTTGCATCCGAGTCTACCATTTTCCTTGGTTTTGTAGTGTCTGCATCTGGATTGAAGGTGGATGGGGAGAAGATTCGTGCTATTCAGGAGTGGGCTAGGCCGAATACTCCAACTCATGTCCGCTCATTCTTGGGCCTTGCTGGTTTCTATCGACGTTTTGTCAAGGACTTCAGCCTGATTGCCGCCCCCCTACATGAGCAGACAAAGAAAGATGTGACATTTCGCTGGACTGACTCACATCAAAAGGCTTTTGACGCCCTCAAGGATCGCCTGACACACGCCTCAGTGCTGCAGTTACCTGACTTTGCTCAACCTTTTGAGCTCGAGTGTGACGCTTCTAGCACTGGCATTGGAGGGGTCCTGCTGCAGAACAAGCGCCCCATCGCCTACTTCAGCGAAAAGTTAGACGCCGCTGAGCTCAACTATTCTACCTACGACAAGGAGCTATGTGCACTGGTTCGCTGCTTACAGACTTGGCAACATTATCTCTGGCCTAAGGAGTTTGTCATTCATTCGGATCATGAAGCTCTAAAGTACCTCAAAGGACAAGCAGTGCTCAGCAGGCGACTTGCTCGATGGGTGGAATTTATAGAGACCTTTTCTTATGTGGTTCACCACAAAAAGGGAAAGGATAATGTGGTAGCTGACGCGCTATCACGCAGGTATGTCCTCCTAAACCATATGGATGCACATGTTTTGGGTTTTGCCTTGATAAAGGAACTGTATGCTTCTGATAGTTTCTTTAAAACTATATATGCTCAATGTGTGTCCAAAGGTGAAGTTGATTCATTCTTTCTTGATAATGGTTATTTGTTTAAGATGGGCAAGCTTTGTATCCCATCTTCTTCTATTCGCCGATTGTTAACTCAAGAAATTCATGAATCTAGAGGACATGGTGGTTTCGAAAAAACCTTAGCTGGACTTAAGGAACATTACTTTTGGCCTAAAATGTCTAATTATGTGCTGAGATTTGTCAAAAGTTGTGTTACATGTGCTAAGGCCAAATCGAAATCTAATGCTAATGGTCTATATCAACCTTTGCCTATTGCTAATGCACCCTGGGAAGATGTTTCTATGGATTTTATTGTAGGACTGCCTAGAACTTCTAAGGGTCATGATTCCATATTTGTTGTTGTAGACAGATTTTCCAAAATGGCTCATTTTATTCCATGTCATAAAACTGATGATGCTATTCATGTTGCTCATTTATTCTTCAAAGATGTTGTTCGCTTACATGGATTGCCATTATCTATAGTTTCTGACCGTGATCCTAAATTCTTAAGCTCTTTTTGGAAAACTCTATGGTCTAAATTGGGTACAAAATTGCTATTTTCTACTTCTTGTCACCCACAAACTGATGGCCAAACTGAGGTCACAAATAGAACTCTTAGGGCTCTCCTTAGAGTCATGCTGCGAACTAACCTCCGGAGGTGGGAAGACTGCCTACCATTTGTAGAATTTGCATATAACAGGTCTAGGCACTCTGCAACAAAGCTTACCCCCTTCGAAGTGGTATATGGCCGAAATCCACTCACTCCTGTGGACATGCTGCCTCGGCCATACAAGGAAAAGGAGAGCGTGGATGTAGCTAAGCAAGTGGACTTCATCAAGCGCTTGCATGAGCGTACCAAGGCGCAGCTGGAGAGGAAGACTACGCAATACAAGGCCGCGAAGGACAAGCATCGCAAGGATGTGCAGTTCAACATTGGTGATCTGGTCTGGCTGCATCTCAGGAAGGAAAGGTTTCCGCAACAACGGAAATCTAAGCTGGACCCCAGGGGAGATGGACCATTCAGAGTGGTTCAGAAGATGGGTCCTAATGCATACAAGATGGATCTCCCTACCGATAAGTACAGCGTCCATTCTACATTCAACGTCGCCGATCTATCCTTGTTCGTGCCTGACGATGACTCTGACGACGATTTGAGGACAAATCGAAGTCAAGTGGAGGAGAATGATGCCGTGTAATTATCGATGACTCCTGGTGACATTGAGGACAACATGAAGGTTCCATTTGACGGTCCTGTCACTCGTGCAAGGGCCAAGAAGATTCAAACTGCAACTAAGGCCTTTCTTGTCCGTCACCATGGGACTTTAGAGCAAGGGTTCAGGCCACCCTGGATCACTTGGCTCAAGGTTACACCGCCAGCACCGGAAGTAAGCTTGCGTCCACACTCGGAGCTCATGAAGACTCGTCAACACCCGCCTTGATCTAGACACACAGTCACTCGGCCCAAGACATATGTCGAGTGGGTTTTGTGGGCTTGGCCGAGTGGGCTCTTGTGGGCCGAGTTCCATGTTATTAGTTACTTATGTTATTATTTTATGCAAATTAGATTAATAAGGTGGAATTAATTATATCTCTTCTAGATGTAATCCTTGGCCACCAAGTTATTAAATATCTATCTTATTAGGAATTATTTATCTTAGATTTATTTCATTTATCTTTAGATAGAATTAATCTATCCAAACCCCTTTCCTTTGCAAGGAAGGATTGGTTAGATCTCCCATAGTTTACTATAAATTCATGTTATGCACCTTTGAATTAATCAGATTGAATTAGAATTGAGAAACCCCTTTATAGGATTAAAGGGTTCTCGATTATCAATCCCAAAAGCTCTTGTGTTTATGAGATTTTCGGCATTCACATTCATCACCAACATCTTGATTCCATCGGAAACCCTAAACCAAACACATCCCTCAAACAACAGTTTCTGTCGCAAGAAGGAGAGCCCAGGCCCTTGGCGTCGCTCGCTGCCACAGTCACTCCCAGCGAGCGTGGGCGTCCCAGCTCTGCGTGCGCAGGCGTCCGAGCAGCCCCAGCACTCGCTCCCGCACCTTCGCGCTTGCACTCCCGCGCCCGCTCCCACTCGCCAGTGCGCCCGCTTCCAGCGAAGCGCTCCCCCTGTCCGCGTCTGGCCTTCGCTCCCAGCGAGTGAGGCTCCTGAGACGTCCCGGCTCCCACGCACTCGACAGCCTTCTCTCTCGCCTTCCCTTGTTTTTCCGTCGCTACTGTTTTTAGATTAAATTGTTTAAATTAAATTCTGTCGCTTTAATTAGTTTATTAAATTAGCTTAAATCCATTGTTAATCAGGAGATATCAAAGAGCATTGCAAGATCTAAGCAAATATACGGCGTGGTTCTTGATCTTGAGCCCACAGGCGAAGGATCGGGTATCCCAAACGTATCAGGCTCCTTCTGCATCTTTCGTAGAGGATATCCGTTTCCTCTTTAGTGTGGCTAGCCTTTGTCCCTTCCTAGCTAGTCTAATCAACATTTTTGAGCCCATCGCCTTTGGTTTAATTGTGGTTTTCTTGGAAGATAAAGTTTATCAAGCACTTGAGAGTGTAGAGGACTAGCTTATTTACTCCTCGAGAGATGGATAGAATGTCTAATTCCTTATATATACATCCTCTTGGTGTATATAGCAGACCTTGAATGTATGCTTCTTTTGTGTAGTGTCCCATAATGGGGGCAGACCTCTTGGTGTCGAAAGTGATCTGTCATTACGGAAGGGCCTCGTTAACTGAAGCCACAAATGCCACGAAGACAGCTAAGCTGTGTCCAACTAATACTAGTTTTGGGTTAAACTCATTATGCTGATAGGGATACAGTCATAGTGCCTTAAGCAAGTAAACACCTACATGTCGGTGTACTGTCGTTCTTGTGAGTGTCTAATTTGGGTCATTAGTGTCTTATTATTAGTGACCTGTGGCCAACAATCACATGGCTCTGCTTCCTACCTGATCAGGAGACTTGCATGACAATAACATTACATTATCCAACTTAAAACCTCTTATCCATTAACTCAGAAGCAATACCATGTGTGGTGGGTTTTGCTACGTTCTGTTAGGTCATTAATATATCTTGGTGAAGTGTCACTTCTTTTCATCTCCAGAGAATTTAGAGAGGATCCATCAATGACACTTGCAAGACGGATTGCTATATATTGTCCTGTTGGTTACAATCAGTGGGGGCATGCTGTTCTTATGAAGCTACTTGCCGAATCCTAATGAATGGGCCACCTAATCTAATAATTCTCACATGGGTTTGCTTTTGAAGTAGTAATCACACAAGATAGAAATGGTAGAGCGATTGATTCCGCCTCATGACTATATAAAAGAGCACTTGTGCCATCGGTTCTCATCAACCAAGGCATCCTTCAGCTTCCACATTAAAGGATCTTGATCAAAAACATCCTCAACTTTCTAAAAATTTTCTTCCCTTTTCATAAATTCTCACAAAATGATCAGTACTAAGAAGTTAGTCAAGATGGCGAAGAAGTGGCAACGATTAGCAGCAGCAAGTAGGAAGAGGATTTCCTTTCCTCAAAGCAACAGCATTAGGAAAGCACAAGTAGTAGAGAAGGGTCACTTCGTCATCTACACAAGTGATGAAAGACGGTTTGCACTCCCCTTGGCCTATCTTCAATCAGAGATTCTCATAGAGCTCCTTAGAATGGCAGAGGAGGAGTTTGGATTGGTTGGTGATGGACCCATCACCTTGCCATGTGACTCGGTTTTGTTGTAGTATGCAATCTCTATCATTCAGCGTGGCATAGGTATTGAACTATCTGAAGCATTGCTGCTCTCCTTGTCTCACTGTCGCTGCTCGTCATCATCTCTACATCCTCAGCAAGTGCCTATCAGCTGTTGTTAATCGATCATGAAGATCAACTCCTATTCATGTACATGACTCTTGTAGTAGGTTATATCTAATGTAGAATACAAACCAATTTTCATATTTAAAGAATTCCATTTGCCCATTTTTATCATTCTATTACAAGTATTTCAAAACAAGACTGAAGGCAAGCACATGCACATGTAGCAGAAAAAAGGCTAATTTATTATTTTTTCATTGGAAGGTAATCACATATTAAAGATTAAAAAACAAAATTACAAGCCAAACAAGACCAAAAAACGCTCTAAAGGATTTAAATACCAATAGAGAGCCTTTTGATCTTGTTAAGCCATGAGTTCGAATCTTAATTATAAATATATAGATTGTAACAAGTGATGTTTCACCAAGACACACTAGTAGTGGTCTAGAACAATGTAGTACACATGGTATGCTTCTTAATTACTTCAAATCTGAATTTATCAAAATATATAGGATAAAATTTTGGGAAGCTATGATTGTTTTGACTTTTTCCTTGCCTAGGCAAATGAAACAAAGCCATGTGATAGTTGGTAATAACATCACAAATATAGTGGATTCAAATGTCTTTATCCTAAAACCAGTATTTCATTGCAGCTAAGCTGCCTTGGCGGATTTTTTTGTGGCTCGCATGGTATTGCTTCTTTGTAAGACCCACTCAAGAGAAAGCATGCCTTGCCTAATCTACTCAACAAAACTGAATCTGATGCAGCTTAATTTGATCATGTATAAAATCCTGATTTAGGAATCAAGATTTTAGATGACAACTTCCATGGACAACACACAGATGAACACAAAAGAGGAAATGGGAGAAAACAGTTTTGTAACAAACTTCTGAATGAATTTCTTGATTCACAACACACTCGGTTTGGCTTTTATACAAGGGAGCTTAAGCACAAATTACCAAACTACCCTTGTATATTCTATATCCCCCTCAAACTGAGCTGGTTGAACAAACTAAGCCCAGTTTGGTAGCTAAAACCGAGTGTTGATCAGCACCCAGCGGCTTGGCAAAGATGTCGGCTAATTGAAGGTTAGATCGAATGTAGGCAGGCAGAAGTATCAAAGTCCGACGCGGACCAATGACTGGGGGTCGTGTGCACGGGCGCACATGCGCTAGTAGCCTAGCACACAAGCCGAGTGAGGTTCTATTCTAAAACCAATTGGCAATAGAAGGAGTAGTCCAGCGACTCATATACTAGGACTTGTTATGTTCAACTTTCCGATGTGGGACACTTTTGGTCTCATTCACATCTCTCATCTTGCAACTTCTCTCTCACATAATGACAGTCGAGACGAAGATGTTTAGTCCTTTCATGAAAGACCGGATTCTCGGCAATGTGAAATGCAGATTTGCTATCACAATGAAGAGCAATCGGCTTTGGAATATTGCAATTAAAATTCTCCAAAATTGAATCCAACCAAACCAGTTCACCGGCAGTCTTTGACAAACTCCTATATTCAGCTTCTGTAGAGCTTTTTGAAACTGTACTTTGCTTCTTCGTCTTCCAGGATACTAGAGCTTTGCCCAGAAAAACACAGAAACCTGTGAGTGATCTTCCAGTGTACAAACAATTGCCCCAGTCCGAATCACAATAAGCATCAAGACCCAAAAAATTGGTTGTTGGATATAGCAATCCCAAGTTGAAGGTACCTTTCAAGTACCTAACGACATGGAGTGCGGCCTGCCAGTGGGGAAGACGAGGATCACCCATGAATTGACTTAGATGTTGGATTGCGTAGGAGATATCAGGACGAGTCATATTCAAGTATAAGAGACGCCCAACCAAACGTCTATACTTCTCAGAATCCTCTAGTATTACTAGGGGTGATATTCGAGCCGAACGAGGCGAGCTTGACATGTTCAAGCTTGGCTCGAACGGAAAACGAGCCGAGCCGAGCTCGAGCCTAAAAATTATTCGAGCTTTTTTTGGTGCTCAAGCTCGGCTCACGAGCCTAGGATAAAACTCGAGCTCGGCTTGTTAAGGCTCGAACAAGCTGAACGAACGAGCTTAGGCTCGTTCGAGCTCGCCTCTTGGGCTCGTTCGGCTCGTTCAAGCTCGGTTCCTAGCATAAATTGAAATTACAGCTTTTACATAACAATGGACTAAAACACAACAAATATTAAATTAACCTACAATTGAGCAAATCAAATCGAATCAAATAATCAAATACTAAATCATCTAGCAGGCAACAACTGAACAAATAGTAAATTGAAATCATCCAACAACCGAACAAATAATCAATTGAGGGAAAGGGGAGTAAGCGACCAGATCTGTTCACTTTTTTTTTATTTCTTAAAATAATCAATTTAGGGAAGAGGGAGTAAGCGACCAGATCTGAGGGCGGCGAAACAGCACCAACGGGAGAGCGACAGATCCGGCAAGATCCAGCCACAGCACCGTCAGACGAGGCCAGATCCACGCCAATCCTGTCGGAAAAACACCCCTTGCCAGCGCTTGAACCAGGCCGCCCAGGCCAGCGAGGCAGGGAAGAAGACAACCCAACGAGGCAGGGAAGAGGAATGAAGACGACTACTGCAGTACTGCTGCTGCTATTGGCCGGCGCGGCGCTGCTACTACTTCTGTTCACCGGCGACGCCTAAGCCGAGCTCGGAAGGAGGGAAGAGGAAGGAGCTCGGAAGGAGTGAAGTTGCTACGCTGGTGTGAGACAAGGAAGGAAGACTAAAGAGGAATGAAGACAAGACGCGAGCGGCCGGGCCTAAAAACCCTAACTCCTCTATATAATAACACTAAAAGGGTATTTTAGTAATTTCTGGTACCGAGCTTACGAGCTCGGCTCGGGCTCGGTTCGAGCCTAAAACTATGTTCAAGCTCGACTCATTTACCCTCTACGAACGAGCTCGAGCCGAGCTTTTTCGAGCCGAGCCCGAGCTGTTCGGCTCAGATAACAGCCCTAAGTATTGCCCCTTCATTCACGGTGAGCTTGAGGCCACAAGGGAGAGGAAATGAAGTGGCTTTGCAATCCTCCATTTGAGTGTCTTGAAGAATATCCAAGACATATTTTCTCTGATTTATCAAGGTGCCATGATCATTACGAGACACTTCAAGGCCTAGAAAATACCGTACCTCACCTAGATCTTTGATTGTGAACTGATGATGAAGAGCACCTTTGAGAGACATGATCTCATCCTTACTGTCACAAGTAATCAACAAATCATCAACATATACAAGGACAAACAACAAGACCTTCAGGGATCACCTTGATGAATAGGGAGTAATCATAATAAGACTTCACAAATCCCGTACTGAGCAAAAATTTAGACAATTCGATATTCCACTGTCTAGAGGCCTGTTTCAAGCCATAAAGAGATCGTTTGAGCTTACATACTTGACCGGGAAGAGCCTTAGTAAACCCATCAGGAGCTCTCATAAACACCTTCTCATTAATGAATCCGTGGAGGAATGCATTATTGATGTCCAATTGATGAATTGGCCAACGTTTAAATGTAGCAAGAGCAATCAGAACTCTCACAGTTGTGAATTTTGCTACTGGGGAAAATGTATGTTTGAAGTCCTTCCCTTTGATTTGGTTATATCCTTTTTCCACCAGACGAGCTTTGAATCTTTCAACTGTGCCATCTGATCTGAACTTGATTTTGTAGACCCAACGACAACCAATTGCAGTCTTGCTAGGAGGGAGTTGGGTGAGAGACCAAGTCTCATTTTCTTCAAGAGTTGTGATCTCTTTTTGCATTGCTTCTGACCACAAGGGATCAGATTTGGCTTGATTATAAGTAAGGGGTTCTTTGAGGGAAAGTACATGATACAAGGAAGACACATAGTCATCTGGATAAAAGGTTGGATCTGTCACATTGGTTACCATGAAAGAGTTAGATACAGAGGATGTAGAAGTAGGACAAACAAAGTCATGAAGGTATTTTGGAGGTTGGATATGTCTAACTGACCTCCTTAGAGGCTCATGGTTTGGAATAGAAGATGTAGAGGATTGAGATGAGGATGATGTAATTGAGGGACATAGCAAAATTTGTGGATTAGATGGAAAAGAGGTAGAAGAAGAACTTGAATCTGGGACCATTGATGGAGGGGAATTAGAAGTTGCAGGTTGATTAAGAGGTGTAACTGGGACCACTGTAGGCTCAGGGTAGAAAGCAGGATTGACTGAGGGTAGGACATCATCAACTGGCTTACCATGTGACTGTGTGGAGGATTTGGCAAATGGAAATGTGGACTCACAAAAGAACACATCCCTACTGATAATGACAGGGATAATGACTTTCTTATCAGTAAGATCAAACAACTTATAGGCCTTTTGTCCCCTCGGATAGCCTATGAATACACACCTCCTTGCTCTGGGAGCTAGCTTATCTTTATGAGGACCCCTGATCAAAGCAAAGCAAAGACATCCCACTACCTTCAGATCAACATAGCTCGGTGGTTTGCCATACAATTTTTCATATGGAGTAGACCATTTGAGCACTGCAGAAGGCATGAGATTGATTAAATGTGCAGCTGCTAGAACACAATCTCTCCAAAAACAAATTGGTAAGCTAGCTCTCAATTTGATAGCCCTGGCTATCTCAAGAAGATGCCTGTGCTTACGTTCCACTCTACCATTTTGTTGAGGTACATATGGGGTAGACATCTGATGCACATCCCCTTTTTGAACAAAAAATTCCTTGCAACCAAGGAATTCAGTACCATTATCACTCCTAATGATCTTAACAATGGCATTGAATTGCCTTTCTACCAATGTGATAAAATCACACACAATCTTGCTAACCTGTAACTTGTTAGGAAGCAGATAAACCCAAACACCTCTGCTAAAATCATCCACCAAAGTGACAAAGTACTTCGCACCACTGAAACTTGGAGTTTTGTAAGGGCCCTAAAGGTCCACATGAATCAACTCAATTCTCTTACAAGCAATAGCTATACTATTGTCAAAGGGAAATGAGTGAAGTTTGACCAAAACATAGGCTTCACAAACTAGAGAGTCATCATCTCTCAATCTGCTACCAATCACATGTTTCATTCTAGAAAATGAAATGTGGCATAACCTGTCATGCAACAACTAAACATGACTGGGTTTATTACAACTTGATTTATTCTTCTAAGTTATACTAGCAGCATTGCTGCAACCACCATTGCCAACACTTAGCAACTGCAAATGTGTTCTGTAGAGCTGCCCTGGAATCCTGTCAGCACTTAGCAAGATTTGACCACTCTCAGGGTCCTGAAACAAGCAATGAGATTTCTTAAATTTCACCTCAACCCCTGTGTGATCAATCAACTTCCCAACTGACAATAAATTGGCTTTGAATTCAGGCACATAAAACACACTTTTCAAACTCAATCCTGACGACATTTCAATATCACCAATTTCCTGAACTCTCTTAATAGTGCCATCAGGCAAACAGATGCTAACTGGTTTGGTGAGTGTTCGTCTAGATCTCAAGAATTTATCATTAAATGTCATGTGATACGATGCTCCCGAATCAATTATCCAGGACACATCATAATATTTGCTATTTCGAAAGGAATTCATGGCAGAGAGGATACCTGCACTATTGGTAGAAGCCATTTGAGCCTTTCCTTTGATAGCTCTCAAGACTTCTTGGTAGATTAAGTTCGCCATAGCCATGTCTAACTCTGGTTCTTCACCTATCAGATCAACATCCAGAGGAGATTCAAACATTCCTGACACAGCAGTTGCAGTCTTCATGGCTTTCTTCCCTTCAGAATCTCTTTCAAGACAACAAGTCCACCCGTGCTGTCTATCTCGAGCACGAGTTTTCAAGTTGCAAGCTTTCCTCCTTTCCGTCGATATCCGCCTACTGTTAGCACATCAAGACCCTGTCTGATCAACTAGACGCCGTCAACTCCAAACCCAGCGCCACCCGCCTTGTCCTCCAGGTACTTTCGGGTCTTCCCTCTAAATACAATGCTGCTGCTACTCATATCCAGCAGACGGAATCTCTCCCTACATTCGAAAAGACCCGGTCTCAATTGATCCCGGAGGAGACTCGTCTTCAACGTCTGACCACCGAAGCTGCCAAGGACAAGATGGTGTTGGTCTCGTCAAGCGACATTGACGAGACCTATGCCCCGCAGCCCAGCCGCAGCAACGACCAGCAGGGATCGAGAGGCGGCGGCCGCAACACTACGACGCCCCTCGCCCCTCCTGGTACCCCAACCCCGGCTATCCGCCTTGGATGCCCTTTGGCTACCCCGGCGCGTCGTATCGCCCACCAGCCCCGTATCCCAAAGCAGGGCTTGTTGGGTCGTATCGCCCACCATGGCTACCCCGGCGCGTCGTATCGCCCACCATGTCTAAATCTTGATTTAGGAATCAAGATTTTAGATGACAACTTCCATGGACAAGACACAGATGAATACAAAAGAGGAAATGGGAGAAAACAGTTTTGTAACAAACTTCTGAATGAATTTCTTGATTCACAACACACTCGGTTTGGCTTTTATTAGGGCTGGGTAAAAATTACCATGAAAACCGAATTAACATGTACCAACCGAACCAAAATAATTGGTAATCAATTATGTTGTTACCAATATAATTGGTTCGGTATACCGAACCAAGTTTCAAAACTTGGTACGGTAACAGTAATGAGAATGGAAAAGTTGGTATTACCATTACCAACCAATTTCAAATTGGTTGGTACGGTAATATCAACCAATTCCTACCAAACCAATTATATCTAGTTTTATTTTTATTTTTTTAATTTATTTTGTAATTGTTTTAAGTTTTTAACTTTTGTTTTTATTTTTGTAACTTTTTTTTTCTTCATAAAATGTTTTTAATCAATGGAGAAATACTAACTTGACCTCGATTAAGACGAAAACCTATACCGTTAGTCGGAATAATACCTTCATACTACTATGTAGCTTTTGCTTTAGTGTTTAAACACTTTGTAATAACTTTAAAGTTTTATGTTGCTTTCATCCTCAAATATAGTCGGTTCAGATGAAAACCTAAGCATTGGAATAATTTATACGTTTTAATTAAGTTGTATTATATTTGCATGTTTTTTTTCTCAACATTCGAAAGTTGGTAAATTACCATTACGAACACGTACCAACCAACTTAATTGGTAACCAATTAAATTGGTACAACTCCTTCGGTGGTTGTTATTGGTAGGGGTTTTACGATTACCAATTCAAATTGGTTGGTATATGGTAAACAGAAAAATGAATTGGTAATGTACCAATTCCACTCCTTTTTTTTTTTTTTTGATTTTAAAGGTAAATATATTAAAACGGGAAGAAAATATTTACAAGCTGAGTTTGGACCATAGGCCTAACTAGTAGATTCCTAAGTTAGCCTTGTAGTGAGTAAGGCTCACATCCTAAAGTGACGTTAGGGGTGTTTAGGACTAAGTCCTTGTGTGGTTCCTATCTCTTCAAGCCACGACCATCAGAAGTCGGACACACACCTCGAGTGTAGCATAATATACCCTCCCCTTCGGCTATGCCATCAAGGAGGCTATATCACACTAGATTGAGCACCCCATTTCCATGTTGTACATGCCTTGATATAGTCCAATAGCCCTAAAGCAAAAAACAATCTTACACTCCTTTCATATTAGGCAACAAGATAAAAAAGGTTGCCTAGACATGTAAATCACACTACAACAGAAGTCGTTTTTAGCGAGGAAATTTTTCCTCGCTGAACATTGATATTTTGTCGCTAAAGCTATTTTGCGACGAAATATGCTTCCTTTTTAGATGGTCACTGAAAGCTCCTCACAAAAGAGTCTAACGTGGAAAAAATAAATCGTCGCAAAAAATATTTGGCGAGGAAATCAATATTTGTCACTATAAGTCTTTAACAACTATTAAATTCATCGTAAAAGGTGATTATATCATGAGTCTATGATGATGCTGCATTGCATCTAAAACGCAGGTTTCCTTCAGAAACTTGTGCCTGCATTACCCTCAAGCTCTTGTTGGGTTATGCCATTGACATCTTCCTTTATCAGACCCTCTTGAAGGGTGATGGCTGAGTTGAAAAGAAGGGAGTGTGTGTAGCTCAACGTTTTGTACACATGAAGCTTTACGAGGTGCACAATCTCATCCGGCCTCTTAGTAATGTTCTCAAAAATCTGCTCGTTCCTTGTTTTCCAAATGTGGTAAACTGTAGCTCCGAGTCCTATTCTTTTTGCCTTTGATATCCAGCTCCTTTCTTTTGCCTCCTTTTTCATCCATTTTAGTGCTCCTTGTAAGGTGTTCATCTCCCTCCAAATGCCTAGCCATGATTTAATCTGTGACCAAATTTGTGAAGAGAAATTACAAGCAAAAAAAATATGTTCATGAGTTCCAGGAGCTTGATTACAGAGTTTGCAAGTAAGGTCAACTTCCCTTGTTTTGATTTTGTCTTTCGTGGCCAGCCTCTTTCTTGCAGCTAGCCATAAGATGAAGGCCTGTTTAGGGATGATATTAGAGTCCCATACCACCGAGACCCATGGAGGTTTAGGCATCTTTCTTCTGAAATGGGCATATGCAACATCTATTCTGTACTTTCCTCCCTGACACCAAGAACTTAGGAGTAGGATAGCTTGCTCTCTTGAACCTGCAAATGTAAGTAACTGATTTTTTATATCTAAAACCTTTTTAATCAGAGGCGAGTCATTTTCTTTATGTGCTTCCCAGCTCCAAATGTCACATTCTTGAAGGTATTGGTGATGGATCCATCTGATCCACAAGGTGTCTTTTTTTTGCCAAATATCCCATAGCAATCGAGAGAGGAAAGATGTATTCCAAGACTTAAGATCTTTCAAGCCTAGTCCTCCTTCAGATTTTGGTACACACACATGCTTCCATCTGATCCTGTGAGATTTCCAAAGAAACTTTGCACACAAACTATTAATCTTATCAATTAGAGTCGAAGGAGATGGCAAAATGGAGGACTAGAAAGCTTGAATTCCTTGCAAAACTACTCGGATGAGTTCTACTTTCCCTGCATAGGAGAGAGTTTTGGAGTTCCAATAACTTATATTTGTAAGCATTTTATCAAGGAAAGGTGAGAATTGGGATATTGTCAACCTGCCAGAAGAGATGGGAATTCCCAAATATCTAAAAGGAAAGGCACCTTGGGCAAAACCAGTCCTACCTACCAGATATGCTTTATCTTCATCTTTTACTCCTGCTAGGAAATAAGAAGACTTTGTTGCACTTACCTCTAGGCCTGACACTGCAGTGAAATGATCAAGAGCATCTAATAGAATTTTCATGGAGTTTGTGTCTCCTCTTGACATCAAAATTATGTCGTCTGCATAGGCTAGGTGAGAAATCTAGAGCGAAGAGCATTTAGGGTGAAATCTGAACGATGGTAGTCTTGTCCTGCATTTTAAGACTCTTGAAAGGTAATCAACATATAGAACAAAAATAAGAGGGGAAATGGGGTCCCCTTGTCTTAAGCCTCTCTTTCCTTTGAAAAAAACCTGCATGCTACCATTTATATTGATTGAAAAAGAGGTTGTGCAGATGCATTCAATTATCCAAGAAACAAATTTATGAGGGAAGTTCAAAGCATATAGCATTTGTTCAATAAATTCCCATGATATTGTGTCATAGGCTTTCCTGAGATCCAAGTTTAAGATGCATCTGGGACTAATTCTTTTCCTAGTATATTTTCTAATAATCTCCTGAAGTAGCATGATGTTTTCACTCATTAATCTTCCTTCAATAAATCCTATCTGAGAAGGGGAGATCAGGGATACTAGTTCAGGCCTTAATCTAGACGCTAGGATCTTAGTGATCACTTTGTAAGTGACATTGCAGCATGAGATAGGCCAAAGTCTCCTACTCTATTAGCATTTGAGGATTTGGCTATTAAAGCAATACAAGTGTGGTTGATCTGCTTAAGGAGTTTGCCCGAAATAAAAAATTCCTGGACTGCCTTGGTTAACTGATCTCCTGTAATATCCCATGTGTCTTTGAAAAACTTGGAAGTGAATCCGTCTGGCCCTGGAGATTTGTCATCACCTATATCCAATAGAGCTTTTTTAACCTCTTCTGAAGTGACTTGTTGGATTAGTGCCTCATGTCTGTCGTCTTCCAACAGTAAACCCCCATCTCTCACAAACCTTAGGTCTATGCATTCTGTTTCTCTGTTGGACCCAAGCAATCCTATGTAAAATTCCTCAAACTGAGAAGCCACTTCTTCTACTGACATTGTTTCTAATCCATCATCCTTGACCAGTGCACTGATATGATTCCTCCTCATGTTTTTCTTCATCATACCATGGAAATATGAGTTACATTTATCCCCTTGGAAGGTATGTTTAGCCTTGGCAAGCTGTGAGTTGAATTTGTATTCTGCCTCTTTTAGTCTCCTTGTGTTCTTTTTGGATGTCTCCATAGCCTGCAGTAGCTCATCTGATTGTGGATCCTCTCTCAAGGCTATAAAGTTTCTTTCATATTCTTCTTCAGCTCTTTTTGCCCTACTTGTTATATCTGAGAAATGTCTTTTGTTCAACTCTTTTAAAGGCTTTTTCATATTCTTCAGCTTCTTGCATAAGATGTATTGCTCAACTCCTCTTCCTTAAAATTCCCAGTTATCTCTGATTGTATCACTGAAATTTTCAGCCTGCCCCCACATATTAAAGTATTTGAAGGTGTTGCTTTTCATTTTCTGTTGCTCTAGGACTTCCACAACCACTTGACAGTGATCAAAGAAAGCCTTTGGTACAAGATAGGTAGCCTTACAATAGTACTGAGATTCATCCCAGTCCTCATTTACCATAACTCTATCTATCTTTGTGGATTTTTTACCTTGAAACCAAGTGTGTTCTTGCCCTGCCATCATAGCATCCTTTAAACCCATTTCTGTACAACAATCCCAGAGGTCTGATATTTCATATGCAGTTACTGTTGACCCATTCTTCCTTTCACAGGATCTCATGATTGCATTAAAATCCCCTTGAATCAACCATGGACCTTGTCTTGCACTAGCTTCTGATTTCAGGTCATTCCAAAGCTCTCTCCTTCTGATTATTGTGTGTAAACCATATACCTGAGCAAATTCGAAAACCTTCCCAGTTATCTTGCATTTCACCTGTCCGCTTATCATCTGATCAGTTGTCTTTCTATGCTGAAATTCTACCCTAGAAGGGTCCCAGATGAGCACAATCCTTCCAGCATTGCTGTACTCAAAATTGTGTCTATAATGCCACTGATCGAATCCCTTTCCCATAATCTCATCCAGCTTTCTCTGGTCTAATTTTGTTTCCACTATTCCTAAAAGAGAAATGCATTTCTCTCTTAGAAAAGCCCTCACAGCTTTTTGTTTGGGGGAGCTGTTAAGACCTCTGATGTTCCAAGAGCCCAATATCATCTAGATTCCTTTGAAAGGGTGCTAGGCCCTTTGTCATGAGATGCACAAACTGTTATATTGTTTCCCTCTTTGTTGGACTGATTAAGTGAGAGGCTTTTGTTTAACCTTTCACTTCTCCTTACCCCCATCTGATCTTTTTCATTTTGACAACTCTCCTGTCTGATCTTGTCATTACTAATCTCCAGTTCCTTATCTTTTCCTTTTGCCATAGTGGTTCGTCGACTGTATTTCTTCCCAGGAAACACTTGTTGTAAAGGTACAATTTGTAACTCAGTTTCCTTTTCTTGCTCCATCTGTGCATAGATCATCTCAGTACTACTGTCTTCTAAATCTGATAGGATGTGGTACTGCCTTCTTACTTCCATTAGTTGTTGCTCAGAACCTGCATGAAGTTGCACTGCCTTTTCTTTGCCTTTGCTCATGTTGCTCTCTGTACCATCTGTCAGCAGCAGAACCTCTGTTTCTATGTTGATCTGCTCATTTTGAGGGTCTAGCTGCTCAAGGATCCGGAAGCTGTTTTGATCAGAGAAGGAGACCTTTTTCTTTTTCATGGTTTCCATCTCCTTTTGAGCCTCTATTAGTCTCAATTCTTTTTCGAGTCTTTTAGAGGAATCCCTGTAAAAGTTTTGAGTCTCGATGAGATCAATAGCCTTAGTAGGTGGGGGAGGTGAGGCCTTTTTCTTCTGATATGCTAGGTTAATTCTTTCAATAGAGGAGAAAAGGGATGACTTGACTTTGGTTTTAGTGGTATGAGATATTGGAGAAGAATGTCTAGGAGGAGGGCATTTGGCAAATCTTTGGTGAGCTTTATGTGGAGGGTGTGCAGGGTTAGTAATAGCACGAGAAGGATTGGGAGTAGGGAGAAGGGGTGAAGTATGAGAAGATGGAGAGCTTTGATGGGAAGGAGAAGGTTCAACAGTATTGTGTGTGTTAACTGAGAGATGGTTTTGAGTAGGGGGGAGGGGGAGGGTTGTTGATCAGTGGAGGGGAAGAGGGATGGTGTGTTGGGGGAGGAGGGGGTAGGTTGGAGTTAGAGTGAGAAGAGGAGGGGAGGTCACCAGCAGGGACAGGATTGGGGGTTTGAAAGGATGAGTCACCAGCTAGATGATTAGCATTGATCTCATTAGACGGTTGTTGAGTTGGGATCTCTTTACCAGTCCTTACCTTGTAACTTTTCTCAACAGAAGACCCCTTAGCAGCAGGACATTTAACTGTCTCATGTCCATAAGTAAGGCACCTGTTGCACCTAGGGGGAAGGTTCTCATACTCAATGAAGCACATGTGGTCAGGGGCATCCTCAAATTCTATATTCACCATCCTTTTTAACTCTTTCGAGCAGTCCATGTCAACCAACACTCTAGCATACAATTGCTTGGTCCTATGTTCAGTGTAGCCATCTGTCATGATTGGGTTCCCAATTTTCGAAGCTATTTTTTGCAACATCTCAGGGGTCCAAAATTCAGTAGGCAACTTATGGATTCTAATCCAAATTGGAAGACTTGAGAAAAGAGCCTTATCAAAGGTAAATCTCTCTGGCACAGGTTTGAGAAGTAAGGTATATCCAGGCCCTGTAAAAGGACCCTTCATGAGCACTGCATCCCTGTCTTCTTCACTAAAAAATTTAAACATGAACCACCCTCCTTGAGCATTGAATTCATGCTTTGGCCACCCATCTTTCAATTTACCTATTACCTGAAAACCCGGGAATCTGCCTACCACATATCCCACAAGGGCAAAACCCCAAGCTTCCTCTAAACTGAGCAACTCACTTTTCTTAGCCTTAACAACATCACCTTCACCAGATTTCTGATAAATTAACTTGAACCCCTTTGATCTGGAGCTCCTCCCTGAAATTGCAGCATTTGTAGCCCAGGCTCCCTGCAACTGAAGGGTATTAGAAGGTCTTATAGGTGGTTGTGGATCTGTTAGAGGAGGGGGGTTGGACTTGTATGCTTCAGCATGAGTAGGCTCTTGGTTTGGGATGCTAGCAGCAGGTACAGAGTGGTCAGGAGTAGGTGTGAGTGGGGGTTGGGGTGGGGGTGTGGTCTGAGAGGTGTTGCAATCCACTGAACCCATGTTTGAGCCATTCATATTACAACCCAAACCATCAGCAATCAGATTTTCAGTTGCCCGAGGTGGTATAGCAGAGGAGGTAGTTTCACATTCAGGCAGTTTAAGCTTTGGATCCACATTATGTATATGCAGGTTAGTTTGTCCCTCCCTTGGGATCTTTTCAATATTATCATGAATAGCAATGTGTCCCTCCCTTGGGATCTTCTGAATGGGAGAATTTGAAATATTATGATCATGTATGCAAACAAGTTGTCCCTCCCTAGGGATCTTTTGAGCATCCAAAACTAACCTAGAGGACCCGGCCAGCTCCGGGGGAAAAGGGGAGGAGAGACTTACCTGAGCATTGCTTGAAGCAATGAGGAGAGGGGGGTGTTCTCGGTCATCTTTGTTCTGGTCTGCTGTGATCTCTTGAAGCACTCCACTTCCATGGTGCTGCTGTAGATTAGAGATGAGGGACGTCCTTGGCAAAGTTCCAAGCACTTTCATCCTTGATTTAGAACCATCCTTAGGAGCTTCCACAATGGGATTTGGTGTGAGGGTTATCGCTCGTCTCCCCTGGGAAGGGGAGCTATTCTTTTCGGTCATCCTCAAACCCTAAGATTTGGGGAAATCTTCAATTCGTGCCCACTTCTGCACTTTTCAAGAGTATACCATGTATAGCTTCTGGAGAGGTGAATGGTGAGGTTAATTTGAGGAATTAGGTGTAGACACCAACTCCCGTCAGACTCTGGAAATTTCCAGGCAAGAAATTGGTAAGGAAGAAGGTCGAGGAAGATTAGGAGAAGAAGGAGGAAGGTTCAATTTGTAAAACGCAGGTCTGAGGATAATTGTACGAAAGACTCTTTGAAAACGCGAAACCTAGAAATGGGGGTTTTCAGGGAGCTTTGTGTTCGAAGATTTGAGGAAGACAAAGGCTCGGATCGTTAAGAAGTGGGGAAAATTTAATAAGGGAGGGGTCTGAAAGAACAGGGGCTTCAGAACAATGGAGATCAGAATTTTCCGGTCACCGGAAACCACTCTCCAGTGGGGGAACCAGTCATTGACAAAAGTCAAACCTTGGTCAAACCCAAGCAACGGTCAGAAAATTTTGAAAAGTTCAAATATTTTGACCGTTGCTCCCACTAACGGCTACTCTGGTTATGTACGGACAGGGCAATTTGTGTGCTGTGAGAGTAGAAGGGAAGGTGGGCGTGGCTCCAGCTCTACGCGCCGGTCGCCTGGGACAAAGGGAACACCTGCAAATCCCCCTTTTTTCTGTGTTTCGAAGAAAACAAGGAAGAAAGTGGGTGACTTTGTAATTCAGTGACAATAAAGAAGTGGTTGGTGGGTGGAGTAAAGGCAGGTGGACGGTGGAGTTAATACGCTTAGAGCTCCATTAATTTAGCTTGGACACATTTTTGGTTATAGAGCAAATACACTGGAGCAAAGGGACACCTTGGGTAACTGGAGGGGAGCTTCACGGGTGGAGCCGATGGGCTTGCTCGGAGGCCTAGGGGCCGCCGGGAAGCAAGGACCGATTGGGGAGGAGCTTGTCAAGGCAAGGGGGAAGGCAAGAAGGGGATACCTTCTTTGAGAGTTTCTCTCTCTAACCAATTCCACTCCTAACTTTTATACAAGGGAGCTTAAGCACAAATTACCAAACTACCCTTTTATATTCTATATCATGTGAATATGATCAACTCCTACTAGTTCTGAAAATTAAGCAGATTTAGTTGTTTATTTAATCATTAATATATTGGATTCATTATCTTTTACGCATGGTTTTGCATTCGTATTGTTGGGCAAAATAGAGAAATACCTACGACTCCCAAGTATCTTATTTTGAAATGCTTATAGAATGCTCAAGTTGGGTGCAATGAAATACCAAAAGAGGTGAAGGGAATGCTTTATATATGGAAAATATGTATTTTGCATTATAAATATATTAGCGATTTCCTACTACAAGAATGTAATTTACAAGACTAATTAATAGTTGATCTCCTCTGATTAACAACAACTGATATGCACTTGTTGAGGATGCATAGCTAAGGCTGAGTAGTGGCAATGAGATACAGAAAGCAGCAATGCTTCTACTAGTTCTCTTCCTACACGCCGTTGAAGGATAGAGATTGCATACCCCAAGAAAACCGAGTCACATGGCAAGGTGATTGGCCCATCACCGGTCAATCCAAACTCCTCCACTGCCATCCTAAGAAGTTCTTGGAAAATCTCGGATTGAAGATAGGCCAACGGAAGTGCAAACCGTCTTTCATCACTTGTGTAGATGACAAAGTGACCCTTCTCTACTTGTTGTGGTTTCTTGATGCTATTGCTTCTTGGCAAGGAAATCCTTTTCCTGCTTGCTGCTGCCAGTTTTTGCCACTTCCTGACCATCTTGATTAGCTTCTTTGTGCTGATCCTTTTGTAAATTTGTAGAGATTTGAGGGTCTATTTTTTTTTCTCTCTCTATCAAGATCTTGTAATGTGTAAGTTGAGGAATATGCCTTGGTGGATGAGAAATGAAATGGGCCGGGTCAAGTGCTCTTATATGTAGTTGCAAGTCGAATGCAACCCTCTAGCATATCTTTCTTTTGTGATGGCTACTTCAGAAGCAAAACCATGTGAGAATTATTAGATAATGTGACCCAATATTCATGAACAAATTAAATATCCAGCACGGTTTTTTGTGGTTCAAAATCAAGGTGAAGGTGAAGGGACAGCATGCTCCCTGCATCTTGTAGGCGTAGTTGACGGGGTCCTGATGCTAACAAATAACAAGTGATGCTCCACCATGATATACTAGTGGTCTAACATATTAATGGTTTTGCTTATGGAGTTCTATTTTCACATGGTCTTGCTTCTTACTTGAAATCTGAATCAGATAATGGGAACTTGTTGCACATTAGATTACAAAAACATTAAATTATCCAACTTAAAACCTCTTATCCATTAATTCAGAAGCAATACCATGTGTGGTGGGGTTGCTATGTTTTGTTAGGTCATTGGTGAAGTGTCACTTCTTTTAGTCTCCAGAGAATTTAGAGAGGATCTGTCAATGACATTTGCAAGATGGACAGCTATATATTGTCCTGCTCGTTACAATCAGTGGGAGCATGCTGTTCTTATGAAACTACATGCCGAATCCTAATGAAAGGGCCACCTAATCTAATAGTTCTCACATGGGTTTGCTTTAATTGAAGTAGCAATCACACAAGATAGCAATGGTAGAGTGATTGATTCCGGCTCATGACTATATAAAAGAGCACTTGTGCCATCAGTTCTCATCCACCAAGGCATTCCGCATTCTTCAGCTTCCACATTAATAGATCTTGATCAAAAACATCCTCAAATTTCTAAAACTTTTCTTCCCTTTTTGTAAACTCTCACAAAATGATCAGCACTAAGAAGTTAGTCAAGATGGCGAGGAAGTGGCAACGATTGGCAGCAGCAAGTAGGAAGAGGATTTCCTTTCCTAGAAGCAACAGCATTAAGAAAGCACTAGTAGTAGAGAAGGGTCACTTCATTATCTACACAAGTGATGAAAGACGGTTTTCACTCCCCTTGGCCTATCTTCAATCAGAGATTCTGATAGAGCTCCTTAGAATGGTAGAGGAGGAGTTTGGATTGGTTGGTGATGGACCCATCACCTTGCCATGTGACTCAGATTTGTTGGAGTATGCAATCTCTATCATTCAGCATCGCATAGGCAGAGAACTATCCGAAGCATTGCTGCTTTCCTTGTCTCAATTCCACTGCTCGTCAGCAGCTCTACATCCTCAGCAGCTGCCTATCAGCTGTTGTTAATCGATCAAGGAGATCAGCTCCTATTCTTGTACATGACACTCTTGTAGTAGGCTGTACGTATCTAATGTAGAATACAAACCAATTTTTATATTTAAAGAACTCCATTCACCCATTTATTATTTTTTCATTGCAAGAGAATCATATATCCAAGATTCAAAAACAAAATTATAAGCCAAGAAAAGGTACTGAAGAACATGAGTCATAGGGTATTTCTTTACATTAGCTAACAATAAAAACTGCCATCATCATATTCAAGGGAAAATTGCCAATTATTGTTACTGCCTTTCTCTATATGACCCTAGCTATTCTGTAAAAGGCAAATTTTCTGTATATATATACCGTCGTCAAAGTACCAGATTATATTAGTACATCATGTGTAAAAGAAAATTAATACAAGGATTAAAAAAAACTAAATCTGCTTTTGAAAACTAGTAGGAGTTTATCATATTCACATGATCAAAGTTGCATCAGATTCAGTTTTGTTGAGTAGATTAGGCAAGGCCTTAATTGATGCTTTCTCTTGAGTGGGTCATACAAAAGAAAGAAGCAAAACCATGTGAATAGGGTCTGCTAGGACTCAGTTTGCTACCAACTATAACCTGGTGGAACCCATTAACCGAGCCACAGATGCCTCCAAGACAGGTTAGCTGCAATGATCTTAGTCAGACATGCCAGCAATTCAATAATCCCTGGCTGATTATGGGGGATTTCAATACAACAGTACTTAAAAGAGTTGTGAGATCGAGGAAGAATGGCAAGCATGTTACAGTCTACGAAATTGCTGACTTGGGGAAATGTTGTACTGAGTTGGGCCTAACTGATGCAATAGGCACAGAGCAAGAGCATACATGGTCTGCAGAGCCTCCTTCATACCTCCTAAATTTTGCTCTGACCACTGCCAAATCTCAGTTGAAGGTTTAGACCAAGTGAGAAAGAGGGACACCTCCTTCAAGTTCTTCAACATGTGGGTGGACCACCAAGAATTTCAGAACTTAGTCGTCGCAGAACACTGGATCTTCAATGGTTGAGGCACTGCTCAGTACAAACTGTGTAAGAGGCTTCAGAATCTCAAAGCTCCTCTCAAGAATCTGAACAGGGATCACTTCTCAAGCATATCAAAAAGAGCTACACAGGCTGAGGAAGAGTACTGCACAGCATTTCCAATCTTCAGATCATGCACCAGCTCCTCGGAATTTAAAGAAAATATGGAAAAGGCAAAACTGAAGGCTCTAAGAATGAGGGATGCAGAGTTAAAATTCCTCTCACAATTAGCTAAATCTCAGTACATGCAAAACATGAAAAGAAACCATGTCAGTTCAGTACTTAAACCTGTTGATAATCACGAAATAAAAAATGCTCTTCAAATCCACCAGGGAAACAACTGGAACACATCTATGTGAAGCTGTAAAGGAATTCTTCAACTCTGGATCCCTCTTCAAACAGATGAACCACACGAGTATATCTCTGATAGCTAAGACACCAGATGCTGCTTCAGTAGGAGATTATCGACCAATATCTTGCTGTAATTTATCCTACAAAGGCATCTTCAAGATTCTAGCAAGCAGGCTCAGCAATGTTTTAGACACACTCATCTCTCAAGCTCAGACAGGGTTCATCAATGGAAGAGCCATGAATGAGAATTTTTTTCTCCTGCAGGAATTAATCAGAAAATACACAAGGAAAAGGATAAGCCCTCGATGCATATTAAAGATAGACCTGAG
The DNA here is from genome assembly GCA_963922045.1 of Persicaria maculosa. NCBI lineage: Eukaryota > Viridiplantae > Streptophyta > Magnoliopsida > Caryophyllales > Polygonaceae > Persicaria > Persicaria maculosa. Next base: position 17,428,236 of record OY998258.1, read on the forward strand.
AAAGGCTTATGACATGCTTTCATGGGACTTTCTAAAGAACATGCTCATTTCTCTCAATTTTCCTCTTCAATTTATTAACTGGATATTGCAATGCACTTGTACTGCATCATTTTCTAATAACATTAATGGCTGTACGCAGGTTTTTTTTCCAAGGCCAAAGAGGTCTAAGGCAGGGAGATCCACTTCGTATTATGTACTGATTATCTGTCTAGACTACTTTGATGCAAATCAAGATTCAAGAAGCTCAGTTTTTAAGTTTCATCCTAAGTGTGAACCCTTGCAACTAACTCATTTAGCTTTTGCAGATGACTTAATATTGTTCTCAAGAGGAGACCTTCCTTCCATCAAAATCCTTATTGACTGCTTGCAGGAATTTAAACAAGTCTCAGGACTTGAAATCAATGTATCCAAGTCCTTTTTCTATACTGCAGGAATAGTGGAAATACTTATAATAGAATGATAAAAATGGGCAAATGGAATTCTTTAAATATAAAAATTGGTTTATATTCTACATTAGATATAACCTACAACAAGAGTCATGTACAGGAATAGGAGCTGATCTTCATGATCGATTAAGTGATTAACAACAGCTGATAGGCACTTGCTGAGGATGTAGAGCTGATGACGAGCAGCGACAGTGAGACAAGGAAAGCAGCAATGCTTCGGATAGATCTCTACCTATGCCACGCTGAATGATAGAGATTGCATACTCCAACAAAATCGAGTCACACGGCAAGGTGATGGGTCCATCGCCAACCAATCCGAACTCCTCTTCTGCCATTCTAAGGAGGTCTATCAGAATCTCTGATTGAAGATAGGCCAAGGGGAGTGCAAACCGTCTTTCATCACTTGTGTAGACGACGAAGTGCCCCTTCTCTACAACTTGTGCTTTCTTAATGCTGTTGCTTCTAGGAAAGGAAATCCTCTTCCTACTTGCTGCTGCCAATCTTTGCCACTTCCTCGCCATCTTGACTAACTTCTTGGTACTGATCATTTTGTGAGAATTGATGAAAAGGGAAGAAAAATTTTAGAAATTTGAGGATGTTTTTGATCAAGATATCTATTAATGTGGAAACTGAAGAATGCCTTGGTGGATGAGAACCGATGGCACAAGAGCTCTCTTATATAATCATGAGCCAGAATCAGTCGCTCTACCATTGCTATCTTGTTTGATTGCTACTTCAAAAGCAAACCCATGTGAGAATTATTAGATTAGGTGGCCCATTCATTAGGATTCGGCAAGTAGCTTCATAAGAACAGCATGCCCCCCACTAATTGTAACTAACAGGACAATGTATAGCTGTCCGTCTTGCAAGTGTCACTGATGGATCCTCTCTAAATTCTCCGGAGATGAAAAGAAGTGACACTTCACCAAGATATATTAATGGTCTAACAAAACGTAGCAAAACACACCATCACACATGGTATTGCTTCTGAATTAATGGATAAGAGGTTTTAAGTTGGATAATGTAATGTTATTGTACTCCAAGTCTCCTGATCAGGTAGGAAGCAAAGCCATGTGATTATTGGCCATAGCTCACAAATACTAAGACACTAATGACCCAAATTAGACACTCACAAGAACGACAGTACACCAACACGTAGGTGTTTACTTACTTGAGGTACTATGACTGTATCCTTATCACCATAATATGTTTACCCCAAAAATAGTATTAGGGGCATGCTGTCCCCTTACCTTGATTCTAAACCACAAAAAACCATGCTGCGTATATGTTCAGGAATATTGGGCCAAATTATGTAATAATTCTCACATGGGTTTGCTTTTGATGTAGCATTCACTAAAGAAAGAAATGCTAGAGGATTGCATTCGACTCACAACTATATATAAGAGCACTTGACCCATTTCATTTCTCATCCACCAAGGCATATTCCTCAACTCTCCGATTACAAGATCTTGATAGAGAGAGAAAAAATATACCTTCAAATCTCTACAAATTTACAAAATGATCAGCACAAAGAAGCTTATCAAGATGGTCAGGAAGTGGCAAAAACTGGCAGCAGCAAGCAGGAAAAGGATTTCCTTGCCGAGAAGCAATAGCATCAAAAAATCACAACAAGTAGAGAAGGGTCACTTTGTCGTCTACACAACTGATGAAAGACGGTTTGCACTTCCCCTGGCCTATCTTCAATCCGAAATTTTCAGAGAACTCCTTAGAATGGCAGAGGAGGAGTTTGGATTGACTGGTGATGGGCCCATCACTTTGCCATGTGACTCAGTTTTGTTGGAGTACGCTATCTCTATGATTCAACAACGCGTAGGTAGAGAGCTAGTTGAAGCGGTGCTGCTTTCGTTTTCTCATTGTCATTGCTCATCATCAGTTGTAAATCATCAACAAGTGCCTATCCCTTGCTGCTAATCAATGGAGATCAGCACTAAATCTTGTAGATTACATTCTTGTAGCTAGGAAGATGTATGATGTATCTAATATATGCAGAGTACTAAATCATTTTATTTCTATTGATATCATTCCTTTCGCCCCATTTCATGTAGTTGCTTTCAAAATTACTTATCATTCTCTAAGCATTTCAAAACAAGATATATATCCATTGGAAGCAACGCTTGTGAGTATTGGTAAATACATAACGACTTGAGATTACAAGTCTTCCATTCATAAAATTATGAGTATGTCAATTGACATATAAATCTACAGGCTACAGTTTTGTTAAAATCTAAAAACACTAAGAAAAGAACTAAAGAAGCAATAATTTTTCAGTTGCTTCTTAGAAGCTACATATGGAAGACTGGTATCTTGTACAGTATGATCTTTAGGTAGCTGAGAAGATGGAAAGCAATGGCTTCTAGCAATGGAAACAAGAAAAGCCTTCTGTAAATCTTCACCTACGCGTCTTTGGATAAGAGAGAGTGCATACTCCATGAAATTTGCATCCCATGGAAGCGTTATAGGCCCATCCCCTTGTACCCCAAGCATCTCCAAAGCCATGTCGAGGAGCTTCACAAAAATGCTGCTCTTGAGATAAGCAAGAGGAATCATGAAGCGCTTTTCATCTGCAGAGTACACAACAATGTGCCCCTTCTCGGCCCTTGAATACAAACTGCTGCAGGCTCCTTCTTCTGCATCTTTCAGAGCGGATATCCGCTTCGTCTTTAGTGTGGCCTTTGCCCCTTCCTAGCTAGTCTGATCAACATTTTTGAGCTCATCATCTTTGGTCTAATTGTGATTTTCTTGTATGATAAAGTTTCTCAAGCACTTGAGATTTTAGAAGACTTAATTACTCTTCTGGAGATGCCAGTAGAATAGAACGTCGACTAATCCGTTATATATACGAAGATCCAAAGAAGGGATAAAATAGATAAGGCCTTGAATGTATTCTTCTTTTTTGTAGTGTCCCATAATGGAGCGCACTTGCAGACATCTTGGTGTCTAAATTGATCTGTCATTACGGAAAGGGCCTCGTTAACTGAAGCCACAAATGCCTCTATGACAGCTAAGCCGTGTCCAACTACATGTTAGTTTACTGTCATTCTTGTGAGTGTCTAATTTGGGGTAAACTCATTACGGTGATAAGGATCCGGTCAATTGGCAGTCATAGTACCTCAAGCAAGTAAACACCTACATGTTGGTTTACTGTCATTCTTGTAACTGTCTAATTTGGGTCATTAGTGTCTTATTATTTGTGAGCTATGTAGCCAACAATCACATGGCTCTGCTTCCTACCTGATCAGGAAACTTGGAGTACAAAATCATTAAATTATCCAACTTAAAACCTCTTATCCATTAATATTTGGTGAAATGTCACTTCTTTTCATCTCCGCAGAATTTATAGAGGATCTGTCAATGACACTTGCAAGACGGAAAGCTATATATTGTCCTGTTCATTACAATCAGTGGGCACATGCTGTTCTTATGAAGCTACTTGCCAAATCCTGATGAATGGCCCACCCAATCTAATAATTCTCACATGGTTTTGCAACACACAAGATAGAAATGGTAGAGCAATTGATTCTGCCTCCTTACTATATAAAAGAGCACTTGTGCCATCGGTTCTCATTCACTAAGGCATTCTTCAGCTTCTGCACTAAAAGATCTTGATCAAAAACATCCTCAAATTTCTAAAAATTTTCTTCCCTTTTCGTAAATTCTCACAAAATGATCAGTACTAAGAAGTTAGTCAAGATGGCGAGGAAGTGGCAACGATTAGCAGCAGCACGTAGGAAGAGGATTTCCTTTCCTAGAAGCAACAGCATTAAGAAAGCACAAGTAGTAGAGAAGGGACACTTCGTCGTCTACACGAGTGATGAAAGACGGTTTGCACTCCCCTTGGCATATCTTGAATCAGAGATTGTGATAGAGCTCCTTCGAATGGCAGAGGAGGAGTTTGGATTGGTTGGTGATGGACCCATCACCTTGCCGTGTGACTCGGTTTTGTTGGAGTATGCAATCTCTATCATGCAGCGTGGCATAGGTAGAGAACTATCTGAAGCATTGCTGCTTTCCTTGTCTCATTGTCGCTGCTCGTCATCAGCTCTACATCCTCAGCAACTGCCTATCAACTGTTGTTAATCGATCAAGGAGATCAGATCCTATTGTACATGACTCTTGTAGTAGGTTATCTAATGTAGATTACAAACCACTTTTTATCATTCTGTTACAAGTATTTCAAAACAGGACTGAAGGCAAGCACATGTCGCCGAAAAAAGGCCAATTTATTATTTTTTCATTGGAAGGTAATCATATATTAAAGATTAAAAAACAAAATTACAAGCCAAAAAAGTCCTGAAGGGCATTTTCTTTACAAGCCAAACAACACCAAAAAATGCTCTAAAGGCTTTAAATATGATTTAGACGGTTGTAACAAGAGAGAGCTAGAGACCCTTGTGATCGTTAAGCCACGAGTTCAAATCTGAATTTTAGATAGATAGATTGTAACAAGTGATGTTTCACCAAGACATACTAGTAGTGGTCTAGCACAATGTAGTACACATGTTGTGCTTCTTACTTCAAATCTGAATTCATCAAAATAGGATACAATTAATTTTGGGAAGCTGTGACTGTTGGACTTTTTCCTTGCCTTTGCAAATGAAACAAAGCCATGTGATGGTTGGTAATAAATCACAAATATAATGGATTCAAAGGACTTTATCCTAAAACCAGTATTAGTTCATTGCAGCTAAGCTGTTTTGGAGGCGTTTTGTGGCTCGCTTGAGATCCACCAGGTTAGTTGGTAACAAACTGAGTCCTGGCAGGCCCTATTGCATTGAAGCATTCACATGGATTTGCTTCTTTGTATGACCCACTCAAGAGAAAGCATCAATTAAGGCCTTGCCTAATCTAATAAAAAAACTGAATCTGATGCAGCTTTGATCATGAGAATATGATCAACTCCTACTAGTTTTCAAAAGCAGATTTAGTTGTTTTTTTTTATAGTCATTGCATTCGTTATCTTTTACTCATGATATACTATAATCTACTACTTTGATATAGAGAAATTAAGGCAGTAACAATAATTGGCGATTTTCCCCTATTTATGATGTCGAAGTTCGTTTTGTTAGGCAATATAGAGAAATACCTACTACTCCGAAGTATCTTGTTTTGAAATGCTTAAAGAATGATTAAGAAGGGTGCAAGGAAATACCAAAAGAGGTGAAAGGAATGCTTTATATAGGGAAAAAAATGTATTTTGTATTATAAATATAATAGCTATTTCCTACTATAAGAATGTAATTTACAAGATTAGGAGCTGATCTCCTCTGATTAACAACAAATGATATGCACTTGTTGAGGATGCATAGCTAATGCTGGGTAGTGGCAATGTGATACAGAAAGCAGCAATGCTTCTACTAATTCTCTTCCTACACGCCGTTGAAGGATAGAGATTGCGTACTCCAAGAAAACCGAGTCACATGACAAGGTGATTGGCCCATCACTAGTCAATCCAAACTCTTCCTCTGCCATCCTAAGAAGTTCTTGGAAAATCTCGGATTGAAGATAGGCCAAGGGAAGTGCAAAGCGTCTTTCATCACTTGTGTAGACGACAAAGTGACCCTTCTCTACTTGTTGTGCTTTCTTGATGCTATTGCTTCTCGGCAAGGAAATCCTTTTCCTGCTTGCTGCTGCCAGTTTTTGCCACTTCCTGACCATCTTCATAAGCTTCTTTGTGCTGATCATTTTGTAAATTTGTAGAGATTTGAGGGTCTATTTTTCTCTCTCTATCAAGATCTTGTAATGGGAAAGTTGAGGAATATGCCTTGGTGGATGAGAAATGAAATGGGTCAAGTGTTCTTATATATAGTTGCGAGTCGAATGCAATCCTCTATCATATCTTTCTTTTGTGATGGTTACTTCAGAAGCAAACCCATGTGAGAATTATTAGATAATGTGGCCCAATATTCATCAACAAACCTCCGGCAAAGATTTTTTTGGTTCAGAATCAAGGTAAAGGGACAGTGTGTCCCCTACAGCTTGTATCGATCAGGAAAATATCTATAGCTCTTCATCTTGTAGGCGTCATTGACGGGGTCCTAACCGGATTATAGATATAGTTGTGGCCTAACATATTAATTTCTTTGCTTTCTGAGTTATAACTTCACATGGTCTTGCTTCTTACTTGAAATCTGAATCAGATAATGGGAACTTGTGGCACACTGGATTACAAAAACATTACATTATCCAACTTAAAACCTCTTATCTATTAATTCAGAAGCAATACCATGTGTGGTGGGGTTGATACGTTTTGTTGGGTCATTAACAGATCTTGGAGGAGTGTCACTTTTTTTCATCTCCGGAGAATTTAGGGAGGATCTGTCAATGACACTTGCAAGACGGACAGCTATATATTGTCCTGCTCGTTACAATCAGTGGGCGCATGCTGTTCTTATGAAGCTACTTGCAGAATCCTAATGAATGGGCCACCTAGTCTAATAATTCTCACATGGGTTTGCTTTTGAAGTAGCAATCACACAAGATAGCATGGTAGAGCAATTGATTCAGCCTCCCGACTATATAAAAGAGCACTTGTGCCATTGGTTCTCATCCACCAAGGCATTCTTTAGCTTCTGCATTAAAAGATCTTGATCAAAAACATCCTCAAATTAGTCACAAAATTCTCATCCACCAAGGCATTCTTTAGCTTCTAAAAATTCTCACAAAATGATCAGTACTAAGAAGTTAGTCAAGATGGCGAGGAAGTGGCAACGATTGGCAGCAGCAAGTAGGAAGAAGATTTCCTTTCCTAGAAGCAACAGCATTAAGAAAGCCCAAGCAGTAGAGAAGGGACATTTCGTCGTCTACACAAGTGATGAAAGACGGTTTGCACTCCCCTTGGCCTATCTTCAATCAGAGATTCTGATAGAGCTCCTTAGAATGGCAGAGGAGTTTGGATTGGTTGGCGATGGACCCATCATCTTGCCGTGTGACTCGGTTTTGTTGGAGTATGCAATCTCTGTCATTCAGCGTGGCATAGGTAGAGAACTATCTGAAGCATTGCTGATTTCCTTGTCTGATTGTCACTGCTCGTTAGCAGCTCTACATCCTCAGCAGCTGCCTATCAGCTGTTGTTAATCGATCAAGGAGATCAGCTCCTATTCTTGTACATGACACTCTTGTAGTAGGTTGTATCTAATGTAGAATACCAACCAATTCTCATATTTAAAGAAGTTCATTTGCCTATTTTTATCATTCTATTACAAATATTTCAAAACAGGACTGAAGGCAAGCACATGTAGCAGAAAAAAGCCCAGTTTATTATTTTTTCATTGGAAGGTATCATATATCAAAGATTAAAAAAAAAATTATAACCCGAAAAAAGTTCTGAAGGGCATTTCCTTTACAAGCCAAACAAGACAAAAAAAATGATCTAAAGGTTTTAAATATGATTTAGACGGCTGTAAGAAGAGAGAGCTAGACACCCTTTTGATCTTGTTAAGCCACGAGTTCGATCTTTAGCCTCTTAGAAGTTACATATGGAAAACTGGTATCTGGTAGATCTCCTAGGAGCTGAGAAAATGACAAGCAATGGCTTCTTGCCATGGAAACAAGAAAAGCCTTTTGTAAGTTTTCACCTAAGCGTCTTAGTATGAGAGAGAGAGAGTACTTTAAAGTCAGGCCCATCCCTTGTACACCTAGCTTCTCTAAAACCATATCAAGGAGCTGCACAAAAATGCTTCTCTCGGGGTACGCAAGAGGAATCATGAACAGTTCCTATCAACTGTTATTAATGGAAAAGATCAGCTACTACCAATGACTTTGATATGCCTTCTATAATCCACAAAATGAAATCTATTCCTTCCACTAGTACAAAAAGAGGATTTTAGCCCAGACGTTTTTGAGTTTATAGCCCGGATCTGACAGAATTCCCATCTGGGCTTCAGGCCTTCAGCTAGGTTGAGTGAAAAGGGGCCAGGTTTATACCCTGGAGCAAATTAAAAATATCCGGCTTTAACAGCAAGGTCTTCTTGTTAATCAAAGGGGCCAGGTTTAACAGCAAGGTGATATTCCCAGACATTGCTAATTGCTCAAACTCGTGTAGAATGATGCATAATCCTCTTTAGTTTTCTCTTCAGGCTTCCAAAGCCAAATCAGTTTATTCTTGTTAATAAGTTGTCACAATAACCTTTCCAGAAACCAAGTATGCTGAGTAGAAACCAATCATCTATAACATAATAACAACGGGTTTGTAGAGGCATCATTAGTACTTCAAAGAAAATAAGTATTATATAGATTAGGATGGTAAATCAGATTTTTAATAGAACATATTATAGCCTATATGGGATTCGAACCCACATCAATGTGCACAAACACATCACTCTACCAATCGAGCTAATAGGCTACTTATAAAACTAAAAGCATATAGGACTGTTACACCAGATAAACCGATCAATGTGATCTTACAAATACATCAATGTGCACAAACACATCGCTTACACTCATAGACAGATTTTTATGTGATCTTACAAACAAGAAATTTAACTGTTTGTTGTTCAGCACTTATATTGCGTTAATTAGTAGTTGGGTATGTGTAGTAGCACTTCAATTACATGGTCATGTAGATTCATTACAGAAACCATTACAAACTGGAAATTTATGAAAATAAGTCCTAGCAGGAAGACCGCTTGTTACAAACTGGAAATTTATGAAAATATGATTCCATGAACCATGGCCTTCAATCATTTTCTTAACTAACAATCACTTATTATCCTCCATTAAATCAGTATTAGCATCTATGTACTTCATGTCTTCAATATACGCACTTGCATTTTGTAGATAGGTTACAAGGCAGAAGATATCCAATCAGTCCATAGTAGAAAAACAAAATTTTACAGCATAATAATAAGTTAAATGCCACTCATTCCGCAGTTTAAAGCTATATTAATAACAATCCAGCACTTGCAACTGTCACTAAAATCTGTCTATTTGTAAGTGGCAAACTCAATGCCAAAAGGAGAACAAAGACATCCAAGTGCCTTTTCAAAAACTCATAAATGAAATGGAAGAGACTCTTCTGATCAAAATATATAATGGGACTATCACTTGACCAAGGAATCCAGTAGTAGCACTTTCAGGCAAGGGTACATCATCAGCTGCCAAGCAAAGACGATTCACATGACGCCTTGCATCCAAATTGTGAAGACCGTTTAAAACAACATTAAACTGCTTAAAGAAGTCCACGTTGAACCCAATAAACCCCCTTGTTTTCTGATCAGACCATTCTAAATCGAAACCCAATAAACCCCCAAAATTTCGGAACCCTAAACCCTAAATTTTCAATTCGAAACATTCAAGCAACAATTGGCTCTGATTTCATACCCTAGTGATTAATCTTAATCGATTTGAACACATAAAAGAGAAATTTTGGCACGAAATAGAAGCTAATAGACGTTTGCAAAACTCACATGCTAAGAAGTGAAACCAACTTCGCCAACTTCGAAGTGCCGTCGTCCGCCGCCGTCCGGAGCCGTCGCCGCCCCCTTCGTCGCCGGCAGCTGCACCTTCTTCTTCACCTCTGTTTGCCCTTCGCTTCTTCCCCACCGTTCGCCCTTTTCCTGTTAGTCGAATTGTCGTTGACCAATTTATTTAGAAGAAAGTGTTCTTTATTTCTTAAAAAGACCCCAATATTTTTCAATATTACATAACATAGCCCTTTTAAAGTTGAAAACTCACATTTTTCAACCAAAACATAAGTTTTGGACGTGAGAAAAATAATTTCGAAACTCCACGGTTATCTAGTGAAAACTTTAAAACCATTGTTTACCACCCGAATTAAGACATACTACAAGATACCTCAAAAAATCCATTAATTTTTTACCAAAATAATTTCAAGAGTATGCTCGGGAATAGTGAATACCTACGGGTCCAGTCCAGTCTATATTTCTAGAAGGTCCGGGCTATTCCTACGAGATATCTTGACCTGTACTCCTAATATCCGGGCTTTATACCTTCATATGTCGGGCTATATAGCCACAATTCATAACTAAACAAGGGTATCCGGGCTATATTTGCTACTGCTGCTCGAATTAGCTACATTGGTACAGTGACAAAGCCAAAGATGCCAAGAACTTAGAATTCAATATAAAATTTGAAAACTATTTCAAGAACATGATATCATTCATATGAAAAAGAATTCAAGGAAACGTACCATTCATGATACTTTTTTTTTTTTCCAACCAAGTTAGAGAATTTAAGATTGTCCTACTATGCACTAATCTAGTTTAAATAGAATGGAGAAAACAAGGCCTTGAATGTATGCTTCTTTTTTGCAGTGTCCCAATGCATAATGGAGCAAACCTCTTGGTGTCTAAATTGATCTGTCATTACGTAAAAGGGCTCGTTAACTGAAGCCACAAATGCCTCTAAGATAGCCAAGCTGTGTCCATGTTTTGGGGTAAACTCATTAGGGTGATAAGGATCCGGTCATAGTAACTCAAGCAAGTAAACACCTACATGTTGGTGTACTATCTTTCTTGTGAGTGTCTAATTTGGGTCATTATTGTCTTATTATTTGTGAGCTATGGCCTACAATCACATGGCTCTGCTTCCTACCTGATCAGGAGATCGATCAACTTGGAGTTCTAAAACCTCTTATCCATTAATTCAGAAGCAATACCATTTGTGATGGGTTTTGCTAGTTTTGTTAGACCATTAATATATCTTGGTGAAGTGTCACTTCTGTTCATCTCCGCGGAATTTAGAGAGGATCCGCCAGTGACACTTGCAAGACCTACAGCTATATATTGTCCTGTTCGTTACAACCAGTGGGGGCATATTGTTCTTATGAAGCTACTAGCCGAATCCTGATGAATGGGCCACCTAATCTAATAATTCTCACATGGGTTTGCTTTTGAAGTAGCAATCGCCCAAGATAGAAATGGTAGAGCGATTGATTCCGGTTCATGACTATATAAAAGAGCACTTGTGCCATCGGTTCTCATCCACCAAGGCATTCTTCAGCTTCCGCATTAAAAGATCTTGATAAAAAACATCCTCAAATTTCAAAAAAAATTCTTCCCTTTTCGTAAATTCTCACAAAATGATCAGTACTAAGAAGTTAGTCAAGATGGCGAGGAAGTGGCAACGATTGGCAGCAACAAGTAGGAAGAGGATTTCCTTTCCTAGAAGCAACAACATTAAGAAAGCACAAGTAGTAGAGAAGGGTCACTTCGTCGTCTACACAAGTGATGAAAGACGGTTTGCACTCCCCTTGGCCTATCTTCAATCGGAGATTCTCATAGAGCTCCTTAGAATGGCAGAGGAGGAGTTCGGATTGGTTGGCGATGGACCCATCACCTTGCCGTGTGACTCAATTTTGTTGGAGTATACAATCTCTATCATTCAGCGTGGCATAGGTAGTGAACTATCTGAAGCATTGCTGATTTCCTTGTCTCACTGTCGCTGCTCATCAGCAACTCTACATCCTCAGCAACTGCCTACCAGCTGTTGTTAATTAATCGATCAAGGAGATCAGCTTCTATTCTTGTACATATCACTCTTGTAGTAGGTTTGATATAGCATAAGTTCGATAATCGTAGATTGGAGAAACAGATAAGCGGAAGCGAAGAGAAACTCAAAGCAAGAACACAACAGTTTTACGAGGTTCGGTCAAATGACCTACGTCCTCGAAGCCTCCAGATCAGGCCTAAATCCACTAACTCAAGGTGTTCACAGGCTTACAGAGAAACAACAAACAAAAGGTAAACACGAAGAACATGCAAACACAAGAAACCACAAAAGACTGAAGAAGAAACGAGAGCGAGACGAAGAAGATCTTTGTCGAAGGTAGATCTGTAGAGGAGCAACAGATCAGCCACCAGAGATCAACACCGGAGAAGACCACCGGAACCAGGAAGAAGCGACGCTCCCGGAAAGGGATGCAGCAGCGCTAGGGTTTCCTGGATCTCTCTCTCTCTCTCTCTCTCTCTCTCTCTCTCTCTCTCTCTTTCTTTGGAGCTTACCAAACGGCGGAGCAGCTTCAACAGTGACAAGCAGATAGGAGGTAAGGCGTATATATAGGCGAGCTCTTGCGAGAACCCTAGAATCCGAGCTCAGCTTCCACAAGTAGAGGTTGGGCTGGGTTGGGCTCAACGGGTTTGGACGGCCCAGCTACAGGTGGCAGCCCAAAGGCTAACTCCCAACCTGAGCTTTAGCCAAAGCCCAATTCCACCCTTCTTATCATAGCCCACATAATACATACATATACAACCATACAATATTACATGTAAATAACATACAAAACTATAAGCTTAATAAAATATCTCTACAATATGCCCATGTATTTCTTTAAGCCGCGTATCATGGATTTGCAGCGAGTTAGAGCTTCTTAGCCAACTGGATTTAGGTGTAACTGATCCTTCTCAGGCCCATCCTACCTTGTAACGCCAGCTAAGTGGGATCCTCCACATGGAGGAAATTCCTACAGAATACAAATTTGTCAGATGTAACAATTTTTGTCCCAAAATCTGCAGGGCTCTTATCACCACTTATTTTAACAACTTTTATAATATTTTTATCAACATTTTCTCTGATAAAATGATATCTCACATCTATATGCTTTGTTCTTTCATGATACATGGGGTCACGACAAAGATATAAAGCAGATTGAGAATCAATATTAATAGTTGAAGTGCAAGGTTTTCCAAAAATCTCCCTGTTCAGGCCTTGAAGCCATATTGCTTCCTTTGCAGCTTCAGTTGCTACTATATATTCTGCCTCAGTTGATGAGAGAGCAATAATAGGCTGTAACTGTGACTTCCAAGAGATACAGTTTCCTGCCCATGTAAACATATAAGAAGTAGTAGACTTCCTATTGTCTTTGTTGCTTGCATAATCTGCATCCACATAGCCTTGAAGGCTCATAGCTGAGTGCATGCCATAAACTAAGCCAACATTTTTTGTGCCACACAAATATCTCAAAAGAAATTTCATAGCAACCCAATGCTTCTCACTGGGGTTAGACATAAACCTGCTTAAGACACTGATTGCAAAGGCTAGATCAGGTCTAGAACAGATCATTGCATACATAACTGAACCCACAGCAGCATCATAAGGAACTTTCTTCATATAGGCAGCTTCATTATTAGAAAGAGGATCAACAGTTTTGGTTAGATCAAGATGAGCACCAAGAGGCATAGGAGATGTCTTAGCACATATAACACTAAATCTGTCCAAAACTTTAAAAATATAATCAGATTGAGACAATCTGATTCTTCTTTCTATCTCTAATAATGTCAATTCCAAGAATTCTTTTAGCTGCACCAAGATCCTTCATGTCAAAGTTGGACTTAAGACCATTTTTCAGATCTTTAATCTTAGTCATATTTTTACACACCAGCAACAGATCATCAACATATAACAGAACATATATAGGTTCAGCAGTTCTCACACCTTTCATATACAAGCAAGTGTCATACTTAGATCTATAATAACCCAATTTCAGCATGCATGTATGAAATTTAATATTCCATTGCCTGGGAGATTGTTTCAGGCCATATATAGACTTTCTAAGTAAACACACATAATCAGGATTGTTTTCATCCACAAATCCCTTAGGTTGTTTCATATAAATTGTTTCATACAGATCACCATGCAAGAAAGCTGTCTTAACATCCATTTGTTCAATATGAAAATCATAAACAGCAGCAATGGCAAGTAAGAAACGAAGAGTTTTATACTTAACAACAGGGGCAAATATCTCATTATAATCTTCACCCTTCTTTTAGGTAAAGCCTTTGGCCACAAGCCTGGCCTTATACCTAAGATGATCATCAGAAGTAGAACCAGATTTGATCCTATAAACCCATCTACAATCAATAATCCTTTTATCTTTAGGTTTCTTAACTAAGGTCCAGGTTTTATTAGCATGCATAGATTCAATTTCATCTTTCATAGCAGCAAGCCAAAGATTAGAATGAGAACACTTAACAGCTTGTTCATAAAGATCAGGGGTGTAAGAATTTATAACTTCAGAAACCATAAGAGCAAATTCAACCACATTAGACTCAGTATACTTAGGACTTGGCTTCTTAGTTCTGGGTTCCTATCTCTAGTCAACTGGTAATCAGCCAAGGGCTGACCATCCAAGTTGACTGAGATGGCATCCTCAGCATCATCAGGAGCCAAATCCCCAGTATTAGAATCAGAATCAGAAGAGCTAGAAGAAGAGGAGGTAGAAGAAGAAGATGAAGCTTCAGTTTCACCACCATCATTAGCTCCTACATTTACCTGACCCCCGTGGGGTTGAACTTGATCATTGTCAGAACCATCCTCCAAGGGGGGAGTCTGAGCTTCAGGCACATAGAAGGGGGTGCCAGGAGCAGCTCCAGTAGCCTCCACTGAGTTGTCAGGCTGAGCTGCAGGGGTAAGCTTAGACTTGAAGTAGTATTCAGTCTCTTTAAACACAACATTCCTGCTCACAATCACTTTATAAGCACCAGGTTGAATCAATAAGATTTTATACCCTTTAACTCCCTCAGGATACCCCAAGAAAACACCCTTTTCAGATCTAGCATTTAGTTTTCCATCAGACTTATGAGAAAACACAGTGCACCCAAAAGGTCTCAAGTAACTCAAGTTAGGTTTTCTTTTATGCAACAGTTCATAAGGGGTTTTAAAGCCAACAGCAGAAGAGGGAGATCTATTAATTAAGTGAGCAGCAGTCATGATAGCATCACCCCAAACAGAATGTTTAATGCCAGAAGAAATAAGCATGCATCTAGTTTTTTCAAGCAGAGTTCTATTCATCCTCTCAGCAATGCCATTTTGCTGGGGAGTTCCAGGAACAGTCAAGTGTCTCTTAATACCATGTTCTTTACAATATGCATCAAAGTCAGAGTTGCAAAATTCAAGCCCATTATCAGTTCTTAAACACTTAACCACATAGCCAAATTCTTTTTCAACACTGGTTTTCCAGTTCTTAAAGGTAATGAAAGCATCGCTTTTAACCTTCAACAAATAAATCCACACATATCTACTATGGTGATCAATGAGAGACATAAAATACTTCATGCCAGAAAAAGAATCAACCTGGGCAGGGCCCCAAAGATCAGAGTGAATATATTGTAGAGGATGCTCAGCAATGAAACTAGACTTATCAAATTTAGATCTAATATGCTTACCAAGCAGGCAATCATCACACATATCCAATTCAGCAGGTTTAAGCTTAAGAATATCAGTTTAATAAAGCTGTAACAGACCAATGTTTCCAATATGACCTAATCTCTTATGCCATAAAGCAGTTTCAGCATTAGACATAGAAACAGAAGCAACATAAGCATGATGTTTCAATGCAGACTTAGCAATAACATGGTAGAGACCTTTCTTTTTCACAGTTTGAAGCAACACTTTCCCATTTTTAGAAACTCTCTTATTTCCCAGATAGGTGTTAATATGACACCTCATATCATCAAACACTTTCAGACAGCAAATTTCTTCTCAAATCAGGCACATATCTAACATTCTGAATAATCCTAATCTGGTTATCAAACATGAGCAAAGGCACAGAACCCACCCCTTTAATAGAAACAGCATGATGATCACCCAACAAAACATCCCCTTCATCAATTAAAGTAAGATGATCAAACCATTTCTTATCAGGTATAGCATGCATAGTGCAACCAGAATCAAGGATCCAGACATCATCACATGCAGAATCATTACAAATAGGCAACAATTCATGCTTAGAACAAGAACCAGCTTCAAATAATGCAGAAACACCAGACTTTTCTTTCTTAGCCTCATCCTTCTTTTTCTTATAACAATCTTTTTCATAATGTCCAGTTTTGTCACAGTAATAACATTTCACATTTTTCTTAGGATTGTTATCCTGCACATTTTCAGACACCTTTTCTTTACCTTTATTGTTATTATTAGAAGGAGGCTTGTCAGTTTTAGCATTATCATCCTTTTTCTTAAAATTCTTGTTTCTTTCCTTTCTAAAATTAGCCCTAGCCATTAAAGTCTCAGACTTAGCTTCCTGTTTAGACTTAAAAACCTTCATAACATCATTTTTCTGAGTAATAGACTCTATAATTTCCTTCTTATTCAAATCCTTACGATTGAATTGAATGACATCTTTAAAAGTATCAAACTGAGAAGGTAAAGAATTTAACAACAACACAGATTGATGCAGATGAGAAATATCATCACCACATCTAGTTAAATCCTGAGTCATACCCAAGAACTTGTCAAGGTTATCATTCAGAGAAGCATGCACATCCATTTTGAAATTGAACAACTTACATAGCAGATTAATTCGACTAGGGAGAGATTTTACCAGATACAGCCCCTCAAGAGCTTCCCACAGCTCTTTGGCTGTTTTCTTACTCATTACCTGTCGAGCTACCTCATCAGAAAGACGTATCATAATCTCACTGTGTGCTATAAGGTCCAACTCCTTCTTTTTCTCATCATCAACAGTAGCAGGGTATACTGCATTGATAGGTAACCAGCATTTCTCCTTAATGAGAACTGCTTTCATCTTTAACTGCCACATTGCAAAATCAGAGATCCCATCATAGGGCTTAATCCTAACAGAGGACTCAGCCATGGTTTGTCCTGACAGCAAAAGGCAAGAAAAACAACTTAGCTTTTAGAATAACTAAGAAGACCTTAGCTAAAGCAAGCAAAACAACTGCAGAGAATAACTCAGCACACAAGAGATCTTAGAAGATTACTCAAGAGCTTACAGATCTTCAAGAAACCCTAGATCCAAACAGTTAAGTCCAGATCTGAAAGTTTCGAGACCAAAAAACTCAAGAATAATCAAGATCTGAAGATTCCAAACACAGAATAACAAACAGCAAAGCTATAAGTGCAGAAACCCTAAAGCATGCAAAACACACAAGATTTCACACAACAAGAACAGGATCTGATGCGTCGTACAGGGGGAATGACACCAGGCGATACACCCTATTTAGGCCCACCCGCTTCCTGCACCAATTTCCGTTCCCTGAGATCTATAAAGATTCAGAGAGTTTGGAAAGCGGACACTCAAGCTCTAGCATCAAAACACATGCTCTGATACCAATTTGATATAGCATAAGTTCGATAATCGTAGATTGGAGAAACAGATAAGCGGAAGCGAAGAGAAACTCAAAGCAAGAACACAACAGTTTTACGAGGTTCGGTCAAATGACCTACGTCCTCGGGGCCTCCAGATCAAGCCTAAATCCACTAACTCAAGGTGTTCACAGGCTTACAGAGAAACAACAAACAAAAGGTAAACACGAAGAACATGCAAACACAAGAAACCATAAAAGACTGAAGAAGAAACGAGAGCAAGACGAAGAAGATCTTCGTCGAAGGTAGATCTGTAGAGGAGCAATAGATCAGCCACCAGAGATCAACACCAGAGAAGACCACCGGAACCAGGAAGAAGCGACGCTCCCGGAAAGGGATGCGACAGCGCTAGGGTTTCCTGGATCTCTCTCTCTCTCTCTTTCTTTCTTTGGAGCTTACCAAACGGCGGAGCGGCTTCAACAGTGACAAGCAGATAGGAGGTAAGGCGTATATATAGGCGAGCTCTTGCGAGAACCCTAGAATCCGAGCTCAGCTTCCACAAGTAGAGGTTGGGCTGGGTTGGGCTCAACGGATTTGGACGGCCCAGCTACAGGTGGCAGCCCAAAGGCTAACTCCCAACCTGAGCTTTAGCCAAAGCCCAATTTCACCCTTCTTATCATAGCCCACATAATACATACATATACAACCATACAATATTACATGTAAATAACATACAAAACCTATAAGCTTAATGAAATATCTCTACAAGGTTGTATCTAATGTAGAATACAAACCACCAATTTTTTATATTTAAAGAATTCCATTCACCCATTTATTATATTTTCATTGGAAGAGAATCATATATCAACAACAACAACAACCCAGTATATCCCGCAAAAGCAGGGTCTGGGGGGTCAGGATGTACGCACTCCTTCCCCGAGCAAGTCGAGAGAGTGTTTCCGATAGACCCAGAACAATAGGATACTAGAACAACAAGAAAGCATTACTCATAGAGGGAAAACTATATCAGAGACGAAGCAGGAAGAAGACAGGAAAATAGCAAGGACAATAGAGCAAAACATCAGGACCCAAAACTCTACACATCCACGGCCCGAATGCACTGCCTCCAGTGGTCCATGTCCGCAGTCATAGCTTCCGACAGATTCAGAAGATTGAGATCGTGCTGAATGACCTCCTTCCAACTCTTCTTCAGTCTACCTTTCCCCCTTTTGATATCTCCAAGATCCAAGCTCTCACACCTACGAACCGGAGCCTCAGCCGGTCTCCTGCGCACGTGTCCAAACCAACGCAATCTACACTCTCGCAGCTTGTCTACTATACTCGTAACTCCCACCTTTCTCCTGATGTCTTCGTTTCTGATTTTGTCCAGTCTCGTATGCCCACACATCCATCGCAACATTCTCATCTCTGCCACAGACAACTTATGTTCTTGAGCTTTAGTTGTAGGCCAACACTCAGAGCCATACAGAACAGTCGGTCTAACAACCATCTTGTAGAATTTCCCTTTCAGTTTAGCCGGAACTTTCCTGTCACAAAGCACTCCCGAAGCTCTTCTCCATCTTAGCCATCCCGCCTGGATTCGATGATCGATATCCTTGTCAATACCCCCATTGCTTTGGACGTAAGAGCCCAAGTACTTGAAAAACTCTTTTCTAGGGACTAGATCCTCCCCCAACACAACAGAAGTCTCAACATCTCTGCCTACCCCAAAACTGAACTGAACATATTCGGTCTTGGTCCTACTCAGTCTGAAACCCTTTGACTCCAGCACCCTTCTCCAACTTTCAAGCCTTTGCGCTAAACCAGATCTTGAGTTGTCCACTAGCACAATGTCATCGGTAAACACCATGCTCCAAGGAACCTCTTCTTAAAGTGGACTGGTAAGGGTATCCATCATATATCAAAGATTAAAAAACAAAATTAGAAGCCAAGAAAAGTACTGAAGATCATGAGTCATAGGTATTTCTTTACATTACCTAACAATAAAAATTGCCATCATCATATATAAGGGCAAATTGCCAATTATTGTTACTGACCTGCCTTTCTCTATATGACCCTAGCTATTCTGTAAAAGGCAAATTTTCTGTATATATACCGACATCAAAGTACCAAATTATAGTACATCATGTGTAAAAGAAAATTAATACATGGAAGCAAAACCATGTGAATAGGGCCTGCTAGGACTCAGTTTGCTACCAACTATAACCTGGTGGAACCCCTTAACCGAGCCACAGACGCCTCAAAGATAGGTTAGCTGCAATGATCTTACTCAGACATACCAACAATTCAATAGTCCCTGACTGATTACGGGGGATTTCAACTCAGTACTTAAAAGAGTTTTGAGAGGAAGAATGGCAAGTATGTTACTGCCTACTAAATTGCTACTTGGGGAAATGTTGCACTGAGCTGGGCCTAACTGATGCAATAGGCACAGAGCAAGAGCATACATGGTCTGCAAAGCCTCCTTCATACCTCCTAAATCTTGCTCTGACCACTGCCAAATCTCAGTTGAAGGTTTAGACCAAGTGAGAAAGAGGGAAACCTCCTTCAAGTTCTTCAACATGTGGGTGGACCACCAAGAATTTCAGAACTTAGTCGTCGCAGAACACTGGATCTTCAATGGTTGAGGCACTTCTCAGTACAAACTGTGTAAGAGGCTTCAGAATCTCAAAGCTCCTCTCAAGAGTCTAAACAGGGATCACTTCTCAAGCATATCAAAAATAGCTACACAGGCCGAGGAAGAGTACTGCACAGCATTTCAAACCTTCAGATGATGCACCAGCTCCTCAGAATTGAAAGAAAATATGAAAAAGGCAAAACTGAAGGCTCTAAGAATGAGGGATGCAGATTGAGATAGGGAAAATCCCGTCATCATAGCACAAGGGCGTTCTGGTCTTTTACCAAGCGGTATCTTAATCAATAAATCCGACCATTCAATACGGCGTTGACCAACATCAATGCGGAAACGGTTTCGTGCATTAAAGCCTCGACATATTTAAATACGGTAACGGTTTCTTTTATTTAATACTCGACTAGTATAAATAAGATGAGATGGATTCATATTAGAGATGACTGACTTGAGCGTCGGAGGGTCCTACGGGGGAGACAAGCCCCGCCCCGACCTCGTTTGTTCTTGTTTGCAGGCTAGGTTCAGGTTGAGGGCATGGTCAAGATCGATCAACTATGATGCAGATTTTATGCATCACAATTGGCGCCGTCTGTGGGAAGATCGATCGAAAAGCTATGAGTTCGGATCTCCCAAAAAGAAAAAAAAAATGGACTGGTGATGGGACGAGAGGAGTCATGGGAGGCTCGGCCTTCGCCCACAAACCCTAGGAGACGGTGCCGTCGGCCTCAGACCAAGGGGCAGAGGCGCTGCGGCTCGTCAGATCTACGGGAGATCGATTCACCGTCTCCCCACTTCCCTCCCGATGCCGCCGAGGAGCACATCAAGGGTTTACGGTGTCCCTCGCCGCCGTCAAACTGGCCATTCTCCCTTCGTCGAAGACGTCGTCCTCTCCACCGACGGCCAGTTTGTCCTCTCTGGTAGTTGGGACGGTGATCTCCGTCTCTGGGACCTCGCTACCGGCACCACCACCCTTCGCTTTGCCGTTCACTCCAAGGACGACCTTTCTGTCGTCTTCTCCATCGGCAGCCACTAGACCCTTGTCTCCTCATGCCAGAAGTCCCTGGCAACGATGATTGGCCACCGAATGTCTCCCTTCACTGAGCCACGGGGACGCTACCGGTCGCCAACCAACGATTCGAGCCTCGCCGCACCACAGCCTCGCAACGAAAACAGATTTGAAGCCCGATCGAATCTTCCTCCTCTTTTGGTGTTCATGGTCGGATCCGGCACAACCCCTCGCTTGGATCTCTCTCCTGGTGCGGGTCTGAGCAGGCGCCCGGCCGTCGATGCCTGCCAACAGGCGATTCCGGGATGCCGCGCCATTGTTGCCGTCGTTCTCCTCTCCCAGCAAGGGGTACCGTAGCTGTTTGTGGCCCGATGACGAATCCTCTCCGCTGAATGCATCCGCCTCAATTTCTAGTGTCAAACACCGATCAGACATTCAATCAAGGTTGGAAGTGCAGTGCCAATCGGTCTCCTCTCATAACGTCACTGCACAACCTTGAGACTTCAATTCAGAATCGGAAACGATAAACGCAGCATTTGAGTGAGTTGAACAAACTGCATGGTCATCTATAAAGACATGATCAGATCATATACTTGCCTTATTTTCTGGATAAGGGGCTTTCATGATACTATAATGCAAAATATATGAACGATCGTATTCTTACTCTTGTTGTTTCGATAGTGGGTTGTGCCTTCTATTTTGTTTGCGTTTGCTCCGCTTGTGTTATACTCTTGAATAGGTGTTCGTAGAGGGAGTGCAAATAAAGGCACTGATTGGACTCTTGAGGAAAGCATAAATTCTAATCTCACAATCGATATCGGGGCAAGAGTCAAATACCGCAGAGTACGCTGGGGCAGCCAAAATGCTTTGAGGCATCAAGAGCTATAAAGAAACAAAAAGCAAATTGGAGGTTTGATGCTTTACCCATAGCGAGCTCCTAGCCAGATCAAGAATGACACTACAACAGAATTAGCACTGCAACAAAATTAGGAGTAATGAAGTCCACCGAGAATCCTATTACTCAAAGCAAGGAATCTGTGAGCTAAGTTTTCTATTCCTATGATTGCATAGAATTTCTCAATAAAGACATGGTTGTTTATTAATAAGATGCTAACTGAAAGATGAATGTGTAGCTCTTGCAAGCTAAGATTTTTAGCATACTGCCTCTCCGCAAAAATATATAAATTGTATGCAGGTGCATATCACATGCTAGGGGCACTACACATCACAAGACCACTCTTCTAGTGGCTTAACTGATGTCAATTATGTAGAAGTGCAATGTTTCTTACTAGGTCCTACGCCGATAGATTTCATGAAACGACGTCTTCAAAGCTACAACAACTGTTCAAGAAATTGAGGATTCGCCACTTAAGGCCAACGAAATCGCCACTTACGGCCAATCCGATTCGCCACTTAAGGCCAACGAAATCGCCACTTACGGCCAATCCGATTCGCCACTTAAGGCCAACGAAATCGCCACTTACGGCCAATCCGATTCGCCACTTAAGGCCAACGAAATCGCCACTTACGGCCAATCCGATTCGCCACTTAAGGCCAACGAAATCGCCACTTACGGCCAATCCGATTCGCCACTTAAGGCCAACGAAATCGCCACTTACGGCCAATCCGATTCGCCACTTAAGGCCAACGAAATCGCCACTTACGGCCAATCCGATTCGCCACTTAAGGCCAACGAAATCGCCACTTACGGCCAATCCGATTCGCCACTTAAGGCCAATGAAATCGCCACTTACGATCAATCTGAATCGCCACTTAAGGCCAATGAAATCGTCACTTACGACCAATAGCCAACTACGGGTCAAGCGACTGCCATCATCATTCACTCGACAAACTTCGCCGTGTACTTTTTTCGGCTTCCTTCATCATCGAGACATGAAGAAGAAACCCGAGGGGCAATTGAGATAGGGAAAATCCCGTCATCATAGCACAAGGGCGTTCTGGTCTTTTACCAAGCGGTATCTTAATCAATAAATCCGACCATTCAATACGGCGTTGACCAACATCAATGCGGAAACGGTTTTGTGCATTAAAGCCTCGACATATTTAAATACGGTAACGGTTTCTTTTATTTAATACTCGACTAGTATAAATAAGATGAGATGGATTCATATTAGAGATGACTGACTTGAGCGTCGGAGGGTCCTACGGGGGAGACAAGCCCCGCCCCGACCTCGTTTGTTCTTGTTTGCAGGCTAGGTTCAGGTTGAGGGCATGGTCAAGATCGATCAACTATGATGCAGATTTTATGCATCACACAGAGTTAAAATTCCTCTCACAATTAGCTAAATCTCAGTACATGCTTCAAGGAGATAATGGTACTGCGTACTTTCATGGATTAATGAAAAGGAACATGAAAAGAAACCATGTCAGTTCAGTACTCAAACCTGATGGAATGAGGACAACATCCACTGAAGATGTCTCCCAACCGTTTGTAAACTTTTATAAAAACCTCATAGGAACAAGTCAGGCCACCTCTCCTCCAAATTCATCCATTATCACAAATAGAGGAGCTCTGTTGAAGAATAATCAGTTCAGTACTTAAACCAGATGCCGCTTCAGTAGGAAATTATCGACCAATATCTTGCTGTAATGTATCCTACAAAGTCATCTCCAAGATTCTGGCAAGCAGGCTCAGCAATGTTTTAGACACACTCATCTCTCAAGCCCAGAATGGTATTCAGAACGAAGTACAACACAGATGGAAGCTCAGATTCTGAATGCTTCCATCTGTGTTGTACTTCGTTCTGAATACCCATTTCAAGCCAATCACATTCTTCCCTTGAGGAAGATCCATCAACTTCCAAGTCTCATTCTTTTGAATAGATCTCATCTCTTCCTCCATTGCAGCTTTCCACTCACCCTTATCAATTGCCTCATCGAAGCATGTTGGGTCTGTAGCAATCAAAGCAAAGCCACAATTCTCATAAATATCTGCTAGAGATCTGAACATTCTTGGTGGTGATTCACTTGAAGAGCTTGAAGGAGAGGAGCTTTGGCTTGATGAGTTGTAATGACTTGATGGTGTTGATGGAGAACTCTGAACTTGCTCGTTGTTTTTTGTAACAGTTGGCTCCCCCACGGAAACATCAAGAGTAATGATTCTCTGATTTCTTGTGCTAATTTCTCTTTCTTGCCAGATCCATTCTGCATCTTCATTAAATACCACATTTCTGCTGATAATAATCTTTCCACTGAGAGGATTATATAGCCTATATGCTTTGGATTGAACCGCATAGCCAATAAATACACACTTCTCAGACTTATCATCAAGTTTAGTTCTTAAATTAACCAAAGCATAAGCTATACAACCAAACACTCTCAAGTGACTTACTGATGGCTTCTTTCCTCTCCAAGCTTCTAGTGGAGTCATATCCATGACAGCTTTTGTTGGAGAAATGTTGAGGATGTATACAGTTGTAGCCACTGCTTCACACCAAAACTGATTCGGCATCCCTTTTGCTTTAAGCATGCTTCTTGCCATCTCTACAACTGTTCTATTCTTTCTCTTCGAGACTCCATTTTGCTCTGGAGTATACAGTGCTGTTAACTCCCTTCTTATTCCCTGTTCTTCACAAAATGCAGAGAATTCATGTGAAAGAAACTCACCTCCTCGATCCGTTCTCAAGGCTTTCACAAAGTTGCCGGTTTGCTTCTCTACCATAGCTTTGAATTTCTTAAAATTCTCAAAGGCTTCAGATTTAGCCTTCAAGAAATACACCCAACTCATTCTACTGTAATCATTTGTAATGAGTAGAAAGTACTTACTCCCTCCAAGTGATTCGGTCTGCATTGGACCACATAAGTCTGCATGCAGAAGTTCAAGACATTCACTTGCTCTCCAAGCTCTTCCACTTGGAAATGGACCCTTGGACTGCTTTCCATATAGGCACCCTTCACATAACTCAAGCTCGCCAATTTTTGGCAAGCCTTGCACCATCTCTTTTGTGTTCAGCAACTTCAGACTATGCACATTCAGGTGACCATAACGCAGATGCCGCAACTTTGCATCATCATCTCCTCTAACTGTCAAAGCCCTACTCATCTTGGAAGATAAGTTTAAAGGAAACATTCTATTTCCTGTCATAGGAACTACCACTATAGTTTGGCCAGACCTCTTTTCCTTAATGACACATGAGTCATCTTCGAAAATAAGTGAATAGCCAGTACCTTGTAACTGTCCAACACTTAACAAATTGTGAGCCAAACCAGGCACAAATTGCACACCGGGAAGCAATTTAATATCACCTCGCACTGTTTTGATAGCAATTGTACCTCTCCATTCGGATTGAAGCATCTTGTCACCGCCAAGGCGAACTTTGCCCCTTTGCGACTCATCAAGTTCCTTGAACAAGGATCTAGAGCTGGCCATGTGATTGGAGCAACCACTATCGAGATACCAAATCCCGTTCGTGTCATCACCAATAGAAGAGAGAGCCATAAACAATCTACTTTCATGTTCAACATTCTCGGAATAGTTTGCTGACTTTTGCTCACTCTCTGGCTTGCTCCAGCACTGCGCCTCCTTATGGCCATACTTCTTGCAATAGTAACACTGGATGTTGCTCCGGTATTGTCGAGAATCACCATTCTGTCCTCTATTTGAGTCACCATATTGGCTTCGACTCGATTCTCCATATTGACTTCTCCCTGTATTACCAAATTGGCCTCTGCCTCGACCACCACCACGTCCTCGGCCTCGAAAGCCGCCTCTACCTCTTCCTCTATTTCCTGAATTGTCTGATCTGCCTTTGTTGGAATACTCTTCCTTAGCCTGAAAAGCCTTTTCTTCTCTCTGCTCACTAGACCTGCTGAGCCTATCTTCATGAGCTTGCAAAGAACTTGTCAATTCTTCAAACTTATAAGTAGATAGGTCCTTCGATTCCTCAATTGCAGCAACCACGTGATCAATTTTCTTAGTCAAGCTTCTCAAAACCTTGCTAACAACAGTCTCACAGCTTAAATTTTCACCATAAGACTTCATGTGATTAACAATTGCGGAAACTCTTGACCAGAAAACTTGCACAAATTCCTTCTCTTGCATATTTAGAGTTTCAAACTCACGACGCAAGGCTTGTAATTTAACGGTGATTACCTTCCTATCACCCATGTACTCCTGCCTGAGAATTTCCCAAGCTTCGTGAGATGTAGTCGCGGCTGCAATTCGAGGAAAGATCTCATCATCTAGGGCTAGACCTGTCAAAACACAACCCGACCCGATGACCCGACCCGACCGACCCGAAAAATTTCCGACCCGAACTCGAAAATTTTGACCCGAAAATTTTTTTCGACCCGAACCCGAAAAACCCGAAATTTTCCGGGTAATCTGGGTTTCGACCCGGTGACCCGATTGACCCGGTAATTTTGACCCGATTTACCCGATTGACCCGGTGACCCGACTGACCCGGTTGATTTATAATTATATTTAATTAATTTTTTTTATATATAATTAAAATTTATCACAAAATTATCAAATAATGATTTTTTTAATTTAAAAAAGAAAAAACTGACAAACCCGAAATCGACCCGAACCCGACCCGAAACCCGATCAAACCCGAGTTCGAGTTAACCCGAAAAACCCGAAACCCGTTTTACCCGAGACCCGTTTTACCCGAAACCCGAAGTGACCCGACCCGAACCCGACCCGAATGACCCGTTTGACAGGTCTATCTAGGGCTGATTGGATCATGAATAAGGCCTTCGAATCCTTCTTCCTCTTATCTTTGAGTTGTTGATCAGGCTCTTCTGGTTGGTTATCTTCAAAACCCTTTTCTACCAATTCCCACAATTCTTGAGACTTGAATAATGTTGACATTTTCAAGCTCCAAAAATGATAATTTACTCCTTTAAAAATTGGTAGTTGAGGAGTACCAACGTTTCCTGATCCATTGTTCTGCATTTTGAACAATTAATATTTTCTCTCAACCCTTGTTTCCCTTGTGTATAATCTCTCACTTTTTTTCTCTCAATTCCCTAGATATAAACCCGGAAAAATGTGTTTGCTCTGATACCAATTTGTTGGATTTGTCAGAGGAAGAAGATGAAAAACAATGAAATGTTTGTAGAGGAAGATTACTGCTTTTCTTCTTCTTGATTTAAAATGAAACAAGTACATCACTTAAATAGAGAAATCCTAGGCTATTAATATCTACACATTAATAATAGATTTGCTTAATTGAATTGTTACACTATTATTGTCTAAATTATTTCTTCCTAAAATAACGTTTGAATCATATTTCAACAAGCAAGTGCATAAACACGACAACAACAAAACTAATAGACAATAATAATACTACATGCCCAAAGATGTTATAATTTATATGTAGTTAATAAAAAAAGGGTAAAGAAATAAAAATTTAAAATGAAATGGGTTAAAATTTGGAATAATTTTGGAATAATTTTATTAAATGTTATAAATTATATGAACCCAACCCAAGCATCTTGTTTCTATACATTTTTTCAAATGACTTGTTAGTTGCTCTTGATTATGTTTCTATACATTCTTGCTGCTCGTTATTATACCACCACTAATTATGGACTAATTATGGGCCTATTCTGATTTTTTCTAAAACAAAGGAAGAAGAAGTTATGGGCCTAAAAAAAGTTTCAGCTTATTCTCTAAAAGAGGAATGGACTTTAGAGATATTTGGGCTTAAAAATGATAGGTTAAATGTAAAATATATACCCAGATTTTTTTTTATTATTGGGCCCCAAATTTTTCTGGGCCCTGGGCCATCGCCCAGCCTGCCCTTGCCTCTGGGCCGGGCCTGCTCATTGTCGCTGCTCGTCAGTAGCTCTACATCCTCAGCAACTGCCTATCAGCTGTTGTTAATTGATCAAGGAGATCAGCTCCTATTCTTGTACATGACACTCTTGCAGTAGCTTGTATCTAATCTAGAATACAAACCAATTTTCATATATTAAATGGGCACTCTTACTCTGTATAGTTCCAATTTTATCAGATGTCTCCGAAGACATCACTCTTCCTTGAATTGGTAAATAAAGAGCGGTCATCCAGGGTTCGAACCGGGGACCTATGGGTACTACCCTTTAAGAGGTAGTAACAGAGAGTAATTTGAATCTTTTAAACATGATTGTGAAATACAAAATGGAAACCATGTCAGGGTAGTTGAGCCGAAAAGTATCTCAGAGTAGTACCCGATGGTGCCTGGTTCGATTCCCAGATACGTTAGTACTCCCTATGTTAATTAAAGAGGCAATCTTTTGGAAGGATACGCAATGCATTTTAACCAAGATACGTTAGTACTCCCTATGTTAATTAAAACTTGTCGTTTTAAAAAGTAAATATTATTAAGAAAAACTTATCATTTTAGGTATTTTGCCATCTATTTTACGAAATAGCCCTTATAATGATTACATAGTTGTTAGTTGTAGTTTTTGAGAAAGTAAAAAAAGTAGAGTAATAATTAAGGGTATAAGTGTATTTTTTTTTTAAATAAATATGTAGATTTATAAAATGAGAAGTTTTAATTAATGGAGGAAGTATATTTTAGAACAATTTTGGATGGAGAAAAATTTATAATACGTAGTTAATTTATGGGTTTGAAAATAAAGGGCGGTTTCTTCTATTTTAATAATTTATATTATAATAAAATACTTTTCTAATTTATGGATTGTTTCACATATTTTATTTTAGGCGATTTTGTAAATATACAAATAAGTTTGCCTCTTTTAACATTAAAAGGGTTGTTGGTGACTTTTTTAAAAATAAAATACCAAAATTTGGTGATTGTGTGAAGAAACTATAATATATGGGATATTTTTGTAATTTTATGTAAATTCCATGTGATTTTCTTAAACAAGTGGAAGATGAAAAGGATAAGATGGGAACCGTGCATTAACCGTGTAACCAGGAAGAGAATGAAATCACGGTAGGATTGCTTTCATTCCTGTCTCACAAAATTATTTTGGATATAATTAAATATTAAATAAAATTTTAAAAAATATCTCTTGATTTTATAGTTTTATATTAATATGTTTATAAAATTCTATATTTTTAAAACAGAAATTTGTATAATAAAATTTTATAAAAATATTAATATAAGAGCATAAAATCTAAAAATATTAATTTTTTTAATATTATTTATACCTGAAATAATTTTGTGATACAAGACGAAGATATGAACGGATAAAAGAAACTTAAGAAAGGATGACTGGATGAGTCACACATTCCTGTCATTCTGATTGTGTAGTTGGGACTGATTTTCTCCATGACTTTCGAAGTCGACTGCCCACAAAAAAGAAGAAGAAAATCCCCTAAAATCCCCAATGGCTGTTTGTATTACTCACGCCTCTGTTTTCGATCCATCTCCATCTCCATCTCCATGATTGTTCTCTCCTTCCTCATCTTTCTCCCTTCTTGCCCACACTCCCCACCTTCTGATTCTTTCTTTCCCTTCCCCTTGTTTTTCAGTTCAATTGGTATTTGGTAAGATGCAGAGCCACCATCATCTTCACCATGCCAAGGAGCTTGGAACCCCCTATGTGGAGGCTGATCCTACTGGTCGTTATGCTCGAGTATGCCTCCCTCGCCCCTTCTTCTTAGCGGTCAACATCTTTTGGGACATATGTCATGCTCTTACTTGAGAATTTCAATCCTTTTGTTAAGAGTTGTTTATGCACACCATGTGTTTGTGTTAATGCTTCTTGATTGATTTCATTGCTGTTTTGGGTGGGTTAGGCTACCTGCTATGCTAGGATGAACCTATTTGTTGATTTTCATGTGAGTTGCATATACTATGGAATAAAATCAGCCGTCCCAAACAACGCAAAGTAACATACCCGTGCAGTAGTGTGGGGCAAACGATTTGGATTGACATCATATACCAATGCAGATCCTCTGTCACATATTTTATACAACTCCTTGTCCCAACTTTGGTTGATTGTGAAAATAAATAACTAACAAATAGCCAACTAATTTACAATTAATATGCAAACTAGACAGAGTTTGGACGGGGGATTGTACACATTGTGGATAGAGGATCCTAATCGGTGCTATATATTATTATCACTTAAGTCATATGTTTTTGTGGGATGGAGATTGCCTGGTCTATTTTTGTGGTCCACTTACCCAATTCATTTCATTTTATCGGTGTGAAAGTTATTAATTAAATAAAAAAAGTACTTGCACTTGCTAGAAGAAAAAAATAAAAGAAACTTTAGCCAATCATACTAAGTAGACTACTATATGTGGACAATGTAAACGGAATAGAGGATCTACGCCTGTTTTCGGGTGGATTTCAATGCTATTTGTATGTGTTGTCTGATGATGTTTTGGATTTGAAGGGGTTTATGCTATGTTTGGGTTGGTGAATTTTTGGAGTAAATAATTTTTGCAGTCCTCAACTTTTTGTCTTTGTTTTGTTGTATTCATCCTCTGAACCTCTAAATTTTTTAGTCCTTTAATTAAATTTTCCATTAAATATTCCTTCTTTAATTTTGTGGTGATTACTGATTACATTGATGCCATATTAGCCTTTTAATGTCCAGTTAAATGTTGAATTGATGGAACTGTTGTTTGTGCTTGAGACCTAATAATGAACTAACTAAATTTAGGGATTCGGAATAGAACAACTACATAAAAATGAGGATCATAGCTGAAATTTACGCATTTGTTGCATGCCCAACAATTTTCTGAACACTTCATCTTATCATCATTATCTCACTAGCTGCGTTATTGCCCCAAGCACAAAAAAAGGGGGAAATAAAAGAAGAAAGAAAACGTCATTAATGTGAGCTTGATTTTGGATAGTTTGATCAAGTGCTTGGGAAAGGGGCCGTAAAAACAGTTTATAAAGCTGTTGATGAGCAGCTTGGGATGGAAGTAGCATGGAACCAATGCCACCTGAATCACTTGCTCAGCTCCTCAGATGAGTTGCAACGTCTCTACTCTGAGGTTCACCTGCTCAGCACCCTTCACCATGATTCCATAATGAAATGTTACGCATCTTGGATTGATACCCACAACAGTACCTTCAATTTCATCACTGAACTGTTCACTTCTGGTAACTTGAGAGAGTACGTACTTCTGCTCCTTGCTACATTTTGAAAGTGTTGAAGAGGACTTTTTGCTTTTTGATTGTCTCTAAACCTAGGGTTGTTCAATGATTCTATTCTTCATTGTAGGTATAGGAAGAAGTTTAGGAGGGTAGACATGTATGTCATCAAGAGCTGGGCTCGACAGATCCTCCACGGCCTTGTGTATTTGCACAGTCATGACCCTCCAATAATCCACAGGGATCTCAAGTGCGATAACATATTTGTGAACGGCCATCTAGGACAGGTCAAGATTGGTGATTTTGGGTTGGCAGCTATTCTCCGAGGCTGTCAGTCTGCTCACAGCATTATTGGTAACCTTGTTATCTCAAGACTTTGATTTTATTTCTACCTATGCTCGAGGATTTAAGTTCATCTACAGTAGGGAAGCTTATGCACTGAATTTTGATGTTGTACTTTACTAGCATGGTAGCATCCATAGTGGCTCGGGATGTTGTATTTGGTTGGTATTCTTGTTCTGGCACTCATGGATCAAATTCACCTTACCTTTCTGGATGTCATCTAGGAACACCGGAGTTCATGGCACCAGAATTGTACGAGGAAGACTACAATGAATTAGTCGACATCTACTCATTTGGGATGTGTGTTCTGGAAATGCTCACTGCTGAATTTCCATACAGTGAATGCACCAACTCTGCACAAATTTACAAGAAAGTAACTTCGGTATGTAAGCGTCACTTGGCTCATATGCTTGCGGATGGGAGAGAGAGAAATCTAAGTAATGTGTTGTTGGTGCTTTGGGTTTATTTAGGGGAAGCTTCCTAGGGCATTCTACCAGATCAAAGACACAGAAGCACAAAGATTCGTTGGGAAATGCCTAGGCACTGCTTCAAAGAGATTATCTGCAAAAGAAATGCTGATGGACCCATTTCTTGCTTCTTCTGATGGCGATTTTTCGTTGACTACAAAAATTGGAATCCAGAACCCCTTTCTGAATGACTTACAACTAGAGAAGTTGAAGCTGGGTAACAAGCGTGTGAGAACTAAGATGGCCATAACAGGGAAGCTAAATCCTGAAGATGATACCATCTTCTTGAAAGTGCAGATTTCTGGGGAAAATGGTATGGACACTGATTCCCTGATCTTTCATTGTGATATTCTGCCTCGTATCTCATGAGGAAGACCGAAGACAGAAATAACCTTTTAGAAAAACGTATCAAACTGAAAGTGTGTGTATGCATGCTTGATTAATAGTAAGTCCTCCTGGATGATTGGTGTCCAGAAAGCCAGTGATTCACTGTGTTTTGGACACGTATTTTTGCGTCATTTAACATCTGTTTCTGCCTAGTCAATAAGTTTTGTGCTGTTCCTTTTCAGATTCTTCCAGGAACATATATTTCCCCTTTGATGTTTTATCTGATACTCCAATGGCTGTTGCAAATGAGATGGTGAAGGAGTTGGAAATCATCGACTGGGATCCTCAGGAAATCGCAAACATGATAGATGAAGAAATTTCTATTTTGGTACCTGAGTGGAAGAAATGGAATGTGTCTCATTCAGAACATGAACATGATTTCCTCCATCAACCAGAAGGAAATAACCATGGTCCTCTTTGGTTATCCTCGTCATCCCAAGCTTCTGTCTCCACCTCAGAAGTTACTACATCTCACAGGGTTGGTGAAAAGCATCATCATCATGGTATAATCTCTATTAACCATGCTGAATTTATTTCTCACATAAACATCAGTTGTGCTTGAGAGCATGATGGGTAACCATGCTGTATCTTTCTATGCAGATGATTTCCATCACAACATTAGCTCCATACAGTCTGAAGGATTTTCCGATTCAGGCCACATAACACCGAGTAATCATGAGCATGACCCTTCTCGAACAAGAAGTGGTTCTCAATCTTGTAACCTCAATTCTGGACATGCAAATGATCAAACAAAGACAATCGTTGAAGAAGGTATGGTTTCAAGATCAAACCTTACAACTCATTTTCATAACACTAGCCAGATGGAGAAACGAAAATTGACAAGGAATAAATCTGTAGTAGAATCCCGTAGCCATGAGTTGCACAACTCCTTGGTGGCGGAGGTCAATAGAAGGCGCTTATTTAATACTGTGGGAGCTGTAGAGAATATTGGATTCAAGTCACCGTAAAAATAGTATGTAGGTGTTCATAGCATATATATATAATGTATTTGTGCTTTCTGGACAAATGAAAATCGCCACTTGATATCTGATGATGACTGATTCTCAGTGTCTGGACTGTTTAGTGCTATTACCTGTGGGCTGTGGCCTTTATTTTCATTATCTGATCATCTGACATACAAAATCACAAGCAATTTGCTGCCTCTACCTTGTAAACTATTCTCCTTGCTGTCCTGGTTGACCATTCTGAATTTCACCCTGATACTTTGTTCAGCTTAATATGTCAAGACTCTCAAGAGTATGTGAGCTTAGGGAAGGGGATGGTAGTTTAATTTTCAGGAGAATGTTAGTGCCAAATGACTCATGTAGTCAAGTGGATGCTGACTTGTTTTAATTCCTCATTTAGGGTAAGTCCAAATTGTCTGTCATATGCCATGTCTCATTTACTGTCACAATAGTCACAAAGTAACATTACTTCGCGTAAAGTAATGTTCCTTTATTTTATGAGACAGGGTATGAGACAAGCAATTTGGACTGCTTCTGTGTGTGATGTTTAAATTATGTTCTCCTTCTCTTCATTAGTTTTATTCAATGTTCAGTACAGGTTGGGAACTATCCTAAAACCTGGACAAAGAGAAAAAATAAAAACAATGACAGCATATCACAATAACACAACTTGAAAAAGGGGTAAGAATTATTAGTTTCTTTAGCATAAACTAGTGAATTATTAATTTTTTTTAATGCTAAAGAATTGAATAAAAACTAGTGGTACCAAGGCAAATGAGAATAGAAAATGATGATGGCGCCCGTGCACATTGCCACAGGGAACATGGAAAAGGAAAAGGAAAAGGGGATGAAGTGGGCTCCTCTTCCTGTCTCTTTCTTTTTCCTTTGAGGACCCAAAAATGTCATCAAAGATATGTTTGATGAGAATGGAATATATATTACTCCTGACTTTGCCTTCAACCCAACCTCTGCTATTTGCTGCTGCCCACTGTATGTATTATCTATCAGTGCTCACATTTTCTATGCCTCTTCAGCTTTTATAATTACATTCATGAGGCTCTGTTTTATGTATAGATGATTCCTTTATCATCACATATTACAAATCATTAATTCTTTATTACCTCCTTGTAACAGCCAACACATCACACTAGGGAAAATGGTTCAGGAAGATTAAAATAATATTGTCGTAAGGGTTCGTTTTCAAGGTTCAAACTGAGCCATCCGCGGATGGCTTAATAGACCCAGCTTAGTTATTTTTAACTTTTAATGCTTTCTTTTCTTGTATTGCAGGAAATAGATTTTAGCTTAAAGTTTCCTGCTTTCCCTTTTATCACCATCTTCTTCTTCAAGATCTTTACTTTCAACCTTAAAGTTCTTTTTGTTTGCATTGCAACCATTAGACTCCCTCTTTTCTAAATTGAAAGATTATAAAGCAACAATATGAAAACCACTTGTAGTTGATAAATTCACAACATGAAAATCTAAAGTGTAAAAGGACAATCTTCAAAAGAACTTTATATTTGTATGTTCTTTCTAGCACATTATAATTTTTTATCCTGTAAAGTAAAAGTAATTTTATATCATATAAATAAAGTAATTCCAAAACGAGCACAGGTTTTGGATGATTTTCAGCAAAACACCCTTATTTTCACTTCTTCAGAAGCCCTTCCTGCCCATGATAGGTTTTACATGAAATTCAGCACTCAAACTGTTCACATTAATTTATTAAAATCCAGTTCAATCTTTCAACATCTTACAGGAGATTAGCAACAAGCCATCACCTGGAATCCTGGATCACAGTTAATCCATGGTGGATCTAATTACAAATTAACATCACTTGCAAGAGATTCAGCTGTACACACAGGAGTAGAGAACATGTTACACCAAACTTGTTCAAAAGCCTTCACAATTAGATCGTGGTACTCGTTCGAGTTCAATGTAAGGTAACACGCAAGAAGCTCCTCGAGGTCTTTGGATGCCTGAATGTGGTGCTCCACTATCATCTCCATCATCGAATCCCTGAAATCCTTCTCAGGTTCATATGAACACTTGATCACTGCTAAGCTCTCCGAGATGCTTGATCTCGAGCTGCTGACTACTGATACGCTCCTCCTCCTCATTCTCCTTGCCTTGCTTCCATGAATAGCATTCATCTTTCTGATGCTCACTGTCACCAATCTCGGAGAGTTCCTTCCTTTCACCTTTACTAGGGACTTCCTCTTTGGCTCCTTTTCGACGAGGAGAGAGGTATCTTTGTTGTTATTGGTAGCCTTTTCTTTGCGGATTCTCTGTCGCCTTCTCCTGTTGTCGGTTTTGTGCTTCAATAATTCGATGGAAAGAGAGCGGTGATGTTCATGGAGAGCTTTCCTGATCTCCTGATGAAGATCGTCGTGCTTTTTGGGCTCCGGCTTGTACTTGCTAGTAGCCTTTGTCAAGATTGGAGGAAGAGACACACGGTTGTCGAACTTCTCAAGCAATTTTTTAGCAGAGGGCGGTGGTTTCTGATCGAGATCAATGATGATATCAGCGGTGGAGGAGCTAAACCTGGGGCTGCACGACGAGCTCCATGATCCCACCTCATCGAAGGGATCGGATGAAGGTAAAGAATCCGCTGCAGAACTCAGATGATCGCTGCAGGGGGAGATTGAGTAGTAAAGAAGAGCATCTTCATCATCAGTTCCTGCATCAGAATCTGACCAAACCGAGGCATTCGGATGACTACCTCGACTTTGATCTACTTGCACTTTCGTTCTTGTACTAATAGACGGCTTGTAAACGGACTTCCTATGGGTAGACAATCTCCTAGGCGATTTTCTTGGAGGGTTGGGAGGCAGATGAATGTCGAACGCCTTGGTGTTTCGGGAAGGGGAACCGAAAGAGATGTGTTGGGCAAGTGTCATAGGTGATCCTATGTTGTTATAGAAACTGTTTTGCCTATGGTAAGGGATGGGAGGCTCTTTGAGGACAGCCTGCGTCGAGGCAGTGGATGGTTGGGTTTTGTTATGGATACGACGAGTGTTTCGCCTCCTGGTGTGGCTGCTCATGTCTCTCAGCTTGTAGAACCAGGCATTCGGCATCATATCGGTGAGCCGGAATCGGTGGTTACCCATCAAGGCTCTTGTTTTCTTTGTATTTTCTCCTAATTTCTCAGCTCTTTGTGTTGCTCTTGTTTTCTTTGGTAAATTCACTCAGCTCTGCTCTAGTAGTAGTGGAAAGGGTATATAAAGAAATGGCATTTATAGAACTGTGAGGGAGTCTTGCAAAAAGCAGGAGACAAGGGAAAATAATAAAGAGGGAAAAGTTGAAATAAAGAAAAGAAAAAAGTTTGCTTTATTTTCCTTAATCATCATCACAACCAAATCATTAACCATTGCACCTAATTAATTTAAGTTCTAATTTCCTAAATAATGGTTAATTATAATTTAGACATTATATCATTTTGGATGTGGTAGATTTAGTCTAGGAGGTAATTCTAAACTTGTACCTTTATCATTTATGGTTCAACTAGTTTCATGTGGCAACTATAAACAACTTTTATGGTTGAACTAGTTTCATGTGGCAACTAAACAACTGTTTGTGCAAGGACTTTATTGATCACCTTATTTTTCTTCTTATTCTATTCACTTAGACCTATAAAATGGGTCTTATTATTCAACTTGAATTGGTAACATATATTCCAATCACTTTTAAACTTCTTTTCTTAAAAAAAGGGGGGAATTTCTCTTTGGGTAGTATTCAACTGTTTTTTTTACTGTTTAAAACTAAAACTTATTTTTCAACTTTAACTAGTTTAGACCAACTCCAATAGTTAAGTGTACAAATATACACATTTGCAATTTGCATAAGGTGTTAAAAAAATATCCTATTGATTAAATGTGTATTTTATATACACCCATTTCTAAATAAATATAATTAAATTAAAAATGAAAAAGAAAAACTTAAAAACAACCCATATTTTATTGAAAATTGATTAAAAATAAGTTTTTGCGAGATGATGTGTTTATATTTGAGCACGCAAATGTGCACATTTTAAAGGGCTTTTTGCTAAAATGACTCTCATATCTGGAAGGTTTGTATGAGTAACCCAATCCGGAAAAAAATTGCACAAAAACGGATATCCGCTTGACAAGGGGAGCCGGTAGCAGGTCACCCAGTGGGGTACAGCTGGACTCCACTCTCGGTTTCATGTACAGTGAGAGAAAGAGGGAGGGAGGCATCTCTACTCTTGAAAAGCAAAGACCAGTGAGAGAGGAGGGAAAAAGTAGTTGCTGCAGTGGTAGAGGACAGAAGAGAGAGACAAAGAGACGGAGAGAGAGGGAGAGAGAGAGGTTAAATATAAAAGTGCAGGCTAAGAGGACAGATCAGGGAGAGTGTCAGTTAGGGGGAAAAAGATTCTTTCAACTAAATTATAAGTTTAAGAGAAAACCAATTGAAGAAGGAAGGGTCCGGGGTGTTTATTTTAAGGGTCACGTGTAAGCAGTAAGTTGTAACTGGACATCCATATTATGTAAACATGTCACATATTGTATTTCACTGGACACGATTGTAACTATGAAAAACGCAGGTCATTAACTACCATTATCGAATGGAGAAGATTTATGGGAGAAGCAGATTCTCTATAATGACATATTGTTTTATGTGTGCCCAATATCGAATGGAGAAGATTTACCCATATTTGGATGCCATGATTTCGTTATCTCCGGCCGACACTAGCATGCTTTACCCATATTGGAATCGAATAGATAAGAGTGACAGTGAGGGGGCATAAACATACTTATAATTACATGGTAAGTTGAAGAGAAAAACCATGGAATAACAATAAAGTGGGTGGAGGTGAATTCGTGGGCCGACTAGTAATCGCGTAGTTTTAACTGGACACAACATGAATAAGACATGACAGAAATTGAAATATACTGGACACAATATGTCGGAGACAGATTCACTTGCATTAATCAAATACGACACAGGAGCAAACATTTAAAAGATAGTAGGAGAGAGTAGCAACATAGAAGACAGTGAAAACGAAATTTACGGTAACAAGAAGCGAAATTGTGGCTGCGTGGTGAATCTGTATCCATCCCAATCGAAGTGTGGGCGCATATTGGGCACGATTATCAGACGTCTCGTCGCTCAGTGGGAAGTAGACCGTGAAAGTTCGGTCACTCCCATAACCGGACACAGCAAGGACCCTCCCGGCCCAAAACCCATCGTGAGAGGCAGTTGGAGACGACAGTTTTCAAATTAAACTGCTTCCTCTCTCACTCCTCCTGACGGAGGGAAAACCTGTCGTTGATCCGCCAAAGTAAACTCAAACTTACAACTAGTATAGCAATAAGCAAGAGGTCGGTCCCACAGGGAAATTCGTTATTCAAGTGTGATTTAAGTGCCAAACAAGTAACCAAAGAGGGGGTTTTGAGTGTGTAAAAGTTTCACCTTTTATCAAAGCGAAGTAAAGAAAGCAAAGTAAATGAATTTGGTTTTAGACAATTAAGAGAAGCAATTCTACCTACAATTTTCCACTTTATTGGATTGAAGCGATCCTTGTAACTTCTTCTCGTCCTATTAAGTTTCCTATGAATGCCCTTGTCCCGACCTAATATAGTTACTAGTCCAACCAGTCCTAGCAACCCTTATCAATCGAACAGTCCCTAAAGAAGGATTTAACCCAATTGATAGCTTTAAGTTCAGAGATTAGCCAAGGTATTTGCAGTCCCTAAAAAGGAATTTAACAACACATTCAACTTCCTACTCATTCAATTAGTTCAACCAGCTCTAAAGGAACAAGTTTGCCACTTAGGTTAAGGTTCACAACCAGGAATCTACAAAACCTTAGCGATTGAATTGATCTAACAAGTTGGTCAGACAAGATAGAACAAAACAATAAACAATCAAGCACAAAGAAGTTGAAGCATTCAAATATAGGAAACAAGGAACGAGAATTAGAAACTCACAATCAATCCGAATAAAGCTTCAAATTGCAGGCAGAATAGATGAGTTTAGTTCCTCATGGAAGACATCGCTCAAAATCTCTAAAGTGTCTAAGGAATAGAATAGAATAGAAATTATGAAAATAACATAAAACTTGGCCTTTTAAAACATCAAAGTCGGCCATGAAAGAAATAAATAAGTTCTAGGGTTTTCATTAATCAAAACGCTGCGAATTAACGCTGACGACCAATGCTGCGGGCGCAACATAGGTGCTGCGCCCACCGCACACTGTTTCCTCCAACCCTTTGCAAATTGATTGGCCGCGGGCGCCGCAAGGTTGCTGCGGCCGCAGCCAGGGGCTTTTCACGGAAAATCTATCATGAATTCGCTCTTCTTGTCAACAGGAAAGTTGTAGTTCTCTGAAAGAGCTTTCCAACGCATGGTCATAATAGTCAATCGGACAACCGAGGCCTCCAGAAAGTGCAAAACAAGTTCAGCATGTCTGGCGACAACTTCTGCAGACTTGTTCTTCGTTTAGGTTCGCTTCTTCTTCTCAGGACCTCTTGAGATCTTCATGTAAGCTTCTCCGATCAACTAGACATTCTCTTATAATGCGTCATCAACCCATGCCTCATCCTCGGATCCACAGTTACCTGAAATAATCAATAAAAGTGTGTAGATTCCGACTCCACTAACATAGAGAGCAAATATGCAAATTGTACTTAATCCATCCATGAAATGCATCTTAACTAAGCTAAATGCAACCTATTATGCCTACCTAAATGCATGCTATCACCTTCTCTCTCTCTCTATCCACATTAACTTCCCCCGCTTCCCCTCTCTCTCTCCACAATAACTTCCCCTTGCATCTCTCTCCACCCCACTTCCTCGCTCTCTCCTCCTTTATCTTCTCTCTTCTCTGTCCCGGTTATTTCCAACCGATAACTTTATAATTTTTAGGGGGGGGTTTAACGTGGATTAGGCTAGCAAACATTTCCGGGGCAAGGGTCATTTGTTATCATTCCCTCCATTTTAAACACTAATTAAGAAGTATTTATTGGAGCTTATTTAAACATTTACATCATTTCATTGCATAGTGTTATAATTAAACCTATGTTGCTCTACTTATTTAATTTGAAAGATGACGATGAAATGAGTTATTTTTCCACCTAATCCAATTACTGGAAACCAAGCACTCGTGTGCAGGCTTCAAGTTTGGTGTCCAACTAAGTCCTTTCCATGATCTATCTATAGAAATAAACAATAGGGAAATTAAACACATACACTTTACACCTCCAATATCCAAATACCAATCAAATAATTGGCAAAACCTATCATTGCAGTTGCAGTGCTCCACACTATCTTTTTTGTATAGATTAATTCATGTACAACCTATAGTTGAATATTTGAGAGTGGAAATATTTTAACAGAAAGGGATGGATGATTTTGGCAACAGGTAGACCTCACTTGTCTACTTACTGCTGCACCAATTCATTAACACCCGCCGTTGTGTAATTAGTAGTGCTTTTATGGATATGGTAATGTTACATGTTGATATGGTATCATTGTATAGTTAGTCTAATGACACTACGTCATGGTGCAATTCAGGCAACGGACGTAAAGTCGTTGCTTGAATGCCTCTCACGTCACCTGAGCATTCAGGCAACGAACATGTCGTCGTCTGAATGGTGGTTGCTTCAACGTCGTGCCTCTATTATTCAGGCGACGAACAACCGTTTGTTCGTTGCTTGAGTCCGTTCAAGCAACGAACAAACTGTTCGTTGCTTGAATATGGTCAACGGCCTCGCAATCAAGCTTAACCATTCAGGTGACGAACTTTTGCCATTCAAGTGACGACAAAAGTTCGTCACCTGAACTCATATGGATATTGTCAGGATATCCGAATTTTTAAGCAACGACTACATCATGTTCGTTGCCTGAATGTTGTGGCAACGGATTTTGAGTTTATTTTGTTCGTGGCTTGGGTTCAAGCGACTAGTTTGTTCGTCCCCGAACTGTTCAAGCAACAAGTAATACTCTCAATGTTCGTCGCCTGAATCAATTTTTTATTTTTTTTTAATTTCAATCAAATGTTATATGCTATGTTCGTTGCCTGAATAAATTTTACATTAAAAAATTATATATTTACAATATTATTAGTACCCCTGTTTTTACCATACCAAATGCACAAAACCGGCTCAGATTCACATTAAATCACAAAATCACATCTGCTCATATTCAAGCACATTCAACCAATATTACATGCAGAATGCAAACCACAAAAGTGCAAATACACACTAGCCAATAGGCAATAGATCAATTCCCTAGCTGCCAACATCTCAAGGTTTGAAAAAAGAATGAAAACATAAGCCTACAGGGCTACAACTCTACAAGCTTACAATGAAAGAATTGCTGACCTTTTACACCTCAAACTGACGGGACGATATTCATCTGCACCAAGACTCCTTTCGGACGTGCAAAAGCAAAGCATGTTATGGCCAGGATTGTGCTCTAATGGGTACAAAGTTGCCCCTTTGATGTACATTTGGTGCTCAATTGCATCTCTTCTTAGAGTTCCAAGAGAACTGCTGCTTTTGAACTATAGAAGATGCGCCGAGAGGATCAGAAGAACCAGCTCCAACTCTCCTGCCAACAGAGGAAGAATTGCCACTTAGCATGGGCTGGTGTGCACATGCTCATCTAAGCTGTCCCTTGCGAGACATCTTTGCATTAACAAAAACAGTCGGCACATTGTTTATGGCATGACTATACTAGCAAACTAACAAGATGATTAACTGCTGCCCTCAAAAGGTTATACTGGACGATAGGGAAAGGCAACAATGATTTGCACCAGAGGGATTAAAGCATGGACTAAAACATGAGAAAATCCAGGGGAATATTTCAAGTGCAAAATGATCAAAGGAAAAAACAGGGAAAAACACTCATAAAAAATCATATTACAATTCTAACACAAGATCACTTGGAAATTCAGACCCTACCTTACTTAAAGTTTTAAAGACATTCATCTGCGCAGATAAGTCCAGGTTCTAAAGATTATAAAATCTGACATAACTTTTGACATGTTACTAACCTCTTGAGCATCAAAAACTGCATTTACATCATCAAGATTGACGTATTCATACTCAATGGGTTTCACAGGACAATACTCCTTCCTAAACCATTCGTCATTCTTGACCTCCCCTGTTCTTATACACAGCCACACACACAGGCAAAGGATTTCAGCACCAGCTTATTCGGGAAAAAATATTTATTCTTAACACAATAGATAGCAAACAAGGAGTTAAGGCCAAGACACAAAATGCAGAAACATCTTTAGTCCGTGGTCCATAAGAAGCAAATCGTGCGCAAAATACTAACATGCAATGTTTAAGAAAAACCTAAGTCATTAACCACATTTAGACTTTGACATTAATTATAATACCACTAAGAAAAAATGCTTACTATCTAACCTTAAGGGTACAAATAGTTGTGAGATCAAGTTCATCAAAAGGGAGATACCAAGCCAATAGGACATAAAGTATTACCGCAGGCGCTACATAGTTGGGAGTCTCACAAGTCGTCTTCAGGATGCTAACACCCTATGCAAATAACCAAGCAACTTTGTATTTGTTACCATTTTATGATTATGGAATTAAATAAATTGAAAAATCGACCACAAAAGCAAACTTCAATCCTTCATCGATTGAATATCCTTAATGCATATACAATGCAAAATGAATAAACTGAACAAATTTAGAGGCACCTATCAGTGAACAATACTCACCAGAACAATGAAAAAGAAAAATATGCAGAGCATAAATAGAGCAAAAATCAATAATTATTAAGAAGAAGATTAAGATGGAACTGGAACAAGAGAGAGAGATTACTAGGAGTATTGTTCTGGAAGGGGCAAAATGAATAAAAAAATACATGGTTTCAGTAATCTATTGGTTAAAAGCATAAAATCAACTATAAAACGCCAAGAATATATATTCTTTTAGCCATTATGTTAATTGAAAGTTAGAAAGGGTCGTTCTTCATAAACATAAATTAAAACTACCAGTTTAACCAATTTTGCAGCTCCTACATGAAAACCCATTTATTATATTCCCATCACACCTATAAAATGCCAAGAATATATATCCTTTTATCCATTATGTTAATCACTAGCACCACATTGAATTTATTGTGCTCTATGAAATAGATAAAAAGGATGGAGCTCAACAATTACGTTTTTTGGATGGCAAATAAACTCACTAGTTAATATGCTAGCATAAGAAATATTGGGTTGAAGTGGAAACTAATCCACCAATTTTAGGCAAAAGTAAATCACACAAGGTCACAAGGCAGGTTTAGAATAAAAAAAGAATGTTATCAATTAAGGCTGAAATGAAATATATAGGCAATTAAATAAGATACATGGAATTTCCTTCATGTATCTTATTTAATTGCAAGAATGCAATGTCATATTAGCATCCCTCACTCGACCTCACAGCCAATGAACAAAACTGAATTGCAATGACAAATGCAGTTCTCAAGGAAAAACTAAAGAATGATACAGTGATGGTGCATATAGAATGGAGAAACTAAGCAAATCAGAAGGTAACAGATGACAATACCTGAAACATAATACCGAGGAAAGCCCAGAGTTTGAAGATATGGAAAGGTACAACAATGCAGAACTGTAAAGATACAAAACAAACACAACTGTCAAAACTGTAGGTCAACACCCAGTCAGTACCAACAGACAGGTGAGCACACAAATCTCACCTCGGGAGGCATCGCACTTAATCCAAATTCTGCAAGCTAACGAAATGTGACTTCAATCATTCTGAACTAAAGCAATTAGGCTTTCTAAACAAACATAACATTTAAAAAAAGAAACAAACAGAAAAAGGATATGAATCGTGAATAACAGTTACATCATTCTAAGCAATTAGGCTTTCTAACTGTTACAGTGGAATTAGGCTTTCTAACTACAAACTGAAAA
This sequence comes from Persicaria maculosa, assembly GCA_963922045.1. Classification (NCBI taxonomy): domain Eukaryota; kingdom Viridiplantae; phylum Streptophyta; class Magnoliopsida; order Caryophyllales; family Polygonaceae; genus Persicaria; species Persicaria maculosa. Next base: position 17,472,473 of record OY998258.1, read on the forward strand.
TAAAGATATGAATAATTATGAAGAATTGAAGAAGCTCAAGGAAGGAATGAACCGTACCATTCAGATTCCGACATCTGATGCTGAGGAGAGGTTCTTCGGAATCGGAGGGCATGGTGGAGTTAGCAGCAGATCCGGAGGTGATGGCGAGCGGTTGCGCCATTGCTGTCGATGTCAAGGTTTGTCCTTCAGTGGTTGTCCTGGCGGCGTTGGCTGCGGACTCCAACTGCAATGCCGGAGTAGGAGGGGTGGTATGTGGGGTCGTCGCGGCTGCCGGAGAAGGAGCCCCCGTGGAGAAGTGGAGTCGTTGGCCTATGGGTGCGACTGGAATGGAGGAGTGGAGTCGTGTGCCGGAGGGCTTGTCCCGGGTGCCGGAGGAGGAAACTTCGGTGTCGGAGCAGGGACTGTGAGCACCATCTGCACGGACTTCGTTCGTCGACGTGGAGGCAATGAGGCATCGTGGGAGAATTTGGGGGTTTAGGGTTTGAATTGGGGAGATGAAGAAGAAGGGGATTTGGGGTGAAATCGAAGGGGATTTGGGGTGGAGATGAAGAATTTGGATTGAACAAACCACTTTGGGGTGAAATCGACGGGATTTGAGGTGAAATCGCATTTTGGGGCTTAGGGTTCCATGTCGCCGCTCGGGCAGAGCTTTGTGGGAAGAGGATGAATGGGAAAAGCGTCCCTCTTTTTTCAATTTATATTTTCTGTTCTGGCAACGAACATATTCTATTGTTTGTCGCCTGAGCAAGTGTTAGAAAAAAGAGGAAGAAAGAGTTGTGGCCACCACATACGCCTATGTTCGTTGCCTCGTGAAAAAATTGGCGGCAAAATTGGCGCCCTTGCAAGTATGCACGAACACCCAGCATATAATATATGTTGATCTATACAAAAATTTTATACTACTTATATTCTATAAAGAGGAAATTGCACAAAATAGGCCAAAAAATGGGCCTATTTGCACAAATAGCCAAGAGGGTGAAAAATTGGCCCAAAATGGCCTGGCCATAAAATGCAAATAAAACAACCGGTGTTTTAGCACTGTTGGGAACCGGGTGTAGCAGGTGAGGAGAAGGATGGTGTAGCAGCGGAGAGGCGAGCGTCTGCGAAGAAGAAGAGAGGGGAGGGTGAGGCGGTGGGTGCGGGTGAGTGCCATTGGAGAACACGATTAGGGCCCGCGGATGAACGACGAATCGATCTCGTTCCAGATCGACTCGCAATAGGGAGGTGCGAAAAGCGGACAGAGGAAGAAGAAGGTGCGGATGCCGGCGGCGACGGGGGCGGCGGAAGCTCCATCACCACCGCCATCGCCGGCGCCTTTTCAACCTCCATCTCCTCCCGCCGCCCTGTTTCTCTCATCTGCACTCGATCTTCTGCTTCGCTCTCTCCTCATAAATTTCGCTGGATCTGCAAATTTCTGCTTCGCTCTCTCCTCGCTTCTGCTTCCGTACAGTCCTGGTTGGGGTAGAACTAGGACCGGCATCAGCTACCGACGACATCTCTCAACTGGTAAATTCATCTTCCATACAGCCCTGGTTCCTTACAGTCCTGAGCCTTTTGAGATCGGAATTTGATGAGTCAGGAATCGATCTATCCAGGTATGACAATGGCATTGCCGTTCCTGATTGCGAAAAGCGGAATCGACTAGGTTCACCAGAGCCTTTTGCCGGAGTTGGGAACTTTGACGTTGGTTTCGCCGCACTGGACTCCGTTGTACCATTAGGCGGGCCAGGTGAGGCCCGATCGGTGGCAGCAGGTGCGGAATTAGGATTTTTGATATCGGAAGTTGATGAGCCAGGCATCGATCTATCAAGGTATGACGATGGCAATGCCATACCTGATTTCGAAAAGAAAAATTTATGAGATCCAGAGCTTGTCGCTGGATCTGCAAATTTCGCTGTTGAGATTATCGGATTGCTTTCAACAATACTAGTTGATGCGCTAGCTGAAGCAGGATCAAGAGGAGTAGCTGTATAAAAAATAGGTTTTATACTTCTATTAGATCGAATGTTGATGAAATGGACCTGAGATATTCATCCATGAATGACAGTTTCATACCTGATTGGGGAAAGCGATATTGTTTCGATCCAGAGTTTGATGTCGTTGGCTTTATTGGATTGTTTTCAACTATGCTGATTGGTGCACCAGCTGAACCAGATTCACAAGGAATTGCTGCAGAAACAGGCTTTATGCATTTATACATAATTCCTAATAATGGTGCTTATCCTAGAATTAGCAGTATGATACCTGATGGAGAGAAATGGATTTGATTCGATCCAATGACTCCTATTGCTGGGAGTGGGAAGTTGGATGTTGATTTTTTGGGGTTGACTTCAACTGCTGCAATGGAGGAGGTACCGACTGAAACCGAGTCAATAGGAAGAGCTGCAGATTCAGGATTAGATATCAAAAGATAGTTCCATAAACTGTTACTCGTTGGACCTCTCTATACTGAGTACTGACAATGACTTACCCGATTGAGAGAAGCTAATCTGGTTGGATACTCATGCATTTGATTTTGCGGGTAGGGGTAGAGAACCACTTTTTATTCTTTTGGGTTTCTTGAGATATCATTATAAGAGTGTTCGGTGAACCTCTTTTTACTGAGTTCGAAGTAAAATAGCCTATTAGCTCAATTGATAGAGCGTTGTGTTTGCACACAAAGATGTGAGTTCGACTCTCACATAGGCTAATCCGGAGTATGCGTTCACATCTCTATGGACTTATACGATTGAAAATGGTAGGAAATATATACACTAATGGCATGACAAATTTATGAATCTGTTACGACAAATTTATGAATTATGAATATCTCTGAACATATAAAATTATGAACTTGGTAGGAAATATATAGACTAGTGGTAGGACAAATTTGTGAACCTGGTAGGATAAATATACGATATTGGTATGATAAAAAATGTAATCACCGAAATTCCTAAGTGTATAACTTCACATTAATGGTAGGATATATGTACACGAATGGTAAGATATATTTGTACTATTGGCAAAGAAGTAGAATTAATATTGACCAATCCACAAATCCCAGACTAGTAATCATTGAGGCGTGAATTGACCCTAATCTCAATCTCAATTACCAATCCATAAATCCCAATCTGAATCCAATTTCTATCAATCAAAATTCATGAATCCAATCTAATTCAATGCCAGAACGACTGAATTAGAGCCTCTAGCCTTGGATATAATGTTACTTAGGTTTCCTTCATCTTCTGTTGTAGATTGTAAATCCTCTACCCTTGGTTGTTTTTCTGAAAAATGTGGAACATAATTTGCTACGGTTTCTAGCTTGATTTTCCTTGAAAGCTATTTAAATTGGTATGATAGATGCACAAAAATGGTAGGATAGATGAAAACTAATTGTAGGAGAAAACAACAATATCGGTAGGATCAGAATGGTAGGATTGATGGAAACTAATGGTAGGAGAAAACAACGATATTGGTAGGATCATAATGGAAACCCAGTAATTCCTGTATAACTTGACACTAATGGTAGGATAGATGCACACTGATGGTACGATATATTTATACTATTGGAAAAATGTAAATGCATAATTGACTTTACGAAAAAAATTTACTTCCACATGAATCTCAGAAAAGCAAAAGGAGAAGGCATGCTCCACAGGCAGAGACTGAAGTTATATGAACCACAGATGCAAAAGCTATACATGGATATATCATGTGTGATGATGAATCTCAAACTATGTTTCTTATCCTGGATAAAGTTAGTGCTGCACTGAAAGACAAGATCCAAGTAGTGAATATTGACACTCAGAAGTACCCAGTCATCGCTGACAAGTTCATGATCATCATGTGGAGAAAGAAAATTGAGTAAAACCTAGTATGGAGAGATTTATGAATTTGTCTTACCATGTTCACAGATTTGTCCTACCACCAATGTATATATTTCCTGTCATGTTCATAATCGTATAAGTTCAGAGAGATTTATGAATTTGTCCTAACATGTTCGTAAATTTGTCCTACCATTAGTATATATATTTTCTTCCAGGTTCATAATTGTATAAGTTTAGAGAGATTCATGAACACATACTCCGTATTAGCCTATGTGAGAGTCGAACTCACATCTTTGTGTGCAAACACAATGCTCTACCAATTGAGCTAATAGACTATTTTCAACGGGTCCTTATGATCGTCTAGTAATCAAGAAGTGATAATTTCGCAAGAAGCAAAAATAGCGCTTGAATTTGTAATCTTAAATTGCAAGTTATGCAATTGATCAAAAAGAGAGAGTATAAATTACGAACTCTCTGCAACTAGTCTTGTGAAACCGTCACATTGGGGTAGTTCTGTTACAAGAAAAAGGAACAACTACATATAATACGTACAAGATCACTTACCCATCGCTTCCACTGTCATCGGACAAACTTCTTGCACTTTTTCAGGTATGAAAGGACAGTTGTACACTATTGGTAGGACGGAAATATTCTATTGGTAGGATGGGGACTGTATCGTTTTCTGGAATGAACGGGTAACTTTTTCCCCATCATTTCCGCTTCTCTCCTATTCTGCCTCACTTTTTGCAGAGCATGTTATGGTGTTTCAGATCCTCCTCTCAAGCTTATATATGTTCTTGGGGGACACCCATCAATGCAATCATTGCATTTTCCCCTCATAAATGCTCCCCCCTTTCCCCAAAGGAGGAACCCTGTTTTGGCGCCAAAAATGCACTGACAGCCCGCCAAATCAGCTACAGTGAATCCCCTCTAGATTCTCTCCAAAATATCTACAGGTATGGAAAGACAGGTTTAGCCTATTGGTAGGACCAATTAATTCTATTGGTAAGATGGGCAGTCTACAGATTTATGAAATGAACGGAGGATGCCTTTTGGTGCCACATGTCACTGACAGCTACTGACAGCTACAGTGTCCCTCCCCTTCACTTGCAACTTCCTCTCCCGGTTACCTTTTTTATTTGCAAAAAATAGCCACTTTCTACCCCTAGCAAATAATCAAGGCACATGGCTATTTGTGCAAAGTTTTTTTTTTTGGGTCTAGTTATGCAAAATGCCCTTCTATAAAATTAGAATCAATAATTGCAATATATTCTATAAAATTAGAACCACTTATATATTTAAGTATAAATATTTTATAACACTTATATATTTAAATATAAAATTTTGTTAACTAGTATTCACATCGCATATCAATAATTTATTTATACATTTTGAAAAAAAAATTCAATTAACTAGTATTCACATCACAAATCAATAATGACAAATTTAAAAATATATAAATAACATAGTTTCACGATTGTATGATTATTTTTTTTAAATTTTTATACCACTTATATATTTAAATATAAAATTTTGTTATTTTATTGTCTATAAAATTAGAACCAATATATCTTGTTATGAATCTCAATAGCTCAAATCTCAATTCTCGATCTCAATCTTTATCTCAATCTCAAAACTCAATCTTGGTCTTAATCTCAATCGGTCTTAATCAATCTCAATATCAAATCTCGATCTTGCATTGATATTAATATTCATCTCAATCTCAAACCTCGATCTTAACCTGATCGATCTCAATCTCAATCACAAATCTCAAATCAATCTCAGTCTCAAATCTTTATCTTAACCTCAATCTCAATCTCAAATCTCAAAGATCAAATGTCCATATAGGTCTCAATCTCAAATCTCGATCTTCATCTAAATCTAAATATCAATCTCAAATATCAAATCTTAATCTCAAATATCGATTTTGATCTTGATTTTAATCTTGATTTCAATCTTCTAAGCACCTTTATTTTAGGATTTTCACTCAATCAACCTACTCTACTTAAATCTTAAACTCATGTAATTTTTACACATTTTTTATAAATATTATTATTACCTATCTTGATCTCAATCACAATCTCAAATCTCGATCTTAAATCTTGATCTCAATCACAATCTCAAATCTCGATCTCAACCTTTAACTCAATCTCAAATCTCAATCTTAGTCTCAATCTCAATCCCATAGATCGATCTTGATCTTAATATCAATCTCAATATCAACATCAAATCTCGATCTCAATCTCAAACCCCGATTTTAACTTAATCTTGATCTCAATCTCAATATTAAATCTCCATGATTTAAAAGATGATGATGATGATAAAGGCAATCTTAGTGTTAGTTTTCAACATTTGTTCAGGTGATCAACGTCCATATTGGTCTCAATCTCAAATCTTGATCTAAATCTAAATCTCAAATATCAAATCTCAATCTTAATCTCGATTTCAATCTCAAATCTCAAACTCATGTGATTACACATTTTTCATAATAAATAATAATAATAATAATAATAATAATTATTATTATTATTATTATTATTATTATTATTATTATTATTATTATTATTATTATTATTATTATTATTGTTATTATTATCGATCTTGATCTTAATCTTTATCTCAATCACAATCTCAAATCTTGATCTCAATATCTAAAATCTCCATCTCAACTTTTAACTCAATCTCAAATCTCAATCTTAGTCTCAAATCTCAATCCCACACATCGATCTTGATCATAATATCAATCTCAATCTCAATCTCAGTATCAACATCAAATCTCGATCTTGATCTTAATCTTGATCTCAATCTCAATATCAACATCAAATCTCAATCTCGATCTTAATCTTGATCTCAATCTCAAATCTCGATCTTAACTTAATCTAGATCTCAATCTCAATCTAAAATCTTGATCTTAACCTCAATCTCAATCTCAAAATTTGAAAAGAGTGTCATTACCATAGACGATTAATGTTAAACTCCAACAATGGTCAAAATAACCCATAAACTATAAAATGTTATTTCAATATTCATAATACTTCAATACTAAAATTATAAGCTTGTGATTTTATTAAAAGATAAGCAAAAAAAAATGAGACCAATATTTATATTTTCACCAAAATTCAATAACATGATTTAAAAGATGATAATAATAATAATAATAATAATAATAATAATAGTCGTAGTAGTAGTAGTAGTAATAATAATAAGAAGAAGAATAAGATGATTTAAAAGATGATAATAATAATAATAATAATAATAATCTTGGTGTTATTTTTCAACATTTCTTCAAGTGACCACTTCCAATATGTTCGTTGCCCAAGTGTATTCAAGCGACGAACATTGAAAAATTCGTCGTTGCCTAAGTATTACCAAATTTTGGTCAACTTTCAACATTTGTTCAAGTGACCACTTCAAATATGTTCGTTGCTCGAGTGTATTCAAGCGACGAACATTGGAAAATTTATCGTTGCCTGAATACTACCAATTTTTGGTCAACTTTCAATATTTGTTCAAGTAACCGCTTCTAATATGTCCGTTGCCTGAGTTTTTTCAAGCGACGAACATTGGTTGTTGCCAGAAGTCAAGTGTTTGGTGGTCAAGTTATGTGTTTGCTCAGGCGACGATTTTTTCAATGTTCGTTGCTTGAATGTAGTTCAAGCGACGAACATTGGAATATGTTGGTCGCTACAAGCCCATCCATTGTCCGTCGCCTAAACCGTTTTCTAGCAACGAACTGAAATATGTCCGTTGCCTAACTTGCACCATGGCATAGTGTGATCTAACTTTCACTATTATGTATTACATTATTAGCTATAAAGAGAATGAAATGTTAGACATCAAAATATCAAGTAGACACTAAAGCTAATAATCTAAAACGTATTGAAAGTTGGGTCATTATGTAGGCCTGTTGAGATGTGTATCTCTCACATCTTATTTTCTTTATAGCTAATAATCTGGCACATAATATTCTTCGATCTGGTTATACTTACGCAGGCGCGCATATTGAGATGTGCATCGATCTCCCATCAATTAGATAAGGAGATCATCAAATCTATTCTCAAATTGGTTTATACCTTTTGACTTATGTGATGGATTTACAACATATGTGTCCTCGATCATATGTATATATATATATACAACCTCTCATCATTAGTCTATCAGACTTTTGATAATTTGTAACGTGGATTGTGATGGTTAGAAGTTATGAGTAGAAATGCGATTGTTTTAAAATATATGTTCAATTCAAGTAAACATGTGTTAGTCATTTGGATCAAAGTGTAAGGCTGATTGAATAACGGTCTTTCTATTTGCACGACAAATTATCGTTAACCACACGGTGTCAATACCAACTTCCGAATTCGGCAGGCTGAGAGCCGATCTCATCAGTCAGTGCCGGTGGTACGATGTCAAATCGGAGTTTGAAGATGAAGAAGGAGGAATAGTGTGGCCCAACAATTCAGCTTTTATATTGGGCTTTCGGCTTTTATAAAAATAAGCCCAATTCAGTGACTTGACCAAACAATCCTTCAACTTTTAAATGCATAATATATCCCTAAAAGTTTTATAACAGGCTGAAATTTGAGGTCACCATGAATGCCGACTTAGAAAGTTGATTTCGCCTTCCAAATTTCTGTCTTCGGCCGATAAAAGTTTTGCCGACTCTGAATATCGGCATTAACACCGTGCAGATAGCGAAAAAATTACCATGTGTATAACAGGCTCCTTGAATAATCAACTTTGGGACAACATGGCTCAAAATGGTTTTCAGCTCATTCTCATAGATCAGAAAGCTAGTAATGTACTGTATGTCATAGCACAATCCATATATCAACCCATAATACATGCCCAATGTCTCAATGTCCTATAGGATTACAACTCTACTAATATGCCTTAGGGAACACTTCACCTTTAGCTATAAAAATTGTACATGAATGAATCATCAATGAAATACAAGGGGGAATTAATCAACAATATATACTATCAGATATCATAAATCACTATGATTTCAAAGCTTCAGGATAACCCATATCCCACCTAGCTTTACCAATCCCCAAAACCCCACCTAGCTTTACCAATCCCCAAAACCCCACCTACCTCCTCCTTTCCAAACCTTGTGTGACCATGACACTGATAGTCTGATACCCCAAAATCCAAATGGAGGGCTGCCATGTACCCCGAATTTCAGGTGCTCCTTTCCACCAAAACCTAGAACTTTGTCCCCCCTCATTACTCTTTCATCAACTCTAGACTCGTGCATAACCCGAATCCGACCCATTTTGACCTGGTATACGAATGAACTTGAGCTCAATCCGGCGCATACCTGATCCGTCCTTGACCCGACCTGAACAAGATCCGACTCATCCTTAATTATACTCCATCCGATCATAAATATAACACTATAAAATATTGTTAAATCCCAGTGGACCATATAACGTGGGGGTCCACACGTCCGAATGCATCATACGCACCCAAGCCAAGCGGGGTTCCATCCTAAAACCAATTGACAGGGTTCCATCCTAAAACCAATTGACAATAGGAGGAGTGACCCACTGACTTATTTGCAAGGCTTGAGTTCTCGTGTTTTTCGAGGTGGGACAAACCATCCTTCACATCACAACAAATATTAAATTTTTATTAATTTTTTTACAATATAATACATATTAGTAATAAGTATTAAATTGCAAAAAAAAATATTAGTTTTTAACTTCTTAAACTATGTGTTCAAAAGTAAAAAATCTTATATTTATGATAAGAGGAAGTAATTACTTTAATTGTCATGTTTGTAAACATTCAAATACTGTGAAGTACGTGAATGAAATCTCCTCTCTCCTCTCTCCTAGGTTCCTCCGTCCAATTCTTTCTCTGGGTGTTGGTTTTGAGTGCTTGATTCAATCTGGATTTGATTGCCTTTTGCAATCATCTCCCAGATTGAATCCTCCCCCGGTTGATGATTCTCAATATGTAAATCTTACATCCACTCAATTTCTAAACCAAAATCTTGCCTTTGAAATCCTACAAATCAACACAGCTTCCCTAAACAATTTTTTTTCTTTAAACAAAAGCTTAACACAAATTGCCAATAAAACAGTTCTCTGGAGATTGGGTTGTACTGAGCAAGCCTTCCATGGGTTGGTTAGTATTCCCAAGCCTCCCCCCAGCATTAATCAACACCAAGGATTAATTGCTGCAACTAAGTCCCAACGGCATGAAGCGCTTCGGCTTCTGCGTTTTTGGGCACCAAACCATCAAAAGCTTAACCAACCATTGCACCAACAAATTGTTTTATTAAGATTAGTCACCCCTAAACCTTCTGCTAATGATAGCCCTAATCTGAGCTTATGCAGGTATGATTACAGCACAGCAAATCTGATTGGTCAACTGATAGCGGTGGAGAGGCGATTGGCTCATGCTTTGGCGCAAATCTTCTTGGCAAATGTAATTAGCAGAGAAATCAGCAAGGAAGGAAGAAACTTTACCCTTTCCAACAAGAATTTGAGGAGATGGGGGATGTATCTGCTCGGATTTCTTGAAATCCCTAAGTGCATCCGCTGGGTAAAGGTGCTGATAGGTATGATTACTCCTACTCCCTCCTTCATAATTTCCATTTTGTTAGTGTGGATTACCGATACTTGGAGGGATATTCAGTCATGTTGCTCTGCTATTACTCTTGGGCCCTGGCTTATAAATACTGATTATGATTATCAAGTTTCCCCACACCATTCTCAACCTCTCTTCTACTGTCATTCTCTGATTCGTCTGCTCTTGATCATGGATTCTCAACAATCCTATGTGGATGCACTGATCAACAATGTCAGGAATGGTATTCCTCTTGAAACCATGCCAATTCCCACTCAAATCATTGCTGTGCCCACCCCTGACCAAACCATTGAGCCCACGCTCTCGCTTGCCCTTGACAGCCATGGCCTTGCTTCTCAGGCTATGCAACAGCAGCCTTTGCATGCCACTCCGCTGAACTCTGCTCCCCCCATGGACGCCAACCACCAGCTTGTTTCCCACATCACTGATCCCTACATGGTGCCCGGCGTCAAGGACCTGCACAACAAACTGTCGGAGTTCAGTTTGGTTGGGCGGTTTGTCCAAAACTCTGTCGATCTTAAGCAAGTTACAGGGAAGATGAAGATTGAATGGAAGGCCCTCAAAGGCAGTTGGGGAGTGGATACAATCGGCAACGATTGGTTCATTTTTCCGGTTTCCTAACCGCGAAGATCGAGCTGTGGTGTGGAGTAACAGACCCTACCATGTGCAAGGATCCCTGATGGCAATCTATCCTTGGTCGGATTCTTTCAATCCGATGGAAGAAGATACTACTACAGCTGACGTGTGGATCAGGATACCCGGGCTCCCTCACCAGTTCTACACTGCAGAGGCCATCGCCTTCATCGTCGCCTCTGGGGGTGTGGGATCGCTGATCAGGATTGACCAAGTCTCAAACATCCGCAACAAGCTCAGATTCGCCAGAGCCTGCATCAACGTCTCGCTGCTGTCAAAGTTGGTCACTTGTGTCCATATCCGCAAGAATGAGACGGAATCCATCAAGCTCCGGATTTGTTATGAAGATTTTTCGGATGGATGCGGTTGCTGCGGAGGCTATGATCACACCTACGACGATTGCCCTTTGAACGCACCTCGACCCCGTAAGTTCAATCTTGTTTTGGAAGAAAACCCTAACATTGATCTCTTGGCTCTCCCCCACTCTCTTAACCCCACCAGACACGATCAGAGGCTTTTCAATATGCCCAACACTTTCACTCCTATCTCCCAAGCTGATATGGATCCAGTTATGTCGCAAACCATGCTCCCTCGCTCTGGCGATTTTGGTCTCCTTCCAGCCACCATGACCACCACCCTACCCAGAAGCTCTCCGCCGCTGAACGTCTCTACTGCCCTCCCAAATGACCTGATCAATCACCTAATTGCACTTAATAATGCACATGTTGCTAAACTCGCTGGTGATTCCGCCACCCCTCCCTTTGTGATAGCGCCCTCCATCCTCCACACCCTTATGGCCTCGGCCCCTCCTAGCTTTGCCAACCCCGCCAATTACCTCAATGAATCTGATTATGAAGCTTTCCTGAAAACCCAAGCCAAAGGCAAGATGGTGGATACCGGAGTTGAATCTGCTGGATCGCATCTCTCCCTTAGATCGGACCATTCGATGGTAAAGAAGATGGGCGGCATTGTGATAAGATCTGATGAAGATGGCGACATGATCACACCTATGGAACAGAGCAAGCGTAAGGAGGAAGACGATCAAGATGAAGCATCTTCTCCGGCTAACAAGAAGCCTAAGAACAAGAAGAATTGATGATTCAGAACACTAGGGCTCAGGGCTTGGCTGCCGCTCGGTTATATCGGCAGCTGCTGCTAAATAATGTTAGGTGTCTTAACACCTCAAATCCCCTGCTTTTTAGTCCTAGGATGCTCCCCCCTAATCAGGTTTTTAGAATTGCTACTGCTTTTGCTATCAATGATTGTAACTCAATAGGTTGGTACCCCCGTTTTCAAATCAGTGTCGGGTTCCATCCTATTTGCTTAAGGTCTAATATTAACTATGTTGCCTGCTACAGATCTCCCACCCTTTACCCTTTAATCTGGTTTGCTAATTCTAAGTACTCCATTGAGAAATTTCTCTTCTACTACTTAGTTTATAATTTGGTTAAAGAATATAGGCGGCATCCTGTTTGTTATTATTTCTATCAGCTTATGAATGCTAAACCAAACACCAGACCCTATATGACTGTGAATGACAGGTGTTGTGTGAACAACATTCATAAACCACAGAGACGACACCGATCCATTGCTAGTCATGATGCTAAAGGTATGATTTTCTGGCCTATGCTGAGCGAGGAAAACAAGCTATCCTCCATCCACCTGCTTTGCAGGTTTGTTGTGGAGGGATGCAATCAAAAACCCTTATATACCAACACTTTGAGCAACCCTTTATGCAAAGCAAATATGCTATCCAACTTCTGCAGACTTTCAGCAACATTCAGGGACATCTGGAGACTTAGCAAGAGCAACCATTTAGGTTACTGCCTCTCCTGGAACTGCCTGAGAAACTATAAAAAAGGTAACTCCTCTTTTAAAATTGTTAGGCTAATGATCTTGTTTGATGCAATAGAGATACACCAGGATGTTTGCATGATGTATTACCTGGGCTTGAGATTCTGCTATTTCAGTAACAACAACAGCTCTAAGTATGACAGCAAAACTGATTCTTCTTATGTGATCTATGTGTCATGTAGCATGACTCCTCAAGATGTTTTATGTTAAGAATAGGATATTGGAACATTAGGGGCTCTAAGCGCCCTCTTCTCTGGCAGGAAATTAATCAAATCAGAAATGAGAACAAGCTCGACATCCTTGCCCTTACTGAAACCAAGGCTACCACACCACCTACTGATAATCAGATAATTGCAGCCGGATTTCACAAGATTAACTTCATTACTTCGATTGGAGCCAAAGGAGGGCTATGGATTCTTATGAAGAACACTACTAATGCAGCCAACTCTGTCATCCTTGACCAAGGCAGCAGATTCTGCTTTATCAAGGTAACAATTAACAACTTCAATATGTCAATTCTTTTTGTATATGCCCCCTCTGTAGAACATGAAAAAACCATATTCTGGCAAGATATCTATCGTATAGTTAACACCCACTCGCTACCTGTCATCATCATTGGTGATTTAAATGACATTGAAGATGATACTGAAAAGCTGGGAGGGATTGCCCCTACACCTGCTAGATACAGAAGATTAAAAGATGTTAAGAACGAACTCAATCTTTTCACTGTCCCTTTCATGGGTTCTCCCTTTACCTGGCGTAAAAATTCTAACCCTCAAAATAATACTTATGAACGTCTTGATAGAGCTTTAGCACACCAGGACATTATCACCAATCTGCCCAATATCCGAGTGCAACATCTCCCCTTCTCTTCCTCTGACCACTGTCCGATTACCCTCCAACTTGGCAATGGAGAGCTCCCTAAAGGTACCCCGTTTAGGTTTGAAATGGCTTGGTCCTCTAATCCAAACTTTGAAAAGCTGGTCAAACAGGTATGGCAAAACAAGTTGATAGGTTCCTACGCTTTCAAACTTGTCCAAAAACAAAAACTGCTAAAGAACAACACCAAAATCTGGTGTAAATCACACCACAATAATGTCTCTAAACAACTCGCTGAGGTTACCTCCAAAATTCAAGCTCTTCAAGCAAAGCTTCCTTGGGGCTTACTCTCGCCTACTGATAATTCAAAACTAGTCAGATTAGAAAAGAAAAGATGGGCACTTCTTAACTTCAACTATAATTTCTGGAAACAAAAGGCCAAGATTAAACATCTGCAACTTAGTGATAAAAACACCAGATATTACCAAACTGTCGCTAAAATCAAGAAATTTAAAAACCATACCACCTTTTTTATCAACAAAGATGGCAATGCCATTACTGACAGTCGGGAAATCTCTTTTCATATCTCTAAGGAGATGCGGGAAAGATTTCTTAAGCCTGCTTCCACTTCGGTCACAGAAGACTGTCTCAAGTTCATCACCCCACAAGTCTCGACAAACGATAACTCCAACCTCCTAAAACCTCCTTCAAACTATGAAATTAAGAACACTGTTGCCGGCATGGCTGAGGATAAAACACCTGGCCCTGACGGATACCCCCCCCGAATTTTATATTAAGTACTGGCATCTAGTTGGCCAATCTTTATGCAGAGCTGTTAAAGCTTTCTTCCATTCCGGTGTTCTGCTAGCTGAGATTAATCAAACTTTCATCGCCTTAATTCCTAAAACTGACAATCCTACTAATATCAATCACTACAGACCGATTAGTCTTTGCAATACCATCTATAAAGTCATCACCAAAATAATTGCTAATAGATTAAAACCTATTCTATCTAAGCTCATTAATCCTTTCCAAGGAGCCTTTGTTGAGGGACGGTCTATCCAAGACAACACCTTAATTGCTCATGAAATCTTTCACAACTTCCATAAGTTAAAGGGTAGGAGAGGCATGATGGCTCTTAAACTAGACATGGAGAAAGCCTACGACAAAATCAAATGGGATTACATTAAAGAACCTCTCCTCAAATTTGGTTTCGACTCGAGATGGGTCTCTTGGGTTATGACTTGTATGACTTCTACAACCTTTTCTGTTCTGGTAAACAATCGTCCTGGAGAACAGTTTAAACCACAAAGAGGTTGATACGGGGTTAGCCGTAGGATGGCCCGATCTTCGACAATCAAACTAGAAATAACAAGAACGGAAGCAAAGACTCAAGAACAAGACAAAACGCAGCAAGACTCGAACAAAGAAACAATAAGACTCGACCGATAAGGACTGATTCGAACTAAAATAGAACGAGATGAAGACCCCAGGCCTCCGTAGAGGGTAGGAACCAAACACCAACGACTATAAAGCCCGCCTCTACAACCTTACACAACCAAGCGGACAACTTGGAGGCACAAGGAGGGGACTTGTGATTACCTGGATCACCAAGCTCTCGCGAGGTTGACGAACTCAAAGCAAACCAAGCAGGATCTATAACCAATTTGCAATCGATGAGCCCTTGCTACGAATCGATTGACTTTCCTCACAGTTGTGTTTCACACAAGAGCTGTAAATTTCAATAATGGAAGACGTCTGAGTTACAATGGAGGAATCAACCGTCTACTTATAACCCTAAAAGACTAATTTACTAATTAAAATAATAAATAAAATGAATTATTTAAATAACCTAAAATAACTTAAAATAGGTTCCTAAAATAACTTAAAATACGTTGACTTATTAAGTACTTGAAATAACATGCTAATTAGGTGTTCTAAATTAACACATAAGGAAGCAACGTATTTGACGCCGCAATCCAGCAGCAGCCATGCGCACGCCCGCGCACCTAGTCCGCACGCCCGCGCACCCACCTGCACGCCCGCGCATTTTGCTTATTCCCGTCTACAAACAGTGACAGCTCCAAGATGTTGATTTTCGGCCAAGCTCTAGGTCGTATCTGGAAAAATCTTCAACAGCAAAGTTGTAGATCTCTTCGTCCTCGTTCCGAAAAGGTATGGAACGAATCAATCCGATCAATATTGAATCCGAACGACTCATTTTACCGAGACGTCGAAAAGCTGTCAAACGGCTGAACGACTCTAAAACGAACGACCCATCAAGCTTGCACCCTTGGACCTTCTCCCATGGTGGAGCCTTCTTCTTTCTCTTGAGGATGACAACATTCTCATGAGCTTGAATCATAGGTCCATCCCCAAGTATAGGTGTGTCCGAAGGTGTCTTGGATGGTCCCGCATCATTCCCCCTTTCTTGAAAAGGATTCGACCTCGAATCCAAGGTTGCATAAGATTCTGCAAATGCATCCACACGAGCTCCTGGATCGAAAACCTCATGTCCATGGAAACTCTTCTCAAGACCATTAGAGGTCACTACAACACCAAGAAAAGAAGCCGTATTAGTGCATAATTCATAATTCATATCATCTTCATAATGTTCTAACGTAATATGCACTGTAGCTTGTTCATTTATCTTTAAGTGTTCATTAAAGGCTAGCAAGTTGTCTTCCTTTTTCAAGGCTGGATTGTCAATTAACTCAAGGCTAGCAATATTAGAACAATGCTCACCATCAATGACCATATTAGAAACATTGCCTTTGTCTAAGCATTTAGGATGAAACAAATCTTCTCTTTGATTATCATCACAAGGCATAGGTTGAATACTTAAAGCTTTACTAACAACCAAAGAATCATCATGTTCATATTCAATGCAAACATTATCATCACAGGCAAGTAAATTAAGATCTTGATCATTATTAACATGCTCATCATTTTCACCACTAGAATTTTCAGATTCATTATCGCCTAGGTGATTAATCATGAGAGGCTTCTTATTTGGGCAATCCTTCATAACATGTCCTCTACCTTGGCATATATAGCAAGGAATGTACAAAGGTTTAAGAGGAGAAGAGTTAGGACTACTCCCTTTAGGGCCAGTAGATGCCCCAGACGAATCACGTCCGTTCCAAGGCGCTTTGCCTTTGTCGATGGGCTCCTGAGGCATTCGGTCTTCACTCCTCCTTTGGGGTTGGCTTGCTCTCTCCCTTGAGCCGCCATCAAACCTCCTTTGGGGCTACTGCACATGGCTTTGGTGCCACCTTTGGGGTTGCCCACTCGACATTCTACCACCTTGGCTCCTGTATCTAGCATTCCTTTCTACTTTCATAGCTAAATGTAATAGTTCAGTAGGCGTAGAATAAGGAAAGTAATCAATTTCATGAGCTAAGGCGGGGTGCAATATTCTAAGAAACCTAGCATTAGTATCTTCATAGGGTTCAACTACACTAGCTCTAGCCATGGTTTCTTGCATTGCATAAAAGGTTTCCTCAACAGTTTTGCTACCTTGATTAAGATTTTCTAATCGTTGTCTAAGCTCGCTAGCATAATGTGGAGGAGCAAACCTACTTCTCATAAGTGCTTTTAATTGAATCCAAGAAGCGACAGGCGCATCAAGTGCTCTTCTTCTTTCTTTAACTAGATTATCCCACCAAATTAAAGCAAAACTTTGAAATTCTAGGGAAGCTAGTTGCACCTTTTTATATTCAGAGAAGTTATGACAAATCCATATTCGATCCATTTTAGTTTCCCAATCAATATATGCATCTGGATCGGTGGTACCATAAAATTGAGGGATCTTTACCTTTACCTTACCTATGCGATCTTGCGCAGGCTCTCTAGATGCTCGATAGTGGTATCGACCTCCTCTATCATTTCGTCTAGGACGTTGCTCCCAATAATCATCCTCTTGGAAGTCGTCGTCGTCCTCTGAGAAGTAGTACTCTTCTTGTTGCCATCGTCCTTTCCCTCGTCCCTGCATATTAGCCATCACAAAACAATAAACAAAGAAAATGAAGGAAAAGAAAGAAAAACTTGGATTTTTACCTCTTTTTGATTTAAACCCTTAGTATGAATGTTGTAGTTGCAAGGTAGGGCTTAAAAAAAAATTTATGGTTTGGGAGATATGTGTTTGAGAATTTCGACTAGGGCTATGGAATTTTCACCAAAATTGGTCCTTGAAGTTCTTGCACTAATAGACTCGACAATCCCTCTTTTTTTTTTTTTTTTTTTTGAAGCTTACTTTTGCCCCTAGTGAATTTTATCCTCCTAGGACTAAGCTTTTGAATGTAATTTTTTTTTTGTTGACCTTTTTTTTTTCGGACTGTTTTTTTTTTTTTACTAATGCAAGAAAACTAATAATGCAATAAAGGACTCTTGAAAATTTAAACTATGGTGAAAGAAAGAAATAAAATTTATGTAGATAAAACAAATAGGCTAAGATAGAAAGCAAACTAGGGTTAGGCAACCAATTTGTGTTTGGCTTGGAAGCTGCCGACTAGGAGCTCCTTTCAACCAATGGTGGCGGCTGAACTAATTAGGCACACATCGGCTTCAATATGGCTGCTGTGGGACACGGCGTAGGTAGTATGTGTTTGGATTAAGCGCTACCACAACAATCACAAACAAGGATTAGTAATAATCAAATTTATGAACAAGAAGTAAAAACCAAGAACAATAAAGACTCTATTTTTTTTTTTTTTGTAGGTTTTGTGTTTAGGAAAACAAAAGACACAACTTTTGATGTCGGAAACCAAAGCTCTGATACCAATTTGATACGGGGTTAGCCGTAGGGTGGCCCGATCTTCGACAATCAAACTAGAAATAACAAGAACGGAAGCAAAGACTCAAGAACAAGACAAAACGCAGCAAGACTCGAACAAAGAAACAATAAGACTCGACCGATAAGGACTGATTCGAACTAAAATAGAACGAGATGAAGACCCCAGGCCTCCGTAGAGGGTAGGAACCAAACACCAACGACTATAAAGCCCGCCTCTACAACCTTACACAACCAAGCGGACAACTTGGAGGCACAAGGAGGGGACTTGTGATTACCTGGATCACCAAGCTCTCGCGAGGTTGACGAACTCAAAGCAAACCAAGCAGGATCTATAACCAATTTGCAATCGATGAGCCCTTGCTACGAATCGATTGACTTTCCTCACAGTTGTGTTTCACACAAGAGCTGTAAATTTCAATAATGGAAGACGTCTGAGTTACAATGGAGGAATCAACCGTCTACTTATAACCCTAAAAGACTAATTTACTAATTAAAATAATAAATAAAATGAATTATTTAAATAACCTAAAATAACTTAAAATAGGTTCCTAAAATAACTTAAAATACGTTGACTTATTAAGTACTTGAAATAACATGCTAATTAGGTGTTCTAAATTAACACATAAGGAAGCAACGTATTTGACGCCGCAATCCAGCAGCAGCCATGCGCACGCCCGCGCACCTAGTCCGCACGCCCGCGCACCCACCTGCACGCCCGCGCATTTTGCTTATTCCCGTCTACAAACAGTGACAGCTCCAAGATGTTGATTTTCGGCCAAGCTCTAGGTCGAATCTGGAAAAATCTTCAACAGCAAAGTTGTAGATCTCTTCGTCCTCGTTCCGAAAAGATATGGAACGAATCAATCCGATCAATATTGAATCCGAACGACTCATTTTACCGAGACGTCGAAAAGCTGTCAAACGGCTGAACGACTCTAAAACGAACGACCCATCAAGCTTGCACCCTTGGACCTTCTCCCATGGTGGAGCCTTCTTCTTTCTCTTGAGGATGACAACATTCTCATGAGCTTGAATCATAGGTCCATCCCCAAGTATAGGTGTGTCCGAAGGTGTCTTGGATGGTCCCGCATCAGAGGTATTCGCCAAGGTGATCCGTTAGCTCCTTACATTTTTATTCTTGTTATGGAAAATCTAGCCAGGGAGCTTCAATCCGAAGCAATGCTAGAGGATGGCTTGATAGGAATTAGACTCACGAGAAATGGAACCCCTATTCCGTTTTTAACATTCGCAGATGACACTATTATTTTTGCACCGGCTGCCCACAAAAGTATTCACACTATTAGGAATATGCTTAATAACTTCTCTAACTTATCTGGTCTCACGATCAACTACAACAAGAGTTCTCTTCAGGTCTCTGAAAATGTAAATTCGGCCCTTGCGAGTTCTCTGGCCCAGGAAATGAACATCCCCATTGCTAGAAATCTTGAAAAATATCTTGGCATTCCAATACTTAGGGGCAGAGTCAAAAACTGCATGTTCGAGGAAGCTACCCAGAGTCTCAAGAAGCAGCTGTCCAAATGGAAATCCTCCTCTTTATCTCAAGCTGGTCGTGTCACTTTGATTCAATCAAACCTCTGTTCTAAAACAAACTACCTTATGCAAAACTTCCTACTCCCAAAAGGGGTCCTTAACCAAATCGACAAAATCAATAAAAATTTCTTTTGGAACAAACTAGACTCGGAGCGCTACACTCCTCTTATTAGCTGGGATAGGATCTGTAAACCCAAAGATCAAGGTGGGCTTGGTATCCGATCTGCTGAAAGCACTAACACTAGCCTACAAATGAAGCTCATCTGGAAGCTCCTCACGGCACCCAATAACATCTGGGTCAAGGTAATCAAGGAAAAATATTTGCAAAATGAAGGCGTTTTTGAGGCGAAGCCGATAAATCCGTCCTGGCAATTCGGTAGACTGTTACAACTCAGATCGCAGTTCAAGACCGGGCTGCTTTGGATTGTTGGTAATGGGGAGACTATTAATGTATGGAAGGACCCCTGGGTCCCAAATGTACAACTACAAGCCTACCAAGCTCAACATGACCCTAACCTAAGAGTTCACCAACTCATGACTCCTGACAATCGGTGGGACCTACGGATCCTGGAAAGCTTGTTCCCGAACGATGTAGTAACAAATATTACCAAAATTAATATACCCAATTGGAAACCGCCGGATCGCATTATCTGGAAACTCAATCCGGATGGACAATTCACTACTAACTCTTGTAAATTTTTGCGAACATCTCATGATGACAACACATTGGGACACGATTGGCTATGGAAACTTAACATTCCACCAAAAATTCAGAATCTAATTTGGAAAATTGTTCAGGATGCGGTGGCTACCAAGGAGAGACTTAACAGATATTATATTAGAGTTCCAAATGATTGTGTCTTTTGCAATAATAGTGTTGAAAGTGACAGTCATTTATTCTTACACTGTCCATACATAAGGAGAATAATAGCAAGCTACGAACAACTTACAGGCAAACATTTAATGTTACCACGAGATACACATATAACTGTACAAGACTTAATCCATTCTAAACCAAACAAGGAGAATTTTGAACATCTGTGTCATATTTGGCACAAAATATGGGAAACAAGAAACAATTTGATATTCAAGAACAAAACCATGGAGGCTCCCTTCCAAATCGCCTATACAGCATTTATTCAGTTCAGGGAGTGGCAGCTTGCCACGACTCATGAAAATAAAAATAATAGTAACCCAAGAACTAACAAAAGGAAGGTTGGATGGAAAAAACCGCCATGGGCCACCTACAAAATTAATGTAGATGGTTCGACCAAACCCATTGGCTTTTGCCAAGTGGGAGGGATTCTAAGGGATTGTGAAGGTCGTGTTTTGGACATGTTTCAGCAACGGATTGCTAGCGGGTCAGCAATTCAAACGGAAGCTGTTGCTTTCTGTGCAGGGGTCGACTTAGCCCGAGCAAAAGGATTACGACGAGTTATAATTGAAGGAGACTGCTCAGAAGTCATCAGAAGTATTAAGGACAACTCCAAAGTAAGATGGGAAATTCTTCGGCAGGTGGAACTCATCAATAGAATGAAGACTGAATTCGAGTCTATAGAGTTTGTTCATTGTTTTCGAGAAGCAAATGTAGCTGCAGATTTTATTGCTAAGTCTACGGACATTTGTACTTTATCTAGCCTCCCTTCTAATAGGGATCTCTGTAACATCATCCGCAAGGATGATTAGGGTGGTATCCTTCTGGGATTCTTGCCCCCTTTTTGCCTAATAAAAAAAAAATACTGTGAAGTACGTATAATTAGACCTAATATAACTAAATAAATGATATTTAATAGTCAATAATTAAGATAAACAAAAAACAATCATCATTTTATAATAAAACTAAGTATGACCCAACTGGACCCAATTCGAAATTCATTTGACCGAACATACAAATATACAATATACCCGATATATAATAGTCATTAATTAAGATCGATCTGACTCCCTCTTTACATATTCAATCCACTTCAGGTTATTTGATTTCAAGTTATTCGATTTCTTTAGGTTATTTGATTTCAAATTATTTGATTTCAATTTGTATACACTCAAATTAGTTTGTATGAACCGAAGTTGAATTACTAAAATTTATAAGGTTATTTGACTTTGTGACTGAAATTGAATGAGAAAAAAGAAAGTTGGACTGTATTGTGTTACTGATTGTCAAATTGGATATTATTGGCTAAGATTGAATCAAAACCGAGCTAAAATAACTAAAAAATTGTAACCGAACAAACGAGCTCACGAGCTCAAGCTCGAGCACTCTTCCTAGCTCACGAGCCGAGCACGAGCACCTGTTTAGACTCATTTTCAACGAGCCGAGCTTGAACACCAGGTACTCGAGCTCGTGAGCTCGTATATCACCCCTGCTCTCAGCCGTTACCCATGGGTCTAAAATGTGTATTAAGCCCGGCCCGCATCCGGTCCACTATAGAGGATAGTGTGGGCAGGGATAGTTTGGTAATCTGCGCGTGTAAAATAGGGGCAAAATGGTCCACACAGGCTTATGGGCTTTGGGCTATAAAATGTAAATGGATGATGTTTGTTAAATCAAGAATTTAAGTTGGACATTTTCGGTTACTCTCTCTTCTTCCTCTCTTCATTTCCGGTTCATCAATTCGAGCTTCCATGACGGTTTAGCAAGAGATCCTTGATAGATTCAGGGTTCTTTACATCCACCCCCTATAATCAGGTAACCGCTGAAAGCCTTGAAACAATAATTGAAGAGCTAGGAAAGTAGGAAACAACCCAAAATTGTCCAGTATAAATCATGAAAATGTGTTACCATATATTTGTGATTAACTAACTAAAATGCATTTTTTTTTAGTTTAATCGGTTAATTGAGTATGGGACCCATTAAATTTACAAACAACCCCAAGAAATAAATATTTAAAAATGCAATGCTCAAATCAAAATCATCATATTCATAAAATATGTATGTTGACATGTTAGTTCATACCTACCTATATTAGTAAGGATATATGGTCCGGATGGATGATCATGGGTTCCACTCAATTAGACGTGTCCTCCAGTATAGTTCAAAAATCAAAACCAACTAACAAACAAACCTTAATTAAACACCTTATATTAATTTCCTCCCCCAAAAAAATAAGCAAATTAAAAGTGATCAAATTTCTCTTAATCAATCACTTGTTTGGTTTGTAAGGATGAAATTGAGAGCTTTTCGTGCGTTCAGATCTAAGGTCATCAAGCCCTGCTCCAAGCTCTTTTCCATCTTCAAATTCAAGCTTAACAAACACTCTTTTGCCCTAAGACGACCGTCGCGCTTTAGACGACGTCGTTTAAGGGCCAAAGTGGTCAGGTTCAAGAAGCCTTTCTCCATAAGGAAACTCCACTTTCCAAGGTGCCACCCCAAGGCTGCGAAGCTCAAGCTCAAACGGCCCGTTGGGCGAAAAGTGCACCATCATAGGAGGCGTCCCCAACACGGGGATCAACGCTTTGGCAAGAAGGTAGCCGGGTTGGTATCGGTTTTCCGGTCCACCAAGGGGTCTAAGGAGTTGGAGAGTGTGTTTTTGGACCTCAACAACGCGTCTGAAATCGGGAATGGGGCCGGGAAAGAACCATTCCCGTCCCCTATTACACCTGCTTTCGTTAGGGCGATGAAGAGGGAAAGCGTAGATGATGAGGAAGAACAAGTAGAGGAGGCTGAGGACGCGTGTAGGAGCTTCGAGAACTACCTTGTGGAGATGATTGTGGAGGATGGTAAGTTGAAGGATTTGGTCGACGTCGAGGAGCTTTTGGATTGCTGTAGGACTCTCAAGAGCCCGGTTTTCGTTGATTTAGTGTCTCGGTTCTATGGAGATGTGTGTAAGGATCTCTTTGTTTCGGATGAAGACGAGGAAACGCCTACGTCGTCCGAGTGAAAACCCTAACTTGATTGTGCTACACTTTTCATGTATACATAGCAAGTTTTGTTTTTGATCTGCACTTTCTTTTGCTTTTCTTGATCCTTGGAGGTTGAGTTCTCGACGATCTTGATCCGCGGATTCGTGATTTTTCATGTAACAAGAACTTGTACTATAAAAACTTCAAAGATGTTGATTTTATCAATCCATCAAGTTGAACCATTCATAGTTTGTAGCAAGAGCAAGTTTAATTTATGTAGGATTTTATAGATTGATTTGGAAATGTGCTTGATGTGGTTCATGTGTCCTTTTATGCTGGGACTATCGGAAACACTCTCTCGACTTGTTTGGGGCAAGAGTGCGTACACCCTAACCTCCTAGACCCCGCTTAATCGCGAGATTTACTGGGTTGTTGTTGTATATGGGAATGTGCTTATGCAATAAGTACATTGTTTCCTTTTTGTTTTAGCATCATTGCCTAGTATACATAGATCACCTATTGCATATTGTGTTACACAAAATTATTTTAGGTCAAAATTGTTTATTAAAAAAATTATAACAATTTTATTTGATGATTCATATAAATTTGAGAACAAAATATTTGTTTTGAGATGGAACCTGTTGAATTTATGTGTTGTTCGTGTCTTTCATATAATCATATATGGGCTCGCCACTCGCACATGACTTTTCTCCAACTTATCTTTTTTTTTTTATTTTAAAGGTTAAAATATATAAGAGAAATAGATATTTACAAGTGGTTTAAGTTGAGAATGCACTAGGTATCAAAATGAGGACAAACCCTCTTTGTACCTATATGATGAGTGAGGCTCATATCCTAGAGAGTCAATAGTGATGTGGCTAAGCCATGTGCGGATCCTATCTCTTCAAGCCAAGGCTATCGGAAGTCGGACACACACGCCAAAGTAATGAGTTGGAGCATCCCCTTCGGTTAAGCCATCAAGGATGCTACAAACCACTACTTTGGAATCCCTTATACATCATTAAACAACTAGAGCAAGCTTAAAATCAGTGGAGCAACCAAAACAAAATGTTGCTTCTGATACATTACAGTTTTTAGGTGGAAAACCTTGCTCATTAAACAGCCTACGGAGTGATCTGCATGGCTATGCATGGCTATGCACGAGCTGTTTCAACTCAGATTTGGAGTTCCTCTTCCAGTGCCTCCTCCTGGATCAACCCTTCTTGTAGGCTTGAAGATGTCGTGAAATGTAAGGGAGAAGTGGCTACCTAGAGATCTGTAAACATGTAATTTGATAAGGTGGATCAACTCAGTTGAGCTCGTTGTCTTGTTTTCAAACACCTTGTCGTTCCTGGCTTTCCAAATGTTGTAAATTGTTGCTGCCAGGGCAATTCTCTTAGCTTTTGATCTCCAGCCCTTGCCTTTAGCTTCCTTCTTCATCCATTTGAGAGCTCCTTGCAAGGTGTTCATTCCTCTCCAAATGCCCATCCATTGTTTTATCTGCATCCAAATATTCGAAGAGAAATCACAAGCAAAGAAGATGTGCTCATGTGATTCATGTTCTTGGTTGCAAAATGGGCATGTAAGATCAACTTCCCTAGTCTTGATAAGATCCTTAGTTGCAAGCCTTCTCTTCGCAGCTAGCCAAAGGATGGAGTGTTTAGGAATAATTTTATTGTCCCACACAACACTACTCCAAGCCTTCTTAGTTGCCTTCCTTCTAAAGTGTTCATAAGCATTTTGAATCTGGAATTCCACCCCATTATGCCAAGAACTCAGAAGTTGTATTGCTCTTTCCTCATTCCCTGCAAAGGTTAGTAACTCATCTCTAATGGTTAAAATTTTCTTAATCAAAGGAGAATCATTAACCTTATGTACATTCCAGGACCATAGGCTTCCTTGTTGTATGTACTGGTGATGCACCCATCTTATCCAGAGGCTGTCATTTTTTTTGCATAATATCCCATAACAGCCTGGACAGAAAGGCAATGTTCCATGTTTTCAAATCTTTAAGACCAAGACCACCTTCTTCTTTAGGAAGACACACATCATTCCATTTAATCCTGTGGGATTTCCAAAGAAACTTGACACACATGCTATTTATCCTTTGTATTAGGACCGTAGGGGAGGGTAAAATGGAGAACCAAAAGGCTTGAATGCCCTGTAGAACAGCTCGGATCAGCTCAACTTTTCCTGCATAAGACAAGGTTTTGGAGTTCCAATAGCTAATGTTTGCAATCAATTTATCTAAAAGAGGTGAGAACTGAGAGAGAGTTAACTTCCCTGAGGATATAGGAATACCCAAATATCTGAAAGGGAAAGAGCCTTGATTGAAACCAGATCTGGAGATTAGGTAGTCCTTGTCCTCATCCTTTACTCCGGATAGAAAATAAGATGATTTTGTAGGACTAACTTCAAGCCCAGATACTTCAGTGAAGTGCTCTAGAGAGTCAAGGAGAATTTTAATTGAATCCTTGTCTCCTCTTGATAGCAATATGAGATCATCTGCATAAGCAAGATGTGTAATATGCAGCTGCTTGCATTTAGGATGGAACTTGAAAGAGGGGTGTCTTGTCCTGCAAATCAGAGTCCTTGAAAGGTAATCAACACATAAAACAAAAATTAAGGGGGAGATTGGATCTCCTTGCCTTAGTCCTCTCATACCATGGAAGTAACCCTGCATGTTACCATTCAAGTTTATGGAAAAAGAAGTGGTACATATGCATTCAAGAAGCCATTTGATAAAGATGGGTGAAAAATTAAGATGGTTGAGCACTTGTTCAATAAGCTTCCAGGAGAGGGTATCGTATGCTTTTCTTTATCTTGACACCACCGGACCTAACCGACTTTAACAAACAAAACCAAGCACTTCAGCTTCATGCAATTAAAGTGACCTTTTTTTTTTACTATGACATTAATTTTATTATAGAAAAAGAAAAGGTGGTACTAAATTTAATTAAGTGTGTAAATGAAATCCAACAGGACAAGTTGAGCTTCAAATTCCCAGGCCTGGTGTTTGGGTTCATGCGTGGAGTAGTTGGTGTTTCTGTTCTTGGACTGAACCCTCAACCCTCTACAAATAGCAAACTAGTCTTTTTGGGGGGTTTTGCTCACAGGAAATGTTTTTATTTTCTTCAAAATTTCCCTTTGGGTGTAAAAGAGGGAGACAAATATAAATAGGTGCAGGGGGGACAACAGATAAGGACACCTTCTCTTAATTTGTTGGAAACGTGAGGAATCACATATCATATATAGAGGAACCCCACACATGACACATATCATCATATGCATGTATTTCCAAAACAAACTTCCAAGCACCTATTTTCACTGCTCTTTTTTTTTCTTGTTACATATACTTCCTTATGGTTGATTTTTTTTGTGAGGTTTGGGTAACAAACTGAAAAATAAAATAAAACGATAGTTTAGAAGACCTGCGTAACAATTTAAGCTTTTGTGTTAGAAAATAGATCTTCTTATTTGACAAAATCTTGTCATTATTAATATCGCCTAAGGTACTTCCGTTGTCAAGGTTAAGAACATGATTCAACTCATATGCGAAACATACTAGTTGGTCATGACCTTAACTAGAAACGAATTCATTTAAGAGTGCATCCAATCTAAGGGTCATATATATGAACCTATCTAAAAGGAGTAAAGGTCCTTATCAACATCTCAATCAAAGTATCCCATGCTTGTATAGATTGTTTGGGGGAATGCTTTAAGCGCACGAAATGGGTCAAGAAATGGACGATAACATACTCATAATCGGATGATTTTAGATCCTTATGTAAGTTTCATATTGTGTTTTGGAGTCATGGACTTGGTTTGCTTGCAATGTTTTTTGCAAGAAAACAATGAAGTTCCCTTTTGAATTGAAGCATATATAGGTGAAAATTAAAAGCCATTGCTAATACAGGCAATGAGGCAAAGGGCAAGTTTGTACAAAGAGTAAAAGGTCTCCAAAAAGAGGGTCTTTAATCTTTATGGGCATGGGAAGTCATTACCAATAGAGGGAACACAAATTTTACTGAGGGTAAAAAAAAACATTTGAAAGAGATGAAAGCTACAGCAAGAGAATGGAAGACTAAACATGGTAAATCTGAGGTTGCCATGACAATGCCATTCCCCTCCCCCATTCTCTGTCTTTATAAATTTGCATCCTCAGGCCCTCTTTCCTTCAAACCCTAAACTATTTTTCCTCCATCTTTTTACCCTGAGATTGAAAAATTAATTAACCACACCCACTTGCATATTTGATGTGGTATATATTGGCATGATCTAGTACTTCAGATAAGAAATTTTCATACGAATCTTCGCCTATTTGGAGGAACTTGATGTATATCAAGGAAACTTTGGTTGGTTACTCCGGCTGATTCGGATAAAGAGATTGATTGATCATTCGACAATGATTTGTTCTGGGTGCAGAAACTTACTCTTATGGATCTTCATCTTCCTCTGCATTTCCGCTTCAGCCCTCTTCGGAGCTTCTACTATTACCTCATCCAACTCCACTTTTTATGGTAAAGTTTCTCTTAATGTTACCAAGTTTTAATGGTGCATAAGTGCATAACTATAGTGTATGAGAGGTCATTGATATTAGCTGCAGGTAACATCAGCAGGTCCTTCTTAAGGGCGGAATCAGCCCTAGCTTCTTCGCCTCAGGTTCCATTCCTCAAATTCATTCATCTCCCTTTGATTTCTTTTGAGATTTACATATGCAGAAATATCTTAATTATTTGAATTATGATTTTTGTTTTTCAATTAAAAAAATAGTAATTCAAGTCACACCTCAAACATTCACATTATTCAAACACATGGCCTACAAATAATCAAATCGAAATCAATATGGAGCAGTGGCTGTCTTTTTGTGCTTTGTCTGGTTATGAAGCGAACACGTTAATTTGGCAGGAATCAGTAAGCGATAAGAAGATCAAGGAGAAGCCAACAACACTCATAAAGAAAGAAGAAGAGGAAGAAAGCGACGCAATGACGCGACAAACGACGACAAGATTAAGATCAAAATACGAAGCAAGGGGGAGGATGCTGATGGTGAGGAGCACCGGGCCAGGATCATCTCCGCCGCGTTGCACCTCAAAGTGCGGGAGATGCAAGCCTTGCAAGGCGGTTCACGTGGCCGTCCCACCTGGGACGCCTGTCACCGCCGAGTACTACCCTGAGGCTTGGCGTTGCAAGTGCGGTAACCGCCTCTTCATACCTTGATATATGAATTGATTAGTGTTGGAAGGTGCATCATCTAACAAGCTTCAGCTGATGTTGTAGTAGCTAGTACTGTAAGAAGTTGCCTAGTTAAATTTTTTTTTTTGGTCAATAATTTGCCTAGTTTGGTAAGAGAGATTTTCACTAGCCAATATGTTGGGTGTTTTTGGTTATTTTGGACTTTGATTTGAGCTATATGTGTAAGATATATATAGAAATATTTGATGCATAATTTCTATGATATTAGTACCTAGCTAATTTTTTTTATATGCATTTCCTGCTCTTAATACGGATTACAAGTCTTAGATCTTTATACTAAGATCGTTATTTATGCTTCAGGTACGTACGTCGATAAAGAACTGTATAATTCTGAATTTCACGCAGAATTTTAGAAGTTTTATTTCAATTCAATATAAACTATCGAGATGAAATAGATCAACCCGATACTATCCTAAGATTTAAAATACCCCGCTGAACACTTCTGTGTTGGGATGATAAAAAAAATATGACAAAAAAAAAAAGTCACGCTCTGAAATGTTTGAATAAAATTAGAATATAACTCAGTGGGCTCCGCTCTCTTCCGAGAATCTGAAAACGCCCTCCTCTGTGAGAGTTCCAACCCTCCTTCGGGAGCCTACCTCTCCTCCAGGAGCCCTAATCTACCCTGCTAAGGGTTAGGGGTCTGAACGACTGCCTTTGGCTCCCTACCTAGCCTCTGATGGTCTCCGTTGACGGCCCAAATCTCCTCTCTTCTCACTCCGCGATTTTGGGCTTGCTGGTTTTAGGGGTTCCCTCGACCATGATTGAACTATCTCTCAAATCCTTCTCCAGCTCCATCGTTGACGTCAGATTCTATTGGGATAAAATACCATCCCACATTGATTGCGGGTGGTAAATCACCACAAAATATAAGGGTGGGAGAAACCCTTACACAATGGCTTAAGCTTTTGTGTTAGATAGGTGGATCCCGACCTTACAACCAAGAATAAAATAACCCCGACACGACTCGGCTCGGGTTTCTCGGAATTTCACAGATTCTTCTAACCCTCTCGCAACCTTCCTTCCTCTCGTGTCGGATTCTATCGTCGTTTGGGCTTGTCGGCCTCCTACTTCCTGGTTTCCTTTCAATCCGGGGTGGGTCCTTCGATTGTCCTTTGGTGCTTTTGCCTCTAGTGGTCTTCTAGCCCCGCTGGCTCAGTCCGTTCGTCTTCCACGACGGTCCTTGGGCGGCGGTGGTTCTAGGTTGGTTTGGGACGTGTGCCCTCTCTGGGTTTACCCTCCTCGATCTAATCCTTTGCCTTCCTCGGTTTGGTGCCGTCCTCCTCCGAACGCATGGACCGCTGCTAACTTCAACCTTGACGGATAACTTCACCTTCCTCCTGACTTTGTACGACCTCCGTTGTAATGTTTCCTTGCCGGTGTTTGACTTCCCGACTATTTGATTGGTTGCCTTGGGCCCCAAGGTCTTTTCCTGGCCCAAGGTGACCCATTTGTGTAGTATGAATTTTGGCCCAAAATTGGCTTCAGACCCAAGGTCCGAAAATTTAATATATATAAATATGAGGTTGAGTCATGTGTTAACAACTCTTACGATGTTAAATGTTACCAAATCAATATTCGGCAAAATTTATCAAATATTCATCACAATCACTCAATTATTCATCAAAGCTTTTGTTAAAATTAATCAACTATTCATCACAGTCACTCAAATATTCATCACAATCACTCAATTATTCACAATTTCCCAAATATTCATCAATATTTGGCAACATTTAAGAAATATTCATCACAGTAACACAATTACGAGATTGGGGGTGGATACACGCGCAAGAGTTTGAGTTTTTTGGGTGATAATTTTTTTTTAATTGGCAATAATTATTAATTGAAATGAATCTCTTAAATGTTGTCGAAAAGCTTTGATGAATAATTGAGTGATTGTGATGAATATTTGATAAATTTTACCAAATATTGATTTGTTAACATTTGACACTGTAAGAGTTGTTAACATTTGATCCGTATTCTATATAAATATATATAAAAAAAATTATATATATTTCTAAAAAAAAATTCTCGAATGAGTTGAACATAAAACTATATATATTTATACATTTTATATTTATATATAAATAACCCCTTGCTTGCAAGGTTTGATACCCCTCTTTTACGAGTGTTGAAATCCATCTTTTGTTGGGCCGATTTTCGGGTGCTTTCTTTGGGTAGCATTCGGCTTTGTCGTTGATTTTACTGGGTGGTCTACAACTTGGTTAGGTGTGTTGCGTCCGGTGTCGGGACAGGTTGGGGTTGTGGTAGTGTGCTAAGGGCGATTCCATATCCGGGAGATTCATCCTTGGAGTTTCGTGTTCACTGCACACAGAAGATAGAGTCATGCTGTACCGCTGATCTGCGGTACTTCCCTTTGGTGGCGCTTGACTTCGTTCTTCCTCTACATGCTCAGTGTTGCAGTTTTAGTTCTACTTAGTTTCTTTCATGTTAGAGCTCTTGTTGCGCGAGGTTTGTGCCTTTTTCTTTTTTTTTGTATTTTCGGTTTATTGTCTGTTTGATGGTTCACCCGTCTACCAACTTGTCGGCCTATCGAGTTTCAGGTACATCTGAGCTCGAATTATTATTTAATAAAAAAACTCAATGGGCTCCTTCTGCTATTGACAATTGTTTTAGGATCAAGCTCACTTAACTTATATATATATATATATATATATATATATATATATATATATATATATTACACAATTTCTGTATTTAGGTTGAATGTTTGACGTACGGGTAACCGTTTGTCGACTTGTCGACCTCTTAAACTTCAATCTTAATTATCCAAGCTCGAATTTTTACTTAATAAAGAAAAAAAATAAACAACTTCTTTTTCGTATTTTTTGGTTGGAAAGATTCGATGATGTTGAACCGATGGCCATGGAGAAGTACGACATATATAGTTCAATACCTAATTTTTTTAAAAAAGGAAAATTGACCAAAATTAATAAGTATCGACCTTGAACTAAAAATAATACGAACTTTAAAATTGACAATTTTATATACGAACTAACGTCATATTAACCAAAAATAATACGAATCTTTTTTCCGGTAAAATTTCCGACCAAATATGACAATGTACGTCGGAAGTACACGTGGCAGAGTTTTTTCATACAACTCACCTCTACTATTTGACTAAATATATGGCCACCTCTTTCAACCTGTATTTTTTGACAAGTTTTTGGACCTTTGGGCCCAAGGGTTTGAAAAGTGAATTCCCGAAAGGGTCAATTTCCCGAAAGGGTCAAGTTTTTCAACCTGTATTTCTTCTTGGAGGATCAATTTCCCGAATGGGTTGACAAAATTCCCGAAGGGGTTTGAGTAAATCCACCTGAAAGGGTTTGACTATATCCCGCAAGAGATCGACGTTATTTTTGTTTGTGTAATCTTGTTGGCGTTTTGTTCAAGTAGTTTTCAGCTCTGCTTTCAATGTTTCGAGGAGGTCTTCTGCCTTGTTGGGGGGCGTGGAGTCTGGAGTCGGGTCTGGCTAGGTTCGAGGTGGTGCGCTTAGGGCGACTCCGTATCCGGGATTGTGTTTCCTTGGAGTTCATCCGCACTACCCACAAGAGATAGAGTCCTGCTGTACCACTGGCCCGCGGTGTCACTGTTCGGTGGTGCTTGACTTCGTTCTTCTGCGGCTTCCTCAGCTTTCTTGGAGTTGGTCTTCTTGATTCGTTTTGTTGTAGAGTTTATTGATGTTTGTTCATTGCGCTTGTTGTCTGTTTTTCTATTTTTAGGTTGTATGTTTGACGGTTTTCCGTCTGCCGACTTTGTCGGCCTATCGATGAGTCAGACCTATCTAACCTTCGAATTTTTACCTAATTAAAAAAAATAGAGGATGAAGCTCACAAAACTGGCAATGACGCTGATGGAGGAGAGAACAGTGTAGGATGTCGACCCTGCTGGAACCTGTTAATACAGCAACTAGCAAACACGTTAGGGATGTAGGCCGAACCTTGTTTCTGTGAAGGGGTTGGGCTGCGGTGAAGCGTGGTATGGGAGCCACTGAATGAGAAACGTATTTGCCCCTGACAGTGGTGCAGATCGTATGCGAGGCAACGTCCCCCAAGGATTTCACCGTCTTCTCTCACAGGTGCACTCGAGGGAGAGAAGTTGGAACTGGAACAGGCGCTCAGAACGGGAAAAGGGTAGGAGAAAACAGGAGAGGGAGAGAGGCGATTGTGTTCGCTGTGTGTTGAAAAGCGGAGCCCTAACCCTCCTTATATAGGCTCCGAAATCCTCCTTATCCCGCAAGAAAATGAGAGATTCGAGTCTATCAACAGAAGATCTGAGCTCATCCAAAAACGGTTTCAAAAGATTTCGGAAAAGATAATTTTCCAGTGAAAAAATAGATATTCGCGGATAAGCACGAACAAGCTAATCCGTAATATCTTCGGCCTCAAATAATAATTTCTTCCGCAAAAAATGAACTCCAACTCCGATCTCGGAGCACGACCACGATCACGAGCCCGAGCCGAGCCGGACGGACGGCGGCGGCGGGCGCGCGTGTAGGTGCCCCATCTCCTCCTCAACCTCTCAATGTAGGTAGTGGAAGAGTCTCCTTAAAAACCCTTTAGGTTACCCTTGAACTTTCCATGTGGGATGTGGGAAGTCCAAAGGGAACCTTCCTTAAAACCCACCTTCTATATGCATTAACTCCAACAACCCCCCACAAATGCAGATAGAAGGGTTTAAAAACTGAGGTTTTGAAAACAAGTTATGAGCGTGTCGAGGTTAGTGCTTAAATGCTGATGTCTTGCGACTTGAATCAGCACATAGTGAAACTAGCAATCCTTTAGATAGAGCGAATGGCCAGAGGCCTTGAATTCCTCCACTTCGGGGTAAACCAGCAACACACACCTTCCACGGGGTCCTGTAACGTTCCGCTAAGTCTTATCACATAAGACATCCAAGTTTTGGCACACCTTGGGTGCTCATGAGTGTTCTAGTGAGGACTGCCCTAAGTCTCACCTTGGAGGGTTGCCAATCCCTCACACTCACGTAGGTAACTTCAGCATATCTGTCTCAATACAGAATACCCCCACAATGGGTTATGAAGTTATTAAGAGCTCTAAGGCTCAACCTCTCATTCGTTGTTCGGTGATCTATCAAGTCCGTCTCAAAGGACCACCCAATGCCTGGGCTATAGAATCATTAAGAGCGTTAGCTCAAGCTCACTATACACTTGCCATAGGAATGGGAGATGTGTATCTCATAGGAGTCTTTCCATGGCTTGCGTTCGACCAAATTAATGGTTTCCGCCACAGATTCCTCCTCTCACGGGCTTTAGCCCCATTCCCCTCGACGTGTCAAGGACTAGCCTTCTGCAAAGTCCTTTGGTCAATGGATCTGCAATGTTCCTCTCTGACCGCACATACTCTAAAGAGAGTACCCCATTTCTTATCAACTGCCTCACAGCCTCATGTCGGATGCGTATATGCCTCTTCTTGCCATTATACGCTCCGCTGTTTGCTACTCCAATGGCAGCCTGTGAGTCACAGTGTAGAGAAATCGCAGGAGCTGGATGCCCCCACATTAGTATATCTGCTAGTAGGCTTCTCAGCCACTCAGCCTCTTGCCCTGCTAGGTCTAGAGCTATAAACTCTGACTCCATCGTCGATCGGGCTATGCAACTCTGCTTTGCAGATTTCCATGAGACAGTTGCACCACACAATGTAAAAACATATCCACTAGTGGAGCAAATTTCATCAGTCCCACTTACCTAGTTTGCATCACAATATCCTTCTAGAACGCAGGGAAAACCCTCAAAATGTAATCCCCAATCAAGAGTGCCTCTAAGGTATCTCATTAACCTTCTAAGTGCAATCCAGTGTTCTTTGCTAGGATTTTGTGTATATCTACTGAGTCTACTTACTGCATAAGCTATGTCAGGCCGAGTATAGTTCATCAAAAACATTAGACTCCCAATAACTTTAGCATATTCCTCTTGGGAAACACCTATACCTGAGTTCTTCACTAACTCTATGGTAGCATCATATGGGGTCCTAACTGGCGTCACATCATAGTTGTTAAACTTTTTCAATACCTTCTCTACATAATGGGATTGAGACAAAGTAAAGCCATTTTTAGTTCTAGTCACTTTAACACCTAGAATCACATCAGCTTCACCTAAGTCTTTAATTTCAAAGCGAGAGGAAAGAAACTTTTTGGTTTCATTTATCACATGCATGTTAGTGCCAAACAACAACATATCATCAACATATAGGCACACAATAACACAACCAGAATTGTACATCTTGGTATAAACACATGCATCAGATCCACTAACCACAAATCCAAAACTCAACACAGTGTTATGGAATTTCTCATACCATTGTTTAGGTGCTTGCTTTAGGCCATAGAGAGATTTCTTTAACCTACAAACCATGTTCTCCTTACCTGGAACCACAAAACCCGGAGGTTGTTCCATGTATATTTCCTCATCTAGATCACCATTCAGAAAAGCAGTCTTTACATCCATTTGATGTACTAAGAGCTTGTAATTAGATGCTAATGCAAATAATGTTCTAATGGTAGCAATCTTAGTTACAGGAGAATAGGTGTCAAAATAATCTACTCCATGTTTCTGTGTGAATCCTTTGATTACTAGTCTTGCCTTAAATCTTTCAATAGAACCATCTGTTCTAAGTTTCCTCTTAAAGATCCATTTACAACCAATGGCCTTATAACCTCTAGGCAAATCAACTAGTTCCCAAGTGTGATTACTTGTGATGGATTCAATTTCACTGTTTACAGCATCTTTCCAAAAACTAGCATCAACAGAACTCATAGCTTCTTTATATGTTCTAGGTTCATCCTCTTTCATGTGAACATAAACTAGAGCTTCATTGATTTCATCTAAATCACGGAGTTCAGTTAAGAAAGCAGTCACAAAATCAGGACCATAGCTACTTTCAGTTCTACGTCTTTTACTTCTTCTAATTTCACTAGGTTCATCAACATTGATAGAAGCAGGTAAAGACAAAGATGCAGGTTCAGAAACAGCAGGAATACTATCATGATCTTTCCTCAAAGGAAAAATATGCTCAAAAAATTCAGCATCACGATATTCACACATAGATCTGTCATGCAAGCACATAAACCTATATGCAGCACTGTTCTCAGCATAACCAACAAACATGGCATCAACAGTCTTAGATCCAAGGTTATCTCTCTTAAATGCAGGAATCCCAACTTTAGCTAAACACCCCCACACTCTCATCAACCCTAGGTTAGGAGGATGTCCTTTCCATAGTTCATAAGGGGTTTTGTCTAACTTCTTATGGGGTACCTTGTTAAGAATGTAGTTTGCAGAAAGGACAGCTTCACCCCTCAAAGAGTCGGGTGACCCAGAACTCACAAGCATAGAAAACATCATGTTTTTTAAAGTTCTGTTCTTTCTTTCTGCTACTCCATTCGATTGAGGGCTATAGGGTGCTGTACGTTCATGAATTATGCCATTATTCTCACAGAATTCTTTCAAAAACGTTGTCCCAAATTCCCCACCTCTATCGGATCTAAGTCTTTTAATTTTTCTGTCAAGTTGGTTTTCTACCTCAGCTTTGTAGATTAAGAACATTTTCTCTGCCTCATCCTTAGATCTCAGCAAATACAACTTGGTGTATCTAGAATAATCATCTACAAATGTGATGTAATACCTTTTACCACCTCTGCTCTCAGAGTTCCTAAAATCAGCTAGATCTGTGTGAACTAATTCTAGCAATTCTGTGGACCTCTTTGTTACAGGTTTGAAAGGCTTCTTGGTGAACTTAGCTTCCACACAAATTTCACATTTTTTATGATCATTATTGCCCAAGTTTGAGATTAGGCCCATTTTATGCAATTTGTTCACAGATTCAACATTCACATGACCTAATCTAGCATGCCAAAGATCAACATCAACAACGATATAAGCGGAAGTAGAAGCTATATTAGCAGAATCAACAACAGTTTGCAAAACAAACAATTCACCAAACTTATAAGCCTTCCCTAAAATCTTTCCATTCCTGGACAAGACTATAGAGTCACCTTCCATGACTCCCTTTATCCCGGCTCGAGATAAGAGCCCTCCAGAGATCAGGTTCCGTCGCAGGGAAGGCACATAAAAGACATTCTGCAGGCTCAGGATGTTACCTGAGGTGAGCTTCAGCGAGACCTTCCCTTTGCCTAGCACCTCTAACTGGCTTGAATTCCCCATGTAGACTTGCTCAGCTCCGCTTGCAGGTTCGAACTCATCAAACAGCTCTCTGTTGGCGCAGAAGTGCTTTGTGGCCCCAGTGTCCACAATCCATTCGGTCATGCTCCCAATGATGTTAGCTTCAGTGACCACTGCAGCAATGATTTCAGGAGCAACACCTTCAGCGACGTTTGCAATGCCTTTGTCCTGTTGTCCGTTGTTCTTTTGGACAGCATACTGAGCATCCTTCCTCTCACGGCACTGGAACGCCCTGTGGCCTTGTCGACCACACACATAGCAGCCTGTGTTGTTCTGCTTCTCTCCATTGTTGTTTTTCTTGAACTTCGCAGGCTTGTTGTTTTGTCCTCCAGGACCCTTCTTGTTCTTCTTGTTGAAAGGCGGCTTATTGCCTTTCTTGTTGACCTGCGGAGTTTCAACAATGTTAGCTTTTACCGTGTCAGCAGCACGGATTTGTAGCCGGGTGTGCGGTAACTCTCACGGTTTGATCCGCAAGTACGGACTCAATTGCTGCAGGCAGTGCTTCCGCAGCAACGCCAAGGAGATCGGCTTCATCAAGGTGCGATTTTTTTTGCTCCATCCCTCTTCCGTTTAAACTTACATTTGAAGATCTTCATTGGTATAGGTAGTCTTATTTTGAAATCTTTGTATTAATCCTTTCGGTGATTGTATTTTTGTTCTTTAATGGTTGCGAACATCTTAGGTATAGGTCTTGATTGGAAGCTTAATTTCCCGTAGACATTGCAATCAAATGTAATTTGAGATTTCTTGTCATAGTTCGTTGATCTTATACCCAAAACTTCATTGATTTCCACATTTATGCATTTTATGTAAATTGTTGGAGGTCTCCTTCTCCTTCAGCCGGTTTGCTTCCTCAATCTTCAGATGGCTGACGAGTTCCTCCAAGGTAAGATCTTTCTTTTTGTGTTTGAGGTGATTGCGGCAGCGTGCCCATGACTCAGGCAATTTCTCAATCAGGACGTTCGCCTGAAGAACTTCGCACATCTTCATCCCTTCAGCCAGTATATCCGCTACCAAATTCTTGTACTCATGCACCTGCTCCATGATAGGCTTGTCGTCCACCATCTTGAACTGGATCCACTGTCCAGTCACGTACTTGCGCTTCCCAGCATCGTCGGTGCTGTACTTCTTGTCTAGGGTTTCCCAGATAGTCTTAGCAGACTTCTGGATCAGCAGCAGGTCGAACAGAGCGTTCGTCATGTGGTTCAGCAAATAGCCTCTTGCGGTTTTGTTGTCGCGTTGGTACTTCACGAGCTCCGCAGAAGGCGCAGGCGGGTTGGGCGGCGCATCGCCATCAGCAACAGCAGCAGCCGCAGGGGCGGCGGGGGGGTCTTGCAGCAACACATAGTCAATCTCCAGTTGCTCAAAGAAGATAAGCATCTTCTGGGACCAGCGCTTGTAGTTCGAGCCATCCAAAGGCTCCAGCTTTGAGAGATCGAGCACCGGCTTCTTGTAGAAGATCTCGACGGCGGCCATGATCCTACTTTGAAATACGTTTCTCACTGTAGGATGTCGACCCTGCTGGAACCTGTTAATACAGCAACTAGCAAACACGTTAGGGATGTAGGCCGAACCTTGTTTCTGTGAAGGGGTTGGGCTGCGGTGAAGCGTGGTATGGGAGCCACTGAATGAGAAACGTATTTGCCCCCGACAGTGGTGCAGATCGTATGCGAGGCAACATCCCCCAAGGATTTCACCGTCTTCTCTCACAGGTGCACTCGAGGGAGAGAAGTTGGAACTGGAACAGGCGCTCAGAACGGGAAAAGGGTAGGAGAAAACAGCAGAGCGAGAGAGGCGATTGTGTTCGCTGTGTGTTGAAAAGTGGAGCCCTAACCCTCCTTATATAGGCTCCGAAATCCTCCTTAGACCGCAAGAAAAGGAGAGATTCGAGTCTATCAACAGAAGATCTGAGCTCATCCAAAAACGGTTTCAAAAGATTTCGGAAAAGATAATTTTCCGGTAAAAAAAATAGATATTCGCGGATAAGCACGAACAAGCTAATCCGTAATATCTTCGGCCTCAAATAATAATTTTTTCCGCAAAAAATTAACTCCAACTCCGATCTCGGAGCACGAGCCCGAGCCGAGCCGAGCCGGACGGACGGCGGCGGCAGGCGCGCGTGTGGGTGCCCCATCTCCTCCTCAACCTCTCAATGTAGGTAGTGGAAGAGTCTCCTTAAAAACCCTTTAGGGTACCCTTGAACTTTCCATATGGGATGTGAGAAGTCCAAAGGGCACCTTCCTTAAAACCCACCTTCTATATGCATTAACTCCAACAAACAGGTATTATATATGCTGCAAGCTAATATCGAAGAGAGATAACTTGATTTGAATGAGCTTCCATGGCCTCCCCAAATTGCTTCAAACTTGCAAATACGCCAACACTTCAAGGAGACGGTTCTATGGTTGTCTATTATAGAAGGTAAGATTAAATTGAAATTTTAATTCAGTTGTTTAGGGTTTATATTTGATAGTTTCGAATTGGATTCAAAATTTGAGGGTTTTGAATGTGCAATTGTATATATACACTTATTGACTTCGATATTTTATGATTCTAATTCAGGGTTTTCATTTGCAAATTTAGAGCTTCTTTTACAATTTGCTGATTTAGTCTTTCAATTTGATTTCAATTGTGAAAATTTGCTTTCAACTTGTAAATTTGGGATTTCAGTCATATAAAGTGGCTTTCAATTTCGCTCATATAATTAACAAAGAAAAATTTTGTCAAAC
Source organism: Persicaria maculosa (assembly GCA_963922045.1). Classification (NCBI taxonomy): domain Eukaryota; kingdom Viridiplantae; phylum Streptophyta; class Magnoliopsida; order Caryophyllales; family Polygonaceae; genus Persicaria; species Persicaria maculosa. The sequence continues at coordinate 17,512,577 of OY998258.1, forward strand.
AGACACTTTTTTTGGACAAATTGGTGAATTGTCCACCTTTTTGGACAAATTAGCGAAATGTCCACTATATATACTAATTCTCAACTTTTTTTTTTAATCTGATAGTTTCCCCCATCGTCTCTCCAATCTCTCTCTCCGCTCCCGATTGAAGGCGATGGAGGTCTCGATCTCTCCGGCGCCGGAGCCGCTGTCTCGATTTGCTCGATGCCACCATACTAGGTACTTTCGCCTCTGTTCCTTTGCTCCATTTCACATCAGGAATGATAGAAACTAGAGGATTTCTATCCTTCCTGATTCTTCCTTTGTTAATTTTATTTTTCAATTTTGCTTGTTGTGAATGTTAATTTTCTTTGACAAATTTTGATTGCTTGCTGAAATTGAACGATAAGTTGGTTAGGGCTTTGTATCTACTCATTTGGCTTGTGATTCCTGTCTTTTTCTTTCTTTGATTCTGTTCTGTGTTTTGATTTTAGTTACAAAAAAAATTTAGCCACACTCCAATCAAGTCCTTCTGTGTTCACCACCATCGGCATCAATCTTTGCTATGAATCAAAGAAACATCATACATCAATCTTTCCAATTTCGGAGCTTTCGATTTTAGTCTTAACTTGCTTGTCAGTTGAATATCCCAATGCAACTATAAGTAGATGTTTTGTTCTTGACCTTCATTGACATATCTTTGTCTGAGAAATATTTCAGATTGGGATATCAAAGGATTATGTTTGGAGCATAGGTTCTAGTTGTTTTCATTTTATGTCAAAGTTGCTGCAAATTTATGACAGATCTTGTTCGAATCCTTGTAAAACATGATGAATTGACTTTGGAAGTAAGTTATTTCCCTTCTCTTTCCACTTTGAGAGGCTTGCCTGGGAAGCTCTCAAGGATCAGTTAAAGGCTTATCAAGATAAGGTAGCTGAAGCAGCAAGTAAAGTCGCAGCTCTAATCGAGGAGTTACAGGCTTATCAAGATTTTGTGTGCTAGGATACATTCAACCTCATGCAATTGCAGAATTATTTTGAGCAATTTATTGAGCTATTATAGCCTTTTCTATGCTGCAGGATGGGTTAATTGATTTTGCTCATGCTGGTGATGTTGTTGTAGAAATTACTAGAAACACTGCATTCCGGGTGAGATACTATTGCTGAGTTTGGGTTTGGATTTGCACTAAATTTCTGTTATGTTTGTTATGTGCTTGGTCAGCATTGCCAATTTCTGGAATGGAGCTTTTGTTTCAGTACTTCCATAAGTTGGTTTTGTAGCTATATGGAAAGAGATTGTTGTGTTCTTGCTTATCCTTTTTTCATTAGTTTCTTCAAATCTGTTGCTTATATTATGTTTAGCTTCTTCTTGGAGTTGATTGTTGTGTTCTTTTGCTATATACTGCAGCTTGAGGTATGGAAGTTGATTGTTGTGCAACTCTGTGATGAAGTTGTGCAACTCTGAGATGGAGTTGTGCAACTAGTTTAGCAATCTTTCCCTTTATGTACAATTTAGCAATCTTTCTTGTGGTGAACTAGTTTTTCTTTTCTCATTTTCTTGACTTATCTATCAAATACTCATGTATTTGACTTATCAAATACTCAGGTTTGAGGTGCAACACGGAGCATTGTGTGCACTTGGATATGTAACTGCTGATTGCATATCAAAATCTCCTCAGGTCTGTCAAAGATGAGTTTTTTTTTCAGTTGATATAAATACCATAATATCTGTTGTATTTACTTGTTACTCATGTATTGAAGAAGTGGCATCACAAATTATCAAAACCCAGTCTTTTTCATTAATGAGGTTCAGTTTGTTAAGCTTTCACTTCGTCGTCGGTCTACATTTTACTGTGTATATTTTTTTACTCCAAAATTGATATATGAAGGCCAAAAAAAATGGTCACAGAATAGTATTGTAAGTTCTTTGTAGTTTGGAGACAGGTGCAAGTGCCTATGCTTTTTTGTGGACAGGTGCAACTCTAAAATAGAGTTGTGCAACTGTAAAATAGAGTTGTGCAACTGTAAAATAGAGTTGTGCATTATGGAATTGGGTTCTTGTATCTCAGATATCTTGAAGATCCTAAAACCTTATGGAATTGATGTGAGCCATATATTAAAGATGAGGAGGTATTGCTGCATCCTCTATTTGAAACTTCTAATTAAATTGTCCTTACTGATGTTGTAAGATCCCTTGGAGGCATGAATCCTCACCTTTTTTTTTTATCATTTCTTGTTTCTTTGTTCCCAAATGATTAATTTTTTGCATCCTTCTTGAATTCTCCAGGAATTTTCTCTTGAATCCAGTGGAAAATTGACCACAATGGGTGTGTATGTGCGAGATTTACTTCTTGGACAGGTCAGTGTACTGAGGAACTGCATGTTTCCGTAAATCAGTGCAAGAGATTTACTCCAGATCCTTGTTCTATTTCCTTCGGTTTTCCTTTCAAATCTATTTACTTGTGCTTCCCATCGAATCCGATATTTCTTGTGCTGACAACTTAATTCTTGTTAGCATATTTCATGGTTTTCAATTTCTCATTGTTGGATGCACATTCGTTAATATATCAGTTTACTAGTTATGTACTCTAGTATTGCAATTTTGGCATATCCTTCTATCCCAGGTGTTAACAGAAGTTGTCAAGAGTTGTCAAGAGTGTGCTTGTTCCCTTTGAGATCTTGTTTCACTATGACATTGATTTTTATTTTGATTTTGGTCTTGCACTTATATCTTGCTTCAAGCTTTGAGATCTAGAGCCCAATAGATGAATTTTACGAGTGTAGATATGATGAGGAACTGAATGGAGTTTGTTCCCCACATAGGTCGATGTGTTTTTTTGCACCAAAGTCTATTAGCTCAAAATGGTAGAGCAATGTGCCTATGCACGATGATGTGGGTTCAAATCCCTCATAGGCTATCTATGTGCTATCTCTTATTATGTTTCTCTTCGTGAATAAGAGTATAAGGAGCAAAATAAAAATATAAAGTGCAGAGAGCAAGATAAAATTACAAGCTTTAGAATATAATATGACTAAACTTTATGCATTAAACAAGAGGCATGGAAGAGATGTTACAAGATATCTTCTATTTGAGCAATCTCACTCTGTCAGCCGTTAGCTACTTAGCTCTTTGAGTAAGACAACCAAACAAAATCAGAGATTGGGCTTCAAGTAATTAAGGATATATATATCTTGAGATGGAGAGTGCCTTTGAACAAGCCAAGGATATCTTCACAGGTTGAAGACACAGGTTTGCATTTTTTAAAGTCCCCAATAGTAACCTATTACTCCTAATAGCTAAATTTTCACCAACAACATATAGCTCCAGTAGCAGCAAAAATCATGTCAGCATGGCTAGAATACTGATTCGCCATCACAGTTTCATCAAATGTCCAAACCCATTAGATAAAGTACAAGTCAAAATTATCTATTTAGATGTTAAACCCTCGAAACAATCTTATGCTGTATTTAATCTTGCTGAAACAAAATCAATTGAAAGATATTGCTTACAGCCAGCAAGCACTTTAGGATCTGCCTAAACGATTATCTGCATGGAGCATGTGAACTTGAATCAAAATCTGTTTCCAAAACCACATTATTCATTTACGAGCATATAAATTACCAAATACTGAATAAGATCCATCTGACATTGGTTGCAAACCCCATTGACACTGGTTGTTTTCTCTAATTAACAAAATAGAAAAGATGCTGACACAACCCATAATTTTTGAAATTTGAGCTATTAATCATTCATAAATGGATCAATTTAATTCATTTATAACTCTATTAGCACTAAAATTTCAAACATCGCTGCCACTCGTTGTTTTCTCTAATTAACAAAATAGAAAAGATGCTAACACAACCCTTAATTTCTGAAATTTGCACAACAGGGGGGAGGGGAGGGAGGGGGTTGTGAAACTCTGTTCAACATAATGTTATATTTGTTCAATATAATCTTATACTTGCTCAATAAATTATTGCTCAACATGATCTTATTTTTTCACAATATTATTTTATACTTGCTCAATAGATTATTGCACAACATGGTCTTATTTTTTGCTCATCAATAGACTATGATAGCACAACATAGGGGATTGGTGGAAATTTGATCAACATGATCTTATTTTTGCTAACAATAGATTATATTTGCTCAACATCAAGTATTTATGAAAACATCAAAAAGAAAAAAAAAAGATGAATAACTAAATTTATGGCAACATATGCAGCAGGAAGTTGGAAAAAAATATACGAGATAAGTCTATAGAACTACCATAAGCTAGATAAAGAAATTTTGCTCAACATCATCTTATTTTTGCTCAACTATAGGTTATTCTTGCACAACAATCGAGACCTGTGAATTTGTTTTCAACATGATCTTATTTTCTCTAAATATAATTTCATACTTTCTGAATAAATTATTGCACAACATGCTCTTATTTTTGCTCATCAATACTTTATTTTTGCACAACATTCGAGACTTGTGAAATTGTGTCTCAATGTGATCTTACTTTTTGTAAATATAATTTTATACTTTTTAATAGATTATTGCAGAACATGGTCTTATTTTTGCTCATCAATAGACAATAATTGCACAACATGGGGGATTGCTGAAATTTTGCTCAACATCATCTTATTTTTGCTCAACTATAGGTTATTTTTGCACAACAATTGAGACTTGTGAATTTGTTTTCAACATGATCTTATTTTCTTTCAATATAATTTCATACTTTCTCGATGAATTATTGCACAACATGCTCTTATTTTTGCTCATCAATACTTTATTTTTGCACAACATTCAAGACTTATGAAATTGTGTCTCAACATGATCTTATTTTTTGTAAATATAATTTTATACTTTTTAATAGATTATTGCACAACATGGTCTTATTTTTGCTAATCAGTAGACAATAATTGCACAACATGGGGGATTGATGAAATTTTGCTCAACATCATCTTATTTTTGCTCAACTATAGGTTATTTTTGCACAACAATCGAGACTTGTGAATTTGTTTTCAACATGATCTTATTTTCTCTCAATATAATTTCATACTTTCTCAATAAATGATTGCACAAAATGCTCTTATTTTTGCTCATCAATACTTTATTTTTGCATAACTAGTGGTGAAATTAGTGCTGACACTGATATTAGTTACAATTAGTGGTGAAAATTAGTGCTGACACTGATATTAGTTACAATTAGAGCTGACACTAATATTAGTTACAATTAGTGCTGAAATTGATATTAGTTACAATTAGTGGTGAAAATTTGCTCAACATGTTGAGAAATACCATTTTGAGAATACCTTGTTGTTTCTCAACATGATATTGTTTTTTTAAGTAAACAATAATGATAAAATCTAAAATTTGATGAGTACCGATGACAGAATTGTGCTGACATATAAAAAAAATACACAAACTTGTCTTTTTACATGATAAAACCTATAATATTGAATTAATGTTTAATATGAAACATAAATGTCTAAGATATAATCTTTCCTAGTAGTACTTTTATATAGTACTGATGACAGAATTGTGCTGACAACCTTATTTTGAATGCTTTATCCTTCTCTTGAACTCTCCTATTGAAATCTTTCTATTGCAGGGTGGTCTTCCTGCTCTCGAAAAGCAGTATGCGGTCCCTCTGTTGAGCAAAGAAGAAATCCAATTACACCATTGGAAATCAAGGCAAATGAAGAAAAGGAATGAACTAAAATAGGGGTGCTAGACATACTAATAAGCTATCAAGTATGAATTTCAGTTTCAAAGACCAAACAGAATTAACTTGCCTCTACACAGAGAAGGAAATAACAGTGATGACATCATCAACAGTTCAAATATAAGAATAGTGAATCTGCAAATACAAGATGGAAGTGTGCAAATACAAGAGTGAGGGGCACAATATACAACTGAAATGAAATGAATTTGGAAATTTAAATTCAAAATCATCAACAAAATTGCAAGAAGCCCACAACCTTCTAAAGTTGTATCTATATCTCATGGGAAATGCCATCATTTAATAATGCTAACATCCTATAGGGAGATACATTAGGGAGAGTGCATTCAGACAACCAACAACGTTTTCAGCTTTCAAATACATTAGTATGTGATTCTCATCATTCAAACAAATGAAATTAGTTTAATCAAGCTTGTTAAATTGGATTGATATCAATCTGAAAACCAATGTTCAGCCTTCATATCTTCAACAGACAGCAACAGCAAATATACAACAACAGCAATCCATCAGCAAGCATACAGCAGCAGCAGCAGCAAACATACAACATCAAATTAGTCACATGACTCACACCGATTGCTTTAAAGTAAATAGATTCAATAAAATCAAAACATATAATGCACAACTGTACAAGGACAGATATCAAACATTTAATAAGCAAGTTCAAACCTTCAATATTGGTTGAAATGATCAAGGACTTGAAATCATTTGGGCACATTGCCATATCTGTACACATCTAGCGAAGCCTTAAAAGATCAAATTAAGAACAATACAATAATTGAGACAGAATTAAAGGGGCTCAGCAGAAGCAAAGATCGATTCCCAAGGGAAACAGTCGGAACGAAACCCTTGATCGACGGTGATCCTGTAAGCAAAGAAGCAAAGTCAGCAGAAGCAAAGATCGATTTCCTTATCAATCGATAGTCAAAACGAAACCACGGCTCATAAAAATTGATCGACGGTGATCCTGCAAGCAAAGAAGCAAAGTCAACAGAAGCAAAGATCGATTTCCTTATCAATCGATCTTTGATCGATTGATAAGGAAACCTCGGCTCGTAAAAATACAGTCACTCGACATATTGGGGCATTTCATCAAACAGGCTATGTGCAAAACATAAAACAACATATCAATCACAAACATAAAACAACAAAGACAAGATTTCAGATTTCGTTCAGCAACTGCAGCCATCACAAACAAAATCGAGTTCTTTATCAATTGATCTTCGATCGATTGATAAGGAAATCAAGCGACATGGAATGAGGAACACAGAGAATCTGCAGCGGGAGAGGGAGAAACCTACATTCCACAAGTTCAAGCCACAAACTGCTGAACTAAAACAGTCGGACACCATGCAAATTGTGGTTTGTCTCTTTGGCATTTTGTCGAACAGGTGGAGGGCACAAAGTCTGCATTTTCAGGGCAATTTCAGAAAGATGAAAGAAGTGCAGTGAATCAAACATCCCAATTTCAGACCAAAATCTGTCACATGTATGCTCAATTTCAAAGCCTTCACAGTGCAATTTGACAAAGAAACATAAACACAAACACCTTGAGTGCAACAAAACAAAGCGAAAATAAAATCTGTCTAAAAGAGTACCTCTGTAATCGGGAAAGAAAACGTTAACTGATAAATATCCACATCATAGCTAGGTAGAAAAGAAAAGCAAGAAATCGAACAAATTAAGCAGGAGAAGCAATCGCAGCCATCACAGACAAAATCGAAGGCCAGGAGGGAAGCAATCGATCAATCGATCTTCGATCTATTGAAGAAACGTCAATGATTAATGGAATTCGAAGAAACGTCAATGATTAATGAAAACGTCAATGATCAATCGCAGCCATCACAGACAGAAACGTCAATGATTAATGGAATTCGAAGAAAATTTGCGCCTTCGGCGCAAATTTTCTGTGATTTCTATGCAATTTCGAATTCAATGATTAATGAAATGATGTACATACTTGATTCGATTGAAGAAACGTTGAAATCAGCGGTTTTGATGTGATCGGAGAGATGATCGAGACTGAATGATCGGCGGCGAACAATTGAGCACGAGAGAGAGATCGCACGTTGGAAGAGAGAGCGCGTAGGAGAGAGAGCACGTGGGACAAGGGAGGGGTTTATATTGTGGACATTTCACCAATTTGTCCCAAAATGTGGACATTTCACCAATTAGTACATATTTTATGGACATTTCGCAAATTGCCCCATTAACAAATGCGTAGTTTGCACTATGTATTGGGGGACACAAGATCAACCCTTAATTGACTGTCTCAGACCGTGGTTTAAAATTCTTCAGAAGAGTCTTGCCATCTGGGTCGATTTTGGGCCACATCGAGTACCTTTTAATCCAATACTTAGTTTAGACAACGTGTTAATAACGTAATGGGTAGCAATCATAACTTGTTTCAAGCTATATCATATTCCATCCATAATCGGGATATAGTTCCTAACACATCTTTTCTTACTCAACCCTTCCGGGTTATTTGTGTCATAGGAGGGTCGGGTCACAAATAAGTCAGCTCACTTCAAATATTCAGATCTCATTTGGATTTAATTCTTACCGTTTCATGGTCACTTAATCCAAAGTTGTCTTTGCTTTCGTGTCGTCACTTACTAGTTCTCGCGAACTAATCGTCCTTTGTTTGGATGGATGGTATCCTTCATTGTATTTGGATGCCAGACCATTTTTCACAAGTTTAGGATAAAGCACTACATGGCCGAAGGTTGGATTCAAAGTCGGAATCATTTTAAAAGTGTTTTGTGTATTGTTTAAAGGTCTATTGATAAAGGTTCCAGGAATTATTATTCTTAATGAGCATTTACGATTGCTATTTTATTTACTTTTTCTATCTAATTATCTATATATTTATTTATTTATCCGCTTTTTATTTATTTAAGTCTTCCGCCTTAAATATCTTTTTATCATCTTTTATGGGAGCATGGTTGCATGTCCCTATAAGCCTAAAGTGGTTACAAAGGCATTAAAGTCCGAGTAATTACTGGCGATGTGACATTCCCTTAGCTTATAAATGGGGTGTTACATTTCTGATTATAACATTATATTTACATATGTATGACATAAACACCTTTACGTTTTAACCACATTTGGAATATGTGTTGAGTTTCTTGTGTTCACTCCACTGAGATTTTTGAGGCCAATATAAACTCTCGGCTCAGATGTTTGAGGCCATACACTTACCTCGTAAACATTTGTTGAGTGTCTTTTTTTTTTACTCAGCCCAGATTTTTGAGGGTAGCATGAATCATCAACTCATTGTTTACTCTGATTAATCATGACATTCTGGAGATTGTAGAGGCTAGCATATGATGAGAAGTGAATGAAGAAACAGTTGTGTTCGAGATAAAACATCCACACCATCTCCATTCTAAAGAAATTCATACGAACATAGCATAGTGATATAGATCCATACGAATATAACACAGATAATCCTGAGATAAACTAGACTAGAATAAAGTTAGTAAGTAAATAAGCACCACTACAATCAATAATCATTCTCGTCGTCATCAGCATCATATTCATCGTCTTCATTGTCTTCACCATCTTCATCGTCCTCCCCCTCCTCATCATCATCGTTGTTGTCCCATGCTCCCTCATACTCGTCATCTTCATTGACGAATGTGTAGACTTCCTCTGATTGAACATCCATGTCTACCTTTTCACTTGCCCACGAGTCGTCCTCCTCCTCCTCCTCCACATCTTGGAAGTTCTAATACCATTGGGCATATCTGTGAATGAGGGGTATAACGTCAACTGTTCAAACACCCCGCACACTTGGTTGTAGTATGGATCGGGTACGCCTTCATGATGGCAAACCATTGTGTTGATTTGTTGTTACATGCAATAATCAATTATAAAACAAAGATTATATTGACTTTGTTTGAATAAATTATAGAAACATAAACTCTAATATGAGATTACCTTTTGTGGGGGATAGTCTTGCCCATAATTGCCTCTCTATATAGGTCCCATGGATGTGGAAATGATGAGGAGGATAAATGATAGGGTGAGTGCGAGGACTGTACCAGTACATGTAAATATATGTGCAGTCCCATGGTGCTCTAACTGGTAGGCCCATGTTTTGCAATAACATACGATGGGTTCCATGTCGTTGTTGCCAAGCCCATGAAGCATTTGGGTACTCCACACTATATCGGTGGCCGAAGGCCAATCTATAGGCATGATTCGACACTATTACATGCCCCGAAATTGATTGAACACGTCCATACTAATGAACCACTCTATCTGGCATGTATGGCTCAGTCATGTCCAAACACGAGAGCGCACCATGGAAAAGTGATGACCTCAACACACCCCGCTTGAAATTTAGACCCATTCTATATGGTTGGAATATAAGCTACAAACAATCAACATTAATTTTAGATACTCATAATTTGAATTGTACTCATAGCATTATCATAGGAGTGCTAACCTCCTTCGGAGTCCACCGATCCAAATCCATTCGGTATGCAATCAACTTATCGGGTGAACAAGCTTGTATCGCACCTATCCTCCACGTCATAGCCCCTGGTTGGGATGTCCTGTACTCTTTGTTCCTTTGTGGTTGAAATTGTGAAAAATAAAGATTCATGCCTACAACAATATAAAATGTTTATTACATAAAACAAAAAAACAAAAACAATGTTTACCAAGAAACAATATTTGCAAGAGAAAAATCTATAAGCTTTACGTTTTCACTTGTTTTTGAGAATTAAGCTAATTGTTCCTTTAATTGATCTATTGTTGGCTTGGCCTGCTTGCTAACATCTTCGACGCACTCGCCATCAATTCTAAGTCGAAGAATTCTCCAGACATCATGGAGAGTTATTGTCATCTCACCCCATTTCACGTGAAATGTGTTTGTTTCTGGATGTCATCGATCAACAAACGCACTTAGCAAATGCTCGTTAACTTTTTTTCATGTACACAATGCCTTAAATGTGCTAACTCACTTCCCATGACATAGTTCCACCACTCGCCTTCTTCATCTTCCCAAGCCGGTATTGGGTTTGCCTTGTGATGTACCTTCACAACGGAACGCAATTCCTTCCCATAACCCTATAAAAAAAATGCTCACTTCATTAGCTTGTTTAAAAAAGCAATTGTTTTTCAACTTTACAATTTAGTCACTATTAAAATATAAATTAATGATTTACAAATACTTGCATGTTTTGGTTGGCGATTGAAGAACAAGGATTGAGGTTATGGTTGTGTTTGAGTTGATTGATGGTTTGAAAGAGAAATGAAGTTGAATCATTTATAAATCACTTCGAGCCCGGAGTAACCAACAATCAGCATAACTCAAGAAAACACCCAACTCTAGATTATTTAGAAGCATTCTCAATGACATAATACATTTTCAAATATACCGAACTAAAAAAGTATAAATATGAAAGCCCTAAACTCATGAGAAAAAGTATATGTTTTCAATGGTTCAAAAAAGCATTCAGCACACCAAAATAAAGGAACTATTTAGCTGATACTTACCTTACCAAGAGGTTTTTTGAAAATAAGGACTTAGGTCTGTGAAAAAAAATCTGAATATGGTGGATAGATATAACCTGTCACCTCTAACTCATCTTCTCCCCTCCTCCTATTCCCTCTTTTCTTGAATAACTCTTCATTGATTTCTAATCTATTTTCTTTGGAGGCACGCTAGAACTTTTCCTTCTCATCCCTGTTCGCAAACCTGATAAGCCACAACATGTTTTTTGGAGTCAACTCAACACCAAGGATAGTAATTTCTTCAACCCTGTCAAATACACCAGGGAGGTGTATTTTCAACTTTATCTTATCAATGTGTACGCCGGTGGTAATGCATATCAAGGTGTTACGTACGAAAATAATATCCCAAATTTGAACTTTTGGAGTCAACTCAACACCAAGGATGAGAATTTCTTCAACCCTGCCAAATACACCTGCAAGGTGTATTTTCAACTTTATCTTATCAATATTTACGCCGGCGGTAATGCATATCAAGGTGTTACGAAAATAATAGCCCAAATTTGAACCTGGTAGGACAAATTTATAAATATCTATGAACTTATACGATTATGATCCTGGTAGGAAATATATACACTAATAGTAGGACAAATTCATAAATCTCTTCAGACTTGTACAATTATAAACCTGGTAAGAAATATACACACTAGTGGTAGGAAAAATTTGTGAACATGGTAGGCCAAATTTCTGAATCTCTCTGAACTTATATGATTATGAACCTGGTGGAAATATATACACTAATGGTAGGAAAAAATTTTGAACCTGTAGGACAAATTCATAAATCTCTTCAGACTTGTACAATGTGAACCATATAGGAAATACATACCAACAGACCTACTGGGCTACTACAATTTCCTTTACTAAATTAAAAAATGTTATCATATTGAACGATGAACAGGCTGCTAAAGCCATCCGATCATGTTGACATGTTGTTTCTTATTGACCACACAGCCTTTCTGACGTCGTAATCTGAAGGGATGCAAATCAGTTGGTGTGTGAGGTTGGGGTCAATGACTGCCCCATTTAGTGGTCTTAGCAACGAGATAGGCACAACATAAGGTGCCAACAAATCCATGTAGAATATGAGAATATGCGATCTTAATTACATCATTCTCATCTTCAATAGCTTTTCCATCATCGCCCCTCATGGTCTAGTCCGCGTTAATGGATCTTCTTTCCTTAACTCTGTCAAAGAGCATTGAAGAGGTCTCCTCCCCTATTTGAATCCAGTGAAGCTTAGCTCGTTGTGTTGTCAAGGTAATGAGTCTTGCCGTGTTGGCCTTCAGCCTTTACTCGGCCTAGTTAGCTACTTCCACCAGCCCGCAGACCGCAGTTTGTTTTCTCTTCTTCCCGCCTCAATTGCATTTCATGGAGTGCATAGTTGTCAAGCTTAATCTGATGTTGCGGCTCAAGGAAAGCTGAATCACACACTGTAAAAGATGCCTACAATTGAAAGCCACATATTGAATTCAATTCATATGTTTAAAATCCTAAAAATTTGCAATTTGAAAGCAAATTTGCAAATTGAAATGGAATTAAAATCATGAATTTGCTAACTCTGCATGAAGCCCTAAATTGAAAGCCACTTTATATGACTGAAATCCCAAATTAATTTGCAAGTTGAAAGCATATTTTCACAATTGAAATCAAATTGAAAGGCTAAATTAGCAAACTATAAAGTTAAATTTGGTGGAAGGAGAGATCCAAGGAATCTAAATTTGTAAAATGCAAACGTCTTATATTCTCCTCCTCCAAAACCCGAAATTTGTTATCAACCACTAAAAAGTTAAAACAAACATGCTAGCTAGGCCAAGAAAAATCCCTATTTATATATCCCCATCTCCCTTCATTTGATTCCATCATTCACATTTCCTTTTTTTTCTTTTAATCAAAAGATACCAATCAAATCGTTAGAAAAGCTATCTCCAAGACTCGAGGTTATTGTTCTCTAAATAATTGTTCGGTCTCTGGTAAAGATGCCAGAGATCGAACATTTTTCATCATTAATAAACATCACCACCGCCTCCGCCTCCGAGCAAGCATCCGAGACCTCGAGCTCGAGCCTCTCAAGCCCGATCTCAAATGTCTTGTTTGGCAAGTACGAGCTCGGGATGCTCCTTGGTCGCGGTACCTTCGCCAAGGTTTACCAAGGTCACGACATTCGTACGGGCCAGTGTGTCGCAATCAAGGTCATCGACAAGAGGAAGCTCGCGATCCCAGCTCTTGCGGAGAACATCAAGCGGGAGATTACTAATATGCGCCACCTCAGGAGCCACCCGAACATCATCGGTCTCCATGAGGTCCTCGCCACCCGCACCAAGGTCTACTTCGTGATGGACTTCGTCGAGGGAGGCGAGCTCTTCGCTAGGGTTTCCAGGGGCCGGTTCTCGGAGGACGACAGTCGTGACTACTTTCGTCAGCTCATCTTTGCCATAGATTACTGCCACTCTCGCGGTGTCTACCACCGCGATCTCAAGCCCGAGAACCTCCTCATTGGCGAGAACGGTGACCTCAAGGTTGCAGACTTTGGCCTTAGCGCCAGCAAGGATCAGTTCCACGTGGATGGGCTGCTCCACACGCAATGTGGGACCCCTGCCTACGTGGCGCCGGAGATCCTTTCCCAAAAGGGCTATGACGGAGCCAAGGTGGACGTGTGGGCGTGCGGCGTCGTACTCTACGTCTTGACGACGGGTTGCTTGCCGTTCAACGACGCGAATTTGTTCAACATGTACAAGAAGATCCGCAAGGGCGAGTTTCGTTACACAAAATGGATGTCTTCAGACCTCAAACGGCTTCTGTCGAGGATGCTTGACCCTAACCCTGAGACCAGAATCACGATCGATGAGATCACGAGCGACCCGTGGTTCACCTTAGACCCCAAACCGACCTTCGAAGACGAGTACGAGGACTTGGAAGAGGAGGAAGAGGAAGAGGAATTTGATTTCTTGGACGACAAGAACGACTCACCGACGAGCGAAGATCAGACATTGAACGCATTCGATCTGATCTCATTCTCGCCGGGGTTAGACCTATCAAGTCTGTTCCAGGAGTGGAGGGAGACGGTGGAAGCCGAAGAGAGGTTCGTGTCGGATGCTTCAGCAGAGGAGATCATCGAGAGGATAGAGGGAGCGGCGAGGGCGGAGAATGTGAAGGTGAATAGGAAGGGGAAGAAGGAGGCTGCAGTGGAGTTGGAGAGCCAGAATGGTGGCTTCGTGGCGAAGGTAGAGATAAGTCGGTTGACGGATGAGCTGATGGTGGTCGAGGTAGCGCGGAAGGTTGGAGAGGAGCAGTCTTACGACGAGATGTGGATGAAGAAGCTCCGACCAGAGCTCGAGGATTTGGTCTACCAGAGCGATACCGACGCTCCGGATGAGATCGTCCAACCGTCTTCTCCACCGCCTCCTAGCAACGACGACGAAGATGACGACGATGAGGAAATCTAATTATTAATCAACCTAACTCCTACCTAAATAACAACCATAATGCAACGCTTTCCTCCAAAAGAGTTGTGTTTAACACTCTGTTTTGCAAGTGGATATTTTGGGGAGAGAAGGGATTGGAAATTGAGAAAGAGAAAGGAAGGAACTGAAGGAAAATAATTTCACTTTTTTGTCAAATTTCATTATTTTGATGGGTTGTGAAATCCCATTAAATAGGATAGTTATTCAAGTTTAAAAATCCTTCTCTTCCTTTCAATTGTCCACTCAAACCCTCAATTCATTTTCTCTTCTATTCCCTCCCTAAAAATCACACCAAATTCCATCCTCCAAACGGAGTGTAAGGGTTGTTGATTAATCACCAAGGGATTAATCTATAGAGGTTAGAGATGAAGAGGTTGATTAATTGCATAGCAATGCACATTTTGCCCTAATTCCCCTAATGGTGTGAAATTCCCGGCTGATAATTTGACAATTTGAGGTACTCTTTTGTGTTTGCAAAGGGGGCAGTTGATGGTCAAATTAACCCGGTTTTTCCCTTGTCACCGAGGTGAAATCAGGAAGTAGAGAGCATTGTTTTTTTTTTTTTTTTCCCTTTAAAAACTCATTTTGTTGAGAGCAAGAGTATTAATTAAATTGTACTAATATATACTCAGTATGAATAAAGATGCGGTGGGAGATTGATTGATATGTCTTGTTTTTTTTTTTTTTTGCTTACGATCTTTTAATTTATCATGGTTGAATTTGGGATGGTTGAAGGCAGCTCTATATTTTCAAATGCAGATTTATCTGCTTTTGTTTACACACTACTCAATTGAGGTTCAAGTCTAAGGCTGGTGTTGGGCTAAATGCATTGGGCTTTTGAACCGGTTAGTGTTGTGTGCTAGTATTCCCCTTCGATCCAATTGGGAGAAACACACTAAGATGGGATCGTTTTTTCCTATAATTGAATAGAGGGAAGACTGGAAGAGTAAGGGTGGACGTGGACGTCATAAAGGTCTTCCCGTATAATTTTAATTGGTTTAAAATAATTAAGGGATTGATAGAAATCCTTTATTAAATAAATAATGTGTAGAGAGAGAATGATGGGGGTAAAATCTTGTAGAGAGAGAATAATGGTAAAAAAAAATTCAATATCTAATGAAATTGGGTAAAATCTTAGTTTAAACATATATTGTTATATTGATTACGCGAAGCATATAAAAATTTAGTAAAATCTATCTGCAATATATATACTGTTATATATTGAAGACTTAAAACCAATTGTAAATGCAAACTTCTTACTTTTAGCTTGATTGTTTTTTTCAAATATTTCAGAATGAGTTAGATACTTAGATTTAGATTGTGGCGAGCCTCATTCAACTTTGTTGAGCAATGGATATTTGGAGGTGGATGGTATGAATTTAGAATTTTTTTCCCTCCCAAATAGATTTATAATTATTTTGTAAAATGCGAAGTACTTTTTGGAAATTCGTGAAAATGATTTTTTTCAATATATAGTCATTTTCACATCTTGTCAATAGCTCTTATGTTATACCAAGATTGGTAAGAGCATCTCCAACAAATTTCCTATTTTAGAGTTTTAATTTAGAGGAATTTTAAGGTGTTTTTGTTTGTTCCAACAATTCTCCATCTCCAAAACAGGAAGCAACAGAAAAGATAGAGAGGCTTCCCTAAATCTGTAGCATTAATAATTTGAAAAATATATATGCATTTTATTTTTCCTATTTTCCATAAATTTTGGGAAAATTGTCGTTGGAGATAATCTAAGATATCCAAAATTTTCCTCTTTTTTTTTTCCCTTTTTTCAGTTTTTCGTGGTTAATAGGTGACATGCATTTTAATTGAAGGTTTTGCTATCTTATACTCTAAGGGTATATATATGATAATATTTCCAATTTAGAAGAAGAAAAACATCTCCTTAATTAATTAAAATGTTTTAGCCAATTCTAAATTCGATTCTTATGATACACTTTTTCTAAATTGATTTTTGAAAGAGTTAGGATAGAAAACCCGGCCGTTTAATTAATATTTGCCGATACAAAGCTTTATTTTGAGCACTTCGATTTATTTGGCAAAGTGATTGAAGCAACTTACACTTGAATTAGTTTGCCAAACAAACCAATTATAGAAGACATAGATACTAATAGTGTATGAGTAAAACCCTGTTTTCAGTTTTCACCCACTTATTTTTCCAGCATCAATTTCTTTTAACTAATAATTTCCCTCCAATTCATATACATGTTATGAATTGACAACCCTGCAGTTCAACCTGATCTGGCCATTTGACCCGGTCAAAGGGCTGATATTCCCCATCTTGATCATGGCGGCCGCGAAATCAACGAAGAACGTGAGAGGAAGTGTGCTATAGACAGTGGTGAGCGCGTCCTGGGACCCACCGTTGAACAGCTCCTGGTCCGAGTGGAACAGCCCCTTTTGCCCCAGAAGGTTCTGGAAGTACTTGTTGTCGAACTTGGTCGAGGTCTGCACGTCGATGGGGGCCAGGTTGTTGTCGCCGGAGCCGGCCGCCGAGGGGCAGGTGGCCTGCCTGGTGGCCGCGAAGGCCGCGTTGATGTTCGCCTCGTTGTAGATGCGGTTACGGAAGAGGAGGCACCGGGCCTGGCCGATGGTGTGGGCCCCCGAGAGGGCGGTCATGTCCTTCGCCGATAGCCCCTTGGCCGCGAACTTGGAGATCAGGGTCGTCAGGTTTGCGAACGGCGACGGGAGGTCGGTGTTCGCAGCTGCTTGGTTCGCGGTGGTCGAGTCCCGCCGGCCCAGTCCCACCGTCCAAGATGGCCCTCCAAGCTTCACACATACAAACAGGATAATTTAATTTGGCAAGAAAATAAGCTACGAGCATAAAATATATGTTAAATTAAGTAGTTAAATTTTTTTTATGATCGAGCAAGTAAAATATTGGTCATCTCGGATTATATATGATACTTCAATTTACTATTTTTGCACGCTTTCTCAGCTGATAAAAACTATATAAAATATCAATTTTATATATATATATATATATATTTTAAAGATCTCGTACTTTAATCTTTTATTTATTAGTAAAAAAATTAAAAAATAGATTAAGGGACATTTTGATGGTTGACCAATCAATCATACCACATCCGTCTCATAATTTAAGTTGTTTGATGTGTTAACTTTATATATATAAACTTTTTTCAAATTTATTTTCAGCAAGAGTGACGTCGACAGGATAGACTCAATGAGAAGAAGAAAGGTGAAGTTTAATTTCGAGAAAAGGCAGCAACAAAGATCGAATATGTGACGGCCTAACATACTAAAGTCAATATAAAAGTAACATAGAGGGAAAAAAGACAGAGATGGATGGGCAATAAAATGAAAAAGCAAAACTTTGAATACTGTACTAAATAAGGTAGGTAACAGGAGGATTAAGTTACCAGAAAGACACCGTCACGGGCAGCAAGGGCAAGGATATCAGCACAGGAGACAGTAGCGGCGCAACTAGCCTCCACTGATGTTTTAATGGCGTCAATCACTTCAAACCCTCTCAACGAGTTCGCATTTGGGAGTGCATCCTTTTCGCTTTGAATCGTTGCCGAATCGTCCAGAAGAACCGACGCATCACACCCCTGCACGTACGTACGTACGTATAGTTCGTAAGTGGATCGGAGGAACAGATTAATTAATAATAATATTTATTAACACATTTGAATTGAATATAACAAGTACGTAGTAATTAAATAATTAAGTAGGTAGATACTTGAACAAAGCAATCGTGGAAGAACATGCGAAGGATGGAAGCGCCCATCCGAGGGTCGGAGGCGACGGCCTGAGTCATGGCAGTGCGGACGATGGAAGGCAGCGTGGGGCAGCTGCTCGAGTAGAATGATGGGGAGAGCTGTCCATGGGAAGCGCTTGCAAGCATCGTCACCATAAGAGATACAATTGCCAGCCCCCGCAGGTTCAACCTTTGGCTCATGTAGGTAGCCATATCTATAATCTATTGCGCTGCTAGCTATCTACCTTAATTTAATCTCTCTATATATGGGTTTGGTTTAGAGTACTGGCTAGCTAGCTTTTGATGGGTTGGGGTTTAGGATGCAGGTTCTCTATTTATATACAATCTCATGGATTGCATCCGCCCACCGATGCAGGAGTTTTTAATAATATACGTCTCAATAAATTATATGTTAGTGTAGGATAATATATAATGACTCTTCAACTCTACCATTTTTTCTGTTATATATATATATATATATATATATATATATATATATATATATATATATATATATATATATATATATATATCGAATTGTCAAAATAAGTAATATAACCTATATATAGTTTCAAAGCTCTTAAGATAAATTATATATATAATATGTGAATGTCAATCTAAGTAAATTATAATTTATTAAAATAAAATGAAAGAGATTAATATACGTATAATTTTTAAACATTTATAATTTTTTACTCTGTTGTAATTAGCAGATTATGATATATTATGTATCAAAATGAAGTTATCACAAGTATAATGCACTTTTCCCCCTGTAGGCAAACAGTATAAGAGTTTTACTACGTAATAACGTAGAACACCTCCTTAATAATGGTGGCTCTACGTACCGCTTGATTGGATTGTGTTGCGCGCACGCCCATATATGACCGAGAGAATAATAGTAAATGCATGAGAAGACGTACTAATTACTATTATTGCTAACGAACTGATGGGATTGATAGATAAGTGCATATATTATATTCGTGGTGGATATATTCGAATACATATATATTAAGAGTCAAAGTTCGCATGCTATTGCTAATTAATACTACGTATATTCGAACTTGCGTCTGGCCACAATTCTCTTTTATAAATAATACTCCCTCCGATCTATAAAAAGATGGCGTTTGACTTTTTAATTCGTATTTTAACAAGCTAAAAACTATATATTAATATATTAACTTTTTATTATTATTTTTTTTATAATCTAATACTTATTACCAACAAATATTAAGTTGTAAAAAAATAATTTTACAAAAGTTGATATTTTATATAGTTTTAACCTCCTTAAAATACGTGTTAAAAAGTTAAACGACTTCCTTTGTGGATCGGATGTAGTATATATGGGTTATGCAGTTGCAATTATTATTTCAATCCACCATAATGGGTTATAAATAGACATGTTAAAATATGATCCGACCCTTACGTTCCGTAATTTTTCGGGTTTGAACCCGATGTTTTAGACCCGGGATCCAAAATCGACTCGAACCCGAACGAGAATTTTAGGGTCTTGACACGTTGGATCAAAATCAACCTGGTAAGTCAGCACCATATAGACGCCACATAGGCACCACGTCCATAGACCCCACACAGATTCGTCATGAAATTGTGTTCGTTAAGGTCACTCATATGTTAAATAACGTATATATTTTATAATTATAGTATATTTAGAACACTTATTTGTATAAATATGATTTTTTATGCTTTAAATATCCACATAAAATTATTATTTTAATAATATTTAAATATCTAATTGTAATATTATTATTTAGATTAATTTGACATATTTATATCACAATTTAATTTTCATAATATTTTACTATATATTCTTAAAAAGTTTGAGATTTTTTACCAGTTGTGTCGACCTGAAACCGGAACAAACTCTGTTTGGCTCGATCCGAAATGATTGGTAACCTGATCTACCCGGATGACCCAAACCCAAATGACCTGATTGCTAGGTCTAGTTATAAGGTTGCATCTATTATACCAATCCACCACAATAATTATAACATAGGAGCTTTACAATTGATAATTCTATGTACAAACTATCGTCGTATTAATAAAAAAAAATATAAATGTGTTTTCCAGTGAAATTTTTAACCAAATTTGCCACGAGTACGTCAGAAATACATGTGATATAGGTTTTTTTTTTTAAAGCTCACTGCATGTCAGACATAATACAAATTAATTAACTTGCGGGAGTGACAAATTTGGTCAGAAATTTTACCAGAAATACATATGAAATTATCAATTTTAAAGTTCTTATTTTAGCAGTTTAAGGTCAATACTTATTACTCCCTCCGTCCAAAAATACATGGGCTTTTACTATTCATGCACGCTTTTTAAGGAGCTAAAAACTATATAAAATATTAACTTTTTTATTATTTTTTTAATAATTACAAACTTATCATCAATAAGTTTGTAATTATTAAAAAAAATTAATAAAAAAGTTAATATTTTATATAGTTTTTAGCTCCTTAAAAAGCGTGCATGGATAGTAAAGCCAATGTATTTTTGAACGGATGGAGTATTATTTATCTCATTTTTCTTCTTTTTTTTAAATGGAGGTAGTATTCAGTTAAAATCACAATAACTTTTATTTAGGTAAATAGTTTCTTGGAAGATATAATTAAGCTAGTAAATCCGGCTTAGAAAAAGTGAGACAAAGTGACAACGGCGCGCCCGCCCAATATTTTAAGAGCAACTCGATCATTGATATTTTTAGGCAAGTTGTGGATTGATGACTCTTTCAAAATCGAAATAATCCAACTTGGAAAAAACTTAAATGGAAAAGGACAATAGCTAAGCTTATGGCCTCATTCAACCCTCAAGCGTGATAAGTGGTAGTTTCAATTTAGAAGCCAAAATCTACTGAATTTCTAATCCATGTTGCCGATGTGCGAAAAATCTCTCAGCCTTGACCGCTATCTAGTTGCCTTGCTAAAAGGTGACAAATAATTAGGTGCAAGCTAGTTGGATTCACTTAATTAAGAAGATAAGCCCGATTGAAGTGATTTGAAACACATATATGAGGCTTCATGGCTTGCTATAGACGAAATAAACGAGTTTAGTTTTCTGTAATCATGGAGTTCTGTTTTAGGATTTCCGATCAATTGCGAAATTCAATGTGTTTTATAGGTTAGAATCACCCAAATTAAAAATCAACCCTAAAAATAGTTTTAGAAAACGATAACCTTAATAAAATGATAAAAATATATTCTATATATATAACTGACGGTGGTTAAAGGGAGTGGGAAATTGCTTAGTACTTATAGTAGTGAGACGTTGCTTAATAGTGGAAAGTTGGTAAGTATTGGTGTTGAAAAGTTGTGTAATTCAGTTATAACTTACAAGGGGTGAGTGCTAATCCTTTTCTACACTTATCTATAATCTACGTAGTATATATATAATCTATCTATAATCTATAACTAACTATTAAAATAGAAGACATTTTTTTATAAGGTGTCATCACCACCACAATTATAGTTTTTTCAACCAATCAAATTAAAATAGATTTTTTTTTATTTTACAAATCTTGCACATTACCTGTACTATAATTATTTTCCATTGAAATAAAAGAAAAATACTACAGGTTAACATTTAATTTCTAAAACAAATGAGATACTTTTGTACTCTCTTTTTGATTTTTTTTTACACGTTTTTTAAGAAGTTAAAAACTACGGAGTATATAAAATATTAACTTTTATTAATATTTTATATAATTTTTAATTTATTAAGTGTAAAAAAGTCAAGACATAGGGAGTATATTCCAAATTTCCAATCTTGGGAGGTTTGAACGTTTCATTAATCATATCATTTTTTTGTGGGGTCATTAATCATATCATATGTATATTGGAGTATAAACTTCATAGTGCAAAGTCAAAATTGATGTATTTTATTCAACGATCGGTGATTTAAATTTGGTGTAGAAATCGAAACCAGGCAATTGGCTCTTTTA
Source organism: Persicaria maculosa (assembly GCA_963922045.1). NCBI lineage: Eukaryota > Viridiplantae > Streptophyta > Magnoliopsida > Caryophyllales > Polygonaceae > Persicaria > Persicaria maculosa. The sequence goes on from OY998258.1 coordinate 17,534,959, forward strand.
AGAAATTCCAAGTTCCAACACGGCCCAATAAGGACAAACCTTGAGAGGCTGCTAAGACTACTATAGGGTGTGTTTGGCAATATAAATAGCATTTTGGAGCTTGTGTTTTAATATTATATATAGTTTTAACTAAAATAAAGTTAAAATTATTTATTAATTAACATTTTAAAATTAAATTTTCATCAGCTGCTCACTCCAAGCTTTTCAGAGCTTTTTCGTTTATATACACCAATCTACTCTGTTATCAGCTTGTTTTATCAACAACTCATTCGGCTAAGGTTATCAAATACATTACTACCTTAATTTAATATATTTTACACAATAAACCATTCAGCTTTCACTACCTATTCAGCTACCCATTCAGCTCCAGTTACTAAAAAAATATATATGGATCCGGTGCACCGTGCAGATAGCTCATAGCTAGATAGAGTGGCAAAATCTGACCCGGTCCAGCTCATCTAAACTTAGACCCAAACGAAACTTGAAACTCTAGTATCATGTACAATTCGAATATGAACCTAAGTCTAATTCATTTTGATCCGATACCCAAAAGAACATGAACATAGATAAACTCGACCCGACCCATACCCAACCCGAACAAGACCCGACTCATTCTTATAATTACTTCATGTTATCATACCAAATTAACAATGGTGGTTGAAGGCCTTGGACTCACAATAATCAGCCAGAAAAGACGAAGAAGGATGGATGGGTTCCTTTGTCAATACAGAACAGAACTCAAGCACACACAAAAACTATAAAAAGCCACTATTTCATTCATTGATTGAAACATGATTACATACTCCTTTAACATGAGTAACCGCTCACCACTAACTTGACTCCTAAACCGCACTTCAACTGAACATAAAACTTACCCCTAACTTACATAATCTGCAACTGACTTTACTTAGAGCTTGCCCAACAGCTTCTCTAAAACAATCACCAAAATAGAGAATTATAAAAGCATGCCCAACAACTTCTCTAAACAATTCTCCAAAATGGAGAATATAAATCACATATTATGGATTTTTTTGGACTGAATTCCAACAGATTCTTCATTATGGAGTTTACCCCAAAATTTATAGAGTTTTCTCCAAATTTAGGGAAAGATCTCCATTTTTTCTCCTCATTCTCTATTTTGGAGAATGTAATGGGCAAGCTGTTGGACCAAAATCAACTTTGATATTCTCCAAAAATCCATTATGAAGAACCTGTTGGGGTTGCTCTAAGTTAGATATTCTTATTATTTTTTGGCCTCATTCCAACAGCTTCCTCATTATAGAGTTTTCTCCAAATTTAGATAATGATCTCCATATTTTCTCCCCATTCTCTATTTTGGAGAATGTAATGGGGAAACTCTTGGACCAAAAATCACCTCAATATTTTCCAAAAAACCAAGATGGGAAATCTCTTGGGTTTGCTCTTAGAGCAACCCCAACCGGTTCTCCATATTGGATTTTTAGATAATATTTGGTTGATTTTGGTCCAACAACTTCCCCATTACATTCTCTAAAATAGAGAATAGAGAGATGAAATAGAGATCGTTCCCTAAATTTTGAGAAAATTCTATATATTTTGGGTAAACTCCATAATGGAGAATCTGTTGGAATTCAACCCAAAAAAATCCAGAATTTGTGATTTGTATTTCTCTATTTCGGAGAATTTTGTAGAGAAACTGTCGGGCATGCTAACCAACTAACTTAGCTTACACTTAGTTTGGGAATTCTAAATTACATCTCAACATTTTAATTGTCTTTTTTTTTTATGGAACAATTGTTCAAATATTGTGAATTACATATAATGAGACATAATATAACCAAATAACTGATCTTTAATCATTAATAATCAATATAAGTAATAATAATAATTTTATAATAAAACTACATGTGACTCGACTTGACCCAACTGGAATCAGAAATCCATTTGACCCGAACTTACCCGGCCCGATCGAACATACATTATACCCTACATATCACCCGACCCAACATATATAACTGACCCGAATGGGTATACCCAAATCTAACCCGAATAACCAAATTGTCACCTCTAGGTGTAGTGGTGGATCACAATTCACAAGGTTGATGCTATATTCACCTCTAGGTATAGTGCTGATAGGTGTTTTTGTTATGAATATGTAGGTTTCGTAACTTGTATTTTGTGAATACGCTGTTTTATTTTGAAGATGGTTATGCCGCTTGTATATTGAAAAATGATATTATGCGCGTGTGTGTATAGCTTTTGAGGTTTGTAAAACTATTTTATTATGAATTTATGAGTATTTTGTGAAAATGAGTTATGTAGAGAGAGGTTGGTTCCGATGTACACAACTTTTACGGCACGTGTATATAAGCCTTATCTATACGCAAAAAATATTATTCGTCTATTTGCTCTTGATTATTCATCTGTTTTCACATGATTATTCCTCTATAATTATGTAATTATTTGTTTGTCCAAAGCGTGTAAAAAATGTAATTTTTTTTCTAACGAATAATTACTCAATAACGAATAATCGATCAATACCAACGAATAATTAGGAGTTACTTTTAATCTCATCGATTGATCTTCTTAATTTAATGACTCAGATTTGTTAACATAATTCATCGTAAAAGTTGTGTACATATCAACTATTGTATATATATATATATATATATATATATATATATATATATATATATATATATATATATATATATATATATATATATATAGAGAGAGAGAGAGAGAGAGAGAGAGAGAGAGAGAGAGAGGATGGATCAAATGTTTACAAATCTTATTGTGTTTTGTGTTAATAAATATAGGCGGCTGATCAAATCAAAATCAAAGGTTGTGATTAATCCTGAATTTAAGTAATTTATTTTTAATAAAAAAGTGAGACCCACGGGGAAAACTAATCCAATCTCACAAGGGAAGTGCGTGTGATGCACAGACATGTAACTGCTTGAATTCTCCAAAGAGAAAATCGTGGGATACGCTTAATTTTTTTTTTTTGCCAATTTACTCCAATTTCCTTTTTGAAAAGATTTTTGGTCATACAAATCAAGATCATGATCTATTAATCTGGTATGTAAAATCCTTGAAAATCTGTGACAGTTTCATCCAAGCGAACGGTGAAGAAGAGGAAGATTCATCAAAGTTTTTTAACTTCATAATTTTCCAAGTAGTCATCAATATTCGGTAAATTTTATCAAATATTCATCACAGTCACTCAATTATTCATCAAAGTTTTTGTTAAAATTTATCAAATATTCATCATAGTCACTCAAATATTCATCACAGTCACTCACATATTCATCACAATTACTCAATTATTCATCATAGTTTTTGTTAAAATTTATCAAATATTCATCACAGTCACTCAAATATTCATCACGATCACTCAAATATTCATCACAGTTACTCAATTATTCACAATTTCCCAAATATTCATCAATATTCGGCAAAATTTAAGAAATATTCATCACAGTAACACAATTATTCATCAAAGTCGAGAATCATTTCACCAATATTCATATCACGTCCCCCGAGTATGAAACAGGACCTATTTCGTACTAGTGACTCAAATTTCTACAATATTCATATCAAGACAACAAATATTCATCAAATTAATCCCCTTTCAACTCCCCTCTAATGAAAATTCGCGTTCATCCCTAACCTGGGGCGAATTCGATGGTGCGCTACAATGACGTCATCGTGGTGTCCCTTCAAGCCGCCTACAGACTCCGCCGACTAGGTTCACTATACAGGCGTTACAGTCAAAGGTGCGACTCTCGGATGAGCACTATTCGCCGGAGTCGCCCTCTAATTTTGCCGGAATTGCCCTAGTATGAGATGCGATGAAGAGGGTGAGAGACGATTGTTTTCTAATCGTCCAAAAAAAGGGGGGATTTGGGTTGGGATATCACGCGCGTGTGTTAGGAGAAAATGGTAGTTTTTATCTTTTCATATTAAAATTAATTAATTTCGGTAATTAATCTCGTCCTTCCATTTGCAATCAATCAACGGTTTATATTTGTTAACACAAAACACATGACCTAACCTCTATATATTTATATATATATATATATATATATATATATATATATATATATATATATATATATATATATATATATATATATATATATATATAGGGGAGCTTTCACATGCATTCACCCCTTAAAATGCATTCGTGAGACCGTGTATGAACCGTCGGATGATGACGATGTGGATGGTTAGATTTGAATGAAAGAATGAAAATAATTTAAGTCAAAAAAATATATTACATTTCTCTCTCCAAATCCCATATTTCTCTCCTTCAACAATTCTAACGTGGGTTTCCATTAACCTCAAACGCAATTTGGAGTAAATGGAACGTATATTCAAAATGAATATGTATTCAGATGAATAATTAAATATGTATTCATACAAATAATTAAATATGTATTCATACGAATATGTAGAGTTTATTTAAATGAATATTTATTCGAATGAATAAGTAGAGTGTATTCAAATGAATATTTAGATTGGACATTCATAGAGGCAGTTATGAGAAAATTTGGATTCGGTGATCAGTTTATTAGGTTGGTAATGGAATGTGTAACTACTGTGTCCTTTTCAGTGCTTGTCAACAATGGGCCTACGCAAGTCTTCAAACCTTCACGCGGTCTAAGACAAGGAGACCCAATATCTCCATTTCTGTTCATTATTGGTGCGGAAATACTGGCTAGGAAACTACATTCGGAATCCAATCTTAACCAATCAAGGATTGGTCCGTTTTGGCCATACAGGTCCCAAGATCCCGTTTCTTGCTTTCGCAGATGATATTATTATTTTCACTAAAGGAAGCCAAACAGCTTGTGAAAAAGTCAACAAAATTGTAGCTGATTATTGCAAACTTTCGGGACAAAAAGTTAACTACAATAAATTGGCTTTCCAAACATCACCGGGGATTGCGCCTTCACGTCTTACCATCATTGAAGGCTCACTTAATATAACGCGACAAACAAAACTAGACAGTTACTTGGGATGCCCAATTGTTAATGGCAGAGTTAATAGAACTACTTTTGACGATCTAATAACCAAAACAACAGGACAATTATCAAAGTGGAAGGCAGATTCACTCTCCCAGCATGGGAGATCGGTACTAATAAACTCGAATTTAGCGGCTAAGCCACTTTTCTCAATGCAGAGCTTCATGCTACCTACGACAATACACTCATCACTAGACAAAATCAACAGAACTTTCTTCTGGAACAAAGACTTACAGTATAAGCCACTAATTGGATGGGATAAGGTTTGCAGACCGAAAGGGAAAGGAGGTATGGGTCTACGGAAGACAAAAGAAATGAATGAAGCTCTCCAGATGAAACTAATTTGGAAAATCATTGCGGAACCAGACAATGCGTGGGTGAAAATAATCAAACATAAATATATTAAAACGGAGTTTGTTCTAAACTACACAAAGAAAGGAAATGCATCCTGGCAATGGTCACAACTAAGGAAAATTATTGAACCATTCAAGAAAGGGGTGGCATGGTTAGTAGGAGATGGGAAAACGATTAGATTCTGGCAAGACAAATGGGCACCCATTTCAAACATTATTTCAGCAAGCCTAGACCCGACAAAGATCAATAAAGATGAAACAATGGACCAATATATCATCAACGGTGCCTGGAATTGGACAAAGTTGGAAACAACCTTGACAAGAGAAGTGGCTCAACAGATTGCAGATATTCCATTACCAATTAACCAGATCCGTGATAGAATGTACTGGTGGCCTGACAAAAAAGGTTGGTTCACAACGTCCAGCGCATATAAACTAGCCACAAAATCCGTAAATCTAACCAATGATATCAATGACTGGATCTGGAAACTTGATGTGTCACCAAAGATTAAGAACTTTATGTGGAAGGTCTGCCATAATGGTCTACCAACGGCTGCACGACTTGCAAGAAGAGGGGTGGCTATCCCTCCTTACTGTGTAGTTTGCAATCACCATGAAGAGGACACAACCCATCTGTTGTTTGAGTGTAAATTTTCATGGTGTGGGATAAACGTCCCCTCTACAGTAAGAGTAAGGATACAGGACAAAATCAGAGAATCAAGGAATATTGAATCACTGATGGCGTTTGTGGCAGGGCAACTTGATTCCGCGCAAAGATCTCGAATGGCAACTAACTGGTGGACAGCTTGGCTTTGTCGCAATAAATTTATCTTCCAACAGATAAAACTTCCCAATACAGAAGGATTCCTGAATATGTGTAATTCGATTATAAAAGAATGGGAAAAGGCTGGAAAAATAATATAAGATGATATTGGTCCTACAAGGAATAGCAGTAACAACAGTGAAAAACGCCAGAGCCCAAAAAAGGAAAGGAAATGGAAAACCCCTCCACCCGGTAAATGGAAACTAAATTTTGATGGCGCGGCTGGAGGGAATACACAAAGTACTATAGGATATATTATCCGTGACAATAATGGTATGGTCACAGCAATCGGGGGAAGAAAAATAGGCTTACAGAAACCTTTACTGTCAGAGGCATTAGCGTTAAGAGAAGGGGTTCTTAAGGCTCGCGAGTTGCGAATCCCTAGTCTTGTGATTGAAGGCGACTCACTGATCATCATAGATCATCTAAAGGCCAAAACAAAATGTCCTTGGGAAATTGAGCTAATTATGGCTGATATTAGCTCACTCATTACGGGGTTTAACGAGGTTTCGTTCTCCTTCATACCCCGAAGCGGCAACGCTGCAGCAGATAAGGTAGCACACCTTGCTCTAGTTGCCACCACCACCACCTATGATTCCGATATAGGTCTTGCAGACCTCATCCGTAAGGATGCCATCGGGTAGCTTGAAGCCCCCGAATTCTTACCCAATCAAAAAAAAAAATGAATATTTAGGTGGATGGGTAACTAATAATGTATTCAGATGAATAAGTCTAATGTATTCATATGAATATTTATTAATATGAATAACACGCTGGTATTCAAATGAATATTTATGCACATAAGAATGCGACTGTATTCAAATGAATATATACTCGAATATTCAACTACTTGAACTACGTGAATATGTGAATATACTCGAATATTCAATTACTGGAACAGTACTACGTAATTAAAAAAATGGAACACAATCAAGTATGGAGTTCATTGGTTTAATATAATATCATTCTTTGCTTTAAAACAAAATCTTGATTCTTTTTTTTTTACAGAAATCTTTTTTTTTTTAAACCGAAATTTTGATTCTTTACCATATCAAATCATAATAAGATATACATGGAGATGTCAATCTTAACTATAATCGTTTATTACCTTCTCATATTCATCCATATTCATTTATATATATTCCATGCGTTTTTTCTAGCAAAAAATTTGTAAAATAGGCACTTTATTTGGACGTATTTGCAAAATGGTCGCGTTTTTGGACAATTTAACAAAAATGGCCACTATATATACCTATTTTTCTCTTTGTACGGACATTCACTCGCCGCCTGTCGAGTCTTCGGATCTCGCCTCCGCTTCGCTCTCTTCCAAGGTCGAATCGCTCTCCTCCGCCGTCTTCAATCTCCGTCATCTTCAACATGTTGTGGAACCTAATCGTCATCTTCGCCGACGCAGTGGAACCTAGTCGTCTTCATCAATATCCTCATCTTCAATATCAGATCTGAGATTCCTGTGTTTCGCTTCAATTTTGGTTAATCGCCGCGCTCAATTGAGCTTGATTGCGAGGTTTTCTGATTCGAAATTCTTTGGAACTACACGATTTAGGTGGTTAATTGTCGCGCTCAATCGAAATTTTGTCGATTCAGAGGCATCGACAAAATTTCAGATCTGAGCGCTCATTATGTAGTTTAGGGAGAAAGTGAACAGTGACAACAATGGAGGTTTCAGATCTGAGCGGGGGAGAAAGTGAATCTGGCGATGTCGAGCAGCCGAAGGGAGGTCGAGCGACCGAGCGAGCGAGGGAGCGTTGGAGGCGGTGGCGAGCGAGCGGCGAAGCGATCGAGGGAGCGAGCGAAGCGCCGGAGGCGGTGGCGGCCGAGCGGCGGAGTGAGCCGGAGACGATGGAGGCGGCGAGGCGGAGTGAGCCGGAGACGATCGGAGGCGGAGGCGGCGAGGCGCACACCTTTCCTCTTCGCAGAATCGTGAGGAAGGAGATGAAGTTTTTATCAAATTACAAAAATCACCCAATGAATATGAGAAATTAAAAAAACTATCTATATTTTATTATGTGATTCATAATCTATATTTTTATTTTTATTTTTGCACAACAAAATGTTATATTTGCACAACTTATGGTTAAATTTTCATAGCGTACTCTTATATTAGTTACAATTAGTGCTGACACTGATATTAGTTACAATTAGTGGTGAAAATTTGCTCAACATGTTGAGAAATACCATGTTGAGAAGCAATACCATGTTGTTTCTCAACATGATATTGTTTTTTTTTAAGTAAACAATAATGATAAAATCTAAAATTTGATGAGTACCGATGACAGAATTGTGCTGACATATAAAAAAGAATACACAAACTTGTCTTATTACATGATAAAACCTAAAATATTATTCTATAATATTGAATTAATGTTTAATATGGAACATAAATGGATAAGATATAATCTTTCCTAGTAGTACTTTTATATAGTACCGATGACAGAATTGTGCTGACAGCCTGATTTTGAATGCTTTATCATTCTCTTGAACTCTGTTGTAAGAGTTGCACGACTCTGTTCTAAGAGTTGCACGACTCTTGTTTTAAGAGTTGCACGACTCTCTTGTAAGAGTTGCACGACTCTGTTTCAAGATTTGCACGACTATGTTGTAAGAGTCGTGCAACTCTTGAAATTTTGCTCAACGTCATCTTATTTTTGCTCAACAATATGTTATTTTTGCACAACAATCGAGACTTGTGAATTTGTTCTCAACATGGTCTTATTTTCTTTCAATATAATTTCATACTTTCTCAATAAATTATTGCACAACATGTTCTTATTTTTGCTCATCAATACTTTATTTTTGCACAACATTTGAGACTTGTGAAATTGTGTCTCAACATGTTCTTACTTTTCGTACATATAATTTTATATTTTTTAATAGATTATTGCACAACATGGTCTTATTTTTGCTCATAAATAGACAATAATTGCACACATGGTAGATTGGTGAAATTTTGCTCAAAATCATCTTATTTTTGCTCAACTATAGGTTATTTTTGTATAACAATCGAGACTTGTGAATTTGTTCTCAACATGATCTTATTTTCTCTCAATATAATTTCATACTTTCGCAATAAATTATTGCACAGCATGCTCTGATTTTTGCTTATGAATACTTATTTTTGTACAACTAGTGGTGAAAATTAGTGCTGACACTGATATTAGTTACAATTAGTGCTGACACTGATATTAGTTACAATTAGTGTTGACACTGATATTAGTTACAATTAGTGCTGACACTGATATTAGTTACAATCGAGTCATCTTCCTAAGTAATAATTTTGTAGTTCGGTATATATTTTTTCCGTGTCAGCACTTGTTTTCTCTTCATGTCAGCACATTTTTTAGAGTTGCACAGCCGTATTTTAGAGTTGCACAACTTTAGTTTAGAGTTGCACAACTTTATTTTAGATTTGCACAACTTCAGTTTAGAGTTGCACGACTCTCTTGTAAGAGTTGCACGACTTTGTTTTAAGAGTTGCACGACTCTGTTTTAAGAGTTGCACGACTCTGTTTTAAGAGTTGCACGACTCTGTTTTAAGAGTTGCACGACTCTGTTTTGAGAGTTGCACGACTCTGTTGTAAGAGTTGCACGACTCTGTTTTAAGAGTTCATGTGCCTCTCTACCTTGATAACACTCTGAAATTGAGTAAATAGATCTTATTTTTGCTCAACATGATCTTATTTTTGTTCAACAATAGATTATTTTTGCACAACCCGGGGGGTGGTCGAACCACCAACCCCTTGAATAACACTCTGAAATTGAATAAATAGATCTAGGTGGAGTCGAACCACCAACCTCCTGAACAACTATTTGTCCAAACGCTCTTCCCTATTTGAGCTTATAGATCTTAATGCTAGGATATGTTTATAAATTGCAAAAATAATATTATCAAGTGCACCAAAAAATATTGTAAAAGTGGCTTCAAGATTTGCAATCACTTGAAGCTTCTTCATATCTTTTGAAGCTTCTTCATATCAGCACATTTAGCAAGCATCATGTTGAAGCTTTTTCATATCTTTTGCAATCACTTGAAGCAAGCTTCTTTGAAGCAAAGCGTCTTTGGAAGGTGCAGTAGAATCAGGATGAACTCTGTCAGCACTTATGAACTCTGTCAGCACTTTCCTACAATCACTTCAAACAAGCTTCTTGAAGCAAAGCGTCTTTGGAAGGTGTAGTAGAATCAGGATGAATTATGTCAACACTTTCCTTGAAGCAAATCCTTTTGCTTTAAATGTGCACTCCAGCCTTCATCCTCTTGTTTTAAATGTGCACTTCTAGCAGCATTTGCACTCAAATCGTTGTTTAAAGCAATTTCAAATCAAATCGCTATGAAAAAAAAGCCAAATAGCGCTCTTTCAAGCAAGCCAAATTAAAATTAAATACCAAAATCTAGTGGTTGGACAAACCTTCAGAATAGAGATTCTGAAGGTAATTGAAACCTTGCACAGGTGAGTGAATTGAGCTTGTGTTTCATCAGAACTAAAACAAGTACCAGAAATACTTACAAAATACACTCGCTCAGCAAGAGATAGCTTATAGCTTGTCTTCCTTATTGTATTTCAACATATTAAGCTCAAATATTTGAATTCATAATATATTTAACTATTTAATAGAGCTACATGAGTCAAAGATTGTAATTAAACAAAGTCATGAATAGTTGTTTAGCAGTAAAAAAAATCTTCCGACTAATTTGATAAATATCCTTCGTAAATATTTATCATTAGCTTAATAAAAAAAATTAATCTTCATTAATAAAAATAGTTTACCAAGGCAAGTTTTCTAAAAAAATGAACCTATTGGATAGATTAATATTGATCTATCCAAATCTGTAGTAAAAATATATCTTCATTACTCCATATGACTAGAAGAAGACAAACAAATGACTTTGGGAAGGAATTCCCTTGGACAACACATATGAGCACCTAAAAGGAATTTTGGACTAGTGCTAAAAGAAAGGTTGCTGAACAAGCACCACAAGCACAGATGTACTAAAATCAAAATGATCGATCAGAAGTGTTCCCTTAGTCGTCGAAGAGGGAGAGAGGACCCAAGTCCTGCAACGAACCAAACACAAAATTTGAGGTGACGTATGAAAAACAAGAACATAAATTCGTAGGAACAATGGACATCAACCAACAAACACAATGAAAACAAAGGCCTAATAATCTTACATCATCAGACTCCTCTTTCTCCTCGATTCTCTCTTCTATATTTGCCTCAGCGGCACCAGCAGCAGCGGGAGGAGCAGCTGCTGCTACAGCAACACCACCACCGCCAGCATGGACGGAAGCCAGCTTCTCCCTGCCAGCTGCAGTGAGTTCAGTGATATCCTTCCCCCTCACTTGGCTTAGAAGCAGCTCAATCCTGTCATCATCAGCCTCAACGCCCACTGCGAGCAACACAACAACATCCCTTGTTAGGAATTGGATGATCAATCAACCCTTATTTCCTTGACCTGCACGGATTAAAATTGGATGATCAATCAACGCTACTGCTATTTCAGAATGCACAATTGACCCCAAAAAAACGAAATCTTGAGGTGAATTTGAATTATTAGGGGTGCGATGAACAACAGAGATCAAATAACAATTCATAGTAAGACATCACATCCCTTCAGCATCGAGAACACGTCATTGTTCAATCTTTTAGCTTTCTTCATGGATTCTAGTAAGACATCCCATCCCTTGAGATCCAAGAGTTGGGTAATGGGAAAAGTAAGGCGAGAGAACCCACATAGGTAACATCACATAATGTGCTACATATTCAGCAAGCATACTGTAAAGCTCTAGATGCTGCGCCTGACACATTCTAGTTCTGGATACGTGTTTTTCCAGTTTTTATGATTATAAGTTGAAAATCTTTGCTCGTAATGCTTTGGCTTTAAACATGACTACGAGTGTTGAAACTGAGCTTTAAGATGAATGGTGAGGTGCATACCTGGGCAGCATGAACATTCTTCTGAGTTTGAGATAATGATGTGGCCTCTACTTCTGCAACATTAAGGACTTGGTACGAAAAATCGAAAAGCTCAAAGTGCAGCTGCTGTCCCAGTAAGTATATTATGGTACATCCTCCCCAGGCAACAGAATCACCTATTATTGAATGGCCACCAGCAGATCCACCAACGACGTCCTCTAGATATTCCTTGAGTCGAATACAATTCATAAGAAAGATTGCTCAACTTAAACAATCTCAAAAATATAGTTGCCACATGAGGTGTTTATTTTCATTGATAAATGATACACCATCTCAAAAAACTTGACGGAATATTGTACTTGTAAAAAATAAATGATACACCATCTCAAAAAACTTGATCCGCCAGCTGATGTCCCAGTAAGTATATTAGATATTTTAGCCTCTAAAAAGTAAAATGAATATAGACTTTTTAATAAGCGTGCTGCGTGCATATGGCTAAAGTATCAAGTTTTTTGAGAGGGAGGGGAGGGATTAGTATAATAGGAGGCCAGATCAGATGCCTATGCAAATGATCTCCCACTAATAAAAAGAAAACTAGCTTTCATCTGGTTAAAAGTTACAGAAAAATAAAAACTAGCTAATAAAAAAGAGTAACCAAATGGACTTAATGTCCATAAGGAGAGGAATTCTTCTACACGCTAAAAACAACTAGAGGTTCATGGAATTTCTGAGATTCTTACAATTTGCAGGCCGCTAAATATGCGATAGAAGTCCATTGATGTTGTAATGTCAATGAAGCCAGTTTTGGGAGCTGCACTCTATTTACCACAATACTTGTCCAGTGCTGCACTCGTAAAAGCAAGTGCGTACTCCAACACACTTCCCGTGTTCATATTAGCTTTATATAATAAATCTGCAAAACAAAACACAAGAAGAAAATTTCTACAAGGGGAAAACCAAAGATTCAAGGTTGATAAACTTTAGTTTCTTGAACAAAAGGCTAGTTTCATGCCCCAGCCAAGCATGATATACCTAAAGTGTTCGGAAGAAGATGAGAGATAGTGCATACCTGCAGCTTCTGCCTGCTTTGGCATGGTATAAAAGGAACTTGGGTTCGTGCACTGAGGGCTGGATATTGCCCGAGTAAGAACAGTAGCACAGGTGGTACCTACAAGTTCATCAATGTAACAAGTCAGATATGCATTTACAATTTCTCATAGCTTTCACTTTGGACCTCATTTCATCCCACTAAAACAGCAGAGTGCGATAAGAGAATGATTCATACCATCTCCAGCAACATCATTTGTAGCATTGGCAACTTGTTTAACAAGGCTCGCACCAATGTTCATGAATTTATCCTTGAACTCTACACTCTTGGCAATAGTAATACCATCATTGGTCACTTTAGGAGCACCATAACTTTGCTCAATCACCACATTACGCCCCTGCAATCGACACATTCTTAGTCAACAGATCAACCCTAAATGCACAAATCAATCCAACACGCGTCTTTCATTACTCCTTTTGAATCTCCTACAGTAAAAACACCATACAAACCCCGACGATCCCAATTGAATAAAAAGCAAAGAGATTGATGAGGTGAAATTAAGCTGTACCTTGGGACCCATGGTGACTCTAACAGCATCAGCGAGGTTCTCAACTCCTGTAAGCATCGAAGCGCGACATTCAGACCCGAATTTGATTTCCTTGGCGGCGTAATTTCTACTCCAACTCAAGCTAGTCGCAGTCTAAATCAACAACCAAACAACATCCGAAATTGTCAATAATGATACAACAATATAAACCTAAGCGAACCCCGTCAAATGTGCAGCTTTGACATCCTCCACAAATTATAATCAGATAAAGAGTATAAGCCCCAATCAGATAAAGAGTATAAACACCTATCTAAATATCTAAACACCTATTCACAAATGTGCAGTGGCAGTGAGCAATGCAGCTGCTTGGGGTAACAGTTGAGACTTATAGTACATTTTCAATGTTGCCAAATATCAAGTACATGAAATGATAAGGTGCACATTAGCTACCAGCAATAGAGATGGACCTTATTGCCATTCAAGGAAATTGTAGTAGATCTTAGTTTTTATTGCCATGACGAGTTTTTTCAAATGATTCAATTTCCATTTGTATATTTCCCCTGGTTCATCTTCTTTCTTTACATCAAGTGATTTAATTTCTATCACTCTACTCCTAATGTACAGCCGAACTGATAGTTATGTCTAATTGCTTTTCTAATGTGCATATGCTTTAGATGGAAAGTTTTAGTTCCTGTGTGTGATCTGGCTTATTGTTACACCTCATAAAAGATATTTTCGTCACAATTTGTATACTTACCACAGCTAATGTAATTGTATGATGAACATCAGAAATCGAAAAGGAGGATACCTGTATCATTTGGTGGAAGGTCTGGTGTATCATCAGCAGAAAAATCACAACCGCGTTCAAGGAGCATGAATAACAGCACAGACCGAGCACGAGTGAGAGGAAGGTCTCCAGCATTCAATAAACTGGCTCCTAATTTCGAGGGTCCAAATTCTAGAAATCTCTCAACACCACCTCCCATGATCGGGAAGCTTTATCCAAAGTCTTCTTTAGGCAATGAAGCCAGCAAAGTAGCTACAAAATCATGAAATTGAACCAAAATCAAGCACCAGCAAAATCAAGAAAAAGAAAAAGACCAGCAAATCAAGCACCAGTTAAATATTAGATCGATTTCCTTATCAATCGATCGAAGATCGATTGATAAGCCCCCTGCAACTCTAGGCTCGAGTTGTGCAACTCTATGAAAATTTCAACATCAACTGAGAATACCAAGTAGCAGCTAGGAATCTCATAACACAGACACTAGAACAATCACACAACAACACTCTTGATCTACATGATCAGGGATTCAGTAGTTCAAAATAGCAGCTAGGAATCTCATAACACGGAAACTGAAGCAAGTAAACGTGAAGAAGGGAGAAGAAGAAAACCAGATTTTGTGTGTGATTATGTTTGATTCGAGTGAGCACTCTTTTCGTTCCAAGTGAACGCTGAGCAAGAGGAAATGTGCCGATGACACCGGAGATCCAAATTGCAATCAATTGAATTGAAATCAAACATATGACAGAAACGCAAAAACCTTAAACAATCGAGCACAATCAGCAATTACAAATTTCATAGAGGTTGAGACAGATCTACTTACCTCCATACAACCAGATCGACTGGATGCCTCTCTCGAACAGATCTAAACCCTAAACAATCGGAGAGCTAGATCTACGAAGCCAAGTAGCCAGATCTACGAGCGAGAGGACCAAAGATGGACGGAGGAGCGCGCTGGATTCAGGAATCGCCGGAAATGGGGTAAGATGGACGGAGGAAGGAGTCGCTCGCAAGATGGACGGGAGAGAGAGCGCGTGCGTGCGTAGGAGTCGCTCCATCGATCGCTCGCTCTCGGATCTCCGAGGAAGGCGCGGATCTGAGGAACGGGAAGAGGAAGACGGAGATCGAAGGAGGAGAAGCGCGGAGGAGAGCGCGTCGGAGAGGGAGAGCGCTGAGGAGAGAGAGAAACGCGCGTGGGAGAGAGGGAAGAGTTTATATTTAGGACATTTTGCAAAATTGTCCCAAAACACGGATATTTCGCAAATTACGCCCATTTTGGTGGCTATTTTGCAAAATGCCCCTTTTTCTAGTTAAGACTACCGTCAATTTTTCAATCGAAATGGATAAATATAAAAAAGGCAATTTATTTTTTAATTTTTTTATTTTCCAAAAATTTCTCTTTTTAGTTTTACCATTTGAATTTCTCATCATAACCCTTGATTCAATATTCATCCAATGATTTAGAAGTATTCTCACGGATGCATTGTAAGGAGTATATGCACTGGATAGCTATTATATATATATATATAGGGATTATATCTAGTGGGAAGTTATGGTTTTAATGAGAAATGAGAAGGGTGATTTTAAAACCGTTGGATTAGATCTAATGGCTCATATTGCCATTCATTAAAACTCATAACAAAGAGGTCACGTGACTACTTAAAGTGAAAATTAAAGTACATTACTGATCAAAAAAATAATAAAAAATTAAAGCACATTCATCTTCCTCCAAGTACAAATGTGGCGATTAGAATTCCTGTACCTATTAATTTTGATTTTAGTCTTTGAACACTAATTTTCCTTCAACTCCTCTCATAAAAAATTCGGACTTGTGCTTGCTTAAACTTGGATGCCATCAAATTCGTATTTCCACTTGTCAAAGGTATTCAAAATCAAACTTGTCTTTCTGCTTCTTCTAATTCCACTTCTCCATCTTCTTTAATTTCATTTTATTTATTGCAGTATTGTCCAATATGGAGGACAACAATTCTCTGCATGTCACACCAAAGAAATCAAGCAACGAAACATATCCATCTTGTGAAGATGAAATAAGGCCTCAAATTGGTATGTGTTTCAATTCATTGCAAGAAGGGGTAGAATTTTATAAAAACTATGCACATCATGTTGGCTTTAGTGTTCGGTTATCATCAGAAACCAAAAAGGATGGAATTGTTTTCTGGAAATATTTAGTTTGTTCGAAAGAAGGTTGGCATCAAGAAAAAGAGCCCGAGTTAGCGGAATTAGAGTTATCCGGTGATATTGTTTGCCATGGTGATAGAAATGAAGAAGGAAAGAAAGGTGACACTACAAGTAAAAGAAGGAGAGGTCTAACTAGAGAGGGTTGTATGGCAACATGTGCTTTTAAGAGGACGTCAGATGCTAAGTTTCAGATTTTTAAGTTTCATGAAGGTCATACACATGCACTTGCTACTCCTTCAAAGAAATACATGCTAAGGTCAGCTAGAAAGGTGAACCCATTGCTTAAGAATATGATTCGTGCCTGTCATCGAACTAATGTTGGGACGTCAGCTACCTTTAACATTGTTAAAGAACAAATTGGGGGGATAACTAATATTGGTTGCACTCAAAGGGATTTGCAGAATTATCACCGAGATTTGAAGTCTTTGATTGAAAATTCAGATGGGCACATGTTTGTTGACAATTTGAAGAGGATGAAAGAAAAGAATTCCTCTTTCTTCTATGCTTACGAAATGGATGATCAAAAGAGGCTGAAGCACGTATTTTGGGCTGATGGAATAGGTCGAAAAAATTATGCACTGTTTGGCGATTCTGTTACATTTGACACCACATATGGTACCAACAAATACTCCTTGGTGTTCGCTCCATTCACGGGAATAAATCATCATAGACAGTCGATCAGTTTTGCAGCTGGATTTTTAAGTTCTGAAAAAGTTGAAAGCTTTGTCTGGATTTTTGAGAGATTCTTAGAAGCTATGGGAGGTCACCAACCAAGATGTATTATGACAGATCAAGATCCAGCCATGAAAATTGCTATAGAGAGGGTTTTAGATGCTTCTGTTCATAGATTTTGCATTTGGCACATAATGAGAAAAGTTTCTGAGAAGGTAGGTGGTGCTCTCAATGGTGATATTGGGTTCCATTCTCAGCTGAAAGCATGTGTTTGGAGTTCTGAGATGCCTGAAGAATTTGAATCAAGATGGTCAGCTATTGTTTCTAGTTATGGGTTAGAGAAGAATGATTGGTTCACTCTTATGCATAATTTGAGAAAGATGTGGATTCCAGCATATTTTAGGGATGTGTTTCTAGCTGGATTACTGAGGACTACCTCCCGATCAGAGAGCCAAAATTCCATGTTTGGCCACTTTCTTAACAAGCAACTTAGCCTTGTTGAGTTCTGGATGCGATTTGATTGTGCCATTGATATACAAAGAGATAATGAGAGAGAACTTGATCATGTCAATTCTTATTCAATTCCTCGGCTCAAGATTGATATGGATTTGGAGAAACATGGGAGAGAGGTTTACACCCACGCAAACTTCTATATTTTCCAACATGAGTTGTGGGCTTCTTGTTTTGATTGTATGGCTGTTAAGGTTGAAGAAGGCAATGGGATTATGATGTTTACTGTACGAGATAATGGAAAGGAGTGCCACAAGCCAACAAGGCAAGTTATGTACAATGCATCAACTCTTGAGGCCAAATGCACCTGTAAGTTTTATGATCTTGAAGGAATCCCGTGTCGCCACATTATTGTCGTGTTGAGAGGAGATATACAGATCAGAATACCAAACTCACTTATTGCAAATAGGTGGACAAAATCAGCGACCCATAAGCCTATTTTTGATGATACGGGTATATTATTGGCAGCTAGTACATCAAAGGATTCAAATAAGGCCAAATTGGTTTCTAGAGTGTGGGAAAATTTCTTTGAGATCATGCATACTGCTAATAAAAGTGAAGATGAGCTCAAAATTGTGTTAGAAGGATGCAGTAATATTAAAAATCAGCTGTCAAACAAGGGTGAAAATGAGCCAAGCAAGGTAGAAGAACTAGAGACCTATGCCGATTGCATCCATTCAGAGCAAGTTGATATTCACCCACCAAATTCAGCAAGCACAAAAGGAAGCAGAAAACGCATCAAAGGTGGAAAAGAATTAGCCATGGAAGAGCAAAAAAAAAGACCACGACATTGCAAAGCTTGTGGAAAATATGCAACTCATGATAGCCGGAATTGTCCGACAAAGGATCTATAAAAGCAGTCTTGTGCAATTGGTAAGTGATTAAATTATCTTTAAAACTACATATTTATGATGTGTCACATTTTGATTTTCGGTTCTTGATTTACCAGGGTCGAAGATGTCACATTCGAAGCAATGTACTCTATTAGAATTAATTTGTGAAGCTCAGATGCTATAATCTCTCTGGATGAGCTGGATTGACTTTACTTTTGTATGTAAAATCATGTTGCTGCTATAAGCTTTTTGGACAAGCTTTTTGGGTTGTGTAAGGTTGTATTTGCTGTTAAGTTTGCATATATTTGCTTTCACTTTTGAATGTACTTATGCTGCTGCTATAAGCTTTTGGACAAACATTCAAGGTTGTATTAGCTTTCACTTTTGAATGTAATGGACAAACTTTTGCTGTTTAGTTAATATATTTATTGCTCATTTCCTTTCCTATTTAATAATCAAGCTAAGTTTATAGCAGCAAGGTTGTATTTGCTTCAAATTTCATCCCATGTTTTTTTTAAGTTGTTTGATTGGATACATATTTACAAGCATCCTATCTTAGTTTCCTTTTTTTAAATCAAAACGACATCCTTTATTACGAAATCGTCAAATCTTCAAATGCAATGTGAAATAACTCATACGATATATCAAATTCAGAAAAATAAAACACATTATCGTCTAGGCATAGTTGTACAGGATGGTGCGCAATCCGGTTGTCGGTTCGACATACGTGATTCTACCCCTTGGAATGATGTCCTCCATTGAAGCTGCGCTATTGTTAGTGACAGTCCAACTCAAGCGCGCTACTGTCAGTGACAGTCCAACTCAAGCTCCATTGCATTCAAGGCTCTAGCTTTGGGATAAAAGCATAGAGTATATTGCAAAATGATTGTGCAATTCTTGTTGCAAGTATTTAAGACAGGATTCATAAAGGAATTGTAACAAGGTATTCGTAGTAATTGTGTTTACATTTTATTGTTTTCTTTACATAGAAATATGGAACTCTTTTATCTGTGGCTCATGTTTGCATATTTTATTGCCATGTGCCCCAAGTTTGGCTACTTTTATGGATGCTTAATCAATGACTTCCTTTTTTTGGTAGTTACAGATGTAAGATGTTCAGACGGTAGTGGTTACAAAGGAGGCTCTTGAGGGACACTTCATATTCACGCCGCAATGATCTTAGCATCAAGGTATGTGTTCTGGCATTTCCCCTGTGTCATTTGATTTGCAACTCTAAATATGTCGGTGACTCGGTGATCCCCAAAATCATGTCAAACTGTCTTTAGTGATCAGTAGTAGAAAATCTCTTTCATTTTCACTAATTGGGTTTATAGGTTAAGTCTGAGATGTTATTGAAACTGCTAGACGTTCGCTTATATAATCTTCATTCATTTTGTTCTCTGTCCTACTGTGATATTTTGTCATACTGTCCTACTGTGATATTTTATAGGTTAAGTCTGTGATTGTTGTTCATGTTGTGAATGAAGTGAAACTCGTTTCGGCACAGGCAGAAGAGAAACTCATTGATTAAGCTTCCATAAAAACAGCAAAACTTGGGGCACAAAAAAAAACTCACTGCGGCATTGCCCAAATGTGAGCCACAGGCAGAAGCTGTTTTGAGAATCATCCAACACAATTGAAACTTGATATCGTTCAATTAAAATTGAAGGGGCGACACCAACCACTTCAACCATGTTAAACCTAGAAATCGCTAAATTCGATCTCTCTCATCGACCTTGAGCAAGAAGTATAATCGAGATTATCATATACTGAGATGAATTGAAACAATTTTTTTTTAACAATTAAGACCCGCTCCTTAACTATTCCCGTCCAATAGCAAGGTTCCCTTTCAGTTACAACCATGTACACCAAATTCAAAATCGCCTGCAAATTTTGGTTCTTGAGGAAGATGATGGATTCAAGAGATTTTATTTAAATTAATTTTTTATTGGGACATGTTCTACTTTGTAGGCTGTACGGTAGTATTTTAAAAAAAATACAGTACAACCTTTAGTTGTCACGTGATGGCTTTTAATGAATGGCAATATGAGCCATTAGATCTAATCCAACGGTTTTAAAAGCACCCTTCTCATTTCTCATTAAAACCATAACTTCCTACCAGATATATCCCCTATATATATAAGGTAAGGTTTTGGGTTATGTTAGATTCTATATTTCTAGTTGTCCACCACCCAATACATCCATTCTCCCTGGGAAAACCCGGAAAATGAATTTTGGTGGAGCATGATGTCGTCGTGTTGCATATTATATTTCTATGTAATTTGGACAATTTCATATCTAAATTTGTTCAATAATTTTGAAATCAATGCTATGAAATTTTCAAGCCTCCCACAAAGTATACTATCTTTTTTTTTTCCCTTCAACTAAGTTTTGTGGAGTGAGGCAAAACTAAAGAATTAGCACTTTTTCTTATTTTGTTCTATAATAAAAAGGTTTTCTTATTTTGTACAACACCCAATCAAATTGCTCTTTTTATTCTCCACTGATGCTGGCTTTCACCACAGCTTATAGGGAAAATTAATTAAAATACCCCCACTTTTGAGGATATGGTAAAATATATCCTCAACTTTCAAATGTAATAAAAATATCCCGACCTTTGAGGGTAGTGGTAATATATTACCATGAGTTTTCTCATGGGTAAAAAATGCTGATAAAACAACCTACGTATGTTGATTTTTTTTTACAAGGGTTTTATTTAACGGTTTATGTAGGAAAAATAAATAAATATTTGGATCGGGTTCATACCCAATGTTTTTTCCTCTCTCCTATGTTCTTACATGATCGCCTCTTGAACTGCTTACAGGTCATCCAGGCAGCTCATGGTTCATCTTCAATGACGATCTTCCTCCCTCGTGGTCGCCTATTTTGAGTTGTCTCCCTCACATCTTCTTCCTCATTGATTCGTTCACGAACTTGGCTGAGTAAGTTTTTTTTTCCGTCTTCGTTGTTGTTGTATTCGGTTTAGTTTTGTTGTCGGTTTGATGTTATGAATATTTATGTTGTGTTAATTTTAGGCAATTTTGATCGGATTAGTTTCTTGGTTGTATCAATTTCGTTTTTCGGGTTTAATTTTGTTGTCGGTTTATTTTTTTCTGAATGAAACCGTTCAGAAAAAACCCAATTTTAGTACTAATTTGTAAAAAGGCTTCCACGCAGACTACCTTGTCAAAAAAAAATATGCGTAGATTGCATTATCAGCATTTTTGACCCGTGAGAAAACATGTGGTAATATATTACCACTACCCTCAAAGGTCGGGATATTTTTATTACATTTGAAAGTTGAGGATATATTTTTACCATACCCCCAAAGGTGGAGGTATTTTAATTAGTTTTCCCTAGTTTATATGCCAGTTATGTAATGCAGTTACATGATGTTGCAAACCCAGTCTTAAGCCAACATGCCAAATGCTAAGCCTTCAATGTGCACCTTCAACATATGAATCATTCAACTACAGACCGTGCAGTCGTAAGCCGCTTGGTTAGGCCAGGTATCCCAGGGTCTTTAAGCTCTCCACTGAGTCCTTGATCATCTGCTCCATGGGAATGAAGCTCAGTCCCATGTCCAGGAGCTTCTTCGACGGGTTCTTCACTCTCAACAGCCCCGGCTGAGTGTCCTTTGGAAACCTATACCAAACAATGTCAATGCACAGGAAAGAACGCAATCAAAATAACCCAATGACCGGTTACCTTGGAACCTTGTACTCGGGGTAGAGCTCAGAGACTTTAGCAGCAAAGTCACTGAAATGAGAGATGGATTCGATGCACAAGTGCCGTCCAGAGGCAGCTGGGTTTTCGAAGACCAGGATGTGGGCAAGAGCAACATCTTTGACATGTACACATCCCATGTACAAGTCCTCTAGAGGATCTGTGCTGCCTACATGAAAAAGAATGAATGAAAACAATCGCAATTTCTGCAAGTCTTCAATCAATCAAGCAGAAGTTTGAGCAGGAAGGAGTACCTTGGATGAGGTGAACAAGGACCGCGATGCTTGCACTCAGAAGAGGCGAAAGAATGGGACCTAACACCATTCCAGGGCTCACAGTAACCACATCGAAGCCATTGTCTTCAGCAAATCTCCATGCTGCCTTTTCTGCCATTGTCTTGGACACCGAATACCACAGCTACACATACAAATTCTAGCATTGGAAACTCACAAAAACCCGATCCACAAAACGCATTAAGAGAAAACGTGAACCTACATTGTGACCCGACATTGAGAAGAAAGTTTCTGCCCAAAATCGATCTAGAATAATCCCAATTCAACGATTTGTCGGTTAAGTGTCCTTCACTCTTGAGTATGTTCTTGTGGATATCCCAAGTCTTCACTACTCACTAGTATAAACTAGAGCGAAGTTAATTCTTTGTTGCTACCTTAACTGTTATAGTTATAAATGAGGTCTAGATCAAGATCTTGGGGTCTAATTCCTAGGATCAATAACCTTTTAGTATATCTACTTGTTTCTTTTAGTATATCTCTTTGTTTCTACTAGGAGATTATTAAAAAAAAAAAATAGAGATGAAGACAGAATATTTGAAGTGTAACAAGTTTGAAGGTTTTTCCTTTTCTGTTTACTCACCCCTTTGTTCTTGCAGTACTCCAGATCAGTCCAGTAATCCTCTCTGTTGACAGCATCAGCAGGTCGGTCAGGGTTGGGCCTCATGGCAGCATTGGATGAAGTTATGACAACACGCCGGACACCTAGCAGTTTGGCTGCTGCCAACACATTTTCAGTTCCTTTGATTGCTGGTTCCAACAGCTCTTTCTGTCAACACAAAGTACATTTAACACATCAAACAACAAAAACCGAAGCAAACTAAATAGAACTACTTTCTAGCTAGAAAGAAGAGTATAGTACCTCAGGATCTGATAGTTGATGAATGATATTAGGAGAGGCAACATGGAAAACTCCAACTGTGCCCGAAACTGCAGCAGTTATGGAATCATAGTCGAGCAGATCCATCTGGAAGATCTTCAGCCTTGAATCTGCTCCTTCTAAGGCAAGCAGATGCTTCGTTTCTTTCTCATCCACTGAAACAGAAAAATTTATAAATACAGCACAACCAAAAATGTAGCTAATCAGAAGATCATAACCGAGGAAAGTCAGATATAGAGAACAGAACTAAGATCTTTGACAGTGGCATGAATTGTGTAGCCTCGCTGGAGGAGGAGCTTGACGAGCCATGAGCCTATGAAACCGCTACCACCAGTGACACACACTTTCTCCTCTGTCATTGATTTAAAAATGAAAAAAACCTTAGCTTGCTATGCGATAAAGCAAATCCTGGTAGGATCAAGGAAGGATATTTGTATGCTGAATAGGACCCAGGGTGATCACCCCATCAATTGATAGAGAGTGCTCTTCTATTATTGATAAACACTTAGTTGGTAAATAGTGACAACACTCCAGAGAATCTGTCTTTCTATCTCCACCACATATGTAGTTTTCATGATAGAGAACTGTAATTTTCATGATAGAGACTAGTAGTCATTGTCAGGTTACTTGCAAACTAGTAGAGAACTGTAAAACTATGAAATACTACATTGTTTTTTCAAGCAATCAGTCACCTTTGCAAACTATGAAGTTCGACAGAAGGCTAGCAAGGAAAGATAATGCCCACATAAGACGCAACGTAACATATGCAAACAAGGATTGTGAAATGTCTGATCAGCCAATCCACGTCAGGGACAAGAAGACGAGGGAACTACCTGGTTATGAACAAGCACGGACATCACAGCAAGCCGACCAGAACAGGTTGTCCATGCGAAGTCTCAACTTTGTGCACTCTCAGAACTCGAAAAGGGAATCACATTTCATCTTTTAGAATGTGTTGATGTCCAAAGAGATAATCTTCCCGTAACCAGTAGAGCGTGGAGTTCGACTTAACTACACCTGACCTGAATTTTCAATAAAAATCATTACCCTAGATCAGATGAAGTAGCACTGTTCTTGCAGTAGTCCTCATCAGTCCAACAATCCTGCCACTTGACACCATCAGCCGGCTAGTTTGGGCGAAAATGGAGGAACTAATCACCACGCAACCAACTCTGAGCTCCTTCGCCGCCCTCAGCCCATTGTTCATCCCCATAATCAAAACGGCCCTGGCATCTCTTTCTATCCCAATCACACACAAAATTCCATCACAAACTTGCACATCTGTATTTGCAAGACCATAGACAGATCAGTAGATTATATAGGTGTCCACAATGAGGCTACAGCCCTAATCAAATCCCAGAGTTGTTGGTCATGATTACATAAACCCAAACAGAGTTGGTTTCTAAGATGAAGAGATTATGAGGAATTTCTCATAGAGTCTCCAGTGGACACTTAGCTAATGGAATTATTACACAAATCCCTCTTAACCTTCAACAATCATTGCCCATAGCCTTCCAATTTTATTCAGGATAAAAATCCTTTGCTCTTCAAACTGTCAACAGCATCCTTGATTATCTGCTCCATTGGAATAAACTGCAGACCAAGATCTATCAGCTTCTTTGATGCATCCTTAGCCCTCAACAGCCCAGGTTGAGTATCTTTTGGTAACCTACATGTACAAAAATGCATCCAAGGATTAGTATATTACTATATTACACCGAAGCCCGGTTGCAAATCATGTCGTTCTACCATCAGCCCATCTCACAACAACACACATTTGAGTTGTTCCTTTGCATTTCTCAAGTCTCCCCTTTTAAGATCTTATAAAGTAATCCTATATTTCTAACTTTAGGCGAAAAATTAACTGCTGGATCTGAAGCCATCATATCTCAAACGGATGAAATAGGGTCAAGTAGGATATAAGATTCGTACAAGAAATGAGAGAACATACTTTGGAATATTGTACTCTGGATAAAGTTCAGCAACCATGGAAGCAAAATCACCATAATGAGTTATAGCTTCCAAACACAAGTGCCTTCCGGTTGCAGACTTGTTCTCGTACACCAGTATGTGAGCTAGAGCTACATCTTTCACGTGGACAGATCCCATAAAGAAGTCTAGATATGTTTCAGTGCAGCCTGCAAAATGCAAATTAGCAGATGATCCTCCCACAACCAGTAGTTCATAGAGTTCGATTATGAACAATAGCTGAAAATAACTTACAAGTTACAACCATAAATGATCAATCAAGATTCAACTAGACCTTACCAGAATCTGCAACAAAAATCATTACCCTGGATTAGACGAAGCAGCATTATCATGCTAGCATTCAGTGTCGGTTGGAGAACGGGGCCCATCACAGTGCCAGGATTCACCACAACCATATCCAGACCTTGCTCCTTGGCAAACTGCCATGCTGCTTTCTCAGCTAAGGTCTTCGACAATGGGTACCACACCTACGACCAAAGTCCCAAATTCGAACATCCAAGTCCATGAAGCCAGTCAAAACAGCAAATACATTGATATCGATATTGGTATCAAGATATCGATATCAGATGGTGATACCTCCATCCAAATCAGTATATTAAACACTATATATGTTGATGATATCAAGTGATATCAATATCGGGTGGGTTATACCAAAACCTAGCTGTCACATATCAACTCTTGATATCTGATATCGATACCAAAGAAGGCCAAAAATCAATCTGTATTCATTTAGATATGATTCATATGAGTGGAACCACAAAAGGTGATGTAGAAAGATCAAATATTTACCCCATTGTTCCTGCAGTAGTCCTCATCAGTCCAACAATCCTCTCCCTTGACAACATCAGCAGGCCATTTCGGGCTGGGAGTAATGGCGGAAACGGAGGAAGTGATCACCACGCGACCAACTCCGAGCTCCTTCGCCGCCCTCAACACATTGATCGTTCCCCTAATCGCCGGCTCTAACATCTCTCCCTGTCCCAATCGCACACAAAATTACTCCAGAAACTTCAATTCGAAACCGAAAAGGGAATTGAGAGACGAAATGCAAAAATCAAACAAGAAAACCTCGGGATCTCGAACTTCATCGACAGAACAGGGGGAAGCAAGGTGGAAGACGCCGGCGGCGCCGGAGACGGCGGCAACGATGGATTCGTAGTCGAGCAGATCGATCTGGAAGAGCTTGAGACGCGATTCCGCTCCTTCTAGAGCCAATAGATGCTTCGTTTCATTCTCATCCTCTGATCAAACCAGGGAGAACAAAAAAAAAAAGTTGACTTAATCAATCAAATTCGCCTTAAACTTGGAATTTTGGTACAAATTGCGAAAAGAGAAAGTGAGAGTGAAGAGAACTGAGATGTTTGACGGTGGCGTGGACGGTGTAGCCGCGGTTGAGGAGGAGGCGGACGAGCCACGAGCCAATGAAGCCGCTGCCGCCGGTGACAGTTACCACTTCCGACATGGTGTCTCCGTGAAGACCGTCGCCAAGCCAGTCAGTCAACCAACCCTATGCAGTCCGCACTCCCCAGTAGTAGTGAACACTGAGCAGTTCACTGCGACTGTCCAACCAAACACCAGAAGTTGACTGTTCGACTGTCCACATAACTGATAACTCCGCTTCATAAATATTCGTACGGATACGAACTCAATAATTCATCTTCATGGTACAGAATACACAGTACTAGATAGATATTCATTCGGGTTCGGGCTGTTTGGATCAGGTTCGGGTATACTCATTTTGGTTCGGCCACCTGTCGGGTCAGATTATATGTGTGAGCATATGTGAGCTAGGACTAGTGAGCTGAGAGGGGTATTTTTGTAATTGTGTGAGTGCACAATTGGGACCGATTTTGGAGCCTTTATAAGGCGGGAAGTTGGTTGTAACAAACCTCAACTGAACATATCTGTAGTTCTCTTCCTCCTTCAATGGAGTTTTTAGTTTCTTGATCTATCATCTGGTTACAGAATTTCCTTAGTTTCTACTGAATTCAAATGGTATCAGAGCTCGTGAGTGACGATCTGTAATTTCGCTGGTGTTTTGTTGTGGAATCTCGGTTGTTCATCGAGATTCATTTGCGTTACTGATTGTTGCGAGTTTTTTGGTTTCGACTGGGAGAAATGGTTGGTAGAGGGGCAGGGAATCCACAAGGTCAAACTTCTGGCGTCGGAGGTGATAATCAGGGGCAAGGCAGAGGCAATTTCGTCTCTATGACACCGCTTGGACCAGGTGCAGGTAGAGGATGGAATTTCGCGAATCAAGGGATCCAATTTGGGGATATGATGCAAGGTATGTCTAATGCGCATATCAATCCTTTATTCCTGTCGAATTCTGATAATCCGGGAATGGTTTTGGTATCCAATCCTTTTAATGGCGCTAATTTTACAAGCTGGAGTAGGAGTGTAAAAATGGCGCTAGGCGCAAAAGCGAAATTAGGATTCATAACTGGAAGTTGTGTGAAACCTATAGAAGGAAGTGAAGATTTTGGGAAGTGGATGCGAGCTGATCAAATGGTTATGTATTGGTTGATAAATTCGATGACAAGTGAGGTAGCTGAGAGTTTTATGTACATAGAAACATCGAAGGAACTTTGGGATGATATAAGAGAAAGGCTCTATGAATCTAATGACCCTCTGGTTTACCAACTGCGTAGAGATTTGGGGAATGTTAGGCAAGAGAACTTATCTGTCGGAGCTTACTTTGGTAAGTTGAAGAAGATTTGGGATGAGCTTAAGCTACTTGATGTTGTTCCTGCGTGTGAATGTGGGGGAATTAATGGTTGTAGCTGTGGTTTACTAAAAAAGATTATTGACAGAGAAGAGAAGGCCAAAGTCATGCAGTTCTTGATGGGACTCAATGACGTTTATGAAAATCTGAGAAGTAATATGTTATCTAAAGATCCAATCCCTGGGATAAACAAGGTGTTTCAAATGGCCACACAAATAGAGAGATCTAAAGGAGTGACTAGTGCCATTCAGGGTGAGCAAAATGTTTTGGCTGTGTCGAGACAGGATGATAGGTTTGGGCAATTTGACAGAAATTATCAGATTGATAGTGAGGCCAATGCTGCAAATAAATTCAGAAATGGAGATCAATCTAGGACCTATGATCAGGGATATAGGGATTACAAGAAGGCAAAATTTGAGAGGAAATGTGACCACTGTGGTGAAAAGGGTCACACCAAGGAATTTTGCTTCAAGATTATTGGGTACCCTGAGTGGTTTAGGGGTCCTAAAGAAGAGTTCAAGCCCAGGCCTTCTGGGAAATTTGCTGCTCAGTTTGAATCTGCTCAACAAGACAGTCCTTTTGAGGAGGATTTCAGTGCATCTGGCAAGCCAGACCAAGCAGTAGTGAATGCTGTGTTTCAAGAAGTCTTGAAGATGTTGAAAGGAAAGTCTCAAGTGGAGACCATTTATAGCACTGCCAATCAGGCAATGGTGCATTTTGCAGGTACCCTAAGTTCATCCTTCCTTATTGGTGTTAATAAATCACACAGTGATCTGTGGATAGTTGATTCTGGAGCCACAGATCACATTGCTTTTGATTGTCACATTTTCTCAGAAATTTTTGATTTCAAATCTGATATCAATCTTGGTTTGCTCGATGGTAATTGTATCACTGTGAATCAGTTTGGTACAGTGAGATTGAGTCCTGATTTGGTGTTGAAAAATTTTCTGCTTGTGCCTCAGTTTAGGAACAATTTATTGTCTGTTTCTAAGAGCCTATGTGATCAACATCTGAGATTCAGTTTTGATGCAATGACATGTTGGTTACAGGACCTTACAACTAGAGTGGTTATTGCCAAAGGATTTGAAGACAAAGGATTGTATGTTCTGAAAGCCAGTAGCAGTGAGAAGTCTCAGTTGAAGGTTGTTAGCTCTCTTAATGCTGTCAGTTGTAATAAATTGCTATTGATGCACGCTAGACTTGGACATATGTCTTTTTCTAAGTTTCAACACATTCCTGGTTGCAATGTGTTTACTGAACAGAATTTGTCTTGTGATGTTTGTTCAATGACTAAATCACACAAGTTGCAGTTTGACAGAAGTCTGTCTACAGTTGATTGTGCTTTTCATTTGTTACATTTGGATGTATGGGGCCCTTACAGAGTTCCATCTATGTGTGGAGCTAAATACTTCCTTACTATTCTAGATGATTTCTCAAGAAGCACTTGGGTTTATCTGATGCACGATAAACTGCAAGTATTGAGATTGATTACAATGTTTTTGAACTTGGTTGAAAATCAGTTTCAGATGTCTGTCAAGATAGTTAGGACTGATTGTAGGACTGAATTCACTCAAAAGGGTTGCAGAGACTTGTTTGAATCTAGAGGCATTATTCATCAGAAATCTGCACCAGGGGTTCATGAACAAAATGGGAAAGTTGAGAGGAAGCACATGCATCCCTTAGAAACAGCTAGAGCTATTAGATTACATGCTGGCCTCCCTCTTAAGTTTTGGGGAGATTGTGTCTTAGGAGCTACGCACCTCATTAACAAGATGCCTACTGCTATTTTGAAGTGGAAATCTCCTTTTGAAATCCTTTACAATGCACCTCCTAACTATGATCAACTGAAAGTCATTGGGTGCCTATGTTATGCAGTTCAACCTAATGATCACAGGGATAAATTGGGAGTGGTGGCTAGGAGGTGTGTCTTTTTAGGATATCCTCCAGGACAAAAGGCTTAAAAACTATTTGACCTTGAAAGGAAATCCATCATTGTCAACAGGCATGTCAAGTTTGAAGAGCATATTTTCCCTTTCAAAAAGGATGTGGTGCATGATCCTCTTTTGCAATTAGTTGGTTTTCAGTCAGATGATCAGCTCACTCCTATGATCAATGGGGACCATCAACCTCTAGCCTCAGTTTCTCCTCCAAATCCATCATCCTCCTGCAGCTCACCATCTGTTACTCGAATACCTGCCTCTCCTATTGCACAAGTTTCATATACTGTATCTCCTAATTCCCAAGTATCTGTGGGATCTCCATATGACAGTCAATCCTCTGGTTCTCCTATATTTCTTAGGAGACATATCAATAGGCCTGCTAGGCTACATGATTTTGTTTGTTCCAATCTCCCTCTCAGAGGTACACCTCCATCTTCTCAGTCAGATTCATTTGCTGTTTTCTCAGTCAACAACCTATCTCACCTGTCAGCTGCTTATGTTCAATCTTTGGCCAATGTTTGTGCTATTTTTGAACCTAATTCTTACTCACAAGCAAAGGGTATCCCTGAATGGGAATCTGTTATGGAAAAGGAACTCCAAGCTCTCACAGATAACCACACTTGGAATGTCACTCCTCTTCCATTGGGAAAAAGGCTATAGGATGTAAATGGATCTTTAAGATCAAATATAGGCTTGATGGAGCTGTTGAAAGGTATAAAGCTCGATTGGTAGCCAAGGGATACAACCAGGTTAAGGATAGAGACTACAAGCAAACCTTCTCACCTGTTGCTAAGCTTCCTACAGTTAGAATTTTTCTCACTATTGCTTCCTGCAGAGGGTGGATGCTACATCAAATTGATGTAAATAATGCTTTCCTGCATGGTTTTTTGGATGAGGAAGTTTATATGAGCCCTCCCCCCGGTTACAAAGTACCTTCTGGTCATGTGTGTAAGCTGAAAAAGGTCCCTCTATGGCTTAAAGCAAGCTAGCCGCCAATGGAATCATGAACTCACAAAGTTCATGATCAGCCTGGGTTATTCACAATCATCTCATGATTTCTCTCTTTTTGTCAAGAGTTCTGGCTCTCACATCACAGTTGCACTTGTGTATGTGGATGACATGCTCGTTATGGGAAATTCAAGCTCTGAATTCAGGCCACCAAATCTGTTCTGCATAAGGAATTCACTATCAAAGATTTGGGTGTTACTAGATATTTCCTAGGAATGGAAATTGCTAGATCATCAACTGGATTATTGCTCAATCAAAGAAAATATATCCTAGATATTCTTACTGATGCTCAGATGGATGGATGCAAAGAAACTTATTTTCCTATGCAACATAAAGGTGATCATATTGCCAATTCAGATGATTACAGGAGGCTAGTGGGAAGGTTGCTTTACCTAACTCTCACTCGACCAGATATATCCTACATTGTCCAGCAGTTAAGTCAGTACCTTCAGTGTCCATTGAAGCCTCACTGGGATGCCTTAATGTACCTTCTCAAATATCTTAAAGGAACATTCAACCTTGCTCTTTCTTATCCTTCCAATTCTACCTTCACAATTCGTGCATTTAGTGATGCAGATTGGGGGAACTGTTTAGACACTGGACGTTCATTATCAGGTTATTGTGTGTTCCTAGGATCTTCTCTTGTGTCTTGAAAGACTAAGAAACAGAAGGTTGTCTCTAAGTGTTCAACTGAAAGCGAGTATAAGAGTATGTCCTATGTGGCTAGTGAGCTATTTTGGATGCAGGGGATATTAACTGATCTTGGCATCAATGTTGCACGTCCTATTTCTCTCCACTGTGATAATAGATCTGCACAGCAGCTTGCTCTCAACCCAGTTTTCCATGAACGAACAAAACATGTTCGAATTGATTCTCATTTCATCCGTGAGATGGTGTTGGCAGGCTTCATCAAAACAGTTCATGTCACAACAAATTTGCAGGTAGCTGACATTTTCACTAAGGCATTGGGGGCAAAACAGCATGAGTTCCTTCGAGCCAAGCTGGGCCTAGTCCTACCATGTTTAGGTCCATCTTGAGGGGGGTATGTGAGCATATGTGAGCTAGGACTAGTGAGCTAAGAGGGGTATTTTTGTAATTGTGTGAGTGCACAACTGGGACCGATTTTGGAGCCTTTATAAGGCGGGAAGTTGGTTGTAACAAACCTCAACTGAACATATATGTAGTTCTCTTCCTCCTTCAATGGAGTTTTCAGTTTCTTGATCTATCAACCGGTTACAGAATTTCCTTAGTTTCTACTGAATTCAAAATATGTTAGGTATATTGTATGTTTAGGTCGGGTCGGATATATAAGTTCGAGTCAAATTAATTTCGGGTTGGACCAAGTCATGTCGCATTTAGTAAATGATAATTATTTTTGTTTATCTTAATTATTGACTACGGAGTACTATTAAATTTAAATATCATTTAGGTCTCATTATTCGTAATTCATAATATTTGAATGTTTAAAAATAAGACAATTAAAGTAATTATAAGGATGAGTCGGGTATTGTTCATGTCGGGTCAAGGATGGGTATGGTGTATGGGCCGGGTTGAGTTCGGGTTCATTCAGGTATCGAATCACAATGGTTCAGGCTCGAATTCGAGTTATGCAAGATACTAGATTTTCGGGTTTCGATCAGGTCTGGATTCTAGTGAGATTCGAGTCGAATTCTCGTGTCGGGTCAGATTTTACCAGCTCTACCACATCTATGTACTCTTAGGCATGGATACGGTTCACGTGTTATCCGTGACCTGCCGGGTCACCACGGGTCATTGGTCTCTTGAGTATGGGTTATCGGGTACGTGGGTTAGGCGAGTATGCAACTGGTTTGGGTTAGGGTCGGCCTGAAGATAACTTATCCACTCATCGGATCAACGATTTAATAAAATTTTAAAAAAATTGGTAGTTGGGAGTTGGGCGGGAGAGAGTTAGTTGTTGCTCAACTAGCCTTTGGGGCTCAACTACACATAGAGTCAATCCTATTATTTTATAGGTCTGGGACGAACTAAAATTTATAGGGCCCGATAAACATTACAGTAAAAAATTAAAAATTGAGTATAATTTCATGAAATTTTATATTATTTTTCAAAATTGTAAGAAAATAAAAGTAGGTTAGTGAATAGAAATAGTATACATTAAAACAATCCAAAATGATAATAGTAGTGAAATTAAACTATTTATTTTTGCTTAATATCCAATATTATAATATGTCTAAAAGTACGTAAGTTGTTGCGTAGAGGAGTATTAAAAAATTGTCTAATAATACTAAACATAGTTTTTGTTCTAAGATATCAGATATGTGACCTCCTATGATATCACCTATATATATGAACTAAAATAAAAATTAAAAAAAGGGGAATTTTTTATAAACAAAAATAAAAGGGTAAATCATATACATAGAGCATATATGAAGAAATTAATAAAAACAATACATTTTTCTCAAACAAAATAGAAGGAGTACGTTATATATGTAAACTATAAAGCTTTACTTGTCACATAAAAAAATTGCTTAATATTGTGTTGATCGGTAAAAGAGAGAATTGTGTCTTAAATTAAATAGATATATAGGACCCCTCTATAAAAAGTGAAAATAGAAAGATTTGAACTCTAGACCTCAAATCTAAATTTTGTTAAAATTACAACTCAACCATTGAGCCAAATTCATTTTTTTTAAATACATATATATAACATATATTTTTAATGGGTCCTGGACTCCTGGATGATCATCCACTTTGTTCCTCCCCTTGGGCCAGCACTGACTATGCAATCGGGAAATGACCAAAACGTTATTATGGGAAAAGATTGAAGCCTATGGACCAAAAGTACCACCTTCCACACACAATAAAGAAAAAGAGTATAAGATAGAAACCATTCCCTACAAGGAATTTCAAGAATAACTTTGATGGTTCCAATTCACCTCCCATCGGGGGAAGCCACGATGGCTTTTGTGATTCATGATCAAGAATGGTCTTTGATGGTATGTGACACTTCACACTGCGACTCTTCTTCAGTGTTGTTGGCAGAGGCATTTGACCTTCATATGAGACTTGTACGTAGCATCAAAGGATAGGGACTCCATCGCATCAAGGTACATGTCGGGTGACAGTCTAACCATTATAAATGTTGTTAATGATATTTAAAAATACTCGTGGGGGATCGTGATGATTTCCGACTCCCTTCTCCTTCTCCGGGCATTCGAATCAACATGTTGCTGCCATTTTTAATTTCCAAGAGGCCTACTAGGTTGTGGTCCTTGTGGACAAAGTGGCACGTCTTCGTCAGCAGCTAGCGCCTGTTTGGCAAATTAGAGGTTTTTTAGGGGTTGGGTATTTTTTAGGAGTTGGAGTTTATTTTGTGTATTATGGAGGTGTGGGGGTTGGAGGTCTTATTTTGAAAATAACCTTATAAAAAAATTGATTGGTGTTTGGTTGGTATAAGGTTTGTAAGTGGGTATTGTGGATAAAATGTCAAAAATACCCTTCATTACTACCCTTGCCCACCCATCCCTGTTGCTATCCCAAATCCATGTTCATCTTCCTCATTCTTCTGCTTCTTCTTTACAGATGGTGGGTGAGACTCAAAATTGACCAAATTTTGAGGGTCCTCTCTCTTTGGAGTTGTTGAAGTGCGCAATCAAGGATCTTGATTCAAGATCGCGTCTTCATCCTTCCCTCCTTCCTACCTTCTCAAACCCTAACCTGCAAATCCAATCCGATCAAATTCCAGCCATGAGCGCCGACGAATCCCTCAAATCCATATCGATGGACTTTCTCAACCTTCTCATCAGTCATCAACGGCCAGTCCTTCAACGACGTCTCCTTCTTCGTCGACGACCGCCTCGTCGCCGCCCACCGCTGCATCCTCAACCTACTCATCAACGGGCAGTCCTTCAACGACGTCTTCTTCTTCGTCGACAGCCGCGTCGTCGCCGCCCACCGCTACATCCTCATCCAAACCCTTACAGACGACGGGCAAAAACGGGATCATCGATGGAGGGCAAGCTGACCCCCCCCCCCCCCCCCCAAGCTTCAGAAATTGGTAGAAATAACCTCCAACTCCAACTCCGACACCTACAAGAGAATACGCTTCCAAACAACTAGCAATCAGGTGGGAAAAAAAAATAACCTCTTATAACCTGCTTTCAAACACAGCCTTAGGCCATGCATGGTTCATAGCTTTTCATTCGAAGATCCAAATGCTCATCTTAATTTAAAATGTTATTGATGAGTGGTGGAACAAAAAGGTCTCACGCGCGCCATCTAGCAGGCTGGCCCAAAACCTTACATCCTGAAAAAAAATAAAAATAAAATTGGAACGTGTGGTACTTAATTTGAAAACTGGGGAAGGTAACAAGAACTAACATAGTAACATACATATATTAATCACCGCATTCCTGCAGTAATTAAAAAAAATACAGTATATGTATACTATTATTAATGTTAATGATCACTAAATTAAGTGCTCCAAATTAATACAGTATAGTGATA
The DNA here is from genome assembly GCA_963922045.1 of Persicaria maculosa. Taxonomy (NCBI): domain Eukaryota; kingdom Viridiplantae; phylum Streptophyta; class Magnoliopsida; order Caryophyllales; family Polygonaceae; genus Persicaria; species Persicaria maculosa. Next base: position 17,570,717 of record OY998258.1, read on the forward strand.
GTATTATATTCCGTATAAGTACAGTAATTATTTAGAGTGAAATATAAAAAGAGGCATAGAGAACAACCAGAGTGGATGCTGAAAGTAGGGGTGGGCATTACCGGGTATCCGATACGAACCGGATAACCATGTCGGATACCCGAAACTGTTTAACACAAAAGGCCGAACTGCACGAACCGTTATGAACCAGGTATATGACACGGTAAAGCTAACCGGATCCGTGTCGGATACCCGTGTTATCCGACACGAACCATTAGCTTCCTTTTCTTTTCTTTTTTTTTTCTCTTCTGGGTGAAGAGCGAGCGTGAGGATGAGGCTGAGATGAATTTGATTTTGAGGGAGAGAGGCGGATCTGGATCGAGTGTTTGAGTTGGGGAAGAGAGGAGAGGGGTGGAATGCCGGAGGTGTGAAATTGAAAGACTGATTTGGAGAGAGGAGGCTTTAGGGTTTACTTAAAAAAAAAAAAGCCAAAAAAAAAAAGGAGGGATGGAGAGTCGAACACCCAACCTCCACGTAAACGCACTTGCAAAAGACCACGCTACCATCTGAGCTAATTCAACACTTTAATTTTTTCCCAAATTATATTAATATTATTCTCCAATTTTCTGTTTAAAAATAAAAATAAAAAAATTTAAACGGTTCGTGTCGGGTATCCGACAAGGGGATATGTCCGATCCGAACATGAACCGTTTAATATCATGTTTTAGCCATTCGTGTCGTATCAGTCGTGTCGGGTTTTTTTGCACACCCCTAGGCCCTATTAGAAGCAGACAAATTATTAAGTGGTGGGAAGAAGCGCATAGAAAACAAAAGTGAGCACGAAGAGCAGATGGAAGTGCACAGCAACAGCTCATCTCTCAGGTAACTGCCAATCTTCTCCATGCCATTTAATTAATTAATTTCCCTGTTTTTAGGTTTAATACGGAGTATTAATTACAGCTTGTTTTTGTTATAGGGTTTTTGGCAGGGTATCTTATATATTGGGAATAACTGGAGTATGCAGAGCTTTGAATCCATCTGATGGATCAGTGCTGGCCGTCGTCGTGCCATTGCCTGCCATCTTTGGAAAATCAATGTCCATTCTAAAATAAACGTTCTACGTACAGAGATCAACAACCATAATAATCGTGGTATTTCATATACATACTTCTCATTCCCACTACCGGAAACATGATGGTAACCATCATTGTCATTTGTCGATGATCGTCGATACATGGTTGATATGTTAATTTTCATATCATTTGTCAGCCTAGCCTAAGTTTAATTTAGTAGTGAATTACTAAATTAAATCAAACTTTTGAGATAAATATTGGGGGTTAAATGAATGAATATGAATTAGTATAATGGAGTATAACCAATTCTTAATTCCATGAGCTAATTAATCAATCAATTACTCCAAAATTGCAGGGATTGAATCCTTTTCAAAGGGGCAGGAGTTGCAGCCACCAATCAAATTCAAGTATCGTGCTCCCTAGCTTCTTTTTAGTTTCTTGGAGGTAATACTGAAGCCAATTAAATAAGCAACCTTTAATTGTACTGAAATTGAAAGGACAAGCTAAGCTGTATTAAAATATATAAGTAATCACGCAAGTGTGATCTAAACTAATACTCCTACACTCATAAGGACGTACCCCTGCATGTCCATTTCCGTACTCATATATATTGCCGGTGATTCAATCTTGGATTTATCAAATTTCACATTTTTAAATCCATTCATAAATCTAACTCCTCGATCAATGTACTGTTTTTATTGACCCATATAAATTGGAATGAAATCTACCTTATATTACGTTTAAATTCGTGGCCGGTAAATCTGGCTTGGGGTACATGAAGGTATATATACGTATAGAAAACGGTAGAATTGTTAATGAATTTCCTTACTATTTTCAACCCCTTCAATGGGTTTATAAAGATACAGTACAACAACCACTTGAAAGATAGGTGCGTACAATTAGGAGAGAGGAGAAGATAATGGGAGAGATTATCTCTAACCAATGCTAACTAATTAAGATAAATAGAAAATATAAAATAATCCTTAAAAATAGGATTTATTGTTTAACATGCCCCTGCAAGGCCAAACTTGGAAGACAGAGCATGGAACCGTTGACGATTGAGTGGCTTTGTGAGCACATCTGCAAGTTGATCTTCAGTTGGAACATAGGAGACTCGAAGAGTGTTAGACTGAACCTGCTCCCTGACAAAATGAAAAGCCAAAGCGACATGCTTCATTCTCGAGTGAAATACCGGGTTCGAACTAAGGCTTATTGCACCGAGGTTGTCACAATATATGACCGGTTGTGTGCAGTTTCGAACCCCCAGTTCAGACAGAAGCAATTGAATCCAGACCAATTCAGAGCAAGAATCCGCTAGCGCTTTATATTCCGATTCGGTTGAAGATCGAGCAACAGTTTTCTGCTTGCGAGAACTCCAGGAAATTGGAGTGCGGCCTAGAAAGAACACATAGCCTGTGGTTGATGTGTAATCATCCTTATTTCCAGCCCAATCTGCATCCGAGAAGCCATGAAGAGCGGATGAGCCATTGTTGTGAAGGACGATGCCACGATCCATGGTACCCCGAAGGTAACGAAGGACCCTCTTGACTGCAGTCCAGTGCTCGCTGGTGGGAGCGTGCATGAATTGGGAAAGTTTGTTCACGGCGAAGCTCACATCAGGCCGGGTGAGGGATAGATACTGGAGACTGCCGACAACCATCCTATACTCCGAAGCATTCGCCAAGGCAGGGCCTGACTGTCGAGTGAGGGAGGAGGAGGAGTCCATGGGTGTGGGTGCAGGACGACAATCCAGCATATTAGTCTTGCCAAGGAGATCAAGTATATACTTACGTTGGTGGAGGAACAGGCCCGTTTGGTGATGTTGAACCTCAACGCCCAAGAAGTATGAGAGGAAGCCCAAATCTTTCAGAGAGAACCGAGCGGAGAGAGTGTTGATGAAGGCCAGGAGGGACGGGGTATGACTTCTTGTGATGATAATATCATCCACATAAACAAGAAGGTAGATGACAGCAGTGGATGATCGAAGGATAAAGAGGGAAGCATCAGCGGTGGAGTTGACAAACCCGGTTGATAGGAGAAAACTGCGAAGCTCAGTATACCAGGCTCTCGGTGCCTGTTTAAGGCCATAGATGGCCTTCTTGAGTTTGCACACATGGTCAGGAAACTCCTTGTCAACGAAACCAGGGGGCTGATCCATAAAGACATCTTCCATAAGGGTGCCTTGAAGAAAGGCGTTGTTGACGTCGACCTGTCGAATTGGCCATCCGGAACGAACTGCAAGAGCAAGGACAGTTCGCACAGTGACCGGTTTCACCACAGGACTAAATGTCTCCGTGAAGTCAAACCCCGGACGTTGATGGAACCCCTTGGCAACCAATCGAGCCTTATATCGATCCAGGGTGCCGTCGGGATGGTGTTTGACTCGAAAGACCCATTTGCAGCCGACAAGGTTGTGATGAGAAGTCCTGGGTACCAGCTCCCATGTGTTGTTAGAGCAAAGAGCCCGATATTCCGTTTGCATCGCATCGCGCCAATCTGGATCCTTTAAGGCTTGAGTTATATTTTGGGGTTCTTTGTGGGGTGAAAGGGAGATATGGAGATTGAGTTTAGTGTTTGGTTTAGTGATGCCGGACTTGGATCGGGTGATCATCTGATGTTCGGGAGGGGTAAGAGGGAGTGGACGAGTCGATGTTGAAGATTGAGAGGAATGTGGGGTTGACGGCAGATTCTGAGTAGCAGAATTGGAGGTGGGGCTAGTAGGGTTCGGAGTGGGGTCCATATTGGGAGAGAGAGGCATTTGAATTGGGGAAGTGGGTGGGGTGGGCCCGGGTAAATGGGAATTAGATGGGGGAGGTGGGTGGGCTGACGTCAAAATAGGAAGGGGGATGGAATTTGTGTGGGTTAGTGGGTCATTGGATGACTGGGTAATTGGAGTGGGTGTAAGGAGTGTTTTAAAAGGGTATTCTGTTTCTACAAAAGTAACATGACGAGAAACATAAATTTTATACTTTTGTGGATCAAGACAATAATAAGCACTTTGAGAAAGTGAGTATCCAACGAAGACACAAGCAATTGACTTTGGAACCATCTTATTGGCAGTGTATGGTTTCAACCATGGAAAACAAAGGCAACCAAAACATTTTAATTTTTGATAATTAGGTGTTCTTCCAAATAGTTTGAGAAAGGGGGATTGGTTTTGTAAAGTTGGGCTTGGCATTCTATTGATGAGATAAACCGCAGTTTGAAAAGCAAGAGGCCAAAATTTATGTGGCATATCGGAATGCGACATTAAAGTAAGACCCGTTTCGACGATATGACGATGTCTCCTCTCCGCAAATCCGTTGTGTTGAGGGGTATGGGGAGGAGATGTCAAGTGGGAGATGCCATTGTTGGCCAAAAAGGATTTGAGGGCAACAAATTCACCGCCATTATCCGAATAGAACGTTTTGATTTTGGAATTCAAATTGTTTTCCACCAGGGCTTTAAAAGCTATGAATGTTTTGAGTGTATCGGATTTTTGTTTGAGCGGAAAGAACCACACATATTTTGTATAGTGATCAATAAAAATAATATAATATTTATACCCATCAAAAGACATGATCGGACAAGTCCACACATCTGAAAAAACCACTTCCAAAGGAGAATTCGAGGAAATAGTCGATTTATGAAACGGAAGTTTATGGGCTTTATTGATCGAACAAGCAGTGCAGAAATCAGAAATAGAATGGAAAGTGCGTTGGGGAAAATAAGATTGCAGAATCCTGAAAATAGGTGGTGCCGGGTGTCCTAGGCGATGATGCCAAGCTGAGCCAAGAGATAGATGAGTGGAAAGTGCCGAAGGTGTCTTCGAAACAGGCCACGAATAAACACCATCAACCAAAGGTCCTTTAAGAAGGATGTTGCCCGATAGAAGGTCCTTCACAAAGAAGCAAGAGGGTAAGAACTCAATTGAAACGTTATTTTGTGAAGTAAATTGAGAAACAGAGAGAATATTCTTGGCAATTTGGGGAACAAAGAACACATTATCAATATTAAAAGAATTGGTTGCAGAATTGAAAACAGTTTTACCAACATTAGAGATAGAAAGGCTTTGACCATTACCAACAAGAAGCTCGTCGGTTCCATCGTATGGGTAATGAATACTCAAGTTTTCAAGATCGTTAGTGACGTGGTGCGATGCACCACTGTCAACCAACCAGGGCTGATTTGGTTGAGGGCGAATGGTAGTCACGTTGGCCTGAGGAGGAGCATGAGGAGGGCGATATGGAGATGGAGGGCGGAGAGACGGTGCCTGTTGACGGAACAAAGGACAATAAGCTACAACATGACCCTTTTCACGACACCACTGACAGTTACCTAAGAAAGGCTTCACAGGAGGTTTTGGTGTTTGCCAAGTAGGAGCCGATGGAGCCCAAGAGCGGGGAGGAGCTTGTGGTTGTGGCAACAACGGCGGCGCAGACTGCTTTGACTTGGGTTTTGAGGGCCTCACCTGCATAGTCATCGCTGATGCAGGAGCTAGACTCGGGACGGCATCTCGGCGGAGCGACATCTCCTTGATTAGGAGCTTTTCATGGAGCTCTCGAAGGGGAACTGTTGTGTCCCTTGCGCGGATCCCGTCAATGACCGATTGATAAGAGGAATCAAGGCCATTGAGAATCGCATCGATCACATCCTCGGGATCTTGGGGTTTGCCAAGCTGAGCCAAAAGATCCACAACACCATTAACCTGTTGAATGTAGTCTGACACTGATTGTGTGCCCATGGTGACTGATTTTAGCCGTTCTTTGAGGAGGTTAACATGAGCCCGTGATGGGTTGGCATATGTGTCCTCAAGTGTGCTCCAAGCTTGTTGCGATGTCTCTGCTCGAGCCACCAAGGAGGCCACCGTCGATGACAATGTGCCAACGAGAGCTCCTAGAAGAAGTTGATCTTGACGATGCCAGGTCGCATAGGCTGGATTCGGTGTTGTTACTTCAGCAACCAAAGTGGTTTTTGAAGGAACCGGAGTGGAGCCATCCACGAGATGAAATAAGCCATACCCAATAAGAGTAGACTTAATCTGATTTCTCCATGAAACATATGTGTTTGGGGTTAACTTCAATGCATTGGCAAAGTGCACAATGATGAAGGGTTTGTTGGGTTCAACCAGGTTGGGGAGAGTGTGAGAAGGAGTTGCCATTGTAGGAGGGGGGAAGAAAAATGAAGAATCTTCAAGCTCTAGATACCATATAGGAAACGGTAGAATTGTTAATGAATTTCCTTACTATTTCCAATCCCTTCAATGGGTTTATAAAGATACAGTACAACAACCACTTGAAAGATAGGTGCGTACAATTAGGAGAGAGGAGAAGATAATGGGAGAGATTATCTCTAACCAATGCTAACTAATTAAGATAAATAGAAAATATAAAATAATCCTTAAAAATAGGATTTATTGTTTAACAATACGTTGAAATCAAATTTAATCACAAATTTAATCACAATATACTGTATATAGCTTAGCTTCTTGCATATATGCCTAGCTAGCCGTGTTTAAGTATATATATAGAAATGTTATGTTGTATCTTGTTTACTTATTTGTCTCCTTTAGATTTTGTTGTAACGAGAATGAAAATAGCAAAGAAAGATACAAAAATTTACGTGGTTCAACAACAATGCGTTACCTACGTCCACGGACAGATAACCAAATTTGTATTAGAGGAAGCAAAACAGATTAGGGTTAAAGGGGTCGGCGTTTCATGAGTATATGAAGTGATTCATGAAACCCTAAATAGACAATGGACTAAAAGTCCAAAATAGACAGACGATAGACCTATTTACAACAAACATTTCATACCGTAAAGGCGAGGTGACACTGCCCCCTAGCCCCCTGCCAGCGAGACCACCGCCATGGGCTGGACCTCCTGATGCGTCGCCAGCCAACGATGATTCAAGTCACATTAACAGATTTTTTAGAGAGTAAATTAGGAGATGTGATTTATGTCTTTTTTTAATTACTTTTGTTTTCATTTACAGCTCGTGGTTGGTACTAGCTAGGTAGTATAGTAACTAATAAGTTAAGTGGAAATAAATGGTAGGATAATTAATTACGGAGTAATATTTTATTTAATTATTAAATTTATGGGATCTCATTTCGTCGGATGTGTATAGCTAGGTGTTGGAATATGGGGTTGTCTAATATTGAAAAGATTAAGATATTATGAACAACATGCATATAAGTTTAATTGTCAATTGATTTTGAATTGGAACCTCATTGGATTTATATGTTGTTCGTGTCTCATGCATTTAACACTAGGCTATCAAGATTTATAATTTTTTTTAAAAAAATTATTACAAAAAGACATTGAACTATGTACAATATATATGTACATGAAGGGGATATATAGACTCGAAATTTAAATAACCAATACATGATTACTATTATTATCGAATAAATTAAAAAATATATGTACAAATTACAATATACAGTATATGGCATGGGACTATGGGAGTATTGTTTTTCAAAAGAAAGTACAAGCTACGTACGTAGTAGCATTGAAAAAAATAATAGGGGTAGTACGAGGATTGTGAGTTGTTATTATAGGATTGTACTATATGCACCAACCGCAGATGTTATATGCACTACATAGGAGTGATAAGACGGATTCTAAATCCGTCCGTTGTAATTTTTTTTTAAAATATACGGACGGATCTAGAATCCGTCCGTTATATATATATATATATATATATAAACAAAAATAAAGCTGTCAGCCAGCTTTTTTAAAAAAAAAAAAAAAGAGAACAATCCGGCCTTGTTAGTTTCACCCCCACAAAACTAAAGCTGCACAGCAGCTTTTACTCTCTTTCTTTTTTTTTTCTTTTTTTTTAATAATATATAGGACGGATCTTAGATCCGTCCTATGTAATTTTTAAATTTTTTTTATAACGGACGGATCTATGATCCGTCCTATATAGTGCATATAGCACATGTCATTGATGCATATAGTCATTCCGTTATATAACAGGGTATGGACGTAGTAAAGGGGACATGTTGTACCAAAGAGGCCTATTGAGACATCATTTTAATTTGTTTATGTTTCATTTTCCCCTTGGGTTTTATGGTCTTAACTGTAGTATTAGTAGTTTTTGTAGACTTTGTAGTACGAGCATCAATCATTGTTATTAATTATCCCACCTGTCATGTTTGTTACACTTTATTTATCGTAATTAGTAGCCCACGGACCCTTTGAAGGTATTATATGGATTAATTAATAAATACATTTCCTTAATTTTGGTAAATAGAGAGTACTCATCCAAGGTTCGAAATAGAGACATTTGAAATACTACCCGCAAATCCTTTCCGGTTGAATCATATATTCTAGAATGGTTTTTAATACATACATTTTCCTTTCAATAATCCATAATTCAGTGATTACTTTGTTCAAAAGTTAATACATACATTTTTCAACAAAGTAATCACTGGATTGTTATTAATTTTAAGTATAAAAGGGGATTATTGGGATGAAAATTTGTTGATTATAATAAGGCTTGAGGATATGACATTGGTGTTTGCTGGAATAAGGATTTGTTGGATAAGTAAGGAAAAAAGACAATAATCCCTTAATACAATCTTCTTAATCTCAAAAAACACGAGTGTCCAAACAATCGCTATGAAAATCCACTGTTTTTGCTGCTGAAAGAGGTGACCGGTAATTAATCACCCTGAAAAGAAGGATAAGAGGGATCTTTATATAGTTGTTTTAAGCTTCATGGCTTCCCTGAATGGTATAAAGGACCTAAGGATGGAAAATGGTCAAGCAAAGCTTACAATGCAGCTGGAGATCGATAGCCCGATTACTGATCATCCTCTGCTTAGAGCCTGCATCCAAGGACATTTCTAGTGAGATTTATACCTAAAATAAGAATATAAAATAATTTTATAATGCATATCAATATAAGAATATAAAATCTATTTTTTTTAAATATTTATTTATACCTAAAATAATTTTATAATGCATCGGAGCAAGCCACGAAGGGAGAAGAGCATCCGAATTGCCTTACATATGGTAGGCATTAGCCAACACTTTAGATTCCATGCATGGTTGTTAAAAATAACTCTATGTGAAGTTGGTTAAATCTTAACCAGTCAATTTTAAATAAGGGGTTTAAATTTTTATTAGGAGATAATTGGAGGATTAGGACCCTCTTCCATAATTTGTTTAGTTAATAGACCCCATAATAAATATTTTAAGTATATAGACCCTTTTTGTTTATCCTTAATTGCTTTAGTTTAATAAAAAAAATTTAATATAGTTTAATAATAAAATTGAAAACTATTTTTAAAAATAGTTAAAGATAATTATAATTTTTTTAGAAACTCTACATTCATATAATACGAGCATGCACTAATTTATAGCATAACATATATATTGGAATTAACTTTGTTTGTAATATTTACATATGCGATTAGAATTAATAATCAATTACAATACATTAACAATAACAATTACATGAATAATTACAATAAATTATTCATTCTATTACAATCTGGAATCTCTACGGTAGTAATATTGCATTACAATAAATGTAAAATATTGTATCACAATACACAAGTTATTGTGTTACAATAATTAATAATGTTAATTGTAATGTACGTACTTCGATATTTTATTAGGGATTGAATATAATAAACTATTATTTTTTTCCTTATAATATTTATATTTAATTTGAAGATTTTTTTATCCTATTTTTCAAATTTATTATTAAAGATGTTAACTTTAAAAAAAAAGCATTGAAGGGTATAAATGGAACAATATATATATGAAAATGTCTATATAATTAAAGAATTTATTATGTGGTCTATAAACTTAAAAAAAAAACAATGAAAAAAATCTATAAAGCCCATTAGCCATCTTTTTTTTAGGATCGATAATTTTTATAAAGTAATCTTACCAACCCCACATAACAATTACATGAATAATTACCATGAAAACCAATCCAACATGTACCAACTGAACCAACATAATTGGTAACCAATTATATTGGTTACCAATATAATTGGTTCGGTATACCGAATCAAGTTCCAAAACTTGGTACGGTAACGGTAATGAGAATGGAAAAGTTGGTATTACCATTACCAACCAATTTCAAATTGGTTGGTACGGTAATACTAACCAATTCCTACCAAAACAATTATATCTAGTTTTATTTTTATTTTTTAAAATTTATTTTGTAATTGTTTTAAGTTTTTAACTTTTGTTTTTATTTTTTAAAACTTTTTTTTCTTTATAAAATGTTTTTAATCAAGGGAGGAATACTAACTCAACCTCGATTAAGACGAAAACCTATAGCGTTAGTCGGAAAAATACCTTCCTACTACTATGTTGCTTTTGCTTTAGTGTTTAAATACTTTGTAATAACTTCAAAGTTTTATGTTGCTTTTGTCCTTAAATATAGTCGGTTCGGACGAAAACCTAAGCATTGGAATAATTTATACGTTTTAATTAAGTTTTATTATATTTGCATGTTTTTTTCTCAACACTCGAAAGTTGGTAAATTACTATTACCAACACGTATCAACCAACTTAATTGGTAACCAATTAAGTTGGTACAACCCCTTCGGTAGTTGATAATGGTAGGAGTTTTACGATTATCAATTCAAATTGGTTGGTACATGGTAAACGGAAAAATAAATTGATAATGTACCAATTTCACCCCTATGTCATACCCGTGGGCCGTTAGCCAGAGTACTCAGGAGACACGGCACGTACGGCGGGAAAGAGAAGTAGTATAAGCCTTGGCCTTGAAGCTGTGCTGTCGGGATTTGATCTAAATAAATTGCCTCTCTAATTATTTCATTTTATTTTATTTATACAACACCTCCACGAGCGAAAAAAATTTCAGAAACAGTAATAATAACACAATAAAAAATTATAAATAATATTTTAAAAACTAAACGGCTGGCTGAGGGTAGTTTCGTCTTTTAATACAGCAGTTGTTACCCGCTTGGCCTCTTTTATATACAACACACTGTTTCTCCTCTTCCCACAGCTCACACCTCATCTCAACGCCAAACACGCTCCCAAACCCCTCCAAAATCCAATTACTTCTCTCCACTTGGCCATTAATTTCATCTCATTTTAGATCCAAATCAATATCGACTGAGGGATCGAAATTTGAAATCAAATCGAGTTGATTTTCAATTATCCAGATAGATGGGAAACAGTCTGATGTGCTGTTTGGCATGTATGCTCCCCTGTGGAGCTCTGGATTTGATCCGGATCGTCCACCTCAACGGCCAAGTCGAGGAGATCACTCGCCCCGTCACCGCCGGCGAGATCCTCCAGGCGAATCCTAACCACGTCCTGAGCAAGCCCTGCGCTCAGGGCGTCGACGTTTTCCGGATCGTCATCCTCTCGCCGGAGTCCGAGCTCAAGAGAGGCGGCATCTACTTCCTCATCCCCGATCCTTCGCTGCAAGACGCGGAGAAGTCTAAAGCCGGCCAGGACAACCACCGCCGGCATCGGACTGATCCGTCCAAGAAGAGCAAGCCTAAGACCGAAATCATCGACCGGTTCTTCTCCGATGCGGTTGTGGCGCAGGAGAATAAATCGAAGTCGTCCAGGAGAAAGCGGAGATCCAGTGGACAGATCTCCAGTTGGACTCCTCATTTGGAGAGGATATGTGAGGATTTGTGATTTTTTTTCCTCTCTTCCAGTGGAAGAGATGTTCTGGATTGATCACAACAACAGCGCGAACTGCGAAGTTGGATTTTTTTTTCCATTTGATTTATTTTTCAAGTTTTGTGCATAAAAATTGTATTATTATTGTTTTTCCATGTTCTGATCTTCATTTTCCCGGCCGCTTTGTAACTGTTGGCTTAGCCGGAGTTTTATTATCGGAAGTAACATGAAACTGTGTTGCATAAGATTTTAACTTAATAAGTGTGATCAATTTTTAGAAAAATATGGTGAACCGGTTATAACTTATAAGTATGTTTAGGACTTATTTGATCTAAATTTTAGAAAAATAAAAGGTCCGGATAAATACACTACAAATCTTGCACGTGCAAGGTTGAAGTGGGTTAATTAATTAGAAAAGAGTGATAATTAATTAAAAAGACTTCCACGTCGAAGTGCATTTAAATAAGAGGATTTGCGGTGTATCCAACAACCAAAATAAAGGGAAATGTAATTAAATCTCTTCTCTCAACTCTTTATGAAAAAATTATTTTCACTCTGTTCCAAATACACATTAATGTGAATGATCAAACCTATGACTAAAAAAATTTAGAATGTGATCAGCATTATTTTCGGAAGGAATCTTATTCGGCGTGGAGTTGGGTACTATGATTAAAAAATAAAAATAGTTGGTAAAAAGAAAGAAATAGTAAAGTGTTGGTAGTATTAATAATGATTAATAATGAAAAATTGTAATGTTTAGATTTTAGCAGTATTTGGTTTTAGGTGCAATGCATCTGGATTCATGATCCATTATTATTATACTAATCCTACGTTATTAATTAATGGTCAATGAGGTAGCACCAATAGAGGTAATTATTCATCCTTAACTAGAGATTCAGAGTTCGAATCCTAGAAACAGAGTAAAATGTGAATGCGCAAATTCTGCAAACGCGCATTGAGAATTCACACTTTTTTTTAATATCTGAAATACACGGTCGCGAAGTGAGAATTTGTTGTGATGTCTTGGGATCTTTGTCCCACATCGAAAAACACGAGAACTCGAGTCTTGCATATAAGTCAGTGGGTCACTCCTCCTATTGCTAATTGGTTTTAGGATGGAACCCGCTGGTCTTATGTGCTCGACTTGAATGCGCATGACGCGCTCGACCGGCATGAGAGGACGTCCACCGGGATTTATCATAATTCACACTTTGTTGTTCATCTACTCTTCAAATTTGGTTATTTCGTCACACATTATTTGTTTTAAGAAAATATGGCAAAAATTCACAAAATATGTACGGAGTGCTATACCTTATTTCGAATTGACGTTTTACAACACCACCACCAACTATACAACCATTAGCAGCACCAAACAACGTACCCAAAGTATTCAAATTCATATATACCCCCGTTCGAATCAATCAGCCTTGAAGTGTTGTCGTTGTTGTTGTACAACTAACGTCGTCGTCTTGCACTTGAGATCCGGCGAGGTCAATAGATCTCCAAGGATCCCAAGCTCTCGAATCTCCGACCATTGCTTGAGCCCCGTAGTCTCTGGCGAATCTAAGTTGAACCGTCTCCCAACGATCACCAAGTCGTATCCATTCACCATGTTCCTTAGCTTCAACACCAAATCCGCCCCATCTCTAACACACTCTTCCATGTACTTAGTAAGCTTGTTGTCGTCATTGCTCGTATCCTTGACATCGCACAACGACAGCACGTCGTGAGCCGACAAGCCCTCCTCATTCCCCACCGCAAACACCCTTAAAACAGTAAGCCTGATGCGCATTCCCAGCCTCATTCGCTTGGCATAGGCTAACGCCTCCCTATCGTCGTGCCCCCCGATGAAGATCACACACACCGAGTACAAAGCCTCGGTTGTATTTGTATCGATCACTATGGGTTGTTGTCGACTTCTCTTGGCTGTCGATGAATGGCGGTATGGGCTACGGTCAATCAAGACTCCTACCGAGCAAGGCGCCCTCGAGAGGATGCAGTTGTTGACAGCCCTTTGTTGGCTGTCATCGTGCTCGATAGCGCCATTGCAGTTGTAGGTCCGGTGGAAGGGCAGGATGATGAGGGAGGTGCACTTGTCTAGGGCAAGGGTGCAGATGTCCTCCGGAACAGCCTCTAGCGGAGACATGGCCGTGTAGGAGTGGACAGAGACGACATCCGAGTTGTTCGCCTCAAACCGTTTGAAGGCCGAAACTACATCTTCTGAGTAGTATCGACTAAAGACCTTCTTGTTCTGGATGTCATGGGAGATGAAGACCGATTGGGATCGGCCTATGAGCTTCTTGAGGTGGAGGGGATAGACGATACTCCGACACTCCATCGTGGGAGACGATACTTCGAGGAACTTGATGATGGATGTAGCATGCTCAGCCCGAAAAATGCAAGGCAGGATCCGGAGGTCCGAGTTGGGCTTGCAGTGGATGATGTCGCGAACTTGGTAGCTCACATACTTCTTTAGAGGATCGTAGATTTGCCTCGTCGCTATTGGAAACACGAATGCGCATACTAAGCAGAAGACCTCCATGCACGCAAACGCCTCCTCCGTTATGTTCTGCCAAATAAGAGTAACCAAAAGTTTAATGAACTATACGAACTTGAATTTTTATGTTACATGACATAAAAATGTATCAATGTGTTGATCATCGAGTGAGACAAAATTGAGTATTGAAGTCGATCTTTCCTCATTGCAAGGAGGAAAGATCCATACTCGTCTTAAAAATGTGCTCATACTCGGTTTGTTTAGGAAATGAACGAGCTCAAGTCAAGCTTTTTTCGAGCATTAAACATCCTTATTTGCTCAAAACATAGTAACCTTAAAGGATATTTTAGAAATTTAATAAAATTCAAGCCATTTGAGCTGAAAAATGTGTTCATACTCAGTTTGTTTAGAAAATAAACGAGCGCGAGTCGAGCTCGAGCCGAACTCTAGATGCTCGGCTCATATAGCAGCCTTGTATATAATGGGTAAGTTCTACAAAATAGATCTCTCATCAAAATTAGGAATAAGATAAAGAGGGTAGAGAAGATTATGAAATTACTTTTAAATCATACCACCACTTATAAGAGACGACATCAATGTATCCCTTGTTACTCATTAGAAAAGCAATGGTGATAGAGTATCTAGCAGACATCTTGGTGAAGTATCCACATAGCAAACAAATGGCGATTTTCGCGAAAACCATACTGATAGCCATGGCTGCAATAGTGCGAGAAGCATTGTGGCTAAGCCGGATAGCAGAGACATCGACACTCATTGTACAGCTAGCAACCAAGTAGGGCTCGAAGATCCCCGTTATCAAAGTATCGAGCTTGTCTACTATGGTTGATCCCAAAGGCGGTCCATCTAGGACGCCGGCCCCAACAATGTAGGCTCCGAGAAGAACGAATTGGCGGCCTCTGTGAGTCCACAACGCCCCGAAAAGCATGAAGATGAATGAGAGGTTTACATAATCTTCCTTGACTCTCTTCCCATGTGGAGTTTGCTTCACCATCCATCTCATAAGAGGCCTCATAACATACACCACAAATAGTATCAAGGAGAAGATTGTGAACATCCCGAAGATTGCGAAGATCAATGCACGATTATATCTAATGGTTGGAACTATACTGTTGTTGAAGATCATCACCGAAACACACACAATTTCGGCTGAGAGAACAGCCGATAGAGTTATGCGACCGACCTCTGAGTTGAGGATCCTGAGTTCTCGAAGGAGAATGGCTACGACAGGGAAGGATGTGACGCTAATATACGAAGACATGAAGTCGAGGCTTGGATCATTTTCGGAAGTTGAGATCAGATTGCGAGTTGTGATGGTTGCAATCATGCTTCCGAGTAAAACTAGGAGGCCGATTGCGCAAGCTTTACGCCCCATTTTCATCATGATTGTGAAATCCATTTTCACAGCGACGATGAACAACGAGAGGAAGTAGGCAAACATGGTTAAGCATCGATTCACTTCGGGATTCATAGGAAGAAGAACAACTCTATGGGCTGCTTCGTATTTGCCGAGCACTGATTTGCCCAGAATGAAACCAGCCTGCAGATGCAATCAACCAAGGTGAAAACCCTAATTTATATGACAACCAACAAATTGGGGATAATAAGGCAATTAATTGAAAGTTAAAAGAGATGTACAAGCATTTGAGAAACAATGGTGGTGCAGCCGATACGCTTGAGGAGGAGGAGATGGAGGATTTGGGTAACGCAGAAAACCATGAGCATTTGAAGGAGGAAGATGGTGAAAGGGAAATCGGGAATGGCGGGGGCCCATTTCGGTTGAGACAAGCAATTTTCTTCCCATAAATTGTGCACCATTATATCTTTCCCAAACCGACCGAAACTCCGATCCCCTCGATCTAGCTAGGTAGCTAGCGAGCGAGCATCAATATGGCCGATTTCTGAATCCTCAACCGACTTCCAGGGTAGGTTGAAGGTTGGGTTCCTCGATCAATTGCCGCCCCCCAAAAAAATGTTAAAAGAGTTTTTCTCTTGGATAAGAGGTTTGGAGGGGAATTGGGAGAGAGGAGGATATGTTGGTATTAATGGATGGTATTTTTGAAAAACAAGGAGGGAAATGAAAGAGAAAGAAACTCTGGTGGGAGACCTTCTAATTTTGGTTTCTCTCCTCCTAGACTTTATGCATTTTAAATTCTGTTTATACAGGCAGGGAAGTAGAGATGGCGAACGCCTATTTTTACAAAAATAAAATAATAGGTAAAAAAATTAAAGAAAATTAATAATAAAAAATTATTATTTATTTATTAAATTAAGGGTTTTGTTAATAAAATTATGCTTATGAGAAAAATTTAGCTACCTAGTCCATTCAAATTTTAATTTCTGATTTCGTGCATGTACATAGATTTTAGTGAAAATTTCGTTAATCTTATTTTGGGACAACTGATTACTTTTTTTTATTAGGTAAAAATTCGACGCACCGGACATGCCCGGTGGGTTGAGAGGCCGAAGAAATCGGCGACAGACAAACTGTCAAAAAGCTACAGGCATAAAACAACAACGAGGCAAAATCACCAAATTACAAAGGTACAATTAAAGGCGAAGACTAGCACAAATGATGAAAGAGCAGGAGCAATGTGCGGCAACTCATTCGTCAATTGGTAAAGGCAACGCAGGGAATCCCTGGGAACTAAGTGGAAACCTCAGATTTGGACTCTGTCATCGAGCCTTCAAGTTTCGATCACGTCCACGACCTCTCGTGCGTCGACAAACAAGAAGAAACGAACATCACACAAAAGACTGCTAGACCTCGAAGCCAAAAACCATACCACCACGCAACTCGGTAACGTGCCCAAAAATAGGGTCCAATCCCGATATTCCTCCTTTTTTTGTTTTTTTTCCTTTTTTTTAACTCCTCTTGCTTTGGGCCCAAGCCAAAGGAACTTGGGCCCAAAGGACCCGAAGCTTGGGCCCGAAGAACCCGAAGCTTGGACCCT
Organism: Persicaria maculosa; assembly: GCA_963922045.1. Classification (NCBI taxonomy): domain Eukaryota; kingdom Viridiplantae; phylum Streptophyta; class Magnoliopsida; order Caryophyllales; family Polygonaceae; genus Persicaria; species Persicaria maculosa. The sequence continues at coordinate 17,587,860 of OY998258.1, forward strand.
AAGGACTCGAGGCTTGGCCCCGAAGCAAAAAACTCACGATCAGCCAAACACCGGCCACCGACGGCAATAGGAGGCCACCGGCCGACACAATGCACCAAGGGTAAACAAGGTCGTCGGAAGAGACAAACGTCGGGTTGAAGTAATAGCCAAAGCCAACGGAAACCCAGGGCGGCGCCACCACGGAGCAACCGAAGGAGATGCACAAGGGATGATAAGACAAACCTGGAACAGACAGACATGGCGGAGGAACAGAACCACACCACCGGGACAACCAGTACACCAAGGAGCAGACAGATATGGCGGAGGGGAGCGAAAGCCATAACCCGAAGAAGCCCCAACCCAAAAAAGAAAGAGGAGGAAGGCCCAACCAAGGCACAGGGACTCGGCAAGGCCAATCGACCGGACAGCTGCCAAATCCGGTCACCCAACTCAAGCAGAGGGTGATTAGAATAGGAAGGATACACAAATTTGTGGTTTGAGGGGATAATTTGGCCAAGGCCAGATTGATTAGAGGGGATGGATCGATGTTTGGATAGACTGGATACCCAAAGAGAGTTTCTCTCTCATAAGAGAGAGAAACAACTCTCAAAGCTTGTAGGGGACAACTGATTACTTGAAAGTGCATGAACCACCCCTCATTTAGTCCTTTTTTTAATCTTTTTTGAGGGGGCTATATTTCATTTAACTACCCATACCAACTTGTTCATTTGTTCACTTAGATCACCTCTTATATTCAAAATTATAAAACAAATCACCCAATATAACTATCAGTTTTAGGGAAATGAAGTCATTCAACACAGAGTCATTAGCAATAGAGATAAGATGAAGGGATTCAAGTTTCGTTGGTTGAGACACGTGCAAAAGGAGGTATACGATCTATTGTTTCTGTCAGAAAGTGTGATATATAGTTTAGCTCATGACGATTTCCATTGTGGCAGAGATAAACGCAAGAAGAGTTGGATGGATGTTATTCGTCTGGACATCTCACTCTTTGTTCTCACAGAAGAGACGGTCATGGATAGGGATCACTGGAGAGAAAGTATTCGGGTTAAAGATCTCTAGTTTTGGTGTTTGTGTTTTGTTATGTCGGTCTTCTTTGCCTTTATGTTGCTTGATGTGTTCTTTGTCCCTTGTGTTGCTCCTAAATTTGGTCAATCGGAAACATACTTTCTACTAGTTCAGAGTAAATGTGCGTACCACCTAATTAACCCTGGAACCCTGCTTTATCATGTGATATAATAGGTTGTTATTTTAGTGAAATTTCTACTAACTTTTTTTTTTGACGCTAGATAAAGATTAGATCGGGTCGGCCGCAGTAGAGGCCCTTCCTAGCGCATCCTTCCGGACGAGAACATGCAGTTCTGGATCATCCTCACACCAGACGTTGGCAGGGGATGCATGGGCACTACGAGCAAGATAGTCGGCCACAACATCTGATAATATGACGAATAGCAACATAAGTAAATGACGAAATATCTGACATAATATCCGCTTGTAGCATCTCGATCGTCCAGGGGCATTTCCAATCCCCCAGTAGAGCTTTAATAACCAGTAAGTTGTCTCCTTCGATCAGAAGGTTTGAAATCCGCAACGCCTTAGCGCGTAGAATTCCCATTTTGAGTCCAAGGTTTTCGGCATCTACCACTGAAATATTTGTACAAACAGACCGCCCAAGAGCGACAACCTCACCGACTGAGTCACGGATGATGTAACCGTACGAACCTGAACCACCCGGGATAACCGATCCATCGAAGTTAAGCTTATAGCAATTTGTAGGGGGTTTATCCCACTTCCCAGAACGACACGAGGACCTTCTTGGGATAACACCATCCTAATGAACCGGGTAGTGTAGACTGCCAGTAGCACTATGCCCAGAAGAAACCGAACCAGGTCATCCTCCAGAACCTTAGATTGTTTCCAGCAATGGGTACTGGTACTGTAGAACAGAATAATTTCGTTAATAGTTACCTTATTCGTGTGGTTAAAAACTATTTGATTTCTAAAGAACCGCAAGGACCACCAAGCTGAGGCTAGATCAGCAAAATTCTTGTTTCTGATTGCTCGTTTGATCCCAGATAGTGGGAACACCGTACCCATTCCGACGTTTGCAGCTATATACCCCGGAAGGCGAATTCTTAAAGCTTTTAGCAGTTCAGTAGCCATGGGGCAGTGAATAAACAGGTGATGAACCGATTCGTTAGTGTTTCTAGAGTAAACACAACCAGACGACACTGCCACATGCGACTTTTGTAGTCTGAGTTTAGTCGGAAGACCATCACGGGAGATTTTCCAAAGAAAATGACGAACTTTGGGGGGCACGTCAAGAGCCCAAATCCAGCCGCAATCGAAATCTGGTAGTCCAGCATATTCTGATAAAAAGGAGTTAGCAGAGCTGGTTGAAAACCAACCAGTCTTGCTGGGACCCCAATACAGATGATCCGTTATGGGATTCTTAGGCAAAATTATACCCATGATATGGTCGATATCTTCTCTTGTCAGAATATTTGTTAAAGAGGCGGTTAGTAATGGCCTATTCCACTGTCGTTCATTATTGATGAAGTGAGAAACCCTAATCCCTTTAAGTGTATATGGAATTGGCGTGAGAATTTTGGAATCCAATGGTTTTAGGAAGGCCCAGTTATGAGACCAAAAGTCTATGGTCTGACCGTTTCCGACACTCCACTGAAGTGTAGGGAGAAATTGAGGCCTGATAGACATTAGCCGAGTCCACTGCCATGAGAAGTGACCCCTTTTTTTGTAACTAAACAGATCATGTCCTTTAAGATATTTTTGTGAGACTACGCGGACCCAGATGTTTTCTGGTTTAGAAATAAGTTTCCATAGAAGTTTCATCTGTAGCGCAATATTCATAGACTCCGCTTTATGGATCCCAAGACCACCTTTCATTGTGTCTGAGCAAATTTTATCCCAACTGATAAGTGGGGGCGCTTTAGAGTTCTTATTCCAAAAGAATTGTCTATACACTTTGTCCAGCTCATGAAGATTAATATGCGTAGGTAGTAAAAAAGCTTGCATAAGAAAAAATCGGTTTGGCGTTGAGATTAGCTTTGATAAGAACCCAACGCCCTTCAGCAGAAAGATTCGAAGTTTCCATTTAGTCAGTTGTTGTTTCATCTTAAGCACCACATCGGCGAATGTGTCCCTATTGGTCTTTCCATTTACTACAGGACAGCCCAAATATTTGTCGAAATTATTTGCATGTGGAATACCAAGCACTACAATTATACCCGTTATGGCTGTTGATGTCGTGTTAGGAGAAGCTTGGAAGCTTGACTTGTGAAGATTGACCTTTTGGCCTGAAATCAGACAGTATCTGTCTAAAATGGACAGCATGGTTGTGCAAGCAGATTGTGATGCTTTACAGAAGATAAGGATATCATCTACAAAAGCCAGAAAAGGAATTTTGATACCCGACCTCCCGAAATTAATACCAAGATCCTTGTTTACTATCCCTTGATGGTGCAGAGTGCGTGCTAAAACCTCAGAAGCTAGAATGAAGAGGAAAGGGGAGAGGGGATCTCCTTGTCTTAATCCTCGAGTTGGTTCAATTACTTTGGTCGGTTCATCATTGACGAGAACCGAGTATGAAACTGTTGAAACACACTCCTTAATTAGGCTGATGAATAGGCTGTCAAACCCAAATTTAGATAATACTTGGAATAAAAAGGGCCACTCAATGCGGTCGTATGTCTTTTCCATATCTAACTTTAAAGCAACCATACCCATTTTGCCTTTCTTTAGCCTAAATGAGTGCAAAGCTTCATGAGTAATGAGAATATTATCCTGAATCGATCTCCCTTTTGTAAAGGCTCCCTGAAGAGGGTGTATTAGTTTGTCAAATATCTTGGTTACCTTGATGAAATAACCTTTGCTATAATTTTATAAATCGTAGAACATAAACTGATGGGTTTGTAGTGGTTAACCGTAGTCGGATCATCGCATTTAGGTAGTAGAGTAATGAATGTATGGTTGATCTGACGCAGGAGCCTGCCGCTGGTGAAGAAAGCCTTAACAGCCTTAATTACAAAGGGGCCTACTGTAGGCCAGAACTTTTGGTAGAAACTAGCTAGAAAGCCATCAGGCCCCAGTGTCTTATCTGGGCTCATAGAGAATACAACCGCTTTAATTTCGTTGTTGGTGGAGCTGAGAGCATAGCATTGTCTTCTTGAGACATCAAGGACGGGATGGCCGCTAAGTCTGTTGACATATCAGGACCATTGGTCATTGAAGCCCTGAAACGAGATTTGAAATCTCTTACAAATTCTTGTTGGATGGTATGAAAATCAGTCGTAGATTCCCCGTTAGGAAGTAAAATAGACTTGATTAGTTTCCTGCCTCGTTTAGCAGTAGCAATCTTGTGGAAATAGCTGGAATTTGAGTCATTTAGTTTGGCATGTTTCACTTTGGCCCTCTGACTCCGCATGTAGTAAATTCCTTGGAGGATCGTCTTCACTGCCCACAGGGCTGGATTCCTTATATGCCGCTGGCCAACGGTGTTGCCGCCTGGTGATGCTTGGCATTGGAGATTAGTCAAGCCCTTTCGGGATTTAATTTCACCCTAATCGGGCGGGTTAGTTCAAAGAATGAATCAAATTATATAACTTCAACAAATAACATCAGAATTATATAAAGAAATTGATTCCCCAATTTTTATTTTTATTTTTAATTAATAAATCCACCATCCCCAAAAGGGGCAAAAGTGGAGAGATCACCAGCGGCAGGAGGCCGACACCGGAGGAGCCCCAAGTAGAGGTCGGAGGAGGGGCAGCCGCGACGACAACGGAGGGAGGGACCGTCGGACAGGTGCTGACATCCCGCCACCGACCAGCAAACACCACAGCCCAACCACCGAAAGACGAATAGGAGACTGCATCGAGCGACGATTAGCAAAGGCAGCCATGAGTCACCGGAGAACAAATTCAGCATCCCGGACGACGGAATCGGGGGAAGGAAGGCCCGAGACGCCCAAAAATCAAGCCGATTGGGATATGAAAGGGGGAAATCTAAACCTAGGGTTTGCACAGGAAGAACCGCGGCATAAACACACGGCCTCCCAGGGGTGACGTCGGGGCAGATGAGCAAGAAGGAAGCCAGCCGGCAAGGATGACAGTGGTGGATCGAATTTGAGAAGAGGCGGCGATGGGTAATCGGGATTGGCGGGATTTTGGGTTAGGGTTTTTAGAGAGAGGCAAGAGCCTCTCTCTCCTTAATAAGAACATTTCTTAGAATACAAAGTATTCATGTCCAACACCCGAACACAATCTATTGGTATATTTGGTTTAAAACATAGCTTTAGGTTTGTAAGTTCCTTAGGCTATGTTTATCAAGGAATACTAGGGATACTAGAAATATTAATATTTTATTCTTCTCTTTTTTTCCGACACATCATCTTAGCATCACATTCTCATTTTTCACATTTTATCAGTAGATCCCTAGTATCCCAAAACCCATTTTTTATACCAACTCAATTTACAAATATACCACTCTCCAACAATTATTTCCATTCTCAATTATATTATGATATTCATTTTTATTATAAATATTATTTTATTCGTAAATAATTATTTTATCTTCTTATATTATTTAATCTTACCAATGAAAAATAAGGGCAATTTGCATAACTATAAAAGTTTTTTTTTGGCTTTGCAAAAATACCACCTTTTTGGAAAATTTGCACAACTAACATAGGTGGTATTAGTGCAAATAAAATTACCAAAGGGCTAAGCCGGTTGCAGGTTGTCACAAGGAGAGAGAGAGAGAGAGAGATGGGACATCGGTTTTGGTGGGGGATTTTGGCGCCAAAATAGGAGAGAGAGGAGGTCATCATTGACCTATTTGTAAAGGTGATGGGAAAGGGTTTCCCTCCATTTTTAAAGTATAATAGGAGAGGAGGAGAGAGACCATCAGTTTCGGTCTTCCCATGGACAAGAGAGTTGGAGAAGAAGGCCACCATTGAAGAATAACCCATCCGCATTAAGGTCCAGTTGTTGAGCACGTGTCGGGCGCTTTATTTGTTCGTGTCAGTGTTTGTAAACTTCCGTGTCACAAAGGTATCTGAGAAACCCTAATTCTCAGTTGCAATGGGTAGGCTTCTCTCCTATTTCTCGTCATGTTTCGTGAAGAGTAGATACCCATTAACAATGGTGCTGATCCGAGTTTTCAGTTGCAGGGTAAAACGCCAAAGTTTGTGTCACTCTGATCTTCAACGGCCGTTGGTTGTTCGATGGTGTCGGGTGGGTGTATTCTGGTGAAACCGAGCGGAAGAATGTGATAATTGAAGAGGGCATCGACTTCGCCTCTCTGACTCAACTGTTGAGGCTCAAGGTCGGCCATGATTGTTCATATGAAGATTGGCGGTTGTCTTACATGCCAAAGGGGAAAGAAGCGGGTCATCCGATAACGATAGGTGATGATGACGACTTTGAGGCTTTTAAGTTTCTGAACTCGAAGTCTGGGGAACATCCATGGACCATGGCGATATATGTTGGTCCAGTGGTGAAAGAGAGCCTTCAAGTACCACAACCCGGCGTCGGGGAAGAATGCTTGAGTGGGCCTCGTAACTCTCAAAAGGTGGACGAGCTGGAGGCAGAAGGTAAGCCACAACCAAACCCTATGGTTGTAGATGTGGGGTTATATGGTGGAGGAGGGGTTAGCGAGTCAATAGGGAAGAGCAACGATATAAGGGTGAAAAACAATGTTGACACGGGGTTTGGAAGGGGTGACAAAGATATATGTGAAGGTGACAAAGGTAAGGGTCCGGAGGTGATCCTCTTGGCTGAGGTCATAGGGAAGAGGCCGGATCACGTTACTGAAATGGATTTTGGAACTGGTGACAGACGTATTTTTGAAGGTGACAAGGGTAAATGTCCAGAGTCGAACCACATGGGTGAGGTGATAGGGAAGAGACATGAGGACGCTACTGACAGCGGGTTTGGAACTGGTGAAAAGCTTAAGAGTGTAGGTGACAAGGGTAAAGGTCCAGAATTGATCCAGTTGGGTGGGGTGATAGGGAAGAGCTAGGAGCACGCAGCTGACAAGGGGTTTGGAACGGGTGACATGAATATTCTTGAGGGTGACAGGTGTGATGGTCTAGATGTTATCCACTTGGGTGACACGGACTCCTCCCCAGATGACATGGTAAAATGTCAAGGTGACATGTATAAGGGGGTGGATGTCATAGCCATTAGCAGTGAGGAGGAGGAGGAGGATGACTTCGATTCCGGAGTGAAGAGGGAAGAAGATTGGGATGATTTTGACTGGGAGGATTTTGAGGAAGACCCGGGTATGAGGGTGTCAACGGAGGGGGACGAAGTTGAGGATGAGGTGATGAGGGAACTTGAAGATTGGGTTCCTAGGTCCAGCATAGGGATGGCAATGGGGCGGGGACTCCCCGATCCCCGCGGGGAATCCCCGTTGCGGGGACGGGGATGGGGAAATTAAATGGGGACGTGGACGGGGATGGGAACGGGGGATCCCCGATGGGGAGTATGAAATCCCCGTTTTTATTTACATCTTACCTAATTTTAAATAATTTTGTTTTTATTTTAAAACTTTTACCTTATAATTTACATTTATGAGATATTAAATGTAATATTTATATCATATTTTTTACATAACTTTAATAATATCTTATAGTTTTTTATTAAATGAGGGGAACCATAAGTTTTAAATGGGGAACCCGACGGGGAAACCCGCGAGGAATGCAAACGGGGAAAATTACGCGGGGACGGGGATTCCCCGATGGGGACGGGAACCCGACGGGGATGGGGACGGGGGGCATTTTTTATCCCCGAACGGGGACGGGGACGGGGGGACTTCTTGCAAATGGGGACGGGGACGGGGAGGGTACCCCCCGCCCCATTGCCATCCCTAGTCCAGCACATCCCCATCTACGATGGAGAACGTTGAAGCTATGGTGGACAGAGCAACACCTCGGACCTGACGAAACCCGATTTTAAGAATCCCGTGTCGGCGGGTTCTGGGATCAAGTGGGGCGTAGGCGAGCTCAGACGATCGGGCTTACCTGAGACGCGCGACGAGATTACCATCGGCGTACCCAAACCTGTGCCGATCCGAGCTCAAGCCATACGCGGACCACCTTCCTCCCAAGGCTTCATCAAACGTCGACTCCCGCTGATCGAGACAAATTTGGCGCGGGTAGGCTACTTGAGCCATCAAAAACCGACCCCAAGCCTCAAGGTCTTGAACCATATTTATAGAGCAAGCTCATGACCCCTTATTGACAAGTGTCCATGGTACATGACAAATGTCATGTTGTTCGGGACATGTGTCCTTAAAGTGGACACTTATATATAATAAACCTTAGGTGGAATAATCCATCATTTGGTTGATTATGGGTGTGTATGGATGCTATATAAGCCGGTTCAAAAGTGTGAAATTATTAACTGTTAAAAAAATAAACGGGTTTAAACGGTGTATGGGAACAACAAATAAACTTTAACCAGTTAAAAAAAGGGTTTATAAATAAGCTGCGGATTGAAGCTTATTTTGAGGTTTATATTCCATAATTACTATTTTACCCCTTCTCTTTTATCTTATTTGTTTTAAAAGTACCACAATACCCCTAATAAAAACCAAATAAACTCCACTTTTTACAAATAAACTGTTTTTCGCTCCATACGGAGTTTATATTTTTTCATAAATTTTTAACTACTTTTACTAACAGTTTATAAATTTTTACCCTGTTTATAATTTTAGTCAGTTTATTAACCCCGTCCCATACGAACCCTATAATTATCCTAAAAGCGGGTTTATTTATATAGCGGGAACCCGATTATTTATTTATGACAATATATATATATATATATATTTATTTATTGGTGTTTCGTCACAGCTCCTCGGACCTTAGTTAAGATGAGTCTTAGCTAGGGTTCGATTCAAACGAGACAACATATGCATTTGTACTTTATCTTTCTTCGGAAGAGTACTTGATATATAAGACTTTTGGTGTAATGTTTTAACAAAGTTTGTTTGGTCTGGGCTGTACCCGACTTATTAGTGGGTTGCCTACGTATCTCTTGGGAAGAGAATCAAGCCTTTCGTAGTTCAATCAGGAATCCCTCGACGGATAAGAGCTCCGACGTTGAAGGGCTTTATTTTATACTCATTTAGAGTTTATCTCCGTAAGCTTACTAGCTACGGTCAGAGGCCCTCTGCGAGCATAGCTCCAGCATCGAGGGACTTAGTTTATATTTGTTAAGAGTTTATCTCCGCGAGCCTAAACCTACGCGCAGGAGGCCCCATATTATTCGAGAGGGACTTAATAAAATTTTCGATCTGGGAGGCAAGCTCTGCGACCGGATGACCGACGCGGAGCAAGCTCCAGCGTCATGGGTCTTAATAGGATCTTCGATCCGGGAGGCATGCTCTACCGGATGCCCGGCGCGGAGATCTAGAGTAGGGAGATGGTTCGGGTTAACCAAATAAATACATTTTTATTTTAGCTTTAGAATCTTTTGATTGGGTTTGAGCCCATCAGTATTGGGTTAACCCATCTCCATTTTAGTATAAATTGAGGAGATGTTAAACCTCTCTGTGAATCTATGATCGACCGTCTTTTTCATCCGCGGATAATTAAAGATCTTTGTTTGAGTTCTCCGTTGCGAACAATCAGCTCACTTCATGCTCATTCCTCTTCGATCCTCAAATCCTATATGAAGCTTTTCAAGCAACTTTATTGGGGTCATTTTCACGAGAGTCGGTAATTCTCAAGTCTTAAAAAATCTGTCAATCCCAGGATCGTTGTTGCGCTCGCGTTCGGGATAAGATCTTGGATTTTTGGAAGGTTACGAACCTAACCATTATAAATTGATGCGACGCGAAGAAGAATCTCTCACAAGTCAAAGTGATCAAATACAAATTCAAAAGGCATCGAATCGGCGCGATCGAAAATATAGAAGTGCGACCTTAAGCGCTATATCACATTAAATCGACACTTGCAGATTGGCTCATCCGCAGACGATGATCAGAACCTCCCACGTCTGATGGACTAACCTCTTTGCGCACGGAGTCCGCGGATCGACTCATCCTGGGAACGAGCGTAGTCTAACGGTTCGTAAAGCAGCGCATGTCCACCGAGGGACCCGACGCGGATAGAGGAATCATGTCGCGACTGCTTCATGTACGTAGGTCGTGATAGCGAGGTCGAGTCAAGTTAGGACTTTGATTTGCTGCTCAAGCTCCGCCGTGCATCACAAACAAGCCGCGGAAAGCAGCAGCTCTGTCTTCTAAAACCCGATTTTTAAGCAAGATCCATCCACAAATCCTTGCTTATACTTTGCTTCGAGAGCCATTCGTACCATTCGACCCCAGCTTTAAGAAGTTGATGCTGGTGAACGGTGCCCGCACAAGCCTTGACCCCGGATTTGTCCGAGTGTGACAGGTAGAGAGGAGTATACAAGTATACATCGTTGCGATCTGGATCAAATCCCCTAGGTCTCTGCGAGGCGCATGTTGCGATCTGGTAATTCGATGAACCTTGTTGCCTTCCACAGTGTGGATGTCAACAAATGCGTTTGAGACGCAAGTTTAGTGAAAGAATCACATGATCGGGCCCCGGAAGTTCCGACACCATGCGAGGTATTGGTGGAAGCTAGAACAGAGCTCAAATGAGCTCCATCAATGGTGGGAGGCTTTCTGTCTTTTAATTGTTTGCCAAATTTCGTACACAATCGGTCCACGCCTATGTTGGCCTAATTAACTTATTAATTTATCTTTTAAATGATAAGTTTATGTGCGCGGTCGAGTATTTTTAATATGAGCATCCGCCTAGATTTTTCGCAAGGCTAGCTCCACGAACGAATGCCCGACACGTAGCAAGTTCCGCGTCCTGAGACTTAATAAAATATCGTCTCTGAGAATATAGCTTTGATCGGAGGCCCGACGCGGAGCCAAGCTCCAGCGTCCTGGGACTTAATAAAATATCATCTACGAGAATATAGCTTCGATCGGAGGATCGACGCGGAGCCAAGCTCCAGCGTCCTGGGACTTAATAAAATATCATCTCTGAGAATGCAGATTCGATCGGAGGTCTGACGCGGAGCCAAGCTCCAGCGTCCTAGGACTTAATATAAAATATCATCTCCGAGAATGCAGATTCGATCGGAGGCCTGACGCGGAGCCAAGCTCCAACGTCCTAGGACTTAATATACAATATCATCTCCGAGAATTCAGATTCGATCGGAGGCCCGACGTGGAGCCAAGCTCCAGCGTCCTAGGACTTAATATAAAATATCATCTTCGAGAATGCAGATTCGATCGGAGGCCCGACGCAGAGCCAAGCTCCAGCGTCCTAGGACTTAATATAAAATATCATCTCCGAGAATGCAGATTCGATCGGAGGTCCGACGCAGAGCCAAGCTCCAGCGTCCTAGGACTTAATATAGAATATCATCTCCGAGAATGCAGATTCGATCGGAGGCTCGACGCGGAGCCAAGCTCCAGCGTCCTTGGGACTTAATATAGAATATCATCTCCGAGAATGCAGATTCGATCGGAGGCTCGACGTGGAGCCAAGCTCCAGCGTCCTTGGGACTTAATAAAAGCTACGATTCGGGAGGCCAGCTCTACGACTGGATGCCCGACGCGGAGCAAGATCACGCGTAAGGAGACTAAATAAAAGCTACGATCCGGGAGGCCAGCTCTACGACCGGATGCCCGACGCAGAGCAAGATCACGCGTAAGGAAAATAAAAGCTACGATCCGGGAGGCCAGCTCTACGACCGGATGGCGCTAGAAGGAGGGCCTGAACCTCTGACCACCTGATTGAAACAAAATCAATTCGTCATGGTAACAACTAGCTAAATAATCACGTATGTTGTTGTTCCCCTTCTAAAATGAAAACTTCAAGTTCGTCAATAGGAGGCTGACAGACATAATATGGTTTTGAACCTTTCATCATCAAAGGATAAATTCAAACCCATTTGCACTTAGTATATAGTAGAAGAGACAACTTGCCTTGATACACTCTCAAGGAGTGGGTTGTGAGCCTGAATTCATAGGCTATTTATATATGATGGCATTCATTAAAATAGATCAAATGAAAAACTTACCTCAACGGCTCAACTCTTAGGGTGAGAGGGTTTACACAGCCGGTCCGCTGTACTCCGCTGCTGTTGTTTAACCGTAAATGAATGTTCTTAAAAAATAGTCTTTTCTTGCACGCCCAATCGATCAAATTGTACAACCCTCGTGGCCATTCTCCGCGGACAGAGGTTGAGATGCGCATCTCTTCTTTCAACAAGATCAGGCCAGCCGCGGATCAACGAACCTATCTGTGACCTCAACGGCGAGTCTCTGTCGATGATCGCCATGAGGAGTACCTGTCCAGACAGACCGGGGGCTCCACGAGGAGGAAAACCAGCCACGACCCCGGACTGTAATTCCCCTTTCATTTTGTATAATGGCTAAGTTTCGGTTGCGTAGGAAAAGAAATAATAATAGGAGATTGACGACCCCCTTTGATATATATACAAACACCTGGACCAGGCCGAAAAGCGATGTCGATGAATGATCATGTAGTCATGTGGGTGTATTTGGACGCGACCGAAAATATCAGTAATCTGTGTACTTGAATATGTATACATCTTGGTACAATTATATGTAGGTACCTGCCCCTTTATATATATTTATATATATACACGCATGTTAATTGCATATATGCCTATCCGCCTATGGTCACATTTCATAAAAACGGGTGGGACGAGGCAAGAAATAATTCATAACTTAGCGTGTGGAAATTTTGTTTACCTCTTAGCGTGAGGAGTCCCCACGGACGGCGCCAATGACGAAACCCGATTTTAAGAATCCCGTGTCGGCGGGTTCTGGGATCAAGTGGGGCGTAGGAGAGCTCAGACAATCGGGCTTACCTGAGACGCGCGATGAGATTACCGTCGGCGTACCCAAACCTGTGCCGATCCGAGCTCAAGCCATACGCGGACCACCTTCCTCCCAAGGATTCATCAAACGTCGGCTCCCGCTGATTGAGACAAATTTGGCGCGGGTAGGCTACTTGAGCCATCAAAAACCGACCCCAAGCCTCAAGGTCTTGAACCATATTTATAGAGCAAGCTCATGACCCCTTATTGACAAGTGTCCATGGTACATGACAAATGTCATGTTGTTCGGGACATGTGTCCTTAAAGTGGACACTTATATATAATAAACCTTAGGTGGAATAATCCATCATTTGGTTGATTATAATTATCCTAAAAGCGGGTTTATTTATATAGCGGGAATCCGATTATTTATTTATGACAAAATATATATATTTATTTATTTTTTGGTGTTTCGTCAGGACCCAGGATCCACGACGGAACCTGACAGAAATTTCGGAGGGACAATTGTTCGCCTCGAAGGTAGAAGTGCAGACTTGCCTTAAGTGGATTGCAGTGCAGAATTGCTTCGAGTTTGTAGTGAAGAGGTCTTGTAACAAAACCTATTTAGTTGGTTGTTTGGACAGCAAGTGCACGTGGATGTTAAGGGCGTCGACTTACCGGCGCACGACTATGTGGTCCATCCGACAGTATGTCCAGAAGTATACATGTGACCTGAGCATGATGCACAACCATAGCCGACATGCTACGTCGAACATGATTGGACGCAACCTCGTGACCACGAAGTGTTACTTTAGTTGCGAACAGCTATTTATGTCACACAACATTATTCCACATGTCACATTATGTAACTCACCATGACACCATTATATGCAGGTTCACCGGGACTCGAAAGGACCTCGTTCCCGAGCAAGTGCAGAAAATGACGAAGTCCGAGTATGGAGTATCGTGTAGCTACTGGAAGGCACGAAGGGCACGACTGACAGCGAGGGAGGTGAAGCATGGGACCGACGAAGACAGCTACCGAGATATTATTCCATACCTGCACATGTTGGAGCAGACTAACCCCGGGACATATACTAGGTTAGAGCTGGACGCATCCCAAAGATTCAAGTACGCCTTTGTTAGCTTCGGGGTATGGCGCAAGGCGATCCCCTACCTTCGAAAGGTAAAACCCCATGTCGGTGGTATAATATTGCATGTCACCTACCATACATAAGCATGTCACATAACCAGCTGGTATCGATATCCATGTCCAGGTGATTTCAGTCGATGGGAGTTTCCTTAAAGGGAAGTTCAGGGGCACGCTTCTATTTGCCACAGCCCAAGATGCAGACCACAATGTATACCCGATCGCGTTTGCGATTGTCGATGGTGAGAATCACGGGTCATGGGGCTTCTTCTTCAAGAACTTGCTACATGTCGTCAAGGATGCACCGGACGTAATGTTTGTCTCTGATCGGCATCTTAGTATCGTCAAAGGTTTGAGGGACCACTATGTGTTTGCCAAGCAAGGGGCCTGCCAATGGCATCTATTTCAGAATGCCAGGGTGAAGTACAAGGGGGTGACGGGCCTGCAGGCGTTGTACTTCAAGGTGGCGAAGGCGTACACGAGGGCAAAGTTCAAGAAGCACTTCGCTGATTTCTGCGCCCAGTCACCCTCTGCGGGCTAATACCTAAAAGAGGCCGGATTCCAGAACTGGGCCCGGGCATACTTCTTGGGGATGCGCTACAACATATTGACGACGAACAACTCCGAGTGTCTGAATTCCGTGTTCAAGGAGCCCCGCGACCTACCCATCACAGCCCTGATTGATGTTGTCATCGAAACAGTATCCAAGTGGTTTTACGAGCGACGGGAAAAAAGCATCAAAGCGGGGTCGACGGTGAGCGATTACGTTCAAGGTGAGCTCAAAACGAGCTATGCGTTGGCAACATTCATGGATGTCAGAGCGCTCAGCGCACATGAGTACACTGTCCGCAGAGGGGCCTTCACCTGGGTTGTGAACCTGTGTGCCCGGACCTGCACATGCAAGCGGTTCGACATTGACCAGTTTCCGTGCCAGCACGCCATAGCCGCTGCAAGGTTTCGAGGTACCAATTTCTTCTCTCTCGTGAATGACTTCTACAAAGTCGCAGCATGGAAGGCGTGTTATGAGAATGTGCTATATCCGCTTCCTCCAAGAGCAGAATGGCGAATCCCCCCAGCCATGTCCAGCGCGGTGTGTCTCCCCCCGGACGTGAAGCGGCGCCCTGGTCGCCCTAAGAGTTGTCGATACCCTTCTCGGGGAGAATTTACCCGTTTCAGGCGCCGTCGGTCGTAGATGTGTTCCTACATTGGTGGTTCAGCAGCTGGGTCTTCTTTTGCATTTGCCGTTAGGGGTCAGTGGTTGGACCATTCTCCGTCTATGTTATTTTGTGAACGGGCTACGTACTTGGTAGTGTAATTAGGTAGTTTGTACATATGACAAACTCTAAGTAGGCTGCTGTACTTTTGGGATCGGGTTACATACTACAGTTAAGTGGTGAAGAACTTCGTAGTACTTTTGGTGATGGATTCAGAAAATAACCCATGTCATCCTCTTTGTATTCCCGTGTCAGGTGGAAGGGGTTATCATGTCACAACATTCAATTTGATGGTTGACATTTCGGTGGTTGACGCTATGATAATGAATTCACCCATGCATTGGCACTTGTTTCAGCTCATGTTTACATTCCTGAGTGTTTGTGGTAGTGGTGTTAGGAAATCACCCTTGTGACCATATTGAAATCACCATTATCACAATGTTGAAGGGGTTATTATGTAAGTTGACACGGGATTCCAACTTTGGTGACACGGGTGATTTCCTGACACCACTACCACAAACTTTCGACAATGAGAACATAGTCAACCAGTGGTCAAAGATAGACCAAATTTTTGCCAAACTTGCAAAAATAGCACAACGGGGGAAATTTTGGAAAAGTTGACCCTTTCCCATTTATTTGGAAAAAATTGCCTGTAACCTCACCCTTTTTAGCTGGGTGTGGGCGGGAAAAGAAAAAAAAAATATTTGGGTGAGTTGACACGTGTCCCGGATATCACCACATACTCTCTGTCTCTATCCATCGGGACTCCATCTCTAAATTTTCATAACTCAAAAACGTTCGAAAGGGGGAGGAAGAAGAGACGTCGGCGACGAGAATCAACGGGTCGAAGAAGAGACCGCCGGGAACTGTCGGATAAGAGAAAAACGACGGCAGGAAAGTCAGAAGGTACGCCCCCTTTCTCTGTTGTCCGTTATCTTCGAATCTGGGGTTCGGGGTGGGTGGATGAATGAACCTGCTATGGTGGTAAGAGATTGATCGTCAAGGATCGCGGTTTTGGGGATTGTCGAGGGGTGACAATGGTGGTTGCAAATGAAGGAAAAGGAGCGCGGTTTTGGGGATTGGATAGGGCAAACCCGCGGTTAGGGTTTAGGAAGCCTGAAGAGGATGGATATGGTGGGGGTCGAAATTGGGAAGGGGAAGATTAGGGGTTTGATTAGGAATGGGGAAGATTAGGGGTTTCCATTAATTTGAAATTCAGATTTGGGGAGTTGATGTGGAATGTATGTCGTCAGTGGTTTAGAAACGGTCTGACATTTGTGACATGGGTTTACAAATCGAGTGACATTCAACTCCCCAAATCTGAAATTCAGATTTGGGGAGTTGATGAGGCTTGTCACATGCATTAAGAGGGGCTGGAGCTGGCGTTCTGTCACGATGTGGACGTCGCAGTCATACACCCTGACCTCCCACTCCTTCAGATCGATTGCAAGCGCAACCCAATGTTTGTTCCTCACGTTGAAGGGGAGGAGGATGAGGTCTGTACCTAACCACGGTCGCCCCAACGGCTTCGGAGATCGACCATCTAAGTACGCCATCATTGCATCACTAGGGTCGTACGCTTCGGGGCTGGCGTTGTACTCCTTCCATTCCCGCGATAGATAAATTCCCGCCAAGCACGTATCCACAACGATGGCTCCACTGCCAATGTCACCCGCTCTGTCTGCGACCGCTTTGCGCAGAAGGTAGCAACACTCCTCCATCTCTTGCATGAAGTGAACCGCAATTACAATCCAAAATCCTGACACGGGAAATTTGATAGGTAACAAGTGTTCATACCACTGTGCCAAACCAATCTTGGGGTTTCTTCAGGTGGTAGAGTAACTCCTTCGTCACATCTACACCGCATGGTGACGTGCGCACCTCCACGTCCCCACTGCACGGTAAGTTTCTGTCAGGTATTGTGGACGTTCAACTATCTACCTTCGTCGTCTATTCGAGAGTAAGACACATAAGCTACGTACCTTGCCACCCAACTTGTCATGGCGTCGTTGTCCGTTGCTGACACAATTCCTAGCTCAACGGAATCAGCGGGAACACTGGCTACCTTCTGGGCTCGCGGTTTCTTTGTCGGGGAAGCCAGCTCCTCTCCAACACCCTTCCTCATCTTCTTCGCCCCCTTAGATGCATACACCTGCGCTACCCAGGGCTTCGCCCTCTCATCACCTTCAATTTTCTTTCCCCCTTCATCGGGACCAGACCCCTTGAAACCAGCCTCTCCCAACTGCAAACATATCAAACTTCAGCTAAGATTGACACTATCCCTTGTCACATAACAGATATACTCATGTCGTACAACTACATTGTCCCTGTCACCATTAACTGATAGAAAAAACTTACATCCTTGCTCTCTCTTGCCGGCCCATCCCCTGCCTTGAGGGATTCACCTTCAGCTACCTTGTCCCCGACATCAGATTGCTTGTCTCCTGCCTTGGTCTGAAAAAATTTTGTGTCAGTTGCCATAAACGTTCATGTCACAGATATAATTTTCCTTGTCACCTTTTTTTCATAAATAAACCTGACCTCCTTGGTCTTTCCTTCCCCCCCATCCCCTGCCTTGACAGATTCAGCTTCATCATGCTTGTCCCCGACATCATCACCAGCTAGCTTGCTCTCTCCTGGCCCCCCATCCCTTGCCTTCACAGTTTCAACTTCAGCGTGCTTATCCCCGCCATCATCCACTTCAGTTCCCTTCTCAACAGCAGCTCCTAACTGCAAATGAAATCAACATTCAATTAGGCCTCAAACTTTCCAGTGTCACTTAACATAACAAATCATGTCACACAGCTACATTCTTCCTGTCACATTCTTCCAGTGTCACTTAACATAACAAATCTTGTGATGTTTACCAACAACTTACCTTACCACCTTGTCCACTCTCACCGCCTTCAGCCGCAATTGACTTTATCAAGTCATCAAGTTCGACCTGTAAAAAAACATATTAACGTTTGATATTGAATCCCCGATTTCAAGCAGGACTAAACATCGAAACGCATGTCACGCAAAAACAAACTTACAAACTCATCCCGTTTTTTCTCATCGCCAGCTTGTTCTTTATCGGTTGCTTCTTGCCAGGCCGTCCCCTTACATTGACCATCCCGCAGCTCAGTCACGGCCACCTCCAATAATTTCAGCTGCAGGTGAAAAAATTCGTACTTCATATCACCATAAGGTTACAAAATTCAACACAAGCATTTTATTACGTGACAACTGTGATGAGTAATGAACACCCAACAAATGCAAATTCACACTTCATATCAGACTAAGGTCACCTAATTCACTTCTAAACAAACACATATCAGACTAGGCCCCCCCTCAATTTCATACCAGATTCGTTCATTATCTACACTACGTGTCACTTGTCCAATTTCACGTGTCAGGAGTCCATTTACCCTAGTCACCACAGTTCTCCAGAGTCTCCACAAAACGAATAATTGGGAATTAATTGCGTACCTTTTCATCCATCTTCTCCATCCCTGTTGACATTGTCTCAAGCTTGTCCATAACTTGTTCCAAAGTCTTGGCCACGTCCCCCACCCAGCCGTCCTCCTCATTGCCTCCTCTTCGCGTCTTTGGGGACCTCCCACCAGGGGCTTCGAAATGTGTTAGGAAGGGTGCAACTAGGTCATCGAAGATGGGGTCGGACTTCTCATCATCGTAGACACATCCATCCATCAGCTCCAGCTTAGCCTCCTCTGGTATGAGTATTGGGTTATCATCAATCTCAATGGCCTCCTTTCCCTCGGCTTCGGTGCGGCTGGCTATATCCGCATAAGCTAGGTTCTCGTCCTTCAGGGTCCATCTCATGCAACGAGGGAAAGCCGTCGTTGACACCTTCGACGCAAACCGGACCCCCCATTTTGGCATGGATTCCAACAACCAAATCTGCACCGCATCCCTACTCAAATTAATATATTTCCAGCATATGAATTACAAAATGATCATGGGTGTGGTCGAGAAGGTTACCTGAAAGGATAGCGGATAACCCATCAGGCCATAACCATTGCGCTTCTTTCGATCTTCTGCCTTCAACTCAGCCTCCCGGCGCTTTACGGCGCCGTTCAGCGAGACGTGTGTTGCAGAATAGATGACCCGCCTCCATGGGAATGCCAAAAACCGATCGACATTCTCCACCAACCGGACGATCCAGCTCTGCAGCCCCTTCCTCTGCTCCTCCCCTAACAAAACGCCTTCCACAATGTACAGAAGCACTAGCTTGAATCGTCTTCGCGGGCTCCGCACCACCAACATTGAGTTCTTTAGCTCGGTCTCCAGGTCACCGACCGTCATCTTCTCGTTTCCAAAAAACTCCTTGATAGCTTTCTCGTTGTCCTCCATGTCACTAGCTCTTGGTTGACTGCACCGCAGCCCGGTAACTAAGGCAAACTCCTTGAGGGAGAACCTCCGGAGCTTTTCCTTAATCCGGTACCAGGTCTCCCACTCCTTATCGCTCGCAAGCTGGCGCTGGAGTGCATAATGCACCATTTGTGAAGAAAATTTCACGCGGTGCGCCAGCTTCACAACCCCACCCAGTTGGGAGTCAAGCAGCTTTTGCCAGTCACCAGCGTCAACATAATCATTGATGTTGTTCAGCATCGACAGCCTTGAGCCCTGGTTCACCCAGGCCCGGAAGTGCCTAGCTTCCGGGACTACGTATTCAGGCTCTTTGTTCTTCGACCTCACATTCTTCGTCCTCACCATTTCTTTCCTGCAATTTCCATCAGACGAACAAAGTCAGTTTACAAATTATATTCATCTCCCTCTGTCACCTAACATACTAACCCATGTCACTGTACCCCTGCCACTCAAGGTTAAACCCATGTCACCCATTATGAATCGAAAGCCTGTAACCAATATCTCAAACCTCCTTCAATAGGCCACCTACGACATCCACATATCCCAATTTCCACACTTCGTCAATTCCCCTATTCCGCCTACCACAACAAATTTCGGAACCCTTCTCTCCAAAATGGAAACCCCTGTCACCCAATTTCAAACCCCTGTCACCCAATTCGAACCTCAAACCACCAATTTCCCCTATCCATAGTTCCCCAACCGTTGCCCTAACCCATTCTGAAAACCACTGTCACCCAATTGGAAACCCTAACCATCGATTTCCCCTTTCCATACCCGAAAACCACCCATGCCACCACCACCCACCATTCTCCAAACCCGAATACCACCACCCCGACCCACCATTCAGGCCACCATTGCCCTAACCCCTTCACCCACTGCTTCCCCGACCCACACCCGCGCACAGTACCACCAAAGGGAGAAGAGTAAAAGGGCGTACCTGACGGTGGACCTGGTGTGTACTTTCCGGCGACGGTGGACCTGCTGTTCCTCTCCCCCAAAACCGTCTCTGCAACTGCCGAAGAAAAACCGCCGTCTATCTCTCTTTCTATGCGTCGCTGCAACTGCCCGATGAAGAAGCACTCTCTCTCTCTCTCTCTTTGCTATCGGTATGTATTGAAACGGGAGAGTGATTGGGTGATTGGATTTGCAATTACTAAACCCCCCCCCCTATTTCTCCTTCCCGCTATGTCTCTCTTCACTAGGCAATGATGCCTCTATTTTAATTTTCTTTTTTTTTCCTGGGCAAAATGACATAGGATAGCCGGTTTGGGGGGGGGGGGGGGTTTACCTTGACATTTTTGCAAATTATTTGCAAATATGGCATTTGTGCAAATTTTCCCAAGTTGCCGGCATTTTTGCAAAGATTTTTGGAAAAGTGGTTATCACTACCATTTCCTCGAAAAATAATTACAATTAAAATTTTCGGTATTATTTTGCACAATTGTACTAAAATAAAAATATGGTCAAATATATTCGAAACTGATGTCTATATGTAGAGAAAAATGAATATAGTATTGTGGTATTTTTATTTTATTTTTTAATACATTTTAAATACCAAAAATTACATATTATATATATAATTTGTATCAACCCAGATTTTATCTTGTCCGTCCATGTGGCGGAATCTGAACCGCTCAATCCTTCCACTAATTGAAGCATGAAACGTGTCCCCCCTTTTCTTCTTTTGCCAAATTTTTGCAGTGATATAAATGTTGCGTTTTGACTCTAAACTCATCCAAACGGTGTCGTTTTGAATTAACTGATCCGAAAAAAATTAATGCGAGACAGCTCAGCCCTGACACACGTATAAACTTTACACCAAGTATCGATACTATGACAGTATCACCCAAGTATCGTTCATGGTACTATTCCATTTTTTTATTGTTAAAATCACAAGCATCTCTACTTGTTTTACAACCGATAAAAATGCTCTTACCATGTAAGCCCTTGCTTGTTACCCTGGGGGGGGAGCCCTTTTGTTTGAATATGATGTAAATATGAGTATATGAATATAACATTATTTATACTCACATAATATAAAATGAATTAACATCATATTCATATTTCTACAAAACAATATTCATATCCAGATACATAATATTCATACCAATGTAACACAATATTCATTCATTTCACTATTACACCGTGTTTTTTTTTTTTTTTGTTTCACTAACTAGCAAATAGCAATAGCAAAAAGTTCTGAATGAAGAGTTCAGCCTCACTTTCACATTCCTTTTTTATATAGCATTAAACAAACTACAAGTAAAAAGAAAAAAGAGGGGGTTCTTATGAGTATTATGAACATGAACACAGTAATCTACAAAAAAAGAAGAAAAAAATAGGGCAATCAAAAAAAGAAATGGATCTTTTTGCTGCACTAGAAATTCTCCTTGTGAAAATGGAACCGGGTAGTTGTGTTAATGCTGAACTCTTGGCAAAGCTTCTTTAGTTGTAGTGTTAGTGTTGGACTTCCACAGTAAAAAACACCTGCAAGTTTACAAGAAAAGGCATATATTTCATCATCAGAATGGGGAAAAATTGTCTCCATTTGGCAGCAGAAATTTATGAACATATTTACCTATCCGAGATGAAGCATGAGTACTTGCTAGCTGCGCGAACACCTTCCTCCAGTTGGGTCTCGCAAAGTGTGTTCGTATCTGTTTATATTCCAATGTTAGACTATAAGCAAATATTGAACATATTGGAAAGCAGAAATCTTAGGCGCAGTTGGCCTCCTTTATGTTCATACATACCCGGCTTTCTGAGACGATATCCAGGCCATTCTTAGCGTGCTGCAAGGACTGTACCATAGCGATAAGTGCAGACCGAACATCCCCTTCTTCGTACACACTTGTCAAGTAGTTATGCATTTCTATCACATTCTGATGATCAATTTGATAACAATGCAAGTTAGTGCTTGTAGGATTGTTTATTTTTAATGTTAGGATTTAATCGGAAATGAAACAAGAATTTACATCTTGGTCGTATTCAGAAATGTCATCCATAACACCCTTGAACCAGTCGAAAGAGCCTTGCTCCCTTGTAACCCAGTAAAAGTAGGCTCTTTGTGGACCCTTCCTCTCTTGATCATCCTGCATTTGCGCATATAAGATCGATCACTTTTGTTTCATTATCTTTCTCTACTAAATTGAAGATGAATCTATACTTTTGTTTTGAGCTTACCTGCTCTCTACATTGCCTCATGTGATTCAAGAGATCCTTGAGAATGCTTATGAATGGAGTCGCTCCGATCCCCAATCCAATTAGTAAGAGAATGTCATACTTCTTGTAGTTTTGAGCCGGGGCTCCATATGGACCCTTTATGATAACATGTGGAAAGCTGCAGAAAATGTTGTTGATTGGAACCACCACAATCTATCTAATTAACCCTTTCTAAATAAAAAGTACTAGCTTACCTAGCTCTTTGAAGATCAAAATCTGACATGGCCTTGGTTTCCATCCTCATAAGCCTTCCCTTCGCTGGCCGCGAGCTTGTAAGCTCACAAGCCTGCAGTTTTTCATTTTAGAATTTAGATCAATGGTAATAGTGGGGGAAGAGAAACTTTGCATCCAAAATTAGCACTACCTTGGAAAACTTTTCCCTAAGTGCATTTGTCCAATCTCCCAAGGTACGAATGTGTACACTCAAGTAGTCATCATCGGGTGCTGAAGTGATGGAAAAAGGGTGCCTGGTAAAATGATCAAAGAAACATTTTAGATAACTATTAAAAGAATCACTCTGAAATACTGCAAAGTGCAAACTAGTGTTTGAATAGAAGTATATTTTTGAGTTACCATTCAAAGTTTGATATATCTGGACATTTGACGAAGAGGTACATCCCGCTCTTGTATTTGAAGCCTGGTGGTTTGCTCATGTACAATGCTAGCACATTTCCAGTATAAATGACTGCCTGCATTGTCCATTGAAAGCACAAAGGTTAACAGAACTCAAACCTGACCTTTTGAACCGGGACCAACACATACATCATGTAGGAATACGAATATGTTCTGGATGATCACCTACCTTGATTATGTTGACATGGTGTGTGTGGTCATAAACAGATGTTAGCATTCTTTCACTAGCGTAGAGGAGAACCGGGACCAACACATACATCCAAGTCTGTAACAGATCAATAAGTCTCAAAATTAGGGATAAAAAAAAGCTGTTTGAGGAAATGAAAGTAAGCTTTATGAAGCAATTTATGCTTGATGAATGTGAGGATGTACCGTCTTCTTGTACCACACGGAGGTGAGGTATATGAAGTATCCATGGATGATCAAGAGAATGTACACGACAGCCAGCAAATGGTGCGCATACCAGAAGGCATTGAAGCCGGCAAGGTGGTGAAATGGCCATGGCAACTTGATGACATTCCTCCTAAAGGAGTGAGTTGCCAAGGTGAATGCGAAGGACATCAAGATGACCATGAGAATCCCTGTGACACCGACTATGCTCTGCACTAAATCCCAGTAAGTTGGCTGTTTGTAGTGGAAATTTGGCCCCAAATACCTTAGGAATTTCCTGTTTGGGCAAAGGGTGAGCCTTGGAAAATCACAGCTGACGTGCATTAACACATGGAGAAATGTCCCAACAGCAATACCAGCCGCGATCACCTTATGGAAGTTGATGTTATCATCAAAAGGCATCAATCTACCAAGGAAAGTTGATCTCAGCTTCGTAAGAGTCCTTCTAGCAACCGGGATCAGAACAAGGGCCATATTGAACTTGAGTGTCTCGGCTGCACCCTTGGCTACGCAAAGGCAGTAGCCCATTATTTGAAATGCCGGGTGTTTCTTGTATTCCTTGAACTTGTAGGTGAAGAGAATTGTGTTCACGGATAGCCATAAGAGGACTACCCAGATCCTCTTCCAGTTCTCATGGATTAGCTCTGCTGTCTTGGAGAGTCTTTTAAGGATTGGGTTTCGGAATTTCTTGGGGATCATTGTTCTAGTTAGTGTTTGTGTCCTCTTCAGCTTCGTAGTCTCATCTGTGGAGCTCACCATCCCTCTTAGCAACGTCTCAAGTTGCCATATCTGGTATTTACAATAACAATAATCAATGATTTTAACAAGATCAACACTGACAAAGCAATCAATCCAACCTTCAACATACAATCTTTCAACATATTTAAGATGCATTTGTGGATGATTCTTGTTTACCTCAATGTAGCCAAGTTGATCAGGGTCAAGCTCTTCCATGATCAAGGATGCATAAACAGCTGCTTGCTGCTTAAGATTGTTTAGCTTGTTGGCTGAGGCACTCAACACCAAAACCTACAAGGCCAAAAACTCTCAGATGAATTAGGGAAAACACTAAAAGGAAATAATCCAGAGATCCGTCGAGTAGTTACCTCTTTGACTTCTTCTTCCGATAACTTCCCATCTCCATTCTTATCACACCTGAGGATGTAGAAACAAGTAATTAGTCCATGCCTTTTATGAAATGTCTGTGTTTTCAGGATGTTCTTAAACATTTTTTGGCAATTTTTTCAGCAGCTTACCAAAAGGGAATCTGTTATACTGATTGCTTACCAATTTTTGGGCAATCAAACATAAAAAAGAAGAAACAAAGTAGTAACACTAACATGTCAAAGAAAATCTGGAGTCGGGAATCGATATCTTGGTTGGTCAAATCCTCCCAAAACAACCTCAGCTCATCAATGGTAATCCCATTTGAAGTGTCAATGTTGCGTCTCCTCGCCAATGTAGTAAACAACTCAGCTGCAAATTCCTTGGAATCGGCCATTCCTATCAAACAGTAGACATAACAGGATCGATCAAGCAATTTCTCAGCAGCCTCGGAATCTATCAGTCAAAGCACCGAAATAAATGCTGCAACCATCTCTTGTTAAATCTTACCAATGACAGTAAAAAACTTTTCCCTGGGAAGCCTTCCATTAGTGGCATTGCTGTTAAAGCGCTTCTCGACAGGCTTCCAAGAATCACCATCCTTGCCAGCGCCATCAAGGAATCTCAAACTCTTCAATCCATTGGCAGCACTGGACATCATCCTCCCCATCCTTGGGCCCTGCTGTTGCTGGGCCCCATTGGTCTGCATCCTTGAACTGTTGCTTGTTGTTCTGCTTAATGGAGAGTCATTCCCCAGCATCCATTTTCCTGAGTCCCCCTTGCCAGTCATTAAATGGCCCCCACAAAACTTATAGCAATAAGTACCAAGCTATATGATCTTTGGTAATAAGGTAGAATGCATACAAGTTCTTTGGGATGTGGGCATGGAGTGTCTTATGTTCAAAAGAGATGAGACTTTTAAGTTGGACAGAAATAAATGGTGGGAATGGGAAGAAGATTGTGAGGGTATAATGTGTAGTTCAATTAGTAGTGTTTCTTTTTTTTAATATATATAAAAAGGCCTGTGATTTTTGGGATTTTTACATGGAAAGATTAATTGCGACTTTAAGCAAAGCAACAGACCAGTTCAATCCAGCATTAGATGAAACCAGTTGTATAGAATAATCTTTAATCTCATCCTAATCAGCATGATCATGTGGTAAGTAGCGTAATTTGCGAATAATCATCAGAATCAGTAATATAATATGTGGGTAAGGTGATCAGATCTTTTTTGTAGACTGTTTGATTGCAAAATCACAGGTGTATCCCCATTAATATATTAAGCAAATTCGTAATCCTGATTATATTACCAAAAGTTGGGATCAAAAGTTGGGGTTTCGGTCAGTATCAGAAACAAATAGAAGAGAATGAATCAAAACAGGAAAGCTGCAAGAACCCTATAATCAGTATGACCAAGTGTATTGATTGACATTATATTTGTAAGATTATCAAACATTCAATTCCAATTATGTATGTACTGGTTTTATCCTTTGAAAGATTGATTCTTTTAAGCAAATAAATATTGAAGAAAAATTGTGGTTGGGTATGGAAACATGAGTTGTTGGCACGTTGTGGAATTGAGGTTGCCCACTAATTACTAATCAGTACCTCTTAAGAAGGTTGAAACATGAAAAGCAATGAATGTGCAATGTAGTTGCCTTTGAAGCTGCAATCCAAGGAAACCCAGAATTTTTCTTTCAAAGATTTTTTTTTTTTTTTTGATATAATAAGCCCAAAAAAACACATCTCCAATGCCACAGGGCAAGTGCCTGAATCACTGCATGAATAAATTAATCCAACTAGTAATACTCTCTCTGAAAATATTAGTTGTTTTACATTTTAACACGCTTTTTAAGAACTTTGCAAACTTCATATTGCTCTTATCTATCAAACATGGGAGTCGATTGCCAAAATGTACCAAAATGATCTGATATAGTTAAAACTTGCTAAAAGCCTTCAATAAGTCTTTAAATATCTTTGAATCAAATTCACTCTCTTTGTATCTTCAATGATGATTTGATATAGCTATAAATTCAGATAATTGTGCTTATTTTTGTAATAAACAAACAATGAAGAGATCAAGGCAAGATGATAGCAGATATACCTTAACGAGTCCGGAATCCAGCTATAAACTGAGGCCAAGAAGCACAAGGTCCCTTTCGTCAGCATAAGCGTCACCATCAAAATCTTCATTCATGGAATCTTCACTATCCTGCATTGGATCTTGAACTCATCAACACAGCTTGATCTCAGGAATCAGGATTAGTCACAGTGCAGAGGCTGCATTCATAAAGGAAATGGCGCGGGCATCTCTGACAACCTTATTTACCCGAGCACCACTCACATTCTCTACAATGTACCGTTAATTTCTCAAGTACAAACATCAGCAAAGGTTCCAATACTTGAATTCCAGATAACCTTGCAGCCACGTCTCTGACCAAGCAAAGGATTGTCATGTGAGGTAACCTATTACAATTCAAGATAGAATGGTCTCACCTGGGCAATTGATGTTCCTCAGCTGCGGTGTAAGAGAATACCTTAGGCTGCAGTGTAAGAGAATGCTCCGTCAGGAGATGAATACCTTAGCTGTTTCTCCTTATGGAAGAAAGCTTGCATTTGCTCAAATATGACCAACTTCACGAGCACTTTGCGAAGCCTAAGGAGAAATGGTAGGCTCAGGAGATTATTCATCTGAAACCCTCTGGGTCAATGATCCCATTCGAGACCAACATTTCTGTATATTTCTTGAAACAAACAAAACAAAGAGACGTCCAACCCTTGGCACCGAGTGGTGATGTTCTCGATGAAAGTAGCTTGATAATTCCCCTAATCGAATCCAAAGGAGGCTCTTGTTCCTCAAGAATTCAAGTTCACCAGCTTTTTTATTCGGCAGCTCAGATTGTCTGTGATTATTCACATCCAAGTTATCATGAGAACCATTGAATATTTGATCCTGTCTTCCTAAAGATACAAGGTCCAAAGTAGAATCAGAAATTGCAATTTGCCAACAGGAACGCAGATATTGAAATACCGAATCAGAAATGTGTTCCTAAAGCTAAAGAAACGTCTGTAGAACGTATGAATAAACCTTAAATTTAACACCAAAACTGCATCTGAAGTATTTAATTAAAGAGAGAGGAAAAACAACTAGAACAAATTAACGTCTTAGACATTTCAGCACAACTATCTTACAAGGCTACCCAGAGTGCAATGCAGATTGATCACTACTTCACAAAAGAAACTTCAGAAGAACGGCGTACATAACCCAGTCCCAGGGACCATAGTCAAAAGGATCATTCGCTCATCACATCTTCCCCATTGCTAATGCCAAGATCATCAAACAGTGAAGGCAGATCATCTCCATGGGCACGTTTTCTTTGGCGCTTCTCTTCATAGATCTTCTTTATCAAGACTGCAAAAGGAAGATCCAGACCTTTGTACTTTTCCAATTCTGGGTTATTATGGTTAGCCCCATATAGATCATAACCAAGAGCATAATCTCCAGGGCTTAAGATATGACCTAGATGAGTCCTAATCGTAAATATTGTGTCCTTACGACCAAAGTCTGCAACTCGGGCCACCTGGGCGTCCGCCATGGCATACCTTGATCCAGCAACAGTAACATGATCCGGGGACACATTGTCAATGTCCAGAACTATATATTCCACAAGGCTTCTGCTAGAAAGTAAGCACTCAAACTCGAGCCTCCAGTACTGATCAGCAGTCAAGAAACCACACCTTAAAGTGGCAGGATATAACAATGCTATGCTGTTCGTCACCTTTGTGCAAATCACAAGAGGACCCAAGTTTCCTAAACTGGTGGCAAGCTTTGGAGGAAGACAGATTAGATCCTCGCGGCAGATTGGGACAATGTCAACTGAGAAAGTGAACTTGTAGTTGTAATTGTTGCTCTTAGTGTCATGGGACACGAGCTCCTTGTCACTGCGACTCTTAATCGGGACTGCATGACTCTTAATCGTTCTTCTGC
The DNA here is from genome assembly GCA_963922045.1 of Persicaria maculosa. Lineage (NCBI taxonomy): Eukaryota > Viridiplantae > Streptophyta > Magnoliopsida > Caryophyllales > Polygonaceae > Persicaria > Persicaria maculosa. Next base: position 17,616,792 of record OY998258.1, read on the forward strand.
TGAATCCTAATTGTTTGGGACGTCGCGTCATGTTTAAGAATAGCTTGCTCCAGACAGAAGAAGGTTCTCCTGTGGCTAACACGTTGTCTCAGTTGAACACTTGCCACCCACTGATCCGGGTTGGCAAGAATCCTAGTACACGCATCACAGTTGTGATTGTGCACGACATAATCAAGACTTCCTTGCGGATTTTCAGCTTAATCTTAATCCTCTTCGAGTGAGGCTCTGTCCAAATCCAATCTGCATGAGCTAGCCTTACCTTCGCCTTATCCAAATAGAGTCTCTTGATACAGAATATCCAGCTCAGGCGATTCTGGATGGGCGAAAACCCATGTCTTCTGTGGTTGCAAATACTTCAAACATTCAGGGCACTTAATTATGGTAACATGCTTCAGTAAACCTTCAGTGATGTCCACCACAGAACGCAAGCAGTTGACACACATGTTTGCGGCGTTTGGGTGCATAGCAGTGCCACACTTGCAGCATAGTACACTGCAAGGGGTCTGATGTATGTACAACAAACATACCTGATGCCTCAACCATACCTCTTAATCCTAAGAGAAGAAAATAAGAGTCAGTACACTGTCTCATAAAAAGGTTACCAATAAATCAAAACAAGGTAACCAACATTGTTTCGTCCTCTAATTGACCCTAGTTTCATACCAACATAACCTAGATTAAATTCCCTGATTTTAGATCAAGATACCCTTAACTGGATTAAGCCTTGTGCGATATTCCTCATCTACCGAATTGAAGCAGAAAAGGAAGGAACAAGACTGAGAAATTCAAGACAGTTACTGATATAAGTTATCCAAATGATCACCACTGGAACTAACAGACTAAAGCAATCACAAATTCACAATTTTTAGCTAATAACAGAACAAGAAACTGCATGCGGGAATGGGGAACATCTGAAATGATTTTATACATAAAAGTTGTAAAATTTCTACGAATTACGTAAGACTATCGATCAATACCTCAATTCATTTCGCAATTTGCAATTGCATACGAAAAATAGGGAAAAGGCCAAAAACACGCTCAAGTTCGACTCTCACACTCGTAAACGGAATTTCAAACCAATTGCCAGAACAGCGAACCAAAAACGGGATCAACATTAAAAAAAAAACGTAAACTTTGATCTAAGGGGATGTAGAGCCATGAAGAGATTACCTGTGGAAAGAGAAGATCAAGCGAGGCAGGAACGGTGGAAACATCAATCATCAATCAATATCAATCATCAATATCAATATATCAATATATCAATATATCAATCAATCAATATCAATATCAATCAATTCAATATTCATCATCAATCAATCAATCATCAATCAATATCAATCAATATCAATATCAATATCAATATCAATATCAAATACTAAAACAGAGGCGTGGAAATCCTATGTGGCGGGTTCTGGTGCAATTCGCTTACGTGTCTTTTTCTGGTGCGTTCTGACCAGATTTTTTTGACACGTCAATTAACGATGAACCAATAAATTTAAGCCGCGTTAGAAGATAACCTTATCTATTTATTAATGTGTCATCCTATATGTCCATTTTAATTAATGATTAAATTAATTTTTAGTATAAATATTCAACATCATATCTTACAAATCTTATCATTTTACCTTAAGTTATTTTATAAATATTTTATCTAGCAATCTTATTTAGAAAACTTATCTTTATACTCCACATCTAATAAATAATCTTTTAAATATAATAACTTATTTTTATATATAATTTTTAAAAATTTTATTTTTAAAAAATATATTTGGTACTAACATCTGTTGTTATATTAATGAATTCATTATAATATTTGTTAACTGTTATATTATTTTTTGTAATATATGCTCTTCGAGTATATTGAGAAATCAGATTTGGAAATTAACATATTAAAATAAATAATAATACAAATTAAAATGGCTAAAAATTGATAGAATATACGGGTAGATAGAAATTGGATTTAATTTAATCTTATCGAATTTTTAAAAATTTAAATTTACTCATTATTATGATCGAAGGATTTTAATCAAGACCATATACATGGTTGGATAAAGATGTGATTTAGTAAATAATATTATCAAATAAAAAATGTATAATAAACGGATGGATAGAAATTAAGGTGGCAATTGATATAATATATCCATATTTAACAAAGTTGGATAAAATGTTGTGAAATTATTTCAATATTTAATGAAATTGGGTAGAATCTTATATTAAGCATACATATATTGCTATATTAATATTTAATATTTTACGCTATATCGATATTTAATGAAGTTGGATAAAAATATTACATTTAAGAATAAGTCTTCTTAGCGCTGAAACTGGCCACACATTTGTTAGTACTACCTTATATTCAACCTTATATTTTAATTAGTAAGAAATCTTATAATCTATATCTATATATCTATATCTATATATAATAATCTACTAAAACAGATGTCTGAAACGGACTTTGATGCGATTCGTATATGTGATATTTTTAGATTAAAATGGTGTTGTATAGTCTGAAACGGACTCTGGTGCGATTCGTATACGTGATATTTTTTAGATTAAAATGGTGTTGTATATTCATCTTAACTAAACATACTCTTAATTTAGTTTATGGGTATTAAAAGATCTAAAATTTCAACTAAACTATTATAACCTTCAAATTTTGGAAAAATAAATACATTAAACATCATTTTGTTTATTAAGAAACCGTCTGTTTCTTAAAAAACCGCACAACGGGCGGGTAATAATACTAGTTGAAATGAAAATTACAAGCCCTCGCAGGCCACCGATTAATTCGGCCTGTCATGTATTTGGGCCTCTCTACTTTTGGAGGCCCACTAAAGTGTGGTTTTTGGTTTCATCGGCTCTGTGAATCCACAAATCGACGGATGCACCATCGACCTGGAAGAAAGGCAGCATCGATCGCTCGCACGCACGCACCATCTCGCCTCACCACCAGAAGTCACCGTCGTCGTTCCATGTCTCCACTTGCGCTTATAGTGCAAGTGCATCAGGGTAAGATTTCAGTTTCAATTCCAGACCCTTAAACCCTTTGTAGTACTTGAATTGTTCATGGGATTTTCTTATACGAATCTAATTCGAAAGAGGAAGGTAGCAACTAGAAGGTAGGGAAAAAAAAAAGGATACGTGGTTGAATCCTAGAAATATTTTTCGCCTTGATCAATGATTGGAATCACTAATTAGGCCTCTGGGAACTGTCGAAAACGGAGGGGTAACCATTTTGGAAGCATTACATTGCAGACGATAAAAAGTCCCATCTTTCACAGTGATTATTTGAAATGGTCCTCTTTTTAGGGAAAAAAAGCCTAACCCTAATATCTGTTGCCACCTTCATAGCTACCTTCTAATTCAGTTTCTCTCCCGAGGTGTTCCCGTTTCATGGATCAGTGTCGAAACACTTCGTTTTGCGGAATGACTACCAACTCTGCTCTTCCAATTTCAGAGCTCCAACTGTGAATTCAAGTTCCAATTTCAGCTTTTATTTAGTATAATTTCTAAAATTTAAACCTTGTTCTCTTTGTCTGCTAATACGTTTACATTTCCTAGCTTAATTGCCCTTCGATGCTGCGGTGTTCGCCCTTGATTCTGTTACCAGTGGTTTTTAGGGGGTTCTGAATTGGATTATTAATATTTGGATTAGGCATTTTTGCAATAATAAGAGTACTATTTGAAATAAATCAATGATCACTGTGAAAGTTGGATGTTTTTATCAACATTCAGACTGTTATATAATGCTTTGAAAATGTGATCCTGCTTTTCAATCATCTGGAACAAGGAACATTGTCAGAAAATGGAAAATCCTTTTTGTTTTATCATGTTTTATTTGGTTTGTATGGTAAACTTAGGTAATTTTAGACATTTTTATTGTTTGTCATCAATCACTCCATTTGAGCAACCATGAATCAGTTGCTCAAATCGGTTTCTACTTGGGAAATGCTTGGGGTTCGAGCCTCATGGGCAATGACAACACTCGGATCCAGATGTACCTCTCAACTCGGCAGGGTGAGGTTGCCTACATCTAGGCCCCCTAGATGTAGCCCTCCCTTTGAGGTAGGGTTGGCAGTTATTATTGTTGTATCATTTTAAAACTGTGCCTTAATTTTACAAAAAAACTTCTATGCAGTTTTGCCTTCAAAGGATCCTTCTATGATACAAGGTTTCACTTATAGCTCCTTGCCAATTGCCACTGCAACCCGTCTTAATCCAACCTGGCCAGCTTCCAGTTCTTCCAACAACGCAGACACATTGCTATAGTATTGCTTATTTGAAGAAATTCTAGCATGTTTAGATTCTTACGAAACCCCAAAACCATTCCCCGACATCTCTCTTTGATTAGATTTTCCCATTCCCATCCATACTCGTTGTACCTACATCCTTCTCCTACTAAACAAACCTCGCAGGCAAAAGTGGGCATCTTCTGGGACTTGGAGAACAAACCCCCCAATGCACTGCCACCCTATGAAGCCGCCATCAGGCTGAAGAAGGCAGTCTCCTCCTTTGGCGTAACCAGGTACATGGTAGCCTATGCTAACCCTCATGCCTTTAGCTATGTTCCACCAAGGGTCAGAGACCAAAGAAAGATAAAAGAAGCAATAAATGGGTTGGAAAACAAAGGAATAATCAGACCCATTGAGCCTCACAAATGTAAGGTTTGCGGGAGGAGATTTTACAACAATGAGAAGATGATGAACCATTTCAAGATCCATGAGCGTGAGCACCAGAAGAGGCTGAATCAGATTGACTCGGCCAAGGGTAGGAAGAGGCTGGGTTTGGTGGGCAAATACTCGGTGAAAATGGACAAGTACAAGAGGGCTGGGGGTGAGATTTTGACTCCTAAAGTTGGGTATGGTTTGGCTGATGAGCTGAAGAGGGCTGGGTTTTGGGTTCAGGCTGTGGCACATAGGCCACAGGCAGCTGATTCGGCATTGAGGGCTCACATGGTGGATGTGATGGATCATAGGAGGGTGGAGTGTTTGGTGCTTGTTTCAGATGATTCTGATTTTGTGGGGGTTTTGAGGGAGGCGAGGGAGAGGTGTTTTAGGACGGTTGTGGTGGGGGATAGGGATGATGGACCGCTGAAAAGGAATGCTGATGCTTGGTTTTCATGGAAGGAGATCTTGGTAGGTAAGGCGCGGAAGGAGGGTCCTGCGGTTGTGGGCAGGTGGAGGGATAGCGATATTTTGAAGAGGCTGGAGTGGACGTACAAGCCTGAGATGGGCAAGGATCTGTGTGAAATCAGTGAAGACAGTGATGAAGATGATCTCGGAGGGCACAGTTGTATAGCAGATGAGGAGGAGAACAATGATTTGGGCAGGTTGAAGGATGATTCTCCATGGTGGAAGCTGGACTCAGATACTGATGTCAAGTCTTCCGAATCCGGCTATTGATTGTCTTGTTATGTAAGTATCTAATCCCTCAACTGAGTGCAGTGTTTCTTGGCACCTTTGAATGTGTGATATTGGGAATTTGAGATGCTTAGGATTGGAAGTTCTGGTTTACGAACTGTGGTTATCTGATTGCTTCTTATACCCTTTTTTTTTTTTTTTGGGTGCAAAAACAGGGAGGTGAAACCTCCCCTCCTCCAGACAAAGGTTCAAGACTCAAGAGTAGCCATTACAAGTTACACAGACGGGTCATAGAGACACCCTGTTCATCGTTAAGCAAAAACAAAGTGGAGCAATCAAGTGACTCCGAGAGAAAATGACAGCCTAAAGGTAAGGAAGATGCAAAATCAGCCCGCCGCCGAGTTCGCCTCACGGTACACATGCCGAAATTGGATGGACCAATCTCTACCGAGGAACACAGGGTAGGGACTCTGATGGACCCGATCACCTGAACGCGGGACTGACCTGAAATCAGAGCTGTCAAGGTAAAAAGTTAATCTGACAGTTGAGCTAGCTAAGTTCTTTCTCGGGCATTTTGACGAAGAGGACTTGGAGGAGAAACACAACATTTAGGATGACCATCAAACAAGCATATTTCATAAACAAGCATATGTATAGACCTGTTGCCGGACCTGTTCACGGATCTGGTATGGGGCAGCAAATGTTGACCCCAACCCTAACCCATGGACATGGGTTGAAATGACTCGTTAGGTCTCAGGTTTACCCGCCGGCTCGACGGGTCATAGGTTAACCAGTCAGGTCTTGAATTTTTAAAAAAATGTATTATTAATTGTTGCATGTACAAAATGTAATGTAAAAATATTATGAGTTCGGAAACACTTGTAGTTGGTAGAAAAAGGGGTAAAAGGGCCAATGCGGATCCTCTGCTTCATTCTAATGTATCACATGCTTCATTCTAATGTATCACACCATGCTTCATCCCTTTGATTAGGCCAGTTGTACTCAGTTTTAATTATTTTTTTTAAATAAAAAAGTGTTGATAAATATTAATCTGTGAAGCAATGGTTAGGTTAAAGGGGTTAAAATTGCAATAGTGCCTTCATTTATTATGGTAAATAAAAGATTTTTTTATCAACCGTGATCACTGCAAACTCTCGTTCGATCGCCAATTTGTCTTCGTGTGTTCAATCGGTGCAGAGACTTGTTCGATCTTCAAATACATTCCATTGGTGCAAACACAAAAGTCTTGTTCGTTCTTCAAATAACGGTCAAATTGGCTTCGTTTGTTCCATCAGGGCACGAGTTGATGCTTTGACGTTTATTTTTTTGTAGTGAGTCTTACCAATCTGATAGTTGGGAGTCATCACAAGGAATCGGTGGTAAGGGAGTTTAAATTTCAGTAAGTTGTAATGTATGTTTAAGTTTCAATCAGGGCACGAGTTGATGAATTCAGTAAGTTTAAATTTCAGTAAGTCTTACCGATCTGATAGTAATTTGCTAATTGCTAATCTGCTGCTCATCACAAGGAATTATGTGTTTGGTATATAATATATATACATGAAATTTTAGATTGATTCAATCCTAACTAATAACGTTTTTGATAATATTAATTTCAGTTGGTATGGATACTATTGAAAAAGAAATACAGCCTTGTCGTCGTTTGGATTTCGATCAAGACAACCTTCTTGCAGATTCTTGCGTAGATAATGAAACAGTGGAATCATTTCATAGCAAAATATCGAGGGAAAGCATTCCCACAGTTGGTATGGAGTTTGAAAGTGAAGATGCTGCGTATGAGTTCTATAATGCCTATGCATTGGCTGTTGGCTTTTCCGTTTGAAGAGGCATACGTCATATATATAATAAGAGAGTGCTAGATAGAACGTTTGTATGCTCATGTGAAGGTAAACGTGGAAAAGATAAACGAGATGATGCCTACAAATCCCACCGTGCAGAGACAAGATTCGGTTGTTTGGCTATGTTGAAAATTAGTTGTCGTCAAGCATGCAAATATCGTGTTGTTAACTTCGTTGCTGAGCATAATCATAATTTGGCATCACCAACTAAAGCTCATTTGTTTAGATCCCATAGAAAAGTATCAATTTCTCAAGCATTAGAAGTTGATATTGCTGATAGTTCTGGTATTGCTCCAAAAAATGCCTATGAGTTCATGGCTAGGCAAGCTGGAGGTCGTGAAAATCTTGGATTTTGTCACGTGGATTACAAAAATTATTTGCGATCTAAGCGCAGCGTGGAAATGAGATCAGGTGACACGGGTGGTGTTCTATAGTACTTGCAAAGGATGAAAGTAGAAGATCCGGGCTTTTTTTATGCTATTCAAGTGGATGAAGATGATATGATAACTAATATATTTTGGGCTGATGCGACAATGATAGCCGACTATGAGGATTTTGGAGATGTGATTTGTTTTGATACTACCTATCGGAAGCATAAGGATGGTCGACCTATTGCCTTATTTGTTGGGGTGAATCATCACATGCAAACTACCATCTTTGGAGTTGCGTTATTATATGATGAGACAATAGGTTCGTTTGTGTGGTTATTTGACACATTTATGAGAGCTATGGGTGGAAATCTACCGAAGACAATATTAACCGATCAAGATATGGCAATGTCAAGTGCACTAGCTTCTCAATGGCCACAGACTCATCACCGACTTTGTATATGGCATATCTTCCAAAATGCAGCAACTCATTTGAGTAGTGTTTTTTCAGGGTACAAAGAATTTGCTAGAGATTTCAGTAATTGTATTTATGAGTATGACCATGAGGAAGACTTCCTGGAGGCTTGGAGTCAGATGCTTGAAAAGTATAATCTGCAAAATAACACTTGGCTGCAAAGGATGTTCAATATCAAAGAAAAGTGGGCTCTAGTTTATGGGCGGGATATGTTTTGTGCAGACATGATTACCACACAATGAAGTGAAAGTATGAATCGAGTCATTAAGCAATATATCAGTGATAAGCATGACTTGAGAAGGTTTTTTGAACATTTCGAAAGATTGCTTAATGATCGTCGTTATGGTGAGATCATGGAGGATTTTAAGGAGACCAAAGTAGAGTGGCGTTGTCTTTTCCTGTCAAGATGTTGAAGCATGTTGCTGGTATCTATACACCTACGGTATTTACATTGTTCCAGGAACAACTTTGTAAAGCTCATGATTGCCATCTTGAGATTATTGGTGAGACAGGATTGGTTGTGAAATATCTTATCAGGCCTTCTGAAAAGCATCACACGTACATAGTTTCATATGACGGGGCAAATGAAACTACATGTTGCACTTGTAAGAAGTTTGAGTTTGCCGGCTTGTTATGTGGGCATATTCTAAAGGTATTTACTTTTCGAGGTATCATGGAAGTTCCTAGCAAGTACATTCTGAAAAGATGGACAAAAGATGCCAAAAAAGCAACTGCTAGAGCTGTTGGTCATGGTTCAGAAGGAGTGGATTTGAAAACAGCAGCAGGAAGGCGCTATAGGGACTTGTGTCGTCTATCTACTCGCTTGTTTACAAGGGCTGCAGAATCTGAAGAAGGATACACCGTTGTGAAAGAAAATCTTCTTAATTTGTTAAGAAACCTGGATATTAACTCAAGCCAGATGTTGAGAGACCTTCACTCAAACTCAACCAAGAGGCATGAACAATCTAGCTTGGAGAGTTGTCGCCTAGGCACATAAAATGATTCTAGTCCTAATATGGCTATAAATTCCGATGCAATTGCAGAGAAAGTTAAAGGCATAAAACCGAAGAAAAAATCTGGATCTCAATCAAGTAAAAGACCGAAGGGTCCACTTGAAGCAGCAAAAAGGAAAAAAAAGAAGTCTTAGCATGTGAAATTGCCTAATGAGGATCTACAATGTCCTATGAGCAATCAAAAGGAGCAATATACCATCCCTCTCCAGCCTGCTGTCCTAGTTAGTACACTCAAACTTATCATATCTCCTTTTACACTGAGATATTATTAGTATAAATATTTCTTGATAGTTTATATTCATTAATGCAGCCTATGCAGGGGGACCGTATTGTTCAATGGGCTGGAAATGTTTCTCAAGAGTCGCCATATGTTATTCATCCATGGGAATCAACCCAATATAATTCATCTATTCCTTTGGAATATAGCCAGCTTAATATGAATGCTAACTCACAACCTGTTCAAACTAATCTACGGTTTCAGCCTAGCCAAACATCAATTTATCATCAAACCGAGGCAAACACTCACTTTCCATATGCCAAAGAGTACTGGGGAAACTAAGGTGAAAATAAACCTCCAGAAACTAAACTTTTACCTTGTAACATTGTCTCCATTTGATATTTTGTGTGCTAATAATGTTTTAACATAAATTTAGGTTGCAGGTTGGCTTGCTAGAATCCTAGGGGATGTTGGAGTGCATTGAACTAGCTAGAAGTTGGTGTTTCATGAAGACTGTTGGACTTTGGTTTTTCTTGCTGAATTTGTTATCAAACTAATTAAAAATTGGTGATGATCAAACTTAAAACTATCCAGAGTTTGATAGTTTTTTTTTTGAGCTACTAGAAGTTGATTTAGTTATTATGTACTCGTAGTTAATTGATCGGTATTAGTTTGTTGGACATGGTAGTACCCGTTCAACGTTATTCCATTTTTTATTTTCAAAAGTTATTTTGCTGAGCAATACCATTGTTTAATTTCAATTACTTGCCCTCAATTGGTGACTTGTGAGCACTTAGTTTGATGTCTTTTAATTTCTAATATATAGTTCATTTGGGATGCAAAAGTGACAAAATGACAGTTAAACTGCATAAAAATTGGACCTCTGTAAAAATTGGACCTTAGTTTGATGTCTTTTAATTTCAAATATCTTGTTATCTAAAGATCTATAAGTCATAAAAAAATTATTTGAAATTACAGTAAAAGAAAATCGAGCTGCAGATTATCTCACAAAGCTTAGACCGGTTAATGCTGTTTTTATGTTAAGCTATGATTTAGTCCTTTATAATTTACGATTGTTACTGTTGGATGATTCCAAGTAAATGACAGTTGGAGTTTTGCTCAAAAAAAATTGGCTTGCTGAATTTAGGTTAAATTACATAAAACAGAATTCATCCTGCAAGTAAAAAAAAATGACAGTTGGAGTTTTGCTCAAAAAAAAATTGGCTTGCTGAATTTAGGTTAAATTACATAAAACATAATTCATCCTGCAAGTCATAAAAAGAAAATGGTTTGTTATCTAAAGATCTGTAAATTCAGGTTGCAGGTTGAATTTTGTTTGATGTATCTGCTGTAAGTCATAAAAAATTTTGTTTACATAAAAGAAATTAAAATGAGAACATTTTTTAGGAATGGTTCTAGCAAGATGTAAGGAAATAAGGTTAGCAGCTCTTCAGCTCATTACAAATAAGATACTCTTGCTTTTGGTTGATGTAGGTTAATGCAGAGTCTTTGAAGGTGTATTCTTGTCATTGGGATAAGATGGTTGCACAAACAACAGCTCGAACAAAGGGCTTTATTTTGGTTCTAGAATAATATTTGCAAGAAAAGCCATAACCTGACCAATGACAGCAAAGTGAGCAAACCTACATGATAGCTAAAACATATGACCTATCATATTATACTAAACCAAATGCCTATACGGGATTTGAACCCGCATCCTTGTGCGTAAGCACATCGCTCTGCCATTTGAGCTAATAGGCTTAAAATACACATGCCTAATTGGATGCAACACCCAAAACAATCCAAATTGGTAACATTAGCAACATTCATTTCAACTGAACGAAGACCAAACAAGCAAGAAGGGACACCAACAAAATATCAATAAGCAAATCGATTTGATACCCGAAATATGCAATTTTTAACAACTGTTTCACACTGTCTACCATTTGAGCTAATTTTGCATCTTGGAAGTACCAGCAAAAAAAGATCCAAAGAGGAATTACTTTCAGCAGCCCAGCAGCCCATCACTCTGTGATTTAGGGTCCTTGCTCAAGATTTGCTTCCAAACTCTCATCCCCAACCAAACACAATCACAATCATAGAGTTTGATAACAGTAAGAAAAAAACTCTAATTCCATGGATCGAATGAACAAAGAAAATAGGAAAGCGAATCCTAAAATTGGAGCACAATTTCAGTCCAATTCAGTAGAGTTGAAGAACCCTAATCCCTTAATCAGTAAAATTCAAACTCAAACTACAACTGAAGAACCCTAAACAATTGATAAGCAAATCGAAGATTAACCATAAGCACCAAATTCTTGCCAATAAGGAAAATTTTTCGAATTAAAACAAAGTAGTCGTACCTAATTGAAGCTTCAATTGATTAGAAATTCGCCTCCGATGTTTCCCCTTCGTATTCCCTTGTTTGTCATCTCAAGGGAGAGCCGCCAGAGAACCCCGCCATTGACGAGTGATTTCGCTAGCCTCACCAGAGAACCGAATCGAAGCATCAGGAAAAATTGATTTCGATTTCACCTCTGTGCTAGATCGAAGCTTCAACGGAGATCCACGAGCGATTGAGAGAACCCCGCCAGGCGCCAGCGCCTCCCTCTTCTTTGTGTGCTGAATTTAGGTTAAAATTAAAAGACATTAATGAAATTACAGTAAAAACAAATTACAGTAAAAAGAAAATAAAAATTGCTAAAAAAAAAAATTAAACAAAGGGATTGACAGGTGGCCCAATCAAAAGGATGAAGCATAGTGTGATACATTAGTGTGATACAAAGGATCCGCATTGGTAAAAGGGATTAAACTGGTTTCCAGTGTGGAATCTTTTTACTTGCATATTTGGATCCGGAAACGATATCTACACCGCTAATTTTTACTATTTCCACCGCTAATCACCGCATATCTATCCGGTGAGTTAATGACAGTCAACGCACCTACCGCATATACATGCGGTGGGTCACCGCATGTATATGCGGTGGGTCACCGCATGTATATGCGGTGGGTGAACTTGTGTGGAGACTCACCGCATGTATATGCGGTGAGTATCCCCGTTCCGTTCAAACCCCACCGCATAGCATACCCATGCGGTGGGTATCGGATAACCAGTTTTTTAGTGGACTATTTGGAGGACCGGAACGGACCGGTCGAGGACCGATATAAACCGCATGGGTATGCGGTATGTGCCTTGATAGCAAATTTCTCGTTTAAGATAGGGGCATCTGCGGTGTTATCATACTACAGTGGAATTAACATGTAATAAAGGGCGTGATCGGAAAAAACGCATGTGTTGAATTCAAAAGAAAGATAATGTAGCTGGACAATCCACAATTAGAATAGTTGAAAACGAAAGTGCGATAAATATCCTGGATGACGAAAATATGGAGTTTGAAAAATAGTTTGTGAAATGGCATAGACAAAGATACAACCCAATTGAACATATGAAGTTCGAAAAATGACACTAGAAAGTGGAAAGTGCTAATACGATAGGGGACGACCACCATCACGACGGCGGTAAGCTCTATATCGTGCAATCCTCGCTGCAAACTGCTCTTCCCAACCGTCGACCGTGCGATCGTAATGTCGTGTCCATGTAACGTAGACTGGAGGAAGAGTGAACCGGGCAACAACCAAATCTGTGAATACAAGGTGAATATTGACATCAGAAAAGAGAAACAAAACATTAACAAATTAATGAATATGAAATACGAAACGTACCGGAACGAAATGGTTGTTGTTGCCGACTAAAGCTATTCCATCTAGCTCCTCATAGGCCGGTACTGACGGGCCCCCGGTGGCGTACAGAGGTAGGCACAACATAGGCATCATCTGTGACAAAATCACCAAAGGACGCTGGTGAAGCGTGGCAAACACCTCGCCCATGATCGAAATCTCCATCCAATACGTAGCATCATGACACGTGCCGAAATAGTTGACCCTCATGATGAGCTCATCTAAGGCAGGATAGTAATGGTACCGATCTGAATGCAGCTGCAACTCAACGGCCAGCTCTCGTCGAACTCGAGGCCATGCGTCTTGTCCCAAGTTCAGAAGACAAGCAAAAGACCTATACCCACAGTGACCATCACCTGCAACATTTGTGACGGCTCGTACGAAAGTAATCATGAATTCGTCGATGTTGCCAGTGCCCAATTGAAATCTACTCGAGGTAGATTATGTGGTGGAAGCGTCATTGGTGCTGGTGTTGGAATGTCACCTACAATATCCGGAGCTGGCTCCGACGCTGATCGACCTCGTCCACGTCCCCTTCCACGACCCCGTCCTCGTCCTCTGCTTACTCCTCGGCCTCTAGGAGGGTCGTCGATGGCAATGGCGTTGGACCCAGTGGCCTCCTCATTGCCTTCCATATCATCTGTTTCGTTTGATACCGGTTGACCCTGACCTCGGCCTCGCCCTCGTGCTGATCCACTGGTCGCCTGTCTATCTGCCCGACGTTGAGCCCGAGCACGCTCACGTTCCCAAGGTAGAGGGTTCGTCTGACAGGGGTGGCGAGTCCTCGGTCTCCCAGACGGTCTACGGTCCTCCGGGTCAGGGGTGGTCAACGGTGTATGAGAGGGACGATCCCCGTCGTTGAATGCCGACGCGATTCTCCAACGAGTATCCTCGTCCATAGCTCCACTCTGGAACAAACTGATCATGCGCGACATGTCCACATCAGCTCTGCTCAGGGGAATGTTATCCTGGACGTTCTCAAGATGAGGCCTCTTGAAATCCAATTGCTTCCAAAAAATGTGAATCTGGGATGGTCTGATGGGTATCTGCGTGTCTCGACAAGCTTGCATCTCATGTGTGCATGGGAGACCGTAGACGTCCCTCCAGTATCTATCTCTGCATCGTTGCGAAGGTGGATCAGCTTCCATCTTTGTGTAGATTTCGAACAACAGGTTGAAACATTCCTTCGACACAATATTCCGAATTCGATCGAAAATCCATAGGCCGTGGGAGTCTGTAGGCCAGGTGTTGTTCGCTCTCCCCAATGTATTCTTCACCTCACTTATTTGATCCGCCATCATCAGTTCGATTGTGTTTATCACGTGAGTGAAATCACCGACCGCGGAGTTTAAGGTCTTTTTCAACACAGAATGAGCAGACTCCACCCTACAAGATAAGTGAGACTCGCATGTGAAGATCGTTATATGTAAACAAATTACGTGTATAATGAATTTTATAATGAAAAAGTAGGTGCACCTGTTCGTCGTGGTCGTACCAAAATGTTGGATTGCGTCTGTCCATGCACGAACTATATTTTTCGAGTAATCTCGTAACCACGTCGCCTCCAAATACGGCATAAGCCCTTCGATATGCCCCCACTCTGCATGCATACCCCTCCTTCTAGCGGCGAAAGTTTCAACCGATCTGGATTGGAACAGGCCAACACATGCGTTCTTGAAGCGCCTAGCAACATCAAGATTCTTTGACTTTTGGAAAGTAGCTTCTTCGCATCGTCGGAGGACGTGCACTGTGCACAATATATGCCTGACATTGGGAAGAACTTCTCGTAGCGCCGCAATCAACCCCAACTCTCGATCTGTGACAACAACGTTAGGAAGATTGCCTCGCATGAGGTAAACGAGCTGCCCCAACGCCCAAATGTACGTATCTGTGTTCTCGTGCGACATGAAGCAGAACCCGATGACGAAGTTCTTGTTTGTGCAAGTGAATCCAACGAACTCACACAATGGGATCCCGTACCTACACCATGAAATATTTGAGTTTGCATACCCTGGTGGGAAAGGGTAAAAGAATAAGCGTAGATAGAAACGTACGCATTCGTCCGGTATGTACTATCGACGAGGACGACGTATGGAAACATGGCTAGAAGATGGCGAGCGTCTGTATGGGCGATGAATAGATCTTGAAGCTTGTTGGGATCGTCAGCGGATCTCCTCGTAGAGTAGAAGTAACCCTTCTCCCGCAAAATGCGGAGTGCTTCCTGGGTGACTGTTCGATCTCCTCTCGCTTCAGCTTTAAACTTTGCTCTCGCATTGTACACTTGGCGCCGCGATGTGAAGTTCAACTTCTGCCGTGCGTCAGCTGTTTTCTTCAAGGTGGCTAAAATCGGTTTTGGTGGGGTACCAGCGACGGTAAGGGCCAACGTAGCGTCCCTTTCCTCTGTATCCATCCGTCCGACGTACGGGTGACCGTTCAGTGCACCGGGGAGTTGATGGTTGTGCTTGCCATGAAGAACGTCCAGGCCCCATTCGCCCCGTTTGAACTCCACGCCAGACAATGCAAACAGACACCCCTCTATCTTCGAAATAGCTCTGCGCGTGTTCCCGTTTGCATCGTCTTCGGCTACTCGCGGTCTCTTACGGGGAGTGTACTGGTCGTACTTCTCACATGCGAGCAATAGACTCTCACGCCTTGTAGGAGTGCTCCCCCAAGAACGCTTGATTGTCAAAACTATATTAAGCTTTAATGCGGTGCCACGACAGTGCTGTAGGAGATCGTCGCGATTGGTCCACGTCTCGAATGTAGCAAAATCGGGAGTGTAATCGCGGTACTCCTGGTTACGGGCCTGATCGTCCTCACCGTCTTCCGGCATCGGATCAGCCTGCTCCTCCAATAGTAGCTGCCAGCATGCAAACAGTACATATATATTACGTGGCCCATTCATGGTTTCCGTCTGCTCTAATTCATAACCTAAGTTATTCCACTACATTTAAAAACCGGTACCTATATTTTGGTCTCCATTCGTTATGATTCCACTTCCTAAATTCTGGTTATTCCACTACCTATATTCTACCTATAAGGTCATTCCAAATGATAAACATTAATCACATACCGGAAGACGAGCGGGTGGTGAGTTATCGGCCATTGGCGTACTTGTAGGTGCTTCCTCTGCCGGGCTTGAAGGTCGTCGATTGGTGTCGTCGTTAACCATATTAGAAAATGAGGTGTGGGGGATTGGATGAATTCCAACGGAGAGCGGAAGACTTCTTATACAGTCACACCGCATACCAATGCGGTGGTTGCAAATGACCGTTGGCGTGGAATATTTTGAATTTGTGGGCCCACCGCATAGGTATACGGTAAGTGGGACACCGCATAGGGCGACGGTGTAGCACCGCATGGGCATGCGGTGTGTACCACCGTATACCTATGCGGTACATACACACCGCATGTCCATGCGGTGGGTGCCTATATATACCCGATGCCCGATGTGTGAAAATTGTCGTGGCGGAAAAGCGATGATGATCCATGCAAACTAGCCAGGGCCAAAGATTTGTGGATTTGGACCGAAATTTTTGACCCTTGACTAGTTTGCACGGGTTTTATCGCTTCGTCTCAAAAAATAAAATCCGTATGTATGCCTTTTTCTTGGCTGAATAGCGATGATAGCCTAGACAACATGCCACGTCCGGCGATTTATGTCTTTTGATTGAAATCGCAGGCCGCTGGCATGTTGCTCGGGTTATATCGCTTCGATATGGTGTTATGTAGCTTCGATATAATAAAATGCAATAGTTATCGGCAGGATAAAGTGAAAGATGTTGTGATAGTACACATGTACGTCCATAACATCTTTTACATTATCCTGTGGATGACTTTTGCTCATCCAATCAAAACTGTAAATGCTTTGGAAACGTACCGGTACGGGTACACCATCATCTTCGTTCGTCATCGTAGCTGGCGCCCAAATTACATCCGCTGAGGGAGAATGAACCTCTTACAAGAGGACGAAGCTGGGAACTTCCGTCGGCACGCACGACGGAATCTCTTATCTTCGTACTTTTATAAGAGGCTCGCTCTTCCCCGACCGATGGAATTTGGACGACCAACTCCGACGACGGACGAAGATGACGATGTTCCCATGCCTGTACGTTTCCGCATCTTTTTTGACCACCGCATATCCATACGGTGGTACATACCGCATAGATATGCGGTGGTACATACCGCATGTCCATGCGGTGGTACATACCGCATGTCCATGCGGTGGTATTGAATGAAAACTATAAAAGGGCAGTTGGTTTAGACTTACATTAAACACTATGTCCACTACCAAAGTGTATGACGCGGAGACAAGATCGGGCAGTAGGTTTAGACTTACAGTCGAAACTTTTCGTACGCCAACTGACGATTTATTGTGCAACTGTCAGCACAGAAGCTCGAAAGGATGGCCGTGCTGCCTTTTCCAAGTTGTATGCGGAGAACGCGATACAGGGAGGGTTTCCCATTTGGTTGACCTAGAGTGCGTCCAAGGAGTGACTTACGAGGATGTCCACATGACCAGACCGTACTCGTATAGGGATAACCCTGCAGCATATTATATTTACGTGACGGAGGCAATTACGGAGCTTGTTAGCGACTTCTTCTCCAATTTGGGATTGGCCAATGCAGCGCAGGTGGCAAGATACACAGTGGAAAAAGTCGTGCGGCGTGCAAACACCAAGCTTACAAAGTACTCATTTCACCGAATAGAGATTTATATTTTGCCGAGCAATGTAGAGGAATCGGTTGGTAGTTGTTATGTACCATAGGTAAAATGTTGTTGGTTGGTAGTTGTTGTGTATGATTTATGGTGAATTTATCAGGTCCCGAGTTAAACCAATAATTATGTTTCTCTGGTAAATCATTTGCATTAAATATTTGATAATATTGGCTTATAAACCGCCTCTAGATAATGATTTTACACCAACTTGGTTCCTGCTCCACTAACCATATAATGGATCATGCCTAGGACGAACGTACACGTAGCATAGGGTCATACCACAGTACAGGATCTGTGGAACAACTACCTACTGACTCCTCGAGAAGACGCGGGCTAATGTGGATCTCAATGCGGTTGAATGCGTACTTCTTCACTTTGTCGTTCGCTGGACGGACTGCGTTGTCGACAGTGAACCTTGCAATTTAAAATGCACAGTGTAGCCTGACATCGCTGAATAGGTCGCTGATTGCACATTTGATTGCCTCAACCGCCTCGCGGTAGTATGACTCAGGGTCCTCAATGTGTAATTGGTGACCTTTCAGACACGCCAATTCAACCGGCTCCGAGAATGCGTAGGTATTGCCTTCAACGCCTTTGTAGCATACAACGTGAAAAAGACAGCAGGGAAATGATTGGTACCACCACTTTTGCTGACAATTGCACAAATAATCCTCGTATGGTCTCGAGAACTTTTCGAGTATAATTTTGTATGATACACCCATATCTGTATCACCTTCAAACTCAGCTACTCTAACCATGATTTGACTGTTGTGATTCGTATGAGGTGGTTGTCCCATTTTATAGGCAATGGGCTAGGTTTGTGGTGTCTGCGCACCGCATGAGTATGCGGTATAGAGACACCGCATACCCATGCGGTGGGTAGACACCGCATGGGCATGCGGTGCCTAAAGTGTATCCATGTCTACTATGGAACCGGACCGGTCCGGACCGGATACACCGCATTGTCATGCGGTGTATACTCACCACATGACCATGCGGTGTATTGCCTATAAATCCTGTCGGCAACCCAAGTGCGACTGGAACCACTGCAGCTGTCCAGCGAACCACAAAATGGTCAACACCTTAGACACATACCGGCGAACGACAGGTTATTTGGAGTACAATGTTATGTTAATTCGATGCACGGAGCCACGGTGGCCGGAGGAATGCACCTGCAGGCATCCAGCATACCTTCCGGGAAATTCGTGCGTTATACTTCAGTGTCAATTCGAGACGGACACTGACGTAGCATATCCGATCGAGTTTTCTTGTGCGCATTGTTATGACAACAGAGGATTTCCCAAATCGTATTACTTAGATGCGGAGGCGTGGATCGCGAATCACATTAGGAGATATTGTCGTTACGATGTTTGCAGTTTCGGGGCTGAGGGCCTATGTGATCATGTTATCCGAAAGCTGCGAGCATTCAACGCAGGTGAAAGGTATTGCGCGTTCAACCAAATGAATATTGTCATTTCCATTAATGAGAGGTCATCGGACGAAGGTAGTGACTAGACGTGCATTACCAAGTATGTAGTGTGTTGTGCAAGTGTTGTATTTTCATTTGTAAGTAGTTAAACCTTTTATTGAAATTCTCTATCGGATTCCGATCGGTAATTTCCATGACATATTATTTCAAATGTTGCAAGGAAAATACAAAATATGTTGCAGTAGGAAACACATGACACAAAGAGCGTACGAACCGACTTATTATTCAAACAGCATTGTCACATCTACAAAGACGACAAACAAACTACTACACGACCAACAATAACAACAACTTCATTACACTGGCACAAACGAACCACTGCACATAAGTCGGATAAACACATAAATCCTAGATCTCGTCGGCATGCTTGTTGTTGATGTGCCTCTTAAGATGACCGTGCTGCAGGTTGTTGGTCACGGTGTAGCGATGGCCGCAGTGACGACACGTTGCAGTGAAAGCGATGCCTCCGAGCGCCTCTCTTTTGTAGTGTTTGGTGAACATGTCTTCACGTGGAATTGGTCTTGGTTCGGACGACATTGTCGGCGGTGAAGATTTCCGGCGGTGAAGTGTGTTTCCGGCGGCGGTTGA
This sequence comes from Persicaria maculosa, assembly GCA_963922045.1. Classification (NCBI taxonomy): domain Eukaryota; kingdom Viridiplantae; phylum Streptophyta; class Magnoliopsida; order Caryophyllales; family Polygonaceae; genus Persicaria; species Persicaria maculosa. The sequence goes on from OY998258.1 coordinate 17,636,616, forward strand.
GGTCGGTATTATATAGGCATACCTACCGCATGCCCATGCGGTGGGTATCACCGCATGCACATGCGGTGGTACACACCGCATGGGTATACGGTGTCTAAACACCTATATATGGCTGGAGTCTCTGACCAAGTTACCACAAATCAACATGTCGGACAACAGCGGCGAAAGCTCAAGCAACGACATGATACGTCAAGGCACGATGGAAGAGTTTGAGGCGGTTCTCTACACTGGAAGTCCACGCTCAAAGACGGTGGAGGCGATGATAAAGAGACTACGTGATGAAAATCGGTCGCTACTTGTCGAAAACCAACAAGCCCATTGGCGGATTGATATCCTGGAAAGTCAAGTTGCAGTTCTGGAAGAGGAAAAAAAGGCTCTCGTCATGAAGCTAGATCAGACTACTTTTCGTAACCCTTGACTATATTAGGGTTGTATTTGGTCGATTGTAATTTATAAAGTTCGTTTCGAATCATGATATTGAAAGTTGTGTATGAGCATACTATGAAAATTTGAAATCGATCCAAAACGGTATCAACCCATCAAATCCACACCGAAAACACAAAATACCTAATCCCAAATCGAATCATCAACTACTCCACAAAAATCAATCCAAACTACCAACTACTACACAAAAAGTCATCTAACCGCAAACAGAACAACCACGTACATCAGCCCAGATCGCACCGTCACGGCGGGGAAGGACCACAAAATTGCTCATAGATGTGCGCCAGATGTGCATCTGTCAACTGAACTCCGAGGTTCCTGAGTCGCTGAATCTCTAACCCAGCAGCATGATGGCACTGCTCGATGATGGTCGGCTGGGGTGGCGGCGGCGGGATGATGGGCTGGTGCCAAGGAGTGTCAGGAAGTAGGTATGGATGACTATGGCGGTGTAACCACTCCAGATAGTCATCGGCCACGCCATATGGGTACTCTATAGAGGTCTGTGGCAACTCCTCCATGGGGAAAAGATGATCGAACCTGTGCGCCCAGTGGTTGTCGGCTGGGTGGAACGACGCCTCCTTCTTGGCCTTGGCGGACTTCGGTCTGTGCACTTTGCTAGGTCTGATTGGATCAGTGGGAATGTGCTGAACCCGACCAAACTGTCGCAGCACACGGTCCGGCATATACGGCTCCTCCTCGAACAACCACCGGATGGTGCCCCTATATCGTGACAGACGCAGATCTCCATCAAAATCCAAGTGTTTACCAAAGGGCATCAACTCGATCTGCAATGGAATAGAAATTGTTTATACGACTCAAATGTTCAAAATCTAGTTTATAGTCTGACAAATGTAAGTGCGGATATAAAATGTGTTCGTACCTCGTCGACAGTCATCTCATCCAGCCTCCGCCGCATAACATCCAGTCGCTCGATGCAAGGCCTATCATCTCGGGTCAACGTAGTGGAAAATGGCATCGCCCCCAGGACGTACCTCACCCCGTGTCGCGGATCCCGGGATAGCCTTCAATCGAGCGTCATGCCAACCTTGAACACCGGAAAATACAACCATATCCACACCTACAAAGGAACAATACTATCAGCAACATAGTCATTGTAACTTAGTTACAAAACTGGAAAAAATTAATTATCACAGAACGAATGACTTACCTCCAACAGTTTCGTACAACCGTCCATGTCTTTGGCCAACTCCCTGGTCGCCTCGCCCAATCCTCGGTACAAGCACGGCAAGACCCCTGCCGCTATAGAAAGATTCGGAACCTGCGCTGCATCCATAAACCTACGGATCACCTCCGGACGCAATCTTCCGCCCGACTTGTCGATGAACAACGTCGCAGTCGCAATAATCCCCATCGCAACACCCACGATGCACTCCATATCATGCTCTAGTGGGGCGCCATCTCGAACCCGCTGTCGCATCGGTGCTATCTTCTGAAGGAGGAGCTGAATAGTAGGGCCTCCATGGGCCCATGCGCTCTCCCGCTCATGCTGAGTCAAGCCGTAAAAGTCCCCAACTGTGTCCTTCCCGGCGCCCATGTCATCCACATGAATACACTCCTCTCCGTCCAAACTAAGCCCAAGTATGAAGAACACATCGTGCAGTGTGATAGTGATCTCTCCCCATGCAAAGTGGAAACTGTTCGTCTCGGGGTGCCAGTGCTCAACAAACGCGCTGATCAGACTGTGATCCACATGATCCCACTCAAAATCTCTCAGCTCCCAGAACCCAGTGTCACGCACTGCGGCAAACCAGGACTCCCGTCCATCCACCTCCAACAACGCCTCTACCCGGCCCAGCGACTGCCCCTGTCTCTGCACACGCACACCCCTCCGTAAGGCTGCCTCCTCCCGTCTCCAAACAGCCTGTGCAATGTGGGCCACGTAATCTCTCAGAAGTGAAACGGTATGTGGCCCCCCTGGCCATTCGGACAGAACTGCCCGAACTACCCCTGTGCTGATAGACTCGCCATGCTGCCTATCACCTCCTGCACTACTTTCCTCGGCATGCTGCCCAGCACGACCTGCCCTACTGCTCTCGTCACGCTGTCTCCGCCTCCTTTGCACTACACGGACGGGGGGCTATACCGCCTGGTCTCCTCCCCTGTCATGACGAACATCGTCACCGGTCTCCCACGGATCATGCGTCTCAAGACCCCCAACAATCGGCACACCCTCCAAGTTCCTAGGTGTCGCTGATGGCGCCGCCTACTGACTCCCGGTGATCGGCTCAGGCTCAGAGCTCCTCGGCATCGACGATGGCGCCGCATGCTGACTCCCAGGCGTCCTCCCTACACCCGTAGATCCTACCGGGGTGAACGACGCAAAATCTATCTGCCCAACGGCCCATGGCTCCTGGTCGCCCGCTCGAGCATGACTCGTCCCGACACCCACATCTCCGAGCAGAGGTGTCGTGTCGTCATACGAGTTCAATTGTTCACTCGCAAACGCAGTCCCAAAGTACGCCTGATAACCGTCATGCTGAGTCTGCAACTGCTCATCCACTCTCTCAGCTCCAGTCTGCAACTGCTCATCCGTCTGTGGTGCTCGGTCCACTCGTAGGTACTCCTCCATCATCTCAATACCCTCCCCTTGTCTAGACTCTTCGGTCGACTGCACCACTGGGTCATCCGTGTGGTCAGACATCAACTCCAGCTAGATCTGCACCAGACTCTAATATGTCTCTATAGACGATTGTGACGTGTGCCCCAAATCGTCACTGTGGTCAACACGTGACTGAGAAGATGGCCCAGTATCAGCTCCTACCGTCTCACTATCCCTCTCCGGAGGATCCACTACATCCTCCAACGTCTGGCTCTCCCTGACGGCAGCCCCGGTATCATCATCTACCGCGTCACTATCCATCTCCATAGGAATTGGTACATCCTCCAACGTATGTCTCTCCCTAGTGGCAACTCTCCTAGCAGATTGCAAAACCACCCTCTCTCCTAACCCTCTCGATAACGTGAACTGTGTAAATTAAAATATATTTGTCAGAATCCTATCGCTCGAATACGATACTATATCGTATGACTGACTAAATGTTGCAAGATTTTCCTAAGGTTTATTAATGATTTCAACTTAATACTAACAATTCCTAAGAAAACATAAATATATACTTATTCGATTTCAATTTCCCTACACCTAGTAATGCTTTTAACATATCCATCTCGATAACGTGGTCTGTGTAAATTAAAATATATTTTTCAGAATCCTATGGCTCGAATACGATACTGTATCGTATGACTGACTAAATGTTGCAAGATTTTCCTAAGGTTTATTAATGATTTGAACTTAATAAAACAGAAATATATACTTATTCGATTTCAATTTCCCTACACCTAGTAATGATTTTAACATACCTTAGGCTGAGGATGTGTCTGCGTCTGTGGTTGTTGCTCAGGCTGTGTCTCAAGCTGTGGCGGGACATCTGTCGTCCTCCTCCTCTGTATAGTGGGTTCGGGCTACATTATATATAACAATTAAATGTTAACACTATCTCCTTCAGCTTAAAAAATAAAGCAAATTGATTTTTATAAACATTCAATGTTACCTGTAACGGATGTCTCCGAAAAGGACCGACACCATCAGCCGCATCTTTTGCACGATTGTCTTTCACCATCTCAACACTCGGGTACAAAGTGGGGGTAGAAATAGGGACGGGGAATCGACGGAACCAAAAGTCGGGCTCGGAAAGAAAGGAATCGGAGAAGAGTCGGGCTCGGAAAGAAAGGAATCGGAGAAGAGTCGGATAGTGTGTCAGAGAAATGGGCCCCCCACGCCTATTTATAATGGGCCCCCACCGCGGTTTAAAAGCCACCGCATCTCCATGCGGTGTGTTTTTTACCGTTGCCACAACGGTAACAAATCCACCGCATGGAGATGCGGTGGCTTATTAAATATTGTCAAAACCCACCGCATACCCATGCGGTGGGTTTCGGATAACTTCGACCCAATCGGTTTCTTGTATAACGGACTCCGTTTTAGCCTACCCCACCGCATATACATGCGGTGGGTAGCAATACGGTCAACGTACTCACCGCATGTATATGCGGTGGGTCGGACTAAAATTTGATTAAGCCACCGCATAGGTATGTGGTGGCTTTGCGGTGTAAATAGTAAAAATTAGCGGTGAACTTATCATACCCCATTTGGATCTTAGCCAAGAGGATTTCTCCACCTTGGCAAAAGATTTGCTCAACCACGACAGTTAAGGGGCTTATATGACAATGACCTTCAAAGTAGGAAACCCTAACTTTTCTCGAATGTCAAACTCTTTGGCATCATCACTAACAAACTCAAAGTTAGTAGATAAAGATGCGCCGAGCTCTAAGTGGTAGTTCAACAAGCTCCTCACTCACTTTGTGTCAAAAGTAATTTTGACAACCGTCTTGATTCGCATGGTAATGCTAGTGCACGATGAACTCGAGGGAGCGAGAGGTGGTTGAGATGGACGAGCATCTCTAATGATGCGTTGTTAATCTCGATTGCCTGTGGCTTGAGTTGAGACCAATCACGTCGAAAGGGTGCCAGATCTTTGCTTTAGTTCTTGTGTTCTTGATGCTCAAGGCTTGGTACACATCACTCAACTCAAGTCAAGACAACTGGGTTGCGGAAGTAAAAGCTAATAAAGGAGGAACCTTAAGTAGTCAAAACGACTCGAAGCTAGGTTACTTCGATGTAACTTTACAAAGTGTTCGAGCTTAGCTCACGAATGTTTGACAAATTCACAAGGATGCTCGATCGTGCTCATCGTCAGCTATTGCGTGCTCGGATAGGCATGGGTAGTGGTGTTATTCGAGTCGAACGAGCCGATCTTGAGATGTTCAACATTGGTTCATTTGTTAAACGAGCTCGAGCCGTGCCGAGCCCACCCCACTTTTTAAACGAGCTTTCTTTTTTGTTCAAGCTCTCCTTGTTTTAGTAGATGAACGAGCTCGGGCCGAGCTTTTTTCAAGCTATAAGTAGTTTTACTTGGTCATAAACAAGATTGTTAAAAATAGAATTTCTTTAACAATCTTGTTTATCTTAATAATATAGACAATGAATCTCTTATTTATCATCATATTTCCTAAGTACGGAGTAACTCTTCTAAAAGTTTGCGATTTTTTAATGATATTTACCATTTTGGAATCTCTTCCTCAGCACTTAATCTTTGCCACAAATGATTCGGGCATGCATCGGATCATGGTGGAATGTGACAATCTTATTATCATTATTATTAACTTGTAAAAGTGACCGTGACAAATTGATCGAGATAGTAATCAAGTTATAGATACAAATGCTCATTTTAGTCATTTGCTTAACTAAAAGATTGTATCCTGACAGCAAGAAATGACATATACTGTATCTAATAGAGACAAGACAACCATAGCATATATTTGATCTTAAATTTTTACTTTATCAAAGAAAAAAAAGGCATGATATAACGTTATGTAATTGCAACAATAGCATTTGATTAGACCAAAGGACGTAATTCAGCTTTCATAATCATTAGCAAGTGAAGATGCTCTTAGGAGATCGAGATGATCATCACAGACATTTTGCAGTTGCTTCGTCATGTCTTTTGTGAACTCAATCAGATGGCAGACAAGGTGGCGCAACTACGGCATACGATGGGGCACAAGACAATTATGTCGCATATAAAGCTTCTTTCCATCCTTAAAAATTAAGGATGTCATTGGGTAGTATGTCATCGGGGCTTGATACCTCCCAACTCCTTATTTGTATAAAATAAAAAAGACCAAAGGACGACTGTATGTTAGTACAATAAATTTAATTATTATTAGTGAGGTTAATTGATTAAGTATCTTGGACGACAGTAACGTTAATTGAGTTCACATGCCCTGTAGTATGCGAATAATTTAATTATATTTTACTATATCCAGAGAGTCAGGAGATCCAGTTATTTTTGGGGATTTTTTTTAACTATTCCTTCATGGACTTGTACCTTGACAAAAGATTAATAATATATCATGCATATGATTATTGATTATATCCTATATATCCTATGCCTTTTTTTAGAAGCCCTATATCCTATATATACAGCCTATACGATCAATTCATTTAATTTTGTCAAATGCATAGCCATACGTACATTAATTAATGATAAACATATATCAGTAATAATTGAATATATTACATCGTCAATTTGGTATAATATGTTAATAATAACTACAAGTATGTATAGTATTTGTTTAATATAATACCAAAATGTTTGTTAATTTGATGGATCTCTGTTTGTAAAAATGTCAACTATTCCTTGCGTTTAATAAACCAACTTTTTAAGGTCTTCTACTAAAATAAACCAACTTGGAAATGTGCCATAATAACAGGGCTAAAATTCATACATATACAAAAATATCTTAAGTATTATCAACTTAATCAAGTGAGGTGGATTTGAGTGATTGGATCGAAAGCGGTGAAACAACCAAGCAAATATACGAGTATTTTTTTAAAATTATTGAGAAAATAGTTTCACTTATCATTTTTCCCTTTCAATTTGATGAATTGATTATTCAATCTTCTCTATTTTCTATTATTATTATTCATGTTTTCATCTTATATAAATTACAGTCTAATAACTCTTTTTATTTTTATTTAGATAACCCTAAAACAATCAAGATTCAACTTAAAAGTAACATTAAGATTAAACTTTAAAGGTTAGAAATGGCAACGGTGCGAGCTCAGGGTAGTGAGTACCCTTCCCATCCATGTTTGCCAAAATCCCCCCATTCCCGTTCGGGATATAAAAAAAAAATGACCTCCATCCCCATCCCGACCTATTGGTGAATCTCTATGTGTCCACTTTCTCTGTTTACTTTCTCCACGGACTTCCCCGTTGGGTTCCTCATTTAAAACATATGGTTTTCCCTATGCATGGCCATGGGTCAGGATAACCATTCCGGAATGGCTCACCGGAAAAGACTTGTGGGTTGTACCCATAGGTCCCCGGTTCGAACCTCGGAATGGCCGCTCTTTATTTACCAATTCAAGGCCATGGGTCAGGATTATCCCGTGAACCGCCGGGTCGCCACTAGTTGTTGACTTGCCAGGTCAAAGACCCGCAAGGTAGGTGGGTTAGGCAGGTAGGCTATCAAAGTCCGACTCGGACTGATTATTAGGGGTCGTGTGCACGAGCGCACATGCGCTAGTAGCCTAGCACACAAGTCGAGTGAGGTGCCATTGTAAAACCAATTGACAATAGAAGAAGTTAGGGGTGGGCATGGGACAGGATGGGACGGGATTAGGGTAGTCACGCGTAGTTTTTTCGGGACGGGATTGAATTTTTTTTTCAAATCCCGCCAAGTCTTATCCCTTACGGGACGGGACGAAACTTGTCCCTCGTAAGAAGTGAAAATCGAAGGGCCAGCAACCAGGGCCGGACCTGAGAAATTAATTGCCTGAGGCGAATTACGAAACTTGTGCCCCTCACGATAAAAAAAAAAACCAAGCCATCAAAAAAACATATAGCTATTTAATATATGTTATATAAGTGTAGTTACATTTCAGTTTCAAAAATATATCAAACCCCGAGACTATTGATAAAAAAAAACAATATACATCAAATCTCGAGCAAAAAATTATAATATTAGGACATGCCTTTACTTAAATACCACCCGTCTCGCAGTCTTGGAGGCAAAAGTATCAATTAGCTTGACATAATCAACCTTCTCAACCACCTTCTTTTCAATCGATAACATAGCCAAGTCATTTAGCCTCTCTTGTGTCATAGTAGACCGAAGATAAGTTTTGATCAACTTCAACTTGGAAAAACTCCTTTCAGCAGATGCTACTGTAACTGGAACGGTCAACAAAATTCGATAGGCAACATATGCATTTGGATAACATTCATCCATCTTCTTCAAGTAATTCAACACATCTATTGCTCTGCTAGTTTCTGGTGGCAATGAGTGCCTTAGTAATTGCAATTCTGAACATAAATCTGATGCTTCAATATCAGAGTGCTCATCATGTGTCAAAATTTTTTGAAGATTGTTACAAGATCTCAAAAGGCTAGAATGATCAGCAGATTGTAACTTCTCCATACTGAATAAAAAGCCAAAGATCTCTTCATACTTTTGAAATTGCACAAAACGAGATTGAAGTGAGGATAGAGCCTGATCGATTATAAATAAGAAGTAGTTCACCCGAAAAGATTCTTTTGGTGACTGGATTACCTCTTCATTGTTGATCTCATCATATTGTCTCTTTCGCCGAATGATGCGTTTTTGTTGAAAGACGGCTTCAATTCCCATTTCGATTGCTATTTGTTCTGCTTCAGCCATAGCCTCATCAAATCCACATTCTCTATACTCTTGAAGAGAAGAAATAAGCCCTTTTAATTGGCTAATAGCAACATCGATGTCCATATCCTCTCCTTGAAGAAACTTACTTACAATGTTAATCTGATGCAACAGCTTGTACCAGATCACCATTCCAAGAAAAAACTCAAATTTTGCAAGTTCAAGTTCTATTAGACCTTCAGCTTCACTTTTGGATTTCGGATCTTCACTTGTTGTTGCCAATTCAACTAAAGCATCCACAATCTGCGCAGCTTGCTCTTTTATAGGCTTCACACTCTCAACATGGCTTTCCCAACGTGTTTGTGAGAGCGGCTTGACCGTAAGTCCCTTCACATGTTTGTTAAAAATATGCCATCTCTTAGTAGAAGAAGCAAATAAAGTGTAGATGCGTTGTACAACTCCAAAAAATGACATTGCTTTAGAACAACAAGTCACCATATCACATAATGCCAAGTTGAGAGAATGACATCCACAAGGAGTGTAGAAAGCTCTAGGATTAACTTCAATCAATCTACTTTGTACACCTTTGTGCCTACCTTTCATATTGGCCCCATTGTCGTATCCTTGACCTCTTATGTCATTTATGTCGAGGTCAAGTCTACTTAGAACAACCTGCAACTCCTGAAAAAGCCCACTGCCTGATGTATCATCAACCTTCATAAACTCAAGCCAAAATTCTTCCACTAATACATTAGTTCCTGAAACATCCACACAACGAACTATAAGGGACATTTGCTCCTCATGGCTTGTATCAGGGGTACAATCAAGTATGACTGAGAAATACTTGGCATTTTTAATTTTCACAAGAATTGAACTCTTTACATCAGCCGCTAACATATGTATCAACTCATTCTGAATCTTAGGGCCAATATATGAATAATGAGTCTTCTTTGCTTGAACACGATGTAGATGCTCTGCCATTACTGAATCAAACTCAGCAACCATTTCAACCAGTTGCAAAAAAATCCCATTATTATCAACAAAGAGCTTCTCGCAATCACCTCTTAATGCCAAGTTATTCTTTGCAATTCTCTGGATAATAGCAATTATCCTCTTCAAAACCTCCTTCCAGTGTTCTTTCTCTTTATTGATAGCAAGCTGCAGACTTTCATCAATCGTCTTCTTAAGCTGAAGCCTTCTTTCTAATTCAAGCCATTCAACCATGCAATTCATATGATACTTACTAGTTTCATGAGAGCTGAGAGTCCGGCTAAGGTTCTTCCAATCAGAATACCCTTCATTTCCCAACTTCCCAAGTAAATTCATCGTCTTCTGTGTCTTGAACAATTTGCAACAAAATCAAAAGATCCTATCTAATGAAACAAAATACAAAAGCCACCTTCTATCCATCTTCTCACCATTAACAAGCTGCCGAACATAATGTTTCTTCTCAAAATGACGTCTAGAACTATCAAGAGGAAACAATACATCATCATCCCTTTTAGGACCTCTTTCAACAAGAAAATCTCTAATGTTCTGTCCAATTCTGTCCCAATTTCCAGGATCATCAACATTCTCAGGCAAAGTAGTGAACTCTCCATTCTCTTGATCTATATCTTCATTGCCACCTTGTCTAACTTCTTCATGGGTAGCTCGATCAACCTCTTCATTGGCAACCTCATCAAGTTCTTCATTGACAGTTTCAGTAAACTTTTCAGTAGCATCTTGATCACCTTCAATAGCATCTTGACCAACTTCAGTAGTATCTTGATCAACCTCATTACTGACAGCTCGAGTGACCTCAAGATTAGCATCTTGATCAACATCCGCTTCAACAGTTTGCTCAACCTCTTCATTCAACTCATTGCTAACAATTTGATTACTAGCGAAATACTTCTTGATATTACCTACTTGACTTCGAGTTAATGCATCTCGTTGCTCCTTCAATTTCCTCTTCTTAGCTCCGGACAATTGCTTTCCCATATGTACTACCTTACAAGTTGTAAATGCTATTCGTCAGACACAATCCAAATCCAAATCCTAAATCCTACATATTCAATTCTACAACCCTACAAATTCAATCCTACATACAAAACAAAATCAATCCTATATCCAAAACAAATTCAAATCCTAAATCATACAAATTCAATTCCGAATTCCTAATTCCAAAACCCTAATTTCGCACTCTTAAATCCAAAACGAATTCAAATCCAAATAATTCGACCAACATAGGATGAAATTGATAAATTATACCTGATTTCGTCTTCAACCATTCACTTCAAGAGACAAAAGGGAGCCGAGAAGAGAAGCTGTCAGCCAGGGCGATGCGATTTGCGAAGACTTGGCTCATGGGACGGCGCCGCCGCGCCAGGAACTAGACCGCGATGGAGCCTGGAGGCTTGCTCTGGCGGGATGCGGTTGGAGGGAGAGGCCGACCGCCGCCGACGCCGAGGAGCCTGCTTGGATGCCGGATTTCCGGCCTGATGCGGCGTTCTCTGTCTTCTCTTGCGAATCGCCCTCCTGCTAGAACAAGAACTGTTCGTTCTTTTTTATAATTTCGGAACGCAGCGTTTCAATCCTTTTCCTTTCCTTTTTTTTTCCCCAGCGTGCCCTTCCCACTCAGATGGTAACTGGTAAGTATCCGAATTTTTTTTTTAAATATATATATATATATGGGCCCCCTGGGCCTATAGTGCCCGAGACCAAGGCCTCTTGGGCCTGTATTCAGGTCCGGCCCTGCCAGCAACTTGGCGTATTTTTTGTGCATTTTCCATTCCAGTGTGAGCTGAGTATTGAAAGATAAGGGTGGTCGTCACTTCTCAACAAAGCATGTAAACTGTAAGACATGTAACTGTAAGAGCCTTAATGTATATACACACTGATAATACACACGCAAACACTAGTCTAGAGGCCACGGATGCACTGTAGGTGAAATCCACCATTATTCTTCCTATATGTAGATAGATTTAGATGTTTTTAATAATTTTGATTATATGTATGATTTTTATATATATATATGTGTGCGGGACGGGACGGGATTTGCGGGATAAGATCTCTCCGTCCCGCGTCCCGTTCTTCGTATTTTTTGCGGGACAGGATCGGGACGGGATTGAATTTTTTTTTTATCAAATCCCGCCGGGATCGAGACGGGATGCGGGACGGGATGGGATTTGCGGAATTTGTGTCCACCCCTAGAAGAAGTAGTCTACCGACTTATATACTAAGGATCGTTATGTTCAAAAGATGGGACGTTAGGCTAACCGCTCTGATACCATATCAAAGTCTGAGTCGGACCGATGACTGGGGATCATGTGCACAAGTGCACATGCGCTAGTAGCCTAGCACACAAACCATGCAAGTGAGGTTAATTCCATTCTAAAACCAATTATCAATAGAAGGAGTACCTCACCGACTTATATACTAAGACTCGTTATGTTCAGCTTTCGATATGTGACACTTTTATGGTCTAATTCACATATCTCAACATAGGTAGGTTTGGATTAGGGTGGAGTTGAATAAAATTCGGCGACCTGACAGGTCGACCTGACAAATTAGGGTTGAGATTGAGGAGAAATTGGGGGTTAGGATGGATAGAGAAAGTCGAGATGAGATTGAGGGTTGGAAAGGAGCTTCATATCATACTTTCATGCATTGGGGGTGGAGGGGGTGCCGAGGTTGGCGGGGGTGATTTTGAAGACTTGAAGGTGATTTTGGGGGTGCCGGCGGGGGTAATCGATGGGAAGAGATTGGGGATGAGCTGGTTAGAGAGGGGGAGTTTGCGGAGGTCAAATAAAGTGAGGTTGCCAGGGACATTGGAGGAGGAGGAGGAGTGAGAGAGGTCGGACTTTTGGGGTAGGACTATGTGTTGTGTGTTGGAGGATAGGATAGAGGTGATGTAGGGGTGGAGATGCATGTCGAGGGAGGAAGAAGAGAAGACAACAGAGCAATTTAGAGATAGAAAAGCCTACGATCGAAAGTAAAGACAAAGGGAGGTAAGACAATAGTGGTAAGCGATGGAAAGTACAAGCGGTGAAACATGAGTGATGCGGGACCATCCAAGACACCTTCGGACACATCTATACTTGGGGATGGACCTATGGTTCGAGCTCGTGAGAATGATGTCATTCTCAAAAGGAAGAAGAAGGCTCCACCATGGGAGAAGATCCAAAGGTGCATAGGGCTTGCTGATGGCCTCGGCGCCAACACCAGAGGCATCGACGCCGAGACCTGAAGATGATATTTGCTTACTGTTGGTATCGACGCCGACACCAGACCCTCAGCGCCGAGACCCTGACACCTAGATTTCATATGGGCCGAAATTGAGAAGCCTATTTTCCTATATGGGCTGAATTCTCTTTATGTTGGAACCCTATTTTTCATTGTTATTTTTAGTATCTCTTTTACTTAAGATATTTTTAGTATTTTAGGGATTTATTTTAATTTCCATTATATTTATTATTTTCATTAAAAATCAGCCCTGGGTTTTCTATTTAAGCGGCTGATCTCCATTGTAAACATAGGACGTCTCTCAATGAACGAAAATCTTAGTTTGTGTTGAAACACATGAGTGAAAGTCAATCGGTTCGAAGCATGGCTCATCGATTGCAATTATTGGTATTGTTTTAGCTTGGTTTGCTTTGTGTTCATCAACTTCGCAAGACTTGGTAATCCTAGTATCCACGAGCCCCCTCCTTGTGCCTCCAAGTTGTCCGCTTGGTTGTGTAGGGTTGTAGAGGCGGGTTATATAGTCATTGGTATTGGTTCCTACCCTCTTAGGAGGCCTGGGGTCTTTATCTTGTTCTATATAGATCGACTCAGTCCTTATCGGTCGTGTCTTTACATCAATTTCGAGTCTTTATTGTTTCTTTCATTCGAGTCTTGTTTCTTTGTCGAGTCTTGTTGCGTTCTTTGATTTCTTGATCGATCTTGAACGTTTCTTGGTCGATTCTTGTTGTTCTTATTGAGTCTTTATTCGTTCTTGCTTCCGTTCTTAATTTCTTGTTTGATTGTCGAAGATCAGGCCATCTCACGGCTAACCCCGTATCAAATTGGTATCAGAGCTTTGGTTTCCGACATCAAAGATCGAGTCTTTTCTTTTCATAAACACAAAAACCCATAAAAAGAGTCCTTTTCTTGTTTTGGTCTTTTACTTCTTGTTCTTTATTTGATTATTGCACTAATCTTTAGTTTGTGATTGTTTGTGGTTGCATAGCCTAAACACAAGCCTAGCCGAGACCGTGGAGTCGACCAAAGTGGTGCGCACAACCCTTGTGAACACCCTAAAGCCGACGGAAAACATCTTGTCCCCATAGCCTTGCTTGCCCGAAAATCAGTCCTCCACACAAGACAAACCCGAGTTTGTTCTATTTTTTCTATCTTTGGAACTTTTTATCTATCTTTTATCTATTTTCATTATCTATTGCCTATTTAAAATCTGATTTTGTGGTAGAATTAATTCCTTAAATCTATCATATATCTTAAAGGCATAAGATAGATATACTTACCTAATTTATCCAAAGGTTGCCTATATATTTATATTTAGGGCTATAATTTTATCTTCTTCACCTATTCTCATTATTTTCGAGTCCTTTTCTCCCTAGTTGTGTCTTTCTTGCATTAGATAAAAAAAATCAGTTTCGAAAATTCAAAAAAAAAAAGATTGAACTTGGACCTAGGAGGATAAAATTCATTAGGGGCAAAAGTAAGTCAAAAAAAAAGGAAAGTATTTGTTTGATCTAGTGCAAGAAATCTCCAAGGACCACACTTTTTGGTGATTTCTCCTAGCCCTAGTCGACACACCTCTATCCCAAACACATTACCTCCACAAAATACAAAATTGAAACCCTACCTTGCAACTACAACATCATAACTTAAGGTTTTCAATCAAAAAGAGGTAAATTTTTAAACTTTCCTTGTGTTTCTTCTATTTTCTTTTGTTTCTGCCATTGTCGAGCACATAGACGGATTTGGGCGGGCTTTCATCCGATAAATCACCTATATTTATTCTACGCGTCGATAGCTTCGTTTTAATATATTATAAGCCTGAATCCGATAAACGAGTAAAAAGTTATGACCGTTTGGAAGTTAAACACATATTAATTATTTCAAATGTCTTTTAATAAAGCATGATTCTTTTATATTTTACTTAGTTTGATATTTTGGAAATATATTTCAATTAAAGAACTTCGAAACAAGAGGTTATATTACTAAATGCGATAATTATATAAGAAATTATGTAAATTTAAAGTTTGTATATCTTGTTACACGTTAGTGCATGTTAAGAGAACAACAAGGTGTATATTGACTTTGTAGGTTTCAAACGACGTATTTTTAGACCAAAAAAATGTTGTTATCGATTAAAACGACATCGTTTTATCGTTTAAAGAGGAAAAAAATATAAAATAACACAATTTTAAATTAAAAGATCACCGTTTTGGAAAAAAAAAACATTGTGTTTTGTACTAAAAAAATGTATGTTTAAAATAAAATATCATCGTTTAATCTAAAATATTATAGTTTTGGTTTGCTAAACATATTATAAAGAAAATCTATCGAACAGCAATCAACAATTTGTATAAAACTTCGCCCTCCCCTTCAATAAATTTCTGGCTCCGTCTCTAGTCGAGCACTATTCTCCTGATTTCGAGTGCTTGCTGCTTGTGTCGAGAGATCTCAGCCCACGTCGAGTTCTCTCCTTGTTGTGTCGAGTACTTACAGCCTTGTGAGTGCTTACTTGAGTCTGTCGAGTGCTTGATTTTGCTTGTCGAGTGCTATAGGGTCATTGTCGACTGATCTTGCTGATTTGTCGAGTACCTTACTTGTTCATCGATCATATTCTCACATATACATACATACTTTGATTGTTAGGCTTTTGCTTGAGTGTTGATTTGCCCAAGGCGTATTGCCCTAACAACCGTGACATACCAATTAGAGAGGGCGTGTGAGCGAAACACATTGTGAGGTTGTTTATATTTTTACTAATCTTTACATAGTTCCTTGTTTCTTTTCTGTGTGATGTCTAATCAGGTTAACATGGTGATTGTTTATGCTGAGATGAACAAATTCTTGAAAGCAATGAATGAGAACATGGCTACGATAGCTAAGATAAATGCAAACATAGCTAAGATGGAAAAAAGCTTCACGGCAATAGAGCTTCAACGTTTTGGCTCTAATACGGTGTTTGGACAAGGAGTCCCACTTAGAGTTGCAGTGCCACCAATTAAAAGGGAAGAAACTCATCCTATTCCTCCCAATAATGCTAATCAACATCATGTTCCTTCTAGTGTAAATATTCGGTTTGTTGATAAAATTAAAGAGCATGTTAATAATGATCAAGATCTTAGTTTACTTATCTCTAAAGATGATTGCATTGAATATGAGCATGATGATTCTTTGATTGTTAATAAAGTTTTAAGTGTTCAACCTATGCATTGTGATAATAATCAAAGAGAAGAGTTGTGTCATACTACATGCTTAGAAAAAGGCAAAGTTTCTAATATGATCATTGATTGTGTAAATTGTTCTAATATTGCTAGCCTTGAATTGATTGAAATTCCAGCCTTGAAAAGGGATGAAAACTTGCTAGCTTTGGATGGAAACTTAGAGATCAATGAACAAGCTAAAGTTCATATTAAGTTAGAATATCATGACGGTGATATGAAATCTGAATTGTGCACTAATCAATTTTCTTTTCTTGGTTTTGTAGTGAGCTCTAATGGCCTACAAGTTGACGAAGCTGAGACACTAACCATCAAGGAGTGGTAAATCCCTACAACAAACGGCCTTGAGAAGAGTTTCCATGGACATGAGGTATTCGATCCAGGAGCTCATGTGGATGTCTTTGCGAAATCATATGCGACATTGGATTCGAGGACGAATCCTTTTCAAGAAAGGGAGATTGATGCGGGACCATCCAAGACACCTTCGGACACATCTATACTTGGGATGGACCTATGGTTCGAGCTCGTGAGAATGATGTCATCCTCAAAAGAAAGAAGAAGGCTCCACCATGTGAGAAGATCCAAAGGTGCATAGGGCTTGCTGATGGCCTCGGCGCCAACACCAAAGGCATCGACGCCGAGACCTGAAGATGATATTTGCTTACTGTTGGTATCGACGCCGACACCAGACCCTCGGCGCCGAGACCCTGACGCCTAGATTTCATATGGGCCGAAATTGAGAAGCCTATTTTCCTATATGGGCTGAATTCTCTTTATGTTGGAACCCTATTTTTCATTGTTATTTTTAGTATCTCTTTTACTTAAGATATTTTTAGTATTTTAGGGATTTATTTTAATTTCTATTATTTTTATTATTTTCATTAAAAATCAGCCCCGGGTTTTCTATTTAAGCGGCTGATCTCCATTGTAAACATAGGACGTCTCTCAATGAACGAAAATCTCAGTTTGTGTTGAAACACATGAGTGAAAGTCAATCTGTTCGAAGCATGGCTCATCGATTGCAACTATTGGTATTGTTTTAGATTGGTTTGCTTTGTGTTCATCAACTTCGCAAGACTTGGTGATCCTAGTATCCACGAGCCCCCTCCTTGTGCCTCCAAGTTGTCCGCTTGGTTGTGTAGGGTTGTAGAGGCGGGTTATATAGTCATTGGTATTGGTTCCTACCCTCTTAGGAGACATGGGGTCTTTATCTTGTTCTATATAGATCAACTCAGTTCTTATCGGTCGTGTCTTTACATCAATTTCGAGTATTTATTGTTTCTTTCATTCGAGTCTTGTTTCTTTGTCGAGTCTTGCTGCGTTCTTTGATTTCTTGATCGATCTTGAACCTTTCTTGGTCGATTCTTGCTGTTCTTGTTGAGTCTTTATTCGTTCTTGCTTTCGTTCTTTAGTTTCTTGTTTGATTGTCGAAGATCGGGCCATCTCACAGCTAACCCCGTATCAATGAGGCAAGAGGCAAAAGGAGATAAGACGATGTGTAGTGGTAAGCGGTGGAAACTGGAAAGTATAAGCGGTGAAACATGAGGGCATATGCAAAGTGGTGAGTAAAAAATAAAATAAAAGAAAAAGACATAAAAGGATTCTGAAGGTCCCTTTTTATCACCCGGATTTTAAAAAAATCAAAAATAATTAAAATGTGAAAAAAATTAATAAAAAGGGTAAAGCTAGGTTGGGGTGGATTCAGAGAGGTTACTGGGAGATAGAGAGGGTAGGGATGTTATTCGAGCCGAACGAGCCGAGTATTGCTTGTTCATATTCAGTTCATTTATAATATGAACGAGCTCGAGCCGAGCCTAAATTTTGACTCGAGCTTAAAAATGTGCTCATATTCGGCTCGTTTAGGAAATGAGCGAGCTCGAGCCGAGCTTTTTCCGAGCTTTGGGCATGAGTAATTTAAAGGAAAATTTTAGAAATTCCATAAAATTCGAACTATTTGAGTTTAATTCGAACAAGTCGAGCTTTAAAATGTGCTCATACTCGACTCGTTTAGAAAATGAACGAGCTCGAGTCGAGTTTTTATCGAGCGAGTACGAGTCGAATTCGAGCTACTCGTGTTCACATAACACCCCTAAGAGAGGGTTTCGGGGCAAAGATCCGGATTGATTTTTTTTGAAATCTTAAATTGGGAAACGAGATGATTAGGTCATCAAATAATAGGTTAATACCTTGTAAAAGGAAAAAGGCAACATACAAACAACATTGAAGGTCGAGATAAATCTTAAGATATGTGAGAATAAGCAAGAATATATAGTGAAAATTTTTAAAGCACGTAGGGACAGTTCACTAATTAAAGAAATATTAAATTAGTTGATCCATTAATATTAATTAAAGTTTAATCATATCTTAATAATAAACCTTGTTGGGTTCTAATTAAACTTTTGCATTGTGGGATGGTATCATGGCGATGGTAATGATGTTTTACAAAAAGATTATCCAAACCTTTACCCCCCACATTACCCATCTTCTTTAATTTATTTATCAATCAATATCAATATATAATACTAAAACAGAGACGTGGAAATCCTATGTGGCGGGCTCTGGTGCGATTCGCTCACGTGTCATTTTATGGTACATTCTGACCGGATTTTTCATCACGTCAATTAATGATGATCCAATAAGTTTAAGCCATGTTAGACGATAACCTCATCTATTTATACATGTGTCATCCTATGTGTCCCTTTTAATTAATAATTAAAATAAATTTTTATTTTAAATATTCAAACTCATACCTTACAAATCTTATCATTTTACCTTAAGTTATTTTATGAATATTTTATGTAGAAAAAAAATCCAGATTAGATTAATTTATATGAAAAAGGTTAGATTAGTTTTATCACTAACAAAAATTGATTAAATTATATATAGAGAGAAACATATATATATATATATATATATATATATATATATATATATATATATATATATATATATATATATATATATATATATATATTTTGTTATTAGTACTGATCGAAAAAAGAGTTGAAGATATCGATCCATCCATATTTTACTTCTTCGGTCGAATAGAATGTGATTAATTCTTCTAGCTAGGATTATATAGTCTTATTAATTATAGCTAAGAAGTGTGCATGAACTTATATTATATTGGATCTGCTCAAGAATTGGAGCTTGGAAGTCTTCTGTTTGCATACATATATACGAGGACGAGGAGATAGATCGATATAGGTTTCAATCATTTTTTTAATATATTCATCTTATCTATATATAATCAATATAAATTAATCCATCATCAATATCAATCAATCAATCAATATTAATAATCTTAATCCTATGTGGTGGGCTTTGATCGAATTTCCCTTACATGTTGTTCTCTGGTGCAATCGGGGCAAGATTTTTTTGTCAAGTCAATTAATGATGATCCGGTAAATTTAACCTACGTTAGATAATAACCCCATCTATTTATAGACGTGTCATCTTATGTGTCTATTTTAATCAATGATTAAATTCCTTTTTAGTATAAATATTCAACCTCAAATTTAACAGATCTTATTATTTTACCCTAAGTTATTTTATAAATGTTTTATGTAAAAAAAGCTAGATCAGATTAATTTATAGGAAAAAAGTTATATTAGTTTTCTCACTAGAAAAATTGATTAAATTATATACAGAGAGAATCAGTTTATATATATTCCATTAAATAAATTATAAAACAATCACCTTAACCAATAGAAATAATTCAAATCAATAAGTGTTCCTCTTTAACAAACAATTAATTTATAAATTGAATTTATGCAAATATTGCTCATGTACCAATTAATTTATAAACCAAATTTATACAAATATTAGATCTATTATAGATATTGCTTTGTTTAGCGATAAAATAATTTTGTTTGATGAAAAAACACTAGGAAAAGAATAATGAAATTAAATCATATAGATTTGAAATTCAATGCCCTTAATCCGACCTATAGATTAAATGTACCATTAAGTATTCATAAATATTATACAATATTTATTATCTTACACAATTTGTGCATGAATAATAAAAGTCATATAAAAAAACCGCGAAGATCGCGGGTAATAAAACTAGTTGTATGAATTTCAAAAGATCGCCTCTAAAATACCAAGGGACACTTTCCATAAAACACTCATAATTAATATTTTAGTTCGACAATCTATTGTAAACTTATTTTTCTTTGGAAATTATCCATAACTCTTTTTACACTTAAAATACTCTTAGCTCTCTCTATCTAATACATTTATGATATAATCTAAAAAGAAAAAGATTTCTTATAAAAAAATATAGTGAATCCTAAGAATCTAATTTTAAAAAAAAGCTAAATTAATTTAAATTTGAAAATATATATATAATTCCAAGTTGAGGCTACTCCGTATTATCCTATGCCCCAAATAGAAAAATTATTTTTTAATATCAAAGAAAGTATTTCGGCTTTTCAATAAGTCAAAAAAAGAAATAAGAGGCCAAACAAATCGCAAGATAAAATAACTATAGTAAGATACAAAGTTTAAATAAACGTTAATTTTGATTGAAGTAACTCATTTTGAAAAATTATATGGAAAATATTTGTGTGCTCAGGGGTTGAATTTGAATTTATAATATATCAAATCGAAACTATCGATAAGAGAAACATGTTATTAAATTTCATTTTCGAATTGGGGCGGTTGTCACCTCTCCCTAGTGACAGTTGTTTTTAATAGCAAAACTCGAGTGAAGTAGGTAGTAGTTAGTTTATCAGCACTTATCCAAAACTCATATATATATGAATGATCACGATCTGCATACAACTCTAACTAGCTAAACTATTGTAAACAGTGGCGGAGACATGAAATATATTGGGTTGGGCAAGTTAGGAGTCAACGTGAGAATAAACAATATACTAAACTTGGGACATTTATTGGAGATATTTTATAAGAAATAAAATAATTTATATAAATATTGAGAAAAAAAACTTTTAAATTGTGGCAATTTTAATTTCATTCACTACTTTGCGTAATTATTCTATTGTAATTTTATTTAAATAGTTCTGACCATATTCTAATTAAATTATAAAAAAATATACTAAACTTGGGACATGAAACAAAAAAAAAAAAAATGAGAAACAAATGTGTTAGTGGGATTCGAACATGGGACCTAATATATTAACAAAACACTCCCTCACTACGTCTACTAGAGCAATTCAACACACATGTACAGTATTGTACACTAAT
Organism: Persicaria maculosa; assembly: GCA_963922045.1. Classification (NCBI taxonomy): domain Eukaryota; kingdom Viridiplantae; phylum Streptophyta; class Magnoliopsida; order Caryophyllales; family Polygonaceae; genus Persicaria; species Persicaria maculosa. The sequence continues at coordinate 17,657,972 of OY998258.1, forward strand.
ACTTCCAATATATATGTATTTTTGTTTTAGCTTGGGTTGGGTTTGGACCCATATAAGCCCACCCCTGTATCCGTCGGTGATAATTGGAATCAATGTGACGTGATGCGTGTTCCTTTTAGGAAGGCATATTTTGAGAGACGCCAAGAATCCCGGTCGAGTCGTATCAAATCGGGAGTCGTGTCGGGTTTATTTTTGTTTTTGTTTCATAAGGTTGGGATCCACCACTTTACACAAAAGTTTAAACAATTATGTAGGACTTTACCCTTCCTTATATTTTTTATTTAGTATTCGTCTCATTTTTCAACGTGGAACTACCCACAAACCCCAACGTGTTGTTTGCTAATACTTTATTTTATTTTATATTAATTTACTTAAAACTGGGTGAAATCCAAGTTGAATACGAATACGATAGTTTGTTTGAGGGGTCGCCCACGCCCACTATATGTATGTCACACTTTAATTCCTAACTCACAGTCTCACAACACCCCATCCATATATATACGTACGTATCATATCCTTTTCTAGCTGATACGTATACCGTAATACACCCACCCGCTCCTCCCTCTCCCTCTCTATATATACACCCTCATTTCCAAAGCCCCTCTCTACGTATCTATATTCTATAATTATTGAGGTATTAATTTTATTTATTTATTTCTTAAAATGCCAATCTCCTTGAAAAATATGAGAGGTTGCGCCTCCCCATCCTCCACCGCCATCTGCACCACCTCCGCCTCCGCCGCCACCACCCCCGCCCGCCGCCTCAACTCCTACCTCTCCGACCACTACCGGAACCTCTCCTCCGCCAACCCCGCCCCCTGCATCTCCGACCTCCCCTTCTCCCCCCGCCCCAAGCACCGCACCCCCCGCCGGATCTCCACCGCCGAGATCACCGACTACCTCAGGCGGAGGAGGAGCTCCGCCGACGTCAACGACTCCCTCCTCCGCCGCGATACGGTGTCGTTTAGGGAGGATTTGCTTGCCCGCGGCCGCGACCCCAACCCGCTCGCGTTGGTTCTCAGCGAGCCGGTCCTCGAGGATCCCGCTCCAGCAGTGGGGCCCACTGCAAACCCCAAGCCTTCCCGGCATTCCGCCGGGAGATCGAGATCAGCGTTGGTTCCGTACTGCAGTCAAACGGTGGTCAAATCTGAGTCAACCTACCCGTCGGGAGCGGCTAATGGACGGTCAGGATTTAATCATCTTGCTATCGTGAAATCATCATCATCATCATCCCTTCCAGTGCCGCCTGCCCGATCCGTGCATCAGGTGCTTACGTCGCTCCTCCAACCTCCCAACAAACACCCCAAATTACAATCTTTATTTTCTTCTTTTAGTAAAAAAAAAATATATCATATATTTTTATTTATCTGATTTTGTTTGAAACTGACATTGATAACACTGTCGTCTGTCGTGCATCTCATGTGAGTTTGATATATGATTTTGTTGGCTTGCAGATCGTGGTTCTCAGAGTATCATTGCACTGCAAAGGCTGTGAAAACAAACTTAGAAAACACCTCTCCAAAATGGAAGGTCAGTAAAAATAAAAATATATATATCTTTGATTATTTTTTCAAATGTTTATAAATTAAAATGAATTTTGCGTAATGTAAAAACAGGAGTAGCGTCTTATAGCATAGACTTGGAGACGAGGAAGGTGACGGTGATCGGAAACGTGACTCCATCGTTTGTACTGAATAGCATTTCGAAGGTGAAAAACGCGCAATTCTGGCCGTCTCCGGCGAAGTCGACCTCCTCCGCCTCGTCCTCGTCGGTCTCAGGTTCCTCCAAATCGGAGTTCAGTTACTGATTTTAGGGATCGATTCAACTCCAGTATGTAATTACTCTACGTTAGAATTACATAATGTTTGTGTTTTGTGCGTGTTGATTTAATTTTCAACAATTAATTTGAGACGTTTTTATTTGTTTTGACTCTCTCATTTTAATTGCCTTAATTAAAGGGCAAGAGTTTAATTGGTTGTAATTCAAGTGCAATGTACTATCCGATCCTCTCTTTAACCGAGTCGATCATATTGAATTGAATCAAGTTGGACTAAAATTAAAACATACTCCAATAACTACTCTGTCGGAGATTTTACAAAGTAAAAGTAAAACCTCGTTTAAAATATAAAAATATTTTATAGTTTAATTGGTTGTAATTGCGAATTTTTTTTTCAAATTAGTCAAAAATTGAAAAGAAATTGTGAGATTAGCCAAAAAATTGAAAGTATTTTGCGATTTAGCCAAACTGGGGTAAAGTCATGGTTTGAAACAGCGACTTTACCCCAGGTTTTAAAAAACAAAAAAAAAATAAGTAAGTCGCTGATTGAAACAGCGACTTACCTATTTTTTAATTATTTAAATGACTTTTTACATTTAAAAAGACTTAAATTAAAAAAAAAATTATAGGGGAGAGTCGCTGTTCGAAACAACGACTCTCCCATTTTTTTTATTTTTTTTAAATACCTAGGGCTATCTCCGTTAGCATCCCCGTCTCTTTCTCCCCAAATCAATTCGAGGATTGACCTTTTCCCCTCCATCTCCACCGCCATGTTACCTTCATCCTCCAGAGACCACCGGCCACCACCTCAAACCTTCCGCCGCTCCTTCTAGATCGTCCTATTTTGACTCCACTCACCTATGGCTCCTCTTCCTCTTCGCCACCAATGGCAGCCCCGCTCTCCCCTCCATCAATTTCTACTTAATCACCACCACCGACACCGCCAACAGCAGTGGCCAATCCGGATTCCTAGACTCCAATTTATTTTTTATAATTTAATACTTATTACTAATAAATATTAAGTTATAAAAAAATTAATGATATTTTATACTCCCTACGTAACGAAATAATTGTCTTTTTGACTACTTTTTTTTGTACCAAAATATTTGTCCATTTGAACCTAATTAATGACAAAAATTTCTAATTTTATCAATTCATCTCATTAATTGTATTTGATTTCCAAGATATTCTATAATATTCCAACTTTCCATACTATTCTTTTTTTTTTCATTGGTCCATTTTTTTTCCACATTATTTATTTGCTAAATTTTTAACTATTCCACTTTCTAATTTTAGGGTGTGAAAACCCCCAACGGGACAATTATTTTGTTACGGAGGGAGTATAGTTTAACTTCTTAAAATCTATTAATATTACTAATTCTGCTAGCATTTTGCTGACGTGTCACACCCACAATTAAAGTTGAATTTTTTATTCAAATGATATTTTCTTATTGGTCAATATTAGGGCTGAAATTATTTGTTTCCTATTTGACATATATTTGTTTCCTATTTTTCATACGAAGATTATCTACATTGATATGCTTATATCAATTTGTGATCTATTTTAAATATATTTATTTTATTTTTTTCATAGAAAAGATTATTTACATTGATATACGTCGAACCACAATTTTGAATATTATCATTCCATGTTGTCTTTTATATCATTATTTCATTAATATCGTGACTTTCTTTATACATTTCATTCATATCAATAATATTATATATTTATTACTTACCACAATTTTGGATACTATCATTCCGAATGTCAGGTTGGTTGAGAGTCGGATCGGGTTTGGCTGTTTGGGTCGGGTCGGTTTTGTCTGTGTTCGGGTCTATTTCGAGTCGAGTTAGATTCGGGTCGGGCTCGGTCTCGAGTTCGGGTTACGGATGATTCCGTATTTTCGGGTTTCAGTCGGGTCTGGGTTTGGTAAGTCAGTTGGAATTCTCGGGTCGGGTCAAATTTTGCCAGCTCTAACCATCATGATCAGAAGCCACATATTAATTGGTCCACATATGTATACAAATCTTATCCATAATCTGTTATGTAACCTTTTTAAAAAAATTAATTAGAATATCTAAAAATAAAAAAATATTTGAAATATCAAATGTTTACATAATCTTATATTTATATATGTATATAAATAAATTGACTAATATATTGAAATGTGATAACTCAAGAATTAATAAGAATATTTAATTCAAATCTCAAAGTAACAATTGACTATAAAAAAACAATGATTGTCAAAATAATATTTCTTTTTAAAATTGACATTTATTATACAATATAGACATCTTAAATTTTTATTAAAAATTTTTTAAATATTTTTGGAGATAGATGCAAAACGTCATTAATTTTAAAAATAAATTATTTTTTCACCTGTCAACCTTCAAAAATTGAGGAAAATAATTATCCAAAATGAATATTTTAAATCTATACTTACTCTGCACATTCTACATGACATCTATATAAATTTTTAACAAATGATTTTTAGAGATAAATTACATTTATTTTAAATATCTTAAATGACTATTTGGAATGCAAAAAATAACATTTTAAGATCTACAAACAAAAACTGAAGAATTTTGAGAAAAGAAAATGTGAAATTTGCATATATTATCATTTAAAAATAAATAAATACTTTTAAAATAAGTAAATAAACACTCTTTTATGATTAATTTTGGGTGTTTGGCTTCAAATATCGAAGATAAAAATATATATATCCCTAAAATGAATATTTTAAATTTATATTTATTTTATACACCCTAGATGTCCCTTATTATAATTTCAATATTTTAAGAGCTGCAATTTTTTTATAAAGTTAGTAAAAATAGTTAATTTGTGAATATTGGATTTCAAAAGTTAATTATAAAAATCACTTAGAGCCATTTTTTTTTTTACAATTTACTTATTTTAAAAGTTAATTAAGACTTACAAGCATTACTTATTTTACATCTTAGATAAGGCGCCTTAGATCACTTTTTGTTTTACCATCTTATCTTTATTTTCCTTATTTATTTCTCCCTCTTTCAGTCTTTCTATCCATCTTTCTTATGAAAATAATGAATAATTTATGTATATCTACATAACTTCAAAAGTATTCGTACAATCATGTGCTTATGATTTTTTTAATCATTATATGATAGCTTATATTTTTCTTTTTAGTTTTATCCTAATGATAATAATTATATATGTATTTCAAATTATAATTGGTGGTGTGTTTGTGTTTTATTACTACTTTACCTCATAAAAGTATTTAAAAAATTTTATATTGTATCTCTTTCCAACTAATTTATAAATTAAAAAAAATATTTTGTACATATTATTTTTGCTGTAAACAAGTATATATTAATAGGGATATTTGCAAAACTAACCTAAAAAACTGGTTGTGTTGCCCTCTTTATCCCTTCTCCTTATTATTTGCAAAAGGGTAGCCCAAATTCTTTTAATTTTGCAGCCCAGCCGGTTACACAAAGGAGAGACACCGGTTGCATTGATGGAGGAGAGAGAGGGAGAGAGAGGGAGGCGTGTTGATGGGGAGAGAGTTGACAGTTTTGAAAAAAATTGTCACCTCAACTGCCTAGGAGAGTGGTTTATTAAAGGGGTAGTTGAGCCCGATTGTTTCTCCATCTCTCTCTCATACATTTCAAACTTTCAAAACCGAAGGGAGAAGCGGAAGGGTTTCGAAGAAGAAGTAGAGCAAGGCGGTAGAGGAGACGACGAAGAAGCGGATATCAAGCCCCTAACGCCCCTGCACACAAGTGACGACAACAAGTAAGTAAAGCCTAAACCCTAAAGCCCCCGAATAATGACCGATTGAACAAAATATTAGGGCGAGAACTGTAGTTGCAGATCCAAATGTGTTTGCCATTGTTTGGAATGTAGAAATCAAGTAAGTTGCGGAAAGGTATATGAGGTTCCCTCTGTCATGTAAGTTTCAACCATCGGCATGTAGACATCAAGGGCTGGAAAGTTTTCGAAAGGAAATTGACGAGGGGGATAGAAAGGAAATTGGGGGAAAATAACAATTGGTCTTCAACATTGGCTGGGGTTAAATGGATAAATTGGGGGAAAACAACAATTAGTTGGATGGAGAAATTGGGGGATTTGGGGGAATTATCGACATTGGAAGATTTGTGGGTTTTGGGGGAATTGGAGAAATTGGGGAAAGGCGCTTGCGTATTATGAAAATAGGGCCAAGGGGAGTTCGAAATGTTTACTTTTGAGATGCCTTTGAACATTGGACTGAGTTCAGGGGAGACTTGATTACATGTCATGTTTGATTTATGTCATGTTTTTACTAGTGAAATGCTTTGACCATGGAGAAGTATTGGTCCTTCATAGCGCTGATTTTGAACCGAAACCGGACATTCTGCCATAAGTGCCATGTGCAGATGTCGTGCTTTGCGAAGACGTAGCTGTCCCGTATTCCCTTCTCGATGCTAATATGGCGGTCAGATACCCACATGAGATATGTCGTGTCTTCAACAACATGCAGCATCTGCATGAAGAAGAACCCCCACGACCCATCATTCTCTCCGTCAACCATTGCGAATGCAATTGGGTAGACAGAGTGGTCGGTATCTTGTGCAGTCGCGAATAGGAGGCACCCTCGGAACTTCCCCTTCAGGAACCCCCCGTCCACTGACACCACCTGCACATTCAACAACCGCAATGGTTACCGTTGTCATGTCGTTATTAACTAATGTCATGTCATATGACCTATATGTCATGTTATTACTTGAGGCCGTCATGCAGAGTAGTTGCTCCCTTAGGTAATGGTAGCATTTGTATGGGTTTAACGGCTTTGCAGTAAAGGACACACAAGGGACGGAGACTGAGGGACTGACCTTTCTTAGATGGGGGACCGCCTTCCGCCACACTCCAAGGCTTACGAATGCATACTTGAATCGTCCATCTGTGTCGCGTTCTATCCTGGTGTACGTGCCAGGGTTGGACTGCTCCAGCATGTGCATGTACGAGTAGATCCTCTGGTAGCTTTCCTCGTCCGTCCCGTAGGTGGTGTCCCTCGCCTTCATTGCGGCTCGTCGCGCCTTCCAGTAACTGGACGGCACCCCCAGCTGGGACTTCGTCAGAGCCTGCACTTGCTCCGGCACAAGGGCCTTCTTTGAACCAAGGAAACTGCACATGGACAGGCGCATTGGGTTAGTGTTTATCGACGTATGTCTAGTTTTACAACATTGCCTGTCCAGTTATATTTAACCAGCGTCCAGTTATAAAAAACATACTGTCCAGTTCGGTTGGTTAGAGCGAAGGACATACCTGTCCACTATGTGTTGCCCCACCTGGGTGTATGTCGCACGACGCTTTTGTGTCATCATGTCAGTCAGGTCGCACGTGTGCTCGTCCACAAGCTTGGAGATAATTCAAATCCGCGTTTTCTTGTATGTGGAAACCCGACAAAGCCACTTGCAATTGGGACCACCGCAGCGCACAACATACAAGCTCTTCGTCGACTTGTTCACCTTGGTCGTGAAACACCTAGCTAGGGCCGCCCACTTGATTGTCTGTTAGACCTCCTCCTTCGACCGAAACACTTTTCCCTCCCGGAGCTCAACCGTGTGCTGACGGGGACCCAATGGGTTCACCGCCACCATTGGTTCACTTTCCACACCCTCCGGATTCGGTCGCAACTTCTGTTTTCCGCGTGCGTATGCTTCCTCTATTTCCCTCACAGCTTGCTCAGCCTCAATATCCCATGACCACGACTTGGTCAGAACTTCGCACCCGAGCTCCATCTTCACCGCAATTGGGAGTACTTCATCGTCGTTGGAGGAGCTGCCGATGTCAATGGGCACCCGGCCATCTCCACCCGGTGGAATAACTTCATCTTCCGGATCACTGCTGACAGAAATGACTTGCTTCCCACGTCTTATTTCCTCGGCTTTCTTTGCCTTCTGCGCCAACTCGAACTCCAACTCCTCATGTCGCCCTAACTCGTCGGTACTATTATGTAACTGGACACATTCGTTTTCTAACTGGACGCATCGTGCATCTAATAGGACGCCAGTTTATTTTGCCTGGACACCTCCGGCTACCAGGAATTCGTCTTCTTCACCACCAGACAATTGGAGGCCCGTATGTGCGTGATCTTCTTGGGTCACAGGCGGCCCAGTTAATGGCAGTATAAATTCCTCACCTCCCACCACTGAGATACCCACCCCGACGGAGCCACCCGTTGACGATCCTTGTGTAGGTGCCACAGTGCTGCCACAAAGCTTGGTTCGAAGGGAGACATGGAGGTCGACAGGCCACGATCGTTCTCCAGTGAGTCCGTTTACAAACTTGAAGGCCTGCAGGTCTTCGTCATCTCCTATTGCATATGGCCTGCAACCGCCCTTCTTCAGCTTCCCATATGTGAGCTCCACCTCATGTCTTCTCCCATCGACGTTAAACTTTTCCATCACGAGTTTCTTTAGTGCAACGTAGTCGACACGTTCGTCCACCAGCATAGCCTTCTGGCTCCGTGACCCCTTGAAGACCCAACCGCCTTCTTCGCAAGCCCACCATCCTCCGAACACCACAGTCAGACATACCATTGTCTTCTCCCCTGTTCATTTACATAGCGAGGGGATACAGTAAGTTTACATTAAGTTGTAGCAAAGTTTTTTTTCTCGTCATCTTCATTGAGGGACTACTTACCCATTTTCTATCTGCAGGAGGTCACAACTCTGTCCAGTCTATTCCACCAGCTGTCACGTTGGTTGCTGTTGGTTGTCACGTTGTTCTCGCCCGGTTGTCCAGTTAATATTACCTCGTAACGCTTTAACTTTAAGATAAACCCCGGCCCACTTGCTTCTTCTACATTGGCTACTCTCTGAATCTTCAGATTTTTTTCCACCTGGTACCCATTAAATGCCACCCCCATCATTCTCTCCCATATCCTTATATAGATCCCCATATCATTGGCCACCAACCCTCCTCCTTCACTCTTTGCCGACGATTCTCCTTCCTCCTTTTAATTATCCTACTGCGGTGCATTAATGTGGAATAATCATTGGACTGAGGTGGAGTTTCAATGCTTATATACTCTCCCCCTCCTCCCTCCTCTTCCTCTTAAGGATTTTTTGGCGCAAAGGTTTGGCGGGAATTATCCTTCCCCGGACTGTTCAGAGAGTCCCTGTCAAACTCAATTACCTTTCTCTCTCTTTGTCTAATCAAACTCAAAAGCTCCCTCTCTTACCTCTCTCCTCTCAATGGACGTCTCTCTCTCTCTCCTTCCTTTTCTCTCTCTCGCCTTCCTTTTCTCTCCCTCGCCTAGGTGTCAAGGTTGGCCCCCACTTCCTTACCTGTTACCTGCTTTGGAGGTTTGCCGGATAACCGGTTTCACCCAATTTTAATCCGAGTTGGGTTAACCTTGCAACACTTTTCGGTTTTTGGGTTAGTTTGTGCAATTCCCTCATATTAATATAATATTATATAGATATATGAAATGGTGTTCAGTTTCAAATTAATCAAAATCCCGTGCCTTGAAGGCACGGGTATTACACTAGTATGTACTAAAAAGTCAAACGACGTGTATTTTGGATCGGAGAAAATATCTGATTTTGTAAAATAGTTGTATTCAATCGAATTGGAATAAAATTAAGGCCGATTTGCATAACTACACCAAATTGGTGTTCGGTTTGCAAAAGTATACCCGTTTTCTGAGAATAGCGAAAATGGGATAGGTGGGTCATTTGTGCTAAAAAATGGGTCATTTATGCTAAAAAAATTGGTCATTTGTGCTAAAAAATAATAACTGATTTTACCTTTAAATTTAAATATAAAAATCATTAAAAGGAGGATTACAAATTAAAAGAAAAGTAAAAAAATATATAAAAAATAAAATATATATTAAAAATAATAAAACTAGCCGGATGAAAATAATTGTCTTAGTAAGAGAATTAATAGTGACAGGAATAAAATTTGTTTTTGACAGGATATAGGTTCTTTGTGACAAAGTTGATAATTAATAATGACAGGATGTGGTCTATAATAGGGAAGAGAATAAAGATACGATTTTATCCATACCATAAATATAAATTAAAGGCATGTCCAAGATGACAAAGTTATTTTTTCACAACGACATGAGTAATGTTCCTAATGACAAGACTGTAGGTTTACTTTGACAGGATTGAAGCTATAATCGGGGTGAGAATCACTGAAGATACGATAAATCATATCTTCAGGCTTATTAACCATATTTACAAAAGGATTGTCTATATATCTTGAAACCATAATATTATCACATTGACAGGATGAATATTTTCCTTGACAATCCCAAATATGAACATTGACAGGATATGATAAAAAATCGGCGGGAGATTGAGTAAAGATACGATTTTGACATAAATCATAACCACTAGATATTGGGATTGGGTCGGCCAAGGGTTAACTGTTAGTAGTGATGGGGATTGAGATTTTTTTTAATTCCAGTTATTTATTTATTTATTTAATATAATTTAAAAATATAAGAAAAATGAAAATTACAAAAAATATTTAACCATTTTTTTCTGATTTTTTTAGGGTGGTGGGTAGTTTTGATAATCAAATAAGGTATTTTTGCAAATTTCTATATATTGATGCAATTGTTTTCAAACCTAGGTATTTTTGCAAACTAAATATCAAGGGGGTATTTACTAGGAATTTTTTTTTGAAATATTCAAGAAAAAATAAATATTTACGGATATATTCACGAAATCAAAGTATTTACACAAATATTCAAAAGTTGTAGGCTTTTCAGAAAAACGCGGCCTCAGCCCGCGTTTTATTCATAAATGATGTTTTACTTTCAGAGAAATTTGATCAAATTAAAGTTGTTATAAAAACGCGGATTGAAACCGCGTTTTTATACGGTGTCTTTATTGTTTTTTACTTTTAAATTAAAAGAATAAAATTAATAGCAAAAACGCGGCCTGATGCCACGTTTTACTTTAATAAAAAAAAGGAAGAAGAACAGGAAGGGGCAGGACATGGGAGGCGGGCATCTTCTTCTCGGGCTAGCCGATCGAACAACCCAGTGCTATGAATCGGAGGAGGAGTAGAGCCCTCGCCAGCGGCCCTGATCGTCCCTCATCACCGGCCTTCAAATCCCCAAATCTCCCTCGCCACCGGCGTCCTCGTGAGTAGAGCCCTCGCCAGCGGCCGACTTACCCTTGTCACCGACGACCTTCGTTGAACGGCGCCACCCACCACCACCTGCAAGACCTTGGCCATCGGAGTTGAATGTCGTGAATGCCGCCTTCGTCTTCGTCGTCGTCATCGACACCATCTTCGCCGCCACCATCCCCGCTCCTTCAATTGAGGTTTTTTTAAATTTAATTTTATGAATGTGAAAATTGGTAGCTTAAAAGAGATGTCTCCATTGCAAATTAATTCTTTGCTAAGTTGGAGTTTTGATTGATTAGCGCATCTGTTGATTCAATTTGTGAGTATGCATTTGCAGGTTCGATCGGCCTGAAGATGTCCCGCCGGCCGCCTCCCAAGTCCTGCCCTTTCAGCCCTTCCCTTTTCTTTTTTTTTTTAAAAGTAAAACGCGGCCTGATGCCGCGTTTTAGCTATTAATTTTATTTTTTTAATTGAAAAGTAAAAAACAATAAAGACACAGTATAGAAACGCGGTTTCAATCCGCGTTTTTATAACAACTTTCCCTTTGACCAAATTTCTTCGAAAGTAAAACATCACTTATGAATAAAACGCAGGCTGAGACCGCGTTGTTAAAGCTGTTACTTAAACAGCTCAGCTCAAGCTTGGTAAAGCTGTTACAAGCTCAGCTTAAAGCTTGCTCTAGAAGCTGCAAGTTGTGTAACAGAATCGTAACAACCTCTCCCTTTGTACACATACATAGCTCTCTCTCATTCTCTATAAATACCAAGACCTACAATGTATTGAACGGTTTTTCAAAGAATAAAAATTCTGTATTCTGGGAGCTCTGTTTTTTCCCTTTCTTTCAACTGAGTGTTCTTGAGTGTTTGTGTGTTTCATTTGGATTGAATTGATCAATATGGTATCAGAGCATATGATCATCATTCAATCGTTTGTGTTTGCTTCCGCATCTCTAATCTCTGGTATGTAATCTGTGTTTCAATCGGTGATCTGTTCGCCATTGAAAGCGAAATCTGCGATCTGTGATCTTCTGCAAATCTCGCTTCAAGAATGGCGACACCGAGCAACAATGATGATCACCTCACGCAATCGACTGAGAGACGTCGCCGAGGAGAGATGATCACATCAATGGACCTGCAAAATCCATTGTTCATACATCCATCAGACAATTCAGGTATTCTCCTCACCTCAATTCAATTGACTGGAGAAAATTTTCGTAGATGGAAGAAGGCAGTCATGAAAGGTCTGTCTGTAAAGAACAAAGTAGGATTTGTGGATGGTTCAGTAGTTGAAACCTCTGAGAATTCCCCTCTGTGGAATCGATGTAACGACATGGTTTGTTCATGGATCTTGAACACTGTGTCGAAGGAAATCTATGCCACTCTTGATGAATTTGAGACTGCAAAGCAGATGTGGGATGACCTACATGAGAGCTTTGGTCAAAGGAATGGTCCTCTTCTGTTCCAATTGAAGAAGGAGCTTCAAGAATGTGTGCAAAAGACATCCAGCATCACTGAGTACTTCACAAAGTTGAAGGGAAATTGGCAGCAATTATCTGGATTGTGTCCTCCTCTCAGGTGCAATTGTGGAAAGTGTGAATGCAATGTGAATGAGAGGATTGAGGCTGCTGAGAATGAGGAGAAACTCTTAAAGTTTCTAATGGGATTGAATGAACACTATGAAGCTGCCAGGAGGCAATTTCTCTTGAGCTCTCCATTGCCAACTGTTAGCTATGTTGATTCCCTGTTGATTCAAGATGAATCAAGCAAGAAATGGTCTGATACAGCATCATCATCAATGGATGTCACAGCAATGTTCAGCAAGAAAGATGGTGAGCAACCCAGGAGAAAGAAATGTACTCATTGTGAGGGAAATCATCCAACTGAGAAGTGCTGGGAAGTCATTGGTTATCCGAGTTGGCATTCTAAAAGCAAGATCAAGCCTCAAGTTCCAAAGGCTGGGCAGGACTCCAAGAAGAATGGAACTGGTGGATACAAGGCCAATGCTGCTATTGAGAAAGCTCCAGAAAACTCAGGCAATGTGGTACAATCTCTCACTCCAGACCAGCAAAAGATGATGATGTCTTTCTTCCAGATGATGTCTCAGGCTCACTCACAGCAGCAAACTCATGACGTCATTGCAGGTACTCTCTTCTGTGGTGTAGTATCTCCTCTTACAAATAGTTGGCTTCTAGATAGTGGTGCAAACTTTCATATGACCTGCAATTTAAAATCTCTATTCAATGTTGTCCCAATGACCTCTCCTTCAAAGATACACTTTCCTGATGGGCACACAAGTAACATTACTCACTCTGGTAATGTACAATTAACCCCTTCTCTGACTTTGACAAATGTGTTGTACATCCCTGATTTCAAACTAAATCTTGTCTCCCTAACAACACTTGTCAGAACCATGAACTATCACATTAACCTTAGACCTCTTATGTGCCTCATCCAGGACCCTGTAAGGAGGAGGAACATTGCAGCTGGTAGGGACATTGATGGACTGTACCACCTAATCCCTGAACCAGACATACCACAACTCATCAAAGAGTCTCAGGAACTTGAGCAAGCTCATGGCACCTTCTGTGCAACATCACCCACTTTACCTATGTTTCTTCCTAAATCTAGTCGTAAGTCTGATATCAATGCCCTCTGGCATCTCAGACTAGGCCATGCTCCTATTGAAAAACTTCTTCATGTACCCAACATTGCCTCTAGTATGAATAAATCCACTGATCTTACTTGTACTATTTGTCCTATTGCCAAACAAACTAGAAATATCTTCAACAAGAGTACATCTCATGCTAGTAACATCTTTGAGCTTGTACATTGTGATCTTTGGGGGCCCTATGAAACCCCAACCTATAATGGCAAAAAGTATTTTCTTACTATTGTTGATGATAAGAGTAGAAGTGTTTGGGCTCACCTGTTGACAGCTAAGTCTGAAACACCTTCTGTCTTGCAAGATTTCATCACAAAAATGGAGAAACAGTTTTCTGTTGCCATTAAAACTCTTAGGACAGATCAGGGTACTGAGTTTTTCAACAATACTTTGCAAAATTTTCTCAGTTCAAAAGGCATTATCCATGAAAGCTCATGCACTGCCACACCTCTACAAAATGGCCGAGTGGAAAGGAAACATAGATACATTCTAGAGACAGCTCGTGCTCTCAGATTTCACTCATCTCTTCCATTAAAATTTTGGGGAGATTGCATCCTCACTGCAACTCACCTCATCAACAGATTGCCCACACCCCTTCTCCAAAACAAATCCCCTTATGAAATTTTATTTCATGAACATCCAGATTACTCCACACTTAGAGTTTTTGGTTGCTTATGTTTCATGTCTACAAAATTTCAAAACAAAAAGAAGTTTGAACCTAGAGCTGATCCTTGTGTTTTCATTGGATATCCCTTTGGATTCAAGGGCTACAAAGTTTATAATTTGCAAGATCATAAATGTTACATTAGCAGAGATGTAAACTTTGTTGAAGATTATTTCCCTTTCTCCTCTCCAAATCCACAACAAATACCCTCTACTGTCATTCCCACCACATACCTTGGTGGCTCTCAAGACACCTTTGTGGATGACTGGCCTTTTGTCCCTCTTGACTGCCTTGAGCAACCCTCCCTCCCTTCTCTGGACCCAGTCACCACTACTGAATCCTTGGCTGACTACTCCCCATCTCCCATTCCACCCACCTTTGATGTTATCTCTACAACTCAGCCAAGTGACCATCAACCTGCTCCACCAACACAAACAGCCCCTACTAGAAATTCCACCAGAAACCTTAAACCACCATCTTGGTTAAAGGATTATGTGTGTACTGTCCATCAAGGAACTACCTCTGCAAAGGACTCCTCCTACAGTAAGTTCACCTCACCTTATCCTATCTCTTCTTTTATCTCTTACAATAACTGCCCTCCTGCCTATTCAAATTTCATTACCAACAGTGCATCACTTTCTGAACCTTCTACTGTAAAGGAGGCCCTACACTCTAAAGAGTGGTGCCAAGCAATGCTAACTGAGTTGAAGGCACTTGAGAGTACCAACACTTGGACTCTGGTGCCAAGACCTGAGCATCAGTCTGTGGTAACTTGCAAATGGCTCTTCAAACTTAAACTAAAGGCAGATGGGTCCCTAGATAGACACAAAGCCAGACTTGTGGCTCGTGGCTTTAGTCAGGTTGAGGGTATTGACTATAGTGAGACATTTGCTCCAGTGGCAAAAATGATCTCAGTCAGGACCTTGCTTGCCGTTGCTGCAGCTAAGAATTGGCACATATCTCAGCTAGATGTCACCAATGCATTTTTGCATGGTGACTTGGAAGAGGAGGTCTTCATGGAACTTCCACCAGCCTACTGCTCTCTCAAAACTATGCAGCCTAATGTTCAGGGGGAGTGTGAGAGTAAGAAGCATCAAGCTGTGGGAGACATGGTGTGTAGATTGCAAAAGTCCTTGTATGGACTAAAGCAAGCACCACGACAATGGTTTGCAAAATTTTCTGAGGCTGTGATCTCTGCAGGATTTGTTCAATCTGAGTATGATCACTCAATGTTTGTCAAGAGAAGTGGCAACACAGCCACAGCCCTACTAGTGTATGTGGATGACATGATCATCACAGGAAATGATATAAGTGAGATAAGCAAACTCAAAGCTCACCTACACAGACATTTTCAGATGAAAGAATTGGGTGAGTTGAGGTACTTTCTGGGCATAGAAGTGGAGAGAAATGACCAAGGAATACTTCTGAATCAAAGGAAATATGCTCTTGAGCTACTGGCTGAGACTGGAATGACTGATTCCAAACCAGTAGCAACCCCTCTAGATCCTAGAATCAAGCTCAGTTTGGAAGGAAATAGAGAGGGAGTAGATCATGTGGCCTACAGAAGACTTGTAGGGAAATTGATCTACTTAACCATCACAAGGCCTGACTTGTGCTATGTTGTGCATATGCTCAGTCAGTTCATGCACTCTCCAAGTATGGATCACTGGCAAGCTGCTAAACATGTATTAAGATATCTGAAAAAGGCTCCAGGGCAAGGGCTACTTCTTGCAAAGGAAAACAAGTTACAGATGAGGGCTTTCTGTGATGCAGACTGGCAGAGCTGCCCCATGACCAGAAAATCTCTCACTGGGTTTTGCATTTTGCTGGGAAAATCCTTAATCTCCTGGAGGACAAAGAAGCAATCTTATGTGGCAATGTCAACAGCTGAAGCAGAGTATAGGGCAATGGCTATGACCTGCAGTGAGGTAACTTGGCTTGTAAACCTATTATCTGATCTAGGTGTTATCATGGAACCTGTACAACTGCACTGTGACAACCAATCAGCCCTACACATTGCAAAAAATCCTGTATACCATGAGCGAACTAAGCACATAGAAGGTGACTGCCACATTGTAAGAAACAAGGCCTTAAGGAAGGAGATCACCTTGGGATACATCTCAACCAAAGAGCAACCAGCCGACATATTCACAAAGACTGTGAATCAAGATGCTTATGAGAAGATGATGAACAAGTTAGGAGTTGTGAATCGATTCAAACTCTTAACTTGAGGGGGAGTGTTAAAGCTGTTACTTAAACAGCTCAGCTCAAGCTTGGTAAAGTTGTTACAAGCTCAGCTTAAAGCTTGCTCTAGAAGCTGCAAGTTGTGTAACAGAATCGTAACAACCTCTCCCTTTGTACACATACATAGCTCTCTCTCATTCTCTATAAATACCAAGACCTACAATGTATTGAACGGTTTTTCAAAGAATAAAAATTCTGTATTCTGGGAGCTCTGTTTTTTCCCTTTCTTTCAACTGAGTGTTCTTGAGTGTTTGTGTGTTTCATTTGGATTGAATTGATCAATACACGTTTTTCTGAAAAGCCTGCAACTTTTGAATATTTGTGTAAATACTTTGATTTCGTGAATATATCCGTAAATATTTATTTTTTCTTGAATATTTCAAAAAAAAAATCATTTACTAGTAATTCCCCTAAAAATTAAAACATAATAATAACTCGATCGGAGGTTTTACGAAGTAAAAGTAAAGCCTTCCTTCAACTTAAAATATAAAATATTTTAGATTTAAAGAAAAATAATTGTGACGTACCTAATCAATATGCGCCCAAGCGAAAGTGGTTTATTAATCCAATTCACCACCAGCCTTGATCTTGTTTCCCCTTCTCACCCCCGATATCAAATTCGAAAACCCTAAATGGCCGAATGATGTCCAATTTGAAAGGGGGAAGGAGATGGAAACAACAGCGATGAAGGCGAAGACAAAACCAGTTGCATCACTTTAAAGTTTCAAGCAAAAATTGCTAATTAATGGCTGGGTTCATCAACTCTAATTTTTACAAAGACGGTAACCGGTCAAGCCAGTCAAACCAGTGATTCGATATATATTAGGGTCCGTTTGGCAATCTATGCAGCTTTTCGAAGCTTTTGATTTTAATATTTTATAGTTTTAAATAATTTAAATATAAGATTTTAATTTAATTAGTTTTTGAAATTGAATGTTCAACCGCTATTCACCCCAAATTTTTCAGAATTATATTAATTTTATTCTTTTTTATCAGCTAATTTGTATTAGTTAGGGCTGGGTAAAAATTACCATGAAAACCAAACCAGCATGTACCAACCGAAACAACATAATTGGTAATCAATTATATTGGTTACCAATATAATTTGTTCGGTATACCGAACCAAGTTCCAAAACTTGCTACGGTAACGGTAATGAGAATGGAAAAGTTGGTATTACCATTACCAACCAATTTCAAATTTGTTAGTACGGTAATACCAACCAATTCCTATCAACCCAATTATATATATCTAGTTTTATTTTTATTTTTTAAATTTATTTTGTAATTGTTTTAAGTTTTTAACTTTTGTATTTATTTTCTTAACTTTTTTTCTTCAGAATATGTTTTTAATCAATGGAGGAATACTAACTCGACCTCGATTAAGACGAAAACCTATAGCGTTAGTCGGAATAATACCTTCCTACTACTATGTTGCTTTTGCTTTAGTGTTTAAACACTTTGTAATAACTTTAAAGTTTTATGTTGCTTTCGTCCTCAAATATAGTCGGTTCGGACGAAAACCTAAGCATTGGAATAATTTATACGTTTTAATTAAGTTGTATTATATTTGCATGTTTTTTTCTCAACACTCGAAAGTTGGTAAATTACCACTACCAACACGTACCAACCAACCCCTTTGGTGGTTGGTAATGGTAGGGGTTTTACGATTACCAATTCAAATTGGTTGGTACATAGTAAACGGAAAAATGAATTGGTAATGTACCAATTCCACCCCTAGTATTAGCTACATTACCAGCTTAAGAAAACTCTAATTTAACATATTTAACGCTCTTAATCCATTAGCTTAGCTAACACATCGGCTCCGTTTTACCAAACTGGCCCTAACAAGTCTAGTAATTCGAAATATAGCTAGCTAGTCTTCTATTACTTGTTTTTCTTTGTTATATATTATCAGAAGCTGAATATATAGTGTAGGTAATATTCAGTGGACCACAACTCGAACTTAGTACCTGACGCCATGTCTGTAAACTCATATATAAGGCACAGGTGGGAAAAAAGAAAGGTAAAATTTGAATCTTAGTGGTCCTTTTTATGTTCTTCCCCTTTGGACATTGTGATGAAATTCGAGTTTTTAAAAGAAAACTATATATTACCAAATATAAAAGGGATAACAAGGATCAGAAATAAGTAATACTACAAGGTTAAAGAAGACAAAAACCAAAAAAAAAAAAAAAAAGCAAACTTAGTGTTGATCGATGCTGGTGACAGTAAGAACATGCTCTCCTTTTACATGGAAGTACTAAAGCCAGTAAGCGTCTCTTTTCATACCCGACATCTTTTCAATTTATTAAGGTAAGTTGGAATCAAACCTACCAAATCATATATGACCCAACTTTATAACAAATGTGACTTCAAATCTGGTAAGATTAATGCTATTTTTCAGTATCGAATTAGCCTAAAATGTACCTTAAGAATACTGGCCGGCCTGTTGAGGGAGATGAAAATTAATGCTATTTTTTTTCGGTTTGTCTATTGTGTGATTTAGGGTATAGAAAACCTGAAATTTTATTTGACACACTCAATTCCTTGGATTTTGGTGGGTTTAACAACTATGTTAGGATGGGGCCATATTAGGATATGGGCCAAGGGGGAGCTTAGGCCCACCTAACCATCAGGCTATAACAAACCAAAGGGAGCAGCTAATGTCAAATCCTCTTTTCCCTCCTTTTCTCTTCTTGCAACAACAATCTTGGCTGGAATGTATTGAAATAGTCAAATAGTCCCAACAGCAACAACATTCTTGCAACAATATGCAATTGAAGCACAGTTCGATCGAGGCGGAATCATAAAAGCTTGGGACACCAATCGAAAATGAAGAACCCTAAAATTTACTTGCAAAAGCCAAAAAGTAACAAGAGAGAGAGTCAAAAGAGAGGCACTAAAGAGAAGAAGAAAATCCCCGTATATATGAATTCCAAGTGTTACAATGACAACAGATACATTCAAAGCAAGGATATACAGAGCTTGGACAATACAAAGACATATGGCCAAATGGCATATTTTTTAACACTCTAGTACGTGAGGTAAACCGCAAACTCGACCAGGGTTTCGAACCCATCAGTCATCTGTTGCTGAGCAGAAGGGAGGATCTTGATTGTCGCGAATCCTTTCGCGTTTGTGTACTTCCCAGTCCCACCCATGATGGCCAGCTGAGACTGGGAAACAGCGGTCCTGTGAATCCCGAAGAAGACAAGGCTGTCGAGATAGCCACCACTCTCAAACATGGCGGTTAAGGCCAAGACTTGGCTGGTTCCGTCCACAGAGCTAGCTACGTAGAGCCCTTGCGCCTTACCCACTGTGCCAGACCCGAGCTCCGGTCCCTCGGTCAGTTCATCATCAATGGCAGTCAGGGTCCCGAACATGAGCTTCTGAAGAGTTGTCCCGGACTGGAGTTGAGCCCCATTGACAACAGGGAATCCTGCAGATCCGCCAAAGATGCCATTGCCGCTGTTTTGCATCACATTCTGAGCGTTTCCACTCAGCCCGACGAGGAATGGAAGGTTGTTATTGTTGATGATCCCGCTGTTGTCGTTGTTTTGAGGGATGCCGTTGTTGGTTGGGAGGACTGCCCCATTCGGCTTGGCAAAGGGTATTTGGCCGCTCACTGCAGGGTTTGCTACGATGCCCGTGACAGCTTTAGCTGTTGGATTGGACCCTCCGAGTATGTCGTGCATGTAGAAGATCAACGCAGGGTGTCCATCTAGTCCGGCATTACCAACTACCCCACCAGGTGCAGTTGCAGCACCAGCCGCACCACCAGGAGTAATGGGGGCAGTGCCAGCAACTGGGGCTACACTGCCAGGAACAACTGTCGCACCAGTCGCTACACCACCAGGAGCAGTTGCAGCACCAGTGGCTGCACCTACAACAGGGAGAGGAGGAAGTGTAGCATCAGAAGCTGCAGGTGCGGCAGCAATGGGAGGAACTTCATCAAGGACACGAGTTGCTGCAGCAAAAACTATTACAAGGGAAAGAACGAAGATGACAATTTGGCTTTTGAATGAGGGACTAGCAGACTTGCTGGTTGCCATTTGTTTATAAGTGATAACCGGAGGATTCAAGATACTGACTGCAAGAGGAGGCTTGATTGATCTTCTGCTGATGGATTCAGATACTCCATTGTGACTTGTATATATGCATGGAAAACAGAGGCTCTGCGGTGGCAGATGATGGAGTTGATGAGGTGAAGTAGTTTGCAATGGTGTATTTGGTTGGAACTGGAAGGGTTAAATTTAAGAATTCCAGGTGGGTTTGGTTTCAGAATCAAAAGACCAAAAGTTATGGGCCATGCTCATTCAAAGACATGTTATTATATGATACTCCCAATTATATTAAAAAATGTTAATTACTTAAATTATTCTCATGGATTTCTGAAACTGGATTTTAGGGCTTAGAATTAGAAGCCTAAATAAATACCTTGATCTAAAATATGGATTAACACTTAAGTTGTTTATGTTTTTTAATGGGCTTGCCCAATAAGCGGAAGACCGGGGGCCTAGGCCCAGCGCTACTAAGGGGGGGTAGGGCAGTGCAAGTAAGTCTAATGTATTTCTGAAACTGGATTTTAGGGCTTAGAAGCCTAAATGTTACAATTTCTCATAAGAATTCACCTAAATCAAGTTAGACAGGAATTGAGGAACATTCAGCAATTTAAATTTTAAAACTTCTAACTAGAAGACATGTTTTGTTACAATGAATTGAAATCACATTGAACTAAAATATTATGAGCTTACCCACCAAAGCAAGTCGCTCGCAAGATGCAGAAACAACGGCACAGGAGTTAGTTGCCATCTATGGAGTATACACCAGTCACCAATCAGACTTAAAAAGGAATATGAACGAATAACATCTGCCTGCCCTCTCATAACACAAGCCAAACAGAAGCAAAACAAAAATATTTCAGTAAGTACAATTCTTAGGAAATTCTAAGCAATTCTACTAAGGAAGCCAAACAAACAAGGAAAATAAGGAACATACCCAACCTTATCTAACAATAGCTGACACGCATCTCATTTCAGAGAAGACGAAAATTGCTATGTCCCGTCCTACTCAGGGAGTCCAACTTTGTCACTTGTTGCAGCAACCTGGTCAAAGAGTTCAAAAGTATCCGTATCAACACCACAAATTTCATTGATTAGGGACTCCCAAGATGCGTATTCCAATCCCATCTTCCTCTTCACCATCTCCTCCAAAACAAAGCAAGCATTGTTGATCATCCTACACTTAAGTAAACCGACAACCAAGCGACAAAGTGTGTCATAGCGTGGACAATGCCTGCTCATCAACATGACATTGAAAATTCCCGAAGCTCTTTCAAACTCATCAACTTGACAAAACCCATCAACCAAGATCCTGTATGTAGCAGCATTAGGCTCACACCCTTTAAGCTTCATATCAACAAGTACCTTATATGCCTCTTCTGGCTTCCCTTCCTTGCACAAATAATTTACCTGGATATTGTACGTCACAACATCGGGCTTCAACCCCTTCTTCTTCATCTCAAGCAACATAGACTTTGCCTCTTCCATCTTCCCTCTCTTCGCCAAATCATTTAGCAGAACACCAAAGTTGACAACCTTAATTTTACACCCTTGGTACTCCATATCAAACATAATTTTTCTCGCGTCCTTATACCTCCCCAAATCACACAAACCTTTCATCACAATCGCATAAGTAACTGCATTGGGGTGTTTTCCTCTGCCTTTCATATCATTTATCAGCTCCATTGCCTTCTCTATCTCACCTTTTCCACACAAGAATCCAATTAAACTATTGTAAGTAACAACAGAGGGTTGGATTTCACTGTCAAGCATTTCATCAAACACCTTGCATGCATTCTCAATCTCACCCTTCTCAAGCCACGCCTTCATGATTATATTGAACGAAACCGAATTCGGCCTAAACCCTAATTTAGGACACCTACTAAACACATCACTGGCATCCGAAAACCGATTACAATCCACAAGCACATTAAGCAAAGTGTTGAATGACTGCACAGAGCGATCGCAGTTGAAGCTCGACATCTGGTGAAACAAGGCAACGCATTCATCAATCAAATTGGACTTCCCGTAATGCCTCATCAAGGCTATAAACATCGCTTCTTTGCACCGTATATTATGCTCTTTGATAAAACCTAACAACGGCTTTATCTGTTCAAATCGCCGAGAGCGGGCGAGCTTGTAAACGAGAGAGGAGAAAGAAGCGTAGCCGTGTTTGACTCCCATTTTCCGGAAATCATGGAAGAGGGAGAGCGCCTGATCTGGATCGTGGACCTGCTTGAGATCATCGATGAACGGTATCGGAAGCCGAGGTTTGGAAGTGGGTTTGTGAGGTCTGTGTTTCTGGAAGACTTTCGAAGTGGATTTTGTAGATCCGCCATGGGTTCGGTATAACCTGCAGTGTCCGGCATTGAAGCCATGGCTAAGTTTAGATGAAAGTTTTTGATCGAGAGGCATTGAATTGAGGTTGCGGATGAAAATGACGAAGCCTTCACTACGAGTTATTCTCTTTTTCTTTTTCTTTTTTGTTTTTTTTTTAAGCAAAAATGACTCAAAATTACGGAGTATATAACTATGAGATATGAACCAAAAATAATATGAACTAAAAAATGTCTTAAAATAATACAAACTATTCACCTATAAATCAAAAATAATACAATCAATGATATTTTGACTTTAAATAATACAAAATTTTACTTATCAAAATGTAAAATAAAATTTTACTTATCAAAATTATAAAAAAAATATAATTATTCATATTTTGCTTAAAACCACCTTTTATATTTTAAATACATCAAACTCACTAGCTCCTAGCTCCATCCGTACCAAATTGATATTTTATATAGTTTTTATCTTCATAAGAAAACGTACGTAAATAGTAAAAGACTTATATTTTCAATCGGAGGGAGTAACATATTGTTCCAAAGATAGAATGCGAGTGATCTCATCTCCGCAAGGACCGACGGGCGCCGCTCGAATAGAATCGAGTGCCGCTCCATCAGTAGCCTTGTTCTTCGGTTTTGCTTCTCTGCTCAGCTCCTCCTCATATGTCTTCCTGCCTTGATACTCCTTCCTCTAGCTCCTAGCTCATGATTCTTGATCCCAACAAAGGCATAGCCGGCAACCCTCTCTCGAGCGTTGGAACACAAATATGCAATTAAGCTCAAAAAGCACGTAGATTCCACACTCGAGAACCAAAACACTAACAAAGCGATTTACCAAATAAACATGCAATATATACACCCAAATGCAATAAAACCTATCTAAAATATGCATTATCAACTTGCACGCCAAGCATAGATATAATTAAAAAAAAAACTTTTCGAGACTTTGGATCTCTCATCAATTGCTCTTTCGATCTTAACCACCTTGATTACCATATTCTAAAAAGTAGTTGGAGCGTCAAATCCCTTGAATTAAATTTTATAAAAAATAAAGATGGATTTTTTTAGGGTAAACTGCAGAAAACCACCCCTTAAATATACCACATTGCTAGAAACCACCCTTTATATTACTAATTGCCGAAAACCACCCTTTACATTAGTCCGGTTAGCAATGAACCACCCTTTTTGTGTTTCCGTTAAGTTCTCTCTTAAATATGTAAATTACGAATCTGCCCTTGTCCCATTTAATATATATAATAATATAAATTAATTAATTAAATGATTAAAAACAAAACAACAAAATAAAACGGAAGTGGTAAGTAAAAGTGGAAGCCATTTACTTCCTTTCTTCCTTGTTCATATAGAAGTTCCAATTTCAATGGTCAATTATGGGCAAATCGGTCTGCTATTTCCTTCCATTCTCCATTTTGAGTGGTGTCAATATATTAATCTCTTGTTATTTTTTCTTGTTCAGTCTCAATTTGAGATTGGAGAAATCTCTTGAATTGGGAAAATAGAAGATAGGTTAGGCTCGATCTTTGCGATTTCATGCCCAAATTTCTAGAGTGCTCGCCCTGGGTGGTTCCAACAGTGGAGAAATCACCGGAGACGAAAGGATTTTGCCTCATCCTCATCGTCGTTCTCACGCTCCGGCCTCCGTCATCGTCACCGCCTTCAACCGTCCTCCACCGCTGCATTCTCCTCCTATCTCGCGCTATCTGCCGGCTCGAAAATGTCTTCCTCCTCGCCGCTAGATCTTCACCAAGCCCCAAATCTTCAGATATAGATCGATGCTTGATTTCGTGGAGTGGAAGCGGAGATGACTCAGAAAAGGGTTTGAAGACTCAAGTTTTTATTTTATAATCGACAACTTTCATGATGGAGAATGAAGATTCAAAGGGAACAAACAGATCCATCGAGAAAAATCGATCGGGACTTGGCTTAGATCTATTCGAATTTGTGGTAGAGATGTGGTGGCGGCGCTTGTGTTTGTAGCTAGGGTTCTTGTTCTCTCTCATTTTTCTCTGTTTCATGCTTTAATCCCTTTTCCTTTTCTTTCTAAAAATTATTATTTTAATGGAACTAGTTTTTTAATTATTCTATTTACATTTAACGGTGGGTTGGACGGAAAACTTAGAAAGGGTGGTTCATTGTTAACGGAACTCATCTAAAGGGTGGTTTCCAGCAATTAGTAATATAAGGGGTGGTTTCCAGCAATATGGTATATTTAAGGGGTGATTTACTGCAGTTTACCCTTTTTTTTATATAAAAACCTATTTTCTTTTTATTCTTTTTTATTGAGAATAAAATCCCTCAAGGGCGTCAAATCCCGTTCGAAATGACGAGTTTTAAATCCCAACAGGGTTGGCTAAAATTCCGTTAGTGATCTTGGTGCTTTATGATCAGGAAGTGTGAGGCTTTGCGTTTGGCGTGACTAAGCTTTCTTCTCCGATTGATGGGGTTCTGGCAGTTGGAGTCGAAACCCTTTTCTATAGAAGACTAGTTCCTTGGAGGTTCGTTTTCACTGCCCACAGGTGACTCATGATGTACTGCTAGCCTACGGTGCTGCTTCAAGTTAGTGCTTGGCTTCGTGTGTCATCTACGTCGTCATCTCATTTGGTTTATATGTGTTTAGTTTCGTTTAGACTTGAACAGACATGGACTAACCCGCCCGGTCCGCCCAACCCACCCTATTAGATATGCAGGGTTGAGTAAGGCAATTGGCCCAAGCGGGCCGACAAGCCCGGCTCGGTTAGCCCATAGGGTCGAGTTTGGGCTAAGTGTTAAGCTCAAACGGGCTGGTAGACCCGGCCCGTTTATATATATTACCTATATTAATTTTTATATATTTGAATTACAATACTATGGAATATATATATGGGAAATTTACAGAAAACCACCCCTTAATATATGGGTGTTTTCACTTATCCACCCCTTAAATTCAAAATTACAGAAACCACCCTTTAAATGGTTTTTACTTACAACTAACCACCCCTTCATCTATTTTCATTAATTTATCATTAAATATATTATATTTTAATGTCTTTAAACTCAAATTTGATTGTAAATATATTCAAATTTTGAATTTAAGGGTTCGATTATATTTTAGTGATCATTTTATTTATTTTTAAAAAATAATAAATAGTTACTAATTTTCAACTTAAAATATGAATTTGATCCATTTTATTTGTTATATGTAACTTTTTTTTAAATTTACCTAAATTTTAAAAAATTAGGTTATCAATTAATCATATAACTTATGTATAATAATTATTAAGATAATAATTGTAGGCTATATTTATTATTGTTTTTTAAAAATAAATAAAATTATCCCTAAAATATAATCGAGCCCTTAAATTAAAATTTTAAATATATTTATGATTAAATTTAAGTTTAAAAATATTAAAATATAATATATTTAATGCTTAATTAATGAAAATAGATAAAGGGGTGGTGTGGCGAGTTTTAGTAAAAACCATTTAAAAGGTGATTTTCTGTAATTTTGAATTTAAGGGGTGGTTAAGTGAAAACACCCATATTTAAGGGGTGATTTTCTATAAATTTTCCTATGTATATTATTGTATAATATCTATACTTTTCCATCTATTACTTTATAAATACTAATAGTATTTACATCACATATAAATTAAGAAATATAATAGTACTAAATAAATTATTTTCAAGATTTTTTCAATGAAATGAACCTATATAAATATTGTAGTGTGTAATTCCACATTTGTGTAACTTGTATACCTTTGTTTTGCATAAAATTTCAATCTTTTGGGACACTTAGCAGTTAGCACATTTTTATAGTTTGAGATAAAACGCAAAAAATAATAAAATAAAAATAATATTTTATGAAATTATAATGGACGGTCCGGTGGGCTACTTGGTCCGCTCATAATGGCGGACCTGGGCAAGAGAGTTAGCCCAAAAACCAGGCCTAACAGCCCTAACCCAAAGCCACACCCCTAAAATGGGTCAAGATATTCTCATAGGTTCGACCCGAGCCCACCCAACCGGGCCTAGCCCAAGCCCGGCCAGACCAGCCCATGCAAATGCTATTTTCGACGGCCCGCTAAAATGGACCAAGATATTCTCTTACCTGTATTTTGCGCCGTCTATGTACTTTTATGTTTTTTTCGACGGTTATCCGTCCCGATTTGTCGGCCTTTGAGGTTCAGATATGTCTTACCTCGAATTTTTTCCTAATCAACAAGGGAAAAAAAACGCTTCGAATATATACACCGCAAATCCACACGTTAATTACTACGTGCATACATGTTTTAAACGACGTGCATGCACGTCGTAATTAACGTGCAGGGTGGATAGACCCCAAAGCGTGCTTACATGCACACACGTAATTTTTTTTTAACATGCACACACGTAATTTTTTTTAAAAAAAAAACCGTGTATGCACGCCGTTAATGACGTGTATGCACATCGTTAACAATGTGCATGTACATTGTTAATGATGTTCACTATTGCACATTGCTAATGATGTGCATGCACATTGTTAATGAAGTGCACTATCGCACATTATGAATGATGTGCAAGCACGTTGTTAATGACGTGTATTCATGCACGTTTCTTTCAACGCGGCCGACGTGCACTTTTATCCCACTCACCACGTTAATAACGATGTGCAAATCCTTAACTACCATTTACGGTGTATCTAACCAGACGCAAAAAAAAATTGAGTACACGAAACGAATTGTCCAGGGGCATAACATAAAATCGGTCTTTCGTAAAATGTAGGAAAAAATCAACACTACCAACAATTGCAAAACACGCCTAATTTCCCAGTTCTCTGACCGAACCTTTTTTTTTTTTTAAATGAAATAATCCTGACAGCAATACTGGGTTTAACTCAACCATTAGTCAGTCACTGTACAGCGCTCAATAATCTGAAATTGCCTCCGGCTCCCAACCTGGTAGCTGGTGA
This sequence comes from Persicaria maculosa, assembly GCA_963922045.1. Lineage (NCBI taxonomy): Eukaryota > Viridiplantae > Streptophyta > Magnoliopsida > Caryophyllales > Polygonaceae > Persicaria > Persicaria maculosa. The sequence goes on from OY998258.1 coordinate 17,685,778, forward strand.
ATAAACTATATAGCAGAGAGTTTTCTGGAGTTAAAAAGTGATGCTCCCAAACTCACCTGCGTGTAAAATATGCAGTCACCAAAATCTTCGGCCAGCTCAAAACCATGATAATGTACAACTCCTGAATAAGCTAACCTCTGATTGCAAGAACCTTCTTTTGGCCTTCTGAACCAGATGGATCTTCAGTCTTGATCGAGCAGGTGGGAAGATTATCAGTAGCCAAGATCAGCCTACAACTTCTTCTAACGGAACAATTCTGGAAAAGACCACATTATAAACCTTGCAAAGAAATCAGTCTCCAGGAACTCAATATGAGCTGCTCGGCCTATGAGAGTGTTCAGATTTCTTCCATGTGCAGACATATTGAAGTTGACATCACAACGTATGAACACACGATGTTCAACTGAAGGTGAGCGTATCTGGTCCAAACAACTGTTCAGCATCTCTAGAAAGACTTTACCCCTCTTAGAAAAGTCGGTTGATGCTGCTTGACAAAGTTCAATTCTCGCAGAATGATATGGCACATAACCATCCTGATATAGAGAAATAGTTAGTTGGCAGCAGGATCATATTATATCTAGCGGAACTATTTCCTCAATCCTCATGTTTTATTAGAACTCCTCAGTTCCATTTCCTTATTAGGCTATTTTAAATCAGCAGAAGGAAAACAAAATCTAAAATAACGAATTATTGGAACAAACTAGTCTAGAAACACACTGCATACCAAGAGGTAGTGAACTAGTAAAACCAAGATGAAGGAACGAACTGGCCGAAATGAAGAATCAAAATCAGAGATACTGACTTAAGGGGGAAGTTCCTTTTAAGATGGAGTTTATATTAGTTTATGTTAGCCAAATACAACGGCTAGTTAAGCTCCTTGAAGTCTATTTATTATAGTTGTTCATTAAGAGTCCCTAAATCTATTTTTTCTCTCTGTAGTTTTGTTATTAGAGTTTCTGGATTAAGTTTTCCTTATTTCAAGGTAAGATATATTAAGAAATTAATGAAAATATTTACATACATGTTCGGGAGAGACTCCCGTTGGCGTCCTAGAAGGCCCAAAATGAGGTATTAACCTCTATCTATAGTGACGATCCCATGCCTAACCATTGGTCCCACGGTCAATGAAGCTATATAGGGTGGTTTAATTGGTATAACCAGCTAGGTGCGGATTCAGTCACATCAGGACAAGGCCATCAGTACTAGGACACACACACAAAGGTAGGAAATAGAAACCACTACCTTCGGCTATGCCATCAATAATGTTTTCTATCTTGCCCTTGTACACGCCTATTGTATTGCAAGTTTGCAAAGACATCGCTAAAGGTTTTAAACCTCAATGATACTTTCAACTTGGAACCTGAACTTGCAGAAACAAAGACCATCAACTCCATGCAGGGAGTTTCTAGGATTAAGTTGAGAGGTCTCTTCATGTGCAATTATCGGGATGCCTATATGCACTGGTGAAGGTGTTGTATGAACTCAAGGGTGCGGATCCCAAATCCATTTAATCCTTGGAGAGACTTGTGTCCCATAATGATTGCAAAATTTTGAAAAATAACCCACATGGATCCTAGATCCATTCACTATTGAGTGGATCAATTATCCATCTAGCATAATTACACTTGGATTTAATAATTTTTAAAAAATTGCATGAATGAGCATATCAAAGATCCATTCACGCTTTATTTTTCCTTTAATTTCATTGTAACTTTTTCTTCTGTTTTACAATTTAATTTGAACTCATCATAAATCCATCGAGGAAAATTAAACAGATCTGTTTGTATTATTTTTCAAAATTTTTGCAATGATTAGTTGATTACTAACATGTGTCAAGGATTGAACGGATCTAAGATCTGTTCATTTGAGTGCATTTAACATCTGAAATGGGTGTATATTATAACATCCGTAATTATTAATAAAGGCTTTTGCCCATCGATAGAATTCAGTCTTTTCACCTTTGTTAGCCATGCTAGTCAAAGCCCCTAGGTCTATTTGCTATTTAGTTGTTAGTTAAGGGTCCCTAGATGTATTTATTATCTTTGTAATTATGTTATTAAAGTTTGTAGGAGTAAGTTGAGAAATCTCTTCCTGTGTATTTATAAAGGCTTTTGCCCATCAATAGAATTCAGCCTCTCACCTTCAATCTCTCTCAGTTTACAACAAGCTAAGTATACCCTGCCGGGGAGGGGTCCACCAGAGGGTCAAGGTTCACGCATCCATTCTCCAAACAAGTCAAGATGGCCGGGAGGGGTTCATATTAAGTTTCAAAATTTTGTTTTTCTATTGGATAAAAATTTATCTTGAAATAACTACTAATAGATGTATGGGATTTTACAAAAGAGTTAACTACATTTAACCCCCTTTATTCTCTTTTTTCACATTGCCACTCTTTATCTTGAAAATTACAGAAAACAACCCAACAATTACATATGTTAACATTGTACCACCCAATTGTACCTTTCATCAAATGGTCATAAAATAGAATAGGAAAGTCATAATGCATTTGCCAGAAAAGTACAAATGATAAGTAAGATAATAAGAAATGTAATTGTTGGGTGATTTTATGCAATTTTCAAGATAAAAGAATAATTATGTAAATTATGCATAAGATGATTAAAGTTTTAAATAGTCACATACTTGCATTTGAACATAGGCTCAAGGATTGACAATAAAGTAAAAATCCTACAATTTTCAATACTTCAAATTAGACAGAAACAAGTTAATCAGCAATTTCACACAATCTGAAATACACAACAAGCTAGTAGACAATACCTGTGGTGATGACAGCAGAATAATATTTCTGAAGCTATCCAATGTGTTTTGCTGAAGAAAAAAAATAATTCAATAAAAGAAAATCAAGAAACCTGACAAGAGCATATATAATCACCATTTTAGAAAGTTAGTAGACAATACCTGTGGTGATGCAGTAACATTTAAATGAACAATGTTATTATATCTAGGGGCAATCATATATAATCGCCATTTTAGAAAGCAGTGTAGCATTATGCTGCAAGCAGAAAGAGAAGGAAGGAATCATTTTTACCTGACATAGTTTGTAGAAAAAAGTATTATGTGGATCCGGATCATCGGTGAAAGTAAGTTGATGAATGCACTGTGTATTCTTCAGCTTTTTTAAGAGCCATAACCCAGAATTGAATAAAGAGTTTGAACTATACATATATCCCAAATGTGGCCCAGATACAGATACATAAGTATGCAGGAATCTGAGGTACGGTTCCATGATGCTCTCTGCAATATAAAACTCAATATTAGTATTAAATTGTGAACCTATGAGGTGTTTAGAAGTATCTGCTCATACCAGCCAATGCAGTTCTGATGATGACATTTCCAATAGAATGCCCCACAAAACTGAGCTTAATACTTCTCAAGTGTCCAGATCGCGAAAACTTATCCATTTTCTTTTTAAGGAAAGATATAACTTCTTTTGCTAACCGCAACCCCATTTCCCTCAAGTCCCCAGAAGTCTTATCTTCATTGACCTCTGACATTAGACATTCCACCTTAGGATCTATCAAAAGCCACTGGTTACGAACAAGTCTTAAATCGAGATGATGTCCCTGATTACCCATGAGTCATTAAAGTAAAATTAGTTCCTGATGCAATGTATAAGAACTAGAAGTCAAGAATTGACCATACCCCAGAAAAAAAAACATTTTTTTGTTATTATATAGAAGTTCAGTCTAATAAAGGAAAAGAAATCCCCGAATCACAATCAGGAACAAAATAGACGGTATAGTATTATCAGTGTCCCATGGAGAAGTTAAAACAAAAAGGTTTAGACGTATAGAAATCAACCTTGATGCTTTTACTAGCAACTTTGCTGAGTGTGCTCCTAACCATTGAAAAATCTACAAGCTTTTGCGAGAATAAATATAGTTATTTCACTCACCCAACTAAGCTCATTCTTCCAAAACAGTAAACAAAAATCTGCTGATGGATTTTGAAAGGCCATACAATGCCACCAGCCCTATTTCCCCCCAGCTTACATGTGTTAATTGACAAAGTAGCTATTCTAGAGTGCAACACAACATGGAACAGGGCAATGTGGAGTTATAGAAAGAGTTTAAACAAAGTAAGCAATATGTTGTCGCCAAGTACCAAAACATCAAGGAGATAAGTCACAACACATAAATTCAGCCAAAAGGTAAGAAAGAATGGGGATGAACCAAAGCCCATTCACTTTTATTTAAGGGAAAATGCAAGCAATATGTTGTGGCCAAGTACCGAAGCTTCAAGTAGAAAAGTTGCAACACAAAAGTTCTACCAGCAGGTGAGAAAGAAGGGTGATGAACCAAATCCCATACACCTTTAATTTAAGGGAAAATGCACTCGACTATTAATGCAAGTAAGGTTCAAGTAATGACCTTGGTTGTTTGTAAAACTTAGGAATGACCTTGGTTGTTTAAATTGTCTTAAGGGTGCTCTGAGTGGTAAGGTGTAGCACCTTGATGGCCGAGCCGAAGGGGTGCTACATCCTACTACTCATGAGAGTGTGTGTCCGACTTCCGATAGCTTTGGCTTGAAGAGAATGGAACCGTACAAGGGCTTAGCCCATTACACCCTAATGCCTACCTTAGGATATGAGCCTTACTCATGAATCATGATAGTGGTGCTCCCAGGATCCCATCTTGGGGCAGCTAAAGGCTTTTTTGGAAACCTTGTATATATTTCATTTCTGATTTCAATATATTTACATTTAAAATCAAAAAAATAAAATGTCTCTTGAGAACTTGAACCTTACTTGCAATAATAGTCGAGTGCATTTTACCTTATATAAAAGTGAATGGACTTTGGTTCATCCCCATTCTTTCTTACCCGATGGTAGAATTATGTAGCACAAACACCTCTAAATGGATGGGGTGTCGTTTTCGAACACGTGTACGACACGCCAAGACACGGTAAAGACACAATAGGATATGGTTAATCATCGGCCATGGCTAGGATACGCCTTAGACATGACTGGGACACATTTTATTCTTTTTTTTTTCCTAATTTTCTCTTTAATTTATACTTATTCTTTCTTTTTGGCTAATTTTCTCTTTAATTTTTTGTGAAAAATTTATACTCCCTCCATCTCAAAATACTCGTCGCTTTACTGTTCATCATGTGCTTTGAGGATCATAAAGACTATATAAAATATCAAGTTTTTTATTTTTTATTTTTATAATTTCTTAGTATGAAACTTTTTTAAAACATTAATAAAGAAATTCAATATTTTATACTCCCTCCGTCTCAAAACTGATGTCGTTTTAGGATTTTGCACAAATTTTAATAAAAACACTCACCCATCAATCAACATCATCATTCCACTAACTATTTCATAAATTTTGTTATTTTTTAATACCTACTACAGTTTTTAACCAATCAAAATCTTTAAAACAATCAACAACACACAAATCGATACAAATAATTACTATCCCCTACCTAGAAAACCTAAAACGACCTAAATTTCGAGATGGAGGGAGTATATGTTTTTATGATCTTTAAAAGCATGCTGAATAGTCAAGTGACAAATATTTTGTGACGAAGGGAGTATCTTTTTAAGACTTGCTCCCTCCGTCTAGCAATAGTTGTTGTTTTACAGTAGTAAACTTGTATCAAAAAACTTGTTATTTTAGCTATAGTTATTATATGTATAGGTAATGATTGCTCTTTTTATAGGTAATAATTACTTCTTTTAGGTTTTATCCTTAAATTCATTATTAATCTTTCCTCATAATTTATTATTTGTTTTATTTGAATTGTAAGAGATAAAATGTTTATTGTGCATTTTGATTTGGAATGTCATCTATTTATTTATTTTGTTTTAATATTTATGTAACTCTTTATTAATATATATTTTTTTTTCTTTTTAGGACCTTTAAAACAATATATTATGCATATATTTTCCCTTGTCGTATCCGTGCCCTATGTTTTTCAAGGTTGTTGTGTCCCATGTCCCATACCTGTATCTATGCTACACAGCTATCAATGCAGTTTTTTAACCATAGAAATAATTTAGTATCTATAATTTCATGCATACCAAGGACATAAGCCTTTTGCCCTACATAAACAATTGTAAAGGTTGAATCAGACACTTTGGACATTGAACTATTGAAACATTCTTCAACAAGTTCAGCATGAGAGCAATATTATCATAGTACAACTTGATAGATTGTAAAGAAGTGAGAAAGATTCATATTTATCATCCGAGCCTCAGACATCATGCAAGAAAATAATAAATATTGCTTTCAAGGAAAAAAAAGACATGTTTTAGGGTTAAAGCAAAATGGATGCACTATAAATAAAATCTGGGATGTCCATTTGAACACTCAAATGGACAACCGATTGTTACCTGAAACCCATGAACAAAGACCACAACCTTTAGTAAGTGGCCCTTGGATTTATGGTCAGCACCAGAAAACTTGCCTACAGCCTTCAGTTCACTAAGCAAGTTAGTTGAGCCTTTCTGATCGACTTTATGAATGTATGAATCGCCACTACTAGAACACTTCGGCGCAGTAGTCACATGCTCAACTATTACAATAGGAACATTTGAAGGATCTGAAAATATCCGCATATCTTGAATTGAACGGCTATTGATCTGCACCCCAAAGAATTGTGAACTTCCCAGAAGAATGGACTATAAAAAGAATGAAATCATATTCAGAGAGGTAAACTCACCCTCATTTGTGAAACACTTCGTCTATGAAGTTCAGCGCGTGTTACTGCAATTTGAGCAGGCTGCAAAAAGCATAAAGCCAGAATGAGTACATGGAAACTATCTATTAGAAAAGCTATGACAGGTAAGTTACATGTCAAGAGTGAACATATACATATGCTAATTACATCATCAGTTAGCCTCCGCAAAACTGCCACTTTTCCATGTTTCCCTTGACTCGATCCCACATCATCTCTGCTGCTAATGTAACGATGGGGCATCTCCACCTTAGAATACACCATCCATATTGACCATTCAACTCTACGATCATTAACCCATGCCTCATGCAGGAAATCTAATATCTTTATCTTGTTAGCCCTGAAATCAAGTACATTAGCATTCTTAGGATAATTACAAATGACATACAAACCCACTAGCAATTGTTACATCTATAATAAAATAAAAAAATTTAATACTGTACTTTTCACTATATGAATGAAGAAAGCCAAGAATATGCTGTGCATGAAATTGATGATGCTTATAAGTTATAACTTTTCAGTTCTTCTGATAGGGGGAAAAGCCGCACACTCCGCTGAGTGGTAAATCGCATGATAAGGATCAGTGATCAAACCTGTGGAAGTTTAAGAACATATTCCACAAACAGTGGATCTGGTCACCAACCAAATGCGCAGAGTGCTCCAGCTTGTCCTTGGATAATGAATGGAGTAATCCTTTGCTTTGGAAATCAACAAGAGAACCTGCTTTCTGTTCGATGGCAAAGTGTTTCAAATGTTTTAATCAAACAAATCATTATATATTAAGAATCATACAAGTCGTATAAGGGTTAAGAGAAATGTAGTAAAGCATGAACCTCTATATCATCTTGTAACTCGCTAGAATCACGCACTGAAGTATCAGAATTACTACTGGAAGACAAATGTGGTACCCATGAGGAACCAAATAACGCTGTATCAACTAGCTGAGAAATAAAATCAGTCAAATCAATGCTTTCATTGATTGCTTTGCTAATGTTTTCCATCTCCTCAAGAAGAATGTTACGAGCACTTAATAATCCTTTCACAAGCATGACATCCTCTGACGTTACAGGAGCTGTTTCACTGGATCCCTGACCAATAATTTAGATTTAAAAAAAAAAAATTAAATGACAATTAACTTGTGGAGAAAAATAAAATAAGCCAGAAGTGAAAAAAAAAATTGCAGCATGAATCCATGAGAGCAGGCACTGACAGAAGTAGCTTCATTGGTGGAAAAATAAATCCAATGCTATGAAAGAAAATTAGAGAAAAGCAAAAAAAAAAAAACTCAATTTTTAATAGGAAGGCCATTATCATATATAAACAAATAAGATTTTAGAACCAGCTCCATCGGATATATATCTTTGAAAACTACGAAGTAAATGGCAAAACAAAAAGAATGGTTCAAAATCATCAATCTCACTTTTCATTGTGCTGTAATAACCCGGGAACAAATCATATAATCATATTATATAATGAACCAAATTCATGTCTTTACCTAGTGTACAACAAATATCATCTTTCAACTCAATTCATCATTAAAGCATTTTTAGTTTAGTCACGTGCTTTATATTTCTTCAAATGGAGCAACAAAAATCCTACTTATATTGACAAGGAATTTCCTATGTCCTAACTTTCCAAAGAAATCAATGGAAAATAAATACTCCCTCCGTATCACAATATTTGTTGTTTTAGAGTAGTAAAGTTGTATAAAAAAACTTGTTGTTTTAGCTATAATTATTATCTTTATAGGTAATGATGACTCTTTTTATAGGTAATAATTACTGCTTTTAGGTATTTTAACCTATAAAAGTAAAGTAAATATAGGTTTTATTAATAAGTGTGCATAGAGCTAATACAACAAGTATTGCGATACGGAGGGAGTATATTCCAGGAAATTTTAAAGGAGAAACTTGAAAAAAAAAATATCTGAAAGTATTAGTGTACAACATCTCTAGCATTCGTTGTAAATTTATAAGAATCTTCATAACTTTTCAAAATCTCTGGCATTGGTTCATCATAAATTTAGAATCAATATGGGATTAGGATTAAACTGTCAGTCGTATGTTTTTCATGAAGATCGTCCATTGAATAGAAAAGTCTATTTTGAGGACCTTTTCCACTCTGGCTTCACGCTTAACTATTACTTCAAGACAGCTATATACCTAACATATCTATCTTGCTTCTCAAGTCAGCTATATACAAACTCTGCTCATAAGAGAATGTATGTCTCAGTCTTTCTAGGCTCATAGCTATAACTTCTCGTAGTTAATTTTTCAATACTTTTACTTTCCGTGGGTCTCAATTAGCTTCATAGTTATCATTAAAAGCAGCGTTTCGATAAGCTCATTATTCAATATTTCTTCTGGAAATTTTTACTTTCAAAAAGGATCCCTCGTGCTCTACTGATAAACTCAGATTTTTTTTAGCTCATTGAAAAGAATTCTTTTATCACAAAACAAATAGAAAAATAAAAAGGAGAATTGAAAGATCTAGGGCAACCATCTAGCCAACTAGTCATCTGCTATAGTTACAAGCCAATCAATATCTAGAATCATGGAGCAATGTACTTATGAATGGAAGTGTAGGAAACATTTAGAAAAACAATATCAGCATAGAATAAGATCAGAGAAAAAAACAGATTGGGAGAAATCGAAGACACAATACGTACACTATTTGAGCCATCTGTGGTTGAACTAGAAGCCTTGTTGTTATTGCTGAAAATATAAAATGTCAGCTAAACATTCTAAACCTCATCTTATATGATAATAAGACTTCAAAAGAGAATGGAAACTGTGACGTACCTTGATACCTTCCGAATGTTTGTGTATACACTAGATTTCAATAGAATGATATGGACAGTTATATCCACAAGAACAGCATGGAAGGCATCAAAATGCACAGGGCAATATGAATGAAGACCTAGAAGAGCTTTGGGAGGAATTCGAAATTCCTGAGTTGCAGCAGCAGATGCATCCACAAATCCCAGTAACTCAGATCTGTTCAAAGGAGTGCAAGCAAATTCATGACAAGATTACAGCACATTCACCTAAGTCAAAGAATCAATTAGGCAAGACTAACTAACCCTTTCTCTAGAAATGGTGCATACATAAGTTCAAATCTCAAAATAACAGCTGATCTTGATGGAACCTAGATACAAAAAGAAACTTCAAGTTATCAGATCCATCAGGAGCATTGCTAAAAGTAGTGTAAAGCACATCTTGCATTGTGTCAAGAATGAGAAGCTTCTTCAAACACAAACATCCAACACTCCTAACGACGATGAAATACAATACATACTGGGAGCTTTGATGAAATCTCATTTAGCACATGCAACATATAACTTATATCCAAAGAATTAGTTATTAGATTAACATGTAAGTTAACTTAATAGTAATAAGCATTTGAGCCAAAAGACGCAAATGATCACAACTGATCAAATGGTGGTCATGAGTTGTCACGAAAACAGGAGGAAATATACACCCAAGAAGAGAAGGGCAATGAAAAATTCCATTGTTAAACATGGACCATCAGTGTCAAATAAATGAATGTAGATGACTTCACAGAAATCAAGAAGGTAAACACCATCATATCTAAATAAATGACAGCTTTTGACAAATCAAGGATGGTTATGATGCAGGAGCAAGTCTAGTGGGGTTCCTTGAAACCAAAGTGCTGGCTGAAAATATGGAAAAAATTAAGCACTCGCTTATGCATAATTGGGAGGTGGCGGAGAACAGTGTGTCTACAGGATATGGCCGTATCTAGGTCACGTGGAATCCTGAAGTTTTTTATTTAGTGATGCTCGAAATGCATGAGCAGTTTGTGCACTGCTTTGCAGTTACTAGGGATCAGAAATGCAGATTTTGGGTGACGTTTGTATATGCTCAGAATTACAAGCTTGAGAAAAATTCGCTCTGGCAGAGATTAAAGCAGCTTGCTGGTGTTATTCAAGGACCTTGGATAATATTGGGAGACTTCAATTGTTTGCTGGAGTTGGAAGATAAGTGGCCAAGCACCCCGTAGAGTCATGATGATTTTACAAAACTTACAGAGTTTGTTAATGGGTGTAATGTCGTCGATTTGGAGTATGGTGGGGCTCGGCTGACCTGGAACAATAGACAGATGGGGATGGACAGAATAGCAGGAAAGCTTGACAGAGCTCTTCTTCTTGTTTTTTTTTTATTTTGAAGGTAAATATATTAAAACTGGAAATGAAATATATACAATAACTTCAAAAGGCCATAGACTTTGCTAGGGAAGCTAGCTAGCCTTCTAAGTGAGTAAAGCTCACATCCTTTGCTACCAATTGGGTCGTTTAGGACTAAGTCCTCGTGTGGTTCCTATCTCTTCAAGCCATGGCTATCGGAAGTCGGACACACACCTCAAAGTGTTGCATAATATACCCTCCCCTTCGGCTATGCCATCAAGGAGGCTATATCATACTACACCGAGCACCCCATATCCATGAGACTACATGCCTTTGGTATCCCCCATAATCCAGAATAGGATACAAACAATGACAGAAGGCAACTGGTTACAAAATGTTGCCTTAACTAAACTAATGCAAGGCCATGCAGTAGATGAATCAATGTAGGAAATCAAAAAGGTGCGCCTACATTGTCTTTTCAGCTCTGTTGTGGGATGTCAATGTTGACAGAGCTCTTCTTATTGACAGATGGTTGCAGGAGTATCCAAACTCGAAAGCGTTTTTTGATACTCTGGGATGTTCAGATCACTCCCCAGCTATTGTCAGTATAAAGAACGAGTTGAAAATACGCAGGTACCCATTCAAGTTCAAATTTTTCTGGTGTGAAGAGGAGGGTTTCTGCAGTCTGGTTGCGTGCGCGTGGCAAGAGGAGATAGTAGGATCCAAACAGTTCACCCTTGCCAAGAAACTCAAGAATGCAAAGGAGGCTTTGAGTTCATGGGATAGGGCTCTTTTCCCTAACATCCAGAGCCAGATAAAACTGGAAAGAGAGTGTCTACATGAGCTGCAGTTGCAATTGTCGGAGGATAAGGGTAATGCAGGGCTGGTTAAACTGGCGCATCATAGGGAAGGATGTTTGTAGGGCGGTTAAGAAGGTTTTTCAGAAGAAGCAAGTCCTCAAACGGCTCAATGCCACATATGTTTCGCTTATACCCAAGGTAACTAACCCCACCTTTGTTAAGGATCTTAGGTTCATCTCCTCTGGCAATACCATCATGAAACTGATAAGCAAAATCATAGTGGGTAGAATTAAGCCTCTCCTTGCCGATTTGATTTGTGACACATATGTTTCACTTATACCCAAGGTAACTAACCCTACCTTTGTTCAGGATCTTAGGTTCATCTCCTCTTGCAATACCATCATGAAACTGATAAGCAAAATCATAGTGGGTAGAATTAAGCCTCACCTTGCCGAATTGATTTGTGACACAGGGCACATTCATTCCGGGGAGGTCACTCACTCATAACTGCGTGGTGGCTCTAGAGATTGTTAATGGGTACGGGACAAAGCGGGTATCGCCCAGATGTACTATGAAGGTAGATTTGCAGAAAGCGTACGATTTTGTCCGTTGGGATTCGTCAGGTATGATCTGCATGTCACGATTTCCTAGTGACCTTGTTGACATCATTATGGAGTGTGTCAGCTCCACATCCTTCTCTATTTTGATTAATGGAGCTCGAGAAGGCTTCCTCCGTGGGAGGAGGGAATTGAGACCGGGGGGGGCCTCTCGCCTTATCTAATTGTGATCTGTATGGAAGCTATGAGCCGAATGGTGATAGACAGTACAGAGAACCCAGATTTTAACTTCCATCCAAAATGTCGAGCCCCAGGAATAACCCACTTAGCTTTTGCAGACGACCTTCTTCTGTTCTACCGTGCTGACTGTACTTCTGTGAGGATTCTGAGAGACTGCGTGGACAGTTTCCTGAGTGCTGCTGGATTGAAAATAAACATCGAAAAGAGCACATTGTACTTAGCTGGTCACAGGAGAATGCAGCTAAGATAACCCAGCAACTGGGTACAGAAGAGGCGCCTTCCCGGTCATGTACTTGGGTACACCGCTACATTTGAGAAGGGTGGTTGTGGGAGAATATAAAGATCTGCTGGACAAAGTGAGGAAGTGTATCGTCAGCTGGGCGAGGAAATCAATCTCTTATACTGGACAATTGCAGCTGATTAAGGCCGTGATTGGTGGCTTAATATCGTTCTGGGGGATGAAGATGCTTATTCCCAAAGGGGTAGCCTCTTCTCTAAGCTACTCATCGATATTATTGTTCAGCGCTCTAATGTCTGGACGAGGTGGGTGCAGTGCAGTCACACCAGGGGTGCAGACATCTGGGTATCACAGTGAGGACTTATGATACGCGACTATGTAAAAGTTTGCTTGGGATAAGAGACGAGCTGCAACCACAACGTACAGAAATCATGGCCCTTGTCACGTCTGGTGCCCAAGTAAAATGTAGCTGGATATGTAATGAGCTTTGGATGCGCTCTCCCCTTGTTAACTGGGGGCTCTGATTTGGCACAGTTCGTTCGGTAAGAAGTGGAGTTTTGTAGTGTGGGTTGCCGTGAATGGAAGGCCGCAAACGGGAAGATGCATCAAACACCGGAAGGGGGAAGCGGCAGCGGTTTGTCCATTACGTGGGAGCGCGGAGGAAAGTGAGAAACACCTCTGGTTCGAATTTGAGGTGATATGTGCTGCGCAGCTCATTGTTTGGCGTTGGGCTGGTATTCCGACTCGAGCTGGAGGCATAACCGACTGGCTACAATGGTTTGTAAACGAGCCTAGCAACATTAGGAAGCGGGCAATATTCCTAACGAGATTCAATGCATTTCTTGCCTTTATCTATGTAACCTGGATTGAACGGAATGGGGTCATCTTTAAACGAGAAATGTGTAAACCAAATGCGGGCAACCCGTGTGATTGAATTATGTAAGAGTATAAGACAAGACTCTCTCTTCAATGTTAAGGTAAAATATTAAGGAAGAGGGAATGGATAGAACGACAAGCACCTGAGAGGTTGATTAGTGTGATGGGGATATTGGAGGTTAGAGTAGCTAGATGGGAAATGGTATTTTGTTGATAATTCAATCACACGGGTTCATAGATCACTTGTCTATATATTTACCTTTACAAAAAAAAAAAAAAAAAATAGTGACAATGAACGAGATTATGGCGATTCAGTTCAACCCACTCAAGCACAAAATTGGTTAGTTTGAGCTTCAAAACCAAAAAATGAAGACATTAAAACAAGAGATCATGATAATGATTTTTATTAGCTTGGGTAGTTGTTGGCTTGTTGCTTTTATTACTTAATTGCGTTTATTGTTTTGGAAGTTTGAATGCTATTATTGCTCTGGTTGTAAAACCAAGCACATTTAATGAATTTTCCATTGTCAGTCCAAATTTTGTTAGTTTTGTTACTCCTCCGTAAAAAGAGGGCCCCTACTTTGTATGTTGGACAAATTTGAATGAATTTGAGTCCTCTCCTCACAAAGAAAACTCATCCCCCTTTAAAACACTCTTTTAATCACCAAATCTTTAATATAGTGTTATCTGAAATAAATCAGCTACAAATGGGACAATAATGCTTCCCAGAATAATCTTATACTCCTTCATAATATGAAGGAGTTTGCCTACCAAGTTTATTTCTTCCACTTTTAATGCCTTTCACCAAGAGCTCAATTATAGACTAAATGAAGAGCAATTATACCATTAAATGTGTGAGAGTGTGTGTGTGTGTGTGTGTGTGTGTGTGTGAGAGAGAGAGAGAGAAATAGTACCATATGTTTACCCATAGAAAGGTTAAAAGCAATCATGACTGAGAGAAGAATGTCTTGTCTTGCATATTTTATCTTAAAAGGCTGAGTTGAGAAACTATTGTCTGAGTCATCAATCCTCCAAACTCCATAAGTACCCTCAAAATCCAAGTTAGGAGCTGCAACATCAATCATGTAAACAGAATATATTAAACTAACAATAGGTAATGCACAACAACGACGCCACCAACAACAACATCCTTGTATATCCCACAATGAACCAGGGTGTGGGGGATCGAAATGTAAGCATCCTTACCCCGAACTAGTCAAGAGGTAATGCACAAAACAACAAAATATGAAAACATCTTCAAATTGCAGAGCATGTCAATTTAATTTCAAAAGAAGACAGTTGTTTTGTGTGCAAACGCAGTATCATAACGAGAGAGAGAGAGAGAGAGAGAGAGAGAGAGAGAGAGAGAGAGCATCTTGTATTGAATTACTAGTTCAGAATAACAAAGAGGGTTAAGTACCTATACTACCAAAAACTAGATATGTTACATGGACAATACCAAAAGTGTGGACACACTCTTTTCCCGACCTAGTCGAGAGGGTGTTTCCGAAAGACCCAAAAATAACAAAATAATTTATTCGGGCAAAAGGGTAATAGGTAGAGCAATAAAGAAATAAATATACGGCAAAAAAGCATAGAAGTATAGCAACAATAGACCCCACACAAGACAACGGGACACTAAACTTCTAACACCTAGATGCACCCCCAATGGTCTCTATCCAGAGTCATATCTTCCGAAAGGTTCGGATTGAGGTCTTGTCTCATGACATTCATCCCACTCTTCTTCGGTCTACCTCTCCCCCTACGAATAGCTCCCAAAACCAAACTCTCAATCCTACGAACCGGAGCCAAAGTCTATCTCCTCCGAACATGCCCAAACCAACGCAACCCGGTTTCCCGCAGCTTATCCACAATACTCGTAACTCAGACATTGCTCCTAATGTTGACATTTCGGATTCTCGGCCTCATGTGCCCACTCATCCAACACACAGAGCTTTAGTAATAGGCCACTATTCTTGAGCTTTAGTAATACCTTCTTGTTCTTGTAAAACTTTCCTTTCAGTTTGCCAGGCACTTTCTTATAACAAAGAACCCCTGGCGCTCTTCTCCATCTCAACCATGAACCACCCAGCATGAATCCTATACTCGATATCCCTATCAATTTCCTCATCGCTCTGAACAAACTATCCGAGGTACTTGAAGAACTCTCTTATGGGGACAAGATCTTCTCCGAGGAAAACTGACTACCAAGTATAGTGACCAGATTTTGCCCAAAAAGTAACCATATATCCAATCCAACACAACAAGTGAAACCGGATATCCAGGAATGCTCACACCAAGATGATGAGGTGCTCATGCATCTTTAAATATTATTCTGAATCCTATTTTTGAGCTTTATTTTGATGAGATTCTAAAGCTTTCAACATTGTATTGTGATCTTACGATTATCTGTTTTTTATGCGAGCTTGGATTTTATAATGCATTACCTCTCAAACAGTTTTGCTATCAAGCATAACTAGAATCTGTTTTTCATATACACATTTGGTCATTATAACTCAAAGAATATGTGGCTATGCATTAGATGAATTTTTGTACTCGACAGTCATGGTTATACTTGGGAGTTGTGATTATTTAATGTGTCTGACTTAGTGTAAGTTGATTCCCTCTTTAGGTAATGATAAGTGACTGCAATTTTAAGGATGCTTATATCATATTCTTATAGGATCTAAACTATAATTTTAATTTACTGAGGAACTAGGCATTTTAGTCTGAACCTGGGACTACACACCTACTACTTGGCTATGCTTGCGGCAAGGTATAGTAGCTCTGGATAGCCTAATCTTTATCAACTAACTTGACTTTTCAGGGAACTCATGTCAAGTGTGGAATCTTCAGGGAACGTACTTGCGTGGGTACACAAGTAAAGTGTACCCACGCAAACAGACAGCGGCGGTCTTTCTTTCTTGAAGACCTTATTTTAGAGAATTGTTTACTATAAGAACTTACTTGCTTAAGTTCAAAGTTTCGATGTAGTTATGCATATATTAAGTTGATATATGTTAAGAGGTTCTTTGAGGATCGAGAAAATGGTCACCTATTCGCGGCGTTTTGTAGGGTGCTAAATACTCTGCTAGGTTCTGTTTCATCTGCCGGACACTCAAAAGCACCCAAAAAACACCAGGAACCCGCTGCAGAACACAAAAGAGATACCACACCAAAGAAAGAGAAACATTTTTCCATTATCTCTATTGGTTATGTTTTATAAACCCCTAAGAATATGAACTTTTGAGAAGTGAGAACTCACCGGAATTCACACCTTATGTGCCACAACCCATGGAGCAACTCCAACAAGGACAAATGACCCATCAATCACTGACCAACACATATTCATATCCAGCTGAAGCATTTGCTTCGCCAATGGGATTCGTCACTAGCGACCACAAACATAACGATTTGTTCAAGTCTTGTGTTTCTCTCCCTCCTTGATTTTGAGCCCCTTATGAAACAAATTATGTTTGGGGTCTTGCTTCTCCATGTCTCCCATATGGAATCTCCCTCCCTCCCTTCCCCTCCCTCGCCTTCTCTCTCTCTCTCCCTCTCTCTCAATCTCATTTAAACATTACTTTTGAAAACACTTTTAGAGGGAGGGTTACTCTTTTATTTTGGGGCACAGAACCTTTTGTTTCTTTTCTTTTCAAACACAAGGGAGCACAAGGCGTAGAGGATCCAACACCTACTCAGACCTAGGTGATGCAATTTCAAGAATGCACAAACAGTCAGGTTAGGTACAAAGGTGGCCAAAGCGTGGGAGGTGACGCTTTGTCTTGCCTTCCATATTTTCTCCGAAAAGGAGACCTTTTACATGATAGAAATGAGCTAGTTAGGATATTGATTAGGGAAAGATTAAAAGGCGTTGAAATTGAATAAGAATGAAGGAGATGAGGGTCATTAGAGGAAGTTAGAATGGAGGTACAGATATAAGCCTCAGTAGCTCACAAACACAAATTTTGAGGCAGGAACTAAAAGAAGATTGTGATGTACCTCTTCATAGCTCAAGCCCCTCTTCTCGGTGCACCCTTTGACTTTATACACACAATTCTAAGGGATGTGTGTAGGTTCACACAGTAATCAAAGGAAGTGTAACATGTTCAATGAAAC
Source organism: Persicaria maculosa (assembly GCA_963922045.1). Lineage (NCBI taxonomy): Eukaryota > Viridiplantae > Streptophyta > Magnoliopsida > Caryophyllales > Polygonaceae > Persicaria > Persicaria maculosa. Next base: position 17,703,457 of record OY998258.1, read on the forward strand.
CTCTTTTTTAATCAACATTTTTTATTGGCAGTAAAAGAAAATATTTATGTCAAATTAAAGCCAAAGTAAAAATGCAATAGCCACAAGTAAAGAAGCCCACATATGAGACATCACCAAAAATAAACATGCAGAAATCATTTTCAAGGTACCATATCCAAGACGTAATGAACAATCCATAAAAAAGAGAGAGAGAGAATATTTGCTGACAGAAAGTGTTGAAGACTCTAATGCATGTTTTCTTCCAAATCTATTGCAAAATATTGGTGGAGAGAAAGTCAGGTCACCGTCACAAGTGTTTGTACCTTCATATTGGACAACCCTTGATGGAGCTCCCGCTGAAGCATGCTCATTATCTTCCCATCTCATGGTAACTTTAATTTGATACCATCTATACAATAAATACCAAGTGACATGTATACAGCACTTATGTTATAAACAAATCCCGTAAAAGGAGAGAAAGAAGCGTGAACACAATAATAGTTACTAACATTGACGAACTTTAAAAATACCATTAAAAAACACTCACCCCTGTTGGAAAAGGTCGAGATTGTGAAACCTATGGATGTAGATGGAAATCTCCTGTACAGTATTCAGCATAGCACTGCCAGCTGGTCTAAGTTCTGCATCTGTCAAACCCTTCAAAGATAGGTTTTTCTCATACAAAGCAATTGACCAGCTGAGATTTGGAAGCATCGCTTAATTCCATGTAACAAGCAAACACATTCCACCCTTGACACGATCAACCAAGAACAATCATCTTAAGGACAACCCGGATACAGATAAGTGCAATCGAACACATAACGGTGGAGAACCCATGGAAGAGAGAAAAGTTACAAGATGATTCAAGACCTCATAACCAAAAGGATGCTATGATCACATCACAGTGATTAGCTTTTTTTTACGGTAACAGCACAAAAATGAGCAGGAACTAGCAAACTACACTTAACAACTAAGCAAAATGCAAAGACGAGGAAGGGATGGTCGGTAAAAAATATAAAAACATGTAAACACCCTTAAAAGCACCATCAGCAAAGTCCATAAGAACATGTACAACCAAACACCAAAACATAATTTTGTCCAAAAGTGAGGAATTTTTTCTCCAACCACAGTTTAGCTAATTTAAAGCAATACTCTGCAAGACAAGTCTGGCATAAGCAAAATTACAATTCAAACAGGGTTCAATCACCAATAACTTCGAAAGTCTCCTCATAAATATGGCTACCAAAAGCAAGGAAGAAAGGGAACTACTCTCATTGCCATTATAAAAACATGTCACAAATGTTTAAAGGAAATAGCTCCACCAACCTCCTCTTTGGCCACGGACTATCAGAACTGATTCTAATCAAAATGGCACAGATGAGATGAAACAATTTTATTACAACTTCAATGCTCAAGTTCATAAAATTAGAATCTAGTTTACTCTAGTACTCACACAAAAGTTTTTCAATTAATTAAAACACGACAGAAAAGAAACAAGAACCAAAACTCTAAACAATTAACTAAGATTTAAAAAAAAAAAAAAAAAAAACCCAACAACAACAACACAAGATCCACTCAGAACTCAGAGCGCAGAACAAGGGTGCAATCTGTATAATGAACCCATAAAAGATACTGACATCCTGTAAGAGAGTAGCTATAAATTTTAGGCTGAACTGTATAATGAAATGAAAAGAAATCCAAAATAGGAATAATTTGTGTATTGAAACCCTAATAGCAGTGATCAGGATTAATGTCCGACACTGCCGATGCAAAAGAATCCCAGAAGGATTGAGAGAGAAGAAGAGAGGAGGCTTAAGGCTTAAGCAAAATGAAGCTTAAGTTACGAAATGCAACGGCACCTGGGGTTGATGGACAAGCACGGCACGGTACGGCAACGGCACGGTACAGTTCGGCAAAGCGGCTGTGTACAACGAGCACGGCACGGTACGGCAACGCGGCTGTGTACAACGAGCAGGTCGTCGGTGCTGAAGGAATATGCGGCTGTTCAACGAGATGACTGTGAGATGGTTTTCCCCAAAATCACGCTTAACACCGCGACGAAAGAGGAAGGAAGAGAGGAAGAGACTTTTTTTTTTTTTTTTTTGGTAGGAGAGGAAGAGACTTTCTACTATACTGTTTGAGTGAGGCTAGAGGCAAGATGTCGGAATGGCTATTGACAAGATAATTTCACCTAAATTACCCCAAGTCCTTTTCATTTTTTCTGAACACATTGCAAAAAGCTCAAAACTCTCTCTTCCGAATCGAAACCTAAATCTGACGAACGAATTGTTTTGATTGAAAACAGCCTAAAATCGATGAAATTAATCAAAAGATCAATCAATCAACACACGAACGGGTATATCGGTCACTTTAAGTGATTATCGAATGACAATTTTAAGTCTTCGTTCGGAAAAACCGTCGAAGGAAGAGCTCGGCAGACAGAAATGAGGTTAATGCATAAGCTCGGCATATTTATGTGAGGTGAATAAATAAGCTCGGCAAGTTTTTGTGAGGTGAATACGTAACCTCGGTGCATAAAAACGAGGTTATGAAGGAGCCTCGTCTACTTTTTAGGAGGTATATAATGACCCTTTTGAAGATCTTATCTAAATCCTCATTGATATAAGCCGAGCTAAATAAACAACCTCGGCCTCTGTTGTTGAGGTGAAGGAGGGAGCTCGGCTTCTGTTGTTGAGGTTAAAGAGAGAGCTCGGCTTCTGTTGTTGAGCTTAGTGAGTGAGCTCGGCCAATGTTGTTGAAGCTATAAAATAGCCTCCTTGACACGTATTGCATAAATTCATTAAAAGTATATGTGTGATGAATATTGTTATAATGCAAACTCATATGCTTCTAATAATGAGACATACTAAATGACTAAATCAGTTTAGAAAATGTTGTTTTCTCCACTTCGGCAGCCCATCGGCAGCCCTCCGTTTAGAAAACTCTTTACTTCGGCAGCCCATCGGCAAACTCATATGCTTCTAATAATGAGACATACTAAATGACTAAATCAGTTTAGAAAATGTTGTTTTCTAAACTGATTTAGTCATTTAGTATGTCTCATTATTAGAAGCATATGAGTTTGCATTATAACAATATTCATCACACATATACTTTTAATGAATTTATGCAATACGTGTCAAGGAGGCTATTTTATAGCCTCAACAATATTGGCCGAGCTCACTCACTAAGCTCAACAACAGAAGCCGAGCTCTCTCTTTAACCTCAACAACAGAAGTCGAGCTCCCTCCTTCACCTCAACAACAGAGGCCGAGGTTGTTTATTTAGCTCGGCTTATATCAATGAGGATTTAGATAAGATCTTCAAAGGGGTCATTATATACCTCCTAAAAAGTAGACGAGACTCCTTCATAACCTCGTTTTTATGCACCGAGGTTACGTATTCACCTCACAAAAACTTGCCGAGCTTATTTATTCACCTCACATAAATATGCCGAGCTTATGCATTAACCTCATTTCTGTCTGCCGAGCTCTTCCTTCGACGGTTTTTTCGAACGAAGACTTAAAATTGTCATTCGATAATCACTTAAAGCGACCGATATACCCGTTCGTGTGTTGATTGATTGATCTTTTGATTAATAACATCGATTTTAGGTTGTTTTCAATCAAAACAATTCGTTCGTCAGATTTAGGTTTCGATTCGAAAGAGAGAGTTTTGGGCCTTTTTGCAATGTGTTCAGAAAAAATGAAAAGGGCTTGGGGTAATTTAGGTGAAATTATCTTGTCAATAGTCATTCCGACGTCGTGCCTAAAGCCCTTATGATATTGTTTTTCTGCTGCTTTTTTTGGGGGGGTAAATTACATAAAACTACCCCTTAAATAGATTAATTTGCTCAAAACCACCCCTTAGATGCGAAATTACAATAACCCACCCGTTTATGATAGATCTTAGCAAAATACCACCCACATATGGCCTCCGTTAGGGTTCTATTAAAATTTGCTATGCCCCGTCCTACTCAGGGAGTCCAACTTTGTCACTTGTGGCAACAACCTGGTCAAATAGTTCAAAAGTATATGTATCAACACCGCAAATTTCATTGATTAGGGACTCCCAAGATGCGTATTCCAATCTCATCTTCCTCTTCACCATCTCCTCCAAAACAAAACAAAACAAAACAAAACAAGCATTTGTTGATCTTCCTACACTTGAGTAAACCGACAACCAAGCGACAAAGTGTGTCATAGCGTGGACAATGTCTGCTCATCAACATGACATTGAAAATTCCCTGATGATGAATCCTTCGGAGGCCAAACATGGAATGGTATGGCTACCATCAAATTTTAGGGTGTGTTTGGGAATGAGATGGATTTTAGTGGATTTGGGGCGTGTTTGATAGGGGATGGGAGGGGATGCCGCGGGTGGGGGTGGGTTCTCGGGGCGCGCGCCTGCGTGTTTGGCGAGGGGTGCGCGGGGGTGGAAGAGGATGGGAAAGCGGGGATGCGGGGGATGGGAGGGGATGCGTCGCGCATCTGGTTGAAGGAGGATTGAGGGGATGGGAAGCCCAGACGTCCCAACTCTGCCCCTCCCTCTCTCCTCCATAAATTCGAAAATTTTCACAACAATTTCTCACATTCCTCTCTCTTTTCACTCTTCCCAGGTACGCTTCGGACGAGAGCGGCGAAGAAGACGACTTTCGAGCCTCCATTGTTGGCGATATGCACCTCCATGTAAGCCGATAGTGTTGTTTTTTGGATTCGATTGTTTGTGTTCATGATTATTCTTCCTCATTCCGATTCAAAGCTAGGGTTTTTTTTTGTTGAAATGGGGAATTTGTCGCCGGTTTTCAACATCTCGCCCCCAAATCGATTGAAAGATAGGGTTTTCCATCGAGTTAATTGCATGATTAGGGTTATTACTCTCAGTTTTCCCCAATTCCATTAAAAACTTAAAAGCTAGAGTTTGGGTAGACGCTGTCAGATTAGGGTTTCGATTGTCAGACAGGATTTTTGGCTTCCATTGATAGGGTTTTTGGAGTTTAGGGTGTTCATATCGTAAAAACCATCGAATTGAGTTACCATGTTTAATGCAAATGTAGGATTGTACTGCTTCGATTTGAAGTTGTTGCTGTGCTTCCAACTTTACTGGAGAAATTGATTCTGATGTTTGCTTGTTTTGCTTCAGTTTGGGTTGGAGTGTAGTAAGCCTATTGTTTCTCAATTTATGTGTGCATTTTACACTCTGTTTTGGGCCTTTCATATTTCGAATCATCCTCAAAAGGAAGCTTTCATTGTGTGCATGGTCTGAATTGAATGGTCTGAATTGGATTCTAGGCTTTGTTTGGGTATGACAGATGAGTGTTTTTCCACACTTTTCATATGTGCTTCACTTGCTGCTTATGAACAAAGTATACAGATGATGTTGGTAGGTGAGTCACTGCATTAACAAGCACTCATTTCCTAATAATTATCATGAAACCCGGAACTCGACATGTTTGGTTTGTCTTTTCAGTTTGCTTTCTGTTAGGTATCTCCTTTCTTTCATATTTTTGTTTTGATTTTGCACTAATTGGTTTATAATGTCCAACTGATCTGAATAAAGCAGTTTTGATTTTGCACTAATTGGTGCATATCACGTGAAGTTGTGAACTGTGAACGTTGTTTGAATGTTTCCCTCCCCTATGTATAATTTCTATTTGCATATATGCAAGACTATGTTCAGGTTTAGGTAGTGTCAACTTTTACAGTGCAGTAGGTTTGGTATATTCCCATGTGCAATGCATTGTTTTTATATTTTTTTGGGGGGGAATCATTCGGCTGTGAATTAGTTCTAGTTAAGTTAGGGTGTTTTATGTGGCAATATATTGGCAGAGGTTAGTGCACATTATCCACATGTTTGGTTTGATTATGCACTCTAATTTCTCCTTGCTCTTTGCTTCGTTCAAGTACTTTGAGAGAGTAGTATGTCTTCGAATGTCTTCTTAAATGGTGGAGATATTAGTTTTATGCCATTGTCTAAACGAATATATGATGCAAACTTGTTTCACTTCCTGCTTATGTTGTTCGCAACACCATTGTCTGTTAAGTGCTTCCTTCAACTTTGTTTATTTCTTCTTTCAAGTTTGAGACAAACGTCTGTTCAGTGCTTCTTTCTTAGGTAACCCTGCAGTTTCTTTCTTCTTCCACTTGCCAGCACATATGACTGTGAAGTACTTGTTTCTTCTCTCAAGTCTTGCATGTTTTAATTTCGCTTCTTTCAACTACTTTGACAATCATATATGTTCTTTGAACGTGGTTGTTGTTTTGACAGATACAATTGTACACATATACAGTCATTCTTCTTCACAGATTATTATGACACCATGAATGTCCATCTCTTCTTCACTGCGTTTTTGTTGTTGTTATGGTTACCTAAGTACTAACACTTGATATTTCCAAATGAAGCATGTACCCATATTCGGACACCGAGGTTCTCTCCGACACCGATTCGGATAGCGACCGTAGCTACGCAAGTGGGGACCCCAGAGCGTACTATTGGCTCCACAGTGACTATGACTATGGCGCGTCCAGTCGTCGTCGTCGCAATCGAGATGACGAGGACGAGGCGCAGTCGGACCGCCGCGACCCCCAGGATGTTGAGGAGGATAACGCGCTTTGGGCCATGTACCATGACGAGGTGACGGAGCTGCGAGCCCAAGTCCGGGGCCTCCTGGCACAGGGCGCTCGCAGGGAGCACCAGCTGATTGCTAGCAACACCGAGCTGCAGGAGACCAGGGCCCTGAACGTCAATCTTGGTGTCACTAACGACAACATGGTCCAGAGGATCGCTGAGCTGTGCACATTTATGTGTGAGCGCTGGGTGCACCACGCTGGGGAGCAGCTCCGCGCTCGTCGCCTCTCCCACATGAACAGGCTGCTTGGCTGGATTATCCTCGTACTCCTCATCGTCATGGTGTCGCTGGTCCATAGGCCGTAGTGGTGGAGCTGTTATGAAGATCTGCTGTTAATCTTTTGCCCTTAGTTTCTTTAGACTTTTCCTTTATGTTCAGTATATGGTTGACGTAACTGGGAACATGTAATCCAGGACAAACCTTTGTGGTTGACGACCCCCATTTTGTGCAGTTCGGGGTCGCGGATGTAAGGCAGCACTAACAAACATTGCAACCTCGGCACATGTTGCCCCTTTTTGTATGCCGAGTGTTGTGGCACCCATTTTTCTATGGTGCATTATCCAGGCATGTAAGGCCTTTGTAACCGAACCATCATCGTTGTAATTTATAATATGTACGCATCTCCATCAACATTCTCTCAAGTTGTATGTCGTTGCTTATAATCAGTTGAATTGATGACATCGAATTCAGAGTATGGCTTACGGTGTACAATCAAACTGATGCATCACAAGATATTATTCGCAACATCTGAAAGGATGTGGTCAACCGCAACATCCAACACCAAAAACTTCCACAAAATGTTACCATCGGAATGAATTCGTCGACCCCATGCATACACTACAAGCAAGCTGACTACACAAAAAATGATATCCTGGTCTACCCATCGTACATCGAGAGTGCTTTCTATCTTACGCGACGGTCGTTCCAAATCTGGTGAGCAATTTCGTCCCTAAGCGCCTTGATCTCTTGGCTTGCCCCCGCGGCGTCGTCCACGGGGACAAAGGGGTCATCGTCCTCGTGCCCAACCTCGTCTCCCGCGTCGTATGCGTCTTCGTCACCGTCCCCGTCGGATGGTGCATCAGTGTCCAGCGGGGGCTCGACGAACCTTTCATCGTCTTCTGAGTCTGAGCCCGACGCATCGCGGGCATCCCGGGCGTAGTTGTGAAGGGCGAAGCACGCATTGATGATCGCAATCTGCTTCCGTATCGGATACTTGGGGAGATGACGGAGGATCCTCGACTTCATCTTCAACACACCGAAGGACCTCTCAATCGCGCCTCGGAGGGATGAGTGTGACTTGTTGAATGCTTCCTTTTCGTTTTTCGGTTGGGATGCGACGAATTGAGGTCTGTGGTACTTCTTCGTCGAGTACGGGATCATGTAGCCATTTCGGAGACCATTCCCCTTGTCGCATAGGTAGTACTTCCCTGCTGGTAGATGTGGGAACCTCAACGCAGGCGTCTTCACTGCGTGATCAAAGACACGTGCATCATGTGCGCTACCCTCCCATCCAGCGGATACGAATGTGAAGCGAAGGTCGAAGTCGCAAACGGCCATGACGTTGAACATTGTTGTTCCCTTCTTGCAACGAAACCTTTGCTGTTCTTCTTTAGGAAGGGCGGCCTCAATATGCGTTCCGTCGATAGCCCCAATTGCACCCTTGAAGTATGGCCAGTACCTGTTGTCGTTGGCAATCTGCTCAGGAATGTCTCTGAAACGAGGGTCTCTAGGCCTGATCAAGTCCCCCGCTAGACCGAGGTACCCGTTGCATCTCCCCCCGCATATGGCATCAAGCACATTGGTTATTGACTCTGAAATTGTACTGCTTGATCGTTGGAAACGCTCGCAGGAATTGCGCTGACTGGAGCCCCAAGCCATGGTATTGACGAAGATGGCAACCTTCTCCATCACTGACATTTGAATTAATCCGCGAAGACCGTACTGGTGTTGGAGCATCCCACAAAGTCGAATGAAGGCTCCCTTTTCCATTCGGAATGCGTTGACGCTTCTTGTATGCGAACGGTGGGTAACGATTTCGTCAACTCATCGTGCCCCTGTCAACTCTCCAATGAACTGGGGAACCTTGTGCACCCGGGTAAAGTAGTGGTGGGCATATGGGAGCCACTTGAGGAGGATGGCGATGAATCCAGCTGCGCCCTTGCCTTGTCGACGTATTCGTCGACGACGACATTCAATCAGTGTTTCCATCCGCCTGTATGGAGGTAGTAGTATGAGCTGAGATGACACCAACCATATCCATACACATGGGTGAAGTTATTGCAACCATACACTAGGAAGAAACAAGTTGCAAGGGAAAAAATTGTCAATAACATTGAAACGGTTATTACATCGCACACAACAATGTATGTAGCACACATAAACGTATATATCAAGGCCTTAACTTGGCCTTCAAATGCGATAACAGACGAACACAAATGTCATGACAAACATAAACATGTGGCATAAACTGGGTCCTTATTGAGCTGATCACTTCTCACATTTAAAAAAACGTTGGTCCAGGTATACTTGTTGAGGGTCAGTCAAGGTGTATGGCGCTCAGCTGCTGCCCGTCGTTCGTGGAATACAACCACCTAAGCCACTTCAGCCTGGCGACGTTGTTGTCAAGCTGAACAAAGACATCACGTCGCGTGCTGTCTCTGATGATAGCTAAGCTGAAGCACCAAATGGGATCACCTTCGGCCACAAGACCCTCTGCAACCATCGACCGCACCACATCCAACACTGCTTTCGTTGTGTCTTGGGGGGCATTCGACGACACCTCGTCCTTGTGCATAGCGTCAATGATCTCTCGGGTGCTGTCTTTGATGACCCCGACACTGCGTTCGAACAGTCTAGTCCCCTCCGACACGCGGACATTGCGCTTGGAGCTCCGCCTGGAGGGGGTCGTCTCAGAACCAACCGGACGCTTACCCGTAGACGACTGTGACGGCTGTTGCCCCTTGATCGTGGGTAGGGGGGGAGTCGTCGTCGTCCACAATGCCCTGCACAAAATCTTGCATGGAGGGCGTTGCGGCATCGTTGCGAGGGGTGTTGAAAAGATCGTCAAACTCCTGCTCAACACCCTCAAATTGGGACTCCTTAGGGTCACCCCTTGACTCGGTGTCATCGTCATCATCCTCTTGCTGATTGGCTTGGCCATTGTTGGCCTCCTGCACCACCTGCGCAGCACGGACAACCGGGTCCATGGAGGGGGCTACGCAGAACTCGCCGGTGGCAACGGTGCCGCCAAACACCCGGTGGAACAGCTCGTCCAGTTCCGGAGGGATTCCCTTCTTCCGGAACCTGCTGAAGTTGCTATCCTCCTGCGCAAATGAAGGACGAGGTGACGACGTACCCAACGGGATCTCTTTGAATTGACATAAGGGGAAGGGAAGACGAGCACATACCATAATTTTTTTATCCCACCATTCGTCCGGTGCACTGATGGTGCCACTCGCCTCATCCCATCCTAGGCCAGTCTCCCCTTTTTTCAACTTATTCCACAATAGGTATATGCTCTTCATGTCACGAGTTCGGTTCTTAAGAGTGTACTGGTTGCACCTCTTCCCAGTCGCCGCCTCAAATGCGGTATTGATGGGCCCCCATTTGAAGGACTGGTCCTTTCCATTTTCCCGCTGATAGTCCAGGAGCACAAGCATCAACTTCTTTGACAATTCCAGAGACCAGTAAAAGGCGGGGGTACGTAGTTGTTGGTGTCAGTACTCTTAACCGTTGATTTCTTAGCCTTGCGTTTTCCTTTCCCCTTCGGATTGGAAGAGGAATCCATATGTGCAGCTACAACATTTCAGTTCACGAGGATCACGGATTTCGAATGAATCATGTGGGTTGTGTAAGGGAACATTGAAAAGACGACAAAGGCAAGCACATGAATGAACAGAACAACATCAAGAACAACAACAACAACTTGAACATCAACAACAACACCATCAAGAACAACAATATCAACAGCAACATGGATGAACACAAAAACTTTGTATGACAACAACGTCAACAACAACAACAACAACAACAACAACAACAACACCAACAACATCAAGCACAACATGAACATCAACATCAACACCATCTTCATTTATAACAGCACCTACTATAAAACGGAAATAATCGTGATTATAAACACAGAGAAATAAACACCTAATTGAACTCATCGATTATCTCCATCAACATCCTAATACCCCAATGTCAGTTTAGTGGCAACCAATCGAAATTCACTTCAAGCACACATCATACCATTTGCCAAGGCCTAACGACGTTACTAGGGGCTGAGGAGAGTGACTATGTGCATCTCCAATTCCGGAACCCTAATTCCCTAATAATGTAATCTAATCGACTGCCCCTACCTCGCTACTAACCCCCATGAGGGGCTCGAATCTTCAATGAACGAATTTCCCATACCCTCAAAACGGAAATTCATCAAAATCCCCCAATTCAGTAACCTAAATTCTCCGACTAGAGAAAAGAGGGGGATGAATGCAAACACCCACGACATCGATTTTTGACCTCAGTGAAGACACCACATATAGGGGTAGATGACTTACATGGAGACCGAGGTTGTCGGCGGCGTCGGTACCGCAAGGGGAGGGAGGTGACGCGTCGGAGGCTTCTGGGCTAGAGCTCGCCGCGAACTTCGACAAATTTGGGGGTCTGAAAATGTCGAACTGAAGAGGAAAGGGCTTGACATCAGGGGTGTGTTTGAGGGGTATTTTTGTCATTTCATGGCACAAAGTGGGGGCAAATGTGTCTTTTCCATTAACTCTCATCCCATGAACTTTAAACTTCAACCAAACACGAACGGGATTAAATTGGCTTCAAAATTCCACCCGGTCCCACCCGGGTTTCCATCCCCATCCCGTCCACCCCATATAATCCATCTCATTCCACCTACCCCCATCCCGTTGCCAAACACGCCCTTGGTGGATTTTAGGGGATGTGGTAGATGGGGATGGATTTTTGGGATGTAAGAGATGAAAACTCAACACCCAAATTTTGGGGTTTTGTGTTTGATTGTATTTTGATTTTTTGGTGGATGGAGTGACGAGCAAAGACCAAATTACCCCCACTTACGCACAGGAAAAGACAAAATTGCCCCAAATTCATACCCCTCTTGAAATTCATTTCACTCATGGTTGTCGACATTATTGGTGTTGTTCGAACCTGTGGCTCCTGGTCATCATTGGGTCGGCGACAGAAGGCGTTACACGGTGAAGAGGGACTGCACCCGACCACCCTCGCCGGAAAGCCGACAGCTGCGGCGGGACCCGACGACGAAGCCGTCTACTGGTCGTCGAACATGTAAGTTGTCCCCTTTTTCCACTTTAGGAGCTCGAATCGAAATAACGCCGAGTTGTTAGGGTTAGGTCGTCATTGAAATGGGGGAAATTTGTGTTAATTGAATGGGGGTTTACTTGTGTTTGGGGTCGTGAGTCATATGGAGTCGATTGAATGCGCACATGATTGTTGAGGGAGGGAATTGAGCATTTCACAAGTCTGGATGGTCAATTCAAACGCAACCCACCTTATGAATTCAGTTCGTACTGGACTGAATTCAGCAATTAAGTTTGATAGGGTTGGGAGGTAGACGGTTCAGATGGGTTTTCTTGTGTCCTGATTCCTCAATTTGCTGCTTTTGTGTCGAGTGTTTTCGTTCCGATTGAAGTTGAATTCAATATTAATTTTCTTTGGAAACATTCAATTGTTGTTGTGCATCGCTGTCAATCGGGCCCTCGCATTCCTCGCCATCCTTCCATTCCAGATTGGCATGGATTCCACGCCCGTTCCCAATGACAAAGGTAAGCGAAAGGCGACGAGTAATCGAAGGGGAAAAGCTAAGCAACCCGCAGTGGTGACGACAAGGTCCCCGTTCCAGCCGCCTTCTACTGGTCGTACGACCTCACGATGAAGCTGATGCGAGTTCTCCTAGCATACCAGAAAAAAATGGAAGGGAGAAAGCCTTCCTTTGGGCTCCCCTTACAGCTCAGTTTGAGGAATTGACGGGGAAGAAGTGCAACACCAACACTCTTAAGAATGGCACTCGCGATATGAAAGGTTATTACAACTGTTGGAAAGAGATGAAGAAGGATGAGACGGGGTTGGGTTGGGATCCCATTAGAGGAACCATCATGGCGTCTGACGAATGGTGGGAGAAGAAAATTGCAGTACGTTCCTTGTTTTGTGTTTGTCTCGTCTTGAATGTGCACACCGCAATTACGGAAGTCCCACATACATGCCTTCATTTTCCATTGAGCAAGTCGACCATAACTTCAGGAAGTTCCGAAAGAAGGGCGTCCCTCATGAGTTGGAGGACTTGTTTGACCAAGTTTACGGTGGCACCGTCGCCACCGGTGAGTACTGCGTCGCCCCATCCCTGGACCCATCGGCCCGAGCATCTCAGGAACCCCCCCGCGATGAAGGACAGCCGGAGTGCATCTCGATCGATGACGATGATGGTCGTCATGGGAATGGAAAAGGCAATGCAGGGGACCCAAAGGGTTCCCAACATGAGGGGCTAGATGAGGAGTTTGATGAGCTGTTCCCTAGTCAGACCTGGACTCCATCTATGTGTCAAGCAATGAACGACATCTGCGACTAAGAGCCTAACGACGGGAGCACACCTGACAATGTCCCTGCCTCGGAGGCTTCAAATGGGGCAAGGTCTAGTCTTTCAACTGCCCAACGCTCGGGTCCATCAAATGCGGTAGGTTCTGGTCCATCCACCAACAAAAAGCGAGGTCTAGCAAGTTCCGGGTCTGGGGCCTCAATCGTCGCTCCAAAACGCAACATTCGGAAGTCGGAGGGCTCAAAGCTTGCTTTGCGACATTTTGAATTGGCGGAGGACACCAACAGTTAACTGAAGGCCATGCTGGAGAGGGATGCGAGGGAGGAGAGGGATGAGGTGTCATCCAACAAACCTCATGGGACCACCCGGGAGGTGATGGACATTGTGAAAACCATGGTCACAGATGGGCTAATGAAGGAAGGTGATCCCATGTGGTGCTTCAGCTTGGCCCTTCCCACCCCCGAAAGGCGGAAGGTGTTTCTAGAGATTGAGACGAACGAATCCCGGATGGCGTGGCTGAAGTGGTTGTACTCCACGAATGACGGCCAGCATTTGGGCGCTTGTCCCCCCTAAATCCCAATACATCATCATCCAACTCTGTTCGAGCCTTCCGATGGCGCTTGCTTCTCATTTTCCTTTGCAACTTGAAAATTTTCGTTCATTAAACTTGTTAGTTTGTAATGATGCGACTTTGCGTTCGACTTTCATTTCCATCATTTGAGGTTGTCAACAGTTTCATATGGTTTGCGTTACAAAACCAAATTATGAATAACGTGTGTGATGTTGGGACCATAATGTGTGTGTTTCTGAATAATGTGTGTGATTGTGTCATATGCGTGCTTCTGAAAAAGTGCATCAATGATATGTGGGATTAATGACGCCTTCATTGTTATGGTTACCTTTACATTGCAGGCTGCAACCCATGGGGTACGAGCGCCGTCGTCGTATGCGTCGACGACGACGAAGAATTGTGATCGTTTGCTTTATCCTCCAGCAGCAGGCCATCCCCATTGTTCAGCACTACTTTCTGCATGTGCATAAAGTCCCCCAATACATCGGCCCGTACACAGGAGCACGTTGGGTCGATGACATTGTGACGCATTGGTCGCAGACGAGGAGCGTCAACTCTTTCAGAATAGAAAAGGGTGCATTCGTGCGGCTATGTGGGATTCTTGAGCATCAATACGGTTTGCGAGCTTCCACCCATATGTCTGTGATGGAGAAGTTTGCCATCTTCGTCAACACGATGGCTTGGGGGGCCAGCCATCGGAATGCTTGTGAACGGTTCCAACGATCCTCGTACACTATATCCGACAGCATAGGCCAAGTTCTAGACGCAGTGTGTGGGGCTAGATGCAATGGCTACCGTGGCTTCGCAGGAGACATAATCCGCCCTCAGGACCCCTACTTCAACATCATACCCGACGCCATCCAGAACAACAACCGGTACTGGCCGTACTTCAAGGGCGCTATCAGGACCCCTTGTATGACTCAGACGAGGATGGAGGCCCTGTCACAGGGCTGAAGGGGCTGAGGGACGAAATCGCTCGGCAGATTTGGAACGACAGGCGCATGCCGCGTTTTGAAGGTTAATGTCCATGAACCGCGTTGTGACATACAAGGCCTTCCTTTTGAGGTGCTACTACCTAACCCAACAATGTCTGAGGGAGGACTTCCCATCATTTGTAGGTGCAAACTGCCAAGTGTTTTGGGGTGTGTAAGTTTCGTTTTGCAGCATCGCTTTCCAATTGTAACTCGAATTTATGACAACAAGTACAAACCTATTCGACGCATAACAACGACAATGTCACATAACAAATACAAACCTAAAAAACCTGCACACGAAGACGGACACATAACAACTACAACAGCAAGCTTACAGTTGAGCATATAAACATAATTAGCATTGCATAGTTGGTTCATAACATGCCGACCCTGCTTGCCCACGAAGACGGACACAACAACCTGCACAAAATGTTGCAGGCAAGCAGGAGGGAGATTGTTTGTTCTTACATATTCTAACCCCAAAACATGCACAAAATACGGGGCAATCAGTTCAACGACATTGTATCTGCATGGTACAGCAAGCTTAGAAGCCAAACAGATATAACAAAAAAGGTCTTCAACACAAGGACTGGCTACGCCCTGAACCACATGCACAGGATGACCACCATCGCCAAAACGAGCAGCCACCCTCGAAACTTCGCCACACGGCCCAGCGCTGCGGTCGACCCACCTGGCGCACAGGTAGGCGCAGCGGTCAGCAATCCTCTGCACCAGGTGGTCGTTGCTTGCCTCGGAAGCGACAAGGCGGGAGGCAAGGCTAGAGTTGTGCGCCTTGGTAGGCTGGAGTTCCCCCTGGCCGCGTTGAGCTCACCCCTTGTAGCATGGAGCTCCAAAACTCGTGTAGTCGACGAGGGCATTCGTCTCCTCAGCTTCCTCTCTACACTGCGACGAAGTGGCGTCGTCCTGGAGCTCCTTGTCGTCGCGGTCCCGTCCGTAGGTGTAGTCAGATAGAAGCCATAAGTACTTCCTTAGGTTGCAACTCTGGTAGGAGGCGTCCGAGTCCGAGTCGGTGTCCGAATATGGATACATGCTGCAAGAGAAAGGCAAAAAATTAGTTGGCATAATCAGTTGGTACAACCATATCAGAACTTGCAAGGGAGCATGAAAACATGCACAAAATAACCATAGAAGGTGCAACAATATCAGAACTTGCAAGGGTGCATGAAAACATCAGGTGTATGAATACAAGAGAGGATGCAACAATATAAGTAACTTCAAGGTGCATGAAAACCAACTGTCACAGGTACTGAAAACATCATTGGGCCCTCAGGTGCATGAATACAATGGGAGATGCAACAATAGAAGTAACTTTAAGGTGCATGAATACAAGTAATGAAAACATTGGGCCCTCAACTCATATGAAGGTGCAACAACAGAAGGTGTTGCCTTCGTCTGCATGGTAACACTTTAAGGTATGTGAAACAATACCAGTTCAAACATGAAACAAAAATTGCACCCGACAGATGAGTTGAATAGGCATACTGTAAAAAGTAAAGAGGCAAACATCATTGGGCCCTCACTCATGCAACTTCAAAATTGTAATGAAAACTGAGACAGGCAACCCAAGGGAAGGTCATAATATGTCAAAAATAACTCAGATGGGCACGACAATGAATGCACAACATGTGCAACAATAACAACTCCGCTTAGTAATGTTTTCTTGTTGAAAAGAGGTTGTGAAAACATCATTGGGCCCTCATGCAATAGAAGGTGGAGGAAGAGAAGATGCAAACAGAATAGCCATATTGCAAGTACTTGACACCCCAGTGAAATGCACAGGTTACCTTGAAGAGGCAGTAGTCCCACATACATGTCACATGAAATAAACAATGTGACAGGTGACTTGAATAGACCCTCAACTGTAAAAGAGAGGATGCAACATCATTGGGCCCTCACTTCATATACAGAACTGAAATGAACGAGTTCGTGCAACAATATCAGTTCAAACAAGTTAATGAAAACATCATTGGGCCCTCAGACAACTGTGACAGGTAATGAAAACATCATTGGGTCCTCACGCAACAATATCAGTGACATTGACATCAGTTGATCAACAAATTAAAGAAGTTGGCAGTGAATGCCAACTTCACATGTCAATTCAAAACTGAGACAGAGAAACCAAGGGAAAGGCAACATCATTGGGCCCTCACTTCATATACAAGTAATGAAAACATCATTGGGCCCTCGGGCAAGAGAAGGTGCAACAGTTGGAAATGTAAACAGAATAGGCATAATGAAAACATCATTGGGCCCTCACTTCATATACCTTGAAATCAGTTGATCAACATGAGGTGAAGAGGCAATGAATGCCAACTTCATGTGTCAATTCAAAACTGAGTCAGGGAAACCAAAGGGAAGGTAATAATTGACAACATCATAGGGCCCTCAACTCATATGTAAATCAACCAGTTTCTCAAACAAGAATATTGCAAGAGCAAGATGAATGAATAAGCATATTGTAAGCAATTTCAAGCATCATTGGGTCCTCAAATCAGATACAAGTAATGAAAACATGTATAGAGGGAAAGAGGTAAACGACAAACATCATTGGGCCCTCAAATCAACCAGTTTTTCAAGCAACAATATAACATGCAACATGAAAGTAGAGGTTTTCCAAGGACAATCCATGTGGGATTAATGTCAGTAATTTCAAGCATCATTGGGCCCTCACTTCATATACAAGTCTTGAAAACATGCCAAGAGGCAAAGAGGTAAGCGACAAACATCATAGGGCCCTCACTTTATATATATATATATATATATATATATATATATATATATATATACACACCAAAAACTGCATATCTGTTACAAAGCGACAAACTGACAGTGGTAGATGGTGTGCAGTCACTTGATTTTTTGGTAAAGGACAAAACTTCAGGGGAACAAGTTGCCAATTATCAGCAACCCTAACATGGCGTCAGTAACCCAACAATGTCCGATATACATGCTTCATAAAAGGAATGACAACAACAACTACAAAGTCATAGTTTTTTATGATGGAACCAGGAAAAAATGGAAATGGATACATCAACCCTAAAATGGCAACTGAATGACAAGAGCTTGCTTCGTTTGCAACAAGTACATGCCTCAAACAATGACTTAACACGAAAACTCAACCCTAATGGAACTGAAAAAGTGCATACAAACGAACTCAAACCCTAAAATGTCAGATGAAATTAAAAAATCCCCAAAATCATATGAACAAACCCTAAATCGAAAAGACGAACAAAACAATGGTGGAGTCTGTACACAAAACGTCGAACAGAACAATGGTGGAGGGCGTCAAAGGTACCTGATGATGACGACGGAGGAGGAATGGTGGTCTGGATCGTCGGAGGTAGGCGGTTTCGATCGCTTCAGGAATTGTCGGGTGTTTTCGCCTTCCAGAGAAGCGTGTGAGAGAAGAGTGAAGAATGGATGCATTTATGGACGGAGATGGGGAGCCAAAAGGGCAAAACGGGGGAAAACGGAATCCTCATCCACCAAACCTCCCAAGAGAAGGATCAATTTCTCATCCAGATGCATCTCTCAAACCCCCCATTTCCCACCCTTCAAATCCCCCAAACCCCTACACCCAAACACAACGGCTGGAAAACCGAGGCAAATTTGCCATCCCCCAAACCCCTTACATCCTACACCCAAACACATCCTTAGCTTGTATGTGCCCACACGGTTTTTCCCATCTCAAATTTCTTTTCCTTCTAAACCGTTTTGTTATTTAGTTTTGCTACGTTGTCCTTGTCAATTTTTTTAGCTCTCTCTCAACTTTGTAGATTGTGTTCCGTGCATATCTTCATGTTTTGTATTGTTATGAAGTTGCAGTGGTCGAATTTGGTCGAAAAATTTAACCGAAAAAAACATTTGTATTATTTTTTGTTAATAATGCGATAATTTGTATATAAAATTTTCAATTTTAAAACTCAATATTACTATAATTTCATAATTATGAGTAATAACTAATAAGTGTGATTTTTTTAAAAAAAAAACGTTAATATGTTATTGATTAAAAATCCGAAAATTGCAAGGACTTGTATTTTTGGACTAGTATTGATTAAAAATTGATAAACATCAACTTAGTCAATATAAAAAGATAAATATCTCGTAAGTAATGTGTATATATAATTATATATAAGAGTATAAATTCAAATTGAACCGGATAACCCTAATTTTAAAATAAAATTAAAATTTCAAGGAAATCTTTGACTAAAATTTAATTTGATTTATCCAATGTGATTCATATGGGTCTGATTCGACTGAAATCCGATTCGTTCAAACCCGTTCGGACCAAAATCCGAAATAGCCCAACCGAATTAGACCTAAAAATCCGATTATATCCGATAAAATAATGCCCACATGAACCTAATCCGAACCGACAAGACCTGAATTATCATCACATTGATATCAACCCGAGCCTGGCATGACCCGAACCCTAATGACCTGACACGACTTGCCCGCTTGCCATTGATTTTACCCTCAGTTGCGACCGCTCTTTAGAATCCGACCAATAACACATGGACAACCAGAAGAGTGTGCTCTCGGATATGATGCCCCCCACCCCGTCACCTAGCATACACACATTTACTTCCTCGATGAGCATCGGTATTGGTTGACAGACTGACACAGCCTCCGGAAGGTTACTTTCATGACAATGACTTGGATGTAACTGTAAGGCCAGATTTGGCAAGTCAGATTCTATCACCGAACAGTTCCTCCCAGCGATTCCATCAATCTCCACCTGAGCTTTGCTGAGCACCCTCGGATTGAACATTAGCTCGGATGGGAACCATTCCATTGATAAAGCCAAGGTGCTGACCCTGCCAAGTAACAGCAGTTAACAAGTCTTACAAATGGCATGGCAGAAGTTATAATGTAGTCCTTCTCAGTTCTCACCAAGTATCAAATTCCAAGATTTTATTAATTACTGCGAGTCTTAAGTTTATCAAATTCATGTGACTCCCAAGATCTTACAAAATATCTTGATGCCCCATAATGAAATGACAAAAAAAAAACTCATCTTTTGAGAAACCAAAACAAAATGAAAATAAAAGAATGGTTATTCCACACATACGTTCATATGAATGCAAATGCAGAAACTAACAATGAAAATAACCAAATGTATATTTTGACTTCAGGAAATGTATCGCTCTATATGGGCCAGATAAATCTATCTCAGCAAAGAGAATATGATGAATTTGAAATACTTGAGAACATTTCCTCTTTAAGCGACAAGGGCATGAAACCTCAATAACCTCTCTAAAGAATAAACAAAGAACATCCGAACAGGGAGTGTTTGTGCTTACCAAAATCTGAGGGGCCTTGATATTGTCTCTACTTATATGTATCTCTACCCTCTTCCTCCATCAATTCAAGTGGGAGATCCAATAAATCTTTCACAGCACCATCACCATTGTCCTCCTCCTTCTTCTTCTTATTCAGTTCCTTCCTGTTTGTAATTATACTCTCAAGAAAAAAATCATGCCTCCTGGAGTAGGTATACCCTCAAATCTTAGTGCTTCTTTTGAAACTCTGCAAAACAACCCCTTCGCCAATCATATATAATCTACTATCTACAACATTGAACTCTCCAAAAATCTCTGCCACCGTTGTATTGGTAAATAAAGAGCGGTCATTCCGGGGTTCGAACCGGGGACCTATGGGTACTACCCACAAGTCCTTTCCGGTGAGCCATACCGTGCACACACAAGGGGTCCTGACCTAGCAATAATGTAAGCAGGGAGAAAGTCAATCATATTATCAGCCATCAGGAGTTCTTCAAATAATTGGTGAAAGAACTCTCTGCCACCTTCCACACAAAAGGGTCTCTGCCACCTTGAAAGAACTAGGGATCTTCAAATATCTTCACTTGGAGAACCTTTAAAGCCTGAATCAAATTTTATAAATGGGAAGATTATAATACCACAGTAAGTCCATCAAACAAATTAGAAAGTCTAATATAGTACTAATGAAAAAGGCAAATCTTAAAGTCACAAACTTCTGTACATTGGAAATGAAAAATAAAACGGCAATTGAGAAATAGAAACAAAAAATGAGTCATGATATGAACATGCCAAAGGTTTACAAAGTTACATACCATGGACGGGTGCCTTAGCAAGGACATATTACAGATATTGGATTCTCTATTACGGGATAGAAGAATCCGCACATGCGGGACGTTTTTCCAACTCTCTCCGAGCGCTGGCTTAGTAAGACGCCCTTCTCCACCCACCATGTGATTGGTAACCTGAAAAGATGCTTCAAAGATTAGTTCTCATAAGGAGTAAAGCTATAGAGACTAATACGATGAGATAATATAATTCTGTAGTATTATAAAGGCTACTAGTCTACTACCTTTGACCATCCACAATGGTTGTATGCAAATGTGCAAATGTATATTTTTTAGACATTTTTTAACTCCATTGATTGTTTTGGGTGTGTGCAAATGTACACATTTGAGCATATAATGTGCAAATTTAAGCACACCACCTCCCTATGTGCAAAAACTTTAACAAAAAAAGCAAGACAATTTAATTGGTTGATTTTTTATGATTTTATTTTCTTTTTGTTTTAAATGAATTGTATTTGAATGATGGGTAAAAAAATGCACATTTTACCAATGGAGCAAATTGTTAAAAAGTGATGTGTATTTTTACACATCTTGTGCAAATGTGTACATTTTACCCTGAACCATTGTGGATGATCTTAGCACACCCTTAGAAGCATTACTGAGGCCACTGATGAATAATGCAACAACTCAAGTTGCTAGTATGCATGCAGTGACTAAAAATGATAACTGATATTGAGAGAGTCGAGAGTTGATAGCTAAAAATAAAATAGGACCCCAGCAGTATCATTATTAAATATTTTTTTTGTTTTATCACCAGCGATACTCCTCAAGAGTCTTAATCTAATTTCCTACTGGGAAGCATGTTCAAAGCAGTTGAAGTGAATGAAGAGATATCTAGTTTCATGAAAGACTACAACCTCCTCACTTAAGGCCTTGTACCAGACTCTCATAAGAAGTTTCATCCATTTCTCTTCTCAAAATAAAAACAAAAAGGAAATATGTAAAAAAGGAAAAGATCCCATTGTTAGATCCTACTTTAGAACTTACCAGCACACAAAGATTGTACTCGATTGCCAACTTCTTCAGATAATATCCGAGCGATATCATTAAAGCATGTCCTGTAAGCAAAGGAACAAGCAATCATAAGATGCTTCTTTGGAAATTTGCATCAAGCGAAAGTGATATAGTGATGCCAACTTGTTTAAGAATTCTAAATACCATTTGGACCACTGCCTCCCAGGATTGGAGTAATGAGTGAGGACACTGAATCTACAATTAGCATTCGGACTGAAACATGGCCCATTTGGATCTGGAATATATTTCAAACTCAGTAGGAAAAGTGGAAGGTATGTAAGGAATAACAGTTTATGGGGACATGCTATTAAAACTAGAGATAAGGCAAACCTGGCTTTTCAGTTTAGACTCAATCTGATGCAGAATGTCAAAGAGTGTGAAGATATCAAATACATGATAACATGAAATGCTGCTCATAACTTGATCAATAGTTGTGGGAGAGTCCTAAAATACACAAGAAGAAAAAGAACAAGAACAAGAAGAAACATGAATAAAGAACCAAACAGATGCACTCACGTACAAAGGCAAGGTTATCACTAGCTCATAATTAATAAAGCTTCATCAAAGCCTATCAACAGCATAAAGACCCAGAAGCAAGCCTCATAATTTAGACAATTAAAGCTTCCAAAGTTTGCTGAGCTACAGGAAAGAAATGGAATTCTTGTCAGTCAAAGTGGCCTAGTTTAACAAGAAAGAAAAAAAGTATCTTCATTATATACAACAATATACAACTCTGACTGTATCTTCGTTATTATGACACACATCTTCTTATTTCTCTCATACTTCAAGTCATTTTTATGAAATCTTTACCACTAGCATTGCAGAGGAAATCCCTACCTTAACAGTAGCATCTGTTGTCACAAGCTTCGCCACACGGTGTGCGGAAAAACAGTTGCCAGTATCTATGAATACGACACCATAACCCGCCACACTTGCAACAGTCACAGCAGCTAACAAACAAACCTACACAATTGAACTTAATTATTAACTGTGCATTGAATCACAACAGAAAAGGAAGACGAAAATATAGAGCCACCCATCATGAACGATTGGTAGTACTACTATCTATTATACTGATATCCAAAATAAGTGAGTTCATGCCTGAGTCTTGCCAGAAGACGATAGCCCTACCAGCTCCGTTAGGAATCCTTCTCGTAGTCCTCCATGAAGGAATGAACCAGTGCTGGTTTTGTCATAATCCACAAAAGAGACAATCTTAAAAACATAATTTCAAACCAGGCATGCATCAATCCGGTTTTGAGAGTGGAAATACCTTTCCAATCTTTCAGAAAGAACAGACTGATCACGACATTTACTTGCTACAAGCTCAAAACCATTCGACCAAGGAAGGTGCATACCGTCTAATATGGAAAGTATCTCGTTGATGCCCTGCATAATCATTCACATGGTAGCATAGCACATGGGACAAATCAAAATGTTCCAACTGCAAGTTCATTGCTTGTGCTAGATATTACTATATTAGCTACTTACGAACCTGTTTTAATCTCTCCGACGTGAGCTGCTTATCCGCAGACGCAATGAGAGCATTTGTATCTTGGAGAAGGAAATCCTCCACTGCCGGACAACAAGAAAACATAAGCAAGAACAATCAAAGGATTCACTATCGAAAATCCACAATTAGCTGAACAATTGAACTAACACGCTTCAATCAGTTCCAGAATCCAGACTAAGTGGTTATCGAATCAACTCTTAGAGGATACAGTGAAGTAATTTATCAATTCAATATTTCAGATAGCGATATCGAAATTAACAATCTATTGAATCAAAGAGAGAGGAACAATTGGAAATTTTCCTCGGGAAATAGACAGAAAAGGGAGGGATGGGAGAGGGAAGAGGTACCAGTCAAAATGCCATGGGAAGCACAAAATTGGAGGAAGATGGAATCGATGAAAGAAGAACGGGGTTGTAGGGATGTCAAAGGAGCCATTTCTTTCTACAATTTCCTCTCAACTTCTTCTTTCTTTCTCAAAGCATCAACACTCATGACTCGAGAAACTCGACCAACTCACCCGACCCGAATCCCGATCGAACCCAAAAATTTAACGTTAGGTATAATACAAACCCGAAACCAAGACCGATCAATATTGACCTGATATCCGAATTTGACCCGAACCGAATCCCGATCGAACCCAAAATTTTAACGTTAGGTATAATACAAACTCGAAATCGAGACCGATCAATATTGACCTGATATCCGAATTTGACCCGAATACAGACATATCCGACTTAAACCCGACTCCCAACCCGACCAGACTCCACCCAAATATCCTTGAACAACTATTTTTAATTATTACCATACCGTCATTGTTAGGTTGTTTGCTTTAAAATTGTATTTTCCACGTTAAAAAAAAAAACAATAACCATTTCTGATTACAAATTGAGTGTTTAAAATAGTTGCTCGATTACAAAATCCTATGTACCGCCAACTTCAGTGAAATTAATGATGAATAGAACGAGCTTATTGTTGAATATATTACCATCAACGTGAATTATCTTTTAGATATGAAATCAAGTATGATTTTGATAACAATATATTGCCAAATTTCAATGAAATTAATGACGAATAAAACGAGCTTATGAGTCAATGAGTAGATTATATATTGAATCGTTGGGTTACTTGGGTCATAAAATGCAGTCTCGTACCGCATTTTTCGTCATATTTGCAAAAAATGAAAAAATTGGTAAATATTTGTTAATTAATTATTTTTTATTGAATATATTGAAGAAAAAATCATCCGATTCCAAACAATTATAGGAACTATACAAAAAAATTTATATTTAGATCATCCGCGT
The DNA here is from genome assembly GCA_963922045.1 of Persicaria maculosa. NCBI lineage: Eukaryota > Viridiplantae > Streptophyta > Magnoliopsida > Caryophyllales > Polygonaceae > Persicaria > Persicaria maculosa. Next base: position 17,728,162 of record OY998258.1, read on the forward strand.
AACTAAAACCATATAGGGGTTTTTAACTCAATTTTATCACTTTCTCTCTCCTTAAAAAATCAACTTAATTTTTCACTCACATCCCTAAACCCTATCTCAATTTCTTAACTTCACTTTCACCGTCTATTACTTCCTCCATTCACTTTTAGTTGTCATTTACTATTTATACACGTTTTGTTAGGACGATAAAAAACTATATAAAATATTAATTTTTTAATAATCTCATACTTTTTACTAAAAAGTATGAGATTATTAAAAAAATTATTAAAAATTTAATATTTTATATATTTGTTATCATACTAAAAAAATGTGTGTGGATAATAAACGACAAATAAAGGTGAATAGAGGGAGTATTAAAATATTTATAATAATATTATTTTTTACATCATTTATACATAAATTATATTTTGCATAAAATAATATAATAATGATAATCACATAAGAATTTTGAGCAACAAATTTTTTTTAAAAAAAAACAGTACCACGCAAAGTACAAATAGACTATAAACATTACGGGAAACATCTTCACTGAAACCACAAAACATCAAAATATAAGGGAAACGGAAATGAAATATATGGAGAACATGGAATAGAAAGCATCGAAATACAAGGACATAGAAATGAAATCCAATAACAAGATTTTAATTTCCCAAATATCTATTTTTGAACTTCTGTCATATATGTTTGACCAGATCTTGCTTTAGTTGATAGTGTAATCCTATTTCGAAGTTGTGTTCGATTGCCAATGTATTCCTCCGTGGACGCAGGTCGCTTGGTGGAGTACGAAGTGTCAACACTCAACACCCTCTCACTTGGTCAAAATGTGAAAGATCAAAGGAAATATTGTACTATATTTCTCCCGCTCGTCCTCCACTATCATACTATGCAAAATTATACATGCTTTCATTATTCTCCCCACTAGAGTAATATCTCAAGCAAGTGATAGGTTTTTTAATATGGAAAATCGAGGATGCGGGACTCCAAAAGCTCATTCGACATCCTTTATAGTAGTCTCTTGGTATTTAACAAACAATTTAGCATTCTCTACTTGTTAAAGCTTGATAGATGGTACGAAGTCACCCAATTTTGATAAATGCCATTAGCTAGATAGTAACTTAAACGATATTGATGACCATTAACTTTAAAGTTAACCGGTGGAGATATCCCTTGCAGTACATCATCGAACATATGATAACAATCAAGAACATTAATATCATTACACGTACTTGGGGGTCTGAAGAATGCATGCCAAATCCATAGATCATACAATGCAACCGCCTCTAAAACGATGGTTGGTGGAGATAGAAAAGATGGAGAGTGCGTGAGATTAAGTGGATGAATGAAAAATGTGTGAGAATAAAGGGAGAAGACCAACACTTATAGAGCAAAAAATTAGAGGGAATTTGGTGATTTAGACCCTTTAGCATATTTGATTAGGTAGTTAGCCCCCTTATTTTTTTTTATTAGGCGCACCAATCTCCTTTAATTTTTTTTTAGCCGTAGTAGACTTCTTCCTTCCTTCCTCCCATCACTCTCTTCTAGTCCTCTGCAATGGATGATCCTGACGTACGTAGTTGCCGCCAAGGCCGCTCTCGCTCTTCTGCTCCCGATCCCAAAGCTCGTCAGATCTCGCATCGTTTCCCTCGTCTCTCTCATCCTTCAACCTTGCATGTTAATCCTCCCTTTTGCCGGTTTCCAGCTCCTCGGTATTCCTCAACTTCATATTTCCGAATCTACTGTTGTTGCTGCTTTTCCTTCTGTCTTTGATTATTTCATGTATATCGGTCTTGATTGTGTCGTTTTCTTTGCTGATTTAGATATTTACGGGAAGAATGAGCACCGATTGGTCTGCACATTTGACATCTGCACTGCCACGGAGCGAGATCGTTTCGAGAAATCGGTGAGCACCGATTGGTCTTCCTGTGTGGTATGATTTCGCCCGTTGATGCTAGGGTTTTGACTTTGATTTTTTTTGGGGGTCAAATTATGCGTCTAATCTTAGTTTGGGAAAGCTCTATCCGACTTGACACTGTTCAACATTTGTTATTGACTGTGTTGCTTTCTGGTTTGCCCAAGGAAAATATGATTGATTGAGGAAGGAAGAGAGCAAATCATAGAACTGTGTTGTAGAATAGTAGAGAGGTTAAAGCCACACTACCAAAATAATAAGGATTCGGTCACTGTATTCAAGAAACAATAGACTATAACCACTTAGAGATCCTCACTGTAGCAGGTTTTAGAAGATAACCAGTTAACCACTGGTTGTTAACTCTACACTCTATAGTTCTAGTCTCTAGTTTTGAAGTATTAATAAGCTTTTTTTTTCTTTCAAAATTGTCAGTAATAACAATTGGTGCCTTATTCTTTGTTTATTGCTTATAGCTAGGTGATAACCGGTCCCAAGCCTTGAAAAAAAAGAGGGGAGACATGTTATGTGGTATTTCATATGTTATCAATTGTATAAAAATATTATCAATAAAAATATCACCAACAAACAATGTCATCACAAATAATTGAGATCAATGAGGTGTAATCACAAATGTCATCAAGGAATAAAAATCATCATTAAAAGATGTCATCAATGAAGTTTAATCACATTTTATACCCTTGTGTCATCAAATGTATAAAAATGTAATAAACATGTCACCACAAGTGATTGCATTAATGAAGTGTAATCACAAACGTGTCATCGGTGAATAAAAGTAGAATCGATGAAAATATATCGATATACAATTGAATAAATTTTAAAAAAAAGTGCCATTAAACGATTTAATTTAAAAAATGGCATCAAATAATTTCATTAGAAAAATGGCATCAAAACATTACTTTGAAAAAATATGGCATCACGATAAAAAAAATCATCAAAAAAATTTACATATAAAAGTGTCACGAAACCATTTCATTAAAAAAAATGTCACCAAACCATTTCATTAAAAAAGTGGCATCAAATAATTACATTAGAAAAATGACATCAAAACACTACTTTGAAAAAATTGCATCACATTAAAGAAAAAAATGTCATCAAAACACTACTTTAAAAAAATATGGCATCACAGTAAAAAAATATAATAAAAAAAATTGACATAAAAAAGTGTCATAAGTGAAAAAAATAGCATTAATGGTCAACGCAACATCACAATAAACAAAAAAATGTCATCAAGGTTTAAAAAATTGGCATTAAAAAAGTGTCACCAAACATTTCATTAAAAAAATGGCATCAAAGTGAAAATAAAATGTAATGAAAAAATGGCATCAAAACGGTAAAAAAATGGCATCACTATAAAAATTATATAAAAAAAAAAGCTGGATTGAGTTGGTCAACGTTGACCGGTCAAACGTTGACTAAAATTAATTAAATTAGTTTAGGGTCTAAGTACCTAATTAAATATTCAAAAGGGTCTAACTACCAAAATCACCCAAAAAATTATTATGAACATTTATTTTTACAAAAATATGTAAATACTTAAATATATATCTTCAAATACTCCACAAAACAATTATTTTAATATCTACATTCAACATGAGGGAAAAACCCTTCTCCCTTCCTCTCCAACCCTAGCTGCCACTACCACGTGAAGCAGATCCGGCGGTTCGCCGCCACTGTCGGTTGGCTTCCCGTCGGCCTCTACATATACCCGCAACTCCTCCTCCATCGCAACCTGATGTGAACGAGAGCTAGCAAATAGCTCCCCACAAAAAAAACCTCTTCTCCTGGAAAAAAAGCTCCTACTCCAAATCGTCGCCGCCTCGGGTCCTTCCTCTGACGGCCTGAGCGGCTGGCCCGCCGCCAATCTCCCATAAATCAAACCCTTGGCATCCCCTTCCGCTTTATGCCTAGCCTACGAGCAACTCTTAACGACCATCCCGGCTGGCCCGGTCGCCCTGAACTAAGCCCAGCTCCGCCTCCCTAACCGACCAACCTTCAGCTTCGGTCATGGTGGTCACTAGCGGCGCCGGTGGGTTGAGCCTTCTCGACCTCTTGGTCGAGGGTGGCTCCACTTGCTTCGGCAAACTCCTCAAATCATCCTCCACCAGCATCCAAATGCCCCCGTCGGCTCTCCCCTTCTGCCTTCCCCATCTCGTTGCTGCTCTTCGCCTCCCCGACCTTCCCTTCCGCTGCTGTGCTGAGGTCGTTGCCCTTACTGGTGTTCGTCTCTCAGCCTCCCTCTGTGTAGATCAAAAATCTCAAACCCAAAGTTTTATTTGTAAATCAAAATCTCCTTTACCCCAAATTTTTTTACCCCAAACTTTTCAGATGAAACCCTCTCAAAAAATTTCAAAGATCAGACCCTTATTCATAAAAGCACGGCATCTCGATTGTCAACCAACTACACGCAACAACAAATTTCTAAGAAAACCCACCAATTAGACATATTTCTTTCAAATTTTAGCATTTTTAATACCCAGTTTCAATCTATCCCTTCTAACAAAATGTTTTCGCTTTGTTCAAAGTTGGCTCTCCAACATGTCAGAATTCCACCGATCTCCTTAAAATTCCATTCCCAAACAACTACACCACTTCCGATCCCAAGCTAGTTCGTCATCATGTTTGGAATCGGAAATTCAGATCTACAACCATGTCTTAGCTTGCATGCAAGCCGCTTAAGCCACCGAATCAGACCTCATGAATCAATGGTCCAATCAATGGTTCTACTGCTCAAGATGTTTATCAATGGTTCTACAGTTCAATATGTTTTTAACTTTAGATTTATGTAATTGTAATCTTAGACTTTTTTTCTTTTGACTGACAACCCTCTGCGTAGGGTCTTTCAAGCCATCTTTTGATGGCTTCAAGATCGCTTTGTCGATCTAATTCTTGCCTACTGTAAAAAAAATCTACATTCAACATATTTAATGACTCAACAAATTAATTTATTTTATTTAACACACATAATATTGGTGTATATGGTTAGATTAAAAAAAATTAGGTTTTTTAAAAATATAATTTATTTTTTATTTCATTTTTATTGTCCGACAAAGGACTACAAAAATTTACACAATAAAAAATGCTATAAAAAATCCTAGCTATTCAATGTGTTCTTTGTGGCCCTCATTCCATGAATATGTCATCACAATTTGACTTATTTGGTGCATAGCTTTCTTTGTGGTCCCCACTTAGAGCATTAACATTAGAGAGACTCATCCCGGGCCCTTAACTTTCCTTTTTCTTACCACATGAGCTTAAGAGCCCCATTTCGATTTTTTATTATTTCCACCCTCATTCGAGAGCCCGAGTCTTAGGCCCTTAAATATTTTTCACTATTTGCCTTTTTCATCTACATAATTAATATTAATATTAATATTGATATTAATATTATTTATAATTATAATTTTATTTTTTATTATTAAATTGGTAAATGGGAAAAAAGATAGCAAAACATAGCATTGAAATGCAAACAAATGTTCCACGGTACAACGATATAAGAAAAGAAGCCGAATATAATTTATTTTTATGTGATAAAAATAATAGTGGTGTAATTTTTTTTTAAAAAAAATATGCAAATTGGGTGTCTACAGGTAGATAAAATTAATTCACACTTGAATATAATTATTTAAAAAAAAAACAAATTACAAAAAATACCTATAATTGAGATTTTAAGGGGTGAAATGAAATTATTCTCGTTCTGCGCGCTATGAGCCCCTAGAAATGGGGCTCTCAAATAAGGGCTTGGGTGAAGGGGCTCTTACCCTTTGTTTTTTTTTCTTTTTCTTTTTTGCCTAGGTGTCAATTGGAAGGGCTCAAGAAAGGGGCGGATCTGTGGGGGGCTCGAGGTGGCTGAAGCCCCCCCTTATCCCGAAATGGGGTATTTGTATATTTATATATCTGTTAGTTTAATACTACGTAATATATAAAAGTGAGGTAGTTTAGAATCACAAAAACGAATTGGCGCAATTGTGAGGACGCGGGTGCTGTTTTAGTACGGATGCTACCATCCCAGGTTCGAATCCCATTCCTTAACCATTTTTACCCTGCATCTGTTTGTTTTTTTTAAAACATCAAAACCTCTTTTTTTTTGACAGAATACAGAAGACAGAGCAACCCTCGCTTCTGCGCACACACGACGAAGAGAGAAGACGAATCCCCGACCGGCTAAGCCAAGCAGGCTGCCGGCGCCACTGCCAGCACCACCTCCGGTCGACCTGGTACCGGCGGCGCACCATCGCAACCTGCTGTCTGCGAAGGCTTACACCGGCGAGCACTCACGTTTCCCGCTTCGAAATCTTCAATTCTTCACTTCTTAGATCTAGACTTCAAGGTTTGTTAGTTTTCTTCCTCTTCCTTTGAATTTGATTGTTTTTAAGTTCAATTGATTGATTGAGAATTAACTTAGATTAGATTTTGTGGATTTGATAATCAATTTGGGGAATTTCGATTAGGGTTTATGATTTGTGAGAAATAGATTTGTTAGTTTTCTTCATTTTCCTTTGAATTTGATTGTTTTTTAGTTCAATTGATTGATTGAGAATCAATTTAGATTAAAAGTTGTGGATTTGAGAATCAAATTGGGAGAATTTTGATTAGGGTTTATGATTTGTGAGAAATAGGTTTGTTAGTTTTCTTCATCTTCCTTGGAAAGGTTTAATTGATTGATTGAGAATCAATTTAGATTAGAAGTTGTAGATTTGAGAATCAATTTGGGGGAATTTCGATTAAGGTATGTGATCTATGAGAAATAAATCGTGCCTTTGTGATTTGTGATTTGTTATTTGGAAATTGAAATTGTGGTTGTTTGTGATTTGGAATTGTGATTTGTGATTTTAGTTGTGAGAAATGAATTTGTGGTTTGTGATTTGGAAATGTGGTTTGTGGATTTATTTTGTTCTTTACGATATTCAATCAAAATTGCCAGATATAACAATTATACAAAGGGGAATAAAAACCCAGAAACAAAATAACTCATAATCATTAGACCCATTTATTATCAAATGTTCCTATTTGCTACACTTTTGTTATTTGCTTGTTTAAACCATTTACTGTTATTTGGTATTCATATCTTGAAACATTCAATGCAGATCTAACCAAAACCATATGATTTTCTTTATTTTCCTGCTCTAAACCTTTGTCCCTTACTTACATTCGTTTAAATACACTGAAAATATGAAACAAGCTGAAGGTTGAAGCCAATGATTTTAACCCACGGAGCTTGTTTCTAAAATTTAAAGACAAAACTCGGAGCTAACTTTGTCCAAAATCAAGTATTTTTTTATTGTTCATCTTAATGAACTCACAATTTTTGTATCTCTTTTCCTATGAAATTATGTATCCTTATGAGTTGTGTACCAGTGTAAAATCTCTTTTCTCGAAAAAAAATTTAGCCCCTCCCCCCTAAACAAAATTCTGGATCCGCCACCGGCTCAAGGGCCCTCCAATGTTGATGCTCTAACTAGTGGACAAGTGTGAATTGTTTGATTTCTTTCGATTCTTGATTGGTTGCTCCACAAAGAATGATCACCATCATTTCTACATGCTATCCCCCTCTCTCCTCAATATAATATTCCGTATCATTTTTGTTGTTAAACCCCCCTAGAAGTGTCATTGTGATGCCATGTACATCCATGTGCATTTCTTCCTGTACTCCGCCCACTTTTTCTCTGCCACATCAGAATAAAAACACTCTTTTATATTTTTTATCAATTACACCCACATCCGTGCACTTCACTTTCGGGATCCTCAATTTTTAATCATCTTCCATTTTTTCTAACTTGATATTATAAATTGATTTGTTCATTAAATTAATATTATTAATTATATTAGAGTATGATATTATTATTATTATTATTCACATATTTTGTAAATGATTTTTGTTAAAAAAATTTGAAATTATTAAAATAATATATCAATTTAAATATTACGTAAATGATTTAAGAAAAACTCCTTCAAAATTTTAAAATAATATAAAAATGGAAGCCTACTTTGTTGACTAATAGTGGGACAATCTTGTACATTTGTCCCCATGTGATTGGCTTTCATTTGAACTTTGTGATGAAGTGCAGCACTTGTTAGTGTTGTTGTAGAAGTACAACTTCAAGCTGTTCTTCCCATTTTTCTTTTTTATTTACTTATTTTTAGCTAAGAACAGGGAAGTGTACACAAATGTGTGTGCCCTGAGTGCTAATGGAGTGATTTTAGTCGCCCCTCAATCCCTATGAAAATAAATTCAAACTAAGTATAGAAAAAGTAAAAAGTCAATCTCACAAAGAATCAAGTATGCATATGCAATGTCCATCTACCAATCAAGAGAAAAGGAGATGACTGAATACTGAGATTAGATAGAATTAAATAAACAATAAAGAAAATAGTAAAGTTAACAGTTGGGAAAATAGCTTCGCTTGATTAATTAATATCCACTTTCAACTTTTATTCCGATCATTGATATTCTCTAACTTCTTTATATGTTAGCAACCTATCGTGAAAATTGATATTAGTAATATAATTCCCAATTCTTCCCCTTCAAGTAGTTATTAGGTCAACCAGACTCTGAAAACCTTTATCGATGAATAGCCTAGAAACTATCTAGATTCAATCCAATAATAGCAATGAATATCAAGGAAATTAAATATAAACAATTGAATTTAAGCAACCAAACATAAATCAATTGTAATTCAGATCCCATGAAACCAAGTCAATTAACCCTAAAAGATCACAATTTGCTACCAAGATCCAAGTTCTTCAACTAGCATCCTTATAGATCTAGCAATAGATTGAATTCAAGCAAATATTGGTTAGCTACTCCAATACAACACAAAATCAATCATAAATAATCGGAGCACTGAAGCCTCCACAAAGCGCAAAACAAGTCTAGCTTGTTGTGCGACAACTTATATTGACTTGTTCTTTACTTAGCCTCTCGAACTTCAACTCCGCTCTTGTGCTCTTTGTAAAGGCTCGGATTTTTAAATCATAAATTTCATAAAAAGAAAATTAAAAATGAATTTAAAACAGATTTAATTCGGATATTTCAAGGAAAACTCGTCCTAAATTTAATAAATCGAACTTGAAACTCTTTAAGCGAATTCCGACTCAATTTTGAACTTTTGGAGATGAATTCCGTCTTTTCGCCTCGAGATTCAAAATTTACTTCGGGTGTCAATATCATTGTGGTTTTGAAACATTATTTCAATGATCGGGGTAAGGTCGGGAGAGCGTATTTTAAGATTTAATTCCGGGTAATTTTGAAATCTCATATTGGGACCACTTTTCCCTTGCCATTCGACCCTAGCCACAACCCTTCGGGTGTCAATACCATGATTTATGTGGATTAATGGCATGATTGGATGATTAATAGCATGATGAAATGTCAAGACTTTTTATCTTTAACTTATGTTTTTAAGATATGATGAACTTGAGTTATGTGATATGTTGATATATGATTATGAATATGATGAATGTGATGATCTCTTGATATATGTGACATACGGACTATTATTGCGGATATATTGTGGTGAATACATGAATGTGGCTGAATGGAATGATGAGAATGATATGGTCTCGTGGAATATGGCAATATGATGAATGGTTGAACTTGACGGAATGATGACTGCGATATGGTTGCTACTCCCGTTGAATGATATGCTTGAGTACTTGGATGATTAGTCGTAGACTTATAGATATATGTTATGATGTATATCTAGGTGATACTTTGTGATTATGAATGACGTATACCGGATCTTCTATTATGCTGTTTTGCATAGCCAGGTAAGTTCCTATATGAGCTTACTCATATTCGAAAAAGAACTCCCTCCGTGTAGCCATGTGCATACTAGGTGCTTGCATTCATAATAAGCATGTCATGTAGTATCATGCTAGGTTGCATTGACCGTTGATCATTCTACTTCTTTACGCGTTAGTAAACAGAACGGCCGTTAGCTGTGAAGTAACTAGAGTCTTTTCTAGGGTCATAGGGCGATCCAGTCCCATCGGGTCCCGTCTTGAGTCAATCGAGTCATATGGAACTTCCTTTACTTATATTATGAGCATGATTGTGAAAGATGCCTGCGAGCTTTATTTTTCTTGTGGGGCGGGTTGGGCTTGCAGACCGCCCAATTATTATGGAATGCATTCACGAGCTGGCCAGTCTCCGCCCTATCGGAAGGGAGTGGAGGTAGGAGAGGGATATACCAATTGATATTCGGTGCTAAGGCCTTATTAGAATTAGATTTATGCACTTGATCTTAGGAGCATGTTAGTGTGTTAATATTCCGCCTTGCATCTAGAAACATCTTTATTAGGACTAGCGTGTGTATGTGTCTGCTTGTTTGAGATTATATTGCGTAGAGCTTCGATCTGACACTGTCTCGTATACATATTTTTTTAGGTTTGTTTTGCATCATGATTGCTCATTTATTCCGTGACGTGGGAACTCTCTTGGGCGATTGCAAAGAAATGGTCTAACCTCACTAACACCACCTATTAGATTTCGATAAATACACTTATTGCTTTGGTTTTGACTCGGCTTTGCCGTGACACCCTCTTGTATTACACCTTGATTCCGCTATTTGCATGACTGCTGGTTTTCCACGCTTAAACTTATCACTTACGACAGATACAAGGGACTTCCCCGGGGATTCCAACGATCCCTTCGAATTTTGGGTATGAAATCCTACTTGAAAACGTTAGGATGGAATTTCAAACCTTCAATCTGTACTCGGGGCGCAAGATCCTAACGAGAGGTTTCATCCCTCGAAACGTAACCCGAAAATCATAATCCCGAGCCGTTACACTCTTTACTTTTCTTCCTCCTCTTGACTCTTCCTTTATCCATAAGCCTCCTCATTCCTCAATGAAAATGTGTAGATTTCGCGTCCATCAACGAAACAAGTATAAATGCAAATATGCATCAAAATATGCAACATGGACATTTAATTATGTTAAATGTATCCTAATATGTTTACCTAAATGCATGCTATCAAGTGCTCATATGGAAAGGTCAAAGTCTTTTAATTTCACATAAATGTCATATAAGAGTGCTAATGAACATACCTCATTGCTTCTAAGCCTTGAACAAACAAGATGAAGGAGCTCCCATGTGCTCGTACTAGAGATGGGAAACAATCAAATTGGTGAATACCTAAGATGTCAAAAGAACAATGATTAAATAAAGCGATACCAATAGAATAGGCAAAACAAGACAAATGAGAAGAGTCGAAATAAAAAATTGGGAAAAAGAAAGTTGCACATGACCAACAAACACTATGTGGTTTTACTTTTCAATTTTCATTATTGTAATAAAAATCACAGTCCGCCTTCCCCTTTCCATATTTAAAGAAATCACCTAAAAAATAAGATGGTTTCTACGAAAATAAGTTAAATAATACGGAAATTTCGTTTAGCACAGGATTGGTCGCAACGACCATATTGTTATTGGGTCGCACCGACCATTTGTTATTCGCAACGACCGCACATATAATGGGTGGAACTCACTATGGTCGTTGCAATTTTTTTGTTATTTTTAAGAGAATCGGGTTTTTTAGCTCGGTTCTATAAGTAACTGGGCTAAAAGGCCAACTTTTTGGTCCAGTTCTTCTCAGAACCGTGCTAAAAGATGACCATAATATTAAAGAAACGAAAAGACGTCAAAGGGGAGAGGAAGGACATCAATGAAGCTCCCAACTTTCATAATCATACAAAAATAATCAGTTACAACCCACGAATTCTTAAAATTAGATTAGGGCTTTGATAGATTAATCTAAGATTTAGATCTCATATTTATCGTTCTCCATACCAAATTCGAACCACATGGTTCCAATTTTCAAATCTAGGTTTCGTCAAGAACACAGAGCCTAACTATTGCCTTCTCCTTATTGCTGTCGAGTGCCAACCGAGCAACGTCTAGTGTGGGAGAGGAAGGGCGTCGTCAAAGGGGAGGCTGATAAGGAGGACAATAGCAACCGACAATGCATAGTATGGGAGAGGAAGGACACAACCAAGGCTGAATTTGCTTTGTCAACCCGTCGAGAAGATGAAAAGGGCATTTTGTAATTATGTTGAATTCAAAGGGTAATTATTTGTGTTCTAAAAAATAAAAAATACCTTGTTCTAAATAGTAAGGCCCTTCAATTTACTTTATTAGTTTACATATTTTCAATGATCGATAAATTGAGATAGTTAATTTACAATTAAACAATTGATCGATTACTTCATCTTCTTCCTATTTCAAAAACAAAAATCAAGAGAGATTGATGTGGGAGTTGCTCGACAGAGATTATCGAGAGTACAATTAATGTTTGCATCGAGGTTGTCCAGTCCTAGTAAGTGGCTTTGAAGAGATCTGCAGAGGCGAAGCATAGACTAATTGCTAATTAAAAATCCGCTTAACTTAACAATTGTGTTCTAATCGGGCAATCTGGAGCGGTTTCGACTCAAATTCAATTACTTTGTTGCACAGATTTGTTGAAGTGCTCATTCAGAGGGCGGAGGTGATGAGAGATTTTGGCGAACACTAACATGGCGATGGACTAATGGAGAAGGAGCAGACGAACATCGGCGATGGAGCACCGCCGCCCAATTCGCTCCCTCTCCCTCTCCCTCTCCCGATGAAGTTGCCCCTTTCTTGTTTAGAGAATTACCAAACCAGATGGACCTCGATGATGGTGCTGGATATGGACCTCGTCGACGGACCACTAGGGGCGACTCGCTCTCTCTTCCCCATCGGACCCAAACTCTCCTTGGTGAAATCAATGGCCCTGAATCGCAGAATGCAGTACCGAGAGAGAAAGGTGATTTATTTATTTGGGGATTAATTAATTTAGGAGATCTAATCTTAGCCTTTTGATGGAGGAGTAGTGACGAATGGAATAACAATCCAAATAAAAATTCTAAATCTGAACCAATAAATTAAAAAATTCATGTAACCCTAAAAAATTCATCTATTCATAAATTGTAAAATAAATCTATACATTCAATTTATTTAAGAAAAATACCCCACTATATCCATCGTATTTGATTCGATTAGGTTAGTGAATCATATCTCATGCATGTATTTATGTCCCGTTTTGAATAGAATCGCGTATCGTGTAACTATGCATTGTACGTTTATCTAACTTCCACTTTTATAATAGCAAAATAAAGTAGAAGGCACAACATTATTTCGGATGTTGATCAACATCCCAAATAACGTCAATATTTTGTGATGATAAAGTTCAAACTGTCACTGACATCCGGTATCAACAAGATTTTAGCAATACATCCCGAGTCTGTAAGTGATCACCTCCATGTGTAAGCAAGTCACCTACAACTCTTCTACTACTACCATTCGATGTTGATTATACCTTTGTCGACACCGACATTCGGTGTTAATGCGACTGTTCCTATGTTGGAAAATTTTTCAATGGTTAAAAGTATTGTAAAATGTATACTATCACCTTTCCTTATTGTCTTATCATGAGTCACTAGGAAACATCATTACTCGACTAGGTCGAGATGATGTTTCCTAGTGATGATAAAGTTCAAACTGTCACTGACATCCGGTATCAACAAGATTTTAGCAATACATCCCGAGTCTGTAAGTGATCACCTCCATGTGTAAGCAAGTCACCTACAACTCTTCTACTACTGCCATTCGATGTTGATTATACCTTTGTCGATACCGACATTCGGTGTTAATGCGACTGTTCCTATGTTGGAAAATTTTTCAATGGTTAAAAGTATTGTAAAATGTATACTATCACCTTTCCTTATTGTCTTATCATGAGTCACTAGGAAACATCATCTCGACCTAGTCGAGGTAATGGTACGTACATTTCGACCCCCAGACCCTACTCTGAGCGGAATATACTGGACTTGTTGTTGTTGTGTTGATTAAAAGTATTGTAAACTTATTTCCACCGATAAAAATATTGAAAACTTATTTCCTGCCGTCGAAAATGTTAGGGACATTTCACTCACCACAGTTTTTCGGATCCAAAAGCCGGTGTCAGTTAAAACTTTGCCGACACCGGTTTTTTTTTTTTTTTTTTTGGTGGGCAAAGTGGGAGAAAATAGTATCTTGCATCTGGCAATATCAAAATGTTTCGATAGCAAGTCGGCGCCAAATATCAAGGGCTTACTGTTCTTCAGGGTCTGATGGCGTTTCCTGAGCTACATACCGACGATGCAAAATTATGAACTTGACTATCAATACTATGTTCAAATCATTTGATCCTTTGTTAAAATCGATTCTAGAAACCCTAATTTCCGAACCGCTGATTCGCTCTTCGCGGTAAGTTCTTCGGCCGCCCTGAAATCCCAATAGCCCGTTTCTTCAGCATTATTATTCTTTTTAATTTAGTAATCTTAGCATCCGATTCGTAGTCTCTGATCTCTGTACTTTGGCTTTTATTCTGCCGATCGTGGAATTGGATGTGAGATCGCCCGAGGTAATTCACATGGCAATGAATCATGTTATTTTCTTCGCACTACCTAGTCACTGGATGCATCTTAGTGTCATTCATGTAACAGAGAGATCAAGAACAACAAGTCAGCAAGTGAGATTCTCGGTGCTAGATAGTTGAATTCCTTTGAGCAATATCTTTTTCCGAATCTCGTAAAACATAAAAGTTGGATAAAAATCAGGGAACTTGATTCTCATCCTTTTTTAAGTAAATATATTCATTGCTTTTCATTATACTGTCTGATAAAGAAATGTGAAGTATCCAAAAACAAGGGAATGTAAAAGCTAGAAGCAAGTTTGCATTTTCCCCTTTTCTTTGTCAAGTACCTCCTTTCTTGCTTATTCACTGGTGATACTTAAATTTATGACCCTCAATGTTAATTTCGTCCTTTGAATTGGCTATCAAAAAGTTGTAAGATGCTTGAAGTCTGTTGGATGCTCGAAGTGTCAAAAAATAGAAGTCTGTTGGATGATCCTTCATCCCACTTGCTTCTCTATTTCTTATCACAATACTCCTTTTTTCTCCAACTTACCCCCTTTAAACTTGTAGCTTGGAAAAATTCTTATGTTATCAAAATTTTGGAAGCTTATTAGTACATCTTCAGTAATCATATTTATCTCACGAGGCTATAATCACTGTATTTACTCCTATTATTACCAATTAACTGTCACACTCTGTATAGATTCTTAATTCCTAGTTCAAAAGGCTTTTTTTTCCCTTCACCCTCTTTGCTAGAACTATTGCTTCTTTCTGTGAAATGCTTTTCCTCTTCTGGCCTCTTTCTCTATCTGTTACAATCACTTTGCCTTCATGGTCCCTAATTAATTTATTTGATATATCTCAGCTAATCACGGAAGGTGAGAAGCCGGAACAAATTGAAGTACCCTTCAGAGAAAGGGATTTTTTCCCCTTTTTACAAGTGGGTCGGGCTAGTTCAATATGAAGCTCAACTTGCATCTTTTCTGACAAATGATTTGTCATATGCTCTCTATGCCAGATTCTATGGGTTCTTTAAAAACTTGAAGGCAATAGCCAAATCTGTGTGCTGCTATTTATGTTATATTGTTTTGCCTTTATGTCTGAATAATATTGTGTGGTATCTAGACTTTAGGAAGTGCGTATAAAATTATGCTTGGTTCTGTACTTGATAGATTTATGTTTTTAGTGCTTTCTACTGCTTTCTTTTAACATTTGACTACGAGCTAGTGGCATGAGTGGCACTAAAAAATTCTGAGATTAATATACGGAGTTAGTATACCGTGTTTCTTAGAAGTGCAATAGCTTTTCATCAATTCGTGGTAGTTGTTCAAACGAATAAAGTGGCTAATATGGGGAAAAGCCCACCAGCAATATTTTAATGAAGATTATGCATTAGGCCATTAAAGATAAGACAGTTGATTGTACAGGTCAAACTATGGAACAATCAACAAAGCATGGTCTCAACTATGAAGAGACACAAAATTTGGACTGTGACAGAGTGTTATGGGCTGCATCTATAGATACCTGCAAATTGCTGCCGCTTAATGCATAAATATTGCTAATATATTATGGAGTATTATGGTGAATATGATTTAGGGCGATGTGTTTGGATGATCAGAGTACAACACAGTAGTGCTTGAAAGATGGCCTGCTATAGAGCACATTGAAATTCATTAGTATTGTCATTTGTGTTTTATCGTGAATTTTGACACTGTACCCCCAACCCAGTACCCACCCCTCCCCCGGTGTCAGGTAGATCTCTACCCGTACTGAAAGTGAAGGTAGACTCTGATAATAACAAATTGCTGGAACAAAAGTTTATTATTCTTTTCCTTTTTCTTGTTTAGTTTGGGTCCTTTTGCATCAGAAGTTGATGGTGAAGAAGATAACTAGCTTGAGAGTTTTAGTGTATCATCTCAAAGATTAACAGTTGATGGTTTGCTTTTGCTGATATTTACCAATTTATATAGATTTCTTGTTCAAGATATTCTCAAACACTATGTTAATACCTAAGGGTCTGTTTGGCGCATCATTATAAGCTCCTTCAGCTCATTCATCTCATCAACATAAATAACTAAATAAGAACCTTATCAGTTCATTATAAAATCAGCACATTGCGCCAAACGAACCCTAAATGAGTTTGCAGATAAATTGATAGTACTATTTTTTTATCCTTGAAATGTCTATATTTTTTTTTCTGTCTTTTACTCGTAAAGTTGTTCTTCCATACATTGTGTTCTTGTTAATGAATAATTGGTGACAATTTGATTGAGACCGTGTAGTTCCTCAAGTTTGGAACCTCAATTTACGAGCATGAATTGAAGAGTAACATGTTCTTTTTCCCTTTTTGGCTTTTTTGTTGGGGCAGATATGGATAAGGTGTGCATTACTTAACGGAAAACATAGAGCCCAATTTTAATCCCATTGAGCTTGCAATTGTTTTTAGGTTATGCTGAAGTATTTGGTTCGAAGCAAAATCGGGCCAATCCATTATTCTGATGGTAGTTGGTAAGAACCAGCCAAGATGCTACCTGTTTCTCCCAAACTCATCCATTCTTCTAGACTTAACAATCTTGTGATGAAATAGTCATAAATAAAGGGTCTATTACAGGCTTATAGGGTATATCATCTGATATAGCTTAGTTGTCATGATATGGAAAGTTTATGATACACTACAACTACATTTAACGTAATAGTACGGAAGCTAGTACAAATCTGACAGACGAGGAAGTAGAATTTATGCAATGCCTACATACAGATGCTACAGATATTAAAATGAGATCTTACAACATGTTCAGGAATCCGAATGCAGATGATGACCAAAGGCTGAAATCGCCGAGTGATAATGCACTGTACAGGTTATGCTTCCTTACCATGATAGCGCAGATCTTTTAATATATGGAATCATGAAACGATAAACGGTTAGAGGCAATGTTGTCATGGTGCGTAGGTTGGGAGAAATGGATCATTGATGGGGAAGATCATTTTAGTTTCTCTGTCATCCATTTTCCACAGCGTGTCTGGACAATATTCCCACATTGGAGAAGCTATTGGTGGACAGGAGAAGTTGCTTGTTACTTCACACACGGGTGTTATAGGCTCCTCTGATGAAGTGATATCCTTCCATATCTCATCCATAGAATAGATATCTTCTTCTTGTTCACATTTCTTTCCTTGCACAGCATACGTGTCCTCGATTCCGGTGCCATGAAAGCTTCCTGCTGTTCTTGTCTCAATAGTGCCTTTGGTATCTGAGGGTTCAATATTTGATGATGAAGAAGAACAGTTTGATGAAGCTGAAGATGTACACATAGCTCTTTTACTCTCTTGTGCTTTTTTTCTCATATGGGTTCTCCAATAGTTCTTTATTTCATTATCAGTTCTCCCTGGCAATCTTCGAGCAATTCTTGACCACCTGTAGGGGAGCCAGAAAAGGAGATATAATTAGACTTGGATAAAATTATATGAAAACATTTACAGAAATGATGCAAACGGTAGAGGTTTATGGTGATGCTTACCTATTTCCCCACTGAGAATGAAGCTCCAATACAAGTTTCTCTTCATGTGGAGTCATCTTTCCTCGTTTGAGGCCTGGGTGTAGGTAATTAACCCATCTTAGCCTGCAGCTCTTACCTGTCCTTTTCAAACCTACAAGCAAAAGTAGAAGGTTAACGATTGCTCCTTCATGATGGCCCCAAATCTACACATAAGCTTTACCTATTATTTGCCACCCGCCACCTTCAAACCTGAAACTTTTGCTATAAAATCCCATCGTCGATCCCCAAACAATCCAACAAAGCAGACCAGTTGAAGGTCTTCTTGTTCTGTCCATGGACCTTTTCTAGCTTCTTCTTGCACCATATTGAACTGTAATCTTTTTTTCTTTGTTTCTTCTGGATCCTCCTGTGTTTTTCTTCTTCTAGTTACTTGGGCATGAGCATCTAAGTGTGCAATATTGATATTTATATGAAGCATTTTACATTTTTGGAGTATATCAGATAATATTATAATTATTTTGATATTTGATATCCACCGTACATGTGTTTTGCGCATGCTTCTTATGTGATTGGCACTTATGCGTATGATGTAAGCCACTATGAAAAGATGATATACATGGGTATTGGTGTGTTTTAGTCACCAAACATAACTGTCTTATTCATATGTTGATATAACTTCTATTAGTTTCTATACCTCTATCTTCTTTACTTTTGCTTCTTCTTTGCCATTGATTTACCATAAACTATTTTGTGCAATGCAACTGCCTTTGCTCAGGGTTTTTTATTCTCTTCAGTTGGGTTGAATTTGGGTTTTCTCCATGCTATATTAGCTTTCATTAATGAAGTTGATAAGTAGGGTAGTTCAATGAAAATTGAAGACCATAAAAAGTAGGGGTGTGCGGGACGGGATGGGATCGGGGTACTGCATAATTTTTGCAGGATGGGATTTGCTATTTTATTTAATCTCGCATGGGCCTTATCCCTTGTGTGACGGGACGGTCCTGTCCCCTAAATAAAAAATATTATAGAAAACATCAAAAAATCCTGTATATTTTGCGGTTTTCATAAGTGTAACACTCATAGATCTATACTCTTTTTTATATTTTACGATTTCTCTTAATTTTTTTGGAACGGAATCTAGACGGGATTCAATATATTTTTTTTCCAAATCCCACCGGGATCGGCGGGTCCAGAACGAGACCGTGATTTGCAGGATTTATGCCCAACCCTAATAAAAAGTTTTAACCAGAAACTAGAAATTTAAATGAACATATGGATTTGCGGAATTTGTGCTCACCCCTAATAAACAGTGTTAACCAGAAAATAGAAATTTAAAGGAACATATGGATTGTATGGAATTTAAGACTGTGTGGGACTGTTGGTAAATGCTGTGTACTTGATTAGAATTCACTAGAGCCTTTGTTTTCGCATCCATGTTGAGGGTATGTTTGTGGTCTGTCTCTTTGGTTTAGTGGAGGCCACAGATAGCAATGCTATAGGTGAAGGTAAAAGAGAAAAGGAACAAAAGGACAAATTCTGAAAAGAAAGGAACAGTTGCAAAGTGTTTTAGTGGTATCTTTTCTTTTTTATCAATTGTCTTTTTTCCTTTTTGATATTATTATTATGTGAATATTGCAGGTGGAATTTATTATATTTTATGTTTGTGGCAGATGAAGCTCTTTTCAAGTGGAAGAATTTTCCAACAACCCAAATGGAAAGATGGTATGGAGCCTATGGAGGCGCAGTGAAAGCCTGCATGCTTCTCCTTTCCTGGTATAAGTTTTATATTCAGATCATATGTACTCTATAGATAATATGATTTCCTATTATATATGGATTGGTGTTCAGAGGATACAATAATCAGCTTATGAATACAGTAGTTACTGCAGCCTCAACCTTGCAATTTTGTTTATGCAGCTGTGCTTGGTTTTTACCTTTTAGTTTAACTATTCTGGATGTAGCCTTTCTATATAGTCAGCATCAAACAAGGAAAGATAACACGAGCAGAAAAAAGAAGGAAACATCAGTTGCTGGAAATTGTTACAGAAGATTGTCTTCTCTCATTCCACTGCTATTCCAGCTCACTCACTAACTTAATCACCATGCAAAACAAAGGGAGCATAGTAGACTACCACTGGTCCACTCCTATTAAAATTTTCTTCTTTTTTTATTTCGAGGGAACGCCAGTATTGAGATCCTCATATCTACATAAAAAAAATTTAAAAAAAATTACGGGGGTATGTGTATGCTTTTGAAACATTGCTACTTATTTGTTTTTGTTGGATATGTTTACTCTTTTCGATTTTTGTCTTTGTCTGGCATATAACTCTTATTTTTTTCTCCCTTTTAACAATCCTTTTGGTATATAACTTATCTTTTGTCTGGTGCTCCTAAAAGATAACTTAATTTTTGTCTGTTATAATTTCTTTCACATGAATATCTGTTAGCATTTCATTCAAAATTTTCCCAAATCTCACCATCCAAAAGCACCAGGCGATTTTCCCTTCACGTCTTTGCTGTTTTCTGTCCTTTTTAATGTTTCAAAGTGAGTCTCTTAGTTTTCTTAGGAAGGAGGATGGCTGACAGACCAAATATTTCTTAGGTAGTGTTGCTAAATTATGGGATATTTCCAGGCTGCTTGGTGATCTATTTTGGTGGAATAAAAAGTTGTTGCCCCCCTTTTTGAATTCATCTGGTTTGTGGACTGATGCATTTTATATGATACTGTAGCTAGATATGCCGCATTTTTTCTTGATCAGTGGTGGAAATATATTTTTTTTTTTAAAAAAAAATGATATTGCGCCAAATTTATAAAGCACAGGTCGAAGTCTTTGCTTAGTGGTGGATATGCTTGTTGGCTTTTTTTATTGTTTGAAATGACAAATATTGATAGCAAGAGGGCAGAAATTAAATTACAGCACTAGAAAAGGATAAGATGAGAAGATAACTGAAGTGGGATATATCTAGTATATAATCTGACCCCTGTGGAAAATTTAAAAAGTTATATATGTGGCGGTGATGTTATCACAGTATGCACCCAACATTTTTATAAATGTCAAAATGCAACTAAGAACGGTAGGCTGAATATAAATATATGCACACTTGCCTATCTCCTTCCTTTAGGGATGTTAGTGGACCATTTTCGACGTGGATACCACCTGTCAAATGTCGATGGCATTCACCAACCCATTGAATTTTAAGGGAAATGAAGAAAGAGTAGATAACCTGCTTACTGAATTTAGGGCCATTGGAAACACCAATACTCCAGATTTCATTCTAACATCTTGTTCTTGTTCTGGAAAATGTCATCTTTAGGTTTTTATTGGCACTTGATTATTGCTGATTTATGAGGTTTGTTATTAAAAAATTTGCATATATTGAGTCTTTTCATGCAAAGTCACTTCCTTTGTTGGCTTACCATGAGATTTGCATTTTTAAGAATTAGGGCCACTGATTTAAACCATTGGAAACATTATTTATGACTTCACTCACGGAATATACCGTCTCCAATTCTCAACCTCACATATATAACCATATATGGGCAAGACGACACTTCTCTGCTTCCAATATGTATACATTCAAATTTTGTTTAATCATCAACTGTGCTGATATACTTTTGTGATGCTTTTCAATATTAAGCTGTATGTATATAGTGATAAATGCATATAATATGATTGTATGATGTGCTTGGATCAATTATACCGTCTTGTTCCATTCACGATACAGAAAAATAGAAGAAAAGGACGGGCACTGCTCTTGGTGGAACGATAAGCCAAGTTTTAATTACAATATGATAATGCAGCTATATAGCAAATCTTTATTATCTTATAATATATGATGGTAAGAGATACGTTCTTAACTTCTTATTGCCTTCCACATCTTATGTGACTTCTCCTGTTTGTTTTGCTGAAAAGCAGAATTCCAGTATTATAAACTATTCCTAGCTGAGATTTTCGCTAAATCCTTAATAAGGGTTTAGATTCTCTAACATAAGCAAGTTTATGCTCCCACTCATGCATTACAAGCGTCATTTGAATTGACACCTGTGCATGATTAAAGCTGAACACAATCAGCCCATGTTCTCTCTTTCTAATTTCCCTGGAGTGGTAAAATTACCAAATGCAGGAATCGCTTCCTGAAAATGTTAATTCAGGAGCCTCTGAATCTATCCCCATGTTGCTTATCAGTTTCCAAGTCTTATAAGAAGATTTAACATATACGTTGGCCCTCGGGGATATGGCTGTCTTATTGAAATGGCCTGAAAACTAGAACCAATGAGCTATGAGTGACACTTGAATCTGATTTTATTTTTTGTTATTTAACCTCAGCGTGCTGCCGTGCCCTATCATGGTAGTTTGCTGGGTTGATGAAACACAGCAAGGTGGAATGCAGTGCCTATTGATTTGCAGGTACAATAGCTAACTCAGACATGTGGAAGATTGGGAGGCTTTAAACATCTGAAGAGAGGGGTAAGAATATCTCAAGCTTCTACATATGGATCTTATGCCTCATAAAATCCGGTTTGTTGCTTTTGAAGAAGATAAATCATTCAACTGTTTCGGAGTTTTTTTACATCAACAGAAGCATTTCTTGATAACATTCTGCAATGTCATTCAAATGCAGACCTCTCAAGGCTGTAGTGGAGAATTGAAGAACACCAGACATGAAAACAAGCTCTGTGACGTCGTCAATGGTGTAATTATTGGTATGAATTCAAGAAGAGATCAGCATTTTCTAATCTTGATGATTTGAGTGTTTTAATAGCACATCAAAATGAGTGGTTTGGGGTGACTGGCCTTATCAACTTATCATGCATAATAGCGTAAGCTTATGCAAGTGGGGGTGCCCCATTTTCCATTATATTATGTGCAGTGCAAATCAAACCTCTTTTTTTTGTGGGGGGGGGGGGGGGGGGGGGGAAATTTTTATTCATACAGTAACTACAGGTGGAGGGGTCCAACTGAATATGTCTATTTGTTTTTGTACTTGATGATTAATACTACAACAGACTTTAGTCGTTTTGGGGGAACTCTCCTGTCTACTGTACCCTTTCCTTTACCGGAAGGGGCGGTATTTCACAGCCGATGTTTCCTCTATCCAACTGTTCATAAATGCCTCTAGACATGATTTTTAAATTTTAGCAAAATCTGTTTGAACCCTAACCCTAAATCAGATTCTTGTCTCATCTCAGGTCTGTAACCTCCAAGAGATGCTAATCACATATCCTAAATAACATGTTGATGCTAAATTTTGGGGTTTTATTTTAATTTGTTTTTTCTACCTCGCCCCATATGTATCCAAATCCTTGTACAGAATAAAATCATTACGCCAGTTTTACATCCTGGCGATGGACATATCATACATCGTCGCTTGGATGTAATCCTGGCGACGAACATTGATTAGGTCGTCGCTTGTGGATGGGTCGAGTACCATCGAAAATTCAAAACAAAGCTATCTGGCGATGGACATATGTTTTGTTGGTCGCAGCAAATGTATTTGAGTGACGGACCGAAATAGTGATTGCCAAAGTTCGTCACTTGAGTAAAAGTCAGAACTGGCTGAGAAAATATGTCAATACCAAGTTGAACTTTCTAATGTGCAATCTAATTTCTTGTGTGGATTGCAATGGGAGTCCACTGTTTTGAGTAACTCCATGGATTTAAGATGGTGGAAGAGAGTTGTGTTCGAACTCATATATGGGAGTCAAATACATCATATAAGCATAACGAGACTAATTTATTCTAAAAACCTGATAGATTACATAGGTCTCATATTGTATAGTGGGCTAAAAGCCCGTTAAAGCCCAATACCTTTGTAACATATATCTTGAGAACTTTACATCAATTTTATCATTCTACATGGTATCACAGCCTTTTCTTCCTCACGGAATCCTAATCTGATCCTCCCGCCTCCCCTCTTCTCTTATCGGCAACCTACCGCCGTTTACTTCTTCTTCCTCGCTTCTCTCCGCATCAAATTCAATTCCACATCGCACCACCTCCCAATTCGCCTTCCGCCGTGAGTAGCCCCGCTGCCCAGCACCGCCGGCATCCCGCGTCTCCCCTGCACAGCCGCCGACGACGTGTGCCACGAGCCACCACAGCCTCCCTTCGTCTTCGATTGTTGCCGCTAGCCAAGACCGAGCCCCGCCGCTTGCCTCCGATCGCCGCTGCTTTCCCTCCGATCGTCGCCAACCACCGCCCAGGTCGAGACCACCCCGGAGACCGCCCACTGCCGCGCCGTCACCCCGGCGCCCTCGCCGTCTCCTCTCCGCCTCGGCCAGTTCCAACGAAGAAGAAAGCTTAGTTTTTTTTTTTAATTTGGGTTTGTAATCTCTTTTGAAGTTATTGCAAACAGGTCTTGTGTTTTACTTATTTTCGTTTCTGACCCTGAGTTAATTATTAATTAACTTAGGTGGAAAAAAAAAATGCACCGGTACTCTCCCCCTCGACATGCCGGTCCTCAGGCCTCTCTGACATCGCCTGACCCAGGCTATGTTCCGCCAGCTCTGCATCACGCCTTCTCCTCTACGCAACTGACATCTTCAGACCCTTCTTGGTACATGGACACTGGTGCCACCTCCCACATGACGAACTCCTCAGGTAACCTCTCATCTATTTCTTTTAAGGGCCCTGCCCACTCTATTATCGTCGGAAATGGTGGTCATCTTGCTACTTCGGGAATTGGCCACGCCAAATTACAGACCCCAACCCACCCACTACACCTCAACAATGTCCTTATTGCCCCAAAGATTGTCAAAAACCTTATCTTTGTCCGTCGGTTCACTACTGATAACAACGTTTCCCTTACGTTTGATCCCTATGGTTTCTCTGTGAACGATCTTACTACGGGGGTTACACGCATGAGATGTAACAGCACCGGGGAGCTCTACCCTGTCACACCACCTCCTGTGTCCAGTCAGTCGTGTCCGGTCGCCCTCTCGGCATCATCGTCCAGCCTCTGGCATGCACGCCTGGGCCATCCCAGCGCTGCCGTTCTAGATGTCCTCCGTTCCCAGAACCTTGTCACCTGTACTAAAGACCCGCGCTCTGGTTTATGCTCTTCCTGCCAATTAGGCAAACATGTCAGACTGCCGTTCCAACGGTCTTTGACCTCTACCCTTGCTCCCTTTGATATCATTCACAGCGACATTTGGACCTCTCCCGTGCCTAGCAAGGAGGGTCACAAGTACTACCTTTTGTTTCTTGATGATTACACTCATTACTTATGGGTCTTCCCGTTGCATTTCAAGTCCCAAGTGTTTCCTATATATCTTTGCCAGATTCCATACCTACATCAAAACACAGTTTCACATGTCCATCAAATGTTTCCAATGTGACAATGGCCGTGAATTTGACAACAAAGACTTTCACTCCTTCTTTGCCGCAAATGGGATCTCCTATCGCTTGTCTTGCCCCTATACTTCTCAGCAGAATGGCAAGGCAGAAAGAATCATCAGAACCATTACCAACATGATGCACTCTCTTCTCTTCCACGCATCTATTCCCCTTCCCCTACAAGTTGCATTATGAGAAAAGCCTACAAAAGCTTATGTATTCCTATTGTAGAGAATCGAAAGTGGAAAATAGATCGATGATTGAAATGAATGATTATATATTGATTACTCTACACATGTGATTATAAGTGTTTATAGTTGAGCTGATACAAGCTTGAACTGTGAGTTATTCTAATAATTTGTTGCATAAAAAAAAAAGTTGTTAATTCTAACAACTCTCTAAATGCTCCTAACATTCGTTATTCCTTTAATGAAGAACTATCTCCACTACTATACCTAAAGTACATCCCCTACAAGTTGTAGCATGGGGATCAAGCATGCCTAGCATGGAAAGTAGGAGATTTTGTTGAGAAGAGGCAATAATCTTTGTGAAGATGTTGTCTAGTTGTTGGTATGTATGAGAGCTAAAGAAGGCCTTCAATCACTTGACCTCTATAGTGTACTCATAAAACTCAGGATTTTGGGCATTTTGAAGAGCAAAGCTATTATCATAGTGAAGTGTAACTAGATCTAGTCAAGTGATACCAATGTCTATGAGCATTCGTACTAACCAACTGAACCAAGTGATCTTAGATGTAGATTGAGCCATGGCATAGTATTTGGCCTCAACTAAGCTCTGAGAGATCACATATTGCTTCTTTGATTTTACACTAATGGGATAAGAGTCGAGAAAGACATCTGGACATAGCATGTAACAAATCTTCATATGATAGAGCAATATTCCTAGTCTGAGTCCAAATAAGCGGGGAGATGGAGTGGGTTGGAGACCACCAACAAACAGGATTCCATGGTCACTCAATACCAATTGATCCATGAACATATCTTAAGAGTATGAAGAAAGACATCCAAATGCGAAGTTTAAGGGTATGTGCATGAATTGGCTTAAGCTTTGGACAATAAAGCATATGCCAAGTCATTATGTGTGGCCCGGGTGGGTTAGGAAGTTGAGCTTTCTTCGAGTGACAGCAATGCTTGATGCTAAGTAAGCCACAAGTAATGTAGTAGACCGGGGTCTTTGATGCTGATCAATTGAGAATCCATAAAATCTTTAGATTGCTAGGGTCTAAGCTAGTGACCAATGGTCATCCATATAAACTACCACCATGGTGATATGTGACATGGTTAAAGAAATTATGCTTATCAAAAGTAAATTCATAACTACTAAGTATAGCGAGCAAGTCAAGGTCGATCCCACAAATAATCAAGTCTACTCCTAAATAAAGTTTATTTATAATAACTAAGAGAAATGGAGGTTTTGGTAATGATATTAAGAGAGAGAGATTTGGCATATTGAAGTGGATATTAAGTAAATGTCCTCAAATGTCTACAAATTTTAAGTAAATGTCCACAAATTTTATATGATACCAACTCTGCCCTTGATATAATTAATTAAACCCTTTTCCCTTTGCTTCTTTACCTCCATCTCCATCATGTCTCTCTCTCTCCCTCTCTCTCTCCGTCGCTACTGGTCGTCTACTCGCTCAACCATCGTTGTAGGCCACACTTGAGGTAAGCTTCACTCTTCTTCTGTCGCTTCTCGTCCTTCTCAATCTCTCTTAATCTCCTTGTCCCTCTCGTTTAACCAAGGTTGGTTGCACCTAAGCTAGGCAAGTTCGACTATGTCTCAACTCTCCCCATCTCTCTTAATCTCCCTTGCCTCTTCGCCTCTCCTCGTGCCCTCTCAATCCCTACTTTCAGTTCCCTTTCCCTTTCAATTTGAGCAATTTTGTGATTTAGCCCTAAATTTGATTCCACTTGTGACTTGCCCCAAATTTGATTTGCCCTAAATTCGGTTTTGCGAAAACCCCTTGTGAAATTTTGTGATCCTTTTTGTGAAATTACAATGTCATTATTTACAATTTGAGCAATTTTCAATTTCAAGTTAATTACTTTGTGATTTTTGAAGTTTTGGTATCACTGATAACACTTTGTTTTCGCTTTTTAGGGCTTGTTTGTTCTTAGCTACTTCAAATCAATCATCCAAATGGTTAATGTTCTTCTTTATAAATCTAATTTCGTTCTTCCTTTATATGTTACTAGTAGTCTTTATCAATCCACATGGGACAACCAGAGGAAATGAGGCTAGCACATCCATAAAACGAATGCCTTCTATGCCTCGTCATGCTTTCATGATGGAAAAACCAGAATTCTCAAAATCCATAATATCTTCCCAAATCTATTAAAATGAATTAAAAGGATCAAATCAAAGAAGAGATGAATAAATATCTTCTTCCACATTTTATTTATTTATTTATAGTCTTTCATTCAATATTAAAATTACTCCGATCCAATTTAAATGACGTTTAGAGTTAGCTTTTTGGTCCAATATATTTGCCTTTTGAAATAACCATTAAATGTTATTGCTCGTTGCATTAATATAAAAGTCGTCAAAAATTCATTTATAGAGTACCGCTACTCATTCCTCAATATATCATTTAATTGGATGCCTTTTTACATTCTCACACTTGATCACACCCATTTTATACTCTCGGAGTAGTGTACCCTTTTCCATTTAATGCCAAATTGAGATTTGAATACTTCAAATCGATCATCCAAATGGTTAGTGTTCTTCTTTATGAATCTAATTTCGTTCTTACTTTATATGTTACTAGTAGCCTTTATCAATCCACATGGGACAACAGAGGAAATGAGGCTAGCACATCCATAAAACGAATGCCTTCTATGCCTCGCCATGCTTTCATGATGGAAAAACCAGAATTCTCAAAATCCAAAATCCATAATATCTTCCCAAATCTGTTAAAATGAATTAAAAGGATCAAATCAAAGAAGAGATGAATAAATATCTTCTTCCACATTTTATTTATTTATTTATAGCCTTTTATTCAATATTAAAATTACTCCGATCCAATTTAAATGACGTTTAGAGTTAGTTTTTTGGTCCAATATTTGACTTTTGAAATAACCATTAAATGTTATTGCTCGTTGCATTAATATAAAATTCATCAAAAATTCATTTATAGAGTACCGCTACTCATCCCTCAATATATCATGTAATTGGATGCCTTTTTACATTCTCACACTTGATCACACCCATTTTATACTCTCGGAGTAATGTACCCTTTTCCATTTAATGCCAAATTGAGATTTGAATACTTCAAATCAATCATCCAAATGGTTAGTGTTCTTCTTTATGAATCTAATTTCGTTCTTACTTTATATGTTACTAGTAGCCTTTATCAATCCACATGGGATAACCAGAGGAAATGAGGCTAGCACATCCATAGCCTTCTATGCCTCGCCATGCTTTCATGATGGAAAAACCAGAATTCTCAAAATCCATAATATCTTCCCAAATCTGTTAAAATGAATTAAAAAGATCAAATCAAAGAAGAGATGAATAAATATCTTCTTCCACATTTTATTTATTTATTTATAGTCTTTTATTCAATATTAAAATTACTCCGATCCAATTTAAATGACGTTTAGAGTTAGCTTTTTGGTCCAATATATTTGACTTTTGAAATAACCATTAAATGTTATTGCTCGTTGCCTTAATATAAAATTCATCAAAAATTCATTTATAGAGTACCGCTACTCATCCCTCAATATATCATTTAATTGGATGCCTTTTTACATTCTCACACTTGATCACACCCATTTTATACTCTCGGAGTAATGTACCATTTTCCATTTAATGCCAAATTGAGATTTGAAGTGCACTTAATTAATTTTTGGCTGATACCGAAATAATTTATTCCAATCTAAACACTCCTTAGTTCATGTGCAAATGATCAAAATGTCACCTAAATTGGATCGGATGGAGTAGTAAAACATGTATAAATAGTCGCATATACTGATAAAAAGCTAGCCGAATAGGCAAACCATGAAGCAAGATGGATAACATCATACTACAATACAAATTTTGTTTGAAATAAGAGAATGAACGAATTAATAACATGTGCAAGTACTCGTTCCAGAGAACATCTTAGCATTAAGCAAGACATTACATCACGTGCAACTGTTGTTTCAATTAGGCCTCCGCCAACACGTTTGATATAACGTTCATTCTTATGATCAATTAATTCAACAAAAACGTGACCTTTTAGTTCTTCTCTCATCCTGATTAGACTTAGCACAATGTTCAAAGTTTTTTCATCAATCTTTTGCATAAATGTTTTTAACAAAAAAAAAAAGAAAGAAAGATTCATTTAAAAAATGACAGAAATGTTGCATACCAAAAAATTCTCATAATTAAATATAGCATATGCCTTTACAATTGAAATCTGCAAGGAAAACAATAAATTCTCATAATAAAATATAAAAAGAAGTGAAATAATAAATCCTCTTATAAAAATCAATATTAATTGATGATCTTGCAAATGTTATATATTATGTTTGGCGATAACCTATTTATTTATTGTTTTCCGCTACTAATTTTGTACTCGTTCGTGGTGACCCATTAGCTCAATTCCGGTATATTGTTCAGCATGCGTAACGTTTTCGTGGTTGTGCAAAAGTTTATTCCAAGCCGTAGCTTATAAATCTTATAAAAAAAGGAGTTGTCATCGGATGAGTGGACTCTCTTAGTTGATAGCTGTTTTAGGAACATTGTTCGTGTAACTGATATGATACATTTCTATCCCCAACTAGTTCATCATATGCTTCTGCACAAGATCAACACAGATAAGAAATATGAAATGTGGTTCAGATTCAATAACAATTTATTGAGGTTTTCTCTACTTGAATTCTGTTGTGTCACTGGGTTGAATGGAGTAGATGATAATGTTGATATTGTTGGGCATGTTTCAACGGAATCTTTCTACGGTGTTCCTTACTTAACAGTAGCTTAGCTTCTAGAATTTTTCTCAAGAGAACCGATTGATTCTGTGAAAAAGCTACCTACAACCCACTTTGTTGACACTGAACAGTATCATGATGATAGTTTTTTTTATAAAATGGTGTTATGATGACATATTTTTATAAGCATTAATGGTTCAACATTTTAAAATATGGGTTGATAACGATGTCTTGGTGATGTATAAATTATAATGTTAAGGCAACAATTTTTTAATGTTACAATATCATGGTGACAATATATTGTCATCAACATCGTCACTAACAGTACGTTGTCACCAACAACTATCACCAAGAAAAAATATCACCAAAAGAAAATCAATTGTCACCCAAAAAATATGTCACTAAGAATTGTCACCAGAAAAATTTCCCCTAACTGTTAACAGAAAAAATAAAATGTCACAAAAAAAGGTTAATTGTCACCAAAACAATTGTCACCAGAAAAATATAATCAACTGTCACCAAATAGTTAGAAATGGAGATGGAAGGGTAAAAGTATAAAAAAATGGACACTTCATTTATTTTAAACGTGGACATTTACTTAATTATGAATTTAATTTTGGACATACACTAAATTAAGCAAAAAAAAACAATAAACAAGTTAGTTGAAATAATAATTAAAAAAACGTGCAATTTCATTTATAAATATTCACTTGATCTTTCCTCAAGTTCTTTCTATCCTTTGATTATTCTTATCTTGATGTTTTGTAAATTAACAGTCCTACAAAACTTGATAATTCTTACTACTCCATCTGTTAATTAAAACTTGTCGTTTACTATTTATCCACGTTTTTTTAGAATGATAAAAAACTATATAAAATATTAACTTTTTTTAACATTTTTTTCCATAAATCCATACTTAATAGTAATAAGTATGAAATTATTTTTAAAAATTATTTAAAAAATTTAATACTTTATATAGTTTTTAACACCTAAAAAAGCGTACGTGAATAATAAAACGTCAAGTTTTAATTAACGGATGGAGTATTAAATAACCCTCAAGGCTGAATCAATCAAAATTCAACCTAACAACAAATTTAAGAATCATAGCTAATCCTTAGTCTTAAATTAGTATAAGCTTTTGAGTTAAGCTAATTGTTTGTTACTTAAAACAACTCAACTAGTCTTAATCGTCGTTACCATGTGTTTTGTTGTAATTCATTTTACAAAAACCCAGCTATACCCAACCTGTATTGTTCAATATCCTTCATATGATTCCCAACAATATGGGTTACTTAAAACATATGTTAATTACTTGTTACTTAAAAAAACTCAACAACTCTTAACCGCTCGATATTTCAATACGTCATGTCAAGTGCAACAGGTTAGCCGATCGAGTTACACTTGGGTGCCAACATATGCTCAAATGCGGTGAGGATCCAATGTTTCCTTCTTCTCGATGTCTCCCTTTCCCTTCTCACGGAATTACTCCCCTTCACTATATATATTTTTTAATTTTAATTATTTTATTTTTTAAAAAAAATCGGGGAGGGGGAGGGCACATCACAAGGCCTATCCCTTTGGGATAGGTGATTTCGTTCGGCTCAAATATAAAGACTAGTAACCCCACAAACAGTGGCGGAACTATTCGGGGGCCAGAGGTGGCCCTGGCCCCCACAAAAAAAAAATTTAATGAAGGATATTTGGGAATTAGAGTGTGATGGCCCCCACACGCTTCTCTCCGCCCTGCTTATCCATTTCCCCAAAACTAATTAATAACATTACAAGTTTCTAGAATCGCGCCTCTTCGCTGCCCGGCCTTCCGACGCCTCGTTCGCCGCCGTTCCGCCATTACACCACCAGTCCACCACCTCGTTTATCCATGGATGTGCCCATAAATTCGACATAGCCACACAATCGACACAGCCTCCTTCGCCGCCTGCGCTCAGCCTCCGCCAGTCCGCCTACGCTCCGCCTCTGCCAGTCCGCCTGCAGGCTGTAGCCCTGCGCTCCGCCAGTCCGCAGCCTCGTGCCTCCGCACCAGTCCGCACATCAGTCCACACCAGTCCTCCGCACCAGTCCTCGTGCCTCCACCAGTCCGCACCAGTCCGCCGCCTCCGCACCAGTACGTGTTCTTAAATTCTTCAATTTCTTCAATTCTTCAATTCTTTGAAGAATAATTGTTCAATTGGCTTTAGACTTTTAGTTTTAATTTAGTAAGTTTTCTTCAATTCTTCAATTGTTCAATTGGATTTAGTAATTGATAGACTTCAATTGCAGTAATTGGATTTAGAAATCATGTGGTATGTTGAAATCATGTGAGTGCTGAATTGGATTTAGAAATCATGTGAGTGCTGAATTAGATTTAGAAATCATGTGGTATGTTGATAGACTTCAATTGGATTTAGAAATCATGTGAGTGCTGAATTACAGTAATTGGATTTAGTAATTGATAGTCCAAAGATTTGGAACTATCCAAACCCTAATAAAATAGGCGTGGGGATGGGCCTCCCGGTTTAACCGGGTTCCAAACCCTAAAAAAATTATTAGTTCTTATTCGGCCTCCTCATTGTTAAGCTTGAGGTTCCGCCACTGCCCACAAATCCAAAGATGGATCCATGTCGATCAAGATACTAAAGAAGGGTCATGTGCAAGACCATATACGGGAGATAATCCCAAAATATAAACACAATAGGTTCCATCTCAAAATCAAAAAGTAGTCCTCCACCAAACTTATATGTTATTCAATATCTTTCATATATTTATGATATGAGATAGTCTAAATATTTCTAAAAGCCCCACCAAGTATAATGTCTTAAGAGTATGTTTATCAATGAGCCTCGTTCCGGGGTCTTAACTTACTTTTCAACCACTACGTCAGCTTAAGAGCCACAACCATTTTTTCACCTTTTCAGCAAATTGTTAGTGAACCACCCTCCGAGCTCTTAACTTCATGTTTAATCTATTCCCTTTTTTTCTTCAAATTTACAAAAGCAAATTATTATTATTGTTAATGTTATTTTATAATAATTATTATTATTATAATTATTATAATAAATATAGGAGTTTACAGAGAATTAGTGGGGAGTTGGGAGACAATCTGGACCCCCACTCCTTTAGCGATAGAAAACTCCACCCTAGTAAAAATATGTGCCGCATTATGAGCACCAATATCTTTAAGCTTGAGAAAATTTCTGAATTCTCTTTAGAAGATTTATGGTGTCTGACTCAAGTTCCCCCAACGCAGAAAAAGAGAAGTAGTAATAGTATTTTAGTAATAATAATCATATTGCATTAGTAGTAGTAGTAATTAAAAAAAACATTCATTCATCCACACACATGCTTATTATAGTTAGTACTATTATTCATTACATCATATTTTAGTAATGATAGTCATACTGCATTAGTAGTAGTAGTAATAGTAATTATATATAAAAAAAATTGACCTGGAGAAGAATAGGGAAAAAAAAAAAAGAACTTAGTTTTGGTTTGTCTTGTTTAGCTTACTCTTTCAATGTAAGGGTAAAGAATAGAAACTGAAAATGAATTTGAAAAGAGCTTTAATTCTAAAATTTGAGACTTTGTTTGAAGTAGTTGATCAAAAAAAAGAAAGAATTGACCAGAAATTTTAGAAAAATAAAACTGGAAATTGTATTTCCGGCTTCCCATTTTGAAAAGTTTGAGTGGTGATGCGTTCTGCTTTGCTTTGCTTTGAACTTGCTTCGTGTTGATGTTTCTTGCCATGATCGTATTTCATTTCTTGCCGCTTTGAAGAAGTCGTGAATGTGTGGTTCCCGAAGACTCCTCTTGAGTTCAAATCTGAGGCTACCACTGTTGTTCCCTGGAACTTCTTCTTGTGTTACTTCTTCATATTGCTTGGAATTTTCCTATAACCGTGTGTTCCGTTCATCATATAAGAGAAGTACCACACCATTCTTGTATATTGTCCAATATTCGTTGGGGGCTTAAGACTATTTGACTGTTTTCACTTTTCATAGAGCGCATCTGCAATAAATATAGCCTTTGTATCAATTTTTGAAGCATTCATGTAGCTAAATTCAAATTTGTGATTTATTTGTCATCTCTTGATCGTTCGAAAACACTCGATTTTCACGGAGAAAGGGTGCTTGCATCTTAAGTTCTTAACTAAGACTCTATATTGAAGCTCTCGATTTTGTACCTGTACAAGTTCTAATTGGTTCAATTTAAGCTTTAAATTCTCGAGTGAGATTATGTTTTAATAGATCTAATCAAATCCGTCGGAAGGTTCACCCTTGGTTTTGCTCCATGATCAAGGCCAGCTTAAGATTGCAATGTTCATCATGAGATTCATGAGTCTACAACATAATAATATAAGATAACAATTACATTACAAGAAATTTTCAAGTATTATATGACGAATGAAATGAAGATCACAATTACATTAAGAAAGAGGCTGTCACCATAATTATAAATTATCTAGTTAACACAAATGATAGAGATCCATGAGAAGTGTTTATTAACACAAATTACCTACCAAGAGCAAAACTAGAACATAGCAGATAAGCTAATTTGGGATTGTTTTTGCATTTCTACATGCTTCGGAAACAGACAAGAATCATATAAGATAAAGCAGTCAATTTCAACCAGGTAAAACATAACGATGAAGCACGTTTAACACATAGGAAGATGACTGAGCCAGCAAACCATGTCTAAATACAGAAATTTCACATCATATGATTCATCTGACCTTGCTATGTTCCAACTTATTTTGCCATGCAAGTTCCCACGGTTCATCAGTTCTTCAATTTCTGAAGCATGTACATTAATTGCACTCTATAGATAAAATACTAAATATACTGAGGAAGGAATATCAATCTTATCCTGCACTGGAATAACTGAAAAATTAACTCCTATCACTAAAACACATACAATGGATATGAATTTACACTAACCTCACTTGCCTATGCATTGAATTCCTTCTTAACACCCTGCAGATCCATAGGAGAATTTGTCATGCTTCCAACAGAACCTAGAGAGTCTGGGAGCTAACCTGAGGACTTGCCGGGCAAGGCTCTGGGTTACCAGCACTTGGCGGATGGATGGCTCCGGAACTCATCTGTGGGCTGGCCTGCTGCTGTTGCTGTTGGACTACACCAGGTTGATTAATCGATTGGGGGATTCCCAGTGTTGAAGGTGAGCTCACTTGTTGGGGCGAAACCACAGACTGAAGAGGGGAAGCTTCTTGCTGCTGCAACTGTGGCTCTGGCACCGGTTGTGGCTGTTGCAGACCGGCTTGTTGTTGCTGCTGTTGCTGCTGCAGCTGCAACAACTGCTGCTGTTGCTGCTGGTTCAAGTGAACATTCATTCCAGTCATCAGCCTTGGTGCAGCCATTGTACCCATTGCAGGACGCTGCATAGGGTTGATATTACCACCTCTGTTTAGAGTCTGATTCAATATAGAGAGTCCAGGAGAACCTGCTTGTAACTGCCTAGCTCCTGCTAACCCAGTCATACCAGCTTGCGGCACACCTAGCATTCCTCCACGGCTCTGTGTCATCCTCATTCTAGTTGCCAAAATCTGCTGTGCTTGACTTGGGGTCAACTGACCGGTACGCAGTTGTTGAGTTATTGCGTTGTTGAAATTCGAAGCCTGGTTCATCCCCATAGTATTCTGACCCATGTTCCCCATGCCAGGAATTGGACCCATTGGAGAAGACACTCCAGGGACTCCCCCAATTGCTCTTGGTCCCCCCATTGCCATGACATTTCCTAGGCTATGACCAAGCATATTGTTAGTGATATTTCCCATGCCCAAAGCAGTTCCAGGCCCCATCATCATTTTCCTCTGCATTTGGGATTGTAGCTGTGGTTGTGACGGAGACTGTTGTGTGTTCGGCTGCTGCAACATTTGAAGAGAAGCTTTATTAGTCATTTGACTACCCAATGGCAGATTTGAATTTTGCCCCAATGCATTCGGGAGGGAAGTTGGTGGCAGCAAGATGGATCTAGAAAACTGTTGCTGGTGCTGATGGACCATTTGTTGTTGATTAGGGATCTGTGCATGCTGCTGACCAAGGGATTGTTGTGTTTCCAACTGGGGGGGTCTTGCTGGTGCAGAAGCACTATGTAAAAGTCCCTGAGATATCTGCAAGCCTTGTAGGTTTCCACCTGGAGACGGGATACCCGTGCCTGGTAGAAGATTTGGGGGTGAGTTTATTGCCCCATTGGCAGTAATAATTGGCTTTGTTTCATGTATTTGTGGAGCTGAGGCTGCTTCTGCATATTGCTGACTCTCATTTACCGACGATGGAATACTAGGAACATTGGACTGGTTTGTTGTAGGGGCAACCTGTCGTGGTGGTGGTCTAGCTTGGACATGATCCTCCAAGTAATAGCCATCACGAATCATCTGTGTAAGAAGATAAGTATGCAACAATTCAATCCAAACAAGGCTTACAAAATTACAAATAAAATTGGCAGACTTCTGAAGCACAGTGTAGAGACACATACCAGAACACCAAACTGCGATGCAAGCAGATCGGCATAATGCTGCACAGAGAACAATATGTAGTTAGTCTTGTGATCCTTACAGATATTATATACAGGAAGTTTCAACTAGTTTAATAACTATAATACAACACTGCATCAGCTACTTTGACATTCACAGAGCTATATAAAAGAGTTGCAAGCATTTAAAATACTCCATACACACCATATGATAAGCAGCATTCAAAAAGTCAATATGACAAGAAATTGGTAGTCTTAGCCAGGCGCACTGTCTTTTTACCAACTGCCTCAAAATGCATGACTAAAATTCAAGATATAGCTTTTCTGTTGATTTGGCCCTAAAATTTATGCTTTGTAGATATGCGTATAAACTATTTTGCACATCTAGTATCTTTTATATTAACATGAAAATAACTAAAGATGACAAATTAAATTATTCCTCAAGAGGATTTGGACTAGGCCAAGAGAAAAAGAGAACCTATGAAGTTGTATTGTGATTATAAATATGCTATCATTATAGCCCATGATCCAATTCAACATGAAAAAACCATTCATGCTGAGGTTGATAGATACTTTGTGGAGGGAAAACTGAGGCTGGCAAGATAGCCTATATTCCAACACAACAACTTGCAGATTAGCTCACCAAAAAAAAAAATCTTCATTGTAGCCTATTTCAAGGGCTCTAAGCTTGAGGGGTACAGCTGGATAACCTAGTTTAGTATTATCTTTTCTGGCAGTGTATAAACCTGTATCATCTTTACAAGTACAGCTACTTTATGTCTAGTTTTAGTATCAGCATTCGATGTGATTATTAGACTCTTTTTTTATTGCTAGCTTCTCTTTTCCTAATTGGTAGCTTTCATCTTTTGGGCTTCCTCTTCCAAAATAAAATATTGGACTCTCATTGCAATCCACCCAAGAAATGACATCTCTATGTTTACTCATACATGTTACTGTGCATAGATGAAATCGAACAAACTATGGATCTATATAAAATTGTAAATAACTGTGAAAGAGCGCAGCAACATGCAGCATCCATAAGAACTCACAGGTGTGGAAAGAGAAGGGAGGTAATCCTCTGCACTCAAATAATCTTTGTCCTCCAAGTCTCCAAAATGCATTGCTATTGTACCATCATGTGGTTTCTCTGACATGATTAATCTAGTTCGCATCTTAACAGCGGCATTAGAATTGCCTGTAAAAGTGCAAGTCCAGGGATTACAAGAGGAATAAAACAGCTCAACTAGCATACTTGAAGAAAAACCAACCTGAAACTGTCCGATCTGGAAGACTAAAAGACAAGACCCTTATCTTTAAGGTATTTATGTTACCACCAACAAGAGACTTTGACAATGGCATTAGAGGATTATCATCCTTAATATTCTCATTATTAGCAAGACCAATCCTGACTTCCTGAGGAGAAAAGGTGTGGGGTTTTCTGGAGAAGTCTTCGGCCTTGGCTCTTTTACAGTTGAGTTTATGTCTGTAAAAGAAATGTGAACAAGTGATCACCTAGAAATTAAAATAATGCAATATTTCTTTGAACAAGTACATACATCAAATAATAATAAAAAATGATGACTATTTATCAATTGTATTGGTACAAGAGTGCAACTTCAGTAAACGACTCAATTCTAAAGTGACTGAAATTAAAGGGTCTGACAGTCCTTGTAATTTGTAATGTAATTCAATCACTACACAATGAAAAAAATAAAAATTAAGGTCATTAAGAACTCGAAGCATATGAAGATAATAGGATGCAGCCAAATCACTAGAAGGAATCACATAGTTCCAGCATGAAGGTTAGTACAATTTCAAACGATCAAGGAATCACATAGTTCCAGCATGAAGATTAATACAATTTCAAATGATCAAGAAATACTAATTATTGCTCTAGATTTCGTATGCTAGCACGGTATCTAGCAATGCAATTCACCGTCATCTTGTGATTAGAAACTACTATTCGGAGAAATGAAGGAAGAATGAGATTACAGATAGAAGTAAAAAGTAACACGGTTCTCCTGGGAATTCCTAATTATGAGTTAACAGGTATCAGCAAGAGAAATGCAACTAAATCCTTCCCTAAAATAAAAATAAATATGAATAAATAAAAATAAAAAAGGAAAGACTGGCAACGGGGTGAACAATCAAATCGGATTCAGAGCATACCTTACAGCTACCATCTCAATTTTTGAGAACTTCTCTAGCATAGACTGATCAACCATTGTACCTGTGCTTACTGAAGGACTAGCTACATTCATAGGAACGCTCAGATTACTAATGCTGGCAGGAGAGCCGACATTGCTGATAGCTGGTGTCTTTGGAAGGGAATTCGACCTCCACTTCCCCGCAACTTGTGCCTGCTGCTGTATGGAATCATTAGCACCCGACACCCCAGACTGTGAGCGTACAGCAGAAGGTATTGGCATGCCAGCAGATTTCTCTCTCTGTGAAGAAACTGCCCCATATTGGATTCCCAATGATCCACCAGCCAGTTCTGCTGATTTTCCTGATAAAGGAGATGGAGCAACAATGCCAGAAGAAACACGAGGACTCTGAGCAGCTTTCCTTTTCTGAATATGTTCCTCCTTCCTAAAGTCCTTCTCAACCTGCTGTCCAAGATTATTCCAACTTGCCTGATGAAAATTTGTTCTCATGAGACCTTGCTGAGATGACCTTTGCTGAAGTCGTGGATCCATATGATTAGATTCTGCTTCAACTATATGCCCATCATTTACAGCCCGGATGGGCTCAGACTTATCCAGCTTATCAGCCTCAATATGATCTCCACTCACTCCATATTTGATTCCCTGTTGTCCCAATTGGACTGCAGTAGAACCATCTTGACTTGGAACCCCTTCATGGCCTAACTGAGAATACCTTGGCATGCCAGGAGAGGCATATTGCATTCCTCTCGTGTTTGCTTGCTGCTGCAAAAGTTGATTCTTCCACTGCGCATCTGGTACCTGAAGATTATCCATGTAGGACCCTATTTGCGGTTGATGAATAGTATCTGCGATAGATCCGAGCCTGGCCCTCTTTCCAGAATATGGTGGCATCTGGCCATCTTGAGTTTCCATCTTTCCATGGGGAAGTGTACTAGAATTCATATTGTCATTGTAAGCTACAGCCATGTCCTGTGCAACAGGAGAAGCTATTGATGTGTTTAAAACAGTTCCAGCCAGAGAATCCTGGGTTGATCTTTGGTTTCCCACTCCATGTACAAACTTTGAATGCTGTGGTATCACATTCATTGCTGAAAGTGCAGCATCCTGTATGAAGCCTCCGGGTCTCGAAGTCATATTCTGCACAGGGATGTTATCTTGCATGTGCTGTGGTAATGTGTCACCTGGAGCTGATTCCCCTAACCTGTAGCTGGAACTGTCAGGTAACCTACCAGCGGAGATCTTTTTTCCATGTAGTCTACTAATGGATGTTACAGTAACCTCTGGCATTTCTCTCAATCTCTTCCTCCGTAATCCACTCAAACCCAAATTAAGCTGCAGGTCAAGATAAGTGATTCAGATACAAACAAGGATATCCAATCTCTGATGAAGGTAAAGCTTCAAACCTTTGAAGAAACTGGATCCTGACAAAGTCTATCAAGCCTAGGAGTAGGATCAAGACAAAGTTTAGGTTGCAGGGCTTTCAAAATTCTTGACTCCACTTCCTGCACATATGAAGGAGAGCATGAACATTTATGTCTGATAGGCATAGTAGTAAAATAAGGCACCACAGGCAGTGGCGACAAGATTACCATCAGATCACCATAAGTCCACGAATCATCTGCGACTGAAGAGATATCCTTTACAATGTTCTCCAAGGACATTTTAAGGTGTACTTTGGTAGGAGTTGGAGAAACATCAGCAGATTGGACAGCAGAAACAGAATCAGAAATGCATTTTCGAAAATCACGGACCTGAAAATACAAGCGACGGTATAATCAGGGATTCTATAATCTACCATAATCATGAAAGTAGTCATCAGGAATGACGATCAAAGAAATTTAAGGAACAGATACTGGGCTATCAATCCTATCATCATAGCTAGACTTTGTTACCTGTATTTGGCACGTTCAAAAGGCTTCTTTGCATGTTAATATTAATTGCTACTAACAGACTTTGATTTATGATATTATGGACAAAACTAGGAAATGTTAGTTATGAAATTACCCACCTCGCAAGTCAGCCCTCCATTAACATACTTGCAGGGTATGTCATCCAGAACATCCCCAGGCAACCAGCCAGATTCAATTCCCTTCATTAAAAAAATATTAAAATTAAAAGTATATATAACTGAGATTCCTATGAAAGATAACAATTAAAAGAAGATGAAGGAAGATAAAGAAAAATACTAATTGCAAGAAGGGTAAAGTTTCAAAA
The DNA here is from genome assembly GCA_963922045.1 of Persicaria maculosa. Classification (NCBI taxonomy): domain Eukaryota; kingdom Viridiplantae; phylum Streptophyta; class Magnoliopsida; order Caryophyllales; family Polygonaceae; genus Persicaria; species Persicaria maculosa. The sequence goes on from OY998258.1 coordinate 17,769,150, forward strand.
ATCAAAATACTTCAAACTCGGAAAACAATTGTATCACTCAAGATCGGATTCGGAAATTAGAGAAGCTGAAAGCATGTATTCTGAATAGTGGATATATTGCCAGGAAGAAGACTTTTGCCTATTAGCTCGCACTCCATGCATCTCAAAAAACATGTTTTAGAGTATTGGACTGGTCCCAAAAAAACATGATGCAACAATATCAACAATCCAAGGTTTATCCAAGATCAGATGAGGGTATGGGGGATCAAGATGTATACTCCCTTTTCGCCAACTACGTCCAGAGGGTGTTAATGTTATCATATATAAGTAATGATTATCCCTACTGCTTCATGCTTTTGTGGGAAAGTAGGTTTTCTTAATAAAGTGTGCACTATCCTAAAACATCATGTATTTTAAGATGGAAGGACAAAAAAAAAATGCAATTAATATCCATAAGCATGCTAAGTTGTAGCAACAAATCATGCCTTTAGTAAGAAAAACTAACCGAGAATAGACTTTCTGAGGCTCTATCGTATGGGTGCAATAACTTTGCAGCACCTTGAAGTGAAGCATGATATCCATTGTCCTGGAATTCACAAACAATCAGTTGATTTGACCACAAGCCATGCCTGTTCCTTATTAACCCATGTAACATAGCAAGGTATCCATGTTCTTACTTAACTTATTATACATAGCATACTCACCTGTCACCTAAACTATGTCAATGTGGGACACATTTCATTACTCTTTCTTAAATACCTTGTTTCCAAAAGAGATTGTATGACCAAATACAATTTATATTTGATCTGGCCACCAATGATAAGTTTCCAAACAGATTTAGATTTAAAAAATCAATCTTTTTATTATGCCATCACTTATAGTAGTTTATATTTGAATTGCCAACATTGATAAGCTCTCATAGATGAACAAAAAAGAAAACCTGAAAAGTAACAACAATTTAGCATGATGGAAATAAATTAGCATTTACATAATTGATTCGTTTGAACTACCTCTGAAGGTTTCCCAATAGAATAACCATCTGGAAACAGGTTCAATGTGAATGACACTTCATGATCTGCCAAGACATAATTCATCAAGTCAGCACAACATTCTTTACTGATGAAGAACTCACAAACCCAACAGAAAAATTAAACAATATCTTGGCCATTAAATCTGCGTGATTACCAGATGAAAAATGATGCTTTCTAGAAGACAGAGAAGAACCAGAGAATCCAGCAGCGTCTTCATCTCTCCCCTGTCAATGAAAAGTTCAGGACGTTAAATATCATTGCCCAATGCCCATAAAATAAAATTAACTCATGAAAAGAGGTAATAATTAAAACTTCATCAACTAATCAAATAAAGTATATGTATAATTGGAAACATTAAGATGACTAGTGATAATACAGCATTCCTTAAGAATATTCTTCCCTGCAATGAAGCACACGTCAAAAAGATGTTTTGAACTTCAGAGCTTGTATTACAAGAATGATCTTTAGCAAAATGGCAACAATGGCATGCCTTCAATAAAGTTTTGATTGAGCATACTTGCTAACTTGCGCATATTTCTTCTTATTGATACGGACTTAAAACATCATTGTTTTGGAAAATATAATTTCTGAGTAGGAGGATACAATCACTTAGAAAGAATCACATATTGTGTTCAATTTGAGCAACAGTGAGGCCAAACCAATGTACTGACTATCAACTACCAAGCATAGAAAATTGGACTCGCACAAAATAGCACCAACTATTGTGGGTAAGGAATAACAATGAGAATTTGTGTCTCAAAATAATATAAACTCATAAACATGTCCTACTAATTAGCACAGACCTTGCCACTATTAACAATTTTGGACTCTTGGGTGTGATAGATTCGCTAAAAAATGTGCGTGGAAGACTCCTACTCAAGCTAGAACCTAAATAACACCAATCAGATTTTCTGACTGAAATTTATGGTGTCATGATGTGTTACTGATCAAAATAAAATAAAAAACATTAACAGTTTGTGTTGTTTTTAAATACACGGATTGGCCTTCCTGTTATTAATTGCCCATCATTGTTTCGTGCCAGTGAATAAAAAAGCGTCGCTTAAGAGTGCTTCGCGCTTAAGCGATGAAGCGCTCCTCAAAACGCTTCAGCATGCCTGAAGCGAGCGGTGTCCATGAAGCGGGCGCTTTTCCCGCTTAAGCGCCGAAGCGACAAAAGCGTTGAAGCGGGCGCTTTGTAACGCTTTGTGGACAAAAGCATTTGTTTAGCATTTTTTTACACTATTTAGTACATTTTCAACTAAAGATATGTGATTTGTACTTTCACTAAATAAATTGGTATTGATGATGGTGCTTTACATGATGAGGGGAGGACATGAGCTCATCATCTGACTCAAATGCTGAATAAGTTTTCCATCTAATATTTTGGTTTAACTAGTTATCATTTTGCTATGATAATGGAAGTATATGTCTTTTGCTAAAAAACTGTATGCAGCATGATATGTTCACTTTTTTTACAATTATCTTCTTTTTTTTTTTGGTGAAATTTTTACAATTATCCTTTAATATTCTGTTAAATCTATTTAGATTTGAAAGAATCTTAAGGATATTTATGAGATGTAGGTTGAATTTGCTGCTATCTATATCATCAACATCTATTTAACAAAAAGGAGTAGCATATAGTGTGTATTTTGAAAACATATAATGATATGTGTGTGTGTGTGTTTGTGTGTATATATATATATTATGCATGTATATATATGCTAATATGTATTAATTTTGTGTTAAATTATTACTAACTAATGTTATAGTATGAGTGTATATTCTAAAAACACATTTTTATAGAATCGGGCGCTTCGTCCATGAAGCGGGCGCTTCGTGTCGCTCGCTTCACGCTTAAGCGATAGGCACCCTATCGCTTTTTCCCGCTTCACGCATTTTTTTACACTGTTTCGTGCAACTACTCAACTAGCAATTTACATTGTTATGAAATCGAAGATTTGTTTTTTGAGATCATCGTTAATGAAAGAATCATGTCGTAAGTGTGGGTTGTTAGATGAACTACATTTTTTCATGTCTCGACAGTATAAAATAACACCAATCTAGTGTCTAGACCACTAGACAAGATGTAAGCATGCATGTGAAAACTGCAAATGAAATGATGGTCTTATAGAGTAATATTGCAAGAGCTCTGCCGATGAAAACAATCTAGGTTTCTGTTAGTTTAATGTTCTCTTTAAGGAAGACTGGTACCTTAAAGGCTTAAACAACTTAAACCTAGAAATCAACCTTGACTGGAAATCGGTATTCAGAATTAGTTCTGTCAAACAACACACTACAACATGTATAGTATAATATTGCCGGACAGTGATATAACCAGAACCCCATCCTTACCCTGGTCTAATTAAGACAGCTAAAGAACCCCCAGCGAAAATTTCCTATTCTTATTCATCATTAGATAGCCAGCCATACTTGGTAGCATACGGGATTAAATGCAACATCAAATTTCTGTCTCGAAGAGGGAAATTGAAGATAACTTATAGAAGAATAGGATTCTGTCTGAAGTACGTCTCATTGGTCATTGCAACCCAATTCATAAGTATAAGCAACATATTTTATTAATTATGACCACTTATTGATCACCCATCCATCTTTCAAAAAATTGGACATATAGGATAGCATGATTACATGATTAGCATTTCTGACATGTGACAGAATCTGTACACTAGACAGACATAATTGGAGCTGAACACAGCGCTTACACAGAAACTTGTTTTATAAAATCAGCAACAACAAATTGAGCACCCACAAATCAAAGAGGACATTATTATAGAGAATTCTACAAGGCTGCTAGGCTCTTTGTACCAAACGCTCACAACCAGACCTTCCGCCCTAACCCAAAAAGGGAGGAAAACAAAAATACCAACTTAACACCTCCTCAATCCCTGCCCTTTATTTTACAAATTCAAGCAAATCAAATCCAAGCTGAATCGGACAACAAAACATCACAACAATTCAATCAGGGTTCCCATGATTCACATAAGAGAAACGAGGAGATAAAATTAGAAGGCAATATAGACTATACAAAAGGGGAAAAACGAGAGCAATGATACTGAGTTTTTCAAAAGTATAGTTCACTCACATCGAGTTTGCGAACAGAGGCGGTTGTATTGGTAGTCGAACTGTTGGATTCAATCTTAGATGGAATCTTCGAACTCCCAATCCCAACTGAAGTCGTCTCAGCAATCGCTTGGGGGACCGCTGCGGGTTTATGCTTAAACCTAGAACCGGTCTTGGAAATCTTGAATGAAACTCCCATGGGGAGGGGATGGTTCCGCAAACTCCCTTTAAACTAGAAAAAATTGGTGACAGGAAGGAAGGCAGCGAAGGAATGGAGTATCATGAGAAAACCATATGAATTTCAGCAAACCCTAGATCTACAAATATCTGCCATCTAAAGGTACAAATTTCAAGAACGCATAGATGTGTTACCTGGAGAACAAAGGTCGCAATCCAGAGGAGAGGACGGCGAAACCCGCAGGAGGAGAGCAGAAATGGCTTGCTGCCAGAAAGAACGGAGAGGGGGTGGGGGGCGGTAAAGGGGAGAAAGATAAAGTCGAGAAGGCTGAGGAAGCGTTCGTCGTCTGATGTCAGGGCGAACTCTGACGCAACTCTTGGTTAGCAAGTACTGAATGGAGGGTGGAGCTGCTGTCGAAGGTGCCACAGCCCACAGAGTCCCTTCACGTCGGTCGTCTCAAATCTCAATACACATACACCGATGCTAGGGCCTGGGGGATAGAATGGCAGATCGCCAGATCACCTCCAGGCTCCAACCTATACAGTATAACTCTCGGTTAACCATAAAACTAGTACAATTCCCGCGCCATGGCGCGATTTTTTAAACTAAAATCTTGATAATATAAAAAATAATATTATAAAATATTAATAAAAGTTAATATAAAATTCATTTAAATCTTTACCATAAATGTATCTTAAAAAATATCATGTAAAAGTATAATATATAAATATGGATATTTAAATCACTTAGTAAAAATAATAATATTATTGCAACGTTGTTTAAATGTCATGTGGTATAACAGTTATTTAAAATGATACTATTGGTTAATTATGTCATATCATCAGCAAGGCTTATATGTTAAGTAGTATATATAGATTAGATATTTATAATATATAAATATTTACATGTAGATTAATAGTAAGCATTAGATTATACGGAGTATTAAATTTAATGTTTTGAATTAAGCCTAATAGTTAGTAAATATATTAAAAAAAAAATGTGATAGGTTTAAAGGGAAGAAGAATAAAAATTAAAGGAAAAATAGATTGATTTAAAGAGATAAAAAAAAGTACGGACATCATATAGGCTAAAACTCTTTTATTTTAAGAACATATATAGTAAATGTGATAAAAAAAAATTAAAAAAAATGTAATTGGTTGAAAAGATAAAAAGAAGGAGAAAAAAATAATTAAAGGAAATAAATTTGAGATAAGCCCATTAGCTATTATTAAATTGAATTCAATGTTTTGAATTAAGCCCAATTGTTAAAAAATATGTTGGAAATAAAAGAAATAATAAGATTGATTTAAAAAGATAAAAGGAAGAATAAAAATAATAATTAAAGAGAATAATAATTAAATATAGGAGAGAGGAAAAATAAAAAAGTAGAAAATAGGGGATTGGCTAAATTACCTAAAATCATGGAGAAGATGACCCGTCATCAAAGTCTTCTGATTTAAAGTATTATATAGATAGTTAGTAAATATATTAAAAAAAAAAGAAAAAATAAATGTGATAGGTTTAAAGGGAAGAAGAATAAAAATTAAAGGAAAAATAGATTGATTTAAAGAGATAAAAAAAAGTACGGATATCATATAGGCTAAAACTCTTTTATTTTAAGAACATATATAGTAAATGTGATAAAAAAATAAAAAAAAATGTAATTGGTTTGAAAAGATAAAAAGAAGGAGAAAAAAATAATTAAAGGAAATAAATTTGAGATAAGCCCAGTAGCTATTATTAAATTGAATTCAATGTTTTGAATTAAGCCCAATTGTTAAAAAATATGTTGGAAATAAAAGAAATAATAAGATTGATTTAAAAAAGATAAAGGGAAGAATAAAAATAATAATTAAAGAGAATAATAATTAAATATAGGAGAGAGGAAAAATAAAAAAGTAGAAAATAGGGGATTGGCTAAATTACCTAAAATCATGGAGAAGATGACACGTCATCAAAGTCTTCTGATTTAAAGTATTATATAGATTATTTAGGAAAAATGACAACGAATAATGTTCCTCCGTTAATTAAAATATGTCATTTTATAATATAAATCTTGTTAAGAAAGTTTTATGATGTAAATTTTGTTAAGAAAAATATATCAGTTTAGGTATTTTGAAATCCACTTTACAAAATCGTCTTTGTAATGATTAGAGATATGTGTTCGTTGGAAAATGCTTCACTTATAAAGTAAGCATACCCACCCACCTTTTTGGTATAATTAATGGGAAAAAGCAATCACGCAAAACTAAGTCAATCATTTTAATACTAGTGTAGTTCTCGTCCCGTGTACGGAAAATACATTAATATAATATTATAAATAATCTAAATAAATTCTAACAAGGCCAAACTACTAAATTGGTATTTAAAACTGGCACCTTTGGACATATGGGTATTTTAAAAAACTCCGGTGCCAAATTGGTATTTAAAAAGTCACCGATGGACATATAGGTATTTTTTTGGCCGGAAGTTTTTTATGTTGATAAATTCATTAAAAAAAATTCTCATTAATATATCTATAAATGTTATATAAAAAAGATAAAATTAAATCCATACTTTTTTTTAATTAGTTTTCACATATTGGTATTTTAATTAGTTGGAAGTTAGATACTTACATATTAGTATTTTTAAAAACCTAAGTTTTTCACAAATAAAATTCAACAAGTTAATTATCATCATTAAACCATGTATATTAAAAACCTAATTCCAACCAATAAAAATATATGGGATTAATTATGGTAATTAACTTACTAATTTTTATTTTGAAAAATATGTTTTAAAAAATAATAATATATGAGAATCTAACTTCCAAGTTCCAACCAATAAAGATACCAATATATGAGAACTGATAAAAAAAGACTACATTTTTATCATTTTATATATTTTTAGATACATTAATGAGTTCTTTAAAAAAAAGACTTTATTTTTATCATTTTATATATTGTAAGATACATTGATGAGTTTTTAAAAATTAATTATCAACCAAGCTAGTTTAATTTTTTTTAATTTCCAACAAAAATAATTCAAGCTTACTAAATTGCGTTCTCTAAAAATTTAGAACGAAAACCGAACTTCCGGTAAAAAAATATACCTATATGTCCGCTGGTGGTTTTTTAAATACCTATATGTCCGTCGGTGACTTTTTAAATACCAATTTGGCACCGGAGTTATTTTAAATACACATCTGTCCAAGACTGCCAGTTTTAAATACCAATTTGGTAGTTTGGCCATTCTAACAAATAAAAAATAATAATCTAAATATGAATAATTTTTCCACCAAAAAATAATATAAATATAAATATAAATAAAATTAGTTCGACATATTATATATAAATAATTTTTTTCTAATATATCGTTAATTAAATCTCGTGTAATATAATAGATAATTGTTTTTTAAAAATATTTTAATATTCTTTTTTAGTAAATATGTAGTACATATTTACTACATATTTGTCTATTGCGGAGTAATATTTACGACAATATATCATTTTATTAATTTTTTTCTTTAGGATCAATCACAACGCGCCACGTAGGATTTTTTCTCTAAAATCAACCACAACGCGCCACGTATGACGCTATGTATCGGTTTTAGTATATGTATATAGATAGATTTTTCTAACAACTAGCATTAATGCCTTATTCTCTTCTTTTGATGTAAATAATACACCATATTTTAACAAATTACAAACCCTAACTACCTTCTCATGCATATATGCATGCAAATTACGTATATGTATTTAACTTATACTTAATTTCATGCGGTAATTTTTTACTCTCTATATGTGTATTTGTATTATTATCATTAATTAATGGCAAAACTAACTAAAATAACCCAACCTTTAGAGGGGTGTTAAAAAAATATCCCCACCTTTCAACAGTAAGAAAAACTAGTACGATTCCCGCGCCATGGCGCATTTTTTAAAACTAAAATATTATATATATTATAAAATATTAATAAATGTTAAGATAAAATCATAAACAAAACTTTACAATAAATTTATCTTATAATTATCTCAGAAAATTATTTTTAAAAAATCTTATGTAAAGTATAATACATAAATATAGATATTTTAAATTACTCAAAACTAATAATATCAATATCATTACATCATTGTTTAAATGTGATGTGTCATAATCAATAGTTATATTCAATGTTTTGAATTAAGCCCAATAGTTAGTAAATAAATTTGAATAAAACCAATAGTTATATTAAATTGAATTCAATGTTTTGAATTAAGCCCAATAATTAGTAAAATTAAAGAAAAGAGCGAATTAAAGGAAAAAGAAGAAAAAAAATGAGAATTAAAGAAAATCAAAGAAAAATGGAAAAAAAATGATTAGTTAAAACTCCTAAAATTTCTCTAAGATTGACACATCATCCTAAACTCTTCTAAATTAAGAGTTTATATATATAGATAATTAGTAAAATTAAAGAAAAGAGCGAATTAAAGGAAAAAGAAGAAAAAAAATGAGAATTAAAGAAAAACAAAGAAAAATGGAAAAAAAATGATTAGTTAAAACTCCTAAAATTTCTCTAAGATTGACACATCATCCTAAACTCTTCTAAATTAAGAGTTTATATTGATATTGATATTGATATTGATATTCATAGTTAGTAAATAAATTTGATTAAACCCAATAGTTATATTAGATTGAATTCAATGTTTTGAATTAAGCCCAATAGTTAGTAAAATTAAGGAAAAGAGAGAATTAAAGGAAAAAGAAGAAAAAATGAGAATTAAAGAAAATCAAAGAAAAATGGAAAAAAAATGATTAGTTAAGACTCCTAAAATTTCTCTAAGATTGACACATCATCCTAAACTCTTCTAAATTAAGAGTTTTTACAGATAGTTAGTAAAATTAAAGAAAAGAGAGAATTAAAGGAAAAAGAAGAAAAAAATGAGAATTAAAGAAAATCAAAGAAAAATGGAAAAAACAATGATTAGTTAAGACTCCTAAAATTTCTCTAAGATTGACACATCATCCTAAACTCTTCTAAATTAAGAGTTTATATAGATATAGATAGTTAGTAAAATTAAAGAAAAGAGAGAATTAAAGGAAAAAGAAGAAAAAATGAGAATTAAAGAAAATCAAAGAAAAATGGGAAAAAAAATGATTAGTTAAGACTCCTAAAATTTCTCTAAGATTGACACATCATCCTAAACTCTTCTAAATTAAGAGTTTATACAGATAGTTAGTAAAATTAAAGAAAAGAGAGAATTAAAGGAAAAAGAAGAAAAAATGAGAATTAAAGAAAATCAAAGAAAAATGGAAAAAAAATGATTAGTTAAGACTCCTAAAATTTCTCTAAGATTGACACATCATCCTAAACTCTTCTAAATTAAGAATTTATATAGATATAGATAACCCAATCTTTGGGAGATTTGGTAACAAAGTATCCCAATTATTTTTATGACTATAAATATGAGCAAAAATGGTGACATATAATTGATGAAATTAAGATTTTGGTGAATTTTAAATGACATTGACTTATTTTAATGAGAATGAGATCATTTAACGAATTTTATAGCATTGTTTTGACCCACTTTATGGTTGAAAAAATGACTCGGTATATTTTGTTACCATCTCCCCCAAAGGTTGGGTTTTTTTTTTACAGTTGAAAGGTGGAGATATTTTTTTAACATCCCTTCAAAGGTTGGATTATTTTCATTAGTTTCACCTTAATTAATTTATACGTGTACACTTTTTTTTTTGCACTCACATAAATTGATTTTATGGTTGTAAAATTTATTTTAAAACGTTATAAAATTTTATCAAATTGTAACTAATTTATTGTGTATGGTTTGAAATCCTATTTGGTGTTGTTGATTAGCTATTAGCTAACACACGATTAGCTTGGTGAGGATCTTATTTGACTCATATAGAGTGATGTATTGAAGGTAGTTTATATGAAAACTCTTGACACGTCTAATAACTATTAATTTATTCTTTTACTTCTTATGGGTAAAATTTTATCTAATCACATTTGACTATGGCCTAAAAATAAAGAGATATTTTTATTATATATACACATTACTTTGTTTAGCAATAAAATAATTTTGTTTGATGAAAAAAAAACTAGGAAAAGAATAATAAAATTACATCATATAAATTTGATATTCAATGCCCTTAATCTGTTATTTTTTGAACAAAGGGTTAAATTTTATACTTTCATCCGTTATATAATGTTAAGCCCCCAATATCCATGCGTTAATGAAGCATTTTTAACATTAATTTAAATCTCAAAACAGATTATTTTAAAAAAAAAATCTCAACATATTTGCACCCAAACCTAAAGATTATCACAAATATATGATCAATTGAGATTGTTTTCCGAAAATAAATTGAAGAAAAGGGTTAATAAGTGTTAATCCGTTATTTTTTGTAGGGTTAATCCGTTGTTATTTTTTTAACAAAGGGTTGGTAAGTGTTGTATATGGTTAATCCGTTATACATCTAATATTTTTTTGTAAGAATATCACATAGCAAGATTCTTATATCTACATAGAAAGACCATATATCTCAAAGAAAGATTGTTTACCGAAAATAAATTGAAGAAATATATTAATCATATGAAGTAAGGGAGATTAAGACCATGACAGTTACGATTGAAAATATTTTGCTCTTCCTCTTCCACTTCCACATCCATTACTGCGTTTGAAGTACATTGCACTCGTCTTTTCCTCTTCCGGTGGCAGTTACGTTCTCCCTTACATTGCACACGTCTTTTCCGGAACCCTGAATTAAGATTCCTGACGCATCCCATCAGATCTAGGTAGGCTGAAAAGTGAAGATTCCCTGCGTAAACCTAGAGGGTCGGTATGATGGAAGGGTTGAAGATGCCCTGATTCAAAGTATCACACCTCAACCCCTTGTATAAAATGAATGCCTACCCTCCTCAGTCCTCCCCCCCTCTGATTCCATCACTCCATCGCCCTAAATTATCACTCACAAATTCAAAATCACTCACAAATTCTCAATGGCAGGGATGATCAACACACCTTACCCATGGAGTAATTGGACAACAGAGGAGACAAAGAACATGTTGGTGTTAAGCGATCAGTATAGGGCCACCGAATGAGCAATTGGTGTTATCCGGAGGAGACTTCTCCACCAGTATGGGATAGTTGCTAGCGAATTTGTCATCAAACAAAAGATCAGGCACATTAGAGAAGATTACATGGTGTGGCTGTCTATCTGTGAAGACACAGAAGTGGATGTACAACTCCACAACTTTGAGGTGAAGGCACCGGACTCCTGGTGGATTGGCAAGCTGGAGAATGCAAACAAGTTAATGTTCTAGACTTTTCCCATTGTAAGTTCCATTGTAAATTCAAATCACACAACCTTGATTAGGGAGTTCAATAACAACTCAATGAGAAATGTTGTATTTCATACCGGAATAATGGATTACAATCGAGTTTTTATACTTGGTTTTATGGTTTAGTTACAAAACAGTTTACAGATTTGACAAAACCCTTTGAGTGTAAGATTCCTCAAAACTAAATTACACTTTCTGAGTTTACATATTGGTTGGGCCAAATGCCCCATTTAGGCGACCCATTATTGAATGCAGTTAGAAGGAGGCTAAGCATTGTTAGGAGAGTTAGTTAAGCTAAGGAGAGAGTAACCCGAGTATAAAAGCTTGGATGTATACATCATTTGTCAATTAAATCAACTTATATAGTTATATTCTTTTAACTTCGTGTTTCACTTTTTTTTGTAGCAACACCACTCATACAAGTTGATCAAGGAAGGGGTATGACGGGAGAGATCGTGGACCTTTGCGCCACCTTGTTCTCTGAACAAGAAGAGTCATACGATTTGTCGTATGGTCACTCCACGTCCACAGGTGAGAGCGCTGTCGAAGGACATTTTGATGACACCGACAGCTCGGTGCATGGGGGAGGTGGCATGGACGGTTCACCATGAAGATCTACAAAGGGGAAGGCTTCTAAAGTTTATTTATGCATGTTATGGATGTTTAGTTTCATGGCAGGAGAACAATGAGGTTTGTGGTTTCCAAAATTGTTGTTGATGTTTATGACTTTGATGACTGTTTTATGAGAAAGTTTTATGATGTCGTTTTATGAAGTACTTGTTTGAATAATCTTGCATTACCTTGAAGGTAGTTAAATCTTGTTTTATGAATGTGTTGATAGTTGAATAATCTTGCATTACTTAATGACCTCTTATCACTTCTATATTTAAAAGGTATATTTAAAAGGTAGTTAATCAAATACTTGTATGCAGAAAATTTGAAGTCCACCTTAAGCATTATGCTAAGTCATTACAAAACACAACATCCGACCCAATACTCCTCGGCCCATTAATTCCCCGCCCATTAGTGTATCCGGAAGTACAAACCATTACAAGCTGTCACAACCTTTTCACCAGCGGATTACAAACCATTACAAACCATTAACAAGTCATTAGATTACAATTTACAAGTCCTTACAAAATGCAAATTGTCACAAGCTTTACAGCAGCAGATTTCCACATTAGAAGTTACTAAACATCCCACAGGAAGGCATATTTGTCTTGGCCATACCACCTTGCATCCCCGGTGTGATACTCCAAATGCGGTCGCAGATTATAGACAGGATAACGCTTTCTATCACCAGTCAATGGAAAGAAAACTTCAAACCTCTTGGTCCTCCTATTGACCTCGACCTTGGTGATCTCACCTGAACAATAACTGCCTTCGTGCCAGGCATCGACTTCGTCACCGATCTCGTAATCATCGAATTCCCCAGTAGGCGATGTAGGACACAGTAGGTAGCCTGGAACAACTTCTCTGAGAGGTTCGTCGATGTCCTCTTCCTTGAATAGAAAATCATACTGAACCAAGTAGTGCGTCTGCCAGTACCTCTAGACGATATAGCCAGGGTAGTAGGATCCCAAAAAGTGTTTCTCCCCACCTATCACTTCTATCCATGATCCATCAAATAAATGCCAGTCTTGGAATTTTGTAACTGATAAAGAATTCCAATTTTTTTTTATCTATACTCTAATTTGGTACTGAAAGTGCATATGAACCAACTTTAACCAACACATCACTCACCTTCAGGAACTTCGATTTCCTCGGAGTTGTCTGACTTCAAGCCATCAGATTCAGCATCTATGTTGATTGGTTGGTCTGGTGCTGCCATATCAAAACTGTTGTAGTGCAGCAATATAAAAAAAATATGTCGATTACGAATCAAATAATTTGATTGAAAATACAAACGTGAAGCAAACAACAAATGGATAAATAAGAACATACCACAGATGAAGTGAAAAAGCATAAAATGGATCTTAGTATGAATGACATGCTCTATCATGAGGTTTGTGGTTTTAAAACCCTAATAAAACATTATACAGTTTGTGTTATAACCTTATAATAACCCTTAACATTTATAGCTGATCTGTATAATTCATAAGTTACATTTGAGTCTAGGGTGTGGTTTAGGAAGTAGTTGTATAACATTTTTAACATCCTCAACTGATGATCATCATCAGTTGAACTCTAATTGCACGGTATAAGATAGGATTAAATTGATCTCCAACAAACCTCAAGCAATTGAACTCTAATTTCACCAAAGAATTCTAATATAAACTGGATCTCAAGAAACGTAACCCAAAATTAGATTGATTCCCAACAAACCTCAAGCAATGGAACTCTAATTTCACCAAAGACAAAACTATAAACTGCAATTGAACTCTACTTTTACCAAAGACAAAACTATAAAGTGTAGTATGTCATGGAAAATACACCAAAGACAAATCTGGAAAAAAAAAAATCGAAATCCCTTACAATCCAAATGTCAATATATGCCTAATGAAATCCAACCCAAAACAATATGTCCCCAAATCCTCTATCAATCCAATTGCCAATACCTAACGCAAAATCCTCAATCCAAATGCCAATATATTCCCAAATCACTAAATTTACAAATCCTAAACTTGAAATATAACCCAAACGTAATATGATTCTACTAATCTAAACTGGTTCTCAACTCAAGAAACTAAAATTAAAAACAAATTAGAAGTTCAAACACAAAACTTGTAACCTGGAGAAGAAGCGCTGAAGCGGTGTGGTTGTGTGGAAGCCGACGACGGTGAGGCTATGTAGTCTGTTGTAGAGTTCGTCGGCGACGACGATGGCTGATAGGAGAGGAAGCAGCCCGAAATCGCCTTTAAACCCTAATCACCCCCTTTTTCTCTCCCTCCCTTGCAATACGCAGTTTGTATCGCCCCTCTTTTCTGTTTTTATCTTTAATGGTTTTTTAATTTTAAAAAAAAGAAATGAAAATAATTAAAAAAAACACATAAAACCCTGCCAGGGCTTCCCTTTAACTTCTCCCCACCCTCCTTGTTCTTTTTTTTTTCAATTTAACCCAAGGTAATCTCAATTTAATATAAAGGGATTGATCCTGCTAAAAAAACCACATGATTTCTCAATAAAAAAAACATCCCATTACATTTTCAACAACATTATCACAACCATTACAAACATCAAACCAATGACAATTTTGAGTATAAAATTCTCTACTTGCAACACATTTAAGCTCTCCATAGCACCCCGAACATTCGATGTACTTGGTGTAGCTTCATCGACCCAATAGAAAAAGTCACAACGTTGTCCAACCTTCCACAATGGACACCCATAAAATTGTCTACCGGCATTCTCTCCTCTCTTACAAGTTTGTATGGGGGCAGGGCGGCCATGACGGCACGTAATCAAGGACGGCGCATTCTGCATTCCTCTTCGCGGGGAAATTGTACTCCGAGAAGAATCGCTGCAAGCTTGTTGCACAGACATACTGACGACAATTGTGAATTTGCACTCCGAGAAGAAACAATTGTGAATCGATGCAAGGTTGTTGTTTAATAGGGTGAATTTGCTCAAATTTTTTTTTTAAAAAAAAGCAATTTTGCCTAATTATATTGACCGTAGATGTTGTTTAATCCAACGGTCAATATGGTGATCCAACGCTCAATATTGTCTAATTATAAACCAATGAGCCACTACTCATTTAATATGAGTTTTTTAATTTCCTTTTATTTTCCACACCTTTTGTTTCAATTTTGATTTCCACATATTTTGTGACAAATGTGAATTTATATTTCATTCATTTTGTTTAAAATTAAACTTAAGTTTAAAATTAATGTGTTGTAATGTTGGTATGGAAATTGAAGTTTAATATTAATATTTCATTCCTTTTGTGACAAATTAGTGTGTTATAATGTTTGTATGGAAATTGAAGTTTAAAATTAAACTTAAGTTTATTTTCATTGATGTTAAAAAAATCTCAAATGACTAAAAAAAGGAGTATTTAATATGAATATAAGTTTAAAATTAATATAAATATAAGTTTAAAATTAAGTTGGTCTCAATTACTTAGTTCGATTCTTATTGGTCTCAATTTCTTTTTGTATTTCACTCAATTTGGCTAAATCTCTCTTTTTTTTCACTCAATTGTTTTTTGCATTAAAAAATGGAATATGAATATTATATAGAGATATAACAAAGTGACATTAAAACTAATTCTTCTGAACGCTCTCTTCTGAACGTTCTCGGTGTTCATGGCAAGTTGCTCTCAGCCGTCGAGGTCGCCTGGTGACCCGCTCGATAAGGGGCAATCGTGGAAGGACAAGCTTGTGGGTGGTGCTAACTTTGGGGGAGGTATGACAGAGGTCAGCTATGCGAAAGAGAAGGTTATGGTGTCGTTTCCGGGGGGGTTGACGGTTACCCTGTTATCGATATCCCTCAGGAGGTCATGACAACTCTGGAAGCTGTCTGGCAATCCTCGCTGATCATCAAAGTTCTTGGTGGATTTATACCATATGCTACCATGGACAAGAAATTGCGAGAAATCTGGAGGCCGGTTGGGAAGTTGTTTCTAGCAGACCTGCCGAAGGGGTACTATGTTGCAAGGTTTGACAATGAGCATGACTACATCAAAGCTCTAACCGGTGGTCCGTGGTTTGTGTTTGGGCACTATCTGATTATCAAAGCCTGGACCCCGTGCTTTGATCCGCTAACGGATACCATTTCGACATCTCCGGCTTGGGTGAGAGTTGCCAATCTGCCTATCGTTTTGTATGAAGAAGGGATTTTGAGGAAAATTGCTTCAGGGATTGGAAGACCGCTCAAGGTGGATATGCACATGCTCTGCACTAACCGTGGCCGATATGCTTGGGTCTGTGTCGAAGTGGATCTCTCGAAACCTCAAAAAGGCACGGTGACGATCAATGGCAACACCTATTTCCTGGAATACGAAGGACTCCACAGAATTTGCTTCAAGTGTGGGAGTTTGGGCATTTGGCTATGCAGTGGTCTTTGGGGGCGGTTACGAAGGAGACTAGGAAGGAGCCAGAATCCACAACACAGGGGAAGGAAGATGATGAGAGCGGCATGGACAAGAAGAAGGTGAATACTCCGGAGGAGAGGATGGACATGGACGAACAGGTGAAACAATTGGGGGGTCGGTACGGGCCTTGGATGGAAGTTCCTCACCGGCGCCGAAGTCAGAGGAAGTCTGGGGGGTGCCACCGGAGGGGTCAGGACCAACGATCATGGGGGTTCCTCGGGACCGACCAAGATTAATGAGAATAATGATGAGAGAAGGGAAGAAGAAGTTATTGCGGGTTCCGTTAACGAGAAAGAGCCGCATGAGGGGAGGGAGGATCCCAAGGATGACAGAGATGACGACAAGAATGTTATGGAATAAAGGGTTGAAGCCGATAGGGTTACGGGGGACAAGGCTTCTACTAGTGAAAGTAGGGTCGTGAAGACTGGGCCAGTCAAGAGGAGTGGGCCGAACAAGAATGGAGGAAAGAAAAACAAAAGCCAGGGGCCCAAAATTAAGGACCCAACTTTTAAAAGGCAGGCATGTCTCTTCTAAAAGATGAGGCCCAAGATTCTTTCCTACGTTAACACCCAGAGAATTGGGATTGCTAATGCAATTGGAGAAGGATCCAAACCTGCGATTGGTGCCTCACACAGGGCCGGCTCCGACGTCCAGAAGGGGTCGTCTATGGGAGTTCAGGGCGGTCTCCCTAACGAAGCCTTTGTTTTTCCTGGAAAGGGAGATGTGGGTGTTGTCTCGGTTATCAGCAGTGGGACTAATGGATTGGTTTCTGATGGAAACAAAGAGATTATTATGCAGGATGACTGTAATCGGAAATAGGATCAAAATTGATTGTTCGTCTTGTGTCCGTCTTTCTGTCGTTTATGATGAATCGTCTCATGTGGAACTGCTGCAGAGCCGGTAGCGACGGGTTTCGTATATCTATTAGATATCTGCTTAAGAGTTATAAAGTCAATGTTCTTGCTATATTCGAACCCAAAATCTCGGGGGAGAAAGCGAAGAAGGTCTGTGATCGTATGGATTTTACGGGTAGATTTATTGTCGAAGCGAATGGATTCAGAGGGGGTGTGTGGCTTCTGTGGAATCAGGAAGAGGTCAGTATTGCGATTGTGAGATCAAATGACAGATTCATACTCGCGGCGGTGACTTGTGGTGCGAAGACTTTCCACCTGCTGGTGGCCTACGCTCATCCTTGTGCACATGACCACCGGAACTTTTGGAGAGACTTGACGGATGCTACTAATGGTGTGTCCGGCCCTTTGTTTGTTGGGGGTGATTTTAATTGTGTGATCCATGATTGGGAACAACATGACGAGGCAGGTGATATGTCTGTGGGTGCGGACAGGTTCAGAGAATGGATTGATGGTGCTAACATGATTGATCTTGGTTTTGTTGGGCATACCTGCACTTGGTCTAGAGGGAAGACTATGGAGACCTACAAAGCTCGTAGACTTGATCGGGTTCTTGGTAACATTGACACACGGCTAGGCTGGCCTGAGGCTCTGGTTAGGCATCTCTCCAACTTTGGCTCGGACCACCTCCCGTTACTTCTGTCCACGGAGACATCGGTTAAGGTTAAAAGAGGTCGCAGACCGTTTAGATTCATGGCAGCTTGGCTCACGCATCTGGGTTTCGGTGAACTGATCAGGGATTCCTGGCAGAGTAGAGTTAATGCGCCTGTTGCTCTCGAGATTCTGAGGGGATGTCTGCTCAAATGGAATCGGAAGACGTTTTGGAACATTTTTGAAAGGAAAACTAATCTTATGAAGGAGCTAACGAAGGCCCAGATGGCATTCGATGCTAATCCATCTGAAGGGCTGTTAGAGGATGTTAGGAGTATTCAAAGGAATCTTGATCTGACGTTGGAACAAGAGGAGTTGTTATGGTTCCAGAAATCTAGGGAAAGCTGGCTCAGGGCTGGGGACCGGAACACTTCCTATTTTCATTTGTCCACTGTTATTCGTCGCAAGCGGAACAAAATCCAGGTGCTTAGGGAAGAGGACGATACTGAAATTGTTGACAACAAGATCATTGAAGGTAAAGTGGTGCAGTTCTTTCGGAACCTCTATACCTTACCTATGGAGGATTATACCCCGTTTGCCTGGGAGAGCGGGTCTTTCCCACAACTTTCGACTAGCACTTGGGAGTACCTCCAGAGGTCGTTTATTGAGAAAGAGATTCTGAGTGCCATAAAGGATATGGGGGCTTTAAAGGCGATCGGGATCGACGGGTTTCAATCGGCTTTCTTTTAGAAGTGATGGGCTACCATCGGGAGAACGGTGAGTGACTTTGTCAAGGATTTCTTCATTACGTCCAAACTGCAAAGATCGGCGAATGAGATGCTGATTGTGTTGTTGGCCAAGGTTGTTAGGCCGGAGAAGGTGTCTGAGTACAGGCCGATAAGCCTTTGCAATGTGCTCTATAAAACAATCACTAAGGTCATGACGAATCGCATCCGGCCCCTGCTCTGTGTGCTCATCGGTCCTATGCAGGGCAGTTTTGTGCCGGAAAGACAAATTACTGATAACATCGTAGTGATGCAGGAGTTGGTCCATTCGATGAGAAGGAAAAAAGGTAATACGGGCTGGATGATTCTCAAGATTGACCTTGAGAAAGCTTAGGACAGATTGCGATGGGACTTTATTTGTGATACTCTCGTGAATGCTGGTTTTCCGGATTCGTGGGTGGGATGGCTTTGTGAGTGCATCAGTACTGTTACTACTAGGGTGCTGGTTAATGGCGAAGTTACGCAAGAGTTCGAGCCGTCGAGAGGGATTCGGCAGGGGGATCCAGTTTCTCCCTATGTGTTTGTTTTTTGTATGGAAAAGCTTAGTCATATGGTGGATAGAGCTGTCGGAAATGGGGTCTGGAAAACAGCCAAATTGACAAGGCAAGGGCCCTCGATCTCCCATGTTTTGTTCGCGGATGATATTGTTTTGGTGGCCGAGGCTTCTGTGCAACAATTGAAAGTGATTAATGGCATCCTGGATGTGTTTTGCAGAGCATCCGGCCAGCGGGTGAGTTCTTGCAAGTCGAAGCTCTTCGTCTCGCCTAATGTGTCCAGGGAGGTGGTCGATGACCTTAGACATGAGTGCGGCTTTGAGGTTACGAACAACCTTGGAAGCTATCTTGGCATGCCGGTTCTCCACACTCGGATAAGGGGAGAGACGTTCGCGCCTGTGATCGACAAAATTAATAATCGTCTTGCTGGATGGAGGAGGAACAAGCTGAGCCTTGCTGGTAGGGTCACGTTGACCAAGGTTGTGTTGGGCTCGATCCCTGTGTACTCCATGGCAACCGTGGCCTTGCCTAGGGCTACTTGCGACTTGATCGACAGGAAGTGCAGGAGTTTTATTTGGGGCGAAGAAGAAGATGAACACAAGATTCACCTAGTGGTCTGGAACGATATTTGTAAACCGAAGAGCAAAGGGGGGCTTGGCATAAGATTCATGAACGAGCTCAATATCGCTATCACTGGGAAACTTGTTTGGAGGTTCTTGAATAACAATGATTATGACATTTGGTGTAAAATTTTGCAGGCCAAGTATGTCAGGGACTCGGAGACGTGCGTCCTTGGGGCCTCGGCTATTTGGACTGGGATGAAAAAAAGCATGAATATGGTGGTTAAAGACGGCATGAGTTGGCTCATTGGCAATTGCAAATCAGTGAACTTTTGGACGGATAAGTGGCTATCGGAGGATGCGCTTATTTCGATTGCCACTGATGAGGTGCCGGAGGAAGAGCTTGGAAGACCGGTGAGCTCGTATTGGACTAGTGGCGGAGGCTGGAATCGGAATGAACTGTCTGATTTTTTACCTTCGGGGATGCTTTTGAAGCTTGCTGCGAATGCTATCATGGAGGAGAGAATCAACCAGGATAGAGCTTTTTGGAGAGATGCTGTTGATGGAAATTACTCGATTAAATCAGCTTATAACCGTCTCACTTTTGCTGATTCGTTTGTGTGTGTTGACAGTGTGGTCTTTAACAAGGTGTGGAAGATGCAGGTCAAGAAGCGAACTCGGACGTTCCTTTGGCTGGTCACCCGAGGCGTCATCCTTACCAACGAGGAGCGCTGCAGAAGGAAGCTTGCAAGTAACCCGTCGTGTTCAGCTTGTGTGAGAACGCCGGAGACGATGCTGCATATTTTCAGAGATTGCCCACTTATTTATAATATGTGGAAATTCTGGGTTGACCCAAGGACGGATACTAACTTTTTTAACATGGAATTTGCAGAATGGTGGAGATCGAATATTATGTCTCAAAGGATTATGTCGGATGGGTTGAGCTGGGCTTGTATCTTCGCCAATGCGGTATGGTGGGCTTGGAAATGGAGGAACGACAGGTTCTTCAACAGCACCAATAGCCGCCCGGAGAAGGCCAGATTTGTGGAAGAATACACCCGGTAGTACAGCAGCGCGTGGTGTAATAGGGAAGTCATGAGGACTGCGAAGGAGAAAGCAATCAAGGAGATCGGTTGGGAGAAGCCGGACGAGGGCTGGCTCAAGGTGAATGTCGATGGCTCGGTCAACAACAATGGGGAAGGAGCGGCAGGCGGGATTGCTAGGGATGTCCATGGCAATTGGAAAGGAGGTTTTGTGCAAAAGATTGGTGCTTGCCAGGTTATTCTTGCTGATCTCTGGGGCACCATAGGAGGCCTTAAGCTAACGTGGGAGGGGGGTTTCTGTAAAGTCACCCTCGAGACCGATTCTCTGACTGCCTACAATCTGATTAGTGACGGGGTCTCGATTAACCACCCATTATCTAGCCTGGTTGTTCATTGCCAAGGCTTTCTCAAGAAGAATTGGGAAATCAAAATCAAACATGTCTTTAGGGAAGCAAATCTCATCGCCGACTCCCTCGCTAAGATAGCCCAAGCTGTTCCTTTGAGGTATCATAGGCTCGAGGAGCCTCTTGACTACACTTTGAGTTTGCTGGAAGATGACTGTAGGGGGAGGACTACCCCCCGTATTGTGTTTGTGTAGTCCTTATTACTCGCTTGGGGTTTTCTTCAAGCATTTGTTCACCAAAAAAACAAAAACAAAGTGACATTCATATTTTAGTATCTTCTCTCTATTTTTGGATGGAATATATATTTGCATTATCTATAAATACAGTACATATATACCATATCTATACTATCTTGTATTAACATGAGTGTTAATGAGATCGGGACTCTAGGATCGAATCATAGCCCAATGCTCATCCGCGAACCATAAGATCATATATCACTCATCCGCGAACCTTAAGATCACTCTCGCACCTAAACCCAAACACTTGTTTGAGTTGATATTAGTGGTCGAAATCCTCGTTCGACACAGTCTCGGGCATCAAACCTCTTACCCTACAACCTTTATCCAAATAACCAAAGTGACTTAATTCAACATTTTCACTATCAAACTCAAATGTGTAATTTTAAACTTACCCATAAAAGTTAAAACATACTGAAAATAAATTATTATTATAATATCATTCCAATCCAAATATTTAAGATTTTTTCTAAACTTACTAATTTAAATTAAAGTTGTATCACATCTAAACTTATACCTATATAAGATAAAAAAACTTAAGTGGCCAATATATGACCATCTTATATATGTGACTAGTTTTCATACACAAACACATTTTGGTAGAGGGAGTTTAGGGTTTAGGGTTTAGGGTTTATGGTTTATGGTTAGTATGGGATATATATAAAAAGTTGTTGAACATATCAATGTAAACTATCATAGCTCCATTGGTAAAACCTCTATCCAAACAGGCAATTGCCCCAGGTTCGAACCTCTATCCCTTCATTTTTTGAAACAAATTAACCACTTTTAAATTTTTGTTGGAGGCAGGCGGCTTGAGGGATCCAATCTTCCATCATTATTGTCTTGAAAATAACCACTTTGGATATAGCAAAAGCTAAAAGATTTTCATTGGTCAATATATATTTTTCTTTCAATTGTTTTTTCCACACATTTAGATTTTCAAATATTGAAGGAAAAAATATTGAGTTGTGGAAGGAAAAAAAATTGGGAGATTATGAAAAATTATGAAAATATATTAATTCAAAATTAATTATATGAGGTAGAATATATCTTGGAATCATCTATAGGAAAATCCAAAATAACGTATACGTTATTATTATTATTATTATTATTATTATTATTAATTATTATTATTATTATTTTGCATCTGAATATTTATAGTAATTCAAAATAACACAATTATCTTGGGATCATAGCATTAATTCACGTGTAATTAGCTTTTCGATTAATTTTTTTTTTTTGCGAAATATAAAATTATGGATCAGGGGAGTTGCATGATTTTTGAGATTACGTACAGAGGGAGGAGTTTTGGAAATAAATTAGTTTTTGTTGAGTTGTATATGTTGGTCATTTTATATAAGTAGGGAGTTGGCCTTCTTCATCTTCAAGGCAGGTATGGAGATTAGGCAGGAGATCGGCATTAATTAGAGGAGAGAGAAGGGGGGGTTTAATCATGCCTGATTTTTTGCTTTTGCTTTTTGACGGGTTTTTACTAATTGCCCCCCCCCCCCCCCCCCCGGATATGCATACCCATGTGTTAGTGTAGCAACCTCCGTGTTAGTTGTAGTTTTCAATAGAGTAAAAAGTAGAGTAATAATTATGTATAAATTTTAGGCGTACTAGGGTGGCATACCCGTGCTACGCATGGGCCATTGTTTATATCAAATCTGATTGAATTGAGCCTATAAATAGGTGAAGAAATAAAATTTGAGCTTTAAAGTATTTATAATTATAGATGATTGAAAAAACCCACCTGACAATAAAGTAGCTACTAACGAAATATGAAATTAGCACAAATTATCTTATAGTATACATTTTTGTCACCATCGATATATATAGAACAAATTATTTAATCCATTGGATATACTTGTAGCAACACATTTAGTTTGGAGTTCATCCAATTCCATGTTGATTTTCCATAACATGTGTTAACAGTCAACACTTGACGTCCTTCCAATCTTCTATGGAGGGTAAAACTGGAGTAAAAATTCATAATATACTTATTAATGCAATATCGATAAAAAAAAATTGATAAAAAAAATTAGAGTTCAATGAGGAAATCGTATGCATTAAACTCTTGCATATATCAAGAAAATTGTCTTTATTATATATTAGATAGTTGCTCTTTTGGTTTCCTCAAACCTAATTGTTAAAACTGTCTTTTTGTTTACTAAGATATAATTAGGCAAATGACTTCCTTACAAAATTGCGTACATATTCTAGGGTACATATATACACCCATTGTATGTGTCAAGAGGTTTGAAGGATCATTAAACCATCTTCCCCCTCTTTTATTGTTCAGTCTCCCCGAAGAATGAACATATACAATTAATGGAAATGTGCCACCAAATTGGGAAACATGCAGTCTTGTTCTATACTATATACTTTTATCATATAAACATATAATATAATTTCATGTACATACTTAAACTAAATGTGAGATATATTAGATCTACTTTGTCACAGCCTTGAATGTTAATTGATTTGTTGTACCCTCGATTAATTTAGAATGACTTTAGTGTTGTTATCATGTATACTTAAATCATTTAAATTAAAATCAATCAAATTATTTATTCTCCTTTTCAATTTAATTTCATGCCCCTACAAACCCCAACAGGAAAGCATCACAACATCAAGATAATCAAAAAGTTTTGACACTGGCAAAAGAATCTAGAGGGGTTCATTTCCTGCAAGGGCCAAGCAATCATTTCATTGGTCCAAACAAACCCGAAAACATAGTAGCAATATATAGCATAAAGTTAACCACAAAGCCTTAACATTTCAATAAAAATCATCAGATCAGACCATAAGTAAACCATACAACTACTTCATATTCATCTTATAACTTATTTCCCTCTCTTCTAGATATGATCAGTGGGTCAAGCCTCATAAGCAACATGAATCACAACACAACCCAAAGGTAACTATCACACACTCAAATATCAATACCGAATTCAGTACCACATATCACAAATTCCCAATCATTTAGTCCTATAAGCAAATGAGAATGACAATTGAATACAAAAGGGGGAAATTTTACCTTAGACAAAGTAGTCCTCTTCTTGGCAAGCTTATCTTGCTTGGCCTTAACCCTTTGCTCGTCAGCCAAAATAGACATTCTCTTTGCAGTCTTAACATATGGATTCAGCTTCAACATCACATTCAAGTTCTTCAGAGGGTTCTTCTTCAGTGTCACCCTCTTCACCTCCTTCTTCACAGGCTTCACCACCGATTGGATCTCATTGGAGTTCACAATTCTAGCAAGTTCACCGTTCAACATCTTGGGCCACGACAACAGATAGTTCTTCTTCTTCTCTGAAGCCTTGTCGAATGAGCCATAGATCGAATCAAGCTTTTCAATTACACTCTTGGTCCAAATCACAAACCTCCCGAGGTGACCACCAGGAGCCAATTTCAGCAGATTGAGACAAACCACATGGAAAGAAAATATAAGTAAGTTATTAGCTTTAAAAAAAATCTAGAGATCTCCTACTTGAACAGAATCAAAGAGAAATTGAAAATTAAATAAATCCTAGAAATCGTAAACAGAGGGAGGGAGGTGGGTTGAAGATTAGCTATATTCCTATATATATAAATGATGACCAGTTGATCGGATAGAATGTATTAGAGGTATAAATAGCCAAATTGAATTGTAAGTCTTTTCGTTTACCCAAAAGAGAAGTTAAAAACATTAAAAGGAATGAATAGATAATTAGTACTAACTCTTTTCATTTATCCCATGCCATTTATATTTTTACACAAATAGGTGAAAAGACTTTTGTCTTAAATTGTACCGAGTAACTAAGAAAGAAACCGTTATGGTCTTTGGCCTTCCTAATTCCCATCAAATTTATCTTTAAGAAAATGTGCCATTTTAAACAAATAACGTACTCGAGATTTTTTTTTAAAAGTGTGATTTGAGACAAACGATCATACTCTATTAAGAGAATATAAACAAAAAAAATGTTAAACGTCAATTAATTTTGAATGATGAAGCTAAATGGCGTATAAAATCAAATGTGGTAAGTAAAAAAACATAAAAATGAATTTTAGCTTGTTATATACTTTGCTAATCAATTAATATTGTGATGATGTGAATTCCCATATAAAAACATGTGTGGAATATAGACAGACAATAAAAACGGATTATAGTAAAACTACATAAATTGATCTTTTTAGGATTTGAACTTGTTACCAAATAAAACGTACGTAACAATCTATATTGAGCCAAAGAAATCATTTTTTATTTGTGAAAGCAAAGAAATCATTTTGAAATAAAATGGATGGAAAAAATAAAAAAGAGGTAGATGAATATATAAAGGCAAATGAGCATAAATTATAGATTATGAGGCTCCCAAAAATATAACTCACAAACGGGAGAAATTAAATGGATGAAAAAAATAAAAAAGAGATAGATGAAGATATAAAGGCAAATGAGCAAAAATTATAGATTATGAGGCTCCCAAAAAATATAACTCACAAAGTGGGGGAAAAAACTCACAAACAGGAGAAATTAAATGGATGAAAAAATAAAAAAGAGATAGATGAAGATATAAAGGCAAATGAGCAAAAATTATAGATTATGGGGCTCCCAAAAATATAACTCACAAAGTGGGGGAAAAAATAAAAGGAACATGTAAATGATGGGATTTAAACTTGAGATCATTGAGGTCTCAACAACATTGATAACCACTAAGCTAATATGTTTTTATGATATAAAATGAATAGATAGGATAAAATAGTGAAAACTTTAAAGGAGTAAATGATGGCAATAAATTGCCCATGAACACAACTTTTAAGGTTTATATATATAGATATAGATATAGATTTTTGTTTGTTTTCTTAAAAAGTGTGCAGGTTTCTAAAATGATAAGTTTTAATTAAAGGAGGGGTACAAACTATCGGCCGTCAACCGAAAATAATAAGAACTTTGAAAATCACCAGTTGGTATACAAATTTCGATGCGAAACAATTTCCGACCAATTTTCGGACGACTTGTATGACGTGGCAAGTGGACATTAAAATTTTTAAATGAATGGCATGCCATGTCATTATACTTTTTGAAAATGAAGGGAAAAATATGAAATTAGAAATTGGTCTAACGCTAACTTCACGAATGATGAACGTGCAGTAGCACAGAGAAGAAGCTCAGTCCGACCAAATTAAAGACGGGGAGACAACAAGGTCGACCTAAAGAAAATCGAGCAACATTCGATTAGGAGAATTCTTGTGGCACTCATACAATTTTCTCTTCTTAATTTGGGAGGTAAATATAGCGATTTTTCTTTGTCTCGTTGATTGTTAGATTTTGAAGGTAAAACATGCTTGTGTTGAATCAAATCAAATTTTCTAAAATATATTTGAGTTATTTGAATGTTGAGAATGAACCTAAAATTTGAGGGATGTGTTTTGTTCTCTCTGTTTGAAATATTGACTTTGGGTTGCTTTTTTGTTTTCGATTCTATTTGGTTGTGTAAGGAGAGCAAAAAGGATGTTGAAGATATAGATGTTGTGTATGCTTTGAATGACCATGTGAATGGTGCTAATGAGGATGGAAGAAGGGCCTTTGAAGAATTTGTTGAATGTAACATAAATTGGGAAACATTTCTACTTGAGGGCGTTGTTGATAGATCATCCGATGAATCTGATTATCAACCTTTTGAGATCTCATTGAGTGATGATGGTTCGGACATTATTGTGGATGAGTGGAAACATGTGATAGTAGATTCTGAAGAAGATTTGGATGAAGAAGAGCTGGCAAATCATGGTGTTGGTGCACCTGAAATTGACTCTTAAGATAAGGAGTTGAAAACTGCAAAACAAAGGATTCTGAAATACAGATAACAACTTGAGTAGGAAAAAGATGCTCAGTTAAATGAATATGAAGACTCTAATTGTGATGTTTAGATTTTGTCCGATAATGAAGATGATGACAGTGATAAAATAAGGAGGAGAAGAAGAAGCAAGATGATTGTTGGTGGTAAAATTGACAACAAGAATTTTCTGGGGGAAATTGGGATGAGATTTCCTTACATGGCTATGTTTAAGGAGCATACAAGAAGCTATGGTATTTACAATGGATTTAACTTGTCATTTATTTTGTCTGACAAGCAAAGAATGAAGGTTGGAGTCATGTGTAAAGAAAGCTATCCATTTAGGGTTTATGCATCATGATCACCTCATAAGGAGGGCTCTTTGATGGTAAAAAAAAATTACAAATGAACACTCTTGTGTGAGGGATATGAAAAAAAATTGTCAACTTACATCTGCGTGGCTTGCTCAACAATATCTTAGTCGCTCTAAACATAACTCCATTGGCGAGCTGAAGAGATGATGGATAGTGTGAGAAGTAGGTATAGTCAAATTGAACAAACGAAAAATGGTAGAGTTTACATAATCAAAGGTGTTGGATCATTTAAGCTCTTCATTCAGTAGATAGCTTTTATTAACACTAATGACATCAATAATCATTGTCAATATAAAAACCACATATGGTTATAGCATAAAAACGGAGGTTGCTACACTTACACATGAGTATGCATACCCAGGTGACAAATTAGTAAAAACCAATAAAAAAGCAGTCAAAAAGCAAAAGCAAAAAATCAGGCCTAATTAAACCCCCCTTCTCTCTCTCCTCTAATTAATGCCGCTCTCCTCCCTAATCCCCATACATGCCTTGAAGATGAAGAAGGTCAACTCCCTACTTATATAAAATGACCAACATACACAACTCAACAAAAACTAATTTTTTTTTTCCGAAACCCCTCCCTTTGTACGTAATCCCAAAAATCATGCAACTCCCCCGATTCATAATTTTATATTTCGCAAAAAAAATAATCTAAATCGAAAAGCTAATTACACGTGAATTAATGCTATGATCCCAAGATAATTGTGTTATTTTGAATTACTATAAATATTGAATTTTTTTTCAAAATATTCACAAAAAAAATAATTATTTAACAAAATATTCAAACATTTAAAATATTTACAAAGATATTCATTATTTGCAGGTCCAGCAGAAAAACGCGGTTTGAGACCACGTTTTATTCATAAGGTAAAAATTTTGAAACAAAAGAAAAGAGTGACAAAAAATTAACAAAAGAAATGCGGACTGAAACCGTGTTTCTATTGTAATTTTGATTTCGAGATAAATGTGATAACTTCTAATATTTTTAACCCTAAAGACTCTATTTTTTTTAAGTTCGGGATAAATCTGTATTGAGGTTCCAGTTGCTGGATGCGGTGGCCCTCCAACATCTGCTCTCCGGTGGCCCTCCGGCCTGCTTCCCTCGTTCGGCCGTTCCCCATTAACTTTAAAAAAAAAAAATTGAGAGACGCGGCCTAGGACCGCGTCTTTAGGGTTAAAAAAATTAACAATTATCACATTTATCCCAAAATAAAAATTAACAATAGAAACGCGGTTTCAGACCGCGTTTCTATTGTTAATTTTTTGTCACTTTTTTCTTTGGTTTTAAAATTTTTACCTTATGAATAAAACGCAGCCCGAGACCGCGTTTTTCTACCAGACCTGCAAAAAAATGAATATTTTTTGTAAATATTTTGAAAGTCTGAATATTTTATTAAATAATTAATTTTTTGTGAATATTTTGAAAAAAAATTCATAAATATTCAGATGCAAAATAATAATAATAATAATAATAATAATAATAATAATAATAACAACAACAATAATAATACCCCCTTATTTTGGTCTGCTAGGGCATCGGCGATCAGGGGCGATTTGGCGATCAGGGGCGCCCGAACCGTGATGGCGTCTCCACTGGCTTATCCCGGCGCCCGGAGCCTTGTTCATCCGGTCTTCGGCCCTCATCTCGGCGCCTGGTAGGGCATCGATGTGGTGTCTCAGTGGCTGGGATACAGCGCGCAGGTTTGGTGTGTTCTTCTCCTTCTTCCTCTTGGCACGATCGGTGTTCTTCTTCTTCTAGTTACGTTCGGCGTCGATTTCGTTGTCATTCTTCTTCCTCTGCGTTGTGCTTCCTCTTCTTCTTGGTCTTGATTTTTGGCTCTTCGGTTGTGTTTCGAGTTGGTTTGGCTTCTGGATTCGGTCAATTTGTTTGTTCGGTTGTGCTGTTGGTTGTTGTTCGGTCGAGCGTGGTTGTCGATCGCACCTTCAGGTTGCTATTGGCTGCTATTGTGTGGTTTTTGTTCGGCCGATCTCTAGTGCGCTCAGTGTTGCCTCCTTAATGTGTTGGGTGAAGCTACGGGCTGCAGTGAAGTCTTTGTGGAGGTTGCTCTTAGTTGGGGCTACTTGTTATTTAATTGAATTTAGTTGTTGTGGGCTGCAGTGTGCTATAATATAATCTACGTGTGCTGCAGTGTGCTATAATATAATCTACGTGTGTTGTAATGCCCGACTTGGTTAGGTATCATTGCCCTTTTGTGGGTCTTTGTGGGTGCCTTGATGGTGGTGGTAGAGGTCTTGTTAAAACCTCCATGCTCAAGCACCTTCGTGATCGACATTGTAGTGGTGATGCTCAGTTACTTACTCGTCAAACTCTCTCTAATAGTTTGTCTATTTATTCTACTGCTGAGATAACTTTCAAGCGTATGGGTGTTTGGTTGTGTGGGGTATGCCTTAAAACTCATACCTTTCGTGCTCGATGTCGGCATAGTCAGGATGATTCGGTGGCGCCTCCGGACTGTGGGGATGGCCTTGTTCACTTTATTATTTACGATATACCCAGTCCCCCATCTCCGTCTCCGTCGGCTCCCTTCTCTGAAGTTGAGGTTGTGCCTGTTGGTTTGTTTATATCTTTGCTCGACCGTTTGTTCTCTATGGGGTTATGCACCGTGAAATCCATCCCTCCTAAGTGTCGCCTAGGTTTCCCGCGGGTCTTAAAAGGGGCATTAGATGGTGTGGTTGACTCTCCTGGAGATCTCTCCTGCTGGATTCGCTTGCTTGTGATGCCTCTTTGTATACTTGAGACCTTTTCCCCCCGGAGCAATCTTGAGAGCAGGTCTGCTATCAAGCATCAACGTCAAGAGGAGAGTATTGCTAGTGCTATTCGTAGTTGGGGTGTGCCTGGCGGCAGTTTGCAGCTTGTACATGAGACCTTAGCTGAGGTTTCCCCTTCTTTTAGTGTTGAGGAGGACCTTGATTTGAGTGAGCTCAATCTCCGGCAAAGTCGGAGAAAGATTTGTGATGGTCACTACACTGCCGCTGTTCGAGTGCTTTCTTCATCAGGTATTGCGATATATAAACTGATATCATTTTTCTAAATATAATGTTGCTTATATACTTTAAAATTAATTTTTCCTATCTATGTAACTCCTAAAAACCTTTATTTCGCTTACCTATTGTCAATGTAATTTTATCTAACTCGTGAGATAATGAATTTTGATCATATATTTTCGGTTGCTTATTTCAACATAAATGATACATACAAATTCCTATAAAAAAAATCTTTCAACTAAAATGAACTTACTAAACATTTTTACAGTTTCTAATATTTCATGGAACTTTTTTCATCGTCATAACATCTTACAATTTCTAATATTTCAGGGAACTTTTTTCTTTTCTCACTAAACATTATAAATATCATAAAATTTATCAAAACTAAAATGAACTTACTCCTCTCGCTCTCCGACGCTCATCCTTATCTTGCGAAGATCGATCCCCTCGAAGCCAACCCATGGCACTACTTGCAACCTTCTTCATTTTGATTGTCATGATTCCCGATTATCTACACGTAAATTTAATTAATGTAAGCTATACACAAAACCTAATAATGCATAAAGAAGAAAATTACTCCTACCTTTTCAACCAAATGGAGATGCGATGAACAGCTTGATGCTAAACACAATGAAAAAAAATTCAGATCCAAAGTTACAATGAAATGGGCAAAGTTGTGTGGCGAAGGGCATAAGACGTCGGATTTTATAGGCGATATGCAAACCTAATGAAGATAATGAATAAGGAAGAAAATCTCTCACCTCTTAAACCGAATGAAAGAGCACAATGAAGGAGCTTCAATGGCATTAGGAAATAGGCAAAAGTAACCCCAAGTAAATAGGCAGAAGCACAATGATGGAGCCTCAATGCCAAATTGCAAAAGTATTGCCGAAGGAACTGAAGAGTGTGGCAAAGGGCTAATGACGTCAGATTTATAGGCATGCAGAGATTCCCTCGCAGCTGCAGCGTAAAATCCGGGCGCATCAGAGATTCTCGCGTGCTGTTACCCGTGATCATGTCGTCCCATCCGCGCTCTCGCCGTGCGCAAACGCGGATCTGCGCTCTCGCCGTGCGCAAACGCAGATCTCCGTTCTCGTAGTGCGCAGCTGCAGATCCACAAATTCCTCAGCGCTTTCGCTGTGCGCAATCGCAAAGGTCGGCCGTGTAACCGGCGATAATTTGTTCGTGTATATAGCAAATCTATAATAATAATAATAATAATAATAATAATAATAATAATAATAATAATAATAATAATAATAATAATAATAATAACAATAATAATAATAATAATAATAATAATAATAAAAAATAACAATAACAATAACAACAACAACAACAACAACAACAACAACAACAACAACAACAACAACAACAACAACAACAACAACAACAACAACAATAATAATAATAATAATAACGTAGACGTTATTTTGGATTTTCCTATAGATGATTCCAAGATATATTCTACCTCATATAATTAATTTTTTCCTTCCACAACTCAATATTTTTTCCTTCAATATTTGAAAATCTAAATGTGTGGAAAAAACAATTGAAAGAAAAATATAGATTGACCAATGCAAATCTTTTAGCTTTTGCTATATCCAAAGTGGTTATTTCCAAGACAATAATGATGGAAGATTGGATCCCTCAAGCCGCCTGTCTCCAACAAAAATTTAAAAGTGGTTCTAAATGTGTGGAAAAAACAATTGAAAGAAAAATATATATTGACCAATGAAAATCTTTCCTCCAACAAAAATTTAAAAGTGGTTAATTTGTTTAAAAAAATGAAGGGATAGAGGTTCGAACCTGGGGCAATTGCTTGTTTGGATACAGGTTTTACCAATGGAGCTATGATGGTTTACATTGATATGTTCAACAGCTTTTTATATATCTCCAATACCAACCCTAAACAATAAACTCCCTCTACCAAAATGTGTTTGTGTATGAAAACTAGTCACATATATAAGATGGCCATATATTGGCCACTTAAGTTTTTTTATCTTCCCTAGGTATAAGTTTAGATGTGATACAACTTTAATTTAAATTAGTATGTTTAGAAAAAATCTTAAATATTTGGGTTGGAATGATATTATAATAATTTATTTTCAGTATGTTTTAACTTTTATGGGTAAGTTTAAAAGTACACATTTGAGTTTGATAGTGAAAATGTTGAATAAGCCACTTTGCCGACTTTGGTTATTTGGATAAAGGTTGTAAGGTAAGAGGTTTGATGCCTGAGACTGTGTCAAACGAGGATTCCAACCACTAATATCAACTCAAACAAGTGTTTGGGTTTAGGTACGAGAGTGATCTTAAGGTTCACGGATGAGTGATATATGATCTTATGGTTCGCGGATGAGCATTGGGCTATGATTCGATCCTAGAGTCCCGATCTCATTTATAGATAATGCCAATATATATTTCATCCAAAAATAGAGAGAAGATACTAAAACATAAATGTCACTTTGTTATATCTCTATATAATATTCATATTCCATTTTTTTAATGCATAAACCAATTGAGTGAAAAAAAAAAGATTTAGCCAAATTGAGTGAAATGCAAAACGAAATTGAGACCAACAAGAATCGAACTAAGTAATTGAGACCAACTTAATTGAGACCAACTTAATTTTAAACTTATATTTATATTAATTTTAAACTTATATTCATATTAAATACTCCTTTTTTTAGTCATTTGAGATTTTTTTTAACATCAAATGAAAATAAACTTAAGTTTAATTTTAAACTTCAATTTCCATACCAACATTATAACTAGGGCTGATCAACCGGTTTGGACCGGACATTCCGATCCCGGTCCGATCCGATGGACCGGAATTTTTTGAAACTTGGACCGCGGATCGGACCGGGACCGATAAATATGGTCCCGGTCTTTCCGGTCCGTGGACCGTAAAGACCGTTTGTACCACAACTTTTTACAGTAACTGTTTTTACAGTAGCCGTTTGGACCGATCAAAACAAGTACTTTAATCTCATACATTCAAAACAAGTGCTTTAATCTCATTTCTCTAAACCCCACCTTTAAAATCGCATCTAGATCTAAATATTACAAAATACAAATTGAAATTTCTTAACCCTAGATTTAAAATTGGGGGAAGATTCTTCAATGTTAGGCTAGAATATGTATAATTTCTCAAAATCTATACTAAAACAACATTAATAGGTCAAAATATACAAAAAAATCCTAGATCTACAATTGAAATAATGGGGCCGGGTCTGTCAGGAAGACTTACTGTCAGCTTGTCATGAGAGTTAGGAGGGTGAGGTGAGTAGGCTGTAGAGGCGCCGCCGAGGTCCGAGACTCCGAGGTCCGAGAGCCGAGAAGTCGAGAAGAGAACCGCCTGGAGGCTCGAAGTTTGATTTGGAGGCTGGAGAGAAATGAAAAGCGCGGCACATCTCCACAGAAAAATAGGGTTTTACTTTACTGCTTTACGCCTTTGTTTTTTTTTTTAATAAAACAGGTTCCGGTCCAATTCCGGTCCGGACCGAAAATTCCGGTCTGGTCCCGGGTTTGGACCGGAACCCGGATTTGGCAATATCTTGGACCGCGGACCAGACCGTAATGTTCCGGTCTGATCCAAAGACCGTAAATTCCGGTCTGGTCCCGGTCCGATCCATATTTTGCCCAGCCCTAATTATAACACACTAATTTGTCACAAAAGGAATGAAATATTAATTTTAAACTTCAATTTCCATACCAACATTACAACACATTAATTTTAAACTTAAGTTTAATTTTAAACAAAATGAATGAAATATAAATTCACATTTGTCACAAAATATGTGAAAAACAAAATTGAAACAAAAAGTGTGGAAAATAAAAGAAAATTAAAAAACTCATATTAAATGAGCAGTGGCTCATTGGTTTATAATTAGGCAATATTGACCGTTGGATTAAACATCTACGGTCAATATAATTAGACAAAATTGTTTTTTTTTAATTTGAGCAAATTCACCCTAATAAACAACAACCTTGCAGCGATTCACAATTGTTTCTTCTCGGAGTGCAAATTCACAATTGTCGTTAGTATGTCTGTGCAACAAGCTTGCAACGATTCTTTTTGGAGTGCAATTTCCCGGCGAAGAGGAATGCAGAATGCGCCGTCCTCGATTACGTGCCGTCATGGCCGCCCTGCCTCCATACAAACTTGTAAGAGAGGAGAGAATGACGGTAGACAATTTTATGGGTGTCCATTGGGGAAGGTTGGACAACATTGTGACTTTTTCTATTGGGTCGACGAAGCTACACCAAGTACATCGAATGTTCGGGGTGCTATGGAGAGCTTAAATGTGTTGCAAGTAGAGAATTTTATACTCAAAGTTGTCATTGGTTTGATGTTTGTAATGGTTGTGATAATGTTGTTGAAAATGTAATGGGATGTTTTTTTTATTGAGAAATCATGTGGTTTTTTTAGCAGGATCAATCTCATTATATTAAATTGAGATTACCATGGGTTAAATTGAAAAAAAAAAAAGAACAAGGAGGGGGGGGGGGGGGGAGAAGTTAAAGGGAAGCCCCGGCAGGGTTTTATGTGTTTTATAATTATTTTCATTTCTTTTTTTTTTAAATTAAAAAAACATTAAAGGTAACACGGAAAAGAGGGGTGATACAAACTGAGTATTGCAAGGGCGGGAGAGAAAAGGGGGCGATTCGGGTTTGAAGGCGATTTGGGGTTGCTTCTTCTCCTATCCGCCATCATCGTCGCCGGCGAACTCTACAGCAAACTACATAGCCTCACCGTCGACGGCTGCCTCACAGCCACACCTCTTCAGCGCTTCTTCTCCAGGTTACAAGTTCCGTGTTTGAACTTCTAAATTGTTTTTAATTTCAGTTTCTTGAGTTAAGAACCAGTTTAGATTAGTAGAATCATATTAAGTTTGGGTTATATTTCAAGTTTAGGATTTGTAAATTTAGTGATTTGGGAATATATTGGCATTTGGATTGAGGATTTTGCGTTAGGTATTGGCAATTGGATTGATAGAGGATTTGGGGACATATTGTTTTGGGTTGGATTTCATTAGGCATATATTGACATTTGGATTGTAAGGGGTTTCGATTTTTTTTTCCAGATTTGTCTTTGGTGTATTTTCCCTGACATGCTACACTTTATAGTTTTGTCTTTGGTGAAAGTAGAGTTCAATTGCAGTTTATAGTTTTGTCCTTGGTGAAATTAGAGTTCCATTGCTTGAGGTTTGTTGGGAATCAATCTAATTTTGGGTTACATTTCTTGAGATCCAGTTTATATTAGAATTCTTTGGTGAAATTAGAGTTTAATTGCTTGAGATTTGTTGGAGATCAATTTAATCATATCTTATATTGTGAAATTAGAGTTCAAATGATCATCAGTTGAGGATGTTAAAAATGTTATATAGCTACTTCCTAAACCACACCCTAGGCTCAAATGTAACTTATAAATTATACAGATCAGCTATAAATGTTATGGGTTATTATAAGGCTATAACACAAATTGTACAATGTTTTATTAGGGTTTTAAAACCACAAACCTCATGATAGAGCATGTCATTTATACTGAGATCCATTTTATGCTTTTTCACTTCATTTGTGATATGTTCTTATTTATCCATTTGTTGTTTGCTTTACGTTTGTGTTTTCATTCAAATTGATTAAAATTTATTTGGCCACTTCAGGTGTATATCGATTCAGATATTCATCATTTGTTTCAATAAACAATATCATTCACAAATAGATTAATATGTCAACTTAAAATGATAGATTCAATAACTATCTCCGATTTCGATTTCATGCAATTTAAGTTATATATAAATCAACTTCATGGCACATAAATAATGTCAACTTCTGATGACAATGAATCAAACAAGTTTAACCACTTCATGAGTTTATATTTCACTTTCTATGAAACAAATCATATATGCAACAAATAGTTACAAGTACAAGATGAAATCAACAATATCATCTTAGTTCATCACTACAAAGATGAAGCTAATATTTTAATCGATGATGATGACGTTATTTATTTATTAACTTATCAATGTATCAATTCATATAGATATCATTTATCAGGTATCCATCCAATATATGATCAATTTACCCAATAACCATATCTATATGCATCGTCAAGCCCCAATCATACATGATTTATCAATGCTCTAAATTCTTATATATCAAAGAAAATTAGTACTATGGCATGCTTTATGATATAAAATCCATATGTGCAATCAATAACGTCATATTGCAATTAGCAACTAAATGGTAATCCATATTTAATGTAAGAGATCAACTCATAACACATATATAATACCGCAAGCTCGATTGCATATACCAGTATTAAGAAATAGGTCCAACTCCATCATGAGCCTTAAAGTCGAGCCTAACACAGATAGACTCACTACCAAGTAGAGTTCAATCTTCTAAGGTTCACCTTCTTTTACCATGATATTCTGGTTTGGATCCGTGGGCAAACCACTCGCATGACACCATCCATCACCAAATCAAAATATTAATAAATTATAATCATGATTTATTTAAAACACATATAATATAACATAATTCTATGACCTATCCATCCTTATGTATAAGGCCTTAAACCATTTGAAATTCTAATTAATCAAGGAAGGAAAGTCAATGTACCTCTTATGTGATCAACACGTACATAATTACACTCTGAAACAGATTTACAATATTATCAGAATGCCTTATTTTGATTAACTTTCAATTGGCGATAATCTATCTTTATTCACTATCTACTTCGAGAGATATGACTTTTCATCTACTTCAGGAGATATGATAAAAATATAATATACAAGCAAAACAAAATAATAATCCTTGTTCATCGCTACATGGAAGATACTTATTGTTTCATCACTACGGAGATGAAATTTATCAATCAAATTAAGTAATTCATAATACCAATTTCTTTACTTTCATCCACTTCGAGGGATTTAATATTTTCTACTTTGGGAGAACAATTAAATTATTTATAAACAAAATAATAAATTAGAAAAATCAAATTTTACTTACCTCCACGACGGCACACTTCGGGGATTGATATAATTTATGTATACATCATCTTCGGGAATGTGTTTATCTACCTCACTCGCTAAATCTCATCACTTCTGGGAAGATTCCACTCACCGGAACCTTCACTAGGGACAAAACTTATAACCCTGAAAGTTTTGGTCTTTTCTGTTATTTATCAGAAAAGTACATGCCCATCCGCAATTTTGATAATCTCAGGGCTAGTCTTGTAATTAATACAAAAACTGCCCAAATCGTGAATTTTTTTTGGAAATAGCCAAAAATGAGGAAAATATTAGGGAACTAGCCAAAATCCGAAAGATTTTAGCGTATTAGCCAAAACAGGGTAAAGTCGCTGTTACAAACAGCGACTTTACCAAAAAATTTAAAAAAATTTAATAAAATAGGTAAGTCGCTGTTACAAACAGCGACTTACCTCTATTATGTATTTTTTTTTTTAGTTTTAGGTTAAAAGAAATTAATTTTATTTGAAAACCTAAAAAAAAATATATATATTAGGAGAGTCGCTGCGACTCTCCATTTTTTATTTTCATTTTTCTCAAAACGTTGAAGGAACATCAAAACGGAGGCAGAAAATCGGTGGAACAGCAAATCAACAATGGAAGGGTTGAAGCAGCGATTTGGGATCGGGGACAGCGACTCCCTTCGCCGGAAATAGGAACGGAGCAATTCGCCGGATTTAGGATCGGAGCAATTCGCCGGAAATACAGGGCGGAGATCCGGATCTGGAGATGTCGAAAAGGAGGCGGAGGTTCGCCGATTATGGTCGACCTGGAGCCCTAGCGCCGCACCCATGGCTATTCGACCTTCAATTTCCGCACTAGGTTGTTCGACCTGGAGCCCTAGCGCCGCGCCCATGGCTGTTCGCCGATTGCGGGCGGAGATCCGGATCTCGAGATGTCGAACAGGAGGCGGAGGCTCGCCGATTGCGGTCGACCTGGAGCCCTAGCGCCGCGCCCATGGCTGTTCGACCTTCAATTTCCGCACTAGGTTGTTCGCCCATGGCTGTTCGACCTGGAGCCCTAGCGTCGCGCCCATGGTTGTTCGCCGATTGCGGGCGGAGACCCGTGTTGTGGTGCCGAGGACTTCGGAGTCCGTTGGGAGCCGCCAATCGGCTGAGATTGTGGAGCAGCAGACTTGATTTTGGCCTTCGCCGAGGTCGCCATGGGTGAACGTTGTTCATCGAACTCAAAGAAGGAAGAAGAAGCCCTGTTCTACATTCAACGTTTTGAGAAAAAAAATAAAAAATGGAGAGTCGCTGTTACAAACAGCGACTCTCCTAATATATTTTTTTTTTAGGTTTTCAAATAAAATTAATTTCTTTTAACCTAAAACTAAAAAAAAAATACATAATAGAGGTAAGTCACTGTTACAAACAGCGACTTACCTGTTTAATAATTTTTTTAAAATTTTTGGGTAAAGTCGCTGTTTGTAACAGTGACTTTACCCTGTTTTGGCTAAAACGCTATAATTTTTCGGATTTTGGCTAGTTTCCTAATATTTTCCTCATTTTTGGCTATTTTCAAAAAAAATTCCCAAATCGTCTTCTTCGTTGTGAACTCGCTGCACAGACGCTTCCGACTAGACCGACGAGGCAGCGTTCGACCCTCTGGGCTCACCACCGGCGTCGTGAAGGCCGCGCCTTCTCCGGAGACTAGACCGGTTCAATCTCGGGGCTTGCGTGGAGGTCGGCGGCATCGCC
Source organism: Persicaria maculosa (assembly GCA_963922045.1). Taxonomy (NCBI): domain Eukaryota; kingdom Viridiplantae; phylum Streptophyta; class Magnoliopsida; order Caryophyllales; family Polygonaceae; genus Persicaria; species Persicaria maculosa. The sequence continues at coordinate 17,808,732 of OY998258.1, forward strand.
CATGAATGCAGCATTCGACCGTCCCTGGACTCACCACCGGCGATGTTGGCGGTTCCACTTGAGAATCCGTCGATCCGGCCGTCTGATACGCCGACGTACGAGCCTCCGCCGTTAGGGTCGAAGGCGCGACGGAGGGTGGAGAACTCCTTGCGGGCCTCGTCGGAGACGAGAAGCTTCGCCATGCCTTCCCAATCGATTTTCTTCGAGGCCTTGAAGGTCGCATCTGCGATCTTCTTCTCTGCACCGCTCATCTTGTTCTTCGGATTCCTCGACGAGGGTTTGCGACGATGGAGAAGTGGATTCCCCAACGACGGTTTGCGATGATGGAGAATCGATTAGTATTTGGGGGGCGGTGGATTCTTTCGAATTGACAAAAAGGTAATATATTGAAACCCTACTAGAACAAATTCGTGCGGGTAACTTGTTATAAATTAGGACAAATATAAAGGGACGAGAATATAGGATTGTGTTCAATTGAATGGCTTGTGAAGTATCCACCAATACAATATATAAGAGTAATATCTTTGGACTCCAAGTATAATATAAATCTATATATAAAAGTCAGAACTCTATCGAAGTAATATTATAACATACACACAGTAATGTTTGACAAATTCAGCACATTTTGAATTTGTAAATACCAGATCACAAATTCAACACTTTTTAAAATCTGTACACGCCAAATGTATTACATAATTAGCTATTTTGAATTTGTAAATACCAAATCACAAATTCATCACTTTTTAAATCTGTACACAACAATTTTTATGACAAATTCAGTGGGTTTTATATCTATAAATAACAATCTATCATACAAAAATTAATTTGTATGCACTCAAGTCATGAACTCTTCAGTCAGGTCATTTGTTCAACTATGACAATTTGATTAATTCAAGTTCATTTACAATATTCAATACCAAATCCACAAAGAATTAACCTCTAAATCTGACAAGTTTGCATAAATCAAGACCAAATGCCATTATAGCTAGGCATGATTCACTACAATTAATTGATAAAAGAAAAGAAAATGAAAAACTAACCTTATGTGTTTGGGTGGGTTTATCATTGCGACAAAAGTTTTGACTCTTGAGACTCCACACGTATATTGAAACTTGAAAGTGAAAAAAAAAAGCAAGAGAAGAAGAAATTAATATTGGAAAATTTTGGAAAAAATATAAATAAAATAAACACAAAAATCGAATAAATGTGTGATCCGTTCTTCTTGTCTATGACTTGATCTATCCTGTCTGGTGGAGTAGGTTGTTGCCTTGGGTATGTCTGGGCTTAGTTTCGGTGGTTGCAGTCTCGCGCGCCTTAAGTATCGAGTTGATCGGGGTTGTGTCTGTGGACTGTGGCTTTTGAACATCCTTCGTCTAGATGAAGGGAACGTCGCTGGTCCACACTACCCTAGGCGATGTCATTTTTTTGTTTGTGGGTTTCTGCTACCGTCTCGCATGTGGTGAGACTTCGTGGCAACTTGTTGTCTCTCTGTGTTCTCGCTATTCACAGTTCATCTGTGGGTTTTCTTCGACTTCTTATTGGACGTCTAATCAGTGGCAGAACCTGAATTATACATTCGAGGGGGCCAAAAAATTATTCGGGATTTTTTTTAATTGTTTTTATATTATATTCACACCAAATTTTAAAATTATTCTTCAAAAAAGTTAATATTGAGATTTGAACCCTTGATTTGTAGATTAAAATACTTCTCATTTATCAACTAAGCTAGAGAAACTAGTTGTTAAAATATTTTTTTACTACTAAATATAATAACAAATTTTTTACATATTATATTAATTTTTTTCCGTCCGGAGGGGCCACGGCCACCTCCCGCCCCCAAGAAGTCCCGCCCCTGGGTCTAATTGTGGTTATATTATGTTGGGCAAGGATCTTTTGTCCCTTCTTTTTTTGTACGCTTGTTTTTCTTTTCATTTTTCATGATGGTTAGTCCATTTACCGGTCTTTTTCAGCCTCTCGCTATTTCGAATCCTATCCTCTTTCAAAAAAAAATCCATACATTTTTTAATTTATGATATAATTGAATAATTGATATTATATACATATAACATGGTAGGTTATTGATTAAATTGGTCAAGAGCTGGAGAGTCGTTTTAGCGAGTCAAGTACAAAATTGCTCACATGTATGGCTTGCCTTGATCCAAATGATTCATTCTCCAATTTCGATTCGGCAAAGCTCAGTTTTCTAAAAAGCGTTAGGCAGATCCTAGGCATTGAGAGATCGCCTAGCGCCTAGGCGATTAAGGCGACCGCCTAAATGTGCATAGGCACTCGCCTAGTTCTAGGGGGTCGCCTAGTGCCTAAGCGCGATTTTTAGAACAGTGGCAAAGCTACATCGGCGTACATAGTTATATCCACAAGACTTCTCACTTTCTGATCAAGCTAGTGGAGATTAAAATCGACATACATAGTTATATCCACAAGACTTCTCACTTTCTGATCAAGCTAGTGGAGATTAAAGAAGAATTGAGGCCATTTGTTTATGAAATGAAGAACAATCTCAGATTTTGATGATGTATCTAAGAAGATGGTTGAGGTTGAAATTCACAAAGTTTTGCACTTGGTGTATCGTCTTATCGAGTTTGTTTTAGTGATCTTAACCAGTTGCAACAACTATCGTGGAAAGAATTTTCTTTGCAACATGTATTATCAAGACAACATATTTGCGCAACAAGATAGATGAGGGATGACTTTCTCATTGATAGTTTGGTATGCTACGTTGAAAATGACATCTTCAAGCGCATTGATAATGAGGATATTCTTCGACATTTTCATGGCATAAAAACTCAGAAAATGGATTTACCTCTTTTATCCTCGAGTTGAACTATTTAGTAGTATAGACCTCTAATTAGAAATGATGAACTCTTAGTAATAGTTTGTAATATTGCTTGACACTAGTTTGTAATATCGAACGCGTGCGTTTTACGACTTTTTTTCTCAATATTATTATCTAGTACTTTTGTACCCCTCAAAACTTCCTGTCATCGTTCCTGCCTATCGTCCCAACTAATTAAAAAGTTAAAGATATAGATACTCCTCCAAAACACATGCTGCATTCGATCAAATCTAGAAAAGATTGAATGGGCAAAACCACATAGTTCATGAACTTAATATCTGGAAAGGTTGTGGACCATGATGCCGAAATTAAGAAGCAAAAATGTTGGATTGTTGGTAGAGTAAATCAAGAAGATTAAGATACTGTATATGGTTGGATTGGAGTTTGTGAATTACTCCATGATTGATAGCACATCAGAACGTGCACAGTGCACTATATATATAAAAAGCCCATCACGTGGAGTTGCGTGTAGAGGATCACAACTCACAGGAATACTATACATAGCCAAGCCAATGAAGCCATACCTCGATTGATCTACTCGCATAGCTCATAGCCACATGACATTACCTCTACATTTGATTCCAAATTAAGAGCCTCCTATTCTTACGACATGCATACAGATACAGTACGTTCCCCTGAACCCTGAAATTAACTTCTTCTTTGCGCACAGGGGCCGGTCGAACCACCGGCGGACCCCACTTAATTTGATCCCCTAGCTGAATGATGCTGTGACGCAGAATATCTCACAAACCGTACGGATCGAGTTACCGTATCCTGCCTGCCTCTCGTGGAATCTGGACCATCCGTTCCTTTGTGTTGTGAATTGCGATTAAATTTGACGGTTTGGTAGGGGTCGAATGCAGATCCTCAGAAGCTGGCGGTTGTCGTCGACAATGGGGTTAGCCGGTTAGGAGCTTATAGCATTCCCTCTTATAATGCGATACCGATTACCGATGCAAGAGTGAACAGTTGAGTGTTTTGGTCAAAATAATATGGTCAAGCCCATTTTAATTGATTTCTTATACCCAAAATTTCACGAGATATATTCATGAGGTGTACAACTGATTAATATATTTCGCCTGATATCCTCAGTTTATATACAGAAAAATCATATTATTTTAAAAATAAGGCAAAACCAGTGACAGGTGTGAGGGCGACACCAATTGTTGAAAGAAACCCCCTCACAATTGTGACTTTTGCTGAAGACTCCCTCCGTCGTCGCACACCATCAAAATAACACCATTCGTTGATGACCAATGACCATATCGCCTCTCACTAGTGCCGGCTTGAGGCCCTCCCCCTCGAAAATCAACACCTTGCAACCACTCATGTGGCGATCAAGCAAGAACTCACTTCCGCCCATCAGGTTATCCGCCACCTCGCCACCATCTCCCAAAAGATCAAGCCTGAGAGGGATGAGGAGGCCAGGCAGACACATGAGAGATTGGAGACCGAGTACTGTGCGCTAGACGCTCGTTTGTGTTGTTTTTATTTATTATTTATCAAATTTTTATCAACTTTTCAACCAATAAGTTAAGAGTGTAGAAGAAAAAATAGTTAACAAATATAATTTTTATTAATTAATCTATTAAATTGTCTAAAAAATATAAGATGACACCTATTTTTAGATCAAATTTAAAAATTTAAAACGACACTTATTTTGAATCGGATATGAGTGGACAAATAGATTTAAAATCGAGCCAATTATGTGTGGTTTTGTCCGTATTTATGTTCTCTAAATGGACAAATAGATTAAAAAAAAAATGGATGAAGGGGGGTAGTGTAGCAAAGTCAGTGTGAAAACGGTGGTGGGGGGCATTCAATAATAGTACTCCGTAGTTATATGGGGTTGACAATGTCAGATAGGTGACTGCTCAAATTCGGCACTGTCCTACCCCTACACTACTTTCAAATTTAATGTTTTGTTTGGTTGCTGTTGTCCGCCGCATCCTCCCCCAATTTATTTGAATTTTTAAATTCTAAACCCAGCTCTCCCCCCAAACACGCCCTTAAAACAAGGTCGTTCTCCTTTCCCAAGGTTCTCGCCCTTAAACCCTCATTACCAGTCACTCACTCCCAAGTCCCAAGTCCTTTCTACACTGCGCTCCTCTTCTTGGTTCCCGGTCGACCATGGCGTTGACTTCCTCGTCTAGAGGGAGAAGTGATAAGCTCCAGCTTCAAGCTCCGTCCAACCTCTTCAAGGAGAAGGAAACCAGTCCTGAGAGAACCAAAGTCTGGACGGAACCTACTCCCAAGCTCAAGCTTCACGGCCATGGCGCCCGGAGGCCTCAAACTGTGCCTGTTGTTTACTACCTTTCCAGGAACGGCCAGCTCGAGCATCCTCATTTCATGGAGTTTCCTCTTCCCTCCTCCCAAGGCCTCTTTCTCAAAGGTATCAACAATTAATTAATTGCTTTCTTTGATCCGGCCTCATCGACGACAATGTCAATAGATCCCATAAATTAAACTGTTTGATTTGATTTTTGTGTGTGCAATCTTTTGTAATAATGTTTTCGTTTTCCTTGTTCCAGATGTGATCGGTAGATTGAACCTCCTCCGTGGAAAAGGCATGGCAAATCGTTACTCCTGGTCTGCCAAACGGTGCGATCTCTTCGAAATTAACAAGATGTCGATCATTTCCCGCCTTCAATTTCAAATTTTCATCATTTCACAGATTCGATCTGCTGTTTTAATTTGCAGAAGCTACAAAAACGGTTACGTTTGGCAAGATCTGGAAGAGAGCGATTTCATCCACCCGGTGCACGGTCAAGAGTACGTTCTCAAAGGTTCAGAGATTCTGGAAACACCGGCCAGCACGATCTCCAAATCCTCCGAAACGGCCTCGTCTTCGAGCTCCGGAAAGCCCCTAGAGCTCCCTGGAAAATCAGACAGCGTCGGCGAGCCTGATTTTCAGATACGAAGCCGCCGGAGGAACGAGTCGTGGAGCTCGATCGACGAAAAGGCCGCAGTCAACGCCATCACCCAGACCGAAGAGAAACGACGTCGTCGGAGGCAGGAGGAAGAAGAGGAGGAGCTTAGCAGAGAGGAGATCTCGCCGCCGCCGTCGGATTCGAGCCCGGAGACACTAGAGTCGTTGATGAAGGCCGACGGGAGGCTGGTGCTAGCGTCACCGTCAATCCAGACCGTCAATGCGGATTCCGATCGGACGGCAGGGGAGATGCAGGTAACGGGAGGCGGGAAGATGAAGCCGGCGTCGGTTTTGATGTCGCTGATATCGTGCGGATCGATCTCGTTCAGGGACTGCGGGGCGGCAGCAGTGAAGGACCATGGGTTTTCGCTGATGTCGCACTATAGGGGGAGATTGACACGTGGCGAGAATCGAGCGGTGGAGGAGGAGGAGTGGTGCAGCATAGCGAAGATTGGGGTGGAGGATAAGGAGTACTACAGTGGAAGCCTTGTAGAGAACAGGAAGGACCAGTTCCTTGCTTTGAAAAGATCTTCTTCCTACAACGCTGACCGGTAACTACACTTTAACTACACCTTCCCTCTTTTAGTTCCATTTCTGTTGGATTTTCATATGGATTTAGGATATGACTAGAGTTATGTTTGGTAAAATGGCATTTGAAATTGATTGGCTAGCTCAAAGTTGATGAATTATTTATATTTAATAGTATTACCTTCGTTGTAAAATATAAGGGCGTTTATTTTTTAACACGTTTTTTAATGAGTTAAAAACTCTATGAAATATTAATTTTTTATTAAATTTTTTTATATAGTATTATACATAATATAGTATTTATACATAACATAACATGTATAATACTATATAAAAAAGTTTAATAAAAAATTAATATTTCATAGAGTTTTTAGCTCATTAAAAAACGTGTCAAAAAATAAACGCCCTTATATTTTGCAACGGAGGTAGTATAGATTAATAAGCTAGTATAGTATGATGTTTGATAAAATTTGTGAATAAAAAATTAAAAATCATAAGTTATGAAAAGTTTGGTTAAATAACTGATGAAAAGATATCACTCCAAAAGCTAATTAGACAAAAAATTTATATTTATTACATTTCAAACTATATACGGAGTAGTAAATAATATCAAAATAACAAGCTCTGGAAAAACATTTGTTGTTTATTAGTGAAGATTGCTAATTTAAAACTAAATTAAATTTTAACAATTAATTGAAACCAATTCTATTACTCCGTAATTTTCAACTTATAAAGCACAAAATTTGACGCCTTTATTTTGCCTAAATTTACAATTTAAAGTGCCCTCGCAGTGGCAATTTAGAGTGGATCATTACATTTTGTTGTTGGTGGATGCAGGGGCTCGAGCTTGAAGGTCGACAGTGAGAATGACGATGGAGGACAAGCAAAATGTATTCCAAGGAAGACGAAGGCGCCAAACCCGCTACCACCCAAAAAAGAATCCAGGGGCGAGTTAGTAGTCAAGGATGATAACAATTAACGATATCGTTTAGGATTAGAGCTCCAAATATTACTTGCATTGTTAGTTAACTGCGTATTTATTTTTAAAAAAAATTGATTTGGGAAATAGAACTACTATACTATGCATTGTGAAATGTGACTGAATGGTACTACTCCGTAGCAGAAGATGGTAAAATTACGCCTATAGGAGCCCTTTTTCCCACCCATAAAATTTTAATTTGGATGACACATAAATTACAAATTTATCGTGTTATTAGCCCAATAAGCTTTTTACAAAAAAATAAATAAATAAAATTGTAAGGCGGGTTTAGGGCAAGGCTTGACAAGTATACAAGACTTAAAAAAACTTGATTTTTTAAAATAAAATTGCACGTGGAAAAAGTTGACTCGCATCTTTTTCGTTTAAATTAATTTTGGCTAGTGCTCATAATAAAATCTAAGCAAAAGATGGTAAAATTACACTTATAATGAATACACCATTCATTTTTATTGAATACCGTAAATATGCGCAATTTATTACGGATCTTACTCCGCACAAGCCTTGTCAAGGGCACTAAAAATAATTGAATTTATTTATTTTATGGTATAAGGTAGATATTTTGAGTTAATTAATGATTATAAAAGTATACATGTTAAATAATGCAAATCCAAATCCCAACATGGGACACTCAGGATAAACTGATTTGGAAATTTGAAACTGATGATATATTATCAACAAAATCAACAAGGTTTCTAAACAACAGTGAAAATTCTCAAATTACTAATGATATATGTAATTCCTAGTCGTTCTCAACCTTACAGATTAAAGGTCATGAACGGGGTTCGCAAGCGAAAGACGCAACAGAAAAGTAAACAAGCGACCAACAAGCGGTTTTACGTGGTTCGGCCGGAGCCTACGTCCACGGAGCCTCAGCCGGATCGGCTTGATATCTCAATCCACTAATCAAGAAGCAAGGTTACAGAACAGGTTGCCCTAGATCTAAACTAAGGCAAACGAAGACGGAAATACACGATACAAGACGAGTATGCACGAGAGAAGCAAGAACAAAGCAAGTAAAGGAAGATGGCACCCTGGATCTGGAGAACAGAGCCAGATCTTCGTCGGATTCGACCAGAGAAGGGACGCTTCGCCTGAACAGAGGGCAAAGGACCTTCTTCTTCTTCCTAGGACTCAGATCTAGAGTCTCGGAACGAGATACGCTCTAGATCGGACCACCGTGAGCTTCGCCGGAGCCGGGTTGGAGAAACCCTAGCTTTCTCTCTCCGTCGCCTCCTCTCTCTCTCTCTCTCTCTCTCTTTAGGGTTTGGATTACCCGGAGAGCCGAAGTGAAGAATGAGGCAACTCTAGCTCCAGCTTCCCTTATATAGGCGAGCTTAAGTGAAACGCTGCGTTGCGGGCGTCCAAGAGCTGGAAGCTCTCAAAGTCTAGCGAGCTCGGTCCAGGTAAGCAGAAGCAGGCCGGGTTGTTGGGCTTTAAAAGCCCAATTACATAAAAGCATACAATGTATCCATATATATAACATACACTCATATATACTATATTCATATGTGAGCATAAGTGTTCACTTACACTTCTAACATATGTTTAGCATATATATAAGTATATATTATATTTATATGTGTATTTATCTAAGTCTACCCATTAGTCTATATCTGGACCATCCAATATTCCTAGGTACTATATGCTAAAGATTAGAATAGACATTACAATTTGCCCTCCTAATCGAAGCATTAGACCTATTAAAACCTTGCTACATCATAGTGGATTAAAATACTCAAAAGATCCAGTATCATCATCAGCTCAAGTTACCTGTGAGCTAAGGCGGTTCTCCAAGGTGGAGAAAATCCCTGCAAAACTCAAATTTGTTAGCAGGGACTACCTTCGTCCCGAAATCAGCTGGATTGATGTCGCCTTTTATTTTCTTTACATCTAGCTCTCTAGCAGCAACCATGTTTCGAATGAAATGAAAACGAACATCAATATGCTTAGTCCGCTCGTGGTACATGGGATCTTTGCACAAGTAAAGTGCGCTTTGGCTATCCGTATGAATTACGGGTTTGAATGGCTTCTTTAGGATTTCTTTTAGAATCCCTTTGAGCCAAATAGCCTCTTTGGCAGCCTCAGTGGCTGCCATATACTCAGCTTCAGTTGGTGACAAGGCAACAATTTATTGCTGCTGAGATTTCCATGACACACAGTTGCCTGCCCACGTGAAGTAGTAGGCAGTAGTGGACTTGCGAGTATCTTTATTGCTAGCATAATCAGAGTCGACATAGCCATATAAATGATCAACAGATTCATGCAGGCCATAATGCAAACATAGATTTTTAGTACCAGCAATATAACGAAGCAAGTATTTCATAGCAGTCCAATGGTCAGAACCAGGATTGGACATGAAACGACTAAGCATAGATATGGCAAAAGCAAGGTTTGGGCGGGTGCATAACATAGCATACATCACCGATCCTACAACTGCGTCATAGGGGACCCTAGCCATTTCTTTTATATCTTCAGGTTTAGAGGGACAACTCTTTTTGGTAAGCTCTAGATGGCCTCCTAAGGGTATGGATGTTGGTTTAGAGGAAGTCATATGAAACCTTTCTAGAACCTTAAGAATATAGTCATCTTGAGATAACCATATTTTCTTATTAGGTCGGTCTCTAATGATAGTAACACCAAGGATTTTCTTGGCTTTCCCTAAATCCTTCATGTCAAAGTATTTCTTTAAGTCCTTTTTCACAGTGCTAATAGGGATCATAGAATTGCAGACAAGCAAGATATCATCTACGTATAAAAGCACGTATATCAAAGACTATTTAGAAATATGCTTAAAGTAAAGACATGAATCATAACTACTTCTTGTGAAACCTAATTTCTTAATCACAACATCAAACTTCAGATTCCATTGCCTAGGGGACTGCTTGAGTCCATAGATGGATCTTTTAAGATGGCAAACATGATCAGGAAACTTGGGGTTTATAAACCCCTTAGATTGTCTCATATAGATGGTTTCATCCAGAGACCCGTGCAAGAATGCAATTTTTACATCCATTTGCTCAAGTTCCCAATCAAACACAGCACACATAGCAAGCATTAATCTCATAGTTTTGTACTTAACTACAGGAGAGAAAATGTCATTATAGTCTATGCCTTCTCTTTGGGAAAACCCTTTTGCAACAAGTCGGGCTTTAAACCTAGGAGGCTCACTAGGGCTTAGACCTTCTTTTAGCTTAAAGACCCATTTAGAGTCAATAAGCCGGGTTTTAGAAGGTCTCGGAACCAATGTCCACGTTTTATTTGTGTACATTGATTCCATTTCTTCCTTCATTGCAGTTAGCCAATCTTTGGCATAACTGCTCGATCTTAATGGCAGATTTGTATGAGCTAGGAGTGGTGGGATGTCTAACATGATCAGCAGTTAAGAATGCATATTCCACAATATATTATGTGTACTTCCTATTAGGTATGACAGTTCTAGGTTCTCTATCCCTAGTTAACTGATAGTCATGCAATGTAGGCAAAGCAGGAACATTTAAAGCATGCAAATCAGAAGGGGATGATGAGAAAACAGAGGACTCCTTTTAGGAGTCATTAGAACGGCCTTTTACATCACCAAAAATAGGAGAAGTGAGAGGAGAAGTAGGAGGAGAAACACCCTGATTTTGTTCTTCATCAGAGTCAGAGTCTGCATGTGCAGGTGCTTCTGCCTTGGTTTCTTCTTCTTTATGAGCTTATTCTACTTCTTTGTGTCCCCCCTGTAATGTGGAAGTTGTAGCTTTCTTAGCTGATCTTGTGATCCTTCCAGTGTCGTACTCAGAATCTTCACCATCAGAGGAATCATCATCATCAGGGATCAACTCCTTAGTCTGCTCAATGGTACCTGTCAGCTCAGGATAAGTTGTCAGTTCAGATTTGAGAGGAAAGATTTCTTCATTAAATCTCACACTTCTAGTGGTTATAACTTTGTATGGGCCAGGTTACAAGAGAAGCACCCTGTAGCCCTTAACTCCATCAGGATAGCCAAGCAGCAGGCCTTTCAAAGCCCTTGGTTGGAGCTTACCCTCACTTACATGAGGATAAGCTGCACAACCAAATGGTTTCAAATAGGCTAGGCTAGGCTGTTTTCCTGTGCATTTGTATTGAGGAATATCAAAGTTGATAACACTGAAAGGTGATCTGTTTACAAGATATGCAGCAGTTAACACAGCTTCACCACGTAAAGAATTCTTAAGCCCAGAACTAATCAACATACATCTAACTTTTTCCAATAAAGTTCTATTCATCCTTTCAGCTGTACCATTTTGTTGTAGAGTATCTGGAATTGTTAAGTGTCTTTTTATCCCATATGATTGACAGTACTCATTAAATTTAGTGTTACAAAACTCTAATCCATTATCAGTTTTGAAGCATTTAAGTTTGTGGTTAGATTGACTTTTTACCATTACCTTCCACCTCTTAAAGGCATCAAAGGCTTGATCCTTTGACTTTAGAAGACTTACCCAAACTTTCCTTGAGAACTGGTCAATGAAGCTAATAAAATACCTCATACCTCCTGCAGTGGGGACTTGTGAGGGTCCCCATAGGGCAGAATGTACATATTCCAAGGGATTATTAGCAACATAAGTAGAAACTGGAAATTTAAGCTTGGCATATTTGCCCAACACACAATGCTCACATAATTTAATGTCAACAGGTTTCTTAGGCAATAAACCAGATTTATGCAATTTGTTTAATCCTTTGTTGCCTATATGACCAAGCCTGTTGTGCCAATTTTTAGTTTCAGAGAGAGTCATAGAATCAGTGCAAGCAGTAACATTGAGCTCAGGCATAGAGGAAAACACATGATATAATCTCTTTTTCCTAACAGCTTTGACAATAACTACCATTTTTAGAAATTGTTCTAATGCCATCAGTAGAATTAACATCACAACCTATTTCCTCTAATGCAGATTCAGGCATGAGACTTCTCCTTAAACTTGGGACCCACTTAACATTGGTGAAAATTCTAACAATGCCATCATGCATAAGTAAAGGAACATCTCCTACTCCTTTTATTTTCAGAGAAGTATGATCACCCAGCATAACATCACCACAGACAGATTCATTTAAGTTCTTAAAGAAATGCTTATTAAGTGTGGCATATATGCATTGTGCAACCTGAATCAAGTATCCATGCATCAGATGTATCAAGAGATGTCAATGCAGAACACATGAACAATTCAGCAGAAAAATCACCCATATTCTCAAGCACAGAAGCAGACAATTCAGTGTTGTTCTTTTTAGCCAATTCCTCAGCTCTTTTTTTTTTCCTACACTCCTTGACCCAATGACCAATGTTACAACAATAGTTACACTTAGAATTTGGGTCAGATTTCTCAGATTTCTTGTTTTTAGGCTTATCTTTCTTATTCTTCTTATTCTTATTGCCCTTCTTGTCATTTCCTTTAGTGAACAGAACCTCAGGTTTATCAGCTTTATCATTTTTCAGACCTTTAATCTTGAACACTTTCATTATTTCATTCTTTTCAATGATAGATTCAATTAGTTTATCCTTAGTAAGTTTATCACGACTAAATTGAATGACATCTTTGAAGTTATCAAACTGAGTGGGCAGAGAATTGAGAAGTAAGATAGCCTGGTGAGAATCTTTTATGTCATCATTGCATCTTTCCAGTTCTTGAGTCGTCTTAAGAAACTTGTCCAGATTATCATCAAGAGTCAAAGCAGTATTCATCTTAAAAGTGAACAGACGACATAGCAGAGAAATCCTGGAGGGCAAGGATTTAGATAGAAAAAGCTCCTCTAGGGCATGCCAGAGGGAGAAAGCGGAAGAGTGTTTTACCACTTGTCGAGCAATGCCATCAGTGAGGCATAGCATTATCTCAGAGTGGGCTTTCATGTCCATCTCGAGCTCTTCAGCTGTGGACTGGGTGGTAGAGGATCCTCCTTCGACTTTCTTCAATTTTTGATCATCAGTCTTCGGGGGATCCTCATCATTGATGTCAACACCCTTGAGAAGGGTGGTCATCTCAGAGGCTGTGGTTGCAGGCTTCAAAACTGCCTTCCAACAACCTTCCTTGATGAGAATAGCTCTCATCTTGACTTGTCACATGGCGAAGTCGATAACACCATCAAATGGCTTGATTTTCAAAGCGCTATCCATGATGTTTGGTACCTGCAGTGTCCAAGAAACAGGTAAGTATCAAAGTTTTATGTAAGCGGAAGCAAGAAGAGTGCAACAGTATACAAGACACTCTATAAAACCCTAGAATCACAGGTCTTCGAACGGATCTAGACCAGTGGTATGTCAGACAGGAGAGGAATAGCCCAAGCCTGAGCTTTTTGAAGGACTACCCAATGTCCTGCCTCCGATCCCGCTTCCTGAGAACCAAGAATGGCACAAGTCGGTAAGGAAAGGGACACCCAAGCTCTGATACCACTTTGTAATTCCTAGTCGTTCTCAACCTTACAGATTGAAGGTCAAGAACGGGGTTCGCAAGCGAAAGACGCAACAGAAAAGTAAACAAGCGACCAACAAGCGGTTTTACGTGGTTCGGCCGGAGCCTCAACCGGATCGGCTTGAGATCTCAATCCACTAATCAAGAAGCAAGGTTACAAAACAGGTTGCCCTAGATCTAAACTAAGGCAAACGAAGACGGAAATACACGATACAAGACGAGTATGCACGAGAGAAGCAAGAGCAAAGCAAGTAAAGGAAGATGGCACCCTGGATCTGGAGAACAGAGCCAGATCTTCGTCGGATTCGACCAGAGAAGGGGCGCTTCGCCTGAACAGAGGGCAAAGGACCTTCTTCTTCTTCCTAGGACTCAGATCTAGAGTCTCGGAATGAGATACGCTCTAGATCGGACCACCGTGAGCTTCGCCGAAGCCGGGTTGGAGAAACCCTAGCTTTCTCTCTCCGTCGCCTCCTCTCTCTCTCTCTCTCTTTAGGGTTTGGATTACCCGGAGAGCCGAAGTGAAGAATGAGGCAACCCTAGCTCCAGCTTCCCTTATATAGGCGAGCTTAAGTGAAACGCTGCGTTGCGGGCGTCCAAGAGCTGGAAGCTCTCAAAGTCTAGCGAGCTCGGTCCAGGTAAGCAGAAGCAGGCCGGGTTGTTGGGCTTTAAAAGCCCAATTACATAAAAGCATACAATGTATCCATATATATAACATACACTCATATATACTATATTCATATGTGAGCATAAGTGTTCACTTACACTTCTAACATATGTTTAGCATATATATATAAGTATATATTATATTTACATGTGTATTTATCTAAGTCTACCTATTAGTCTATGTCTAGGACCATCCAATATTCCTAGGTACTATATGCTAAAGATTAGAATAGACATAATAGACATTACAATATAAAATGGATTTGGAGAACCAACGTGCCCCCCAGAATTAAGACCCTTCTATGGAAAATATTAGTGGATGGATTTCCTACTACTCAAAGGCTAAATAAATATTACAATAGAGTTCCAGATCAACGTTCCCTATGCCACTCACAAGATGAGGATTCTACACACTTACTATTAAACTATCACTTTGTCAAAAAAGTTATAGCTCAATATGAAATAATTATTGGTAAGACTCTTTTTACCCAAGCAGAGGATATAGATCAATATATGAACTTCTAACAATAAACAAAGAAAAAAGTATAATCCAAGACTTAGAATTCATATGGCAATCTATTTAGGAAGTTAGAAATAATTTTATCTTTAAAAATATAGCTCCTCCCCTACCAATAATATTAGCTCACACAATAATAGCAAATATCAAAAATTGAAACACTGATCTAGACCCAATTATAAAACATACTCAATCTAGAAGAAGGAAAGCTAAATGGACTAAACCCCGGCTCGAGCCCTATCTATAAGATTAATATAGATGACTCGGTTAAGCCCAAGGGCTCTTGCCATGTGGAGGGAGTCATTCGTGACTCTGAGAGCAATATATTAGATGTATTCTTCCAAAATACATCTAAAGGTTCGATTTTCCAAACAGATGCATAAACAATCATTGTAGGAATGAAACATGCAATCAGGAAAGGAATCCAGAATGTCATTATTGAATGTGACAATCAAACTCTTATCAAGTCAATCAAAAGAGAACACAACACTCCGTGGGAGATTATCTTTTAAGTCGAGAAGATTAGACATATGGCTAGCTCTTTTGATAATATTCAGTATAGTCATTGTTTTAGGGAAGCCAATAAAATACTCCATCCGTTAATTAAAACATGTTATTTTAGATATTTGCACATTTTTTAAGAAAACAAATAAAAGCAAACAAAAATACACTTATACCCCTAATTATTACTTTACTTTTTTACTTTATTGAAAACTTTAACTAACAAATCTCTAATCACAAGGGTAATTTTGGAACATGAATACCAAAATACCTAAAACGACATGCTTTTCTTAACAAGATTTTACTCCTAAAATGACATGTTTTTCTTAACGGAGGGAGTAGCTGCCTATATAGATGCCTATCTCTCTACTTATGTAGCCTATTGCCAATGAATGAAAGCAACAAGTTCTCTCAAACTATTACATTGCACCTACCAGATCCGGGGTCGCTGCTTTACTGTTGGCGAAGCCAATCGGAGGGGAGGTTGCCGCTACCGCCGTGCTGCGCACATGACGATTGTTCCCAACCTGTCGGTCGAGCTCCAGAACGCCTTTGCCATGCGAGTTTCTCCTCCTCGCACTCAAGACCTGTCGAATCCGTGGTTGACGTGAGAGCCCATACCTTGTCGTCGGAGAGTCGTCAGCCTGGGATGCTGTCGTCGAATAGTCTTCGGAATCGCTCCTCTCCTCTCGATCTCCCTGAAGTGAAGTGTGGAATATGGTGAATGCTAGGGTTATGTTCAGATCTTGAGGGCAATTTGGGATCTCGATCCTCATCCACCCCGTCCACCTTACCCCCAAGGTGGGAAAAATCACCCACCTCCACTCTCTTCCACCGCCCACTCTCACCCCCTCCATCTCCTGCCAAACGGCGCAGGCTCCCTCCACCCCCACCCTCTCCATCTCATCCACCTCTTTAATGAAAGCGAGAAAACAAGCCCTTAGGCCGTGTTTGGAAACGGGATGGGGATAGGTGGATGTGGATGAAATTTGGGGATGGAAGGGATGGGGATGGAATTTCGGGGTGGACTGGGTGGACTTTTAAATCCAGTTTCAACCCGTTCGTGTTTGGTTTTGGGTTAAACTTTATGGGATGGAAGTCACTGAAAAAGACATACTTGCCCACACTAATTGAGATAAAAGGACAAAATTACCCCTCAAATATACCCCTCAATTCAAAACCCCATCTTCTTCACTTCTCGTTGGAGTCGGTGAAGATGGAGTTGAGGAAGCCGATTTCTGTTGCCGATCGGACGATGAATGATGCGTCTTATTATTATTCCGGTTGGAGCCGGTGAAGATGGAGTTGAGGAAGTCGGCGATCTTGGCGCCGAGAGAGATCGGCTGCTGATTCGCCTTTTTGAGATCGGCGTAGATCTTGAGCGCTCGCGATTTGGTGCGAGTGATGAACGGCCGACTGGTGGACGGCGGCGGCGGGGAAGATTTGGAGTCGGTGGAGGAGCAGGAGGCGAAAGTGGTGCGGATCTTCAGAGGAAGCTGTGGAGTGGCGAAGCAAGAGACGAAATCGGCCTCAGATAAGGAGCCGGTGGCGGCGGCAACGATGACCGATTCGGAAGAGGAGGAGAAGGTAGAAGAGGTCGTCGGAGTAGCGGCGGAGGTGCAGGAGCTACAGCTTGTCTTGCTGTTTGTCGATCCAGTGGTCTCAAAGCTTTTTGACGTTTTGATTTGGGAAGGAGATGAAGGAGGAGGGATAGATATGGGCAAATCTGGAACCCATCCCCCTCCCATCCCGTCCATCCCCCTTGAATCAGGTGCGTCTCTCACCCCGTCTCACCCCCCGCATCCCCTGCTTCCCATCCCCCTCCACCCCCTCGCATCCCCTTCCAAACACGCGGGCACGCTTCCCGAAAACCCACCCCCACCCCGGCACCCCCTTGCATCCCCTGCCAAACACGGCCTTAGTATGCGATCGATAACCTACGAGGCTACGACATCGTCATAATGTAATCAAGTGCGAGTTTGGTCATTTAGAACTGGAGTCTGGATGGATCATTGCTTCTTTTTTTTTAGATTCGATGGATGGATCGTTACTAAACTGAATTTCTTTTGAAATATAAATAAGAAGGGATCCAATGTGAAGAGAAGATGATACGGTAAGACAGGCAAACAGAATATCACATGACTACGTACGTAACCCACTTGGTTTCGTCCACTCTTACCCACACCCACACCCACACGTATAAATACAATGCAACCTCCCAACTGAATCAATCAGCCGCTTGCTTTTCACACCACACCACCGCATGCTCACACATTCCTCCCCACACCCACAATGGACAGCCCCAATTCCGTTGAGGCCCTCGCCAGGCAGAACTGCATCTCCATCCTCCTCGCCCGCCAATCCTCCCACCCCAAACCAGCCGTCCCGTCGTCTCGCCGCCGCCTCAACCCCCGCGCCCCTTACACCTGCAAGTCCTGCCACCGCACCTTCGACACCTTCCAAGCCCTAGGCGGCCACCGCGCTGGCCACACCAGGATCAGCTTCTCCGCCCTAGACTACTCCCCCTGCAGCCGCTCGGGGACTCATTCCAAGGTACACGAGTGCACCGAGTGCCAGCTCACCTTTGCCACTGGCCAGGCCCTCGGCGGTCACATGAGGAGCCACGTTGTTTTCACAGCTAAGCGCAAGCGCGTTGCTGGTGGTGACAGTGTTCTGCAAGGAGAGGAGACAAAGGAGGAGATGGAAACGGCGCCGTTTTTTCCCAGGTCCTTGCTCATTGATTTGAACTTCCCGCCTGTAGATCAGGAAACTGCTTGATTTGGCTTTGCTGTAGATGAGTCGTATATGTACATATCCCGTAGATGATAGGGATTGGGGGCAGTTATTAAAATAAATAAAAGGATTAATGTTCATTATTCAGTACATTGATGGCATATATTGTGAATTTTACGGCAATATTTGAGCTGAATTTTTTTTTCTTTTTTTTTGCTGATTCATCATGTATGGGATACGCCATGGTATGTTGTCCTGTGTCATTTTAGCCTGATAATTTGCACCAGGTAAAACTAGGACAATGGTCTGCAAACATTTGAATAGTTTTCAATTATAATGAAACTAACCTCACACACTAACATCAAGTTCAGAAAAGAATGACAGTAACAATGAGAAGTAAAAAGATTACAAACATCCATCACCACAGTTAGATCTCCCCACTTCCCTGAGCAAGACTTTGCGCTTTCGGTGAGCATCTGCTTCTGCTTCTTTTACTGATCAGGCCTTAACCGCAGCACGCAGACTTCTGGGCTGCTGGGTCACCTCCAGCTGCTGGGTCGCCTTTGTTGATCCTGATTGCTGATGGCTGCTGCATACAAATGATAGCTTCAATATCAATCCATGGGTTAAGAAGCTATATAGAAATTTATAAACAGGATGCACAAGAGAATGTTGTTTTTACGTCTGCCTTTGTGTCAGTATCGGCAAGCCTTTGCTTAATGTCCCGGGCTACTGAAAAGAAGACTTCCTCCACATTCAGGTTTGTCTTGGCACTCTGTAACACAGATTATCCATTAATGCTATATTGCAGAAACTTGAATATGATCATCATTGGACTCTGTAAGTACTTACAGTTTCGAAGAACTTAATCCCGTACTCATCAGCAAGTGCTTGACCTTGGGCAGTGGGCACAGCCTGGAAATTTAAACAAGAGTAGTTGTCACCAGTAGTGTTTTTGCAACAGAAATGTGGAAACCAAGTTTTAAGAAAATAAATAATTAGATTCTGAATAGGGGAAGAGCCAGATATATCTTGTACCCTTTTGCTCTCATCCATATCAGCCTTGTTCCCTACAAGGATCTTGTTCACATTGTCAGAAGCATGCTGCTCAATGTTGCGGATCCAGTTTCGAATGTCTGAAATTAACAAAAGAAAGACTAAGATTTCATCCACAAGGACCACAACCTACAGACGGTCTCCTGCTGGAAGAATCCATCCATCCACTTTTTTCTGGGTTCAAATAGCAACACATTACGCATATCAAAATTGCAAGTAAGATGAATGAAGATCTATGGTGATTGTTTTGAGTTTACAAAGACACAAACATGGCCACCAAACACATGAAGTTGGAAAAAGTAATAACACAAATCTGAAAGTTTTGAGCATAGCAAGGCTATTACTGTTAAAAGATGATTCATCTGTAACATCATACACCAGCAAGATCCCCATGGCACCACGATAATAAGCTGAAATTGAGAGAGGAAAAGGTGAGAACAAGGGATATGTTGAAGTAAACATATTCAAAGAAACCCATCCATCTACCAACTATATAAAATAATCAACCTGCAACAAAATTCAAGAGCTTGACCCATCTTCATAATAAAAAGAGAAGCTTACCAGTCGTGATGGTTCGAAACCGTTCCTGGCCAGCTGTATCCCATATTTGTAGCTTTATCCGTTTTCCATCAAGCTCAATGGTCCTGATCTTAAAATCAATACTGGAACAGAGCATGTAGTTGCATAATCAGGACTGTCTTATTGTCAGAACCATTGGTTTCTATCCTGAAAGCACAAAAACCTAGCATTTGATACTAAAATAAGAAAATCACATACCCAATGGTTGTGATAAAACTAGTTGTGAAGGAACCATCAGAGAATCGCAAAAGAAGGCAACTCTTGCCCACACCTGCAAGAAAACCGACCCATAACACTCAAGAAGTCAATTCCATGCAGCGTTTCTGGAAGAACTAACATGGATTATGCAGTTTATTGGACAATAAAGCATTCCAATAGATCTATAGAGTAAGATGCACTCTACCAGTCTCGCACTCTCAAATATCATGTTCAAACAACATTCACAACATTCACTACGAATATAACAGTGATCTGGGTATATTTGCACAGCTGTACTCTTGTAATGAATTATAGAGATACATAATTTAAATAACAATGACAGAGATCTGGGTACATTTGCAAAACTGTACTCTTATAACAGTGATCTGGTTATACTTGTAGTCTCATCTTCATTCTACATAGATTTATATCTCAAGCATGACTTATTCCCTTTCCAGCTGGATGAATATGTATAATTGTATAGAATCAGTTGCTACCTTTTTTTTATCAGCTATTCCAGCTCTATTGTTCTCCACCATTCATTTTGTGATTCACAATAGAGCCGGAATGACTGATAAAAAAGGGAATAAGTCATGCTTGAGATATAAATCTATGTAGAATGAAGATGAGACTGATGAGTTCCAGCCATAAAGAATCTATATAGATTAAACTACAAGGTTGTGATACCATGGTATGTAGAAGCATGAGCATGGAAGAAAATGACAACGATGTATCTACTTGCAGCGTAATGACTATAGAACATCCAAGGCCACATATATTCATTAGACCTCTTTTACTAATATTTCAATTATCTATAAAAAATACATTTAAAAAAAAAAAACCCAGCGTATCCCGCAAAAGCATTTTGAAAACTCTTTATATAGTAATGATAATCAAGGAAGCCCTGATCAAAGGGATTAACATTTCTACATGATATCAACAGCCAGTTGGCCACATCTTCCTAAACGCCTTTTAACATTTTGTTTTTTTTCCCTTTCTCTTGGTGTGTCATCTACTGTCCCCTATCCTGTGTCTTCCAACAAAACCACCTCAAACACCTAAGCCAACAACAATTCCAATTAGGCATGCAATTAGCATGGCTTCAATAAATAAAAAATACCCTGACCCAATCATCCTAGACCTAATCACCTCCAACTACAATAAATGGAGATGCTCATGACCATAGGATTTGGGTTGAAGAATCACCTGGAAAAATCATCTCCTTCTACCCTCAATGACGACTGCCAGTGGCTAGATTACATAGGTCCTCTTCTACCGCTCTAATGTTCCATATCGATGGACATCTTTGACATTGCAATGAAATCTATCACCACTCCTCGAAAATTTTGGACCTACATCGAGTAACTCGCCCGTGATAACAAGACGAAAAGAGCGGTTCACCTTGAGGCCACCTTCCGAAGCGCCTCATACAAGGAACTAAGACAATTAAAGAGTACTGTCACAAACTGAACACTCTTTAGGACAGTCGTGAGGATGTTGATCATCCCATCTCTGATTAGACTTTGGTCCTCATTCACCAAACTCCCTTTCCCACTTTTATTCAAACCTGGTCATTGCTCTTGATAAGCCAAACACAGGCAACCCCTCATGAGCACAAAACCAAACAGCTCCTCAGAACAACCCCTCTCCACACACTCAAAACCAAAACAGGAACAACAATGAAGGTGGTAGAGGAAACCATGATGGAAGATATGGGCAAGGCAGTGGGGTTCAAGGAGGATGCGGTGGGAGAGGCTGGTTGGTCCAAGCAACAACAGTTTTTCCCGATATAAAGTTGCATGGCACATTTAATGGTGTAATACTGAGTTACTGACTCATGGACAGCATTTGATCAAATTAAAAAAAAAGTGTATTAAGAAGATCATTTGAGTTCATTTATGATCTCTTGTGAGCTAATTAAGAGTCATTGAGCATTTGATGGTGTAGACTATTTAAGAGGAGAGAAACCATCATACAAACAAGAACTTGCATATGTATGCCCAAAACTAAACATATGACAAGTGGAATTGCGGACAACAAACATCATAAACTAGAAAATTCATCACTTGTCCATTTATACATGAAATCTTTTACCTCAAGCATATACAAAAGGAGGGGAGATGTGTGAAAGGAAAAGGATAGAATGTTGTTTGCAAGGATCTTCATGTTAAAACTAAAAATCTGCTACAGAACTGGACCAACATTCAGAAGTCAATATTTCCATGTCTGGTGGCCTTCAAACTCAACAAAAAGGTGTGGTCTGCATAAAACTTTAAACATCAAAACCAAAATCTGTCACACTCCTCCACCTAATGTGATAGCTGACAAGAAGATTCCGACCATCACTCCGCATCACCGGCCATATAATGTTCGTTTTGAAGAGTCTCAATTCAAAGTACGTTCACCTCATCGCCTCAGATAACACACGAATCAACACATGAACAGCAAACTTAAGAAAAGACAAATATATGAGAACACAAATTGCAGACAAGAACACAGAAACCACGAATTAATAATCAGACATCAATTCGAACATGAAGTCATGTGATCAGCTTCGAAATTCAACCAAAAAACAACCAGAGATCTAAAAATTAAAAAGACAACAAGAGGGAGGGAATGGGAAGAGAGAGAAATCAGCATACCGCTGTCGCCGATCAGAAGAAGCTTGATGAGATAGTCATAATCGGCTCGTGCCCTCGCAGGTGGAGCGGCCATTACTGATAAATTTCAGCCTGGAAAGGGGCTTCTGGAATTAAAATAGCCTCTACAAAATTAAATTCATCCAAAAAAACAACAAATCAGAGGCAAATCACAACCTAAAACGCCCATAAACAGAACAAATTGACACGAAAACGTACCAGATCAGTAAATTCTAGTTAAACAACAATTTTACGATTATTATTTTCAATTTGTTTTAACCTCGCTCGAACTGCGAGACAGAAAAGAAAAATTGAGAGAGAAAGGAGAGAGAGAGAATCAGAGTTGCGGTAAGCAGCTAAAGAAAGAGAGAGAGAGGGAGAGAGGCAGTGGATTGTTTACCAAAAACAGGGATGCGAGAGAGAGGGAGGGGGTGATCCGTTCGCGAAGCTCGAAAGCTTGCAAAGCGGCGATGATTGGGGGAGGAAGCGAACAATCGACGATCTCTCAGAACCACCTTTTCTTTGTTTCCAACAGATGCGCCGATATGCAGCTTCGTTTCCCACCACCACACCCCCAAGTTTTCTTCGGCTCGGAGAGTGGAGAGACAGAGGGCCTCGCCGGCTTATTAATCCCAAAATCAGAGTGGGAGCCGAGTGCCGTGTACCGAAATATTTGCAATGCGGTCAAGCTATACAATTATATTTCCTTCATCAGACCAATTTTTTTTTTTCTTACGATATAAGGTAAAGATTTGGAGCACGGTCTTAATAAACAACAAGAGAGATTGATATGCGTCAATCTATCATCTACTCGATGTGTGAGAAGATGATATTCTTAAAGGCACGACAAAAACAGAGGGCATTCGAAACATCATCTCGATCTCCCAATTGCACTATCAAATCCCCTTCATGACATTAATCACAGTCATGTGGTCGCTCTCCACCTCAAGACGAGGTAAGCCCTCTGAGTAGCTTTCAGGAGTCCAACTTGAAGATCAAGATACTCCGCTTGAACAGCGGAAACCTTCCCATGACCGCATGCACCACAAGAGATGACTACCCCCGGATGTCGCGAATGACAAAACCAGCAGCAGCAAGACCCGAGCCAACCTTTACCCCGTCAAAATTGAGCCTCACAAATCCCTCAAAGTGTTTTTTCCATATTACTTGCTAATAGATGACATTAATCGATAATATATGAAAATGACAATATAGTTCAGGTTAGCATAAATACTCATAAAGTTCTAAAAACAAAGAAACAACACGAGCAATTATTCACTTTCGCTCCTACCAACTCTTTTTACCAAAATCGAACAAGCAAGATACATCAACTCAGAAATCAGAAGATTGTTACATTAACTCAGAAGCAGCGAGAATGAAATGAATTGAACAACAAACTACTTCAGCAACTCGGCAAATTCATAAACAACAACAAGGGACCCTAAAATCTGCCTGAAATAACAATGCTTCAGAACATTAAACAACAACAATCGAAATCGAACAAAACATTCCTCGGTAGTTCAGCAAATTTAGATGCAGATCCAACAAAGAGGGTGAAATTTTTTTTATTAGCAACTTGTTTATTTTTTCGATTAACTTCATCGAGTTTGTTTGCTTCTTGATCGAAGCCGATCATGCACTGTGATTTTCATATCAAGTGCAAGTTCTCCTTTGACAACACTTTAAGCTTAATATATTGATCGATGATAGAGAAAAAAATAGACCTAAGCAAACTCTAGTACCCTACCCAGCAGCGACGTGAGGAAGCAATTTGTATGTGCTTTGTTGAACGGGATTGAAATTTGAAGGGTAAGGAAGCAGTCAATTTCCATGGGGAGGAGCGAAGAATTTAATTTTAGCGCCCATTCTTCTCTAAATTTACAGATTTTTTTTCATCTCTCATTGTGTTTCTCTATTTTAGATATGGGTTTGCAGGTTCTGTTGATGCTGAAAAAGGTCTATTATTTTCTTAAAAAAATTGCATTTTCTCTAGTTTACAACTTCTGTTGGGCTTGCTCTTACTGAGATTTATTATTTTCATCTAGAGAAGGTATCAATTTCTTCCAATTGTCACGCTTCCTTATTCTATCTCCATGCAAGAAGAGGAGTCGTTAAGTCGGCAATTCCCATCACAACAAAAAAAAAACACAAAGTAATCAGTAACACCACAAACATGTACTTCAACAACATTTGAGAATCTTAGCGATCTCAGTACAAAAGGAATGGATTTTGTCAATTCTTTAACCTAAAACATATATAAGGTACATGGAAAGTGAGCGAAAACCAAGTCAAGCAAAACATCATAAAATACAAGCAAGAGAGGCATTTAAGATTTTTTTTTATGCATTGATCAAAATTGAACAACAAACCGCCAATGTCATCTATATCTACATCTATATATCTATATACTATCTTAAATCATAAGACATTTGCTTATGTGTCCTCTCCAACTTCATTTTAGCTATTTCAAATTTTCAACCAATAGCAATTTTTTTTTTGGCAAATTTGCATAAGTATACCATAAAGATGGGGCATTTACAAAACTAGCAATGCTAGTGTGGAATTTGCAAAGGAAGAGAGAAATGTTACTTTTGCAAAAACAAAAAAAATGACCCTTTTAACAGGTTGAAGGTTACCACAAGAGAGAGAGGGTGCAGAGTTGTAGAGGAGAGAGGTGATTTTATAGGCATTAAATGCACCCAAAGTAAAAAAAAAAAGTCAAAAGTTGTACGGAAATGCAGAGGAGAGAGAGGGCTGATTTCATGGGCATTAAATGCACCCAAAAGTAAAAGGAGCGTCATTGAAGGCGATCAGGAAGCAAATGTGGATCTAGTTACCAGTTATATGCCAGGAAATAGGAAGCACAGGACAACAACGGATTATTACGTGACAGACGAAGGGTGACACGTGCCAAAATCAAATGGTATATATTAACGAAAATGGGTAAGTAAGCTTGCTGTATTCATTTTATGGCCATCACTACTCCCTATCCTCTTCATACTCCCCCAAGGGAGCTATCCAGCAACCTCTTCCAATATGCAGTGGCAAGAATGTCATCCATATGGAGAAGGAGTCCATCCCCCCAATCTTAGAAAAATAGTTGCCCCTCCCAATCTTTGAGAAACGGTTGGCCCTTCCAATACTGTTCGACGACATGGGCACGACCTTCCCTCATTTAGTTCTAACCATGGCTCACTTGTTTTTATACCCGAGATACAAGTATGTACACTAAAGGTTACAGGTTGCTAAAACAAGTGTCAATAATTACAAAATCAGTGCCAATAAAGAAAAAAATGCGTGACAGAAAAAATGTATGACAGTAAAAAATGGTGCTTCTTTATTCTTCTCTCTCGCCGACTTTCCCTTTCTCTATGGCGTTGTGAAACCGACTCAACTTTCCAAGGGAGTTTGTTTTTTCCTTGCAGTTGATTTGATGAGGTTATATAACAACCCTCATCATTACGGTTACCTATGTGAGGTAGTCATGTGGACCTGCTATTCTTGCAATTTTGGGGAGCCCATTGCTACTTTTGCATTTTTTAGGGAGAGAGCTACTTTTGCAAAACCTTTTTTATTTTTTGGTATATCCAATCTTATTTTCTCTTCCTTTTTTATCTCCTACCTTCTCTTCCCAAATTCTAGAACACATTTATCATCCCCAAACAATAATAGTGCATTTAACCTATGTTACCCGGACACGATACCCAACCACTGTATCTCGTATCAGATACAGTTGGATATGGGGATACAGTTCGATACGGGTCGGATATGCGTATTCGAGCATCCGATACCGTCAACGTATCGTTGACCACACAAAATGATTTCGGATACGGGTGAGGGTACTCCAAAAGTGGTTGGCGGTTGTCGATTAAGACCTAATTGTCTCCCTGCCAGTTGCCACTACCACCGCCACATGAGATGGGCACCCACCGACAACTTGAAGTGTTGTAAGAAAGGAGAATTAATCGTCAGAGGCCCATATCTAAGGTTGAAGATGCAACCTCGCGGAGCAGCAGAGAAGACGATGAATAGAGGATTAATCGTCTCCTTGTGAATTTGAATGCATATAGGGTTATGCACTTATGCTACATGTGGATTGGGATCGACCCAAATTTGTATTAAAGCCGAAATGACAATCAAATGAAAAAATTATCAAAACCTCTCTTTTATGTCAACTTCAAAACAAAAAAATGTATATTCAACTTTGACTTGATCATTCTTTGTTATTTGGATTTAATATTTTTAATATAGTTTCATTTATATATATATATATATATTAATTATTTATACTTAGACCTTCAAAAGAACATATAATTCATATTGTCGTATTCTTTCCGTATTGTATCCTAAATTTTATATATATATATATATATATATATATATATATATATATATATATATATATATATATTGGTGAGAACACCCCTTAAGGTGTGAACCTAGGAACACATCTCTACCCTTAAATTATTCAAATCCAATGGATGAGATTGATCAAACATTTTAATATTTTTTAATTAATTAAGTGGGACCCACCGATAAAACAAACCCAACTTTCCTTCCAAGGGGGCGTACAGTGCACGGAGGGTTTTGTTTTTGTTTATTTTTTTATTCGGAAATTTCGCGAGGTACCCCTAGAGTATTGCAATTTTCGCGAGGTATACAACTCTTTTGCATATTTCGCGTGGTACCCCTGTGGTTTGTAAGTTTTTCACCTCGTGCCCTTTATGGTTAATTCTAACAGACCTTGATTGTCTCCGTTAGGTTACAATTACAAAAAAAAGACGGAGAAAGAACAGCGAAGAGGGAGGAAGAACGCCAAGGAGAGAAGCTGCTACTCGAACAGGAGAAGAAGGTGTTGCTCCCATCCGCTGCTCGAAGAAGAACGCTACTGTGTCTAGGGCGGCGGCGGCGAGGTTGTGAGGGCTGTCATGGGAGGAGAAGGTTCGCCCGAAACGTGACCGGAAAGGGAAGGTTCTAAAGCACGAGTTCCAGTAGACTGAGTTGCCTTCCACTCGGATCCAACCCGATCGTCGTTGGTTCGGTGCGTTTAATTTCTGCTTCAATTGTCGATTCCAAAGCTTCTAATTCAATATGATGTTTGTATTAATTGAGAAATTCGTTAGGGTCGCCATCGTTGTGGTTTTAGTTGCAGTCATTAAGCAATTTGAGTTTCGTTATTCGATTGGATTGATTTGCTATTAATTCGTAGTAATTAGTAAAGTTTGACACAATACGTGTTTTATTCGATTGAATTGATTTGCAGCAGATTGGGAGGCATAGAGGGATCATTTTGAATTATGGGATAGTGGATGGAATGAAAGTTGTTTTATTTGAGAAATTAGAGTCAAAGGTTTTGAATTATGGGATAGTGGTTAAATCTTCAATAGTTTGAAGTGATTGTGTTCTTTGTCTGAGATAAAACATTTTACAACCTCTCACCATCCTCTCTTCTTAAAAACTTTCAGGTAATACTCGAGTTGTCGATCAGAACAACTTGAATTTTTCCGTGAGGAGCTTTCAATTCATTTATCAAGTAGCTACAATGTAATCTTGAGAGAGAAGAAACTTCTCATGTCTCTATTGAATGATCGTCAAAAGGTACTTGAATTGAGGTCGAGCAATGTGGTGTTTTTTTTTAATTTCTTAATACCTAGTATATTTAAGCGAAAATGGTTGTGTTCATAGTGTTGTTGCTAGAGTATAAGTATCATATTGGTTGTGGAAATGATATTTTGGCATGGTTTTGGTTTATGTGACCATGTTACACACGTTCTGTGTTTTACTTTCGACAAATCAACTTGAGTTTCTTGTAAAAAATCGAAAATTATGATTTTGTGTTAAAAAATTAAAGTTCCTTGTTTTCTAATGATGGGCTAGTTGTCTGTGCTACTAATGCAATGTGCACTACCCTAACAAGTTTCTTTTGTCATGTGCTGATTTCCAACTGCTTCCTTAAAACTCCTAACTGCCTTCCTGCTCTTTTTTAAAAAGCAAGCTAGAGCCCATCTTCTTGAGACAGAGCCATTTCAGAATGCTTTTGGACCAAAAATGAAGAGGAAACGTCCAAAATTGATTACATTAAGAGTTGTGATCCCAATTGATTGCAGTGAATGAGTACATGGGCAATAAGGCAATAAGAGGATGACAATTACACTAAGAGGTTTGATCCCAATTGATTTTTCTGTTGAATCCATGTTTTGTTGGAAGGATCTCCATAATCAGAAGCTCTAAGTAGAATTTTTTTTGTTTTAATGGATGTGAATAAACAAGCCTTACATAATTATCATGGTTAGTAGGAAATTGGAGTTGTTGGGGTTGCTGTACAACTACATTTGGAAGATGTCCTGTGCCAGCGAGTTTGAGAGGTTGTTGTTGTTGAAAACTAGTTGATTCATGCTCCTAAACAACAGCAACTTGGGGGTGCTTGTGCTGCTGGAAAACAACAATAGTTTGATTCATAAATTGACATTAAGGTTTGAAGTGATTTTAAGTCTATTAGCTCAAACGGTAGAGCGTTGTGCTTATGCACAAAGATGCGGGTTCAAATCCCGTATAGACTATAAATTGAAATTAATGTTTTGAAATGATTTTAGAATTCCCTGTTAAATGCATCGTGCTAAGAAGGAAGGTTCATTAGTAAGCTCCATATATCAATGGAGCATCATCAATGGCGCCCCCCATAACTTCACTAGTCCCTTGCCTATCTTTTCATTTTGAACTACCATCTATCTCAGAACAAGCTCCTGAGAGTTGCTAAGCCTACCTACCACTAATTCAGTAAGCCATAAAGAAGAGGGAGGAACTTGCTGCTGCACCATAAGCTAAAAGAAATGGTGCGGCTGAATGGACAAAATCAGTGTCATCTCCTACCTGATTTGAATGGACAAAATCCAGAAATTTGCCCCAATTCCTCTTTTCTCTTCTTTTTCTAATTTTATTATAAACCCAACACCCTCATCCCCATTATTGCTAAACGGAGCCTTAAAAGAAAACTTACATCTCCTCCTCTTCTCCACTCTTCTTTTACATTTTTTTGCTATGCACTAGAATGCATGATTTGCCTATGTGGGATTTGAACCCGCATCTATGTGTATTGAACACATCGCTCTCCCATTTGAGCTAATAGGCTAAAAAGTGAAATATCTTATTTTAATCTGAAATCTATGATAGTTGACATCTAAAATCTGTTGCTAAATTGAGGTTGTTCAAACAATCAAAAGAAATTGAAAACATAAAAATTCAGTTTTAAGCACTTGACACTATAATTTACTGACATAATTTACTATTTACTCACAAAATTTAATGAGTAAAGGCTTAATCAGTTTGGTGCTTCATGGATTTATGATTATATCATGTTGTCAAGGAATAGAACTTCTAGAGTTTGATAGCTCATAAACTAACAGAAGCGTGATTATGTTTTTTGATGAAGATAACATACTTCAATCCAAATGCAAATTCACACAGCATCACAACAAGAACAATTCACATATATAGCAAGCACAATCAGAACATGATAACAATTCTATAAATGCACATACCTAAATTCCCAAATTACATCACATAGATTTGAAATTCCCTACCTAAATTTACAAATGCCCTACATAAATTATACCTACTTCGAAACATGATAACAACTCCAATTCGACAACATCTCTAATTCGAAATATGACAGCAACTAATTCGATAGAAAACATGACAGCAACTCCAATTCAAAACCCCAATTTTCAAAAACAAGAGTTAGAACCTCCAATTCGAAATAGACACCTTAAAATTTGGAAGCATTAGCTAGAATCCCAATTCGATCGAAATCGAAACCGTAATTTTCAAAAAATATGTGCTGGAATCCCCAATTCGAAACTAAAAATCTTCAGTTCACAAACTCCAATTCACAAGTTCGAAACCCCAATCACAAACTGAGTATTTCACATTAGAAATTGAGTATAGAAACTCAGTTATTCAAACACAATTACATAAACCCTAATTTTTGAAAAGCGGTTCAAGTTTGCATTCACATACCTGTTGGCACCACCGCCGACGGTATACCCCTGTCCAATCGGCTCGGTATGGTGCGGTCGGCTTGCATCATCGACTCCGATCTCCCTTCCTCTGTTGACCTTTCTCTCTTCTTCTTCATCTGTGTCGCTTTTGCCTTCCTTTGTCGACCTTTGTTCTTCAATGTCGTTTGTTTTATTTTTATTTTTTAAAATCACAAAAACTAACGGAGCACAGGACTACTGTCAACATTCACAGTGCAGGGGCACGAGCCGAATTTATTCAAAACCTCAGGGGTACCACATGAAATATGTAAAAGAGTTGTATACCTCGTGAAAATTGCAATACCTCAGGGGCACCTCGCGAAATTTCCGTTTTTTATTTGGAGAAGTAATTATGCATGGAGGTTTTTTTGTACTCTGTAATATACAAATGAATATGGAGTATTAATTTGTTTTCATCACTGTTTTTTTTTAATCACTGTTTTTTTAAAGAATAAGGTGTAAAATCATATATACTACTATATTAACCGATTAATTAAGGTGTAAAATCATGTATAAGAGGACATTTGAAAAAATTATCTATTACTTAATAAACATTAATCGATTAATTTTGAGAGATTATTCGATTAAATTATAGAGATTATTCAATTTATCATAGAGATTATTCATATATAAGATGACAATTATTCAGTTAGCTTTAAGAGATTGAGATTATTCTTATATAAGATGACAATTATTCAGTTAGCTTTAAGAGATTATTCGGTTTAATTATATAGATTATTCGGTTAAATTATGCATTATTCGGTGAATTGATAATTATTATTTGTAGATAATTTAATAATCATTATTCGGTTAAATTTTATAGATTATTCGGTTAAATTGTATAGATTATTCGTGTATAAGAGGGCGATTGTTTAAACAACTTACTAGGGTTTTTTTTTGTTTTTTTTTTTCAATTAATATGAAGATAATTTAGTTGAGATTAAATTATTCGGGTAAATTAGAAAGATTATTCGTATTTAAAGGGTGATTATTCGATTAAATTTTAGAGATTATTCAGTTAAATTAATAAGATTATTTATATTTAAGGGATAACTATTCGTTTAAATTAATTGCATATATATAGTATCACCTATTATTTTAATTAAAAAAAACTCAGTATCTATTTTTGCAAAGAAAAAATCATAAAATAATGTTGTATACTCCGTAATTCCGTATCATGCGTTAGTTCTTCAGTTCTTCTCTTCCCACACCCAAAGGTCCCAAATGGCCCACCAGTTTTAATTATAAAATTACACTTATACTGTTTTTTTTATCGTAATTAGGAAGGAAAAAAAAATTAATTTCCAGTGAAGTTGGGGTGGGGGGCGGTTGATCCTCACTTGCAGTCATAACGAGTGGGACAGTTTTAGAGATAGGGTCCACATTTTTTATTTAAAAAAAATATCTGAAAATCCTAATTAATCTACACCTTTGATTTTGTTGAATTCAATGGTGTAGATTTGTTCCTACGTTCCCACCCTAAGGGGTGTTCTCATCCGATCCGCACTCTCTCTCTCTCTCTCTCTCTCTCTCTCTCTCTCTCTCTCTCTCTCTCTCTCTCTCTCTCTCTCTCTCTCTCTCTCTCTCTATATATATATATATATATATATATATATATATATATATATATATATATATAAAGAGTACCTTGTGGGTGTGGGGTGTACCTTGTGCAAAAATTCGGGCCATTGATGGAGAGGAAATTGATGGCTATGATTAAATGAATTTTTTTTATTTTGCTTTAATTAATAATGGGACACACTTGAAAAAATCAACCCACAATGTAAAAACGCTCCCTCCTCCAAAAACCCTAGCCGCAACCCAAAAAAAAAAAAACCTAGCCGTTGCCGCCTCAATGTGAGCCGCGGAGCCGCCGCCTCCTCCGACTGGCTTCTCGGCCGACCTCGACCCTCAATCCCAACTCCCTCTATAAACTTACCCCTAAAACCCAACCCACAAAACCCAACCCCTTGGATCCTCTTCCGCTGCCCTCGTTACGGTCGTCGTCGCTGCCGCCAAGGGTGAATCGTCTCTCCGGTGGCCTGTGCAGCGGCCTACATGCACCCATCTCCCTCTGTCGACCACCTTGGTCGCCGACACCTCCTGTCCAGGTTTGCTTCAGCTGATAGTTTTCGTGCTAGGATATCGGCCCCTAAGATAAATAGGAAAGGGGATATCGGGTCCCCCTGACGGAGACCCCTGGATGGAAAGAACGGGTCCGTAGGGCCGTTGTTAACTAGCACTGAGAAGGATATCGAGGTTACACATTCCATGACCCATGAAATAAACGTAGCGTGGAACCCAAATTTTTCTAGTACCTTTTTTGTGAAATTCCAATCAACTCTATCATATGCTTTTTCCATATCTAGTTTTATTGCAAGCCATCCTTCACGACCCGTACTGTAACGGCCCGGAATTATGATTTCCGGGTTACGTTTCAAGGGATAAAACCCCTTGTTCGGATCTTGCAATCCAGGTACGGGTCGAGGTTTCAAATTCAATTTTAAGGTCAATAATAAAGGGGGATTTCAAACCCTAAAATCTCGAAGGGCCGTTGGGCACCCTTAACCTGTCCTAAGACTATGTCGCGGAATCCATTTCAAACGGAAGTAATGCGAAAGCAAAGTAAAGATACAAGTGTCACGGCAGAACCAGTCAAAACTAAATCTTGAGTGTGTAATTACCATTTTACTAAATTAGGATATTAGCCAGATTCTTCGATTCGCCAAAAGGGAACCCCGTCATATAGACATCGAGCACTCAAATCTGCAGAAAATACCTTTAAAAGAAGAACGGGGAAAGGAGTCAGATCGAGCCACTCATGCGGGACCGGCAGTCCTCGCTGAGGCCACATAGTATGTGCTATACCTAATAAAGATGCTCTAATGCAGTACGAAAGTCAAACACACTAGCATGCTCCTAGTTCATAATAATGTGCAGAAATACTGTAAAGGCCCAAGACAATGCCAAATGGCATATCCCTCTCCTACCTCCACCCCCTTCCGATAGGGCGGAGACTGGCCAGCTCGTGAATGCATTCCATCATAATCGGGGGGCACGCATGCATAACCCGCTCTACAATAAAGCCCGCAGGCATCTCATAATATAAGGAAGTTCATGACTCGATTGACTCAGGGTACCCGATGAGGCTGGGCTACCCTATGACCCTAGCAAAGACTCTAGGACTATCACAGATAACAGCCGTTCTGTTTCAAACGCATGAAGTAAACAGATGCTCAATCAATTAGTGCAACCTAAACATGATACTACATGGCATGCTTTTATGCATATGCAACACCTAACATAAAATGTAACAACAGGCATGAATGTCCAACCTGAGTAAGCCCCCTAGGGAACTTACCTGAAGATGCAGAACAGCAGGATAATACAAGTAAGGGCCCAATGCAAGTCCAAAAGCAATACACATCTATCATCAAGTCAATTCCATAAGCTACCAGACCGATATTCATACATATGAAACCCAAGTTCCCAACATACTCAAAACCAACCAGTAGTGAAACTGTTTTCCAAAACCTTTCCGATATGATCAACCAAAATCATTCTTCCAATCAAACCCATTGATAAAGTCGTACCAACCATATTTTCCAAACCCTTAAATCCCAATTTAAGTCAACTCTTATTCAAAACAGTTTCTCAAATCATACTTGGCCAAATTCTGACATTAAACATTTAATCCTTAAAACCAACCTCTCAAAATCATGTTATAGAAATAATTCCGGCATTTTGGTTTCAACACATCAAATCCTTTAAGAATCATTGTCGGACGACTTAAAACCTTTTTTTTCTAAATAATTTAACAACAGTATTTGTCTAAAGTAAACATTAAAATAAATCAATCTTTATAATCCCCATTTATAAAACATATCAAATAATTACTTTATCAATTAACCTCAATAGATCACTTTAAACTCCTAATCACATGTTAAAACATCATAAAAATACATATTCCGAATAATATCACCTTTAAAATAATTCTATAATATATAATAAATACCAAATATATTTATCGCAAAATAGTAATATAATAATGATAATAATAATGACCATTATATAATATATCGAATATATGTAAATAACATTAACAAATACATGTATAAGTATAAGTAAGCAACAACTAACAACAATGGAATAGAACAGCTTCTAAAAAAAAAGAATCCAACAGGCCCAACCAAACCCGGACCAAAGAAAGGCCCAACCCGGAAAGAAATGAATCCGACCCGCCGGCCCAAACCAGATCCAGAAAGAGAGAAAGAAACAGGACCAAAGAAGAAAAGAAAGGGAACCCAATTGAAACCCGGTTTCAAAACGATATAACCCGGTAGAACTCGGATCCGGCCCAACATCAAAGCCCAACCAAAATGAAAGAAAGAACTCTGTCTCCCTCTTTGAAAGAGCTCTGCGCACAGCGACGGAGTGCGGAAGAAGAACGGCGAGATCCAGAGCTCCGGCAGGCTCCCTTCCGACTCAAACCTCCCCAAACCTGACCGACAGTAAATTCCGACCAGACTCGACCCGAGAGAACAGAAACGAGAGTAAAGGGGAAGGAGGGAGAGAGGGCTCACCGAGAATCCGAATTTCCGCCGGGAAATCTTCGTCGGAGATCGATTAGAGGTGGAATCAGGGCGGTGTTGGCCTGGAAAGGGAGTAAGGATTCAAAGGTAGACCTTTATTGGGGTATTTGGTCGAAACGAAGGAGAGGATATCTTACCGTCCTTTTGATCGGAAACAGGGAAGCGAGGGGCTTGCGGCGGCGCTGGGCTGCGCCTGGGCGGTTTCCGAGCATCTTTGGATGTCGTGGAAGTGTTGGAGACGCTACTGGGCTCGACGGAGAGGAGGAATGGGGATGCAGGGCTCGGCTTCGGGCTCTCGGTGAAACAGCAGGGAGAGATGGCGGGGTTGCTGCTGTTGTTCACCGGAAGCGAGAGAGAGGAGGGACAAGGGTGCTCGGCGTTCTCCTCGGCCAGGCAGGGGAGCTACTGGGCTGCGCTCCTCCAACGACGGAGATGGTGGTGTCTGGTGGCTGAAAAGGAAGGCGACGGGGTGGCTCGGTGGGTGACAACCAGAACGGAGGGAGAGGTGGTGTTCTTGGTGAATTGTTTTGCTGTGGGTTTTCTTTTTCTTTTCTGGTGGTTTGCTGCAGATGACAGAAGAACATGAGAGGGAGAGAGGATGCTCCTTTGGGTTTAGAAATTGGGAGAATGAGGGAGCAAGGGTGTTATAGGGGAAAACGTGATCCACAAGAGGACAAAGGTGCAAGCTGGCCTGGTGGATTAGAATTGCAGGGGAGAGATGTGGGAATCTCCTCAACCATTTGCTACTGCTCTAGAGAGAGGGGAACGAAAAAGGGAAAAGAAAATAAAGGAGAGAGTGGCCCCACAACAACAAATTTAAATCCCGAAGCCCGAAACTCAAAACCCGCTAATCTCGACTTTAGCAAAATGAATTAAAATTCCAATCACACTTTACAATTTATTTACAAATGATCAAATCAAATTATATTCTCAATTTCGAAGCTTAAAGACGGAATTAAAATCCGTCAAAATCCAATATTTCAAACGATACCGGAATGGCTTTAAAATCAAACTTGTGCTCGAGGATGGGTTTTTATTCCACTTTTATAAATTAAATAAATTAATAATATATCTAATTAAAATAATATCAGAATCATATAAAATATATCCGGCCTTTACATTCATCCACCTCTAAAAACAAGTCTCGTCCCCGAGACTAAAATCATTCTAAAGCAAGGGGATGAAGGTTGAGATTGGTGAGTCCTAGGACCATGTTCAAGAATCTTGTAATCATCTCGGTTGCGTCTTCCGGGATCCTCACAACATTCTAGTCACGGTCATGACATCTCCAATTGGCCTTGACAAGTATGTGATAAGCGCCCCTATCACATACTCGCTTCGACTTTTCGGAAGTACCACAACTCTCTACAATATCATCACTAGGTCTTAGCAAGCACCCTACAAGCGCCCTCATAAAATGCTTGTATCCACTTCGTGAGACGTTATAGTATAAGCCCGGGTTAAAAAAGTTTCAAAAAGGGATTCCGAAATTGAAAAAGATTAGCCTCAAAATCGTTGAAATTCTCGGTAACGTTTATTCTTTAAAACCTAAACTAATCCTTTTCAAAACCGTTCAAATCTTTAAATCCAACGTTTAATCAAGCAACTCTACACCAAAACAAGTCAAATCCATTCAAATCAAGATTTCGTCAAAAACTTCCAACCACCAGATCAGTTTCTCGTATACCAAACAATCAAATTCAGAAACTCGGAGATGGAATCATCCACCTCTAAGGGCTAATCCCATATTTTCCTCCTAGTTTCCAGAATCATTCAATCATCATTCTCGACTCAATATGCACAAAGTAAATCAACTCATCAACTCATAACATCCCCAGCCACCTCTTATATGACAGACCTCAACATCAATCATGATAATCTCAACTAATCGACATCTCAACCTCATAACATGTTTTCCCATCACATAAATCATACCATTCTTTCAAAACACGTCAAAAGCAATAACAAGATCTCAACATCATATCACAAGTCATAAAGGATATCTCACTATCGCATATCAGCATCCCAATCATAGTAGGGTCAGTCACAGCAAGGGATATCATTAACGCATAAATTCACATAGTCATCCTATCCAATTTCTATCCACCATTAGCATAACATTTTTATCACGTCAATCATTGTTACTTGCAAGGTTAGCCATGGCAAAATTTCATCATAAGTCAACGGAACAAAACTACTTATCAACACATCAATACAGTCAAGGTCATGCTATTAAGATTCAATAAAAATGGAAGATCAAGAAGTATATCACCATCAAAATGTCAACATGCTCCCTAGAAATCATCTTAACTCATCACAATGTCATATAACGAGCATTTAGTAATCAGGCACCATTATCTCATATATATATATATACAAACCATATTCACATTCCAAGTCATACTCATCATTTAACATATCAATAGTCATGCTTGTCAACCATATAATACAAAATCATGATTACTACAACATAATATAACATCATGTTTACCACCACATAATATAACACCATGCTTTCACATAATAACACATCGTAACATGCTTCTAAAACGCATAGCAGAATAGCAATGCTTCGATAAATCATGGTAACACCAGTCACTACCAATTAGATTTCAGTATTGCATACAATATGTAATATCATTTCATATCAGGTCCATCATGGTCGTATCTAACATCATGCCAACAGATATAAATAAATCACATAATCAAGAAAATCCTCACATCATACCAGTCAAAATAAAACACAATCCCCACTCGCCCATCTCTACTCTTAAACCAAGACTAATCCTCTCCTAGACTCACCAACATCAACTTAGACAAAATTCCCTAAAGAAATCCCAATTCATCCCGATGCTCAAATCTCGCCCTCATTCCACCAAACACTCACACACACCATCCACCTCTAAGAATCCAACTCTTATCTTTAACTTCACACCCAAGTACCCTCTAATACCATGTCCTCAATATTCACGAGCCCTTCCTTACACTTCTCGTACTACCCGAAGCATTACCAGCATCACCTAGAAGCTCATCAGAACCACCAACATTGCCTTTCATAAATCCCAAAGCTCTCTCAGTCTTACCTAAGCCAACATCCCTTTCTCGCGACTCACCTCCTAATACCATCGATTATCCCAACTACCCAAGATTCTTTTACCACTCTCCAACCACGCTACCAATTGACCTCACCCACAGGTTTAAAGAAGGAGCAATCATGCAAATCATCAAACATAAGGTCTACATCATATCAACTAGCCTTTATCAACAAAACATCATAGGTTCAACAAGTCTCAGTCTATCATCATGCTCAATAATCAATGCAAACATCATATATAAACATAATCAAGTCAAGCTAGCATGTTGCATTATAACCTTATCGGATACAATTCAGACTTCTTAGCATATGTAGTTCACATTTTACAGGAAAGAGAATTCAAATCATGCTTAGCAACTTAGAGTAGCAATATGTCAAGACATCATGGTACAAGAGATCTATAAGGCATCAAATCATATCATCATAGACAACAGGCAATCAGGCAACAGTTATCATCAAGTCAGCACATCAACACGTAAATCTCATCGCTAGGTTAGTGCAATATCGTCGTCAACAAATTCAAAAGGGTTAGCAATTCGAATGAAGAACACTCCAGCTTGCAAGTCATATCACACTCGATAACCGCAATCTTCGAAAGGTGCTCATCCTGCCGATATCGTTGATCCTGAGGCCCGTGGGTTATGGGCCCACGCTTCTGTCACGTTGCTCTATAACTATCCAACTTTCTTTCTCTTTACCGTGCAGTCACTCATTCAATGCATCGCGGGGAAGTCCAAGTTAGCAGAGATAGGGGAGTGACAAGATTAGACAACCCGATGTTCCTTTCGGAATTAACCACGGATTAAGCTAAGGATGACAAGAGTAGGGGCTAGACTCCAACCCGAGAATACAACGATGCCCTTATGGGAGTCTATTAGGTTACAATCGTGACAAGCAACAAGAATTCATCATAAAGCATATTAGGTACATTAATCCACACTAACATGTACCTATCTCAAGGGGCATGACATATGAGTTCATTCCAAAAGACACAATCGAATCCTACACGGATGTATGTGAGACAAGCTAACAATATGTTATTCTATGAAAGCAGATATGCCTAGCAACTTAAGCAAGTTATGCGGAAATAAAAAAAATGATCATGCAGGGTTCGAGGTCATGTAGGATTTAACGACGATAACAAGTATGGTGTATATGAACGAATGCACAAGCATGGTGTACGCATCAATAGGTGAGGTCAAATATGGCATGATGAAGTATAACATAACCACAAGATTAAGCGTCATACGAGAACATATAAGAGCAACATAGTAACTATCTCATCTAGCACACGGATCATATAATAGGTCAAACATTGCACGTAATCATACGACGAGATACATTTAGAGAGCACATGTCCTACATGATACTAGCGACACATGATGTGATACAAGCATAGTCAAGAGTTGTTAAAAGGGGTTTAACAGGATGTTCACGAAACATGAAGCATCATCAAAAGTAACAAGAAGGACATCATGGGCAAGAGATTATAATCATACCAGGAACGAACCATCATAGGACACATATAAAGGTACAATAGTTATCACATCACAGAACAGGTACACCATGTAATCATTTAGCGAGTCATATTGGAAATCATGAGCCCTACATGATACTACTAGCATATATCGAATCATGACCACAATCAAGGTAACTCGACTAAATTCATTCTAACATTCATGCGTTATGCATATGCGAAGTGATATAACATGGTGTGTGATCATGCGAGGTGTCAAGTCATACATTCATACAAGCATGAGAGGTTATCATAGCGTAATATGAAAACACTACTGAGCGACTATATGGTAGGCATGCTAGGACTGACCATTATGGAAAACAAGTAAATCATCGAATCTAACATCAATCTAAACAGGATAAACTCAACCTTTTAAGAGAATAGCGGAAGGGGAGAGTCACACTATCAGGGACCTATCTCAAGAAGGAATCAACAGTAAGGTAGGCAAGGTACATATGGTCTACACAGGTCGCAACCAAAGGTCCTACATGATACTAATGGCATATCATAACATTTGATACATGCATACACTTGATTGATTAACACAACAATACACAAAGACACCGCATTAACATAGTCCATCGATACAGAGCATGGGGGGAATGTAGCAACGCGTAACGCAAGCCTATGTAACATGGCAATATAAGTAAAATATGAGGCATGTGTTCCAATTCAATAATACTAAATGAGACACACATTTATCAAGACATTTCTTCGACAGCATGGTCACAGATGGAGCTACTAATTTAATCAAACAAAGCCAAGAGCAATCTTTTCACACTTCCATTCAATCCTACGATCAATAGGCCAAGTAAACATGCTCTGACAACATATAATCATGGTAGAAGCCAAGACATAACACAAGACCTAAGCAATGTAACCAATCATAGATGCAACAACATGAGTAGCTTTTTACCAATGGTCATTCACAGGGTACATGCCAAAGATTACAAAATTATGTCATGCAATTCAGAGACAGTCACAATTACAACCGGACAGAGATCCCTAAGGGCAACCATTGACTTTCCCAACCGACTCATCACTCCTCTTTCCCGTGGGACTTTGGTACGACTCTTTGTGGTAAGAAAATAAAAGTTGATCATCATATGAATCAAGAAAGACAACCCCATGACACCATACTTTTGACTCAAAATGCCATCAAGAACCACCTTCCAATACTCACTCAGAGAACCTTCATATCATACATGATTCCGACACAATGTGTTTACCAATCTGATTCCCCTTGGGAGACACTGACATTCGGGAGAAAGAGTCGATAGCACCGTAAATGGGTTAACAACATAGTGGAAGGGGTTGTTTCACACAAGCTGGGTTTGACAATGTAGAAATAGAGGCACTCCCACTATCCCGTTTGCACAGATCAGTCAATACACATTTAATTGTTAGGCATACCAATAAGACTTTAGCACATCAAGCACTCAGCATAGAATCAGTCAATAACACTCATAATGATCTCCTTGGAGTCTCCCAACCCATCTGTAAAGAACAAGCTGGTATTTTGCCTACCGTTCCCAACTACACCCAATAGGGGAGGTCTAGCGCCTTTACTACCCACTCGCGTCCCCTTTTTGGTCGGTTTTCCTCTTTTATTACAAGTCAAGTTCACTATTTAGTCCAATTTCGGTTAGACATCTTAAGTTCATTTTGCCCTTCTTAAAATCCTTTCAAATCCTTTGAAATTCATGGGCGGTTTTCCAAAACCTACACTTGACCCTTGCGTACCCGAATTGCACAACCTCAGCTCTGATACCATCTTTGTAACGGCCCGGAATTATGATTTCCGGGTTACGTTTCAAGGGATAAAACCCCTTGTTCGGATCTTGCAATCCAGGTACGGGTCGAGGTTTCAAATTCAATTTTAAGGTCAATAATAAAGGGGGATTTCAAACCCTAAAATCTCGAAGGGCCGTTGGGCACCCTTAACCTGTCCTAAGACTATGTCGCGGAATCCATTTCAAACGGAAGTAATGCGAAAGCAAAGTAAAGATACAAGTGTCACGGCAGAACCAGTCAAAACTAAATCTTGAGTGTGTAATTACCATTTTACTAAATTAGGATATTAGCCAGATTCTTCGATTCGCCAAAAGGGAACCCCGTCATATAGACATCGAGCACTCAAATCTGCAGAAAATACCTTTAAAAGAAGAACGGGGAAAGGAGTCAGATCGAGCCACTCATGCGGGACCGGCAGTCCTCGCTGAGGCCACATAGTATGTGCTATACCTAATAAAGATGCTCTAATGCAGTACGAAAGTCAAACACACTAGCATGCTCCTAGTTCATAATAATGTGCAGAAATACTGTAAAGGCCCAAGACAATGCCAAATGGCATATCCCTCTCCTACCTCCACCCCCTTCCGATAGGGCGGAGACTGGCCAGCTCGTGAATGCATTCCATCATAATCGGGGGGCACGCATGCATAACCCGCTCTACAATAAAGCCCGCAGGCATCTCATAATATAAGGAAGTTCATGACTCGATTGACTCAGGGTACCCGATGAGGCTGGGCTACCCTATGACCCTAGCAAAGACTCTAGGACTATCACAGATAACAGTCGTTCTGTTTCAAACGCATGAAGTAAACAGATGCTCAATCAATTAGTGCAACCTAAACATGATACTACATGGCATGCTTTTATGCATATGCAACACCTAACATAAAATGTAACAACAGGCATGAATGTCCAACCTGAGTAAGCCCCCTAGGGAACTTACCTGAAGATGCAGAACAGCAGGATAATACAAGTAAGGGCCCAATGCAAGTCCAAAAGCAATACACACCTATCATCAAGTCAATTCCATAAGCTACCAGACCGATATTCATACATATGAAACCCAAGTTCCCAACATACTCAAAACCAACCAATAGTGAAACTGTTTTCCAAAACCTTTCCGATATGATCAACCAAAATCATTCTTCCAATCAAACCCATTGATAAAGTCGTACCAACCATATTTTCCAAACCCTTAAATCCCAATTTAAGTCAACTCCTATTCAAAACAATTTCTCAAATCATACTTGGCCAAATTCTGACATTAAACATTTAATCCTTAAAACCAACCTCTCAAAATCATGTTATAGAAATAATTCCGGCATTTTGGTTTCAACACATCAAATCCTTTAAGAATCATTGTCGGACGACTTAAAACCTTTTTTTTCTAAATAATTTAACAACAGTATTTGTCTAAAGTAAACATTAAAATAAATCAATCTTTATAATCCCCATTTATAAAACATATCAAATAATTACTTTATCAATTAACCTCAATAGATCACTTTAAACTCCTAATCACATGTTAAAACATCATAAAAATACATATTCCGAATAATATCACCTTTAAAATAATTCTATAATATATAATAAATACCAAATATATTTATCGCAAAATAGTAATATAATAATGATAATAATAATGACCATTATATAATATATCGAATATATGTAAATAACATTAACAAATACATGTATAAGTATAAGTAAGCAACAACTAACAACAATGGAATAGAACAGCTTCTAAAAAAAAAGAATCCAACAGGCCCAACCAAACCCGGACCAAAGAAAGGCCCAACCCGGAAAGAAATGAATCCGACCCGCCGGCCCAAACCAGATCCAGAAAGAGAGAAAGAAACAGGACCAAAGAAGAAAAGAAAGGGAACCCAATTGAAACCCGGTTTCAAAACGATATAACCCGGTAGAACTCGGATCCGGCCCAACATCAAAGCCCAACCAAAATGAAAGAAAGAACTCTGTCTCCCTCTTTGAAAGAGCTCTGCGCACAGCGACGGAGTGCGGAAGAAGAACGGCGAGATCCAGAGCTCCGGCAGGCTCCCTTCCGACTCAAACCTCCCCAAACCTGACCGACAGTAAATTCCGACCAGACTCGACCCGAGAGAACAGAAACGAGAGTAAAGGGGAAGGAGGGAGAGAGGGCTCACCGAGAATCCGAATTTCCGCCGGGAAATCTTCGTCGGAGATCGATTAGAGGTGGAATCAGGGCGGTGTTGGCCTGGAAAGGGAGTAAGGATTCAAAGGTAGACCTTTATTGGGGTATTTGGTCGAAACGAAGGAGAGGATATCTTACCGTCCTTTTGATCGGAAACAGGGAAGCGAGGGGCTTGCGGCGGCGCTGGGCTGCGCCTGGGCGGTTTCCGAGCATCTTTGGATGTCGTGGAAGTGTTGGAGACGCTACTGGGCTCGACGGAGAGGAGGAATGGGGATGCAGGGCTCGGCTTCGGGCTCTCGGTGAAACAGCAGGGAGAGATGGCGGGGTTGCTGCTGTTGTTCACCGGAAGCGAGAGAGAGGAGGGACAAGGGTGCTCGGCGTTCTCCTCGGCCAGGCAGGGGAGCTACTGGGCTGCGCTCCTCCAACGACGGAGATGGTGGTGTCTGGTGGCTGAAAAGGAAGGCGACGGGGTGGCTCGGTGGGTGACAACCAGAACGGAGGGAGAGGTGGTGTTCTTGGTGAATTGTTTTGCTGTGGGTTTTCTTTTTCTTTTCTGGTGGTTTGCTGCAGATGACAGAAGAACATGAGAGGGAGAGAGGATGCTCCTTTGGGTTTAGAAATTGGGAGAATGAGGGAGCAAGGGTGTTATAGGGGAAAACGTGATCCACAAGAGGACAAAGGTGCAAGCTGGCCTGGTGGATTAGAATTGCAGGGGAGAGATGTGGGAATCTCCTCAACCATTTGCTACTGCTCTAGAGAGAGGGGAACGAAAAAGGGAAAAGAAAATAAAGGAGAGAGTGGCCCCACAACAACAAATTTAAATCCCGAAGCCCGAAACTCAAAACCCGCTAATCTCGACTTTAGCAAAATGAATTAAAATTCCAATCACACTTTACAATTTATTTACAAATGATCAAATCAAATTATATTCTCAAATTTCGAAGCTTAAAGACGGAATTAAA
This sequence comes from Persicaria maculosa, assembly GCA_963922045.1. Lineage (NCBI taxonomy): Eukaryota > Viridiplantae > Streptophyta > Magnoliopsida > Caryophyllales > Polygonaceae > Persicaria > Persicaria maculosa. The sequence goes on from OY998258.1 coordinate 17,853,515, forward strand.
ATCCGTCAAAATCCAATATTTCAAACGATACCGGAATGGCTTTAAAATCAAACTTGTGCTCGAGGATGGGTTTTTATTCCACTTTTACAAATTAAATAAATTAATAATATATCTAATTAAAATAATATCAGAATCATATAAAATATATCCGGCCTTTACACGTACGAGATCGGAAGGAGTGGAAGATCTCATGAGTTATTAGAACATTATCTTGAATAGCCATGTCTGACACAAATGCACCCTGAAGGGGGTGGATAAGCTTCCCAATAATTGTTTTAATTATGTCCGTCAAGATTTTTGATATAATTTTATATATATTTGAGCACAGACTGATTGGGCGGTAGTGACTAGTGGTAGTCGGGTTGTCTCTTTTTGGAAGAAGGGTAATAAATGTGTGATTTATTTGTTTTAGTATTTTTTCAGAATGGAAAAAACCTTTTATAGCTCTAATTACTGATGCACCAACTATATCCCAATATTTTTTTATAGAATTCAGTTGTAAATCCATCAGAACCTGGGGATTTATTTTTTCCCAAATTGAAGACAACAGCTTTTATTTCCCCATTTGATGGATGTCGAGTTAGGAAAGCATTTTCCTTAGTTGTTATTGATGGTTGGATTAATTCTAACATTTCGTCTAGAAGCCTATCATCAATAGGCTCTTGTCGGAATCTTTTATCAAAATCGTCTTTGATTTCATTTCTGACATTTTCCTCACCCACAATCAAAGTTCCGTCGGAAGTGATAATGTTGCGAATCTGTTTTCTATGTCTTCTACCAATCGCAGTGCGGTGGAAATAAGCCGTGTTGGAGTCCGGCAACTTAAGATGTTTGGATTTGGCTCGCTGGTTCCAAAAAGATTTTTGGAATAGCAGGAGCTTTTCTTTTTTTCTCATAAGATTCTTCTCTTTACAAGAGGTTGTTTGTGCATTATTCACTCGAGGTGAGGATTGAATGTGTAACAACTGGGTCTCCACATTTTTTAGTTGCCGAAATATATTCCCAAAGGTAGAACTGTTCCATTCCTTTGCCTTTTTCTTAAGGATTTTTTGTTTAAACATAAGTTGAAACATAGCTGAACCAGGGCAACTAGCCCGCCATGACTGTTTAACTATGTTACGAAAATCCTTCCTAAGCAACCATGCATTCTCGAATTTAAAAGGTGGTGCTTTGAAGGAAGGATTGTTTTCAATAGATATTGTTATGGGGCAGTGATCGAAAGAAGAGAAAGCCCCATTGTTTGTAATCAGGTTAGGAAAACTTTCGATAATGTGATGGTTAACAAGCACCCGATCAATTTTTTCCCGAATATTAAAATCTTCATCAGGGTTTTTCCTCTATGTGAATGGGTTCCCAAAAGTGGGGAGGTCCTCGAGCGAACATTCATTAATGAAGGTTAGGAGCCTCGTGAATCGGGACAGACGGATGGGTGCGCCTCCATGTTTGTCTGCGCTGCATAATATTTCATTTAGGTCCCCTAATACCATGCAAGGTTAATGTTTCCCAAAACACAGCTTTTTCGTTAGGGGCCGGAGGGGCGTAGACAAAGAGTGCAAGAAAAGGGAATCCTTCGAGCACATACTCAATACGAAGGCCAATAATCCTTGGCAAGTGAATTTCCACATAAATGAAGATGTTTAGTAATTGGTGAGATTTCCATAATACTCCAACTCCTCCCGATCGCCCATGAGCCGGCGACCAGACAACTGTATCGAAACCAGCAGTCTTCCATTTTTTTTCATCGGGAATAGATTCCGTTTTAGTTTCTGCTAATGCCAAAATTTGGATATGCTCATTTATACATAAAGAATTAATTTCAGTCCAAAAGGTTCTTTTTCCTATGCCTCTACATTTCCAAAAACAGATCTTCATTTATAACCTTTGAAGATTAAAGGACAGGTTTTCGGAGTCCTTAAATCGAAGAGTTGTTGTGGTTTTAATTTGACAATTACATTTGCTAACCTTGTAGATAATATTCTGTAACACAGATTAAGATACGACAGGTTACTCTGAATAAAACAACAGCAAGCAGCAACTGTAAAATATGACAGTTGCATTCCATTCAACGCATTTAAACAAAACTTACATCGGTCACCAAACACACACTTGAAACGATCCGAGTTGATCGGGGGTTTTCGTATTTTCTTCTCCTGCATCCCTAATTTCTGGTGGTTGTTAGCCACCAGGGGGTTGGAAATCCCCTCGGATTTTTGGCTCTCATAGAGAGGTTTAGGGCCCTTACGAGGGTTGGATGGGGAGAGAACGGAGTCCTCGATCCCCATGGGTATTTTGCCCAGGCGTTTGACCGCGATTTCCATGCCAAGCCAAATAAGAAATTTGAAGTTAGAATTTTTGAACAAGTAAGAGATAACAAAAGGAAGATGCAAGCAGGTTAGGGTGTTGGGAGAAATCAGGCCCTCAATACACTTCAAGTAAACAAACAAACCAACAAGGATTTGAGAATATATATTATTTGTGAAAGGTTTTTCCAAGATGTTGTTGAGACCACTTAGTTTTTTATTAGGCCATATCTTTTTATCTATGTTTATGTAGGACCAGTGAAACAACAACACACTCTCCCACACTTGTGAAGAATTCCAATTGATATTCTCACCAGTTTGTATTGGGCACCAGCACAACAAGAGAAAGCTGGCACGAGTGCACAAGCAAAGACCTTGTAGGATTATAACAAAGATTGGTATAGCTAGATTAAACCTACCACAAGAGGATATCATGGAGGCTCCATACATCCCACTCGGAGGAGGAAAATCAGCAATATCAGCTGGGTTGGAGGAGAAATCCTCTGATGATAGCCATAAGAATAAGCAGCAATCCAAGGAGAAATTAAACTCGAATTGGGACCATGGAAGGACAAGGAGACTTATGCTGACAGGCATGATATCAATAACAAATAAAGATATGCAGAGAGTAAAGGAATAGATCCTACATAACTTTAGGACATAGATGGAGATAATACAGGAACTGCAAGCAAAGTAGATCATAAATATATATATAGGGTAGAAAAGTCGCATTTTATACATCATTTTCATAATAACAGCTCCAACAACACTAAGGACAAGCTAGAAGGAAGCTTGGGACGGAGCTATATAGCAAGGAGAACCAAACAGGCCCAAGCTCATGTACAAGTGAACTATCAGATGGCCTGTGTTCGATTTGATCATAAGATAGCCACCAATTCTGCCAAAAAATACAATCGGGGAATCAAACCCCAAGAGCGGATGTTGTAGAAACCGGTAATGTGACTCCAAGTATTTCACTTTAGTATCATAGACTAACACAAACAGAAAACCAAGCCAATTGTTAGCCACCACTATTCTACACAACCAAAGGTAGGATGCAATTTCAATTGTCATGGAGTAACTCACGACGTTTTTTGGGCCCTCGAAAGGGGGGTACGTGTGACTAGAAGTCACGGTTTGAGATGATGGAAACAGAAGAAAATCAATCTTAGCAATTTCCAAACAGGTAATAAGTACATAGGAAATATTTGGCCAACAAAGAACAGTTTTACAAGTGACAATCACATGAATTGCAATGTTCAGAACACCCTCAATAGGGAAATATTTTAAACAGAGACAAACAAATTCCTGCTCACTCCACAATGAAAAGGAGAAGCCATAAACATTATCAAGGAACAACAGATGTTCATATTGGGGAGTGTCAAGATACCTAGGTTTGCCAAGAGACGCCAAAGTCAGCCACCGGCAGAAACAGCCACCCGCCGAACAACAGGCACTCCCCCATAGAAATTGACAGCGACAAGCCGAACAACCGCTTCCGCTCTCGGAGCCACTCTTCCAGGGATAAAGAGCACCGCACCTCCGCCCCCAACAGCTAGATTTTTTCTTCCTCTTTCTGAAGTTTCTCCGAATCAACTCGGACCTCAACCAGACGACCGCCATCATATTAGGGAGAGAAACGGAGAGCCGACATAACCACTGAGGACAGGAACCGCTCCCCATGTACTGAGCGATTCTGCCATTCGAACAAGCCACTGTGGGAATTAATCCGCCCCAAAAGAACATACCAAAATAGGGGCAACGAGGAAAAAACCCCAAATCTGAAACAACAAATGGCTCAGAAACTGGGATTAGGAGGAGGCGAAAGGGAGAATAAAGGAAGACCTTCAACATCTCAAATTGGGATCTGAAATAGCAAATAGGGGAGGAAAAAGACCGATTCCGGAAATTATAGAGCGGAATCAAGGCACCTAAAGGTGATTTGGAGGAAGAAATTGCCAGAACGATGGTTTGAGGAGAGGGTTTGTGAAGAGGATGAGGGCGCGTGTGAGCGCGTTCTCGAGGCTCCGAAGAGGGTTTTTCTTTCAAATAATCACACATGACCCTATTTATGTGTAAAAAGTTATACAAAATGTAAATGGAGAGATTTTTTTTTAAAAATAAAAAAATAGTGGAACCCACATCCAAAAGGTTGACACACTTTTTTTTTTCCAAATATGATTTCGTTGTTTTGAAAAAATGGTCAATTCCACCAAATAATGTTATGTTTTTTTTTTGTTCAGTTCAAATGAAAACTTCTCAATTCCACAGAATAATTTGTGACATTCTACTGAATAATGTTTTATTTTTTTGTTCATCGATTTCAAATAAAAGAAATCTCAATTTCCTAATCAATACTTACAATTTATACGAATAATGCTTCAAATTTCACCGAATAATGTTTACCCTTTCACCGAATAATGTTTAGTTGGGTAGTGATACTCATGCGATGAAGGTTTTTTTATATTGTTTTCAAACCAAAAACTCCATTACTAACGAATAATGAATCGAATTTCACCGAATAATTAACCAAATCATTATCATTAACCGAAATTCGACACCTACATCTGAATAATTGACGAATAATATTCGACATACCACCACCCAATAGAAATGTGAAACAATTCATATTGTTAACCTTAAAAAATTAATAAATCTTAGTAATCGCTCAAATAATACATTATTCATAAAAATTTATACTTCACAAAAAATTAAAAATTAGAAACCCATCAAAATTTTTTTAAAAAAAAGTTAATTGCAAAATAAATAAATAAATCAAAAGGGACCCACACCTCTCAATATACCCATTATTCCTTCCTCTTCATTTTAAAAAAATAATAAAATAAGGGGGCTACTATTCACACGATGAATATATCGCCAAATACACGGTTAGAAATCGTGGATTGCAAGTTTGCAAAAATCCGCAAACTCGCAATCCGCGATTGCAATTTTTTTTTTTTTGAAATTTCCGCAACCGCGCATTGCGAGTTTGCACCCGCAAACTCGCAATGCGCGATTGCTAATGTTTTTTTTTAAAATAAAATAAAATTCGGGATATACCTTTGAACTTTCAACTCGACGAACCAACAAAGTCTCTCAACTTGGCACAAATAAAAGAAGGGAGATGATGAAGTCTCCAGATCACGGACGCGTATCCCTCATCACAACTAAATTGAAGTCTCCCTATAGTGATTTATAGGCAAGGAGGAAGATCACGGACGAGATCCCCAAAGCACAGCAGCACACGCGTATCCCCTTGGCAGCGAGATTCCCGGACACGTCGAATCGCTGGCAGCGCGTGCCTGACACGCTGTCCCATCCGCGGATGCACAGTGCGCGGGCGCCTGCCTGCAGATTCTGAAGCGCGGATGCACAGTGCGCGATTGCACCAGTCTAAACCGCAGATGCAGCCTACGCGATTGCGTTTTTTATTTTTTTTTACCGCGAATCCACATTACGCGATTACGATTTAATTCTTTCCTTGCAAAAGGCGAGAAAATCACCGTGTAAATAGGATTTCCGTAAAATAATAATAATGTGTGGTCCCACAATAAATCGAAATCGGGAAACACCGTTTCAATTGTGTCTACACGCGCACACGGTAGAAAGTGGTGTTTTTATTTCACGTGGGCCCCACCTTTTTTATTTAATAAATTAAAAAAAAATCTTAGCCTTTTATTATCTATCAATTAAGAACTCAGATCTGTGCACAAGGTACACCATAAGTCTTGTGCACAATTGATCTATTCCCGGGAGTGGTTCCAGAGTGCACACCCCTTAAGGTGTACCTTGTGCACAATTATAGACCATTGATTGAGAAAAATAAAAGGTGGAGATTAATCCAGATTTTCTAAATTCTTTTTAATAAAAAAATAGTGGGTCCCATGTCAATAGCACCCACTCTCCCTTACCGAGCGTGTGTTCAAACTACTCTTTCAAATTTTAATCCCACTCCTTGGATTTGTACGTAGGTTTTTTTTGTGATTTTTTTTCGAGATTTGGATGAATTTATAATTTTTTACTTTTTCCCCTTTTCCATACACATATTCCATCGAATAAATATTTGGAATTCACCTAATAATATTGAAAACATCATATCTCAATCACACATTTATTTAAAATTATTACAAAATAATCAAAGTTTTAAATTATCTTTCATATTTTAACGAATAATGTTGGAAATGGTCTTCCTAAACATCGATTTCTAATTACAAAATACACATATTTCATTGAATAATTATTCATAATTCAACGAATAATACCAAAACCCTCAAAACTCAATCAAACATTGATTTCGAATTACAAAATAGACAGATTCCATGGAATAATTATTCAGAATTTAACGAATAATATCGATCGACAATCTCGGATCGGCAGATCTCAATCACTTTTATTTTGAATTACAAAATAAACAAATTCCATTGAATAATTATTCCGAATTCAACGAATAATACCGATCAACAATCTCATATCGGCATATGAATAATGCTTTACATTTCACCAAATAATATTTCACATTTCACCGAATAATGTTTATGATGAATGTTTTTATGTGGTTCGTCAAAGTGACGAATAATGTATCCGATTTCACCGAATAATAGACCAACTCATTACCACTAATAACTTAAAATCGACACATACGTCCGAATAATGGACCACTAGCTCGATTTCGCCAATACCCTAACACAAACCCAAACCACCCCTCACCCTCCCCCGCGCCGAAGACACCCACCACCTTGGCGTTGATTAATTAGGTGGATATCTCCTGGACCTTTGCTAATTAATCGGAGCTTCGATCAGACATTCCAATTGATTGCAAGATTTGGTCCGGGGGCTCTCGATCGGCTCTTCTGCTTCTTCTTTTTTCCATCACCGGGGCTAAATTAAATAACCAAAGAAATCACCAAAGAAATAAAGAGAGATGGAAAAAAAGAAGCATACATCAAGGAACACCGAGGGAGTCAAAGCCGGAATCCATGACGTCTAAACCACAGAAACCGATTCTTGGGCGAGTGGTCGGCGACGAGGAGACGCAGACGAGGATGCGAGAGTAGAAGACTGAGGTGAGCCGTGGAGGCGAGGAGGAGGGATAGGATGAGGCCGCCGCCGATGCCTCCACAGATAAGCCTTCACCGCCGTCGAACTTCGCCAACCGTTGCTCTGCCCAACAACTTCCAACCAAATCACCTTCGATTCTCCTCCAAAGTGATTCAGTCTCTTCAACTCGACTTCCCATCTCTGAATCGCCAGCCTTCATCACGTCGGCCTCCCGAATCGCACCACGCCTTCGACGCCGAATGGAAATCGCCACCCAGATACTCATACTCAGCGCTCCTCCCGCTCCACAATCAGAAAGAAAAGGCCGTAGATTAGGGTTTTATTCCACTGTGTTGATCACGCGCATATAGATTAATTGGGCCTTCTTTTCAACTTTCTTTTTTTTTTAAATAAAATTTACGTGGCATAATCCTATCCATCTATTTCATATAGATCAATGGTCCACAATTGTGCACAAGATACACCCTAAGAGGTGTGCACAATGTACCCATCCTCTCTCTCTCTCTCTCTCTCTCTCTCTCTCTCTCTCTATATATATATATATATATATATATATATATATATATATATATATATATATATATATATAGAGAGAGAGAGAGAGAGAGAGAGAGAGAGAGAGAGAGAGAGAGAGAGAGAGAGAGAGAGAGAGAATGGGTAACTTGTGCACAAGGCTTAGGATGTGCATTATGCACAAAATATTATTCGGTGAAATGTGAAACATTATTCAGTGAAATTTGAAGCATTATTCGGTGAAATGTGAGTATTGTTTAGGGGAATGTGAAACATTATTTGGTGAAATTTGAGGCATTCCATATAAATTGTAACTATTGTTTAGGGAATTGAGGTGTCTTTTATTTGAAATGGATAAATAAAAAAACTAAACATTATTCGGTAGAATGTTATAAATTATTCAGTGGAATTGGGACGTTTTCATCTGAACTGAACGGAAAAAAAAAACATAACAGTGTTCGGTAGAATGTTTCACATTTCACCGAATAATGCTTAAAATTTCACCGAATAATATTTGTGCACAATGCACACCCTAAGGGGTGTGCACACCTGAACCACACCCTATATATATATATATGGAGAATATCAGGTGAGAAGGATGTCTTTAATGAGAGATGAGAAGTACTATTTACCACCCTTGGATTAAAATCTAATGGTTTAAATTGAATCTTTAATAAAGAGGACATGTGACCACTTAAAAACTCAATACTCCGTACCAAAGTTAAAATATAAACAATTAATTAACTTTGTTTCCTTTCTACTCTCTTCCAACTCTTTGTTGCTGTTCAAGCTTTTAGGTCATTATGGATAGACAAAGAAGCTCAACAGTACAAAACAATGCTATCTCAAATTTGGGTTGTGCCATACTACCATCTTCAAGTAAATCAAGCATGATTCAATTTTTTTATTCTGATTCTACATAAATAATTCCCGATTTTCACAACAAGATAAAAAATTTGGAGATCAAATTTGGGGATGAAGTGTGGCTGCCTGATTTCTATTTGTTTGAATTCCACCCTCCTCCGCCATTTTTGCACCTCCTACTTGTAGTGTCTGGGGATTGGGTTGATATTTACAAATCATTATCGAGCCCTAAATATAGAGAAAAACTTTCCAGCAGCCAAAACCCCTCAATTTGTAATAGAGTTCATGCCCTGATCCAAATTTGAAAATTAGAACAAACTCGAAAAGGAGAAGACTCTAGAGCAAACCTAGATTCGACCTTTATTCAAAAGTGAAGAGCTTCATAGAATTGGAAAAGAAAACGCCAACCGGATGTCCGGATGAACAAAGGGCCTCTAGGAGTGAAATCGCAAACCATAATCACGAAATCTCACATAAGAGACTAGATCCATTCTAAAAATAGAAAAGAAGATAAATCAAATACCAATAAAACCATATCCAATGTTCAAAACTAAATGGAGAGGAAAAGACGAGAACTGGGAATAAAGATGATGAATAGTATTCATTGAGATGGAGAGAGAAAACAGGGTGAGATTCTTGGGACTTGAGATTTGAGGATGATAAAAAAAACACATGTAGCTTTGCTTTAATTTTATACCATTGGATTAAAATCTAACGGTTCATACTCATTCTTCCTATATCTCATTAAAGTACTCACTTCTCATAGGATACTCCCCATATATATATATAGAGAGAGAGAGTATGGATCAGATGAGAACACTCCTTATAGTGAGAACCTAGGAACACATATGAACCATTGATTTGAATGAAATCAAGGGTAGAGATTAAATTAGAATTTCTGTTTTATTTTTAAAAAAAATATGTAGGGCCCACAAAAAACTCTCTCCCACGCGCACTGTATATCAAAAAAACCTCTCCCACTTGCTAACCTAATTGAATGCCGTGTAAACTGTACAGTGGAGTACTTCATCCTTCATCTTTTCAAATTGCTTTTTTTTTTAAAAAAAAAAGTTTGTTTCTTGGCAAATACCGAGTATTTTATATTCTATAATTTTGTCCTTTTTAAAGTTACAGTAATTTGTTCTTTGCCATTTTTTTTGGTAAAATTACAGTAAAATAAAATTACTGCATTTTGCCATTTTTAACTTTATACTCCATAGTTTGGTTTAAACTTAAAAAAATTGCATTTTTATCTACAAATAATGATTTTTATTTACCGAATAATGCATAATTTTCATAATAATCACCCATAAAATAATATATAATTTTTATATATAATTGTTTCAAACATCCTCGTACTTATGAATACTCTTTGTGATTTTCCCGAATAATGTAGAAGTTTATTAATTATTATTTTAACATTAAAAAATCAATAAATAGATAAATAATCACTCTCTTACATACGAATAATCTCTTTATTTTAACCGAATAATCTCTCAAATTTAACCGAATAATCATTCTGTTGAATACGAATAATTTTTCGAATTTAATTAAATAATGTAATATAACAAAATCATCATCTTACATATGAATAATATTTCTAATTGAACTGATTCATCTCTCAAATTTAATTGATTAATATATACATTTAACCGAATAATCTTTCTAATTTAAATAAATAATATAATTTTAATTGAATAATATTACTAGTACATATGTCATCTTAAATACGAATAATATTTATAATTTAACCGAATAATCTCTCAAATTTAATCGGATAATATATCACATTTAACCAAATAATCTTTCTAATTTAACCGAATAATATTACTAATAATCGTCATGTTATATATGAATAATATTAATAATTTAACCGAATAATCTCTCAAAATTAACCGAATAATATAACACATTTAATCGAATAATCTTTCTACTTTAACTGAATAATATAATTTTAACCGAATATTACTATCGTCACCTTATATACGAATAATATTTATAATTTATCCGAATAATCTCTCAAATTTAAAAAAAATATGTAATTAAACCCCATGTATTATATACGTACTCCATACGTACGCACATGTGGTAGGATCTAAATGAGAGCAATTGATTTTAATTTAAAAAAAAAGTAATTCTAAAAGCTACTGTACAATTCAAAGGGAAAACTCAGGTGCGTGAACCACACAACCTATTGATGTAGAGTAAAGGCTTTTCCAGTGGGACCCACTAATTCTAATTTTTTAAAAATTGATTAATTAAGAATGTATCTCCACCATCCATCTAACCAAAATTAGTGGCCTAGATTTGTTCCTAGGTTCCCATCTTAAGAGGTGTTCCTACATGAGCCACCCCCTATATATATATATATGGACTAGATCGATTGTGCACACCCCTTAGGGTGTACTTTGTGCTCAATTGTGAGACATTGATCGGTTGTGGATGGATGGATGAGATTAAAAAGATTCTTTTTCCATTTTTTTTAACTAAATTATGGTGGGGCCCACGAACAAAGTAGCCAATTCAGATCCACTCTCTTATAGATGTTGTGTGGCGCGTGTGAAGAAACCCTAAATCCCTATTTAATTTCTTCTTCTTCGTTTGAGCGCCCAGAGAGATCCAAATCAGTTTCCATGGATGGGGCTTCTTCAATCGGCGGAACGGAAAGGAAGATGGTGATATAGGCATTCCGGTAACAAAGAGAGCGGCGACGGTTGTAGGAGGAATCGAGTTCGAAAGAGCGATGGTGGTTGCAGGAGGAAGCGAGTCCGAGTGGACGACAGAACGGTGACCGCCTTCCTCTTCGTCGATGTTGACCCGTGAAGCCAAAGCGAACCCAGGTGAGGCGGAGGCGCGAGCCTAGGCGAGACGGAGTCGAGGAGGCGAATTGAAGATGGAGTAGAGGAGCCCAAGCGAGTTGTAGGAGGAAGCAAATTCAAATAGGCGTTGGTGGAGGAGGCGATGAGGAGATTCGGTGGGGAGGCAAGGCGGTGGTGGTTCTCAGATCCGGTGGTGGCGAGGGTTCCCTCGGTGCTAGCAGTGGTCCGGGTGAGTCGTAAGCTTTTTTTATTTTTTTGAATTGCAAATTCAAGCCCCTGCTTTTTTTTTTTGAACCGGAAATAATTTGGCAATGAGACGACCTCATTTGCCAAGGGCATCCAAACGAATGTAATTATGTAGCACAGGATTGTCAGGTGTCTGTGAACTAGAGAGAACAAGTCGGAGGTGCGATAAATGGTCCGCAACTCGGTTTGCTTCTCGAAAGACATGAATAATCTCAATGGAATGGAAGAAACCAAGAGAGACTCGACTGTCAGAGACAATCATTTCGGAATCTCCCGATGGTTTGCCACAGCCCTTGAGGCTGTTGATTATGGTGAGGTTATTGCCTTCGATAATCAGGTTTGCTATGTTGAGTTGTCGCGTCGCATTGACACCATGCCAGAGCCCCATACCCTCGACGCCTGAGACAGAAGCAATAGGAGACGGCCCAACTCCATAGTAGATAGGTTGACCTGTGTGGTCTCGGATTATATAGCCGAACGTGCCTCCGAGACTAAGAGAGTAAGCTCCATCAAAATTGAGCTTCAAAGACCCCGGAGGAGGCGTTCTCCACTGTGCCTTTCGCCGTGCTCTTTTGGATAATTGTCATGGGTCCTGGTTGTTTTGCGGGGGTGCGTTGTCATTCAATCCCTCATCATGTTGTTTTGAGGTGTGCCATAGGAGCATTTGGTCTTTGATGAAGGTTATTATTTGTTGTATACTAGATTTTTTGTCATCGAATAGCGATTTATTGCGCAAGTACCAGATACCCCACCACGCAAAAGCTAGCTTTGTGAATTTTTGGGTGCCACTTTTGTCCTTTACGTCTCCTAATGTGTTTTTTAAGCCAGTTCCTTGAGAGAAGCTGTTGTTCAGTGCTATCATTATCCTGGGGTCCAGGTTCGCTATGGTTTGACGAGAAATTGGGCAGTCCCATAGTAAGTGTGGTAGGTCCTCGTAATTTGAGTCACAATGTGGGCATGTTGTGGGGACACCAGCACCCCTTGAGGCTAGTTTTGCTGAGGTTGGAAGTCCGTTTTTTGTTATTTTCCATAGCAGGGTTTTGATCTTGGCTGGTGCATCGAGCTTCCATATCCATGTCATATCTGATTTCTGGTGCCTTTTTAAGTTGTTCATCATCTGTATTGCAAAGTTTGTGCTAAACCATCCATTTTTACTCCATTTCCAATATAGCCTGTCCATATGGATGTTTTTTGGTATTGGAGAGGATTTTATTATGTCGATGGTGTCATTGGGCAAAATGTTGTGGCATGTGGATAGTAACTTACTGTGGTCCCAAAACTTCCTCGGAGATAAAAAGTCTGAGACCACAAAACTTGTGTCAATAAGTGATGTGTCATTTACGAGGTCAATGAGAGGAGATGTACCTATCTAGTGGTCGTTCCAGAAATTAATATGTTTTCCATCACCAACGGACCAGCGTAGTCCTTGTTTGAATAAAGGGATCAGTCCAGTTAACTGTCTCCATTGCCACGATTTTCCCCCTTTTTTATGGTATTGTAGTATGCTCTGGTTTTTCAGGTATTTTTCCTTAATTATGGTAACCCAAGGATTTGTTGGCTCTGCTAGGATTTTCCATATCAGTTTCAGTTGAAGGGCTTTGTTCATATCTTCAGAGCTTCGAATGCCCAACCCACCATGTGACTTGTCCTTACAAACCTCAAACCAAATAATAAGTGGTTTGTGGTTGGGGTCTTTGTTCCATAGGAAGTTTCGGTTTGTCCTATCAAGTTCCATGTGTATGTGTCGAGGTAGTAGGAAGCATTGCATGAGGTGTAACGGTTTGGATGCTAGCGTGGACTTGATTAATGTACAGCGACCGGCTTGTGATAAGCAGTTTGCCTTCCATTTACTTAGTTGAGATTTAGTTGCGTGTATTAGATCGAAGAAAGTGTCCTTGGTTACCTTGCCACAAATCACGGGGCATCCTAGATATGGACCTAAGTTGTTTGTGGGGGTGATATTTAATTCATTGTGCATAAGAGTTTTTTTGTTGGGGTGTCAGATTCGATGTTGTTTGGAAATGTGATTTGTGTCTGTTAACTTTCTGGCCCGATAGTGTGCAATATTCTGTTAATATTTTATTGATTTGGTCACATGCTGTTTTTGTGGCGGATGCAAAAATGACCAAGTCATCTGCAAAAGCAAGGAAGGGGATTCTGGTGCCATTTCGAGTTAGTGTTACTCCTAGGTGACTTTGAGGGGCCTCTGGTTCTTTGCAAAGTTCTCGAGTAAGTACTTCAGATAGTATGAGGAATAGGTATGGCGATAGCGGGTCACCTTGTCGGAGTCCTCTTTGGGGGTTAAAAAGCTCCGTTGGTTCATTATTTACTAGAACTGAGTAGCTAACTGTGGTGATGCATTCTTTGATCCATCCTGTGAATGTAGGTGAAAATCCGAATCTAGACATAACTGTGAGTAAGAAGTCCCAGTCCACAAGGTCAAAGACTTTTTCCATGTCAAGTTTAACTACCATCCAGCCCATTTTCCCTTTTTTCTTTGAGAAGGAATGGAAAATTTCATTTGCAATTAATATGTTATCTTGTATTGCCCTTCCAGAAGTGAAAGCACTCTGGAAAGGGCTGATTATTTTGGGTAGAATTTTCTGTAGTCTTGCCGCCATAACTTTGGAGATTATCTTATATGTTGTTGAGCAAAGACTTATGGGTCTGTATTGGGATGTTGTTTGTGGGTCATCACACTTGGGGATTAGTGCAATAAATGTGTGGTTTACTTGCTTTAGTATCATGCCGCTAAGGAAAAAGCTTTTAACTGCTTTAGTGACAGAGAGTCCTACAATGTGCCAGTATTTTTTGAAGAAACCTGCCGGGAAGCCGTCAGGACCGGGTGATTTGTCATTTGCTAGACTAAAAACGGCTTTTTTGATTTCTGCATTAGTGATTTGCTTGGTAAGGCTCTCATTGTCCTGTTCATTGATTTATGCTTTGATGTTGTTTAGTAGCTGATCCGTGGTTTGTTGTCTTTGTCTGTTCTGGAATCGCTTAATGAAATCAAATTTAATTAATTCCCTTATGTCATTGTCCGTTGTTACCTTGATTCCTGCAACAGTCTGTAAGGATTTAATTATGTTTCTATTCCTCCATCCTGTGGCTATTATGTGGAAATATTTTGTGTTAGCGTCAATTGATTTTATATGATTTCTTTTTGCTCGTTGTCCCTAGTATGTTGCTTGGTATTTGATTAGGGATGCGTGTTTGTTAGTAAGTCTCTTGATTTTGTCGTCCGTTCTTTTGTCATAACTGACACAGTTTCGTATTTGTAGATCTTGAAGCTCTTTTTCCACATTTGACACTTGTCTGAGTATGTTTCCAAATGTGAATTTGCTCCAGATTTTGCTCTTTTTTTTAACTTCCAAAAGCTTCTTGTTTAATTTGTATAATTGCGATCCTGGACAGTCAGTTCTCCAAGCATTTTTTACAAGGTTCTCAAAATCTGACCTTGTGGTCCATGCCATTTCAAATTTGAAAGGTTATAGTTTCGGCTTCTGTTTGTCCATTAAGTCAAAGGTGATTTGTGTATGGTCTGATTTTATGAATGCGTGGTTTTTTGTATATGAATTAGGGAATTGTTGTATTAATGAATGACTTATTAATGTTCGATCTAGTTTTTCATATACGTTTTGCATTCCTTGAGAACTCTTTCTCCATGTGAATTTGTTTCCAATTGTTAGGGCATCTACAAGATTATGGGTTATGATAAATTCTGTGAGTCTGTAGAATCTGTGGGGGCGAGGCTCGGCCCCTCCCGTTTTATCCGAAGGTTCCAGTATGTCATTGAGGTCTCCTATGATAACGAAGTACCCTGAACAACTACGAATCATAGAAGAGAGACCGTTCCAAAAATTAGGTTTGTCACAATCATGTGGAGCATAAACAAATATGTTGTGAATTCTAATGAGAGAGTGTGATTTATATACTTCACTTGTATTGTTCTACTGTCTGAGGTAATTATGTCGAAAGATTCATTGCTAAGTTATGATGCATTCCAGAGAAGACAAATTCCCCCTGAGAGTCCTACTGATGGGCAAAAGTGTATGTTATCAAATCCCGCTTTTTTTCCAAACATTATCTGGAGGAGGGTTTTGTAGTTTGGTTTCTGCTAGAGCCAATATATTGATATGTTCTGTTCTACAAGTCGATTCAATATGGGTCCAAATGTGTTTCTTACTGAGGCCCCTGGCATTCCAATAACTAAATTTCATAGTAAATATCTTTGAGAAAATTGGTATTTCTTGTTTTGAGTTTTATAGGATCTGTGTAGTGCATTTACAGTAGGGATAATGGGGTATACGAATTCAAACTTTGTAACATGCCTAAAACAAAATCTAGCATGTTTATTAGAAGTAACTTTAATGGGCTTGATACATGGAGAATGTGATTTGATTTCATGGGTTATACATATCAAGGTGAATTGTGACTTGAGAGAGCCAATGGGAAGAGTAGGTTTTAACCGTTCAATTCTTGAGTCCAACATGAAACAATCCAAAATATTAGACCCGGTTTGTTGTTTCCGGTATGTTGGTCTCGAGCAGCAGCTGCAGGCAGTGGTTGTGGTCAGAAGCATTCGTGTATTGAGTCCAAGCCACTAGCTGGGTGATTGCATGAATGAGTATTCCTGTGTCCTAGATGAGTAAAGCCATTCCCCAAGGAGCAAAGCCCCTCGAGCAGTGTTAGGAATGATTCTAACTGAGTTGTAGTGAGACTGATGTGAGTATACGGTTAAGTATGTGTGTAAAAAATATAAATGTATTGGCCTAAACAATAGTGGAATATAAACTGGTAGGCCATGCAGTAGCAGAAGAGGGTTATATGTAGATAAGACACTTATCTTATAATGATGTTTTACATGATTCAAGTAGCACACAATACAGATCAGCTTGAGTTTCAACATACAAAGGATAATCCAAAGTGCATAGAGATTATAACAAAGTTCTAATGGATGGGGTAAATGAAATGAATAAACAGTTAAGTATGTGTGTAAGAAAGATAAATGTATAGGCCATGACAGTAAAGGAAGATAAACTGGTAGACCATACAACATCAGAAGAAGTTTATATTTAGATAGAACACATATCTTATAATGATGTTTTACATGATTCAAATAGCCCACAGTACCGATCAATTTGAGTTTTAAATTACAAAGGATAATGCAAAGTGCATAGGGAATATAGCAGAGTCCTAATGGATAAGGTAGATGTTGAAGTGTTACACAAAGGTTTAGCAAAATCATGTCAAACTTTTGTTTCGGTTGATGCTTTTGGAGTTGGTTGTAGAATGTGTTAAGGTCGATTTTCCCTTTGCCCTTGTCGATTTTAGCCGACTTGGAGGGATTGGGTTTAGATTGGGGTTCACCCGAGGGCTTCCCATTATGGGTTTTTTTGGGTGTCGGTGGATTCTCAGAGAGAATCCCCTTCCCTTTGGGTTTAGATGGATAATTAGCCATTAAAGCTAATTCAAAGGGGAGAAAGAAAAGTAAGATCAAGTAAATAAGAAGGTAAGGGTTGATAGAAGGGGGAAGGAGCACATATCAGGGAGGAGACCAAAGACTCCTGCAAAAGCAAAAGCCAAGACCTCGGGTTTTCCACAGACTTCAAAGGCAAAGGAGGAACGAAGCCATTCTGCAAACTGAAACTCGAAGCAGACACCCACAGAACGCGTCAAAGCCAGAGCGTCGGCCACAGAGGAGGAGAGGGGAGATAGGAGGCCTGATTATCGTGATGATTACTGCTTTCAGATGCCAAAGGTCTGATGAGAAGGAGCAGGAACGATTCGACCCTAAATCGGGGGAGAAGACCCAAACCACCCATCGGAACCAAACTTTGTGCCAAATCCAGTACAGGAAACTCTTGGATTTGATGTGACAATTCCGATTGAGGTTGAAATTAGAGGAAATTTTGATTTTTTTTCATAGAGATTTCGAGCTTCTTTAGGTCGGATTGGGGATTTTACTTGCTTCTAAGGAGAAAACCCTCGAAAACTCCCAAATTTATCCGAGGTGCGGAAATTTGGAATTTGATAAAAAGGTGCAAATGGGGTCTGAGAAAAGTAGATCCATGCTTGCTTTTCCGGGGTGCAGAGGGGTGAAAAATGAGAGCTCAGGGGAGCTTTTGAGGCACCATTGATGGAGTTCCAAGGGGAGGAGTAATGGGTTTTTTCCTGCGTTTCATTTTGGATTGGGTTGGGGGAAGGAGTAGCGCGTGGGGGCGTGTTCTTTTTTTGGGTAAGGGTTTCCATGTTCAAATTTTTTATTTCAAGCCCCTGCTTTTGAATTGCAATTTGCAAATTCAAACCCCTGCTTTTGCTTTTTCTTTTGATTTTTTTGTGGGGGTGGGGGGTGGGGGATGGCCGGATGGGTGGTTGTGTGGGGGGCAGGGGTGGGGTAGGTGGTGGTTCGTGTTTGTGTGTGGGATTCCGGTCCGGTGGAGCTCAAGGGAAACTCTACCAAGTAGAGTTTCCCTTTCATCTCACAAAAAATAAAAGAAAAAAAAATTTAAAAAAAAATCGAGGATGGTGGTGGGGGGAGGGAAAGGAGGGGGGGGGTTTTAACCACTGATTTTAAAATCAGTGGTTGAGATTAGATTTGTCAAACGGGTCATTCGGGACGGGTTCGGGTCGGGTCACTTGGGTTTCGGGTAAAACGGGTCTCGGGTAAAACGGGTTTCGGGTTTTTCGGGTTGACTCGAACTCGGGTTTGATCGGGTTTCGGGTCGGGTTCGGGTCGATTTCGGGTTTGTCAATTTTTTCTTTTTTAAATTAAAAAAATCATTATTTGATAATTTTGTGATAAATTTTAATTATATATAAAAAAATTAATTATATATAATTATAAATCAACCGGGTCAATCGGGTCACCGGGTCAATCGGGTCAAAATTACCGGGTCAATCGGGTCACCGGGTCGAAACCCAGATTACCCGGAAAATTTCGGGTTTTTCGGGTTCGGGTCGAAAAAAAATTTCGGGTCAAAATTTTCGGGTTCGGGTCGGAAATTTTTCGGGTCGGTCGGGTCGGGTCACCGGGTCGGGTTGTGTTTTGACAGGTCTAGTTGAGATCTTCTCAGTTCTATGAGTAGAGTTTTTTAGAAACTCTACCGGAACTCCATCCTTGTGGCTAGGGGCCAGCCAAATCGGGTGGTTGGGTAGGGTTTTTGACATGCATAATTTGATTTAATATTCGTCAATTATTCAGAGGTATGTGTAGAATTTTGATTACTAGTGGTAATAAGTTGGTAAATTATTCGGTGAAATCTGACTCATTATTCGTTAGAACATGGAGTATTCGGTTTGGTAAACAGAAAACATAAAACAAAACATTATTCGGTGAAATGTGAGATATTATTCGGTGAAATATGAAGCATTATTCATATTAATTGGTTTAGGGATTTGAAGTTTCTTTTATATAAAACTGATTGACAACAAAAAATATTTGGTAGAATGTGACAAATTATTCAATGAAATTGGTAATTTTTTATATGAAATAGACGGAAAAAAAAAGATTACAGATCATTATTCGGTAGCAAGGAAAACATTATTTGGTGGAATTGACAAATCTTTAAAACGAACTAAATTGAGTTTAACAAAAACATTTATTCCACACCGAAAAAAAAAGCATTTTTTTCACAAATATTTTATTTTATTTTTAAGAAAATCTAAATAATTATTCAATGGAATATGTGTATTTTGTAATTAGAAATCGATGTTTAGGAATACCATCTTCAACATAATTAGAAATCGATGTTTTGAAATAGATAACGTAACATTATTTGGTAGGATGTGAAATAGTATTCGGTAGAATTACAATTTTTTTTAAAAAAAACGAAATCAGGTGGATCGATTAACAAATGAATGATAATTGTTTATTTTTCCACATCCAACCTTCATTTCCCATCTTGGACCTCAAAAACAAATCTTTTACCAGGTTTGGTTCACAATAAAAACAAAATCATCAAGCTCAAATGATTGTAATTGTAGGTGATGAAAACATATATGATCATATTAATGCAACATTTACCATACCTAAAATAACAATCTATTTGTTTGACTATCCTTGATGGCATAGGGTCGGCGTAATTAGGGATGGATACAACATATATGACAGAACACGCTCGCCGATGGAAGATGATGGGGCGAAGGTCGAAATGGCATGCCCCGAAAATCCGAAAAAAAGCATACATAGAAGAATTTACAAACAATGAATACACATACACATATGTAATATTGCAATCTATAAATTACAATATTATACTACGACAATTTTTTTTAATCAAACTTCAAACGTACCGGGACGACGCATGTTATCCCAATAAGGTCGGGGTTGTGGAGGATATGCGATCCTATTGCCTCTCCCATGACCATTGTAAAATGGCGGTCTATGGGCACCTCTAGCATCAAAACCGTGAGAAGTGTTCCAAAACATAGGGGATCGACCATGAGCAAAATTACCATGACCGCATCGCCATCCTTGAACAAAGTGTCCTTCCCGATGGCGAGTATAATACTGAGGTACAACATGTCCTGGATGATTACCACGTCGCGTTTTGGCCTTTAGAGGACCAAAACGACGCGTTTTGCATTTTAATTTTTCAGGAAAACAAATTAGAACATGTGCCCCATGTCTCCCACTCGTGAGCCCGAGCTCATCTACAAGGTGCGTTTTGCCAGACTCATTTTCTAGCTCACCCTCCTTTTTTTAATTGCTTAAGTTCTCGCCAATAATCTTGCTCAAACAAAGTATAGTCGTTTTTATTGCTTTATCTCTTCCGTTCACAACAACTAAAATTTTTCATGAATTCATGAAACTGGTATTCAAATTACATGACCTAATGGAGGACATTGTATTTGATCATGATCGGATTTTCACAAGCCTTCTTCTTGGAAGGAGTTGTTTGTAGCCATGGGGATGGAGTTGAAGCTCTCTATAAACTATGACATACCATTCACAAACCAAAAGAATATTAGATCCATTTGATGCACCAGATATTAATCTAGTTTAAGATTAAAATCTATATGAAATTTTTTATAAAATTTTAGCCTTTGTGGTTAGATTAAAAGAGTAAAATCTTGTTTGGCATGACAAATTACACAAAGTTTTGTAAAACTATTTTTTTCGAAAACTGCGAAAAGCTTTGTCACAACTCTTTAAAAAAACTCCAACAAACGTGTGCCTAACAGGCCCTAAAATAGTAAATTCTCGTTTGCATTGACAAATTACACATATTTTTGTAAAGCTATTTATTTGAAAACTACGAAAAGCTTTGTCACAGTTCTTTAAAAAGCTCAAATAAGCTTGTACCAAACACGTCATTAGAAAATTATTTGCGGTGTATGAAAACAATCAGACCAAAGTAGTGGGTATAATGGGTTGCGTTGGCCAACTGGTGGTACAACACCAATTTTCATACTGCCCTTAGAATGACGTCATTTCAAGCTCTTTATGGCTATATGCTCCTTCTCAACTTGGAATCATAAACGAGTAGGTCACCATAGGTGCAGTGGATGAGTGGATCCAGGATGGAGATTAGGTGCTAATATCCCTTAAAGAAAGCTTGCATCGGGTTCAATTGTAGAAGAAACAGGTGGGTAATCAGCATAGAAGTGAGCGGCGGTTTCAAGTAGGCGATAGGGTCTACCCAAACAGTCTTCCTTAGCAGCAAGGAAGTGTATTAATGTGAGTTTAGCTTCTAGGTTCCTTATAAAGTGGTCGATAAAATTGGGGTTGTGGTGTATTGTTTTGTAGTTGTCGGAGTCAACCAAGCTGAGATAAGGAAAATCTCGTCATCATAGCACAAGAGCGTTTCGGCATTGATGCTACCGTTTCACCTATTGATTACGATAGCGGTTTCGTGCATTAAGAGCATTGACCGAATTAAATACGGTAACGGTTTCTCCTATTTAATATCCAAACGGTTTCTTTTATTTAATATTCGATTCGATTAGTATAAATAAGAGGAGAGAGATTCGGATTGACGGGGAAACATACTGACTTGAGCGTTGGAGAGGCCTACGGGGAAGACAAGCCTCGCCACGACCTCGTTTGTTCTTGTTTCACAGGCTAGGGTTCGGGTTGAGATCATCATCAAGATTGATCTCCATCAACAATTATGGTGAGCAGATATATGCACCCACAATTGGTGTCGTCTGTGGGAATTTCGATCGAAAATTCGTAGGTCGAAATTCTCAATCAACAAAGCGATCTTTTTATTGGCGAGTCGGGATGAGGCGGCGGATCCTCAGAAGTACCTCCATCGATCGCCCTCCCATCACCTTCGCCCACAAAGCCCAGTAGGGGCGTCGTCGGTCCCTAAGCAAAGTACACCAGGCACCGCGACTGATCACTAGATCCGAGCCTCATGCTAGAACCCTAGCAATGACAACTAGTCAACGAGTCCGACCTCCTCCATCTCTCCCTTTCTGTGCGACTTCGAATGGATTCGATTTAGGGATTGCACCATAGCCGCTGCTACAAAGCGTCTCCTTTAACTGAGCCACGAGGACGCTGCCGGTCTCCAGCCCACATTCGAGCCTCGATGCACCACTACATGAGACAGAAAGCATGCCGTAGATCCGCTTATCAGACACACCTCATCTTCGTCGCCGAGGGCCTAGAGGTACAGTACAATGGAGTTCTTGCTTGCCGAACCACCAAAGATTTGCCGATAACGGCTCCTTACAATTCCAAATCAGTAAGTGCAATTTGACCTTTCCCATGTGATTTGAAAGCCCTGATTAATTTTCTAAGGAGCTTAATTGGATTGCAATTAAGAATGTTCATCTGTTGGCCAAGTCGATTGGCATACCAATTGTCCAATGTGTTTTTTGTTTGAGGAGCTTGAAGAAATTGCGTTTGTGATTTAACTTAAATATGAAATCATTCAAAGGGCTAATTTGGAGGCTATATGTGTTAGTTTCATAAGTCCGTCATTTGTGAATGGGGTTTGCTGCTATTATGAGTCTCCAATGCCTATGTATGCTATGTCTTATTGATCACTTACTCTTCGTAACCTTCAATGATCGGTTGAGATAGAAGTGAATTTAGACTCTTTTTTTGTGCTCAATATGTGATATGTTTGACCACTGATTTTTGTGTTGGTTAGTGCACTTTAGTACTGCTTGGTTCGGAGACATAAATGTATGTGTATATGCTTTAAGTCTACATACTAGTCTACCCTCCTAGAATCCATTCGATTCTTTGCGATTCTACCTTTTAAGGCATGAATGATTTTGAATTGAGTTGATCTTGTTCTTATTCTGGTTGTTTCGATAGTCAGATGCACCCTCTTCTTTGTTTTCGTTTGCTTCGCTTGTGTTGTACTCTTGAATAGGTGTTGATAAAGGGGGTATGAGCAACAAACATCGAGTTTGTTCCTTGAGGAAAGCATGAATTCAAGTGTCACGATCGAATGGGGCATATCCGAAGGAATTGAGATTGACATATGTCGGATGATTCCTATGGCGATGGTGGATGTGCGTCACCCGTACCATCTCCGCTCTGTCGTTGGACTCTTGTTCCAGTCCGATACGCTTCCCCCCTAGCAAGCATGGTTGTATTCAGGCTCTTCGGCATACACATGTCGACGGGGACGCCAAAACTTTATCGCCCACCACGAGAGCCTAATCCCAACTCCTAATTCATTGATAAAGGAGTCCGGTCGATATGAAAATGCTAAGTATCCTATCTCTCATCCTGATTTATTTTGATGATTCAATTATTTTGATATGAAGATGACCAACATTCTATACGCATAGACATTCTATTATTTGAAGCAATTAATTAACCTAGATAGATATCGGTAGGCCCTGACAAGGGGCAAGTGAGTAGTCGAGATAGGGAGGGGACTTACAAATATCATAATCGATAGGTAACGGGAGGAAGCCACCTGTGAACAGAACAAGAAATCGAAGAGCAGGGAGTAATTTATTGTAAACTGGAAATTTGTTTGAAGGGAAGTATATTCCCAAAGACCTTGTTCGAGGCTTAAGTACGTAATTTGTTGGTAAGCAACGGGAATAATCGAGTGTTTGTAAGGGAGAAAAAGAAGACTTACAGAGCGAATTAAAGGCAGAATAAGCGGAGAGGGCACCTTTGAGCAGTTGTGGACCGGGGGAATCAAAGCCATAGGCTTCGACCACCCCAACAACCACCAGCCCTCACAAATACTAGAGAGCAATGAAGCCAGAAGAGACGGCGAGGACACCGGGAAGTAGAGAGAGGGACCAAGAAGTCAGCCGCACCAGAGCCTGAAACGACATCGCTCGTCCGGCCACCACCAGACAATCCCATCCCACAAAAAAGCCCAATCAAAAGGCCGATTAGCCCACCCGAAGACGGATCTCGTCGAGAATGGAAGAATCCAAGATCCGACACTTCCCATTGAGACACCTTCCTCAGGTAAATCCCGCCATGAACGGGGATGGAGCAAGTGGGCTCAAGAAACACCAACGCAAAGGGACAGGGTGGGCGGCGGGCAGAGAAAGTGGGGGTTGCAGAGGGACGGTCCTTCGGGGGTTGCAAGTGAGCGGAGCGGTGGTCGCTAGAGTTAGGATTTGGCGGCCGATTGGCCTGAAGGGGAGAAAAGGAGAGACACGTGGGGGCGCGTACCTCGCTAGGGTTAGGAATCATATTATTCCAATTTGATGATTCGGAGGAAAGTCCCTAATAAAATTTTATAAATATATTAATATAAGCATATCAAATATATATATATTTTTTTCAATATGCACTTATATCCGAAACTTAATAAATAATTAAGTGTAACATGGTCTAAGTTACAAGTGATCCGGTTTTTGAGCTGGGCTTTTTATTTTATTCGGTAGTAGCACAAGCCCAGTCCCAGGCCCATGAAATCACTACAGAATACGCGGGGTTGGAAATATTAAAAAAAAAATCATGGCGCCACGTACAAAAGTTGCTTCTCCAAAGCCATACGCCCTCGTTGTAAAAAGATGCCGCGGAAACAAAATCAAGGCCGTTGAGTTTATCGCCACGTCAGCGATCCGCGTGAACTGGGGATGACCAATGAAAGCACCCCAACCTTCTACATATAATGACGACCCCCCCTCACAGGATCTCATCAACTCGTGTTAAGTCGTCTACTTCTGTTTCAAACCTTTTTTTCCCCAAATCTCTTCTCTCTCACTTCAGAATCTCATCCATGGCGCCCAAGGCCGAGAAGAAACCGGCGGAGAAGAAGCCAGCGGACGCCGAGAAGGCGCCGGCGGAGAAGAAGCCGAAGGCCGGCAAGAAGCTCCCCAAGGAAGCCGGAGACAAGAAGAAGAAGAGGTCGAAGAAGAGCGTTGAGACCTACAAGATCTACATCTTCAAGGTCCTCAAGCAGGTCCACCCTGACATCGGGATCTCCAGCAAGGCGATGGGGATCATGAACAGCTTCATCAACGACATCTTTGAGAAGCTCGCTCAGGAGTCTTCCAGGCTCGCTCGCTACAACAAGAAGCCCACCATCACTTCTCGGGAGATCCAGACTGCCGTTCGCCTTGTGCTTCCCGGTGAGCTTGCTAAGCACGCTGTTTCTGAGGGTACCAAGGCTGTTACCAAGTTTACTAGTTCTTGAATTTTGGGTTTGGTTCGGGACTTCTAGGGTTTGGCGATGTTGAATTGTGAATGTTTTGAACCTGGTTATCTGGTTGCGGTTCGGTTGTGTAGTTACTAGTTGCTTTAGTTATTAGATTTTTAGGCTTTCTGCTAAGATTATGCATTTCTTTTGGACGAATTCGAAAATGAGAAGGAAACGGTTCTGATACTGTACCTGGTCAATACTGTTATGAAATACTACTAGTTCTTCAATCCTGTGTCTTCTCTTCTGATACCCTATGGCAATCGGCTGATGTTTTTTCTTCCATTGTTTGTTAATTTTGGTATGTGTTTTGGGAATGTATGATGAATAAAAACAAAGTCCAAACACTGATATTAACAAAAAACAGTTAAACTTCGGAACTTTGTTGAAACTCATGAATCAGAAGGGGTCGAATTTGACTGGGAGAGGGAGGGAGTATGTGTTAGCTGAAGATGCCCGGCCATTGCCAAGGGTCTGTTCTCTGCTCCTACCTTGTCAGACCAGTGTCCCTTCCGTTCTAGTCCACTCTCTTCACCTCAGCCCTCTGAGTAAGGTGCTCACCTTCAATTCCAAGATGTTTTTGGCTACAGTTCTGATCGGTAAGTGCATTGTTTATACCCCTCTCTCATCATCTTGACCTGCAGGGGTGGAATGAGTATTTAATCTGATCAATTTGTGAATTTGGGATGTGTTAGCTAGCTCTGCTTATTTTGTGTCTGATTTTGTGAATTTGGGATGTGTTAGCTAGCTCTGCTTATTTTGTGTCTGATATGGGCTTGTTAAGGTGTATGGCATTGTGTTGAAATTTGATGCCTAGATTTTGCTCTGGAGTCTGGACTGATGTAGATACTTTTGAGGGGTTAAAGGTATGTGGAACCTAACCTTCAACTGCAATACACTCAAAAGTCAAAATCAAAAGTTTAATATCATCTTATGACAAACCATTATCTCACTAGGGACACGTATTTTCTGATATTAGATGTGAAGATTTTAACTTACCATTAACCCTATTTATATGAATGCAATTTTTCCCAGGGAAAAAAAAATTCAAAGAGAAGAAATTTAAGTAAATTACCATAACTACAACTAGGATATAGCATTAATAAATTAAGTCCTACCTTGGCTGCCTAGGCATGAATAAACATCTCTTTAGCTAGAGTCTGATCATTAGGAGCAGGCTTCCTCATAAAATATGGTCTGTGTTTTCTCAGATTTTGGGGAAATTGCATATGCAGTAAAAGCTTTAGCATTTTCAGAGACTAGCATCTAAACCTTCCTTACATTAAATTAATTAAATTGAAGTGTGCTACACTGCTACCTACAAAGATGGTTCAATAGTTTGCATAAACGTTACTAGGATATAGCATTAATAAACGTTACTTTGATAGTTTGATATGTAATATATTGTGGTTCAAGGTCTGATTTTGCTCTGTATGGAATTTTGAATTCTGGGTGTGTTTACTGGGCTTATTTTGTGTCTGAGGTGTATGGAATTATCTGGAAATGATCAGGTCCTCCCTCCATCCGCCCTCCGATCTCTTTTGATTATAGATAGCTCCTTTCATTTAATCTCTTTATGATTCAACATCCTTTTCTTCTCAGTTCGGTTGCTCTTTTGCGAGTGGACATTTATTTTGCCTGCTACTTGATTCAATAGTGAGAGGGAGTTCAGATATTGCTCCCAGAACCTAATAATCGATTTTGTTGGAAAAAATATCCAGATTGATTCATTTCAGCAACATTTAGCCAATCCACTTTCTTGCAATTACTGAATTTAGGTGTCTTCCCCCCATTTTCTATCAGTTCTTTTCTGCAAAGAAGAAGACGAAGAGAGCTGTTTTGCAGGGGTGAAATCCGTGCTATGTGAAAAAAGATGCCTCTCCAAGTGCAAAGGGTTCACTGGACAGCTATCTCGTTACATCACAGAACGAGAACATGTTGGTTAATCAAGGGACTGTTAAGAGAAATTTGACACTCAAGATTGGATTGTCCACAAATATTGAAAACAAGGAATCCCTTTCTATCGCTGGGGAACAAAATTGGAATTCAAGTCAATCCGGGTTGGCTCCATGAGCACCCATGGTTTAAGGGGGAGGTGAATGATGTTGGTATTAGAGGGGACGTAAATGAAGCTTGTGTTCTGGCATTGGCTTTTCGCCACCAAAGCTTCGATCTCAATCAGTTGGCAGCCAATTTTCTGTCA
Source organism: Persicaria maculosa (assembly GCA_963922045.1). NCBI lineage: Eukaryota > Viridiplantae > Streptophyta > Magnoliopsida > Caryophyllales > Polygonaceae > Persicaria > Persicaria maculosa. Next base: position 17,881,104 of record OY998258.1, read on the forward strand.
TTGTATTGCAGGTTTGTTGATATTGAATCTAGTGAAATTCAGTCATTGTATTGGTGATATTGCAGTTGATCTTATCTATATATATGTCATATGCAGTGAGATCTCTTCTACAAATCTGCAATTAGAGAGTAAATCTAATGAACATGAGGCAGGGAATACAACGCTAGTTGTAGTGGACAACGCCTCTAAGAAGAGGCATTTTATATCATTTTTGGATCAGTTACAATCTAATAGCGAAGTTCTTGTCTGTCCCAGAAAGGGATCTGTTGTAAACTGACTTGGCATGTTTGTGGCAGCTGAGAAACTGAAAACTGTTCTTCACTCTCACGTAGAAGTAAGCGGAATCTTGGATGAGATTTGAATCATTTCATTAATTTGTTCAAAGAGGAGTTGTTTCTTTGTTAATTGGTGTATTCACCTCGTTTCTTCCATGTAGGTTGAAGTTGGCAGTGACCTCTGCAACAAGCTTAACAAGATGCAGTAAAACACGAAGTTCACCGTCATTTAAGAATGAATGCTCCACTCCTGGCATAATGCTTATAAACAGTCATGCACAGGAAACTCCCAAGTTGGCACGTGGTAGTTCCATGTTTTCACCAGGAGAAACATTCTGGGATGAGGCAATCCAGGTTGCGGATGGTTTGCTTGGTGGGGATGCAGATAGGGAAAAATTTGATTGCAAATGTGAAATGTGCTACAGCTGTTGGAAAAAAGATGTTTTAAGCATAATAAATCTGGAATGCATGATTTTTTAGGCTTCCCAGGAAAGCAAGGGAATCCAGATGATTCTCCACTGCTTATCAAACATTTTGACTTTTCGGTGGAAGAAAAAACAAGAAAGCAACTTCATCTTGATGATAAAGAAGTTTCTGAAAAGAATGGCAGTGTACTTGTAGAGTTGATGGCTGGTAGAATAGAAGGTGGATCTGCAGTAGCAGAAGCATTTTCAACTTATATAGCACAGAGACAAAAGGTTGATCTCCGGACTTCAGAGAGCGACAATTTCTTGCCTCATTCGCCACATATGGGGAAAGTTATTTCATATGCTGTTTCCGATGGACTGAGACTACTGAGTACTCCTTCTAGCCTTATTCCTGTGGAAGGCCATTTAGATCTGAGCAATTGAGTCCCACCAGAGGTCTGCCATGTATATGAGCAGAAGGGGTTGACAAAACTCTATCCGCAGGTAATTTTCAGAATTAGATGTACAATACTTCGTATTTTTTGTTATAGAAAGAGATAAACTAGTATTAGCACCAGATGCAGTGTTTCAATATATTCATCACTGCAGAATGATGCATGCAAAGTTAATTTGCATATTATCTTCTTGTGTAGCTTTTCATTACTTTTTAGGTTTTTCCCCACATCTTGGTTGAGTTTTCATTTTACTTTGTGCTATCTAAGCAGCAAGATCACACTTGTCATTCGTGCACCTTCCTTTTTCCTATTTTTTTCTCCGTGGTCATCAACTGGATTTGTATGTCATTTGTGCAATTCTTATCATCCTTATCACTGTTCCTCCATTTGACAGCAAAATGTATAGTTGTATACCTCTGGCATTCTTTAGACAAATTGCTTGATGTCTTTTTATTGACACTGGTGGTATTTTATGATGTGCGAGTCTGTTGGAGTGACGCTGTTACATCATCTTTGAAGGTTATCTGTAGTGCTGAAGTATTTCTCAAGTAAGCCAAAAAAACCATACTTCTATGAAAAAAGTTGAGATTTATTTCTATCTATCCTACTTTTAAAAACTTTGTAGCATTGTTGCTGGTGGTATAAGTAGAATGTGATTGTTTTAGGGATTGGTATCAATACTACCTTAACATTTTGTTGCTCAGAAATTGGGATCTACTTCCTTGAGTGGGTCAGACAACAAAAATTGTAAAATTTTGATAATATCAACTAGCCTATTAGCTCAATTGGTAGAGCGATGTGTTTTACAGTTTTAACACAAAGACGTGAGTTTGACTCTCACATAGGCTAATATGTTTTCTTAAATAAACTGATCAACTATCCCCTTTTCCTGCAGCTCCCTTCCACCTATGCCTCGCACTTTATTGTTGTTCCTTCTGCATCGATAAGGAGGTTAATTTTTATAGTCTTATTTTTTAGGGCAGATTTTACAGGATTAAAATTACTAGCATATCACATTTTCCTTGTGGATATATGTTTATTCCAGCAAATCCTTGGACTCCTTGTACATCATCACTGTCAGGAGCCATGCAATTATTCGCATGCTTTCGAAGGAGTGGAGATATTCCTCTTCAACTATCAAACCCAAAATAAAAATCTTTTGAGTAAAAGCATATTACACTAGACATTAGGTCGAGTACAGTGTAAACTTGCACGGCAGAAGATTCAATCACACATATGAGATTAACTCGAGTAACAAAGAGATAAAAACAAGTGGAAAGTTGCAGACTTGCAAAAGCAAGTCAATTAGCAGACTGAACCAAACTGATTTACAAATGTGAGGTAGGTCGACATTGTTAATTGAGGGTAGTCTAGTCTTGAAACACGGCTTTGTCCTGTTAAAGACTCATGTGTTCTGCTAAGATGCTGTTCGCAAACACTCTTGAAGGCGCAAAAGCAGATGAGTTGCTTTCCATACCCTTTGTCAGTGAGGAGTGTCTCAAATCAGCGAGGAGTGCTTAGTGTTTGAGTATCAAATAATGGGGTTTTAGGAATCTCAAATCTGCTACAGGGAAGCCATCATAGTAGATGACATTATTCTATTCAGGCTTCGTAGGAGACTCTTCTCACCGGCCAAAGTGAACTCCATCCTTAGCTTTTTCCGAAACTCCATATGCTGGATCCAAGTGCGTCTTGACAACTAAACTCCCAGAACCAAGTCGCGATAACCCAAAGGTAAAGCCATCACATCAGCTGAAAAACTCCAATTTATGATGTTGCCAATTCAAAAGAATCCCCTTAAACAAGACCACCACAACACTGAGATCTACTGAGAAATTGGGGGCGCTACCTGAGTCTGTTTATGCTTCCTGTGGTTTACAACTTCGCTGCTGCAAATGCTGATCTTTTATGATGTTGATCTCTCTTTTATCAACAAAAGAGATTTGAAAATAGTCTTGTATCGTCTCTTTGCCTTGTTCTTCAATTCTTTAGAATGCATTTCTTGATAGTAGATTCTCTGCCGTAAAATGTTTCCAGCACATTGATTGAAGATTAGAAATTAAGAAATCAAATCATCCATATCGTACATAAAGTGCATTACAATGTGGTAGGAGAATAAGTTATTCTCCAGATTTTTTCCCCCTCAACATCTAAACATCACAACTTCAGCTTTTCAGATGCAGGTAGTCCTACAAAGGCATGATGCATCTAGTTCATCAAACCATTTCAACATGATTGGGGGTTCATTGTTTGTTTGCATAATGCACTCGAATCTCCCTTCCGTCAAGCACCTGTGGGATTAGTTCAGGCATATTAGCAACATATTTGGCCAAGACCGGCAAAGCTTTGGGAATCAGATTCGGAACAGACCTGTCCATTCATTTGCTGCAAGGCTAAGCTAGCTTCAACATCAGAAACAAACCTAACAAACCCATAGCCTTTGGATATTGCACTCATATGGTCGCATATAACTCTCACTGACAAAAAAGAGTATCACAAGTATAATAAATGCAAGTCACAAACACCAGACACCACAACAATGTAAGAAGAGAACTTGTAGTGTATTCATTACCTTCGATAATTTCACCATAAAGCATAAAAGCATCGCGTAATTTGGTTTCGTTGGTATCATGAGAAAGCCCTAGCATGTAATAATATATTAGACACTATCTATACATATGGTGTATGAAAACAAACCATGAGAACTGAAGTGCTATAAAGAGGTCACCTCCAACAAACAATTTGGTGCAGGAGTTCCGGACTGACATCAAGGCAGGAGAAGTACAGGCTTTCATGAAATGCAGTTTATTCATCGTTGCTCTTGCTGTTGCAGGAGACGCAGATGATGTAGATTCATGCCAGAAAACAGCAAAACAACTCTAAATGATTGAAACTGATATTCATAAAGTTGGCAATGCATTCTCAAGTAGGAAACCCTCTTTACTGTCACTAGTTAGAACAATGGGGAAAAAGGAACTCACACAGGCCTTTCATCAAACACCTTAAGGGCATATAATGGACACCAACATCCGTTGGATAAGTGGTACAAAATCTTTATTCATTCCAAACTATGCGAATAGGATTATAAGAAACAAACCCAAAGCAAGAAAACAATACAAAACAAAATCTTACCCATTTCTGGACAATCCTTTTACTTGTTGTTTTGCCCTTTAATGTGGTGGAGAAAGAACCAAAAATATTAAATCTGTTGATTCCATTTCAGCAAAATACAAAGAGAGATTAGAAAATCCTGTTCTTCTTGTTATCCCTCGCAGTGTTCCCGGCCAGCTCAAGCACCTGCAAGATCAAAATCACACATCAATTCCCAAAACCCTAGAAGGTTGAAATTGTGAACACTGTAAGTGTGTTGAATAATTCTTCCTTGCATTGACGAGCTATCAGAGTACACATATTTGTATTTACAAAATGAGAAAGATATTAACTGCTATCTCCTATCCCTTGAATTTATGGTGCGAAATACATTACACAAAATCGGGAACTGAATTGCACCCTTGTGCTGACCTTTCTCAACGTATTGATGACTGTTATTAGAAATCAGCCATCTAGAAATGGAGATATGGAATCGCAGCGGCCAAGTACTCGAGCACGGCGGCTAGGAAGACCGGGGCTCCGCTGCCGACGCGCTGGGCGTAGCGGCCCAGACGGCCTAGGGGAACTGGAGACCGACTTCTTCTTTGGGGCGAATTTGAAATGGGAGCGGGAGATTAAAGATCCGGCTTTTATAAAAAAAACGCTTTCGAAATGCTTGATTAGCATCGCAGTTTTTCGAAATGCTTGATTTGCATCGCAGTTTTAAAATCTTTGATTGTTTTGGACTGTTGTTGATTGTTTTGGAACCTAATTGACGCCAGTTGTGGGATTTGCGGAGTGGATTATGATGAAATTAAGGCGATTGATGGACTGACCGTCGTGAAGTAATAAGCAAAAAATAAATAACTCAAACACAACTGCTTCCGACAAAATCAGACCGATAGAGTGGAAATTGATGAAGACGAAGGATAGACTATAAATGCTGAGATTACGGGAGAGTAAAATGAATAAGGCGGCGTCTCAACATCAGGAAGATGTATTTTGGATCGGATGGAGTATTTGTTTACCCTAGTATTATAATTCTTACGTTAATAAAACCTTGAATTTGTAAAATTTTAGTAAATATGCATATAGACATATAGTATGTACAATAAAACCTTCAATTTCTTAAAAAAGATATATTGGTCAATTACAATAGTTTTTTTGAATATTTTTTACAGAAATTTCTAATGGGTGGTGATTTGTTAACAATTTGTATTTAATGAATGGTTTTGTGTAATTTTTAATTTAATGGATGTTTAAATGAAAAACTTGATATTTAATGGGTGGTTTTCCGTAATTTACCATATATAAAATTGATTTTTTATGCGATAAATAAAATTAATTTCAAGTAATGTTAGTTTTGAATTATTTTCATCGTAGGAAAAAAAGTGTACTTATCTTGTAAAATTTGGTCTAATCCATTGACATTTTTACACTATCTAATATTTTGAATTTGTTTTGATTATATCTCACATTCTTTTCTTATCCACTAGCCAAGGCATACCCGTGCTACGCACGAGACTTAAATATAAGTTTCGCTATTTTCTAAGCCTATTTAAGAGCTTATTTTATATCATCTCATTGACTAATCTAAACAGTATATGTGTACAAATAGTAAATCTCGGGTTTATATACTTGATAATTTGGTTTAAGTTATTTATTAAATCTCGGGTTTATATACTTGATAATTTGGTTTAAGTTATTTATTAAATCTCGGGTTTATATACTTGATAATTTGGTTTAAGTTATTTGCTTCCTGTGGTTTACAACTACGCCATCTGGGGTAAGGTCGGGCCACTGCTCCCGACGGTGGCCGTGCCTCTCCACCCACCACTCCGTCAACAACGGGATGGCAAAACCGCAAGCCATCCTATGCTTCTTCAGCAGAGCCGGGGTCCAACCAAATAAATCCTGCAGTAGAGGCTCCAGCTGTAGTGGAAGATAGTCAGGGAGAGGCTCGCAAGGCAGTCCCTCGATCGGCAGCCCCATCAGACAGGCGACGTCGTGGAGGGTGATGGTCATCTCGCCCCATGGAAAGTGGAAAGAGTTCGTCTCCGGCTGCCAGTGCTCTATGAACACAGTCAACAACTGAGCATTCACTCCGTCCCAGTTCAAATCAAGCAGCCCCAGTAGACCAGACTGAGCTGCCGCCTGCACCCATGTCCCTGGACCCTCGTACATGTAGTACATGAACGGATGGAGGTGTGAAGCCCGATGATGAACCTTCAGCAATTTATGCCGATAGGTCGGGTCCGTCCATAGCAGCTGAGCCCTATGGTTCCTAAACGAGACCAAAAGATCTCCTGGAGGCAAGTCGCCATCAGGGTGCTCATCGTCCCCCTCCTCCTCGTCGCCCCCCTGCTCCTCCTCGCCCCCCTCCTCCTGCTCGCCCCCCTCCTCCTCCTCGTCGCCCCCCTCCTCCTGCTCCTGAGCCTCATGCTCCTCGTCACTCTCGTCATCGAGGTCCTCCTGCTCGAACTCAAGGTCCTCCGGTATATCCGTATGCTCCTCCTGTGTGACATCCGCCCCCACAGCAGGTGTGAGGCAGTTAGCTGCTGCTGCGATGACCGCATCCCAAGCAGCGTCTCCATGAGCGTGTCCGGAAGTACTGGCAACAGCCATTGGATCTGACGTCGGCTGCGCTGGCGGTTCTACGTCCATCAGAACATGTGATGTGGGCTCCACATCTTTATGCATGTGGAAGAACGTACGGTCATCGTCAGTACCGTCCTCCGGCCTGAACGGTGGCGGGGCTGTATCAGGCTGAACCGCCGTATCTCTCACGGTCAAAGTCTCCTGCTCCGCAATACCCATGAGATCTGACACCGTCTGCGAAGACGAGTCAGTGATGATGACCTCCTGCGAATCGGCGCCCTCTACTGCATCTGGAGGCGCATTGCGGTCTCGCCCGAGAACGACGCGAATGGTCCCGTCGTCCCGTCTCATCCGAGAATCCTATTAAAATATTTTATTACAGTAGTTCACTGTAAACAACTTCATTTGTAATAATTTGTTTGTATAATTTCTTTTTGTTTGTGCGTTTCTATGATTTCTTCTAATACATTTTATTTTGTAACAATTTTTTCTAATAAATATTATTTTTAAACAATTTTGTTTCTATAATTTCGCGTTGGACATTAAAGTAGTTATTTTGTAACAATTCGTCTTAAATATATTGTGGATTCAAAATAAATAAGGTTCACTTAATTTCTTCTAATACATTTTATTTTGTAACAATTTTTTCTAATAAATGTTATTTTTTAACAATTTTGTTTCTATTTTTTAACAATTTTTTTAAATAAGGTTCACTTAATTTTGTTTCTATAATATTATCCGATTCATACGATAAACTTATTCGTTATAAAATTCAACAAATAAACAATAAAATAAAATGAAAAATAAAATAAATAAAATCAAACTAACCGATGGCGTACTCGTCAGGGGAGAAACCTCCTGCGTCCGCCTCTTCCGGCCACCACCGCCATCACCGACGGTCCTCCCGGCGCCACCAACACCACGGCCACGGCCAACACCACCAGCAGCCAGCCCTCGGCCTCGGCCACCAACAGCCACCGCGCGCCCCTCACCTCGGCCACCAACAGCCCCTCTGCCCCCATCGCCGCCGCGCCCCTCACCTCGGCCACGTCCAGCCCCTCTGCCCCCATCGCCGCCGCGCCCCTCACCTCGGCCACGGCCAGGCCCTCTGCCCCCATCACCGCCGCCGCCTGGCCCTCTGCCCCCATCACCGCCGCCTCCTGGCCCTCTGCCCCCATCACCGCCGCCTCCTCGGCCTCCTGGCCCTCCTGCCCCTTGAACCTCTCGCCCAGATCCGCCCTCGCCGGCGAATCCATGGCCTCGTCCCCGGGATCTCACCATCGATCTCGCTCTCGCTCTCAATCGATCTCGCTTTCAATCGATCTCGCTCGCTCTCAATTGAACCTCGCCCAGATCCGCTCTCGTGTGGAGGAAGAAGAATGACGACGTCCAATTCGATGTTTTGCTTTATATGTTAAGCAGAACAACGTTGGATTCGACGTTGTATACAGCGGGACCCTTCAACTTACAACGTCGAATTCGACGTTGTGCACAGCTGGGCCCTTCAACTTACAACGTCTATTTTGACGTTGTAATTCAAATTACAACGTCAATTTAAACGTTGTAGTTATCTTTGTTTTTTTAATTCAACTGCAAATTATAAATAAATAAAATACATTATTTGGACATTTAGATCATTGAAATTAAATTGGCATATTTCATAATTAAATAAAATACATTATTTGCATAGTTTAGTTCGTTGCAATTGAAAATTATAATACATATTGTACATAAAATACATAAATAAAACGATAATACATAAATACTTATGAAACGATAAAATACATAAATGAAACGATAATACATATTGTACATACGCCAGTCTCCGGGCACCTCTATCTCCCAAAAACCCTTCCGGCATAATCAAATATGAAAACGATAATACATATATTACATACCCCGATCTCCGGTTACCCCTCCCCCCCCTTTGAAAATATATATATATTACATACATTACATACGATAAGTCTACAACTACGTGGTGCTAACGGCACTGGGTGTGCAACTACCAGCAGACTCATCTAGATTGGTAGAGATGTCGATCTCTACGTCGATGAACGCGTACAATCGCAACCTATCGTTTCCCGGACCCACCACCCTCTCAATTACGTACACTGTAACTTCACGGATACAATGCCGACATACATCGGCGTAGAACGTGTCCAGCATTTCCGTAATGACTCTGCCCATGTCGGATAGGTAGGCCTCTCGGTCGTTTGTATAAATCTCCGTGTCGTAGTGGCATCCGAACTCCCCCGCAACCGATCTCCTTGAGCCACTCTGACATGAGATGCGGAAAAGGCAGCATGGGAATGCCCCATTGTACCTCCGGTGTTGGCAGTTGCAGTCGGTGGCATCGGGTGGATAACGGTGTTTCGTCCCTCTAATCTGGTAGTTGATCCCCTCGGACGTTTCTGCGTCTTTTATGAAGTAAGTGGGAAGTCTACGATTGGGGGCCGCCATTAGGTAGTAATAGTGTGGAAGGGTTTGTGGTGGATGGAGTGTGGGTGTGGGTGTGGGTGGCTTTTATAGGCAGTTTAGCATACAACGTTTAATTTAACGTTGCATAAGGTTTGCAACGTTGGATTGAACGTTACATCGGGGAACCCTAGGGGTGGGGTTTAGCAACGTTTAATTACACGTTGTATAGGGTTAGGAACGTTTGATATAACGTTGCATAGGGTATATGCTAGGGTTGGAAGGGTTGATAGCAACGTTGCTTTAAACGTTGCTAGGGTATAACAACGTTGTTTCCGACGTTTCCTGTTGACCTTATTATTTTCTCGATTTCGAGTTAATTAAACCGATATCCAGTGATTTTGAAAGTGAATATGAACATATAGAATTAATATATACCCTAGTAGGTTCCATTCAAGCGAAAATGAAAATGATTCATATGTTAATGTTTCGATGTTCTTAGTAAGTTCTATTCAAGCGAATATGAAAATGATTGATAGGTTAATACATAGAGTTCACATCGAATGCGCATTACCAAATATATAACTTATATAATAAATATAAAGTTCCAGCGCTAATCGAACGTTGAATACACAAAATCAATTGGATTAGTTGCTCCCAATAGACTCTGCAGGTCCCGCTGGTTGAATCTCAATCAGCGCTTGCTGGAACGCGTAAGTCTCCTTAGTTTGTTGGGCGGGCCGCGCTACTAAGTCAACCACGTACTCGGCAATGCTGTTAATACGCGCCCGGCTCACATCGCAGTAAAGACTTTTGATGTTATCTTTTGTATGGGCCAACACGCGAGTATAGTACGACTCGGGGTCTCGGTCGGACTCCATACAACGGAAGTACACCTCCCTTGACATCTCAGACCGGCGATGACACTGCACAGAGAATAAACAACATGGAAATAAAATGCGATATTTCCTGTGCTTACAGTTGCAAATGTGACGTTCAGCCGGCACACTGTGCCTCGTCACTGTAATAGTGTAACGGGTGCCATCCGAGAACTCAACTGTCTTCACGAAACTGTACGGAGTTGAAGGCATGGTAGAGGGATTTTTGGGTGTTGGGTGTTTGGTGTGATAAAGTGGAGGGGGGGGGGGGCCAACGGGGCCTTATATGGTGATTGGGAACATCCCCCATTTACAACGTTAAAATGGACGTTGTAATTGGGAACGTTTCCATTTACAACGTCCAATTAGACGTTGTAAATGGGAACGTTCCCAATTACAACGTCTATTCCAACATTGTAAATGGGAGATGTTCCCAATTTGATAGATTTAGAGCATTGCGGATTCAGGAAGGTCGCCCTCTACACCATGTTTAGGAGTCATGAAAGTTGGAATTATCTGTGTCGTATCTATTTGTTTTCTTTTCTATGAAGTTCAGAGTTGAAAGTTGAATGTTTGTTGTTATGAAAACGTAGAAACAATATAAAAAAGCAATCGTTCGACCAAAACAAACATCAGTTGGCCCCATGTCTAAATTTACAAACGGGTTTTAATGTTACATTTCAACAAGGGTTGTTGTATTAAACGGAACAACTACCGACCGACTCTTCAGGAATGTTTGGGTATATACTAATCTGCACCTGCTGGAACGCATATGTCGTCATCAGATCTTGGGCAGGGCGCACTACTGTATCAACTGCATACTCTGCTACTCTGCGACAGCGCGACGGAGACATGTCGTCGTACAAAACGACCAGGATATCCGTTATCTGCTCAATCATCCGTGTATAGTACGATGCAGGGTCGTCGTCACACTCCTGACACCCGAACTGCAACTGTGTTGACCTCTCTAGCATACGGTGAACCTGCACAGAAAGTAGATTGCATCGAAAATAATGTGTATAGTTCATATGCTTGCAGTTGCAAGCATCCTCCTTAGGCGGACGAGGGTGTCTCCCCACTTCAACAACGAAACGGGTTCCATCATTGAACTTGGCATATTTGACAAAGGAATTTGGGCTTGATGCCATTACGTGTGTTTCGTGTATGCCAATAACGCAAAATGTTGGTGTATTTATAGATGGCGTAATTAGCAACGTCGTATTAAACGTTGTCATGGGAGTTCACATAACACAACGTCCAATTTAACGTTGTAACAACGTCCAAGTAAACGTTGCTGCAACGTTTAATGTAACGTTTTTCAGCAACGTCATATTTGGCGTTGTATAAAGGAGGCCTCACAAAAAACGACAAAGGATTTCTCACTATAAATTACGCCATGCTAGGGTCGAAATTACAACATCTCGTTTGAGAGAAGAAGAGATGGCGGCCGGTAACACACCAAGACCTTTCTTCTCAGTCACAGGGAGTGGCCCTAGGGATTTTTTCTGGTGGGTAGAAGACGTCTCGCTCACAGAAATACTGGTAAGCCCCCTTCGGTCTCACATCCGATTTACAACGGACCCAACTCATTAAGTAGATCTTGACATCTGCAGCCTCTGCCTTCCAACTTCGAGGAAGAATACGGGCTGGGGGGCGTCGAAAGAATAACGCTGACTAATGGGCCAGGGAGGAGAGGCACCAGCATCCGGGTAGAGCGCAACAGCTCCGGGGCACTCTGGCTCGCACAAGGATGGAATACGTTCGCGAGATCGCGTGGCGTGCGGGTAGGCGCGGGTTTGATGTTTAGCTACTTAGGCAACGCTCGCTTCTGGGTCGTCGTAGTGCCGCCGGAAAATGTTTCACCATCAGAGGAAGAGAACAACAATGATGTCCTCTGAGGTGGGACATGGCAGGGACCCGGAAAACTTCTTAACTAAGTTATTTTTGTTGTAATCTTCTATCATTAATATGAAAACTGAGGCAGTCTAAACGTCTTCATGTAACGTGTTTTGGGCGAACATCCTACCCAACAAAAACAAAGATAATAGAACTTCAAAGTTGATCCAAGTGTTGATGTTCAAAACGTCAGACTTAACGTTGTGTTTATATTACAACGTTGTATTGAACGTTGTTGCCTGGCCCGACGAGGCCCACTTGTAAAACGTCGGATTAGACGTTGCTAAAGTGTCCGACCCGCCCAACTCCCTTCAATTCACAACGTCGTGTAGGACAAATGACAACGTCAAAACGAACGTTGCTGCAACGTGAAATCCAACGTTTTTACAACGTCAAATTCAACGTTTCATTAACAGCGCTAATCCTGGATTTGCGGTGTATATAGGATGACCCAATAAAAGGTGTTTTTAAAAAAACACTCTATTATATAAGATGCAATTTCAAAGTAAAACCCTATTTTTTTATGTTTAATATTTTATTTTTGAAGAAATAATGTTATTTCTGATTTTCAATGACATATTATGGTAGAGTTTATGTCCCAGTTTGATATCTTATACTTACATGAAATTTAATTTATAATTTTATTATAAATATTGAATCAAAATTAACTGTGTATAGAATGGAGTCGGTTTGAGTTTTTTTTTCTTTTGAAAAAACGAATAATGAAATCTTGTTAAAACCTTTACCATCCTATTTTTTGTATATAGATGAATCTTGCAAAAGTATGCATATAATAATACTTGGCTATTGTTGAATTGGATCAAGCCGACCAATATAATGTATTTATGAGTTTCTTCATTAAGTGTCTTGAACTTCATCTTCAAGGTTTACAATGACTGATTTGGCCTCACCATCGGTTTAGTGTTACTGGTCAGTTTCTTCACCTCTTTTCCTAGCTATTGATATATGCTTGAAAATTTGAAATTTTTTTTTACAGTAGGCAAGAAGTAGATCGACAAAAGCGATCTTAAAGGCATCAAAAGATGGCTTGAAAGGCCCTACGCAGAGGTTCACCAGTAAAAAAAAGACATAAGGTTACAATTACATAAAATTAAATCTAAAACATTTATAAAATAAGCACGCTTATTGAGATCTGGTAATGTGGCTTGGATAATGTGGCTTAGACGGCTTGCATGCAAGCTAATGCATAAGTTAGATTTGGCCTAGATGGCTTAGATGGTTGCGGTTCTGGCACCGAAGCGGTGACGGGCTAACGCTAGCAGCTTCTTGCAGATTAGACTCGACCCCATACCCTTTTCCATTGATCATATATGTATAAAAAGATATTGAGTAGCTGATGAGCTTGTAACGGCGGTCATTGAATTTATGACACAATCAATTCAATAAAATTGAAGTTAATTAACCGTGTGTTTTTTCTTACATCGTTTCATACCCCTTCAAAGTGTCCAAATTAGTTGTCATTGGAGTCTTGAATTTAACATGGATATATAATTGATATTAATGGTTGCAAGTAATTAACTCTAATTCATCCACATATAATAGTCTTCCATAATAATATATGATAAATGATATATGGTGATAATCATGATATATATTGGTACCAAAAGTAAAATATTTTTTTAATTAATTTTCACCATGTTTTAATTAGGAGATTAGAAATACGGAGTATAAAAAAGTGACATAAAAAAGTAATAAATTATTATCCATTCTAATTTTCAATTAACTTATATGTTTGATTGCTTATATAATTACATTTTAGAAATTGCTAGGCAAAAATTAAAATTAATTTATTAATTATGTTAAAATCCATTAAGGATACTAAAACAAATAAAATATATCGATAAAATAGCCTTTTAATATTCGGTTTTAACAAAAAAATCCATAAATTGGGATCGTAAAGATGCTTTGATAGGTATAAATATAAAAGATTAAGGATTAATTGATTTTTATATGAATATATATTATTTGGATGATATGAATTTCATAAATATATTGGGGTTTTGAAACGATGTGAATGAGGTCATTATTATTGAGCATAGATAAATTTTCATAAGTTAGTAAGAGTATATGATAAACCATTTATGAATACAATAATAAAATTAAAGGAAAAGAAAATGATTAAAAATGAGAATGTCTTTAATGAGAGCCATTAAGGGGCATTGGGACACAATTTTTAAAGGTATATAGATAGAACAACTTACTTTTTAGGTATAACCTTTTACTTATTACTATCATAAATTTGTTTTTTTTTTATTAAAATTGAGTTTCACCTCTCAAACCTTTTTTCTTAAATAGAAAATTATTATTGATGTTTTCCACTTTACTTGTTTATAATTCATAAACTCAAATTACTATACCTTACTTATGTATTATAAATGTTTATTCAAAAACCATGAATGAATTCAAAAACATTGGGATAGATATGTTTGCTCACTTGAGACGTCGGAATCGGGCCCCAACTATGCTTCTTGATCTCTAACTAACTAGATCAGAGGGAGATTGGATGTCTGAAGTAACATGTAATTTAAAAAATGAGATGCGCGAAATCAAACTCACCATCAATGATGATCAATCTCATAAAAGAGAGACCATGAGTAATCTGATCATGTCGAACGCCGAAGTTGATGAGAAGATGGAGTGGAGCTGTTTGTTCGCCAATACACTTTGGTGGCTTTGGAAATGGAGAAACGGTCGCGCATTCAACGAGGAGATGCGGATGCAGAACAAGCCGCAATTTATTATCAAGCAAACTAAGGACTATTCAGAGGTTTGGAACAACGGGAGGGCACAGGAGGATCATCGACAAAGAAGAGAGACCATGTTCCGATGGAAGAAGCCCCCTAGCGGATGGGTCAAGGCGAATTCGGATGGCTCTGTGGACAACCTGGGCTTGGCCTCGGCTGGTGGAGTGATCAGGGACGACCAAGGCGCTTGGATCACGGGGCCACGGGGGTGATGCTGTCGATTGGCATTGGCTCGGTGGTTTTGGCGGAACTGTGGGGAATTGTGGAAATCTTGAAATTAGCTTGGGACAACGGGTTTTGGAAGGTGATCAGAGAGACAGACTCCCACTCGGCGCTGAAACTTATTCAAGGAAGAATTGAAAACAATCACCCCTTATCAAGTCTGGTGCACAAGTGCCATGGCTATATGACCCGGGAATGGGAGGTCCATTTCCGACATGTCTTTAGGGAAGCGAATTCCGTCGCCGACTCCCTCGCACGTACAACTCATTCGTGGCCCTTAGGAGTTCATCTGGTCCCGGATCCGCCTCTAGCTTCTATTTCGTTGATTGAAGATGACATTAGGGGAAGGGCTACTCCCCGCTCTATTATTGTGTAGCCCATTTTACTTCGTTTTTGTTATTAACCGAGAGCCTGCTCTCGACCTTTCCCCACCAAAAAAAAAATCTCATAAAAGAGAGGGACTAGAGGAGAAAGAGAGGAGGTGGTGGCAGGGAAAGGGGAGAGCAAAGGTAGCATATGAAGGCACCGTATCAAATGTATGTACCTATGATTTGAAATGTGAAAAATCAAAGTGTAACATGGAAGAGGACAGAGAGAACACACAAAGAGGAAAAAGATGTGAGTAGGATAGCTACTGTTAGATACACCGCAAGTTCTGACTAAACAAATGTACATCCTTATTAACGTGGTCATATCCAAATCAATGTACAAATATACACTGAAAATCGAAGGCAAATCAGAATTTAGGGCACCACGTTCATATGGACGTGCAACTCTTAACCCTAATTTGCGATGTATTTAATTTCCACAGAGTAGGAAAGAAGGATACGACCTCGAGAAGAGGAGGAAACCGGTGAAGGCGGTGGTAAGCTGAGGTAATACTTGCCATAGATAAAAAAAAATTATATACTCTATCCGTTCAACAATAAGTGTTATTTAACTTTTTGACATGTTTTTAAGGAATTAAAAACTATATAAAATATAAACTTTTTAATTATTATTTTTAAATAATTTTTTACTTATAATAAGTTTATAATTATTTTAAAAAAATAATAAAAATGTTAATATTTTATATAGTTTTTATCTTCTTAAAAAACGTGCAAAAAGTCAAACAATCTTACGTTTAAATACCGAATTCAAGGAGGGAGTATAACTTAGGAATGACCACATATGGCATATGCTACTTCGAGCTACCAAGTTTATTAGCCCCCGATAGTGCCCGATGAGTCGTTACAATCGTCGCTTTATTGATAATTCGACAAGATCAAATTCAAAACAATATAAAATAATCTAGTGCGACTATATAATACTTCTTCACAAACCGATTTCTCCGAATGACATTTATTTACTAAGCTTAATATTTTACCGAATTGTATTCATAATTAAGGTACTTTCAACTCTTTGATCTGATTTTTACATCAATTCATTAACATATAAATTTTTTTGGGTAATCAGGCGATGATTTGGGTAGTTTCAGCACTTACGTACTAAACCACGATCCAAGCGCATCCTTACGAATGAGAATTACATGCTTTGATTATAGAGCCGACTCTAGCAAATTCGAATTCGAAGATGTGTAACTTGATCTGCTACCAACCTTGAACCTACCATATGTTTTCCTCTAAAAAAATCTATGTGCAAACTGCGACCTCAAGGAACTGAATGAGAAGAACAGTTTTTTGTTACAAATTCAACTGCACTTATTGCAGAGACCCAACCGTTTTTGCTTGCTCACTAATAAAGTTTATCTTTGAAATGGCTAGTCGATAATTGAATACTTTTTTTTTGATGTAATTGCTCAGAATTTTAAACTTAAATCATGTAATTTTAAGGGGTACCTAAATTTTGAATTTAACATGAAAACATATTTTATACACATGAGATCTAAATGGTTTTAAAATTTTCAATTTAAAAGGGGATTTTCAATTTAAAATAACCATTTTTCAATAAATTTGTAAACAATTTTGTACTGTTAAAAAAAATTTAAATTTAATATAATAAAAAAACGTGTGTGAATAGTAAAGGGTTTATTATTATAAAGCAAAGCAAAGAAAAAAAACTCTCTCTTTGGTAAAACTCTCTCTTTGGTGAGGGGGTGAGAAAACCCACCGACATCAGTGTATCAATTGGCTCCGGCCACCTCACCTTTGGTGCCTGCGAATCCCTCTTCGGAGGCTCTAAACTACCTCTTCGGAGGCTGCGAAATCCTCTTCGGAGGCTGTGAACGCCTCCTCGGAGGCTGCGAACTCCTCTTCGGAGATCGGAAACCCACCACGCCTAACCTTGGTTTGTTGGTCTGTCCACCCCCCTGCCTCCTACCTTCCTTCTCCGGGTGCGGGTGAAGAAAACTCCTTGGCCGTCGATTCCGGTCGCCTTTAGTCTGGCGACTCCTTGTCCTCCTTCATCTTCACATACGTCCTCTTGTTCATCCACTTAGTGGTGGCCAATTAGCTCTATTTTTTGGGGCTTTTGAAGAATCAATGATGGGGAGTCCTTCTCTTACACCGTTCTTGACCAATCCGCCCTCCTGGCCTTCGAATTTCTGATCTTGGGCTCATTCGCAATCTCCCTGTGTTTCTCCGGTGTCTTTCGGATCTAGGGCTCGATCCTCCTATGGAAATCAAACCCGGATCTCAGGTTCGGGTTCTAGAGTTTTCTGATTTGAGTGGTCGCATGGGCGTTGGTTCATCCTCCCGGCTTCCACTCGAATCGTCTTCTCCTTGCTAGCGGTGGTCTTGGTCGTGGTCCTGGCGGTCCTCCTTGGCTCCGTCCGACCTCGTTTCTGACCTCACCTATCCCTGTCCACTCTTCTTGCATCCTCCATTCCCACCTTTAGCCTTGACGGTGCAGCCCTGGAGACGGTGTCTCTGGCTCCCGTTCTCCCTCAGGTTTTGGTGGGTGTTGGGCGGGTCTCCTTGGGGCCCAAGGTTTGTCCTCCTTGGGGCCCAAGGCCAATTTTACAGGCTCGACAAACAACTTCAAAGTAAAAGTGTTATATATTTATATTTATTTGATATATGTTGGATATTTGTGGATTTATGTGATCAGATAAAGGCTTTGTAATTGCCTTTCTTGTTGAATCTGATTGATTTTTCATGGTGAGCATGTTCTTACTCATAGGAGATTTCACATACTATTCATGCATAAAATAAAGAGTGAGATAGTACGTATAGAAGGTGAATTATTCACTCTTCTCCATTCTACACATAACACTCCCCCTTGAATAATCAACTTCTGTCATGACTCTTAAGGGTTATATACAATTTTACTTTTGTCATATGCATTGGTAATGTTGTCTCATTAAAAACCTTGTCAGGAAAAACCCAGCAGGATAAAAACCTGATCGAAGGAAAAAAGAGTGCAGCGCATATGATTCTCCCCATGAGTTTGACATGCTTAATGAGCTTCTCGAAGACGACACATTCCGATCTTGCGTACCAGTTGTTCGAACCTCTTTGGTGGCAAGGACTTTGTGAACAAATCAGCGAGGTTCTCATCTGATCGGATTTGTTGGACTTCAATTTTCCCTTTCTTCTCAAGTTCATGAGTAGAGAAGAATTTTGGCGATATGTGTTTGGTCCGATCTCCTTTGATATAGCCTTCCTTTACTTGCGTAACACAAGCCGAGTTGTCTTCGTATATCATAGTTGGTTTGCGTTTGATTGTCTTGATTCCAGACTCCCTCTGTATGTACTTTATCACCTTTCTGAGCCATACAGATTCTCTACCAGCTTCGTATAATGCTATCAATTCAGCATGGTTTGACGATGCCGCAGTCAAAGTCTGCTTTGTGGACCTCCATGATATGGTCGTCTCTCCAAATGTGAAGACATATCCATTTTGGGATTTGGCCTTGTGTGGGTCTGATAGGTATTCTACATCTGCATAACCAACAAGAGTTGCATTTGGACAGTTTTGATAACACAGGCCAAGATCATGTGTGCCTCTAAGCCTCTAAGGTAACGAAACAAGTGTTTGATTTTATTCCAATGCCTCCTTGTAGGAGCTGAGTTGTATCTCGATAGTAAATTTACAGCGAAGGCAATGTCAGGCCTTGTATTGTTGGCTAGGTACATCAGGGCACCAATAGCACTTAGATATGGTGTTTCTGGGCCAAGTATTTTGTCGTCATCTTCTCGGGGTCTGAATGGGTCATCGTGTATATTAAGGGAGTGAACGACCATAGGTGAGTTCAAATGATGAGCTTTGTCCATGTGAAATCTTTTTAGAATTTTCTCGGTATAATTTGATTGATGGACAAAAATCCCATCTTTTACATGTTCAATTTGCAAGCCGAGACAGAACTTGGTTTTCCCAAGATCCTTCATTTCAAATTCCCTCATCAAGTACCTAGTTGTACTTATAATCTCATCTGGTGTTCCAATAATGTTTAGATCATCAACATATACTACAATGATGGAAAACCCCGATTTATATCTTTTGATAAAGATGCATGGACATCTCGAGTCGTTCTTGTATCCTTCCTTCAAAAGGTACTCGCTAAGACGATTGTACCACATTCGCCCAGATTGTTTCAATCCATATAATGATCTCCTCAACTTGATGGAGAACATCTCTCGAGGCTTTGATTTACAAGATTCAGGCAATTTTAGTCATTCAGGGACTTTCATATAGATGTCAGTGTCAAGTGACCCATACAGATATGCAGTCACGACATCCATTAAGCGCATCTGTAGCTTTTCAGCCATTGCCAGGCTAATTAGAAATCTTAAGGTAGTTGCATCAATTACCAGTGAATACGTATCTTTGTAATCAATTCCTGGCAGTTGTGAAAAACCTTGTGCTACAAGCCTTGACTTATATCTTGCTACCTCATTTTTCTCGTTTCTTTTTTCTCACGAAGACCCACTTATAGCCCACTGGCCTTATCCCCTTTGGTGTTTGAGTTACAGGATTGAAAACTTCTCGCTTCTCGAGTGATTTTAATTCAGTCTGAATCGCTTCTCGCCATTTAGGCCAATCTTTCCTACGACGACACTCTTCAATTGTTTTTGGTTCAATATCGTCGTCTTCGGCCATCATTTCAATTGCTATTGAATAGGCAAAGATTTCATCGACAATGACATCTTTCCTGTTCCACTGTGTTCCTATGGATACATAGTTTATGGAAATTTCATAATTGTCGATTGTTCTGTCTTCTTCAAGAAGACTCTCTTTTTCATCTTTTTCAACAAGATTCTCTTCTTCCGAGGAATCTGCTTTGTCTTTCAAGATATCCTCGCTATTGACCTCTTTGTCATCGTTATTTGGATGGACTATTATGGGATTACCAATCATGCCCTTTTGCCTCCTCGGTTGTCTTGGTTTCAAATCCTTTGAACCAAGTGGTCTACCTCGCCTTTTACGTACAACAGATTCATTAGCAATTGACTTATTTGGTAGATCCATAGGTACTTCAATTCTTGCAGGGGCATTTACAGGAGGTATATGTGACTTTGTCACTTTTGCTATATCAGTAAATGCATCAAACAACTGATTAACCACTCCTTGCAAATGAATTATCTTTTGTACCTCTTGTTTACACACTTTTGTTCGAGGATCAAGATATGACAATGACATGGCATCCCAGGTGACCTCACCTTTACTAGGATTAACTTTGTTCTTTTCTCTCCCTAGAGTTGGGAATGTATATTCATCAAAATGGCAATCAACAAATCTTGCTGTAAATAGGTCACCTGTTGTTGGATCAAGATATTTAATAATTGAGGGGGATTCAAAACCAACATATATTCCCAGTTTCCTTTGAGGACCCATCTTTGTCCGTTGTGGTGGTGCAATTGGGACATAGACGGCACATCCAAACACCTTTAGGTGTGGCACATTCGGCTCCTTGCCAGACACAAGTTGCACCGGGGAATATTTATGATATGCAGTTGGCCTGAGTCGAATCAAGGCAGCAGCATGTAATACTGCGTGTCCCCAAGCTGATGATGGTAACTTGGATTTCATCAGCAGTGGTCTAGCAATTAGTTGTAATCGTTTAATTAATGATTCTGCAAGACCATTTTGTGTATGTACATGCGCTACTGGATGCTCAACTGTAATCCCAATGGACATACCATAGTCATTAAATGCTTGAGAAGTGAATTCTCCTGCATTATCCATACGAATTTTCTTTATTGTATAGTTTGGGAATTGTGCTCTTAATCGTATGATTTGAGCAAGAAGTTTAGCGAATGCGACATTTCTTGTCGACAGTAAACTCACATGTGACCATCGTGTGGATGCATCTATTAGCACCAAAAAATAATGAAATGGTCCACACGGTGGGGCAGTTGGCCCACATATATCCCCTTGAATTCGTTCTAAGAATGCAAGAGCCTCGACTCCTATTTTATTTTTCGAGGGCTTGGTGATCAATTTGCCCAACGAACAAGCAGTGCAATTGAGATCACTTGTCTGAATAATCCTCTTGTTCTTTAATGTATGACCAAGTGAATTCTCAATGATTCTGTGCATCATCACTGTACCTGGATGGCCCAATCTGTCATGCCAGAGGGTAAACATCTTATGGTCATCCAGACTTGGTCTAGTTACCATATTAACCTCAAATGGACTAATGTAGGTATAATATAGCCCAGAGGAATAAGCTGGTAGTCTTTCTACCACTTTCCTTTTGTTAGATACATGTGCTATCAGGCACAAGTATTCCCTTTCATTTTCATTCATGGTTTCAATATGAAAACCATTCTGACGCACATCTTTAAAGCTCAATAAATTTCTTTGAGACTTGCTTGAGTATAATGCGTCTTTTATTACCAATTTTATCCCTTTCGGAAGTAAAAGGCAAGCCTTTGCAGATCATTCGATCATCTTTGCCACACCTGATATCGTGTTGACATTTCCTTCAAAGATTGTCAACTGAGTGAAGTATTCCTTGTTTTTCAGGATGGTGTGGGTTGTTGCACTGTCCACTAGACTTTGCTGTTTATAATCAGGCTTAACTCCAGATGGATTCATGACTTTACGAATTAAGAAAAAAACACAGAGTTAGACATTATATTACATGGTGGAAATTAACTTACACAAATATCTTACATCACATGAACAATATCTTACATTACAAGGATAACGCAAGGAAATATATATTACAAGCATCCTTAATTTATTTCATGCATAGAAATTTAAAAGCTAGTGCCTTCATCTTGGCCAAATTCATCACCAAGCTCATTATCCATGTAGTCATTGATATTCAGGTCGCCCGACATTAGTGGGGTATTAGTGGCAACAAAGTTTGTTTCCATATCCTTCCCCTTTTCCTTGAGAGAGGCCTGATACAGCTCACACAAGTGTCTTGCTGTGCGACATACTTTGGCCCAATGACCAGTCATTCCACACCGGTAACATTGTGACTTTGGCTTGTTTGGGGTTTCTATTTAACCCCTCTGGACCTTTGGCTTCATCCCCTTGGAGAATGATTCTCCATGGTTGCCTTTCTTATGGAAGAAGCGGTTTCTCCCATAGCTTTGTTTGTGATTTTTGCCACGATACTTCCCTCTTTTGTAGCCTCGTGAGCCTTTAGGGTCATTACCCCCTTTTGGGTTGGCATTCATAGCATCTGCAGCATTAGCTTCGGGGTATGGTGCTGCGACAGGGGGCCTCATGTTGTGGTTTCTCATCAGGAGCTCATTGTTTTTCTCCGCCACTAGCGTTACATCTATTAGTTCAGAGTGCTTCTTAAAGCCACTATGTCTGTATTGTTGCTGTAACAGCACATTAGATGCATGCATGGTGGAGAATGTCTTCTCCATCTTTTGCCCATCTGTGATCTCATGACCACATAGCATAAGCTGCGATGTGATTCGCTGCACAACGGAGCTATACTTCCTGATATTTTTGAAATCCTGAACCCTTAAAGAGTTTCATTCATATAAGGCCATTGGGAGTAAGATATTCTTCTGATTGCCATATCTTTCATTCAGATTCTCCCATAGTGTAAAGACCGGGAAATTTTATAATATTAAATTATTAAAATATTGATTTATAATCATTTCGATTTCTAAGATTTTGGAGGTTTGGAATTTCCGTCCTTGAGCTATTGGTTTTATTCTAAATATTTCGAAACAAGTTCCGGCATTATTTAGTTGAAAATTTAAAATATGCTTTATCTTGCTTCTATATGCAAAAATTTAAAATAATATTTGGTGTTCATTATTTATTTCGGGATTGGAAATTTGAAAATCGTTTTGATTTGATTCGGGATAAGATCGAGAAAGCGGGTTTTAGAGTTTAATTTCCGGGTATTTTGAAATATATAGTTGGGACCAATTGTTTCTCCTACTTTCTTTCCTACAAAATCAGGTTTAGCTAGGCAGTGGTTCACCACCTTTTGTCATTTTCCCTCCTTCTTATCCAAAGGCTCAAAGCCAGCTCTTTCCTTTCCATTTGAGGCTAAACCCCACACCTCACCCTCCTCCCTCGTGGTGATGTCTCACCTTTTGTGGCTAAGATGCAAGGCTTCCTCTTCCCATCTTTTGTTCAGAAGCAACAGCAGCAGAGGCGTGCCTCTTCCCTCCTTCTGAACCCCGCGTGGCAGCCCTCTTCTCCTCTTCTCTCTGTCTTGAAAGGCTCAGATTTCCCTCCCCTCTTCTGCCTGCAATTACCCCATGTAGCATACCACAAACAGCATCAACCCTTCTCCCTCTTTTACATTCCTTTTATTCAAAACCTCGCTCCTCCTTTTCGTTGAGCCCAGAAGCCGAACAGCAGCAGTACGCCTGAGCTCCTCCTGAGCACCTCCCTGAACAGCCGAGTCGAGGTCCCTACCTCCTCAACCTACCTTGCCGAGGAGGACGCCAAGCCATCTGCACCGAGCCCCTCTGTTTTTCCAGCCACCACCTTCCTTCCGTCTCTTGTCGCCATTGCCGAGCCAGCGGCAGCCCATTCTCTGTTGAGCCTCCAGGAGACTCGTTGGAGCCCAGTCGTCGACCGCCGGATCCGAGACGCGAGCCGCATCCGTCCCCGTTTCCGATTCGCAAGGTCGGTTGTCGATTTCTCTTCGTTTTCAATCCTAAACGCCTAAAGATCCGCCTTTATGACCTATCCTTTTGTCTCAGACCAAGAATGCCTCGAATCCGCCTCCGACGAAGATCTCCCGGCGAAGCTCTCCAATCTCGCGGTAACCTCCCTAATTCTCCCTCTCCTTCACTCGCGTTCAGCTCTCTTTGCCTGGGTTGGGGTCGGAATTTGGTGTCGGTCAGATTGAGCGTGTCTTGGATGTCGGGATGGGTGAGGGAGTCGGGATGTCGGCGAGAGGCCTTTCTTCTTCTTCCCTTCTTCTTTCTCGTCTGAACAAATCTGTTTGGGAAGATAGGGAACAATAACATTGGGTTCGGTTTGGCTGCTTTCTTTTGTGTGGTCCGGTTCAAGGGTTTAAATCAAGCAAAACCGGTTCATTTAATGGGAGATTGGGTTGGGTTTGTTTTGAATCCGGATTAAGGTTGGGCCTAATTTTTTTCTTTCTCCTTGGGCCTAATTTTGGTGGAAATGTGCAAAGTGTATATATTATGTTTAAAACTTATTATTTGGGGTATTTTCGGTTGATTATTTAAATTATTAAATAAATGGAATATATATATATTGTGTAATATTATTGTGAGATTTAAAATATAATATTATTAGACTTGAATTTAAAAAGCGAATTTGGAAAAAGGTTTTAAAGGTTGAGATTGATTTTAAGGTTTAAATATCCAAATTTCGAGATTTTGTCTTGGCTTGATGATGTTGGTTTTGAGAAGAAAATTAGAAGAATGATTTTGGTAGATGTTGATCATATCAGAAAGGTTTTGGAAAACAGTTTTACTATTCATTGGTTTTGGGTATGATGAGGAAAAAAATGAGATGATGAATGAGATATGTGAAGTTATGTGTGATAGTTAGGGGCGCCTTGTGTGATTTAGATAGACTTATGCATATCTGTATATTTGTTAGGTGATTGTTGCTTGTTGGACTCCGTTTGCGTTATCTTTTGCTGTTCGGCATTTCAGGTAAGTTCCCTAGTGGGTCTACTCAGGTTGGACATTCATGCCTGTTGTTGCATTTTATGTTAGGTGTTGCATATGCATAAAAGCATGCCATGTAGTATCCTGTTTAGGTTGCACTAATTGAATGAGCATCTGCTTACTTTATGCGTTTGAAACAGAACGGCCGTTATCTGTGATAGTCCTAGAGTCTTTACTAGGGTCATAGGGTAGCCCAGCCTCATCGGGTGCCCGGAGTCAATCGAGTCAATATGAGCATGATATGATTGCCCAGCACCATCGGGCAATCGATGAGATGATATGATATGATGATGTCGTGGTTTGTGCACCCCCACGAGGAAATTGCTATGCTATAGCCCGAACTGGCCAGTCTCTGCACTAACGGAAAGGGGTGCAGAGGTAAGAGAGGGACATGCCAGTTGGCATTCTGTGGGCGCCTTTAATTGTCTTTCCGTATATATATATATATATATATATATATATATATATATATGAACTAGGAGCATGCTAGTGTGTTTAACTTTCGTACTGCATTAGAGCATCTTTATTAGGTATAGCACATACAATGTGGCCTCAGCGAGGACTGCCGGTCCCGCATGAGTGGCTCGATCTGACTCCTTTCCCCGTTCTTTTTTTAAGGTATTTTCTGCAAATCTTGTTTGCTCCTTGCTTCTGTGACGGGAAACCCTTTGGTGAATCGAATAACCTAGCTAATATTCTAACTTGGTAAAATGGTAATGACTCGCTTATGATTTGGTTTTGACCCGGCTCTGTCGTGACATTTGTATCCTAGTTTTGCTTCCGCTTTACTTTCGATTGAATTGGATTTTGCGACATAGTCTTAGGACAGGTAAAGGGTACCCAACGACCCTTCGAGGTTTTAGGGTTTGAAATCCCGCTTTCCACTAATCTTAAAATGAGTTTGAAACCTCGACCCGTATCTGGATTGCAAGATCCGAACAAGGGGTTTCATCCCTTGGAACGTAACCCGGAAATCATAATTCTGGGTCGTTACACATAGTTCCTTAGGATCTTCCACCAATAAATATTCAGATTTCAGGCTTTCATGAATATGGTGGCTAATGAACACAATGGCTTGTGCCTTTTCTTGGGGAGTGGTGGTAATGTTAGCCTCAATGGTCTTTTCAAGACCTCTAGCCTTAAGGTGTGTTAAGGGATCCATCCTCCACTCAAGGAACTTGTCTCCTGAGAGATCCAGGATATCGAATTCTCTCTTGGTGATGTTTGCCATAATAGCTTAGCACTAAACAAATTATAAGACGTATATGTGAGTGTAAATATTATGAAAATAATTTACTAGATATAAATTTAATTAGTAGGATATAAATGATATGTGTGCAAATTAATACACTAAGCTACCGATAGATTATATATCCTATCATGCATGTACGTGTATGTGTTTTTTTTTAACAAAACATGAATATTGTATTATATATGCATGCATACAAATCACATATATTATATTTATATATACACATGCAAGTACTTTCTATATAGAATTAAGAAGTGCATGCAAAGTCAAGGTGGTAGGTAATCTTCTGATATGAATTGCTTGCAAAAATTACTTTGCATGTAGAGGTCATCGCCTATTTTATGCAATCTATATATAATATTACATGCAAAATTTTCTTCAGTCATGTACGTACTAAGTGATCAGTAAAGAAAGGAAAAATCATTTCATGCATTTGAAATTTGAAAGAAGAAGAGAAGGTTTAAGGGTATGCTATATTGTGTTGGGTTGGGGTTTTAACCTCCATTTATTTTACCCCTCTTTCCTTGCTTTTCTTTTCCCTGGTTAAAGCACCACCACTACCGCCCTTCAACTTCACACTTCCCTCCTTTTTCCATCATCCTCCACCTCCATCTCCCTCATCCTCTCGCCGACATCCCTTCAAGCAAAAAAATGACCGAGACCGATCGTGTTTTGCTAAGGATGTTCGTTTGTGGAGTGACGATAGCGGTTATGGTGGTTTCCTTTGTTGTGTGGGTGACCAAGAACTGCAAGTGCAACTAGGCTTTCCAACGGGGGTTCCGGCAAGGCGAGTTTTGAAAATGTAGTTCAAAAACGGTATTGTATTATGTAGTATTTTTGCAAATATCTTGTAATGGCTCTAGATCTACTAATCTTGTTTTTGAGTGAAAGATTTTGGAAAACCCTATGATGAAATTCCCGTATTTTGGCTTTGAAAAATTCGTTTTCGTATGAAAACTCATGAAGATGTGTTGAGCCTCTTTCCGTGTTTCATTCTTTGTGAGTTTTGAAAACGGATCTGAACAAGGATGATGTAAAAGAGGGAGATCTGAGGGTTTTATGAGTTTCTGATGTAGAAGATCCCAAATTTTGGGCAACTACAGAGCATACTCCTCTAAAATCGATTTTGGTAAAAACGTTTTTCGAATTGAAAAGCTGAGATTTGAGGTTTTTACATTGAGATCTCAAAAACTCAGTTGGTTTTAGATCTCGTGTTGATAACGTGTTGGATATTTGTGGATTTATGTGATCAGATAAAGGCTTTGTAATTGCCTTTCTTGTTGAATCTGATTGATTTTTCATGGTGAGCATGCTCCTATTTATAGGAGATTTTACATACTATTCATGCATAAAATAAAGAGTGAGATAGTACATATAGAAGGTGAATTATTCACTCTTCTCCCTTCTACACAACAATATATAACATTTATTTATGTCCCGTATTATAAAATAAAATAAAAGAAAATTAAAAGGAATGAAAGAATAATATAATATAAAATAAAATGTGAGGTCCACCCTACTTGGTTTGGATTGATTTAAATCCCATATGGGTTTC
The DNA here is from genome assembly GCA_963922045.1 of Persicaria maculosa. Taxonomy (NCBI): domain Eukaryota; kingdom Viridiplantae; phylum Streptophyta; class Magnoliopsida; order Caryophyllales; family Polygonaceae; genus Persicaria; species Persicaria maculosa. The sequence continues at coordinate 17,908,937 of OY998258.1, forward strand.
ATATTATGCTTGAAAGAGCTTGAGTTAAATCCCGTCAGGGTCTGACCGGTCTTTTCGACCGGTCCTTCACGGTGCAATTTGTTCGGGTTGCGTGCGGTTTTGCTTCGGTGCGGCTAGGCTTTCTTCTTCTTCGTCGGAGTTCTGGCAGTCGGAATTGGGATTGGCTGGGATCGAGGCAGTGTGTACGGGGCGACTCCGTGATCGGGAAGGAGCTTCCTGGAGGTTCGTCTTCACTACCCACAGATTTCCTGATGTATCGCCGGCCAACGGTGCTGTTCCTGGATGGTGCTTGGCTTCGCCCGTAGTCTATGTCTCCAACGTGTTTGATTTAGTTTTGCATAGTTTCATCTTGTAGGATGTGCTTCCGCTTGTTGTATTGCACTGTTTATGTTTTCGTTTGTTTTGTTGCGACGGTTTTCCGGTATATCTGAACTCGAATTCTTACTTAATAAAAAAAAAAGGGTTCTATTATTGGCACAATGATTTTTTCGCCAAACGCCAGTCTCTCCATCAATACCGGGAGTCAGAGTTGGCAAACACTGCATACAACACCAAAAACAACAGATCCTCATCCACAAACATCTGGTGTCAGTGTCGACAACCCCATCGAATCACCGGCAGCAGCCCTCGACCACTCAAAATCAGCAGATCCTCATCCACCAACACCTGGTGTTAGTGTCGACAATTCCATCGCGTCATCAGCAGAACCCCTCGACCATTTAAGCCCCTTCTTTCCTTTCACAACAGCCTTCTGCCGACTCAAAATGTCGGTGCCGATTAGCAAGACCGTGCATTTGGTGATATATCACCACGCGAATAGCCAGATGAATAGTAAATGACATATTTTTTCGAATTGAGGAAATATTTGACTATGAAAGATGAGACACGTGGCATGAGATGATTAGATGGGAGGGCTTTTTACCTTCCAAGTCTCCGTTGGCACGCATGAGACCATGATGGCATTGTTCAGCCACCGACTGTGAATCTCAGCCCCATTTTCCACGGCGGAGGAGGAGAGAGAAAGAGAGAGCGCGTCTGCGTAAGCGTAAGAGAGAGAGAAAGGTGAAAGAGGAAAGAGGAGGCCAACAGATATTTATTCCCTTTCACGATAGCCATAACCCACTTCCACCACCTCCCTCACCCTCCTCCCCCCTCACCAGCACAAAAGCATAAAATCCCAACCCCTACGCACCTCCCTCCACCTTCCATCATACTCATCTTCTCTCTCCTCGTTCATCTCACGCTACCATGGTATCCCTCTCTCTCTCTCCTCTCTTGCTTTGCTTTTGTTCCTATATGCTTGATTCCTTTTGATCTCTGTTCTTCTTTGGTTTATGGATCTCTTTCATCTCGTCCTTGGGATTTCTCCAGTTGATTTCCGGTGCTGCTGTCCGAACTCTGCACTTCTCCGTCCACAGATCTAATCGATTTGTGATTTGTGTGCCTTTGTTGATGTTTCGGTAGAAACCTGATGGATTTATCCTAGGGTTGAGCAAAATTCGGTGCTGATTTATGTTTGGTTAGTATGTGTTTGTCCTGATTTTTGCTTGATCGGGTTAGATTAGGCGATTAGCTTTGGAATTACGATGATCTTCTAAGAGTTAATAAGCAAGCTTGCTTGATTGTGGATCCTGTTTCCAATCGGTTTTGGATACACTTTTCGAGCTTATTGTGTAGGCAATAGGTAAGAGAGGGGAAAAACCTAAACTAGGCGGAGCTTGCTGGTTTGACTAATTCAACAAATTATGGATCAATATCAGTTGCTGACTGCAGTGCATAATATTGAATTATTGATTATGGCTTCTCTATTATATTTAGATTGCAAAGAATACTTCAATGAATCCATTTGGTCATGTGGAAATGATTGGACTAAGTCAACAGGCTTATGGATTGCTTGAATTAGGACTATAAACAAAAATAAATCTTAGGAGCATAGCATTTCATCTTTCGTGTCCAATGTAATGATAATCTTTTTGTCTATCTCAAGTGTTTGTTTTTGTTCTTCCTTGATCCATGATCCTCGCTGCTCATTGACTGATATGTTATTTCAATTGGCTGTTTTCTTCAATGATTACTGGCAAAATCTGTCAAGGTTGGCCTTTTGTGATCTGGTTCTTTTGTCTGCTGATTTTTTACTTGTATGTTAATGTGTAAACCGTAGGCCAATGCAGCATCTGGGATGGCTGTGCATGATGAATGCAAGCTGAAATTCATGGAGCTGAAAACAAAGAGGACCCACCGCTTCATAGTGTTCAAGATTGAGGAGAAACAGAAGCAGGTCATAGTTGAAAAGGTCGGGGAGCCTGCAAATACTTATGAAGACTTCACCGCGTGCCTTCCTGAGAATGAATGCCGCTATGCTGTATTTGATTTTGACTTCATGACTGAGGAGAATGTCCCAAAGAGCCGGATCTTTTTCATCGCCTGGTAAATCTGTCTTTACAAGGCTGCTAGTACTTTCTGTTCCAGCACCCATTCTCTTGCTAATCGAATGTTGTTTCTTCCATCTCGTTTTCATTGAAGGTCACCTGACACTTCGAGGGTGAGGAGCAAGATGATTTATGCAAGCTCCAAGGACAGGTTCAAGAGGGAGCTCGATGGTATCCAGGTGGAGCTCCAGGCTACTGACCCAACTGAGATGGGGCTTGATGTTTTCAACAGCCGAGTTCGCTGAAATCAATAAATATGCTATTTGATGAGGATATGCACCTCATCTGCTGTATTACCTCCGGGATTTGGTGTTAATAGTTTGGGAAGGGCTATCATTGATACCCATATCACTTCCTCCTTGTTCAAGTTTGACCTTGCTATGATCTCTTGGAATCTCGAATGAGTCCAAATCACATTATATTTCTACCCATGGATTGAATTGGTTGAATGACTCACTCGCTTTAGTGTAATTTTTGACATGGTGTGTATGATAAGTACAGGTGGGAGAGGGCCATGGTCCATCTTGCAGCGAATGGTTTTCATTCGAGTCGCTATCATGACAGCTCACTGCTGTATTCAATGTTGTTTTGTGCCCTTGAACTGAGTTTATCCATGAGCTGTCCATACAATGTCTGATTATAACTGCTTTAATCAGCAATTGGAACATCAGATTATTGCATTGGCTTGCTCTTGTTACCTCTTCTCTTGCCGTGGTTTGGTGCTTTTAGACACAATTGTTGAATGTTGAGGGTAATGTGTATTTTGTATGAAAACAAAGATTGGGTGTGAGTTGATAGATAATTTGCTCCAGTTGATTATCTTTCCCTAGGTCCAAATCTTCTTTGGCCTAAAAGGGATCTGATTCACTTGTTCAAGGTACTTTCTCAATTGTCAAATGACAAAAAATCGCAATGTTACAATGAGTCTGAGTCACCCATCAGCCTCTTCTATAAACTACCATATACACTTCTGATATCCGACTAAAATATGTCGAGAGGACATTTTTTTTGGCAAGGTTTCTTGTTAAGTGAAAGGGCCGTTCTGATCAGAGTACCTATCCTAAACTCACATCTATGAGATGGTGATTTTGTCTTCTTCGTCCGGGTTCAACACCCCTTCGAATCATATCCTCTCGTAATTTCGAAGCCCTAACGAAATCTCCTGCTATACAACATCCGTATATCAGAAAGTTATATGCTACTCCATCAGGGCACACACCCTTGCTCAGCATGGACTCCCAAAGCCTAATTGCTTCCCAGATCTCACCCCCACGGCAGTACTCATACATTATCGTCGAGTAGCTTATGCAGTCAGGTTTAATATCATTGCCCATCATCTCGAGGATTAGCTCTGAAGCCTTGCCAAGCATGCCTTGCTTGCAAAGCCCGCGGATGAGAATGTTGTAGGTCACCGTGTTTGCTAATAGCCCTTCAAGCATCAGTTTGTGAAGATTCAAGGCGCTCTCCATATCTCCTTCCCGGGTGAAGTAGTCGAGAAAGCAACCATAGGTGATCTGGTTCGGGACACAGTTGGCAGAAAGCATTTGTTTACAAAGGAGGTTTGCTTTGCCAACATATCCAAGCTTGCACAAGCCGTTTACCAGTGAAGTGTAGGCCACAACGTTTGGGGCGCACCCTTCACTTACCATAATCTCCCATAGTTGAAACGCTTTCTTGATGTTACCCACATTGCTGTATGCGTTGATCATTGTTGTGTACATCACATTATCTGGCTCCAGCCCTTTGTCGTTCATCTCCTTTAAGAGCGCCAAGAGCCTTCCTCTGTCGTCGTTCTTCAGTGTCCCGTCAATAAGTATGGTGTAGCATACAAGATCAAGCTTCATATGTCTTTCCAACATCTTCCCACATACAGCTAATGCATCATCCAGTTTTCCCTCTTTGCATAGGCCGTGTAGGAGAGCACTAAAACAGATCTCATTCAGGGTTTTATCGTTCTTTTGAAGATCATCCACGAAGGCTCTGGCATCAGAAACCTTGCCTATAGAACAGAGACCACTTATCAAAGATCGATAAGTATATGTGTCTGGAAGAAGACCCTTCTCTACCATTTCATCAAGTAGCCGAAAGGCCCTCAGAGAACTACCTTCCTTGCAATATCCATCGATCATCACATTATATGTAACCTCATTCGGAAGAGCGCCTCTGCTAACCATTTCTCTGAAAAGCTTATCTGCATCATCCATTCTGCCTGCCCCACAAAGGCCAGAGATAAGTGCAGTATAGGTATATGTATTAGGCATGATGCCCTTATCGCCCATCTCGTGGAAAAGCCTGAATGCCTTGTCAAGCTTTCCATCCTTGCAGTACCCACTTATCAAGGATGTGTAAGTCACAACTGTTGGCATCAATCCTCTCCTAACCAGTTCCTTAAAGAGAGACTCTGCCTTGTCGAACTTCCCTAACTTGCAATGCCCATCAATAAGGGAATTGTAAGGGTAAACTGTCGGATGAACTCCCACTCTTGTCATTTCAACAAGGAACCCAAGCGCAACCTCCAACTTCCCATCCTTGCAAAACGAATCTATCATGACAGCATAGGTAACTTCATTCGGATTTAGCCCTCTTCCCGCCATGCTCTTGAACATGAATTCTGCGTCGTCTAATCTTCCGTCTTTGCAGAGAGAGCTCATCAAAGCACTATAACAAACCACATTCGGCACCACACCGAATCTACCAATCTCATTAACCAGCTCAAAGGCTTCCTTAATCTTCCCCTTCTTCCTCAGCCCTTCAACAATATCCGACAAGGCAGCCTCATTCGGAGTAAACCCTAACTCAATCATCTCCCTCATTGTCACCATCGCCGCCTCAAATTCTTCCACCTTTCGCAAACCATACAACAATGATCCGTAGGTAACCGCATCTGCTCTCAATCCCTTTCCAGGCAAGCCTTTCTTGACCTCCATAGCCTCCCAAACTCTCGAGTTCTTGCAGAAAGCATGGATTAGCACATTATAGGTAGCAACACTCGATACACAGCCACTCGACTCCATCAACCGAACAACCTCCTTCGCCCCATCCAAATCCTTCAATTCACACAAGCTCCGGACAGCGGCATTGTACACATACACATCCATCTTCAAACCATCGAATTTCAGCATCTCATTGAAGAGATCCAGAGCCTTGCGAAACTGCCGAATCCTCACCAAGGCGTGCAACACAGTGCTAAGCGTTCGAACCTCAGGCATGAGCGCCTCCCTCCACATGAGCTCCACAACCACAACGCCATCCAGGATCCTCCTGCACTGTACATAGCTCTGAATCAACAAATCAAACCCTAGCGTCGACGGGAATCCGCAATTCCTAAACGAACTCAAAAACTCGCGGAAAATCTCGAAAGCGCTGAGATTTCTATGCAATAGGGTTTGGAGGACGGAGTTGGCGGGCCAGTAGAAGCTGGAGTGGGCGAGGGAGTGGACGAGGATGCAAAACGACGTCGTGGAGTGGTGGAACTGGCGGTGAAGACCTAAGAAGTTGAAGAATCGGAGTGCTAACCTGGGATCGTCGAGGGTCTGAAGGAGTACTCTCTCGACGTGGAGAGGCTTAAGCCTGTGGGAGACGAAGGCACTGTTGAGGGAGGCTTTCCAGGCCTCCTTCCCCCGAACGATGTCGTTTAGGAGGGAAACGAGCTTCTCGTCGTCGTCAGAGGATGGAGTGAGGGGGGCGGTGACGGTGAATAAGTTACGGCAGTGCCTGTGGAGATCGGAGGTGGTGAGAAGCCGCCGATGGCGACTGAGATTCATCCGGCGGGCGTGGATGTGTTTGGTTCGGAGGGAGGGTGCGGATTGTTGGGGATTGCAGAGGGAGGAGGAGGCGGTGGGTGTACCGTGTACGGCCTGGAATTGGATGGGCTAAACAAACTAGAATTTCATAGTGGGCCTAATGATAAAGCAATCGGACAACATTAGGGAATAGGGATGGTAATGGGCCGATGAATTCCTATTTTACCCGATTTATTATAGATGGATTGTCACCTTATTTTGACACATAATACAAAATTACAAGGATGGAATTTTTTCTGAAGAAAATGCAAATAGTGAATTATATTAACAAATATATGAATGGATGAAATCGATGTGTTAGACTTCGTTTATAGGATGAGTTTGGATTGATTAAGTTTTGACATCCGATTTAATTAGATTTTTTATTGATTTTCGAATGAATTTGGATTGTCCCATTAGGATTGCTCGGGAAGTTGAAATTGGTTGAATTAACTAAAATCACGCAGTAGATGACACACCATCAAAGTCTTTTGATTTAAGGTGGTATATACAGATATTTACTTCACTCACCATCCCACCAATGAATTGAGTGGAATGGATGAATGAATTTTCGCTCATTTAACAATGTTAATTGTTATCTAATATAAAAGACATAGATGTAGGATCGAATCCTATTTAAGCTATCCAAATTGTAACATATGAATAATATGTAAATGACGAGAGAATAACAAAGAGGTGATATAAAACAAAAACTAATACTATGTGACAAGAGAAACATTTTAAGTGACACGAATAAAAATGTCAAACTTTAAGTAGGAACCGTAATTTTTATATTGTCTTTTAACGATCTTTGTTGATAAATCTTCAGTCTATATGCCAAATAAAGTTTCTAATTAGGAAAAAAAAAAACTACTTTCCGATCATTTCTCCTAGTTGATTTGTTCCAAACTAAGTTTCCTTAGAAATATTCAACCACATCAAACATTTTTTGGCACTCTTCAACATGTTGAACTACCCAAAGCCAGACTCAATCCTAGATGACAAAATCTACAAGGTAAGATCGAAGCATAGTTTGTTTGTTTGTTTGTTTTGTCTGAAGGTAAGATGCATATAACTTTACATATACATTGACACACTTTGATGATGATAAAATTACAGTACATTTTAGAAACTAGTATCTATCCAAGGGAAGCTCCACCACTAAAGGAGCTCAGAGATGCAACTGCCTCCCATCCTAAGTATCTCTAATTTGATCCCCAATTCCCAATCTTTGTCATAATTAAACTAAATCCAGATTCTAATTAATTTCATCACTTATGTTTAACATTGGTGTTTTTTATTAGTGCACGTATGTCAACAAATCCAGATTCAGGACAAATGATCTCGATCCTCCTCAAGATCATGAACGCAAAGAAAACCATAGAAATCGGAGTTTACACCGGCTACTCTCTCCTGCTCACAGCTCTTGCTCTCCCCGACGATGGCCGGATCACAGCCATCGATCCGGTGAGAGAAACCTTCGAGATCGGGTTACCTATCATCAAGAAATCCGGAGTTGAACACAAGATCAACTTCATCCAATCCGAAGCCCTCCCCGTCCTCGATGATCTCCTCCAAGACGTAGGGAACGAAGGAAGCTTCGACTTTGCATTTGTGGATGCGGATAAGGACAACTACAAGAACTACCATGAGAGGGTGATGAAGCTGGTGAAGGTAGGAGGGCTGATCTTGTATGACAACACTTTGTGGAAAGGTACGGTGGCCATTGCGGAGGAGGCAGAGGTGCCGGAACACCATCGCTTTTCGTGGAAGCACATTGTCGAATTCAATGCTCTAGTCTCATGTGATCCTCAGCTGGAGCTTTGCCTCTCCTCCATTGGCGATGGTCTCACCATTTGTCGTCGTCTTGCTTGATCCAAATCTAGATCAGTTTTGCATCTTTCTAATGAGTGATTGAATGAGATAGACGTGTTTTAGTTTTAGGGTTAGAGTGATCAATTTTAATAATTAATCTGTTGCAACCAAAAAAAAAAGTGGAGAAAACTTATGTATGTGTATCAATTTTAATAATATGTTGATTGCTTCTAAAGAGTAGGAAGATATTGAAAACAATGCACCTTGTACTTGTACATGTGAAATGGAGTGTTACACTATGATGGGTAAATCTGAAAATGGAACTAGTCATCTTCCATGAGACATGACTACATATGTATGTTGATGCTTACTAAGGCGGTGCACAACATGTATGTGTCAATAGGACACGTGTGTCTATGCGAGGTGGTACATGAAAGTCAATTGCAACATGATGCTTCGTCAGAAGCCACAAAGGTTCGTGGGTGTACTGGGATGTAACGAAGAGGATATATACAAGAGAGTACTAAGCCATTGATTGTAGAGCTTGAACGGGTTGTGTTCGGCAACGATGTGTTTCCTATGTTTAAAAGCAGAGGAATATGATTTGATTTTTTATTATAGAGCCAAAGAACAAACTATGTTACAAATTGTGGCGTTTCAAGTATATATATATATAGAGGGAGTCATGAAAAACTTAATCAGATTATGACTATGGGCCTATGCATCCCTTCACGAAGGACACATCAATTCATTCAGTGTATGAAGACAATATGAATAGAGTACACCAAGTAGTTGATGTACTTGAAATACGCCTAGTATCGGTTGTCATTAATAATTTGCTCTACGATATTGCTAAATGTTGGATCTCGTGGGTAGATGACGACCTTCACAAGGCCGCTGAAGCCATTCGAAGTGCCCCGAAAATTGCGTCCACCACCTTGCCTATCATATCGAAAATTGTAAACGTGGATCGTTGGAAGCGTTTTCATGAGTTCCATTGGCATTCGGAAACGATATATGGAACCCTAAATTTTTCGATTGTACTATTGAAGCCAAATTAAGGCAAATTCGATTCAATTCAAAGAACCAAATCAATTCACACGAAAAAATAAACTAAAGTGCACAACCAATCTACACAATTATATTAGGTGTTGCGCACAATAATGTTCTTCAATTGAATCGGAAATATGCAAACGATGTCAAATGAAAACTTCACTCGTGTGGTTGATTAACTGAGCTCAAGGGTCACACGCGGGTGGAGAGGAAGCGGTTGAGGGCTGAGGCTGACCGAAGAATGCCAGAGGTGTTGGTGGTGATCGGTCGAGAACAACCTTCACGGGTGGAGCTGCTATTTTTTTCCTCTATTTCATTAAAAAAAATTAATCTCTATTCAATCAACCATCTACAGGATTATTCAAAAAAAAAACATCTACAAGATTTTTTTTCAAATAATATTCATTTCATTCACCTAAGTTCCTGGTGGTGCTTGCTCATGTGTTTCCTTGCCCCATGTGGCCAGTAGCTTAGGGCCCGATTGTTGTCCTTTGGGTCCTAGGCTTTGCGTTGGGCCCAAAACCGACCCGAAAAGTTTTGAAATAAATTAAAAGTAAATTTGAGTAAATAATATTATAAATAAATAATAATATTTTAAATCCCTAGTTGGGTTTGCTATTTTCACGCTAGGATTTCTGATGCTTTCGGTTCAGGCCGTGTGGGGCTTTACGTTTGATGTGATTGAACTTTCTTCTCTGATTGAAGGGGTTCTGGCTGTTCGGAGTCGGGACATGCTGGGGTCGTGGCAGCGTGGATTGATGCGTCTTCTTTTCTCGCAAGGCTGTTTCATTAGAGGTTCGTCTTCACTGCCCACAGGTGACTCTTGATGTACCACTAGCCTGCAGTGCTGCTTCTGGGTAGCGCTTGACTTCGTTCGTCGTCTACGTCTTCATCTCGTTTGGTTTAGTGATGCTTTGTAGAGTGCTATTGCCTGTATTTTGATTGGAGGTTCGTCTTCACTGCCTACAGGTGACTCTTGATGTACCACTAGCCAGCAGTGCTGCTTCTGGGTAGCGCTTGACTTCGTTCGTCGTCTACGTCCTCATCTCGTTTGGTTTAGTGACGCTTTGTAGAGTGCTATTGCCTGTATTTTACATTATCTTTGTATTTTTGGTTGTTTATAATGGTTATCCGTCTACCGACTTATCGGTTTTTGAGGTTCATGTATGATGGTTACGAGCCTTCTTTTTATTGTGATTTTGTAAATTAATTTTCGCTAAACAAATGAAACCATTACTGTATTTCTTCCGCGATCCGCGTCATAACTAGCCTCGGACAACCACCGTCGATCTCCTCCAAATCAACGGATAGAAATTAACATTACCCCTACGCACGGATCGAGTTTCTCATCCGTCGGATCAAACTATCCCCACTCATCCACGGCACCAACCATCTATCCATCTATCTATATAAATAAACTCCGAACCACGTCTTTAATGCATCGCCCGAATCATTCCAAACTCGCAAATCACGAAATCGTCAACTTCTTCATCCATCCTTCATCTTCGCGAAAATGTCTGGCCGTGGAAAGGGAGGCAAGGGATTGGGAAAGGGAGGAGCGAAGAGGCACAGGAAGGTGCTGAGGGACAACATCCAGGGCATTACCAAGCCCGCCATTCGTCGTCTCGCTCGGAGAGGTGGGGTCAAGCGTATCAGCGGCCTCATCTATGAGGAGACCAGAGGCGTCCTCAAGATCTTTCTCGAGAATGTCATCCGTGATGCTGTCACCTACACCGAGCACGCCAGGAGGAAGACTGTCACCGCCATGGATGTGGTCTATGCGCTCAAGAGGCAGGGAAGGACTTTGTACGGTTTCGGTGGTTGATTTTCTTTGTTTTTTAGGTCTTGAATCGTTGAAATTAGGGTTTCGTAGGTGTTGTCTATGTGGATGGGGTTTTAGTTGTGCTGGATCTTTGTAATTTGAATCCTATTTGCAGCTCGCAAGTAATGGAAGTTCCGATTTTGTTCAAATGTGGTGTTTTGGTTCCTCCATTTATTGATTTGATGTTTTTCTCTATATGTTGAAATTGCTTTGCAAGTTGCAATTGGCGTTTAATGTTGTTGAATTCGTGTTGGATTAGATCATGTGAACTTTGAGTTTGAATCAGATATGCTACTGGAAATCATTAGCTCTCACAATCTCACATCGCCATTACAGGTTCTGGTATGTGCATTCTAAATGTATGCTTAATTCACAACTCGAAAGCCTCTGAATATCTCATTAAATTGTTAACTGGCAACAAATTGTTGAGTTGAAAATCAAATTGTCCAATACCTTGAAAAAGTGAAGTAGATAAACTTGGGTTACAAAACTCAGAAGCTTGAGATTAATGGTAAAATTGTACTTGATGAAAACATGTATACCACCTTAATAAACACTGTATAAATACAGTGTTTATTGAAGAACAATAGCAAACACGGATGACAATGCCTTACAATTTCTTCTACTGCGCACTCAAAATTCAACAACAAAGCCATTGTAGCAGAGAAGAATTCAGTCTTTTGAAGATGCTCAAACAGGGCGTTTATCTAGTTATTTTTGGGCACCCCAAGCCTCAGCCTGAAGTCAGCCTCCATGAGGGGAAGCCCTTCTCTCAGCTTGACCTTCGGCTCCCACCCAAGAAGCTCCTTTGCCTTTGTGATATCTGGCTTCCTCTGTCTTGGGTCGTCGGGTGTGTTCTCAACTGTCACTATCTTCACTTTGGGGCTGATTAGCTGCATAAGCAGTAAGCACACACAATATGGTTTTAGCCGCCATAAGCTTAATGATTTAACCAACAACTAGCTTGTATTGGGTCCATAAATACACTAGAATTGCGCAGGTTTAGCTTGGCTAAGTGAATGCTCTTGGTAGATTGAGATTTCTGTATATTTAACTTACTTCTTTGACAGTCTCAGCAAGTTCAATCATTGTGAATTCGCCTGAGGCACAAAAATATTTAACAACATCAGTGATTTCAGTAGAATTCACCCGTCATTTGGTCATAAGAATTCGCATATACCTGGGTTTCCGATGTTGATAGGTCCAGTATTCTCTCCTTCCATGAGTCTGATGAGACCATCAACCTAATATCAAATAAAAGGTCCTCAAGTGATTATCATCTGATTTAATTTTGAATAATTGCACAAGAATTGAATGTTTCTTAATAGAAGTAAAAAAATACCATGTCAGAGACATAGCAGAAACTGCGGGTCTGTGTCCCAGGAGCTTGAACTGTCAAGGGCTCCTCCCTATTGAAGGCACAGCATCAGCATAAGTTAGTTTGCAATTTTGCATTAATTAGCTCATGAGCACAGACAAGAGAGCTGCAACCAAGGACTAAGGGTACCTCAAGCATATTTTATTGTTCATTGAGCAGAATTTGTGGAAGAGAATGGAAAACAGAAAGATAGTTACCTAAGAGCTTGGGCAATGAAGTTGCTAACGACACGCCCATCATCAATGTTCATGCGGGGACCATAAGTATTGAAAATTCGAGCTACCCTTATCTCTGCTCCACAGGGTTGCAGAAATAAATAATTTAGAGAAATGAAGTGTTTGAGCCTCAAAGCATCAGCTTGAATTAAATACCCTGGAAAAGAACAATTTTATACCTACGCCATGCTGCCTGTGGTAATCAAACATTAAAGTTTCAGCAACACGCTTCCCTTCATCATAGCAGCTTCTAACACCTTTCATACAACAAAAAGAAAATTTGTTTCAGCCACGCAATTTTCAGCTTCATGCAGTGATGCTTCCAACATCAAACCACAACTTATGATGTCAGTTTTGACACATTAGGAGGTAGCTCAAAAAAGAAACATACCAATTGGATTGACATTTCCCCAGTAGGTTTCTGGCTGCGGATGCAGAAGGGGATCACCATACACCTCTGAAGTTGATGTAAGCAAAATCCTGTTTGATTTTCACATAAAAGGAGAGCTTTAGAAACTGAAAGAATTCATTCTGTAGTAGCATTGCATAGAGAAATCATCAGAAGTAGTTGACCTTGCACCAACTCGCTTAGCAAGACCCAGCATGTTTAAGGTGCCCATGACATTGGTCTTGATAGTCTGTTTACAGCAATAAATGAAGGTCAGCGAATGGTATATTGGGCATTCAACACTTCAACATATAAACTAGAAATCCATTATTTAAATAGTTTTAATGAACCAAAGAGTAAGAGATTGAAAAACCAAATAAACATATGTGATAAAGAAAATACAAAAAATACAATTGTAGAAGAAATTAGTACTCTTTGGCTCCAGAGATTAATATACATATTTCCTCCAGTCATACCCACCTTTACAGGATTGTGCTTGTAGAAAATAGGAGACGCAGGGCATGCAAGGTGATAGATCTGATCAACCTCAACCAACAATGGCTCTGTGACATCTGCAGCAAGGAATATATATTGATTTTTTTTTTGTAACTATTAACCAGCAGCAAATAGGATGATTGTAACGCAAACACAATAAAAATGACCTTGAAAGTGAAATTAAGAGTGAGAATGAAAATCGGAAAATGTTAATCTATAGACATTCATCTCTTAAATAGAAGAAATGGCAAATACCATGGCGTATGAGCTCAAATCTAGGATGACCAATCCATCTCTTAAGATTTTCCTTAGAGCCAGTGAAATAGTTGTCAGCAACAATCACCTTCATAAAGCAAAACACACACATATTAGTAACCACGTTGTGTGTACATTGCACTACTTCAAAGCAAGATCCATACAAATTCTTACCTCATTTTTCTCGTTTTCCATCAATCTGTCAACTAAGTGTGAGCCGATGAATCCAGCTCCTCCGGTAACCAAAATTCTCATGTTAGACTGTCACATTCATTCACATAAAACAACTCTGTTAAAAGCAAGGAATGGAGAATGCATAGTCATTCTTCCTCTCCTCAAACTAAAATCATCATTCTAGAGGCATGAATTACTTTCTACAATTAACTTTGAGACTATACCATTAATACCAAGCAATGAGTAAATTGCAAAAGAACATATTAACAGATAGAAAAACTTACACAAGCTATGCTTACTAATTCAGAAAATAAGGGAAGGAAGGCCCTTGTTTGATCTGATCACACAATAGATGAATTTAATGCCAGCCTTTTCGCATCGGCTGCCTCTACCAAAATGACTAACATCCAACACAGTTACAAAGCCTGTTTTTTTAAATTTATCTTCACTAGACACTAGATTGCAACAAGGAATGCCACTGATTGGCTGAATTACATCAAATGTCCAGGCTTTTTAATCAAAATGATTATTGTGTCCGGACAAAAGGTTAGAAACAGGGAATCAGGATGCCACAGGGCATAAAACACTAGCACCACCACAAACCCTAGATAATGACGGGCTATAACATTCTAATTATCAACTAATGTGCATACAAAGATTAAAATTCTAGCGAAATTAGAACCCTAGAAGGCAATATTAGCGAATAGACTATCTGACAGATAAGAATCAAACCTGGAAAAACTTGGAGTTGCGCAAGGGGGAAGGGGCAGGGGGCGTCTTGGTGGTTGATTGGTGGTCTCCGTTGGTCGCCATTGCTCAGATCTTGCAAAACTAAACAAAAATAAAATGTGCGAAGATCACGAGTTGAAGAGATCAAAGAGCACAAGAATATATATATGTAGGCACTCATTACATGACAGTATTTAAATTGAAAGGCAAAAAAGAATCGATCTTGCTTGGGACAGAAATTCACCAAACGACAGCTCATGATTCATGACTAAAGAGAGAGGCTTTAGATTGACGCAACCAAATACAGTAAACAAAATCGATATCTTCAAAATCAAGAAACGATAACGGAGTGAAATGATAGCGGATACAGAAACAGAAACAGCACCAAACTTACAGAACGACTGCGGTCCTGTTGCGACTCGTTCAGTCGTCGGTATTTAACTAAACAGAGAGAGAGAGGGGTGACAGATCTACGACACGCTCACCTCAACCCAAAGATTTAGTTTAGGTAATGCAAAGACGAAGAAGTGAACGATCCGAGAGAGATATTTGGAGGAAGTCAAACTAGTCCTTATTTTATAAGAGAGATTGCAGTAAATAGATTTTTTTTTTTTGAGAGAATAGGATGGGATATACCAAAAAAATTCAGGTTTTGCAAAAGTAACTCCCCCTAAAAAAATTACAAAAGTAGCAATGAGCCCTCCAAAATTGCAAGAATAACAGGTTCATATGTGAAGGAATTGGTGTCCTTTAATTGATGTGTAAAATACTAATGATATAATAGGATTAAAATGGAGATTTATAATCTGAATAATTTAGGTAATTATAGTGCTTTGCTAGAAGCCAACTATAATTTATAGATTAAATTATATTTAATCTATTGCTATTTTATTCAGGTCCTATAAGGTCACACACAAAGAGTATTAGGAATTGGATAATTGATTAATAATAATAATAAGTTATTATTGTTGATATAGTTTGTGGATAGAAGATAAAAGATAAAGGTGACTTATTAGGAATAAGTTGACCTAGTTTCTACAATATATAAGGAGACTTATTGAGAATAAGCCTTAACCTAATATTGGATTGTACGTGTCTCTAAAACTTCTTCCACCACAAATCGCTAGCCTCCCTAACCCGTAGGGTGTGAGTTGCAATCCTTCGATCATTCGTTCTAGCAAACGGAGACAAGGAGATCCAATCCCGTGCTCGTGTGGACCAAGTAGAGGAGTCGCGCTTGAGACTCTTTTCTCCAAAGGTGATTTCGAATCAAGGTTCCGCACAAGAAAGGTACGACTTTTCCCCTCTATATTGTTCATATCAATTCATGCATGAGATCCCGAATTAGATGTTAGAAAATAGTTTTCTTCCCTTCCGCTGTGCATCTAATTTTCCTTCAGTGGCATCAGAGCCTCTTGTATAAATTGATATGATCGATTGATTTTCTTGTTAGTTTTAATTCAATTTTGCAATATATTTGATATATGGAATAAGTGGTATGATTAAAATTTTGATTTTAATTAATTGGATGTAACGAGTTCGGAATTTGATTCCGATAAACATCGCCGCACGCCTTTCTTAAAATTTTCAATTAATTGTGGGTTTTCGACATGCAAAGCCGATACACAACTTGAATTGATTGAAAATTGTACAGTACGTTAGCATCAATTAATTTTTTTCCGAAAACAGTTGGTTTAATTTGGAAATTGTTTCGTTAAATCAATTTGTATAATTTATACAAAAGATATGATTTTTTTGTATAAATTAAAAGTGATGTTGATTTGAATTTAAGAAATTGGGAATTTCATTATTTTGATGCCTAAAGTAATTGGTAGATTTTATGTGAATTTGATTCATATATTAATTTGTCAAAAGTTTAAGTTTTATGAAAACTTACCATCTTAATCCTACAATTGTCAAAGTTTGTAATTGTTACAAAATTTGAGTGGGAGTCGATGGAGGTGGAATTAGGGTTATGGAAGATATTTATGATTTTAGTGTAAAATCTTAAATTACCTTAATTAGATATGGTAGATATCTTATCCCTAATAAAAACATTCTATCCAATTATACAAGGTAATAGTTACCATAAAATTTATTCCATATATATGATTGCTAAATTTGAATTAAATATCAAGAATATTAAATTAGTTATTTTATTAGATAATTTAATTGATTTGAGTTAAATAGTTTATTAATATGATTAATATTCTATTTCTTGTTTATATTAATTTGATTAATATTTTGATGTTATATTAATTGTGATTAATATTTTTAATATTTGATATTATTGCATGCGATGACTAGTATGGCCCAAGTAGCATATAAATACGATCTGCGTATCGTTATGTATTTTTGTACACGATATGCGTATCGTTATGTATTTTTGTAATTTAATTTTTGAAAGTAAATTTATTTATACATTGTACAAAAGAAGATGTTACAAGATTCAAGAATGGAGATCCAAAAGGCGATTCTAGGATGGAGATCCAAAAGGAGAATCAAGGATGAGGATCCAAGAAGTTAGAAGAACCTTGAAGATTTATCTTTTTGGTTTTTTTTTTCATTAGGGGCCATACTAGGATCACAATTTATTTTTGTGCATGTGTTTGGTTTATGCTTGCATGTTTGATTATGTTGTTTGTTCACTTGATAATTAGACTTGCATAACAAACCTAGTTCCCTTAAAAGAAAATTGAGAGTATGCCTTTCCAATTCATAACCTATGAGGCCCTTGGAATTTGATGGATAGGTTTTGCCAAAGCAAGGTGTCCATGCTTTGACCTTGGGATAGTACGGGTAAATCTATATAAGGGATTTATAGCCTTGAATTGGTTCTACTCAACAAAAGACCAAAAGACAAAGTTTTGGATTTTGAGGCATGGGATAGATTTACATAAAATGTGATCTATCAACCAAGAGTTATAAATGTTATAACTAGTAAAAGTTACTTACCTTGTCACATAAGAGTTAGGGTAGTGCCAAAGCATACTAATGTCTTATCTATAATAGGATCTTGGAATCATTTTATTCAAAGGGAAATTTATTTTATGGATAAAATGGCATCAGCTTATTTACATTTAAAACATGTTTAAATTTTAAGCTTTTCGCATGACAAACATGATTCATATTTTGCATGTTCTATGTTGTAGATATCATGAACAGAAACGATAACCCAACCATCATCAATTTGCGTTCAATTCTTGAGAAGAATAAGTTGAACGACAATCATTTCCTTGATTGGGAAAGAAATCTGAGAATTGTTCTCAGGTCTGACGGAAAAGAGAGTGTACTTGACACCCCAATCCCAAAATTGACTGATGCCTCTACTCAAGCTGAGAAGGATCAGGAAAAACAAATCAGAGATAAGTCAGTGATTGTCACATGTCTTATGCTGGCTTCTATGGAGTCGAGCCTTCAAAAGAGGTTCGAAAAGATGGATGCTTGCACCATCATTCGCACCTTGAAAGTTATGTTTCAGGAACAAGCGAGGATGGAGAGGTATGAGACTCATAAGGCAATACTTGATTGCAAACTTGAGAAAGGCAAGCCAGTTGATCCTCATGTCTTTGAAATGATTGGTCATTTTGAAAACATGGAGAGACTTGGCCACCCCTATATCCAAGAGTTGGCTACAGACATCATACTTCATTCTCTGCACGATGGATTTACTCAGTTCAAGCTAAACTTCAATATGAACGGAGCTGTAAAAACGCTTGAAGAGTTGCATGGGATGCTTAAGACCGCTGAGCAAAATCTAACTATGGGCAACAAGAAGGAGATCTTGATGGTCCAAAAGGGAAAAGGGTTCAAAAAGGGGGGCATCTGGACAACAGAAGAACACAAAATGGAAGGGTAAACTAGTTACCCAACCTAAGAACACTTCTGAGAAGGCTAAAGTAGCTACTGCCATGATTGTTTCTACTACCATACCAAGGGTCACTAGAAGAGAAACTGCCTAAAGTATTTGAAAGATAAAAAGGATGGAACTGTGAGTTCTTTTGGTATAAATGTTAGCTAATGTTGTGATTAGTAATGACTATATCAAACATTTGGTGTTTACAACATAAGTACCAAAAAGCAAAAATCGGATGCAGGTGAAAATACCTATCTATGACATTGTCGGTTGTGTCACTCAGACTTAAATTGCATGGAAAATTCCATAAAGATGGAATTTTTATATCAATTGATTGTGAATCATTTGACACATGCGACTCATGTCTAATGAGAGAAAAATGACAAAGTCACCTTTTACTAGGGTAAGTGAAAGGGCAACTGAGCTCTTGGCACTATACATATGGATGTATGTGGGCCTATGAGCACAGAAGCTAGAGGTGGGTATAAATACTTCATGACTTTTACTGATGATTTAAGTATATACAGTTGTATTTACTGAATGAACTAGTATAAAATTGAATCCTTTTGAAAAGTTCAAGGAGTTTCAGAATGAAGTTGAAAACCAGCTTAGCAAGAAAATTAAGGCACTACAATCTGATCGTGGTGATAAATATTTGAGTCAAGAGTTTGATCATCATTTAAAGAGTTGTGGGATTGTCTCACGACTAACTCCGTCCAGAACACCACAAATTAACAATGTCTCTAAAAGGAGAAATATGACCTTGTTGGACATGGTCTAATCAATGATGAATTTTGCTAATCTTCCAATATCTTTTCGATGTATACTCTCACAACCATGATGTTCACACTAAACAGGACTCCATCTTAGGCTATAGAAAAGACACCATATGAGTTATGAACAGGAAGAGTTCCAAGTGTGTCTTTTCTCAAGGTTTGTGGATGCGAAGCATATGTAAAACGTTTACTAGCAGATAAGCTCGCAACCAAATCCGATAAGTGCTTCTTTGTAGGGTATCCTTAAGGAACTAAAGAGTACTACTTCTACAATCCCACCGAGCACAAAGTGTTTGCTGCTAGGGATAGTGTCTTTATGGAAAAAGAGTTTATTTCCAAAAAGTCAAGTGGGAGAAATGTTGATCTCGAAGAAGTTCGAGAGAACCAACAAACCGAGCAACGTCAAGAAGACATGGATCACTCAATGTCTGAGACTGGATTTTGAGGACTTAATTCCACTAGAAGAAAGAACTCATAATCATATACCAGAGGCAGGGGAGTTACAAGAACTCACCCCTACTAGTCCACAAATCTCTGTGGTAGAACCTTTAGTTGCTCAACCCACACGTAGATTGGATAGGCAAAGATCGTTGCCAAATAGATTTGTTGATTTCATTTTGACTACATGTCTGGACATTTTGGTGTTAGAAATCAACCAGTCTACTACATATAAGCAAGCTATGATGGGTCCAGGCTCCAAAAAATGGCATGGTGCCATGGATGTGAAGACCATGTTCTAAACGGATACTTAGAAGAGGATGTGTACATGACACAACCCGAAGAGTTTTGAAGATCCACATAATCCTAGGATGATATGCAAGCTTAAGAAGTCCATTTATGGATTTAAGCAAGCATCAAGGAGTTGGAACCTTCGATTTGATGAAGTGATCAAATGGTTTGAATTCATCAAATGTGAAGAGGAACCTTGTGTTCACAAAAAGTTTAGTGGGAGCAAAGTTGTTTTCTTGGTTATGTATGTGGATGACATACTACTTATTGAGAATGGCGTTCAAATGCTTGAGTTTGTAGAAGACTAGCTCAAGAAGTATTTCTCAATGAAAGATCTTGAAGAGTTCGAGTACATTTTTGGCATCAAGATCTATAGGGATAGATTCAAGAGACTCATTGGACTAAGTCAAGGAACTTATATAGATAAGTTTCTGGACAGGTTCAACATGAAAAATTTCTAAAAGGGATTTCTGCCTATGCAACATGGTCTATCTCTGAGCAAGAAGTAGTGTTATATGACATGTGCTGAGCTAGATAGAATGAGTAGGATCCCTAATGCCTTAGCAATAGGATCCCTAATGCCTTAGCAATAGGATCCATATTGTATGCGATGATATGTACTCATCAAGATATTGAAGATATTGCATTCACTTTGAGTGAATGTAATATATACCAATCGAGTTCAAGTGAAGCACATTGAAGTGCAATCAAGTACATCATAAAGTACTTAAGAAGGACTAAAGATGAATTCTTGGTGTATGGAGGACATGATGAGTTGATCGTTGAAGCATAACTGATGCAAGCTTATGAACAAACAGAGATGACTTCCAATCTCAATCCGGATACGTCTTTGTTCTTGTTGGAGGAGCTTTGAGCTAAAGGAGCTGAAATCATTACACAGTAGATGATTCTACAACAGAGGTTGAGTACATTGCAACATTGGATGTTGCTAAGGAAGTTGTCTGGATAAGGAAGGTCATTGATGAGCTTGGTGTGATTCCCAAAAGGGTTGAAGTCATTAGCATCTATTGTGAAAACAATGGTGTCATTGCTCATTCCAAAGAACCTGGCTCTAATACCAAATCCAGACACGTACTCAAGAAGTATCACATCATATAAGACCAGGTCTAGTAATATGATGTGAAGCTGTGCAAAATACACACGGATGACAACATTGCGGATCCGTTATCTAAACCTCTTCCCAAGCCCAAGCATGATAGTCACACTAGAGCTAAGGGACTCAAGTCCATTGGTGAATGGATTTGATTTGTATGTTTAAAACATTAGATATTGATCAAGATTGTTGAAACATATTTGCATCATGTTTGTTTGAAATAAAATTTCACTATTATTCAATTATGGTTTAGAATTGAATAAAATGTCCTAATAATTTATGATTATCAAATAGGATCGCTGCGAAAGTCGTGGTGGTTGAAACCCTATTAAGTGAACTGATATTATGAATTATGTTTTTCCGTAGTCTGAATCATTAAATGGGACATAAATGATTTAATATAGACTATTATACAATTTGATTGATGGCGCCAAGTTTCACGGGCTATAGGGACATGGAGATGTCTAATCAATTGTGTAGACAAGTATGGTGGATATTTGTTGGACAGACCTGCCTGAAGATTTTTCCAATAAGTTGAAGAATTTAAGGTTAAAATATTATTAGTAGGTTCCTCGGACATGAGTGTGATATCCCTCTCACTTAATGATTGGTAGCCTTTGACACTGTCAACCGCTGATCCGTAAAAGGCAGTCATAAAGGCATTGATTGGGGTTGCTAAAATTTAAGTGGGAGCTATAGTCACGCAAGATTGGAGAAGTCCTCCTATTCTGGATATTTGGATATCTGAGTAGGAATAATGTTCTGGCCACTCGAAGAGTAAGAACTGTAAAATGCATGGCCACGCTCAAATGGATTAATACGTAATCATTTGTTTATTTGACAGTTCAAGCTCGGGATCGAGAAATAATTTGAATTGATATGGATAACATGAGATGCTATCATATCGTCAAATTGAACATTAAGTGACAAAGGAATTGAAACCGCACATCCACTTAAGGACAAGTGGGAGATTGAACGAATTGGTGTCCTTTAATTGATGTGTAAAATACTAATGATATAATAGGATTAAAATGGAGATTTATAATCTGAATAATTTAGGTAATTATAGTGCTTTGCTAGAAGCCAACTATAATTTATAGATTAAATTATATTTAATCTATTGCTATTTTATTCAGGTCCTATAAGGTCACACACAAAGAGTATTGGGAATTGGATAATTGATTAATAATAATAATAAGTTATTATTGTTGATATAGTTTGTGGATAGAAGATAAAAGATAAATGTGACTTATTAGGAATAAGTTGACCTAGTTTCTACAATATATAAGGAGACTTATTGAGAATAAGCCTTAACCTAATATTGGATTGTACGTGTCTCTAAAACTTCTTCCACCACAAATCGCTAGCCTCCCTAACCCGTAGGGTGTGAGTTGCAATCCTTCGATCATTCGTTCTAGCAAACGGAGACAAGGAGATCCAATCCCGTGCTCGTGTGGACCAAGTAGAGGAGTCGCGCTTGAGGCTCTTTTCTCCAAAGGTGATTTCGAATCAAGGTTCCGCACAAGAAAGGTACGACTTTTCCCCTCTATATTGTTCATATCAATTCATGCATGAGATCCCGAATTAGATGTTAGAAAATAGTTTTCTTCCCTTCCGCTGCGCATCTAATTTTCCTTCAATATGAATGCCTCACCTAGGTAATCATAATGATGAGGGTTATTAATTAACCTCATCAAATCAACCGCAAGGAAAAAGCAAACCCCCTTGGAAAGTTGAGTTGGTTTTACAACGCCATAGAGAAAAGGAAAGCTGGGGAGAGAGAAGAATAAAGAAGCACCATTTTTTACTATCATACATTTTTTCTGTCACACATTTTTTCTTTGCTGACACATATTTTTTCTTTATTGGCACGAATTTTGTAATTACTGGCACTTGTTTTAGCAACTTATAACCTTTAGTGTACATACTTGTATATCAGGTATAAAAACAAGTGAGCCATGGTTAGAACTAGGTACAAAATGACTGGCCTGCGTACTCCTCTATCAACATTGCTATGTGCGAATTTCGCCCTTCGAACATCCAACCACCTCGTTCACGTTCCCACCGGTCGTCGAACATGAGAGTGAGAAAGACCAGCCTTTTCTCCCTTGCTCGAATGTAAGAAGAGAACATGGTCTTATCACTTTGGGTGGGGGTATGAAGATGATGGGGAGTAGTAATGGCCATAAAACGAATACTGCAAGCTTACTTATCCATGGTCATTCTCCTGCACTTTGCTTGTCACCTTTGGTTGATCCGTTATCGTGGTTGTGCAGGTTTCAACCGCTGCAATGTCCGTGACAGAGGTTAGAAACTCTGTGCCAGCTTCTCTGTTTTTTATGCCATACATGACTTTCTATATGACATAATCTGTACGGTCTATGTTCATCGGGTCGTTGGCGCCCAAAAACTCAGAAGGGACTGCACCTTTGGATGAGTTGGTTTTTGGAGACAAGCCTATCACCACAGACTGGATGCCTACTTGGGTGCCAATTTCTTTGAATGACACATACAACGGAGAGGGCCACGCTTGTTCTCCCGTGGTCGAATTGAGAAACTTGAACGCATCTCAGTCGGAATCGTCGTACACTAGAAAAGATCTGCATCCCTCCTTGTCGATGATCATCCTCCTGACATCCCCAAACTTGTCAATGATCATCCTCCTGATATTCCCAAATTGCAACATTGCTCTTTTCGAACTGTTCGAACTTGGGTCTTCGAACACCCAACCACCTCCTCCACTTTTCCACCGCCCATCGACCACAATAGTAAGAAATACGAGCTCTTTCTCCCCTACACTTGTAAAAGCATAAAATAGTTTTAGCACTTTCAATGAGGATATGAAGAAAAGTGGAAGTAGTGATGGCCATATATAAAAAGAAACCCACAAGCTTACTTAACCATTTTTGTGAATATATACTGTATGATGTTGGCATGTGTCACTTTTCCCCTAGCATGTAATAGTCAGTTGTTGTCCCATATTCATGAATGTCCGGTATATAACTGGTAATTGGGTCCACATTTCCCTCCCGATCAGCTTCAATGGAGAACCTTTTAATTTCCTCCATTACCTTGAGTTGAGATGGAATGGTGGTGGGATTCCTAAACTTCTCTTACTTTAAAAAGCCAATCATTTCTCCATCCTTTTTTTTGCGCCAAGATGCAAAATGGAGGTGCATTAAATGATCCATGACATCACCCCCTCTCTTTTCAACATCTCAAGTCGGATGAAATTTGTGATTGGGTCTTCCCACCCTCTCCCATGATAACACGTATGCTGCCCCATTCTCTCCTCTGCCTGGATGCAATGTTTATTTTTTTTTATTATTTTTTGTTTTTACCTGTAACCGGAAGCTCCCTTCTCCATTTTAATTGCAAAACTAGCATTTGTCATCCCCCATGCTATTTTTACAGTGGACATGCTACTTTTGCCAAAGCCAGCCAATTTTGGTATATTTGTGCAATTTTTCCTTTTTTTTTTTTGATTAAGTAATAATTCGGATGCGAACCGCTATCCGAAAGCATCCTTTCAGATGAGGTCGATAAGACCTGGGTCAGTGTATAGAGAAGGGATGGAGGCAATATGAGCAAGGTGTGCAACCTTATCTGCCACGCAATTGCCGTTACGAAGAACGTGTGAAAACGATACTTCGTAAAACCCCGTAAGTAGAGTGCTAATATCTGACATAATTAGTTCAATTTCCCATGGACATTTGATTCTAGACTGTAAATAATTGATGATGGTCAATGAATCTCCTTCAATTATAATTTTGGGGATTTTCATCTCGAGAGCCCTTAGAACGCCCTCTCTCAATGCCAAGGCTTCGGACATTAAAGGGGACTGGTGTCCAATTAGTTTACTTCCCATTGCTACTGAATTTCCTGTGTTGTCACGAATGATGTAGCCTATCGAGCTTTGCCGTTGGCCGGAGGCAGAACCATCGAAATTTAGTTTCAATTTCCCAGTCGGTGGTTTTTTCCATTTTTCCTTCTTCCTAATACTCACATTTTCCTTAGGGGTATTTACTCGCTGCTGTATTTTGTTGTTATCCTCTTCGTTGTGCTTTCCTGCTTTACTCCATTCATTAATATATGAGTCGACAAGTTTTTCAAATCCTTTTGCATTTGACGCTTTTTGTTGTTGGAAAATCAGTTTATTGCGAATAATCCAGATGGTCCACTAGTGGAATACCAGTTTCTGTTTTTGTTGTGTATCAAGTAGTCTGTCTAATTTTGTCATTAATGTCTCGATATTTCTCGTTAATATGATATTGTTTGAAATTTCCGATTTCACTCTTAGTGATAAACTTGAACAGCAGAGTGAATATTTGCATTCAAACAATAGGTGAGTAGTGTCTTCTTCATGGTGATTGCACAAGGCACAATAAGGTGGTATTGCAATTCCTCTTCTGGCGAGACGGGCAGTTGTTGGGAGTCCATTATGACAGACTTTCCACATGAAATTCTTAATTTTAGGTGGAACGTTCAAGCTCCAGATTCATGCATTGTTGTCATTATTAAGCTCTGTTGTTCTTGTATTAAGTCTATACGCACTAGACGTCGTAAACCATCCTTTTTTGTCCGGCCACCAGTACATTCTGTCCTGTATTTGATTTTTTGGGAGGGGAATCTCTGCTATCTGTTGCGCAATATCATTTGGCATTATCGTTCTAAGTTTTTCCATATTCCATGCCCCATTTCGAATGTACTGATCAACAGTTTCTTCCCAGTTGATTTTTGTCGGGTCGAGACAAGCAATATGAATATTCTTAACCGAAGCCCACTTGTCTTGCCAGAACTTGATTGTTTTCCCATCGCCGATTGACCATGCTAGACCTTCCTTAAATGGCTTAATAAGTTTTCTCAGTTGCGTCCATTGCCATGAGGCATTTCCTTTCTTCTCAAATTTAAGTATTGGCGTTGACTTTAGATACTTATGGTTGATAATTTTGACCCAACAATTATCTGGTTTAGCAATTATTTTCCAAATAAGTTTCATTTGTAGTACCTCATTCATTTCCCTTGTTTTTCTTAATCCCATTCCTCCTTTTGTTTTTGGTCTACAAACTTTGTCCCATCCTATAAGGGGTTTGTATTGGAGATCTTTGTTCCAGAAGAAGGTCCTATTGATTTTGTCTAAAGTTGAGTGAATTGACACCGGGAGCATGAAGCTTTGCATAGCGAACAGTGGTTTAGAAGCTAAATTTGAATTTATTAACACAGACCTCCCATGTTGAGATAGTGAATCGGCTCTCCATTTTGATAATTGATTAGTTGTTTTGCCAATGATTTCTTCAAAGGTGCTTTTATTTGCTCTGCCATCAACAATCGGACACCCCAGATATTTGTCCAATTTAACGTGCTTTGATATATTTAAACATCCTTCAATAGTTGCTATTCGCGACGCAGGTATCCCTGGAGAACCTTGAAATGCAGATTTGTTGTAGTTTACTTTCTGTCCTGACAATTGACAGTAACCATCAACAATTTTCCTTACTTTTTCACATGCTGCCATGTTGCCTTTTGTGAAAATGATGATATCATCAGCAAACGCCAGAAACGGGATTCTTGGTCCAGATAGACCAAACCTGAAGCCAATTCCAGATTGGTTGAGATTGGACTCTGCTGTTAGTTTTTTAGCGAGCACTTCTGCACCAAGAATGAACAGAAACGGAGACAAGGGGTCGCCTTGTCTTAGTCCTCGAGAAGGTTTAAACACCTCTGTAGGCCCGTTATTAACCAATACAGAAAATGAAACAGATGTTACACATTCCATGATTAAGTTTATAACATAGTCACTAAATCCAAATTTTCTTAATACTGCCTCTGTGAAGGTCCAATCAACTCTATCATAGGCTTTTTCCATAACTAGTTTAATCGCTAACCAGCCTTCTGATCCTTTTCTCGTTTTGAATGAATGGAAGATCTCATGTGCTATCAATATATTGTCTTGAATTGCTCTATCAGATACAAACGCTTCTTGAAATGGATGGATTAACTTACCAATCACCTTCTTGAGTCTCTCTGTTAGAATTCTTGATATTATTTTATATATTGTTGAGCACAGACTAATTGGTCTATAATCTGAAGTCTTCGACGGAGTATTTTGCCTGAATGGAAAAAAGCTTTGATTGCTTTGATGACATCGTTACCGACAATGTCCCAGTAAGCCTTATAAAACTCAGCTGTTATTCCATCGGGTCCCGGAGACTTATTGAGACCTAAAGACCAGACCGCATTTTTTACTTCACTATTAGATGGTTGTTGGCTTAAAATCCTATTTTCTTCTACCGTTATAACATGTGGTATTAGCTCTAGGTATTCATTGAGAAGTGTCATGTTAATTTGTTCTTTGGAGAATCTTTTCTCGAAGTCATTTTTAACTTCCTCTCTAATATTTTCTTCCCCCACAATCTGTGTTCCAGAACTTGTCGTGATATTTCTAATAATTTTCCTATTTCGTCTCCCAGAAGATACTCTATGAAAGTATGTTGTGTTTGAATCAGTGAGCTTGAGATGCTTTGATTTTGCTCTCTGCCCCCAATATTCCTTTTGGAATTTTAATAGTTGCTCTTTTTTCCTGATCAGTTGTTTTTCGACTAAATAATCCTTACATGTTCTGGATATAATATTTGATTGGATACTAATCAGTTCTTTTTCCACAATTTGTATTTGACGAAAGACATTCCCAAAGGAGTTTTGGTTCCACACTTTAGCTTTTCCTTTAAGAAACTTTGTTTTGTACACTAATCTGTAGATTGCTGAGCCCGTACACCTAACTCTCCAAGCTCGTTTGACAACGTTCCTGAAGTCCTTTCTCTGTAGCCACATGTTTTCGAATTTAAACGGTGGGGGCGTAAACTCTCTTCTAGAAGCTAGGCAAATAGAAATAGGACAATGGTCAGACCCTGTAAAGGCTCCATTGAATGTTGCTAGATCAGGGAAGGTTTCAAGAAACTCGTGTTGAACCAGTACACGATCTAATTTTTACCAGATATTATCCTCCCCTTCCCTTTTTTTCCTCCAAGTAAATTGATTGCCCCAGGATGGGATCTCAAGCAGAGAGCATTGATTTTTGAATTGATTTATTCTAAGATATATCGCTTGACTATTCGCTACTCCCCCGAGTTTTTCACTGCTACTAATTTCATTCAAATCTCCTATTATTAAGCATGGAAGGGGTTCACTCGTGACAATATTCGAGAATTCATTCCAGAAGATATCTTTGTCCGACTCATGGGGAGGGGCATAGACAAAAAAATATTATTCATGTGAAGTTTTTATATGAGCATGAGTATTTAACCCGAATTACTCTTGGTAGTACCACATCAACCTCAATTGACTCATCTTGAAGAACGTTCTCATTCCAAAGGAGTCCTATTCCTTCCGTTCTATCATTTCCTACAGACCAGATAACATTATTGTATCCACTCGATTTCCAATTCTTTTCCTGAGGAAATTTATTTGTTCTAATTTATGCAATTGCCATTAGTGAGATGTGCTCGTTGATTCGCATGGCTTTGAGGTCTGTCCAAATATTCGACTTTCCTATACCTCTGATATTCCAGAAACCCGCTTTCATTATTTGATTACCCGGTCCATCAGAAGCCGAGGGTGCAGTGCTTCTAACAGAGACAGATTGTTCACATTTTTGTAGGTAGTTAGAGCAATCAAGAGTTTCTGTTTACTACATATTGTCCTCACTTGCTTGTGTCCGTGGTTCTTAAGATCTTTAATCATTTCATTTGTTAACATTTCTAACTCCAATATTACCCAACCCACCTTCAATTCACTATATAATCTTAGTCATATTTAATAGACTTGGAAGGAAATATACTCCTAAACCCAAACCAAAAAGATCATTATACACAGTAATTCTTACGATAAGGATATTCTTACAAGCATGCAAAAGAGCACCACTCCATTGCAAGTGATGGTCAACTAAAAAATTATAGTCCAAGGTAACCATCAGCAACCAATTAACTTGTGCAATTGTAGTTTGAGACCAACATAGCCATAGTAGCAGCCACAAGCATGACACTAGAGCAATTTCATACATCCAATAAACGCAGATCCATTTGCAATATAGTGATCTCAAGGAAGACAAAAAATATTTATTCAAATGAATATATATGGGACAGCAAGTGTAGGAGTATGAAGCATACCACACGGTTTTGTGACAGTCGACAGTTATGGGCAATTTCTCAGCCATGAAAATGATAATTCCATCAGCAGAGAGATTGCCAAGAAATCCCTGCACGCAGTTTCTCCTTACCTTGGCATCGCTGATCCACATCCGGATCATCCTGGCCTCAATTGGTTTGCCAAAGAAGGCTGAGAACACATAGATATCCTCCCTCACGCTTCCAAGAAGCAAAATCTCCCATAGCCAGTTGATGAAGAGCCTCCATAAACCCATTCTAGGGTTGGGCCTCAAATTCACAAATCGCTTCACCGTTTTCGATTTCAGCATTTCCACATGAGCCTTATAGGAAAACCGCATTTCCTGTGAGAGTTTAGAGCCCTCCGGCATGTTTGTTCCCTTTCGGGGTTTAGACATTTGGAAAGCAGGATCTTCTGCTTCCATGGTTTTTATGCAATTGTCCACTCCAGAAGGAGCCAGTGAGAGAATACGAGGGAATCGGTTAGAAAGGAGAAATATACTTATGAGTAGCAACAAGTAATCAGGAGGAAAGCCGTGAAGAGAACTCCACTGGATTTCCCAAATTATCGAGAAAGAGTTATTAAGAAGTAGAAATGTGGAGAGGAGGAAGAGAGAACCCACCCTGAAGCGATGAAACCCCACCCCCTCGAGAGCCTTCTTGTTGCAGAAGAACATTCCGGCCATCATAGGCCAACAGAGAAGAGGGTCAGCCAAATTGAAGCAGTAGATCACCCCAGATGCCTCCGATCCCAGCGGATTTGGCCACGACGGAGGCCTAATTGACCAAACATTGGCAAATCTCATCATCAAACTCCTCCCACAAGTTATCCCCAATTTTTGGATGGTATGGAAACGGAACTGCTCGAGACGCAACTCGCCACTAATCAACCATCGGATCCGAAGGGCAATACGTCTATAAAAGATAGGGTAAACATCAACCCGAAGGAGGGATGGCCGGTCGTTTGACAGGAGTTTGTACGGGGAGGAAACTGCATACTCATTGATAGGGTTTCGTGGCCAGGGAAGAGACTCTGTAAGCGATAGAATGAAGGCGAGGAGGCAGGCGCGTGGAGCGTGTTCTTTGCTCCAAGGAAGGGTTCTCATTTTTTTTAGTAAATAGATTTGTAGAACCGGAAAAACACGAGTTTTGTAAAAAAAGAAAAAAAGAAAAGATCCTTCCCGACGATCCTGGAAAACCCTAATACGCTCTCTTTGAGAGCTGTCTTGCCGCCGCCTATGACGTTTCTGCCCAGCAGCAACTTTGCCCAGCCTGCAAACTCCGCCATCAACCCTGGCCTTCGTCACCCATCCACACCGGCACACACGCCTCTGCCTCCCGCCGGGCCCTGCCTCCGAAGCCAATCTCCTTGTCCTCCGTCGTCGACCGCGACCTCCTCCTCTCGCTGCCCTTTGCTGACGGTCGTCAGCTCGTTCCGTCACCCATCGATTGCTCTCTCACCGAGCTTGGGGGCATCCACCGCCATCTTGGTTTTCCGCGCCACTCCCTCCTCCGGCGGGCCGCCGCTCACCGACCGCCGATTCGGCTCCACCGGCCACACGCCGACCTCCGTCTCCACACTAGAGCCTCAGCCGGTTCCTTCTCCCTTGATCTTCAGGGTCTACGCCACCCTCCGGCTCCACCGCCGCTCGCCGAGAAACCAAATCGGCTCCAATGGCCACACACCGACCTTATCCCTTCCTTTTGATCCTCCTGCACCACCAACCTTTTTGTTTGTTGTAATCCGCTCTTTCAATCGCTTTCTGGTTCATCTCTGCCCGATTTCTCTTTCTTGTCTTGTTTTGTATAGCCTTTTTTTAGGCTTAAGCCTGCCCACGATTTTATTATCGTCCTTAGGTTGACGAGGTCTTGGGGTTTGAATGTGCTTTGATGTGGTTTGTGGTTGTTTTGCGGGTTAGTGTACTATCCTATTCTTGTTGTGTTGTAGGCTTCTTCTGAGCGTTGATTGATGTGTCATGTTCGATGACGTCGTGGACGTGCGATTGACATCTGAAGGCTCTTCGAGTCCATAATCTGAGGTGTCCGCTGGTCCCCAGAGTTCGCTGTGTGCGTTGTCCCTTTGGCCGATCGTTTCGTTCTTCTTTAGCTTGTGTTGTGCAGTGTAGGATGGCTTGTACGTTCCTTATTTTTATTTTCTGTCATTTGCTTCTGCTATTTATTTCTGCTGTTATTTATTTCTGTCATTTGCTTCTATTGTACATGATAGTTAGTCCATCCACCGGCTTGTCCGGTCTCTCGGTTTCTCTAGGCTTGTCTAGAAAACTGAATTTCTTATCTTGCTTAAAAAAAAAGTAGAATATGTGATGTGACAGCTTAGTCATGTAACACGATCCTCCCACTACACCATTCTTCTTGGCGGTTGCTATATGCCTCGAGCTCAAGTGTAAAATGCATTCATACGTATAGTGCATTCATAAATATAAATATAGAATTTGTTTAATCCTTAAATTGACATTTGTCAAATAATTATTATAAAAATATTAAAAAATAATATAAACGGATCATAAATCAATTTAACTAGTTCTTTTCCCGAACCTCGTTCGGGTTTTTTTTAATAATATTTTCGGTTGAGTTTGACGTATTAAAAAAAATATTCGACACGTCAATTTTCTACTAACATATTGCCCATGCTTATTGTGATGTTGTTCTTTGAAATTTTCTTTTATTAAGATGATCGATAATTCAGATTTGACAAAAAATAGTAAATCAGCCGCTTCCACGCTTCTCCTAACATCCGTCCTAATTGAAAGCAAATAAAAAGAAACCTTATAGTTTTTTGCTTAAGAAAATTGAGTTTGGACCCTCTATGATACTTTATCTATTACATATTATGTTACACCTTTTAAATTGGTCTAAATTATAAACCGATTTGATAAAGATACCTTAAGTTTAAATGTATAAACCTTGTATAGCTAAACAATAAACAAAAAAAAAATTAGTGTGTGGTTTTTATAATGTCTAAGACCCTTAATTAGAAAAAGGTACGTACTCTATATGAACCAAAAAAATAAAAAATGCTCTATGTTTTCGTATATAGATCCTAAAAGGCCAAAACATTAAAAAAAAAGAGTTATACTTCTCAAATGAGTCTACATTATAAATCAATTTCAATTCAGCCCACTTTAAAAAATTAATTTTAAATTCAATTCCATATTTGAAATATTAAATACTTAGATGCATTTCATCGAACGCCCTATGGAAAATGATTAAACCCATCAAACCACAATTTATAACCTTCTATTTTACTTGAATAACACCAATATCTAATGATGAAATTCGATCAATAATTTATAATCTTCAATTTCACAAATTTCATCAATGGAGTAAACAATTTATGCATTGATATCTAAATATTTTGCCCAAAAAATATTCCAACGAAAATATCTTGGATCGGACCAGAATCGGACCGGGACCGGACCGGAAATTACGGCCTTGAATCGGACCGAAAGTATTACGGTCTGGTCCACGGTCCAAGGAATTTCAGATTCCGGTTTCCGGTCCAAACCCGGGACCAGACCGGAATTTCCGGGTTGAAACGGAATAGGACCAGATTTTATTGTTATTAAAAAAAAAATTGGGCCATAGGAGTGGACTTTCTACTGGGCTTGTGCAGTAGCATGCGGCATTCCTGACCAAAAGTAAGGCAACCTTTTCTTTTAAAAAATAAAAGCTCACAAGTCATCTCACAACCCTAAACGTGCGCCTCTCTCAACTTCATCTCTCTCAACCTCTTTGAGTCGATGCGCCCTCTCCCAATCCCAACTCCATCTCTCAGCCTCTCTCAGTCTTCTTGCTCGGATTGGTCGCTGCTCGCACTAGCCACTCTCTCGCCCAGTCGCCGCCTCCATCGCTGCCGCCCATCGCCACCGCCACCGCCCTTCACCACCGCTCATCAGTCATCGTCCGTCATACTTCCATGTGAGCAGGCATCTCTCTCCAGTCTCCACTGTCCTCGCCCTTCGCCATCGCTCATCACCACCGCCCTCGCCAGTCGCCACCACCATCGCTACCACCCAACCGTAGTCCGGCACCGGCCAACTGTAGACCGGGACCGCCCCCAGCCCCGGCGGTCCAAGCGCGGCACCTGCTCCTGCCGCCGCTTCTGCTGCCTCTGCTTCATCTACACCCTAATCGCCCTCCTCTGCCTCCTCCTCCTCGCCGCCATCGCCGACTCCATCTTCTACGTGCTGTACCATCCAAAGCACCCGACTTTCTCCGTCCTGTCAGTCAAGATCTCGGCTTTCAACCTCTCCACCCCCGACGACTTCTCTCATCTCAATTCGAAGCTCGATTTCACTCTCTCCGCTAAAAACCCCAACAGCAAGATCTCGTTCGTGTACGATGCCTTCTCTGTCGCCCTCGCCTCCTCCGGCGGGCTGGCAATCGGCAACGCTACCCTCCCGGCGTTCACTCACGTCCCCAGCAATACGACAATTGTCAGAGGGACCGTCGCCAGTGATCCCGCCCAGGATCTGGACTCCGATCCAGACCGGAGGCCGGATGCCCAGCCCTACTCCTAGCAATGGATCCTGCTCCCTCACCGACGGTTTCCAAACCCAAATCCTGAAAAAAAAGTGAAAACAAAGAAATTCAATTTCAGTTTTTTTGATGGGCAGTCAAGAGAACGTGGGTGAAAACTGTTTCTTAATTTTCCTCAAAGAGGACACGTGGCTCATTCTTTTACAAAGAGACTGCTTCTAAAATAATAAGTATAAGGGGTGGATTTTGAAAAATAACACAAATGAATTATGGATCTATTCATGTTAATTTTTTTTTAAAAAAAAATGTGTATAACAGACGGATCTTTAATCTGACCATGTAAATATTTTTTTAAATTTTTTCCAAAAGTTTTTATACTTGTTTTTTCCCCCAAAAAATCATGTGAACGGATTATAGATCATTTACATATATTGAACAGATCCAAGATTCGTTAATTACTTTTTTTTTCCTGTAATGATTATATGACAAATGCCATTCAAAGAGTGAAATGGATCTAAGGTCCGCACGTTTGAGTGCATATAACACATGTTCTCGATGCATATTGCATTCTTGTTCTTTGACGATCGTAGGAAAATGTTTTATAAGATAGATTTTTTTTTAGTTTAGGATTCATTTAAGAGATTTATATATTCTACTAACTTGTACTTCCCTTTGTTTTACAATAATTATCGTTTGACTTTTCAACGCGTTTTTTTTCCATAAGTTAAAATTCTATAAAATATTAGCTTTTATAAAAAGTATGTACTAAAGTCCAAACGACTTTTAATATGAAATTGGGTGAGTAATTGGTTAAATGTTAAATTTATTGAGTAGTAATAAAATATCTTCACTTCCATAAAAAAATATAAAATGATTATTTATTATAGAAAAATCATCTACTATAAAAAATTATTTATTTTTAATAATTTAAAATTTACAGTGACCCAAATCTTTTTAAAACATTAGAAAATATATAAATTGCCAAAAATACTCATTGTTATAATATATGATACAAAATTATAAAATCTCATTCTTTTTTTTAAAGGAAAGAGATTAGGAAAAGGCTACGCGCGCAATGTATCTCATCCTAAAAGTATGCATCTTTGTGAATGAGAACTTGCAGTCCTACACCATAGTGAAAATCAACGTTAGGAACCAAGTGGGTGAGGGTCCATTGATTAGTTACGTAGTTAAATTCCTTGAAAACATGCGAAATATAAGCATTAGAAAATTTAAGTAAGTCCAATCGAGAGTAAGAGATAATCATCTCTATCTCCTAAGGACATCTCCAAATGTCATTA
Organism: Persicaria maculosa; assembly: GCA_963922045.1. Lineage (NCBI taxonomy): Eukaryota > Viridiplantae > Streptophyta > Magnoliopsida > Caryophyllales > Polygonaceae > Persicaria > Persicaria maculosa. The sequence goes on from OY998258.1 coordinate 17,943,910, forward strand.
AGTGCGTTGACGACGCACAAGATATTAGATATCGATATCGAATTGATACCAATATCAATATTTGATATCAAGATATGGGTATGAGAAGATATTAATATTGATATTAATATATGGGTATGCGTTTGGTACCTTTGTTTGGTTGAGAGAAGTGGGAAGATGAAAAAAGAAGAGGAAGTAAAAATCGATGAGAATGATATAACATATATCCCAATTTATTAGTATATCAAATGTGCTTTATTAGAGATATCAGATATCAAATTGATATCTATATCCCCACATACAAGGACGGATCCAGAGGTAGGTTGAGGTCCACTCTAGCCCGTCCAATTTACAAAAATAAAATAATAGGTAAAAAAAGTTAAGGAAAATTAATAAAATTTATTTATTTATTTATTAAATTAAGGGTTTTGTTAATAAAAATTTTACGATGCGAAAAATTTAGCCTACCTAACCCATCCGAATTTTAATTTCTGGTTACGTGTCTGCCCCAGCTACCAAACACCTAATATAAATATTAGTGATATCTTTTTTTTTTATATCAAACAAAGAATATCAAATTGATATTTAGGCCTCGTTTGGTTAGTCAGTTAAAAACTCAGGAAGTTAAAAAAATCAGGAAGTAGGATATATTCATGTGTTTGGTTGACAGAATGATACAAGAATTTAACTTCCTAAGAACTTCAATTCATCCAAATCGTAGGAAGTTCACTTACCTAGGGGACTAGGTAAGTTCAACTTTCACCTTTTTTTAATGTAAATTTATTTATTTTCCTATTTATATTACTAAAAACAAAAATTCAACCAAACAACTTTTTTCAATAAACGGGAAGTGTATTTCACGAGAATTCAATTCATGAGAATTAAGTTCCCGAGAATTGTACTTCCCGCATTCAACCAAACGAGCCCTCTTATATTTATACCTAATATCAATATAACCTTACCAAACAAACTTAATTCATGGGAAGTGGGTCATTCCTCTCCCCATATTGCTTTGCCTCCCTCAGTATGCCTCCATCGATTCATATCTGCAACGCCCTCCTAGATAGATCCACATCCAATTTCAACATTTTGGGCACATCTACTAGACTCCTGACTTTTTACTCTAGATTTCCGGTCTCTAATTTTTCAAATCCGGCAATTTGATTTTGTAAATGCTACTGATCTTGTAGTTTTTCTTTTACATCTCTGTTTAATTTGTTTTAATTTTCTTGTGGTGGTTGTAATCAAGATATAATTACAAGTCATTTTAGCTTTGTACCCATATTAAGAAAATCACAAAAGTATTAATTTTATACCCTTCAATAATTTCCACTATTCTTGATAACAAATAAGATTTGAAAAAAAGAAGTAATGATTCTCGTATATATCGGAAATTTTAGTAACTCTGACATATGTCTTCAGCATAACTTTAGAGCATGTTGTATTCTTTTAAGTCTTACCATCACATGTGTCGATTTAGATGAATGTTATAAAAAAAAAAATGAGACTTGAGACTTGTTCCATACAATTTAAGCTCACCGATCCCAATCTAAGGTAAGAGGAACAGATTTTTGTTGACTTTAATGTTAAACTTGGACATGAAAGTGGCTGTAGTTTAGTGGTTAGAATTCCACGTTGTGGCCGTGGAGACCTGGGCTCGAATCCCAGCAGCCACACTTTTCCCCCCTATTTTTTACACCTTTTCTATAAATATATTAATCAACAAATGTGTCAAAAAATGCGGCTGCAGATCAATCTTCATCTTCTGCAATCCAATGGCTGGGTCCCTTAACGGGTTACGATTCATGTAAGCTCCTGGTTGTGTTATATTTTGAACTAATTCATTCAAAAACATGACATAACTTCATCATCTACTAGTCGTTGAATATGTTGAACTAGGTGGTCCATACTTATAAGCTCAACGCATTATATATTATAATATCCTTATCAATGCAAATAAGCTCCTCTACTGAAAGATGGTGTTCCTGAAGACCTGTGGCCATAGAATTATCCAAGCTAGTCATCTCAACTACAACAATTGCGAAGGATGACACTGACAACCAAAGCATGTTATCTCTACTGAAAGATGCTGTTCCTGAAGACTGCATCAATTCGGAGAACCGCGGCCACCTGAGATTGTACTTCCTTTAATAGTTGAATGGCCAGTTACACCGAGTCCACCGAAAGCATCCAAAAAGGGGGAACTCGAGTCGAGGCAGTATCAGGAGATTCCACTGTTGTTTCTGTGGAAGAATGGTCTCTCACAACTGGAATAAACTCCTATCTCGATTTCCCATATGAGCACTTGCAATGCATTGATACTGAACAGGAACGGATCAGGAGATTCCGAAGAATGAAGCCCCTACGACAATTTTAAACTCCTCAACTGCACACTTGGCCCTGTATCTCTGTTCAAGGCCCATGTCTGCTTCCTCTTTCGACTGCAAAAGAAATTGACCGAGTTAAGACAGTGCAGCCAATCACATAGATTAACAATACTTTGTTAGCAATGTAGACACAAGATGGAGCTTAGTAGATTTATCGACATTATAGGTTTGTACCTGTAGCGAAATAATGCTTGCCAAAATTCCATCAACCTCTTGCTTGAAAGAGGGAAGACAGCGTCGGATTTTAACATCCCTGAAGAGCATTGAAAGGAATAACACAACTGCCCTTATTCTGGCTGAAGAATCACCAGCAATCTGGTTAAAATTATGGCAAGGGGCTAGTTCGCACGCAAACACCAATGACCTCGTTGTATTCAGTACAGATTTAAAAAGCTTTTTGCTTCTATCAAACATCACAAGGCATGGTAAAAGATAATAGTGATAGGCTTGTCTTGCAGCAGAATTTGAGCAGTTGTTGTCCTCTTCGGAAAAGCACTGCATCAAAGAAAACAGTTTCCACTTCAAACGATGTAAGACCGTGATGCCAGAACCATTTTCATTGCTTATACAATGTCAGATAATGTACTCACAATTGCAATGTCAAGCAGATAGCCCAAAAGGACGTTGCTGAGCTTTACTATGCTTTCGTTGGAAAGTTGTGCAGGCTTGGAAACAACTGACGCAAGCATCCTAATCATCGCACATGTGTTGTCCAAAGGCAGTTTAGCCGACTGTCAAAAGGAAGAGAAAAGATCATCAGAACACAAAAATGAGTCGAATTTAGTCAGTGAGATCCCTGTTGTGTCGAATGTGGTGATTATGTGTGTGGAAGTGTAAATCAGATAACTGCAGATTAGTCAACTCACAAGGAGATCAACAATGACGTTCTCCAGCATGTGAAAGATAAAAGAGTGATCACCCATCTGGTGCAAGAAAGAACAGATGATGCCCGTAATTGACTTGAAGCTTTCTCGAGTGGGAAACTTTTCTGCATCCTGTTGTTGCATAGAAGAAACTCTATCTGCAAGAAGAAATCCCGTTTTATGATGAAGAATAACAGACGAGAAAGTATTCTTGAGGATACCCAAGATTTTCCCTTTTGACTGACAAGCTAAGTTCTTACCGTTAATCATTATTCATATATGTTGTCGAGGAGGATAAAATGAGAACAGGTGAAGAATTGTGAATTTACCATGGAACCCAGAAGTGACTTTCATTTGAGACAGTAAAGTGATGAAGAAACTAATAAGATCCTCTGTCTGGACATGCCCAGCTTTATAAGCTGAATTTACAACTTCTATGATTCTGAATGAAGTAGTTGGCTCCAAGTCATGACCTGTTCATATTAATGAGTTAGAAATAAGCAACGAATTTCCATTAAGAACAGTAGAAGCAGGAATTTATAAGATTTCTCAAGGACTAGAACAACTACTAATATCAAATAATAACCACAAGACACCATGATTAGGAAAACTCATGTGGTAAGATATGATATTGTGTCGACAAAACTACTCACATAAGCAGGAAGAAGCAACTGGAGTAAGCAAGGAAACATCCAGCAAAGAGAAGTAATAAAGGCAGCAGAGGGAGAGTTCCTGACAATCATTTGGGAGCCTTACAAAAGGACCGTCACCTGCAACAAAGACAAGACTATGAGCAAGATCCGAGACGAAGCACAAATATATGATAACTTCAGTCGGCAAATGTACCAAAAAATCCTTGAAATGATGGCTTGATTTTTTCATATTCCGAAACAAGGAAAGTGTTTGATGCAGCAACTTGTCCAAGGTGAAGTAGGAGAGTCAGCACAACCTGCAAAGGGCACAAAATATAAGCAGATGCCAAACTGATGTAAAAGACCATGTTTACTGATCGACCAAGGTATACATTGGCGGTATGAAACAAACGAACCTTTGAACATGATGGGTGCGTATCACCTAGAGAAATCAGTATCAGTGGGAGCTCTTGTATCCAAGCGGACAGATTAACAAGTATAGTTGGATCATCTACATCTAGATGTTGCATATTTTGCTGCAATTTTGAGAAGCAACATTATCAAAATAACCCATCAGGGCAGTATAATCTAAAAGAATTGTCCTATGGGAGTTTGAATGTCAATGTACGCAGCCCTGAAATAACTTCAAATTAACATGCCTTGTAGACTTCTTACCGTCGCCTTCAGATATTATCATATTAGTATCAGCCATTTAAACAATTAATTTAGCATAAAGTCAGAAGCAAAAAACATAAAGGGGAAAGGTATTGAATAGCATACAGGCAGTAAAATTTCTTCAATTGCCAAAAGGCAAGCCGTTTTCATCGTTGAGGTTGGACTGCATGCTATGAATGTTGGGGTGAAGGCCTGTAGTATGAAACATTAGTTAAAGCTTATATCTACAAAACACAAAAAAATCTGAATCATAGTACTCCGTATCATACTAAACCTGGCATATGTTTCAAAAGTAGAACCTTTTTCAGTTAATCAGGATTGAAAATACGGGTCTTGTCCAGATCTTTACTACAGTTTTTTTTTGTGTACAGGGTGCTTCCCATGAGTATAACTTACAGTACTGTACAAAAGGCTATATAGAGCTGCTATAAAAATCCATAGAAGGAAACAGATTTATTAATCTTACAATCATTCACCCTATTCAAACTTACGTGTTCCTCAGGAAAACTTTAATGATTAATGATAGTGGAAAACCCGAGGCTGATGTATCAGAATACAGAGAATGAAGGGGATTATGCGGACTTGAGCAATATTAGTCCAACTTGAAGGCAACTGTGCTAACTGAACTATCTCTTATGAAATAGAGAAACTAAACACAGCCATACAAGAGTGCTTCTGATCCAATTCCCAACACCATAGGTCTTAACATCAAATCAGAAGTTGTGACATGTTAAGGGGAAAAAACTAGGGAAATGTGGAAAATAGACCTGAATAAGACGATTTCTCCAACTGTAATCCACACTCAACACAAGTTTAGGGAGAAAAGAGATCAATGAGAGGAGATGCTTCTCAGAGAATGCTTGTACGGACTGTTTACCACCAGAAATCTGCAGAGGAACGATAGCAATTGAATATGATAAAATTAAATATGCAGGGACATGGTCTCCATCAGTTAAATCTTTTAATCCTCCTAGAAAGAGTTACTCTTTTTTTCCCCCTCTGTTGCCTTAGACAATCATGAAAATTGAGAAATATCTATTTGTTTCAAATAACAACCACAACAACAACCCAATATATCCCGCGATATCTATTTGTTTCAAATAATACAAAAATACTACAAACCTTTTCCAACAATACATATTCAATGAATCCTAGGAATCTGTCCAGCAATGATGGGAGGAGGCCGATCCTTCGGCTAAAGTTGAAGAATATTTTTGAGATCACAGCATTCAAAATGAAATATTTGCTATCATCCTGTAAAACATGAGAATAAGTATCCTGTCATCAGAATTCAGAAGCTACGGCTAGTGCTTAGCAATTTGAGAAGCCTAAAATGCACCAACATATAAAGATCGATTCAATAAAAGAAACCCCAAAAGAACATTGAAGTAAAAAAATGTTTATGAATAAATTAATAATTAAAAAATGCATAAAGACTTCCAATCAATTTATAGCCATCAGGCATCCAGCAAGTTTTGAAAAGCGCCAAGAGCTAAAACTGAAAAAAACCAACAAAATCATTAAGATAACCATAAAAATAGGCATCAGCTACTCGCTAACGGGAACTGCATCTCATCATCAAATCAGTAAGAACTACAAAACAGGAAAAAGAGCTAACGAGGATACCTTGTTGGAAGCATGTTGTGCCAATCTAAGAGGAAATAAATTAAAGAGCTTCCCTAATGATGGTGAGAAACTCTGACTTAGTGTGATGATATCATTCTCCACAGGAGACATTGTATGATCTTGTTGATAATTCTCCTCTCCATATGCCAAGTAACGAACAGAATAATCTATGCTTTGGAGTATAGACAACATGCAATCATATGACAGTCCATCAAGTTGAGGTTGGGCATGGACCATTGAAATGAAATCGTCAAAACAATTGACCAAAACAGGCACCAAGTCTTTCAGTCTCTTGATCACACAAAGATACCCTACGCAATAAAAATTCCAACTTCCATACTCAAAAAGGGAAGAATAGATGGATAAAGTGCAGAAAAGAAATGGATGCAAAGAATCCCCAAAATTGCATTGATAAAGCAACCAGGGAGGTTTCTTCACAACATGCTAATGCAGCAACAACAAAGATAGCAGATATAACCTACAATAATAACAAGTAACAGACCACACACACAAAACAATAACAACTCAATTGTAGAGTGTAGACTCAAAAGGATTGTACACATGGAAAAAAATAAGCAAGTAAAGATGACAGTTTAGCCTCTATTGCAATTATTTACCAAGGAAGGGCCCCAGAATGATATAGTTTGCAACTATGTCATTTCAGAGAGGAATTAACACGGTTTAGTATAAACTTAGTTACAAATAGCTCATCTACAAAATTTATTAGGTTACTTCATTGGACAAAATTTATAGCCTGTAGTCACAATTAACGTACTCCCATCACTCAGCAGTAGACCTAACTCCTCAACTGATGGTAAAATATATAGTCATTATAATAATGATATGTTTAGGTAGAACGACATTGCTGTCTGGAAAAATAGAGCGAAAAATAGAAACATGGTAATATTTTAAACTGGAAAACACCCATGAACCTAGTAGACATCAAAATCTAGTTCAGTCATTGCATTACTACAAATATGTAGCGCAAATGCACAATAAGATTAAAGGTAGCAAACCAATTTCTTGACATACCAGTGGAATCTTTATGCACATCAGGCTCATAAGAATGTAAAATGCGTTTCTCAGCAAAACTCTGTCAAACAGTAAAGGACACAAGTGATGGTGTTAGAAAGGAATGATGAGATTAGCAATCCATATTCCAGTGCCAAGAATCGATCAATTAAAGTACAGACCCAAATGCCTTATTTTCAGTTCTAAATCAATACGTATAACCAAATATTTGGACTCGCAACCAACTAATGGTTCATATTAAGCATCTAACATGCATTTTGGCACCAAACCGAACCACCTTTTTCCCATGTGACACAAATATGTAATAAGGAACATATATCACTATGCAAATGTTATTTAATTATTTTCACATGCAGTTGGTAAATGAGTTGCACTTACCTCTATAAGCATAGGTGAGAGGAAATGCATCTTTTGAGAAAGAAAAAATGAAACAACAAAAAAATGCAGAAAAACTTACAGAAGGCAACTTGTATGTATATATCCTTATAATTTATAAATGTTATAAGCTATCCAAATTATCCGATATATGAACTTCCTAGTTTCAGGGGAAAGAACAGGATAATGAAGGCTCAAAATGAAGTGATACATGGTTGTAAAACAAATGCAAAACGATCACAACATATGCTTATATGATCACGATTCAACACAAGGGGAAAGGAGGGAAGGGTTTGAGGGGCACACCTTTACAGAAGTATTTTCTTTTGCATTGGAGGGTAACAGTGACAAGCAGTGTGTAAGACCAGAAAGAGCTATCTTGAGCTTTCCCTTGTCCTCCAAATGGAACTTGTTCTTTTGAATAATATCTTCGTAATTTTGTAATATCTATGCAACAATCCATATGCTTTAATTTAAATAATCACAATACTTAACAAAGAATATTCCACCACGGCAAACAAATATCATCTATTGCACAAGAACAAAATGTCAAATGACCAATAATACAAAAGTACATGATTACATGCACAAAAAGATTAATGTAACTAAAAGATTTAAATGTGCACAATACAGCCCCTGGTACACATCCCCTGGTACACATGGTACAATGGACGAGTTCTACGAGCAAATGCTCTTGGGTTCAAACCTAGCACTACCATTGCAGATCTCAAAGAATTACCTCCCTCCATATAGTCCCGGGGGCAGGGCAGGCGTTTCATGGGAAGCTGTGATGGAGCATCACCAAAAAAGAAATGTCCACAATACAGGTTTTCAGCATATTATAAACACTTAAAACAGATATTTATGATAAACGCCATCTAAATACTATGGGTTTGTTTGCTAAACATACCATATATCATAAGCACCACAAGCTCCACAACCAAGCTTTCATGTTATGTATTTATGACTTGTAAGGCAAATGAATGTCAGGCCAATCAAGATCACATATCACATGCTCCACATGCAAACATAACATTTAACCATTTAAAATAGCAAGGTTGGATCAAATTTACACCTTAACAAAACATGAGATACTAGAAATGTTATAAGCATGATTGACCAGAGATCAAAGCATAGAAAGGCCGGCATGCTATAAAGTAATATAAGGGGATAATAGCAACAGAGAGTAAATAAAAATTCACCTTCTCAGCATTAGAGGTAAATGTTGAAGGGTGATGTTGAACCAAAAGATCCAGGAATTTGAAGGCAATCAAGCGGACATCAATAGATAAGTTTGTCATTGCATTAAACACGTAGACCATGGTCAAAGAAATCAAAGCTCCCAAATTATCCTGCAAAAAAAAAGAGCAATAAACAAACAACTCAGGTTACATATACAAAAATTTGTGGTATGTTACTATGTTGGGAAGGAGGAAAAGAAAAGAAAAAGAATGGAGCATACCTCCTTGCATCCCGGCAAAACTACCAACTTAAATACTTGATACAGTGTTTCACGAACCAATTTATCATCATCACTAATGCGTTCACGCAACTTTTCAATGACAGCAAGTTTATGCAATGTCAACTCTGCTGGGTGCCTTTGAAATAAGTCCTTAATACCAACTAATGCATCTTCAAATGCATGATATTAAACATTAGCACCATATCTCAGATTTTATTTTAGACGAAAAATAGCATTATGTAAGCAATATCCACATTACAATCAACAATTAAATATGTAAATTACCAGGACTTCTCAGCTTAATCAATTCAGCCAATAGATGATAGTTATTTGGCAAATACTTAAAAATCTACTAACCTACCTTGGGCTCACAGGTCACAACTAGGCTAATGTTTTGCATATAGTTCTAATATTACTAATGTACCATATCTTGGAAACATACACTCAATGGTTGGCTTTCATTAACCAAACAACCAACTACTAAGCAATCAGTGCTGCCATATTTTGGAGTGAACATAAAAAACCTAACTACCAAAACAACAATGATAATACAAAGACCTCACAGTCATGGCATTGACATATATAACAGTCCAGTATTGGCACATAATCAAATGTGCCCCAACAAGGACAAACAAAATAGGCAAGTGATCTCAAGAAGTCACAAAATCATCCAACACAATAGTCAATAATAGTTTTTCACTTGGCCACTTGGGTTTGGCTAATTTCTAACGAAATCCAATTCATAAACTATCAATATTCAATTTCTAAAGTCTAAACTGTTCAAACAAAAAAGGCCGGTATGGAATCCTATTCCAAAATGAATGTCAAAAGTTCATTTGGCGCATACAACTTATACACTATAAGCTCCTTAAAAGCATCACAAATAAGGACAATATCAGCAGTAAGTCGTCTGCAGCAAACAAATATTTTGTCGGAACCAATGGCATCTCAATACACTGGAGAATGAAAAGACACTAATGGGAAAGGGCAATATATTTACCTTTACGAACTTTGGCATTATGATGGGATGATTGCTGGAGCAACTCCTTCAAAGTCAAGCCTTTTTTGCTCACAGCTAAACCTGTTTTATCTGCTGCCACACTCTGCTCCGGGAGAATGATAGCTAATACCCAAGAAATACCAACAACAAAACTCAATTTAGAAAGTTGCAGTTCAATGTGCTTACACCAATAGAGTCCCTGTCTGTCTTCACCGACATCGAAGCATCAAACTAAAACACTTAAAGGGACAAAATTAAATACAAAAGTATGAAATATGCAATCTAACCTTTAGTTTTTATCTCAGTATTTGTGGCATTCTTAGGTGGGGGCAACTTCCTACCAATTTTGTGCTTAATTTTCTGAAACACCAACACAAATAAAAAGTTCAACCAAACATTAAAGGAAAGTTGTTTTTGTTTATCTGAATCCATTACAATGGAGGGGGAAAATAAATAGTAAACCTTAATAAGGGCTTAGTGGTTCAAAGAAAAACTGTTAATTACTTTAAAATCGATGCCACGGCCCGGTTGCTTCTTGGAAGATGGCTTGGGACGACCCATGGTAGCTGTTGAAGAGAAACAGTTAGAAGTAGAAGACAATACCACACCACAACCTAAAGTTGTTCATTACCAGTATCTGATCCCACGAAAAAATCACAAAGGTCATATCTGAACCTGAACAGGGATGAATACCCAGATGGATATCCGAAATCTGAAGTTCCCATTTCTTTTTGTTTTTTAATATGCTGAACACAAGTAATGTACATACTAACATGCTTAATCTCGGATAGAACATCTGAAGCATGAATCGTACTTGAGTCAAGTAGAACAAAAAGTCGAATTTAGTTGCGATGACGTTAAGGTTCTTTCAGATGATAAAAAAGCTACTGTATTAATTTGGGTTGGTGTGATGTTTCTTTCTGAATGACTTCCTACTTCAAATACAAAATCAAGATTCTTACATTCTAGGTCAGTTTTCAGGAACACCTTTAGATGAACTCAAAACTTAATTTAATTTTTTTTTTAAAATGACGTGATCAATTCTCTTTCCAATATGACATAAAACCTGCATCTATCTCCCTAACTGATAGAACAATCAAATTGCAAATGTTATCACAGTTTACAACATAACAGCAAACTGTACTCCGCAAGAACACAATTAATGATCATCCTCTACTTGTTCATATCCCTCCTCCTTCAGCACTATCCTCCTTTCAACTAAAACCCTATGTTCAAGCATCAACAGATTCCATCCCTAACACAAACATAATAACAAAGACAACACCTTTTATGTCTAATACCAGATGGTACTACAAACTCAAAAACCAGATTAACATAGTAACCTACATTCGTCAGCCAATCATTCGAAATTCTAGCCAGAAAATGCAGGTAATTGCATATTTCTTCGCTTAAGCGAAAAGACTAGTTGCAGGGAGATTCATACCTTACCTAAACACAATTTACCCTAAACTAACAATTGAGAGAAAGATATATCCCAATTCCCGCAAACCATAGTTCACGGATGAAGGGAAAACAAACAAACCGAGAGATTCGTGAGGAGGAGGACTGGAGGAGAAGCGGATGCATGGAGGAGACTTACCAAACTAAAGACTCAAAGGATTGAGATTTTGAGAGATTCAGCGGTTGCTATTGGCGGCGGCGATTGGGGTCCCGTGGCCGGTGCTGGCGGAGTGGTGAGGAGGCGGGCGTGATTTGGAGAAGACTCGACCCGATTAAAAACGAGAAACAGGCGGCCCACCCGGCCCCTTCTTTAGAAAACGGGTCTTGCCTGAATTGGGGCCACCCAAATCGGGTCTTTAGAAATCGGGTTTTGTGATGATACGAGTTCAAATATCTTGTAGACTATCTATGCTATGTGTAATTATATATTTATATAGTTATCATGTTGGCGGATGCTTATTCAGAGAGAGCCAGAGGAGGAAAAAAAAAAACCCTTTTTGGGCATCTTCATCCCCCTCCTCCGGGAGCCATTAACTCCTCCTCCGGGAGCCCAAATTGAACTGGAAACGCTCTCTTTGAGAGCAGGAAAAAAAAACCCTTTTTGGGCATCTTCATCCCCCTCCTCCGGGAGCCATTAACTCCTCCTCCGGGAGCCCAAATCTCCTCCGGGAGCCCAAATCTCCTTCGGGAGCCACCACCACACTATTGTAATCACCGATCGCCACCAATCTAATCCATCCTTAGGGTTTGTGAAACCCCCCTTGCTCCAAATCAACCCTGTTGAAGACCAAATCTCACCTTCAGACTCTCGTTTTCGGGCGTAATCTTCAACTCTTCTCCCTCCTTGGGTGTGTGGTGGCCGATTTTGCTGTCTTCCGGTCGCCGTCCTTGGGTATCGATGCCCGCTTCTCAGCGCTAACTTGTACCGGCGTTTGTTTCGCCGCCGTCGGGTTCTTTGAACACCAGTCGTCGCCGTCCGCGGGTTTCATCCTCCCCCCACCACCGATTCCTCCTCCTTCTTTGGGGATTTCGTCGTCCCATCTGCTCCCTCCTCAACCGTTCCCCCTGTACGCCGCCGGCTGGTCCGGTTCTAGTGCCCCGTCGATCACCCGCTAGCCTCGGTGGTTGTTTTCCCCGGGCAGTGGTGGCGGTCGCCGGCGTTCTGGTGTCGTGGCGGCGGCACTGACGGGTCTTCCTTCTCCCGGTCTCTGTCGTCCCCTTGGCCGCCGTTGGCTAGGTCGGAGTTAGGCTGCCCTCCTTGCTGCGCTCTACGCTCCTGCCCTAGGGTTTTTCCTTGGGCCCGAAGGTTGGGCCAAGTCATCCCAATATCTTGTGCTTCGGGCCCAAGGATTTATCTTGGGCCCGAAGCACAGCCCGAGGAAAAAATAAAAACAATTAAAAATAAATAAATAAAAATTTAGAATCTTATATGTTTATTTATATATATACATATAAAATAACTCATGTAAATAAATTCCGCAATTTTCTTGCGCTCTTCGTCCTCTCGCGGTCGTGCTTCACTTTCTCGGGTTGGTTGGAGTTCTGTCTGTTGGATTCGTGGTTAGTTTCGGTTGAGGAGCAGTTCTGCGGCCCTGGTTGATCGAAGTGATCGTGTTGGCGGTGTTCGTGGTCTCCGAAGATCCTTCATCTAGGTGGAGGGAACGTCGTGTGATCCACACTTCCCTAGGAGTCGTCTTTGCCCTTCGTGGATTACTGCTTTCCGTCTTTCCGGCGGCGAGACATCGTGTCAGCTATGCTGTCCCATGCGCTCGCTATCCACTTCTCCATGCCGGGTCTCCCTCTTTTCGCTGCTGTGTCCGCTGGTGGGCTTAGGGTCTGGGGTCTTCCGGGTTTATTTTGCGTAGTTCTTTTGTTGTACTAGGCAAGGCCGACTTTGTCGGCCTCTCGAGATCCGGGCCTGTCCGGTCTCGAATCATTTCCTAATCAAAAAAAAAAAAAAAAAAAAAAAAAAAAAAAAAAAAGAAATCGGGTTTTGTCCTGATTATCAATTACTTAGAAAAAGAGGTACTTAATTGCAATTTATATATTCCAATTTCATCCCGTCTGCGTAGAAACGCTGAAGGCAGCCATCACCAGCTTCTCCAAAAGACGATTGAATAGCTTGATTTTGATTCTCAAAGAGGATGCCTGTTAGGGTTACAGAGACCACTCCACCTTCTCAAGTATTAGGTATTCCCTCCTTTCCCGCTTTCAATCACTTCCACAATTTTGCCAGTTTTATGTTTGTTTGAAACCCTACTTCTTTATGTTGCTCAATTCGCGCTCGAGATCTGTGATTTTTTTAGTGTTCATGTATTCTTCCCATTTTTTGCTTCGACGCTCCTGTTTCTGACTAGTTGTAGGGTGAAAGTGATTGTAAATTGATCAAACCAGGTGAAATGCCGAAATCCCTGTGTCGATCGTTCCTCCATTTTTAGCCTCTTAATTTGAATTCAATCAACTGTCGATGGTTTTGGTAGAATTTATGATTGGCAGCTTGAATTCAACCAACCCAAAATTAGAATACATTTTATCTTGGCCAATTTGCGGGAAATGGTATGAAATTTGAGGGTGCTGGCCGAAAGTAGCTCGAGCTTTCAGTATTGCCCAAAATGGCCCAACTGTGACTGGGTTGCAACACTAGGCCAAGCCTTGGCGACAAATAGATTTAAAATGTGCACTTTTTCAATATGGAAATTAGTTAGGTGTCATGTGAATGCCATATAATGTTCATCTTGACTCTTTACATGTCATCTACAACGGTTGAAAATCTTGCGTTCACGAGGCTTGGTTAGCGCTTGTATCCAACCGGCCAACCCCATAGGGGGAAGTATTTCACCACCACGCTGGACTTCCTGCCTTTTCTCACCATTTGGCTAGCCTTTTTTTATCTTTTATTAGTAGCTTCAACTTTCGGAATTGTTACCTTTTAGACTTGTAGCACTTGATTAAAATTGAACACAAAGAAGAAGAGTCAGAAGCTCCTTTTGGAAATGAAAAGAAAGATATAATACATTTATGCATTAAAAAAATCAAAAAATGAAAGAGTAAAGCCAAATTGGATATTTGATGGTTAGAAAACAAAAAATATTCTTTGTTTTTTTTTTCAAAAAACATTTTAATTGTAAAAAATTGTTTTTTCTGCTTTTTCTTTGTTGTTGGGGACTTGGGGTTGAGTAGAACACCACCCTGAATCTTAATAAAAACTAGTTCAACGTCCAAAATTTGACACATGCTTAATTGCCTAAAATATGGTGTTTTTAGCTTGGTTTAAACAATTAAGAGTTTATATGGATAGCTCTAATTGTTCCTTTCACAGGTCATAGTTCTGGACAGACTACACCACCTGCATGTACCCTTCTTAGTGTTGGGCAGGTAATTATTCTTTCATTTTTGGTGTAAATCTCGCCCCAAGAGCCTGTTATGAGCAGGATAGACGAGGATGGTTGTTATTGTTGTATTTTTCTTGTTTGTGTATAATTAAAGTACACACCATTTCATGTCTGATTAAGTAGACAAAAATATGATTACACTGTATCTGAAAGTACCTTCCTGCATTTCACTTGTCTGCAAGTGATGCGTTACTTGTGGACTTCTAATGTCTGGGTTTAGCAATTAGTATCTTTGAGTGATTTTGTAGTTGAATGCTATTTGGATTACTAGTGGAGAGTTCATAGTTGCATCAAACATTTATTTTCTTCAATATATTCCGTGCAGCAAAAGTGGCTGATCATTTCTTTAGGACGTAATAATTTCAAAGCACAGATGATAGATCTTTTGGCATTTGAAAGATGCAGTATCTAAGAAAAATTTCAAGGTTTTTATGTCACATATTAGTGCTAATCTGCTACCCGTGTTATGCATAAACTCCGTAAGATGCATTGCCAAAGTGTTATGGACTTCTCATTGTTATCAAACATTTACATAAAATATGTGAATCTTCTTTTATAGTTTAAGTACTACTTCCTCCTCCATCCAACACATGAAAAAGAAAGGTCTTATTAGCATCTTTCACAGGGTGGTGTTTGAAGTTCAACCACAAAAACTCTCTTTATATTATATACACATTTTCATTCTGCTATCCTTGGATGAAGGTTTTTGTTGACATGGGTAACTGTTTTTACTGCAATATGTCCTTGCATTTTAAGTATCGGAGGCAGAATCACTTGCATGATATGCTAACAAAGTAACAAGCTCTTCAACCCACAGTGACAAATTCTGACCTTTATGTTTATTTTTTTACAGTTTCCATTCATGCCTATGACCTTCATCCTTCACATAATTTATTAATTGCTGATCCATTACCTTGCATGATCGAGTGTTTGGGGTGTCATAGGGAACCATTCTCTTGAAGGAAAAAAGAAGAAGTATTTATGCAAAGTAGCAGTGTGTAGCTTTGTCATATTTTACCTCTGTTAGTGTCTGTGTTTTCCTTGTAATTGCAGAAGTTTTCATTTATGTGCAAGTGTGTAACCTTTCAATCTAACCATCTTGATACTAAGTTGCATATGAATTTGTTAAATGATATTAGGCATTTCCTATGGGCGAAAGTTGAATTCATGAATAGTGGTTCAGTAAAATACAAATGAAATTCAACCATGAATTATTTTGTAATCTGTGGCATTTCCTATGGGCGAAAATTGAATTCATGAACAGTTCTAGCCATGAATGCTGGTGTTGGGCGGTAAAGTATTTGCTCAACATGCTATGCATTTTGCCGCTTCTGTATCAATTATAAATTGGGGGTTTTCCTAAAAATAAATTTTAATCGCAGAACCTCTCAAGATGCTTCCTGTCTTACAGGCTTTTTCTGGAACTCAAAATGTATCAAGTGTACAAAAGGATGAAGCCTGGAGAGTCAATGTGCGAATCCAAGGTGTTGACCTTGATCATGGCTATCTATGTGGCACTATGGAAGCTCTTAATGTTCCGATGGCTGATACACCAGTAAGCATCTTTGTTCCTGTAACCTATGGGATGTACAATATCTTTTTTGTTGCTTAACATGCTTGTTTTCGCCTTTGTTTTTGTCTCATTTTCCACTTTTAGCTGAAAAAACGGATTATTTTTATTACAGTAGTATTTCTTAAGTTAAATACCCTTGTAAATTGTTGGGGTACATAAGCGTCATTACTTTCTGAAATGAATACAAGCATGCTTAATCCACATTACGGTTCAGCGTATCATTTGCACTTTGATGAGGAAGATCTGCCCAATAGGTGTTGGACAATAGTTAATACATAACCTGAATAAAAGCTTGCTTCTCAGAGGAGCTTAATCTATTTTATTTTTTCTGATGGGACGAAAATCTTTACTAAACAACTTTTGGAACAATCATGCTTGATAGAGCAAGTTAAATTATCAATCTTGTACAACGTTAAAATATCTAATGGCATGCAGTTTTGCACAAACGTCTATTGCAGGTAGTAACTTTCTGGGAGGGCGAAATTGTTGATACCAAGAATCATACCTTCTTCACTGGAAAATGGGAGGCAGCGTAAGTTTGCTGTTTTTCCTCATTTGTTTCCTGTTGGCCAAATGATCAAATTAAGTTGATTATGCATCGAATGCATAGTTTTTTTACACGAGCTTGAGAGTTTATTTAAGTTGATAAAGTTTACACTGCTGTTTGATTTTGTACATTGTATACAGATCGGAGGATGATATCAAACACTGGAGCAAGTTTCCATCTTTTTCACACCTTTTGGTAAGAAACTTGTGACCATTGTAATCTTCTTTTGTACATATTGTTGCTAAGATCTATATTGTTTTTCCTGCAGGGTCAAGTGGAGGTTGATGGGGGCAAGTCATTGGACTTGAGTAATTATCCATATATATTTATGGTACGTTGCTTTTGATATTTCAGTACTCTAGGTGGTTGTTGTCTAAAGAAAAGAGCACAGAAATGTGTACATGCTTTCTAATTGCTTGTCCAATCATTTGGACACAGAGATGGAAGGAGCAGTACTTTGTGAATGTTGGGACAGACTGCGGATTAACCATAGCTGGATTCTATTACGTATGTTTCTCCTGCAGCGATGGCTCTATTAACGGCTACTACTATGATCCAAATAGCAGGTATGCTTTCTTCGTCCTCATTGAGATTGGACAGTGCATTCAAGCAGATCCCATTCATTGAACTTATTCTCCAACTATTGTTACAGTCCGTTCCAAAAGCTTGAACTGAAATCCACAAACGAAGGCAGGAATGGCTTCAGCTTCTCATCATATCAGCTACAATAACTGTAAATCCTGTCCTGGTCTGATTTTGATAAGATAACTTCAGCTCCCATGTGTGTTCGGTTTTAGCATTATTGACAGGGGTTTTCTTGAAAATTCAGATGTGCAAAATCTAATAATTGTCAGAACCTCACAATCAGCAATGAACTACACAGCTTGGAAGGTAGGTGGATTTGGTAATTTGCATTCATACATCTTGTGCCTAAAATCCCAAGTGATCCGCACCTATTTTGGGAAGTTTATGATTTGTACAGATGTTGCATATCTTGGGAACCTGTAGTTGTGATGGATTAAGGGGTAATACAGAGTGGCGTGGTCTATGTTTTTGTCCTTAAAAGCTGTTGGTGTATAACTGTAGACTCAAGTACTCAACATTGTTGTGATTGGGATATTAAGCATCCTAATGTGTGTTACCATCACGGTCTGCAGTTGACTTCGTCTTTTCCTCGGTGTTTTATTCGCAGCTGGTTCAATATGTTTTCTAAACCTAGTTTAAGCTGCACAGTTTTGTTTCCAATCTGATGTTTTCTAATCCTAGTTTAAGCTGCGCAGCTTCATTGGTCAGCAACAATGGGAAATTTAGTCTCCTCTATTAGCAAACTAGATCGAATTGTGTGTGTGGAAGAGGTTGGCTGTTTGTAACAATAAACAAACTGGCTCGGTTCAGCGTACTGGCCATTGTAACAAATCACAACTCAAATGGAATAACAAACAAATGATGTTTTTCAGAGGGTGATACACTTACCTAGTGGTTAAACTTACTCAAGAGCAAATCCGTAAATTATAGATTAAAAAAAAGTGAAAAGAGAATGATTTATTATAGACAATGATTACAATATTTATGACTGATTATTTGGGTGAGTTTGGATTCCATTGCATTTTCATTATAATGCAATTATTTTACCTCGTTTTATGTGTCCGATTGGTTATAAAAATAGAAATCTCGTAAAAACCGAGATAAAATCATAATTTAACCAAAAAAATCACATAAATCGAGATAAAATAATTGCATTTTAATTAGTATATCATGGAATTCAAAAACATTATAATTTAAACGAAAAGGAAATTTCTCATGGCAATGGGCAAAATTAATGGATATCAAAGATGAATTTTGTGCTGGACTTATTTGGCAAGTTGGTAATGGAAAATATATAAGATTCTGGACTGATAACTGGCTCCAAAATGAAGGAATAATGCTACAAAAACGTATCATCGACCAAATAGATGAACAGGAGACTATTGACAATTTTATGAGACCAGACAAGACCTTGGACAAAGATAAGTTGAGTTTGTATCTTCCGTCGGAAATTGTTGATAAAATTCTAGACGTCTATATACCCTCTAATGAAATCGAAGATAGACTATACTGGAAAGCTAGCAAAAATGGTTGGTTTTCGACTGCTAGTGCCTTAGATCACGTCACTCGAACTAGAAGGTCCAACCCTGACCTTTTGGATTGGATATGGAAGATTGATTGCCCGCCAAAGATAAAAAAATTTCTATGGAAAAACCTACTGAATGGAACCCCAACAAAAGTGAGGTTACACGGCAAGGGGATTCATATGCCACTTCAGTGCCCCCTGTGCTCCAACCATGATGAAGATAGCACTCACCTCTTTTCTGAATGCCAGACTTCCCTATCCTTTGTTGGGAGTCTTGATAGGCAGATTGAACAAATGATCCGGAACACTGACAAAAGAAATAAGTCATACAACGACATAATTTCGAATATATTCCATCAATTATCCCCGGAACAAAAATCAATCCTTGCTTTGCTCTATGGGGCATATGGTCAATGAGAAATCCAATAACCTTTGACAACAGTGATATAAGATCGATGGAAGATTGGATAAAAAACACAAAACAATTTAGGAAAATGTGGAAAAAAGCACAAACGGACGAACAAATAGATGAAATTGACAATCAAATAACTACCTCATCAAAAAAAAGAAAGACAAAACCGAAAGCAGTAAGATGGAAAAAATCCGCTGAAGATTATGTCAAAATAAATTTCGATGGGGCTCGGACAGGTTCGGACCGCGCCGCTTCCGGCTTTGTAATCCGTGATAGTCTGGGTAGGGTTCTCTCATGCGGTGCCCGGAGCCATGGGTCGGTATCAGCTATTCAGGCGGAGTGTTCTGGTCTTATTGATGGTCTCTTGGAGGCTTCCGGGAGGGGGTTTGACCGACTGGAGATTGAAGGTGACTGCCTCACCATCATCAACGTTTTGCGGGGCCGTTGGCAGTGTCCGTGGGAGATAGAGATCTCGATCTCGGATATCCTGGGTCTTTGTCGTTCTTTCGAGCGTGTCACCTTCGCGCACATCTTCAGGGAGGGGAACCAGGTGGTGGATCATTTGGCGCATCTGGGGTTTTCTTCGCACTTCGTTTCTGACTGCGTTCCAACTGAGGTCTTTGATCTTGTTCGTTGGGACACCATCGGGCGGTGGGTTAATCGTCACTAACCTTCTCTCGAATCCTTGCCTTGTATCAAAAAAAAAATCATAATTTAAACACCTTTAAAATTTTGTAAACCAAACACCGCCATATCATTTTGCATTATAAATATAATACATTTGGAATCCAAACACACCATTTGTCTTACCTTGAATTTGGTAAATAAAGAGCGGTCATCCGGGTTCGAACCAAGGACCTTTGGGTACTAGCCACCAGTCCTTTCCGGTTGAACCATTCGGGAATGGTTGATTATTTGTCTTACCAATGTTGTAAAAAAAATTTCATTAACACCCTCAAATCTTTCAATATTTCCTATAGAGACCCATGTTTTTAAAGATTTTAAGCATAATGTTCGGAACTTAGCATGGTACCCATATATTATCATTTACCACGTTAAATTTAAAAAAAAAATATTTTTTATTTGGAAAAAAATTATCAAAGCAAAACACTCGTTTATAACTATATCATGGTAAATGGGATTAACTATATCACATATAGTTTTTAATGTAGGAAGTTGCAAATATGTGTTATGTGATTAGGATGCTCCAGGGAATCTCATATAAATAATATTCGGTCAAATGTCTCAAAATCTCCATAAGATGATAAGAGTAACAACCAAATCTATCTATATAGTATATGTAAAAGCGTTTTGGTATGAAGGACGATATTCTTCTCTCGTCCTTTCCCCATCTCTACTCTCGATCATATCCATTCCGACCGTCTTGCAATGACCATGGAAGTCAAGTAAACACAACAAAAATAGTATTCGATCGAATTTTGATGCCTAAAAATATCTCATAAATAAGAACACCCAATACATCACTAGTTAGCACATTAAATTTATATCAATTATCTCATTCTTATTTGAAATTAGGATCAAATTAATCTATGTGGGAATTGAACCCACGCTTATGTGCGTAGGCACATCGCTCTACCATCTGAGCTAATAGATTTCAAAATTTTCATAACTGTCTATTTTCTCACCACAACCATCGTTGTCAGCAGCCGTATCAGCCACCGAAGGCCACCGGACACGACATCTCCTCCATCGCCACCACGAGGTCCATGAGCCACCGTGCCCGTGGCCACTAGCAAGAAGTTGTCGGAGTCCCACCGGCGCCACCACTGCGCACCAACCTCCGGCCACCGCCAGTTCGCCTCGTGCCCTGATGCCGGAGTGTCGCCGGTGAAGCATCGAGTGAAGGTGAAGAAGCAATGAAGATGAAGACTGCCTCCTTCAAAATGAAAATGAGGCGGGCTAGCAACTAAAAATTGGAGGGATGAGGCGGGCCAACAACTAAAAATTCAAAATGAAAATGAACGTTTTTTTTGGTCAAAAAAATGAAAATGAAAATTGGAGGGCTAATGCGGGTGTTGAAAATAAAATGGAAAATTAAATTGGAGGGCCGAAGCAATGAAATTAAGTTCGTCCCTTAAAATCATATTCAAGTGATAAAAATTAAACAAGTGTTTGAAGTCATATTCAAGCGACAAATATTGAAAGTGATTGAAATCGAATTCAAATGACGAACATTGAACAAGTGATTGAAGTCGGATTCAATGGTCGCTCGAAGGTTCTAGGGATGATGTGGATGCGACCACATTCAAGCGACCATATGTTCGTGTTTGGGTCTTTAGGCGATAACTTTATGTATGTCACTTGAGTGTCCTTTTTTCGTAGTGTTTGGATCTGATTCCATCATGTGTGAATCTCAAGGAAGTTAGACCGTCTTTGATTTTATTTGCTTTTCTATTATGTGATTCGAGTACTAACCCCAACAACCCCTAAAACCTAATAAATATTTTTTACCCAAAAAAAAGTTAGGATATTTTTTAAAATATGCCAAATTGCGTATGTCATATGCAATTACCTTTAAATATTGGGATATTAGGTAATAATAATCAATAGGCAAGATGTCCGAATGACTATTGACAAGATAATTTCAAGTAAATTGCACGCATGTCCTTTTCATTTTTTCTAAACCCATTGTAAAAAGGCCCAAAACTCTCTTTTCTCGAATCGAAACCCAAATCTGTCGAACATTGTTTTGATTGAAAACAACCTAAAATCGATGAAATTAATCAAAATATCTATTGATTGACAAACGAATTGGTATATTGCTCGCTTTACATGATTATCGAATGACAATTTTTGGTCTTCGTTCGAAAAAACCGTCGAAAGAAGGAGCTCGGCAGGTAGAAACGAGGTACATGATGGAGCTCGACAGGTTTAGACGAGGTGAATAAGTAACCTCGGTGCATCAAAATGAGGGTATGACGGAGACTTGTCTGGTTTTTGCGAGGTATATAAGGACCCCCCCCCCCCCCCTTTCTTGATTAAGTAAGATGTCGACGCCCGGACATGCCCGGGGGTCGTATAAGGACCCCTTTTGAAAGATCTTGTCTAAAGCCTCATTGACTTAAACCGAGCTAAATAAATAACCTCGGCTCCATTGAGTGAGGTTAATGAGGAAGCTCAATGGATACTGGCGAGGTTATAAAATAGCATCACTGACTTAAGCCGAGCTTCATAAATTTCCTCGGCTTCTGTTGTTGAGGGTTTGTGATTTAGAAATTTGTTTTCACACGTATTGCATAAATTCATTAAATTGTGTTGAGGTATATATGTGTGATAGATCTTGTTATAATGTAAACTCATATGCTTCTAATAATGAGACAGACTAAATGAGTAAATCAGTTTAGAAAATGTTGTTTTTCCCACTTCTGATTGCAGCTCTCAATGACTAAATCAATATCATAACTTTATCCAAATAGCAAATTAGTTGTTCTTAAACAGACATGAAACAGATGAATGCATATTTTAATGTTTTATCTTACCGTAATTGTTTCAAGTGGCAACTTCTCACCTATCCTCAAAATTAGATTTGACATGTTCAACTAATTAGTGAAGTTAAAAATAACAGAATTACAAAAATAGAGAGAAAAGAACGGAGAACAAAATCACACTATTAAGCAATGATCTACGAAGAACTCAAGGAGAAGTTGAGAATCTCCACACTGGGAGTGATGAAGAATTCATTCCATTGTATGTAAATTATTTCCAATGGATGTGAGAGTCCACTAAAATTTCAATAGAATCAAGATAAATAAATAAAAAAAATAAAAACACATCGTGAAAGAAAGTGATCGATTTCAACTGTCATATACGAGTTGTACCAAGGATATAACCATATAAGCATTATCAGCATAAGGAAAGAAAATTACTGTAGATCATCACTTCTAAAGCTCATGTTTGATTGGACATATGCTAGTTTAACATCATGTAGACATAAATGACACTCGTTATTAACCAGCAGTTATCATATAAATATACTAAAGTCTGAGTAAAAAGCAAAATTAAAGATGGGTTTTATTCGAATAGTTCTAGACTTCTAGCAAAGCTAAATGTTTACTTAATTTGTGTTGGCTTTGTTTCTAGCATTCTTTACTCATTTCCTAAAACAGCAGCCCCTTGATGACAGAAGCGCCAACATCAGCTCTTCGGTGACAGCAGCCGAGCAAACACTATCCCCTCGTTAACAATAGCTGAGCCTTCATCAAAGCCTCGGTGAAAGAAGCCGAGCCTCCATCATCACCCCGATGACAGAAATTGAGCTTCCATCATCAGCTCGGTGACAAAAATTGAGCCACCTCGACGCAGACAACAATTCACGAGATTTATGCTCGACAAAAATGACGTCAAAAATCGCACCCAAATCGCAAACAAAACAACCAATTTCTTTCGTTTTCGTTCCAATTTGTACTCATAATTCAACTCAAACAATACTCAAACTAACGACAATTAAACAAAAGACACAAAAAACAACCAATTTCATCAATTTTAATTCCAATTTCAAACCCTAAAACACACAATTTCTTCTCCAAAAGCTTTTAAAAAACAAATTGTAATGAAATTTCTTACCTTAAAATTGATATATATGTAGAACTCTCTCTCAAATGGACCTTAAAACTTCAAAATATTGTTGCTTTTGATTGCTCATTGAAAGCACACGAGATGCTCTTGATAGCGTGAAATGGAGGATGACGTTCCATGGAGGATGGGTTGGGGATCGATTTTTATTGGAAAGGACTTTGTGTGCAGTTGTTTGATAAAAATGAAATGGACTGTGTGTAATTTAGATGAACTTATCTTAACAATATCCCTTTATCCATCTTGTTTGAAACCCTTATAAACTTTGTACTACTCATTATTACTTAATAAATGATCAATGATGGGTCTTACTTTATTATTTATTGTTTTTTTGCATATTAATTAATTAAAAAGTAAGGTGGGTAGACTTACACGTGAGGTAAGTGAAGTTTTGTCCGTGTTTTTCCTTCTCTTCTATATTGCTACAAACTCTAAACATCCACAACTGCTACCGAGTTGAGGCATCCTACATGCTACCATAAATTACGAGTCATTACATACCTTAGTTAACAACATGTGAAGCCAAAAGAAATCTAATCTGACTCAAGTAGAAGACGCATCACTAGATCAGTCACTTGATTGATTTCTGTAAAGATGTACTAGTTAGACACATCTTTTGTTGAATTGAATCGGGGGAGGAGGGTTGTTTGATTTATAGGTTTTGTAGTAAAAAATGGTCGAATCTACCAACTTCCAAGACGCTCAAGGATGGATTTATTCATACAAAGTTGAAGAGTCTAAGAGGGCACACATTGAAATCTTTTCCTCCATTTCCCGTTGATGTTGTGACTTGTGATTGTTTATCCGAACTGTTGTCTATCTACTATTCACTCATCCTAGAGAATCCCGATCAAAAAAGAAGACATGACTGAAACATTTCCCAGTTTAATAGAAACCCCAATTTGATGAATTACAAAAAATAGCATAATCAATAATACAAAAAAACATTCACAAAAAAGAAAAAAAAGAAGACGTGGCAGAAAAATAGGCACTTAATATTTGATTGTATAGAGATAAGCTTCATTTATCTCCTCTGGTTGAGAAGGAAAAAAAAAGGAAGAGATGGCAAGCACTTGTTGTTCAACTGCGCTCCTGCCTTTCATCCCTTCCAATCAAACGCAATCCCTCTCTTCCATTTGGGTTTCTTCCTATAACAATGGCAGCTCCAGGAAGATGCACTCCTCTTTCTCTGTCAAGGCTGCAAAATTGCCAGCTGGGGTACTCAAATACTCAAATCTCTCTCTGCATCAATATTAAGTTTCAGTTGATTTTCTTTTGATTTGATTAATTCTAGTTTCTTTTGTGTTTGTGATTTGGGAAGTTGGTAGTGCCGAAAGTGGAACCCAAGTTCAGGCCACCGTTTGCAGGGTTCACAAGGGTTGCTGAGACCTGGAATTCAAGAGCTTGTATGATTGGACTCATTGGCACTTTCATTGTTGAACTTGTTAGTCTCCATTTCCCTTCTTCTTCTTTTTCTGCTTTGATTTGTCTGAAAACTTTTTAATTGGGTTTCCTCTCTATTTATATGTTTCCACAATTACACAGATACTGAACAAAGGCATACTGCAACTGATTGGGGTGGATGTTGGTAAGGGTCTTGATCTCCCCCTTTGAAACAACTCCTAATCTCCCCCTAAAGGTGTAATGCTAAATTCCATTTCCCTTTCCATTGTGTATTATATTGACTAGTGTTGCTGTTGTTCTTGTTGTTTACAAGAGTAATACTAGAGATGGTGATATTGTGATGTATGTTGATTGCTTTGTGTTGATAAAAAGAAGCTTATTGGTGGAACATGATCTGAGTAATATGCTAATTGTCACTTCCCCATTACATTATCCAAAATAGAGAATTATAAATCACACATTCTGAATTTAGGGAATGGTCTCCATATTTTTCTCCTCATTCTCTATT
This sequence comes from Persicaria maculosa, assembly GCA_963922045.1. Taxonomy (NCBI): domain Eukaryota; kingdom Viridiplantae; phylum Streptophyta; class Magnoliopsida; order Caryophyllales; family Polygonaceae; genus Persicaria; species Persicaria maculosa. Next base: position 17,969,941 of record OY998258.1, read on the forward strand.
TTGGAGAATGTAATGGGAAAACCGTCGGACCAAAAACAATTTCAATATTCTCCAAAAACTCAAGATAGAGAATATGTTGGGATCGCTCTAATAAGCTTATTTGATAGCCCTGCAATGCTTGATTCGAATGCATAGAATGTAAAAGTAGCGCCTGAAACATCCAAACCCGATGTGGTTGGAGATCGATGAAGTAGCATGGAAAGAATTTTGAGATTCAACTGGTGATCCAAAAATCAATTTTCTTCTTGTGCTCGTTGTCTAGAGATGATCATGGTTATCTATGGGTGATCTTGATAACATTTTACTCTTGGGGTGTTATGCGACGGTCAATAAGAGTAGCCTTAGCTAGAACATGAATAATGAATGTCCTGTCAGAGTTTAGCAGCTGCACTGGTGCGTCTTACACGGGTAGAAGATCATCTTGAGCTGATGTTTCTGATAAGTCACACCATATGCTAAATTGTGCACTGTTCTTGCTTCATTCCATTGCAGATCCACATCTTTGTTACTGGACAAAGTAAGGTACTGGTTTTGGTTTTGCTAATATTGTTTGTTTATGCATTTTAAGTTTGATTACACTTAGATGTTTGAACTACTTCCCTTAGAATCCAGTTTGAGGACTAGAAGTTTGTAAGTACTAAACGCCTACGATCCGGCAAACTCGAGTTCAAGGGATCACAAATTAATAGACAGAAAAGGGCAGGGAACAAAAATAAACTAGTTGGAGTAAGAGATGTACATAAGATGAAAATGCACCTTCAGATGGAATTCAATTTTTTTTTTCCTGGCATTTACTGAAGCAAAACCTTCATTTTACAAGGAAAAATTGATATATTAATTACCAGAGGCATGTAATTTACAATAAATATCATTCAAATTAACATGGGAAGTGGGGTTCTCCCACTGAACAAGCTCCTTGATTGATCTCTCAATCTCCTTAGTCTCCTTGATCAGATTGCTGATGCAGAATCCTAGAGCACTTAGGCTTAACGCCATTTCTCCTATACAGATTGCCTCTTTCACCTCCTTCCCTTCTAGTACTTTCGACTGAATCGCGTCAACAGTTTCTCGTAGATGCTCTAGCAAGGAATTCATAGCCTTTTCCATCGCGTCGTCGTTATCTGATATAGGCAGATGATTTGGTACCTTTCCCATTTCCACATCACAGAAAGGAGGAGGAGGAGAGTTGTTCTTCTGATTTCGTTTTTCGAGTGCTGATAAAGCCTTCACCATACTGATCTTCTCATAGCACTGAATTGAAGATCCCATCCTTTCCCTGAAAACCTCTAGCTGTCCATTGATCTTATCCATGTGTTCCTTACAATCCGTTTCGAGTCCTTCCTCAAGGAAGGGAATGGCATGAGCCACGAAGAGCAAGAGATCGGCCACTTTCGACAGGGAAACCGACAGCTTCCTATAACACGAAGAGCTGAAAGGCATAAACCAGAAGTTCGGTTCCATTTCAGCTTCCTCAGTGAACTTTCCAAGCTCGGTTACTTCCAATTTGAACCTTATTCGGCTCTCCATCATCTCGTCTTTCTCTACTCGAAGATCCATAGACCGCTGAAGACAGCTGTGCAAAGCGCCTAGTGTCTTAGACAACTGAGATTTCGCAAGAGAAGCTGCTCTTGTTGGCTGCAGTAGAAGCTCCACCATGATAGAACACGACAGACCGATGAATGTTTCGACAATCCTAGCAATGGCAAACTCGCTAGGTGGCCCGAAATTCTTCCTACCAAGAATCAGAACAGCACCTATGACTGCAGAGACCGCGCCTGCCTGACCATACATTTTGCTTCTCTGAAGAAAGCTGGTGAAGATGAACCAAGGAAGCAATGCCAAGAACCTTACCTTTACGAACCTTTCGAAGACAAAGCAGCCTATAACTCCGTAGACAGTTCCAATCACCGTCCCTTGTGCTTTCACGTTCGCGACTCTGAACGTTGCTTCTCTAGTCGAAGCAAGGCTGATCGCGACTGGGAGACCCGCCCAGTACCCGTTCTCCTTGCTGTATGTAAGCCCAAACAGCACCGCAAGGAATAGAGACAGCGAGCATTTCAGCGCTGCAATGAGCCTGTTCTTGTTCAATGTGATCGTCCAGTTCATCGAAATCCAGTCGGAGGCTTTCAAGAACAGCCCCTTTTGCTTACATGAGCCAGTACCCGAACCCTCCTTCGATTCATTGTTCAAGAGCTTCAAGCAGAACAAGAAGAAAAAGGCGGGAAAATCTCGAGTGCTAGTTGGCCTTTGGAGGAACTCAATGTGAGCATGTCCTGGACCAGGATTCGACTCTGGAACAGTCAATGAATCGCCATGGAACCAGGTCCTGGTTCGGTTGAGGTGTAGACCGATGTTCTCTTGAAGGGCTTTCAGCTTGTTTTCGAACTCTTGAGAGCTAGATGGGGCAGTGATGGGGAACGAGGAGGCGGATAGGGCCATTTCTATGCCTCTTAGAAAGGTTTCGAGCTTTTCGAAGCGATGGCCCGGGTCGATACAGTAGGGGTTGAAGATCTGGATTGGGAATCTCTCCCACTGCATGCTTTCTTGTTTGGATTTGATGGAGTGGAGGAATTTGGTCCCTTGAGATGAGAGAGATTTAGCTTGAGAGATGAGTGAGTGGGAAGATTGTTCGTCATGGGCAACGAATGCCTTCACTAAAAGCTTCAGTCTGTCTGAGATGTTCTCCGCAAGCATCTTGCAGTTTTGCTTCACCTGCATCGTTCATACCGTTCACAATTATCCAGTAATTAGTAATTACATCTATCTGGCTCACTCTGAATTACAACCAATTGGCAATTAGTACCTTTACAATTTTGAAATCTAAGAAATTACTCTTTATATGCCTTTTTTTTTTAATGAAAAATCTTTATATGCTTAACTTGCTTATATATGCACAGCTGCATACATATAGGTGCTGATTGATCGAACAAGGGTCATTTTGACATTTTACACTGAACCCTTGCTATAATGCAAACTATAAAACTTTCTTTTTCATTACACTAAAATTAAATAAGAACCTATCACTATTAGTGTAATATTTAACTCTCCTCTTATCCTCGTCGTCTCAAATTACAAGTGATAGGGTCGTCTCAAGTTACAAGTAAGCAGTGGCGGAGCCAGAAAATTTTCGGAGGGGGCACAGTATGATATAGTTTTGGATTAAAGTGACGTAAAGAGTTATATATAATACGATAATAAATTGTGTTATTTTAAGATAAAATATCATGGGTTTTTGATAAAACAACACCATTTTTTTCGCACCTAAAAAATGAAATATAAATATATAAATGAAATATTCGAAAAAATGAACTAAAATAAGTATAGAAAACGCAATATAATAAACATTAAGTTAAGATTATGGTTGTTATATGAGCTAAGTAGCTCAAGTTTTGCTCAATAAAAGCCGCTCGAGCATCATTTACAAATGAGTTAATTATGAGAACATTTTTATGATTGATTCAAAGCTGACCTCGATCGGCCCGACTGAAACTAAAATAACACGAATTTTGTGAAATTTACAGATTTTCTATTATAATTTACTATGTCATGAGCAAGTAATATTGCATAATACTTGGGAAAAAGAATCAGCTCGATCAAGCTTGTTCATTTACTAAACAAGTCGAGTATGAGCTCAAAGTTCAAATATATATTCCACTCGAGCTTGCATGACTTGTTTCTAAATGAGCTAATTAAATATAATGAAACAATACTAGACTTGTTTGACTCGAATAACAACCCTAATTAATATAGAGTATAACTTGTTGCACTCATAAAATATAATAATGTATAATCAGATATAAAAAATTTAAACTTGTGTAACTTTTTATCTGATTGTCGAAGTAAGTGATATGGAGGAAATGAGATCTTCTACTATTTTTTGATTTTTTTTCCCATAATTAATTGTCTTGGATAATTTTATATGGGATTTCAAATTGATAACCATAGGGGTATTTTTGGCAACACAAATTATAAAGGTCTAAATTACAATAAAAACACTAAAAGGATTTATTTACCTTTACAATTAATTAATAGGGTCTATATATATGCCCAATTCACCCTTTATTAAATTATAAAAAAAATATTAATTAAAAAATTGATATTTTATGTAATATAATTTTTAATTTTTAAAAATATGCGTGGCAAAGTTTTTTTTATTTATATTTTATACATGAGGAAATAATAATTTAATCTCGATGGATAATGGCGCCTTAGTTTCTAGAAATTTAGGTGGAAGATCGAGTAGGCTTAACTTATATGGATATGGAAAATGAGATGACGTGGCTAATTCTCTTGGGTGAGAGATCGATAATGGTATGTCTCAAGTAGAGGGACAGTGTTGTAATTAAATTTCCATTAGTGAAAAAGGTAGACAACTTATTTTTATATATAGATCAAACTATCCAACACTAACAATTCAACATCCGTACTATATTTAGACGACCTTATAAATAGTACTTGGAACGTACATGCCCTCGAACCAGTTGAGATCATTCATATAGGGGATTGATAAATACACTGCTAATTTTTTATGTAACCACCGCTAATCTCCGTAACTCCTTACGGAATTAAGTCCGCACCCTGTTGCGGAATACTTTTAACGTCATGCCAAACAGCCTTTACGCCGACTTAACTCCGCAACTCCTTGCGGAGTTAAGTCGGCACCCGGTGTGTCCGATTCTCCTTCCAAGGAGGAAAAAAAAAGTTACGTACTAGGATGCGGAACTATATATTTTGAGATTTTTTTTTAAACATATAGGTTAGGGAACTCCGCATTTGGATGCGAACCTCTCTCCGCAACGTCTTGCGGACGTTTTGTCGATGCACTTTTAGGGCGTGTTTGGCACGATGTCCGGGGAGATCCGCAAGGGGTTGTGGAGATTAGCGGCGATTCCAGTAAAAATTAGCGGTGTATTCAGAAAACCCGTTCATATATGTTAAAAATATACTCATATAATTGTTTATTGTGATTGGTCAATAGTTTTTTTTTTGAGTTTATTTAAATAGAAAAATTCTTTTATTTATAAATAAAATAATATTTAATCTATCAAATCACATATTTATATTATTGGGAATTTTTAATTGATCTTGAACTGCCAAAGACTCCAAATTAAGCTTATGCCTTATAGTTTTAAAAGTAAAAAATTGGAATATTTTCATAAATCAATCCATACTTCAAAATAAACCAACTTACTAATTAAAATGTTAATCTATTGCCCTCAAACCAAATCAACTTACCTCTAAAACCATCTCCAACAACTTTGGAAAAACAAAATACATACAATATTTTTTAAAATTATTTTTGTTTAAACTCAAACAGTTTCCCCATTTGAAAGTTTTGGAAAATCATTTGGTTTTGGAGAATGTTGTAGATTTAGAGAAGACTTTCTCTCTCTTTTTTTTTTTTTTTCTTTTTTATGTTACTTCTCAATTTTGGATCGAGAATGTAATGACAAATCTAAGCGACAAAAAAAATAATCTTAAAATTCTCCAAAATGAAAAATCTATTGGAGATACTAACAAGCTCGAGGACTAATTAATTCCCGAGTTATTGAAATCCAAACGAACACTAAATATATAGAGTAAGGAATGTTGAGGGGGAAAAAGAAGATCTAGTAGCTAGATGTAAAAAGGGAAAAAGATGGAAGAAGCCAAAAACAAAATAAAATTTGAAACAGAAACAATTGGCAAAAAAAACTAGTACAACATTTAATCATTTATAAACATGATCACTCCACTTCATCAGTTCATCTTAGTTAGTTTTGCGTTTTCAGCAATCCTTATATAGTGATAGTTGTAAAATATGAATGATATAGTTACCTCAGAGGAAGCAAGATAAGGGAAAGGCAAGAGCATGGCGAAGACACAAGCCAACACCCCAACCGCCGTGCTTGCCGCCACGTGCACCGGGTGCATCACCGGCTCCGTGCTCCCTCCGTTTATATACCCGATCACGTACACAATCACCAGTTGCCCTAACGCCATCCTCTTGGCTACCAAATGGGTCCGCTCCGGCAAGGCCACGAAGAAGGCGCTCACCCCAAGCACCAGCGCGGTCGACGGGGCGGTGAGCCTGGCGGGCCCTATGATCCATAGGCAGAGGATGGCTGGGCACACCCCCTGGACGGTCGCGTACACCGCCAGCCAGCAGCCCCTGGCCGCGTCTCCCAGGGTGGCGTTGGTTACCACGAGGATGACGGTGACGTAGGAGAAGGCCGGGAAGGCTACTTGGGCCCTGATAGGGGCCGGGCCGTAGAGAGTGGTGATCCCCACTATGGCGCATGCTAGGGATGTCCGAAACGCTGCGTTTAGGCATGAGCTCCACAGCAAACGCCACCGTCCGAGGGTGTGGTCGTCGACGCCCATATATATTATATTATATAATATATATTATGGAGGTTAATTGAATTGTGTTGTGTAATGTGAAACGATCGAGAGGGATAATTAATTGGGAGTTTGATAGATGAGAGTTTGTTACGTGGTATATTTGTAGTGTCTATTTGCTACACCATTCTTATGTTGACCCCACCTCAGGGGAAGGCAAATCTTTTACTAAATTATGGGAGGTCGATGATTATTCATGGGTGACAATCTTTACCCCAAATTTTACTGTGTGTACCATAAAGAGAAAATCGTCATTTTATTTGTAAATTCGGGCGTCTCTTAAGACGTAGGGTTATAGTTCATGAGTAGCAGGTCTGTGACTTTTGAGGAGCGACTCTTTAACTTAAGAGGGGTACGTCTATGACTCGATCTCGATGAGTAGAAACTTCACAAACTAACAATATTTTTCCCTTTTAATTAATAATAACACTATTTTTTATATTATACCGTATAACTTTTTTTATTTTCTTTCAATTATTATTTAGAATGAAGATAATTGGGTAAAATTATATAAAAATATCTAATAACACTTCATAATATATTCATTTCATAATATCTTATCTTAAACGTTTCATAATATTTTATCTTCAATATTTCATAATATATTCGTTACCTAACATTTCATAATGTATCATAAATATTTCATAATATATAATATATTCATTAGCTAATTAGTTGAAATTCTCCATATATGTCGTCGAATTTAACGTAGATTCGTGTATGTTTGAATAAATTAATTTATAAATTGGGTGTTAGTGCCAAATTTATTTCAATTATAACAAATTAAAAGATCTACATTAATATATTCTCCTTTGACTATCATGAACAAAATACTAAGAAGTTACACTGAAAAGATATTATAAGAATTAATTTTAATTTTCTTTTAACGTACATAAGTGTGTTAGAAAAACAAAAACTTATTTTATAATTAAAAAGGTATATGGAAAGAATCGGAGGTATGAAAGTATTGAGTTTTCTTATATAACAATATTTTGTTTTTGAAACATCATTGTTGTTTTTGTTATTATTATTATTTAGGTAAAAAACTATAGTCATTTTGGAAACATAGCCAATGTTCATACTTATATTATGCTATGGTCATTTTCGTATAAATTTCTACATACATAGAACCAAACACATGTATTAAACTTATTACATACAATAAATAAGATTTATTTTTGTTACGAGTATTGGTAAGGATATTATTAAAATGAATAATATTTCAGAAGGTATTGAATTTTTTTTATCTAATATTGTATTGTATATGGAAAGAATGTATGAAACTAATATAATTTCAAAATATATATATATATATATATATATATATATATATATATATATATATATATATATATATAAGTAGTGTACCTAAAGAGAACCGAACCCTTTCCATTATGCATAAAAACTCACACTGACAATCACGACAACTCTTAGTTAAATAAAAAGTTTTTAGATAAGGGTTTTCTTTAACAAAAATACTTTTTTTTTTATCGTAAAATTATTTCAAGCTAGTAAGGATATTATCTTAGCAAACCATTATAATTCTATTTTATAACAACCCATTGGAATTGCTCTAAGGAAAAAATATTAAATATTTTTGTAATTGATAAATTGTGGGGATGAAAGTAATTTATTTTTAAACAAACAATAAATATGTATTGATAAATTTCTTAATCACTAAAATTTCTTCTTTAAAATATTCGCCGTAATTAATACTTACCAATACACACATTGCAAATTTATGTATTTTGATTTAAAATAAACTTATTATATACAACCATTAAGATTTCTTTTGTTACAATAGTTTAATGAATATTGGTAAGGATATATGCTTTAAAATGGATTTGTTGGATTATGCATCAATTGAATGGTTCAAAATGAATAACACCAAACAAGATATTGGATAAATATGTGGATTATAAATTCAATTGGTTACTAAATCTATGATTAAGGAGTAATTGTCATGTGGCTCAATTAAATAAAATCTTAATAATTAAATAAGTTAGTATTATACAATTAAATAAAATATTAGTTTAATATTTTGAATTAAACTTATAAGAACAAACTCCTAAGAGAGTAATAAGTTCAATCAAGATGAACTCTAATGTGATAATATATAGAGATTTTGACATAGATATAGGTTACATATTAATTTCATATTTTGAATTAAAACCATTTGTTATATAAAAAATAAAAATCAACTGAAAAGGGAAAAATGAGAGGATTAAGCTAGATGTGACACATAAGCAAAAACTCTTATGTTTTAAGAGTTCATATAGATATAGATAGATATATCTATATTATTATTTCTATAAATTTTATTTTCTTTATTATAATTGCTCAATTGATACCAATATATTAGTAATCTACATTAATCTAATTAAATATATTTGCACATTTAAATAAAATTAAAATGTTATCATATATGATTCTTTTTAAATATATTCGACAAAACTTTAACTTTTTTCATATATAATTCTTTTTAATTTACATATATTCTTTTTATGTTAATTTATTGAGTATACGGTCAAATTTTTTTTAAAATAATCATCCATTTGTACATTATATTTTAAATTATATATTTATAATTAAAATATAAAATACTTACAAATCACATAATTACTTTTATAAAAAGCTTGCTAATTTATTTTCCAAAAAATATTAATATGCGGCTCCTCTTGATTCACAACTCTGTGACTCAAGAGGAGCATGTTAGTTTTATCTTAAAAAAAAAAACAAAAACCCTGCGCCTCTTGATCAATATGACTATGACTCAAGAGGGGCAGAGTATCAAAAAATAAAAATACCCTATGTCATAGGAGGTGCATGTTTACGCCATAAGAGGCGCAAGAATTATAGTGAAAAATCGCTAAACGAAATTTGTGGTGAATATAGTAATTTTTTGGGTGTGAACAACAACCGCTTTATTCTTATGGTGTACTATATAATATATGTATCCCGATTCCCGATTATTTCATTTAGTGACTTGTATTTAGTTTTTTATTGGTTGTGATGTAATCAGCATATCCAACAGCAACCGATATATAGATTTTACGTAGATACAAACTAATATGGTTTGATAAGGTGAGAAATAACTCTTCGTGTTGGCACTAGTACAAAAAAAGTTAATTAAGAGCGGTTTTTTATTGGGAAGCATAGCGGTTTTTGAAACGCGGTTAACTGAAGCGCTGACAACACTAGTGAAAGCGGTATTTAAAAAGTGCTGTTGAAAAATACAAGCATAGCGCTTTTTTGAAACAAGCGCTGGCTAATTTAAATTTTATATAAAAAAAGGAAAATAAAAAGCAATCCTACTAATACAGTCGATTCTCTTGCAGTAATGCAATCCACCACTTCTACCTACAACAACCATATCTAATACCACTTTGATTTGAGTACTCATAAACTCAATTAAACCTAACATCAAACGGAAGAAAACATCAAAGGCTATATATCATTCAAGGAAAATTACACAGCAGTACATTAACTTATAAAAAAAATGAAACTGAAGAAATTTCACAACAAATAAGATTTGTACAAAAATCAGTCTACTTAATGAAAAAACCCTAGAAAATAAAAAATCCTAAAATTGAACCTAAGATGGAGATCTGACACACGATTTGCGGAGTGTGTTGAATGGATTTGTAGATCTGGCAGAGTTGTTAAAGGAGGAGGAGCCGAGGAGGATGGAAGAAGGAGCCGAGGTGGCGTTGTAGATCTGGCCGGCGATCTGGTAGAGGAAAGTGTTGTTGATGTCGGAGGGGATGGAAAGAGGAGGAGGAGAGATTTGGCGGAGGAGGCGACGTAGTTGGAAGCCGAGGAAGCCAAGGAACGAAGCCGGATGCCGCTCACCTGAACAACAACCTACCCACGCCCAGAAACAAAGCCGAGGAAGAAGAAACGAGGGGGAAAGACCAGATCCAGACACGAACTCACCAAGCCACACGAGATCTGAGCCATGGAGCGAGGAGACTATAGAGGCGGTGGTAGGTGCAGGTGGCGTCGGCGCGGCTAGAAGGAGAAGACGGTGGAAGGTATTGAAGGTGGATTTGCTGGCTGGTGTTGGAATCAGCTTTGCTCGTTGGTGCACCTGCCGGAGAACGGGAGAGGCGTTGGAATCAGCCGAGGAGGAGAGACTGTAGTGGAGAAGCGTTTTAGCCCTTAGGTTTTTATTTTCCGAAGCAAGTGTTTAGCCTTTTAGGTTTTTTTTAATGATAGGCTTTAAGATTTTATTAGTATGATTTTTTTAATAAATTTAATTATCAATGACAACGCTTTATTTTAAGAAACGCTATGCTTCCCTTTAATTAATAGCGCTTTTTTTAATAAAACCGATGTTATATCAATGAAAAAGTAGTAAAATAGCGGTTATTTCATAAAAGCGTTGTGCTTCCCTTTAATTAACAACATTTTTAATAAACGCTTCCAAATTTCCGCTGTTAATCTACACATTTGTACTAGTGTGGAAAGCAACCGATATAGAGATTTTACATAGATACAAAGTAATATGGTTTGATAAGGTGAGAAATAACCTTTCGTGTTGGAATATGGGGTGTCTCAAATTGAAAAAATTGAGATATCACTAACAATATATAAGTTTGGTGGAATATTCTTCTCATTATCAATTGGTTTTAAGATGAAACCCTGTTGGATTTATATATTATTCATGTCTTTTATACGTGAACCCACACACGACCTCCTATAGCTGGTTGGGACCAGCCAAGTCTAGCACTTCAAGCGAGAATAAAAAAAGCGTTTTAATTGGTTGAATTTTATTGTGAAAAAACAAGGTAAGGGACTTGCATGTGAGAGTCAATAGCTTCTTTTCGCTTATTATTTTTATTTCTGTACTTTTAGGTTGTACATTTGACGGTTCGCCGTCTGCCGACTTTGTCGGCCTCTTGATGAGTCAGACATGTATGACCTTCGAATTTTTACCTAATCAAAAAAAAAAAATAGCTTCTTCTGATTTCTCAATTCTCGTACTACTTTGTGTGTGCGCGCGTGGGTGGGTGGGGGTGCGTGTACGGAAGACTCGAACAACACAAACCCAACGGGGTTCCATCTTAAAACCAATTGACAATGTGAGGAGTAGTCTTTCAACCTTATATGTTGTTCAAGCATTCTCTATATTAGCGATGTGGGACAAACACATTCCAACAGTGTGCGTGTACATGTTCTCTCCATCTTGATCTAGACCTCTAACACGTTTGCAACGCAATGGTGGTTGGTGGTGGTTGAAGGAGCGGAGGCAATGGCCGCGGAAATGATCTCCAATAGACGCCAAGGGAGAGGTAGGTTGCGTGGAGAGACGTTGTAGATAGCGTCGTCCAATCAAGTTTGGAAGCATGTTTTTACATGCGACATGTAATATTGTAGTCACTCGATCTTATAAATTAGTATTTTTATATTAATAGAAAATTATATTTATAATCATTCTATTATATTAATATTGTTAAGCTAGTAAGCAAATGCTCGAATTCTTCCAACAATAACAACATTCTCAATTTATCCCTCCTAGACAGGATCTATGAGGCCAAATTGCTAGTTGTACACACTTTTTGCCCGACTATGTGCAAAAGAGTGTTTTTGAGTGGCCCAAGTACAAACAAAAACACACAATACACAAACAAGTATAACGAACAACAAAGCAAAGTAAAAAACACACAACACGTAAACCAGTAGCAGGTATGACAAATCTAACAAATGACAAGGCAAAATAATTGGCAAAAGAAAAATAAATTGAGAAACGGTTGCTAAAAAAGACACAAAGTCTTGACCTCTCTGACATGAATATTGCACCTCCTGCATCCTATCCGGCTATCCCTAACCATAATCTCATTATTAAAGATAGAATGTAATGGATGAGCATTATTCATGTCAGAAAGAACTAGACTTAAATATTTTTTTAAGGTCAATTGATGAGATTTTACCACTTGGCCACATGTGCAATAATGTTACTATATTTTTCAGATAATTTTTTTAATAACAAAACATATATGAAAAATGGTTCGAGGCCCTCACAAAATTAGAGGCTCTATATGATCGCCCTTCTTTTACTTGCTAATGGTTGGTCCTTCCCCATTTAAAAAAAATGTAATGGTATACACCCTCCAATAGAAAATATAAGATATTTGACTTTTGTTAACTTTTTTTTTTAATAATTTTTTATACAGTTTAACACCTTATAAGTGTTAAAATGTAAACAAAAGTTCATATTTAATATAGTTTTTACTCTTTAAAATACGTGAGAAAATTCAAATCTCCAATTTTTTTATCGGAAGAATTGTGAAATATTGATCTTTTATTAAATTTAATAAGTAATTTTATACTTCTTAGTTCTTACTAATAACCATGAATCAAGTTTAAAAAATTAATATTTTTAAAAAATAAACCATGAATCAAGTTTTAAAAATTATTAAAAAAATTAATATTTTATAGATTTTTTTTTTATTGTTGTTAAAAAGGTTTATATATAGTAAAAGACAAATAAAAAAAATGAAGAAAATAATTAGTTACTCTATATAATTGCATCATCAATATTTAAAGGAAAAACTAATTAAAATACCCCCACCTTTGGGGGTATGGTAAAAATATATCCTCAACTTTCAAATGTAATTAAAATATCCCGAACTTTGAGGTTAGTGGTAACATATTACCACGAGTTTTTTTATGGGTCAAAAATGCTGACAAGACAATCTACGTTGATTTTGTTTTTGACGAGGCAGCCTGTGGAAGCCTTTTTTATAAATTAGTACTAAAATCGGGGTTTCTTAAACGGTTTCTTTAGGGAAAAAAATACACCGACAACAAATTTAAACCCGAAAAACGAGATTTATTCAACCAAGCAACTAATCCGGTCAAAATTGCCTCAAATTAACACAGCATGACTTTTCCTAACACCAAACCGACAACAAAAAACTAAACCGAAAACAACAGCAACAACATAGAGGGAAAAAACTTATTCAGCTAAGTCCGTGAATGAATCAAAGAGGAAGAAGATGTGAGAGAGACAACTCAAGATAGCCGACCACAAGGGAGGAAGACTGTCATTGAAGAGGAACTATGACTTGCCTGGAAGATCGGAAGACAGCTCAAGAGGCGAGCACGAAAGAAGATAGAAGGGAGGAAAAGGTGTGGTGTATGAAGCCGGTCCAACTCTTTATTTTTTTCCTAAGGAAACCGTTCAAAAAAAAACCTTGTAAAAAATAAACGTAGGATGTCTTGTCAGCATTTTTTACCAGTGAGAAAGCTTGCGGTAATATATTACCACTACCCTCAAAGGTCGGGATATTTTTATTACTTTTGAAAGTTGAGGATATATTTTTACCATACCCCCAAAGGTGAGGGTATTTTAATTAGTTTTCCCATATTTAAACCATACGTATGTTTATGGCTTTTCTCCATCGGAGAAATTCAAATATAATACGTAAAGTCATTCTAAAAATCGCGCCTAGACGTTAGGCGAGAGGGCACCTAGGAATTTTGAAGTCTAGGTGAAAATCCATCGAGACCCGTTTAGACCCTATTTAGTCCCGTCTAGGTGCCGTCTAGCCGGACGATTATTCAGTTTTAGTATCTAGGCATGTGATTAGTCGGATTAGGTTTTTTTATCCTCCAAATCGGGATGTATTTGCTTTTAATTTGAACCTATGATTTTGGATTTTAGGAAGTTTAGAGTCGCTAGCTAGTCGGGCACATACACTTTTGCATTAATATTTTACTTAGTGTTAGTTAGTTAGTTTTTTTTTTTTTTTTTAATGATGCAGAGGTTCCGAGGTTATCGACTAGTCCTCCACGGGCAGAGCACTAGCCTGCAAAGCACTCGAGCCGAGTAAGCCAAGCGGCAAGCCGCAAGACAGGCTAACCCATGCCAAGGCAAACCAAGGCATGAGTACCCACTCAAGCACAAATTGCTCTTAGTGGGATTTGAACCCTTGACCTCATGGTAGTGAGGCACAAAGAACCAAGGCATGAGTACCAACTCAAGCACAAATTACTTAGTGTTACTTAATCACCCTAAATTTGGCTTTATGAGTGATATTATCGATTATTATTACATTATATGAATTATTGACATGTGCTATATGTTAAAATATAAGAAAATAATCAAATTTATTATAAGTTTGTCTAGACACCACTTAAACGTTAGACAATCACTTATCGTCTAACAGTCATCTAACGTCTTTTTAAACATTGTGTAAAGTATTGGAGGAGAGATTTTATATAGATAATTTGTAATTTGAGGTTAGAGAGATATTGGATTTTAAAAATAAGTTATAGTTGGAAGGGAGGTTGATGTCATCAACCTCCAACCATAATGATTTGCTCAACTCAAGAGAAAAAAGACATTAATGGAAATGTAACGTTAGTGAGAGATGATATCATCTCCCTTAATTTGGCCTCATTGTTGCAATTTCAAAATCCACGCAAATTTAATTATTGAATTTGAAGGAAACAATTAAAGCATTAATTAATTAATTTTAGGCTTTCTCATCAATGGATCGTCATGACCTAAAATTTCAGACCTGGAATCACTCCATTTCCCCCACTTCCAAAGTGGAATATCTTGCAATCATGCATTTTCTAATTGTTTAAATATATTCAATTGTCCGGATCGAATCTGAAGGGTTACTTGCATCATCATATGCGGAAACTCGGAATTATGATTAAGGAGAGAATGTGCTAGATATGTTTTTGAGGGAATGCTAGTAAATGACCCTTATTCTGGAAAAGTTTGCTAGTCTAACCCCTATCCGAAACTATTTACAAGGGCTAATCCTCCCTCTTACAAAAATTGCACCCAAGCGGTAATCTTTACATGGAGCAACCGGTTTCCTTTGCCTCGCTCTTGCCCCAAATCGATGTCGATGGCAGAGAAATAGAGAGAGAGATTAAGAGTGGAGGGCGAGAGATTGAGAGCGAAATCAATGCGAGAAAGAGAGATTGAGAGCGGAATCAACGCGAGAAATTGAAGGCGGGTGGGCGAGAAAGGAGGGAGAAGGAAGGGGATCGAGCGAAATTGAAGTCGCGCCTTCGGCGAGATTTGAATGGAAGGCACGAGACTGCTGATGTCGCCGGAGGGGTTGCGCCGCGCTCGGAGGTCCATGGGAGGCGATGTCGGCGTTGCGGGCTGCGAGCAAAAAGAGGACGTAGGAGGAGGCGAAAGTTACGCTGGCGGCGGAGCGGGCGACATGAAAGGGCGCCGGAGTTGATTTATTGTACCCTTCTTCAATTTCTTGTCTCTGCTTTGATGTGAGTTTGTTCCTTCAATTTCTTGTGGCTTGGGTTCACTAATTTCTCCTTCCCCTCTCTCAATTTCACTTCCCCCTTTCGATTTACTGGCTTTGATTTTCAACAAAGTATTTTTAGGGTTTGAAAATTGGAGTGTGATGAATTTACAAGTTATAATTAACTGTTCGATTGTTGTGCGGCTGCAGAGTTGTGATTGACAATGATGCTTGTGAGGATGCGACTGTTATTCAGGTATCATCACCTTCTTCCTCTAGTTCGTTTGTTTGTTCTTTGTATTTTGGTGTTTTAGGTTTAAATTAACCCTTGATTGATGTCTTGATGTGGAAATTAACTCGATGATTTTGATCTATTTAGACCGATATGGAAGTAACTTGTCACAATTCTATAAGTGAAGTTTTTGTGTATGTTCTGAATGTTCACGATAACAAGCAGAGTTCTTCACTTCTTCTTGTGAGATAAATAGATCTATTTTCTATTCTAATAACAAAATGTAAGGCATATACTCACAGCAGCAAAGGGAACGGGATGTGCTGCAGTGAATTGGCCACTTTCAGCACTTTGTTTTCTGTAGTCATCCGGAGCATTGGCCGCTTTTTTAATGCTTTGCTTCTCCTTAATAGAGAAAAAGCTATGTATAGAAATTGATATTGTCTTTCTCCTAATTTTGCTTTGCTTCTCCTTGAGTGATGGCTTTCTCCTAATTTGGCTTTGATCCTTCAAGGGTAATGGCCGGTTCAACTCTTCAACATTAGGATTTTATGTCAATTTCGACCGTGTATTTTCTTGCTTTGCATAGATTAAGATTCGAGGAACACAACTCCGATGGACTGATAATTGTGCTCATGTTATGTTCCCTATTTTACATCGCAAAGTGAAATATAAGAGCACATTGAAGCTCAACAGATTTATGTTTTCTTTGCCTCGTATCTAGTTAACTTTATCATTTTTTGTGAACCTAATATGCATTTTCTTCTTTGTGTGTGTTTTTGCTTGTTACTAATATGTATTTTTGCTCAAGAATTCACCAGATCCCGAGAGGCTAGGTTGTTTCTCAGCGGTGCATTGGCAGGAGCAATGTCGAAAGCTGTTCTGGCACCTCTTGAGACCATAAGGTTGGCCCCTATACAAGTTAACCTATTTTTATCTCTTTTTTTGTGTTTAGTATTTTAATGGCAATGAGCTTTTCAGCTGATTTGAATGAAGGATTGCATACTTTCTTTTTTACATAAATAATGATATGGGATTGTTTTCCACTTTGAATTCTATCAAAGAAATGACAGCAAATAAGTTACTATGAATATGATGCTTTTTTCATTTGTATTGCGTGGACGTTTGGGGAAAACCAGGACAAGAATGGTTGTTGGCGTTGGATCAAGAAAGATACTTGGAAGCTTTGTTGAGGTCATGAATATGATGCTTATTGTTCTTGTTTCTGAATGAGTCTTTTTTTTATGTGGTAAAGGCTTGCTCTTTGGACGGGAAAAGGGGAAGAGTGTGTTTGCAAGGTGATATGCTCTCCTTGTTTGCCTGAAGCAGAAGCGCGATTCCAGATTTGTGGAGAAGGCATCAGTGATGTCAAAGACTGAAAAGTTTTCTTTGTAAAAATCTGTGTTTTCTTGTAATTTTTTTGTTTAAAAAGCGATTCTCGTCGCAATTTGACATACCCTTTTGTAACCCCACCAAATAGACATTTTGGAATGGTCATTGTTGATACGTGATCGTAAACATTATCAAGTGTCAAATACAAGTCCGTATGATTTCCATATCATCTGATTTCATAACATCGCCATAGATTCAACTTGATACATGTAAGCGAATTGATTCATCCAAACAGGGAGAAAAAAGCTCTCAACTTTCATATACTTTTTGTATTCTTTTGAAGCATAAACAAGCATCCATCTAAGATTCCAATCAATCACATCAAATTCACATCAAATCCATAAACCAACAACAATCAAGGGCTTCGAGCTCAGCCCCTCATCGCAAAACACATGAACTGACAAGTGACGTAGGTGATTTTTAGTTGGTTTTATCTTTAATTGATTGCATTACTGTCATGTCAAGTAACGTAGGTGACGTGTCAAACCTATTATCTGTCATGTTAAAAACACATCTTATGATGAATTCAACACACAACGAAGATGAATTTCAGGTTAAAAACCCTCTTCAAATGAGACTTGCTTTCCATCTTAGTCATTGTGTGTACTTTAAGTGGGAAAATGTCTCTCTTTTGCCGAATAAGCTTAGAGATTGTAGATCAGCAAATAACCTATCATATTAAAGGGTATAACCTGTCATGTTAATAGCATTACCTGTCATGTAATTTTCTTTCATTAAGGAGAAGAGGATCGATTCGCATTACCCGTCATGTTAAAGGTTGTAACCTGTCATGTTAAAGGGTATAACCCGTCATGTGAATAGAATCACATGTCATGTTTCTTATTGACAGATATGGAGCTTGGGTGGTACTTAGAAGATGATGAGGCACCACAAGAACTTGAAGCATGCTTCAACTTGTATATGTTTCTTGTTGACAGATATGGAGCTTGGGTGGTACTAGGACTTCAAATTGAAGGAAATCTCAAGAACTTGAAGCATGTAGTTTATCTAATGTAATTATAAACATTTGATTTCAAGTATGGGCCTCGTTTTGATTTATGTATATGCATGTACTTGTGAACTGGAGTAGAAATACAAGGCATCTGATGTCAAAGAATAATATTATGCTATTTGCTGGTTTTAATTGTTGTATGTCATGTCTGAATAAACAGGTGACATGTTGAAACGTTTTGCTGTCATGTAGAAATGGAAAATTAAGGGTTGAATGACATGTTAATTATTGTAAGAATGTTTCATGCTTCCAAGTTTAATCATCACTACAAGATAATTAAAGCTCTTGTCAAAATTGCCTAGTTCAATTCCTTTGTTCCCACTTCCCTTAGCAACCGTCTGCAGATCCATTTGCATTCAGGCACAGATGCTCCCTTAAATGTTAATTTCATAAGAGCTCCTTCTGATGCTTTGCTGAAGGTTGACATTCCTATTGTGTTCAGGGGAGAGGATGTTTCCCCGGGAATAAGAAAAGGTGCTCGAAATTTGAGTTTACTTATCTCTGAACTATCAATATATATGTGACATTGAATTTGAGGTTTCTGTTTTTTCCCCTTCTGTTTTTAAGTAAGGGAGATAACATTATTTTGTTGATACAAGTTATGACCCATTTCCTTAAAATCTTGCAGGCTCGTATCTAAACGTCATCAAAAGGACTGTTAAGTACCTCTGCCCGGCTGATGCCATCCCCCCTTATATAGACGTTGATTTGAGCGAGTTGGATGCTGGCCAGAAAATTGTAATGGGAGACCTCAAAGTTCATCCGGCCTTGAAGCTTGTAAAATCTAAAAGTGCTTGGTTTCGATAGAAAATTGTGTAAATTTGTCCACAGAGCACCAAATCGAGTTCTGTAACTTTCTATAGCTTTCTAAATATGTAATCAACCTTTTTCTTCATGAAAATTTGGCCAAACATGAGGTATGGACTATTTTTGGTGCTGCTGTCATAGAAAAGAGAGGAAAAAGTGCTCGGTTTCGATAGAAAATTATGTAAATTTGTCCACAGAGCACCAAATCGAGTTCTGTAACTTCCTATAGCTTTCTAAAGATGTAATCAACCTTTTTCTTCATGAAAATTTGGCCAAACATGAGGTATGGATTATAGTTCTGTAACTCCCTATTACCTGTCATGTGAAGTGACATAGGTGACATGTCAAACCTTGGATGATTTCTGGGGTAAGTCTGCTCACTCTGACTGTCATGTGAAGTGATGTAGGTGACATGTCAAACCTATTACATGTCATGTTAAAACCCCATGTGTGTGATCATGTTAAAACCTATTTTGTATGGAAATGAGGGAATTAGGATTCGTGCTTGATACATGTGTGTGATCATTGTTTGTGATGCTAGGAAACTCTTTTATTGATGGTTAAATAAGTGATAAGATTCACTTCTACAGCTAGAAGGTGCTGTGGGAGGAGATTGTGAGCCAGAACAAGCTTACAGCTACGAAACTGGAGGAGGTCGTGTCTTGGCAGGTCGTGGACACGCTGTTGGCGTTAGACGGGATAGATAAGACGAATGCATATAGGATCGTTCCTTGATAGGGTCCATAATAGAATTTGGTTTTGTATTTAATATGTTATGGATCATCACTTTGCATTCAAGTGTGGCACTTTCCATTTCAGCTCTCTTACATAATAAAGACAACAATTTGACAGTTTATATAATTCTCTCTGGGATTAAACAGAATTTATGTTCTGGTGATCTGATTAGTACAATGTATTTTACATGACATATAATGTATTTTACATGACATATAATGTATTTTACATGACATATAATGTATTTTACTTGACATATGAATTTTTTTACTTACCTGAATTTGAGACATATTCTATTCCTTTTTGATGATTCAGAATTCCTTCTGCTAGACTTCTTTTTTTGAACTTGGTTTCAAATTCAACCTTGTATGATTTCTGGGGTAAGTCCGCTCACTCTGACTGTCATGTGAAGTGACGTAGGTGACATGTCAAAATCTGTTACCTGTCATGTTAAAAAACCCATCTTATGATGAATTCAACAGGAAGATGAAGTATCTTGGCTTTTGATTTATTTTGATATGAAACTGCCAATAATTTGGCGATGTAGCAAGATTGACTTGTTCTAAACATAATTTGATAGTCGGCATTGATTCATGAATAATAAGCCTATGTGGGAATTGAACCCATGTCTTTGTGTATGACCACAATGCTCTCCCATTAAGCTAATAGGCTATATGAGCATTTTTTTAACAAGGAAAACTACACGAATCTCACAAAATTTCTATGACATATAACTTGAGGACCTCCATGAACACGAACACAAAAAAGGGCAAACTAAATGCCAGAACTACTATCAAGAACTCAGATGGCATCACCTCCAATAGCCTAAATTTCACAAAACACTATTGTGCAATAGAAGTAAACTGGCATACTTGAGAATAAAACCAAAGTTTGTTGAGAATCCTGAAAACCGGGAGATTCAATGCCATCCTCATGATTTGACTATTTGGCACTTAAATTATGACAACAATATCCTAATTTGGAATTCTAGAACAACATAAGGTTTTCTATGAAAATTGAGCTTCAAGTCATTCCTTCCTACACCAATATATATGCAGTTAATGGTGAGACAAGCTAATGTGTTGAATATGAGCAGTCTTTAACTTTAATTCCAATAAATTCAGCTGCAAGAACCTAGTAAGATGTGTACATAATCCAATAAATTCAGCTGCAAGAACCTAGTAAGGCGTTGAGGGTACATCATCCACCTAAGTTTCTGGATAGAATTTCACAAACTCAATCAAGTTTCTGATAAAGGAAGGAGAATAAAGCAGAGCCCAGCAACATCAGGCATCAATATCGATCAGCAATCCTTGCTTGGCACTTGCTGGATGTGTGGAAAACCTTGCTTGGAACTTGGTGCACTTGGCTTAAACAGCTTCACATCCTGTACATCAATGCAATAAATCAACAAAAGCGTAAATCACCTTAAATATCAGAGCTCTAAAAATAAGTATGCCTATAGACGGACACATCAAGTATGGGGAGATAAATTTCAACTTTTTCCGTCACATGACAGGCCATGAGTGAACCCAAAGAGAGATAAAATTCAATGTTAATGGTCCAGAATACAGAAGATGAAGCAACTATAAAAAAGGAACAGATAGATCCAGAATCAGTGAGTGAGTCAAAGCATCACAGTCGGTAAAACAGAAGCTCTAAAACAAAAGAACTTGGTGCACTTGGCTTAAACAGCTTTCAGGACATGCAAGATAAGGAACTACCATTGAGACATGGAAGACAGTTTTGCAGAACAATATGCACAGAATGAAAATCCAAAATTAGTCTCAAAAGTAGCCATCAACACTTAATCAAACATGTTTTAATTGTACCCATCAGATGTTTTTTTGCTATAGCAACCATGCATTCAGCATGAAAGCCATGGTTGAAGGAAATGAGTAATAGTGTCTCTTCACTCCCTCTATCCAGTGCTATTTAGCATTAATCTTATGGAAATGAGTAATTGTAACCTTGTTGAGTTCATATAGAAAGCAGGTTACAAGATGTACGTATGGTACTCAGGACTCTTAGCTGAGGTTCTATATGTCCATAAAACCAGGGGCAAGATCTTAGCCCACTCCCCTTTTGCCGTTCCCAACCTCTTTTTTAAGGCATTCAGGAATTGGCGATTCATGGTTTCGGCTTGTCCGTTGGATTGTGGATAAGCCACTGATGAGATTCGGAGGTCTATATGGAGGCCGACGCAGAAATCACGAATTCCCTCGCAATCAAATTGGGGACCGTGATCTGTGATTATAGCTTGAGGGACCCCGAATCGGCAGACCATATTTTTTCATAGGAATTTACATACTTTTTCCGCTGTGATGGTGGCCATGGGTTCAGCTTCCACCCACTTCGTGAAGTAGTCCACTATCACAATGATGAAACGCAGCTGGCCTGGTGCCGTCGGGAAAGGACCCAAAATATCCATTCCCCACATTGCGAATGGACATGGTGCGGAGATGGTTTTCAAAGGATGAGGGGGACGGTGATTGAGTGATGCGTGTCGCTGACAAAGATCACATATGTGGATAGCCATTTCCGCGTCTGCCCTAAGGGAGGGCCAATAATAGCCTAGGCGTGTGATTTTAGACGCTACGGCTCTCCAACCCTGGTGGTTGCCGCAGAGGCCCGCGTGCAATTCTCGCACGAGATTAAAGCCTTCCTGGTCTGAGACGCATAGGAGATCTGGGAGGTTGAAACCTCTTTTGTATAGTCTGCCATCCCTGACTCGGAAACGGGCCGCTCTCCTTCTGGTACTTTGGCTGTGTCATGTTATTGCCTGCTATTGCCCCTTCAGTTATGTATTCTAGGAGGGGTATACGCCAGTCTCCGAGGTTTGATATTCTGAATACCCCCTGATGGATTCCTCGGGCATGCCTCTGCTCGATTATCACGCGATCACTTAATCCTAGGGGCAGTGCGGCCCCCATTCCGACCAATCTGTCAGCGCGCTCATTTTGCTCGTGAGGTATGGACGTGATAGAACACTTCCCGAAGGCGGCAGTGAGTGTCTTTACACGGGCCAAGTACTCGGGCAGTATTCCGGTCTTTGCTTCGTATTCCCCCTTAACTTGTAAGGCGACCACCTCTGAATCTGTAAAAATTTGAACTTGTCGGGCCCCGTTAACCAAAGCCTTCTCGATACCCGCGATCAAGGCTTCATATTTTGCTTCGTTGTTGGTGGCTTCAAACAATAACTGGAAAGATAAATCGGTTATCTCTCCGCTTGGGTTGGTGATGGTGACTCCTGCTCCACACCTTTATGCTGATATTGATCCATCAACATTAATTACCCAGTCCTCCCCATCGCGATTTTGGGAATCTGTAAAGACGGCTTCGACAACGAAGTCGGCCAATACCTTGGCCAAATGAGATTTCCTGGGTTTGAAATGAATATCGAATTCGGAAAGCTCTACTGCCCACTTGACCATCCTTCCGGAAAGAGATGGTGAATGTAGAATCTGATGGAGTGGCAGCCTGGCAGGTCAGATAGCACTTCAATGGTATGGGCCTGGAAGTAGGGCCTTAATCTTTGCGCTGCGAAAACCACGAATAGAGCCATCTTTTCTATCGGAGTATACCGAGATTCAGCGGGTTGCAACACGCGGCTGGCAAAGTAAATAGGAAACTTGGATTTCCTAGTTAGTACCGCGCTAATAGTGGTGGATCCGACAGCGAGGTATAACTGTAAAGTTTCGGGCTCGCGTGGAAAGTGCAAAGTTGGCAAAGCGGCCAGATAATCTTTCATGCTTTTGAAAGCTTTATCCAAAGTGGTAGTCCACTCGACCAGACCTTTCTTTTTAGCTCCTCAAAAAAGGGGAGGAAATGATCGGCTAATCGCGAACAGAATCTGCTCAGGTAGTTGACATACCCATTCAACTTTTGGATGTCGTTCAACGTCTTTGGAGGAGCCATGTCGATAATGGTTTGTACTTTTGAAGGATTAACATCTATTCCCCGGCGCCTTATCATGAAGCCTAGGAATTTCCCGGAATCGACTCCAAAAACGCATTTTTCCGGATTCAGACAGACACGATTTCTCCTCAGAGTATCGATGGTTTCTTGCAAATCCTTGCAATGGTCCTCTATCGCAACGCTTTTGATCACAATATCATCGACGTAAACCGCAACATTTCTTCCGATCTGGGAAGCAAATACTTTCTCTATCATTCGCTGAAAAGTGGCTCCAGCATTTTTGAGCCCAAATGGCATCACCTTATAACAAAAAGTGCCCTGGTTGGTGATGAAAGCGATGCTTTCTTCGTCGCGAGGACTCATCTTAATCTAATTGTAACCGGAATATGCATCTAGAAAGCTTAAGGTGGCATGCCCTGCCGTGGTGTCCACTAGCTCGTCGATGAACGGTAAAGGATAACTATTCTTTTGGGCATGCCTTGTTCAAATCTTTGAAATCTATGCACATCCTCCACTTGCCACTGCTTTTTCTGACTAACACCACATTCGACAGCCAGGTTGAGTCATTAATTTCGCGAATAAACCCATCTTGTAGAAGCTTGTGTACCTCTTGTTTTGCTGCTTCTGACTTTTCAGCGACCATCTTTCTTTTTCTTTGGCAGACTGGTTTTGCCTCGTGATTGAGTCTCAAGGAATGTTCCGCGATCTCTCGGGGAAGCCCTTTTAAATCTTGTGGTGACCATGCAAAAACATCTCGTGATCCTTGTAATAAATCCTTGAGGCGCTCTAAAGCAGGGCCAGTCAAGTTGTGGCTGTGGTACAGGATTTCGGACTTGTTTGGGAAAGGAAAGAAAGCGACTTTTTCTTCCACGATTTTGTCAGCTATCTTCTCTGGTCGAACCTCTAAATCCGCCTGTTGTCGTTCAGATGTGGCCTCTTGTTCACGCTCGTCGTGGGCTTCTTCTTTCAGAGATCCCCGAGCCCTTTCTTTAATTACGAATATTCTGTTATGGCCCTTTCTCAACGAGGATAAGTAACAGACCCTACTTTCGGCTTGCTGTCATCGTGCTTCGCCCACCTTTCCGTCAGCACATGGAAACTTGACGCTAAAATGATATATAGAGCATGCTATTTGGAATTTGAATAGACTTACACGGCCCATAATGGCGTTGTAGATGGATGGTAGTCGGACCATTGTGAACTCAATCATGTGGGTTCTTCTATTTGGCGTGGTGCCTAGCATCAGGGCCAACTCGATTGTTCCAGCTACTTCAACCTCGTCTTCGGAAAAGGAGACTAGTTTTCCTGAGTAGCGACGTAGGGCGCTTTCGGCGATCCCGAGTTGCTCAAAGGCGTCCCAGTAGAGGACGTCTACAGACGAACCTGTATCTATCATGACCCATTTGAAGGTTTTGGTTCCTATCTATACATGGATGATCATGGGATCTGAGTGAGGCATTCTGAGATCGCGAACGTCGCGGGTATCGGAGACAGAGAAACTCAGCGTAACGTGAGCAGTGGATGCTTGTTTGACGCTGGCCTCCGACGGGGGGCGTCTAGCTTCTCTTTCATAGTTTTTCCTTTCTTGATTGCTGGTGCCAGATGTCGCGGGTCCTCCCGCGATGGTGTTGATGCACCCATTCGGAGGAGGAGGCTTCGGGCGATCCCAATTAGAATGCTCAGGTCGGTTAGACGAGGATTTTGTTGTAGGGGCATCCCTCGTGTCCTTGGGAGGAGGTCGATACCCTCCTCCTCTGCCTCCGTTTCTTCCTCCCCTGTTCAGGGGGTAAGTTCCCCTACCTCTTCCTCCAGTTGCATACTGGGGATTGTAGGGTCTTGATGGTGCATTAGGCGGCTTATATTGTCGGGGAGGGACCTCGGGAGGACATTGTTGCTGTGGCATTGCTACTGGATTACCAGGTTTGACTAGTGGGGCGCAAATTTGAAGGGGTGTCTCCTTTTGGGGAAGAGCCGGCGGGATCCCATAGACCGAGGGTGAGATATGGTTAGAATGAGCCATCATTATATTGGTTGGGGCCCCAAGTGGATTTCGTCCTGATCTCTTGTTGTATTGTACTTCCTGGATTAGAGGGCGTGGTGGGATGGCCGGATACTGCCATAAAGGATTGTGAGGTTGCTGATCCCCGAAGTTCTCCCTTCCCTATCGCTTGTTTGGTGGCCGGTGGTAAGATGGCTGACGGAACAGTGACTTATATTCGATAGGCCGTGAGCTGGAGCTTGCAGCTTCCATAACGTGGATCTGCTTGGTAACGAGTTTTCTCAAAACGTCGTAGTTGGCCGGCTCTTTTCGAAATAGACAAATTTTGAAATCTCCTTCCGCCAAATTTCCCATTAGTATCGTGCTTGCGGGCTCTTGGTTGAATCTCGGGATTTGTACCACCATATTAGTGAATCTGCTGAAAAAATTTCCCAAGGACTCGGTCGCGCCTTGCTTGATGGAATTGAGGTCCAACATGGTTCTTTTTCTTATGCGAGCGCTGCCGAAATGAGCGACGAATGTACCTGACAGTTGCGCAAAGTTGTTGATGGATGATCGGGCAAGATTTGTGAACCATGTTAAAGCGACCCCACTCAACGTGGATGGAAATGAGCAGCAATACATAGCATCATTGTCATCGTTCATTCCCATTGCCGTGATGAATTGGTTGAGGTGATCGTTGAGATCGGTATCTCCTTTGTATTTGGTGATGGAGATGTCCCTCCACCTCTTGGGGACGGGTGCCTCGCGTATTGGTCTACAAAAGGCCGAGGGAAAGGTTGGCTCACCTTTGCGAGGTTGCTCGGGTGCTTCAGGGGAGTTTGAACGCTAAGACACGTTCTGGGCCCTGCCAGAACGGTCGACCCTGTTGATATTCTCAGTGGGTTCTGGATCTGGGTTGAGAGGGCCACCAGCGGGGTTGGGGAAATGGTTGACCGTTATGGGCACTGGTCCTTGTTGTTGATAGTAAGTACGGGGGTCGTGTTGGAAGGGCACCTCGTTCGCCTGTTGGAAAGGCATACCATTCGCTTGTTGGTTAAACTACATGCTTTGCGGGTAGCTCCCCGCGAAGAATTGATATGGGGGCAGTCGCCCCACATCCCGTAGGGAGCGAACGGAGGGGGTTGCGGAGTGTCCCATGTTGTTTGTTGAGGGGCGCCCTCGTTGCCGACTTGCCGCTGTGTAGGGCTTCCTCGTTGGGGATGGCGTTGAGGTTGATGCCGTTTGCTTCCTCGTTGTCATGGTGTTGTTGCCCAAATTTCTCTCCGAATAGGGTAAAGTTCATGATTTCTGTAAAGAAAAACGTTAGTACTTTAAAAAGGGAAATCAACGCAATTATCAACTTATATATCATTTATATAGAATAAAAAAGGATAGAGCGGTAAGAAATGATGAAATAAAAGAAACGGAAAGATAGTAATGTAAAGAAGCGTATTGCTACGCGGAATCTCTCGTCGTGAAAGGTTCCCACAGACGGCGTCAATGAAGCGTTCATGGGATTTCGCCTATACTTATTACCTCATTCGTGACGACATAATTCCTTAAAATACCTGTAAGCCTTAGCCTAGGTTGTGCGTTTATTAGTTCGAGCGATTAGGGTTGCGAGTTTGACTCGCGATGAATTATATTACTATTCAATCGTCGTCTGTAGATGAAGTTCGACGAGGTTGTTATCCCAGGAAACGTTCTTCTCCGACCGAGGATCTTTAGAACTCAACTCCGGGGGTTTTAAGTCCGGGGGATAATCAGAGCTCTTATGCTTTTCTATCTTCGGAATCGGATCCCTTACTCTGAGATCGGAGGGGGGTATTTATAGGGAAACCAAGCGAGCAGCTGGCTGGCAACCTCGTGGTTCTACGTATGACACGTGTAGCGCATGCCCACACGCTTAGGGGCATAGGCAATACACGTGGAGCCATTAGAGGCAAGGTGCTTGAGCCAGCGAGCTGCTTGTCAGGTCTTCGGAGGCTTACGAGATACAAAGGAGAGTTAGCTCTGATTCCTATACTGGGTTTTGAGTCGCGAGGGAAATAAAGGTTAATAGATATTGGGAGCGCTAAGTCTAATTCTTCGGGTTGGGTTGGATACTTTGCTCGCGATGCGCTAATGGTGGGACCGACCATTCTTTTGCGTTGGGTGAATATATAGTCTATTTTCTATGGCATCGTCAGGGTACTACTCTGAGATCCTTTCCGGCTCAACCGTCCCAATATGGTTCCGATAAAATTATTTCAACCTATCAAAAAATTAAAAAAAATGCTCCGATCACACCAATCATATTGCAGTAATGATGCACAAATTATCACATTCAATCTCACGATCAGGAGAACCAAACCCTATGATAACTTTTATAAGAGCATCTTCCCATGCAACGAAACTATGAAGAATCCTATTCAAATGCAGTGCTTCTAATATACTCCACTCTAGTATATACGGAGTAAATAAATTTGGAACTATTTCGGGATGACTCAATGAAAATGACTTGCGGGTAGTACCTAAAGGTTCTCAGTTCGAACCCACGAAGAGTAAATAAATTTGGGAAGATTTTTTTTAAATGGGATCATAGTGTATATCACAGAGTTTGGACTACAAGAATCCAAGAGATTCATTGCTAAAAATGATGGAGAGCATCGATTGGTGTCGTACAAGCTGAGTTCAGCACGTAATTAACGGTGACAGTACCCAAACCCATTCCCAACAGAAAACGACACCTCTGAAAACAACCAACTGAAATTGACAGCAGACAAAACATTGGCATCAAAATATGTGGCTGTGCCTCATTTTGCACACTACTTAAATAGTTGCCTCTCTCCTATCAAGACTCCGAACAATTTTCACATAAAAACTAATCTTGTTTGGTTAATCAAACCAAGATACAGTATACTATTATTGGTTTTATAACTTATATATAGGATTCCAAATTTTGATTATCCAACAAAGCTCTGAGGGAGTTGGACACAGTTTTTAATTTTAGATGGAATGCCATATTAGTTGATAAATACTAATTTGATGGGATAGGGTTTTAAATATCTTACTCCATCCGTTTGTTTTTAAGTGACTTTTTCAAATCATGAACGTTTTTTCCTCACTATCTCCAGATCGAGCTTGTGTAGTGGACTCCTATTTACTACCTATTACTACTGCCTTATACCCGTCACACGCTTTCTTTCCTTCAAATGGCACACAAATGTTCTCATGGCACAAAAATGTTTTTAGTTTATTTTCCTTTTTTTTTTGAGAGATTTTGTTTATTTTTAATTTGAAATCTATCCATCTATTAAAACTCATCCAATGACACTGTTCTCATGTGTGCGTTATAAGGAGTGAATGCATGTGAAAATTCCTCTTTAAATATATATTATAGATATAAATTGGGTACGGTGCCCTACCCTCCAACGAATTACCCGCACAGCCGCACTAACTCAACAACCCACCAAACAAAGATGGATCTGGTAGCGGCGAAGTTGGATGGGTTCACTTCTGTTGGAGGGGAGGAGGTGATTGGCAATAGGAGTGGCGACGGTAGGGTCCCACTGTTCCAGTGGTGGTTACAAACGCTGGTGGTGGTAGGGCGGTAGCGGAAGCAGGTGGTGGAGGTTGGGCGGTCGGAGTTGCTGGTGGTGGTGGGGTGGTCGGAGTTGGTGGTGGTAGAAACTAGAAACGACGTGTCGATGGGCGGTGGTGGCGATCAACTGAATTCGGAGACCCAAGACAAGCTCCACGTGACCACCTAAATTTCAAGAAGGTTTGGTTTGAATCGAGGAACGGTAATTAATGGGATTGCTGCACAATGTCGCCCTTTTTTTTTGGCGGGGCAGACAATGACAGATGACCATCTTTAACCGATCATTCCATTGAAGTCAAGTGTCACAACTACGGAGTAATTTACCTGCAAAAAAGATGACTAAAAACCAAAACAATCGATTGCAGGGTTTACCATTTTAGTTACCTTCAAAGGCCACATCAGTTGAATTGCAAGCTGGACAATGCTAAAGATTTGCAGCATCCTGGAAAGCATTATAGTGCAAACGAAGCAAGATTAACAGTAGTGAATGTGGGTTCTGAACACCTAATTCCTAAATCTAATAATGCAAGTAAAGAGAGAATATTCATGGAAGCAATCATCACTAGAAAGAAGTTTCTGTGCACAATGAAGTTGCTCATTCCAAACTTTGCCATGATTTACTTAAATATTCTGCTAGAAGTGAAAACCGGAGTACTTTGCCTCTCGTGTCCATTTGTTTCAATCTCAACCAACCTTATGAAGGAATGGCTAGATGGCAGCTTCTAATAGTTACAGCGTTCCTCCTGCAGGTGGAGATGCTAAACCATGAGTATCTCCTGAAGGCTGAAGCTGAAAGATCAGGTATGCACATACCACAAGTACAATAAAATGCAAACCATGATAAGAACATTGATCACAGTTTTTGCTTTTCAGGAATTTTTACTGATATCATTATGGTATTTTTTTCCCTATAACATTGTGAGTGCCAATAAAAAAAAACAGAGAGTTCCTAGTTATTACCCTCTCAAATTAATTGCTTACCATGAACTTTAGTACTTTACCTTCTTGTTGCTACCTGCAGTTGACTTCAGACAACAGTATCTATAACCAAGCTTGAGGCTAGGTTCGAAGTATGAGAGTCTGAAATGGGTGAATGCCCAAGCATTTCTTTGCAGGGTGGGGAAGGTAATAGATGTTTGTAGCTATTGAAGTTCAAGTTCTGATGATATGCAAGTTCATAAAAAGATGTAAACCATAAGTATTTGATTTGAGTTCTATTGCATATGCTATAGTTGGTCACTTGGTCTACTGCATTTACTTGTGAAAATAATCAATGCAATCCTGATTTCTACATGCTGGATCGGATAATGAATGGAAATAACAAAAAGATAAAAACATGCTAGTGTTTTACTTTCTCTGTTCCCTAGCATTTCTTTTATCTTTGTACTTCTTGGGGTAAATTAATAATGCTGGGAGATAAGCAAGACCACCTATATAGCATTAAACTTTCTGCAGCATCTCATGCTATGCAAAAGAAACAACTTATAGCTGCAAGAATCTCATTACATACCTTGTCATGTATCCACACTTTGCTGATATGAGCACTGATGCTGCTGCTGCTGCCAGAACTCATACATAATTTGCACATAAAAAAAAGCCACAATACAGTCACATACATCTCATATATTTTGATTCATCAAATATATCTATGCCACAGGCTATGGGACAACCAAAAGATCATAGCAGATAGTTGGCTTGCTAATAGGCACATCAGGCCATCTTAAGCTTCTATGCACATTGGATATCTGGATACATTGCTCCAATCAGCAAGTATTAATGAAAATTGCGTATTGACTACCACTATCATTACAACTGCTTGATAACCAGGATTGTCACATTCAAAGATCTTTTTCTTTCAACCCGTGAAGTTCAAATGCTAAGTTACACACAAGAATGCCTTGCCACAAAGAGCGCCAGTACTGCAAACGAGAGGAACTGAAAGCTTTTATCCATCAATTACTATTTTCCTTGGACAAAAATTATGGTTGGTCCTGTATTACACATTTTGGTCTTGAAATAAATCAGCCAGAACTAGAAGGCTGCTACAATATTGACAATGATAAGAGTCATAGAACATACAGGACTAACCAGATGCTAGGTCTAATTAATCCCGCACTTTTTAGACTGTTCGCTTCCGCTTTGATCTCTTGCTCCTCTTTGGTGTTGAATTTTGTGGAACTGCTTTGCTGCTGCTTGTGCTTGATGCATATGAATCTTCAAGTACATCCTGAATTGAAGATACTTGTGTCAATGCCAGTATACCACTAACATATAAAAAGAGGAAACTCGTGCTTTTGACAATAACTAAAAGAAGGCATGCTGGCAAATAGTATATATAGTGTGTTTGGTGAAGGGTAGTTTTGGGTAGCTGTTTCAGTTAAAAACTACTTAAAA
The DNA here is from genome assembly GCA_963922045.1 of Persicaria maculosa. Lineage (NCBI taxonomy): Eukaryota > Viridiplantae > Streptophyta > Magnoliopsida > Caryophyllales > Polygonaceae > Persicaria > Persicaria maculosa. The sequence goes on from OY998258.1 coordinate 18,001,606, forward strand.
GATTATCGAGTGTTTGTCTGGGGTAGGTTTTTCCTTTATAAAATGATCAAAATGGACATGAAAAAGAGAAGGGTAGAAGGGATTTATGAACAAAAAAATAAACTACCCACGAAACTCTAAAGATCTTCCTCCCCACATATATCCAAAAAAACTTTTCATTCCCCAAAACTTCCGAAAAAACTAATCTACCAGCAAAGCTTGTTTTGCCAAATGTGTAAAGGTGGTACACTTAAGAGCCAAATAATGCTTACGGTGGCAACCTTTTTGTTGGAGTCATCATCGGACTCATCATCTGAATCAGATGTGGCTGTTGCAGTTTGAATCTGGTCATCTGGCACAACTTTGACCGGCTTTTTCCTTCGTTCATCTTCTTTCAACTGCTTAAATCTGTTGTCAAAAAGAATATATATTAAACCACCGGTAGATGAGAACGAGGAAGAAAAAAGAATATGCATGAATTGTTTATGAGAGCAACCTTTCACCCTTCCCCTCAGGCAAGGGATCTAAACGCTTTGCACGCCCAGCACTAATAATCCCACTGGCATTTTCACTTACAGCAGGTTTTGCGCCACCTAGTTTGCGTAACCATACTTGCTGTGCTGTACTGAGAACATTATTCGTAAACCTAAGAGCCCAAAAAAATGTTCAAGTTACTCTCAAAACTTGGGTGTTGTGTGAAACGAGTTCATAAACATGATACAGTACTATTTATCAGGCAGAAACAAACTAACAGCTAATCAGACTTTTATGTTATGTCAATTTATGAGAACTTAATGTAATAAGAGGCAAATAATGCCAAATATGCTAAGCAAAGGCACAACTAGATGCTGCAAATATTAACAGTCATGGATTGGTCAATTTCTATATTATCCTAGTCAAGCCTACAATACCTACTTAAGATAAAAGCTGGAAAAACATGATAGCTTTAGATCAAGGCAAATTGCTTTGCACATGTTAGACATTTGTAACCAACAACCACCAGATGGGACAGCAATCATGACACAAATGGCTATACAGTTTCCAGGGATGATTCCTTTCTGTTTTAATTCCCCCTACTACTAGAAGGTTCAATTGAGTTGACTAGTTGAGTCACAATCCATATAGACAAGTACACAACACCAATTCTTTTCGAGGCATTTGATATTCAGATCTTCCAAATTTCTCCTGGAAGATACCAACAGATTAAGAAGTACACCTTTTGTGTACAGAATATCCTATCCTCGGGCTTAACTCACCTGTATAGGTATATGTTCAAGGTTACACCCATGGAAATTTACAGTTACTAGAAGGCTTAAATGTAGCTGGAAAAGAGAATTCAATATCAAATACAAACCAGTAGATGGATAATCCCGATGGCACAGATAATGAGAAGTAGCCAATCATTAGGGGGAGGAACTTCAGAACAAGAAGTGAATTCTTCTGAGCTGGATCAGTCTGAGAACATATAAGCATTTCAAGGGCATGTCAGTTATTGGAAAATGCAAGCGAAGTGAGCTAACTCCAGTAGTGAATTTTTTTTTTACCTGAGGCGGCTTCATAATCTCCATAGAAATATACTGTGAAGCCACAAGTAAGACAGGCAGTACAAGATAGCAAACTGTATCATGCCAGCCAATTGGAGGATGGCCATCCTGAATGAGCCACAGAAAAATGCATTGAAATCAAATGTACAAAGTAGTTTCTTATTGGGTTTCTACATTCCCCATAATGTAAAGATTTGGGCTACACTAAAGACGGAAACCATCAAAGGCAAGAGACATTGCAATCCAAAAAATGTCAACAACAGCAACAAAGATAATTAGAAAATTTCAGGATGCAGGAGAAGGAACTTGTAAATAGATTAGCCATCATTACCACAAAAGGAACAAGCCATGAAATGCCAGCACCACTCTGTCTAGCAGCAATTGTGGTAGGTCCTCCCAAAGAGGGGATCCAAAAGAATCCTTCTGTTAGAAGACCCTGCATGTAGAAGCAACTACTGTCAACAGAAAATACATAATCAGCAGATGTAATTCTGCTCAAAAGACAAGAACTACTGTTACTCCTCACTAAATGGGAAATAGAACAAGTATTCACCTCATTTGCAACATTGGAAAGAGCTTGATACAATCCTATCCAAACTGGTATTGTAGCCAAAGTTGGCAAACATCCTGTTGAAATAAAATGATTCTTAAGTTTGATAAAGCAATGTTGAGCAAAGCAAACCCATGGTTGGGATACACCAAGCATAGAATTTTAAGGACAGAGAGAGGTTGGAGGGCATAATGAAAAGCTATGGAAACTTGCTAAGGCCATACGAATATCTAACAAAAGAGCATGCAAGGTCTGATAACCTTTGTTTTCTCAACAAACAGAATAATTGATCAGGGTATAAAATTGTCAAATGTCGAGGACTTGCAGCACGAAAATTGAACTGAAAGCAGCAGCCAGCAGGAGCAACAATCTGGAGACAGGAGCTTAGGATTTTACCTGCTAAAGGATTAACCCCTGCCTGTTTGTATAGACGTGCTGTTTCAAGCTGTATTCTTTCCTAGAAAATAATAACAAATGCAATAAGTGGACTATCCAGTATAAATGTATAATAATCTGAATGTCAGAACTTACTACTATGTTTTTGTGAATATATTCTTGTTGAAAAAACCCACAAATTAAGTTCTTAGTGTTTCTAATGGAATTTGAGTACGTGAGAATATGAAAATTTAACAAGCAAGCAATTTATTGACAAACTGATCTCTATATCAGGAATTACTGGAAAGATAAATTCAGAGAACTTTAGTAAGCCAACCAGGATACATTTTTTTCATGCAGAAGGAGAGACCTAGAAAACAAAAACAATAAAATTTCTTCCAATGTATTGCCACAGGATATACCTACATAATATCACCTTTCAACTCAATTTAGGCACCAGAAGGGTTTCAAATTCATATTCAATGCTACAGAGCACCTGATATAGAAGACATGGTATTCTCCAAACCAAGTTTTTTAAGAAGCAGATTATGCAGAAAATTAAACATTCATGTAACTTATATATATCAAATAGAATATTTGAAGAAGCAAAAGTCACAATTAGCACGGAAACAATTCAGCAAACCTGATTTCCAGCATATCTTTCTTGTATGGCTTTGATCTTTGGCTGAAGATTTTGCATCGCTAATGTAGATTCAACCTATACACATTCACACAAAAAGCTCCCACCTGAGATATACTTTCAAGGATGAAAATAAGGACTCTACTAGAGACGGAATCATAAGATGAAGACAAAAAGTTTTCTATGAATGAATTCACAGCTCAAGACAAGTTTTCCTGTACAAGAGAAACTCGCTTTAAACTGTAGCTATTTTCAAACTCAACCGTACCATGGAAACAGGAAAGCACGTCCCCCTCAAGTGTCAATTAACATTTCCAGACAAAACATAGCTTCCTCCCGATATTCTCATAGCCACAAGGTCTCTCAATAGATTAATTTTGTATCAACATCCATTTACAGAGACTAGTATGAAGTAGAAAAATGAAATGAATTTTTGGATGCTTATGTTCTTAATCCAAAAGAACAAAATCAAATAAAGCAGCCTACCTGTTGCTTTGTCAGTGGAAGTGTTGCGACCTTGACAAGAACAGTAAGCAAAATAATTGCAAATCCATAAGCGTAAGGGACGTGCACCGTTGCAAGCAAATCCTTCAAAATCTGCAATCAAATCAATCCCGATCAAAAAATCAGCTGGAAAGTTGAAAGATAGGAGTAGTATCAGCTGGAAAGTAGATTTTCGAGGAAGAAAATAGATTTAGAATTCAATTGAACTCGCCTTCAGAACCACCTCCATGGCATCGGAGATGAATCCGAACCATCCTCCACTCTTCTGCACAGCGACATCGGTGGAGCCAGAGGCAGCGCCATCGGCAGCCGGAGAAACGGCGACGGCGGCGTCAGCAAGAGTGTAAAGAAGGCTCTCGGCCTTGGTGACGAGCGCACTGAGATCAGCGGAGGAACCGAGCTCGTGCAAGCTCAATTTCACTCTGGTGGTGCTACCGTACCTGCTCCTATGTGGAACCGTGTAGAGGCCATGGCGAGAGATGGAAGGAAGGAGTGAGCCGGCGAAGGACGGAGAAGATATCAAGATTCTCGCCGCCATGGAGGGAGAAATCAGAGCGAGGCGGTGCTCAGAATCTCATGGATAGGAATTAGGAAGAGAAGAGATTTGTGGGGGAGAAAGGTGGGAAATATCGTCAGTTTTCGGCAGATTATCCGTAAAGTTTTGAGGAGAGGAGTCAACAAGATGCGAATGTGCGATGGCCAATCAATTACATCTTTCCGAATTCCAAATATCAGAAGCCAGGTTGGCCCTCCGGCTTAATCAGAAGAGGATGTAGTTGGGTCGACATATATGGGCCTTCTGAGGGCTGGGCCGTAATAAATTGAATGGGCCTTTCAAGTGCAATTGTCAGAACCCGGACCACACCGCTCGACTGGCTCGGTCAAAGACAAGTTGAAGGAAGGTTGTACGGGGATCTCTTCCTCCTTTCAGGTCCAAGCACAAGGCGAACAATGCCTAAAGTACTCCTTGAGATCTAGCTTTAGGACCATACTAGCGCAGTACCCGTGCGTAACGTATGGGATTTGTAAAATATATTATATATTTTAGAAGATATTATCATAATTTATCGCCCTCTTATAACCGATTATGTTGAAATTATTGGGTGTAGAATGCACTTATTCTTGAAAAGAATCCCTTGAGATTGAAACTTCGGTTATTTCTTTGTCGTCTGTGTTAGTAGAGAAGATAACCTTATGGGGGTGGGAGGAATGAAGATATTGGTAAATATACTTTATATATCAAAGTGAAATTTGATATCTTGAACATGTCATATTTTGATATGCACACAAACGTTTTGATCAATGGTCTCCTTATGGAGGCATGAACTTTATTACCCTGAAGAAAATAGAATGAATGTTTGTCAACATTGAAATGTTCCACAAAAATATACAAAATCCACAAATTAGAATGGCACGCACCTTTTCGTCGACACATATCAAGTCTTTTGAAATGATTTCCTGTCTATTTTTAAAGTTAATGTTGTCAAACATGCACACAATACAAACTCAGATGCTACCTTTGTTGTTGGTAGGATTAAGCTCATCGATATATATGATCTTCGCTGTTCGTACCTAAAATAACAATAGAAAACTGAATCAATACTAATACATGAAGAAGAAGGTGATTTGAAAGACATGAAAATATAGGAAAGATGATACTGAGAGGGTGCAAGAAGGAGAAACAATGAAGATTGCCAACAATCCTGAAATACATAAATGTAAAACATTAGTAAGTAAATGCGGGTTGAGAAGAAGTAGAAAAAGAATGAAGATGAAGCAGAAATCAGAAGATTGTAAATCGCCGCAAGTGGATGAAAATAGGTGAATTACTTATTATCTTTCATTATGAATATATATAGATGAGTAAATATGATAGTTAAAGTGAATGGATAACAACCTAGGTACATAAATCGGCAGTCATGAAAAAAAAATCTAGAAAAACATTGGATTCGAGATTTCAATCGTTTTTTTTTGGAAATAGATTATAAACATTGGATTTTAACAAATCATTCCAACATGTAATTAGGCATCAATTTCATATCACATATACTCCATTTTAATGAGTGTTACATGTAAAATCAAATATTTGTATGGTAGATTGTAATCTTTTTTTTTTGTGAATAGATAAACATTATATTTTAATAAATCATTCCAGTAGGTCCCACTCAAATAGATAAATGTGGGATTTTATTTTTTGGGCAAAAAAAACCTGATTTTTTTTTCTTAGAAGTGCCTCCTCAAACAGATAAACATTAGATTTTATTGTAACAAAACATAGGATTTTAACAAATCTTTTTTTGTTTGTAAATGGATAAACAATGGATATTATTTTCTTAGGAAAAAAACCCGATTGCATTTCAAGATGATTCAATTTCTCTGGTCGGTTTCAGTGTGTTCCCCCTTAAAGAATTAATTTGTTCCGAAATCAGTAGTATAGGATAGTCAATGCCCATGAAACATTGAATATGGATACCAAGCTTTAAGTTCGATTTGTCTTGCGGTTTGACTATAAAATTTTGGTGCAGGTAATGATAAAAAATTTAGAGCAAACAGTGAATATGGTGTTGCGAAGAGGCTGACAGAATATAGTGTTCCTACAGACTTGGTTGCAAGAAGATATGATGATGCGAAGAGGCTGACATAATATGGTGTTCGTACATACTTGGGTGCAAGAAGAGACTTGGATGCAAGAAGAAAGCTTAATGAGATTATGTTTTGTAATTCTTATATGAAATATTTAAGAAATTGATTTTCCAAAAGTGACTAATCTTGGCTGAGACAGAGCTCAATGGGCTAATAGACGATGGCTCAAACGAAGAGGCTGACAGAACAAAGGTGCAAGAAGAATTCCCAGCATTGAAGAAGGTTATTGAGATTATTTTTTGTAATTCATATGAAATATTTAAGCAATTGATTTTGTTTTTAATGATTATTATATTTGATTATTTCTATAATGAAATTACAGATTGTAAAGTAAAATTAAGGACTAATTGAATGGTTAAGTATATGGGGATGTGGTCTAAACATTTGATTGACACGTGGCATTTTAAACGTAAGGGCGCCACATGGAGGGAAAACAGCTGCTTCAGGGTGGAAAGGGGTGAAGGATGGAAAAAAGGTCTTCACAAAGACTATAATATAGAAAGGTTTAACATTAATAAAGAAAGACAAATTAATCAAAGTTGTATAAATATGGTGAAGGGACGATAGATATAAATTGATGGAATATATATGAATAAAAGTGAATTAGTTGTTATTTTTCATTCTCAATATAGAATACTATTGATGATTTAGTTAGGGCGCATTATCTTAGAAAACCCGTTTAAATCTTACTTTATAGTAGATATGCAAATATATAATCTTTCGGTTAAAAAAAGATAAACATTGTTGTCTGTTTACCATGTATGTGTATGTAGTTATCATATATAAAAATAAAAAAAGATTGTCTAAAAAAACATTGTTTAATTCTCCTTTTTGGAGACAAATTTTAATGCTAAGAAATAGGCCGGATTAGCTGAGAAAATATTTTTTTTATTAGTGTTTTGTAGTAAATATATAATCGTTTAGTTAAGAAATAGATAAACCTTCAATAATAATTTAAAAACAATTATCATATAAGCAGTAAATAGATAAGCTTTTTATATTAAGGTTTGCAATCTTCATTTTTTGTTGTTAAGTAGTAAATAGATTTGTGGTGATTTGTTACCAATAAAAATCCCACTAAATTCTCGGTTATAATGATAAAAAATCTTTAATAATTATTTTTATGTTAGATAAATAGATAAACAACAAATTAAGGGAAAATCAACTCCCGATTACATGTGTGAGTGCATGTATGTTATAAATAAAGGCAATTTGATAAGATCAAAATAATAAGATAAATGAATTATAAAAGAAAAAAACACCATAACTAATTAATTTGAATAACAAATTCTGTTACCGTGCTAATTATTTGGAAAGAAAATAGAGTGATGAAAGATATGGTAAATTATATTGGTTGTCAATTTATTAATTTATGGATTTTTTAATTAGATTGATTAAAATTAAGTTAGAAAATGTAAATAAATTTGATTGGTCAAATTTGGAGAAGTTGTTGTGATATGATCAACAAATTCAATATTTTAATTGATAAAAAAATTATTTTAAATATATATATATATATATTTTCGAAGCCAACCCCCCCGGCATTAAGTCCAGGTGAGGGGAGGTTTATGTAAATATTAATGAAAGAATGGGGGGATCCGAAGGATCATACATCAAGAGCTTGAGCCACTTTTGAGCTAGGACACATCCTACCTCAACAAGGGTTCAAAGCTAAAACTAAATACCGAATGTATGTCCCAACCAAGACGCTGTTGTGATATGATCAACAAATTCAATATTTTAATTGATAAAAAAATTATTTTAAATATATATATATATATATATATATATATATATATATATATATATATATATATATATATATATATATATATATATATATATATTTTCGAAGCCAACCCCCCCGGCATTAAGTCCAGGTGAGGGGAGGTTTATGTAAATATTAATGAAAGAATGGGGGGATCCGAAGGATCATACATCAAGAGCTTGAGCCACTTTTGAGCTAGGACACATCCTACCTCAACAAGGGTTCAAAGCTAAAACAAAATACCGAATGTATGTCCCAACCAAGACGCAGCTTGAGTGAGCACACACAAAATGCCAAGAAAACAAGAAATGGGAGCGGTTAGGGTATGGAAACCCAACACACCTCCAAAATACATCCAAAAGACCTTGCTCACGGGCCACGCTACCCAAAGGGACACAAGTCAAAAGCCAACCAAAAGAAGATGGTTCCCGAGTGCTCGTAGGCACTAGAGGCACGCAGGCCCAAGGACACCATCCAAAAACCTCATCATTACCACCATACAACGACCAAGGAAGCTTACAAGATAGCCTAAGTTTAGATTTTCTCAACATCATCAAGGGAGAAGGCATCATGGAGGAGTCGGAAGACATGGGTAGCTATGAGCCTAGCCACCACATCCTCGGGGATATGATTGTCATCATAAATCTTTGCATTCCGCGCATGCCAAATGAAATAGATGACAGCGGAGAAAGCAAAGGTTTTTGCATTGGCTTCACATCCTTTCTTCCTTTTGTATCCTCGGAGCCACCTAAGACCACGAGCCAAGCAGTCGACTCCTTCCGGAATCAAGAACTGCTCTCTCATTTTCCTCCAAATACCCTTAGTGTAAGGGCATTCAAAGAAGAGATGGTCATGGGTCTCCAAGATGTGTTCACCACAAAACCTACACCCATGGTCAATATCAAGAAAGAAAAGCATATCCAAGGTAGGGAGTTTACCCAAAGTAGCGAGCCAAAGGATGAAGCTATGCTTCGGGGTGTTTCCTTTTGCCCAAACTTCCTTATACCAATGGACTTTGGCTTCCTTGTCCCGAAATTCCTCATAAGCTCTCTTGACCTTGAATCTCTCTCCATCACACCAATCAACAAGCAAATCGTTAAGGTTAGAGTTCAAAATCAACATTTTGTTCTTTACCTCAACAATAGCTTTGATGAGCGGTGAATCACGCCGTTGAGCTTCCCAAGTCTCCACCTCCTCCACTGCAAGGTACCGGTGGTGCACCCACCGCACCCAAAGGCTCTCCTTCTTCTCTTTTATCCTCCACAAGTGCTTGCACATGAAGGCATCATTCCAAGGCCGAATGTCGATCAGCCCTAGTCCACCTTCTTGCTTCGGCTTGCATACCTTGCTCCATCTCAATCTTGGTGTTTTCCACAGGAAGGAACGGCACAAGCTTATGAGGGCTTGCATAACGGTCTCCGACACAGGAAGAACCGAGAGCCAAAACCCTTCCGTCCCTTGGATCACCGAGGCTATAAGCTCCCTACGACCAGCATAAGACAGATGCTTACCAGCCCAAGTGGAAAGTTTCTTACTGATCACGTCCAAGAGAGGTCCGTAGTGCGTCACCCGGAGGCCATGGGGGCAGATGGGAATCCCAAGGTAGCGGAAGGGGAATTCACCTTTCTTGAACCCCGTCACTCCCATGATAGCATGCGCTTCATTGGGAGGCACTGAAGCTAAGAAAGCCGAAGACTTCTCCTTGTTGACCGAGAGCCCCGAAGCCTTCTCAAAACGGTTAAGACACGTCATTAAGCACCTAACCGAACTCAAGTCCCCACGGCTAAAGAGCACTATATCATCCGCAAACATTAGGTGGGCAATCCTAGCACTCTTACAATGTTGATGGAAATGGAAACCAACCTTACTAGTCTCAACTTTGACAATCCTAGAAAAGAATTCCATAGCTAAGACAAAGAGTAAGGGAGAGAGTGGATCACCTTGCCTAAGACCCCTTTTACCTTCAAACATGTCATGTATGTCATTGTTCACTTTGATGGAGAAGGAGGTCGTCTCAACACATTCCATCACCCATGCTATGAACTCCGGAGGGAAACCTAGTTCACACAACACAAAGCGTAGGAACTTCCACGATAAAGAGTCATAAGTCTTAGCTAGGTCGATGTTAAGAAACCATCTCCTAGTTTCACGCTTAACATTATATTTGCGAAGAAGCTCTTGCACTAAAAAGATATTGTCGGACATAAGTAGGTTAGGGATGAAAGCATTTTGGGCCGGATCAACAACATAGCCAAGGCACCTCCCATGCCTCAAAGTGAGGATCTTAGAGATGACCTTGTACGCAAAGAGATCGGCCTAAAATGTTCAACCCTACTCGACTCATTCTTCTTGGGAATCAAGCTAATGATTGTGTGGTTCATCTGTCTCAATAGTTTCCCATTCCGGAAGAACTCCTTGACCTCCGAGCAAAGCTCCGGTCCCGTGACATCTCAAGAGGCTTTGAAGAAGCAAGAAGAGTAGCCATCCGGCCCCGGGGCCTTGTCCTCTCCAATGCTCCACAAAGCCGCCTTGATCTCCTCATTCGAAACCGGCGCCATGAGCATGCTCTTATCCTCCTCATGAATAGAAACTCCTCTAGCAAACCACGAGTTGTCGATCTCCACATCCGGTCCTGCACAACCAAGAAGATTTTTGTAGTACTTGACAAACTCATTTGCAACATCAAGGCTTGAAGTAGTAATAGAACCATCACTCTTAGTCATAGAGACAATGTGTTTCCGATGGCTATTATACTTCATTAAAGAGTGAAAATACTTGTTGCACTGGTCACTAAGGAGAATATACTTAGCTTTGGCATGTTGTCTCAAATAGGCATGTTCCGCTTTGTTGAGCCGATTAGCTAGAGACCTTGCACTAGCCAAGCCCTCATTCGCTTCATCACAGCTAGGGTTAGCCATTGCCTCCTCCATTGCCAAAGCCAAGGCCTCATTTGCTCTCTTGGCTCTCTCGGTGATGTGGGTGTACTCCTTGCAATTTAGCGCCTTTAGGGGTCTTTTTAGCCCCTTGAGAAGTTTGTAAAGGTGAAATTAGAATGACCCACCTCTAGGCACATTCCAATTAGCCCTTACAATCTCAAGGAACTTCTCATCTTGGCTCCAAAGATTGAGGAATTTGAACATTCCCCCTTTTTTCCTCTCATACCTACACAAAGAAACAACCGCCGGCTTGTGGTCGGAGAGCTCCCACGAAGCCGGGTAATAAGTGTGGCAAAAGAGGTTCCTATTGACTCATTCGGCATTAATAAGCACCCTATCAATCTTGATAGAGATTTTACCATTCGACCAAGTAAACAAACTATCACTAGTGAAGGGAGAGTCGATCAAACCAAGGTTTTGGCAAGCTTCGACCATGTCCTTGCACTCATAGTTCGTAACCGGGGCGCCGTTAATCCTTTCCTCAAAGTTCATGACATTGTTGAAATCCCCCAAGGCCATCCAAGGGAGCGAAAATCTGCATAAGAGGTTAGCCAAAGCTTCCCATATTCCTCTTCTATGGACCACCGAATGGAGTCCATAGATGAAGCACACCCCCATCTCAACACCCATAGACTTGTCCTTCAAAATGCAGCCCATGTGTTGAACACCAACCTCAACCACATTTAAGTGGACAAAGTTGGGATCCCACACAAGGAGCATCCTTCCTCTAGGGTCTAGGTGGAAATTGGAGGCATGTTCCCAAATGGGAAAGTGGGAAGACATAAACTTTTGCACATTAAAATGACCTTCATGAGCTCTAGTTTCAAGAAAGCCACATACCTTAGCATCATGGCTCTGAACCAAGTTTCTCACACCTTTTTGTTTCAGGGGTAGGTTCAACCCCCTCACATTCCAAGCTATGATCCTCATAAAGACCCGTTGTTGTGTTTCCGGGTCCCCTTGTCTCCATGGGCAGCCGAGGTAGTGTTGGTGGATCCATGCTTTGGAGGCCTTTTAGGCTCGGCCCTCAACCCACAAGTCGCCACTCCACCTCCATTCACCCCCTTCGCCAATCTTCTCCTTTCCCCCTTGGATACGACCTTGGTGAAGGTCGGTTGGTTGTCCACCTCCTCATCATCCAAGCTATACCAAGTGTGGATGGATACACCATCGTCGTCATTAGGGTCTTCAAACCCCTCCGAAGATGACACATCCAAGTCCAAAGTGGTGTCCTCCAAGGCATTTTCATCTCTCAACCTATTCAAGGGAGGGAGAGATTTAGATCTTATGGCATAGCAATTGGAAGGGGTACTTACCTTTGTTTCCAAATGTGTTCCCTTTTCCTCTTCCTCATGTGTATGCGGTTGGTCCTTTGCTTTCTTATTCTTAGATCTCCTTCTCCTTCTTCCATTCCTATCTTTGTCTTCATTTGGTTGCTTTTCTTCACTCTCCTTGTTCCTTGCAATATCATTAACACAATAGGAATCAATCAAAGGAGATGAGACATTAGGAGTAGTATTTACCTTGGTGTTGATGCCCTTTTGAGTTGGAGTGTTAGCTCCTTTATCGTTGGCGCCCATGGTGTTGTCTTTGCTAGCATCTTGCTCACCCTTACCACTAGCTTCGGCCATCTTCTCCTCCATGGTCAATCCGGATGTACCACACGGAGTGGGTTGGCTATGAGGCTCCTTCTCTTGTTCCTTTTGCTTCCCTTTGTCTTGGATATTCACCTTTGGTGGCGCATTCTTAGACAAAATGTTAGTAGTTTTGGTGCTCAAGGGGCACTCACAAGGGTTATGACCAAATGTAAAGCACTTACCACAATACTTAGGCTCATGCTCAATAAAGAAAGAAACATTGAGCTTAGTATTATTGTTAAAGGCAAGGGTTACCTCTTTGTTGATTGGCTCGGCAAAATAAATCTCAATGAGGGCGCGAGCATAAGACTTCTTCTTCCTTTCCTCGGTCACCTTATCGACAAAAAGAGGCTTACCAAGGGTTGAAGCAACCTTACCTATGACGTTATGTGTCCAAAAGTTGACGGGGACTCCCATCATGCGAACCCAAAGAGGAATCGTAGCCGCTTCCTTCTTAGTGAAAACAAACATCTTCGGGACGTACTTGAGTATGAAGGGCCGACCATTGATGAAGTAAGGCCCTCCCTTGAGCACCCCGTTAGCCACATCCTCCGAGTCAAAGGAGAAGACGAACCAACCATTCTCCTCATAGAACTTAGACTTCACATCCCATCCTCTTCGCATCTCATTGATCTTGAAATATCCCGGATGGCGACCAACATATTGACCCAAGAGGGTCCATCCCCACACCTCATGGCTAGGAATAGCTTCACACATGTCAATCTCAACAATAGTTTTAGACTTGTTTTCCTCAAAGAAATCAATCTTACCTCCGACTCCCGTATTCATAAATATCTTTTTAGGCTTATCAAACCAAACATTAGAAGGTTGGGAGGGCATACCTTGCTTCGGAGGAAGGTCATTGTCTTTAGAAAGAATCGATTCCTTACCGTTTGGGGTTGTTGGATCAACGAGCACTTGGTGTTCAGGCGCCATGGGAGTGTCTGCAAGTTGTTGGGCAGCGTTAGCACTCGCGAGGGAGCCATCGCCGGGCGTTGTGGGCACGTGCTCGCAAGGCATAGACACCCGGGCATCAAGAGGAACCTCGGGTGTTGAATGACCATTAGCGAGAGCGCCTGCTACACCGCCATCAGCGATGGAAGCCTGGTCATCTAGCAAAGGACTCCAGACATTGCTGCCAGTGCTTCCGCTCACGCTGGACAATCGAGAGCACTCCCCGCCAGCAGCGATAGGAGCCTGGCATCCCGTCCCAGCGTTAGCGCTAGCGAAAGGCACCTGGGAGCTCTCCTCGCTAGCAGCGATAGGAACCAGGCAACTAGTCCCAGCGCTAGCGGTAGGCATCCGGGTATCTAGCAGAGGGTGTTGCTCGGGAGCCAATGAGCTAGCCATAGGAGCTTGAGTGCTCGACACCTCTTTCAGGTTATCCAGCAGGCATTCGATCACCAAGGGTCCGTCCGGATAGGGGGGGTTCTTGGGGAACCTGAACTCATTGGTGGTGGTAGCGGGAGGTACCTCAGCGATGCTAGCGACCAAGGCAACCGGGTTGGCGCCATATCCAGACATTTTGGCGCCTAGCTCATGGGTATCCGATTTATAAATTGAATTCAAATGAGATTTGTCTAGGGAACTTACCTCCTGATTAATTTCGCCATTAAATTGAACCATGTGTGAATTTGAATTCAGACTCACATCTTTAATTGCATTCTCAAAAGATGGTTCTAGGGGAGGGGCACCATGCACAATCCCAAGACCGACTATTAATGCCCCCGCACCCAATATTGAAGGCTGAATGGCATCTCCAATGGCTCCAAGAAGTGGACCTGCCGGCGTGGGATGGCGCTGTGGTGGCGTATTGGCCGGAGGAGGAGTAACCTTCTCGGCAATTCTAGCAAATTCTTGGAAGAAATCCCCTTCAAGCTCACACATGGTTCAAAAACTCTAGCGTTATTCAATTCATTGGGTTTCTATTTTAATCAAGAATCAAGAGGATTTTTTTCTTAATTTCCAATTGTTTTCGTATGTGAACGGTAAAGTCTTGTGAAGCTCTTGTTAAAATATAGTAGGAGAATTTGTTTACTCCTAGAGTAATGGACCTTCATCCGGATGAGCATTTCGGGCGCCATTATGAGATGTTACAAATGAAGGTTATTTTTGGCAAAATATTTACTACTCAAATAATAAAAGGATCTTATCCAGTTGTATAAATTGTTATGGATGTTATTTAGTTAATTAAAAAATACAAAGGATGGGTAAAGCCAACAACTATTAAATTCATCAAATATCTAATAAAAAAGTTTTAAAAATTAATATAATGAATTTTACGTAACAATCATTCAAAAGAGTTTAGTGAGATTTATTTATTAGTAATTATTGATTATTTTCTGGCTTTAAAAAATCTTGGATAAAAAATAATCTGCAAATTTGGAGAAGTTGTTATGATTTGGTCAACAAATTCAATATTTTAATTAATAAAAATGATTTTTTAAGTATATTTATTTTAAATATATATGGGGGTATGTTAAGTGAATGGCTGCCACGTGACACTTTCAATGTGAGGCCGCCACGTGTATCCTTCGCAACTATTTTAGTATTATATTAGATTTGAACCCTCATTCATCTCAGAACAAGCTCATTCCTAACAAATTTGTATTCAAAGCCTTGTTCATCACTTCCACAATAAATTACAGATTTTTGTAAGAACAACAACAATAGCGGACGAAACATGCACGAAGACAATGGAAGATTCCTATAGACAGACCAATCAACGACTTGATGTGCATGCCGCTCAATTTCAACAGATCTTGAACGAATTCGGGAAGCAGCGAGAATAACAGTTGAAGGTGATATGCATTAGGACGACACCTAGAAGGCTAGAACCAATGAGCTATACTGATTTTATGAATCTTGAAACTAATGTGTAATATATATATTAAGTTGATTTTTCATGAGTTAATGAGCCCAATTAAATGGGCCTTCACCCAATTTTATATAGATAGTATAGATATGTATTTGGGTTAAGCTCATAGGCCATATAGAAGGGAGATGATGTGTAATATATTTTAGGTTAGTTTGTTATACAATATAATACAATATAGTGGGCTTATAAACTATAGGTAATGTAATTGGGCTAACCTAAAATATGTTTTTATTAAATTGGGCTCATTAACTCATGAAAAATAGGTTAGTTTGTTATACAATATAATACAATATAGTACAATATAGTACAAGGAAATGACTATAATAGAAATAAAAACATGTTTTTTTTTCTATTATATTCATAAAATGTTATACTAATGGTATATGATCTCATTACAGAAATTAAGAGGTTGGCAGAATCTTTCGAGATGGTTGAGTTGAGTGGTCTCACACTAGACGTGATGGAAATATGATGGCCCATGGATTTGCATCATTAAGGCCTATTTTCCATACAATGTTTTTTTCACTTCATGAACTTCCAACAGATATTGCAACTATTGTTTTGAATGAAATGGAATGATGATTTGGTTTGTACTCATAAAAAAAACATTTTTTTATCGTGTATGTCAATAAAACCTTTTAGAATCATAGCTTTTAAAAGAAATAAAAAGACTTGTATGTAATAATAACGTATGGAAAATAAAGGAAATAATTACAAAGAAAAAATAAGAGGGTAGTAATGTAGTATAAATGAAAAAGGGGCCACCGAAAAAAAAACACTGTGTATGCATTAGAAATTTAGAAGGGATCGAACTCGGGAGCAAAGGAGAACTGATCCACATTTGTTAGAGGCTTTAGTGCTTTACCATCAGGACACAATTCATATCAAGCTGGGCCTAAATTTTTTGGAGGCCCTGTTTCATCGGCCCATTTACACTTGTTTGTGGCACGGGCCTGAGTGTTATGACTGAACAAGCTCTATAGAAAAAAAGATAATTGAGGCTGCTTGCACCCAATGGCTTGATATACTACTAGGGCCAATTCTAATGTCAGTGAGGCTCGGGGCATATAAAAACTAAGAACCCTCATAATTTAGAATTTTATTTTATATTTTAAAATAACTCATGTTCATGAAAAAAAATTCATTATTTTGCTCTAAATTACCTTGTAATTTCAAATTGCCACCATTAGTGTGGATTAATATTAAATGGTGGATTAATCGTCAATTTTTGGTGGTGATTTAAGAGATTTGGTACCTCCTATAGGAATTAAAAAAGAAGGAATATGGCCTATTGACAAACTCGAAAATAGTCACCATTATCCAAGTGGGTCAGATGTTCTTTAAAAAGAAATGTGGCCTAAATATATTTTGATCTATATAGATTTTTTTTAATTATTGGGCTCTAAAACTTATTGGGCCTGGACGAGAGCCCAATCTTCTCTTTTCTATGGGCCGAGCCTGAATACTACCTTCTAATATCACATATCATTTTGATCCAATTTTTTTCCATTTCCTACCACCATCCTACAAAATCGAGATAATGAGATGCATGATTAAACTACTACAAAATTGAGCTAATGAGATGCATGATCATTCTGCCACAAAACTGACATAATGAGATGCATGATCACTCTACCAAAAAATTGAGATAATGAGATTCATGATCAAACTACCTACATATTGGTTCCATGCATTTTAATTGATCTATCTACTTTTATCTTTAGTTTACTTGCTAAGTCTCTATATATAAGCAAGCTAGTTGAGTGAAGGAACACTCACAATATACAAGCAAACAAAGGCTCTGTATTGCAAGCTACTTTTATTTGGCAAATTTCAGAGAGAGGATTTGAGAGATTTTAAGAGATAATATAGAAAGATGAAGCAATCACACTTACAATTCGTAGCCGTTCTTTTGGCAATTCTTCTCTGCAACCAAATTCGGTGCACTCGGGCGCCGTTCGTTCACGCAATCGTCGTATTCGGCGATTCGATTATGGATGTGGGCAACAACAATCACTTGCCCACCCTGTTCAAGGCGGATTACCTTCCCTATGGCCAAGATTTCATCGACCATACCCCTACCGGGAGGTTCTGCAATGGCAAACTTGCCATTGATTTTATTGGTAAGTATGATAACTATCTCATCCATTATTTTAGATAGGATAGGTAGTTTGTAAAATTCATCTTTCTTTCTCTATGATTAACGATCAAAGTGTTGAAATGCAGCGGAGGAGGTTGGATTTGCCAGCTACCCACCGCCCTACCTGAACCTGTCACGTCGGTCGTCAGACAGTTTCCCATCAACGGTACCAATTTCGCTTCAGCTGCGTCTGGATACGATAATCAGACGTCCTTCCTGAATGTAAGTTGTTAACATTTGTTTGAAGTGCACATATGTTAGCCAATTTTTTTAACCCTATGATTCATGTGTATGTACTCAATCCAGATTTCACAGAAACAAGAAGGGGATGTTGCGGGACAGGACTGGTCGAGACCACGTCTTGGCTATGCAATCCACTCTCCGTAGGGACGTGTACAAATGCCTCAGAATATGTTTTCTGGGACAGTGTTCACCCCTCCGAGAGGACAAACGATATCATCGCCTCGGAAGTGGCAGAACAAGGCGCAAGCCTCATTTTCGGTTAAACAGTCCTCGATTGGTCAAGGCCAGGGTTCATTTGGTTGTTTTCTTTTTTGTTATGTTTTGTAATAAATAAATATGAATTATGAGTTGAACATTTCGATTCAACTGCATTTTCATATGTGTAAATGAATCATCCTAAAAAACATTCAAATAAAGTTGAATTGAAATGGCAATGGAAGTTAATTGTCAGATCTGTAGCTGATCGTGCACGACAATTGGATTTTCTTAATCCATATCTCCATAAACTAGTTGAGGCACTTGAAATAGATTGCATATAAAACAAAGCATATGCATATACAGAGACTCTCCTTTATGACCCTTTCTTTCGTCCAAGACCATTTCGGCATCGATCCACCTTCGAAGAAGCCGAATCGAGCCCGACGAGCATTTTTCCGGCGAAGAATTCGAATCCTCAGTGAGCCCCTTTCTCCCTCTCCTTTAATTCCATTATAAGGCGAGGGAGAGCTCCGGCAAAGCCCTGTTCTTCTTCCCTTCCGTTTCCGTTCGAACAGAGCAGCAGAGGTGAGAGACGGGTCCGACTGGCCCGATTCTCCCTTCCCTTTTTCTTTTTCCTTCAAACCGGTCCGATTTCCCGTCTCTTTAAAATCCGACCGGTTCACTCCTTTTAAAATCTGAGATTGGGTTGGGGCTGGGCTATTGGATCCGGAATGGGATTTGGGCCTCTGGTATCCTTTACGTTGGGCCGGCCAGATTTATTATCTTAGTGTTTTAATTGTTGTTTGCTATCATATAAATTGTTGTTTATCTAATTATTATTTAATTTAATTTTGAAATTACTATTTTAAATGTTATTTTTAAATCTTCTGAGTATTAAATTATTATTATAAATTTATAAGATTTTTAAGAATATGATTTTAAGTGTCGGTCTAATTGTTTAATTATATTGTTTTAATGTTATGAGTAATATTAAATGATTCCTTGAATTGTTGATTTCTTTATGATTTATTTAGTTGTTTAATGATATTATTTTCTGAGTTATTCTATTTCCTTATTTTATTGAGAATCATTGTGTGGATATTTCTTTTTTTGTTAAGTTTTGGCATTTAAATTGGTTAAATTTTGAATAATTGGGTTGTTAAAATATTTTAAATGTCGAAATTGTTACGGACTGACCTATTGGACCCTTGAACCTTTGGACTTATTTAACTGAACAATTTGAACCTTAACTATTGGATTTGAATCATCAGAGTCGGACTAGAGACGAGGCCCAACAGGCCTATATTCCTTATGAGGGCCCATACGTTTTATTTATACTATGTATATATTAAAAAAAAGGTCACATTCCTAGGCCCACAATCTTGAAAAAAAGCCCACATTCCTGAGACCCAAAATTAGGGGAGGAAGGAACATGTTAAGGCCCCATGGGTAGGCACTTATACGATCCCCCAACCACATTCCTAATCGGCTATCCTATATATACCAATACAGTAATACTCTATTACATGACATGTCATAACAATTGGCATGTATGGATTATTTATACACCTCTCAATTGCCATAAAAAAGATCACCCATACGGGCGTACCGTGAATAAGCTTCACAATATTTATTTATATTGAAATTATTATTATTTTTTAAAATAAATTACAATAATGTTGTACTACGTATTTGATAATTCATATACATTTGTAAAAAATATTTTTAAAAATAATAAAAATATGTTTCTAAAAAACAAATATGAGTAAAAGTCATAAAATAACAATAATTTCAATATAAATAAATTTTGATTTCAATAAGCTAGGGTTATTTATCTCACTTTTTTGCAATATAAACAAATTTTGATTTCAATAGGCTAGGGTAGATTTTGTTATTATTGAAAATAGTAAAGGGCCTATTTTCAAATATCGCATCAGACATTAAAAATGTCAGGTCCGGCCCTGAACTTGATGCTCCCCATTCGTACTCTGCGTATATGTATCATCATCGAAGATGTTATTGGGTTGGTTTTATGTGCCCAACTTATACCTGATAATCACTTATCTTCACATAAATGTTCTAAAACACGCTCTCACTTTACAAGTGCCTGGCCCTAGACAGGTAGGAGCAGTGGCGGAACCAGGATTTCCGTCAAAGGGGTGCTAAAATATTTTGTGATTTTTTTTTTGGTGTGTATACTTATTTTGAAAATTTTTAAAAAACATATTGACAAAACACTAAAATTGTGATTTTTTAATTGATTTTTTGTATTTAAATAGTTGAGAGTAACAAAAAAAAAATACTATAAGAGAAACAAAAAATGTAGAAAAAATCGCGAAGAATTACTTTAAAAAAATATTGAAATAAAAGATTAAATTCATAATGTAAACATAAATATGCAATTTTTTTAATGAAATAGCTGATAGAAACAAAAAATATAGAGAGAAATCAAGATAAATTAATGATATAGTAAAGCAAATAAAAAGTGAAGGACTTGAGACTTGAACCTAAAACCTTTTGATTTTCCTTCCTAACTTTCTTCCATTCTTTACCACTTGAACTAGATAGCACTCTTCTTTCAAATATCATTTAAAGAGTTTATATTACCTTAAAAATACTAAATATATATAAAAAAAATTTATGTATTTTTTTCCGGTTGGGGTGCTCGAGCAACCCCAAGCACCCCCTAGCTCCGCCCCTATGTTGGGGTTAGGAAGGGGTAGCCACTAGCCACGTAGGTGAGCAACTTGTATAGCATAGATCTTATCATATGCAAATGCAAAGTGGACCATGCACAGGGCCTTCAAAAATTAAGGATCTCATATGCAAATGGACTTGTGTAATTAGTTATATGGGCCTAACTAATGGAGCCCATTCAACAAGAGAAAGAAAGCATGTGCACTATTCTAAGTCTAACTTTCTAGACTCTGGTGGGTCTCATTCTTTCACTTAACAGGGGGGATATTTAATTAGTACAACACACAATTATTCCATTTGTTAGGCTACAATATGAAACAAACCAGAACTCGTTTTCTTCCATGTTCTCAAGATGTGGCTACGGGTCGGACTCATTAGGTCGGTGGGTTCGATCCTTCAGGTCAAGAGTCGGGAGAGGCGACTCGAACTCTATTTCGAGAATTCTACTGGTCGACGGGTTCGGGTCATTCGACGGATTGAAGGGTTGCCGGATCGACTCGCCGGGTTAAGGAATTTGTGAAAACGGAGTTGGCCCACTGAGTTCTACGAGTTGGGTCATTTTTTCGACAAAAAAGGCAGACTTCGTGAAAAACCCGTTCTGTTTAAATATTTATTGGAAATTCCCATAATGAATAAAAAATTGGGTTAAATTGACTTGGGAAAAAAGGGGATCAAGAGCTTGAATCGATTTCCCAATGGCCTACGTATCTCCTCGGGGAAGAGACGTCAAATCCCACGTAGTTATTTTACCTGTATTCTGAACCCTGCTTACCTACGCGTCAGATCCTCCATTAGTGACTCCACCCTCGATGGATCCTCCATCGGTGGACAAGATGTTCTTTTGAATCCTCATGTACACCTTCTTTCAATCGACAAGGCAACACCATAACCAACTCTAATTCTAATTTTCGGACGGGTCAGGCTTATTATCAGCTAGGGATATATTATGTTTTGTGGAGCTTTCAAAGAAAAAAGGCTAGAGGCTCAAAATTTGCTTCAAGCAGAGGTATAACGTAGGGTGGATATGGATAAATGTGGCTAAAAGGTGCCTCAATCTATCATATGAAACTTATAAGCAGTGAACATGTATATAATTGGCCTAAAAAATATATAACCATGTCAATACTAAGAGGTAATTGCATAAGATGAGTAAATCGCACAGCAAAAGCAAATGGAATATTAAGAATATCCCTATAAGGCTAAAAATTCTCACTAGGTCAATTATCTGTTGGATTTCAGTCATGCCTAGGAACTTAGATGTCTTAGGCAAAACTTTGTGGTAAGACTTTGTGGTAATTAAGGTTCTTGGTCGAAAAATCTCCTTTGCGGTTTTGGATCAATGTCTTAGGCAACTTTGGAACCCGATGGGGCAGATGACAATTTTAGATGTGGCCTGCCATTTCTTTGTAGTGCGCTTCAATTTGGAATCTGATTTTCTTCTTGCCTTAACAAGAGATCCTTGGACCATTCTTGGTCACTATATTGCAGTTGCTAAGTGGGATCGTTCTTTTAATCCCAAAATATACACTATCAAGACTATCAATGCTTGGGTCTGGATCTCGGGTCTATCTTTGTATTCTATGAGGAAAATGTATTATGGCGGATTGCTTCTGTGTTGGGCACTCCAATTAAAGTTGATTCGAGCACTATGTGCAACTAGGTGGCGTTATGCATGGGTTTGTGTAGTGCTTGATCTGACCAAACCACTTACCGGAATTATGTATGTCAATGGCGAGAGACTAGAAATAATGTACGAGGGCTTGCAATTGATATGCCCTACTCGTGGAAGATATGGGCACTTAATATTAGCTTGCTCGACTGCTAATACCAACGCATCGCTAGGGCAACACTCTTCTGAAGGCAACTCCACTGATGCAATGGAATCTGTTGAACACCATGACAAGGGGATGGTGGAGACCGAAAGTCATGGTAGATGGATGACGATGGATCGGAGAAACCGTCCAATTTGACCGCAATTTTCTGGACCAAACACTGTGGCATCTTCATCGACGCCGACTCTACAAGCTTCAACGATGCAACCCAAGCAAGCGAATCAAGATCAACCAGCAAGCCTTCACCATGTGGATGGAGGATCTACACAGAAGCATCCGCACATGTTCAGTGCTAGTGCATCTCATGTTACGGTTGGCGCTCCTAATGATATACATCTTTCCAAATCTAAATCAAGAGGGTCCAAGAAATCTTCGTCCCGCGTCCCGTCCCGCATAATATAATATATATTATATATATGAGGGACGGGACAAGATTTGCGGGATAAGAAATCTTCGTCCCGCGTCCCGTCTCGCATAATTTTTGCGTGACGGGACTGGGACAGGATTCATTATTTTTTTTTCCAAATCCCACCGGGATCGGGACGAGAGCGGAACGGAACCGGGATTTGCGGGATTTGTGCCCACCCCTAAGCTTACTTATAGTGGTCTAGTGGTTGATGTTCATCCAAGGCGATTCGCATTCAAGTCGGACTACTTATTTTCCTTATGTTTTAGACTTATGATATGTGTTTAAGACTTGTGTGTTGTTTAAGACTTATTGTATGTTTTTAAGACTTATTTAAGACTTAAATGTGTAAGATTATCATATTTTATACACTGTTTTTTTGTACCAAATTGATTGGAATTCAATTACATGTAGGGAAAATCACCCACATTTCACCCATATTTCACCCATTTCACCCGATCACCCGATGGATATGGGTGAAGTGGATATGGGTGGGTGATGGGTGGGGAAATGGGTTACCCATGGTGGATCGGGTGAAATGGGGGTCCATCCACCCACCACCCGACGAATTGCCATCCCTAATTAAGAGAGTCCGACCCAATTCTTTTTCGATCAATACATCCCACTAAAGGAAATGAGATTGGACCCTTTTCAACTGATCCAGTTACTGGGGTAAACCAACCAAGAAGGGTGGGCGTGCAATAAGTTTTTCTTGGGATAAGAATACTACTATGGTTTTATTGCAACTTTGTGCTGAATATCTTTCTGCCCATGCCCGAAAGCAATAATTTAGGTTGGCAAAGATTATTACACGATTTCAGGAGCTTACATGTAAAAACGTTACGGTTCAAGTTTAGCGTAACTGTATGGAGATGATGAAAAAACGGTACCAGTGTTGGTGTCGCTTGAAAGAATCTACGGATGCTGGTTGGGACCCTGCGACTGAAAGGCTTGTTAATGATGATGAATGGTGGGATATGAAAATATGGGTATGCTATTCTGTTTCATATAGTGATTACATCAGGTTAATGATGATGGCATAACCTAATTTATTCCATGAAATTTTGTTACACTTATGTAGGAAAATTCAAACTATAAGCGGTTCCATGGACATGGGGTTCCAAGATGTTGTTTTGGAGCTTCGAGAGGAGGGAAAGTGGAAGAATACACTGACTGAAAATATTTGCTCAGTCGGCAACATTGTGACACCACCCCTGACTCCTGCTGCTCATCCACCTCATGTTCTTGATCGAGTTCCATAAATACAAGAGGCTTACAATATTCTCTACATGATGATTGATGAGGGGTTACTTGAGTGTGGTTCAGATGAATTTTCTTCGCTGCCGTCAAGGATTCATGTTCCTTTGTTCAAACAGTGTTAGGTTGGCTTGGCTAAAATATCATATGAAGAAAAACAAGTAGACGAGTACTAGACAATGCTTTCTAATGCATCACATGCATATAATGCCCTTTTGATAAATAGACGTGTTTTGTCCAAGTAGTTTCATCTGACACAGATGTGTTTTGTCTAAGTAGTTCCATCAAGTTACTACAATGTTGATTTAGTGTGTGCTCTACATTTTGTAATATCTTCCGCGTTTGAAGAAAACAACTCTACCATTTTAAAGTTTGTAGATATAGTGATTACTTATGTTAAAGAAAATTAAACCATTAGCACTGTAAAGTTTTTAGCTATTTCTGATGTGCATATGTAATATAATTGCTATTATTCGGTATGTATATATTTAAGTAAAGACCTTTATGTGATTATATGTTTTGTAGCTATTGTTGTAACATAAATTACTTATTCTTGCAATTATTGTTGAAGGTATGATGGACGAGAATACTTGCAACAAGGTGCTAGCTCCTCCTCCTCTTGCTATGTTAGAGACAACTAATTATACTCCGAGGTACTTGTGCTGCATATTATTATGCCAATTTTTATAAAGAATACTCATTGTTGAAGCTTATGTCCGGTATTAATTTAAAAATCGCACAAGCCGTGGGTAATAAGACCGGTAGAACCGGTCTTACAATTGAATCGGATATTCCGGATCGGTTTTCAGTTGATAATTTTGTTGAATTTTGATTCTGGTTCAGTTCCGGTAATAACCAACGGTTTATTGGTTTAAACCGGTGAGAACCGAAAATTTTACTTTTGTAAGAAAAATACTATTCAATCTATTTAACGTTGAATTACACTTGATGATGTCCAGGTTTGAAATGCTCTCCTTTGAGAGCACTTCTCTAGCCGCCGCCGCCGCCACCCATGGCCCTCCCATCCTTGGTCTTTGCCTTCACCGGCATCCCGCCACCACTCCCCGACCTCTTCTTTCTCTCGACGGCAAGCCACCTCCATCATGGTTCGTCCTCACCCCCCTTCCCGCGCCACCACCGCTATTAATCCAGAGTTTGGCCTCCGCCGGCCTCGGTTGCTGCTGCAGCCACCGCCTTCCTTGGTTCCGCTGCCCTCGGCTTTTTCGTTGTTCTCCGATCTACTTCGTCTCTCTCCGACCTCCTGTAAGGAACTGTCGCCCCGTCAGCCCCCTCTGGCCCTGCCTTCGACGCCATCTACTTTGGCCCCCGTCACCTGCTCCTCCCCCTCGCCTGCTGGTTCTCTGGCGGTCCTTCTATGTTCCGCCCTTGTTTCCGGATTCCGAAGGGATACCATCGGCTCCGCCCTCTCTCCGGCCCCCGCCCTCCTGTCTTTGGTTGCTGCGGTCTTGGGTTTTTGCGTTGTTCTAACGCTTCTTTTGTCTTTGATTTACGATTTCCATCTGCTGGCCTTAATTCCTTCCTTTTAATCCTCCTGCGCCATCAACCTTTTGTTTGTTGTAGTCCGCTCTTTCAGTCGCTTTCTGGTTCATCTCTGCCTTGTTTCTCTTCCTTGCCTTGTTTTTTATCGCCTCTGTTAGGCTTATCCTTATGGTAGCCGCCCACAATTTTATTATCGTCCTTGAGGGTTGAGATGAGGTATTGGGGTTTGATTGTACAATGGTGTGGTTTGTGGTTGTATTGCGGGTTAGTGAACTGTGCTATTCTTGTTGTGTTGCAGACTTCTTGTGAGCGATGGTTGATGTGTCATGTTCGATGACGTTGTGGATGTGCGATCGACATCTGACGGCTCTTTGAGTCCATAATCTGAGGTGTCCGTTGGTCCCCAGAGTTCGCTGTGTGCGTTGTCCCTTTGACTGATTGTTTCGTTCTTCTTTGGCGCTTGTGTTCGCAGTTTAAGATGGCTTGTACATTCCTTGTTTTTTATTTTATGTCATTTGCTTCTGTTATTTTATTTCTGTCACTTGCTTCAATTATTCGCTTCCGTTGTACATGATGGTTAGTCCATCCACCGGCTTGTCCGGTCTCTCGGTTCTCTAGGCTTGTCTAGAGAACTGAATTTCTTATCTTGCTATAAAAAAACACTTGATGATGTGGAGCGAATGCTCCATTTGATATTGAGGAAATTACGGTTGATGATGTGACCGGAGTGTATGGAGAATGGTAAATTTTTGTCACCTAATTACTCATTATATATATTATCTGTTATATATAAATTGCTAGCTGCTGCTTGTTATACACCGTCTTCTAATATGCTATGATATATATTGACATTACACTTATTTGTTGGCTTAAATTGCTAAACTCATTTGATACTTTGTTTTTGTAGCAACTATGATGTTATTACAGATTTACATACAAAAAGTTCCATTGATGATGAAATATAATTTTTTATATCCGGTTCCGAATCAACTTTTTATATTCCGGGCCGGTTTACTGTTACCGGTCCGGTTATCGGTTTGAATATTTAGAATGTTACCGGTCCGGTTATCGGTTTGAATATTTAGAATATTTCGGTTCTTATTTTTCTGGTTTTGTACCGGTTTCGGTTCGATTTCAACAGGTACTCAGGCCTAAATAAGATGTATCCTTTTTTTTCTTTTTTGAGAACAAAATAAGATGTATCCTACAAAGTAAAAAATTTGGCATTTTCTCTCATTTAAGCTTTCCCTAACTTCTTATAAGCTCTCTAGATAAACTATACTCGCTCCGACCGGAAAGGCTCACCATTCCGGAATGGCTCACCGGAAAGGACTTGTGGGTAGTACCCATAGATCCCCGGTTCGAACCCGGAATGACCGCTCTTTATTTACCAATTCAAGGGAAATTCCCCCATGGTTCCGCATTTGTTCTTATCTCGCCTTATATATATACAAATGCCTTTGATTTTTTTTTTAAAAAGTACCAATTTATCATTAAATCGATTTAGGGTACGTAATTAATCAAAATTTTCATAACTTAAATATGAAACTCAGGAAATATATATAAACTGCACAGTTTATATGATTTTCGATACAAGACCGCACACCAAACCCAAACTGCTAATGAACAGTGCTACAGTGCAATAAATCGTCAAGACGACTCAACGAGTACGTGAAGTTTGTGAACTATAATAACTTGCTATTAGCGTAGTATCACAAATACACACCCAAAAATATAACAACAAAACACATATGTATGTTAAAAAGAATGTGGAAAACAAGCTAAGCCCTTGTTTGGTACCCATATCAAGATATGGGATATGGGTATGGATATCACCCATATCCATATCCTTGTTTGGTTGGTGGGTATATGGATATCAAATTGATATACTCCCATATCCCCATATCCCAATTCCTTTGTAAATATTATCACTTCCACATACCCCAAAAAATTGGGATATGGGTTTATAACAGGTTGCTTCTCCTCCCTCTTCTTCTCAGTCCATGGGGGATCTTCAACCTCGATGCCAATGGTCTGTGCGTTCCTCTTTTCCTGGCTTGGCTTGGTTTCTGGCGAAGTTCGGTGGGTCACCTATCCAGATCTGGTTTCCGACGACAGTTAGGTTAGGTGGCCGGTTAATTTCTCTGATTTTGGATTGAAATTTCTGGGTTCTTGTTGGTTTACTTTGTTGCACTTCAAATCTAGGGTGAGGAGATTGAGATTAACTTTGGGTTGAAATTTCTGGGTTCTTGTTGGTTTCCGGCGACAGTTAGGTTCCAGCGAAGTTCGGGTGTGGCTGGTTTTCTCAGGGATTGAGATTAACTTTGTGTGCTAGGGCTTGGGGAGCGGGGATGGAGAAAGGGGAATTAGGTTTAGGTTGATACCCATATCTCTAATACCAAACAGGATATTAGATATCGGATATCAGATTTGATATCCATATCTCCGATATCGATATCTAATACCCATATCTGATATCTGATATCAGTATATGGATACCAAACGGGGGCTTAATTAACTGATGTATATATTGATTAATAATATGATAACATAACGTAATTGTAAAGTACTAATATGTAAAAAGCACTAATATGTAGAATAGAAAAGAGTACTAAATAGTAAATACTAATATCTGAATTTATTTATCAATATTGTCTATCTATTGCCCTGATTTAGAGAGGAATATTGCAGATATTCTGGACGTATTGACTGAATTTGGGTTCCTTGAACAAAGGCTGTGTGCAATTATCTCTCAAGAACGACAAGAAGCGGCAGCAACTTCCATCGCCCAGGCGGGTGTACTGGTTGAAGCACCCGTGTGACGTGCCGACAATGAACCTTTCGCAATCGTTAGTAGAAAGAGGCGGCAGAGGGGAGGGGGGAGAAGGGGGAGCCGGTGGAGGGGATACGACGGCCGGAGGGTAGCCAGGGAAGAGTGGCGTAGGAAAGGGTAAGGGTGGGAGGGGTGGCAAGAATGGGAAGGGGATCGGGATCGGGAGGGGCGGTAAGGGTAATGGTATCGGTAATGGGAACATCCAGGCGGTTGCTGGCGGGGCCACCATGGCGGCCATCACGGCGACAATGAGGACCATGGCGTATGCCTTCATTTTCGATCTCTTCTTTTTCTTTTTGGGATGGATGATGAAAATGAATGGCCGGATCCGATCGATTTAATTAAAGCATCGATATTTATAAGGGAGACTGGATTCATTTGGATAATATTTTGTTTAGGTAGATCAGGACTGTATATCGTATACTCCCTCCGTTCAAAAATATATGGTCTTTTACTTAATGACACGTTTGTTAAGGAGTGAAAAACTCTATGAAATATTATTTTTTAATTAAATTTTTTTATATAATTAGATACTTATTAGTAATAAGTATCAAATAATATAAAAATTTTAATTAAAAAACTAATATTTTATATAGTTTTTCGCTCCTTAAAAAACGTACCAAAAAGCAAAAGACCATCTATTTTGAAACGGAGGGATATATATATATATATATATATATATATATATATATATATATATATATATATATATATATATATATATATATATATATATATATATATATATATATATATATATATATTTATTTATTTATTTATTTTAATTTGTTAAATTTAAATGGAATGATTTTGGATGGCCGGTGATTCTATCTTATCTTATATGGAGTAGTTTGTTAATGGAATATATAATCGTGCATGATTTAGATCGATAGATCTCATATGATTTTGGATCGGCTTTCATTTTTATCTAAAGGTGTGGTGATCGGATCCTAGATTTGTTTAATCCTTAATTTAACACGTGTATTAAATATATTTGACATTGAAAAAGTAACAAACGGATCAAAAATTCGTTCAATATAACAAATACTAGTGTAAGTCTCTTGCCTAAGGCACATGTTATTTCTCCATAGTATCGATATACTTTTCAAAGAAGGTATGAAATGACATTCCTATCTCGTGTACGTATTCCTCTTTCTTTGAAATTAAAAGGTTAAATCTTAATTGAAGGTCAAATATATGATCTACACAACACAAACCTCAATCTAACCTTCAAACAATATTATAAACAATTAAAAAAAATACATGTTGAACAAATTTGGGCCAGAAGAAATTACGATGGTTAACTGTCACATGAAATTTTTTTTTTAGTGAACAAACTGTCACATGAAAACGATTAAAATAAGATTAAAAGGTTGTGTATTTTTATCACCAGAAATGCAGGTGACATTTGTAAAACCTAGAGATATCATGCTCTCACAAATATATCATGCAAACTCTAATTCATTATTGTCAACAAATCTAACATTGGAGCTTGATTTGAATAGGAAATCTTTAGAAATATAAAATATCCATCAATATGGAAATGATGCTCCACAAATATGGAAATGATGCTCGTCGATCATTGAATAGTCAAACTCAAAAGTTGATTCATCAACAAACCATTCCAACAAAATAATGCAAAAACTGTTAGTTTGATTTGAAGGGCATGGTCGCATCATCAAATAATTTAGCTGCATACCTAGTAGAGACAAGCTAAAAAAAATCACAGCAGAAGAAGAAAGGAAAAAATCACAATTGACATATAAACATGATAATATGTAGCAAACAACGATCTAACTTATCTTGCCTTGAGCAAGAAAATAAAGGCCCCATGTAAAAGGTGCTAAATTATCAAGACCCCCCTCCCAATATTTCCCCTAAGCTCCATACCGAAATTCACTCAAAATGATCAAACCTCTCGATCACCCTACCATGAACAAAATCAATCACCCAAATAAATTAAAGTCACTAACCCATCAGATCTATAATCATCATTTGCTTTTCCTCCCATTCTGCTTCCTCAACGCCTCATTGACAATGTTCTAGAGGGTGTTCCGCACGTTTCCTTTTCCTTGTGTTGCTCTCATATCCTCCTCCATCAGACAAATCACAATGAATTGCCTTTTCATCTGAAAATTCCATTGCTCGGAAGAAATTCCAGATCTCCCTAGTTGCCTTCCTGCTCTTCTTGCTACCTTGGAGAAGGGGTCCGAGTCCAAGATGCCCGATAAGAAAAATTTGCGGAGAGCGCAAGCGAGAATCGTCTGCCGCCTAACTCCAGGGTTCGGTCAAGTCCGATGGGCCCAATGATCGTTTCTTTTCGCGGGTCCCTGCAATTCAAAGTGAAAGGATTAGAGGCGGAGAGAGAGACAGAAGTTAGGCGGAAATCGAAGCAGATCTGGCGAAGAGAGCGGATCGGAGCGGCGGAGAACCGGGAGGATCTTCAGCGGAGGCGGCCGACAAGCCGGTCCCAGGGTTCGGTCCGAGTACGATGAGCCCGAGGATCGGTCCTTCAATGAGTCATCGAACCGCGGCGACCCCTGCCTGCAAAGCCTCCATGAACTTGAAGCCGACGATGGTAGAAAAGATACACAATACCGTTTTTGAAGATGGGTGGTTGAGATCTCCAGGAGGAAGAAGTGGAGTCTATTAAGGAGGAAGGAGTGGAGAACGTGGACAGTCCACCGTGTAAAAGAAAATCTGCCACATATGTGCCACATATGAATGGAGAAGGGAGGAGCATTCCTCTTGTTGACATCTGGAACGGAGAGACACGGTGAAGCCACGTAGGAGAGATTTGCTTCTGCTTTTAGGTTTAGTATAGACTAGCATAGTACCCGTGCGTAACGCACGGGATAGGTAAAATATATTATATTTTTTAGAAGAAATTATTATAATTTATTTACATTATATATATTATAATAATATGAAAAAAAACATAGCCAAATAATATTAATTTGGAAAAAATAATGCTTATATTATATCAGCATATAATATATGCGACAAAACTTGAAATCTCAATCATGTTATATTTGGAAAAGAAACATTATGAAAAAAAATATTTTATGTGGTTAGTTCTATTTATAGAGACAAATAAAAAGTAAAGGAAGTAATTATCACATAACCATTCCACTACACCGAGTTATATATAAATAATAATAAGATTGGCCCCTATATGATTAAATAAATACACCACAAATCTGCACGTCGGAATGGACGTGCAGGTTTGCAGTGGGCTAACTAATTAAAAAAGCCTGCTAATTAATTAAAAATGATACGTTGGAATGGACGTGCCTTTAAAAAGGAGAATTTGCAGTGTATCTAACAACACCCATGATTAAAAACTATAATTTGATTAATATTTAATGCGAGTTGTCAATAATATTTTTTATTCTAATTAAGGAATTATCTTTTTACATTTCAAATAAATCGGAAAAGATTTAGTGCATTATAATTTTTTAGGAAGAATCACACATCGTAACATAAGCTTTTATCCAAATAAACATGAAAATAAATAACCACTTTCCTAATTAAGTTTTAAGGAGATCTGAATTATATTACTCAAATATGATACAAAATTAGGTTAGTTAAATGTTATTTAGTTATTTATTAAAAGTTAATCAAATAGAGAAATTGACCATTTAAATGTAAATTTGATTATTTGCGAATAATGATTTCAAATGAGGTCATTATTTATATTCAAACAATTTTATTGGGATAATTATCTTTCTAAATCCGAACAGGCAAATAGTAAATAAATAAACTAAATTGAAACTTTCTTATTTTCTAAAAAAAATAATGAAATGGCCAGGATTCCACCATAATTTTTTAGTAAGAAGGAGTCGATGATCATGTCTCGGGTGCATACAGGCCGGGCCTAAGTCAAGTTGTTATCTATATCTATCGGGATGGGATTACCTGTCCCATAAGGGACAACGCCCCCAGAATTGGCCTCACTGATAGGGAGACAGGGAGAGATTTATGACAATGAATCCTCACTGATATCTATCTATCTATTTCTATCTCTCGTGTGTGTGTATATATGTCCCACCATTTATTTACAAACTAATAAAATTCACAAATATGTACTTTATTCTAATTGAACTATAATAAATGAGATACCAAGTTACCAACTATAATCAACTTTATTATTTTATATATTTGAAATATATACAATTTGTACTTTATTATTTTATAATCAACTGTATTGGAAATACATCCTCTTTGAAACGGGTTAAGGTGAAGAGGAAGTACTTTTGTTCACACATAAAAAAAAATTATCATTAAAATAACACCTATAACAATACATAGAAATAGGCTAATAAATATTGCTTGATGAATCACTTATTACCACCATCTCCCGCAAGAACACAATTAAGGGGGAAAAAAGAGTTAAAATTACTATTAGTAATAATACATAAATAACTATGGGTGGATAAGTGACACATAAATGAAATTACATACTGTATGAAGAAAGGAAGACGAAAAAATAAATGAAATTTGAAATGAAGTACCTGCTTTTAAATTAGATAAATCAGAAAAGATTTGATTCAAATTCAAAAAGTTTTAAATCTCTAACAAAATTAGGTAAATAAATATTATATATTTACCTAATTTGAAATATTTTTTATTTGAAATATTTGTTTGAAGAACTAATTTGAAATAATCTATCTATATAAACTCTTAATTTAGAAGAGTTTATGATGATGTGTCAAATTTAGAGGAATTTTAGGAGTCTTCACAAATCTTTTTTTTTTGCCATTTTTTTTTATTTTCTTTAATTCTAATTTTCTTCTTCTTTTTCCTTTAATTCTCTTTTTGATTTAATTTTACTAACTATTGGGCTAAATTTAAAACATTGATTTTAGCCTAAATTATAATTTTAGTAGTTTTTTTCTAAAAAAACAATCTATATCTATATAAACTCTTAATTTAGAAGAGTTTAGGATGATGTGTCAAGCTTAGAGGAATTTTAGGAGTCTTGACAAATCATTTTTTTTTGCCATTTTTTTTATTTTCTTTAATTCTAATTTTTTTTCTTTTTCCTTTAATTCTCTTTTTGATTTAATTTTACTAACTATTTGGCTAAATTTAAGAGGGAATTGAAATAAATGACCTTTGCCCCGGTTTGGTTTGCACGCCTAACCCACTATCCATTTCAATTTGCAAGGGTTAACCCTCCCCCTTGAAAAAATTGCACCCAGCCGGTAATTTCTTACCTTGAGTAGCCGGTCTCTTTGTTTGCCTCTTTCCTGCCCATTGATGGCAGAAAAATCAGAGAGAGATTGAGGGATCGTAGGCGGAATCAGAGAGAGACGGGGGCGGAGGGCGGAGGCGTGTGGCAGGCGCCGGATCGGAGGAGTCAAGGGGAGCGGCGGTGGCGGAGGCGCCAGAGAAGGCCTCGTTCGATTGATCGGCAAACGTCGCCGATTCCTCCCCAACCGCCACCGCCTCCTCGCTTCCTCCGTCGTCAAAGTCATCTCTCTCCCGCTCACTCCTTCCCTTTCTCCTTCCACCTTCCGTTTCTAATTTCAATTTCTCGGATTTTGATTTTTGCAAAGCAGAGCTCATTTGATACTTGCGAGACGACGAGAGCTGCAAATAGCAAACTCTAGGCGAAGCGTCGCGAGTTGGCGAATCCGGAGGAGGACGAGAATGGCGGGAATCCTGCCTGGGTGAGTTGTCCTGTTTGCGGCGTCGGAGTTCGGAGCCAAGACTGCACTATCAACACTCATCTAGGTTAGTCTCTAATTTCACCGATAGATTCAGAAAAGTCTTTGTGTGTGCCCTAGGTTTAGGTCTGAGCTTAGCATTTTGAACGTAATGGATCCAATTATTGTTTTAAGATGCTTGCAAGTACAGAAATCGGCAATAAGCTTAGGAAATTGATTTGAGAACTCAGAATATATCTGTCCGTGAATGTGCTAAGTCTCCAATTATTGTTTTAAGATGCTTGCAAGTACAAATATCGTCTTTTGAAATGTATGATTCTAGTTATATGCATCTATTGTGAACTTATGAATTCAGAATTGCTTTCATATATCACAAAGAATATCTACATTTAGTTTTCTTTGAATGGATTCCATGTGATATATGCATAAGTTAATTGTTAAGTGGACTTGATTCTAGGCTTGAAGAGAGGAAGCGCAGAAAAGATTTTTATTCTGGAGAGGAACTTGCTGTATCCAGATCCTTTTGAGAAAGGCCTATCTCCTGAGGAGAAAGAATTATGTCAGCGGTACAGAGTCTTCATGCGATTCCATTCAAAAGAGGAGCATGAAGAGCTCCTTAGAACGGTCGTTGAGGAGCATCGCATTCTTAAGAGAATACAAGATCTGAAGGTATTGTGAAAACTATGCTCATGTTTGACTGCATTTGAGTTTTTTTGAAACCTTCTCAATGCAGGATGGATTGTAGATTGCAATCGCTTTTCTGAAACCTTCACCCACTGATCCCTAATTTGTATATTGAAAAAACATCTACTGGTGATTTAGTTTATAGTGAACTTCCTAATTTTTGATTCACTGTTATATCTTTTGCAATTTGACAACAAGATTTGATTTAGCTAGGTCTTTCGTGATTTCACCACTGATACGGTTATATCTTTTGCAATTTGACAACCTTAGTTCTTGAATTGCTTGATAGAATGTAGGTGATAATTCAGATGTTGATAGATTAGGATTTAGTATGTTGCCATGTCTCTACTTAGATGTGAAAGGAGATCAAAGGAGATTTGGGCGTCATGTAAAACTAAAGTAAGTGTTATGTAAACCTAAAGTAAGCGTCATGTATAAAGAACACATAGGAAGTAGAAACCTAAGTTCTAATGGTGGGTTACCTGTGCTGGCTGTGCAAAGCAATTCGAATGACTGTGAACGCTGTCTTGCTCCTTATTTGAGCAATGCCCCCTTTTACGTTTCTAGCTCTTATGTATAGTTTAGTAAACTTCAATCCCTCAATTTCATTGACTGACCCGTCACAGTAGTTGTATCTCCTACCTATTTAAATATAGAGAATAGATTGAGGATTTGAGGACACTATTGTGGTTTGTGCCTCGGGTTAAAGATGTGATCTGATGGAGTTAACATTTGATAGAAACATGATACATTGGTTCTTTATCAATGAATTGCTACATAGGGCTGGTAATTTTCGTAAGGGTGGCTGAATATATGGAAATTCCAGTTCGTCGAAGTGATGGTGAACCACTTCAGAAGCTGTTCATGCTGGTTAGGAGTGAGTTGAACTTAGATCTTAAAAACATCAAGCAAGAACAAGCAAAGTTTTGGAAACAACATCCGGCTGTAGTGAAGGTAACCGAGTAGTATCTCTTTAACTTAATCAGACACTTTTTAGAAGGCTATGAAAATATTCTTATCTTATTTTCAGACAGAGCTGTTGATTCAAGCTCATTTGACCCGTGAGACTGCTGAATTGTCCCCAGTTCTGCAGGCTGATTTGAGACACATGCTTCAACTTGCACCTAGGCTTCTTGAAGAGCTGGTGAAGGTTTTTATTATTTTC
The DNA here is from genome assembly GCA_963922045.1 of Persicaria maculosa. NCBI lineage: Eukaryota > Viridiplantae > Streptophyta > Magnoliopsida > Caryophyllales > Polygonaceae > Persicaria > Persicaria maculosa. The sequence continues at coordinate 18,037,687 of OY998258.1, forward strand.
CTTAGTTGCATAAAATATCTCCATTGATTTGATCACATGACATGTCTCATTCCATTCGACTATCTTGTCTTCAGCACCAATAGTGATGAATTTGTTATGACAATTGCTTAGGTTTAATGGAGGCCTCACATCTTTATGCTGCAAGTTGGGTGCCAGATATTGGTCTGGAGCTTCAGCCAAATGATTACAAGACAGGAGAAAAAGCTTGGTGGCAGATTTTACTAGGTATCATCTCCTTGCTTATTTTCAATTTCCAATCTTCAATATGATTGTGCCTTTAGAAGTGGGATTCTCATAGACTAAAAATTCAGGAATGGAATCGACATAGTAACTCACAAGCATTGATTACTTAGATTTGGATTATAAAATCCCGGGGAACCAAAGTATGTTTCATGTTAGAAAATAATAATAAATTTATATCTATGTTGTTTCTCTTATTATGTGTTTTCTTTGATCATTTTATTGACCATAATCTCTTATTTTGAATTTCTGTTGCAAAAGCATTCAGACGAGCAACAAAAAGCAAGGCTTCTGCCCAAGCTGAATTGGATGAATGGAGCTTGGGTGGTACTAGGACTTCAAATTGAACGAAATCTCAAGAACTTGAAGCATGTAGTTTATCTATGTAATTATAAACATTTGATTTCAAGTATGGACCTCGTTTTGATTTATGTATATGTACTTGTGAATTGGAGTAGAAATACAAGGCATTTGATGAAAGAAAAATATTATGCTATTTGCTGGTTTTAATTATTGTATGTCATGTCTGAATAAACAGGTGACATGTTGAAACGTGTTGCTGTCATGTAGAAATGGAAAATTACGGGTTGAATGACATGTTAATAGCAGTTCATGCCTTGTACATCGTCTTTGATATGCACCCGATTAAACAACTAACCTAGTCAGTCCCACGAAACCATCTTCATATGAAACAACTAATCAGCAACCGGAATAATGATTTTGCAAAGTCAGCAACCGTCATGTCAAGTAACATAAGTGACGTGTCAAACCTATTACCTGTCATGTTAAAAACACATCTTAGGATGAATTCAACACACAGGGAAGATGAATTCCAGGTTAAAAACCCTCTTCAAACGAGACTTGTTTTCCATCTTAGTCATTGCCTACTTTAACTCGGTCAATGTATCTCTTTTACCGAATAAGCTTATAGATTGCAGATCAGCAAATAACCTGTCATGTTAAAGGGTATAACTTATCATGTTAATAGCATTACCTGTCATGTTATTTTCTTTCAGAACTTTATTTTCTTACATAAAACAAAGTGTTGTAAGACATGGTAGTGTTCTTGTTTTAGGCATTCATCATATATTAATAACATAAAACAAAATTTAAGTCTGATTTGTGCCCGTGATGCCTTGATCTTTAGGACTTTTGAGTGTCATCTAACCCTGCAAACAGTGATGAACAAACCAAAGATTAATAGGACTTTTCATGAACTAGATTTATTTACAGTGAAAGGTAACGAAAAACACCGCGATTTCAGGTTATTAAAGGGTATAAACTGTCATGTTAATAGCATCACCTGTCATGTTAAAGGTTATAACCTGTCATGTTAAAGGGTATAAACTGTCATGTTAATAGCATTACATGTCATGTTATTTTCTTTCATTAAGGAGGAGGATCGATTCACATTACATGTCATGTTAAAGGGTATAAATTGTCATGTTAATAGCATCACCTGTCATGTTAAAGGGTATAAACTGTCATGTTAATAGCATTACATGTCATGTTATTTTTTTTCATTAAGGAGAAGATGATCGATTTGCATAATCTGTCATGTTATTCGCATTACCTGTCATGTTAAATAGTATAATCTGTCATGTTATTTTTATTAAGGCAAGCTTTTCACCATCAATATCTTTTTTAAATGAAGATTATATATATAAGGCAAATAGATAAAGCTATAAGATAAAGAAGGAAAATAGATAAATGTCAAGCTTGCAATAGCAAGAAATCGAACGTGGACATTCTCAATCTATGAAGCCAAAGAAAGTTTAGCAAGCTTGATGACTTAAGATGCCTTTGGATACAATAACACTACTAACACTGAAGTCTACCATATCAAGTACATTTATAATCTTCTCCTTCAACCTAACTAATGACAAACAAAATAAAGGAGAGGACGCATACATTAAAATAAAAACAAAAAATAACGGGTTCACAGGAGAAACAACCCTTGATCCTGTGCAAATTTATTACACACTAGTACAGTGATGTATAGAGTAATCAGTAATGCTAGCGTTCTTTATCATTTCATAAGCTTCCTTGAGGAAGGACGCTTGAGGTTAGGTGCATTAGACTGCAACAGGACGCTTGAGTAGGTTGATAGCGCTCTTTATCCTTTCATAACCTCCAAGAGAAGTTTGCAGTTGGCCACAGTTCGAATTCCATCGATCAAAATATCCCTCGCAGCATCAACACTATTTGTAGCCTAAGACAAACATATGAGTTAAATCATTAGGATTTATTAACATCACAAAGTAGATCAATACTGTAGAGTTGAAAGTTGAAATAAAGCCAATCACTAGCGTCTATTCTCAAATAATGATTGTACTCAAGCATTCATGTTCGATCATAATATAATCTCATTAAAAGCTAAAGGAGAGCACAAGGAACAAATAGAAGCTTTAGCATACCAAAAGAGCAGCCTTAGAGTTGTCAGATGTGGTAAGACCTGAGAACCGAGCAACGGAATTATAGTGCTAGAGTTGAACATGTTTTCATTTCTAACAAAGGGTTATTGTAGACCTATAAATCGCTCAAGCTTGTAATATAACCCAAACCTCAAACGGCCCATAAAAAAACGAAGCCATTAATCCAATATTCAGAAAGAGTGTTTGGCATTTCTTTGGTGGCTAAAGCAAGAGCCTCCTTTTATATGCTGCAACATTGTTTCCCTGACAAAATTTAACAAACTAATTAGGAAGGTATCTATTTAATTAACATAGAAAGATATATGCTTGAAATAAAGTAGATGGAGTCATGGAGAATTTAGGTCTTCTTCGAGTTGCATTACCAGTCGTTTTTCCATATTAGCCCTTCGCATTGTATGCTCAATAAACAAAGATTCTGAAGGCGGATCAAAATGAAGAAATGCAAAACGTGCACCACAAACATCACCTATCTGCTCCTTAAAACCAGCATTGAAGAAATGAATTGCTGGTATGTCCTGCAATACAACACGAGCGGGTGAATAAGATTAAGCATTTGAAGCCAACCTAATTAAAGCATCGTATCCACAAATTCTATGATATATATGAATGCAAAAAGTTAAGAACAATTAGTCAGGAACTGTATCTGCAATTTCTAGACTGCAGGCCATAGCTTAAGTCCTTTGAAGGGCATTACCAAATCAATTCCAAAGAGCAGTACCTAGTTAGCTTGCCCTCCCAATCATTCACACCCCCTCACTGAGTCCCCCTGCCCGACAATACCATCCTACCTCATCCCCCCAACTGCAAAGACTGAACACATCATCAACCTTAAAAAGAAAGTACTACATGCTTTGTTTTTAATAAAACCATATTCTAGGACAGAGGCACCATTTAGAACTCAGGCAGTTGTGGAAATGGAACTCAGGAAGTTGTGGATAGTTATAAAACCACATTCTAGGACAAGATATCAACTCCTAGGAGGCACTTTATCAAATACAGATATAGGTGATATCATCAGAATACACCGCTGTCTCACTCACCAGTCATTACTATGCAAATTGAAATGATGTTAAGTTTACTAGAAGCCATAGACAAGTGACAGATTCCTAGTACAGGAAGATAGGGATAAAGATATACATCTTCAACCTCGATTGGTTCAATCTTGAAGAGAATTGTTGAAGAGAACCTGAAAAAGCACGATTCCGGGGTGCTAGACGAAGAAATCTCGCCGGTATCTGAACAGCTCATGGCTTTTTCAAATCGGAACCCTAGCCGCCGCCCCCGACCCCCCTCCTTCTCCCTTCTTGTCGACTAAGCTCGAGCCCTCCCACTGACCCCGGAGCCTCCGTCTTGAGCACTTTACTTTGCCAGTTGAAATCCTCAACACTTCGGAGCGCCGATCCTCTTCTAGTCGTCTGCGCCTCGCCTCGAGGGAGATCCCTCTGCCTGCTCATCGCCTCGAGCAATCCACCGTCGAGGGAGATGCCTCCGCCTGGACCGCCTCCTCCTGCGCCGCGCCTCGATCCCCTTCCTTCCTCGCCCGCCTCCGATCCCCCGTTCTCTCTTCCTTTTCTCTCCTTTCCAACTGGCTACCGGTTGAACCAAAAAACCGGATATCCGGAATTGTGCAATTTTTTTCCGGATGGGGTTAGGTGTGCAAGGGTTTCACCCAAAAGGGTTATTTTAGCAAATTACCCTAAATTTAGAACATTGATTTTAGCCTAAATTATAATTTTAGTAGTTTTTTTTCTAAAAAAACAATCTATATCTATATTCTATATAAACTCTTAATTTAGAAGAGTTTAGGATGATGTGTCAAATTTAGAGGAATTTTAGGAGTCTTGACAAATCATTTTTTTTTTGCCATTTTTTTTTATTTTCTTTAATTCTAATTTTTTTTCTTCTTTTTCCTTTAATTCTCTTTTTGATTTAATTTTACTAACTATTGGGCTAAATTTAAAACATTGATTTTAGCCTAAATTATAATTTTAGTAGTTTTTTTTCTAAAAAAAACAATGGGATTAATTCAAAACATAAAATTAATAATAAGAAAACATAAAATTAATATTAGTAATATATATATACTACTTTAATCGTTTTCTCAACCCATGAGTTTAATTCAAAATATTTAATTATCTGAACTTTTACAATTATGTTATAATATTTGTTTAATATATTAGTAAGATTTCACTTATAAAAAATCGCGTCATGGCGCGGGAATCATACTAGTTAATCTAAAAAAAGTTGACTTCTAACAGAAGCTATTAATATTTGTCTATTTTAGATAAAAAAAATTAATATTTGTCTATTTAAATAAATATCGATGAGTTTGAATAAATAATTTTGTGTAAAATTTGTTAGAATTTTTTATTTTTAAATAATAAAAACAGTAACAACCAATTCAATTTGAAATAAATCTATTGAGTAAATAATAAAGTTATTTAATTTGTAAAATCAATTAATTAGGATGGTGGGACCATGATTGAGGATAAATTGACACATAAGCCTATTTTCAAGGGAAAACCGCCAAGTGGCATCTTTAACATGTGATTTAGTATTATATATTAGATATATTAGATATTAGATATTAGATATCTTTGATCCTCTCAGAAAAGATTAAAAGTTAAATTTAAAAAGAAAAATTATTCGTTTAAAACAACATTTATTTGTATATAACTCATGTGAATACGGGAGGGGTTTGAGCATGCCCTTGATTTTTTTTTAAAAAAAAAATAAGTACCAATTTATCATTAAATCGATTTAGTGTACGTAATTAATCTTTTTTTTATTCCATAACTTAAATATCAAACTCAGGAAATATATAAACTGCAGTACTTTATATGATTTTCATTTTTCGCTACAAGACCGCCATCCAAACTGCTACTTAGACAGTTAGACATGTCAAATAGGTCGGGCGGGTTGGTTCATCTTGGGTTCGGATCCATTACGGGTCGGGTCAAATTGGGTTACGAGTCATGAAATGCTCAACCCAGACCCATATTTAACGGATTCGGGTCAACCCAACGGGTCAATATTGTTACTCATCCAGGATTTTTCAAATATCATTTACTATATACACGTTATTTACGAATGATAAAAATACGTAAAATATCATTTTTTTAAATTATTTGTTATAATTTCATTTTTTCAGTTTGAATTAATAAATTATATAAATATTTTATATAATTTTTATCAACCTTAAAACTATACATGAATAGTAAATGACATTTAAAACTAAACAGATGGGGTATTTTTAATGACTATTTACATAGTTCCTAAACCTAAAATCGTTATATTACCCTAATAATAGTTATATTTTTGAAAAGATGTAATTAATGTTGCTACAATAGTAATATGTATTTTTATATACATAACATTTTGCAATGTTAAATTATAAAATAAAGTTGATAATAAAAAAAAAGATAATATTCAATTCTAATTACTATTAGTAATAAATTTTAATATTAGGTTAAATTGTAATTTATTTATGTTTTTATTTAAATTGTAATTTATTTATGTTTTTATTATCTTAGAGCTTGACCTAACGGGTGACCCACGGATTGACCCAACCCGACTCAGAAATTTGTGGTTTGAACGGGTTCGGGTTGGTTCGGGTTTCGAGTTGAAATATTTGTGCCAAAACCCACATTTTACGGGTTGGGTTGGGTCGGGTCCTCGGGTCGGGTCAAGTTTAAACAGATCTACTGTTACTGTCTGTAACAGTGCTACAATAAATCGTCAGAGTACGTGAACTATATTAACTTGTTATATACTACATCCGTTCAGAAATAGATGTTATTTGACTTTTTGGCAGTCAGAAATAGATGTCATTTGACTTATTGACACGTTTTTTAAGGAACTAAAAACTATACTCCCTCCGTCCAAAATACATGGGCTTTTAATATTCATGCACGCTTTTTTAGAAGCTAAAAACTATATAAAATATTAATTTTTTTATTAATTTTTTTAATAATTACAAACTTATAATCAATAAGTTTGTAATTATTTAAAAAAATTAATAAAAAAGTTAATATTTTATATAGTTTTTACCTCCTTAAAAAACGTGCGTGAATAGTAAAGCCCATGTATTTTTGGACGGAGGTAAGTATAAAATATCAATTTTTTTAGTAATTTTTTAATATAATATTGTATAAATCTTATTAATATTAATAAGTGTCATATTATTAATATAAAAAATTGTTTAAAAAGTTAATATTTTATATAGTTTTTAGCTCATTAAAAAAACATGTCAAAAAATCAAACGGCGGAGGTAGGATTAGCATTAGCGTAGTATCACAAAATACACGCCCAAAAATATAACAACAAAACACATGTATCTTAAAAATAATACGGCAAAAAGATTAATTGATGTATATATTGATTAATTATTATTAATATGATCACATAACGTAATTGTAAGTGCCTAATATATAAAATCACTAATATGTAGAAAGAGTAGTAACTTTTAGAAGTTGAAAATGGAGGTTTTCTTATTGAAACAACCAAACGAAAATATCTGTAACAACTTGAAGAATACAGAACTACACAACCAAGCTTTTATACTATAGCTTTGGCGCGTCTAACAACCCAGAAATGGAAGAAACAGAATTTAGAATGAAGTGAAATGACCGAATTACCCTTCTGCTAACACACTAACCACACTAACCCTCTCTACATACCCCCCTCAAGGTTGGCTTGGGATGAACAAGTCCAAGCTTGGAACACAGGATGTGACGCTGATGAGCTCCAAGGGGTTTGGTCATGATGTCAGCTATTTGCAGCTGTGAAGAGACATAAGAAGTGGTTAAGAAACCTTGCTGAATCAGTTTCCTGATGAAGTGATAGTCTATCCGAACATGCTTGGTCCGTTCATGGTATACAGGATTAGAGGCTAAGCTTTGGGCAGCTTTGTTGTCACAAAACAAAGTCACAGGTAAGGCCAATTTGATGTGAAGGTCAGATAACAGGCCTTGGACCCAAATAAGCTCACTAGAAGTGTAGGACATGCTTCTATATTCACTTTCAACTGATGATTTCGAAACCACCTTTTGTTTCTTTGATTTCCATGAGATGAGAGCACCACCAAGGAAGACACAATACCCAGATAGGGACCTGCCAGTGTCAATGCAATTGCCCCAATCTGCATCACTAAAGGCTGTGAGTTGAAGATCAGACACTGCAGGGTAAGACAAGGCTAAGTTGAAGCTGCATTTAAGGTATCTGAGAAGGTAAAGGACAGCATTCCAATGAGGAGTACGAGGGCACTGTAAATACTGGCTCAGTTGTTGAACTGTAAATGAAATGTCAGGTCGAGTGAATGTCAAGTAGAGGAGTCTCCCAACTAGTCTCCTGTACAGTTCAGGTTTCTCAATAGGATCACCATCAGAAACAGATAGTTTTGTGCCTCTCTGCATAGGAAAAGAAGCAGGCTTGCACTCTACCATGTTGGCATCTTGTAAGATGTCCAAAACATACTTTCTCTGATTTAACAGGATTCCATGAGAAGACCTTGAAATCTCCATACCCAGGAAGTACCTGACAATGCCAAGGTCTTTGATGGTGAAAGCAGAATGCAATGCAGCCTTTGTTGAAGTGATTTCAGTTGAATCATTGCCCATCAAAAGCATGTCGTCCACATATACCAAAGCCACAATGAATGAAGAGCCAACTGATTTGGTGAATAAAGAGTAATCATGTAGAGACTGAACAAATCCAAGCTTTCCCAAGAACTTAGTGAGTTCCAAATTCCATTGCCTACTTGCTTGTTTAAGACCATACAAAGATCTGTGTAATTTGCAAACTTGACCAGGGGCAGCTAATTTATAACCAAGGGGTGGTACCATGTACACTTCTTCATCAAGAAAGCCATTGAGAAAAGCATTATTAACATCTAGCTGATGTAGATTCCATCCCTTAGCTGCAGCAAGAGCCAAAACAATTCTAACTGTTGATAACTTTGCCACTAGAGAGAAAGTTTGCTTCTAATCTTTATCTTTGATTTGATTGTACCCTTTAGCAACAAGTCTAGCCTTGAATCTGTCAACCTCTCCACTGGGCTTGTACTTAATCTTGTATATCCATCGAGATCCTATTGCTTTCTTTCCTGGAGGTAAATCTGTGACTGACCATGTGTGATTTCTATCCAATGCATCAATCTCAGCTTGCATTTCCAACTGCCATCTCTCATCATCTTTGGCTTGATGATAAGTTCGAGGCTCAAATATAGCACACACATTGATCAGTGACTGCACATAGGAAGGGGATAAATGTGCTAGATTTTGTACTGAAAAAACTGAGAATGACTGGGACTGAGAATCAGATCTAGTAGGCAGGTTGGAACAAATGTAGTCTTGGAACCTATGTGGCCTATGAATAGGTCTCTTGGAAGGCAGCAAATCATTAGCAATAGGACTAACAACAGCTGGACTTAACTGAGGAGAATGATTGTCAATGATGGGAGTAGTACTGTCTGTGCTTGAGGCTTCTCTTAGAGAAGAAAGAGAATCATTCACATCAGCAAAAGAATCAACAGGTTGCACATCTGCTGTTGGCAAGTTTGGCATCTCCACAGTATTATCAAAAGAAGTAGGAGAAACCAAAGGCAACCTATGAGTGTGGGAATGAGAGGTGTCTGTCTGTGATGAGGTCTTATAAGGGAACTATAGCTCATGAAACTTCACATATCTGCTGGTGATCACAACTTTCTTATCCATGTCAAACAGTTTGAAAGCTTTCTGATCAGGGGGTAGCCCAGAAAGATACACTTCTGATAACTCCCTCCCTTGATGGAAATTGGAATAAATGTTTCAAGGGCTTTGACAGGATGTTTGTGTCAAAGGCCTTGGAGCATTAACAGTTGATGAAATACAAAACCTATCTTATTTGTCCGAATATTATTTTATCTTATTATATACTTCCGTTATGTTATATATATATATGTTTGACTAACCTTTTCAGGAAGTATATTCGAGATTATATCTTTCCTTTAGTACATATTGAGGAGATCACATTCAAATAGAATCATGGCTTCGGAGTATCCATAAATAGAAGATTCAAGATCAAGCCTGATTCGAAAGAGCCGTTGGTGAAGATCCTCAGGCGCCATTCCATGCTCTTATATAAAGGAAAGGAAGAAGAAGACGGAGACAAGAAGTGCTACACGAGCTTTCATTCATTCAAGCGAGATCTGTCTTCCAAGTGTCTCTCTACTAAGCGCTCTAGAGTTTGTTGTTTATTTCAAAGCCTTTGAGAGTCACTGTGAGCTTATAGGATATATTCATTTATAGTGTTACTCGAGAGTTTATAACTCGAGAAGTTGCACTAGGCTATTGATTTGTGAGAGTAAGAGGATTGTACTAGATAGCTGAGAGAGGTGGGGCTCTTCTAGATTGGTCTAGGACTCCAAGAGAACGTGAGTTGACTAGATTGCAATTGTATAGGAGAGAGGCTTCTCGGTGAGCTATTTGGATCCTAAGCTAAGCGAATCAATAAAGCCTTTTGAATCCTAGGGTTGTGGAAGAACCCTAGGCGGGGACGTAGGCCAAGTTGTGCTGAACCTCGTAAACAATTACTCGTGTTCTTTACTTATTTGCTTTACCTTATTTCCGCACTTGGTTCGATTGTCTAACTTTGTGTTTCAGGTTTAATCTCAAGGGTTTTGGTACAAGCTCCAAAAGTCTTGAGACTTTCTGCGAAAAACGGGCATACTCTATTCAACCCCCCCTTCTAGAGTATTTCTTGTTACTTTGTTTTACATTATCGAACCTTCAATTGGTATCAGAGCTTTACTCACTGTTTTTGATCTAACAATCTTGTGAGTTTTCGATCATGTCTGGTGAAGCAAGCGGAGGATTTGCACAGGGAAGGTCCACAAGCAGACCGCCACTCTTTGTAGGAAACAACTTTGTCCACTGGAGATCTTTGATGAAGATGTTCATCATAGACCAAGATCTAGAGCTTTGGAACATTATGATACCAAAGTTGCAAAGAAGGAGTCTGAATACAACCAAGCAGATCTTGAAACCATCTCCAAAAACTACAGGGCTATTAACTTACTTTATTGTGGTCTTAGCACTGATGAGTTTAACCGTATTTCATCTTGTAGGTCAGCTAAAGAGATTTGGGACAAGTTGGTCGTCACCTATGAAGGAACAAGCCAAGTGAAAGACACCAAGATCAGCATCTTTCTTCGAAAGTATGAGCTCTTCAAGATGAAGTCTGATGAGTCAATTAAGGCCATGTTCACACGATTCACAGAAATCACCAACAACCTTGACTCTCTCGGCAAGAGCTTTACCAACGTTGAGAAAGTGAGGAAGATACTGAGGTGCGTTCCAAAGGAGAAATGGGGTCCAAAAGTAACAGCTATAGAGGAAGCCCAGGACCTCACCACTCTACCCCTTGATGACCTTCTTGGGAAGCTGATCACGCATGAGATGATTCTTAATGAAGACGATGGAGAACTTCCAGCTAGCACCAAGAACTTGGCACTCAAGTCTAAGAAGGATGAGCCCAAGGATGGATCTGATTCCGAAGATGAGGATGATGATCCTTTTGCTCTTATCACAAGAGGCCTTGCTAGAATTCTCAAAATGAAGAAGCAATTCAACAACAAAGATGGATCAGAGTCTTCAAAATTTCGAGGTAAGCCTCAATACAACAAGTATGAGAAGAAGACTAAACCGTTGTCTTGTTTTGAATGTGGTGAAACAGATCATCTTGTGAAGGACTGCCCTCAAAAGACAAAGAGACAGCCCAAGAAAAGTGACAAATGGAAGAAGAAAGCCATGGTGTCAACTTGGAGTGATTCTGACTCTGACTCAGACGATGAGAAGGCCAACATTTGTCTTATGGCCTCAGAAGATGGATCCCTCGATGAAAAGCTTGAAGCTACTGTAAGAGAACTTATGGAAAGTCCAAAAAAGGTATTATCGGAATTCCTTTCAAATATGATTGCCAATGAAGAGAAGCTTATTGCCCAAACTAACATCCTTATTAAGAGAACTGTGGACCAGGAAAGAACTATTGAGGATTTGTCTATGAGGGTCAAAAGTCTTGAAGCTTCTTATTCAGGTCTTGACATTAAAGTCAAGACGCTTGACTCAGAGAAATCTGAACTCAAGCAAGATCTCTCCTCTCTAAGAAATGAGCATCATGACTTAGAGAACGAGAAGATCTCCCTGAATCATAAGATTCAAGACCAACAGACAGCCCTCATAAGTTTTACCAAATCCAAAAGTACTCTCGATAGGATGTTGGGTGAGCAACAAAGCTCTCTAAACAAAAGTGGTATTGGTTACAATCCAAAGTTTTTAAAGAAGCAACACATTACCACTTTTGTAAAGGCAAAAGGAAGCAGAACCTCTCCTATATGTCACCATTGTGCTAGAAAGGGGCATGTAAAAGAGACCTGCCCCTATAGAAGAAAGGATCCTTATATTATTCGCAATACATTTCCTGTTCATTTGAGAAAAGAACAGATAACACAAGTTTGGGTTCCAAAAGACACTATTTTACCAAATATGGTTTACCCCAACAATGGATCCAAATTTTCTTATTGGTCTAGCCACAAAGATTGTGTAACGGCCCGGGATTATGATTTCCGAGTTACGTTTCGAGGGATGAAACCCCTCGTTAGGACCTTGCGCCCCGAGTACAGGTTGAAGGTTTTAAAGCCTAATTTAAATGTTTTCAAAGTGGGATTTCATACCCAAATGCGAAGGGACCGTTGGAATCCTCGGGGAAGTCCCTTGTACCTGTCGTAAGTCTAAGCGTGGAAATCAGTAGTCATGCAAATAGCGAAAACAAGTGTAATACAAGAGGGTGCCACGGCAGAGCCGGGTCAAAACGGAGTCTAAAGTGTAAATCCAAAAACATAATCTGAGTCTGGTGAAGTCAATAACTCAAGCGCTCACTCTCCGCCGAACAAAATGACCCACGCAATAAGCAAACAGCACCGATAGGATGAACATAAATAATACCTAAAAAAATTGATATGGGGCGGGATCAGATCGATGCCCACTTTAGCTCTGCATCCCAACCCTAAGCACACATATACGCTATACCTAACAAAGATGCTTCTAGATGCATGGCGGAATATTAACACACTAACATGCTCCTAAGATCAAGTACATAATAATAATAAGGCCTTAGCACAGAATACCAAGTGGTATATCCCTCTCCTACCTCCACCCCCTTCCGATAGGGCGGAGACTGGCCAGCTCGTGAATGCATTCCATCATAATCGGGCGGCACGCATGCCTAACCCGCTCCACAATAAAGCCCGCAGGCATCCCATAATATAAGGAAGTGCATGACTCGATTGACTCAGGACGGGACCCGATGAGACTAGGTCGTCCTATAACCCTAGCAATGACTCTAGTTACTTCACAGATAACGGCCGTTCTATTTACATACACATAAAGAAATAGAATGCTCAACCGTCGATGCAACCTAGCATGGTACTACATGGCATGCTGATCATGAATGCAAGCACCTAGTATATCATGCACATATGGCAGGGAATAGCTCTATTCAATCTGAGTAAGCTCCGAAGAGACTTACCTGGCTTTGCAGAACAGCAGAATAAAGGGTCCAGCACACATAAATCATAGTCACAAGTATAACCTAAATACATATCAGAACACATATATAAGTCTACGTCTAATCATACAAGCATTCAAGCACACATCATTCAACGAGAATAACAATCATATCGCAGTCATCATCACATCAAGTTCAACCACTCATCATGATGCCACATTCCATAAGACCACATCATTATCATCATTCCGTTCCGCCACATTCTTATATTCGCAATAATACTCATATATCCGCATGATCATATATCTCCAAAGTTCATCATATCAATCATAGCTCATAAGGCATAAGTCAAATGATACGAAATTCTAATATCTCATCATGTCGTTAGTCATTCATTCATGCTATCAGTCCACACAAATCATGATATTAGACAATCATTCACATCAATCATGCTAGTTAGTCATCGAGCACATAATTCCCGAGTTAGTCCCGAAAATCGTTTCAAAATCCGAGTCAAATAGTTAGAATTTCCATCCTTAGGAAAATATTCGCCAAATTTCCTTTTCTAAAATCCAAGTATCATAATATCATATTTTTAAATAACCATGATATAATACCTTTAAATCTCAATAATAATATTTTATTATTTTAAATCTTACATAATATTATATAATATTTTAAATACCCTTTTATTAAACACTTTCATAAATATTTCTAAATCCCTTAAAAATCCCAACTATTTTTGTTTAATAAAATCAGCCTTTTTAAAATCACTAAAACCGACCCCCCTTTCATTTTAAATTACCAAAAACCACCCTTTTATTTTGCTAGACCTCCAACCGAATTTTATTTACAAAATAGATCCAAGTTGATTTGCTTGGAAGAATTAGGCCCACAAGATAGGCCCAACAGATTCGGATCCAGCCCAAAGCATTTTCTGATTTTGGACAAAACCGAACCGGTTTATTTAAATAAAATACCCAACTCGGTTCAACTAAATAAAAGATACAAACTGAACCCAGCACTATTCATCCATCTCTTTCGCCCCCCCCCCCCCACTGTATTCGAACTTGAAAGAAGAAGAAAGAGGGAGCGCGGCCGGCGACGCCAGCTTGCTCAGACCATCCACCCGACACACATAGACCATGAATTGGGCAAGAAAGGGAAGAAGAAAGAGAGAGAGCTCACCGAATGGGATCTCACCGGGAAAGCTTGAAGGCACCTCGTCGGAAGTGGATTTTCGCCGGATATGCCCTAGGGGGGTGTGAAGGGGTTAAAATCACGCTCTTGTGTTACTTGGAGGTGAAAGGAAGAGGAAGGAGCGAGGAATGGGGTCTCTTACCGTTTTCAATCGAAGAACAGGGAAACGGTGTTCGGGCGGCTCGGCGGCGGTGCTCAGGTGGCTTCTGCGCGGCCTTGGCGTCGGTGGAGGTGAGGAATTTCTGGTGCTGCTGCTCTCCGAGAAGGGAGGAGGAGGAGACTGGTGGAGCTATTGGGGAGCCGACCTTCATCTCCGGTGGGAAACAGGGCAAGGTTGCGGCTGGATACCGGAGCAAGGAGGAAAGAGGGGATCGGTAGTGCTGCTGCTGCTGATCTGGTGGTCGGAAAACCAGTAGGTGAGGTGGTGGTGACTTGAAGTAGAAGGGAGTTGGAGGAGAGGTGGGTATGTGTTTGGAGGTAGGGGAAAGGAAGGAGTTTCTCCTTTTTTGAGTTGATGTGTGATTTTTGAACACAAAAAGTAGCTGTTCAGATTGGCATGGGAGTGGTTTGGAAAGAAAATCAGACAGTAAGAGAGGGGATGTGCCGTTTGACCCTTAACCAAAAATGGATGGGTAAGCTTGGAGGAGATACCATTGGGTGTGGACATGCTTAACAAAAGGAGGAAAAGGAGAGTGGGAGGGATGCTAGCTGTCATTTTAATTCAGGGTAGGAAAGTGACAAGAGGGGGGGAGCTCCCGAAATTCTGAAGGGAGAAAATCCTGAAATCCTGAAATCCGCTCTCTTTCGCGCAACTAGAATTTGAAGTCCGGAAATCAAGGTGGTCATGTTAGTTTTCAAAATTTTATTTAGGTTTAAAATCCGCTTTGAGAGTTCTAAAATCCAAATTAGCGAGTTTTCCGTTAAGTTCCGCTTTTAAATTCATTTTGATTTTCCTTTTTCCGAGAATTTAGTATTTAAAATTCCGAGCCTTTACATCATCCACCTCTAAAAACAAGTCTCGTCCCCGAGACTAAAATCAAAACAAAGTAGGGGATGAAGTTGGAAGTAGGTGAGTCCAAGGACCATTCCATTGATCCCGTAAGTGCCTCATAAGGGCCCTTATGAGATTCTCACAGTATCGCCGTCATGATCGTAATATCCCCGATAGGTCGTAGCGAGAGTGTGATATGGGCCCTTACCACATCCTTACTACGACTTCTCGGTTATATTATAACTCAAAAAGCATTACAACATCTCCACTAGGTCTTAGCAAGCAGTCTATAAGGGCCCCTATAAAATACTTGTATCCACTTCGTGGGGCGTCATAATGCAAACTCGGGTCGAAAAGTTTCAAAAGGAGTCCTCTGTTCGAAAAGGATTCGTCTCAAAATCATTCAAATTCTCGATCGCGTTCGATCCCTCAAATCCAAGTTAGTCCTTTTTAAACATCATTCAAAATCCCTTAACCCGATATTAGTCAAGCAAGCTTTAAATTTCAGGAGGTGGGATCATCCACCTCTAAGGCTAATCCCGATTTTCCTTCCTAGGTTCCACTTTTGAATCACATTTCATCAATTCGGTTCTAGTATCCTAGCAATTCCAGTTCACAACATCATATAAGATATAACAATCATATCACACATTCATAAACAGATCATACTCATGTCAGGGTAGTCACATGCCATAATAGATCTAGCATAGCATCGCACATATTAGAATTCATCATATCATACCACAGAAGTTGCACATCATATTAGTAAGATAATCATGTCATATCAATCAGATAAGCCCATCATATTCATGCTAACCACAAAGCGTCATCGCATTAGAGGAAAACAAGTACTTCCGTACACTAGCATTTCATCAAGTTCAGGGGATAACTATGTTAGTACTAACAGGCCACAATTGTCTATGACAATACATCAAGGAATCAACATCGTGTACGCATAGAATTCGCACCACATCCAGTCCCAAGTCAAGCATACACTAAATCATATCCTCAAGAGAATCTGCCTACAACTACCAACCATAACAAGACGCGACCACTATTCTCAATCTCTCGCATTAAGATCAAGCCAATACTAGTTCTAGACACCATTGCATCCTCCTTATATACAACTCTCTAGCCTCATAACTATCCGCAATCAAGGCCATATATCCGAACCAACTACTAGGTATCCCAACTCATGTGCCCTCAAGCCATCTAAACTCATATCTCGGAGTTCCCAATTGCACAATTTCCCTATTCCGACAAGCTTAGCAACTCGACTGATTACCAAAACTCCCATAAAGCGTACCCTCGTCCTAAGGATTCCCTAATAGTCCCATCTTTACCCTTTAAGAGAAATCTCAAATCCTAAACTAAACCGCTCTCACAATCGACCTCAGTGCTCCTTAACAAATTCGCTTACTCTTTCTAGGCTCTCAAGACTCGCCTGACCATAATCTCCCCAAAGAGACATCTCAAATCACCTCGCTAACCTGATCACACTTTCCGCACCACTAATCACTCTCACTAGCCATCCACCTCTAAGAACCCAACTCATACATATCATCTCACACATGATACTCCCGACCAACTCTCACACGGGAACCCATTTAGTGCTACTCCCAACCACGAATCACCGAGACCCTCATCATCCGCACCTATCCTCAATGACCAACCACTGATTCTATCTACGTACTTGTCCCATACCGAATCTCACGAACCCTAAACATCCATGACTCCTCAGCCGACCTATTCTAGATTCTCCTCTCGGCATATTCCCAAATTTCCTCATCCTAAATCTTGATAAACCTTAACCTTTCGAAATCCTCAAGTCGTCCTACTCCAGTTTCTCATCTCTTCATATTCCAAAGTTGCCTCAAGCTCCTACTTCTTAACCATTCCACCTTACCGTCCCAAGCCCTCCTTTACCGATCATCATTTCCGTAGAGTCCCTAGATCATCCTCATCCGAGTTTCCCAATTATCGCAACTTAACCAACTCTCTAAAACATTCTTCCCCTAGTGTTCTCAATACTTATGATTTGCCAATTCCCCAATTTCATGCTCAAAATCTCCCTATCTCGACCACAAACCCACAATCTTACGAGAAATCTCAACGACATTCTTGCCTAACTACCAGCCCTTCCTCGAGATTCATCTCACGCCCTCAAATACCTCAATAGCTACAATAACATCCACTCACAACTCTCGATTCATTCCCTATCCTAAAATCCTCCAACAACGCATCTAGAAATTCCTTCACTAACGAATTCTCCAAGCACTACCAATCGTATCGAAAAACTCCCCAAATACTCATCACGCGCACATCCTTGATATGAACAACCTAATACCCAAGATCGATAATTTCCCAAACAACCTTATACTACTCTTCCTTAGCGATTCCTCAACCTCAACCTTTACCAAGATCGCTCCCAATCGCCACACATACAACCTAGTCCCAATTTCCACGATTCATTAGACATTCCTTAACCGATCATCCTCAACGCTGCCCACCTATAGAACTACACTGACTACCTATACTCACACCCACTCTCAAGGTCACCCAAATGAACTAGTCTAGACCTCAGCCAACCACACTTCTATGCCACGTGCTCACACCACACACCCACGACCTACCGACACATCTTGCTAGGACCTATCCCTCGAAATCTTGCCATGCTAACTCCACTCCTCACCTAAGACCTACCTGGAAGCTCAAATATACTCATTGACCACTATCTCCGACGAGTCATAACTCACTCGACTCTACCCAAGCTAACACATCCTTCATGCACTCCATCTCGCACAACCAATGACCAACTCGAAGACCTCAATCTACCTGCCATTTCCCGATCCGTCTCACCAAGGAATCACTCAACTCATAAACAAGAAAGAAACATCACCACCTATATAACTCATAACCGATTTACTAGCAGGTCAGTGCGCGTAAGCATAAAGGCACATCATCATACACACAAGTTAGTCAGACGATTATTCACTACCAGCTCAGCATATCAGTCATCACACATTCATTTAGCCAGTTCCAAGCCTATCGCACGACACCAATTCCAATTCGCATAGGAGAGAACGTCACTTTTTGAGTCATCTAGGAGGACTACGTCTGCAACCGCCATCTTCGAAAGGCGCTCGTCCTTTGGTGACGTCGATCCTAGGGTCCATGGGCCCACCACGCTTCCGTTGCGCCACTCTGATGCCATTCGATCGCTTGTTTTCTCTTCTATGTCGATGTCCATCAAGGGGATCGCGAGGGGTTAGAAGTCACGAAGATAGGGAAGGGCAAGGGAGGACAACACGACTTCCTTAAGGATTCAGACCTAGACCAGGACTAGAGATGTCGAGACTCAAAACAAGACGCGAACTCGAGAGTTACAACAATGCCCTTAGGGTATTCTATGAGGTTACAAGTGCGTGAAACAAACACGTAGCAATCACAAAATATCTCAATCGTATCATTCCCCACTAGCATGTACCTATTAACAGGAATAACATCTTATTCATTCATAATATGTTCACATAATCAACTTTACATGCACTCGTAACAAGCTAAATACTTAACATTTCATGCACTAATCATGCTTGACATATTAAGATCATGTATGCACGAACCGACAATAGACATATGCAGCATAAGTTATATATGACATAATGAGCATTATAGGATATCACATATACGATTCATTACTCACTTTAAGTGTACACATAAGCATATTAAGATGCTCTCTAATAATCATGTCAGGTGATATGGTGAAGTCATTTGGGCAAAGCAACTATCACATCAAATACAACCATGTACATGTAGTATGACAAGTATGACACATAATTGCACGATGATCCATAATTAGGAGATATATATATATATATATATATATATATATATATATATATATATATATATATATATATATATATATATATATATATATATCCTAATTGATACTACCAACACTCATTAAGCAAGTACACAGTCAGTAAGGTTGGATTAGATTAATTCAGCATGCTAGGACAATTATCTCATATATTAAACATACGACGATGGTTGACAACACTATCATGGACCTAATTCATGGGAAGACAATGATCATGGAACTTCCATTCATATGGCACATACATCTTCTCACAAGAGAAGCCATGCAAGATATCAGGCAAGTCATGCCGAAATACATCAATATACTATGTCATGAAATCACAAGAATGACTACTACTGTAACCGACAGAATTCTCTAAGAGCATTTACCGACTCATCACCCCGTTTCCCAGTGGGACGCTAGCATTGCTTGCTCGATATGACACAAGGACATTCACACTGTTTCCGAGTAGAGAGGGTAGAATTTGTGTTTAGACTCTCGTGGTAAAAGACACGGTTGACCGGTATATGAATCGAGAAGGATAGCTCCATAAGACAAATCATTTCTAACTCGGAATTGTTTCATTGATCACCCTCCCTAAAATACTCATGAATTTCCCATATCTGACACACCCCCGGAAGTAGCTAGTTGACCGACCCAAATTTCCCGTGGAAGACACCAACCTCTAGTACAAGACTCGGTGGAAGCATAGATGGTGGGATACCAAACAGGACTCGAAACGGGGTGAGCGGATGCTCCTTGACCCTTGCTAACATGCCTAAACGTTTTGATGTGACGGATGACGAAGTCAAAATCATCAAAGGGTTTGATTTAAGGAAGTTCCATTCCGACAAGACGGGAATTTCAATGACATAAGAACGAGGTACTCTCCCGCTATCTCGTTTGCACAGTTATTTAATACATGATTCAAGTCAAGACATACTGATTAGTTCTCTATCCTAAGCACAACAGCACTCAGCATGAAAGCAATCAACGGGGTTAATATGATCCTCTTCGAGGAGGATCGCCCTCGGGCCCAGTTGGATAAAATGCATGCATATAATCACCGAGACGATCTATGCCGTCCTTCGAGGGACGGCTGACCGAAGGGGCAAATACCTCACGGCCTCCTAACCCATGTCACTCCATCCTTCGGGTTCCTTGGAGTCTTCAAGCCCACCTGTAAAATAACAAGCTATATTTTGCCTACCTTTTCCCAAGTACATCCAATAGGGATGCTCTAGCGCTTTACTACCCCATCGTCTCCCTTTGTTTGATTACCGAATTTATTGAGTCGAGTTCATATTTAGTCCATTTGAGTTAGCCATATTAAATTCATTTTTCCCTTTCTAAAACATTTTGAAAGCCATTTGAAAACCTTGGGCTATTTTCAAAACCACTTCAACCTATCATACTCGGTTTGCATAACCTGAGCTCTGATACCCCTTTGTAACGGCCCGGGATTATGATTCCCGAGTTACGTTTCGAGGGATGAAACCCCTCGTTAGGACCTTGCGCCCCGAGTACAGGTTGAAGGTTTTAAAGCCTAATTTAAATGTTTTCAAAGTGGGATTTCATACCCAAATGCGAAGGGACCGTTGGAATCCCCGGGGAAGTCCCTTGTACCTGTCGTAAGTCTAAGCGTGGAAATCAGTAGTCATGCAAATAGCGAAAACAAGTGTAATACAAGAGGGTGCCACGGCAGAGCCGGGTCAAAACGGAGTCTAAAGTGTAAATCCAAAAACATAATCTGAGTCTGGTGAAGTCAATAACTCAAGCGCTCACTCTCCGCCGAACAAAATGACCCACGCAATAAGCAAACAACACCGATAGGATGAACATAAATAATACCTAAAAAAATTGATATGGGGCGGGATCAGATCGATGCCCACTTTAGCTCTGCATCCCAACCCTAAGCACACATATACGCTATACCTAACAAAGATGCTTCTAGATGCATGGCGGAATATTAACACACTAACATGCTCCTAAGATCAAGTACATAATAATAATAAGGCCTTAGCACAGAATACCAAGTGGTATATCCCTCTCCTACCTCCACCCCCTTCCGATAGGGCGGAGACTGGCCAACTCGTGAATGCATTCCATCATAATCGGGCGGCACGCATGCCTAACCCGCTCCACAATAAAGCCCGCAGGCATCCCATAATATAAGGAAGTGCATGACTCGATTGACTCAGGACGGGACCCGATGAGACTAGGTCGTTCTATAACCCTAGCAATGACTCTAGTTACTTCACAGATAACGGTCGTTCTATTTACATACACATAAAGAAATAGAATGCTCAACCGTCGATGCAACCTAGCATGGTACTACATGGCATGCTGATCATGAATGCAAGCACCTAGTATATCATGCACATATGGCAGGGAATAACTCTATTCAATCTGAGTAAGCTCCGAAGAGACTTACCTGGCTTTGCAGAACAGCAGAATAAAGGGTCCAGCACACATAAATCATAGTCACAAGTATAACCTAAATACATATCAGAACACATATATAAGTCTACGTCTAATCATACAAGCATTCAAGCACACATCATTCAACGAGAATAACAATCATATCACAGTCATCATCACATCAAGTTCAACCACTCATCATGATGCCACATTCCATAAGACCACATCATTATCATCATTCCGTTCCGCCACATTCTTATATTCGCAATAATACTCATATATCCGCATGATCATATATCTCCAAAGTTCATCATATCAATCATAGCTCATAAGGCATAAGTCAAATGATACGAAATTCTAATATCTCATCATGTCGTTAGTCATTCATTCATGCTATCAGTCCACACAAATCATGATATTAGACAATCATTCACATCAATCATGCTAGTTAGTCATCGAGCACATAATTCCCGAGTTAGTCCCGAAAACCGTTTCAAAATCCGAGTCAAATAGTTAGAATTTCTAACCTTAGGAAAATATTCGCCAAATTTCCTTTTCTAAAATCCAAGTATCATAATATCATATTTTTAAATAACCATGATATAATACCTTTAAATCTCAATAATAATATTTTATTATTTTAAATCTTACATAATATTATATAATATTTTAAATACCCTTTTATTAAACACTTTCATAAATATTTCTAAATCCCTTAAAAATCCCAACTATTTTTATTTAATAAAATCAGCCTTTTTAAAATCACTAAAACCGACCCCCCTTTCATTTTAAATTACCAAAAACCACCCTTTTATTTTGCTAGACCTCCAACCGAATTTTATTTACAAAATAGATCCAAATTGATTTGCTTGGAAGAATTAGGCCTACAAGATAGGCCCAACAGATTCGGATCCAGCCCAAAGCATTTTCTGATTTTGGACAAAACCGAACCGGTTTATTTAAATAAAATACCCAACCCGGTTCAACTAAATAAAAGATAGAAACTGAACCCAGCACTATTCATCCATCTCTTTCGCCCCCCCACTGTATTCGAACTGGAAAGAAGAAGAAAGAGGGAGTGCGGCCGGCGACGCCAGCTTGCTCAGACCATCCACCCGACACACATAGACCATGAATTGGGCAAGAAAGGGAAGAAGAAAGAGAGAGAGCTCACCGAATGGGATCTCACCGGGAAAGCTTGAAGGCACCTCGTCGGAAGTGGATTTTCGCCGGATATGCCCTAGGGGGGTGTGAAGGGGTTAAATTCACGCTCTTGTGTTACTTGGAGGTGAAAGGAAGAGGAAGGAGCGAGGAATGGGGTCTCTTACCGTTTTCAATCGAAGAACAAGGAAACGGTGTTCGGGCGGCTCGACGGCGGTGCTCAGGTGGCTTCTGCGCGGCCTGGGCGTCGGTGGAGGTGAGGAATTTCTGGTGCTGCTGCTCTCCGAGAAGGGAGGAGGAGGAGACTGGTGGAGCTGTTGGGGAGCCGGCCTTCATCTCCGGCGGGAAACAGGGCAAGGTTGCGGCTGGATACCGGAGCAAGGAGGAAAGAGGGGATCGGCAGTGCTGCTGCTGCTGATCTGGTGGTCGGAAAACCAGTAGGTGAGGTGGTGGTGACTTGAAGTAGAAGGGAGTTGGAGGAGAGGTGGGTATGTGTTTGGAGGTAGGGGAATGGAAGGAGTTTCTCCTTTTTTGAGTTGATGTGTGATTTTTGAACACAAAAAGTAGCTGTTCAGATTGGCATGGGAGTGGTTTGGAAAGAAAATCAGACAGTAAGAGAGGGGATGTGCCGTTTAACCCTTAACCAAAAATGGATGGGTAAGCTTGGAGGAGATACCATTGGGTGTGGACATGCTTAACAAAAGGAGGAAAAGGAGAGTGGGAGGGATGCTAGCTGTCATTTTAATTCAGGGTAGGAAAGTGACAAGAGGGGGGGGAGCTCCCGAAATTCTGAAGGGAGAAAGAGAAAACAAGACAAATGTGTGTTCCCCATAAAAATATCCAATTCTATTTACCCGGAATAAAATCCTGAAATCCGCTCTCTTTTGCGCAACTAGAATTTGAAGTCCGGAAATCAAGGTGGTCATGTTAGTTTTCAAAATTTTATTTAGGTTGAAAATCCGCTTTGAGAGTTCTAAAATCCAAATTAGCGAGTTTTCCGTTAAGTTCCGCTTTTAAATTCATTTTGATTTTCCTTTTTCCGAGAATTTAGTATTTAAAATTCCGAGCCTTTACAGGTTGATGTTTGTCTTGCAGGAGATCACCAAGGTGAAAGAACACAAATGGATTATTGATAGTGGATGCTCGAGGCATATGAGTGAGAAGAGTTCTCTCTTTCTTGATCTAAAGGAGCAATCCACGGGAACAATCACTCTTGGTGACAAAGGAAAATGTGACATCGTTGGTATTGGTAGTGTTGGAAGTGATTCCAGCAATAGTATTAAAAATGTCTATCTTGTTAATGGTTTAAAGTATAATTTGCTTAGTGTCTCTCAATTATGTGATAGTGGCAACAATGTCAGATTTAACAAGAAAAGATGTATAGTGTGCAGAGATGATACAGGTGAAGTTATATTAACTGCATATCGTTACAACAACATATACGTCATAAATGCTGATCAAGTGGCACAAGGAAGCTTAACCTGTCTAAAGGCTTTGACGGACGATCCAAAGCTCTGGCACAGGAGACTCGGTCATGTGAGTCCACATACACTACAGAAGCTTGTGTCCAAAGGGCTTGCAAGAGGGCTACCTGAGATGGACTTCAAAGGTATTGACATGTGCAATGCATGCACACGAGGTAAACAAACACGTAGCTCTTTCAAACCCAAAAAGGTTGTAAGTTCTTCTAGACCCCTTGAACTTTTACATATGGATTTATGTGGTCCTATGCGAGTCAAATCTCCCAATGGTAAAAAGTACATGCTAGTTGTTGTCGATGATTTTTCAAGATATACTTGGGTTGCATTTTTGAAAGAAAAAATCAGGGGCCTTATTTGAGTTTTCAAAACTTTGTAAGGAGTTGCAAACTTTAAGAAACGAGCCCATATTATCAATTCGGAGTGATCATGGTAGGGAGTTTGATCAACTTCAGTTTGATTTGTTTTGTGCTAAATATGGCATCTCCCACAACTTTTCTGCTCCTCGGACACCTCAACAAAACGGGGTTGTGGAACGCAAAAACCGCACCTTAGAGGATATGGCCAGGACTATGCTTTTAGAAAATTTATTACCTAAAACCTATTGGGCTGAAGCTGTTAACACAGCTAATTACATTTTGAATCGTTGTCTTATTCGTTCCATCTTAAAGAAAACTCCTTATGAACTTTTCAAAGGCCGCAAACCTCTTATATCTTATTTTAAACCCTTTGGCTGTACTTGTTTTGTTCATAACAATGGAAAAGATTACCTTGGAAAATTTGATGCGCGTAGTGATGAAGGTATATTTCTTGGCTACTCCACGAGTAGCAAAGCTTATAGAATCTTCAATAAAAGGACCCAGGTAGTTGAAGAAAGTATACATGTTATTTTTGATGAATGCAATGACGGTGCTTTGAGTGAAAGTGTTGCAGATATAGATCTTAACATCCATGAAGAGAACGAGGAAGGTGATGTTGCTGTTACCAAGAACACAGAGAAGAGAAACATGCAGGAACCGATTCTTAACACTGAAGAATTGGCCCAAGGTGTTGAAGATTCGTCCAAAGCCCTTGGTGTCCAATCCAACAGTGTTGAGACGTCAGAAACTGCTGTAACTGAACCTAACAGGACCACGGAGTCAGATGTACTACAAGTCAATCCTACAAGTGTGACGAATCAAGGAGCTGAGACTAGCAAAAGGAAATTCAAATACTCCTCTTCACACTCTTTAAAGGATATCGTCTCTGACCCTACTTCTAGTGTTCAAACTCGTTCTAAACTTAAAGATCTTTGTGCTTTTCACGTGTTTGTTTCTCTTATTGAGCCAAAGAAGGTAGAAGAGGCACTTCAGGAGCCAGACTGGATCATTGCTATGCAAAATGAGCTTAACGAATTTGAAAGGAACAAAGTCTGGACCTTGAAGCCTAGGCCAAAGCATCAATCAGTCATTGGCACTCGATGGGTATTTCGAAACAAGCTAGATGAGAATGGTAAGATCGTGAGGAACAAGGCAAGGCTTGTTGCTCAAGGCTACAATCAAGAGGAAGGTATTGACTACGAGGAGACCTTTGCTCCCGTACCCAGGCTTGAAGCCATTCGCATTTTATTAGCATTTGCATCTTTTATGAGCATAAAGTTATATCAAATGGATGTCAAGTGTGCTTTTCTTAATGGTTTCCTAGAGGAAGAAGTATATGTGGCTCAACCCCCAGGTTTTGAAAGTTCAGAATTTCCCAATCATGTTTATAAACTTGACAAAGCGCTTTATGGTTTGAAACAAGCCCCAAGAGCTTGGTATGAGCGCTTGTCAAAATATCTTTTAGAAAATGATTTTAAAAGGGGGTTGATCGACAAGACTCTTTTTATCAAGACCAAAGGAAAGGACATTTTGGTTATTCAAATTTATGTTGATGATATATTATTTGGTGCTACTAACACATCTTTGTGCAAGGAATTTTCTGACATCATGTGCAGTGAATTTGAGATGAGCTTGATGGGGGAACTCAACTTCTTTTTGGGATTACAAGTTCATCAATCCAAGAAAGGGATCTTTGTCAACCAAAGCAAGTACACTAAGGATCTCTTGAAGAAGTTCAAGATGGATCAATCCAAAGCAGCCAAGACTCCCATGAGCTCAACATTGTCTCTAGATCAAGACAAGACTGGAATATGTCAATCAAAAGAAGTATCGAGGAATGACTGGATCTTTATTATATCTCACGGCTAGTAGACCTGACATCATGTTTAGTGTTTGCATGTGTGCTAGGTTTCAAGCTGATCCTAAAGAATCTCACCTCGTGGCTGTGAAGAGGATCTTTCGATATCTCAATGGCACTAAGGAACTTGGACTATGGTACCCGAAGCAAAAGGATTTCACTTTA
This sequence comes from Persicaria maculosa, assembly GCA_963922045.1. Lineage (NCBI taxonomy): Eukaryota > Viridiplantae > Streptophyta > Magnoliopsida > Caryophyllales > Polygonaceae > Persicaria > Persicaria maculosa. The sequence continues at coordinate 18,064,399 of OY998258.1, forward strand.
ATTGGATACTCTGATGCAGATTTTGCAGGCTATAAGGTGGATAGGAAGAGCACATCAGGATGTTGCCAATTCTTAGGAGCATCTTTGATCAGTTGGCACTCAAAGAAGCAAAACTCAGTTGCTCTATCCACTGCAGAAGCCGAATACATTGCAGCTGGAGCATGTTGCTCCCAAATCCTTTGGATAGCTCAACAAATGCGAGATCTTGGCATCAACCTCAAAGGTATTCAAATTAAGTGTGACAATACAAGTGCCATCTCCATCATTAAGAATCCTGTTCAGCATTCAAGGACCAAACATATTGATGTAAGGCATCATTTCATTAGAGATCATGTTGAAAAAGGTGATGTGTCCATATCTTTTATTTCTACTGATTAACAATGGGCTGACATTTTTACTAAGCCTTTGGCAGAGGACAGGTTCACCTTCATAAGACGAGAGATTGGGATGCTTAACAAGGATGCACTTTCGTAGGGGGAGCATTCCCTTTACGAAAGATAAATTCTACTTAGTGTCAAGACCCTTGAGATCTATGTCAAGGTGTGTGAACTAAATGGTGGAGTACATATATCGGATCATATATTTTTGGTTAATATCTTTTTAGATATTTAATCAACTATATTTTTACTGAATTTGAAAATTGCCTATTTATGTGATTTCCTTAACCGTTAAGATATTTTTATTTTTGGAACTAAATCACTCGGTTTTTCAATCCGATTTTAATGGAACTTTTGAAATTTGAATTTGAAACCTTTCAAATCAGCAATGTGATGATTTCTTTCCTTGGAACTCTAAACCCGTCCCATCACTCCCTCTACTTAAACCCAATCCTGTACCCGATTACAACCCACACTCAAATCTTATCCAAATCCCTTCACCTTCTCCTTCTTCAACCTCTCAATCCATTCTAAGAAAACCCTAACCGATTTCCTCCATGACCTGAACCCGCTCCTCAAGCTATCGTCCCAACTGTCGTCCAGAGCACCATCGCTGAGAGCTCGGCCATTGTTCCCAAGGGCTCTCAAAAGCGCTCTGCTAAGAAGCCGATCAGTGCTAAACAGAAAGGAAAGAGGAAGATTTTGGCCGAGGAAGTGGACGAGGAAGAGGAGGAAGAAGATCTCGACGCCCTCCTAGAAAGAGATGCTGCCAAGGAAGCCGAGGAGGAGGCCTTAAGGAAGAAAAAGGCCGATGAGGAGGCCGAGCTTGCTAAGAAACTGGCCGAGGAAGAAGCTGAGCGGATTCGGAAGGAAGCCGAAGTAGAAGAGGCTCAATCCGAGGAGGAGCCTGAGGAAGAAGAAGAAGAGCAAGAGGGATCTGGAGAGGACGAGGAACCTGAAGGAGATGAAGCGGGGTCCGGTGAGGACTCGGGGTCTGAGGAAGAGGAGGAAGAATCTCCCTCTCCTTCTCCTCCTCCGTCTCCGAAGAAGCGGAAAGCCCCTGCTGTTGTCAAACCTCCATCCCCCAAGCGTACCAGGAAGGGCACTGTTAAGAGCCTTGTAGCGCCTGTCAAGAGAGCTGCTCCAACAGTTGCGCGCAGAAAGAACGCAGACCCCCCGGCCTATATCCAGGTAAATCAATCTTTGCCCTCCTCTTGGTTTCAAGATGCTGAGACTGCTGGTAAGTGGGTAGACGAGTTTAGAACTCGTAAGATTAGCTGTTCTGATTTCTTGGATTTTGAGTTCTTCGAAGCTTTGAAGTTACCTTGCATTGAGCTCCTCAAAAAATCCCCAGCCTGAACCCTTCTTAACCTTGAGACTATCTACTACCCCCAGCTTACTCGACTCTTCTACATTAACCTAAAAGCCAAAAACGACACCGATGGTTGGTCTTTGGAGTCTGTTGTCAAAGGGGTTAGAATCTCTCTCAATTCCAAAGATTTTGCAGACTTCCTTGGCTTACCTACCCCAGTTCCACCCGCTGACATACACCCCTCTAAAGAGAATTGCATCATTCTTGCCCGAGCCAAGTATCTCCTACCCGAAGCATCCAACAGCACCTCAAAGCAACTCACCCACTCTTCCCTAACCCTTGAGGCAAAAATAATTTTTAACATCATTGTTCGATGCCTCTTACCCCGTCTTAACTCTGGCTCACTCCTTACCGACAATGCTATGGTCCTGCTCTACCGCATCTTAAATGGCCTTGATCTTGATCTGGCCAACACTATCCTTGGAACCATGGCTCATGCCAGAAAAGCTAAAAAAGGCTCTCCCCTCCCCTTTGCTACCCTTTTGACCCCTATCTTCAAAGCTTCTGGAATTGATGTCAAAAATGAAGAACAGCTGCGTCATACGGGTAAGTTCGACTCTAAGGGCCTTGAAAAGATTGGCATCACTCGGTCTCCCCAAGGGACCTTGAGTCTTGCCACTCCTTCAAAAGCCTTTCCCACTGCTCCAGCTTTCGATGAACGCATGGACAACCTAGAGTTGGGCTTGGAGGAAGTTCGCCTGGATATTAAGGAGCTGCAGAAGGAGATGATGACGGAGATGAGCGGGATTTCCAAGATGCTGGAGGGACTGTGGACGAGGCTCACTGATGATGCTCCGGATGACTAAGCCTAAACCCTAACCCACCCTATCCCACCCCTGAAACTTGTTACTTTGCTGGTGTTTGGAAACGTTTTCAAAACTTTTGGTGACTATTTTGGTGACTGTTTTTACCTCCGCTCTTTGTTGAAAGACAAAAAGGGGGGAGATGATCTGTGGTGCTTAGACTTTGAAAACCTCTGCTTAAAGGTCTCGGAAGACCTTGGTTTTTGATTTATGGTTTTCGGTTGGATGGTTTTGCATGCTTTAAAAATTTGATCCAACATTTGTCTAACCCTTGCAGGTACTTAGTCCGATTTCTGTTTTATTATCTATGATTGACTAAGTTGCAGGGATGCACAGGTTTTGTCTTTCATCAAGGGGGAGATTGATAACTCCCTCCCTTGATGGAAATTGGAATAAATGTTTCAAGGGCTTTGACAGGATGTTTGTGTCAAAGGCCTTGGAGCATTAACAGTTGATGAAATACAAAACCTATCTTATTTGTCCGAATATTATTTTATCTTATTATATACTTCCGTTATGTTATATATATATGTTTGACTAACCTTTTCAGGAAGTATATTCGAGATTATATCTTTCCTTTAGTACATATTGAGGAGATCACATTCAAATAGAATCATGGCTTCGGAGTATCCATAAATAGAAGATTCAAGATCAAGCCTGATTCGAAAGAGCCGTTGGTGAAGATCCGCAGGCGCCATTCCATGCTCTTATATAAAGGAAAGGAAGAAGAAGACAGAGACAAGAAGTGCTACACGAGCTTTCATTCATTCAAGCGAGATCTGTCTTCCAAGTGTCTCTCTACTAAGCGCTCTAGAGTTTGTTGTTTATTTCAAAGCCTTTGAGAGTCACTGTGAGCTTATAGGATATATTCATTTATAGTGTTACTCGAGAGTTTATAACTCGGGAAGTTGCACTAGGCTATTGATTTGTGAGAGTAAGAGGATTGTACTAGATAGCTGAGAGAGGTGGGGCTCTTCTAGATTGGTCTAGGACTCCAAGGGAACGTGAGTTGACTAGATTGCAATTGTATAGGAGAGAGGCTTCTCGGTGAGCTATTAGGATCCTAAGCTAAGCGAATCAATAAAGCCTTTTGAATCCTAGGGCTGTGGAAGAACCCTAGGCGGGGACGTAGGCCAAGTTGTGCTGAATCTCGTAAACAATTACTCGTGTTCTTTACTTATTTGCTTTACCTTATTTCCGCACTTGGTTCGATTGTCTAACTTTGTGTTTCAGGTTTAATCTCAAGGGTTTTGGTACAATCTCCAAAAGTCTTGAGACTTTCTGCGAAAAACGGGCATACTCTATTCAACCCCCTCCCCCTTCTAGAGTATTTCTTGTTACTTTGTTTTACATTATCGAACCTTCAACTTCCTTGCCTTAACCCCAAGTTTATCCTTAGCATTATTTGGTTGATAGGCATAACAGAGACACCCAATGATGTGCAAGTTTTCAAAAGAGCGAGGTTTACCATGCAACACCTCAAAGGGAGATTTCCAATTTAAGACAACAGAAGGCAATTTGTTTATCAAATATGTTGCACTTAGGACACATTCATCCCAAAACTTGATGTGAAGGCCTGCATAATGCCTTATAGCACGAGTTGTTTCAATCAAATGACGATGTTTCCTTTCCACCATACCATTCTGCTCAGGAACCCCTGGGGCAGACCTTTGATGAACAATTCCATGTTGTTCAAACAAAGTGATGCAAGCATGTTGAGTGAATTATGTGCCATTATCTGTCCTTATACACTTGACAGTAGCATGAAACTGATTTTTCACCAAAGCAATAAAAGCAGCAATCATTCTAAACACCTGTATCTTATCCTGAATCAAAAACACCCAAGTAGCCCTGGAATGATCATCAAGGATGGTGAGAAAGTACTTAGCTCCACACAAAGAAGGCACTTTATAAGGGCCCCATACATCCATGTGCACCAATTTGAAAGGAAACTCAGCAATTGAATTACTCAAAGAGAATGGGAGCTTGTGATGTTTAGTCATATCACAAGAGTCACAAAAGAAACTACTAAGGTCACAGCCTTTACACAAATCCAAATGTTTCATTTTGGAAACTGACAAATGACCCAGCCTGGCATGTATCAAATCCAAACTGGTCACTTTATTACATATACTTTTAGAAGAGTTATTCAAAGAAACATCAAAGCAGTTGTCAAATTGAGATCCCCTTGACTGGACACCAGCATTACTATCAGCAGCAGCTCTCAGGTAGTAGAGACCTCCAACCTCAGTTCCTTTGGCAATTTAACATCTAGTGGTAAGGTCTTGCAATATGCATTCAACCGCATTAAAACTAAACTCCAATCTCTGTGCCTTCAACATCTTTGACACAGATAGGAGGTTGTGTTGAAATTGAGGGATATACAGCACATGTGTCAACCTCAATTTTGCAGACACAATCACAGTACCAGCTTCCTTAACCAAGAAAGAAGTACCATCAGGTAGTCCAAGAGATATCATCTTATCCAAGAGATTAATCTCATGAAAAATGCTTTTATCAAAAGCAATATGGTATGTAGCTCCAGAGTGTACAATCCATGACAAAGCATCTGATTTGTTATTACCAACAAGAAAGGAGAAACTCATTATACCTGCAAAGTTGACAAAGGCATGATTGACTGAGGAATCTCCTTCCTCCATAGGAGCTTTGCCTTTCATCATTCTGACAATCTCATGAAAGACAGCATTCACCATGCTAGGATCTGGTTTAGCAGCATCAAATTCTAAAGGAGTATCAAACTTTGCCTCATATTTTTGTCCTTCAGCATTAGCAGCAAACTTGCTAGCTCCACTTGAGCTACCCTTCTGAAACTCACTATCTCTCGGACCTTTGAACCACTCAGGGTATCCCATCAGCTTGAAGCAAAAATCTCTAGTGTGTCCTTTCTCTTTGCAATAGTCACACTGACGCTCATACTTTGCCTTCTTGAAATCACGTTTCATCTGCTCAGTAAATTTCCCTTGAGTAGATCTGTTCCCCACAACAAACACATTACCCTCAGATTGTTCATTCCTGTTAACAGTCATCATATTTATCTCAGATTGCAGCCCTGTAATACCTTTTTGCCTTTCAATTTGTACTGCCATCTGGAATACTTTGTTGAGTCCAGGCATAGGATCCATGGACAAAACATTATTCCTAAGGTGCTCATAGGCATCATTAAGTCCCATAAGGAACTGCATCACCTTAGCCTTATTGTCCCTTTCCAAGATCTTCTTCAGAATCAGACAATTACAGTGGCTAATTCCTTCACAACTGCACACAGGCAATGGATCTAAAAGATATAATTCATCCCAGATTCGTTTGAGTTTACCATAATACACAGACACTGATATGTTTTCCTGCCTCAAATTACCAATATCTCTCCGTAACTGGTAAATGAGTGGATCGTTAGATTCGTAGAACCTTTCACGAATCTCATCCCACAACTCTTTAGATGATTGCACATACATGAAGTGTTCCCCAATTTCACTCGTCATTGAGTTAATCAGCCAGCACATGACCATATAGTCGGCTCTGCTCCATCTCTCAAACTCATTGCTATCCTCATCAGGCTTCACACACGCTCCAGTAATGAAGCCTAATTTCACCTTAGCACCAAGTGCCATTCTCACTCCCCTACTCCAACTAGTAAAATTGGTTCCATTGAACAAATTAGACACCAGTTGCATACCTGGATGGTCTGAGTTGGAGAGGTAATACGGATTGATGTGTGCATTATTCATTCCTTGAGCGAATTCCCCAAATTGAATCGGATTTGGCACAAATCCTAGACCAAATCCCGGATTAGCTCCTCTTCCTGCTCCAGGTGATGGCGGCGTGACGAAGATTCCTCTTCCCGCTCCGATTCCAGCTCCTGCGCTTCCATGTCCAGATCCAGAACCTTGATTCGGCGGAACTCCATTGCCTCTTCCAGCCATTGCAGACAATCAATTCTCAGAAAAGCGAAGTACAGTGATGAACACGAACACAGATCTCAGAAAAAAAACAGATCTAGATCTCAAAGAGATCCACTCGCTCTGATACCATTTTAGAAGTTGAAAATGGAGGTTTTCTTATTGAAACAACCAAACGACAATATCTATAACAACTTGAAGAATACAGAACTACACAGCCAAGCTTTTATACTACAGCTTTGGCGCGTCTAACAACCCAGAAATGGAAGAAACAGAATTTAGAATGAAGTGAAATGACCGAATTACCCTTCTGCTGACACACTAACCACACTAACCCTCTCTACAGTAACATCTGAATTTATTTATCAATATTGTCGATCTATAATCTATTGCCCTAATTAGAGATGTGCATTGCAGATATTGTGGACGAGTTGAATGAATCTGGGGTCCTTGAACGACTGTTGTGTGCAATTATCTCTTAAGAACGATAAGTAGCGGCAACAACCTCCATCGTACGGGCGGGAGTAACGGGTAAAGCACCCGTTTTCCGTGTCTGAATGCAAAATGTACTTTTCGCACTCGTCAGGGGAAAAATCGAGAGGCGGTGCAGGGGAGGAGGGAGAAGGAGGAGTCGGGGGAGGGGTTTCGGCGGTCGACGGGAAGCCTGGGAAGAGTGGGGGAAGGGGTGGTAGGGGTGGCAAGAATGGGATGGGGATCGGGAGAGTGGGACGGGGAAGACTGGGAGGGGCGGTAAGGGCAAGGGGAACAGCCACGTGGTGGCTGGCGGGGCCACCATGGCGGCCAACACGGCGACAATGAGGACCACGACGGACGCCTTCATTTTCGATCTCTTCGATCTTTTTTTTCTTTTTTCAGATGGGTGATGAAAATGAAGGGAGCTGATCGATTAATTAATTAAAGGTATTTATAAGGGAGACTATTAATATGGATATGATTTTTTTAAGTTAGATCATGATTGCATATCATATTTGTTTTTTTTAATATATTAAATTTAAATGGCATGATTTTGGATGACCCGGTATGATTTAGATAGGGTCACGATTTCACTACAAATCGCGCAACTCATGAACTTTATTTATCGAAAATTGAACAATACAATGGTTCTGTATTGACAGCATCATTTCACGAATTCACGGCAATCCAAATCCTCTATAACATAACACTCCTCACTAAATTATTTTCACACATATTCTTTTTTCTTTTAAAGTTAAATACATATTCTAAACCTCCATTTTAATTTTGTTTATAAGTTCTTATTTTACAACAAACATGTTTTCAAAATTTTTAAAAATAAAAAAAGTATTATTTTATAAAATATAATTATAAAAAATTTTAAAACATGATATTTCAAAAGTGGGTTTTGCCATTTAAAAACAAGAAGATCACGTACAAACGAGAGGTTTGGAGGGCAAATCGTACTTGCATCAATGGTTGATTGTTGTACGAGAGTGCTGATCATCATCATTCGAAGCAATTCGATTGCTCGTCTTTCGACCTTTGCCCTGCCAGTCAAAGGCAAGGGAGATATAGACGTGGCTCGTGTGTATTAAATAGAGAGATCACATTTGGGGCTTTCATTCTCTCCCGAATCCCCCCCGTTCAAATTCGGTTCACGCATCAAGCTAGAGATATCATCTAAACAATAACTGATATATCTATCAATATTTATGAAGATCCTTACGCTTAGATGTTTAGATATGATATGAAATTCTGCTTAACGCATCTAATAAATCTTCAAAATCTTGGCGAGTTTTAATCAATTTGAATTGAAAATAGGTTCCCACCATTTAGAGATTAAGGTTTGTTGGCCTTGGCGTTTCTTTTGGCGAACACGTTCTAACAGATATACGCCATTTACCAATTCAAGCTCGTTGCAATTGATCTACAATGATCCTCTGATGTCCTGTTAAACAATCAGTGTTCAGTTTATAGTTAGGGACATGTAGAAAGAAAAAAAAAAGTTTGGATAGTGATTAGAATGGGCGCATTTAGATGTCCGGTCCCACCCATAATTAGTCTAGGCCAATAGGATTTCATAATAAAACCAACTAGTTAATTATATATCGGAGTTATCAAAATAAACTAATAAAAAATTAATATTTAATATTTTATTTGTTTCAAAATATAGGTCATTTTACTTTTTAATATTTTTTATAGAAATTAAAAAGTCTATAATTTTAATATCTTACAAAACGTATATCTAATATTATACTAAAACAACAGCGAAAGATACACGTGGCGGCCATACATTGAAAGTGACACGTGACAGCCATTCGCTTAACCTACCCCCATATATATTTAAAATAAAGATACTAAAATCATTTTTATTAATAAAAATATTTTAAATTTGTTGACCAAATCATAACAACTTCTCCAAATTTACAGATTATTATTTATCCAAGATTTTTTAAAGCCAGAAAACAATAAATCAATATGTTACTAATAAATAAATTTCACTAAACTCCTTTGAATGATTGTCACGTTAAATTTATTTTGTTAATTTTTAAAACTTTTTTATTAGATATTTGATGATTTTATTCCACACAACTACTTGAGATATTTGATGATTTTATAAACAACGAATTACAAAAAATAAATATTTCATATGAATTACAAAAAATAATCTCATGGAGCTTCTTCAATAATTCTTCTTTCCTCTTTGCTCTTTAATCCTCGCTCATAGTTTCCCACTTTACATCAGTAGCATCAAGAAATTGCATACATGATCATTATTCATCAAATCTCGAGTAGTCTAAAAACTAAAAGCAACCAAAACTAAGAATTATTATAGGTACACAAGTTCATACTGGATCGAGTATGCATCCATGAGGGTCTTTTTCCCTGAATTGCTTCTTGAATGTCTGAAGGAAGTCCTCTCTGGTGATCCAGAACAACCAAATTAACTTGAAATCCAGATCTCATAAACTCAGTCAAACAGAAATGGCAGAAAATCAGTAGTAAAAGTACATTGAATTAGATCCCAACCCTAAAATTAGATCAGGTAGCAATATTATGAATGACGACAGTAGCTCAATTGGGGACTTGCACTTCAAGTTTTTTTTCCTGAGAAAATCAAATCAAATCCTTATCGATGATGGTTGAATATACATGGGCTTTACTAAAGCAGCCGAATCAAACATAGCAATTGATATTTATTAAAATCCAATGTTTATCTATTTACAAAACAAAAAACATTGCAATCTCAATGCAAAGATTTGATTTTACTCATAACACTAAAAACAAGGAGTATATGTGATAGCAAATTGCCGCCTAATTACCTGCTTGAATGATTTGTTAAAATCTAATGTTTATCGATTTACAAAAAAAAATAAATTCAATCTCGAATACAGGGATTTTCACGGTTATCTCGAATATTTTCTGGGGTTTTTACTGCTGAATTATTAAACAAATATTTATCCATTCACTTTAACTATCATATTTACTCATATATATATATATATTGATAATGAAATATAGCAAGTAATTCACCTATTTTCATCCACCTACATCGACTTACATTCTTCTTTTTCATGCGGCTTACATTCTTCTTTTTCCTGCTTCATTTTCTACTTCTTCTCAACCCACTTTTAGTCTTTTACTTACTAATGTTTTTACATTTATCTATATCAGGATCGCAATCTTCACTGCTTTCCCCTTCTTACACCCTCTTGGTAACACCTTCTCTGTTTTTTCATGCCTTTCAAATCACCTTCTTCATGTATTACTAGGTTCATGTTTTCATAAGTAGAATAATGCATAACAAGAATAGGAATATGAAATCAGAATTGATCTTTGAAAGTGGTACATAGGATCTTTTAAAGATCATGTAAGCACATTTCCTTGGAGCCATCTCATTTTACATTGTTATTTTGAACAAGGAATACCTTTATACTAATTTAGATTCCTTCATATATGATAATCAAATTCACCATTTGTTCTTTTCTTTTCAGTTCAGTGTATCCTCCATCCATAAGCAGTTTTTGATGTATACTTTTGTGAATCTTTCACATGCTTTTGTTAAGTCACTCAGCAATTATAAATTATAATGACAAAATTCAGATTGCAGTATATTTGTTAAAAGTAAATCAAAATCCCCCTTTTTAGATCTTTTTCCTTTCAGCGCCTTTATAAAATCCCAAATTTCAACATCTTTATGCCTTGATAGTTGATACTTCACTTTTTAATCAACTCCTTAAATGAATTTCATTGATTTTAGATTCACACTACCATCTTTTAAAACTGCATACCATATAAATTTATCATTCACGGAACCAAGTATCAAGTAAAACATAACAACTTCAAAACAGAAACATTTTTACCTCACTCCTGAAGTCAACATCCCTAATGAAGACCTAAAGCCTACATATTATTTACCCAAGATTTTTTAAAGCCAGAAAACAATAAATCAATATGTTACTAATAAATAAATTTCACTAAACTCCTTTGAATGATTGTCACGTGAAATTTATTTTGTTATTTTTTAAAAAAATTTTATTAGATATTTGATTATTTTATTCCACACAACTCCCTGAGATATTTGATGATTTCATAAACAACGAATTGCAAAAAATAAATATTTCATATGAATTACAAAAAATAATCTCAGGGAGCTTCTTCAATAATTCTTCTTTCCTCTTTGCTCTTCCAGCCTCGCTCATAGTTTCCCACTTTGCATCAATAGCATCAAGAAACTGCATACATGATCATTATTCCTTGGAGCCATTTCATTTTACATTGGTATTTTGAACAAGGAATACCTTTATACTACTTTAGATTCCTTCACATATGATAATCAAATTTAGCATTTGTTCTTTTCTTTTCAGTTCAGTGTATCCTCCATCCAGAAGCAGTTTTTGATGTATACTTTTGCGAATCTTTCACATGCTTTTGTTAAGTCACTCAGTAATTATAAATTATAATGAAAAAATTCAAATTGCAGTATATTTGTTAAAAGTAAATCAAAATCCCCCTTTTTAGATCTTTTTCCTTTCAGCGCCTTTATAAAATCCGAAATTTCAACATCTTTAGGCCTTGATAGTTGATACTTCACTTTTTAATCAACTCCTTAAATGAATTTCATTGATTTTAGATTCACACTACCATCTTTTAAAACTGCATACTATATAAATTTATCATTCACGGAACCAAGTATCAAGTAAAACATAACAACTTCAAAACAGAAACATTTTTACCTCACTCCTAAAGTCAACATCCCTAATGAAGACCTAAAGCCTAGATATTATTTATCCAAGATTTTTTAAAGCCAGAAAACAATAAATCAATATGTTACTATAAATAAATTTCACTAAACTCCTTTGAATGATTGTCACGTGAAATTTATTTTGTTATTTTTTAAAAGTTTTTTATTAGATATTTGATTATTTTATTCCACACAACTCCCTGAGATATTTGATGATTTCATAAACAACAAATTACAAAAAATAAATATTTCATATGAATTACAAAAAATAATCTCAGGGAGCTTCTTCAATAATTCTTCTTTCCTCTTTGCTCTTCCAGCCTCGCTCATAGTTTGCCACTTTGCATCAATAGCATCAAGAAACTGCATACATGATAATTATTCCTTGGAGCCATTTCATTTTACATTGTTATTTTGAACAAGGAATACGTTTATACTACTTTAGATTCCTTCACATATGATAATCAAATTCAGCATTTGTTCTTTTCTTTTCAGTTCAGTGTATCCTCCATCCAGAAGCAGTTTTTTATGTATACTTTTCTGAATCTTTCACATGCTTTTGTTAAGTCACTTAACAATTATAAATTATAATGACAAAATTCAAATTGTAGTATATTTGTTAAAAGTAAATCAAAATCCCCCTTTTTAGATCTTTTTTTTTGCTTTCAGCGCTTTTATAAAATCCCAAATTTCAACATCTTGATGCCTTGATAGTTGATACTTCACTTTTTAATCAACTCCTTAAATGAATGTCATTGATTTTAGATTCACACTACCATCTTTTAAAACTGTATACCATATAAATTTATCATTCACGGAACCAAGTATGAAGTAAAACATAACAACTTCAAAACATAAACATTTTTACCTCACTCATGAACTCAACATCCCTAATGAAGAGCTAAAGCATAGAGATCATGCAATCACATTGCCTCATGTCCATCTCATTTTAGACTAATTTTACCTATGATACTTTAACATCACGTATACGAAGCATATGCGGGATTTGAACCCTCATCTGTGAGATTTATGAAAACGTTCTTCCAATTTTGAGCTAATAGGCTTAAACTTAGGTTCAGCATATGTGTATTTTAAATGCCAAACAACATAAAACTATTAATGTAATGCCCTTAATAATGTAAACAACCAAACATGTAAACAATGAAACAGGATGTGGGCAGCTTCTAGCACCATTAAGTTGTATCTTTAGCTCAGGTTTTTGCACATACAAGTTCACAAACCCGACAGCAAGGATACCTATCCAACTTCTTTGATTCATCTTCCTGTCCAATTTTATCGATTTTATTCTTCAATTAGAAAATTAATCTAATCATCTTTAATTCAATCATACATGTATAGATGAAGCAAGTTTAGATGAATTTTATAAACTATTACCAATCTCAACCCCCTAAACCTCATAATTAATAATCTACTACCTACCATACGAATCTAATCAAGTTCCTTAGTGACAGCAAAACTACTCCAAATCCACCCAATCATGCAACTGCCTTCGAATCTGTTATAAGAGGGGTGATGCTTCGACAAAATAAAATGCAAAGACATGAATTGTTCGAGAATGGTATGAATCTTTGGTAAAGTTAAGGAGGAAAAAAATAAATAAGAATCGTTACCTTCATCCCAGAGTGTAATGCTGGTGTTCGATTTTCGTCTCTCTTTAATTTTTCAAATCGAAATTGAGGAAGGATCTTTTTCAAATCGAAATTGACAAAGGTTAATTGCAAGAATAACGTCAAATCTCTAGATTTTATGAAATATTTGGAGGACAGACCATAGAAATTTATTTTAGGGTTTCGAAATGAAGAGGATGGCTGAATTGGGGCTGGGGAGAAAGGAGTCGTCTCTCTTTGATTTTTCTGATCGACATATCAGAAGGATCGATTTCAAATCGAAATTGAGAAAGGATCTATTTCATTTTTCAGATAGAAATTTAAAGGAAGAGGATGATTGAATTGAAACTTCGAGAAAGGAGGAAGAAAGGAGTCGTCACACTGATGCTGCCTTTTCATCGTTTTCTCCTCTTTTTTTCTTTTTCTTTTTTTAATTTTCAAAATCTTGAAAGACCAATCCAATTACAAAGTGGTCCATAGTTCATGTTCATCCAATTTAATCCATTTACATTTACATTTTACAGCGTCCATTTGTACATGCAGTTCATCTGTTGATGTATTCCACATTTTACGTGCTCTCCATCCAAAAGTTCTTAAAACTCATTCACCTAAACTTTGTAGTCGAACTATCAAATTATTTAGTCTTACTTTCCAATCCATTAACACAAAAAAATAATAGTATAGTGCCACATTTTTATATCTTGTCCCGGGCATTTCAAATCTCAAACCCGACCCTGCTAGGAAGATGAGACATTGACATTTCGCCACATATATTATATATTGATATAATATAAGCATTATATTTTTTTTATCCAAATTTATATTATTTTTCTATATTGTTTTCATATTATTATAATAGTATAATATATCTAATATCTAATATAAATAAATTATGGTAATATCTTCTATAAAATATAATATATTTTATAAATCTCGTGCGTTACGCACGGGCACTACGCTAGTAAATAACTAAAGTGGAAGATACCAATCAACAGGGTGAGATAATGAAGTCCAGTGATGAGTATTGAGAATAAAAGGTTGAAGTTGTGGGATAGATCCCACATTGATTAACCCACCCAACACCAATTGGTTTTAGGATGAAACCCCACTCGGCTTGTGTGCTCGACTTGGTTGGTGTGCGTATTGCGATTGGGCGTGCGTGGCCCCCCACGTCGTATATTACCCACTGTAATTTAACAATGAGATCAAAACGTATCTCACATTGAAAATTTTGCAATGAAACTTGTATACCAGGTTACTAGCGCATTGATATCCAAAAATGCTGAAATATTAATCTTCCTCTTTCTGATTTTCAAGCCAAATCGCACACCTACACCTACAGGCTACAATTACAATACCCCAACTAGTGGCTTAATCATATTCATAAATTATTATATGTGTCGTTGAGTATATATATAATAAGCATTCTCCATTCACATAATCATAATTATTAAAAAAATCGATCCAAAATTTTCAATTCTAAATACATAAGTCTCTTAAAGAAAATCATTATAATTTTCAATTCTAAATACATAAGTCTCTTAAAGAAAATCATTATGAGTTAAATTTTAATATATTTAAATAAAATCGGTGTACTCAGATACTGAATCAGAAATTAAATTTTGAGTTGGTTGAATAAGCTAAATTTTACATATATACATAATGTTTATCCTTTTTGTTATCTGCATGGCGGCATATCGCCATCGGCACGGTGTCGGTGGCGAGCTCCCAAGTCGGCATCATTTGTGTGCAGGTGCCGGACTCCCAGGTCGGCAGATTCCATGGAGGTGCCGAGCTCCCAAATCGGCATCCAATGCCCGAGGTAAGTTCGAAAGCCTATATAAAGAAGCGATGTCCGAGTTCAACTACAATGTTTTTTATTCAAAATCCATATTCTTACATCGGAGGAAATGACGTTACCGGAAGAAGATGGCGGAGGCGGTTTACCGTTCGACATTTTTAGCTATAGTGATCCAGAGGAGCTAGTGAAGAATCTCGGGGTAAGTTAATATTGTTACAGCAGATCGTTTATATATAGCGGAACCTTTATATAATTATGTTTGAATAGAATCATATTATAGCGGAACGTTTATATAGAGGGAACCTTTATATAATTAAGTTTGAATAGAATCATATTATAGCGGAACGTTTATATAGAGGGAACCTTTAATCTATTATGTTTGAATGGATATGTTGTTTGAATCAAAACATAATAAAACATAGTTTTGTAAAACGAAACCATCATATAATATAGCATTTTTGATAATATTTTGTAAAATTTCATATAGTGAGATTGTGTGTGAAAAAGTTCTTAGTACATAAGCGACATTATGCAGGAACAAAACCAACCTCTAGATGTGGGTAGAGAATATGGTTCGATGTTTACAGTCGATGGTTATTGGGCTGATCAAGTAAACATGAAGGCATGGGCTAGATACGTATGGAAGATTAAGAACATGGTACTTGTGATCACTCGGTCATGGAAGAACAAAATGAGTGGATTGGGTACATTTCGTATAGTGTGTGATAAGTACGGAGGGGGTAGAGATATTCCATATGTCGACTTGGATTTTCCTCCCGCAGTGAGTAGGCAAGGGAGAACGACGAAGCTCGGATGCTTGTTTGAGCTGGAGGGTCGTCAAAATGATGCTGACAATTGGACCATGAAGGTTATATGCGGTGTGCATAACCACAAGCTAAACGATGTGATGTTAGGACATCCCTATGCTGGTAGATTAACCCCAGATCAACATCGGCAGGTTCATCGTGATACAGTGATTGGGATAAAACCGGGGGATATGCTGCGCGGGATGAAGTATGATGATCATGACTGCGTGACTGCGCGAGATGAAGTATGATGATCATGACGGCCAAGAAACGACGTGCTTGCCCTAGCGGGCTCCTGCAGAGGTCGCTCAATTGATTGTTGTCTTATTGCCGATGTGCTGGCTCTCGCCGGCTCTACAGGCCTATCACCTCGCCTCAGAGAGGCCGTTGGCCTTACCCGTTCCCGCTGGGTTACGGCCCGCCTCATCATCTACATTATAAAATTCCATATCCATTATGTTAACATAAATTCCACATCTAAATTTCATATCTTTACCAATTTCCATTTAAATGTATATTTTTTATCCACTATGTGATATATATTTATCTAATTTCCATAAATTCCATATCTATTTTTTGTAATTCATAAATTCCACATAAATCTACATTATCTAATTTCATAATTGCACATAAATCTATATTATCTAATTTCATATTTGCTCATAAATCATATTTGTCCACTACATTATGTTAACATAAATTCCTTGTAAATAATGATTTTTTCTACATTCCACATAAATCTACATCATCTACTTTCATAATTGCATTACAAATTCCATGTCTACATTTTCATTCAATAAAAATTCCATATGTAATTTTCATGCATTAAGAATTCCATATCTAATTTTCATGTATGAATATATCTATATCTAATTTTCATGCGTTATTAATTCCATATCTATTTTTCATCAAATAAAAATTTTACATCTAATTTTCATGCATTAAAAATTCCATATCTAATTTTATCTAAATTCCATATCTAATTTTATCAAAATTCCATATCTAATTTCCTTTTATAATTTCATTAAAAAATCCATAAAATCTCGACTCTCGACTATACATACCTTACATTTTATCTTTATTTCATTTAAATGTTGACCAATAATAACATAAATTTAACATAAAATCTCTACTTACCTCGGCGGCGGCTTGCGCTCAAGGATCATTCGGCGGGGTTGTGGTGAAGGCTCACGCTCATCGGGAGGCGGGGTAAGAGGTGGAGAGGATCGCGAACTTCGCCAAAACCGCTCTAACAAGCCGCCGAACTTCGGCATTTCTCCTTAGAAGGGATTTCGGGCTATCGACCGCTCCAACAAGCTCCCTAGAAGATCTGCGGGGTAAGAGGTGGGTGAGTGGTGTGTTTGTGTAGTGCACAAAGTGAGGGCGGGGCTCCCTCGTTTTATAATAAGTCCCCACCACCCTTGCCGACCCGGGAGCTCGGCAGCGGCACCGCAAGGGATTGGACGTAAAGCTGCAGATTCCCTGCAGCTTTGCAGACATGACGATGATTTGACCCTGCCGGTTTCGGAGCTCGGCATCGGCGTCAGTGAGCTGACATGATGTGACTCGGCGTCAGGTGAGGTGACTCGGCGTGCCTTCCGGCACCGGCAACAGCTACTGCCGAGTGGGGAGCTCGGCACTGGCACCGTGCCGATGGCGAAAAATTGACCGTGCAAATATCAGGCCTGATTTTTATTAACAAAATTCTTATTCAAATGAACAAGAGAAAATTTGCGTTTTTAACTATCTGGAATGTTCTAATTAGGTTAGTAGGTAATTAAAAAGTTTTTTTTAGTAATTATAACCGGCCTTCAAACTTTATTCCGCTAGCAGAGCCCTTTCCCCTTCCCGTGGCTTATTCAAGAAGCTTCTCCTCATCACCTTGGCGATTTCTTCCGGCCGATGTGTGATCTGTGCTCATTCTCTGCATTCGAGCTTTGTTCTCCTCCGTTTCGTTTCCTTCGTCTTCCTTTCATCCTCTCCGTTTAAATCCTTTTCTCATCCTTCATTCTATTGCTTCATCCTCCGCGGCTATCAAACTTTCTTCTTGTTCTTCGTGGTTTCGTACGAATCGTCTCCAATGGCTCCTTCTTCAGGTATTTATTTCATGTTTCCAGTTTATTTTCGTTATAATCTGTTACCTCTTTTCCTTGTTAGCTTCCGATTGTGTTGAGTGATTTTGTTGTTTGTGAAACTGTGGTTACTTTGTGAATCTGGCTAGGGTTTCGAAATTAGGGGTCCTATGTTGCTAAATCGTTTGTTAGAGGTTGGAATCTGTTAACATTCGGTGTTGATGACATTATCGCTTCAAGCTTTTCTTTGTCGTTACGGTTAGGGTTTCGAAATTAGGGGTTGTTTGTGGCAAAATTGATGTTTAGTTGTTGGACTATGTGTTCATTTGCTTTTGATGCCATTTATTTTCTTCCTTTGGTTGGGTATACACTTGGTTTGAGTCCAGTTTGTCTCCATTGATGTCATCCCTCACTGTGCTTGTAGTTGTCCTCATTTGCTATTGATGAAATCCAGTTGCTTCCACTCTATTTGTTCCTATTTAATTGCTATCATTCAGTTTCCATTGTTTACTTTTTTGTTTGTGAAATGTCCTACATTCTATTGTCCCCATTGTATGTGCTTGCTTTAATGATGAGCTGTTTTTCTGTTTTTTTTATGTTAATTATATTGTCCTCATTTTGTATAATATATTCTGTTTACTTTGTGTGTCTGTATACAGCTTTCCTTCTTTCTGATAGTGATGCCTCTCAGGACTTGTCTTATCCGGTTTGTACCCTTATTTGCCTTTGCCTTTTGGTTTTATTTTATGTTATCTATACTGCTTATTCTTTTGATTATTTATATTTTGTTTGTTTGGTTCTGTCTAGGTGTTTGATTACATTTGTGAAGATCGGAGCAAGTATAATGGGAAGTATAATCTATACTCCCGTATTGATGTGATTCCGGTTATTGAAAAGGGATTGTCTGCTGCTGATTGGTCATCTATGTGTTCTTCTTTTGTGGGTCGTGTTTTGTGGTTTGGTGCCAATTTGAAATTGCATCAACAACTTTACAACCATTTCTTGCTTCATGAATTGAAAACATCCAAAACTAGAGAAATGTGGTTTCAGCTAAAATTTTCTCACCCTACAAGGTTTTCAATGGCTGAATTTGCTGCTGTCACTGGGCTAAAATGTGTGTCTGATCACTCTGTTGATGTACCTGAGATTGATGTTAAATCTGTAATTGGGGTAGATAATATCATGTATGATGACTTGGTTGATCTTTTTTGTAAGACACCAAAGAATTCGCCCAAGAAACTCATTCTTGCTTATGTTTTGGTAATTGATGGGATTCTGTTACCTCATCGCTGTGGATTTGTTAAGAATGAAATTGTGTGTCTAGCTACTGATATTAGTTGTTTATCTGAATATCCATGGGGTAGATTAGTGTATGTAGAAACTATTACCTCGCTCATGAAGGTGAATCGTGCATCTGATCGTAAATTGGCCAAGCTTGTGAAGGAAAGTAAAAAAAGAAGTTCTGAGAAGTTGTCTAAGAAGTCTCTGCGAAAGGGCTTAGAGGCGAAAGTCCCAAAGGCGAGGAGCGGTTTTAACTTGCTAGGCTTTTCGCTTGCTTTAGAGGTTATCCTTCTTTATTAGATGCGTTACATGTGTGTGTGTGTTTACTTTGTCTTTTATATTATTATATAAATCTTGTCTTACATATGTGTTTTTTGTTATTTTTGTCTTGTTTGCTTCTGTTTGTTCTGAGATTCCAGATCTGGATGTTGGAGGCTTTTCCTAAGCTTGCACCAATTATTTATTGCACATCTACAACTGATGACAACGACCATCCTTTCACTAAATGGGCGAGTATAAACTCTAAATGTCCTGTGACAGCTCGCCATACTCAGACTGAATTGACTAAGACTTTGATGGTATTGTGTATTTTCATTTTTTTGTTTCAAATTTTGTTCCGTTTTTTAAATAATACCTATATTTGTGTTTATTCTATATCTATCTCTTTATGTTTTTAGTTATGTGGTTAGTTTCATTGATGACTGTTTTTTTTTCTTTTTTTTCGAAGGACACAATGTATCCTACTTATGGGGAATATCTGGATTCCCCTTTGATGGCTTTTCAAAATGAACCGGCGGATTCCAATGTTGCGGGGTATCTTCTATGGCTGAAACAGAAAGCTCCTTCAAGGGAACCCACACCAGTTGACGGACCCACGACTAATTTGTCCTCACCGATATTGCCCTCTGTTGGCCTTCTTGATCAAGTTGTGCCGTTTTCAAGCACTAAATTGGTGGTCTTTTCTCCTTCGTCCATAGCTGCTAGGACACGGTCTAAGGTTGCATCTCCTGCCCTTCCTATTGCACTGGTGGATTCACCTTCGAAGAGGAAGCGTGGTGTGTCCCCTTCATCTGTGTCGGATAAACTTCGCAAAAAACCTGCTACTGATGCCAGAGCTTCAGCGCATGCGACTGATCATGTGAAGCCTTCCCCACACTTGTGTCCTCCTAAGTTGTCTTGCCTTAGTGGGAAATTCAGTCTTGCGCATGCAAGAGATAAGTCTCGTAGTGAATGTGGTGTTCCGCCTGAACCTGTCCCAGCGGGAGATACTCGATGTGGTGTTCATTCTGAAGCGGTGCCATTTGTAGATACTGGACATTCATCAAAAAAAGCGGCTGGAGGTTTGAAAGGTGATGGGGTTGAAGCAGCGTCTGATTCGGACCCGTTTGGTGATAATGAACGGCTCACTCCAGCTGATACAGCTTGTCTGACACGCATTAGGCAGCATTTGACCCTGATTGCTGACTCGGTTTTACGGTCCGAAGCAAGAGTTATGAAAATGGCTCCAGTTCTCAGATCTTTGTCTTCTATTTCTGGGTCACTCCAATCAAATTACGAATCAGTCACACTGAAGGTTGATTCCCTCCCTCCGAAGGTTGATTCCATCCGTTCAGACTTTGAATCCTTGAAAGATATTGTGACTTCCCTCCTGCTGATGCATGATGCCATGAATTCGAATTATGAAGCTCTCAAATCTAGTGTTGATTCACTCCATATGAAGGTTGATTCCTTACACCCAACGACTGATGCCATTCCTGGTAACCCTGTAAGTTCTTTTTTCCATGTTGATTCTGAGTTGTTCATTCAATTTTATAATATGGCCACTGATGAACTTTATTCTTCAATTCAGGATGCCATAAGAGGTACTTGTGTCCCCACTCCTGCACCTACTCCCAAGAAGTCTCCTTGTTAAGTTCCATCTGATAATCAGTTGAGTGAGCCTACAACTAAGAATCTCCATTCTCCATCAATCCAGAAGGCTATAGTTGCTGCACCTAGGAAATCGACTCGTGTTGCTAAAGCTGCTCCTGCTTTGGAGACTCCATACACTCAAGGTTTGAAGAAGAAGCCTACACTTCCTAGGAGGCCTAAGTATTCACATTTTGAACTTGATGATCGGAAACAATTTTATGATTGGCTTCATTCTGATGAGTACGTTGTGTCCTTTTCTTTCCTTTTTCATAGTTTTTCTCCTTTCTTTTCTTTTATATTCTATTGTTTTATTCTTTCTTTCATCGTTTACTGTTTTTTTTCTTGGTTATATGATTGCTTTTATATGTGTTTTGCATTCCCTTATTTATGTTATGGATTTTATTTTTTGTTTGTAGCGAGCATAATTCTCAGATTGTAGGCAATGAGGGCCTGCTTGATAAGAAGTTCTTTTCTGACCTTGTGGGGAAGTGCCACTGGCTTCGTGATGAGGTGAGTCCACTATATTACGTCCTGCATCATCTATTTATGTTCCCATCTTTGGTTTGTCCTCAATTTTATTTCCCTTTTGTTTATTTGTTTTAGCATATTAGAGAGGCCTTGTCCCACTTTAGGAAGTATATTGCTGACAACAGTGAGAAATTCAGTGATATTGTGATACTGGATTGGGTTTGGGCTGGGAAATTCACTGAAAGTTACTTGAGGAAGTTTCAGTTGGGGAAAGTTGCTTTTGGCAAGGGATTTATGAATTATTTTGATGCTCTGGTGCCCAAGTTCTATGGGAAATCATGTAGGGCTGGCAAATGGTACGAAAATTACCATACCAACCACAAACCAAGTATGTTGGTAACCAAACTTGTGGTAACCAACATGGCGGTAACCATCGTGGTGGTAACCACGTGAAGGTGGTACGGTAATGGTAATAAAATCTGAATATCATGGTTACCATGGTTACCGAGTATATATATTAATTTTTTATTTAATGTTTTATTGTTGTTACCTTTAAGTTTTAAGTTTTTAATTTTAAGTTTTTAATTTATATTTGTATTTTGATTTTGACCTGAATTGGTCTTTTCTATTTTTTCTACTAGAAACGGTAGGAACATTTTGAATATTTGGAGACTTTAAACTTATTTTGTTTGAACTTGCAACAGGGACATTTTGAATGTTTGAACAATTGAATTTGTTTTGTTTGAAGGCTTCGAACTTGGTTGGTTTGAATTGGTTTGTACTTCAGGTTGTGAATTTTATTTATTTGAACTATTAACAAGTGGTACCGGTAACCATATAATTTTTTGTAACTATATTTTTTCGTTCGATAACTTTGATGACTACTGGACGATAGCCAAGGGTTTTAAAAAAAATACAAACAGAATTACAACATGGTAACCATGGTAATGTACCGATGGTAACCACAAGTCATGGTTACTACATATGCGGTAACCACGACTTGTGGTTGGTACGTGGTATGAAAATTTGCGTACCATCAGTTGGTGGTTGGTACATGGTAATCACTATTTTTTGGTGGTTACCGTACCATGCCAACCCTAAAATCATGGGTTGGTGCAAAAAAGGTCTACATGCCCTTCAACATCAGAAATATGCATTGGGTTGCACTGGAGGTTGACCTAGTTGAAAGAAGAGTGAATGTATAGGATTCCAATATCAACCTTACCACCAATGAGCAGCTGCAGCTACTTTTGGATCCTTTTTGCATTATGTTACCGGTTCTATTGAAGGAATCAGGTCGCTTTTCACACTTGGGGCAACTCACTAATTTGGAGTTTACGGTGGAAAGATCTCGTGACGTTCCTCAAAACAGTGATGGGTACGTGTATTATTTAAGTACATACAAATGTTTTGTGTGTATTCATAATTTGATAATCTGATTGCATTCCTTCATTCTCTTGTTTTTTTGTGTGTTTGCTTATTTGGTTGTAGGGGTAGTTGTGGTGTCTACACCATCAAAGCAATTGAAGAGCTGGCATTTGGCGGTGATATACATGCTTTTGACGATAACCATGTTCAAGCCTACCGCGAGAAGATGGCAATTGAGCTCTTCCGCAAGTGTTTTACTGTCAAGACTGTTGTCTGATGTCTGTTTCTTAGGACTTGTGTTCAGACTTATCTTATGTTGATTCCATTATAGAGCTTGCATGCTCTCATTTTGTCACTATGGTTGTTATGTTTAGTTTGCTTGTAAGTACTACTTGTTTAACCCTTAACAATTAGGCCATAGAGCTTGCATGCTCTCCTTTTGGTTGTGATTTTGACGTATCTATAACGTTCAGATATATATATGCTGGGATCTTCCTATAAGTTGCGAAATGAAATTTGTGTTTTGACTGCAATGTTTATATTTCATGGAAAGAAGAGTATACTTGTGATGACCAATTCGTTTGTCAACCTAACCCTTAACAATCAGTTGTATTAAATGAGTGGCATCACCCTAAGCACATCATCAAACTTCATACTTTTGTCCATCTAATTGTTATTGAGATTCAGCATACATTCGAAGAGTCCTTCCTCTTGTCATCACACTCATATACGCAGTACATTGTTCTATTACATGTCATGCAAACTGACATACAGTAGATGCCACCCTCCTCTAATTTTTTATGTCTTGACATAGTATGTGCTGCTACACACTCATCCTTCTGAGCCCTTCGTCTTGGGATCACACTCAAATAGGGATGCAATGTATATATGGTTTCATTTAGACAATAAAGTTGCTAAACCATGGAAATGCACTGTATATATGATCAAAAAAACATAGAGATTCTGTCTATTTGCTTAACTTTATTGTCTTGTCCCTATATGCAACAATAAAAATAAAAATAAAAAATAGACATAAACAGTTTCTGGATCTCTTTGCTTTATGCTTTTGAATGTGTGTGTGTACTGCTTGAAGCTTTATTTGGACAGGTAAGCTTGTTGTGTCCTTTCCTCCCGCAAGTGCTACACGTGTATGTGAATGTTCTTTTCTTTGGTTGTCCTTCACCAATAGATGGAATCCTGCACTTCCTTGGTCTTCCACTCTTCTTCCGCACAACAGGAGGTCGGCATTTAGTTGTTCTAATATCCTCTGGTACATACCATGTATCTTCACTAGGGACCGGGAATATGGTTTCTTTGTATGCCATGTACCAAGCCTGTATTTTGTAGTAGTCACTCACAAAATCAGTGATATTGAGCTTCATTCTCTGAATGGCAGCAACAACATGGACACATGGCATATGGTCCAAATCAAACACCCTACAGCTACATGTCTTTTGTGCCAAATCAACTACACCCCAAATCAAACACCCTACAGCTACATGTCTTTTGTGCCAAATCAACTACACCCGTAAACTTCCCACCAACTACGTGAAATTGTGTATTATTTAACACATTTACCTCATATCTTCCTGACCTATCATATCTTGTTTGCAAAATTTCTTTCACCGTAGGCGGTACATCACTGATTTTTGCCGCCTTTTCTCTACGGTCGGTGAACCAATCAGTCAGTTTAGCCCTTATATGCTCAAACAGTGCAATAATTGGGAATCCTCTAGCATCTTTCAAAATTGCATTTATACACTCTGCATTATTTGTTGTCATAATGTTGTACCTGTGACCTTTGAAGTGCGCCCTTGACCATTTCTGAAAGTTTGCATCCTCAAGGTATTTCCCAATATCCTTGTTGATATCACAAATGCCTTTGAAGTAGTCTTCAAATTCTCTTACATTGTAGCATTCAAATGCTTTTTTGACAAAATGTATGACTCCTCTGTGCTTGTATTTTGCCTTTATGTTTTGTTTCAGATGGCGTGTGCAGATGACGTGCTTTGCAGCACTGTACACGCCCTCAACAACCTTGTTGATGCTCCCATGCCGATCAGATGCAAACACCAACTCACTTGAATCCGGAATCACATCAGCTAATCGTTGGAAGAACCATTTCCATGCATTATCATTCTCTGAGTCCGCCACTCCGAATGCAATAGGGTATACATGTCTGTCAGCATCTTGTGCGGTTGCTGAAATCAGAATACCTCTATATTTTCCATGTAGAAAAGCGGCGTCTACCATGATAACCTATATAATGCAATTTATAGTTGTTACACTAGTTTAATCATATATACAGTTTCTATCAATCAAAATTATAGATTTTATACCTTTCTCATCATCCGGAATCCCCTAATTGATGCTCCGAAAGAGAGGAATGCATACTTGAAACGATTATATCCATCAATCTCCATGCATGCATATGATCCTGGGTTTACTTGTTGAATCATGTGGAAGTATGCTGGCAACATTTCATAGTTTCCTTCCGGAGTGCCTCTTATCATGTCTTGTGCAGCCTCTTTTGCTTTCCATGCTTTCCAGTAGCTCACTTCATGCCTAAACTCCTTTTGCATTGCATTTTTTATCTGTATAGGATTTGGGCCTTTTGTCACACCTTCATACCTTCATTCATCATATGCATCATGTAAGCAACAAGCAAGTAATAATCCTTCTGCAGTAACTTTTTGTTTATATATTTAGATATATTGAATATGTAAGCACACACCCATTGTCATCTTTACTAGTATGTCTGAGATTGTATACATGATGTAATTCTAATTAATCATACCTTATCTTCATCTTTTCCGCCACAGCTTGATAAGATGGTTTCCGATGTTCTCTGCATCTAACTGAGAATGAACAAGTGTGGTCTGTTTTCACCTTTCTGATCTCAAAGTAACTCGAATTCTTGACACATGTAGCTAGTACTGTCCACTCGCAGCTGGAATCAATGCAATTGACCTTGTACCTCTTTGTTGTTGATTTATTCACTCGAAATTGGAAGTTCTCTTTAACTGCCATGTTAGCCACTGCAGTCTTTAACTGTTTTTTTTTAGCTGAAAATCTGTCCAACATAGATGAAATCAATATCATCTTCATCATTCTCACTAAGGGATTCATTTGGAGCTTCATCATTGCTGTAACCCATATCTTCTGATGCAAGATCAGTAGCAGCAAGTACCAATCTGTCATCTACACTTGCTTCCTGAACGTACTCATCAGACACCGTCACCACACTTGCTTGTTGAACATCTTTACTTATCTGATTGCCATTCAACTTTTTCTTTGCTAAAACATGCAACGGCAAAGACCATGCAACCTGAGACGCATCATTTATATGCATGAATGCCTTGAGATCTTCATTTTTGCTGATTGTAAAGGGAGCTTTCAACTTTTGTAGAGGATGTAGGTGAGTTAACTTCAGCTCATATGCCTCTAGGCATATGTCAAACCTATCACTAATCATATTCTTCAGTGATTCCAACTCAATATCGCCTTGAATAACAAACGCCTTTGATTCAACTTCACCAACATACTCACAATATCCATTTGTCATCTTCAATTCTCCTCCAAAACAGATTGTCATAAGTTTGAAATCCATATCTGTACAGCTATGGAATCTGTATTTTACACCCATACACAGTTCATCATATAAGTACTGACTATTAGATTCCATTGAACAACTCACAATCGTTCGTGTAAGAAGCACTACTTAGATCTAACCCTAGATATGGAATCGGGAATTTGTAGTTTGCAATTGACATAAGAAAATGAAATTTAGATCGAAATTTCGCGTGTTACCTTGGTTAGATTCCAAATAGTGGCTCTTGTCGTTGTCTAGCACTCTATATTGCATTGATTTTCCGCCATTGGTGACAGCTTTCAATGATTCTGGAAAATTGATTTTCGGTTTTTTTCACCAAATTCGCCCGATTCGCTCCTCAGTTGGAATCACTGGATGGAATCCCGATCTCGATCCGGACTAAGAGATTTCAGTGTCTCACGCTTGCTTTCGGATGATCTGGATTTCGGATTCACTCACGCCGTGGATCTCCATTGATGAATTAATGAAGCTTTTATGAAGGTGTGGTCGGGGCCGAAAGAAATGTAAGGGAAGGGGGGCGCGTTAAATGAAGCGCGTGTGGTGTGTTTAAGTGGGATGGATTACTCAATTTAATTTAAAAAGTTTGTTAGTTAATTAGCTTATTAAAGGTTCTAATTAGCTTATATACCTAAATCACCCAATAAACAAATACCTAATATTTTTTTATTTTTTTATCTATTTTTTAACTTGTAAAAAAATGAGATGGAGCGGACCCTCCCTGGGTTTACGTACCTAGCTTATATAATAAGCAGTTTATATGATTTTGGCTACAAGACCGCAATCCAAAGCCAAACACACATATATACATACATACATCTTAAAAAGAATGTGATCTTAAAAAGAATGTGGAAAAAAGTTTAATTGATGTAATATTGACTAATAAATAATAATTAATAATATGATAACATAACGTAATTGTAAAGTACTAATAGGTAAAAAGCACTAATATGTAGAATAGAAAAGAGTACTAAATAGTAAATACTAATATCTGAATTTATTTATCAATATTGCAGATATTGTGGACGAATTCACTGAATCTGGGGTCCTTGAACAACGGCTGTGTGCAATTATCTCTCAAGAACGATAAGTAGCGGCAGCAACCTCCATCGCCCGCGCGAGTGTACTGGTTGAAGCACCCAGTTGCCGTGTTGGAAAACGAACTGTACCTTTCACACTCGTCAGGGAAAAGATGGAGAGGTGGTGCAGGGGAGGGGGGAGAAGGGGGAGCCGGGGGAGGAGATCCGGCAGCCGGTGGGTAGCCTGGGAAGAGTGGCGTCGGAAAGGGTAAGGGTGGGAGGGGTGGCAAGAATGGGAAGGGGATCGGGATCGGGAGGGGCGGTAAGGGTAATGGTATCGGTAATGGGAACAGCCACGAGGTGGCTGGCCGGGCCACCAGGGCGGCCATCGCAACGACAAGGAGGACCACGACGGACGCATTCATCTTCTATCTCTTCTTCTTTTCGGATGGACGATGAAAATGAATGGAGCTGATCGATGTTAATTAAAGGGTATTTAGAAGGGAGACGGGATTAATAATTTCGATATGATTTTGTTAGGTTAGATCACGATTGCATATCATTTATTATTATTATTATTATTATTATTTGTTGAATTTAAATGGCATGGTTTTGGATTGACTCTATCTTATATCGATCTTATACGGAGTAGGTAGTTTGTTAATGGAATATATACTTTTGTATGATTTAGATAGATCTCATATCCAATATATTTTTAATTAAGATCACGAATGCACTACTAATCGGCTTTCATTTTATCTAAAGGTCCGGTGATAGTTTTCTGAATATTTGGATTTGGTCAAATTTTCATGAACAAGGTTCAACTCATAATCTTTATGGCTATTTCTATATCCACCGAGTAATTCAGCATGAAAGGTTTGTAGACCCGTTAAACCCTTAACTTGATACTTGTCTAGCTAGCATTAAATATATTTCACACTAAATTATTTTCACATTTATTTAATCTTAATTTATTTTAAAGTTACATACATATTCTAAACCTCTATTTTAATATGTTTACAAGTTCTTGTTTTGCAAAAAATATGTTTTCAAAATTTATAAAATTTTAAAAAGTATAATTGTAAAAAATTTAAAACATAATTTTTCAAAAATAAAATTTATAAACATATCAAAATAGATGTTTAGAATATGTGTATAATTGCTATATTATTAAATAAATGTGAAAATAATTTAGTATTATAAGTAGTGTTATAGGAGGTTATGTAAAAGATTTGGATCGTGTTAGGCCATCTCCCATGGTAAGCCAAAAAATAGGTTTTAGCCTAATTTTGCTCCCACCATAGACCAAAAACCATTTTAGCCTTTTTGTTTTTGGTCTATTTCTAAAAGAAAGACCAAATTTGGCTTCCTATTTTGGACGGTCAAACGTTATTTATTTATTTATTTATTTATTTTTAATTGTTTAATATTTATGTAAATCTATAAATAATATAATTATAAATCTATATATTATATAGTTATGATTTTTAATTTAAAATAAAAGTTGTAGTATTGTAAAGATATTCAAGAGTTCTTGGATATGACTATAATATTTAACATATTTGAATTATTATTGCATAAATAATATTTTTAGAAAATGACATTAATCTTTTTTATTATAGATTCATCAAAATTATAATAAAAAATAAATATTGTGTTTCTTAAAGTACTAAAGAAGAAAAAAAAACAAGCACAAAAATGAAACTACCAACTATTGAATCATGGTCACATCTAATATTCCGGTAGATCTGCATTACTCTCTTCATAACCATTTCCTGTTATTTACATACATACAAAATAAAACATTTTGATCATGTTTAAATGAATCAAATATAGAATTAGAAATCTCAATACTTTTGTTTGAAGAGTGAGATGATGATTATATTTGTGATGAATTCATTGTTGATTCAAATCGAAATGATATATAAAGATAGGATGAGTGATGGAAATGATATGTGAAAGTTTAGGATTGTATTAGTATTTATAGGAAGTTTTAGCCTGTCAAAATTGGCCTACGAGGGGAAATGCAAAACCATATAATAGGCCAAAGGCCCAAAAGAGAATATTCTACAAAATATTCTCTTTTGATAGGCTATTTTCCCTAGCCATTATGGCCTACGGGAAAGATGCCCTTAGAGTTGTATTTCTTATTTGAAACCTAGGTTGAAACGATGCTCGTTTCGGGCTTTTGAGGGTCTAAAAAATGTCATCGCAACACCGATTCTGATTAAAATCTATGAAGAATCTCATTAGGAGCCCAAAACATTCCCTTGGATTCATAAAACGTTTGACGCCAGTTCTCTATGACCGAGATTTTGGGTAAAAATTGAAGATCTCAGGGACCTCGGATGGATCCGGTCCTCCGGCGTTCATTTGTCAATTGGGTTGTGCCACCTTCTCCCCACACCCTCTAATTGTGCTTCCGCCGCTTTCTTCTCGGTGTTGCACCCTAGGATGTTGAAGATTGCAGAGCTTTGCTACATGATCACATCTACTTTGGGCCCAAGTTTGGGTATTTGGGCCCAAGTCATAGTACTTGGTGCAAGGCTCCATTGAGCATTTCATCATGACATAATTTAAATAATAATAATAATTTTTATAATAATCGAATTTCTATTTATATCTATTTATAAGTAAAAGTCTTTGTATAATAACCGAAGTTTTACTCCATTTGAGTTAAAAATGTTATACTATATTGATTCTTCAGCTATGGTCCTATGGAATCAATCAATCTATCTAAACACTCAAGAACACTCGGAATGAAAGAAAGGGAAGAAATTGAACTCTCAAAATATAGAATTTTATTACTTTGAAAAACAATTTGGTACAATGGAGAAGCTGAGTATTTATAGGCAAAAGACGCACACACACATCTGCACATGCCGTGTTCTGTTACAACAGAATTGGAGCTCTTCTACAAACTATGAGCTCACTTCAACACTCCCCCACAAGTTAAGAGCTTGAACATGTTCACAACTCCTAACTTGCTCATCATCTTCTCAGAAATGTCTTGATTCACAGTACGTCTTTGTGAATATATTTGCTGGTTGTTCTTTAGTGGAGATGTAACCCAAAATTATCTCCTTCTTGAGAGCTTTATTCCTTACAATGTGGCAATCACCTTCATTATGCTTCGTTCTCTTGTGGTAGACTAGATTCCTAGCAATATGAAAGGCAGATTGATTGTCACAGTGTAGTTGCACAGGCTCCATTTGAACTCCTAGATCAAGTAGCAAGTTGACCAACCAAATCCTTTATAACATAACAATCTCACTAAATTATTTTCGCATATGTTCTTTTTTTCTTTTAAAGTTACATACATATTCTAAAGCTCCATTTTAATTTGTTTATAAGTTTTTGTTTTGCAACAAACATGTTTTCAAAATTTTTAAAAATTGAAAAAGTATTATTTTATAAAATATAATTATAAAAAAAATTAAAACATGATTTTTCAAAAGTGGGTTTTGCCATTTAAATTAAACAAGAAGTTCACGTACAAACGAGAGGCTTGGAGGGCAAATCATACAGGCATCAACGGTTGATTCACTTGATTGTTGTACGAGAGTGCCGATTATA
Source organism: Persicaria maculosa (assembly GCA_963922045.1). Classification (NCBI taxonomy): domain Eukaryota; kingdom Viridiplantae; phylum Streptophyta; class Magnoliopsida; order Caryophyllales; family Polygonaceae; genus Persicaria; species Persicaria maculosa. Next base: position 18,095,629 of record OY998258.1, read on the forward strand.
TCATCTGAATTGCTTCGGATTGCTCGTCTTTCGACCTTTGCCCTAACCGCCAAAGGCAAGGGACATATAGACGTCGGGCTTGTGTGGACTGTGGACTAAATAGAAAAGTCACATTTGGGACTTTCATTCTCTTCCGAATCCTCCCCGTTCAAATTCGGTTCAAGCATCAAGAGGTATCCTCTAACCAATGATTGATCTATCAATACGCATAAAGATCCTTACGTTTAAATATTTAGATATGATCTGAAATTCTGCTTAACGCATCTAATAAATCTTCAACATCTTGGTGAGTTTCAATCAATTTGAATTGAAAATAGGTTCCCACCATTTAGAGATTAAGGTTTGTTGGCCTTGACGTTTCTTTTGGCGAACACGTTCTAACAGATATACGCCATTTACCAATTCAAGCTCGCTGCAATTGATCTACAATCCTCTGATGTCCTGTTAAACAATCAGTGTTCAGTATATAGTTTGGGACATGTAGAAAGGAAAAAAAAAGTTTGGAAAGAGACTAGAATGGGCGCATTTAGATGTCCCACACTCCCACAGTCCCACCCATAAGTCTGGCCAATAAGATTTCATAATAAAACCAACTAGTTAATTATATATCGGAGTTATCAAAATAAACTAATAAAAAAATTTAATATTTAATATTTTATTTATTTCAAAATATAGGTCATTTTACTTTTTAATATGTTTTTATAGAAGTTAAAAAGTCTATAATTTTAATATCTTACAAAACGTATATAAATAACTAAAGTGAGGGGATATATCTAATTTACTCCATTGAAATATGCAAGGTGAAAGATACCAATCAACCCGGTGAGATGATGAGGTATAGTGTTGAGAGACATGAATGAGATCAAAATGTATCTCACGTCGAAAAGTGAGCATAATAAACCTTAGTATATAAAAATCTGGGTTACTAGGGCTGGGCAGATATCCAAAAATGCTGAAATATTAATCTTCATTCATTTGCCCGTAGACTAGAGCTACTTTTGATTCTGCAATATTTTGTTCATTAATAACTCCAGATTCTTTAATTTCCATGTAAAAATCATTTCCTTCACGAGTACGTTCCTCTACGCCGCCAAATATGAATACACCTCCATGAGATTTTGCAATATTGTTGATTAATTCCATAATGAGTACGGTTTTACCCACCCTAACTCCCCCAAAGAGTACTCGGGTTCAAATACCCAGGGATTATATAATTCAGAAAAACAACAGTTTTCGCAAAGCCTCCTGTTCATATCTCTCATCAAATGGTGCTATTCAATAATGTCTGTCTAGCAAACCCCCTGCCAATCCAAGTGAACATTCAAAAATTTGCCCGACATTCATTCGTGAAGGGACTCCCCCTGCCAATCCGAGTGAACATTCAAAAATTTGCCCGACATTCATTCGTGAAGGGACTCCGAAGGGGTTAAAGACCATATCAACCGAATTTCCGTCTTGCAAATAAGGGCGCTGGGCTGATATCCAGAAATGCTGAAATATTAATCTTCCTTCTTTCTGATTTTCATCAAACCGATACCCCAACTAGTGGCTTAATCATATTATATGCGTCGATCCAAAATTTTCAATTCCAAATGCATAAGTCCCTTAAGAAAATCATTATAAGTTAATTTTAATATATTTAAATAAAATATGGTTAAATTTTAATATATTTAAATAAAATATGGTATACGCAGGTATGGATTCAGAAATTAAAATTTGGGTTGGTTGAATAAGCTAAATTCTACATATATATATATATATACATAATTTTCATTAACAAAATTCTTATTCTAATAAACAAATACAGAATGTTTTTTTTTAATCTATTTTTTAACTTATAAAAAAATGAGATGGACCGGACCGTCCCTGGATTTACGTACCTAGCTTTATATAATCTGCAGTTTATATGATTTTCGCTACAAGACTGCAATCCGAAGCCAAACACACATATACAATACATACATACATCTTAAAAAGAATGTGGAAAAAAGTTTAATTGATGTAATATTTACTAATAATTAATAATATGATAACATAACGTAATTGTATGTGAAAGCACTAATATGTAGAATAGAAAGAGTACTAAATACTAATCTCTGAATTTATTTATCAATATTGTCGATCTATTGCCCTAATTTAGAGAGGAATATTGCAGATATTGTGGACGTATTCACTGAATCTGGGGTCCTTGAACAACGGTTGTGTGCAATTATCTCTCAAGAACGATAAGTAGCGGCAGCAACTTCCCTCGCCTGGGTATACGCCGGTGTACTGGTTGAAGCACCCGGTTGCCGTGCCGGAAAACGAACTATACCTTTCACACTCGTCTGGGAAAAGATGGAGAGGCGGTGCAGGGGAGGGGGGAGAAGGGGGAGCCGGGGGAGGGGTTCCGGTGGCCGGCGGGTAGCCTGGGAAGAGTGGGGGAAGGGGTGGTAGGGTTGGCAAGAATGGGAAGGGGATCGGGAGGGGCGGTAAGGGCAACGGTATGGGTAATGGGAACAGCCAGGCGGTGGCTGGCGGGGCCACCAGGGCGGCCATCACGGCGACAATGAGGACCACGACGGACGCCTTCATTTTCGACCACTTCTTCTTTTTTTCGGATGAACGATGAAAATGAATGGAGCTTATCGATTTAATTAAAGGGTATTTATAAGGGAGACTGGATTAATAATTTGGATATGATTTTGTTAGGTTAGATCATGATTCATGATTGACCAGTGAGGATACCTCTAACATCGGCTGTTACACTCGATGTTACACTTATTTATTTCATTTATAAATTTAAATTAAAAAAATTATATTTAAATTCTAGACACTTATATTAACATGTTTATAAAATTTTATTATAAAAAAATATTATTAAAACTTATGGATAATTAAAAGATTGATTATTTTAGAAAATATTTTTATATTTTTCTAAAACATATATTTTCAAAATAAAAATTTATAGACATGTTAATATAAGTATATCAAGTATAAATATAGTTTTTAAAATTTTTTAATGTGAATTTATACTGAATATAATTAAGTGTAACACCGAGTGTGACACGTAAAGTAGTGTTACATGGGATCTCAATCGATGATTGCATATCATATATATATTTTTTAATTTGTTAAATTTAAATGGCATGGTTTTGGGTTGATTCGATCTTATACGGAGACTGAGTAGTTTGTTAATGGAATATATACTTGTGTATGATTTAAATAAATCTCATATCCAATATATATTTTTTTAACGAAATTTTCACCAAATGCCCCTAAGGTTAACACTAATTCGCGTGGTGTACAAAAGTTTGATCTATTTCGTCAAATGCCCATGATGTTTTCATTTTTTTTGCCAAATGCCCCTGAGGTTTTCATCTTTTTCGTCAAATGCCCCTCTGTCAAATTTGTTAACATTTTGAATAAAAACTAGTACATTCCTCACACCATAGCGCATATTTTTCTTTTTAGACAATAAAAATAAAATTTATATGTATAAAAAATTACTATGATAAAGTTAAATAAAATATTATCAAATGTTAACATAAAATAGAAAAAAATAGATTTGATAATTAAGTAAAAAATATTTATTTTATGAAAAATGTTTAAAAATTACATGAGTTTAAGATTTAAGTAGTGTAGCTTGATTGGTTTAAAATCCTAAAATAGATTTGGTCATATCACCTAATAAAAAAATATATGCTTATGATTTAATAGTTTGATATAACTAGATTGATTAAATAAACGTGTACAAATTTCATTTTCTAGATTTAGTTGATAGGGAGAAAATTGTAAAATTAAAATGATTATGGCATCTAAGCAAAAATATTACTCATTTAATAGTTAGAATAGATCAATCTCATTGGTTAAAAAATATTTAAAATTTTTATTATTAATTTGAAAATATATGTAGATTAGGTTGATTGGTTGAAAATAAAAAAAAATTAAGATTATTATATAAAAAATAGTTTTCATTGCACACGCACAGAGAGAGAGAGAGATTAGTTCTCCGGAAAATAAAGAATTCGTATATTTGGAACTATTTTTTTTTAAGTTTTGAATTAATCCCATTGTTTTAAAAAAACAGCGTGAAATGATATCGTGCAATTAATACATAATGAAATAATATTGTATAGTTAATATTAAATTTATTAAAAAAATTTGAATTAATACCATTGTTTTAAAAATGTAATATGAAATGATATTGTGTAATTAATACATAATGAAATAATATTGTATGGTTAATGTTAAATTTATTAAAAAAAATTGAATTAATACCATTGTTTTAAAAATGGAATATGAAATGATATCGTGTAATTAATACATAATGAAACAATATTGTATTGTTAATATTAAATTTATTAAAAAAATTGAATTAATACCATTGTTTAAAAAATGTAATATGAAATGATATTGTGTAATAATATTAGATAATTTAGTTACCATAATTAAATGATATTGTGTAAATAATAGCTTATAAAATAATAATGAAATAATATTTTCTTTTCCTTTTATTTTCATCCAAAATGTTACCAAATTTAATAGAAGGGCATTTGGCGAAAAAAATGAAAATCTCAGGGACATTTGACAAAAATAATAAAAACCTCAGGGACACTTGATGAAATATATCAAACTTTCGTACACTACACGAATTAATCTTAACCTCAGGGTTATTTGGCGAAAATTCTGTTTTTTTAATTAAGATCACGATTTCACTATAAATCGTGTTACTCGTGATCTTTATTTATCGGAAATGTGGTGAATGGTACCTTTTTCAGATTTAATTAGGTCTTTGTCCACTTTAAAAATTTTATTAGTCATGCTAACCACTTGTGAAAATTTTGCCAAATTAATTAGGCCAATATACCCCATTCCTTTCCTTCTCTCCATCACATCTGATAGCCCTACCGTCCGGTGATTTTCGACCTCCCTCTCCCTCGTGATTTCTGCGTAGTGATCGTCAATGGCGGCCTTCGACTCCCAGTCGATTTTTCATGACATCAGATCCAGAGATCTCAATGGCTGGAAAGGTAAACCTTCTATCCCCTTCCACTCTCTGCATCCCTCTTCCTCTCTTTCATTCGTGCTGAGTTTGCCAATTGTGGATGTCCACCTAGAAAGAGACCTTTCTTCTTCGACGAATTCGCTGGTCCAACTGAGCCGACCAGCCAAGCTGTCACCATGGGCCACGGAGGCTCTGAGATTCCGTCGCTCGCCATTTCCTTCTGCAGGGTACTTCAAACTATTCTTCTTCTTTCGAAATTGGCCTTGATTTGGTTTTGTAAAATGGCTCAATTGATGGTTCGAATCATGTTTTCACTTCAGACGATTAAGAATTCGCATATTCTGGCCGTATCGGATGAGGAAGGATTTGTGAGCTTGCATATTATTATGCCAAAGTTTTGGTTTTCGATTAGATTCTTCAATTTTGATAGATTTAGGGTTTTGAATTTGGGTGAAAATGTTAAAATTGATGACAATCTCTCTTGTACATACTTGAAACCATCTGTTTTAATTGCAATTTCTCTATATTCGTACTTTGATAATTGCTATTATTGGAAATATTTGGGAGGAGAAGAGTTTTCTTGTCCTACTCCTGAGCTGAAACTGGCTCTTCAGAAGGCTGTTTCGTCATTGAAGATAAACAGAAAAGTATCGAGAAACGGAGATTTGAGATCGCCTCCCATTGTAGGCTGAATCAGATACAGAGATTGAGAAATTTGGAAGTGCTGACTGATAGAGCATATTTAGTATTGCATAATATATTGCATTTAGCATAATTTAGGTGTGAATATTGCATTTATTTAGTTGAATTTGCATTTTCACTTGTTGAGTTAGAAGAGGCGGAATCTACATGATTTTATGGTTTATCTCAGGAAAAGTAGATTGGAGGTGAAATGATATTGAAAAGAGCGGAAACAAGTTAAAGAAGTACTTAGGAGCTGCTGGAGACAAAGAGGAAGAAGCTCGGAAGAATCGCAGGCCGCCCTGTAGCATCGCTGGCCGCCCCGCGTCTCGAAGGAAGGAACGCAGGAATTCGCTGATCGCCGGCCGCCCCGCGGCCCGTGCAGTAGCTGAACTTCGATACCGGATTTTACTTAGGGTTTTATTAAGTTATTTTGGGCCGACTTTCTCTAGACTATTTAAGGCTTTTCTAGTTATTCTTTCATTCACCTTATGCACATTATTCCATTGTTGAGAGCGCCGTTGAGCATGAACAACTAAACTCTCGAGGTTTCGCCTACAGTTTGGATCTTTGATTGTTGAATTGTGAGTTTCTTAATCTAGTTATTATTTCTATTCCAATGTTTTGACTTCTTTGTGCTTAATTGCTTGAATGTGTTTTACTCTCTCTGGCTTGATCAACTAGTTAGAGTAGATTCATTCAATTGCTAGGGTTTTGTAGATTCCTCGTAGCGAACCTTAACCCAAGTGGCAATCATATCCCTTTAGGACTCGTAGGATTAATTGGATGTGTAGGAAGTTGAATACATGTTGAATATCGACTCGTAGCTTGATATTATGTGTACCTTGGTTAATTCATAATCTTAATGCTATCTCTAGGTTGAATCTTAATCGTGTTAGGGTTATTTAGAGATAAGGGTTGCTAGGACTCGTAGGACTAGTAATTTACCTAAGATCTGGACAAGGACATTGATAGGAAAAGACAAGAACTAGAGGTTGAAACAAGGATCGAATTCATCAGTCGAAGTGATAAATTGTAGGTGAACCTATTTCTCTCCACTGCATTCTACAATCTATTTACTTTGTTTGCTTACTTCCGCTTTGATAAAAGGCGGACATTTTACACACCACAATCCCCCATATTCTCTGTTGGCGATTAGAATTATACTTGAATTGAATAGATTTCCCTGTGGATCGATCTCTTGCTTACACACTATACTAGTTGTGAGTTTGAGTATTCTTTGGTAAGAACAACGACAGGTTTTCCTCTTGTCAAATTTGGCGCCGTTGCCGGGGAAAAGGTCCTTCTATTTCAATCGCGCCTACAACTCTTCCCGGGTAAGCTTCGTTCTAGATGGACAGGACCATATGTGATTACTAATGTCTTTTCTCATGGTGGAGTAGAACTACTAAACGAGAGGAATGGAGACATCTTCAAGGTAAATGGTCATAGAGTAAAACCCTATTATGAGAATTTTGTCAAACAGGACGGGGATGAGTTGGTTCTCACTGAACCAAATGCTGAGGATCATTAGGGTGTCATAACGTCGAGCCAACGACGTTAACTAAAGGCGTTGCTTGGGAGGCAACCCAAGGTATTAGTTTAGGTTTTTTCTTTACATTTTGCATATTTCGGGTCGGGTATATGTCGGATTTATGTAGTATATGTTTACTTGTCAGAAATGGAGATCTACATAAGTTTCTGTTTAATATTGCAGAATATGGAACCATTTCGGAAGAAAACCAAGAAGCAAGAACCGGAGCTCAAAGACACTCGACATCGACAAACCCTAGTCGATCTCGACAAGCCATGCCTAGACACCTGCCAAGATCGAGGAGCTTATGTCAAGGAGCTGAAGACGAAGAACCCGACTCCACACCCTACTCGAGATCGAGTGACCTTCCTCGATGTCGACGAGAAGCTGAGCATCATGTCCGAGCATGTCGAGGGGAGCTGCTCGACAACCCCAGGAGGTCAAGTCAATGAACCACCCAACTCGATATCGAGTACGGGTACTCGAGGTCGACAAAGACGTGGAGCCAGGACCGAGCACGTCGAGAAGACTTGCCCGACCAGCCAAGCCAAACCTAGTCGACGAGTCTCTCTACTCGATGTCGACAAGGGGTCCTCGAGATCGACGAGCGCCAGGAGCCATGTCCGAGCCTGTCGAGGACCAGCTAGCCAAGACGACGAGCCACGACCAGTCGACAACAATCCTACTCGAGATCGACAAGATCCTTGTCGAGATCGACGACGGTTCCAGAAGCCGTGTGACGCGTCGACGCAATTCTACTCGGATTGGGATTCCTTGGGCTCGAAGTTTGCTGATTCTATCCGATCTATCAAGATACATCAAGGAAAGAGAAGATCTATCCATTAAAAGACTTTTAGATATATTTCCCTATTTTAGATTTAATTCCTTTATTTCCATTTATTTATCATTAAGATTTTTAGATATAATTTTAGATATAGATAAAGATTTCTATCCTTGAGTAGCAAGGTTTAGAAGCCAATAAATAAAGCCCTTGGGGTTGATTTCTAGGAATTCAATTTTAGTAGGAGAAGTAGTAGAGAGAGAGAGAGAGAGAGAGTGAGTGACCAAGAGGAGTTGGTGAAGCGAGAGCGGAATTGGCTTCCTTTGGTTGTAAGCTCTATTTTATTTTATTAATGCAAGTTTATTTCATTTTATTATTGATGTCTTTAATTATGATGAAGCGCGAGTAGTCCACCCACTTCTAGGGTTGGGGCGAGCCCGACGATAGCCCTGCGTGTTTGAGGTAAAGATCCGACTTTTATCAAGTTTTGAGCATCTACTACTTGTTTATGTGTTTATTACCCATCTAATGGAGGTCCATGCTAACAACTTGGATTGTAAACATAAAATCAGTAGAGACAATTAGGGTTTCTTGAAAGAGTTGTCTAATTGTTGGAAAAGGCGAAAGCTTAGTCCTTTGATGCGATTCACATGATTATCTGTTTTATCTCTGCCTTATGCATGCTTGGTTATCGTTGTTGCAAACCCCAATCTTGGAAGTCCTTTTTATACAGTTTAGTTCGAAATCCCAAAGCACTTGTTTTTTATTTTCTTTCGTTTTCTGCCTTTCCTCGATATCGACTAGCACTCCTCGATCTCGAGTTACTCGACAAGCCAGTCATCGACATCGACGAAGCCCTTACTCGATCTCGAGTAGGCCCTTGTCGAGATCGACCAGAATTGCCGAGCTACTGCTGCGCTGCTCGACTGTCCGATCTTCTGTCGAGTTGCTGTACTCAAGATCTAGGACCCCTGTTGTCGACTTCTGTCCGTGAGATTTCTCCGCTGCCTAGGATCCGCTGACACGCTTCCTCGTGGATCGATCCTGACTTCTCACTGCTGCATCGGGAGGAAGTCTTGTAATCATTTGCAAGGGACGGAATCTGGTTTGCTTTACATTATTTATATTTTATTGCAAGTCTCGATTTCCTCCTTACAACAAATTGGCGCCATTGCCGGGGAGGCTATCATTCGCGCCTTAGGTAGTTAAAATCTCACATTCTCTTTGAGTTTACTTTACAGGTGTATGCGCCGTTCTGGTCAACCACCTGAGTTTGACGGCTTAGACAACCCAGAACATCTTATACAAGCCCACGCTAGATTGAAAAGAGCCATGGCAGCCGCAGAAACACAGGAACAGCTGATACAAAGGCTTACTAGGGAGCTAGCCGCAAAGGATACTACTATCGCCGCTGAAAGGGCAGCGAGGGAACAAGAAGCTGAGCGCGCAAGGCAAGCAGAAACTGAGCTTGCCCAATATCCAACTACTGTAGAGGATTATATGCATCCCACTCTCGTCGTGCCTGAATCGGCGATTCTTATCCTTGAAAACTCATTTGAAATTCGCACTCAATTTCTGATAGAGCTTAAAAATAATGCTTTTTATGGCAAATTTAATGAGTGTCCTTTTGAACATATTACCAATTTTTCTGACATGTGTCGTACTCTTGCTGAAGGTACAACTTTGGAATATGTCAAGATGAAGGCTTTTCGCTGGTCTCTCGCTGGGCCTGCACTGAAGTGGCTCGAAGGGTTGAAACCAATATCACTCACAACATGGGCCCAAGTAGAGCAAGAGTTTCTGAATAAATTCTTCCCACCTGCCAAGACAGCACTTCTCCGCCAGAAAATCACCGCCTTCAAACAGAAGCCTGGGGAACCGCTGGCAAAGGCATGGGAACGCTACAAAGAACTGCTGCGATCTTGCCCTACTCATGGACAGCCACCCTACATCATTCAGGAGATCTTCTTCAACTCTCTTGATCAAGTCACCAAGGACAGAATCAACCAGTATACTCGCTATGAGTATCTAACGATGCCGTCAGTTGACGCACGGGGTGTGCTAGACAACCTCACCAATTATGACAACAAATATGGGTCTACTGCAAACTGTGAACTCCTATGCCAGGCCAGCACCATCTATGCCACTCTATGAGCCAGCAAAGGAGATTGACCCAGATGTTAGGGAGCAGTTCTACAGAGACCAGAATCGTAAGCTCCTCAAGCAAGTCAAATATCTATCTGTCAATCAGCCTTGCATCGAATGCGGATCACAGAGGCACACCACTACTGAGTGCCCACACACTGAGCAAGTCAGAATGGCAGAGATACATGAGAAAGCAGCCTATGCTGGGGGTCCAAATCGCTACATGGGAGATCAAAGGTTCTATCAGCCTCAGTGGAACCAAGGTCCTCCCAGGAACCCCCCACCTTACAGAGCTCCAGGACATCCAGAAAGGGATCAAAAGAAGGACGATCTACAGCTGATCCTTGATGAGATGCGCCGAAATCATGCACAGAACCTGCAGGCTACGAACACCATCAACAATCAGCTCCAGAATTTCAACACAAAATTTGGAGAATTGGATATCTGGAAAAGGGGAATAGAGACGCAGATGGGTCAAATCGCTGCATAGATCCCACGACCATCCGGACAGCTCCCTGGGCAAACAGAACCAAATTCTAAGGGGAAGACCGGACACGTCGCAGCTATCAAACTCAGGAGTGGGCATCAATTACGCGAGCCAGAGGTCGGGAAACAGCAAAGCAAGGCAGAGCAGCAACTCGAGACAGAGCAAAGCCTACTCGATCTCGAGGAGAGTGCACTCGATCTCGACAAGCCGCTACTCGACACAGACCAGAAGCTGAGCTCGGACTCCGCTGCGCAGACCACCCAACTCGATGTCGAAGAGCCCGTGGTCGAGATCGAGGAGCAGCATCTGGCCGACGTCGACGACTCTGCAACACCTCCGACAGCTGATCTGGCTCCGAAACAGAAAAAGCCACTGCCTTTCCCTTCAAAAGCACAGAAAGATCCCACTGCAGGTAGGTTCACCAGATTTGTTAATATGCTGCAAGAACTGAATGTTTCTATCCCTTTTACAGAAGCCCTGCAATAGATGCCTGGATATGTCAAATTTCTAAAGGAAATCCTGAGAAAGAAGCGATCCATCTCAGAGATCGCAGGCGAATGCAAAGTACTCCACTTCCCTGAAAAAAGACCTGACCCTGGTAAGTTTTCTGTTACTGTGGGTTTTGGGCAATATAAATATGATTCTCTGTGCGATTTAGGAGCAAGTGTGAGCATCATGCCTCTATCAATCTGGAGGAAGGTAAAAATAGGATGCATAGAGCCTGTGGATGCCAAACTATACATGTCAAACAATACAGTAGTCATCCCTACAGGTATAGTTGAGAACGTCCTTGTCCAGGTTGGTAAGTTCTTTGTTCCAGCAGATTTCCTTATCATTGACTGTGCTGAAGATCCTACTAGCCCTATTATTCTTGGTAGACCATTCTTAGCTACTGCAGATGCCAGAATTAGTGTTAAGAATCGCTCGCTCACCTTCACCATAGGCGATGAGGTTTTGGATTTCTCTTTTGGCCCTGCAAAAGAGAAAATTTCCTGGCTAGAGGTGAAAAGCATCAGCAACCGCGGGACCAAGCAAACAGCGGATGGAAGCGCCAGCACTATCCTCGAGGTTGACAAGAGCTGCTCGATCTCGACAAGGGCGCTACTCGATCTCGACCAAGACTTGTCGATGTCGACTTCCACTGATGAGCCACTGACTTGCCCAGAGCCTAAGTATGGGGTCCCTGTACTCGAGGTCGACCAGCAGTACTCGATCTCGACTAGCGCCAAGCCCAAAGATTTCTGTTTTGGGTCCGAAAAGGTAAGTTCAGGTATGAATTCTACTCCCCCTCAGTCCATAAAGAAAATTATCAATGATTTAAGGGGAGATAAGACACCATGGCGAGAAAATCTGCGAAAACTGAGGGCTAGAAGGAAGAAGAAGAAAGAGAAAGGAGATGATGCAAGCGACCACTTGTCAGCTGAGCTTGCATACTACCATCAGGACCTAGATGATCCAGGAGAAGGGCCAAGCATAAGCGGACCCCACAATAATGGTCCTTGAGCACAAACGGAGAAGTCGGCCTAGCGACTATAAAATCTAGAGCATGTATATAAAACTTTATGAATTTTGGGACTTTTTGAACTTTTTGGTTTTTGTTTTGGTTTTTGGTTTTATGTCTTTTAGAATATTTCATGTGGATAGTCTTGTTTCTTGTGCAATCTAACACTTTTAGGTCGGCAAGCATATAAGGATTGTGAAATGTGGAATAAAGAAGTCCCTGAAAACAGTCAGAATCGACGAAGGCTAAGTCGACGACGACAAGGAGGAGAAGCCCAGAAGTTACTCGAGCTCGAGTAGACGTACTCGACATCGACAAGCCAACAGAAGCTCCTCGACTTCAGAATCCACCAGACGCTGAGAAGCTACTCGAGATCGAGTAACATGTACTCGAGATCGACCAGCCAGTTACTCGACCTGCACTGATTCACCCTCCTCGATGTGTTATCCTGTGAGTTCTTTCCTTTACTCTTGTTTTTATTTGATTTTATACAGTGGGGACACTGTAAATTTTAAGTATAGGGTGGGGGAAGGGCTCATTATTATTATCATATGTTTTAGTCTTGCTTTTGGTTTTACATGGTGAAATTTTAATTTTTATGCATTCATGTTTAAATTTTATGCATTTTAAGTTTTTGTCATACTTTAGGCTTGTTTCTTTTTGCATAAAAAAAATAGAAAATAGAAAATGTCGAAAAAAAAAATATGCATGTTTAAATTTTTGCATTGTTTTAGTTTTTATACCCTAACTTAGATGTCCTATGATGATAAATAATGACTGACTTGATCATATAAATCCTATGGCATGTTTGGAAGGTTTAGCCTAAGTCCTCAAAATGGTTTTTATGTGGATTGTGAACTTGTGATGAAATTGAGAACATATGATCCTAAGCTAAAGGTTAAAATCCAACAAAAATTGTCCTAGTGAGAATTTTGGCCTTATAGGGAGAACAGTAAAAATCCCTCTGCTTTCTTGAGTGTATTTACTCTTCCTATGCATCTCTAAATGTTGTGATAGTTATTCAAAGCCAATGCATTTATATGTTTATGTTGATGAGAATTAAATGATGGAGGCACCTTTTAAGCCAATTTTATCCTCTCTTTACCTACCCTGCATTATCCCTGCTTGAAGCCAGAACATTAGCCTGAGACTTTTATTGTGAACTCCACAAAATTATCCTTAGCCAAATTGAGCCTGACCCCCATTTGGGAATTAAGACTTAGAGTTGGTTGGAATGATGATTTGTGGAAAGAATGAGCTTATGTTGCATTTCAAGTAGAAAGGATTGTTGAAATTATTGAGATATGGGTTGGGTTTACATTTTTATCTTGCTGTGCATATTTTGTAAAAGGATTTTTGGCTCACATTATAAATGCACTATTAATGTTATTTGGTTTTTATTTTCGAAAAAAAAAAGAAGAGAAAAAGAGAAGAAGAAAAAGTACATATGTTTGTGAATAAAGTGCATGACCCAAATTTACCTTATTATTTGCAAGATACACACTTTGGAGAGGTTGAGAAAGTTTGAAAGGTTACATATTTCATTGAGATAAATTGGAGAGTTTGGTTGATGCATATGATTGAGAAGTTATGGTTTGGTTGTGTTGGAGATTTAGGAGTCTTGATTCCCGAATTTTATTTAGCACCACATGACCAAATAATTCCATTCCTTATTATTTCTTACCAAGCCCCATTACAACCCCGCCGAATGGAATCTTCTTTGAAGACTTCTATTGAGCGAAGTCCTCCTGATAATTCTTGTTGCATTTTCATAATTGGTTGCGAAGTGGATACATATTTAAATTGCAATGTTTATGAGATTGTGTATGGAATCGAGTTGAGAGTTGATCTTCATAGCCTAAACACATTTGAGAGCTGAGTGTAAACACATTATTCCTGTGAGGTTGGATTTATATTGCTTATGCCTATGGATCGCTCATATATGTCTGATGACGTTAAATTCACTTGTCTTACATTGCTACTAATTGAGATGTTGCTTTTGACAAAGGTGAAGACTTGAAGGATCTGTTGTAGGTCTTGGTTATTGTTTGGTTATTGCTTGAGGACAAGCAAGTCTAAGTATGGGGTGATTTGATGTCTCCAAAGTAGCCATGTCTTAATGCATATTTTAGTTCCATATTCTTTACATTTTGCATATTTCGGGTCGGGAATATGTCGGATTTATGCAGTATATGTTTACTTATCAGAAATGGAGTTCTACATAAGTTTCTGTTTAATATTGCAGAATATGGAACCATTTCGGAAGAAAACCAAGAAGCAAGAACCGGAGCTCAAAGACACTCGACATCGACAAACCCTAGTCGATCTCGACAAGCCATGCCTAGACACCTGCCAAGATCGAGGAGCTTATGTCGAGAAGCTGAAGACGAAGAACCCGACTCCACACCCTACTCGAGATCGAGTGACCTTCCTCGATGTCGACGAGAAGCTGAGCATCATGTCCGAGCATGTCGAGGGGAGCTGCTCGACAACCCCAGGAGGTCAAGTCAATGAACCACCCAACTCGATATCGAGTACGGGTACTCGAGGTCGACAAAGACGTGGAGCCAGGACCGAGCACATCGAGAAGACTTGCCCGACCAGCCAAGCCAAACCTAGTCGACGAGCCTCTCTACTCGATGTCGACAAGGGGTCCTCGAGATCGACGAGCGCCAGGAGCCATGTCCGAGCCTGTCGAGGACCAGCTAGCCAAGATGACGAGCCACGACCAGTCGACAACAATCCTACTCGAGATCAACAAGATCCTTGTCGAGATCGACGACGGTTCCAGAAGCCGTGTGACGCGTCGACGCAATTCTACTCGGATTGGGATTCCTTGGGCTCAAAGTTTGCTGATTCTATCCGATCTATCAAGATACATCAAGGAAAGAGAAGATCTATCCATTAAAAGACTTTTAGATATATTTCCCTATTTTAGATTTAATTCCTTTATTTCCATTTATTTATCATTAAGATTTTTAGATATAATTTTAGATATATATAAAGATTTCTATCCTTGAGTAGCAAGGTTTAGAAGCCAATAAATAAAGCCCTTGGGGTTGATTTCTAGGAATTCAATTTTAGTAGGAGAAGTAGTAGAGAGAGAGAGAGAGAGAGAGAGTGAGTGACCAAGAGGAGTTGGTGAAGCGAGAGCGGAATTGGCTTCCTTTGGTTGTAAGCTCTATTTTATTTTATTAATGCAAGTTTATTTCATTTTATTATTGATGTCTTTAATTATGATGAAGCGCGAGTAGTCCACCCACTTCTAGGGTTGGGGCGAGCCCGACGATAGCCCTGCGTGTTTGAGGTAAAGATCCGACTTTTATCAAGTTTTGAGCATCTACTACTTGCTTATGTGTTTATTACCCATCTAATGGAGGTCCATGCTAACAACTTGGATTGTAAACATAAAATCAGTAGAGACAATTAGGGTTTCTTGAAAGAGTTGTCTAATTGTTGGAAAAGGCGAAAGCTTAGTCCTTTGATGCGATTCACATGATTATCTGTTTTATCTCTGCCTTATGCATGCTTGGTTATCGTTGTTGCAAACCCCAATCTTGGAAGTCCTTTTTATACAGTTTAGTTCAAAATCCCAAAGCACTTGTTTTTTATTTTCTTTCGTTTTCTGTCTTTCCTCGATCTCGAGTTACTGACCTTCGACCTACATCGATGTTGCTTCTGTGTGCAGGTACTCGACAAGCCAGTCATCGACATCGACGAATCCCTTACTCGATCTCAAGTAGGCCCTTGTCGAGATCGACCAGAATTGCCGAGTTGCTGCTGCGCTGCTCGACTGTCCGATCTTCTGTCGAGTTGCTGTACTCGAGATCTAGTACCCCTGTTGTCGACTTCTGTCCGTGAGATTTCTCCGCTGCCTAGGATCCGTTGACACGCTTCCTCGTGGATCGATCCTGACTTCCCACTACTGCATCGGGAGGAAGTCTTGTAATCATTTGCAAGGGACGGAATCTGGTTTGCTTTACATTATTTATATTTTATTGCAAGTCTCGATTCCTCATTACAACAACCCCACGGCATGAGTAAAAGTCAGAAAGAGAGGTGGACTGCTTTGAACACTAGAAACTTCTTTGTAACAAAATTCTTTCATGAGCCTACCTTGAGATTATTACAGATGGATGCATGCACTAGGCAACTATTAGAGCATGGGGGCCTAGGAGGGTTTATAGAGAAGAATGCTCCTACTTATCCGAGTTTGTGTAAGGAGTTTCTAGCCACTTTAAGTGTGGGACGTACATCCATTGAGTTTCGATTATTAGGGAGGGGTCATGAGATGTCAAAGGAGAGATTGGCACAGATTCTGGGTGTTACTGCTGCGCCGACTGCTAGTTGGCTTGATGTCTGCAAGGGAGAGGGCCTTGTGGCTTTCTGGATGGCATCTACTGGGGTGCCTTTTGAGGCCAAGAAGGGCCAGTACAACTCCAGCATTCGCCATCCTGCCCTACGACTTATTCACAAGGTTCTGGCGAACACCTTCTTTGCTCAGGCGAAGGTCAACAAGATCTCGCTGAAGGATATGTCATTTTTGTGGTGTCTGACGCCAGAGAGCCCTGTAGTGCAAGGTTGGGTGGATCTGTTTCTGATGAACTGCAAGGATATCTTGGACAAGCGCAACAAGGCGACCATCAGCTTTGGGGGTCTTATCACCCTCATTGCTCGCGCATGCATCGATATGAGCGCTGTCCATGACATTCAGCATGGCTCATTTCTGTATGATGAAGCCCAGCTGAGGAAAACTGGCCACCTGGAGGGTAGAGCTCCGATGTGGATCTGGAGGGCAGGCCATCAGGGGAGGATCCAGTTGAGATTGCCCCGTCATCTCCCTTTTGGCCCTACAACAGCTGATTTCTATATGGGAGATGAGATGGATGAGGATGATGAGGAGGAGGAGGAGGAGTTTCCTGATGCTGAGCAGGAAGATGCTAAAGATGTTCCCAGAGTTCAGACGGATTTTGGAGGAGCTGGACCTTCTGGCACAGCTGGAGGTGTTGGTCCAGATAACTACTCGCTGGCACAGCAGATGGCTGATATGTGTCTCCAGCAGAACACTATGTGGGAGCATCAGCAGATGATGTCGCGTCGTCAAGACGCAATGTGGGAGAACCAGCAGCGGATGCACCAGCGTCAGGACGCGATGTGGGACCACAACCAGCAGCTGTACGTGGAGGTCAGCGACATTCGTCGAGATGTACGTGGCTTGACTTCCCACCTGGAGGAGGTCTCTGAGAGCCAGGCGGCGATCCGACGGATGCAGGAGCAGATATGGCAGAGGCAAGAGGACTTCTATCGATTCGCCTATCCACAGTTCCCACCATATCCGCCGCCTCCACCACCTCAGTAGTGAGCATGTCAGCTGTTTCTTTTCTTTTCCCTTTTATTTTTATTTTGATGTTTTTGTTCTCTTTTCTGCATTGGGGACAATGTCAGAACTAAGTGTGGGGGAGAAGACTTGCAAACTCTCTGTATTTTGGTTCTAATTTGCACTGCATTTTAAGTTTTAAGGTTGCATGTTTATTTCTATTGGTTGTATGCATATTTAGTTTCTACAATTATTTCTTATTCTAAAAAAAAAAGAGTTTTAGTCTTGCATTATTAGGAATAGGTCTTATTTCCCCATATGGATGTCGTTTGTCCTCCATTTTATCTATTGAGATTTATGCCCCATGATGTGCTTGGATTGTTGAAGCCTTTGATATATGTTTTCTATACTATTTGGTGGGCATGATTGATTAATAATTGAGCACATAAAATCTTGAATTTTTGGGTGATCTTGAAGTTCTAGACATGACCTGGTGAGCTTATTTTGGCCTATTCAGGACTACACTTTATTGAGTCCTCTTGCTTGTTGTGTGTACTCTCTTCAATTGCTTCCTCTTTGACTTGCATTGAGATATCTTGTTCAAGGCTGCATATTATGATTTCTGCACATGACTTAAACATGATTGAGGCACCTTTATTAGCCCTATTTGACTCTATTCTCACCTTACATATTATCCTCTGCTTGAAGCCAGTTTGAGCCTAATTGCCTATTCTTTTATAGCTCCACAAGAATTTTCCATAGCCAATGATAGCCTGACCCCATCCGGGAATTTAGGACTAGTTGGTGAATATCTATAGTGTGGATGATGGTTTGTAGTGGTAGATTGTATGTTGGAGGTGTATTTATGAGATGTTTGATTCTTGCTAGCATATTTATTACTTGGGACCTAAGGAGGATAAAATTCACTTAGGGGTAAAAGTCAAGGAAAATCATTTGATATAGCATGAATGATTGAAGAAAAAAAAAAGAAAAAAAAAGAGAGAAAAGAAAGAAGAAAAGAAAAAAAAAAGAATAAAGGAATGAGTTGAGTATGGTTTCTAAAGTTTTATGCTTGAGATTGGTGTTGTTTGGCATTATAGCGATATAGTATGAGAAGTTTATGAGTGGTTTTATGATTTGATAGCTTCCTTAGTTCCCGGATTATGAGCACCACATGACCAAAATTGTTCCATACCTTATATGTTCTACCTTGGCCCCATTACAACCCAATTGAAAGACCTCATGATTTTTGTTGTGTGTAGAGTCACCAGCGGTGGAGATTTAGAACACTGGTGCAAGGCTCTTGTAGCTAAGTTTTTTAAGATTGAGTTTTAAGCGTAAACATAAACCTAAACACTTGAGCGAGAGTGAAACACATCTCCTTTGTGAGGTCTAGAATGAATATGATTGCCTGATTTCATTGATTATTCCAATTATGTACTATGATGTTATTAATCTTTTGTGTTTGCTAGTTTTCATGCACTTAAAGAATATTGAGGTGTGGATACATGAATTGCTATTCTGTGGGGCTGCAGAGTTAAGTTTTCTATTGCTTGAGGACAAGCAAAGGTTCAAGTGTGGGGGAATTTGATAGAGCATATTTAGTATTGCATAATATATTTCATTTAGCATAATTTAGGTGTGAATATTGCATTTATTTAGTTGAATTTTCATTTTCACTTGTTGAGTTAGAAGAGGCAAAATCTACATGATTTTATGGTTTATCTCAGGAAAAGTAGATTGGAGGTGAAATGATATTTAAAAGAGCGGAAACAAGGTAAAGAAGTACTTAGGAGCTGCTGGAGACAAAGAGGAAGAAGCTCGGAAGAATCGCAGGCCGCCCCGTAGCATCGCTGGCCGCCCCGCAGCTCGAAGAAAGGAACGCAGGAATTCGCTGATCGCCGGCCGCCCCGCGGCCCGTGCAGTAGCTGAACTTCGATACCGGATTTTACTTAGGGTTTTATTAAGTTATTTTGGGTCGACTTTCTCTAGACTATTTAAGGCTTTTCTAGTTATTCTTTCATTCACCTTATGCACACTATTCCATTGTTGAGAGCGCCGTTGAGCATGAGCAACTAAACTCTCGAGGTTTCGCCTACAGTTTGGATCTTTGATTGTTGAATTGTGAGTTTCTTAATCTAGTTATTATTCCTATTCCAATGTTTTGACTTCTTTGTGCTTAATTGCTTGAATGTGTTTTATTCTCTCTGGCTTGATCAACTAGTTAGAGTAGATTCATTCAATTGCTAGGGTTTTGTAGATTCCTCGTAGCGAACCTTAACCCAAGTGGCAATCATATCCCTTTAGGACTCGTAGGATTAATTGGATGTGTAGGAAGTTGAATACATGTTGAATATCGACTCGTAGCTTGATATTATGTGTACCTTGGTTAATTCATAATCTTAATGCTATCTCTAGGTTGAATCTTAATCGTGTTAGGGTTATTTAGAGATAAGGGTTGCTAGGACTCGTAGGACTAGTAATTTGCCTAAGATCTGAACAAGGACATTGATAGGAAAAGACAAGAACTAGAGGCTGAAACAAGGATCGAATTCATCAATCGAAGTGATAAATTGTAGGTGAACCTATTTCTCTCCACTGCATTCTACAATCTATTTACTTTGTTTGCTTACTTCCGCTTTGATAAAAGGCGGACATTTTACACACCACAATCCCCCATATTCTCTGTTGGCGATTAGAATTATACTTGAATTGAATAGATTTCCCTGTGGATCGATCTCTTGCTTACACACTATACTAGTTGTGAGTTTGAGTATTCTTTGGCAAGAACAACGACATGTTTTCCTCTTGTCACTGACTCTAGAGGACGGAGGAACTTTTACATCCAGGCTTCCAGTGATGCAGAAGACATTCTCAAGGTGCTTTGAATTGGGTGAGGTAAGAGGCGCATCAAAGGTGTTCAATGAAATGCCTAGATGAATTGAGTCTGTTTTTGGTGTTCCTTGTAAATTTTAGTTGGAATAAAATCACTCCTTGTTAATTAATGGCTTTGCAATTTCATATTCACTTGCCGATAACATGGAGTGTGTTTGAAAAATTCCAATTTGGGTGTGTTTATCCAATCTCGATTCCATCTTGTTCAATCAGTGTGCATTGAGGCGCGGCGGTAGGGTTATTGTGTGACTTGGTTTTTAAGCTATCCCAGGGGTTAGTCTGATTTACTGACATATTATTATCTGCCTACTATGTAGCACGGAAACGCCTATGTAGGGCACAGTGTCGTGTCGGAAACACGGACACGACACGAAACACCTCGGAAACGCCTGGACACGGTCAAGACACGGTCAAGAAACGGTCAAACTTTGGACACGTATGGAAACACGATGGAAACGCCTTGGACACGGTTCACAAATAATGGACACGGTTTGGATTTAAAAAAAAAACCCGGTTCATGGTTAAAATAAAAAAGAAAAAAGCAAACCCGGCTATCAACCTTTGCCCTTTTCTTCTTGAGCGTCCTTTTGCACTAGCCACCGTCGAGCGTTGTTCTACACTAGCCACCGCCGTTCTTCGATCTGCACCAGCCATCGTCGATCGCCGGGCTTTCTGAACACAAACGAGTGTTGTTCCTGTCAATCTTCCTTCAACTCTTCTCTCCCTATCTCACTCCCTCTCTATACCTTGATTTATTTTCAGATTTAGGGTTACTTTAATTGAGTGATGTTTGATTTCAATTTATATGAGATTTAAGTGTAGGATCTAGAAATTGATGATGATTCAGGGCCTTCAGGCTCACAAACTAATGAAGGTAGCAGAGGGGGTGTTTCTTTGAAACAGAAGGTGGAGATGGAGTGAACCACTTTGGGATTATGTTGATAACTTGATATAGTTGGAATAACAGCGGAAGGGGTAACAAGACATGATGGTGGACCACCTCCTCTCTATACTTTGATATATTTTTAGACTTAGCAATGTTTATTTGTATATATTTTGATTTGAAATGTTATATAATTATTTATTTATATCTCATTGGTCTTAACATCTAGGTGGCTCTTATTAGTATATATATATATATATATATATATATATATATATATATATATATATATATATATATATATATATATATATATATATATATATATATCTTTGCCGTGTCCGTGTCCTATGTCTCTTGAAATTGTCGTTTCCACGTGTCTTCCCGTGTCCGTGTCCTGTGTCCGTTTCCGTTTCCGTGCTACATAGTCTGCCTATGCTAGTGTTTGCCACACTGATCTTTTCTTGATCTTCTATTGTGTCATTTTAAGCGTCTTGATTTACTGACATATTATTATCTGCCTATGCTAAAGTTTGTGATCTTCTATTGTGTCATTTTGATCCGTGTGGAGGAATCATGCTCAAACAACTCCATAAATACATTGGATCGTCCTACTTTGGTTCGAATGTGTATTCACATGTGTTCTTCATTCATCTTAATTTTGATGAAGGGCTCTTGTAATTTAGGTACTGCTCATGGATAGGAATAATTATTATGGAGGAGAGTCAACTTCACTTAATCTGATCCAGGTCCTCATCTAAATGTTTTAGCTGGAAGTATGATTTTCTTTTATTAGTACATTCTCTTGATGCTCTAGCAATTTCATGTAAGTTCAGCTTTGGAAGAAGTTTAGAGGGAATGATCAGCCTCCAGCAAACCTTGGTGCTAGCAGGGATTATAATGTGGATATGATACCAAAATTAGTTATTAATATTGAAACTAGAACCACCTTTCCTCGGGTTGTTACGTCCCTTGGTTCTTCACCTTCGTCTCCTTTTATCTGATTTATAATCTTTCACCCTGTTTCGCGTCTAGTTTTTTTATGGAAAATGGTAGTCTTGTGCGAGTCCTTATCCACACTGACGTTACCAAGTATATCTACTTTAAGGCGGTTGATGGTAGCTATGTGTACAATAAAGGAAAGGTATGAATGGTAGATGCATTCAGCATCCTTGAATTATTAGTGGTACTTTAGGCAGTCTAAAGTTAGAGGTCTGAACATTTTTGTGCTAAATGCGGCGCAGATTCACAAGCTTCCTGCAACTGACATGGAAGCACTTAAATCTCCACTCATGGGGCTATAAAGAGACGCGCTGGCAAGTTCTTTAGTTATGTGCAGAAGTATTTCGACCAAAAAAAAGTTATGTGCCGAAGTATGATGAGAATGATCCCAAGACACACGATGGAATGAACTTGACTAAAATGACTACTAAAGACCTTATTGCGTATGTATCAGATCCTTAAAAAAGTTACCGTAATTAATTTCTCACTGCTTTCTAACAATACAACTATTTTGTTGTTGTAGGTTCATATTTTATATGGTTCCTCACAATGTAATTTTTTAATAAACAAATTTAGTATTTTCCTGCATTAGGTATCCTTTCTGCATGAGCAGAAAATTGTTAATCAGGAACTTACATATTATTATCGGGAGCAGTTTAGGTAGAGTTTGTAAAAAAACTCTACCATAGAGTTGAGAGGATCTCAACCACTGATTTTAAAATTAGTAGTTAAAAATCCTCTCCTCTCGTTTCCCTCCCCCACCACCATCCTCAATTTTTTTTTTCTTTTATTTCAGTTTGTGAGAGAGGAATGAGAAACTCTATTTTGTAGAGTTTCCTTTCAACTCCACCGGAACAGGACCGATTATTATCTGCCTCAATAGTCAGCAGCTGGAAAAACTTGTGCATGTAAGGCTATTGCTGCTTATATGTGAATTTTGATATTTTTTTTATAGAAAATGTGGTCTCAATGACAACACTATAGAGTTCATTGGTCATGCTGTGACACTTCATAGCTAGAGATGATCGTTACCTCAGTGAACCTGTAATAGATACCACATTTTGAAACCGATCTTGTGTCATCAATGAATAAAAATGTAATAAATATGTCACAACAAGTGATTGCATCAATGAGGTGGAATTACAAATGTGTCATTAGTGAATAAAAGTAGAATCGATGAAAATATATCGATATACAGTTGATTAAATGAAAAAAGTGGCATCAAACGATTTGATTAAAAAAATGGCATCAAAACACTAATTTAAAAAAGTTGCATCACATTAAAGAAAAAAGTGTCATCAAAACACTACATTAAAAAAATAAGGTATCACGGTAAAAAAAAATCATCAAAAAATTGACATAAAAAAAGTGTCATCAGTAGTCAATAATAATAATAAAAAAATGGAATCAATGGTCAACGTAACATTACACTAAACAAAAAATGTCATCGATGTTTGAAAAAAGTGGCATCAAACTAATTCATTAGAAAAGTGGCATTAAAGCGAAAATAAAATATAATAAAAAAATGCCATCAAATAATTACATTAAAACAATGGCATCAAAGCACTACTTTAAAAAATGGCATCACATTAAAGAAAAAATGTCATTAAAAATTTGGCATCAAAACACTACTTTGAAAATGGCATCAAAATATTACTTTGAAAAAATGACACCACGGTAAAAAATGACATCGGAAAAATGACATAATGGTAAAAAAAAAACAGTGACATCAGTTGTCAACGGTTAAAAAAAATCCGAATGAGTTGGTCAACGTCGACTGGTTGACCGTTGACCCTTAATACTCCATTTGGAAAGGGTCTAGCTAAACTTATTAAATTAGCGGATGATCTAATCACCTAATTAAAGGTTAAAAAAGGCTACTAACCAAAATCACCCAAAATATAACCCGAGAACTCCAAAAAAAAAAAAAAAAAATTGGGATCTACAAAATTGAACAAGACATGAGTATATAATTACTGTTAGCAACGGTTAAACACAATCACAACTAAAGATAGCAAAGGAGTAAAATTACCAAGTATAGTGTGGAATAGATTTTCATTTTTCATTGCAATTGTTGACATCTAAAGCTAAATTCTTTTGAGTTCTTCCGAAATCAAATAAGAGGCCTGAATATGCTTTATTTGTAGGGAGTTATTTAACTGAAGGGGTCAAATTCTAACTAAGAAGAGATCACGATTGCTCTCCAGGAACCTCGTAGTCCAAGTTTGCCTTATCAATTGAAAGAAGGCGTACATGAGGATTCAAAAGAATATCTTGTCCACCGAGTCCGAGGCCGATGAGGGATTTGAGTTAGAGTCAGTTGGGAGCTCCATCGAGAGCGGAGTCGCTAATGGAGGATCCGACGCGTAGGTAAGCAGGGTTTAGAATACATGTAAAAGAACTACGCAGGCTTTGACTCCTCTTCCCCAAGGGGATACCTAGTCAATGGGAAAGTCGATTCAAGCTCTTCATCCCATTTTTCTCACGTCCGCCCAAGTTTTTATTAATGATAGGAATTTCCAACAAACATTTAAATAGAACGGCTTTTTTCACGAAGTTCAACTTTTTTTTTTTTTGTCAAAAAAATGACCCAACTCGTATGTTAGGTCAACCCCCTTTTCACAAATTCTTCAACCCGACGAGTCGACTCGGCAGCCCTTCAACCTGTCAAATGATCCAACCCCGCCGACCCATGGAATTCTCGGGTTAGGTTTCGAGTCGCCTATCCCCCACCCTTGATTCGGTGGATCGAACCTGTCGATCCAACGAGTTCGACCCGTGAGTCCGTGACCTCATCTTGAGAACATGGAAGAAGACGAGTTCACGTTTGTTTCATAGCTAAGAAATTAATGGAGTAATTATGTGTTGTACTAAATTAAATATTTTTTCCCCTAAGTGAAATAATGAAGCCCACTAGAGGCTAGAAAGTTATAATGGTGCCCACGCTTTCTTTCTCTTGCTGAATGGGCTGCATTAGTTAGGCCCATATCACTATTTTTTTTACACAGGCCCATTTGCATGTTAGATCCCTAATTTTTAAAGGCCTTGTGCATGGTCCACTTTGCATTTGCATATAATAAGATCTATGTTATACATATCGATAACCTACAGGGCCTACGGGCTACCCCTTCCTAAACCCTGCCTGCCTAGGGCCAAGCACCCGCAAAGCCAAAGCCTGTCTTAGAACATTTATAATTATCAGGTATAAGTTGTGCACATAAAACCAACCCAATAACATCGTCGATGATGATACACTTACGTAGAGTGCGGATGGGGAGCTTCAATCCCAACAATTAAAGGTCAAAATAGTCCAGTTAAATAAGTCCAAAAGTCCAATAGATCAGTCCTTTACATAATTTCTATTAAAATAGCATAGCCCCAAAAATCGTCATCAAAACATTCAAATCTAGGGGTGGGCGCGGGACGGGACGGTACGGGATGGAGGTCGTCCCGCGTCCCGTCTCGCGTAATTTTTGCGGGACGGGATTTACTCTTTTTTTTTTTTAATCCTGCACGGGTCTTGTCCCTCACGGGACGGGACGGGACTGGAACGGGATGGGTCTTGTCACTCAAATAAAAAAGATTATAAAAAATACAATTTTTTTTTGTATATTTTACGATTTTCAAAGACGTAACACGTAAAAATCTATTCAAAAATTTTATATTTTACGGATTACCATATATATATACATACACTGATACACATATACAGTATTATATACATGCAGTGTGTATATTTGTGTATTACAGTGTGTGCATATGTATATTTTCAAAGTGCAGTGTGTATACATACTGTATGTAATTTAATATACACAGTACACACTATATATATATTATATATAATACGTAGTATACTACTGAATACATACTAAATAACATAATATATTATATATGTATATAGTATTACATTATTATTATTATTATTATTATTATTATTATTATTATTATTATTATTATTATTATTATTATTATATATGCGGGACGGGGCGGGATTTGCGGGATTGAGACGGGTCGTCCAGCGTCCCGTCCCGCATATTTTTTGCGTGACGGGACCGGGACGGGATTCACTATTTTTTGCCGAAATCCCACCGGGATCGGGACGGGCCCGTCCCGGGCATTCGGAAACAAGCTTGAAGCTCAAATCCGAAGGGAGGAAGAAAACAAGTGATGTAGCCTCCGAACATCCCCTAAAATTCAGCAACTTCTAATAGTTATCGGACCTGTCCAACACCACAAACACCAACAAAAACAAGCATAAAACTTGCATAGCAATCAGTTAAGTAACAAAGGAATATCAAAAGCATAAAATTCAACAAGATAGGTGACTATTCCTAAGTAATAACACCATTAAAATACGATAAAAGATCGGAATTTACAGCCCTGGGTGTTCAGCAGCAACTCTTGGATGCAATTGACACTTGTGAACCTTCTTGGAGTTGGATAAATATAGGCATATCCTCTTTGCAAAACGTCTGGCCAAGACACAAAACAAAAAAAAAAGAATACACTACAAAATATGTAAAAATGCTCTAAATTAATATGCAAATCTATACTTAAAACAAGACTAAAATATACTTCTAGATATTTGTCCTTGTCCACATTATAAGAACCATATATTTAACTTTACAAATAATTATTATTTCTTGCTAATATATTCTAGTATATATATATACTCTTAATCATCTCTTTTTCCACCAATCAAGTTATTTTGCCATTTTTAATTATTTATTTTCTTTCATTATTATTTTTTATTCTTTTTTTTATCTCTTTAAACCTATCACATTTTTTCTTTTATTCTTAACATATTTACTAACTATCGTGCTTAATTCAAAACATTGATATAACCATTGGGCTTAACACAAATTTATTTATTAACTATTAGGCTTAATTCAAAACATTGAATATAACTATTGGTTATGACATAATCTATCATACTATAACAAAGTTACAATGATATTATTATTATTATTATTATTATTATTATTATTATTATTATTATTATTATTATTATTATTATAAAAATAATTAGAATTTATAAAGAATTAGTGGGGAGCCGAGAAACAATCTGGGCCCCCACTCCCTTAGCAATAAAAAAACCCCACCCTAGTGAAAACATGAGCCGCATTTTGAGCCCCAATATCTTGAGCTTGAGAGAATTTCTGGATCCTTTTTAGAAGGGCTATGGTGTCTGACTCAAGTTCCCCCATCGTGGAGAAAGAGAAGGGCCAGGAACCATAACCAATGGCTTTACACTTGGCTAGATACTTGATCCGCTTACGGCGGGCCGCCTCGATCAAAACATGCCCTGGAACAAAATCAGTCATCCCAGATTGCGTCAAAGGGGATGATCCTGTCAGGTCAACACAAACATCCATCCCTTTCATCCCACGCGGATAGAAGCATGTCCGCAGGTCGAAGGGGCTTCCCGTCTCCCCCACACAAGCCAATATCAACCTCTTTACCCACTGAGATCCCAGACGGCAACAAACATTTATCAAAGTGTCACGAACAGCATTATGATGATGTTTAATCCCCACAATGCCTACACATGAAACAGCATGATCTCCAAAAATGTCTCCCTTAAAAACCCTTGAGCAAGCAAAACAGGGCTCTGAAATGGAAAACAAAGGGATGCCCAATCGATCGCACAAGACACAACGATATGTCTTCCCATTCATAGTTTGGCCCAACCCTGAGATCGGGACAGCCCTAAGCCAGTCAGTTGCATAATCTCCACGCTGAAAACTCCACAAAGCCATTTGACGCGGTGACAAGGAAAAAGTATTCTCTGCATCTTTCGTAATCCATGTGAAATATATGTCTGCCAGTTTCTTCATGAGTTTGGGGGTAGCGATCCCACTTGGATTACTCAGAATATCAGAGCCTATCTTTGGGTTGAAGACACGCACAACATCATCAAAGGCATATCTAGATGTTGTGACATTCGTATGTTGGAGAAGCTTAATCTGCAGGCCACCAGACTGCAAACGCGAAGCTATAAAAGCATAAAAGAGAGTGTCACCATCTGAATAAACCCCGAGGCCCCCAAACCTGAAGGGCAATGTGGTGAGCCTCCATTGCCAATTGCCGAAACCTGGGCCAGAAGCAGTGACAATACGTTCCAGGGAACGTCGAAGAGCTAGATCAAACTTAAGCTGAGCAGACTCGAAGGCACGAGGTGGGTATGTACGCAGAGCAAAATAAAGTTTGGAGACCCCGATACAAGCACGCAACAACAATAACTCACATTGCGGGTCACCAATCTTAGCAACCGCATCCATAAGTGCGATTGTCTTGTCCACTCTCTTCATCACAAGCTCGCTACTGAACACTGAATTAACACTGACAGGTCCACCAAGAAGCAACGACCTAGCAATGTTAGGTTGAAAAACACCAGCCAACCTACTCCTCGGGTCCTCTCTCGGCCAAAAGACCTCTGTTTTGTCGACATTAAGGTGCAGACCATAACTGGGTCCATCCTCAATAATCATCTGCAGAACCTTCCCCATGACCAAGGTATCTCCAACAATAGTGTCGTCATCCAAATACCAAGCCTGAAAACACAATTGGAAAATATCCCAGATTTTGCGCACTAACGGATGTAAAACTAAGGCAAATAGTAGATGGCCGAGAGGATCCCCTTGCTACACCCCCTGACATGACCATAGGGTATGGTCCCCATAGTACAACCTAGCTGGATTAGAATAGCAAAATTCAACCCAGCGAGAGATTGCAGGATAATGGGTCCGGACTTCACGGATCATAACCTCCCGCTCAACCAAATTGAAAGCATTTTTAAAGTCCACCAATAACATAGTAAGACCCTCATCATTACCACGCTCCTCAACCAAGCGATTCACAACATGAAGAATGGCCTCACCCCTACCTGACACTCCCACCCCAAACTGAAAATCATCCAAATAACCACTCAAGGAATGACCGATCAAAGAAGCACTAACCTTTGAAATCAAACGCCTCCAGACCGTATCCACAACAATGAGGCGAATACCTCCGCCCGGCTTGACAAGCGGTGTGAGGGGCGCACTAGCAATGTACTTGCCTAAAACCTTGGGACATTTCCCCTCCAGAAAAAGATTAACCACCTGGGTGATAGCATCGACTAACTCATCAGAAATAGCAACCGCAACCCCACTCAAGCAATCCAAAAGGTGTTGTGCACGCAAACCATCTCTTCCACAAGAAGTACCACGTGGAACCTGTCCAAAACAACCTCTCTAGACGAGAATAAGTTATGGTGACCAACTGGAGTATTAGGTATGGAGGGCGAAGGAGAGAAAGGATATTTGACATGTAACTCCTCAAGAGTGGCACTAGAATACGGGGCAATGCCAGAGGAAGAAAGGACCCTAACGGCAGCGGTATAGCGTCCATCACCCATCTTCCTCTTACACTGCTTGATATTATGCTCTGTCAAATCAAGGTCCTCCTCATCAGCCTCTGACAAGGGAGGAGAGGGTTCGACAAGAGTATCCATAACAAGCTACATAATAGTGTCCGACTAACTCCAAGAACAAATAGCCTTGATTATACATTCCTCCTACAACCGCCGCTTATTAGCAGATCTAGACTCCTGGCTACTCCTCGGAGAAAATGTTTTAAGGATACACAGAGGCAGCACCAACAATCTAACCCACCCTCCGACATCAATAGTGAAATACCCTCGTATTTCTGTTTATTTAATTTTAGAGGCTCCAATGCATCGGTTTTAGTATATGTATATAGATGATTATGGGTATACATATATATACTCAATCCTCATCAGCGTCCATTCCGAATCGAGCCGGCCCATGTTGCAATTCATTCCAAAGTAAGCCGGCCCACTCGACATTCCGAGACGAGCCCAGCAACAGTACACGGAAGAGAAGGTTTTCTTAACAAATTCTATCTTTAACTATAGGATAACTATTAATTTTTGGCCAGATTTTTCAACCTCAAATTCCTATCTTTAGGGGATTCGAATTAGGTCAAATTGAAGGGAATGTTGTATACTTTTATTCCAGTTAACCCTCTCGCCATCAACCTTTCTTATTCATTCCCTACAAACCCACAAACAGCGACCGAAGAGCACAGAACACCAACTACCTCCGATCACTCTCGACCGCGATTCCGAAGACACCAGGGCTGAAGGCCGCCAGCACTGGTCTTCTCCAAGACCCAGGCAACCACCTTGAAGGCGCCATAGCAGCAGATCACCGGGAGGTATCCGAAAACGCGATCTGAAGTTGCTGCAGAACAGTGTTCGACAAGCCTACGTTCTGGCTTCGCCACCACCAGAACTGTGGTCCGAAGCCAACGACTCAGACTGAATCAGAAAGCTTGCAACATCCCCTGTTGAACCCATCTGTTCTTTCCTTCATACCTTCTTCGAGGCGATCGCACCACAACCTCGAACTTGACTGGTGAGCAGTATTTCTGTTGTGCAGAAAAACGTGTTTTATGTACATTTTTCTTTCATTCCTTCAATCCAAGGGCTGTTATCTCACCAAAATTATTCCTTTACAGATTCATATCATATCAAGGGATCATAGGCTCGAACCTTGGACGTTTCCGAGTCCCGTTTGGGTAAGATCCGCTCTATTCATCGCTAATTGTTGAGTTTCGAACAAGTATGCGATGTTTAATCTAACCTACCTACTGTTTTGGAACAGTTTATAGCCTTTACAGCTCCTGAGATTTTGTGAGACATAATCGGGTTGGCTTTTGGGAAAAGCAAGGGTAAGTTTTGTACTTTTTAAAAGTTACGGTGTCGTTTCCGTAATTTCTAAGAAGTTACTAATACCCTATTTAATTCTGTAAAATCTCAGGTCTGTTATCAAATTATTTTTCTCAACCACGAATAAGCATTTCGTCGGATTAAGGCAAGTAGTTTGGTTCAATCAGTGCATCTCTGCAAATTTCGTGCCTTTTTCGCAATTATTGCTTTTTGTGTCTTTTATAAATTCCATGCTATGAGTTTGTGATAAATATGCAAGTTAGTTCAGTTTGTTGCTATTTATCAATTCCTTAATCTCACATAGCATGTTAACTCGGGTAATTATAATTTGATCCTATGGTTTGAGAAAATCACATTAAATGCCCGAACTTCCTAAAAGAGCATGAATTGTCCATTTTGCTTCCTTCATGCTAGTTAAGTATGGTATATTATTGGTATTGAATATCCATGCTTGTCCATTATATTATTTCGTGCACTTTATACATCTAAAGTGTACATTATGCCTTTTGTGGTCACCTAGGATGTAATCATGGATTGATATTTATACCGTTTGTGTTAGTATTATTGTTGTTGTTATTATTATTGTTATTATGATGTGTGTCTTAAATAATGGAAAAAGGGTAAAGTCAGGTCAAGGTTCAGTTATACCTTGCTCTATAAACGTCTCATGAGATGCCCCTTCGAAACTGCAAATCTCTCGAATGGGTACATCTACCTAAGGGTAGTAGGTCATCCGCCCAGTATACGCCCAGTATATGTGGCTGAGGCCGGTATCACTTGTCCTAAGTAAACGATAATGTTGTGTATACTTGTGTTATTACTATATTTGTGTTGTACATTACTCATTAATAGGTGACCCACTTTCAGTGACGTTATATCATATTCTATCCGTACTCGGAATATGATTCCTTAGGATCTCCGGATCCGCATCCCATTCAAACACTCGGTCCTTTTGGATCATCCCATTATTTTATTTTATATTAATCAAACGAGTCAGGTTCCACATAAATATTTACTCATAATTCATATTTTAGTCTACAATCACCAATACCCTTTTATGGTCAATGGGTGGTAGACGGAGTTTTGAACATTTTACTTTCTGCTACTTGCTAGTCGTAAAAAGACTAACCGTCCTATTTTTCTCCTTTGGACGGTTGGGGTCCCTGGTCTGCATACTACACCTCAGCCGTCGTTCCACAGGTTTAGGTAAACGGTCTTGAGGCGCTGAAGAATAAAGGATTTCATTGTTTTTAGTTTTATTGTGTTTTGATTTAAGGTACAAACTTTTAGAATTTATGGGATTTATTTTATTCATTTCGCTACTACTATTTGAATATTATTTCCGTTGTTGTTATTTCATTATTTCGGTTATTGTATTTGGACCCTTTGTTTTGGGTAACTTATTTTATTTTAGAACATTATTTTATATTTAAGTCTTCCGCTGATTTAATATTTGTATGTTATCATCTTGTTTATGGGAGCGTGGTTGCATGTCCCTATTAAGCCTAAGGCAGTTACAAAGATATTAAAGTCTGCGTAATTGCTGGCGCTGCAACATCTCTTCGGTGTATTAAGAAAGGGTGTTACAAACAGGACTCTTGATCACCTTATCAAGAGCTCCTTTCAGCACCCGAGAAAACCCAAGGCGACACTTAGGGCACTAGTACAAAAATCACATTATAACCCGCTACATAATAAGCCGGATATTAAATATCCGGGTTATAATGTGAGAAAAACACAAAACTATGTATTTTAACTATTCTTTTTAATAGGAAATTGGTAAATACCCCGGAAAATATAGGGACGCCCGGGCTATTAGAGGTAGAGGTGAATAATCCAATACATATCAAATATCTCGGATCTCGAAAATCCGGGTTGTTTGCGGTTTTTATTATCCCGGGCGTGTCTCAACAGGCTTACCTCCGAGCTATTCCTCTAGCTTATTTCAAATAATCCGTTAATACTAATCCGGGTTATTAAGAGTAGTCAGGAAAAAAAGGGAAGGAAGCGACTAATTAGAAAAGCCCGAAGCGTTGTTCAGCAAAAGTGGGAGGCGACTTGGAACAAGATGAAATCACCGAGCTTGCTAGGGTTTCTCCGCCCCACCGGAGGCTTTGTAGAGAAGAGCCTCCAACCCTCTGCCTTCCAATCGCACCATCACACCACCATCTTCTCCGGTCAGATCTCCACTAAATCCTTCTACCGTCTTTGCCTCTCGTTGTCTCTCCTTCTCTCACCCAAGAGAAGGAGATTTAACAAGACCACCACCCCGCCCCTCTTCACTTCCTGTTGCAGGAGATTTAACCAGTCCATCACCCCGCTGCCGGAGGACGAACTCGAAGAGGAGGGCGGAGATTCAGACAGAAGGACATCGGAGGGATAGGTATCAAATCAGCCTTCGCTGTAATCTCTTTTGTAAGTAATCTCTATCTCCCCTCTTCCATTTGTAACCCTTCACTCTCCCAACTGACTAGCACCAGATAATCTCCCCGCCTTCACTTTCAGTTTTAGGAGATTAACACCCAATAACATATTGTTTCCTCTAGGGTTACTCTTTTTTTTTTGGAGAAATTGCCGCCTTCGTCTTATATTTGTGCTTATTGTGTCGCTAGGCTTCTCGGTAGGCTGATTTGGTTGAGAACTGTTAAGAGTTTTTATGGAAATTGATTATTGGGATTTGAAGTTTAGCTGATTGTTATGATGATTTGCACTTGGTTGGTTACCAAGGGCAAAAAATTTACTCATTCAATTCCAGAGATGATGATTCATACTAGTGCTTGATCAATGAGCTGCTAAATTAGAGACCTGTTTACTATGCCACTACTCTGCTATAATTCATCCACTTACTATGCCACTACGTTGTTGATAACATTTTGCATCTTTCAGTTATCAAGCTTCAATTGTTTGATGATCTTACGAAAAGAAAGTTTTTACACACTTGTTTTTTTTTTTGCACTCTTTAGTTTTCAATTAGAAGTAGATTGATTCACTGCTTCCGATTCCTCAAAGTTGGATTACACACTTCTATTTACATGTTTGGTTACACTAATCAGATCATCTCTTTTCAATGCTTGGCTAATGTATGAGTAATATTGATCAGGGGCCCATCACCTTAGATAATTGGGGAAATGTTTCTGAGGAAAAGGATGCTATCTAGGAAGATATTGTTGTTAGTCCTTTATTTTTATTTTGTTGCTTTTATCTGATTGCGTAGCAATTATACCTACTGATTTTTTGGATTGCTTTTATCTCATTGTGTTATTGTGGAAATCTTGCTAAGGCATCCTCATTTCCCTTCCAATCTCCATTTGTATATAAACAAACAGAGTTCAAGGTTTGGTAGAATATCTGATCTGAATGAATTCGTTGGTACTATCGTATTGCAAGATAGGAGCCAAGCCAACCATAAAATTCTTTTTCTTTGTGAGATCTTTTATGTAAATTTCAGTATGACAACCAAATCTTCAGATATCTGAAGCTTTGAAATGATTTTGGCAGGAGATGAGATCTTTTTCTTTGAGATGTTATCTGATGTATTCTGCTTCATCATGCATTGATTCTGCTCTGTGATGTTATCTGATGTATTCTTTGTGATGTTATTTGGCTTATATAGTTTATTGACTTTTATAAGTTTTTATAGTTTATTAACTCTTCTTATTAACTTTCGTAGTTTATATTTTATAACTAATAGTGTATAAACTGATAAGTCTTATAACTTTCATATTTTATAACTAATACTCCCTCCGTCCAAAAATACATTGCCTTTTAGGCTCGTGCACGCGAATTAAGGAACCTATTTTACCTCTTAATTTTCCTCATCATTAGTACTCCCTCATCATTATTTTAACAAAGTAAAAAAATAGAGATTGGAAGTTAAAGAGTTTTCTTTAATTTTCCAAGAGTTTTCTTTATTTTAACAAAGTAAAAAAAAATGTACTTTAGAGGTAATAATTACTACCTACACATCTAAAAGTCCATGTATTTCCGACAAAATTTCGAGGCCTAAAAGGCCATCTATTCTTGGACGGAGGGAGTAGTGTATATATTTCATAGTTTATAGTTTATATATTTCAGAAGGTTATAACTTATAGTGTATAAACTGATAAGTCTTATAACTTTCATAGATTATAATTTTATATTTTTTTTTCACTTTTATGAACTTTTAATACTTATCATTTTTAGGAACTTTTATAACTTGTTGGGTAATAAGTAGACTTGGTGTTCACGTTTTACATGGCTCAAAATGAATCGGCTGTGAATGTTTGTACTGTCGTTCCTGTGGGTGTTTATACTGTCGCAATAATGGGGACTTGAGGCCTCTAGTTCCCACTGCCACAAATGTTGGTTGGTTGGTTCTGAACTGGCTAAATCACTGCTCAACAGATTTTAAATCCCGACTCCAATTGGCTGTCCTTGAGCTTTTGTGGAAGATATTCATTTTGTGCTTGTTCCAGTCCACAAGCATAATCTGCTATTTCTTTTATGTGTATACTGTTGCTTGTGCATTCTAAATCTTCACCGGGTATTTCCATTTCTTTATACTATAGGCATGGAGAAATCTGGAAAGAATGCTTAGGGATATTCTTGGTGGGGAAAATGGCAAGAAGTGCTTCATCGAGACCAGTGGAGGTGTGATTTGTCTTTCTTTTCGTAGGTAGTTGATTTCTCCTACTTGCTTATTATTCTAGATGAATGTACCGGTTCGGAAAAATCAAAATGGGTTGTCTTTATACTGCAGTAATGTAGCGAGGATAGAGAGAAGTGCTCAGAAGCAGGCTAAGTCAGCCTCTGAAAACGGGTTGTCTTTATACTGCAGTAATGTAGTGAGAATTACGATGGAAGAGGATCTGTTTTAAAATGGTTATCTATCATCTTTTACTATCACAAGCTCCTTGATGAATGTTATATCAGAGTACTACTTTTGGTTTATAGGTTAAATTAAATTTTGCTATGTGCTTCCATGCTAGTAAGATATATCTACTAATGCGTGATGCTAGTTTATTATGCAACTATTCTGGCTTTGTTAAGCATATCTGCTTTGGAATCTCTGAATCTTTCATTGGCCTAGTTGACGGATAATTCTTGCCCTTGTATTTTTTATAGCATTAGCTTTAGTTTATTTAGGCAGTTTTAAACTGACAATGTCCTCTTCATTTCCAAGACAGACAAATAGGCGGAAACTGAACTTTAGACCAAACGGGGAGACAAGTGGGAAGAGAAATTTTATGCCTGAATTGATTCACGCCAAGGATCCTAGTGGTGAGCATAAGTGCCTCCCCCTTGATCCCTTCAATATGAGTAGTTGTGGTTTGATCCATAATTTGCTTTATAAAGATGGAAATACAACAATCATTGCTAAAAAAGAAAAGATAACAAAAATGGAAACTAACCACAATATCTTGTTCTGGGTGACTTGTACTAGTAAAGTTTTAATTTTATGTGGTAATTTTCGCCTTGAAAATCGATTCTAGTGTGACTTAAGCTGCCCTTTAAAAGGAAGATCGTAACTCATTCGATCATCAACATATATTTGATTGATAAGTAGTTTCATCAGTAGCTTATGTCTTTGCAACTGTATATAACGTGGAATGAGTTTGCTTCCTTAATTTAGATCGCGGAGAGTGAGAGAACTCAGTAGATCATGAACCTGATGCCCGGGAGCAGCAGTGCTGATCACAATGAGCTAATGCCAGCATCTCAACCAGGGCCCTTCGATTCTCGTAACTTCTTCCAAGTAAACGATCTGCAGCCGGACAACCAGCAATCATCATTGTGTCTTTTGGCATCTGAACTCTCTAGTTATGTTTTGTTTTAGTTAATAGCAGACTGTTGGTACTACTATGCAAGGGAGAGACAAGATCTTGTACTGAGCATGATTCAGTGTTGGTGTTTCAAGCTTGATCAGTGGCATGTTCATGGACATCGATTTGGATTTGACTAGTTTTTTTTTATTATCTTAGTGAGAACATATTTACTCTTAATCAACCTTGCATTGTGTTTACATGTGCTCAATATATTTGTAAAATAGGTGAATATGAACAATATAAAAACGTACAGGTGGAATAGGAGGACCTACAAAAATGGCTATTAAAAATTATATTATATATATAAAAGAGCCCGGACCTATGAAATTCGAGAAATATAAACAGTGCAAATGCTGTAAAAATGACAAACCAAATAGCCCGGATCTACCACTATCCGAGCTATAACCTCCTTACACGGGCCTTTTTGATAGGGAAAATAACCCGGACATTTAAACACAATCCGGGCTATAAAACCTGTGAGATTTTTTTACCACAATCAGACTGGACTCTATTAGCCCAGGCGTGTACTTTTTGGGTCCGGGCTCTTTACCTATTATCACATTAACCTGATGCCCGGACCCCCTTTCCTATATATCCGGGCTATATTATCCAAAACGCCCGGGCTAAAAAGCCTATTTTCTACTAGTGGGGGGAATAGATTTCACAGTACGCAACCTCTTGGAAAAGATACGATCGAGCAGATCAACATTGAAAGCACACTTTCATCCATCAAAACAGAATCACGAACAAGCTACACCGGAGAAGAGGTAACTTGTGGCCTGACAAAGTCATAAAGCACAAATCTAACTACACCATCACCACAATCCGGGGGGGGGGGGGGCTACAAAATCAGAACCCCTCTCATGGCGACATTTAGAGCGAAGAGTACACCATCACCACAATCCGGGGGGGGGGGGGGGGGGGCTACAAAATCAGAACCCCTCTCATGGCGACATTTAGAGCGAAGAGTATGCGTTTTGAAACATACTCCATACAACCAAATCCCCATTCTCTTAAAGGTAGTTTCAGTCTCATTGAAAACAAGCACGTTAGAAGAAATAACATCTCTTGTCGTTGTCTGAGCATCCCCCGTACAATGGCGATCCCTAAGGTGTGTGATCAACGACGTCTTGGTAAGCCCTTGGCCACCACCATTTTGGCACCCGCTGAGACCCACGAATGGACAATGAAACCGAACCGTAGTAGTTGAATTGACATCGGCAAAACAAAAACAAAAAGCACCCAAAAACAAAAGGCAATCACACAAAGCCCACCACACTACCAAGGAATCACCGTCTGCACTCTTTGGGAATTTTTTTTTTAAACCCTTCGTAATTGAATTAATCAACTGGGAGGTTTGATTAATCCCACAACAGCACTTGTAAATCACAAACCTCTCCCTACTGAGCGTCTAAATGAAAGCCCAAACACGAGCACACCAAACACAGTACCACAAACCTGCTGATCGATCACCAAAGTCGCCGAAACCACGATCGCCTGCTCAAGAACGCGAAACTGCTGCCCCTGCGCCCTCGCCCAGTCCTCTCCTGCCACCGGGAATGGGCTCCGACCTCCGGAACGCCGGCTCCAGCCACCAAGAACCGCCGGAGGGACGTCCTCACCGATCTCTTCGCCTGATCGCCTGCCCTTATATTATTATTATTATTATTATTATTATTATTATTATTATTATTATTATTATTATTATTATTATTATTATTATTATTATTATTATTATTATTATTATTATAAAATTAGGAGTTTACAAAGAATTAGTGGGGGGCTGAGAAACAATCTGCCCCCCACTCCCTTATCAATAGAAAAACCCTACCCTAATGAAAATATGAGATGCATTATGAGCCCCTATATCATGAGCTTGAGAAAATTTCTGAATCCTCTTTAGAAGAGCAGTGGAGTCTGTCTCAAGTTCCCCCAATGCAGAAAAAGAGAAGGGTAAGAACTCATAACCAATGGCTTTGCACTTATCTTGATACTTGACCCGCTTACGACGAGCCGCCTCGGCCACCACATGCCCTAGAATAAATTAATATATCAATCATCCCAGATTACGTCAAAGGGGAAGACCATGTCAAGTCAACACAAACATCCAACCCTTCATCCCACGCATAAAGAAGCATGTCCGCAGGACGGAGGGATTTCCCATCTCCTCCACATAAGCCAATATCAACCTCTTTCCTAGCCGAGATCCCAGAACGATAGCAGATACTCACCACAATGTCACGAACAACATTATGACGATGTTTAGTCCCCACAATACCAGCACATGACACAGCATGCTATCACGACCAGCATTATGATGATGTTTATTATTATTATTATTATTATTATTATTATTATTATTATTATTATTATTATTATTACTACTACTACTACTACTACTACTACTAACTTACTGAGTGATTAAATTATCTATATTTATTTATTATATTTCACATGATATTTTAAAAAAATAGTTTTATGAGAGAATTATAAGACACATTTAAGGTAATGATTTTTATCTTAACTTTTATTAATATTTTATAATATTAATATTTTATAATATTAATATTTTTATATTATTAAGATTTTAGTTTTAAAAAATCGCGTCATGGCGCGGAAATTGTACTAATGATTTCATTCTCGGATTATAGGAATTTGTAAAAGGGACATTATATTCCCTGTACTTGTATATTTTCTCTATCTTTTAGGGTTAAAATCAGTTCAATGGTTTGTTGTAGGAGTATATATTCACTTGTCTTAGATTCTAATCCGGATACACCTGATGTGAGCTCCTCTCATTTCCTAATCTGAATTCAAAGTTTGAAATGTAAAGGCGGTCCTGTCATTTACGTTCTTGTTTGATTCTTGAGGGGGCCACCCTGTTAGCTTGAAGATGCACCAGCTTCACAGGAGTGGCTTAGCTGGTTTTATTTCCGTGACGACTTCTGCTATAGTTCTGTGTACTTTGTGCTGGTGGGGGCGATTGAGAGAATTTAACGTCGATTTCACTACTTTACACTCCAAATAAAACCTTATCCCAACACTCCACCCCCAACCTTCCCTTTGTGAATAAACCCTCCCAACAAAACAAAACAAAAAAACGAAAATGATATTTGCAAGTGGGTTAGGCATGGTGCTCAGCCTGGTGTTTGGGTGCCTCCTGCTAGCACTCATAGGCGAGCTCTACTACTTGCTCTGGTGGAAGAGCCTTCCCACCAAGCCACCAGGTGTCGGAGCACCCCCGAACCCGGAGTTTCACCCTGGAGAGGCGGTTTTAGATAAGAGCAAGGAGGCGATTGTGGAGGCGGAGCTGATGAGGATTCAGAGCAGGCTGCTCTCCACCATAAGAGAGGAGACCAAGGAGGACTTGGAGTCCGAAGCCGGGAAATCGAGCAGGAAAGGGTCGAGAACGAGGAGCCTGGGCGATCTCATCTTGGCCGTTGAGGAGTCTCCCTTGGGCGAGTTCCGGGGATTCAATCCTCTGTTTGAATCGGCAATGCAGGGTGATGATGGATTGAGGTGCTCTTCCTCACCGCCTCCGAAGATGAAGTTCTTGAGAGACGCCGAGGAGAAGCAGATGAGGAGGCTGGTTCATGACGGATTGCAAGATGGACGAGATGGATCCTTCGTTAGGATTCTTTTTAGGAGGGATAGTAATCACAGTTAAGCTACTTTGATTTTGGGATTGTGATTGTGATTTTGATTGTGATTGTAGTTGTAATTGTCTCTTAAGTAGTTTGGTGCAGAGATTTTGCCATTAGACATTTGAGGCACACTGTTCTCCCTGCTTGTCTTCTTCAACACCTTTTTTTTTTTTACAAAGGATAACTCAAATTCGATCCATTTGATCCAAAAAAGAAAAAACAATGTGAGTTTGTGACAATGGAAAAAGCGGGAAATTTTAACCCATGATTGACGGGATAGAAATTAGATGTTGGATTTGATGGCTGTAAAGGTTTATTTGTTCTTGAAAGTGTTAATCATTTTACCACCAAAGCGAGCAAGCAAGTGATCATTTGTGTCCATGTTTTTCAAAGAAAACAAATCTTAATAGGTGAGCTATATGGGCCAAGATTACTCATCTCAACTATGTGAGTTCAATCCTTCTAGTTTCCTTCATGGATTGATTAGTAGTTTATCTGTTTAGCTTTCGGATCTTGGTTGTCGTGTGTTGTTCTTGTTTAGAGGGCTTTCTTAAGACCTTTGTATGTTTCCGTTATTGTCATTAGAGCACAGTAAAACAAAATCTAAAGCCTGGAGCATTGGGATTAGCCCGAATCTCGTAAACATATCATCGTATCCTTTCCTTTTATGTTCAATTTGGATTCAATCGATCTAGAGTTGAATCTCCATTGTTGATAATCTGAACAATGCTACAAAGTGACGTCGTGACCTAACTAGTACCTAAGCCGAATTTATAAATTGGTATCAGAGCAGTGCAGTACGTTTGAGACACTGGTCTGTTACTAGGCTAGCTGGCCTTAAGGCATGACGTCAAGTGCAATTGACATATATTGTGGGGTCATGCAGTTGCATTTGAGGGGACGTGTTGTGATCGATGTGAAGGATGTTTGTCTCACATCAAAAAATACAAGAACCTAAGTCTTGTATATAAGCCGGTGGGCTACTCCTTCCATTGCCAATTGGTTCTATAATGGAACTTCACCGATCTTTTGCGCTTGGCTTGGTTAGCGCATGCTGCACTTAGACTTAGACCCCAGGTTATATGGTCCATCGAAATTTCTCATGGTATCAAAGCTTGTTTATGCTTTGTCTTGATTTCTGACATGTTTCTTGGTCGATTATGCTTGAAATATATGGTTCTTCATGTTCTTGGATGAGTTACTGTTTTCCATTGCATACTCTATCAGTACGTTCCTAGGCTGCGTGACTATGTTTCAAGAAAGATGGTTACTACTATGCTTAGTTTCCATCATATATGCTTCTTGCTTTGTGAACCTTGTTGAATGTAACTCTTGAATATGAAATTTTGACCATTGCTGGTTATTTGGTATTGTTTGTCAACCAATTATCTGTTTTGTTTTCCTCTTGATTTCTATGTGAAATTCTTGGCTGTATAATATATAATAATATTGTTTATGAGTTTTTGTGTCATTTTCTTGGATTGATATGTGCTTATTGATCCCTTATGCACCACATGCTTGATTTGATGAATCTTGGTTCCGTTAGGATTTGAGGCATTGTGCAACTTACATGGTGAGACCTTTTTTTTGAACTAATTCAAATGGAAAAAATAATTCACCAAATCCACTATTTTACAAACTTGTGAATAGCTCCTTTTTGACTTTCAACCAATTTTCTATCTTTCTCTTTTCTTTTGCGCTTGACATGACCACTTTCGAATCTTATAGGAGGCATTCTATCTTTTTAAATCCTAACTTAGTGATTTATAAGGTAGAATGGTTCAAAGCAATAAAAAAATGATGATCATCTAAGAAATTAAAAAGTAAAAACTAACAAAAGAATATAGTTAAAATTTGAGATTACCTATCGAAATCGTTGAGCTTGGAAGGACGATTGCAATGGTCAAATAAGTTGAATTGATTTCCCTGTATTAGGGTTTCTTTTCTTTTGATCTCTATATTCTTTGTGAGTTTGACGGAAAAAAAAAACAAAAAATCGAACAAACTGCTGTAATTGTTTAGGTAAAAAAAATCGAAATGGGCCTAAAAAAAATGGAATAGTGGTTGGGCCTAAAAATTTCGGAATGGGCTGCTCCTTGTAATTATTGTTTTCAGAAACAAAAATCCAAAATTTCTACAATGTGCAACACTTTAATGGGTATGTGTGTGTGGGGTATGTGTTTGAAGATCTATGAGATATGATGGTATGTGTTTCAAGTATTTTTTTAGCATGATAAATTCTACTTGTACTTGAATTACTTGTTTGAAGATCTATGAGATATGATCTGTCTTGACATGTACATAAACTAGGATTTAATGTTTGTTTTAAGGATTAACCCTATTGTTTTTCCTTTAAAACTTAAGATCTTAAAATCAGCAAGTTTATGGTCAGCTGCAAATCCCGTTTTATATGATTTCGGTGTGTGTTCAGTATGCTTATCTTTGTGATTAAGTACTGCTTCATGTAAACCACACTTTATGTTAAAACTCATGCTACTAGGATTTGTTGTTTGTGTGTGTGTTGAGTACTGTTTTTGTGACAGTATTTTCTGTGTGTGACTAATATATGTTACATAAGTACTTGTATCCCAGCCCTTTTCTACTCGATCGTCTTTAACATCCTATATATATGAAACTTTTCTGGGATAAATGACTCCAAATTAAGAGGGCAAAGGCCAAAGGTGATGGAAATTAGATGCGCAGCGGAAGTTTTAGAAACTATTTTCTATCATCTAATCGCAAGGATCTTCATGCATAAAATCGATAGATCAAATCATTGTTCATAGGAGATACCTCTTGATGCGTGAACCGGATCTGAACGAGGAGGATTCGGAAGAGAACTAGAGCCCCACGTGTTGCATCTCTACTTGGTCCACAAGAGCCCGGTCTAGATCTCCTTTGCCTTCGACTGCTAGGACGAAGATCGAAAGGCGAACAATCAAATTGCTCTTGATTGATGATGGTGGAATTCAGCCTTCACAAACCAAACGTACGACAAAAACTCCTTTTTGTCTTTTGGGATGTGTTAATTAGGTCAAGTCATCATAAGCCCATCTTTATAAGCTTATATTTATACCCTACTTGATTAATTATTTATTTCACAAATAAATCTTATCCCATTATTATTAATATATATCTAATATACACTAATAATAAAATCATCTATCTTTTGATCAAGCCCGTCAACTCTAAGTGTGTGACCGCATAGGACCCGTTTATAATAGCCATGGGCTTAACCCGTTTAAGCCCATTAATCGTAGTTGGCTTCTAGCAAAGCATTACGACTCCTAAAATAATCGGATTGAATATCTCTATCAATTGTCCTATTCCATAATTAGTCATTGCACATTAAATTAAAGGACACAATTCCTTCAATCTCCCACTTGTCCTTAAACAAGTGTGCAATTTCAGATACCCGTGTCTCTTAATGTCATATTTGATGATATGGTGACATTCATATCTATTATCAAATATATTCCTTGAACTCCGAGTTCGAACTGTCAATTAAACGGATGTTTACAAATAATCCATCCGAGCATGGCCATGCATTTTCAGTTCTTGCTCTTCAAGTGGCCTAGACACCATTCCTTTTCAATGCATCACAGTATGCATGAAGAAGGAGGACATCTACAGTCTTGTACGACTATGGCTCCCACTCAACTTTTGGCAATCCCAACTACGACCTTTATAACTCCCTGTTACGGAAAG
Organism: Persicaria maculosa; assembly: GCA_963922045.1. NCBI lineage: Eukaryota > Viridiplantae > Streptophyta > Magnoliopsida > Caryophyllales > Polygonaceae > Persicaria > Persicaria maculosa. The sequence goes on from OY998258.1 coordinate 18,139,732, forward strand.
CGTTTAGCCGTGTCAAAGAAATACCAATCATCAAGAGGGACCATAACACACTCATGTATGAGGAATCTACTAATCATGGTTTAACTTAAAACTCCGCAATCCCTTTTGTAGAGTCTTAAGGTGGGTCTGTCCTATATGTATCATCCATACATATATATGTAATTGACTAGACATCTCCATGTCCCTATAGCCCATGAAACCTGGCGCTATCAGTCAACTTACAATATAGTCATTTAATAAAATCACCTATGTCCAATTTGATGATTTCAGACTACGGACTTGTGATAATTCATAACTGCATTTCACTTAATGGGGTTTCATTTACCAGAACACTTAAGATAAGCCCATTTGCGAACTACGAATTATTTGGACATTTTATTTATTATCGTTCAACACGATATATAAATAAAGATGAAATATCATATATCATAAAATCATCCAGTCGAACATAAACTTAGTGTCTAACACTCTAAACATAAAATGTAATAGAAAGCAATCTCAAAGCGATTCTCCAATGTGTTTGAGACCCTTAGCCCTAGTGTGACCATCATGCTTGGGCTAGGCATAAGCTTCGTCAATGGATTTGCAATATTGTCATATGTATGCACCTTACACATCTTAATGTCAAATAAGGTGAAACATCCTCATAAAATATACGATCAACTTGTCATCACCCTTAAGAAATCATCATTGGTTCTTCTCAAGAACTTCAGGATGTTCTTAGTTGCACACTAGTGTGCCTCTCATGGAATCAATTGGTATTTGCTACACCTGCTCATAGCAAATGCAACATCAGGTCGTGTACACACCATGAGATAGGTAAAACCCTTTCTTGGAATCTTGCATATTGAATATGTTAAGAATCTTATCTATATATAAGTTCCTTGATTCAATCTAAGCAATCTCTCAGATCTATCTCTATAGATCTTTACTCCAAGTATGTACACTGCCTCCCCAAAGTCTTTCATTGAGAAACATTTCTTCAGTCATTCCTTAACGGACTCTAGCATCGGAATGTCATTCCCAATAAGTAGTATGTCACCCACATACAAAACTAGGAAGACCACTTTACTCCCACTAAACTTCTTGTATACACAAGGGTCCTCTTCGCATCTGATGAAATCAAACTCTTTGATCTTTTCATCAAACCAAAAGTTCCAACTCCTGGATGCTTGCTTAAGTCCATATATATAGACCTCTTAAGCTTGCATACCTTCCTAGCATCACTTGGATCTTCAAAACCCTCTGGCTGTGTCATATACACATCCTCTTCCAAGAATCCATTCAGGAAGGCGGTTTTGACGTCCATTTGCCAAATCTCATAATTATAATATATAAGCGGCAATAGCAAGGATTTTCCTAATGGATCTTATCATGACAACTAGTGAAAAGGTCTCATCATAGTCTATACCATGAATCTGTTTAAAACCTTTGGCAACTAATCTTGCCTTGTATACAAATACCTTTTCATCTTTATCTGTCTTGAGTTTGAAAACCCATCTGCTCCCTATGGGTTTTACCCCATCTGGCAAATCTATCAAGTCACATACTTGATTTTCAAACATTGAATCCATTTCGGATCTCATGGCCTCAAGCCATTTCTTGGAGTCTGGACCCGTCGTTGCTTGCTTATAGGTATTAGGCTCATCATGTTCTATCAGAAGAACATCAAGGTTTACATTCAAGATGAAATCATCATAACGTCTTGGTTGTACCCTTGGCCTATCTGATCTACGGGTGGGTTCAACTGGTTCAACAACTGGAGCTGGAACAGTTTCCACAACTATTTGTGGATCCTCTTGTTCCGGTTCTTGGATGATTTGGGGCCCTTGGCCTTCCAAAACCATCAACTCATCTTCGACATCATCTATGTCATCTCGTTGTTGAGTTTGTTGCTCTTCATCATGAACTGGTTCAAGATGAATATTTCTCCCACTTGACTTATTGGAAAGGAACTATCTTTCCAAAAAGACACTATCCCTTGCAACAAACACCTTTTGTTCAGCGGGATTGTAGAAGTAATATCCAAAACTACCTTTTGGATACCCTATAAAATAGCATTTATTTGATTTAGGGGCAAGCTTATCCGTTTGTAAACGCTTTACATAAGCTTCACATCCCCATATCTTCATAAAAGACAATTTTGGAACCTTTCCAGTCCATATCTCATATGGAGTTTTGTCTACAGCTCTAGACGGAGTTCTGTTTAGTGTAAGTACGGAAGTTGTGAGGGCATATCCCCAGAAGGATACCGGAAGGTCAACAAAACTCATCATAGATCGGACCATGTCTAACAGGGTCCTGTTTCTCCTTTCAGATACACCGTTAAGCTGTGGTGTTCCTGGAGTAGACAATTGTGTTACTATCCCACAATTTTTCAAATGATGATCAAATTCATGGCTCAAGTACTCACCACCACGATCTGATCGAAGTGCTTTTATTTTCTTGCCAGTTTGAGTCTCTACCTCATTTTGAAATTCCTTGAACTTTTCAAAGGATTCCGATTTATGTGACACAAGGTAAATATATCCATATCTACTCATGTCATCAGTAAATGTGATGAAGTATTTATAACCACCTCTAGCTTCTGTACTCATTGGCCCACATACATCAGTATGTATAATGTCCAATAGCTCAGTAGCCCTTTCATTTGTTCCTTTGAAAGGTGACCATGTCATCTTGCCCATCAAACATGACTCACATGTATCAATGGATTCACAATCCATGTCTTTTAGAAGTTCATCTTTATGGAGCTTCTTCATGCGGTCTAAACTGATGTGACCCAAACGACAGTGCCATAGGTAGGCTTCACTCAACTTACTTGATTTTTGCCTTTTTGTATTTATGTTATAAGATTCTGTTGTAAGGTCGAATATAAATATTCCATTAATATCTTGAGCACGATCGTAGAAGATATCATTCTTGTGAATAATTATACCTTCTTCTGTAGTGCTAAAATTAAAACCTTCAGAATAAATTACTGCAGTCGAAACTAGGTTCTTTGTAATGCTAGGAACAAAATAACAATTATTTAGTTCTAAGATTAAACCAGAAGGAAGAGATAAACTAAAATCTCCTACGACAAATGCAGCAACGCTTGCTCCATTTCCAACGCGTAGCTCTATCTCCCCTTTCTTCACTTGTCTCCTATTTCTTAGTCCCTGCACATTTGAAATAATGTGAGCACCACATGCGGTATCTAATACCCAAGTAGGACCATTATCTAATGTGCAAACATTGGTTGACAGTAATTCAATAACATAAATACCTGAAGTGTTGGAACTCAAAGTCCCATTCTTCTTGTCTTCCAGGTACTTGGGACAGTTTCTTTTCCAGTGTCCCTTAGCCTTACAGTGGAAACAATCATGGTCTGCAGCCACCCTTGGCTTCTCACCACCCTTAGGTTTTGCAACTTCCTTGCCCTTCCCTTGGGTATTGTTCTTGTTCTTGGCTACCTTCTTGAACCCTTTCCCTCTGTTGACGTTAAGAACTTCCTTCTTGTTGTCGGTGGGAGTATTCTGCTCAGCAGCTTTGAGCATACCATGGAGTTCGTTCAGGTTTTTCTTAATACCATGCATATGGTAGTTCATCCTGAATGATGCAAAGCCATCATGTAAGGAGTGCAAGACGATATCTGTGGCCAACTCTTGGTCATATGGGGTGCCCAGTGTCCCCATACGGCTAAAAAGACCGATCATGTTAAACACATGGGGACCTACTGGCTTTCCTTTCACAAGCTTGCTATCCAGTATAGCCTTGTGAGTTTCATATCGTTCAATCCTTACTTGTGCCTGAAACAACATTTTCAGGTTGGTGATGATAGAGTAGGCATCCTGGTATTCAAACCTCTTTTGAAGGTCAGGTTCCATGCTTGCTAGCATCAAACAAGTGACAGGTAAAGAATCACTCCTTAACTCCATTTCTCTAACTATCTCCTCATCCGATGAGGCATCGGTAATAGTAGGGATAGGGTTTGTTAGGACGTCCTCACGCCCTTCAGACCTGAGAACAATTCTCAAATTCCTTTCCCAATCAAGAAAGTTCGTTCCATTCAATTTGTTTTTCTCAACTATTGAGCGCGGGGTGAAATTCAAGTTATCGTTCGACATAATGCCTATATAAAAAGGAAATGACATACAAATCAGTTTATGTTCGAAATGCAAATTACTTAGGATTAAACACCTTTAAAATAAGTAAATGCGCATTTTATTCAAATTGTTATTGTTCCTGGTGAATAAAATGATTCCAAGATCCCATTACACACAAGACCCAACGTACTTTTGCACTGCCTTGAGTCTTGTATGCTCAAGGTAAGTAACAATTACTAATTATAACTCCTTATAATTCTTGGTTGATGAACCACATCCAATGTAAAATCATCCTATGCCTCAAGATCCAAAACTTTGCCTTTTGGTCTCTCGTTGGGTACAACCATATCAAGGTTTATGAACCCCCGTATAGATTCACCCTCATTAGCCCAAGATTATGGAAAGACACCCTCACTTTTGTGAAGCCCATCCAACCAAAAATCCAAAACTTAATGGGTTATGATATGGAAAGGCATTGCCCCAATTTACCTTAGGAACTTAAGTCTTTTATTTGTCTTTATTTATAAGTGAAAAAATATAATAAATAAAAACAACATAAAACTTAAAATAAGGCATTCAAAATGCAATGAAATTGTGATCCTAGTATGGCCCCTACGATGCATAAAATAAAGATCTAATCTTCATGGGTCTCCACCCTCGCGCCCTTCATGGATCTCCATCCTTGAAATTCTTATGTCTTCTTGTCTTCTTGTATTAATTACAATATTTTCTAATAATCTAATTACTGAAAATAAATTACAAAAATACATAACGATACGTAGATCGTGTACAAAAAAACATAACGATACGCAGATCGTATTTATGGGCCATACTAGTCACCTTATGCAATAATATCAAATATTAAAAATATTAATCACAATTAATATAACATCAAAATATTAATCAAATTAATATAAACAAGAAATAGAATATTAATCATATTAATAAACTATTTAACTCAAATCAATTAAATTATCTAATAAAATAACTAATTTAATATTCTTGATATTTAATTCAAAATTAGCAATCACATATATGGAATAAATTTTATGGTAACTCTTACCTTGTATAATTGGATAGAATATTTTATGGGGGGTTTTGCAAAATAGCCACGAAATTGGGCGAATTTTGCAAAATAGCCGCATATTAGGACATTTTTGCAAAATAGCCGCAATAAAAGGCTTCACCCTCTCTCCACAAACGTTTTTCTCTCTCCTACATCTCTCCCTTTGCGGACGCTCTCTCTTCTCCCTCGGAAGCTCTCTCTTCTCCCTCGGAAGCTCTCTCGGATCTCAGATTGCTCAAGAGCGCCGGAGATACGTCGGGAGGAGGAGTCGATGGCGAAATTGGAGCATCTGGAGCGCCGGAGATGCGTCGGGAAGAGGAGTCAATGGCGAAATTGGAGCATCTGGAGCGCCGGAGAGCGAAGGCCGAGCGCCGAAGGTCGGAGCGGCCGGAGGCGGCGAGGCCGAGCGAGGCCGAGCGACGCCAAGCGAGGCTGAGCGACGAGGCGAGATTCAGATCCGGCCTGGAGATCCGGAGATCCGAGCGACGAGGCGAAATTGGAGCATCTGGAGCGCCGGAGATCCGAGCGAGGCCGAGCGAGATCCGAGCGAGGTCGTGCGAGCCGGAGGCGGAGCCGGAGGCCTGCGAACGCTGGATCTGGAGAGACGGTTGAGCGAGCGAGGTTGAAGAAGGACTTAGCGAGCGAGCGAGGGAGGGAGGCGGTGGTGACCGAGCGTCGAAGCGAGGGAGGGAGCGAGCGTCGGAGCGAGGGAGGAAGCGAGCACCGGAGCGAGGGAGGCCGCCGGCGGTGGCGTCGAGCGCGGCGATGGATTCCACTGCGCACAAATCGGAGGAAGAAGATAAAATTTTGATAAAATTACAAAAATCACCCTAAAAATATGAGAAATTAAAAAAACTACCTATATTTTATTATGGGATCCATAATATGTATTTTTATTTTTATTTTTGCACAACAAAATGTTATATTTGCACAATTTACGATTATATTTGCACGACAAAATGTTAAAAATAATAAAAAATAAAACTAGACTTGCTTCAATTTATTCTGAATCGTTTACAGTTTATTGAGAAAGTATGAAATTATATTGAGATAAAATAAGATCATGTTGAGAATAAATTTACAGGTCTCGATTGTCGTGCAACTCTTAAAACAGAGTCGTCCAATTCTTACAACAGAGTCGCCCAATTCTTACAACAGAGTCGTGCAACTCTTAAAACAAGAGTCGTACAACTCTTAAAACCGAGTCGTGCAACTCTTAAAACAGAGTTGTGCACCTCTTAAAACAGAGGCGTGCAACTCTTACAAGAGAGTCGTGCAACTCTTAAAACAAGAGTCGTGCAACTCTTGCAACATAGTCGTGCAACTCTTGCAACATAGTCGTGCAACTCTTACAACATAGTCGTGCACCTCTTACAACATAGTCGTGCAATTCTTAAAATGATATTGAGAGAACATAAAATCATGTTAAGAACAATTTCAGAAATCTCGATTGTTTTGCAAAAAATAACCTATTGTTGAACAAAAATAAGAGTAAGTTGTGCAAATATAAGAGGACGTTGTGCAAATTTAATCATAAGTTGTGCAAATATGACCCTAGTCTAGTTTTTACTTATTTTATTTTTTTATCTTTTTATCGTGCAAATATAACCATAAATTGTGCAAATATGATCCAAGTAGAGTTTAGAGTTGCACTTTTTTCTGTGTCAGCACTTTTTTTCCCATGTCAGCACTTTTTTTAGAGTTGCACAAGCATGGATAACAATTTCACAAAGAATCGAAGAAGCACATCAAAAATTAATCATAAGCCGATCAAATGATGTCGAACAATTCCATCAAGCCTGGATAACAATTTTTTTTACTGTATAATATTATTCGTGCGCATTTTATTCTAATTTGTGCACTTTTTATTCTATTTGTGTCAGCACTTTTTTCAAATAATTTTTTTTTTCACGTCAGCACTTTTTTAAAATAAGATCATGTTGAGAATAAATTCACAAGTCTCGATTGTCGTGCAAATCTTAAAATAGAGTCGTGCATTTCTTACAACAGAGTCGTGCAACTCTTAAAATAGAGCTGTGCAACTCTTACAACAAAGTCGTGCAACTATTAAAACAGAGTCGCGCAACTCTTAGAACAACGTCGTGCAACTCTTCCAACAGAGTCGTACAACTCTTAAAACAACAGTCTTGCAACTCTTACACCAGAGTCGTGCAACTCTTAACACAGAGTCGTGCAACTCTTAACACACAGAGTCTTGCAACTCTTACAAGAGAGTCGTGCAACTCTTAAAACAGAGTCGTGCAACTCTTAAAACAGAGTCGTGCAACTCTTAAAACAGAGCCGTGCAACTCTTACAACAGAGTCGTACAACTCTTAAAACAGAGTTGTGCAACTCTTACAACAGAGTCGTGCAACTCTTAAAACAAGAGTTGTGCAACTCTTACAAGAGAGTCGTGCAAATTTAAGTTTATGTTGTGCAATTATTATATGAGAAAATTTGCACCGTAGGCGCAAATTTTCGGACAAAATACGCATAAAAACGATGTCACCACTAATAATATGTTGTGCAAATTTAAGTTTATGTTGTGCAAATAATCTAGTTTTATTAGGAATTCATCAATTAACGAGTTATATTACATATAAAAGTCAGCACTAATAATCTAGTTTATGCTGAGCAGTTTTGAATGTTGCTTGTGGATTATTCAAGAAGCCTGAAAATTTGTAACTAAAATCAGTGTCAGCACTGATATCAGTGTCAGCACTATATTTTAGAATTGATAATTGTTAGAGTTAGACAATTGGACAATTTCAAACTCTTGCTTTATTGTTCTATTGCTTATAGGTCTTATTGAATTGTGATGTTACAAATTTGGTTCAATAATGTTCCTCATGTCGAGCTGACACGTCGTTAGCCATTCGTATATGTCAGCAACTTACAGCCATCAAAACCAAGTTTGATTACAATGTACGTACGTACATACATGTCTACAAACACAAACGATAGCTTGCAAGATACATTATCAATTATCATGTACATTCACACCATCAAATTAACATATAGATATGTTATACATCCCAGACCATTTCTTAGCCCAAGATATATATATATGCACGCAAGTGAACCCTATTAGAATTTAGAAGAAAGATCAGTTCCAGTCAGATCTGAGTCTCTAACAGACTCAATTCTTTTTACCAATAATACTCTATGTGTCACAGTCACAGACAGCTTTGGTCAGAGAAAGCAGTGCCCAGCTGCGAGTTGCATCACTTAGCGTCGGATGCCTCCTTTTGACGAAAAGAATCGGCTGAATCCACGAACATGCTTCTCTGGTGTCGGTGTAGAAGACGCAGAAGAAGATCCTGACCGGGTTCGTCTGTGCTTAGGAGATTTTAAACTCATTGCTGATCGTCCATTCTCAGCTGGGCTTGAAGGGGCAAGATTAGCTGCTGCAGTTGCTAGCTCGTTCTCCTGCAAGTCAAATGTAATTTTCTCATTTGAGTTCTACTAATATTCATAATCATATCCTTCACACAAGCTAAGTTTTACGACATGAAAGAGATAATTGCAACAATACACAGGAGAAAGTAACGATTAATAGCTGCTCTATGCTCATCGATTTATATGTAGTAGTATAGTAATTAAGAGTTGTGCCTTCATACCTGTTTGTTTTTGCTCTCTAGATCTGAAGCCAAAGATGAACACACCTGGCATTCCTCGTTCCTTCAGAGATCAAAAATATGAAACATGCTAGAATTAGAATCTTATGCAACCTCATTTACAAACTTGATAAACTTAACACTATGGTATTGAATAGTTACATGTTCAAGAATTGCCCTCCAACCACAGATCCTTCACCAATAGAAAAAGGGCCACATGCTCATATACAGGACCATGGTAAACAATAGATGTGAGCCTCATTATTCAGTTTGTGAATATAAAAACACAGTGGCCGAACTGTCTAGTAGCCGAAAATGCAATTTATTGCAGAGTCCATACATTGCAATTTTCAAAATAGCACTATGATGAAGCAACATCGCTCCAAAAAGGGAAATCAATATTGCTTCAAGCATATAAATGAAATCCATGCCAAATAAATGTTTAAGCTTTATCCAGGAGAATTCTCTCAAAGCACATGTAAAATAAATAGCAGTACCAACACGAATCAAAGGATGCAAGGTACGTACATGCTATTTCTTGGAAGATTCATGGCAACCAGATTTTTGAACACTTCTTCTCTCTCCTTTTTGTGGAAGACTAGAAGATCATTGCATCCATCCATGCTAAATATCTCAATCGCAACAGGACGCAATTGATAATCACGTTTTAGAATTTCACGAACACTACTAAGCTTCCACATACGCCAGAGATGAGGCAAATTACCGCTTGTACACACCATCTTGTTCTTTAAAATTCCAAGTGCAAAAAACACATAAAATTGCAAAACACCACATCAGATATAGAGTATGTGATTGAATATAATAAATATTTCATTTCAACATAACATATTAAGGCAGGATAAGGAATCTGAGATTAAATCAAGGGTGAACCACACTACAAGGGTGTTAACTAAGTACAAGGGTCAGTGGTTACTCGAAAAATAGTTTCAGAAGTCTTAAACACTGATTAGTTCAGCAAAACCACACTACAACCCATCTGACACACCACATATGATAAAATAAGACTAAGAAAACACATGCTGAGATCTACTTTAACATCTATGAACCATTGAAGATCTGGAAAAATTACTTGATTAATGGCACAAAGGGGGTAACACTTGTACTAACTCTTAGCTCGAGTTGTGCAACTCTAAGCTCGAGTTGTGCAACCCTAAGCTCGAGTTGTGCAACCCTAAGCTCGAGTTGTGCAACTCTAAGCTCGAGTCACATAAACTCCACACTGAATGTTGCATTCTTCTCTCATACATTCGTATATTTGATGAACAAGGAGGAGACATTGCTAATTAATATTGGACTCTTTTGAACATCAAAACGACTAGGAATACCAACATTGCTAATTGGACTCTTTTGAACCCATTGAGCTGATATGAATACCAACGCCTAGAAGTCAAAATCTAACAGCATTGCTAATTGGACTCTTTTGAACATGAAAATGACTAGGAATTAACAAAACCAAGAAAAGATTCAGCAGTTAGTTTTGGGCTTATGCTTCATACTGCTCAAGATAGCACTGATAACACATCAAAATTCCAATAAGAAGGTAAGGTTCTCATACATTAATGGCCACTGAATATTGGAATACAAACATCATATAAAGAGTATTGATTGCAGCATCTATACATGAATTTTGGGCGAAAAAAATGAATTTTGCAGGAGCTATACCAATTGTAGCAGCTGTACAAACATCATCTAAAGAATACTGGCAACAATACCACAATAGAACACAATAAAATGAATTTTGGGCAAACAAATCAGTCAACAGTCGGCACTAGGCAAGTGTACAACACAACTGCAGCAGCTATACATCCCTCAAGAGTACCGATTTCAAAGTTCAGAGCGACAAAGAAAGAGAGGAGAGTTTAAGAGAAGAATACCTGGTCGGGAATAAGTCGTGCAAGAGGAGAACAGGTTGTGCAGAAAGAGAAGAAGAGGAGGAGAAGGCCGAGCAAGTTGAGGAGCCGAACAGGAGAAGCGAGTCGCCAGCCGGGGGGAGAATCACCGATGGAGCTCGAGAGGAGAGAACGAACCTAATCCAGATCTCGGCGATCGCTCGAACTCGCTCCGGCGCTCGCTCGACCTCGCTCCGGCGGTCGCTCAACCAGATCCGGCCTCTCGCTCCAGATCTCGGACGGCCACATCCGACGTTCGCTCCGCCGCTCGCTCGCCACTAGACGGAGGCTCTGGCGCCGGATCGAGAGCTCCATCGGCCATCGCCTTCAATGGGGAGCGGAGAGAGAGATTGAAGAGACGATGGGATTAGGTATCGGAAAAAAAAAATAAAAAAAAAATTGAGAATTAGTATATATAGGGGCTATTTCGCAAATTTGTCCAAACCCGCGTCTATTCCGCAAATACGTCCAATTAATGTGCCTATTTCGCAAATTTTTTTCTTTATTAGAGATAAAGATATCCATCATATCTAATTAAGTTAATTTAAGATCTTACACTAAAACCCTAATATACCTTTCTTAACCCTAATTGCCGCCCCCATCCCCTCCCACTCAAATTTTGTAACAATTACAAACTTAGACAATTGTAGGATTAAGATGGTAAGTTTTCATAAAACTTAAACTTTTGACGGATTAATATATGAATCAAATTCACATAAAATTTATCAACTTTATGCATCAAAATCATAAAATTCTCAATTTCATAAATTTTAAATCAACTTGTACTTTCATAAAATCAAATATTTCATAGTTTATACAAAAAATCACATCTTTCATATAAATTGTACAAATTGATTTGACCAATCGATTTCAAAACCAACTGTTTTTTAAAAAAAATAAAAAAATATTGATGCATCCTTCGAGTGAATCCAATCACGTGATCGGCAATTAGACTTTCTATGATTCCAAATTAATTAGACTTTCTATGATCAATTAGACTACGTAAACATTGATTCCAAATCAATTAAATCTAACAAGAAGTCTACGTATACATTGATCGGCAAGACTATGTAAACATTGATCGGCAATTAGACTTTCTATATTGTCCAAGAAGTCTACGTAAACATTGATTCCAAATCAATTAGACTTTCTATGATCAATCGAAACAAAGGTTGGCGGCTTACGGTAGGAACCAAATTCCGTAAACTAATTTTACATACATACAGTAGATTCGACCCATAAAAATCATATATTTTTTTTAATTATACAAATTATTCCATACATCAATTGTATTGCTAAATTGAATTAAAAACTAACAAGAAAATCAATCGACCATATCAATTTATGCAAGATGCTCTGATGGAAATTAGATGCGTAGCGGAAGTTTTAGAAACTATTTTCTATCATCTAATCGCAAGGATCTTCATGCATAAAATCGATAGATCAAATCATTGTTCATAGGAGATACCTCTTGATGCGTGAACCGGATCTGAACGGGGAGGATTCGGAAGAGAACTAGAGCCCCACATGTTGCTCCTCTACTTGGTCCACAAGAGCCCGGTCTAGATCTCCTTTGCCTTCGACTGCTAGGACGAAGATCGAAAGGCGAACAATCAAATTGCTCTTGATTGATGATGGTGGAATTCAGCCTTCACAAACCAAACGTACGACAAAAACTCCTTTTTGTCTTTTGGGATGTGTTAATTAGGTCAAGTCATCATAAGCCCATCTTTATAAGCTTATATTTATACCCTACTTGATTAATTATTTATTTCACAAATAAATCTTATCCCATTATTATTAATATATATCTAATATACACTAATAATAAAATCATCTATCTTTTGATCAAGCCCGTCAACTCTAAGTGTGTGACCGCATAGGACCCGTTTATAATAGCCATGGGCTTAACCCGTTTAAGCCCATTAATCGTAGTTGGCTTCTAGCAAAGCATTACGACTCCTAAAATAATCGGATTGAATATCTCTATCAATTGTCCTATTCCATAATTAGTCATTGCACATTAAATTAAAGGACACAATTCCTTCAAAAGGCACGTAAGTATTTATACTCCAAAATCTAATTAAAGAACATCTCAAGCTTGCTGAGATCGACAAGTTCATTGAGTTGTGCATGCTCTGCCATGCTAAACATGTGTTTCTTCCTACATGTCTGTGAGAATCCGAGAAACCGATCGGATCGTATGAAAACAAGAGTTGTGTCGGATTTTAATTTTGTTTTTGGTTATAAGGACGAGATCCACCACTTTACACAAAAGTTTAAACCATTGTGTAGGAGCTTCCCTTCCTTATATTTTGGTTTGGTATTCAAATCATTTTTCAACGTGAGACTCTCTACCCACAAACCCCCCAACAGTCTACATGCCTAAATGCATATGATAAGCCTCTGCAGCCCATCTTTAGACCATAAATACTTGCAAGTTCTTGATTTGCTTTATAATTTGGGTGCTTATAATCAATATTTATATGGCTTCCTATGTTGGCTTACTTTCGTTGTCTATTTTCTTCTTAATTATAGGAATACTTTTGTCTTTCCTTTATGTGTGGTGGTCTGACAGCATGTTATTTATGCTTCTTAATTACCTAGTTGTACACTACTCGGTCTATTCAATATTCATTGACTTATATATGTATATGCATGTTCTTAAGCGCTTTTGCCCACTTCTATGACATGTATTCTCTTGTTATAAGTCTTTGATATGCCTATGTGTTTAGGTCTATTAGCAGTGGCGGATCCAGAAAATTGTTTAAGGGGGGGCTAAATTTTTTCCGATAAAAGAGACTTTACACAAGTACACAACCCATAAGAATACACAAATCACAAAGACACAAATTTATTTCTCATAAATTACAAACCCTAATCGAAATTCTCCACATCGATTATCAAATCCACAAATTCTAATCTAAATTGATTCTCAATCAATCAATTGAACTTAAAAACATTCAAATTCAAAGGGAGAGGAAGAAAACTAACAAACCTATTTCTCACAAATCACAAACCCTAATCGAAATTCCCCCAAATTGTTTATCAAATCCACAAATTGTAATCTAAATTGATTCTCAATCAATCAATTGAACTTAAAAACAATCAAATTCAAAGAAAAAGAAGAAGACTAACAAACCTATTTCTCACAAATCATAAACCCTAATCGAAATTCCCCATATTGATTCTCAAATCCAGAAATTGTAATTTAAATTGATTCTCAATCAATTGAACTTAAAAACAATCAAATTCAAAGGAAAAGGAAGTTAAGTAACAAATCTATTTCTCACAAATCATAAACCCTAATCGAAATTCCTCCAAATTGATTCTCAAATCCACAAATTGTTATCTAAATTGATTCTCGGTCAAACAATTGAACTTAAAAACAATCCTATTCAAAGAAAGAGTAAGAAAACTAACAAACCTATTTCTCACAAATCATAAACCCTAATTAAAATTCTCCCAAATTGATTCACAAATCTACAAATTGTAATCTAAATTAATTCTCAATCAATCAATTGAACTTAAAAATTATCAAATTCAAAGGAAGAAGAAGAAAACTAAAAAACCTTGAAGTCTAGATCAATGCGGGAAGCGGGAGTGTTGCGTCGCCTGTAGAAGCATTCGCAGACAGCAGGTTGCGGTCGTGCGCCGCCGGTACCAGGGTCGGCCGGAGGTGGAGCTTGCAGCGACGCCGGCGGGTTGCTCGCCTCGGCCGCTCGGGTTTCACCTTCGCCCTTCGCTGTGTGTGTGAAAGTGCGGTTTGACGTTTGCTGTCTGGGTTCTGTCAAAAAAAAAAGGGGGTTTGATGTTTAAAAAAAAAAATACAGATTCAGGGAAAAAGAGCGAGAAGCCAGATTCGAACCTGGGACGCCTGCATAGGTGATTAAACGCTACCCGCGCCCTTACCATTAAGCCAAGTCGTCTTTGTGATTTCTTCCAACTTCAGTAATATATATTACAATATCAACAGATGTATAAAACCATACTTATACCCCTTTTAGGGGGAGAGGGGGGCTTCAGCCACCCCAAGCCCCCCCGTAGATCTGCCTCTGGGTCTATAGAGTAATTGTTAAAGGCTTATACTTGCTTTAATTAAGAAGTTTGCTTACCGTTGCTATTCACTAGTTATATGCTTACTGTTTTTCAAAAAGCTTTTGTCGTTGGTCTCAAGAGGGCATTGTTTTATTGGGACATATGGTTAACTCGGTGGTGAGGTTAATGTGTGGTTAACAAGCTACCGAGTTCCCATCATTGTTTAAAGTTGTTAGAACCATAGTTAGGCGGTTAGACTTAGTTCTAGTTAGCAGCTTCATATATATAGTGAGGTAGTGTAGCTGGTGTAAGGTAGAAGTTTTGACAATAATGAAATTCAGAAAATCTCCCAAATCATGAATCTCTAGAAGTCACTTCCATTCGTGAGTGATTTCTCTGTGTCTCGAAGTTTACAAATTGAAGGTGAAGTCACAGCAGGAGCTGTGATTTCATATGATATTAGAGCTCTTACGGGAGATCTGGTAATTGTTGTGATTCGTTTCATTGGCTTGTGATTCTGGAATTGATCATTCATCTTGTTGATTTGATTCTGAAATTGTGATGGAGAACACTGGTGATGATACGATTGTCGATCAGCAACGCCAGTGTCTCAGGGAGGTCGGAATGTTGGATCAAATCAAGTTGATCCATTGTTTCTCTCCAACTCCGATCATCATGGGATGCAACTGGTGTCAGCTCAGTTCAATGGCCGGAATTTCCACAACTAGCGTCGCGGAATTCGAATGGCACTCGGAGCAAAAATGAAGCTCGGCTTCATTAACGGGACGTGCGAGAAACCATCGAAGATTTCTGGTGATTATGACAGGTGGATCCGTTGCGATTACATGGTTATGAGTTGGATAATCAACTCGATGAAGCCAGATCTGGCAGAGAACTTCATGTACGTCAACTCCACTAAAGAGCTTTGGGAAGAAATTCAGGAGAGATTTGCCGAATCAAATGCGCCACTCATTTATCAGATTAAAAAGGAGATCGGCGAGATTCGTCAAGAGAATTCCACCGTCACTGAGTATTTTGGCAAACGGAAGAAAGCCTGGGACGAGGTGCAAGAGATAGAATCGTTCCCAATCTGCAAGTGTGGAGGATTCAAGGCTTGTTCATGTGCGATTATGAAGAAAATGCTAGATCGGGAGGCCACAACGAAGCTGATGCAGTTTTTGATGGGGCTCTCTGACACTTATGAGGGAATTAGTAGCCACATCCTTTCTATGGATCCACTGCCTTCTGTGAATTGTGTGTTTCATATGGTTATGCAGATTGAGAGGCAAAAAGACATTACCAATGGTGCAATTCAGAGTCATGATGTTCTTGCTGCTAAAAGCTCCAGATCTGGCAGTGGTCGTGTGAGTTCTAGCAACTGGAATGTTGGCAGTGGTGGTGCAAGTTCTAGCAACTGGAATGCTGCTGGTGGTCAATTCAAATCCAACACTGGTGATTTGAAGAAGGATCAGAGAAAGGAAGAATACAAGAAAGCTAAAATGGAATTGTTTTGCAACTATTGCAAAGAAAATGGCCATGTCAAGGAGACTTGTTTTAAGTTGGTAGGATCTCCGGATTGGTATACAGGTCCCAAGCTCAAACAAAGTGGGAAAATGGTGGCAAATGTTCAGGACATGATTGTGGATGACAGTCCTCTGGGATTTGGAAACTCTGTTGATACAGGTGGGATAGGAAGTTCAGGTGAACAACCGGATGCTAAATTGATAAATGCAGTAGTGGCACAGGTCATGAGAGCAATGAAAGGGAAAGCGCCTATGGATCCTGATTTAGGTATTGGTCTAAGCTCGGTTAACTTTGCAGGTAGTTTCTCATTATCTGCTCATGATCAGGTGGCAGACCAGAGACCTATTAACTGGATTGTGGACTCGGGCGCCTCAGATCATATAGCTTGTGCTAAAGAGATGTTTGTTGATATACATTGTCTTGCAAGGCCTATCATGATCGGGTTTCCTGATGGAGTCACACAGTTGGTGCGATGGTCTGGCACTGTCAAACTGAATGACAACATTGTTCTTCGTGATGTGCTTTACATGCCTACTTTCAAATACAATCTCTTAACTGTGTCCAAGATATTGAATACGAATGGGTACTTTTTTATGTTCTCTAAGCACAGGTGTTGGTTGCAGGGCACTTCAACTAATGAGACATTGGCTACGGGTAACAGATGTGGAGGTCTATACAAGTTCACAGGGTTCAACTGCCTTCCTCTTCAGACTGGATGCAAACGGATTGTTTCAAATACTGCTGCTGCCTCTTCAAACTTTGGTACTGATAATACTCTTGTTGCTTCTTTCCATAATAATCAGCTGGAGTTAAACCATGCTAGGCTTGGTCATGCTTCCATGTCATCTTGCAAAGATGCACAGATTACCATTTTAGTCTAGTGATTCTCATGCTTCTCAAGTGTTTGAGTTGCTTCATATGGATCTGTGGGATCCGTATGGTGTCCCTTCAGTGTGTGGGGCTCGGTTCTTCTTGACTGTTGTAGATGATTGCTCTAGGTTTACCTAGACTTTCCTTCTTCTGGACAAGGGTTAGGTTTGTGCAGTGGTGAAGGGATTTTTAACCCTCATAAACACTCAGTTTGCCAAACCAATGAAGATCATACGCACAAATAATGGTTTTGAATTTGTGAATTCAGGTATGAGTGCTTTGTTTACTGCACAAGGGATTGTCCATCATAGGTCAACTCCTTATGTGCCTGAGCAAAATGCAAGGATGGAAAGGAAGCACCGTCATTTGATTGAAATAGCCCGGGCTATTAGGATTCATGTGGGGTTGCTGATTAAGTTTTGGGGTCAGTGTGTACTTGGGGCTACATACATTCTGAATTTGCCTCCTTCTGTGGTGTTAAAAGGCTTAACACCTTATGAAGCATTATTTGGCAAACCTCCAGAATATGATCGATTGAAGATCATAGGATGTTTATGTTTTGCTCATATTCCTAAAGTGAATCGAGCAAAATTAGAACCTACCAGTAGAAAATGTATTCTACTGGGTTATTCACCAGGCCAAAAGGCATACAAATTGTATGACTTGGATACTCACAAAGTGTTTGTGAGCAAGGATGTGGTCTTTAAGGAGAGTGTGTTCCTTTTTAAGCAACAGAATTGGGAGATGGTTGACTGTCATCGAGTAATAGATACTGCTTTGCCTCGGGTGTTATTTGGAGAGTAATTGGATAGTGTTCCAAGAGAACCCTTGACATCTAATTTAAGTACTGGTGGTCAACCCTTGACAAAGAGTTGAAGATTCTATTTCCAACTCTGATGTACAGACTCCTGAGAGAAGTCCTGGTGTTGGGGTTGATCATGATGATAGTACCCATCTGATCATCGACAACACAGATATCCTTCCCAGAAATGAGGAGATTCCTCTTCCTACTAGGAGGGTGGTACGTCCTACTAGGCTCCAAGATTTTGTTTACAAAGATCTGCCTTCTAAAAGGGGTGAAGTGGAGAGTTCTGCTTCTCCAGTTTTCTCTGTAGTGAATCCACATGATCTGCAGACATATTCTTCGAATTATGTTACCTCCTTATTCAATGTTCTGGGTGTGGTGGAACCGGTTTCCTTTAACCAAGCTCAAAAGGACCCGGCATGGAGGGAGGCAATGTCCAAAGAGTTGGATGCCCTTGAAGGGAATAACACATGGAACTTGGTTGATTTGCCTCATGGCAAATGTGCTATAGGGTGTAAATGGATTTACAAGATTAAATTTCGTTCGTCAAGTGAGGTGGAGAGGTTCAAAGCACGACTAGTGGCGAAGGGGTATAACCAGGTTAAGGATTGAGATTACAAGGAAACTTTTTCCCCAGTGGCAAAATTCTCCACAATGCGAATTCTGATTGCAATTGCAGCTATGAGGAAGTGGAATTTGCATCAATTAGATGTAAATAACGCATTCTTGCACGGGTTTTTGGATGAATAGGTATTCATGTCTCCACCCCCAGGTTATGATAAGGCGCTGCCTGGTCAAGTTTGTCGATTGAATAGGTCTATCTATGGGCTTAAACAAGCAAGTCGGCAATGAAATTTTGAGCTTACCAAGCATCTAGTGTCCCTGGGGTTTACACAGTCTTGCCATGACTATTCATTGTTTGTGCTTGCCTAGGGTTCTCACATGACATTTGCGCTCGTTTATGTCGATAACATGCTAATCACTGGGAGCAATGAGTCTCAAATTACAAGGGTTAAGCAATCCTTAGATTCTACATTTATAATTAAAGACCTCGGGCATGCTCGTTATTTTCTGGGCATGGAGATAGCAAGATCTGAAGCTGGCATTGTTTTGAATCAACGCAAGTGACGGAGGGAAAACCTGTCGTTGATCCGTCAAAGTAAATCTCAAACCTATAACTAGTATAGCAATAAGCAAGAGGTCAATCCCACAGGGAAATTATTATTCAAGTGTGATTTAAGTGCCAATTAAAGTAACCATAAGGGGGGTTTTTATGAGTGTGAAAGTTCTGCCTTTTATCAAAGCGAAGTAAAGAGAGCAAAATAAATGAATTTGGTTTTTAGACAATTTGGAGAAGCAATTCTACTTACAATTTTCCACTTTATTGGATTGAAGCGATCCTTGTAACTTCTTCTCGTCCTATTAAGTTTCCTATGAATGCTCTTGTCCCGACCTAATATAGTCACTAGGTACTGCGCCCGCCGCACACTGTTTCCTCCAACCCTTTGCAAATTGATTGGCCGCGGGCGCCGCAAGGTTGCTGCGGCCGCAGCCAGGGGCTTTTCACGGAAAATCTATCATGAATTCGCTCTTCTTGTCAACAGGAAAGTTGTAGTTCTCTGGAAGAGCTTTCCAACGCATGGTCATAATAGTCAATCGGACAACCGAGGCCTCCAAAAAGTGCAAAACAAGTTCAGCATGTCTGGCGACAACTTCTGCAGACTTGTTCTTCGTTTAGGTTTGCTTCTTCTTCTCAGGACCTCTTGAGATCTTCATGTACGCTTCTCCGATCAACTAGACATTCTCATCTAATGCGTTAACGACTCCTGTCTCATCATCGGATCCACGATTACCTAAAATAATCACTAAAAGCGTGTAGATTCCGACTCCAACAACATAGAGAACTAATATGCAAATCGTGCTTAATACATCAATGAAATGCATCTTAACTAAGCTAAATGCAACCTATTATGCCTACCTAAATGCATGCTATCAAACTCCCCCACACTTAACTTTTGCTTGTCCTTAAGCAATGATAGAATGAACATGAATCAACGCATCCCACAGGAAATCTCTTCAAGTTTCAACCTCATCAAAAAGCAACATCATAGCAGGTGAAAACATAAACCAACCAAACAAACGTCATAGCATGTATTTCAGTGATCAAAGCTTAGAAGTAGACATTATCCAACCTCACCAGAAATATGTGTTTCACTCATGTGTTTAGGCTTTAAGATACAACTCTGAACTCAAACCAATCATGCACTAAGCTCATAGACATTGACCACCATATCACCAATTCTCTACCGAAATGTCATTACTTGCGGGACACAATAAAGAAGATAAAATGCGACACTCTTTTTTTTTTCTTTTCTTTTTTTTCATTTTTCTTGTCTTGGTGCTTCCCTTACGCGAGGCGCAAACATGGGTGTCATGAATGGCCCCGGTCTATCAACACCTCAACCTACTAATATGAAGTCCACTTGAACATCTTTTGAAGCAAGTTGCAAACATGGGTGTCATGAATGAACCTGATTACTCAATGATCAAGCTTTCTTTCCTAGTGGATAGTTTCCAACACCTTTTTTGCGCGAATCATACGCATGGGTGTCATGCATAGATCCGGTTACTAAGTGCATCAACCATTGCCACCTTATTCACTAAATATTCACAAATTCAAACAAAAGACTCAAAATATAAACATAAACTCCGCAAGCAATCAAACATGTGCATCGGTCTTTAAAAATAGATACTGCAGTCAATGCCAAGAGGTTGCAATACTAGGAGAGTAATTTACACAACTGAGCAAAGGAATTCAAATAAGGTCAAACATTCTCACAAGGTCATGTTTTGAGAACTTCAATCATACTTTAGCCAATCTTCTAAAAAACGCTTGGCGGGTGCTTGGCGGTAGGGTAGGGTTAAGGGTCTAGGCGGGGTCTAGGCGGATTTCATGGCGGGTCTTCACAGTCTAGGCGGGTTTTGACGACCTTGACGGCCTTGGCAGTGGGGCAAGGTTAAGAGTTTAGGCAGGGGTTTAGGCGGATCTTGAAGGGTTTTTTAGAACAGTGACTTTAGCTCAATCATACATGCTCAATTATATTTGCTAGCTCATGTTCCACAAAAATTAAATAAAGACAATAATCAAAACATCCAGAATCCCATGGGATTTATATGCTCATGCTTGAAATTTAAATTAGAGGACAAACTAAGTTAGATGGGTATTTGAATAACACATATGTATGCAATGCATGCTTATTTTTGGGATTTTTGAATTGAATTTTTTTTTAATACTAAAATAAACAAAAATTAATAAAAATGATTATAGAAATTAAACATGATGCAGAAATTGAAATATGAACTCCTAAATGCACTCTATATACAGAATTCCTCTCCCCCACACTTAAAGTTTTCATTGTCCTCAATGAAACAGTAAAGACAACAAAAGTAAATCAAATGTAAACAAGGTGAAGGAAACGAAAATTGACTAAATGAAAAGGAAAGAGAACTTACCTCGGGTTGCCTCCCGAGAAGCGCATTTGTTTCAAGTCGTTGGCTCGACGTAATGTTGAAGCTCAATACACTAATCAAACATAGTCAAAGCCCTCATCAACCTGTCAAACTCTTGTGCACAACTAACAAACAAACATGCACTACATACAAATAAATTGAAACTAAATATTAATACATTTAAGAACCGTTTCGAATTATTGTATTCATGAGCTTGACTGCCCACAGAGGGTATATAATACCACCAATTCAGTTCTATTGGTGGCTTGTCAAAGTAGGAGTCAAATGGATCATCGTATCCACCAATATCCTCTCTAGTGCAGGAGACAACCTTTACTTGCTTTGTAGCCTCAGCAGTAGGCTTTGGACCTGATTCATCAATGGGGGAGCTAGAGATGATCTCGTCAGATGAAGTGTGGTCTTCCTCTACCTTCTCAATGTGATTTTCCACCATGACCTCAAGAGGTGCAACAGAGGTCTCAACGATTTGAGATACTGGAGAAAGTGACTCGTTCTGCGCACATTGATTATCCATGTAGCAGAAAAATTCCCACATCTCCGAGAGTCCCATATCCAATAAACCTCCATCACTCAGGCGCTCAGCAAGACTCCGTGTCTCAGGAGTCATGCCATCAAAGATGCATAGAAGAACTTCTCTTATACTTGCTTGATATCCCCATGAATAGACATCATTAATGTACTCCTGCAATCTGATGAAGTATTGATGAAAACTCTCTCCGTCTAACTGCAATAACCTCACTTTCAACATATGTTAGTAGCACGAGTGCGGACCATGTAAGTGGTCCACACCAAAAATCAACACCAAAAACACACAAAAATCAATAAATTTCCCCGGCAACGGCGCCAAATTTGACGAAGGGAAAACCTGTCGTTGATCCGTCAAAGTAAATCTCAAACCTATAACTAGTATAGCAATAAGCAAGAGGTCAATCCCACAGGGAAATTATTATTCAAGTGTGATTTAAGTGCCAATTAAAGTAACCAAAAGGGGGGTTTTTATGAGTGTGAAAGTTCTGCCTTTTATCAAAGCGAAGTAAAGAGAGCAAAATAAATGAATTTGGTTTTTAGACAATTTGGAGAAGCAATTCTACCTAGAATTTTCCACTTTATTGTATTGAAGCGATCCTTGTAACTTCTTCTCGTCCTATTAAGTTTCCTATGAATGCTCTTGTCCCGACCTAATATAGTTACTAGTTCAACCAGTCCTAGCAACCCTTATCAATCGAACAATCCCTAAAGAAGGATTTAACCCAATTGATAGCTTTAAGTTCAGAGATTAGCCAAGGTATTTGCAGTCCCTAAAGAGGGATTTAACAACACATTCAACTTCCTACTCATTCAATTAGTTCAACCAGCCCTAAAGGAACAAGTTTGCCACTTAGGTTAAGGTTCACAACCAGGAATCTACAAAACCTTAGCAATTGAATTGATCTAACAAGTTGGCCAGACAAGATAGAACAAATAAATAATCAATCAAGCACAAAGAAGTTGAAGCATTCAAATATAGGAAACAAGGAACGAGAATTAGAAACTCACAATCAATCCAAATAAAGCTTCAAATTACAGGCAGAATAGATGAGTTTAGTTCCTCATGGAAGACATCGTTCAAAATCTCTAAAGTGTCTGATGAAAGAATAGAATAGAAGTTAAGTAAATAACATAAAACTTGGCCTTTTAAAACATCAAAGTCGGCCATGAAAGAAATAAATAAGTTCTAGGGTTTTCATTAATCAAAACGCTGCGAATTAACGCTGACGACCAATGCTGCGGGCGCAGCATAGGTGCTGCGCCCGCCGCACACTGTTTCCTCCAACCCTTTGCAAATTGATTGGCCGCGGGCGCCGCAAGGTTGCTGCGGCCGCAGCCAGGGGCTTTTCACGGAAAATCTATCATGAATTCGCTCTTCTTGTCAACAGGAAAGTTGTAGTTCTCTGGAAGAGCTTTCCAACGCATGGTCATAATAGTCAATCGGACAACCGAGGCCTCCAAAAAGTGCAAAACAAGTTCAGCATGTCTGGCGACAACTTCTGCAGACTTGTTCTTCGTTTAGGTTTGCTTCTTCTTCTCAGGACCTCTTGAGATCTTCATGTACGCTTCTCCGATCAACTAGACATTCTCATCTAATGCGTTAACGACTCCTGTCTCATCATCGGATCCACGATTACCTAAAATAATCACTAAAAGCGTGTAGATTCCGACTCCAACAACATAGAGAACTAATATGCAAATCGTGCTTAATACATCAATGAAATGCATCTTAACTAAGCTAAATGCAACCTATTATGCCTACCTAAATGCATGCTATCAAACTCCCCCACACTTAACTTTTGCTTGTCCTTAAGCAATGATAGAATGAACATGAATCAACGCATCCCACAGGAAATCTCTTCAAGTTTCAACCTCATCAAAAAGCAACATCATAGCAGGTGAAAACATAAACCAACCAAACAAACGTCATAGCATGTATTTCAGTGATCAAAGCTTAGAAGTAGACATTATCCAACCTCACCAGAAATATGTGTTTCACTCATGTGTTTAGGCTTTAAGATACAACTCTGAACTCAAACCAATCATGCACTAAGCTCATAGACATTGACCACCATATCACCAATTCTCTACCGAAATGTCATTACTTGCGGGACACAATAAAGAAGATAAAATGCGACACTCTTTTTTTTTTCTTTTCTTTTTTTTCATTTTTCTTGTCTTGGTGCTTCCCTTACGCGAGGCGCAAACATGGGTGTCATGAATGGCCCCGGTCTATCAACACCTCAACCTACTAATATGAAGTCCACTTGAACATCTTTTGAAGCAAGTTGCAAACATGGGTGTCATGAATGAACCTGATTACTCAATGATCAAGCTTTCTTTCCTAGTGGATAGTTTCCAACACCTTTTTTGCGCGAATCATACGCATGGGTGTCATGCATAGATCCGGTTACTAAGTGCATCAACCATTGCCACCTTATTCACTAAATATTCACAAATTCAAACAAAAGACTCAAAATATAAACATAAACTCCGCAAGCAATCAAACATGTGCATCGGTCTTTAAAAATAGATACTGCAGTCAATGCCAAGAGGTTGCAATACTAGGAGAGTAATTTACACAACTGAGCAAAGGAATTCAAATAAGGTCAAACATTCTCACAAGGTCATGTTTTGAGAACTTCAATCATACTTTAGCCAATCTTCTAAAAAACGCTTGGCGGGTGCTTGGCGGTAGGGTAGGGTTAAGGGTCTAGGCGGGGTCTAGGCGGATTTCATGGCGGGTCTTCACAGTCTAGGCGGGTTTTGACGACCTTGACGGCCTTGGCAGTGGGGCAAGGTTAAGAGTTTAGGCAGGGGTTTAGGCGGATCTTGAAGGGTTTTTTAGAACAGTGACTTTAGCTCAATCATACATGCTCAATTATATTTGCTAGCTCATGTTCCACAAAAATTAAATAAAGACAATAATCAAAACATCCAGAATCCCATGGGATTTATATGCTCATGCTTGAAATTTAAATTAGAGGACAAACTAAGTTAGATGGGTATTTGAATAACACATATGTATGCAATGCATGCTTATTTTTGGGATTTTTGAATTGAATTTTTTTTTAATACTAAAATAAACAAAAATTAATAAAAATGATTATAGAAATTAAACATGATGCAGAAATTGAAATATGAACTCCTAAATGCACTCTATATACAGAATTCCTCTCCCCCACACTTAAAGTTTTCATTGTCCTCAATGAAACAGTAAAGACAACAAAAGTAAATCAAATGTAAACAAGGTGAAGGAAACGAAAATTGACTAAATGAAAAGGAAAGAGAACTTACCTCGGGTTGCCTCCCGAGAAGCGCATTTGTTTCAAGTCGTTGGCTCGACGTAATGTTGAAGCTCAATACACTAATCAAACATAGTCAAAGCCCTCATCAACCTGTCAAACTCTTGTGCACAACTAACAAACAAACATGCACTACATACAAATAAATTGAAACTAAATATTAATACATTTAAGAACCGTTTCGAATTATTGTATTCATGAGCTTGACTGCCCACAGAGGGTATTCAAATATAGGAAACAAGGAACGAGAATTAGAAACTCACAATCAATCCAAATAAAGCTTCAAATTGCAGGCAGAATAGATGAGTTTAGTTCCTCATGGAAGACATCGTTCAAAATCTCTAAAGTGTCTGATGAAAGAATAGAATAGAAGTTAAGTAAATAACATAAAACTTGGCCTTTTAAAACATCAAAGTCGGCCATGAAAGAAATAAATAAGTTCTAGGGTTTTCATTAATCAAAACGCTGCGAATTAACGCTGACGACCAATGCTGCGGGCGCAGCATAGGTGCTGCGCCCGCCGCACACTGTTTCCTCCAACCCTTTGCAAATTGATTGGCCGCGGGCGCCGCAAGGTTGCTGCGGCCGCAGCCAGGGGCTTTTCACGGAAAATCTATCATGAATTCGCTCTTCTTGTCAACAGGAAAGTTGTAGTTCTCTGGAAGAGCTTTCCAACGCATGGTCATAATAGTCAATCGGACAACCGAGGCCTCCAAAAAGTGCAAAACAAGTTCAGCATGTCTGGCGACAACTTCTGCAGACTTGTTCTTCGTTTAGGTTTGCTTCTTCTTCTCAGGACCTCTTGAGATCTTCATGTACGCTTCTCCGATCAACTAGACATTCTCATCTAATGCGTTAACGACTCCTCTCTCATCATCGGATCCACGATTACCTGAAATAATCACTAAAAGCGTGTAGATTCCGATTCCAACAACATAGAGAACTAATATGCAAATCGTGCTTAATACATCAATGAAATGCATCTTAACTAAGCTAAATGCAACCTATTATGCCTACCTAAATGCATGCTATCAGCAAGTATGTTGTGGACTTGCTCTCCAATGCAACCATGGTCAATTGTAAGGTAGAAAAGTTTCCTATGCAAAGGATATTGCATCTAAGTGTGCACGAGGGGGAGGAATTGGATGATCCTGAGTCTTATAGATGATTGGTAGGTCTTTTATTGTATTTGACTCTCACTCGGCCAGACATTTCCTTCACTGTGCAGTAGCTTACTCAATTCATGTCAACACCACGAGCACCACATCTAAGAGCTGTTTTGTTTCTTCTGCATTATTTGAAGAGCACTGTGAACTGCTCCTTATTCTACTCGAGTTCTAGCTCCTTGAGTGTCAGGGCTTATTCAGACGCGGACTGGGGTACTTGCCGAGATACCAGTCGTTCGTTGAGTGGTTATTGCATATTCTTAGGTGATTGTTTAGTCTCTTGGAAGACTAAGAAGCAAAAGACAGTCTCCAAGTCCTCCACATAGAGTGAATATCGCAGCATGTCATATACAAGCAGTGAGATAGTGTGGATTGCTGGCATTCTTGGGGATTTGCAGGTGAATGTCTCAAAGCCAATTCCCCTCTGTCGTGATAACAGGTCGGCACATCAAATTGCAGTAAATCCAGTCCATCATGAACGCACTAAGCACCTACGAATTGATTGCCATTTCATCCGTGATTTGGTACAGGAAGGGCTGGTGTCTACTGTGTTTGTTCCCACCCATATGCAACTGGCAGATATTTTTACAAAACCTTTAGGAGCTGCTCATTAGGGTTGCTCAAAATGTGGCCCGTCCCGAAAACCGAGCCAAAACCAAACCGAAAATTCGGTTTTGGGCCGGCCCGAGTAGTATATGGTTCGGGCCTCGGGCCGCAAAATTTGAAAATTCGGTTTCGGTCCGAAAACCGGAACCGAACCGAAATTTTCGGTTCCGGCCCGAAAACCGTTTGTTTTATATATATCGATTTATGGGTGTTAGGTGTAGGTGTTAAGCCATGTAGGGTTCTTCTGTGTGAAATCTGTAAGTAGGTCTACACTTTTCCCTTCGCCATTTCGCCGCACCTCCGTCGCCCAGTAGCATAGTAGCACAGCCACTCCTCCCTCGCCCAGCCCCGGACTCACCGTCGCCGCCATCTCCTCGCTCCCGATGTCGCCGCCCTTGCCCAGCCTCGCACCCGCAGTCCCGCTCCCGCTGTCGCCGTCCTTGCCCAGTCTCGCAGCCCTTGAATGGTTTTTTTCAACCCTCTTTCATCAATTGGTAAAAGAGGATTGTCCAAATTCATTGGTTGGGTATGTGAATAACTGTATGAGAGATTTCTGATCTTGTAGGAACAAATTCATTCTTTTGGTATGTGTATAATTTATTATTTCACATTATATGAGATGTGCAGATGAGGTAAGGAGTGCAAATTAAGAGATGGGAATAGGACAAAGAAGGTTGCGTATTTGCTACAATTCATGAATTTGAATTCTCAAGCTAGTACGTTTTGAATTTTCAATGGAATTCTTTCGATATAATATATTTGAAGATTTTGTACAAGTGTGAAATTTCATTCATATATAGATTTCTTTGTGAAGAAAGTTACAGTTCATGCTTTGAATGCTCGAGCAAAGTAGGTGAGTAGCCGCGCCTCCCATAGCCTTTGTGAAGTAAACTACAGTTCGGTTTTTTCGGTTTTTTAGGGCCTAGGACCGAAAAAACGAAAACCGAGGGATCGGTTTTGGTTCGGGCCTCGGTCCACCCCTCCAAAAAATTCGGGCCATCGGTTCCAACCTGAACCGTTTGAGTCGGTTCGGTTCGGACCGGTTCGGCATGTTTGAGCCACCCTACTGCTCATCATATTCATTTAGCTGTCAAGCTGGGCCTTGTATTCCATGTTACACGTCCATCTTGAGGGGGGAGGGATATTGGGACATATGGTTAACTCGGTGGTGAGGTTAAGGTGTGGTTAACAAGCTACCGAGTTCCCATCATTGTTTAAAGTTGTTAGAACCATAGTTAGGCGGTTAGACTTAGTTCTGGTTAGCAGCTTCATATATATAGTGAGGTAGTGTAGCTGGTGTAAGGTAGAAGTTTTGACAATAATGAAATTCAGAAAATCTCCCAAATCATGAATCTCTAGAAGTCACTTCCATTCGTGAGTGATTTCTCTGTGTCTCGAAGTTTACAAATTGAAGGTGAAGTCACAGCAGGAGGAGCTGTGATTTCGTAGTGTGATATTGTCTTCCATGCGTCTCATTGACTAGAGGAACCGCATTCCCTTAGAGACTTTTGTGTCATGTAGTCTAAATGTGACATTCTTTCATAGATGGTTGACCTAGTTTCCTAAAATTTTATGCATTTATTTATATATTGAATTTATGCTCTATATGCTAGATTTTACTATGATAAAGACGACCTGATTTAATATATTACTATTCCTATCTCCTATGTTATGACAGACACTTGTTATTACTTTTTTTTTATCAGGATACTTGTTATTACTAATCGTAAGCTAGAAAACAACATAATTAGGGTCTGTTTGGCGCATCGGAGATTAATTTAGCTTAAGATTAAAATCTAGATGAAATTTTAGCCCGTGATATACTAAAAGAGTTAATTATTGTTTGACGTGACAAATTACGTATATAAAGCTTTGTAAAATTATTTTTTCGAAAACCACAAGAAACTTTGTCATAACCCTGTGAAAATCTCCAATAAACTTGCACCAAATAGTTTCAGAGCCTCTTTACCAAAAAAAAAAAAAAATAGTTTCAGAGCCTAAGTAAGCTTGTATAAGTTGACATGAAGATTTAGACCAGAGGATGTAGACCAGCAATGAAAGCCCAAACCGTAAGCTTTAATTGGAGCATAATGAAAGGCATTGAAAGCCCAAACCCAAGTTGTAAATTGAAACACTCGTAAGCTAGAAAACAACTTAGCCTAGGTAAGCTTGAGTATTAGTTGACATGAGGATGTAGACCAGCAAGCCAACCATGGAGAGTTGCTTTAATTAGGATTACTTGAAATTAAGCATATCAAATCATTCAAACAAATTATTGACCCTTTGCTTTAATTACGTGGAAGAAAAAACCATTCCTGTGTGTCCTACCCAAAATGTTTACTTTAATGTTGGAATTGCGTGTATATATGTTTTAGGAATCTGTTTGAACTAGGTATGCTTTTTTTTTAAAGAATCTTGAATCATAAGTTTTGATTGATACTCTTAGATTCTACTTGCATTTAGATTTTAATTGAGAGGGCCACACTCACTTGCGTGTGGGAATGAGATCCCACTAGACCTATTAGGCTATTAAGAATAATTAGATTAGATCGATTTGAGTTTCGGGTAAAACGATTTCTGGGTAAATCAGATTTCGGTTAGAATTAGATTGATTTCAACCTAGGTTTGACCCGGTTTCATATCAATTTAGAATTTGTTAATTTTTTGTAGTTTAACTGTGTTTGTGACGGTTTTTCATCTGTCGGTGCTACTGGCCTCTCAAGAATCAAGCAAGCCTAATCTTGATTTTTTTTTTTTAAATCCATTTTTTCATGGTAGCTCTCAATTGGACTTTTAACCGGAAAAAAATGCTTGGATTAGAAACTAGTTACATTTTCTGTTAACTCGGCTGGGTTCGGTGGAGTCAAGATGCTAAAGGGGGAGATCGTGTGTGCGGACCCACATACGGGAGACTCGAACAACATATAAACCCAACGAGGTTCCATCTCAAAACCAATTGACAATGAGAGAAGTAGTCCTTCAACCTTATATGTTGTTCAAGCACAGAGGCGGATCTCAGGGTAAGCAAACCCAGCTGCTGCTGGGTAGAAAATTTTAGATGGAGTTAAAAAATAATAATTTTGCTGGGCAAAAATAATCATAATCTCAATTTATTTTTAACCAAACCAAAAGATGAACAAAACACATGATAGTTCAGTGAAGAGTTGTACGTTGCACTTTCTTTCCACATGTTGTTCTTTCGACTATTGTGAAATGCATTTATAATTTTTTGTTTTCAGGATTAGTTTAATAAATTAAGAGTTATAAAAATCTCAAACGAGTTGTTACCGGTTTGGAGTATAGTTTCCTTAATTGAATATTTTGACTTGTAAAATTGTCTTTAATTATCATGAGTATTTTTGCTCACCTAACTTTTGAACATTAGATCCGCCACTGTTCAAGCATTCTCTATATAACCGATGTGGGACAACCACGTTCCAACCCGATGTGGGACAACCACGTTCCAACATTTTCATATCAAAACTCTTGGTAACTTAAATGGATTATAAATTGCATCAACTCAAGTTTGGCATACTCAAACCCGATTAAAATCACTATCTTGATTTACAAAGACAACAAAAAAATATATATAGAACCATTAATGCTTTATATATTAAAGACGTATAAAAGAAAATATATAGTTTTATGAATTGTTGTGGGAAACCCTAACAAAGCTTCAATTCCCCTTTGTTTTTTGAGTTTAGAGAGAGGTGTTGAGAACAGTGGCGAGTGGATGAGCCTTGAACCAAGGTCAAATGACACCTTGAGCTCCAACGCTGCGTTTTTGGGTAAGTGAAACCCTAGCGAGCTGACGAGGCCAGCCCAAGCCACAATTCAGTTGCAGCACCTTTGGGCTTTTAGAGAGTTGGATCGGAGGCCATATCCTAGCTGACTTAACCTTAAACATTGGTTTGCGGTTAGTCTTAGTCGCTATACTTTGATTGTCCACTAATTCATTAGAGGATCAAACTCATCGAGCTCAATGTAACTCAGTTGGGAATAGTTACAACCGAACATCAACTAAGATAACTCATAATCTAAATTTAGACTTATCAACTTAACCAATTTACAGTCATGGTATATTTTGCACAAAATTAAGTTAGGAAGAAATGTTGATTATCTTAATTAAAGTGTATAAGTTGCAATTAAGTTGGACGGAAGACCATCAACATTCCTTGAGGCTCACTTCATATAGCAAAGAAGAATTAATTCCAACCCCAAAACTTTGGATAAGAATCCTACCCATTTTGGGTATAATACTATAATCGTAAGTACACATTTTGCATGCATCTAATTATCTCCTAAAATGCAGCTGTTTTTTTTTAGAATGTCGCGAATTATTTGGTTATAATTAATCATATCGATTTATGTAACTTATATGTATTTATTTTATTAATAAAATAGAATGAAATTAGTAACAATTAAGAAAATATATTTTATCTACACGTCGGAATTGACGTGCAGGTTTAAAGTGGGTTAATTAATTTTTTTAAAGTGCTAATTAGTGGAAAAGGGTTGCACGTTGAAAGGGACGTGCATTTCTGATGAAAGATTTGCGGTGTCCCTAACAACACCCTAAATATATTTATTATGGATTAGTAACAATTAAGAAAATTAATCATTATTATATTGTTAAGACATAAGTTACAAAAACTGTATAATTATATAATCCCTCCGTATCGCAATACTTGTTGTTTTAGCTTTATGCACACTTATTAACAAAACCTATATTTACTTTACTTTTATAGGTTAAAGTACTTAAAAGTAGCAATTATTACCTATAAAAAGAGCAATCATTTCCTATAAAGATAATAATTATAGCTAAAACAACAAGTTTTTTTATACAACTTTACTACTCTAAAACTACAAGTATTGCGATACGGAGGGAGTATGTATTTGTGAATCAGGGGCGGAGGGAGGGGGGGCATGTGGTGGTTCAATGATAGAGAATGGTTAGAATATAGTGTTTCTAAAGATGCTGCATTTTGTTTTTGGTGTTACCTTTTTAATGAAGTGATTCTGAAGCATTTTCAGAAAATGAAAACTCGTTGGATGGATTTACCCCCTCCATCCTCAAACTAAATTTGGCTGGTTGTATTGTACTATTTCTGTCAAACTTAATATGTCTGATTGTATTGAACTATTTTGTAGTATTGAAGTCCTAGTGTATCAATGGAAACTTCTGTCATGTTTTTCGTGAACTCGTCAATTTTTTTCTGAGCCCCCCTGGAGAAATCTCTGGCTCCGCCCCTGTTTGTGATATAAGAGGCTGTTAATTAGTTCCAATTTGATCAGATCAAGTTGTAAGGATATCGAACCTACTGGCTATTAATTAGCAGGTCGATCGTCAATCCCGCTTAACAGCCAGAACTATGCGTTTGAATCAACTCCGCTTAACAGGCCAAAAGATTGTTCATACAACCAACAAACTATAACAACTCGACATACTTATTTCGAGTATGTCGCAATAATAAAGCATTTATTGCTTGATTGTTTCTTAATAAGAGGTGTGTTCCAACCCCCGTAGGATACGACTCCGACGTCGCAATAATAAAGCATTTATTATTATATCAACTTATTTCTATTTTTAGTATTGTTTCTTAATAAGAGGTGTGAACTTACTTTACATAGTAAGTCCAACCCCGTTAGCCAATTAGACCCATTAGTAATTAGGGTTTTATTAGTTTTCTTTAAATACTCTATTAGGGTTAATGTTTATTCTTACGTCAAATTTAGAGGATTGCAGAGCGTTGAGTTTGAGACTCCCCCTTTCCTCCCTGACGTCAAACCCTATCGTTCTCTTTGTTACTTGATTGATTACTGCTGAATTCAATTGGATCTTCAATCAAAGGTTCTCGCTGGAATTGATTGAAGATCGGAATCTCATCCTCGTTTGGAAGAGATTCGCCTTGTTCCAACACCACACCTCCACCTCTGCCACCGCTGTCGCACACCGTCACCCCTCTTTGCCGATCGAAACCCACCATCACCGCGCATGCTGGTAGGAGCCCTTCGGTTTATCTCCGTTTGCACTTGAACATATATTTAATTAGCCTTGCTAATTAATTGGGCAATTTCGGCGATTTGGCGCCGTCATCCGATTAGAATCGAAGTCCATCTCGGCTCTTTGGTATATATCGAAGTCAACCGGCAGGATTGGGAGTGCTCATTCCAATTTCAACGCCAACCGTTTCAATTGAGTTTAAAAGTCAACTCGAGCCTTTGAATTATTTGCAATTTCACGAGGGCTCACCGAGATCGAGTCATATTAAGGAGCACGGGGGTCGATTGATTTACTTGGCACCGGACGATTGGGAGTGGTACTCGCTCAACCCGAGTCGAGTACGTATCATAGCATCACCTCCGCTCCTTAATAGTTGGCGGATGGTGAAACCAAAAAAGTTAATATGAAGATATGCTCATGGAACATATGCGGGATAGGCCTCAAAAGCCTATGGACGGAAATAGACTCTTTTTGTAAAATAGAGAAAATACAAATAATTGCACTACTAGAAACCAAAACCGAAAGACAACTGCACGAATCAGTGTGGAAAATAGCCGGATTTGATCGAATAATATGGGCACCAGCAATGGGGCGAGCAGGAGGTATTTGTGTACTCTGGAAAAGTCAAAACCTACGAAATGAAACATTGGAAATGATACATCTAGACCAAAGATTCATAGTGATAAGATATGAAAATACAGAAAGAAATATTAATATGGCAATCTACTTCGTATATGGTCCTCCTCATGAGGTTGACAAAACAAACTTCTGGACATGTCTACAACAACATGTCCAAAACATGGATTGCCCATGTATTATCATGGGAGATCTAAACGAAATTCAAAGTAGCTCGGAGAAAAAAGGTGGGGTGGAACCTCATCCGAATCGATATAGAATTCTTACAAAATTCAAAGACAATTGCCACTTACAAGAAGTACCCTCCATTGGAAACCGGTTCACCTGGAGGAAAAATATTTAGAATCTAATAACATCCTTGAGAAACTTGACAGAACCCTTATACAAGATCTGCTACTTAATTGGTTCCCAAATATTAATACAAAAAATCATGCATTTACATCATCAGATCATTGTCCAATTGTAACTGATTTAGACAACTTAGAACAATACAAAGCCCAACCTTTTAGATTTGAAAAGATGTGGTTAGAAAGACATGACTATAAGAAAATTGTAACACAAGCATGGAGAGCCCAATATCCTGGCTCGCACATGTATAACTTAGTTAAGAAAACTCAAAACCTGAAGAAACTGACAAAAGAATGGAACAAAAAGACATTTGGAAACATATTTAGACAACTAAAAGAAATAGATGACCAACTGATAGAAATACAAAGAAACAGACCACTTCAGCAATCACGAGCTGAAATTCAAACACAGAACAGAATCGTAAAAAGAAAAGAAGAAATCCTCAAGTTTCACAAACAGTACTGGAGTCAAAGAGCAAAAATTAAACACCTGAATATTTCACACACAAACTCCGGATATTTTCACAGGGTAGCAAAAGGAAGAAGGAATAGGAAAAATATCAAAGAAATCTCTAATATGGAAGGGCAAATAGTATTAGGAGAAGCAAACATCAGAACAGAAATTAGAGAAGATTTCGTCCGACGCTTTAAAAAACAAGAAGTCAACAACACAACACTTGAATGTTATTTGGAACTCATAAACAGGGAAGTAAATGACTCCGACAACCACTAGCTGATAAAAAGAAGTCACTAACTCGGAAATAAAAAACACCATCTTCAACATTGGAAAAGACAAATCACCTGGACCGGACAGGATGACAGCTGAGTTCTACCAAAGGTACTGGGACATAGTGTGATCAACAGTTACAGAGGCAATAAAAGGATTCTTCCACTCTGGTAGGATCTTGAAATAGATCAACCAGACGTTCATTACATTAATACCAAAATCAAAAAACCCGACAACGACTGCTCATTATAGACCTATAAGTTTGTGCTCTACGATCTACAAGACAATCGCAAAAATTCTTGCCGACAGACTAAAAAAGGTAATGACTAAACTCATACACCCCCTACAAGAAGCATTCATATCAAACCGAGCTATCCGAGACAACATTCTTATTGCCCATGAAATCTTTCATTCATTCACACAGAAAAAAGGAAAGAATGGATGGATGGCAATAAAACTGGACATGGAAAAAGCCTACGACAGAGTTGAATAGGACTTCCTTTTTCAAGGGCTTCTGCACCAAATTCTGTAAATGGATTGAGCAATGCATAACAACTGTATCCTTTTCAATCCTAGTCAATGACGGCCCCACAGAACCTTTCAACCCAGAGAGAGGCCTACGACAAGAGGACCCACTATCCCCACTCCTATTTATTTTAGGAGCAGAAATACTAGCCCGAAAATTACAAATAGAAAGCAACCAAGCAGACCAAGAAATTGGATTCAACATTACCAGACTGGGCCCTCGGATTCCATTTCTATCATTCGCGGATGACATGATGACTTTTACCAAAGCTAGTTGCTCATCTGCGATTAAAATTAGAGAAATTATTGATGAATACTGCTCGATTTCGGGTCAACTTGTTAACTTCCACAAGTCGGCTTTCCAAACGACACCAAAGGTACCAGAATCTCTAAAACAAGAAATCCAACGTCTAGTTAATATCACAAACCAGAACAAATTGGACAAATATCTTGGTTGTCCAATAATAAATGGTGGAGTAAATAAAACAGCATTCGAAGAAACGATCTGCAAAACAAAATCACAACTATCAAAGTGGCGAGCAAGCGCACTATCCCAAGAAGGAAGAGCCACCCTTATCAGAACGAACCTAGCGGCAAAACCAAGTTTTGTCATGCAAAATTTCATGCTCCCAAACTCGATGCACAAAGAACTTGATCAGATAAATAGAACGTTTTTTCTGGAATAAAGACCTGTCATATAAACCGTTAATCGGATGGGACAAAGTCTGCAAAAGAAAAGAAAATGGTGGAGCAGAAATCCATAAAACAAAAGATATGAACTCAGCTTTACAAATGAAACTGTTATGGAAAATACGTGCGGAGCCAGAAAATCTATGGGTTCGAACCATCTCATATAAGTACTTGAAAGATGAACACATTCTAAAATACGAAAGGAAAGGAAAAGCATCGTGGCAATGGACAAAACTAATGGAGATAAAAGAGGAATTCTGTAAAGGCCTTATATGGCAAATAGGAAATGGAAAAACGATCAACTTTTGGACTAATAGATGGTTGGACGATGACACGCTAGAAGATAGATGCCTAATGCCAAATAGAATCAACAAAAATGACAAAGTAGAAAAATACATAAATGAAAACAGAAGATGGAACACTATCGACCTCAAACACATGTTACCAACACCGATCATCGAGAAGATCAAAACAACATTCATCCCAAAAAACCAAATAGAGGAAATACTATACTGGAGAAAAGACAAGTCTGGCTGGTTCAACACAGCTAGTGCACTCCGATACATTACAGAAAACAATAGAGTCACACCACCCAAAACGGCATGGATATGGGCAATAGACATTGCCCCAAAAGTTAAGAATTTTCTATAGAAATTGTATAACAATGGGATCCCAACAAAGACTAGACTAATCACCAAAGGAGTGGCCCTTCCATCCGCATGTGAACTATGTGATGCGAGTGAAAAATCTCCAACCCATTTATTCACACAGTGCTACATTAGTAGAAACCTCATACGAAAAATTGACCCCGTGATAGAAAAACGACTAGAAGAATTAGACAGAAATGAACAAGACATAAAAAGAATTATGTCAACAATTTTTGAAACAATAACTCCAAAACAAAAGGAAAAATTGGCAACTACTTGGTGGTGTCTTTGGACATCTAGAAATAAGAAAATCTTCGACAATGTAAACACCACCACAATCCAAAACATGGAAAATATGACAAGACAAACGATCACAAATTGGGAAAAAACGAAACATTTGGATGAACCAAACATTAATGCTTCCACCAAATGAACAGAAACCAGAAAGAAACGACACCTGAGGTGGAACAAACCACCTGAAGGTACATTCAAAATAAATTTCGATGGTAGTTACAACTACTTTGGTTCTTCTGGTGCAGGTTTCATCATTCGCGACCACACAGGCTTACTGATTGCCTGCGGTGGCGGACATCTGATGAGAGGGTTTCTCGACCAAATAAATTTATAGTCAAGACCCCGCTATAGTATAAGGAGTCAGGATCGTCCACAGGCATGAGTCAGCGCTTCTTGTTTAGTTACTTTGTCGGGTTAAAAGTAACAAAAGAGATGGAAGAGTGATGGGCAACGATAAGAGCATAAAATCTGAATTTTAATTAATAAAAGGAAAAGCTTCCAAGGCAAAGGATCACCACAACAACAAACACATGGGCAAATCAATGAATCACATAAAAGATCATGCTTTTATCATCAAACAATTGAGTTTCATCAATCAACAAGTAAATCAATTCACTTTCGCATAAAAGACCTACTTGTTTCTACCTTCTCTTAATTAGGATCCTTTAACTTTCATTAGAAAACCCTAATTACAGTCAAGTTAACAATTTCCTCTTTCAAGTTCAATTGCAACTATGAATTCCTTTAGACTTTCATCGAAGGTTAAGCACATAGGTAGAAGACAATAAAAACATCACACAATCATAGATCCATCAATTCAACACACATCTCTATTGTTCGGATCACCCCAACCCTAGAAGAGAAAACAACTACTCAAACATGGCAATGGAAAACAAGAATTTAAGTGAAGAAAACATAAACTGAAATTGAACTTAACAAAACCTGGAAATTCAGCGTCTCAATCGCAACATTAAACACCCTAAAACCGTCCTACAGCTGCTGCGCGCAGCCCTCGCGCTAAACAACGTCTCTTCTCCCCCTTTAAAATCAGCCCCTAATAGGCTTTATTTAAAGATAAAAAAATATAAGACTTAATCTCAAAAAGATTTTATCTTATAAAAATAATAAAATCTATCTAAATAAGGATAAAATATCCCAAGTCTATCTAACTAAAAGATCGTAAAAGAGATTTAGATCAAAACCCTAATTAAAAAGCCCATTAAGCAATTAAATCAGCCCGTAAAAAGTTCTGCTGGTACGCAGGGTATCGGCGCTGAGGGTCTGGGTGACGGCGCCGAGGTTCTGTTAAAAAACAGTACTACTGGAATCCGCTGGGTGTCGGCGCCGAGGGGGCAAGTGTCGACGCCGAGGGTCTGCTCGAATGCAATGACCTCTGTTTTTCTCCAGCTTTTCGACTCTGTTTTCAATCGCACTTTTCCGAGTCCTCGTATATCCGATTGACGCATATGAATATGCGTTGGAAATCTCTTTTCAAGGACTACAACTCTCAAGAAGGCTCTAAAACTTGAATCGAAGTGATGGAAGGTGAAAATAAGGCTTTTCTCCAGCTGCACCACTTTTTGCGTTTGTTTTGCTTCTACATTGTCTTCATGATTTTTCATTAAGCTCTAAAGTGCGTCGAAACTCTTCCAAATCAGCTCCAAAACCCATAAAATCACACCAAAGCTTGTGTAGACTCCATATCTTGCAATATTAAGCATAACTACACATTTTCCTTACTTTCCCGACACAAAAGCTAATAAAATGACTTAAACAGGATGAAAACATGATGCAAAATATGACTAAATATGCGGACATCAACTCAAGTCGCCACTTATGACTGATGCTATGGGACTTCTTTTGGGCGTCCAGAAGGCAAAGGAGTTGGGTCTGTCCAATATTCACATCAAAGGTAACAACCTAACGGTGGTCAACGCAATCAAGGGGTGCTGGTCCTACCCATGGGAAATAGAGATACTCACGACAGACATTCTCATGCTTCTTCGATCCTTCAACCATGTTGAGCTCTCGCACTGCTTTCGGGAGATTAACAAATACGCCGACCACATCTCCCGCCTCTTCGAGTTTGCTGCCGGCCCAGATGTTCAGATAGATAGACATCTCTGTATTCTCATTCGCAAGGATGCTCTTGGATGGTGGTCTAGTAGGGACTAGCTCCATCCAAATCCTTACTTGTATAAAAAAAAATTAAAAAAATTAGCAGGTCGATCGATCAACTTAAATTTATTTGACGCGTAAACTATATACACCGTAAATTATCGTCCTTTTGGAAATTATTTAACGTCGAAATACACGGTGAACAACGTCAGATTGAACACTGTTCAGTAGAAAATTAGCTGTCAACATTGCTCAATAGTCGGTGGATAATCGGATCGGATCAAACTAGTAACGCTGGATCAAACATTGTTACTATACAGACCAAATAGAACACATCCCTTTGGACTTTTTTTATATAAAAAATAATAATAAATTTGTATGTGTGTCATTGTACTTTTTCTAAAAAATACTCAGTATTTATAACTCGATTATCCGGCTTAACCTCTAGCAACATCGACAACTTCTATACTCAACAATGTCTAATTCAATGTTGAACAACGTCTATTTTAACGTCAATTAGCGATATACTATCATGGAGGGGATTTACGGCATAGATAAACACCCATTTATTGGTCTAATATTACATGACTAGTTTATCGTCTTAACTGAAACTCCCGCTAGATCTTCATATTCATCCCCGTTTTTAAATTTTTTTTTATTGTTTAAAAAAAAATCACGGAGTATATTACTTTGCCCCTTCTAATTACTGATTCCGACCCTATACAGCTGTTTCGCTATATATACCCCAAATCATGCACGTCCTTAAGGACGTGCATGGTTAAAAGGGATTAATTAATTTTTTTAAAACACTAATTAGTTAGAAAGGTTGCACGTCGTTAAAAACATGCATTTTTTACCTTTAGATTTGCGGTGTATCTATCAACCCCCTTTATTTGCACCAAAAAAATGTGCACCAAAAAAATGTGCAGTCAGGAGGAATCGTCTCTGGCTATATTGGAACTGTAACTTCGTCTTCTTTTAATCAGACCCCGTGTGCTTAATTTAATACATACTACTCCGTATTACTATGGAATAAACTTTCTACTTGCAATCTTGCATGTACTAAATAAAATTAATTACGCTTCACCAAAAAAAATTTAATTACTATAAAAATTTCTTGGTTTCAATCTATAATCCAAGAAAGCTTATTTAAAAATATATATAAAAAATTTTTGTTAAAAAATAAATTTTAAAATTGATGTGTTTTATTTAAAAAAAATCTTATGTCATAAGGTTCTTTTTAAATAAAAATCGTTAGTAAAATAAACATTTTCATCATAGACATGAAATGTTACCTCAAAATTAAAATATTTGGTTGGAAAATAAATATAAGATGTTTTTTTTTTTAATATTAAAAGGTGTTTTTAATAAAAATTTTAAAAAAAAACTACACCCTTTTGTCAATTAGAGTTTTGCATACTTTTTTAAGAATGAAATAAAAATATACTTATACCCTTAATTATTATTTTATTTTTTTGAAAAATACAATTATTATTTCTTTAATCATTATGAGAGACGGTTTTAAAAAATAGAAACCGAAATACTTCAAATCAGGCCCGTGCCAAATAATGGTTCAGGTGACCCACTTGAATATGGCCCCCAAATTTTATAGGGCCCAACCTGATTTCAAATTTAGCTTATAAAAAAAATGGTCTCCAAATGGGCACATGTCTTCTGCGGTCCACTGGTTGAGCGCACTGCAAAATTTCCATCTGTTGCTCTGCCCTGTGTTCGACTTGGAGCAATTTATTTTCCATGCTCTTCTTTTTTCCATTCATAAGCCTAACAATAGACCTTTTTTTTCTTTCCCATGACTTGCTCTTCTTTTCTCCTTCATAAGCAATACTATTACTGACTTCAAATTTTCACGTTATTCCTGTTTTGATTAATTTAATCTAAATAAAGACGAGTTTGAAATACAATACTCCATAGCATTTTGTTATATTTTGATGCATTTTGTTAGTATAAATGGGATTATTGTGGATTTTATAAAAATAAAAGGCATAATTATATATTTTTTATGATCGCAAAATAATTCACATAATAATGCACCTTATAAAAATGATAAGTACATTAGCATAATATATAAATAAAGTCTAATTATTTTTAACACAGATCCCCAAAAATCTAATTATTTATATAAATAAAGTCTAATTATTTTATCTCTAAAATAACACACATATATATAAATATTTTTTTAACAAAGAGTATTATTATAGGAGTAAATAAAATTATGTAATAGAGCATCAAAGAAGATCGGTAGACGGTAGTTCACACTAGTAAGGCGGGTTACCTGTTTATTCGTCCAATTGGCAAGTCGAATCTCATGATTTAAGCATCTTTATTACGGACTACCAAATTTTATTTTCCTCTGCACCAAAAAGTACATTTATTTACTTGTTAAATACGGAGTAAATCTGAACCCCCTAAAAAATAAACTGCCCGGAAGATATCTGACTGTACCTGATTGCCCGTAATGAGTCCATCGTGTTCCCTCCTCCGTGACACGGTCAGCTGCCCGCCCATTTCTCTCCTCCCTTTCCAAACTCCGATACTCCTTTTCAGCTTCACTACTTAAATGCTGGAGTTCCCGATTTAGCATTTCCGTCCTTCGAAACTCCACCACCACAACCACCCCGATTCACCCTCCTCTTGCGGCGCCCCGCCCCCTCCGGCGCCGGCGCTGCTTTCATCCCGGTTGAGATGGGCCAGGGGCTCAGCTGCGCGGGTGGACTTGAAAGGAGCGACCTTTTGAGCGCGGTGAAATCGGGGGATTTGGAGACGTTAAAGAAGCTTCTGGAAGCGGAGCCGTCTCTCTTGAAGCGTACCACTTTCTATGGGCGCCACTCTCTGCTTCACATCGCCGCTGCCAGTGGCCATATCGATGTTGGTTCCTTTTCAAATTTCGCCATTTTTATGGGGTTTGGTTTCTGGTTGAATGATTTTGTGTGTGTTTTTGCAATTTACAGGTGCTTTCTTGGATTCTCGACCAGTCCGCGAGTCCTGATGTTTTCAGTCGCCATAAACAGGTACACTTGAATCCCTCAAAATGATCTGTGTTTCTCGTAGTTCTGAATTTATTGTTTGATTTCTCTTCATGTTTCTTGAATTGATTCTGTGAACTGTTCAGACTCCTCTTATGCTGGCAGCAATGCACGGTAAAATCTCATGCGTGCATAAGCTCATCAGTTCAGGCGCAAATGTAAGAAAACTCTCCAATTTGAGTTTTTTTTTTTCTGCCTCTGACAGTTGATTGAGACCCAAGTTTGGTGATCAATTGGAGTTATTTTGATTGAGGTTGTGATTTGTAAATCCCAATTTGCTGCCAGATTTTGATGTTTGATTCAAGAAATGGAAGAACATGTTTGCACTATGCAGCCTATTATGGACATTCAGATTGCCTTCAGACCATTCTCACAACTGCTCAATCCTCTCATGTTGCTGCTTCTTGGTACCTTTCCATTTCCTCTCTTATCCATACAGTTTTCGGCGGATTGAAGTTTATAAGAAATCGTATTGAAAACAGTTTCCTTGTGATCAACTCCAGGGGATTCACCCGGTTTGTAAATATTAGAGATGCTAAGGGTGCAACCCCATTGCACTTGGCCGCGCGTAAGCAGCAGCCAGATTGCGTTGATATTTTGCTAGATAACGGGGCTTTAGTCTGTGCTTCTACTGGAAGCTATTGGTAATTCACTTGTAAATTCATTGAATTTTGGCATTGGATTTGTTTCAACTGTTTCTAAGAGTTACTCCTTGGATAAGCAGTTATCCGGGGAGCACTCCACTCCACTTGGCTGCAAGAGGGGGATCTTTGGATTGCATCCGCAAATTGCTTGCTTGGGGTGCAGATCGCCTCCATAGAGATGCAGCTGGGTATTTTCCGACTTTCCTTCTTCTATTAAGCATCAGCTGTTGCGTTGTTCTTGTTTTCTTCTGTATTCATCATTTTGTTTGTTGAATCTATGTGTTTACACTAACTGATTTCGATTAATAAATGTTTTATTGATCTGATGTATATGGAAAATTAAGTGAGGACGTAATGATTTTCGTCTTAATTTATTACTTGAATTTTCATTCTAATGATTGCTAGCTTCCAAAATGACTCATAAATACAATTCGGTCTATTATGACTTATGAGTAAGTTGTTTGGAGGCTCAAAGAACAGCAACTGTAGCATTTCTTGAATTTGGGGCTTTTTTTATGCAGGAGAATTCCTTATATGATTGCTTTGAAGAACAACCATAGCGCTTGTGCTGCCCTACTGAACCCATCATCAGCCGAGCCTCTTGTCTGGCCATCACCTCTGAAGTTCATCAGCGAACTTAACCCTGAAGCGAAGCTTCTATTGGAGCGGGCTCTGATGGATGCTAATAGGGAGAGGGAGAAAAGTATCTTGAAGGACACAGCATACTCTGTCGCATCGCCATCATTTT
The DNA here is from genome assembly GCA_963922045.1 of Persicaria maculosa. NCBI lineage: Eukaryota > Viridiplantae > Streptophyta > Magnoliopsida > Caryophyllales > Polygonaceae > Persicaria > Persicaria maculosa. The sequence goes on from OY998258.1 coordinate 18,183,211, forward strand.
CTGAATCAGGTTCTGATGATGCTATGACAGAGGTATTTGTCTGAGTAACTCTTCACATTAGACTTACCAAGTCATTTACATCTGCTGATAAGATTAGAATCTTTACATCAATTTTCCAATAAATATGTCATGAAGAGCAATAGTTGGGTATCAATTTGCATTCTCTTCTCAAAAAGAGCAATAGTTAGACTATGGATTATATTTAATATTATGATATGTTCATTATAAGATATGATCTGATTGGTTTTTTGGAGCTTCATCTCTTATTTTTGCCGCGGTAGTAAGTGAAATTTTTTATCTTATGACAGACCAGTGACACTGAACTATGCTGCATATGTTTTGACCAAGTGTGCACAATCGAAGTCCAAGACTGTGGTCACCGGATGTGTGCACACTGCACGCTATCCCTGTGCTGCCACAACAAGCCCAACCCTGCAACAGCCATTCTAAATGCACCCGTGTGCCCGTTTTGCAGAAGCAACATAGCTGGTCTAGTGGTTGCTAAGACCAGTGATGACAACGACATGAATGACCTCAGCCTTAGCTCCATGAAGCTAAGGAAGTCAAGGAGGTCGTGGAACATGAGCGAGGGTGGAAGCAGCAGCTTCAAGGGTCTGTCAGGTGTTGGCTCAGTCAGCAAAACGAGTGCCCGGGGCTCAGTGAGGGTCCCTGGGGGTGACGAGGTGATAGATAAGCTCGATTCATAGATCCGATGGGTCAGGGCCCGCCAGATCGAGTCCAACCAAGCGATGACCGAGAATCGGGTATGATCATATGGATTTATACAAAAGAAACTGCATCTGCATTGTAGATTTTTTTTAGTGAATAATGGGTTTGCTAGAGTGCAAATTTGGGTATGTGGGTGGCCATATTTTTTTGTTTGTTAATGTTTGTTGTTTTGGTAGGGTTATTGTGGGGGGGGGGGGGGGGGGGGGGGGGGTCTCTTTGCATTCAATGTATTTGTTTGTAAAAGTTTCTTATACTTTGAGAATGAAACCCACCAAAGTTGGGACTTCTTTGAGGGGTTGGTCCAAATTTGGTGGGGATAATTGATTGATACATGTGATTATGTGAATATATCACCATTCTGAGTATTTGAGTCTAAAGTTATTTTTGTTGGACGCTTCCTCTTAGTTTTAGGGTCTTAAGTTGTGTACCCGTAATTGCTCTCAACCAATTACTTTGATCAAAATAGATTTTCAACCTCATAGCCAATTCGGTGTTTCTTTCGAATACCTACAAGCCATTTAAAAATAGATCAAAGCGTCACTGAGGCTTGTTCTGTAACTTTTAGCAAATCATCTGTAAACTTTGTTTCAGGAATATCACCAAATTGCATTCATTTGAGATGATTGCATAATACAAAGTGACATCACTGCCATTGCCGCTCAAAGAAAGACTCTAGAGGGACTCTAGATCCCCCAAAAAATACAACTTAACTAAAAAACCAACATGGCAATATCCGGGAGGGGAGGGTTGTCCTTTATGGCAGATAATCGTTTCAAACAGCATATTCATTAGCAATCAAGAAACTACACCAAGGTTGCCCCTATGTTTGGATTGAAATGAATTATATTCATCTCAATCTGGGTTATCAGGTATAAAACTCAGCGTCAAGTAGGGGCTCATTCATTCCATACGTTAGATCGCCACTTGAACTGAACTTCACAGTAGGCAGTATATCATTGTGCAGAAGAGATCTAATCAATGATGCCACGGGATTTCCGAATTCAGGGGATGAAACACACAACGATGCTTTGATGTTTTTAATCTGGCACTGGCTCAGGAGGGCAGCACCAAGGCCATCAACCACACTTCCTGAAGGGAGATAGTCTAAATTCTTTAGCAGCAAAGAATCACCCTTTCTTGCAGAAGCTGTGTCGAGCTTATACACACGAGTCTCATCCCGATCAAGCTTGCCCCGAAAATTCGGGACCTTGATTGAATCCAAAATCAAAACCCTCTCTGGAAGAATCTGTCCACCGAGGAGCAACTTCGAGATGACATAAGCTCTCTCTGCTGGAACAGGGCACTGGACGGAGACAAGGAGCACCTTGCTTTCAGCATCATCGATGGAGTATATGTTGCAAGATTTGTCCTTCAAGGAAGGTGTTGTAGAGCTCCCAGAAAATGGAATCTCGGGGAGTATGACAGCCCCGATAAGAGTCTTGGAGGAAACATGGTGAAAGATGTGGTGAGATGGAGCAGATAGCGCTACAATTAGAAGAGAAGGATGAAAGGGATTGTTTGTGTGAGGCTCAGATAACAAAAGAAATGGGGAAGGAATTGAAGGTGATGGGAGCACGAAGTTGTTGAGTTCTTCTTGGAAGAACCTTGAAGGAGGTGGAATTTCTGTCAGCACGTCTTCCATGATCCCCTATATGGATTCTACTCTGCAAATCCAATTGTCAAACAAATTAATTGAACGAAATCAATCAACTGAACCCGAATCAAAGACTCAAAAGTACAGATTTTCTCATCAACAGTCATTCATAAATCTAGCTCCAAAAATCAACACAAAGACACACTTTATCCATCTATGGCACTGTGGACTGACTGAAGTTGGATTCGTGATATACTGGTACGCCCTATAGTTTTCCAAATTTGAACTGAAATTGTTTGAAAACTTGAACCAGATCGATGATGGTGGCGAACCAAATCAGCTCATAAATATTTAAATGATATCTTTCTGGAAAAAACAAAGAATTTAACATCACTATCCCTTGGTTGACTCAATAATAAAAGATATTGAGCATTACTTAGACATACATGCAATTATTAAAAGCTGAAGAATAACAAAAAGATACAAGCTGCTGCATCAACACTTTTTTTTTTTAATGTTGCAGTAACGCAGTAATAGCTACTGTAATAAGCCTTACAAGTTACAACTATTGCATAAACACTCTTTTAAGCATTGTTAAGGATTCATCAGTAAATGATCTCTAATTTTCTTAAAATCTGGGATGAAAGAATGAGACTAGGATAAAAGAATCAACATACCTTCAAAGATTGAGATAAAAGCCTTCATAAGCACTCTTTTTCTTACAAGATTGAGATAAAAGAATCAACATAAGAATCCAAAGATTCATACATCATAGGATAACTAGTAACATAGGATAACTTCACCTTGTTTGTATATACCTTATGTTAACTTATTCAGGCCATTTTACACACAGATTAAACAAATGCTTGCATCAAATTTCCATAACATCAAACACAATTAGAATTTTAATCCCAACAGCTCATATATTACTTGTAAGCTATCTTACAAAGCACCATACAAAGGGGTTTGATGAATAATGAATATTAACACACTGATTAAACAAATTCAGCAATAAATCTCCCTAACATCAAACACACAACAAGAATCTCACCATGTCATTCAACTATAAGTGAGTTCAAACACTCAATTAACTAACAATTATGATTCATGAACCAAATTTAATTTACTGTAAAAAAGAGTTTCAGATCTATTTGACAAAACCAAAACCAAAATGAAAGCGAAACATGGTCGGACTGATCGACATACCTTCGGAGAAGCCCCAATAGAGCGAGAAACGAAGAACCTTAGGAGGAGCTGCAGAAAAACAAACAAATTACAACCTAGGTTAGAGAGAAACCTAATTACTCCTTCCATAACTTCAACTGCTGAAAAACAAAAGCCATACTGTCATACCTACAAATGACGAAGGTTTGAAGAGCCCTAGGAAGAGCTGCCTTTCAATTGACGAAGTCTGGCCTGGGGCTGCTCGACTCGAGCGATGAGAGACAGATCTAGATTCTCGGGTAAGATCAGACGGCCGACTCGGAGACACTGACGGAGATGAGCGGAGAGATCAGACGGCCTACTTGGAGACGCCGACGAGGATGAACGGAGAGAGAGATAGGGGTCGGAGAAAGAGAGTCGAAGCGGAGAGAGTGGGAGAAGGAGTCCCCGATTCGTTCAACAGTCGGGACTTGGAAGCTGAGGATCCGGATTCATGGAAATTTTTTATTACGAATTTAATTTTAAAAAAATTCAAATAGAAAATAGAAAATAGAAAATATCAATTTTTTTTTTAATAGAAACTCTCAAAATTATAAATGAGAAAATAGAAGCTCAGATTAAGGGAAACAGCAACAGAAATAGTTCTGGAAAAAAACTCTCTCCTAAAACATCTCCTCCGGGAGCATACATCTCCTTCGGGAGCCCTACTCCGACTTCGGTCGCCTTACCCCGGCTTCGGCCGCCTCCACTCGGGCTCCGGCCTCCTTCGCACCGCAGTGTCACCACATCTCTAGGTCGTCGTTGCTCCCTGATTATAACAAGCAAGCGTCAACCCAATCAAAAAATCGATCTTCGTTTTTTTTTATCAAAACCTAAAATAAACTTGGGGCTTTAGGTGTTTTTTTGGATCTTTTCCATTTCTCATATACTCCCATATCCAATTATCCATTCGAGCTGCCATAACCCAGTTTTCTATGGTTCGCTTCTCGCCATCCTCGAGGCCTAAATCCCAAATCCGAGTGCTCGCCCTGGTTGGATCTTCATGTGTTGCTGGGTGGTGCTCGCCCTTCCCCTCACTCCTCACTCCGCCGGTGGCGCCGCCTCCTCTGGTTGCTCCGGCTGCCCATCAAATCGATGCTCGCTTTCGGGATTGACGTTGTTTGGTCCTCGTGTTTTCGATTCTGCCTACAATCGATTCTCTCGCCTAGATCTCTGTTGCTGGTGATGGTTGGGCTCCTCTCCGGCGCCAGCAGCAGCGTTGTCCGGCGCAACCTCCTCTCCCGCTGCTGGTCCTCGGTTGGAGCCTGGTATAATCCTTGGCGTGCAAGTCCTGGATTAATTAAAAAAAAACGGAAATTTCGCGAGGTGCCCCTGGGGTATTGCAATTTTCACGAGGTATACAACTTTTTTGCATATTTCGTGTGGTGCCCCTGAGGTTTTGAATTTTTTCGCCTCGTGCCCTTCCTTGTTAAACTTAACAGTTCTGCGTGATGCTCCGTTAGTTTTCAAAAAGAAAGAAAGAAACAAAGAACGGATGGAAAGAAAGAAACGAGGAGAGAGCGAAGGAGAGACCAGGGGCTCGCGCTAGAGAGAGACATCACGAAGCTCGCGAGAGAGATCAGATGTTGTGCAAGAAACTCGCGAGAGAGATCCTAATACGCGAGCAGGGCTTGGAAACAGCAGATGGTTCGTTCACTGCTAGTGGCTTAACTGCAGTTCGTGCCATAGATTTCTCAAATCCAGCCAAAACTGAAGAGACAAGCATAACGCAGCCACCGATCGAGCCGAATCAAGTCAAAAAATTCACTCCAAATTCCTGGAGGCAAGCGGGATTGAATGTTGTGCAGGAAACTCGCGAGAGAGATCCTAATACGCGAGCAGGGCTTGGAAACAGCAGATGGTTCGTTCACTGCTAGTGGCTTAACTGCAGTTCGTGCCATAGATTTCTCAAATCCAGCCAAAACTGAAGAGACAAGCATAACGCAGCCACCGATCGAGCCGAATCAAGTCAAAAAATTCACTCCAAATTCCTGGAGGCAAGCGGGATTGGACGTTGTTCGAGTTGTCCTGATAAGACAACAAGGTTACGATGAGTTGTGCTGAAGGGAGATCTGAGAGAGCGGACCTCGAGAAGGGGATTGAGATCCCTAAAGGAGATGAGGACATCCAAATGAAAGGGATGATGGCAGGTAACTCTCCTATAGTCTTATCGTCCTCGCCGCACCTTTCGTTCATGATTTAGCAAATTCCTGTTCTGATAAATGATGAGGGTCGGCTGTTGAGTTTCGATCCGGAGGGGACGTGCTTGGTGGTTGATAGCCACGTTTTGCTGGGAGTGCTGCTTAATTCTTGAGGTGATGGCCCTAGTTTTGCAAAGGAATTCCTCAGTGAGGCCGCTCACCAAGTGCTCGACAAAATGTCTGCACCAATGGAGAGAACGAATAAGGGGAAGAATATCCTCAGGTTGAAAATAGGAATGAAGTGACTCCTATAAGGGATGTGTTGTTTGATTTGTTTGGATTGCAGCGTGCTTATGGTCCTTGAGGACAAGGATCCTCCAAGGAGGGAGTATTGTGAGAGGGCTGCTGGTTCAGAAAATGTAACTGAGATGGCATTCATTGAAGTCTTGGGAATTAATATTGTGAAGCTGGAGCTATCAATTGGTGTTTTTTATGCTTATTTAATTGCTGAGTTCAGATTCCCTACCGAACTGCAAGAAGTTGGGGCTCTATATGGGGTTGATTCTAGGAAGCTAAAAGCCAAGATAAGCTTCTTTACTTCTATGTTGCTGTCATATTTCACTCTATTAGCTTGCACTATTGTTAAGCCTATTAGCTCAAATGGAAGAGCATTGTGCTCATGCACAATGATGGGGGTTCAACTCCTCCATAGGCTTTCTATGTTTGTGTGGTAATGATGAAGTAATATAGGCAAATACTCCACCAAGCTATGGCTATGGTACTTTTACTTCCACTAATTGCAAAAATTTCACCAAGCTAAAGAAGAGTGTTTAGTAAAGAAGAGAGTTCAACTAAGAGTACAACAAAGAAGAAAATTCAGGAAAAAAATAGAGTTCTACAAAGAAGAAAGTTCAGTATAGAAAAGAGTTCAATAATTCTTTCAAGGACAAACATGCTCTCTCTTATTGCAAAGTTCAGCAGAGATTCAATAGACTTTCTTTAATAAGGGTCAATATTAGATGCAAAGTTCAGCAAAATTTAGCTAAGTGCTACTTTTCATCCTTTAAATTTAGAGTCTATGTGGGAGTTGAACCCACATCATGTGTAATCACACATTGCTCTGCCTTTGAGCTAATAGACTAATTGAAAACACATAAATACTCAGGTGAATTATGTGCATAGAAATAGGACAAAAGGAGAAGCCCCAAAAATATGTGAAGCGATGAAAAGCTATAAGCTTCACCATGTAACATTTCACCACCAAAATGACCACTGATTAGTATAAAGGGGTAATTACTCCCAGATTTTCCTCATACAAAAGAGACGCAATATCAAGATAAACACATAATATGGTTCCCCTTGGCAAGAAAGACACACTCGACAACTCAATTTTAGACAGTAAGTGGCTAAGTGCTTGAATTGAACCAAATAACAAGGAAAGCTGGGAGGATCTACAAGGAAATGGAGAAGAAACCTGCACAAGTATTTCAAAGAAGAACACAAGCATCTTTTTTCCCCCAGTTTAGTGCAACACATCAGCAATTACATATTTGAATGTAGTTACTACCACTCTATTTTTAAAGCATATTCTTTAATTTGTTTTCCTCATTTTATTTCACAATATCCTGTAATCTGTATAATGCTTTGGCCAGCAAAATTTCAGCAGTAAGAATTCTAGAAAAAAACAGACGTATCAATTGCAGAAATTGTTGCAATCCATTTCCCAAGCCCCTCGCTCGTTCTTGCTCTATGATGAACAAATTGCGAGAAGGAAAAGCGAATCCGAAATACCGCAAATATTAGGGTAAGATAGTTATGGACAACTTTACTTCATAGTGCATTCATCACACTAGATTCAAGCTCTCGAGTCAACTGCAGTTCATTCATCAAACAAAAATCTTGTCCACTGTGAAATTGGTCGCAGGACATCTGAATATCTTAGCCTAAACTAACAAAAATCTAAATCGAAAACAAAAAGGAGAAGCCCCAAGTCGAAGCCCTAATTCCAAACCCCAATTTCCAAACCCTAAATGCACCAATTTCAACCTAAACCCTAAATTTCAGTAAAGGGGCAAATTTTTCTAACCTCTCTGCAGCTTCTTCTCCACCTTCGGTCACCGGCCGAGGCAATGGGTCACCCCTACCTTCGCTTTCAGTCATGGGAGTTCAGTGGCTGGCCTGTACTCCCACTGTCGCATCCATCTTCGAGCAACAGCGTCGGTGTCCTTCGGGCAGCAACAGCGTCCTTCGTCCTCTCTTCGACCTGGCGGGCGAGCTTCGTGATGTCTCTCTCTGGCGCGAGCCCCTGGTCTCTCTCCTTCGCTCTCTCCGATCGCTTCTTTCTCTCCGTCCGTTCTTTGTTTCTTTCTTTCTTTTTGAAAACTAACGGAGCATCACGCAAAGCTGTTAAGTTTAACAAGGAAGGGCATGGGGCGAAAAAATTCAAAACCTCAAGGGTACCACGCGAAATATACAAAAGATTTGTATACCTCGCGAAAATTGTCATACCTCAAGGGCACCCCGCGAAATTTCCGGAAAAAAAAATATTGATGTATGTCCCATTGCCGGATTTGCCGGCGGCGCTTGGCCTTTTTGGCTTAGGGTTGTGTTTGGCAATTGGTTATCGGTTGGGCTGTGCTTTGGGGCCAAGGTTATGCCTTGGGCTCGGGGCACTCCGATTTGATGGTTAAAAAATAAAATAAAATAAAATAAAGTAAAAAATAAAATAACTTGTGTAAATATTTTCCGGATTTTCTTGCGCCCTTCGTCCTATCGCGTTCGTGCTTCGCTTTCTCGGGTTGGTTGGAGTTCTGTCTGCTGGATTCGTGGTTAGTTTCGGTTGAGGAGCAGTTCTGCGGCCCTGGTTGATCGAAGTGATTGTGTTGGTAGTGTTCGTGGTCTCCGAAGATCCTTCATCTAGGTGGAGGGAACGTCGTGTGATCCACACTTCCCCAGGAGTCGTCTTTGCCCTACGTGGATTTCTGCTTTCCGTCTTTCCGGCGGCGAGACATCGTGTCAGCTATGTTGTCCCATGCGCTCGCTATCCACTTCTCCATGCCGGGTCTCCTTCTTCTCGCTGATGTGTTCGCTTGTGTACTTAGGGTCTGGGGTTTTCCGGGTTTAATTTGTGTAGTTCTTTTGTTGTATTAGGTTATTATTTTCTGGTTCCATGTTGTATTTTCTTTTGGGCTATGCTGTATCTTTAGACGGCTTGCCGTCTGCCGACTTTGTCGGCCTCTCGAGGTCCGGGCCTGTCCGGCCTCGAATTATTTCCTAATAAAAAAAAAAAAGAAGCTCAGATTAAATATTTCTATATAACCTACAAATATGAAGCTCAGATTAACCTCTTGGGTTTAATTATAATAGTATAAAGATATGAAATTTAGCAACAAAAAAAAAAGAAGCATCCGGAATAATTATATTTTTTTTGTACAACTAATCATGTAAAACAAACGAATAATTTATATGTATACGAGATTACGAGTACACCGTAAGGGTTGTATACACGAAAAGATTGTTAAATATTTCTATTATATATACCAAGAAAAAAATATTTCAAACAAAAATTTCACCCCCCTCTAGCAATTTCTATAGTAGCCACTGCCCAGACCATCCTATATAACTTGACTAATTTAGTGCATTTTTTTTTCTTTTGCATGATATAAAGAACTTGTATAACCTTATCCTACCATGCTCCAATTTTGGATGTATAACACTTATCTTTGCATATCTCAACATAATATAATAAAAATAATTTAGTGAGGAATTCCCTTGTGGCTCGCTATTATGAGCTCAAGGAGTCAAGAGTTCATGTTTTGACTTGCATTTGCTATAGATTGAGCTTGCTTAGTTGCTTGTCGCCTAGCTTTTCTGATTTGATTGCTTTACAGTCTAGAGTTCCGATCGTTAAAAAAAAATAAAAAATAAGTCAATAACCTTGAAACTTGCACGCCATTAAAAAAGTAAAATATGAAACATAATGATAGATGTAGGTGTGAGTTGAAGGGAGAGACCCAATCCGGCCCAGGGGCCGGGGAGGCAGGTAACATGACTCAACTGCCGATCTTGCAAAGGACAAACAAGATCGTACGGCCCTGAAAATATTACATGTGCACTTTGCATCTTGTTTCCTACGGAGTATAATTAATTTTCGAAAACAAGTACTGTAAATGACACCCAAACTATTCACATGCAATTGGATTTGCTCGTTTGTAAGTTGTTTTAGGTCTTAACCTTTGTGATGATTTCGGTGGGGCACCACCTGATATTTGTTCAGCGCCCCCAATTGGGTAGATCTGTCATCTGATGTTAATAGATCATTCTGCAAGGTAAATATGAATGTACTTTAATGGTGGTATTTTAAGTACCATAACAATTAAAATAAAAGGAAATGTAAAAAAAGTAAGATTTTTGAAATAATCTATTAAAAAAAGTGAACTCAAGTATCATGTGTATGATACTCATTCTTATACAATACCATAGAATATTACCCAATAAAATATTAATAGTGGATCCTTTTTGATTTTTACTACAAAAAAATATTGCAAAAAGTAATTTTGATGCAAAAAAGTGAATTAAGATACTCATATCAAGTATCATGGTTGTGGAATACCAAATATTAAAATGATGTGGATGGAAAAAAAATGAGAAAAAGCAAGTTATAGTACTCAACATGAGTACCATGGTTATGCTCTAATCTTCCTATTGCTGATCGAATATTTTAAGAAATTACTCTATAATGACTAGCTATTTGTGGAAAACAACCCCAACGCTGGATACTCTTGTGTTGTGGAAACTGGAAACTGGAAAACGGCCTGAAATTTCAATGTTACTGCAAATAGCCTTCTTGGTCGTCATGGGATTGGGGTCATTCCGCGTCTCGTCCTGCGAAATTTTAGTGGGACGAGATTTAAATTTTATATATATATATATATATATATATATATATATATATATATATATATATATATATATATATATATATAATATTCCACCAGGTCCTTTCCCTCACGGGATGGGATGAACTTGTTAAGCATTGATGTAAATGAACACACTTTCTATTGATTCGTACAATGAAATATATAGAGCTTACAATGAAGTAAGTAATGGAGATTAAGGTGGAGGGGTGGAGAGAGATTTACTCTAACTAAATTTGACCTAATCTAATTATAAAATAATACTCCATCCGTCTAAAAATACATGTCTTTTTAGGACGGAGCACGAGAATTAAGGGGTAGGATAAGTGTAATTATCAGACTTTGGTATTAGAGTATTTGTTTCTTTTTTAAAAAAAATATGTGAGGAGAAGAGTAAGGGTGATGTAAAAATTAGAGTAATTATTAGATGTAAAAATAGGTTAGTTGTAATGATTAAATCTAAAAAGACATGTATTTTAACAAAATTTTAAGGGCTAAAAAGACATGTATTGAGACGGATGGAATAGTTAAGGGAAAACTAATTAAAATACCCCGACCTTTGGGGGTATGGTAAAAATATATCCTCAACTTTCAAATGTAATAAAAATATCCCGACCTTTGAGAGTGGTGGTAATTTATTACCCTGTGTTTTCTCACGGGTAAAAAATGTTGACAATGTAGCTTACGTGGATTATTTTTTGACAACACAACATACATGTAAGCCTTTTTTTACAAATTAACACGAAAATTGGGTTTTCTTGAACGGTTTCCTTAGGGAAAAAAAATAAAACGATAACAAATTAAACCGGAAAAACAAAATTGATTCAACCAAGCAACTAATCCAGTCAAAATTGCCTCAAATTAACATAACCCGACTATTTCTAACACCAAACCTACAACAAAACTAAACCGACAACAGCGAAGAGGGAAAAAAAATAAAACTTACTCAACCAAGTTCGTGAACGAATCAGAGGTGAAGTAGATGTGAGAGAGAGAAAAATCAAGATAGTCGACCACGAGGGAGGAAGACAGACATTGAAGAGGAACCATGAGCTACCTGGAAGCCAATTCAAGAGGCGACCAGTCGACCACGGAAGAAGATGTGAGGGAGAAAAATACATTGGGTATGAACCCGGTCAAACTCTTTAATTTTTTTCCTAAGGACACTGTTTAAGAAAATCCTTGTAAAAAAATCCACGTAGGCTGCCTTATCAACATTTTTGACTCGTGAAAAACTTGTGGTAATATATTATCACTACCCTCAAAGGTCGGGATATTTTTATTACATTTGAAAGTTGAGGATATATTTTTACTATTTTGGGGGTATTTTAATAGGAATTGAAACTTAGTTATTCCAATATAACCTTGTCCCTCATTAAAAAATTTTAAAAAAAAGAAGCAATTCCAAACACAAAAGGCTTAATATAGTCTTGTCTGATATCCATCTCCTAGGAATCCAGGAACCAAGCAACAATTTAAAATTTTAAAGGAACTCTTTAGAAGCATAATATAGAGAGCCATGAGCCTACGTGGCTCTTATACCATGTTGATGCAGATCAAGATAGAATGAAGAAGAAGAAGAAAACAGAGAGAAAAGTGATGAACGGAACTCTGTATTGAGAGAAATGTGTAAAATCAGTTTGTTACAGGTGTTCTATACTATTTATACTGGTTACATACACATATACTAACATATAGACCAACACAAGCTACATCAAAGGTTACTTGGCTCATCAGTCTCCTGCAAGAGTTAGGAGAGACAAACCGGCCTCACCATTCAGTGTGGCAACAAGTTATCTGCACTTCAAATAGTTAGAATCTAGCATTTCATGAGAGAACCAAGCATATAAAGATTGACTGTCGTTTCAAAGGGAAAAAGTGATTGATTATCTCTTACAACTATCACGTTCATATTCCAAACAAAAAAATCAGCCAGCCGATGTCTAAACTCTAAACCAAGATTCTTAATTAATTCTCTTGGCTCATCGTCATGATCGAGTTACATGTCAAACTGGGTATGCATACTAGTAAGTAGTAACCCTACTCCAGTTTGAGGGGGCCTATTGTACGACACATTGTGTATGATAATGTTTTTCTGTTATATGTAAATGAGTCTTGCTTTGAAAATGAGTCGTCTTTGCTCCATCGATCACGGTTAGAACCCATTTTTGTCGGCCAGTTCGCGGTTACTTTGAAAATGAGTCGTCTTTGCTCCATCGATCACGGTTAGAACCCATTTTTGTCGGCCAGTTCGCGGTTAATATGTTATTGTTGAATTGTTTCTTTCTTATCCCATTCACCATATATATATATATATATATATATATATATATATAGAGAGAGAGAGAGAGAGAGAGAGAGAGAGAGAGAGAGAGAGAGAGAGAGAGAGAGAGAGAGAGAGAGAGAGAGAGAGAGAGAGAGAGAGAGAGAGAGAGAGAGAGAATGGGTAACTTGTGCACACCTCTTAAGGTGTACTTTGTGCACAATTTTGGGCCTTTGATCCTGTTGTAATGAATGGCCCAGATTAAAAGAAATTTTCTTTTTTTTTAATACAAATTAAGTGGGTCCCACACGAAAACCACCCTTAATTGATGTAACTGGCGCGTGTAGGGTTTGAGAAATAAATCACCGTCATCTTCTTCATCTGGTGGAAAGGGATCTCGATTCGGCGAGGAGGCAAGGCGGAGGCGAGCCCAGTCTAGCCGGACTCGAGTTTAGATGGTCTTCTTCGTCGATTGAGGCAAGGTGGAGGCGGAGGCGGAAGCAGAGACGAGCCTAGCCACCGGAATCGAGGCAAGGCGGAGGCGGAGGTGTTGCGATTGATCGATTAGGCCGAGGACGAGGGAGATGGGGATGCACCCATGGCAGGCCGGCCTCCGCCCGCTTCCTCCCGCCTCCGGATTTCCGGTGTCCCCTCTTCATAGTCGAAGCGCTGTTCTCCCTCGCGCTGGTGACCACCACTTCGTCCTCCCCACCAAATCTCCGGCATCCCCTTCTCGCATCCCAGACCCTGTTCTACCTCGCGCCGGCGACGCCCCCTGTTCGCCGCCCCGTGGATCTTCGACGGCTTTGGCCTATCAGTAGCGGCGAAGGGCAGTGTTAATCGACTGGATCTTCGACGGCTTTGGCCTATCAGCAGCGGCGAAGGGCAATCGAATCCAGATGAGAAGGTTGTCGAGCCGAGTCGAGTCGGGCAGGAGATGAAGCAAGGCGAGGCGGCCGGTCGACTGTGCGAATGAGAGAGCGAATGAAGAGCCGGAGTGCCGATGTTAGCTTGGCTAATCGAGCCTAGGGTGGAGAGTGCTTCCCTTCCCGTTTGAAGGGTTATTCGGTAAGATACCGAATATTATTCGGTGATATTGAACAATTATTCATAGAAATATGAGTGTTTTTTTAATGAATTTGTGGTTTATATAATATGAAACATTATTCGGTGGTTTTTGATGAATTATTCGGTGAAATATCAAACAATATTCGGTGAAATATGAAACATTATTCATATAAATTGTAAATTTTGTTTACGGATTTCAGGTTTATTTTATTTGAAATAGATGGAAAAAAAACATTATTCGGTAGAATGCGACAAATTATTCAGTAGAATTGATAAAATTTGATCTGAGCTGGATAGAAAAAGATAGCATAACATTATTCAGTAGAATGTAAAACATTATTCGGTAGAATTGGCCAATTTTTCAAACAGCGAATTCATATCCGGAAAAATAAAAAAAACGTGTCAGTCTTTTGAAGTTGGGTCCCACCATTTGTTCATTAAAAAAAAACTCTCTAAAAAAAATCCAAGATGGAGTGGGGGTGGATTACACGCACAAAAGAAAGAAGCACTAGTACAAAATCATGATTTTAGCCCGTGACATTTTACCCCGGATCTCAATTTAATGGGATATAAAGTCATAAATGGCATGTTTTCATTTAATTTTGTTTATGAAAATAAATATACCCCGGACCAAAAAAAAAATCCGGGCTATATTATCTTGGGGTATTACCTAAAGTGAAGAATATACCCCGGGCGTTGTTTTTTTAAAAATCCGGGCTATATACTCTTTTACCCCGGAAAGAATAGTTACATGTAACTCTTTTACCCCATAAAAATATCCGGGGTATATATTCCTTAAATATCCGGTTTAAAAAATAGTTTTTTTTTTTTAATTTTGAAATGAAAGTAATTACGCGAACCCTCGTCTTCTCCTCACCGAAGCCTCCTCCAGTCCTCCTTTCCTGACTTCGCAGCGAAGATGCTCCCTCCTGTAGCTCCGACTTCGCGCCGCTCTCTGACATCACGCTGCCGCCTCCATCACCGAAGCCTCCTCCTTCCCTGACTCCTCTTCCATCTCCTCTCTTCGCAACTCGTCATCCCCTTCGCAACTCGATCGTCATCCTCGCCTTCCCCTCTCTTCGGCGCCGTCCTATTCACCTCCATCTGCGCCTCCGTCCACTCCTCCGCCGTCCACTCCTGCGCTGTCCACTTCTCCGCCGTCCTCTCCTCGGCCATCCTCTTCCTAAACAAAACCCCTAAATTGTAGATCTGTGAAACCTTAATCGAACGCATTTGCACAGACAAATTGAGTCGTTGCTGCTGCTGCTCGATCTGCTCTCGAAATAGGTGGTTGCTGTTGCTCCCAACGACGGTCATTGCTGCTGCTGCTCTCGAATCTCCTCCCAGACGAGTTGCTGTTGGTCGTTGCTGCTGCTGCTCTCGAATCTCCTCCCAGACGAATTGAAGAGGTATGTTCATCTATTTTCCGCTTGCTCTTACTCTTGGTGGTTGCTGCTGCTTGCTCTTACTCTTGGTGCTTTAAACCCTAAAGCAAATACATTCAACTGTACTTGAGTCGTGGTTGCTGCTGCTTGCTCTTACTCTTGGTCTTTTGGTGAGTCGTGGTTGCTGCTGCTTGCTCTTACTCTTGATCTTTTGAGCTGCTAAGGAACAATTTTGGATTTTGGTGTTTCGGTGTTTTGTTTAACCTTACTCTTGAATTAATTCGATTTTGGATTTCATGATGTTGTTGATTTTGGTGTTTTTTTGAGTGAATATTGGTTTTGTATTGATTATTAGATGAGTATTTTGATTCGATTAGGCTTATTATGCTTCTTGTTGATGTTTGTGAATGTTGGTGATTGATTAGAAATATGAGCATACTAATTTGAGTCGATTTTAAGAGATTTCATTTGCTTATTAGTTGAGAGTTCATTCGATGGCGCTTCTGCTGATTTTTGTGATTGATTACTAGCTAAGTATTTTGAAAGATTTCATTTCGATTTTGTAATCTAGGGCGGAGTATTTTCCAATTTGGATGATTGAAACGATGTCATTAAGTGGATTCAAGTCATGCGTCAAATGCAGCCAAATAACTTAATATTTGTTGACCTATCAGACTTGCTTCATTGTCACTGCAGTGCCATTATCTGCAAGAAGTTGACCTATCAGACTGTGAATCCTTGACAAATTCGATATGTGAGGTTTTTAGTGATGGTGGTGGATGCCCAATGTTGAAATCATTAATTCTTGACAACTGTGAGGTTTGTAGAGCATAATAGACAGTAGTTATTTATTATTGGAATGTCCGTTGTAATGCTTTGTTTATTTGTTAGATATCTTCTTATTTTGTAATTACATATAGATTTTGGTTTTTATATGAAAATTCATGTTTGAATTGTCCTTTCAGTTTGACGTGCATCTAGACAAATTTAAAATAAAAATCAAATTAACGAGTACTCTATAGTCACTTGTGCTTGTGCCTACCATTTAGTATTGGATTTGGAGAGAATTTTTTAGAATTGTAATTCAACAAATGTAAGTGAATTGTTAACCTGGTGGGAATAAATAATCCTGCTGTATTCTCTAATCTACTTTATGTGGCTTTGATGCACTAAAGTTGGGATTGTCATCTGTCAACTGGAAAAATTATGAAATCAACTAATCATCTTATTTTCTTGCATATTTCAAAGTTTCTATATGTTAAATATCAACCCATACAAAATTATTCTATTATTGCTATGCCCTTGTATATATTGGCTTTTGTTTCCTTTTGAGCAATGATCTTCAGTTAGCATTGTCGTTTAAAGGCTAAAATAACCATACATCTCCCTAATTATCGTTAGTTTTTTAGTACAGAATCTCACTTCCACGAGACTTTGCAGTATTTCTCTGTTATCATTGTCACTAGCAGGATGTCGAATATATGGTTGCTTCTCTAGATCTGAAATGCCCTAATCTCGAGCAGATTCGTTTGAATGGTTGTGATCATCTTGAAAGAGCTTCACTTTGCCCTGTAAGTTATCTTTACTTTGTTCTACAAAATGTATCACTGTATTTGCTAGTTCTAGTACATATCACATCTTTTTTAATCTCTTAGTTCTAGTATATATATCAAAGCCTTTTTAATCTCCATTGTCCTATAGAGTGGGGCTGAATATATTGATACTTTTCTATTATAAGGATTTCTGGTTTTGTGATCTTTTAGCTTATTAGGTGATTCGTTAATCTTGACTGTTGTTAATTATCCACCATTCTCCATTGGATTGTTCTACCTTTTTTTTGAGAAATAATTCTACTTGTCTTGAAAACCAAATAATTGCAGGTGTTATGCTATGCATAAAATGGAATGATTTGGTCCACATCAAATTGTGTACTGCTTTGTTTTTCTATTTAGCTTTCTATTTGGGCCAAGTTGTAAGTGCTTTAGAGGAGCACTTCTGAACCTTGCCATTTCTAATTGCAAAGCTCAAAATTTTTTTCCTTGTTTATAGTTGATCTCTAGAGGATATAATTTTACACTATTCTCAATATCTCTTAGACTGATGCCAATGGTGGGAATTTTATCTTAATTGCAGGTTGGGCTCCAGACTCTCAATCTTGGAATTTGTCCGAAGTTGAATACCATAGTTATTAAAGCTCCATCCATGGTGCTGCTTGAGTTGAAAGGACGTGGAGTTTTATCTGAAGCATCAATTGATTGCCCTTTGTTGGCATCTCTCGATGCCACTTTTTGCAGGTAAGTTGACCCCAACAATCCTTTTATCTTTATCTTTTTTTTTTCTTGAGGGAATTTATATGGTAATGGTCTTTTTTTGGATCAGATCATAACTGTTTTAAGTGGATTCATGTTTACATATGCATTTATCTAGTTTCATAATTGCTTTGCTGATAGCACAAAGCTTCATATTTAAACAAGAATCATGCTTAACTTGTTTAACATGTTTGCATGGTAAACCGAGTTTTCTTAAATATCTTGATCATTTTTTCTTAATTTTTTAGGCAAGGCTAATTACGATGTCTCTGGTATGGAGGAAGTTTATGACCGTTCGTTGTTTCGTTCAGAAACAAGATTGCACGACATGTCGAGTCATCTTCCTCGAGCGTATTATAGCGGTATGGTTCATCCATGTAGGTTGAACTCTAGCATGTTGTAAGACACTGATTGTGTGTTGTTGAACATGTACTACGTTTTGCACTACCTTGGTTTATTCCAAATTTGAAACAAGGCTTGAAAACTTGTAAGCACTAGCTTGGTACTTTGAAGATATGAATTTGATGAACAGATTTGTTTCATGTACCATTCAATTGTGGATTTTTGGTTGCCTATATTGATCTGAATGGATGGGAATTACAGGTTAAATTACAGGTTTAATATGGTAATATATGAATGAGTATTTAAAAAAATTAACAAGAAAACACTATATACCCCGGATTTTTATTCATGCCTCCGGGCTATATTCATGATAAGAATACACAACCAAGAGGTATATACCTCGGATATTTTCACTTTTATACCCCGGATACGTTAAAATTAAACCTGGATTGGATGTAGTATATACCCCGGATATCAGAGGTAAATACCCCGGATATTTAAACTTTATACCCCGGGCGTTATTTTTAGATGAAATTTTACTGGATTATATACCCCGGATATTAGAGGTATATACCCCGGATATTTATAGAATATAGCCCGGGCGTGTCTTTTCAGCTCAAAATTTGCTTGTTTATATACCCCGGATATATATCCGGGCTATAAAGTCAGACTTACCTTTTAGCTCAAGCGACTTGAAGCCCGGAGTATTCTTCTGTCAGATCCGGGGTATATTAGGTGAAACGCCCGGGCTATATTCTGATTTTTGTACTAGTGAAGGTGGTTTTTTTTTGGGCAAGTAGGTCCCACTACATTAAAAAGAAAAATACAAAAATTCCTTTTAATCCCTGCCTTCCATTTTCTTTCCATCAATGGTCAGGATTTGTGCACTAGATACACCCAAAGGGGTGTGCACAAGGGAACCACTCCCTGTATATATATATATATATATATATATATATATATATAAATTAGGTCACACCTTACACTGATCGATGCCCTTTATAATTTGTACGTGAGTGAAGGTAACCAAGTAAGTGAATTTCAGAAACCTCAAGAGTATCTGCACGTTAAAACTTTGTCTTTTCACGTATATGCATTGCAACTAAATCATCGATACCATCTATCTTTTTGCATTACAATTCAAACATACTTAACTCACTATACAATACGGAGTATATTATATACTCATTTTCCATTTCTTTATAACAAATTTGTATGCTTATTATTGCGTAAATCATGTTGATAATACGTATCATATATATGTGAACTTGATGTGGGAAAACTCACATTGAAAGCTACTTTACCATATTTAATTTATACCATAAATTGTGCTTATGTGCAGCTCAATCGCTGCATAACATGTATAGGTTTTGTTTGGCAATAGTAGGTAGCATTTGAGAGCTTATGATTTTGATATTATATAATTTTAAATGAAATAAATATAAGATTTTAGTTTAATTAGTTTTTAAAATCTAAGATTTTCAACATCTACTCATCTAATATAAGCTTTTTGGAGGATTGGGTTTTTTAGTCACATATTTCCATCACTATGGGTTTATCAATCACCATATTAGCTTATTATCCTATATTTAACATAAATAATTCATCAGTTTCAGCTACCTCATCAGCTAATTTTTTTTTTTGCCAAACATAATAAAAAGACTTGTACTACTACGCAACCAACGCCTTTGCTGGTCCATTCGAACAAAAGAAATCGTTCAGAACACGCTGAAAATCACGACGTTAATCATTCCTACATGCCCTATAAATTCTCCGACTCCGACTACAAACAGAAACAAAAGGAGAACAAAAATCTCTACACATTCACATCGAAGCAAAAAAACATACCAAACATACTTTAACGAGTGTAGTAGTAACATGTCAACTAACACACTCGCATATCTTCTATTTATGGGCTTCTGCGGTTGCTCGATTTTAGCACTAATGTGCACCGAATTCTTGCGTCAGTTCTTGCGTCGGATCTACGACGTAGAACGAAACCTCGATAGCATCAAAGCCGAGGATGCAAGCATCACCGAAATGCCGCGTAGGCTCCCCTGCCTCCCCTCCCGGCTGAGCAGTCCACACCCAATAAGTCCTCCCCGGGCAGCTGAGAGGATCATCGAGGTGTCGGAATCATGCATCGACTGTGCCGTCTGCCAAGGCCCTCTCGATGACAGCGGTGACGAGGAGACTGTTGGTAAGACGTTGCCATTGTGCGGCCACAAGTTCCACAGGGCGTGCATTGTGGCTTGGCTCGAAAAAACCGCGACTTGCCCTGTTTGTCGACGAGTTTACCCCTTCCCGTCGCGTCTCCGATTCAACTGCATTGCATGATGGGGAGCTTTCCTCCTTCCTCCGTATAGAACTGTCTTAGTTTTCCCCTTTTCTATCTTTCTATAAAACTTGTGTGTAATAATAAAGAAGCAAATACTTCCTTATGTACTAATTAGCACATATATGGTTCTCTTGTGGGTTTTTTTGCTGTATTTGTGAGGATTTTGTTATTAATTACGAGTAAATCAGTAAATGTGTCGATCACTGATTAGGGTTGTTATTCTAGCCAACGAGTCGTGTATTGCCTTTTCATATTCCATTCATTTAGGATATGAACGAGCTCGAGCCGAGCCTAAATTTTGACTTGCTTAAAAATGTATTCATACTCGGCTCGTTTAGGAAATGAACGAGCTCAAGCTGAGTTTTTTTCGAACTTTAAGCAGTTTTACTTGCTCATCATATAGTAACTTAAAAGAAATTTTAGAAATTTCATAAAATTCGAGCTTAATTCGAACGAGCCGAGCTTTGAACCGATATTAAAAATGTGTTCATACTCGACTTGTTTAGAAAATGAACGAGATTTAATATAGTTTTTAGAAAATGTATTAATCAACTAAAATATATCATCTTGTAACAATTTTTTTTATATTTTTATCACAAGGAGTAAAATGTTTCAAACATATCGGTGATTATAAGTAGACGTTAAAGATAATGAATCCTCAGGAAGAAACGTTTTTTGCCCCTTGCCGTTTTTTGCTTGATTTCAGCCAGCAAAGAAGCTGCTAAAAAACTCACCTCCTGACCATAAACTCCGCTGCTTCACAGATGGACGAAACGTAACTGAGTTACGGTTTCAAATGGATGCATAGAAAGCGTTACATACTTGCATCAATGGAAAGTGTACAGAAGCAAGAAAAAACTGCACAAAAAAGGGGTAATGTAATAAATACAGGTTGAATTCATCTCTTTTTCCCCCTTTGGATTCATGAAAGGTGCATAAATTAATATAACCGAAGAGAAGATTTGGACTCTATGCTTGTCGAAGTGCGAAACCAATAACTGGCAATGGCATGAAACATGCCGAACATCTTCACTCTTTACTGGTTTCTTGCTTGCTTGCTTCATGTGGGAGGTTTAGCAATTGCTGAAGTCATCTCCATCTGAAAAAGGTCACACCAAACCAAAACAAGAGATGCAATATGCAAGGCCGGAAGCAAACAAGGCCCTATATAAATATTGAGCAGAAGCTTAGTTCACAGCTACAGACATATTTGGTCAAGAAGTTTAACAGATGAATCAACAAGTAAAGAGTAATTTTGTACTGCAACTTTGTGTATGTTCACAATAAGCTACATAGAATGAGCAAAAGGAGAGGCTCGGTTTGGGGTAATGCAGGGGGGAAACGAGGCATTGGATTACAAATGGAAGCACTTTCTTCTGAATTACATGAAGACGTAGATTTACAGTGCGACAGCAGGACAAGCTCGGGTGCACTCGTATGGGAACTATCTTACGAGGACTCCTGTTTAATACACCTAGTGAAAAAAGCTCGACATTTCTAGTCCTCAATGCCCATTCAGGACTAGTCAATGGACTTCACTACTTGCCTGCTCGGACCAGAAATTTTCACTGGTGATTGTAGAAAAAAATTCGCAACCACAGGATTGAAGTTCCTAGGAAATATATCACCTTCAAATTATCCAAGATTAGGCATTCAGAGTTGGAGGGGCATGACAAGATATACGCTCATAAAAATCAACTAACAAAGTCATTTCCTCTGAAAATCTGTGAGTTAGATGCAGCGAGACAAGCCGGCCTTCAGCACGTCAACAACCACCTAATAAATCCCACGATGAAGCGGGGCCTTCAGCACGTCACTGCCTAGGAAATTCACGTATTCTATAATCTACAAACGGGAATCAAAAGGGACTATTTCAAACTGTAAAACATAATTACATAATTGAAAACACAGATTAATCGTGCAAAGACTAGAGCAGAAAGTGAAAGGTTACCAGCATTCTAGGAAAAACCATGAGCACGCTTGGCAGAGTCGAGGATATTAGACAGTAGCATGGCAACTGTCACAGGTCCCACGCCACCTGGAACAGGGGTTATCGCTGATGCTACCTTGATTGCCTCTTCGTAGCATACATCACCACAAAGTCTGAATCCTTTCTTACAGTTTGGATTCTACAGGATCATTGGAATATCTGATCATTGCTAGTTCGCTACAGTACAGTGACTACTATAATCAAGAATCACTATAATTTAATGCATCCTGGACATCGAAAGGAGTGTTTACCTTAACAGTGTTAATCCCAGCATCAATCACTACAGCACCGGGCTTTAGCCAACTTCCTCTAACAACATTGGGCATGCCAGCATCAGTGATCACGATTTCAGCTTCGCGTGTTATTACTTGAGGATTCTGTGTGAATTCATGCACGACACTGACAGTTGTGTCATACCTCTGCTAGCCAAGAAGACACAAAACATAACCAAAACCATCAGGATAAGGCAAGGAACAATGAATATTAAGAAAACATGATATCAATCACTTACCTGCAGCAACAGTGATGTAGGGAGTCCAACAATCTTGCTTCGCCCTATTACAACTGCATTCTTTTCTTCGATTTCAATGCCAGATCTTAAGAGCAACTCAATGCAGGCCTTCGCAGCACATGGGATGAACAAGGGCTCTCTTCCTCCCAATGCAAGATTGCCCATATTAATCCGATGGAAACCATCTACGTCTTTTTCTGGGCTGATGACATCCAGAATCTTCTCATCATCAACATGCTGCAAACAATAAGAACTTCAACTCAAGCCTCACATATGTAGTGCCACACATCCAGTGACTACACAGCAGACATTTGAAACCTCTAAGAAACAAGTCTTCCACATCAATATTTCAATTCAAAGTCGCCAGGAGCCAGGGCACAAAAATGTAGCACACCACTTAACTTATAGATCATATTTGGGTTTCAGGCTTCAGCAAGGGGAGGGGCTAAGAGTGCACCATATAACATGCATGTCACATAGAGGTTGTATGATCTTATTGTGGGAAAAAGGGTGATGCAACAACGAAATTCAAGACACAAGTAGTTATTCACATTATTCCAGTAGAGACATGCATAACATATAGTCGGCATCATGACCATAAAAAAAAAAGATAATGGTTAACCTTACGAATCTAGTCCATATTTAACTTAAGATTCATTGATCAATATTCTAACATTTACCCTCATTCCCACAATTCCATACAAAATTTATTTCCTTTCCTCCCATTTGGTTACCTGATTTTAGCTTACGGTAACCATATCCTATCCCCTACGATGCTCTAGCCATTTCCCTGTCCCATTCTCTAGACTCAAAAAAAAAAAAAAAAAAAAAAAAGTGATGATCATATACATTTTGCATATAAAATTTGATTCCTTTCTCTTCTATTCCCTATTCCTCAAACAAACAAGGCCCTAATAACTAAGGATTCAATAACCTGATATAATTCATTCTGTGCTTAGAAATTCAAACATAAACTTTCATGTGTGACAAGTTGACAACAATAACATGATGGAACAAACAAATTAAGAGAACATGGAGGATTTGATAGTCTTACTTCTGGGAGAGGTAGTTGAACAATGATACCATGAATTGATGGATCATTGTTTAACTTCGATACAACTTGAAGGACTTGATCTTCCGTACATTCTGCAGGAAGCTCTACTGTCTGAGAAGTAATTCCAACTTCTTTACATGCCTTCATCTTGATATGTACAAATGAGTAGGACTCGTTCCTTTTGCCTACCATCACAACAGCCAATCCTGGATCCTTCCCAATGCTGTTCTTAAATATTTGAACTTCACGGGCTATTTCAGACTTGATATCCACTGCGATTGACTTGCCGTCAATTACTGAAGCAACAGATGCATCAACTGATTCAGATGTCATGATCCATAACACCAAGCCCTCAAACAAAAACATATAGCTAACCAAAAAAAAACTGATACTTGCACAGTGGGAAAAAAACACTAGGTAGCACCATTTCAGCCACCTTATGGTTCACATTCAACCCAACTCTAAAAGGAACAATATAAAGCCACGGGTTGGACAGCAGGAAGACGTCTCAGGCAGAATGATTTGGCACTTGATGTATGAGCAAACAAAGGAATGAATGAAAAGAGGCGGAAACATTTAGCACTCCCAAAGACTATTCTTGTGACTACACTGCTACTACTAATACCTTCCAATCTTGAATCCTTTGCAACAAAGAGTGAATATAGAATAATCTTTCACTTCCGAAACTTTCGAGTCTGGAAAAGTTAATAGGAAGTGCATGACATGCATATATCCAGGATAATATGTCAACTTAATTGCTTAACCTCCAACAACAGTTGCTACCCTCCCCTAAAGATATAATTGTTACCCAAAGGGGAAATTGCAGAGACTTATACAAACTCATCATCGATTGCTCATGGTCGCACAAATTTCCGTTTTATAACCTAAAGTCCCAAACTTTTAGGGTTGATTGTTCGTTGTAGTATCAAACTCGTTAACGGAATGCGCCTTTGGTCAAAGTAATTGATACTGACAGTTATTGCAGTGGTGTGAATTTTCCATAAATTTCATTAGATGAACTGAAGTTTGTATAGTTCTGTTCCGAGTCCCAACGGACTTCAGGACTTCAGTAAGTTCTATGAAATTTTGCCTCACCGAAAAGCATAACGAAAGTAATCAACTGCTTGAACTGAGGAGCTGACGCCAACAATCGGCCCTAATTAATAATGGACGAAACATTGAATTGAAGTTTATTTCTTTGCTACAACAGAAGATGTCATGATCGAACAAATTGTAGCTACCAACTAATCAAATTAGAAACGGCAACGGCAGTACCTCAACTTACTTCGAGCTGTAGTAGAAGCAGCAGCACCTGCGGAAGAAGAAGAAGAATTGTCCATGTGAACGCCGGTGGTCAGGCCAGCAGTCGCGCACGGCGAGGGCTGCAACGACAATTGAAACGGAGAGCACCGAGAAACCCTCTCCCCGAATCTTCGCCACATAATCCGACCTCCAATTCTACATGCCATGGCGATTTCCTCGTTTGCTGAACCGATTGAAAGCGGAGATGATGAAGAAATTAGAGTGGTGGCCTCAATGGAGTAATTTGAATTGGATTAAGCAAATTAAGCGAAGTGAGAGCAGTTAATAATAAAATAAGAAGAAGACACTTTTATTAGGAAATGATTAGATAGGTTTGAAAGTAATAAACTCATACCGGAGTAAGAAAAAAGGAAGAGAGATGGGCCACATGGGTGGAAAGAGATAGGATGATAGTGTAATTTTATTTTTATATTATTTAGTTTTTAATAGGGTGGGTCGTAGGGATGCGAGTGTAAATTTGAATGGGGTTTTTGAGGAAAGAAAAAGATATGTTTAATGGATGCGGATAAAGAGCTGTTGTTGGTTCCAACTTGTGCTGCCGGGCTATTTTTCACAATTATCCCATTTGTTCTTCCATCTGCATGACTAGTTACCCCATTTTTCACAATTAAATTGAATAATAATACACGTAAACGAGTTGAAAATTATTTATTGGGAACTAGTTGGTGATTTTTTTTCCCCAACTAGTTTTGGTTTGTATGTTTTTTCAGTCATAATTGCATTATCTTGTGATTTGTACATTTTTTTCACTTAACAAAACATTTTCTATGTTTTCTAAGTGCACTACCATACCTCGAAGGGTCCAACCGTCCAACACTCCAACATAATGATAAGTGTTTTCTTTTTACTGTATTTTTTTTTATCTTACCTTGTTATATTTATACGGAGTAATTATTTACCATATGTCGAAAGTCATGCATTAATAAACTAGAAAAACCCCTCTTTTGAGGTTGGAGTACGCGCTGGGCTCAATTGTCCACGCGCCCCCAATTCCGGGTCTAGGGTTCTTCTTCTCCTTAGCCTGGCCTCACCTCCACTACCACACCCGCCTCTGCATCCCGGATTCGGCCACTCTCATTGGACAACGCCGCCGATCTCGTTTCCCATATCCCCGATACCCACCGCACCCTGCTCGTCATCGGTTTCCGGCGTTTACACCATTCGCGGAGAAAGAAGTTCACAACATCGGCCCCTAAAGCCGCTCTCTCTTCTCTCTAGATTTCTAGAGAGAGGGGTTGCAAACACCCTCTTGAGACTAATTCTGGTCCGATTGTTGCTTCAATTGGTCCGTGCTCATCCTCGGTTGGGTTCCTCTCGCTATTGACTACTTGGGTGGTGTTGATTTATGTATGGTCACACCGTCTTGGTTGGGAGTTCGCCTCTTCCTCCTCGTCTACCTCCTTGCCTTGCATCGCCGTTAATGGCCTGTTGTAGCTGCGCTACTGCTTTATGGCGCTCCGACTGGGTTTTCGGCCTTGGGTAAGCGCTGCCTTGCCTTGGCTGTCGAGATCTACCCTTCGTCGGGGATCGTCACTTCTTCCTCCACAACCACTTTTCTGGTCTAAACGCTCAATTTTTTAGGGCTTTTGTAAATCTTTGGGTGTAGATCTCAGATCTATATCCGATCGAATCCAATTTCGAACAAATCGCTCTCTAATGCAAATTTATCTCTCCCGGCCATCTCGCTCATGCTTCCTGGCGGTTTGGGAGAGATTGTCCACCTCTGGCGCCGCCCTTGGTGAACCCTTCGCCGCCTCGCATGCGTCTGGGGTCTGGCCCTGGCGTGCCCACTCGTGCCGCTGGCGGCTCGACCCTTGCCTCTGTTTGCTTGGCGGCTTCGGATGCTGAGAACCATAGACCCTTGCCTCTTTTGGCTTGGGCCCGAAAATTGTGCTTCGGGCCCAAGGTTTAGCCTTGGGTCCAAATGGGCCCGAAAAAAGACCTTTAATGAAAAATTAATGAATTATAATAAATAAACTATCTATCTAGGATTAAATATGAAATAAGGAAAAGAGTAACGTCCGGATTGATTCCGTAGCTTTTGGCGTGTTGCTGGATTACTTGGTGGTGTGATGGTGTGGCTCCGCGGTCTAGCAGCTTTATGTTGCGGCGTTTCTTCTTATTTGCCGACGTGCGAGAGGTCCTGGACGTGATCGAAACCTGAAGGCTCGCTGACAGAGTCCAAATCTGAGATTTCCACTTAGTTCCCCAGGGATTCCCTGCTTTGCCCCTACCAAGTGGCGGATGAGTTGCCTCGCTGCGCCTGTTCTTTCATCTCTATGCTAATCTTTGCCTATTGTTACACCCTTGTAATTTGGTGGGTTGCCTTCTTGTTGTTTATGTCTTTTACATATCTGACGATTTGTTCGTCGCCGATTTATTCGGCCTCTCGACCTACCGGGCCTGTCCGGTGGTCGAATTCTTATCTAATCAAAAAAAAAAATTTACCATATGTCGAAGCGAGGATTCACTCAACAAGTAATTATTTACCATATTATAATTATTTACCATATATCGAGATCGAGTTCGGATCGGATCACTTCAGGTTTCGGGTAAAACGAGTTCCAGTTAAAACGAGTCTCGGATATACTTGAGTTGACTCAAAGCCGGATTTGACCTGATTTCGGGTCATTTCAGGTTAGTCAATTTTAACTTTTTTGCAATCAAAATTTGCGATAACCACGACAACTAAAAAAAATGCTAAAATAGAAAATTAATTAGCAAAATACGATCCCTTACGCAATAGTGTACATATTTTGAACACTGGTGGAATTAAAAGACGAATTCTGCGAGGGGCTGATATGGCAGATTGAAAATGGAAAAACTATTAGATTTTGGAAGGACAAATGACTAAATAAAGAAGTTAGCCTTCAAGCTATCCGACTACAAGACCAAATCGAAGAGAATGAAATGGTTGACCAGTCTATAAAACCAAATAAAACTTGGAATTTAGAAAGTTTGAAACAAATCCTTCCGATGAATATTGTGAATGAGATCCTCACAATCCACATCCCTACAACAGAGATTGAAGATAGATTATATTGGAAAGCTAGCAGAAATGGTTGGTTTTCTACTACAAGTGCTCTAGACCACATCACAAGAGCAAGAACCACAAACTGCGATCCACTGGAGTAGATTTGGAAAATTGATTGCCCACCAAAAATTAAGACCTTCCTTTGGAATAATATCTTAAATGGGACCCCCACTAAAATCAGACTAAGAAACAAAGGAATAGATGTACCCTTGGGCTGCCCTCTCTGTAACCATAGTGAAGAAGACACTACACATTTATTTACGGCATGCCAGACCTCACTATCTCTTATCGGGAGAATGGACAAGCGAATTGAAAGAATAATTAGAAACATTGACAAAACCAATAAGACCTATAAGGTGATAATCATTGAAATCTTTTCCCAACTATCACCAAATCAGAAATCGATACTAGCTTTTTCCTTATCTCGGAAAAAGGCTCAAAAAGATGAACCAGAGAAAGAAAACACCCTTATAACACAACACAATCCTCGAAACATTGTCCGACATCAGAAAAGAGTTAAATGGAAAAAACCTGTCGAAGGATTCATGAAACTTAATTTTGATGGTGTAAAGGTGGCCTCCGGGCAAGCTGGCTCTGGCTTTGTCATCCGCGATTGCCTTGGTAGAGTGGTTTCCTGTGATGCACACGTCCTTGAGAATGTTTCTCCTCTCCAAGTTGAGTGTCTCGGCCTTCATTATGGTCTTCTCGAAGCGGTGAAGAAGGGTTGTTCTCGCCTTGAGGTGGAAGGAGACTGCCTGGCTATCATTAATGCCCTCCGTGGGATTGGTACATGCCCGTGGATTATTGAAATGACGACCTCCGATGCCCTCGGCCTCGACAAAGCGTTCGAGGTTGTCTCCTTCTCCCACACTTTCCAAGAAGGTAACCAGGTTGCAGACAGGTTAGCGCATGTAAGTCTGTCCTCGACCTTCTCTTCTACACGTTGCCCTGCTGAGCTCGAGGATTACGTCCGCAAGGACGCCATTGGGCAGTGGTTCAACCGAGGTTGACCACCCCCAAATTTACGTCTTGTATTAAAAAAAAAACATATTTTGAACACTGTTTTATAGCATGCAATGGGATCAGATGAGGCAAAATATTATTCAATTATCTTAAATTTAAGTACAACTAGTATTATCCACGTGCACATGCATGGTTTTTTATAAATAAAATCTTAATAATATGTTAAATTAATATTACTCCCTCCGTTCCATAATACATGGTCTTTTGGTTTTCAGCACGTTTTTTAAGGAGCGAAAAACTCTATAAAATATTATTTTTTTAATTAATTTTTTATATAATTTGATACTTATTAGTAACAAGTATCAAATTATATAAAAAATTTCATTAAAAAAATAATATTTTATAGAGTTTTTCGCTCCTTAAAAAACGTGCTGAAAAGTAAAAGGACATGTATTGTGGAACGGAGGTAGTATAAAATAATAGTAAAAATTCATATAATTAAATATTTTGAATTAAACACATTGGTTGAAAAAAAAATTAAATTAGTATATATAAATATATATATAGATATAGATTCCTAATATTAATTTTATATTTCCTTATTATTAATTTTATGTTTTGAATTAATCCCATTGTTTTTTTAAAAAAAAAATTACTAAAATTATAATAAAGGCTAAGATCATAGACTAATTGAATTTTTTACAAATTGATTGAATAAATAAAAGAAAGAATGTGATTAGTTTAAAGAAATAAAGGGGAGAATAAAAAAAATGAAAGGAAATAAATAATTAAAAAAAGAGCAAAAAACTTGATTGGTGGGAAGGAGAGGATTAAGGAGGGGTTGACACATAAGCTTTAAGTCTTCTAAATTAAGAGTATAATATTGGTTAAAAAAAAATTAAATTAGTATATATAAATATATATATAGATATAGATTCCTAATATTAATTTTATATTTCCTTATTATTAATTTTATGTTTTGAATTAATCCCATTGTTTTTTTTAAAAAATTACTAAAATTATAATAAAGGCTAAGATCATAGACTAATTGAATTTTTTACAAATTGATTGAATAAATAAAAGAAAGAATGTGATTAGTTTAAAGAAATATAGGGGAGAATAAAAAAAATGAAAGGAAATAAATAATTAAAAAAAGAGCAAAAAACTTGATTGGTGGGAAGGAGAGGATTAAGGAGGGGTTGACACATAAGCTTTAAGTCTTCTAAATTAAGAGTATATACTAGTACAGTTCCCGCGCCATTGCGCGGTTTATTTTTTAAATCATAATAATATGACAAATTAATATTGTAAAATTTTAATAAAAGTTAGTGTAAAATTAAAAATGTATAGTTTTAACTGCAATTAATGAAAACTATTTCGGGTTGGTTCAGCTGGAAAGGACCTACGGAAAGTACCCAAAGATCCCCAGTTCGAATCCCGCCCCGAGTGGCCACCGGCTGGTTTACCTAGTTGTTAACTTCAGGGCCGATGGGATCAGTCGAGTGCTACTTGCTAGTAGCTCCGGATACCCATGTAAATTCAAAAAAACTACAATTAAATGTAATGATATAGATATTTTAAAATAATCGTATTAGAAAAAAAAAAACACCATCACTATAATATTATATAAAAGATTTAACTAAAGATAATTTTACGAAAATCTCTTAGATGAAAGAGAGAATTTATAAGATATGTTCTCGTACTTTTAATTTAATATAGTATGTAAAAAATTACATATAGATATCGTTATTTATTAATTCAAACCCCTTGGTTAGAAAATTTAAAATATATATGTTAAATGAAAACTTTAATATACAATCATTAAACCAAAATCA
Organism: Persicaria maculosa; assembly: GCA_963922045.1. Classification (NCBI taxonomy): domain Eukaryota; kingdom Viridiplantae; phylum Streptophyta; class Magnoliopsida; order Caryophyllales; family Polygonaceae; genus Persicaria; species Persicaria maculosa. The sequence continues at coordinate 18,214,209 of OY998258.1, forward strand.
TACTTTAGATAATTTAATAAGATCATTAAATTTTGATGTATATTAACCAAAATTTTGAATTTTGATTTTTTTATGTATATATAGATAAATTAATAAAAATTTAATGGGTATATGTGTATATATATATATATATATCCAATTATGGATAGATTGAATTTGAGATATATGGTAAATAATAAATAGGTTAATTACCCTAATTAATTAGATTATTATGGAAATACACTTACCTAAAATAACTTGGCATAAAATTGGCAAAATTGCTTCTCATTTAATAATATATATAGATATAGATATAGATATAGATTGTTTTTTTAAAAAAATTACTAAAATTATAATAAAGGCTAAGATCATAGACTAATTGAATTTTTTACAAATTGATTGAATAAATAAAAGAAAGAATGTGATTAGTTTAAAGAAATAAAGGGGAGAATAAAAAAAATGAAAGGAAATAAATAATTAAAAAAAAGAGCAAAAAACTTGATTGGTGGGAAGGAGAGGATTAAGGAGGGGTTGACACATAAGCTTTAAGTCTTCTAAATTAAGAGTATATATAGATATAGATATAGATATAGATATAGCTATAGATGTTTTTTTTTACTAAAATTATAATTTAGGCTAAGATCATAGACTAATTGAATTTTTAACAAATTGATTCAATAAATAAAAGAAAGAATGTGATTAGTTTAAAGAAATAAAAGGGAGAATAAAAAAATGAAAGGAAATAAATAATTAAAAAAAGAGCAAAAAACTTGATTGGTGGTAAGGAGAGGATTAAGGAGGGGTTGACACATAAGTTTTAAGTCTTATAAATTAAGAGTATATATAGATATAGATGTTTTTTTTAAAAAAAAATTACTAAAAGTATAATTTAGGCTAAGATCATAGACTAATTGAATTTTTTACAAATTGATTGAATAAATAAAAGAAAGAATGTGATTAGTTTAAAGAAATAAAGGGGAGAATAAAAAAAATGAAAGGAAATAAATAATTAAAAAAAGAGCAAAAAAACTTGATTGGTGGGAATGAGAGGATTAAGGAGGGGTTGACACATAAGTTTTAAGTCTTCTAAATTAAGAGTATAATAATATATAAATATAGATATAGATAGATAGATTGCATTGCATAGATCAGTTGAAACTTGAGAGCATTGCTGCATGCCCAATTGTTTTTTCTAGTTAAACCATCTCCTAAGTCTCTTATAAGTTATACCAACCAACCATGGATACAATTTAATTACAAAAATAATTTTTTTTAAAAAAAAACACTGCTATGAACAACAACAGCAAAAAGATTCTTAGGTCAGAAAATTTAGTACATGAAACAGAGTAAAATTGAGAGATATTCAAAGGTGTGGTGTTAAATCAACGGTACACGCGCCAACTAAGCCGAGTAAACAAGTCCGAGTGAAGTTCCATCATAAAACCAATTAGTACTAAGTGGGGTAGCCCACCGGCTTATATCCAAGGCTTTGATTCATCATTTTATCAATGTGGGATGTCATTTAACATCTTTCCACACACCCAAAAAAATTCCTACCAAAAAAAAAAAATGTCAGGGCTTCTTCTTCTTCCACTGATCAGCAACATCTCTAGCAATCGTAGTTTGCATCTACTCAAGTGCCATATCAGGAATTAAAAATTCAGGAACTTAAAAGTTCAACACAAGCCGTTTACATTATTTAAAAAAAAAATCAAGAACTAAAAAGGGTGCAGCAATGTCAGCTTGATATAAAATGAGAAGCTTTCCGGAAGAAGCAGACATGGCATACTTCCCTTGATAATCAACCATAGCCTTTCTCACATTAAGATGTTCAATGGACTTGTGGTATACGTCCCAAGTGCACATTGATCATCTTCTTACAACATATAGACCATAGAAACCTAGTGAGTTGCACAAAAGCGACTTTACAAGAAACTTACATCATCGTCAACAAACCCAGTTTCACCATAAAGCGCTCGTTTCTCCTCATCACCAAGAATGGATATCACCTTCTGCAGTTGTTGAAAATTCTCCTTTACTTGCTATATGGAAAATTTTACCAATAAAAACACAATCAGTGGAATACTGCAATAGCCAAAAGCAACAAAATAAGAACAAACTGAAGCAAACTTTGTGTAAGATGATCAGACCAATACACCTTTTCAAATTACCTGACCAAATTCCTTTTGATACAGATACTGGTTTAGGGAGACAAATAAGGTAGAAAGCAAACTTCCTAACGGGGGTCATGTGCTTTACCAATTTGCCACAACAACAAAAATGTTGCCTGTAATCTCATTTCCCTCCCCCAAAGCCATATATCTGTTGATAGTATTCACACTCTACAGCTCAACAAATTATGAATTCTTGAGCACTACGAGTTCCGCTACCCACAATTTGTGAAGCTTTCCTTGTACAATAAAACTACATTTCTACAAAACAATGCAAACACGCATGCCTTGTTCCGATCTTGGCATGAAATACTTTCTTATCATCTACTTTCTTTGAAGGAATATAACCACAATTCTTGGCATGCTTGGACAGTCGATAAAGTCCCGACATACAGAAGAAGAACCTGAAGATTTCAAAAGTACTCCATTGGAAAGCAGGCACACAATTGGCTTCTCTTCTTCACGAGACCACCATACACTTGAAGCGGTGATTGAGATTTCATTCTTCAACCTCAGTGTTGAAGATAAAGCTTGGGAAAACAGTAGTGATGTCCCTGATCAGATCACACAGATCGGATTAGTACACTGCCACTTGCATTGCAATGATATTGCTAACAAAGGCCTTCTTTAAGACTTGTAAAATATTTCCTTAATCTAAGGTGTAATTTGATAGAAAGGACAATGTGTGTTTAATTGTGTGTTCAAGTAAAGAATATGTCCATCTGTGTGTCAATGAGTGAGAGATGACGAGATTACTTCAAGTAAGGAAGAGTCATATTCTTCAAAAGACTGGGATTCTGAAGGACGTAAAACTTCCACTCATCTTTGCTTATTTTTCCATCCTTGTCCTTGTCAGCTTCTGCAAATGTCTGAAGAAATTGAAGCAAATTCATGAGTTGAACAATGAACCCAAGTGTTTCTAATAAAACAAAACTTGTGAACTTAGATGGTTTTAATATTATCTTTTCAGTTACCAAGGATAAGCATGTTCAATTACAGACGGAATTAACCTTATCAATTATAGACTCCAAAAGATTGTCTGACAAATACAGCCCTGACTCTGAAAGAATAGCAGCCACCATCTGCTTTACCTGAGATGAACTCATATCCTTGCTCCTTAGTGCGTTGTTAAGAAAACAAAACCTTAATATAAAAAAAAAGATTAAAAAAAAAAAAAGCAAACCTACTTCTTCGCGTTCAATATAACCCGTTTGTCTCAGATCATAGAGCCTGAATGTGACTGCTTAGAAGAAGCAAAGAATAAGTGCAACTATTGTGTGGCAATCACATGCATTTTATGGTATAATAACTGAATCTCTTCATGACCGTGGTGCAAACTAAAATTTTCTCTTACAATCAATTTTGTCATCAACAGGAGCATAAGGGTGGAAGATGCTAAGTGCATGAATAAATTCATCAAATTCAATAACACCATTCTTCTTTTCGTCAAAAAGGTCAAAAACCTGCAAAACAGTGTGCACATTCATTAGCCGAAAATGATCCGACGCAATGGTTGTACATTCATACAATCAAAAGAACATCAGGCAAAAGAAAGGAATGCTCCTTTTCAACATATGAAGCTAGCAAAGAACAACAAGAAGCATTACGTTGGTTCATGCATCTAGTTTGTCAAAAAACAGTCAATCAAAAGAACATCAGGTAAAAGAGAGGAATGCTCCTTTTCATGCTCTGAATCGAGATGAAATAAGAACTCAAAATAAATTGATAAAAATTTCTGTCAAAAACCAGTAAATCACATCAAATAAGGTAATCTCAATGTATGGATACTGGCATGTAGGATTCAAATTCTCCAACAGCCATTTTTCGTATCAAAAGGAAGAAAATGAACCAATAAATAGAAACAGAAAAGAAAAGTAGCGGCACTTCAACAAACTACCAAACCGACGACCTAGAACAGACAGTGACACATGTACATTATAAATTCAAGTTAACTTCGAAGATTAAACAAAACTCCAATATGAGATTATGAGGAGGGATGTTTACAACAAAAAAAGTTGTAGATTCCTATTCAGAGTCAGAAGGAAACAAGAAAAATAAGACCAACGACATGTGCAACCACCTAGAAAAACAATCTAGTTGTAGATCAACCGGGTAAGTATGTGATCATATATTTGTGAAAAGAACTTCCAGTGTAACAGCTTGACCAGAATTATAACCATCAAAGCAAACAATTGATGAAAGTTTTTAGTCGATTAGTACAATCATACTTGAAAGATGAATTAATTTAGATTGTAATTTCCTATACACCTCTTTCAATATAAAAACTCTGCAGAAAATGTTCAAGTTGACATCCGAGAAAGAGTTCAAGCTTCACAATTTGTGATGAAAAGAAGCACAGCCAAAGATAAGTACTTCCACGGTAATATTTGACAAAATATGATAAAAGTGGTACTTACCCTATCAAGAAAAAGATTCTCTCCATATGGAGTTTGGAACAATGCTAATTGAAGCTCCTCCTACAAATAAGCAAGTAGTAAATCTTTAAGAACCAGCAGAAAAGCCCAACTGCCCAAGTAAGAAAAGACAGAAGATTAGGTAATCACTTTGCCGTTAACTAGCTGTTTTAGAAACCAACTGTAAGATCCTTCATTCTGGTTTCATTGTACTTGGCAACAGAAATGTATACTAAGAACATATGTTGTTTGATACCAGCTGCAATACCCGCGATTCATACAGATACTCAAAACCGACTGGCGACTTTAGACCATATATATAATGTTGTATTATCTATGTATTGCCTGTCCTCATCATGGCTTATTGTAGAAGACTAAAATGTGTTAACTGTGATCACCCCATACCAAATCACAAGAGAGAAACATAGCACAATAGCATTATATATGTATTCTCTATAGGCCTGACATTCATAAGCTACACCAACTTGAAGCTCAAATTATGAAAAAAAATACCAATCACAACCACAGCATCAAATTCATAAATAGATCAAACTTCAAATCCAAAGAAAATGGCAATCTAACAAGGAAAAGAAGAAACTTTTTCGGTACCTTGTGAATCAGGCCATCATCTATGATTGAGCTGCTTAATTTCTTGAACAACTCGTACAATGCCTCCACCTCGTTAACCGTAACTGTAGCAACGCAAGACCAGTTTTACAAATTTCAAAATTTTCTATTATTACAGGATTTAGCTAAATAAAAGAGGGGAAAAGAAATCGATTATACATGGAGACTCGTTAGCGAGCTGTTGAAGATCTTTGAACCTGTGGCCACGGGTTTCCAAGAGAGGTCGACACTCGAAGCAACCAGACATGGCCAAGATCAGAGCATCCACAATCGCAACCAAGGGAAGGAATGCGGCACATAGCCGCTCACCAATCGTCAAGTGGCTGGATCTCTGTTCGATTTAAACACACAGTTAATTCCACAAGAGCAGATGCGGAGAAAGTATCGAAATCGACAGCTTCACGAGCATTGGAAGCATTCCGAAACCTAATCTCGACGAAGCAAGCAATCGCAAACTCTAAAAGCAACAAAAAGGAGTGGAGAGAGAGAGCACACCGATGGGAGGAGTTGAGAAATCCATGGTGATAGGGAGCTGCGAATCATTCGACGGAAGTGACGAAAATGCAAGCAATCTGGTATAGCGTAGGATGCGTGTCTGCGTTTGCTTGGCTCTTCATCAATCAAGTTCACAAGATGACAGCGGTGAGAGAGGGAGAGAGAGAGAGAGACCCGCAGAGGACGAGGTGAGGTTCAACTCAGGTGAGGCATATCTATCTAATAAGTCGACCGGTGACGTGTACCCACTGAATTGTCGAACCATGTGTAGCTGACACGTGTCAGTGATTAGGACCTTCGGTGTATGTAATTAGACCATCAGCAACAAAGAATCACACGAATCAAAACTCATTTCAGCCACATCAGCAACGCCACGTCGGATTTCCACTAACTTTTCAGCTTTTTACATTTTTCATCCACAACAAAGAATCACGTGAATCAAAGTCCACTTTACACTTTTTTATATTTATTAACCTAAATATTGATTTATTTTACTTAAATTTTTTTGTTAATAACATTATTAATATTAATATTAATACGTATAATTAAAATAAAAAGGCACACAATTAAAAGTAGAAATATTTTATTAAATTGATAAACTAAAAAAACACGAAAACAAAAAAATAAGGCTAACTATATGTAACTAAATACTATTTTTATGTTTAATTATGTGTGTGTGTTTTCATGTTCAGGGTGTAGTGGGTATTGTTATTTAATGTTTAAATTTATGCATTTTTATGGTGTAAGTTTATATTGATTTAAGTTAATGTTGTTTATGTGACTATAAATCTTTTTTTTTTTATCAAATGACTATAAATCTTTAACATATAGTAAACTTAGCGAAATGTTTTTTTTCCAAACATATGCAAAATGGGTGTCATTGGGTAAAGAAAAATAAATCGTATTCAAAAATATTTTTTTAAAAAAGAAATAATAATTTATTTAACAAATAAATAGGAATTTTAATTTAATTAAAACCCTGTGCCATGTGTCGTTATACCATTGGCTATTAAAAAAAAGAAAAAAAATAAATACGGATGAACCGCATCAATTATTGGCGTCCCCCTCAATTTTTACTGCGAATCAAAACACTCTCTCTCCTCTTTCTCAATTTTTCGGCTGAGCTGGACTTCTTTCTGATCCCCACGGATCTGCGTTGCTGATGGTCTTAGAAGCATCCCAACCCCAACGAAAGTAGGAGTAATCAACTGCTTGAATCGAGGAGCTCTTGCCAACAATATGCCCTAATTAATAATGGATGAAACATTCAATTGAAGTCTAAAGTTTATTTTTCTGATACATACAACAGAAGATGTCATGATCGAACAATTAATTGTAGCTTCCAACAAATCAAATTAGAAACGGCAACGGCAGTACCTCAACTTACTTCGAGCTATAGTAGAAGCAGCAGCACCAGCGGAAGAAGAGCACCGAGAAACCCTCTCCCCGAAGTTCTTTAGACTTGAAGTTCTTTGTAATTCGACTAACCCAAGGATAGCTATAATGTCCTGAAGTTCTTTGTAACGTTGTAAAGTTTGCTTAACTCTTTGCGCAGTTTTATAATGTTCCTCGCCAACGATTCGAGGTTGGAGCATAGTTGACGTTGAATCTAAAGGATCTACTGTCGGATAGATACCTTTGGCGGCTAATGCTCTTGATAGTACAGTAGTTGCATCTAAATGTGCAAATGTCGTGGCAGGAGCGGGGTCAGTAAAATCGTCTGCAGGTACATAAACTGCTTGAATCGAGGTTATGGACCCTTGTTTGGTAGAAGTCATTCTTTCTTGTATGGTGAACCGATTGAAAGCGGAGATGACGAAGAAATTAGGGCTTGTTTGGTAAGGGTAGATAGATATAGGCTATGGGGATAGAAATCCCAATATCTATATCTCTGTTTGGTATATTTTAACAAATCAGTATATAGATATCAATCTTATATCTCTATATACTGAATTGAGGATTTTCTTTAGCTTTGGATATCTCTTCAAATTGGGGTATATAGGTTCCTCTCTTTTACATACTCGCTTATAGGTTTCCATCAGTACCACCACCGTCGACTTCCATTCCCCACCAACATCGTCCATGGCTGACCACAAATCCAATTGGAATTCAGTGGTGCCTTCTCCATTACACTACAAAAAAAAAAGAAATTCGCTTCGGCAAAAAGCCGTGGCAAAAGGGGTGCAAAGGGTGGCAAAAGGGGTTTAGCTTCGGCTTAGCTACGGCAAATGAGGGGGTGGCGAATTTAGGGGTGGCAAAATTTGGTAGCTTCGGCAAATAGCCGTAGCAAAAAGATTAGCGACGCCTAAGCAACCCTTATGAAAGACACACCACATTTGCCACGGCAAATTGCCGTAGCTAAATTGTGGGTGGAAAATTAAAAAAAAAAAAACTACTTTTTAGCCCGGATTCTTTAGACCCGGGCTAAAAAGTCCCAACATTTTAAAAAAAAATAAAAATAATACACACAATTTACATATATAATAAGATTTCATTAATTATACAAAACATACATATATAATCAAATCTCAAAAACTACATAATTTATATACAATAAATATACATAATTATAAAATTTACATATATAATAAAAAAAATGTTTCATTACAAACTCTCATCCAATCATCCTCATTACAAACTCTCATCCAATCTTTCATTTCCAAATAGGAGATACAGAACATCAGACAAGAACCACATCAATTCTGCAATGAAGCATCAATAATGCAGCTTTCTAGATCTATTAAAACGTGAACTTTATAAAGGATAGCTCAATTTGATTACCTTGGAACAGCAGAAACCCCAAAGGAAAAAAAAGTCAGCTGCAATCATTTAAAATTGGGATCATTCAAAGATGCACATTTAACAAAGCAAAAGCAAGTTACAAGGAAGAAAAAAAACTAAAACAATAATCAGCATAGCAAAAGCTTAACTAAACTACTCTATAAGAATTCTCTATTGACCAAATGAATCTCATTTGATCACCTGTTTATTTTTTGAGCTTTTCTTATGAATTGATGCAAAAAGGAGAATATGAAAGACTGACTTCACTTTATAGTGATATATCCACACACAAAAAAATACACATAATTCCACAAAGATCCAAAACCAAGGCTTAATGATCCAAATAAGAATGTTGTCCACATAAATAAAGACCATATCATATAATGACTAATTATTTACCCTGACAAGGCCAAAGATGATCAAATTCAAGTTCAGTAGCAACGAATGCAAAACATTTATACCTTGGTTGGACTTTGGTTAAAAAACAAGTCTCTCATAAATGACTTGTCAAAATCAATTGGTAGGAGGTTGATCCCTTCCATTTGCATACAGGAATATCTAGGATTGTCCCATTAGATGTCATTTGACTATCCCTGAAAAAATAAGCACATAAACTGCCTCAGAACAATTTTCAGAATTATTTGACGAGACTACTAGTCAATCATCTTTCTTTAACTCATTATCCTATCCTAAGCTTCGTAGGCCATGCAGAAATATACTTGGATCGAAATATACTAAAACTAAACTAACAACTTCAGATTCAAATAGCAATATAACAACTTGAGATATCTCAAGTAACAATTAGTAGCAGCTAGGCCTTCCCACATGAGCAATACCTATTCTGTGAAGAATTCCTTGTCGTCCATGTCCTGCACACAACATACATCCATATTATCAGGTCTTGAAAGCATAAGACATATATCTAGGAAGCATATCAAGAAACCATCATAATTACACAGAATCCCTACAGCTAACTTGTTCATCAAAGTAAAATTTCATATGATAAAATTGCAAACTTGTTTGACCATGTTCATCAAAGTAACTAAAAACTAAACACACCTATAAATAATATGAAAATAAACTAAGAATCCCTGCAGCAAACATGAATATAACTTAAGGCCTAAAACATTAAGTAGTGTATTACAAAACACTCGGAAGAACAAGTTTAAGCCAATGATTAGAACTGAATTTGATCCAACTAAAACTAATGATAACCGACTTCCATTCAAACCATTTTTTTCCCTTTCCTTTTGTGCGGCAGGATTGGGGGAGAGGAAGGCAATTCCATATCTACTATGGTCACTTAATCAGAGAAAGAGATAAGTCATATAAGATAGGAGTGGGAACTACCAGTGCTTGCATGTGCATAGACAGAAGTGTCAAGTTGAAGCATGTCCATCACTTATAATTTCATACTGAAGCAACTAGACACAGTTTCTTGATGTTTACATCAGCACTTTCTCCTGCAATCTACAATAAAATCAAGTTTTAGATAAGAGAATTGCAAATCTACAATCAGCTAGCATTGCTTAGCCATTAAAAAGATCCTAAAATCACTGACATCAAGGTGAGTACCCATATAAAAATAAACCATATTAGTAAATACTCCAATCAAACCATAATTTAACCTAAAAACCCAATAAAGACCACACAAACCCTATTAAAAGTAAACTATGATATAAAATGTAAAATAGGATGAAATACAACCTCCAAATTGCATACTAAATAAGTAAACATTGTGAAGGCAAACTAATTCATCCATAATTTAAAATAAGGTAACTTTGTCTTGATGCTTTGAGAAATTTACATTGTAGGGTCTGTGCAATTTACATATTAGGGGGTTTATGCAAATAACACAAAGAAATTAAGCAATTACAAACAATTTGAGAATGATAGCATAGATGATATAAAAGTGAAAAATAAACCATCAAACACATCAAAATGGCAGTTCTCTAAAACCTGGCAGCTGACAAGAACATTTTTTTTCCTTCTCAAATTAACAAATTTCACAAGCTACTTAGAGTAAAATGCATTAGAGTTCTCTTTTAGTTTCTTTAAGAATTTATTCATAACACATATTCACTAATTAATAAGATTCTAGCTTTTTGTTTTTTAAGAATTCTTAATATCACCTATATATAGTCAAAGAAGGGTTGTTATGCAAGAAACGATTTATTTTCTTAAGTACCATACTTGGTCACTCAATGGATGCATCAAGTAGTCAAGAAACTAAGGTTGGCGGGTACGATCGAAGTGGGCGAGTTCAATAACCACATCCAAAAATATATGTATATAAGAGTAGAAAAAATAAAATCAGGCAGCCATTCATTCTTTCATATTCATTTGGTTCCTTTACGCAGTTTAAAAGTTCCAAATTCTATATGATTTGTGATATAAATAGATGAGATCGGCTAAACAGGTTTGATTAATTTGGTTCATTCACATGTATCAGCTTTATTGGTGGTTCATTCACATGTATCAGCTTTATTGGTAAATTCTTTCACATTTATTAGTGGGTACTGAGTACAATACTCAAGTTACCTACACCGTTTTCCAACATTATATATGAATATGTAATTTCATACTGAAGCAACTAGACAGTATATCAAATCAAATATCAGAAGGCTGTATACTCATTAAGGCATGTTTAAAGTCTAGTTGAAATTAACCATCTCTATCATCTTGTAATATAAGTTGAAATCAGATATCACCATTTCTAGAAAACCATAACAGTTAAATTCATACTTCACGAGAGAGATGGCAGTAAACATTCACATAAATCACTCCCAAAGAAAGTCATCACTGCAATTTTCATGAATGTTTTATACCCATATATCATCGATTTCAAGTTCCATCTATCACAAACAGTTCTAGCCCGACTTAGTCAAGTTACTCTACAATCTAACAATTACCACTAGTGCAACGAATTATAGCACGCCATATGCATAACAGATAGTAGAAAATTGAGAGATGAGTGGCCAATTAAGGAGACTAAACAAATAAAAGAATGCACTGCTCACTAACATCAACAAAGCATTACAGGACAACCATGGATAATAGAAAACATCCTCCCAACTACAGACTGTATGCTACACTTTTATGCCATTCATCCCTAACCAAATACAATTATCAAATCCATCCATATCTATTTGCAATGAAAGAATAAACAACACAAATTTGTCCCAAAAAGAAGAGAAGAGGAAGAGACCTGGACATTTCAATCATCAATCCTGGGAGCAATGGTGATCTCAACTAGGCAATATCAATTCCAGTGGCCTTCAGTGCGGAAAGCACATGCTCAATAGTTCAAAATCCATCGGGGCAAGAGTGGTACAAAGAGGCGATTCCTTGGCGCAATCAATCGAAGCCGAGATGAAACTTGAAGTAATGTTGAAGTTCCTACCTTTGCCTACTATCTCCGATAACAATCTATTGATAACAGATTCGCTAAAGTGAAGGTCGATTCCAAATTTCTCCACGCATTTCTCTAGGGTTTTTTGGAGCTTCTCGGATTGTACAAAACGGATCAATCATTGAGAGAGAGAGAGAGAGAGAGGAGTACTCACCTGGTGCTGCAATGGCGAGTAGGCGATCGTTGAAGATAGGGCTGCCTTGTGACAGAGAAGAGGAGTAAATACTCTCCTGTTACTCTCGGTATCGCCTGGTAAGAACTGAAAGTTAGGTTTAGAGGAGAGTTCCTGGAGAAGAAGAGGTTGAGGGGTTGATGACGAGCTATGGATGAGAGTGAGCGATGGGAGGCCAGCGAGGTGCTGATGGGTTAGCAGGCACAAAGGTACGTACGACGGAGGATGAGATGAGGAAGACGGGAAGAGAGCAGTGATGGCCACCTAAAGAGGACTAGGGTTTCTCTTCCGTTTTATACCGTGCCGTGTTTCAACACAAAATTAGCGTTGGGAACGCTTGCCATCGCTAATGCCGTGGCGAAATTGGTAGCAGTAGCGACGGAAAACTCACGCCGTTGCTAGCTACCATGGCTATTTTTTCAAGTGAATGCTTGCCGTTGCTAATGTCGTGGCAAAGGGGTGGAATTGGCCACGGGAAACTCACGCCGTTGCTAGCTACCGTGGCAAATTTGTTTATTTTTTGTAGTGTTAGTTTAAACCCAAATCCAGTTGGATTAGATAGATGACTGATGAATTACCATGAAAGAGTGGAGTTAGAAAATTTGTTTGGGAGATTGGAAGAATATGATAAGAATATGGAGGAGTATTGTGTATGTATATTTTTGAGCTATCAAATCTATCTAATTCAATGGAGAAAAGTACCGATGAATCACTGGAAAGAGTGGAGAAAAAGTAATGCTTCTTAACAAATCTATCAAATACAATGGAGAAAAGTACTTTCCTGGGGAGATATTGCCGAAGCGATGAACCAGCACCATCCAATTGCTCCTGTAATTTTTTTGCCTCAAATTTGGATTATAGAAGGCAAAGAGATGAAGATGAGGGGCTTTTCTACTTAAATTTCTTTTTTTTTTAGTCTAATATCTCTATATACCCTTTCCAAACGTGGATATAAGATATGGATATCAATCACATACCCATATCCAATACCGATATCTTGATATCTATATCTCATACACATAGCTTATATCCTATATCTGTATACCCTTTCCAAACGGGCCCTTAGAGTGGTGGCCTCATCTTCATGAGTAATTTGAATTGGATTAAGCAAAGTGAAGGAGTTGTTGACAGTTTTTTTTTAACCGGAAATAATTTGGCCTTAGGGAGAGCCCCTAAATATCAAGAGCATCCATACGGATGAGGCAATGAAGCGAAGAATCGACAGGAGCATAAGGGTTGTGGAAGGCAAAATTCAGATGCGATAAGCGGTCCGCAACTTAATTTGCCTCACGATAGACATGATGAATCTCGACTGAAACAAAGAAGCTCAGTGAGACTAGACTGTCAGAGACAATCATTTCAGAGTCTCCAGTAGGCTTCCCAAGACCTTTCAGACTGTTTATTATGGTGATATTATCACCCTCTATTTCCAGGTGGGTTATGTTTAGTTCTTGTGCGGTCATGATTCCTTTTCAAACCCCAAAGCTTTCTGAACCCGCAACTGACGGGATGGGACAAGGTCCAAAACCAAAGAAGATCGGGGTGCCCTTGTGGTCTCTAATTATAAATCCATAGGAGCCTGAGCCAGCAGACGAGAGGGCTCCGTCAAAGTTGAGTTTGTATGTCCTAGGGTTCGGAGGTTTCCATTTTATTTGTTTTCGTTTTTGGGATATTGTATTTGGATATTGCGTTTTTGGTTGCAAGTTATTTTCGGAGTCTTCAGTGTTTTTAGTTGATTTCCATAGTAATATTTGATCTTTGATAAAGGACGCTATACACCTAGCGTCCGGATAGATGTTGTCAAAAAGAGTCTTGTTCCGGAAGTACCAAATCCCCCACCATGTAAAAGCAAGCTTAGCAAAACGATGCATGCTTATGTTTTCTTTAATATCTTGAATTATTTGGTTAAGGTTAGTTCCTTCCCTGAAGGAGTAGTTAATCTTCATAAACAATGTTGAGTCAATCGAGATTAGTGTTTCTCGTGCGATAGGACAACTCCATAGGAGGTGTGGTAGGTCTTCAAAACTAGAGTCACATTGTGGGCAATTGGTCGGGATATCTAAACGACGAGAAGCTAGTTTGACAGTGGTGTGTATGCCATTCTTTGATATCTTCCAAAGGAAAGTTTTAACTTTCGGGGGGATATCAAGATCCCAGATCCACCTCATGTCCGATTTTTGATGGTGTTTCATGCTGTTGATCATGTCAATGGCTGACTTGGTAGAAAACCAACCATTCATGCTCCACTTCCAATATAGTCTGTCCATATGTATGTTCTTGGGTATTGACGTTATTTTTATGTCATTTATTATTTCGTTAGGTAAATTTTGTTGTACCATGTCACATAGCTTTTCAAGATCCCAGGTCTTATTGGCTTTAAGGAATTGATTTATTGTAGTCTTAGTTTCAATTTGTTGGGGGTGTGATGCCATAGTAATGAGAGGAGTGTTACCAATCCTATGATCCATCCAAAAGTTTACATTTTCTCCGTTGTCAATGGACCAACAGATACCTTCTTTAAATAGTAATGAGAGGAGTTGTTAACTGTTGTTGGTTCCAACTTGTGCTACCGGACTATTTTGTATGTTTTTTTTTTTGCATTGTCTTGTGATTTGTACAATTTTTTCACTTAACAAAACATTTTCTAGGTTTTCTAAGAGCAGCTCAGCAACCTCAACAGGTTCTCTATAATGTATTTTTGGAGAATATCAAGGTTGATTTTGGTACAACAGATTCCCCATTAAATTCTCCAAAATAGAGAATGAGAAGAAAAAATAAAGATCATTCCCTAAATTTGGAGAAAACAAATGAAGATCATTCCCTAAATTTGGAGAAAACTCAATATATTTTGGGGTAAACTCTATAATGGAGAATCTGTTACAATTCAGTCCAAAAAAATCCATAATATGTAATTTATAATTCTCCAGTTTGGAGAATTGTTTAGAGAAGCTCACACCTCGAAGGCTTCAAATCTCTTTCCATTTCACTTGTTAACATTGGAAGGACGTCGGGTCGAAGCGGGCTACATGGTGGGCTGAAGGCAAGGTCGAAATCAGCGCCGACTAAAAATGAAATTGTCGACGGCGAAACCGACCACAAAAAGTCATGGGTTCGTATGGGGCAGAGTTGAAAAAATGACTAAAATTTATAAACAGGTTAAAGTTGAAAAAATATGTGAAATAAAGGTTGAAAGATTATGTAATAATATAAACTACGTATGAGGCGAAAAAAAGTTTATTTGTAAAAAAAATAGATTTTATTTGGTTATTATTAATGGTGTTATATTAATTTTAAACCAAATAAACCACATAAGCTCTCAAAAAGCTTCAAAAGATAGCTTTTTTTAAGCTAAAATTTCAACATCACCTTTTTAAATTGACCCCTAGCCCGCTTATTTTTTTAAATTGTGCTTTTAGTAATTTAAAAACTACTTTTACACACCTCATGTTGCACTAACACTCCATTTCGAATCCCCTCTCCCCCATCCCTCCCACCCCTACCCAAGAGAAAAAAATCCCCACCCCACCGCACACCCAAAATCTTCCCACGTATTTCTCCCACAATGAAATCTTCCCACGTTTTTTCTCTCACATTGAAATAAAGTGTATAATGAAAAATAATACGAAGATATATAATATTCTACTCCCTCCAGTCAAATATATAGGATGTTTTAGGAAAATTAATTTGATTTCAAATGTAAGACTTTTTAACCTATTTGATTTATCATAATTTCTTTTCAATGTCATATTTAATGAATTGTTAGATGAATAGATCATTACAGCCCCAAATCCGTACCTTTTATTGATCCTCTATTTATTTTTAAATGTCATCTTTATCATTAATTATTGTGTCAAGATGAGTAATTGTCTTGTTAATTGCTGATTTTACAAAAATTCATCCAATACTCCACTCATCACTATTTATCTTAATTAGTGTGCCAAAGGCTTAAAAATCTTATATATTTGACTGGAGGGAGTAATGTTTTTCTTTCACATCTAAATCGAATGGATGAATAGAGTGAATCTTTTCCTATCATTTTTTTTTATTAAATAGTAAAAAAAATCAAAAAATATTTTTAATAAGGAAACCCGCTGTCGGGTCATATTCACCGACCTGTGTGTGGCGGGTTCGACCAGTACAAAAAGGCCTAATTTCTTCATTTTAAATAAATATTCTTATGAGAAAATGACATTCAATATACCAAAAAGATGGGCTACTTGCAAAAATAACACATCCGGCCCAATTTTGCAAAAGTAACAAATTAGCCCATTTTTTTGCAAAAATAACCGGTTCCCATAACCTTCTCCTGCCGGTTAAACCTCTCTCTTTAGCCTTTGCCAAATCAAGCCTCAAATCTCAATCCCTTTGCCCTCGCCGGAATCTCAATTACCTCTACCGTCGCTTCCAGATCCGGTGAAGAGCTTCTCGGCCGGCGTCGTCCTCTCTTCCTCGCCGACCTTCTCCTTGTCTTTCCTTTCCTCCTACTTTGACGATTCTGGTTCCAACTCTTTCAGTGACTTCTCCACGGGTCTAAGTTACTAATCGTTGTTTTTTCAATCTTGCTTTTAATTGGAATATGGTTCGAATTTGGGCTGGTGGTTTTCCAATTATCAATTATATCTATTGCGACGGACTGCATAGTCTTACGAATTAAGCATTCATTTCGAGGTCCTGTGATGCAAGGTTGTTGGTGTGTATAGAAATTGGGCCTGCTACCTGTTCGATTGAAACTGGATGAAAAGGTTCGGTTGGGGGGATGGCGATTTGAACAATTTAAGGATTTGAGAGTTTTACAATTAGCGGATGCTTGCATTTTGCTTCTTGGAGATAAATTTTAAGCTCTGATCTGCCTCATTCATTTATTAGCATAAGGCAGGAGCTAAGCTAGGGTATGAAATTTAGGTTTGGTAAAAACTTTAGGTTTCAACCATAACAGTGAAACTAAAAATTTGTTTAATATCATAATAAGGTTTGAATCATACCGAGGAATCAGAATTTGTTTTGGTTTAAGCAACCTATCTTGTTTTTGTTTGGCTTGGAAATTGGAATCAACTGAATCCTGGAAATGTTTCCTTCTTGATTTTCTATAAACCAATTCTTGACCCTTTTCCCTGGTTTTCTAAGTTCTAACCTAGTTTGATATTGTTGTCTTTATTATTTTGTTTCTGGACTTTTCACTCATCATTTGAGATTTACCCTTAACCCAAATTGAAATTAGATGTCAAAAGTAGTGCAGAAAATCAATGCATAAATTATATGGATCGGAGTCTTGTTTTTATTATTTTGTCTTTATTATTTTGTTTCTGGACTTTTCACTAATCACTAGAGATCTACCCTCAACCCAAATTGAAATTGGATGTCAAAAGTAGTGCAGAAAATCAATGCATAAATTATATAGAGTGGAGTCTTGTTTTTCAGCATGATTTTTAGTTAAATTGCTTTTATCTTACAAGAAGAAAGAAGAGGCTTCGAGAGAGGAGGAATCCGGCGAAGTTTATGAGGTAGACGAGATCCAATAGGGGTTACTTCTACATTGGCTAAGACATCGTTGTCACTGGCTAGATAATAGTAAAAGAAGAGTTACCCAACTAGGCATCAATTTCTTCATCTTGCCACGCCACGCTTGCTTATGTCCTCCGACGCTTCCGGCGAAGGAACTCTCCCCAAGACGGGTATATGCTTGTCTCCATTATCTTGCTCCTGACGGACCCAAACGACATGCTCTCCTCTATGAGCACTGCCCCCTCCTCCATGTCCACGTCGGGAGCTTTACCTTTCATCTCCAGAGCAACGATTGTCGGTTCTACCCATTATGTTGTTTTGTACTTAACTTGTTATGTATTGGTTAAGAACTTTAGTACTTTGTAGTTTTTGGTTTAGGTCTTAATTGTTTAATCGTTTCCACGTCGAGAACTTTACTTTTTATCTCCGGAGCAACGATTGTCTGTTCTGCCCAGGTTTTCTGGTTTATCTTGCCTGTTGTGTGAATTTCTGTGTCAGCTGAATTGTTGTATTTGTCATCCAAGTGGTTATCCATGCCATAATCCAAATTGAGATCAAGATGCGATATAAACCAAACTTTACTTCGAAATATTTTTTTCCATAAACATATACAAAGTGGGTGTCTATAGATAGATAAAATTAAATTAAGTTTAAAAATAAATTTATTTTTTTAATTTTAACAAATAAAAATGGCTAAAATTTAATTTAAAACAATTAAAATGAGTCTCTTTCTCTCCCCCTTCAATTTATTTGCAAAAATGACATATTATCATCTCTATGCAAATTGTGTCATGTCACCTACATTTTTGCAGAGTTGATATTTTACTGGTATATTTGTGCAAATTGTCCTATTCTTATTTGCACCCAAAAAAATAATTTCTTATTTTGTAGAAATTTTGAGAAATTTGTTGGTAGTGTTGTGAAGAGCTTCAACAGTCATTTGGTCCCTCACTGCTTCTCAGTGCTCTGCCGAATTGGAATCAAACCAGGGAACGATGGAAAGTGTCCAACCGGAGCCGCAAGTCGGAGTCGCCGGCGAATCCGAGTTGCCCGATTGGTTGCCTGCTGGGTGGCGAATGGAGTTCCGCGTCCGCAATTCAGGCGCCACCCTTGGCCAAAGAGATAAGGTCTTTTTTCCCGTTCCATTCCCTTCTTCTTCTTCTTCTTCTTCTTCTTCTTCAGATTGTAGTTTCTTTTCTGTGCTTGTAATTGTTTTAATTTCGTGGAACAAGCTTCAATCATCCAAAATTGGATAGACAAGGTCGTTTCTCGGATACTAGGGTTTTTGTCGGTTCCTTTCCTTTTTCCTCCTCCGTTCGCTCTTTTTCATAGGTTCCTTTCCTGATGTTGTCTGATCTTGGTTATACTTTGTGAATTTCATTTGGGGATTGTTTTCTTAGAAATTGAATTTCCTGAATTGCATTTGGGAATTGTTTGTCTATTTGCTACTACTATGCATTTGGGAATGGTCATTAGCTATAATAGTGGTGCTGAACTACTACTATGCACAACATGCAATTGTGTGAACTAGAGGACTAAATGAGTGTAGTCAACTGCCAACCCTATACACCAATGTCAATCTCAAAACACAGAACCCTAAATGCCTAATTACAAACTCCATCTTCCATTCACTGCATTCGTGACTTTGCATTTAGTCCCTCTACATGTTTTACACTAACAATGAGCGCGGCACCCGCACATCCTTCTTGTTTCTATTCTGGCTAAAACTAGGCTTCCCTTGAGCAACTCCGCTCAAAAGGAGATACCAATCTAGGCAAAATAGGTATATCAGCAACTTGAGAAACAAATGGACGAGCAAATCCATATCTGGTTAACTGTCTCCACTGCCTTCCCACGCAACACACAATCATCAACATCACCACAACCCCCAAGAGCACCTTCAACACAAGCAATTGAATTTCTACGCGCTGCTGCGTGGGAAAATTGTTATTGCTGACTTGATGGAATTGATTGTTGTTTTCCCGGAAAGATAAGCTATTAATTGCAGATGCATGGAGAACCTGCTAATATGACTTGAGAATCCAGGAGCTACTTCTTGTATAGGATACAGGACCTTATTGATTTTGAATTTTGGGATTGCAATGTGAGGAAAAGGCTTTGTTGTGTTGCATTTAAAGGAGATAGAAAGCAACCCCTCTAGTTTTAGCCCGGAGCCTTTAAAATTTAAATGATCTATAGTCTGTAGAAATTCTAACTTTGTACCCATTTCATTTGTGTAAAAACCTGGGTGCGCTTTGAGATTTTTACAACAGTAAAATACCCTTTTTAAATCGTGGTAGTGGCTTGTAAGGCACAATCATTCATTGTGTGCATCAGACCTCTCTTGCCTTTTGTTTTAGGTGCTAACTTATCTTGACCTTATACATGAGTCATGTGAACCTTACCATACAAAGAGTTTCATGCACCATTGTTGGAATGTAGATTTAACTAGTCAGCACTGTTGTCTAAATGATATGCTTGATTCTGAATGATTTTGTGGCCTTGTCCGACTTGGTTTTGAGTGATTTTTTTAGCTTCACAATGGGCTCTCGCAGGTGATGGTTTGAAAGGGATTTGTATCACTTCACAAGCTATTTGGACTTTGTTCATTCTTTGTGTTTTTTTAAGATGACAAACTTGTCCCTTATTGTCTTGATGAGTGAGATATGAAATGCTGAACTGCCAGTGTTATGGTTTCTTGATGATCAACGGAAGCACAGAGGTTTGATTGTCAGAAAAAGAAAGATCGGGATTCAAATGCACTTTATTACGTTAAGCTTCACACATTAGGGAGCACGGAAGTCATAGTCTGGCAGCCACATCATATGCTAAAAAATAGTTGCATCTATTCTCTGAATTTGCTTTCTTCTATCCCCAGTATTACTATGATCCAGTCTCCAATCGCCGTTTCCGGTCTAGGAAGGAGGTGATCTCCTATATTGAAACAGGCACTGTCAAGAAGAAGAATGCAGGTTCCGACGTTGAGAGCTCTGTAAGTCTAAACATGAATCATCTCCCACATCTCATTTCAAAATTTCAAGGCATGGGTGTTCTCTCATTCTGTGGAAGCACACGGATCTTTTGCAGCCAGGGAGCAGTAAGCGTAAGAAGGATCTTCCAAAGGCAAGTGCGAAGAACTTCAACTTTGACGACGTGCCAGTAAAGATCAAGTGGGAACTGACCGACATCTACCAAGGTTCCTGGGTTCCACTGGCTGACGGCGCCAATAGAGTTCCCGAAACTTCAAAACAAGAGTGGGAAGCTGCGTATCAATATGTGTCGCTGCACAAGAATAGACCGGGCATGTCCTGAACCCAACTAGTTTGCTCCATTTCTCGCTTTCACCATTGAATGTACTCAAATTGAAGTTGTGTAGACTTGTTTCGTTCCGGATGGAGTTGTTTAGATATTCCAAGGGATCTCATAGCTCTTCCCCATCTGGTAAAATATTTGGCATCTAGAATGAAGCTGGTATTGCAGCTATAACTCCAATCTCGTAGTCGTTCAACATTCCACCAATAGTTTTTATAAGCCTGGCACATAATCGAGTGGGTTCTATCCTAAAACCAATTGACGATAGTAAGAGTAATCCATCAGCAGGCTTGTTCATTCATATTTTCTATGTGAGACTCTTTTGTCTCTTCACATATCTCAACACTGTCACTTGAAATAGGTACTGTATCTCTCCCTTGAGTTGTTTTACTTTGAAGACTTGATATTATATACTGATACTAGCATATGCAATGGAGTGTGATTAACTGTACATTACCCGTAAATAAATAATGTACTTTGCCTATGCATATGGTATTAGCCCTATCATATATCCCAAGCAGCTACTTGAACCTTGCACCTGTTACAACATCTTTACCTCGTCTGGAAAATGTTCTGAACCATTCTTTGTGGACAAGTGCGTGCAGCGTCTTCCAACTGGGCCAATTCATCTGCGGTGAGACGCCAACCGAGAGCACCCAGATTTTCTTGTGCTTGTTTAACAGACTTCACTCCGGGAATAGGTACAGTCCCTTTACAGATGCACCAGTTTATAGCGACCTGCAAGAAACTATGGTGTATTACTAGGAGGTATGCAAATCCAGCAAAGTTGCAATCTTGTCCAAAACATAACCCAGCTCGAGCATGTAACCTGTCCAAGCCAAGATTTGAGAGCAAATCGACATGTACCTGAGACATGGTTTTCTTTCTTCTATCGGATATTTCTCTCAAAGAAATCAGCAGAGGCTCCAACCCTGGCAGAATTTGTCTAAACAACAACCCCCTGTAATAGAAATACAGGCACAACATAAGATCCAGGAAAAAAGTATCGAATTTCAGATATGATGTGCAGAGCTATCATACATACCGAGGTCCAGCTGGTAATCTAGAAGAGCTATACTTTCCAGTTAGCATTCCGAGTCCCAAGGGACTATATGAGATTAACTGGATACCTAAGTCGTCACATATATTCTTGATCTCCATCTGATCTTGCCCCATGCTTAGCAAGGAAAATTGCACCTACAAACCAAATTGTAAGAAGCAAATCAATGTTGTTAATCTTATAAGAGGACAAGGTTCATATGGACTTCTCTGCTTGATTGCAGTGATGATACGCGTTTTAAGCAGCGTTCAAGCAGAGCTGATACAGACACTAGAACGAGGTACCTGAGCTGAGCACAAGGGTAAGCCTCTGTCGCTGAGGTAGTTATATATCTTTTCAAGTTGCTTTGGACCATAATTGCTTACTCCAACCGCTTTAACTAAGCCCTGCATGGTGAAAAGTTTTCCCCGTCAAAAAACCAACTTCTCCTTTTATGATTACCAGTAGAGCAAATTCACCTTAAATCCATCAAGAAATAGAATGAATAGTCCAAGCAATATTTGCTGTTATGTTTATGAGAAACATCCAAATCAACCCCTAATAAACAATCGTCCAAGGTTCTGATTTCTGAAAGCACTTATCATATACAATGGCATTAACCTGAGTTTTCTGTCATATTGAAGGGCAACATCAAACACTAACCCATTCATCTAGTAAAAAGGCCAGATCTGTGAAGGCAAGGGAAGGAAATGGACATTTTGAAAACCACTCTATCGAAGGCAGAAAGTCAGATTCAAGAATAATGCTTCCAGATAATATGATTGTAAAAGTAATAATGCCATTTCAAATAAACCAATCAAGGAAGTGGTATGGTAACCTTCTCATACATTGCCAATAAACCATCCCAAAGTGCCCTCTCCTGTAAAGGTGCATAGTTTGCAGTAGACCAATGCAATTGCCCTATCCCAATCTGTTCGATTTGCATCCGTTCCAGAGAGGACCTGCAAATTTATTTTCATTTTAAAGATAACTTTGAGAGTTCAAAGAAAAACAAGAGAAATCTTCAAACCAGTTATCGTCATTTTATTTGGTCAGCATGCTTCAAGAAAGACACTGCTGAGGCTAAAACTTAATTCATCAATCCTAAAATTCCATGTTCTTCTTGAATGATCTTTGCAACTACAACCACTTCTGCATTCGATTAAAAGAAAAAAACTGAGATGCTAAAATCAACAGTTGAGTAAAGTTGCATGATCTTATTATATAAGCCAACATGAAATATCATTTCAAAAGAATAGGTCATAGTTATAGGTGAAACAGTTTCGATTAAGGGTGGCATGCCATTGGCTATAGCCTTATAGGTGACACATTGACACCGACACAATTTTAATATAGGCGACTCGTGCAGTTAGACTAATTTTTCAAATGAGCTTATAATTTGCCTAATTTTGCAAATGGCCCTATTTTTATTAATTTTGCAAGGGGAAATAATGATTTACTCGCAAGCACTGACGAACTGTCCTGGAGTCAACCGCCATGGATAAGCTGCAAACTTGGTGGCAATAACAATATCATCCTTCACCTTCTTCTGCCCTGGGAATAGCATTCACTCTTAACACAACTAACAAAACTAGCATTCGTAGACATCACTGAGTACTTGCAAATTGCAAGATCAGTGTACATAAAAAAGAGACACTTCCCTAAGCAGCTATTGCAAGATCAGTGTACATAAAAAAGAGACACTTCCCTAAGCAGCTAGTTAACTATACCAACACTATCCTGGTTGAGCAATATATTTTAAAGAAGTTTAATTGCGTGACATATAACCGGCTTGAAAGATAACCAGAGTAAAATTTTCATTTTGAATAAAAAGATCTATCAAACAATTCAACACATTAAGATGACTTGATCTCTGGATTAAACTAGTGTTCAATCACGCACATAGTGTTTTTTCTCTGATAATTGACCAGCTATTGACAATTTTCACAATTTGTCTTCTTAGACTTGGAACAAGTGATCACTCATCTGTGCAACAAAAAACCTTGTAGTGTAGCCAGATGTTAGTCTTGATTGTTGTTGCTTGTGTTATGGCATCAAAAACTCTCCTAAGGTAACAATGCAGGCCAAAACACTAAGCCATGAGGATAAGAATCATAAAACCCCTTAGCTTAGGAATTGGAGGAATGGGTTTGGGGGAAACTAGATGCATAAATCCTACAGTAATTCCCAACACTTGGCTCGGTCTAATGCCACAAATCAAGAGTAAGTTACACTTACACCTATCACATATGTCATCAACAATACACATACCAAATTTGCTTGAAATGTATATAGCCAGAAAAAGTGGATAGAGAGAGAAATGGACCTGTGTAATTGGCAATGAATTTGCCAAGAAGCTTCTCACTTCTTCCATTAAGCCTACCAGTGCCATAAGAATCAGCTGTATCAAAGAGGTTGACTCCATTATCAACAGCCAAATCAAAGACCTGTTGAAGCTCGGAATCCATTGACTCTTGGTAGCCCCAAAGAAACTGGTTGCCCCATGCCCATGTTCCGAAACCCATTGGGGAAACACTTAGCGTACCCATTTTCACCTATAAATTTCACCAAATTAGGCATACCCATTTGAGAATTAAGAATCTGTTCCAACAAAAACGTTGGAAATTAAGGAGTCCCCCAATCCCAATCTTTAGCAAAATGATATTACCTTCTGCCATGGCCAGAAAGAGGGAAGCTTGAAGGGATTGAAGTCGAGGGAAGAAGGAATGATATCATTGGAAGCGCTGAGACATTTTATCAATCCATTTGTAGCTGGAGGAGCTGCTGAGAGAGCCCAGGAAGCCATGGTTCCAGGAGCTGCTGGAGCTGCCTTTGCTGGGAGTTGTGATATTTTGTGGAGACACGAAGATATCACATCTTCCCATCTTCATGCTGAGGGGGCAAGGTTTTGGATTGTAGTGTGTGGATGGTAGAGTTCGAAGAGTTCCCAAGACTCCAAGAGGCCATCATACTCAAGTTCAATATGTTAATTGTATTATTTACCAAAAAAAAATATGTTAATTGTATTCATACGGATTTAGAGGTGGTAAATGGGTGGGTTAATTTGGGTTAAAATTTAATCATTTCAGATTGCGGGCCATTTCATATAATTCCATGTTGGATTTAGTTGGGACAGTTGAATTCGGTTTATACTCAAAAATGGAAAATGGTACTAGATGGACTCTCGATCAAAACAAGACTAAGAAACAAAAATATACACACTCTCATGGATTGTACCCATTGTAACTCCATGGATGAAGACGTTATTCCTCCTCTGATAGAATGTCCAACAACATTAAGAATGATAGGCTCATTGAACAAGAATATTGAAGAGTAATTAGAACTACCGACAAAAGCAATAAACGTATAAAGATTATCACCAACGAACTTTTCCGACAACTTAACTCTGAACAAAAAGTCACTCCTTCTTTCTCTTGGTGGAGTATTTGGACTAAGAGAAACAATATCATTTTTGAAAACCAAAGCATAAGAATAGACGAAGTGATAGAAACAATCCATCATCACATCAAAAACTGGAAAAATCCAAACATGACAACTCAGATGAAGAAGACGTAATCACAAGAACACTCAAACCAAAAAATAACCCCCGCCAAAGAAACGCCATTAGATGGCGTAAACCTGAGAAAGGTATTTACAAGCTCAATTAATTTGATGGTGCTAAAATATCTTCTGGTTGCGCTTCTGCAGGTTTCCTGATTATAGATGATGAAGGAAGATTGATCGCCTTGGACGCCAAAACGTGCGAGAAGGCGTTGGCATTACAAGCCGAAAAGCGGTTGGATTGCAGCTCGGGTTGATAGAAGCTCGGGAGAGAGGGATTCGAAGACTTGTTGTGGAAGACGATTGTCTCACAATCATGAATACGATCAAGGGAGTATGGCAGACTCCCTAGGAGATCGAGATGCTTATTTCAGATGTTTTTCTTCTTTTCAATTCATTTGAGACGTTCTCCGTTTCCCAAGTCTTTAGGGAGGCTAACATGGTTGTCGATCGTCTTGCTACCTGGCCTTGGATTCCATCTCTTCCCTTTGGAGTTCCGACCTTGAGTTTCAGACTATCGTCCACAAGGACGCTTTTGGGTGGTGCTAAAACCGTGGTTGATGCATCCCAAATTTTCGCTTTGTAACAAAAAAAAAGAGGTTATTTCGGGTTTTGATTATAGTGAGTCTAGGTGTTATTAAGTTTCGGTTTATTTAGGTTTAGTTATTTGAGTTTTGGTTAGTTTAGGTTATCGAATTATCCTAATGGCAAGTCAAAATGACTCAAATTAGTTTTTGTGTGATGTATTGCATTAGGTTTTCGAAAATTCGGGTCAATTAGTTTCGGGAAGGTTGAATTGGGTTTTTGGTTTCAGATCAAATCTTGGCAACTCTAATGTGAATATAGCTAGAGATGACAACATGGTTGGCTCGAGGTAGAGGATACCCTGCACGTCCCCATCTCCGTTTAACACAACAGTTCCCGGGCCCGAGCCCATCCCCGTTAAATATGTTTGATGTGACATTTTGAAGACATATTATCTCTGCTAGAGTAAGATTAACGAAGACAGAAAGTAAATTGGATACGCATGCTAAAAGTGTGATATTGTGGTTGCACCCCATGAAATCAAACAAATTAAGAGCAAGCCCAACATTTTTTGTAAAAATTCTCTAAAATAAAGATCAAAATATCTAAAAAAAATTATCCTCACACTCCAACAGCTTCTCTATTATATAGATTTCTACATTGATTATATAATATAGTAAATATAAAAAATTTCCCTCTCTCCCAAAGAAATTATTGTAATGTTTTCCCCTCTCTCACAAAGCAATTAATGTTTTCCCTCTCTATGTAAATCGGTGGATCCTACCAAAAAAGATATGGTGTAGCATTAAAATTTTCATATATCTCCCAAAACAATTAATGTTTAGAGTTTGTTTTGCTATAAATATAGAGAAAAATGTAGTCACTCCAAACTTCTCTATTTTGCAGATAGATATACAAGAGCTGTTGGAGCAAAAAAACACTCATTTTTCTCCAAATTCTTCATTTTTCTCTATTTTAGAGATGTTGTTGGGTTACTCTAGAGATGTTGTTGGGGCTGCTCTAAGGGTCGGACAAGATACATTTTAGACAACAAACTAGTGTAATACCCATGCCTTGAAGGCACGGGAGTTTGATCCATTTTAATTTGAACATCATTTTATATATTTATATAATACTATATTAATATATATACGTGTTTACGACAAAAATATGTATAAAGTATTTTTTTATAATTTATAAATTAGTTGAAAAGAGATACGGTACAAATTTTGAAAATGATTTAATAAGGTAAAGTAGTAATAATACTCAAACACACCACCTAATATAATTTGAAATAAATATATAATTATTATCATTAGCATAGATCTAAAAAGTAAAATATAAGCTCCCGTACAAATATTAAAAAATCATAAACACATGATTGTGTGAATAATTTTGAAGTTGGGTAGATATACATAACTTATTCATTATTTTCATGAGAAAGATGGTTAGAAAAAGAGAAATAAATAGTAAAAATAAAGGTAAGATGCTAAAAAAAAGATCCTTAAAGGTAGAAAAGTGATTTAAGAAGCCTCATCCAAGATGTAAAATAAACATTAGTAATGCTTGTGAGTCTTAAAATATTATTTATTTTTCGATAGTCATTTAAGATGTCTAGAATAATTAAATTATAAAAAAAATACTTTTTTGGCTCTAATTGATTTTTATAATTAATTTTTGAAATTGAATATTTACAAATTGATTATTACATGTTCATTGTATGTAGACATTGTGGGGAATATTGCAGTCAGGCAAGATACATTTTAGACAACAAATTAAAAGATCGAAACCTATAACTCAAAACGTAAAATTGAAGCACAGCCTACCGAAATTCCACCTCGCGTCGCAGAAATTCCTATTGTTGGAGGACACTGGACAACCTTCCCAATTCGCCATTGTATAATGCCTTTCTCAAAATGAAACTCTGGCTTTAATCCTTTTATATGTTGCAATCCATATGGACCAACAATCCTTTTAATACTATATTTGACCTTAAAAGTCCATTAAAACAAGAAGTATTATGGGCCAGAAATCTATAATCATGCTTCATTTTTAACCAAAATATAAAATTTACAATTAACATGACCCCGTACTACATATGGATTTACTATTTTAAAAATTTAATAAAAATTTATTCTAAATTATTCTATACAAACGATCATTTATATTACTCATAACAGTATATTTAGTTTAAATCATGCAACTTTTTTTTTTTAGGAAATCATGCAATTTTTTTGTAGTTTATTTTGAAAGTAAGTTTATCTAGTACTCCAGTTTACTCAGTTGATTATTTTAATAAAATTTGATAGCAAGTGTTCTTTATACAAATAGTCAATTACAAAACCTCCTATTTAATTTATAAAATTGGGGATGAAGCAGAAGACCTTTTAGATTTATTAATTTAAATTTTGAGGATAGGAAGTTCAATTTTTTTTTTTATAAGGAAATAATTCGAGGCCGGACAGACCCGGACCTCAGGAGGCTGTTCAAATTTTATATTAGCAAATGTGGGTTTGAGAATCACTTTTTAGAAAAATGGATATTTTAAATTCGTTTAATTAGAGTAGTTAAAGGAAAAAGCATTGCAATAAATGGTAAAATTGATTGTGTTTTATTATAATAAAGATTGATTCAAATAGAAAAGTTTTCACTTTAATTTATAATGGGGTTGTTATACCGATGACTAATTTCTCGCTAGTTATACGGTACCGATACCGACCTTTAGAGTCAACAAAGTATATTACAGACACAGGTTTCCCAAGACGACAACTCACAACCGAAGCAAACTTCCTATGTCGACATTATCAGATTCCTAAACTTGCCAGATTTCTGAATTTGCGAGATGTCTCGTCGACTTGAGTAGGCGTCAACTCCCTAGGTCAACATTGGCGAAAGCTGCAACATTCGGGTCAACATGCAAGATTCCTGAATTCTGTAAGCAATCCCGTGAACCTGAATCGGTGCCAACTTAGAAAGTCTGTGCAGGTAGTCTGTTTACCGACCTAAGAAGTTGAAGTCGACAGCAGGGCCGACCCAGAAGCAAGGGCAGGCTGGGCTCCCGTCCAGGACCCAATATAAACAGGGACTCAATAATATAATATTTTCGGTGTATACATATAGCGTGTTAATTTACAAAAGTCGTAAGCTTGTTTCCTGTTTTAAAAGAGTCCACATAAACAATGGCCCAACCTATTCAGTCCATGAATCACCTATGCAAATAATTTATTGAAAAAAAGTAAAATGATAAAATAATTTATTGACATCGAATAATAATTGGAGTTGCAGGGCACGAGAGATTAGCGAATTCGAAGAGACAACTCGGTAGTCGGAATTCGAAAACTACTGGATTCCAAGGAGCCAAGGGGGATAGATGAAGTGTAATCAATTTCAAGACTCTAGCTCTACCTCCAGTCCTCCACTCCATACGTGCTATGTTACTCTTGGGGTACATTCGAATGTGAATAATTTTGTGGCCTCTTCTCCCACATGTAGTGTTCCTTCCGGTTTCCTCCAATTCTCTAAAGTTGCATTTGTAGACTAAGGTTGTGTTTTCCACACCATCTCATTTAAGGGAGAGTGGATCTTCTACACCCCACCATGTGACACTATGTGCAACCTAAAAATATTTGGGGTATTTTCTAATATAAAAAAAATTGTAAAAATTATATTTACATTGTACATGTCAAATAGTAACTTATATTTATATACTTTTGTAATATAAAATGATATTTTAAAAAATATTAAAATTAAAAGAGTCATTATTTTAGAATATTAATTATAATACTTATTAAAATATCATTTTAAAAGAAAAAAATATACAAATGTATATTATTTGACATGTATAATGTAAATATAATTTTTAAAATTTTTTTTGTTATTAGAAAATACCCAAAATATTTTTAGGTTGCACATAGTGTCACATGGTGGGGTGTAGAAGATCCACTCTCCATTTAAGGGATGGAAGAGGTGGAAGATCCCCTCCACCTCCTCTACCTACCCCCACAAGGTAGGAAAAAAAACCCTATCTCCACCCCTTCTACCCGCTCCATCCCTTAAAAAATTGGGGAGGAAAACAGAGCCTAATTATTCCAAACAATGAAATTGACAATGAATTGCTCGTGTGAATAACTGAATTCCTTTTTGTGATATGAAATTTGCAGTAAATTATAATTTCAAATGGGTTATGAATTAATCGAATAGAGAATTTGAGGGAATTTTATGAAATAATCACTAAACTGGACTTTAATTTTATTTAGTTTAATATACATTGTTCGTTCTTTAATGTAGATACGGTAGGAGTGGTTTGGCTTTGCAATTTAGTACAGAGTAATATATTTTCAAGTTTTTACTTCGAACTGCTGGTTGTTGGTTGTCGACTACTTGTCATACACGTAATTAGGAGTGAAAAAAAAAGAAAATAAGATTTCCAAATCTTATAATCACATACGAAATTATATATGTAATATTTACTATTTTATTTTAGAAACTATGTGTTTTAAAAAATTTAATTGATTAGGGCCCATAATTTTTAGAGAAAATTTGCACCTTTGGCCAAATTAGGGAACTATACACGTTTTGGTAAATATTACTCCCTCCGTATCGCAAAACTTGTAGTTTTAGCTTTATGCACACTTATTAATAATATCTATATTTCCTTTACTTTTATAGGATAAAGTACCTAAAAACACTAATTATTACCTATAAAAAGAGCAATCATTACCTATAAAGATAATAACTATAGCTAAAACAACAAGTTTTTTGATACAAGTTTACTACTCTAAAACTACAAGTTTTGCGATACGGAGGGAGTAGAAAACTATACATCCACGCTCCCCTCATCCTCACGGTTCACTCCCACGCTCCCCCCTCTCTCTTCTTTTTACAGATCTACTCAAATCCGGCGAAATCCTAATTAAGTTCCTAACCCTCCCCTCTCCTCCGAGCTCCGTCAACAATGGAGGAGGCGCTGGAGCTCGTTCGGGCCAAGGACACCAAGGAGCGTACCACTTCCACGTCTCCCAGGGCGGCTTCCAGTCCCTCGCCTCCGCCGCGGTCACTTAAAAATCCACCGGAGAACTACCTGATCTAGTGGCTATCGGTTGTTTTTTCCAGATCCGGCATCATCGGCTCCAGATCCGGCGTTCTCTTCTGTCGCTCTCGCCGCCTCTCACGATTGCCGCTGGTTTCCTCTTGCTATTGCTCCAGATCCAGCGTTATCTCTAGATCGGCGCTGCGACAGTTTCGGCGCTGCTCACCATGGCCACAGAGGTGCTTCACAAACAGCTTCTAGGCGACGGACACCTGCCGACGCCGCCGACGCCTTCGAGCACAGATCCATGCATTGCTTCGTTATTGCGTGAATTTGGGGTTTGCTTTAGGTTCAATTCCTTGTGGCCTTTCTCTATTTTGTTTGTTTGGGATTCCTTCTGTTTTCAACGATTCTGTTTTGATTCTCAGATCTGAGATCTGAGATCGAGAGATGGTGAGATCTTTTTCTCCTGATGCTGTATCAAGATCTGCTCAACCTCCTGATGTTGTATCAAGATCTGCGAGAGAGACGGTGAACCGTCAGCGCTGACAACCTCCTGATGCTCTTGCTCGATCTGCTCTTCCCCTCAACTGTCATGCTGGCGCCGGATTGGAGGTGAGGAGGTCGAGATTGGAGGTGGCGATTGCAGTAGATGAACGCATCATCTCCTTCGAGTGCGGCGAAGCTTCACTGGTGGCGTGTATCAGTCCGCCTCTGATCGATTTCGAATCCATGGTAATCATATCTGGTTGGATGGTAATCAGCTGTTGTTGCAATTACTTTCTCTGTTCCTTCACTAATTGTTCATATGACTGATATTCAGTTTCAGATTACTCACATTTTTCATTTCAGGTTGGTGCCCGCTTGATTCAGCTGCTGACAGAGACAACTTTTATACATCCTCCATCTAACCAAATAGGAGATGATCCTCCTGATGTCCGGCCAGCCTTTGTACACACTTTCCATACTATCACCACTGAGACAAAAGTGTGAATTGATATATTTATTAATATTTACATTTGCAATCTTTACTTGTATTTTTCCTGAAAATGTATTTTAATGTATCACTTATCCACCCTTTTCACCAGGAAAAATAGCAGGAGGTATGGTATGATCGAATGTGATCCACTAGTTCGTGACGGATTGGAAAAGACTGTATGTATACAAAATATCAGAAATTTTTCTCATGTCTAATATCATTATTTTTTTTCATAGGGCCATAGGCTTTAGATTTGTTTTTCATGGGCAGGATGTAATATGAAAGCTTGTTGCTTGGATTTGATATGTCTGGAGAGTAACACTAGCCTTTTTCTTCTTTTGGTTAAACAGGCTAGGCACATG
Source organism: Persicaria maculosa (assembly GCA_963922045.1). Lineage (NCBI taxonomy): Eukaryota > Viridiplantae > Streptophyta > Magnoliopsida > Caryophyllales > Polygonaceae > Persicaria > Persicaria maculosa. Next base: position 18,246,569 of record OY998258.1, read on the forward strand.
GTGATTCCCTATATGCCAATGTTGGTTCCTCCTCTTAAGTGGAAAGGGTATGAAACTTCGTGTTACCTTTTCAGTTCCTCTCTTTTTCGGTTTCTGCAAATTATTCCGTGCCTCTCTTGCATACCAATTAACTCTTAAAATTTCATAATGTTGAGGGTTTTAATCATCACATGGTAATTTTTGTTTCACTATATCATAGACAAAACTACTATAGCTCATTGAGTCTTTGACTAAGGAGCAGTGGTTGAATCATCACATGGTAATTTTTGTTTCACTATATCATAGACAAAACTACTATAGCTCATTGAGGCTTATACTAAGGATATTTTTTAGTGCTGACATCGTTTTATGTATATTTTTTAGGGCTGACATCATTTTTAGTTTGATATTATATATGTAGGTATATATGTATGCTTGAGTCCTTAAAAATTGGTTTTTTTTAGTGCTGGCATAGTTTTATGCGTATTTTTTAGTGCTGACATCGTTTTTAATTTGATATTATATATGTAAGTATATATGTATGCTTGAGTCCTTAAAAATTGGTTTATTTCTTAGTGCTGACATCGTTTTTATTCGTATTTTTTAGTGCTGACATCGTTTTTATGCATATTTTTATGTAGGTATATATTTGCTGACATCGTTTTTGTAATATAAGAGATGGATGAAGAAGGAGGTCAGCATCGTCGACGTCGAAAAATTCTTTGTTTTAATTGTTTAACGTTATTCTTTGTTTCTCACTACCAAAAAAAAAATATATTCGTTTCTTTTTTTTTTTGGTAGAACATTTCTTTGTCGCTTTGTTCTCCCCTTTTTATATTTTATATAAAATTTTTAATGTTATTTGATTTGTGAAATCCAAATAATTGGTAATGACTTAATACGTCAAATATATTGATATTCGATGTCATCACCGTCGGCGTCAGCATCCTCGTAGAGGGCGTCAGCAATGCTGACGTCAGCATTCCCGACGTCATCGTCGTCGGCGTCAGCATCCTCGTAGACAGCGTTAGCATCTCCGACACCGACGTCAGCATCATCGACATCCCCGGTGTTAGCATCGTCGACGTCCTCCACATTAGCGTTGTCGGAGTCTGCCGTGTCAGCAATGTTGATGTCAACATTCTTGACGTCGGCATCACGGCGTCAGCACTGATGCGCGGGAAAAAAAAAGAGTTGGCGTCAACATCCCTGTAAACGGCGTCAGCATTCCCGACGTCGGCGTCAGCACTGACGCGCGAAGAAAAAAAAAATCTGCTGACGCGGAGGGGGGCACAGGGGGCACACAGGAGGGGAGGAGGGGCACGAGGGATGTATAGTTTGCTAATTTTTACCAAACTTTGTATAGTTTGTTAATTTGATCAATTTATTTGTGTAATTTGCAAACTTTCCCTAATTTTTATTTGTCCTAGACCACTATTACATTAGGATCGGCCTTGGTCGACAATCTACTTACCGATTCAGGAATTCTTTGACAGAGGTACCATACGTTATGCAAGATTTTGCCGTATAAATAGAATAATCTTATAATCTATGGGTTAAACAAGTTGTTTTCGAAAAACCATTTCGACTAGTGTAACCCATGGATTGGATTTTTTATATGAAGGTTCGAAACAAAGGGAATATTCTGGACGTTATTCCTCTCTCAAACAGCGGCTTATCGAGAGCCCCTTGAAATTGAATGGCTGGTGGGGTAGCTAGGGAGGCTATTACCGTAAATTCACCCACCCGGTCTCGATATATACTCAGTAGTCAGTATATACGGATTATATATAATCTGCAGTTGCAGATTCGCAGTTGTATACCACTCATTCACCTGCTCTATTACATCACCTCGACTGTTCCGCCTTCTCTTGCTTCGCACTTCTCCATCTCCGATCTCCTTCTCAAAGCCATGGGTCGTAAATTCTTCGTCGGCGGCAACTGGAAATGCGTAAGTTCCTCTCTCCATTTGTAGATCTCAATTTCTCCACACTTCAATTTTGGACTCATTCCATGATTTGCATTCGGAGATTGGTCCAGTTTATACATTATTCAGGGATCTGTAATGTTCTCGAACTTATCGATCCTACTTTGATCTCCTCGTTTCGGATCTCACCGTTGGGAGAGGATTTTTGGTTAAATCTGACATGTGACGGAGGATCGGGGATAGAATTTTCAATTGCGAATACGAGGAATTAACGACTGTTCGATCTATTTCCACGACAGTTTTCTGCCTGATTTTCTCGTTTGGTGCTTTCATGAATCATTTTCTGGTTCGGAGGCTGATATCTATGTGACAAGATGCTGATATTGTTTCAGATGTGTCCTCTTGTTTCAGATGTGAATAATTTTAGATAGGATTGACCTCATCTTCGAGTTTCCAGCTCAAGTTGGAGAAAAGTTTATGGAAATAGGAATTAGCTTCTTATCATGATGGATGTGGCTGGATTTTGATATTTTGGTGTTATTGTAGATAACTGTGCTGTTTTTTGAGCTTGAGAATGTGGTCTAAGTTTGAATTACGTCTATGATAACTTTATGATCTGACGGTGGAGTTTAATGTTTATATTTCAGAATGGGACAACCGAGGAGGTCAAGAAGATTATTACTACATTGAATGGAGCTGACGTTCCCTCTGAACAAGATGTTGGTGAGTTTTAGTTACCAGATTAGGTTGCATAGTATTATTAAGCTGCCTGATTCCTGAAAGTTTGTTTCAACCTTTTGAGGATAAACATGTGGCCATTTTTTGTTTCAAATTCGTGGTTTTTGGGTTGCATGAATTCTTTACCTCAAGTAACCATGATGAAATGTATGAGTGAAGTGCTTGTCTTGTTTGATTAAATTAAACTTTATTTGCTCATTAAAGTTAGGGTTCGTTTGGTTTAACACGGGAAGAACAATTCCCAGGAAGTTACTTCCCGGGAATCCAATTCCCACGTATTGCACTTCCCGAGAATTGAAAAAATATGTTTGGTTGGATTTTAAATGATAGGAATTAAAATAGGGAAATTGGAAATTTCTTTTTATAAAAGTTGGAATTGGAACTTACCTAGTGACTAAAACTCCAACCAAACACATATATTTCATCTACTTCCTGGGTTTTTCTACTTCCTCGGTTTTTAAGTTGCTAACCAAATGAACCCTTAATGATTATCAAGCTATTTTTACTAGACAGTAGTTTTTCCAACTTCTTGGATCCTTTCCCCCCACCCCTGAAATGCGATATAGTAGATTAGCTGTATTTTGGAGTGTGTGCAATGTCGATTTCTTTGACATGAAACGTACTCCCATTTCATTATGTGAACACTTGGAATTTTCTTTTCATTCCTAACATTTACATATTTGAGACAGTTGTAGATAATTGATTATGTATCAATGTGCTTGCTTCTTCCATCAACTTATTGAGTATTATAATAATGGTTACTGTATTTGCAAGAATCTGGAGTGAGTTTGTTCTTATATACAATTTTTTTATCCTGCACTGAGAACTCGCTTTTATGCTGAATTTGTTTTCCTAGGATAACATTGTGTTGTATATGCTATTTTTTGTCCTTTTAGATTAATGAATAGAAATAATTGAAAAGACGGAATATGAAATTCCTTGCTTTGGATAATGACTAAATTTTTTTCATTTTGAATTGCAGAGGTTGTTCTCAGTCCTCCCTTTGTTTTCCTGACTCTCACGAAGGGTTTATTACGTCCCGACTTTCATGTGGCTGCACAAAACTGTTGGGTGAAAAAAGGTGGTGCTTTCACAGGAGAAATTAGGTATATTTTTGGATTCAGTTTAGGGTTTCTGAACATTTGTTTGGGTTCAAGCTGACAATAAAGATACCCATTTATTATACCGTATGTCATAATTTAAGATAAAGCTCAATCCCTGGATTTCTTCATTTTGCCACTGCAATCTTATCTAGGCTAAATGTGCGCAATCACGTGCGACTATGATCTGATTTTCATTTTCTAAGGGGTAACTATTTATATTTGTTTCACTGTCCTCGTTGTCCTGCATTTTGAAGGATGGTGTTAATTCAGATAGCATCATCTATGCCACTCTGTTATTTCTCATGCATTATGTTGTCAAAGACATCATTCAATTATGATTGTTACTTTGTTAGAGCATTCTTGAAAAGACTGGAAATCTTAAGAGACTACTTCATTAACCCTTGGTCAATCAAATGTTTTATAATGATTGCTTGCTTTTTTTGGTGCATAAAGTAGCATGCATTTTCATTTCAATTTTCGATCTGAACACACTTAGCTTAAAATTGATGCAGTGCTGAGATGCTTGTCAACTTGAGCATTCCATGGGTCATCATTGGTCATTCTGAAAGAAGAGCATTACTAAAGGAATCCAACGAGGTTGCTTATCTTCCTTAGAAACATGATTATTTTTAATAAAGAAATGCTTCTTTTTATTGAAGAGATATTTAGGACTTGACTAATCTGACTAGAGCATTTTTTTTTTTTTGTCATTAATAGTTTGTTGGAGATAAGGTTGCATATGCCCTCTCACAAGGTTTGAAGGTAATGGCTTGTATTGGTGAGACTCTGGAGGAGCGAGAATCAGGATCTACCCTGGAGGTTGTTGCTGCACAAACAAAAGCTATTGCAGGTAATCATTATCTCATCTAGGTTGATACTTTTTCTCAGAGAATTCCTAGTTCTTGTTATAGCTGTTGAAATTCCTGAAAATGACATCCTTGAGATCCTATTCCTGTGGCTTCTTGCCAATGGTCCTTTACTCTTGAACTCACAGCATAATCCCTGACTGCAGTCACTTAATGAATTCGTGAATGTTGTTTTTTTGCAGAGAAAATCTCAAGCTGGGACAATGTTGTTTTGGCATATGAACCAGTTTGGGCAATTGGAACTGGGAAGGTAGCAACTCCTGCTCAGGCTCAGGAAGTAAGTCCCGGTTCAGATTTCTTTTCTGACTTTATTTTTTTATTGGTTTGGATGCTGAAGAGAAGAAATGGGGAATTCTGAATGCAATCAGAAAACCCATGTTTTTGGTCAGTATGTATCAAACCTATAAGATGGCATTATGTAACGCTGTAGTCTTGGCCCACTCTTAACTGCCTGAAATCGAATTTGCTGTTAGTTACTTCAGTGGTCTAATCTGATGTATATGCTGTAGGTTCACGCAGAGCTAAGGAAATGGCTCAAGGAGAATGTTAGTGCAGAGGTTGCTGAATCAACCAGAATCATCTATGGAGGTATGATCTGCAACTTTATCCGAGATAATAAAAAGAGCATAATAGCTAAGATTATTGATGAGAACCTAGTTGTAATCTGTTGGTTACCTATCTGACATCTGTTCTCACAAGTCTCACTAGCTTGAAATTAAAGGATATCTGTTCCCAAAAATTTATAAAAGTCGGGGTTGAGTTAGGTATGCTTGTCTGTTCTCGCTTGAAAAGGTAATTATATTATATAGACATATAATCGAAATTACAAAAGAGGCTAAGACCATAAGTTTGGCCACAAAATGTGGCTCTATGCTCTATATCACTCCCACATATACATGGTATAATGCTCCCAAAGAGAAACCCCATACACCCCTTATGTCACTAGCCTCTCACCTAGCTCTTACTTAATAATCTTCTTAACCCATCTGATTTCCTTGGGAGTTTTGGCTTCACACTTAAAGGAAATTCTAGCTTTAAAAGTCCCGATAAGTTAAGCAGCCCATTGCCTAGGCAAAACAACTTTCATCCTGGAAAACTACCCCATTACAGCCCAGCCATGTGAAATAAATAAATGCTGTAAATACAAGCAGCTTCGTTTGGAAGATGGCTCCCCTCCTGATTGCCTCTGCTCATTTGCAAACCACTTGAGCCACATAGTGATCTCTCCATCTCTGCAAGGAAGTCCAATCCAACTCCCACACAAGGTTCTGGACTACCCGAATAACTTCACATTCAAACTACAGATGCGACTCTGTTTCTTCTTATAGCATGCCACCAGCCAGACTCCTTTGCCAAAGGATGTCATTACATCTGTGTCTGTACTCGTGCGTTATGTATCTGATCATAAAGTAACTTTTTGTATTCGGGCAGGCTCTGTAAATGGAGGTAATTGCCAAGAGTTGGCAGCAAAGCCAGATGTTGATGGATTTTTGGTTGGTGGTGCCTCCCTTAAGGTGCGCTAAACTGAACATAGCTTCGTCTTTAAATCTCTTCAGTGGCTGTACATTTGAGTGCCACCAAACTAACTGTTTTTTTTTTACTCGTTTCAGCCAGAGTTCATTGACATTATCAAGTCAGCCACAGTGAAAAAGAGTTGTTAAGGAGTCAACAGATTGAGGATCCGAGGTGCTTGGGCGTCGTTTGCAAGCTGTCTTGATCTCCATTCCCTGCTTTCCTGGACCCGTTTGTTGGGTTCATAACCGTATAAAGAAGAGCAAATCTTTCGTTTTTGGTTGTTGCATTGCTTTTCCAATGTGTCAATGTAGGCAGCCCCTTCCTTTAGGTTATTGTGAAGAAACGGCTGTGAACTAAAAATTGCTCAGAATACGAAATAAGTACTTTCCAATACGTTTCAACATTTTCAAGAAGTATCTTTCTCGCATGTTCCCGCATTGGTACTAGAGTAGCAGACAAGGTTCACACCTTAGCCGCTCTTTGCGGGGACAAGCACTTGCAACAAATCTAATTCCTTTAGACCTCATTCGTCAAGGATGAGATTGGCTAGGTTTCAAATCCAAGTCTTTTTAGACCTCATTCGTCAACCCTTGACTAGTTTCTGCAGTCGAAATCTTTCCTTAAAAAAGACTAAAAATATAAATTGCATGCCTACTACTTTGTTGCTACTCTCTCCGTTCAAGTTTACTTGAGGGGTCATGTACTCATGTTAATTGACTCACCTTAAATACATGAATTTGTAGTAATAAGGGCAATGGGGGAGTTGGGAACATAGCATAGATGTTAAAAATCTCAACAAAGCATGTTCGTGAGTCATGACGACGTAATACCATATGTGGATTTACGTATAATCATAATGTAATATAAACAAATTCATTATAGCTTCGTAACGAATTCTTTTCGATTTGGAATAACTAAGTTTACTACAGTATTATTTAAGCTTTATCTTTTAATTATGATTTTATAATTAGATTAGGATAACTTTAGTTAGAATAAATCTTTCTCCACCTCTCCACCTTAATCTCCATTACTTCATTTTATAATCTTAATTTCTCCATTACGAATCAATAGAAAGTGGGTTGATTTACACCAATCTTTACAATAAATTCATGACAATCGAACAATAATCATATCCACGGTTGAACCTCTAAGCATAATCACATCCATGGCGAAAAATTAACCATGCAAATAATAGCCCCGTAGTTATTATGTGTACAAAAAATGTTTAAAAAACATGCTGAACTGCTCCGTATAACCTTATTTTAAAGAGAGTTTGTTATATGTACTCATTGCAACAGTTCGACTATATTTGTATGCCTCCCTCCGTTTGTACTTCATCTTTTTTTCTGTTTTTATTTTGTACTTTTCCGTTCCTATGTTGTATGTTTAGACGGTTAGTTGTCTGCCGACTATGTCGGCTTCTCGAGGTTCCGGGTCTGTCCGGCCTCGAATTATTTCCTGATAAAAAAAAAAGTTAAATGAGCTCCCAAATGAACAAATCTTAGATTCGTTCAATCTTTAGCTTACTACTCACTACTCAATAATTATTATTAGAATTTTTAAAAAATAACACAAACGGATCTTAAATCGGTTCAATTTTAAGTGAAAAATTTATTATTTGTCCAAATTCAATTAAAATAAAATTTTACAAATAAAAATAAATGATGAACGAATTGATTGGTTCATTTGTGCATTTTTTGTAAAAAAGTTAATTATAAAAATTTAATATTCAAATGAAATTATGGCTAATTGTTCATTAATGTTCATTGATAATGAATCAATATAGAATTGATTTGTGTTAGTTTTTAAAATTTTATAATGATGATAAGACATATATCACTCTAAAGATAAAAAAGATCATGAACCAGATGGTTGGATACTATTGTACTGACGTTCTAAGAAGATGTGCCATCATGTGCGTATCATCCTCAGTTGCATGGTTACATATAAATATAGAATACAAGTTAATGGGAATGAGACCCCTTTTTGGGTGAGTCGTGAACTCCAGAGAAATAAAGCCCATCCTAACTTATCTAGGTAACAAATTAACAAAAACAGAAAAAGAAAAAACTAGCTTTCTCCTGGTGGACAACATGATATATTAGAAAGTAGAAACCAAATTATATTTCGGCATAAACCACTACCATCACAAGAAACAATTCAACAAATAACCAATGCCCACATGGTAAACTGGCTTAGAACTACCACTTATGAACAAAATATCAACACAGATCTAAATTACGCCAAAGCAACCAACCAGAGGACTAAGAAAAATACTCAACGAAAAACTATTGGATGGAAAAAACCTCCGTTAGGCACATTCAAAATTAACTTTGATGGATCCACTCTTTCGAATTACAACAATTCGATTGGCTTTATTATTAGAGACTGGGAAGGACGACCCGTTTATATTTGCTACGACACAATAGGTCACCAGACCCCCTTAAAAGCAGAAGCTATTGCTTTAAGACAAGGCATTACTCATTCTTTGCAGGTATAGACAAATTACAGATCGAAGGAGATTCCCAAATAATAATAAATTACCTAAAATCACAAACCAAATGCCCTTGGGAAATCGAAATGACTATGGCAGACATTAAAACCCTCTTGTTGGGTGTGAGAGATGTATCTTTCTCTCACGTACCCCGTGATGTCAACAAAGTGGCTGGTAAGGTTGCACACCTTTGCCGCTCTGCCCTGGGCCTCGACATCAATAACGACATTGGTCTCCAAGACCTCATCCGTAAGGATGCTATCAGGTAGATCCTCCACCCGAACTATTACCTAATCAAAAAAGAAAAATACGAGTTCGATTGTTCATGTTTGAGCTTATTGAGATATTATAAAGTGCTTAAGATGTGCTTATAATGTATATTAAATATATGCATTAGGAGACATTTTATTGGTCCTAGCAGCTGGTTCCAGCTAGCACAGTTTGTCCTCTAGTGTTGGTGTGTTGCATCCTCCTGCGTGAGGGTTTTCTTTCCTTTTCTTAGTTGTAGTATAAATACTCTTTTTCTGTTATTTTGGGACGTGTGAGAGTATGAAATGAAGCAGCCCCAGCTGCATTTAGAACCCTAAAGAGCAATGGCCTATTTTTACAGATTTATCTTTTGTGCTTGATCATCTGTCATTACAGATCTGTTTTTCTTCTTGCTGGTCACTTTGTGATTATCAGTACACCATCAAAATTCTATTTTTACATGGCATCGGAGCGAAGGTAGCTGTACTAAGGCACTGGGGTGACGATGGCTCTCAATCCACAAACCCTGTGAATGGAAACAATGATCTGCAAGGTAATTTTGGAGATCCTTTATTTCTTGAAAATTCTGATCACCCTGGTTCTCAGTTGGTGACTACTGTCTTTGATGGTGTTAATTATCTCCCATGGATGAGGGGAGTTATGATGGCACTAGGTGCTAAGAACAAGCTAGGATTTGTTGATGGATCCTGTGTTAAGCCAACTCCTGAAGGATCTGTTGATTCTCAGAAGTGGGTGAGAGCCGACTTCATGGTTAGATGTTGCCTTCTTAACTCAATGTCTGCCTCCATTAAGGAGAGCTTTATATATGTTGCTTCTGCAAAGCAGCTATGGGATGAGATTGCTGAGAGATATGGTCATTTAAATGGCCCTCTTATATTTCAGTTGAAGAAGAGACTCAATGGTATTGTGCAAGAAGGGTTAACTGTGGCTGAGTATTTTAACAAATTGAAGGTGATCTGGGATCAACTTCAAGTTTTAGAAGGGATACCAGTTTGTACTTGTGGTGGAATTGTGAATTGCAGGTGTGACTTGCAGACAAAGATGAAAGATACAGAGATGAGAAACAGGTTGATGCACTTTCTTATGGGTCTGAATGATTGCTATGAGGCTGTAAGGAGCCAGATCTTGTCCACTGTTCCTATTCCCAACTTAAATAGAGCATATTACCTTGTATCTCAAGCTGAAAGCCAAAGAGGAGGAGGTTCTTCTAATGCCCCTCCACAAGACTCTAGTGCTCTTGTTGTGAATAAACAAGCTACCAGAAATTTCACTAAGGCACCTTATCAGGGTGCAAGTAACAATGATAGAAGGGAATTCAGGAAAGAGGGACAAGGCCGATTTGATGGAAGAACAGATGGTAAGCCTGATAGATATGAGAAGGCAAACAGGAAATGCAATTTTTGCCATCAGAAAGGGCATTACATGGAGCAATGCTGGAAATTGCATGGTTATCCTGAGTGGTACACAGGACCAAGAGATAATATTAGGGTGTCTGCTAATGTTGCAGGAATGCAAGAGCAGGAGAGCCCCTTTGATGAAGAAAAGCTGCACAAGGGAAATTCAGATAGAGGCCTTGACAAGGCACTTGTTAATGCAGTTTGTCAAGAAGTGCTTAAGATGATGAAAGGAAAGAGTCATGCTGATGGAGCATCCACAACAAATTTTGCAGGTATATCTTGTTTTGCTACTGTTAATTCAGTTAATAGTGGAGAAGAACCTGTGGAATGGATAATTGACACAAGTGCCACTGACCATATGGTCAATAATGCATCTCTCATTCATCATAGAAGAAAGTTGTCACGGCCATTCTATGTTGGCTTGCCTGATGGGCATGTTATTCATGTTACAGAGACAAGCCAGGTGTTGTTGTCTAAGCACATTACTTTGCAAAATGTGTTGTTTGTTCCTGGACTCAAATACAACCTTCTATCTGTTGGAAGATTAGTTGATGAATCTGACTTCAGGGCAACCTTTGACAAGCATGGTTGTGTATTACATGGCCCTGGATGTGAGGAGTTTTTGCTCAGAGGATATAGAAGAGGTGGTTTATACAAGATTTATCAAGGGTTGGAGCTGGATCATGTAAATAAAGCTTTAAGCAGCAACATGTTTTCAACTCCTTCTGTTTTTGCCACTACTAAAGTAGATTTGGAAATCTTTCATGCCAGACTTGGACATACATCTGTCTCTAAGTTGAAACATTTAGATTTTGTGAATGTTTTTCCTATGGATGAGTTGTCTTGTGATACTTGCAGTTTGGCTAAGCACCATCGTGTGCCTTTTCAGTTGAGTAATTCTATAGCAAATGATATTTTTGAATTGATTCATGTTGATTTATGGGGTCCTTATAGGACACTTGACATCACTGGTGCCAAATATTTCTTGACTGTTGTGGATAATCACAACAAGGCTACTTGGACATTTCTCATCAAAGAGAAGATAGAAGTGTTCAAACTGATTAAGAATTTCATTAGCTATGCATTGACACAGTTCAACAAGAAGGTGAAGTGTATTAGAAGTGACAATGGCACTGAATTTGTGCACAGAGAATGTTCTGAATTCCTGGCATCAGAGGGTATTGTACATCAGAGGAGTGTTTCTTACACACCCCAAAAAAATGGGAGAGTGGAAAGAAAGCATAGGCATCTCTTGGAAAAGGCTAGAGCTATGAGAATTCATGCACATTTGCCTGTCAGATTCTGGAGTGAGTGCATACCTGCAGCAACTCATGTGATAAACAAGCTTCCTTCATCAATTTTGGAGTGGAAGACACCCTATGAGGTACTATTTCATAAGAAGCCATCCTATGATGAGCTTAGGATTATTGGTTGCTTATGCTTTGCTCCAGTTGAACACTCTGAGTTAGATAAGCTTAAGGCAAGAGGGGGAAAGTGTATTCTCCTTGGATATCCTCATGCACATAAGGCATATAGATTGTATGATTTGCAGTCTAAACATATTTTTGTGAGTAGAGATGTCATCTTCAATGAGAAGGTGTTTTCTTACAAAGAAGATCAAGAGGTGAGCAAACCAGATAACTTGCCTTAGAACCTACCTCTTGTGAATCCTGTAGTTGATTTTGAGGTATTACCTACTCAAGGTACAGATGTTGTTACTCCTATGATGGATGATGCCAATGTTGACGAGAATGCAACTTCATCTTGGAGAAATGGAGTCCCATTACATAATGACAATGCTTACAACCCTGATCCAATTGAGTTCCCTCCTTTGAGGAGATCAGGTAGAGTGGTTAACAGACCTGGTAGGTTGAATGACTTTGTGTGTGGAGTCACTGTCACTCCTAGATAAGAGGTCTTCTTGGCCAAAGTTTTGGGGGACTTGAGTATGTATTCACAGGATTACATAGATTCTTTCTCCAAAATGGTCAGTGTTGATGAGCCTACTTCATACAGAGTTGCAGCTAGAAGCACACTGTGGCAAGAGGCTATGAACAAAGAGCTTGTTTCTCTTCAAAAGAATCAGACATGGATAATGTCTCCTCTATCAGCAAGGCATAAGCCTATTGGTTGTAGATGGGTTTATAAGGTGAAATATAAACCAGATGGATCAGTTGAGAGATATAAAGCAAGACTTGTTGCTAAGGGTTACAATTAGATTGAGGGAAAGGATTGTAAACATACATTCTCACCAGTGGCTAAACTAGCTACAGTTAGGCTAACCTTCTCTTTAGCAGCAAAGAAGGAATGGCCTGTATTTCAACTTGACATTAACAATGCTTTCTTGCATGGGACTCTGGAAGAAGAAGTGTATATGTGCCCACCGGAAGGTTTTGCTGCTAAACCAAGGGAGTATTGCAAGCTTCAGAAATCTTTATATGGTATGTTTGAAGCAGGCCTCAAGGCAATGGAACAGTGAGCTAACACAGTTCCTAGTTTCTTTTGGATTCAAGCAGTCCAAGCATGATTACTCACTCTTCATCATGTAGGTGCCAAAGGGACAGGTCATAGCTCTCGTGTATATTGATGATCTCTTGTTGACAGGAGATGATATAGTTGTGATCAACTCTCTTAAGAGTGCTTTGCACAAAGCTTACACTATCAAAGATTTAGGCCTTGCAAGGTATTTTCTTGGCCTTGAGATCAACAGGTCTGCAGCAGGTATTTCTCTCCATCAGAGAAAGTATATAATTGACACTATTGATGATTGTGGCATGTCTGAATGCAAGCCTACTAGTTTTCCACTTCCTAAAGGCTTGAAGTTGTCCATTGATATTGGTGAACCACTAGTAGATCCAGAGAGATATAGAAGGTTCATTGAGAGGCTCCTTTTCTTAAACCTTACAAGACCTGATTTGTCTTATGCCATTCAACATTTGAGTCAATTTATGTGCAGTCCTAGGGAGCCTCATATGACAGCAGCTTTGCACGTTATCAGGTATCTTGCAGGGACAATAGGTGTGGGATTGTTCCTTGCAAAGGATGACAACTACAACATCACAGGATATTGTGATGCAGATTGGCCAGCTTGTGCCTATAGTGGAAGATCTCTTACAGGATATTGCATTTTTCTTGGGAATGCATTGATGTCATGGAAAACAAAGAAGCAACCAACTGTGTCTAAGTCTTCAGCTGAGTCAGAGTACAAAAGTATGTCAAAGGCTGCCAGTGAGCTTGTTTGGTTAGATGGCTTATTAAGTGATTTGTCTGTTCATACAGTTTTGCCCATTCCATTGCACTATGACAGTAAGGCAGCCATCTATATTGCAGCAAATCCTGTTTTCCATGAGCGTACAAAACATATTAAGGTTGATTGTCACTTCAACAGGGAGAAAGTGATTAAGGGTTTCATTAGAACCCCTCACATCAAAACTGGCTTACAGATTGCAGACATCATGACAAAGCCTCTTGGTGAAGATCAGTTCAAATTTTTCTTTGCCAAGTTGGGACTTGTCAAAACCTCTCCAAGTCCAACTTGAGGAGGGGGTATTGAGATATTATAAAGTGCTTAAGATGTGCTTATAATGTATATTAAATATATGCATTATGAGACATTTTATTGGTCCTAGCAGTTGGTTACAGCTAGCACAGTTTGTCCTCTAGTGTTGGTGCGTTGCATCCTTTTGCGTGAGGGTTTTCTTTCCTTTTCTTAGCTGTGGTATAAATACTCCTTTTTTGTTATTTTGGGACGTGTGAGAGTATGAAATGAAGCAGCCCCAACTGCATTTAGAACCCTAAAGAGCAATGGCCTATTTCTACAGATTTATCTTTTGTGCTTGATCATCTGTCATTACAGTTCTGTTTTTCTTCTTGCTGGTCACTTTGTGATCATCAGTACACCATCAAAATTCTATTTTTACAGAGCTTGTGTGTTTGGTGTGTCTTTGGTGTTTTGTATTTCGTTAATTGTTGGTGTTTTGAGTGGGTCTCTGTTGCTCGGAGTCGTGGTTGTCTTTTTTATGTCAGCTCAATTGTTCGTGAGGCGTTTCCCCGAGTTCTCTCTTCACACCAATAGGGGATCATGCCCTATTGTACCTACTTTCCAGCGGTGCTGTTCTGGTAGTGCTTGACTCTCCTTCCACTAGTGTCTTCGGCTGAAGTGTTGACCTCTGGCTTTACATGGTTTAATTGACGAATTCTCTTCCCTCCGTTTTTCATCGACTACAAATTTTCGGAATGTCGTTTTTTATTTGTTTGTCTTTAATTGTAACGATGTTTATGTCAGCATCTCGAGAATCAGACAAGTCTGATCTCAAATTATTTCCTTATAAAAAAAAAAATAAAAAGACCATGAAATAAAATAACATTATTACAATATCCCTTGGGGCATATTTAACACATAATAAGATGATAAGGACTCCATGAGAGGGCTACTACAGATTCTCTGCAGCCTCTACAACTTGCTTCCTGCCTGCCACCCAAACAAACCCTAAAAACAAAACCCTCCAAACAAAGACACAAACCACTGATAAAAGGTCAAAAGGAAAAACATCAGTTCCTCGATCACTATCACAGTCTCCCAACCCCCAAAAGTCAAATTGCACCAATAAACCACGACGCACCATCAAAAATGGCGCCCTCCGGAATTTGGCTCACACTGGTAAAATTAAAAACAATTACTCAGGACTAAAAGTGGCCAGGAGGGAGGGTTAAAAGAAAGATTAGACCCGGAAGTTCTTGCCGGAGAAGGTCTGACCGAACTGCCAGGTGGCCGGGGCAATGTTCCAGGAGGTGGACTTGCGGCGGTCGCCGGCAGTGAGGCGGAAGGAGAGGGGCTGTCCGACCAGGACGGCGTTGGATTGCCAGTTTTGGCCCCAGTTGCGGCTCATTGGGATCCAGTCGGTGTGGGACCCCTTGATTGAGACCTTGACGATATCGCCTGCGCCGGCGACGTTGGTGATCAGCACCAGGTTGAAGTAACGGAATCCGTTCACAGTGAACCTTACCCCTCCCTGCTTTCTGCACGCCACCCTGCATACGCAAATTCCAAAACCCCAGCCCCATTTTAGCAATTATAATTCACACAAACCAATCAGATTAATACACTTAATACTTTTATGTGTTAATAATTCATGAGTTAAATCTTTATTCAAAAGTGTCATACTATATGCAATGCATCAAGTTGTGAATTCACTGAACTAAAAAATGATTAGAGTTGTTATTTAAGTAGAACTAATCTAGTATTGTTTATTCATATTTAATTCATCTAGAAACGATTTGAGTTGAAATCAAGTTGGTAATCCGACCAAACTACTGGACGAATTACTGGACGGTATATATGATACCCTAAAAATGATACACTCTCTAGTTATGTTAAATTAGGCTCTATCGGTATATACAAAACAAATAAAAGAAATTTTATTATTTTAAAAAAACTGGAGTTAAATAATGCAAGTTTTTTTAGACATTTTTAATAAGAATACTTGAAAAATGGAGAAAGTAGAGGTAGAAAAGTAAAAATATGTTAGTTATGTTAAATTATACATAGTATTATTTATATACTAGCCTCTTTTTTTATAATAATCGGGTGGGCTAACGGGTGGTTAAGCGGGTCGGGTAATGGGTCGGGTGATGGGTCGGGTAATGGGTGGAAACTATATCATCCATCACCTATTTCACCCGACCGATCACCCATCCGTCACCCGGATTTTTTCGGGTTTTCACCCTAATAATCGGGTCGGGTGAGTCGGTCACAAACTGGTGATTTCTAGCCCTATATATAATACCCTAAAAATGATACACTCCCTAGTTGAGTGTGAGTGGTAAGACGGAGTGAGTGAGTGGGTGGGTGTTGGTACTTGGTAGCATGTAACGTGGTCCGGGAAATGAGCGTGAACGCGGCGGAACAACATGAGATCACAGCCGTTGTTTACAAACGCGTGGCAGAGTCAGAGGCTCCTCCCAAGACGGTTGGCTTTTCTTATGCGTAGGAGTGGTAAACTATGCGGGCCCCACCTCCTGTTCCATCTCAACGGCTGGGATTTTCCCTCAGGAAATTGGCGGGCCCCACATGGGATCTTATAGTAACCTAGATGGCATGTTACGTCTCTTATGCTAAAGCCTCTCCAACCAAGTCATGGCCCTAATCCGTTCGTTCACACGGTTTCTCCACCATATTTTAAATTTGACAATTATACCCCTAAAATGCCTTAACTATTGAACTAGTACTGTGTATAATTAGCAGGGGCAATTTAGACCAATCACAACCGCACATTTAATTTATTTCATTTTATAAAAAAGAGAGAGTAACTGAAAACGGAAGACTCACCGGCGAAAGGCGACGGGGACGATGCCAGCGCGGTACTCAGCGATCTTGAGGAAAACGGGCATGGCGAGGTCGAAGTGGGGGCGGGGAGGGTTACACCAGCCGCCATTGTCGCTGGGGAGGGCGAAATTGGGAGGGCAGAAGTTGGTGGCGGTGATTAGAATGGAGGGGCTGCCGGGGTGGCACCACCGAGGATCGTCGGCGCACTTGATCTCGAAGCATGCGCCGCAGCTCAGACCGCTGTTGAACAGCGCGGTGCTCAGCGCCGCCGTGTTGACGCCGTAGCCCTGCGCGTACAGGTTCCCGTACCCGCAAGCCCCCCCTGCATTTCAAAACAGAGTCCATGTTAACTCACAATTTTGGGAGTGATTTAGGAGATTTGAAGTCGGAGGAGACGAGTGCGTACCCATGGTGCCGGAGGCGTCGCTGCCGCCGTAGAAGGTTGCGTGGGCTGTTTGCCAGGGACCGCCGTCGTAAACGCCGGGAATTCGGGAGTGGGCCGGGGAGAAGGTGGAGAGAGAGAGGAGGGAAACAATGCAGAGGAAGATAGAGAGTGAAGCCATTGGATTTGGGTTTGGGTTTGAGTTGGTGGGTGTTTTTGCTACCAGAAGCAGAAGCAGAGGTGATAATGCAATGCAAATTATGCAATGGATGAATGTGGAGGTAAGTGGAGGAAAGAGCGAGGAAGGTGAGAGATACTTAAAAAGGCCATAAAGGGGGTAATTTTTTTTTTTTAGGGAAATAATTCGAAGGTTAAACATGTATGACTAATCGAGAGGCTGATAAAGCCGACAAACAACGAACCGTCAACCTACAACCTAAAAAGGACAGAAATACAGACATAAGTGAAATAAAACCAGCAGAAATAAACTCTACAACAAGACGACGCAAAAGACCAACTCCCAAGAAAGCCGAGGAAGCCGGTGAAGAACGAAAATAATTTTTTTTTTGAAATTTCATAAAAATAATTACCTTCCTTTAAAAATATAATTTATATTATTTTAAATATTTTTAAAGAGTTAAAAATTATATTAAAAATTTAATATTTAATATAATTTTCACCCCCTTAGAAGAATGTGTTAAAAAAATCAAAATATTTATATTTTTGAGCAGGGAGGGAGTAAATTAGGTAAATAATGAGATATTGAGATGTGTTATTTTGTATTTAATTTCTTAATTAATAAAAGTATAATAAATTAGAATTATATAATAATAAATACAAATATAATAATATACTCCCTCCAATCAGAAATAATAATAATTTTTTTTACAATTTAATACTTATTACTAATAAATATTAAACTATAAAAATAAATTAATTAAAATAAGCAAGATTTTATAGTTTTTAGTTACTAAAGTTATGTGCATAAAAGTGAAAACATCAGTTATTTTCGATTGAAGGAAGTATTTATTACTAGGTTGGTTGTATTATTTATTTAATAAAAATGTAATAGCTTAACTAAAAGATGTTCAGCTAAAGTGACGGACTAAATGGTTGCCAATTTATCAACTTTAATGTTGTCCACGCCAAAAAAAAAATACATAATTGAAATAAAGTACCACATAAGTTTTACTATTTTTTTTTATTAGGAAACCTACCGATGACATCCTTATGGATGGCGTCGCGGATACTTGAATCGTTGACAATATCAAAACACCTTATAGAGTAGTAAAGGTATTCAACCTTATCCACCACTCTATTTCCATCTCGAGGCGTGTAAGGGAAGGAAATCTCTTTCACATTTGACATGTATTTCCCATGGCCATTTTGTGTTTGCCTTTAGTAGTTTATTACGGTTAATATCTCTCAATTTGTAATTTGTTTATTTGTAGCTGAAACATTGTTATAATCCTTTTCTAAGACTCATTCTTTAAAGAAGTGTTTGATTCCTAATCAGTTCATAATCAATGTTTATAAGACATTCTCAATTACGTATAATGAAGTCAATAGAGCCGCAATTCGAAAGGGTCAACCTGTCAAAATTCAATTTAAATGTTCTCAAAAGCAATGGATCAAGGCAGTCCATTTAAACAAACATTGTTTTTATTTTTATTTTTTTCCCAAAACATCCTAAAATGCAAAATTGTACTCCTTTCGATCGGAAATAAACGATGTTTGACTTTTGTGCACGTAGTTTTAGGAGCTCAAAACTATATAAAATCTATTTATTTTAATTATTTTGTTTTCACAATTTAATACTTATTGCTAATAAATATTAAACTATGAAAAAATTAATGAAAATAAAAAAGATTTTATATACTCCATCCGTCTTAAAATACATGTCTTTTTAGCCAATAAAATTTTGTCAAAAATACATGTCTTTTTAGATTTAATCATTACACATAACATACTTTTACATCTAATCATTACTTTAAGTTTTACATCACTCCTACTCTCCTCATCACAAATTAAAAAAACAAAAACAAATACAAGTCTAATCACTGTACTTAACATACTTTTTACATCTAATCATTACACTTAACATACTTCTTAATTCTCGTGCTCCATCCTAAAAAAACGTGTATTTTAAGATGGAGGGAGTAGTTTTTATCTCCTAAAACTACGTACAAAAAAATTAAATATCATTTATTTTCGATCGGAGGGAGTATATATATGTACTAAGGATTGAGGAATCATGGAAAATAAGAAAATAGTTGTCCGAGAGAGTGACCCTCTTTAACAATGAGACTAAAAATGTAAGCAAAGGCAGCCCTATAACTCATTGAGAGAGTAAAATTAAACGAGCCCATTAAGGTCCAAGGGCATTATTGTCTTTCCTATGGTAACCCTCAAACCCTAATTAAAACATGTGTTACGCCTCCATTGGGAGGGGAGATCAGAACAATACTGACTTGAGCGTCGGAGGGTCCTCCGGGAGACAAGCCCAGCCCCGACCTCGTTTGTTCTTGTTTCACAGGCTAAGGTTCGTGATGAGATCATCATCAAGATCAGTCTCCATCAACAATTATTGAGAGCAGATTTATGCACCCACAATTGGCGCCGTCCGTGGGGACCGATCAAAAAGCACTAAGATCGGAACCCTAACGAAATAAATTGAAGAGCCCTACCGTCGCCGAGGACCAGGGGCACTGCGAGGGAGCGTGTTGGCCGCCGCAAGCACCTGCAATGGATCGACGGTGGAGCGGGTCGGTGGAGCCGTCCCTCGACAAGAACTCAGTGACGCCTAGCTTCCATGGCTACACGTCCTCCCTCTTCCTCTTCCTCGTGGACGCATCTCCTCGCTCTCATCGACTTCTGATTCCGGTTATCAGCCGTAGATCTCGTGGCTCGGGGCATGATCGCCACAACCTTGGTTGTTCGCACCAATCGACTAGCGCAGATCGAAGCCTTCGCCGTGCCGGCCACGTCGCCGTCACTGCAAATCGCAAGGAGCCCTCGTCGGGAGCGCTTCGGTCGACTGCCCTCCTCACACCACCGCTTCCCCACCATCGAGGTTGATTCGAGCGGGCTTGCCGAAACTACACAGCCCCGCTCTCAGCCGCTAATCGCAACAGGAGCGTCTCCCACCTACCCGACCTCGATCGCCTTTGTCATCGAGTCGCAACCGGGCAGCACCGACATCATCGTTCAATATAGCCGAGCCTCAACCAGACCAGGAGCGATGTCGATGGGTCAGGCGCGCCCGCGGAACCCTACGCCGTTGTCGAGCGCGAGGCTAAAGGATGTACAGTGGGTTTCTGCGCCGCCGCTTCCACAAACCCTATGACGAAGAAGATGATCGATGAATTTGCAAAATATGGAATTAATTACAAAATCAACCCTGAGTTCATGGAAATTACAAATCAGCCCACACATTTAAGCTAATTGCGGAAAAGGCCCAACTTTCATAAGGCAGGACATCTCACTTGGAGGGGCAACGTATCATGTCCGGCCGGTCCATCATATGAAACCCAAAAGCTAAGTTCTCTATGTCCTATTCTGGTGAAAAGTTTGCTTTTTAGTTAATCATATTATATTGTTAATTGCATCAGTGACATATAATTTCTTGAAATGCTTATATGCGCGTATATATATATATATATATATATATATATATATATATATATATATATATATATATATATATATATATATATATATAGAACAACATTAGCCGCTCAAGGCCAAATCAGCCGCTACCCGCCCACAATCGGTGCCGATCCGAGAGAGGCGGCGGATGCTAAGGGCGTTCATGACCGGACAAGATTTCGAAGCATTAAAAACCAAACGGTTTGAAATCAGGAAGTGCCCAGGACCATTGTCATTCTCTTGTCTTTTCATTATTCACATATTTACTCGACAAGTCTAATATATCTATATGTATATACACATCATGGATAGGAGATCATTGATTTGCTTACAAGACTAGATCGATCAAGTTCAGTGCTCTGGGACAATTTGAAGATATGCACCACACGATGTTGGGCACAGTTGCTAAAGATAGTCAATAACGACCAAGCGAAATAAGAGGATATTTGTTTGTGCGTTGATTGCATCTCGATTAGTTGGGCGGGTCAAACAAACGCCGACCACCGCCACCATATGTTGGCTCTCCCCCATCGCACCTTGATCATCAGAGTCTCGGCGGGGAAGAGAAGAAATCGGCGGAGCAGTTAGCCAGCATGCATCTGTCCTGCGCTAGATTTCTTTTGGAGTCTTTGCAGATTCCGTCACATTTGGTTCGTCATCATAGCCGCAGCCAATACCTTAATTACTGAGTTTGCCTCTCTCTCACTTTCTTTTCAATTGATGCATGAATTTTGGATCAAATTGCAATAAATTTACACTGAGGGTCTTAGTCGATGATTCATCTCCTATTCTTTCGCCGGTTCGAGTATTGAAACAAACGATTGATTAGCATTGGTTTGATCGTATATTTCGAAGTGGTAGCTTACAGATAATTTGGCACATGGAGCAAGACCTCAAGAGCAAAACGGGGTTGGATCGTGTTTGAGGTCACAAGAAAAGTACTCATTGACCATATGGAATCCCCGTCGATTCCTCCCATCGATCGTCAACAATAAGACTGCCGATCTCGGCCTCCGCCGTTGGCTATTGCGGGTGAAGCAGCCTGTGGCCGCCGCTCACTAGAACCCCACCAGGTCTACTTCGACGTCTCCCTCTTCGGATGACTCAACAGAGCCTCCTATACTGGATTCCTAAAAGGGTTTGTTTATAAATGAGCGAAGAGAACACCGGGATGAGCATCGGGCCAAGGTGCAATACAACGGAGTGAATTGAAGCTATCATAGATTAATTAGATAGCTGCATCCTAGTCCTATTAACTACAACAAGCAAAGTCGAGGGTATACCCCTTGCACCTCTCAACTCTGCAAGTGCTGGTCCACCTAAATAAGTAGCCAATCAAGGCCAATGGATAGCCAGTCGAGGCCAACAATTCTCGCCACTCATAGGCCATTCAGGTGATCGTCGATCAAGACCCAAAGAAAAGCCAATTACGGCCGAAATAAGTCCATGACAGGACCAATCTCTAGCCAATTACGGCCGAAATAAGTCCATGACAGGACCAATCTCTCGCCAATTACGGCCGAAATAAGTCCATGATAGGACCAATCTCTAGCCAATTACGGCCGAAATAAGTCCATGACAGGACCAATCTCTCGCCAATTACGGCCGAAATAAGTCCATGACAGGACCAATCTCTAGCCAATTACGACCGAAATAAGTCCATGACAGGACCAATCTCTCGCCAATTACGGCCGAAATAAGTCCATGACAGGACCAATCTCTAGCCAATTACGGCCGAAATAAGTCCATGACAGGACCAATCTCTCGCCAATTACGGCCGAAATAAGTCCATGATAGGACCAATCTCTAGCCAATTACGGCCGAAATAAGTCCATGACAGGACCAATCTCTCGCCAATTACGGCCGAAATAAGTCCATGACAGGACCAATCTCTAGCCAATTACGGCCGAAATAAGTCCATGACAGGACCAATCTCTCGCCAATTACGGCCGAAATAAGTCCATGACAGGACCAATCTCTAGCCAATTACGGCCGAAATAAGTCCATGACAGGACCAATCTCTCGCCAAAAAGTAGCCAATCAAGGCCAATAGTCGTCATTTACAGACCAACTAGTGGACACCAACTAAGGTCTATAGTCGCCATTAGTAGGCCAGAATCCCAGCATCAATCATGGTCAATATTATTCAACCATTGGCAATCAAGAGAGTTTATCCAACTTGTTATCCAAGTACCCATTTACGAGATCAAGAATCAACTAAGTGATCAAGGGGAAAATCCAAATATAAGCATAAAGATTCCCAACGATCGGAAATTATCGGCCTCCTTCACCACTGATAAGTGCTAAAGAAGCCCGAGGGGCAATTGAGAGAGTAAAATTAAACGAGCCCATTAAGGCCCAAGGGCATTATTGTCTTTCCTATGGTAACCCTCAAACCCTAATTTTGATTATAAAACATGTGTTACGCCTCCATTGGGAGGGGAGATCAGAACAATACTGACTTGAGCGTCGGAGGGTCCTCCGGGAGACAAGCCCAGCCCCGACCTCGTTTGTTCTTGTTTCACAGGCTAAGGTTCGTGATGAGATCATCATCAAGATCAGTCTCCATCAACAATTATTGAGAGCAGATTTATGCACTCACACTCATAATAATTGAGAAGTAGAGGGCCACGAAAAATAAAGGAGTAAATGAGTGAAATAATGGTACACATAGCAGCTCATTTGAGCAACCATGCAAAATTGTCAATACCAATTATGTCATGGTACTACTACTAGTACTTACAAAAACTAAACCTCAACCCCCTCAACCTCTTCTTATATGATCCCTTCAAGTTCAACAATAAGGAGAAGCTTTTTGAGCGACTAAAATACATACACTCATTTAGGCATCTCCGATAACCAAATCGATTACTGGAAAAGATCGAAATGTTGGTGTCATTTTAGAAATAAGTATACATACACCATACACCATACAAGCATGAAGCATATCATCATATGTTATCAAAATTGACTAGTTTTTCAAGTTAAACTGAGTTTTAATAGTTGTCTACTGCATAGGGTTACAACTTAAACCAAGTAAAAGAAATATTCTTCAAGAGGAGATGATTAAACTTGTGAAATGTTGGGGTTCATAGAGTTTAGGTCTTGCAAGTTGCAAATACGTCTGTTGTTATTGTGCAATGTGGATTATTTAACCCTTTTTTCTTTGTCTAAATTGTGATTTGCGCACTTTGGATGGAAACTTTTAACACTACCTCCGTTCAAGAATACAAGTCTTTTTAGACATTTTGCACCCAACTACCAAACAAACAATACCTTCATTCAATAATACAAGTGTCTACTACCCAAAGACTTATATTTTCAAACAAAAAGATTCATAATTTTAAACTACAAAAGGATATATACTAGATTATTCACTGGTTAGTGTGGGTCTTGCTCTGCTTGCAGCTTATAAAGGCTAGTTGCTACCCTACTGACAGTTCTCCATCGAAGCCATCATGAAGGCGTTTTAGCTCAGTTCATGCCCAACTACCAAACAGCCAACAACCCTACATTGCAGGTTCACCAGAAGAGACCTTTATAAAAGGGAAAGTTGTCACCTTGATGATGCTTCTGGAGGGAGACCAAGACATTTGACAAACTCTACTACCTTCTTATCGTGTTTCGCCTACATTTCCAACCACGAATTGCAAGAAAAAAGAAGCGACAAATCTTACAATTCCAACAAACAACTTTGAGTGTAACCTTCTTATTCAATGCTCTCTGCTACCCAAAGTTGAAGGTCTTCCAACAGCAAATGCAGTTTACATTCACCTATTTTCACCTCCAGGGATGTGCATTTATTATCAGTTACTCAGTAGCAATTGGTGCCCACAAACTTAATTTAACAACAGCTGACAAAGTTTTGCACATATTGCCGGAGAATTTACTGCAGAAAGCCAATCAAAACCACTGTTTGGTTCAGAAGGGTTATCTGTCATGCCAATGGAAACACAAGGATCTCTACACATATTTACTCTTTCCATGGGTTTACTCTAACTCAGCAATTTATGACAAATTAGGATAAAAAAGATGGTGTTTGAGGTCATCCAACTCTGTTATAACTCACATTACCTAACCCCAGGGAAACTAGGAGGCTTGAACCACGGTATAACAAACACGAGACAGTTCTATGCCCATATCTATGAATTAAACACAGGATATCCATACTCACTAGTAAGTAACCTTAATCTTTATAATATTTCTGATCTTAAATAGTGACAATTTGAACAAGCATTGGAGAGATTTTACTCTTCCATTATTCCCATTTACATTTACCGACATTGGACTGAGAATTTTTACTTGGTCAAAATCCAACAGATTTGTGTAGTTTGGTCATTTGAACAGAAGTGCAAAATTACATAGCTTGGCATCAAACCAGTAACAGAAGTTTGCCCAAATCAGGCTTTTCAGTTGCCCATGCCTGTGGTAATCTGGAGCGGATGGATCAATCTTCTAGCTCTTTCCTGTCATTTGTAAATCATGATTGAATTTAGTGCTGTAAAAATAAATACTTAAGTTTCAACAAAGATTCCCTAAAAATGCATCAAAAAAGAAGGGGAATGCATACTACAATGCCAAAGTAGGTGCAGATCACAAGTAATCACTTTAATTAACCCCTTCAGGGAAAAAAAAAAGAAGCATAGCTGGTAACTTGGTAAGTTCATGCTATCTACTCTTGCTATACTTTCCATATGAAGGTCAACGAGTGATGCTTTATACAATAAAGTGTGTAACCTCTTCTTCGACAACACAATCATTCCTATCTTCTGTGTGCATCATTACCACCTAGAATGCCGGCTTCTTCTTTGAGAGACTAGGTAAACACGGCCATGAACCCATCGCCTGCCTGGTTTTGAAAATCTCTGCACCATAAGATAAATATTGAAAATACATTGGGTTTACCAACGCAAATCAGGATGATTTTCATAAACATCATTGAAACTAATAACCAATTTCAAGCATCTGGTTCTGCCTTTAAAGATGAAATTTCCATGTCAGAAAAAAGAGTATTGTTCATAATAAATCATTGAAAAGAACAACTTTGTCACAGAACTTAAGAGGCTTAATATTATGCAATCAATAGCAATAAGAAAATAAGGCATGTGCTGGTAGAATGCAATCAATAGCAATAAGAAAATAAGGCATGTGCTGGTAGAATGCAATCGTTCTAGGTAGAATGCAATCGTTCTAGGAAACTTATTCACCTCAACTTTGGTGCGGAATTCAAGAACACATTCGCATACATGACAACTTGTTCTATGAGGAGAGCTGTTGCACTGGTTAGATCTCACGAATGCAAAAACCTGCAAACAGGTACAAGATCAGAGTTGCACAAGAAGTGCTAGGCGGAGAGTAGTGATGTACAAGTAACTGGTCAGCGAAGTTCTTTTCGTTGGAAGTCTACATCTTCTCAATATGGATGAGCAAAATGAAGTAGAATTTGTTACGACTTACCTCCTCTCCGCAACTAGGACATGATCCCTTTAGTGCCACCATATCATTTCTCCACAACCCTTGCAATGCTTTTACTGGGGCAGATAAAGTTTGGGTCAAAACTTACAAAGCATGAAACTTTGGCAATCTAATTTCCAGTGAACTTCCAAACTAAAGATATGATTGGAAGATTTTGATTCCCAACTATAAATCCTTCATGTTACCCTAGCTTCATTAACTAAAATGATCTATACTTAATATGAAAGTAGAGTTCAGCAATTACCAGAAGCAGATGCAATTGGATATCCAACGACAGAACCCAATAAAATGAAAAGTGCACCATTCAACATCGCAAAGGTGCTCATTCCAGCTGCTTCAGCGTAAACTAATTCTGATTCAATTGCATCTTGATAGGCTAGACTAACGGTGTATAACACAGGCACAAGGAATGCTGAACTGCCAAATGCCAGAATTAGGATCCAAATGCCTGCTAAAGCAAACACCTGTGAAGGGTCTTCCTGCCCTACATATACGTTATTAACTTTTCAGGAAGCATAAGCAAAAAGCAAATACCAATTATCCATACATTTACCCCCGAGTTCATTCAAGCAAAAGTTTGAAGCTGTGGAACAAGTTGGAATCTCGCAATACCAATATTTTTAATTTTTTTTTTTAAAGAGGTATGCACAATAGCTTCAGGCAATTATAGGTTTAGGCTCTCACAATGAACAATCTGATCTCTGAAGGATTGTGATTAGTTACTATTCCAACAGATAATCTGAACTACATTTGACAGAAACTCATTTCAGAATACCAGGAGATAATAAAAAATGAAAACAAGATATTCAAAATTACCTGAGCGTCTGCATATGCTGATTGCCGGCGAATGCTACAACGAGGATACTTGACGACTGACTTCGAACCAAACCATCTCAATTTCAACTGAATAAAATCGAATTCCACATCAATATCCCTAATTTCAGGAAAACAATCGATTTCTATATAAGCTCCTATCTCAACACTCACCTCAACTCTGTCAAACATATCATCCACTATCAAGGGAGACCCGCTGTAATACGCATCCTTTGCCTAAATTCGGAATAAAAAACAAAAACAAAATTGATGTAGTGTTCGCCGTAACAACACCTCATTCGGAGATCAAAAGCAAATTAAAGAAATGAAAACCAGCGTACCTGGAGGTAGAGAGCTTCTAGGGTTTCTTGACTAGCGGTTTCAATAGGTCCAACAAATATGCAGGAAGGACCCTGAGGAGCGAGGGATGGCTCGGCGGTGGAGACACCGTTGTGGCTCCGGGTAGGGATTCGGACCGGAAACGGAGCTCCGTATCTACTGCAGCCGGATACACCGAAGAATTTAGATCGAATGAGGCGAGGGGAGAGAGGTCGGCCCGTGGCGGCCATAGGAAGCGGAAGAGCGGAGAGGGTGATGTGATGGAGGAGATTTGCAGAGAGAAGAAAAGGGACAAAACCGGAGTTTGTGCGGTTGAGACGCAACAATTTGATATATTGTCGAGTAACGTTAACGTAATGGCCACTACTTCTCTTTCTTCATTAAAATGTCCTCTGTGGCTTGTGTTATGTTGGCCCCCTGAATATCCTATGTTTTCTTGGGATGTTTTTTTTTTTTTTTTTTTTTTTTTTTTTTTTTTTTTTATACAAGGCGAAGGTTTGGGGAGGGTCAACTACGGATCTATGGTTGTACCACTACCCAAGCGCCCTGCTGACGAGTCTGAAACTCTAGATCGGACCTTCAAGAAGACGAAGATATGGGAAACAGAGGGCAACTCAAAAGCAACAAGTAGAAAGAGAGCATCCGAAATAAGAATTTCGATCTCCCAGGGAATCGTTCAGACTCCTTTGATCGCGTTGACGATAGAGAGACAATCGCCTTCCACGACAAGTTTTCGAATCCCCCTCTTCTGAGCTTCCACCAGCCCGAGCTGCAGACCACCAGCCTCAGCCTGAAGCGCCGACAACTGCCCACAACGTATGGCATCGCAAGCGATTAGCCCTCCGTCATCGTCTCTAATCACGAAGTCTGCAGATGCACAACCAGACGAAGATTTAACACCATCAAAATTAAGCTTGAAAACACCTTCCTCAATTTTTCTCCATCTAATGATATTCCTTTGGCGAGGGTTGCTCCTGGGTTTGATTGTTCTTGTTATGTCATCATCTTCATCTAGTTCATCTTGTTTAGGTATTTTCCAATTTTTCATGTGGTTTTTTATTATTGCTGTCAATTCATCTATTATTGTTAGAGATGTGAATGAGACCAAAGTGTCCAACATCGGAAAGTTGAACATACCAAGCCCTAGTATATGAGTCGGTGGGGTACTCCTTCTATTGCCAATTGGTTTTAGGATGGAACCCCGCTCGGCTTATGTGCTAGGCTATTAGCGCAAGGGCGCACGTGTACACATGACTAGGGGTGTGCATAACCGGGTACCCAACACGACACGATTAATCGTGTCGGGTACCCGAAACCATTAAGGCAAAAAACGCCGATCCGAACACGACACGTTTAATACTGGGTATCCGACATGAAAACACGAAACGGTTCCGTGTCGGATACCCGTGTAACCCGCCACGAACCGAAAATTGAGGGGGCTTCCTTCTCCACCTTCTTCCCCCTCGGTGGTCCAACTCGAGCCCCCATCCAGGGCCGCTCTCCGCTCTCAGACCCTTGCTCCTCTCGCTCCATCTTCTCTGCGGTTTAACCTGTCGCCGCCAGGACGAGCGAATCCGGGGCCGAGCAAGGCCTCCACAGGACCACAGCTTCATCGGATTTAGAAAGAAAGAGAAAGGTTGGGGTTGGAGAATTGGAGAGAGAGAGAGAGTTTGTGAGTTGTGACTGTCTCCTTCATCGGTTATGCGGCTAGGGTTTGCAATTAAAAAAATAAAAACAACACAAATTTCAAAAGAAAAGGGGACTTTTCTTTAATTAAAAAAACGCACCTTTTCGAAGCAAAAACTTGAGGGGATTAGGATTCGAACCCACGCTTAATGCGGGATCCCGGGAGTTCCCAACCAAATGAGCCAATTCAATTTGATATTTCACTTCAGACTATATAATACTAGTACTATCACTATAGTACCGTACCAAATTAAAAAAAATAATAAACGGTTCGTGTCGGGTACCTGACACGGGCATTTGCCCGACCCGAACACGAACCGTTTAGAGCCGTGTTTTCTCGGTTCGTGTCATTATCGTGTTGTGTTTTTTCGGTATCGGGTTTTTTCGTGTCGTGTTTTCGATTTCGGGTTTTTCTGCACACCCCTACACACGACCCCCGATCCCGAGTCCCAACGGACTTCAGTATGGTAGTCTAGCACACAAGCCGAGTGACTGGGGGTCGTGTGCGCGCACATGCGCTAGTAGCCTAGCACACAAGCCGAGTAAGGTTCCATTCTAAAACCAATTGGCAATAGAAGGAGTAGCTCACCGACTCATATACTAGGGCTTGATATGTTCAACTTTCCGATGTGGGACACTTTGGTCTCATTTACATCTCTAACAATTGTCCTTAAGTTATGGTTTTTCAAATTTAATCTTGTTTCTCTTAGTCCAAATACACTACCAAGAGAAAGCCAGAGTGACTTTTTGTTCAGAATTTAGGCGTCGAAAGACTTCGTTGGTAATGGTCTTTATGCTTTGATTACTTTTGTCAATATTTGTAATTTGTCGCTCAATAGCCTTGTCCATTGATCCAATGATTTTTAAGGTTGTCGAGCATTCCATCAAGAGATGTATATCGTCTTCTTCCATGGAGTTACAAAGGGCGCAACCCATGGGCGTATGTATTCCTTTGTTTTCTTGGGATGATGATTGGCCCAGGATTGAGAAAGGACAGAGGTTTATTTTAGGATTGTTAAATGCACCGGAAATTTTTAATATCGATAAAATTATTCTCATTTTTTTTTGTGCGAGTGCTTGGTAAGTTAGTGCTCGTTTTTTTTAAGGTCGGATCCACACTTTTAACACAAAAGTATAAATGCTGCCTTTTCTTTAGGGTTGGGTGGTGCTTGGTTTTTGCAGCCGTCGGTGGTGACGTTGGCGCCAGGGCAGTCTCCTCCTTCGCTTCACGACCCTCCATCACACCGTCTCTCCTTCGCGGCTTTTCCGTCTCACCGTCGGCGCCTGTGCTCAGGCCTGGGTTTGTCGCGGTTGTGTTTCCTACCCCTCCCTTGTATTCCGCCCCTTCAGCCCATTCCCGGTTTGGAGGTCGCCAGTGTGGAGGCGCTTTCAATCTGCTTTGTGTTACTGGTGTGGTCGGCTCTGTTGGCTGGTTGCATCTTAGGGTTAAGGTCTCTTTTGGACTCTTGGGCCTGAGTCTAAAGCTCGTGGCCTGTTCTTTGGGCCTAAGGTTTTGCCTTGGGCCCAAAGCTGACCCGTAGAAAAATTAGAATAAATTAATAAATTCGAAAGTAGCGAATTATAATAAATAATTAATATATATATATATTAATTATTTATTATAAATTGTTGCGCTTGGCTTCATCTTTTGTGTACGTCCTTGTCTTGTTCGGTTTAGTTGTGTTTTGTTTCGCCTTTGTAGAGTTATGACCTGTAATTTGCACCACTTTGTATTTTTATGTTTGTTTAGACGGTTATCTGTCTGCCGACTTGTCAGCCCTCGAGGTTCAGATATGTCTAACCTTAAATTTTTTTCCTGATAAAAAAAAAGTATAAAGGCTTCACCTCCCCTCATATTTTGATTTGATTTTTACCTTATTTTTCAACGTGCGACTTTTACCCACAACCCCAACCGATTGATCTTGGCGATCGTTCTTGTTGCAAGGCTATTTTGCTAACTAGTACTACTTCTACCTGACTACCTCTATATGTCAATGGAACTGCAATACAAAGAAATACGCACAACAACGAAAGCAAACAAGTTCGATGCAATGCTACACACAAATACACAATGTAATGCAACTATTCAATCGAGGATAAGCCATCAAGTCATATGAACAGAAACCAACATTATAAAGAGCAACGAAACTCTGTAAGGAGCAAGATCCTGCAGATTAGTATATATAAATATTCGATCCACAGGAGATGTTGTATTCACATCATGTCTGGCATCCTCATTCTGTCCAGGTAAGACTTCCCATCGAGCTTCGTTGTGAAGTAGTCGGCGACGTACTTACGCATGGAGATGGTCTTGAACAAGGGCGGACTGGTTGGGCTGATCATGCTCCTCGAAGGCCCTATTTGTCCATCCAACTTGGAGCCGAAGAACAATGACACTGACAACCTCTCTTTCTCTGAGTTGATGCAAACCCGATGCTCTGCGCTCTTGTAGCTCCCGTTGCTCACTATCTGTGTGTTATAAATCAATTCAATCGTCTTCAAAAAATTTCCACATTTTCGCGTTGGACGTTACAATATAATAACAAAGTTTAAAAGTGTATTTTGTATATTTTGATGACATATCATTGTAATTAGTATTTTGGTATTTATTTTGCAGAAATGAAGATATAATAGTATATTTGTTGGTTTCCTTACAAATATGAAATATGCTAAAATGGCATGTTTTTATCAAACGGAGAGAGTATGCTTTATAACATGAAAGTAGTATGTAAGTAGGACATTATATAATAAAAAATATATATGAAAATGAAAAAACAACCTTAGTATTTAATATTTTTTTATAATAAGAAATTAGTATTAATGTAGTTAATAATATGGATGTATATTTTGGTGGTAGAATATACTTTCTTTTCTTTTTAAGTAAATAAAATAAATGGTAAGTGGTGAGATGAGTATCGGGAATGATCTGATGCAACAAATAAAGTGGATGATTTTGATTCACGTGGAGATGAAAAATTAAATGGATGAAGTGACACCCTCTAAAACAAACATCATATGAAACCGAATTTTTTTGGTGATGCCACTTATGATGGATCTATTTCTGTTTGAATAGTAGTAATAGATAGATAGATAGATAGATAGATAGATAGAAAAACAGACAGAAAATATGTATAAGTACCTCCAGAAGGTCTCCGACGTTGACAACCAAGGCATGAGCGGGGACATGGACGGGAATCCACCTGCCATCCTTGTTGACTTCAAGGCCACCGACTCCGTTGAGCTGCAAAAGAAGGGTGATGAGGGTGGCATCGGAGTGAGGCGTAATCCCGACGACTTGGTCGGGATTAGGGTACGGTGGGTAGTAGGTCATCCTTACAGAGCGCATTCCATCCTGAAACACCTCATCCACCTCTTGTTCTGTCATCCCTAGGGCTTCCCCCATCCACCCCATTATCCTCTTCCCCACCTTCTCTACTTCTTCAATGTATGCCTCCAAGCTTTCCCTATATAAACACATCCATATTCAATCCCTAGCCCTAGAGTTTATATGATACTAATTCAACGCTGTTAAATTCCGGTGGGTCATATTTATATAGAGATACCTGAGAGATTGAGGCAACATTGGAAAGAGACGGGGATTACGCAACGAAGGAGGATGTGTTATCATGTAAAACCTATCCGCCCAGTCTAGCCTTTGGTGTTCCTGCAAGGCATGGGATGTGAGATTTTGTCCATACCCTTCGGTCTCCCCCTTCTTCACTTTGTACTTTGTCTTCTCTTCCAATGGAAGCTTGAAAAACTCTTCAATCTCCAATTTTACCTTGTTCAACACATGCTCATCAACCCCATGGTTTATTGCCTGCGCGATCCAGCACATATATGAAAGATATAATAAAACAACATTTTCAAGGGAGAAAAAAGGAAGCCAGGATGATGTAAGTACCAAGAATAGTCCCCAATCTTTGGATGCTGAGTGCAACTTGTTGAGAACATCACGACGAAGACGATCCTGGAGGATGTGGTCATCTTGTTTCATGGTGGATGATACATTCAACAAGGCATTCAAATCAATGATGGGGACTGTAGAGAGTGATGGATCAGTTGCACTTGAAGTGGGTGCCATAGCTTTTGAATGCTCTTGATCGAGGCGAACAAAAGCTTGTGGCACAGATCCATTCATGGTCATTAGCTCTGTGTAGATCTCCTTTGGGCTAAAACACCTTGAAACATCACTTGTTTGTTCGCCTTTCTCCATTTTTGAATTGATTTCTTGGGGTTGGTCTACATCGCCTGTGATATATATATTTCATGATCGAATGAGGAGATAATATAGTATTAAATTATTACATGCATGTGTATATGATTTGGGGATGAATATATACATGTGAATGCATGAACTATTTTTTTTGGTAGGATGAATGCATGAACTATAAAAGAGAAAAATAGGAGGATATATAGACAAGAAATCGCGATGAAATTTACTTCTTTTTGGAGCCATAAAGAAAAGGTAAAATTGGATATATACCCATAAAATCTTCATTAATTTAGTATACACCCATCAAAACTTTAAAATTGATTATATACCCATTAAATCGTTTATATTTTGTGTAATTGTCCATCATATATTTAATTTATACTATTGAATGTAAAAAATATTAAAATTTAATTATTTAAATATCAAAATTAGTTAACTTTTAAATGATTATAAAAATGAGACATTAATTTCAATTTCTCTCAAACTAAGTAGTTTTTTTTAATTTGATGTGATTTTACATCAAAAAATATGTATTTTATTTCTTTACTACGGTTTATGGTCATTTTTATAACTTAATTATTTTGAACTTATACATGAAACTTGATATTCAAAATAAAATCATTGGATAAAAATATAATTATAATTACGTTGAAGTTTAAGTTTTATATTTAAATTTTAATTATATTTTCTATCCAATAATTGTAAAGTGATAAATTTTCTAATTATTTGAAAATTATCTAAGTTTAGTATATAATTAATTTTTAATATAATTTTCACTCAATAATATTAGATCAAATATATTATGGACAATCAAACAAATTTTAAATGATTTGATAGGTATATAAACAATTTTGAAGTTTTGATGGGCATATACCCAATTAATAAAGTTTTTATGGATATATACCCGATTTGGCCTAAAGAAAAATGAAAGTGGCCGCATAGTCAAGAAAGAAGGCATGCATGTAACTATGTAACGATGCTCTAGTCCCTTCAATAGTGTGGTCCACAAAATTATTTCAGGTATAAATAAACATTAAAATAAAAGTAAAAAATATTTTTAGATTCAATAGTATGTGTGGTCCACAAAATTCTAGCGGCGCCCGCCGCTAGAATACCAGTGAGCTCCGGTTCCAACAGTGGTCAACTCTTCTTTAACTTCGACGTTGTGCTTCCTTGCTCCTTTGTAGCTCCTTCCTCAGTGATGCGGGACCATCCAAGACACCTTCGGACACACCTATACTTGGGGATGGACCTATGATTCAAGCTCGTGAGAATGTTGTCATCCTCAAGAGAAAGAAGAAGGCTCCACCATGAGAAGATCCAAAGGCGCAAAGCTTGATCATCTTGACATTTTTACATTCGTCCAGCAGCTTGACAGCTTTTCGACGTCTCAGTAAAATGAGTCGTACGGATTCAATATTAATCGGATTTGATCGTGCCATACCTTGTCGGAACGAGGAAGAAGAGATCTACAACTTTGCTGTTGAAGGTTTTTCCAGATTCGACCTAGAGCTTGGCCGAAAATCAACATCTTGGAGCTGTCACTGTTTTAGACGGGAATAAGCAAGGTGCGCGGGCGTGCAAGTGGGTGCGCGGGCGTGTGGCCCAGGCGTGCGGGCGTGCACATACGCGCTGTGGAATGCTGGTGCTGATTCGTCCTTGGCCAAATTGGCTTGAGATCTCTTCAATTGTTAAGCTATGAAGACTTAATTAATTACGTAACTTAATTAGTCACATTATTTAGGTTCTTTAGGGGTTTTTATTAATTTATTTTAATTACTTTTATTTATTATCTTTATTAGTAAATCAGCCCTAGGTTATATATTGATGGGTGATCATTGTTGAAGAAACACGTTGAAATTTATGAAAGTTCTCTTTTTGTGTGAAACACATAGAGCGTAAGTCCATCGATTCGAAGCGTGGCTCATCGATTGCAAATTGGTTCTTGATCTAACTTGGTTTGCTTTGAGTTCGTCAACCTCGCGAGAGCTTGGTGATCCAGGTAATCACAAGTCCCCTCCTTGTGCCTCCAAGTTGTCCGCTTGGTTGTGTAAGGTTGTAGAGGCGGGCTTTATAGTCGTTGGTATTTGGTTCCTACCCTCTAAGGAGGCCTGAGGTCTTTGCCTCGTTCTATTTTAGTTCGAATCAGTCCACTATCGGTCGTGTCTTTGTTATCAATTTCGAGTCTTTATTCTTGTTCATCGAGTCTTTGCTTCCGTTCTTGTTATTTCTAGTTTGATTGTCGAAGATCGGGCCATCCTACGGCTAACCCCGTATCACTCAGCCTCCATATGCTCCAAAACATGTCTTTTAAGCTCTTCCAAGATCCCATCCAAAGTCGGACTGTAAAACTGCAGAATAAACACTAAAAATGCGTGGATTCCGAACTCGAATACTTCACAAGAAAGATATGAAACTAGACAAAACATATGCAAAACTCCTATCTAAATGCAATAAGAAATACCTATAATGCCTATATAAAATATGCATTATCATGTTAGGAGTGATTTATAAGTGATTAAAGCCCTACACATGTCACAAGAGCTCTTCCTTTTCAGGCTCCAAATGAGGACAACGAACTTGAGAGGACTAGGTGGCATGGGTTGGTGTATCTTAAGACCATGGACCTTACAGATGGTATCAGATCGAGTCGATTCCGTGCTCGGAGGTGCGTCGACAGTATGCTCGGGTACGCTCCTCTCGGAGGGCAGTTCCTTGGGCCTGGCGGGGTCATCAGTGCTTTAAGTGGTGGAGATTATAACACCCCCGTCCCACATCGGATATCATAAGGATTTTGTGAGTGATTTATAACTGATCCAAGCCCTGCCCATGTTACAAGAGCTCTTACTTTTCAGGCTCCAAGTGAGAACAACGGACCCGAGATGTAAGACCCGGGGTCTTAAGAGGCGTCAGCCCATGCCACCTAGCCCTCTCAGGATAGGCATTATATATAGGTAGTTTTAGACTACTCGGGATGCATTTGTTACATGTTTTGGAGCTAATTTACATATTATGCTTTTTAGTGAAAGAGTTCGAAATTTGCGCAAATTTTGATTTATTTTGCAAAGGTACAGATTCGAAAGTCAAAAGAAGATGTAAGAGCTCTGGAGCTAAGGATTCACAAAGTGCAAAGAGGATCAAGCTAAAGAAGGGAGGATCATGCCTAGATGCGGCGAGCAAGAAGAGGAATGGCAGCGAACAGGTGCGGCGACCGCAACATGCAGGTAGTGGCTGCCGCAAGCATAGCCCAATAAAGTTTGGCGGCAATCGTTGTAAACCCTGGCGGCAGCCGTCGCAACTAACGTAAGCGAGACGTGTCTAGTTTTAAGCGGATTCGTGTTTATCTATCCTAAACCGATTTTTATCTATTTTTGGACCTAAGATAAGATTTTCATAGTAATATATTAAGGGATTAGCCCTAGGATTTTGATTCATTCATCATGAATTAAGAGTAATGTTCGCCATGAGCAACTAAACTCTCGGCATTTTGCTTGCAGTTTGAAGCTTTATTTGAATTAAGTTGCGAGTTTCTGAATCTCGTTCCTTATTTCCTATATTGAATGTTTCGATTTCTTTGTGCTTCATTCTTCATTGTTTTATTCTATCTTGTCTGACCAACTAGTTAGAATTAATTCAATTGATAAGGTTTTGTAGATTTCTCACTGTGAACCTTTACCTAAGTAGCAAACTTATTCCTTTAGGGCTGATTGAACTAATTGGATATATATGTAGGAAGTTGGTTGTGTTTGAAATCCCTCTTTAGGGGTTGCAGATACCTTGGTTAATCTCCAAACTTACAGCTATTGATTGGGTTAAACCCTCATTTGAGGATTGCTCGAGAAATAAGAGTTTCTAGGACTAATTGGACTAGTAACTAAATTAGGTTGGGACAAAGACATTCATAGGAAAACTAAAAGGACGAGAAGAAGTTGCAAGGATCAACTTAACCAAATAGAGTGGATAATTGTAGGTGGAACTATTTCTCTCTATTGTCTACATCAAGTTCTCTATTACTGTTTTTATTATTCCACTTTGATAAAAGGCAAATCTTTTGCATTCTAAAACCCCTCCTGGTTCTAAATTGGCAACTAAATCATAATTGAGTTACGAAGAATTCTATGTGGAATCGATCTCTTACTTTTTCACTATACTAGTTTATAGGTTTGAGTTTGTTTGACAGAAACAACGATAATTTTCCTCCCATCACACGATGATCTGAGATATATATCGATGTTTAGAAAAGTATTGATATTTGAGAAATTTTATTGATAATGCTCTTGTAATTTATTCTACTCTTATTTTTTTCATATGATTTCCATGTTGATGCAATGAACAAACCTGTTAGTTTTTTTTATATGAACCCTATTCAATAGGGAGAAATGACACCCGTGTATTATTGGAATAGACCAGAAAAGATTGACAGCGAGTGTCTCGTGATTACTTGTATGAGCAGATACAATGAAAACCAACAAGAGCAACAAATTCCACAATTAGGACCACAAAAATCCCACCAAATACAATGCGATAAACTAAAATGTCCATTACGTAATCATCCAAAGATATAAGAGAAAGAAAAAAAAAACGAAAACTTAACTAAAGCGATCTGTGGAAATGAAAACGGAAAAGACTACCAATAAAAAAAAGGAATCCTATGAAAATCTATGCATGGAATTCTTGTGGACTTGAGAGAAAGAACCTATATATAGACATAAATTAATGTCATTTGTAAAATCGAGAAAATTCAAGTAATTGTGCTCATCGAAACCAAAACAGACAGGCCCTTATAAAAACACTTGGAGAAAACCAGGATTTGACCATATGACATGCATGGTCCCTTTCAATTTGCAGATCAGGGGGTCTCTGCTTTCTTTGAAAAAATCATCACCTTCTTAATCTTTATTGTTGCACTCAAGTGTGAAAATAATGACAAAAACATGTGCAATCTGTTTCATTTATGGCCTACCAAGAGAGTCTAAGAAGACAACCTTTCTTACTACATTCATATAGAATATGAACCTTTTTTGTACTATCATTGGTGACATCAATGAGATCGAATGCGGCGAGGACAAGAAAGGAGGAACAGTGCCACACCCAATTATTCTCCAACCTGACCAACTTTATGAACAACTGCAGCCTAAATGATATAGCAATGATGGGAAATAAATACACATGGAGGGAAAATAAAAAATGATATCAACAAAATATATGAAAAGCTATATAGGATACTAGTGCAAGAACAAATCCTAAACTGGTACCCTAACATTAAGTCACAAAACCACGCCTTTGCATCTTCAGACCTCTGTTCGATTTCAGTAGAACTTCATAACCAAGATCAGTGGAAAACTCAACCTTTTAGATTTAAAAAAATGTGGATCATCCGAAAAAATTACCGAAATGTTGTTCAACAAGAATGGTGATCACAAGTTGCTGGATCCCACATGTATGACTTGATGAAAAAAATACAAGTCCTAAAGAGAATGACCAAGGAATGGAATAAGAAAACCTTCCAAAATATTTTCTGTCAACTTAAGGAGATCGATGATTCGCTCATCGCCCTTCAAAACAACAATGATGTTACCCAAAATGAAACCAACATAGAAAAACAAAATAGAATAATTAACAAGAGGGATAAAACCCTATCATATAACAAAATATAGTGGAACCAATGAGTGAAAGCAAAATACCTTAAACTTATCAACACAAATACCAAGCTATTTTCAACAAATGACATTAGGAAGAAGGAACAGAATGATCATAAAAGAAATTTGATCAACAAAAGGAATGTAAATCTCAGGAGAAGAAAATATTAGAAAAGAAATAAAAAAATGATTTCAAAATAAGATCCAAAAACCATAACCCATCAACACCACCCTCCTCAACAAATACCTATCTCTAATCAGCACAGAAAACACACTCGAAGACAACGAGAAGCTAATTGAACAGATCTGGAACAATGAAATAAAAAATGCATATACTCTTCTCTATTAGAAAAGGCAATCCCTGGACGGGAGAAAATGATAGTAGAATTCTACCAGAAATACTGGGATATAGTTGACCCATTAATTATTAGAGCAATTAAGAGATTCTTCCACTTTGGAAAAATTTAGAAGCAGAGCAACCGCATCTTCATCACGCTCATTCCGAAATGCGATAACCCGACAACTACAAACCACTTCAGGCCAATTAGCTCATGCTCCACAATACACAAAGCCATTGCTAAGATTATACCGACGAGATTAAAACCAATTCTCAGGAAAATCATCCACCCCATCCAAGGGGAATTTGTATCAGAAAGGGCAATATAGGACAATGTTTTAGTTTCCCATGAATTTTTTCACTCATTTAAAATCAAGAATGGGAAAGAAGGTTGGATAGTTGTCAACGACATAGTGGAATGAGATTTCAAATTTAAAGTACTAGAATAATTTGGATTCAATCGAAAATTCCTAGGTTGGATTGAGCAATGTGTTAGAATTGTTCCATTCTTGTTGAATTGGTAAATAAAGAGCGGCCATTCCGGGGTTCGAACCGGGGACCTGTGGGTACTACCCACAAGTCCTTTCCGGTGAGCCATTCCGGAATGGTAAAATTGTTCCATTCTCAATCCTCATAAATGACGGACCCAAGTACCCATTTTGGAATAGAATTCGGGCATATGTGTTAGGGTTTGAAAATTTCGAATTGAACATATGCATGTTAGGGTTCAAAATTTCCTCAATTTTGAATTTTTTTTTCGGACAGATGCAAAGCAAAAAAAATTCGAACAGAAGTGACGGTGAAATTTTCAAAAATTTCCAAACAGAAATTTGAAGAGATGTAAACCAAATTGTTCGAACAGATGCAATAAGGAGATTAGAGAAGAAGAAGAAGGAGGAGAAAAAGAAGAAGAAGTACCTTTGCTCACTCGCTCGTACTTCGCTCAAGAGATGCCTATAGCCCCCAATTTTTGCAGATATCCAAAAGTGAAAAATACCCTAGAATTAGTATATAGAGATACTAGTGTAGGTCCCGTCTCAAACTGAACTAAGAGCGCTTTCTTATCACATATAGTAAAGAAAAAGGGGGATTACTTTTGTAATATACTCCTTCATGCATCTCACAATAGATAAGATATCTATTAAGAGTCTAATATTATATAGAATACAATTCTTAATACTATTCTAAAAATGACAGATTAGGTATGTCCAATTTGAATCGATTTCAGCGATATCAATCAATCTGTCGTTACTTCTCAGAGGAAAAGTAATAGGTAGGGATGACAAGATTTGAAACCGTGACATTTTCCTGAGAATTGGTTTTAATCTCGTTGAGGATAATATATTAATATTCTATTTATAGAATAAGATTTAGATA
This sequence comes from Persicaria maculosa, assembly GCA_963922045.1. NCBI lineage: Eukaryota > Viridiplantae > Streptophyta > Magnoliopsida > Caryophyllales > Polygonaceae > Persicaria > Persicaria maculosa. Next base: position 18,287,095 of record OY998258.1, read on the forward strand.
TAGCCCCCAATTTTTGCAGATATCCAAAAGTGAATCCGTGACATTTTCCGGAGCAGAATGAGGATAATATATTAATATTCTATTTATATAATAAGATTTAGATAGATCTATTATATTAAATCGACGCATCTCATATTTTTTGTTTCGAAAATGTGATGGAAAATACATGCGAGAAAAAACTTGCATTTCGGGGTCTCCTAGTCTTTTTTTTATTGTATTGAATGTCATTAAGTTAGAAGTTAGGGAAACATAGTCATTCTCTCTTTTGCTGAATCAAAAAAGTAAATAGCAAAATTTTAATTATTTTATCAACCCACGAAAATCAAAAGAGATACTCTGAATTGATTTATCTAAAAAAAAGGGGAAATCGGGAAGAAAAAAATAGATTAGAATAGAATTCTCTAATGAGATCTCTATTTGATTAATGAGACATAAGACAATTCGTGGGTCAGGCGCTTAGTCAGACTAGTTAAAGAATAATTGAATTGAGCTTCTGGATTTACTTTACCTTTAAATAAAGTAAATTAAAATTTATGAAGCCATAAAGTTTCTCTTCGAAATCCAGTGTAAGAGTCAATGTACGAGAAAAAACCATACAAAAATGATCGAATCCTTGGACTCTGTGCTATGAGGTGTTCGAAAATGGTTGAAATAGTTGAATAGGAAGATCACTATGACTATATCCCTTGGTAAATTTACCAAAGACGAAAATGATTTATTTGATATTATGGATGACTGGTTACGTAGGGACCGTTTTGTTTTTGTAGGTTGGTCCGGCCTATTGCTCTTTCCTTGTGCATATTTCTCTTTAGGAGGTTGGTTTACAGGTACAACCTTTGTAACTTCATGGTATACGCACGGTTTGGCCAGTTCCTATTTGGAAGGCTGCAATTTCTTAACCGCAGCAGTTTCTACTCCTGCTAATAGTTTAGCACACTCTTTGTTGTTACTATGGGGCCCTGAAGCACAAGGAGAATTTACCCGTTGGGGTCAACTAGGCGGCCTACTTTTGTTGCTCTTCATGGCGCTTTCGGACTAATAGGTTTTATGTTGTGTCAATTCGAACTTGCTCGATTTGTTCAATTGCAACCTTATAATGCAATCGCATTCTATGGTCCAATTGCCGTTTTTGTTCCTCTACGTGTTTCTAATTTATCCACTAGTTCAGTCTGGTTGGTTCTTTGCGCCTAGTTTTGGCGTAGCGGCTATATTTCGATTCATTCTCTTTTTTCAAGGGTTTCATAATTGGACATTGAATCCATTTCATATGATAGGAGTGGTCGGTGTATTGGGCGCCGCTATGCTATGCACTATTCACGGTGCTACCATAGAAAATACTTTATTTGAAGACGGTGATGGTGCCAATACATTCCGGGCTTTTAACCCAATCCAAGCTAGAAACTTATTCAATGGTTACTGCTAACCGCTTTTGGTCCCAAATCTTTGGGGTTGCTTTTTCCAATAAATGTTGGTTACATTTCTATATGTTATTTGTACCAGTAACCGGTTTATGGATGAGTGCTCTTGGGGTGGTTGGTCTGGCTTTGAACCTACGCGCCTATGACTTCGTTTCCCTAGAAATCTGTGCCGCAGAAGATCCCGAATTTGAGACTTTCCACACACAAAATATTCTCTTAAACGAGGGTATTCGCGCTTGGATGGCAGCTCAAGATCAGCCTCATGAAAACCTTATATTCCCTGAGGAGGTTCTACCACGTGGAAACGCTCTTTAATGGAACTTTCGCTTTAGCCAATCGTGACCAAGAAACCACCGGTTTCGCTTGGTGGGCCGAGAATGCCCGACTTATCAATTTATCCGGTAAACTACTCGGAGCTCATGTAGCTCATGCTGGATTAATCGTATTCTGGGCCGGAGCAATGAACCTTTTTGAAGTGGCTCATTTCGTACCAGAAAGCCAATGTATGAACATGGATTAATTTTACTTCCCCACCTAGCTACTGTTGGTTGGGGGTAGGCCCTGGTGGGGAAGTTATAGACACTTTTCCATACTTTGTATCGGGAGTACTTCACTTAACTTCCTCGATCGTATTAGGCTTTGGCGGGATTTATCATGCACTTTTGGGCCATGAGACTCTTGGGGAATCTTTTCCATTCTTCGGTTATGTATGGAAAGATAGAAATAAAATGACCACAATTTTGGGCATTCACTTAATCTTGTTAGGTCTAGGAGCTTTTCTTCTAGTATTCAAGGCTCTTTATTTTGGGGGCGTATATGATACCTGGGCTCCAGGAGGGGAGATGTAAAAAAAATTACTAACTTGACTCTTAGCCCGAGTATTATATTTGGTTATTTACTAAAATCTCCTTTTGGATGAGAAGGATGGATTGTTAGTGTGGACGATTTAGAAGATATAATCGGAGGGCATGTATGATTAGGTTCCATTTGTATACTTGGCGGAATCTGGCATATATTAACTAAACCCTTTGCATGGGCTTGACGCGCACTTGTGTGGTCTGGAGAGACTTATTTGTCTTATAGTTTGGCTGCTTTATCTGTCTTCGGTTTCATTGCTTGTTGCTTTGTCTGGTTCAATGATACCGCTTATCCTAGAGAGTTTTACGGTCCAACTGGACTAGAAGATTCTTAAGCTCAAGCATTTACTTTTCTAGTTCGAGACCAACGTCTTGCGGCTAACGTGGGATCCGCCCAAGGACCTACTGGTTTAGGTAAGTATCTAATGCGTTCCCAACCGGAGAAGTCATTTTTTGAGGAGAAACTATGCATTTTTAGGATTTGCGTGCTCCTTGGTAAGAACCTCTAAGGGGTCCAAATGGGTTGGACTTGAGTCGACTGGAAAAAGACATACAACTGTGGCAAGAACGACGTTCCGCGGAAATATGACCCATGCTCCCTTAGGGTCCTTCAATTCTGTTGGGGGGGGGGGGGGGGGGGATGAATGCAGTCAATTACGTCTCTCCTAGAAGTTGGTTAGCTACTTCTCATTTTGTTCTAGGCTTCTTCCTATTCGTAGGTCATTTAAGGCACGCGGGAAGGGCTCATGTAGCTGTAGCAGGATTTGAAAAAGGAATTGATCGTGATTTTGAATCTGTTCTTTCGATGACCTCTCTTAACTGAGACAAGAGATTCAATGCTTCAAGTAGGAACCCTTTGGATCCCATCATACATATTGTGATCAGGTCCTACTTAAAGATAAGTCCCCGCGGGTACCCGCCAAATTTTACCCTTGATGACTGTTTGAGCAGACTGTTCTCTTTTTTTTAACACGTACAGTATATACTCCGTATTTTGTCTATATATATATTTCAGGTTTTTAAAAACCCCTTACTCCCACTATATACACATATTCAGTCGACAAAAAAAACTATATACACATATTCTTATTTGGTTTAGTTTATATGTCTAATGACATTGATTATTCCAACAGAAGTACTGTAATATAATGTAAGAAGTACTGTAATATAATGTATGTTTGATTAGTCGATTACGTACACATTTCAACATCTCTAATGTATGTTTAATTAACCTCCCTTCTGTAGTTCTGTACACAGTACACGTTAAACATGAAGGGAAAAAAAAGTGGCTTTGAGATTTTAGCATATTTTTTTTATAATTAATAATTTATATTATGTATATTTTAATATATATATATATATATAAAAATAAAATAGCGGGTACCCGTTACGGGCCGGTAGATTTGCCTACCCAATCCCGTACCCGTTGCGGGCACGGGCCGGGCTTAGCGGCCCGCTTGGACTTTTCCCTCTACCCAAGCCTGTCCAACAAGGCGGGCGGGCGGGACGAGCCGGCCCGCGTTTGCCCAGGTTTAGTTGTTATGGAGCTTTTGTCAATTTTTATTTCAGCTGAAATACAATTCTTTTTTTTTTTGTGTCGTTTCAGATTTGGGATACAGCAGATCAAGAAAGATTTCAAAGCCTTGGTGTTGCTTTTTACCGTGGCGCAGACATTTGTGTTCTAGTGTATGATGTGAACATAATTAAGTCCTTTTAGAATCTAAATTGTTGGAGTGCTCAACTGAGCTTGTTTAGTTAAATCTTTCATAGTTGAAGTGTTTGTTCAAGTTTAAATTTAAAAGATATTGTGTTTAATCCGATAGATTATTGACTTGGAAGTTGGAACTACTTTTGTGTTTTAGAATCCCACGTTTTGTATTGAATCACTCCTTATACTCATTTTAGTGATCCTGTATTAGATATTATTTGGACATGATTAGAGTAAAAAATGGAGTCTTGATCATTTTTGTTAACTATTCAATACTAGTATTTGGGAAAATGATCATTAGTATCACAAATGACTGCTATGAAAAATCAGTGATTTCAAGCATTCTAATTCATTGAAGGGGAACATTCTACATCTTGTTCATCAATTATATAAAAATGTCACCGTAAACAATTGCGATTAATGAAGTGTAATAACAAATGTCATCCATGAATAAAAGTCGTCAATAAAAGATGTAATCAATGAAATGTAATCACATTTTATACGTACTCTATGTCATCAATTGTACGTATAAAAATGAAATAAAATTGTCATCGACAAATAATGTCATCATAAATGATTGAGATTAATGAGATAAATGTCATCATGAACAAAAGTCATCATTAAAAGATATATCAATGAAGTTTAATTACATTGTATGCTCTTGTGTCCTCAATTGTATAAAAATGTAATAAACATGTCACCACAAGTGATTGCATCAATGAAGTGTAGTCACAAATGTGTCATCGGTGAATAAAAGTAGAGCCGATATACAATTGATTAAATTAAAAAAAAGTGGCATTAAACGATTTGATTAAAAAAGTGGCATCTGACATCAAAACACTACTTTGAAAAAATATGGTATCACAAAAAAAATATCATCAAAAAATTAACATAAAAAAGTGTCATCAGTAGTCAACAGTAAAAAGTGACATCAATGGTCAACGTGACATCACAGTAAACAAAAAAATGTCATCAAGGTTTGAAAAAAGTATCATTAAAAAAGTGTCATCAAACCATTTCATTAGAAAAGTGACATCAAAGCGAAAATAAAATGTAATAAAAAATGACATCAATACAGTAAAAAAATGGCATCACAAAAATATCACCACTAAAAATGTCATCAATCAAATTTAATCACATTTTATGCTCTTGTGTCATCAATAATAAAAATGTAATAAACATGTCACCATAAATGATTGCATCAATGAAATGTAATTACAAACGTGTCATCAATGAATAAAAGTATAATTGATGAAAATATATTGATATACACTTGATTAAATTAAAAAAAGTGGCATCAAACGATTTGATTAAAAAAGTTGCATCAAATAATTACATTAGAAAAATAGCATCAAAACACACATTAAAAAAATGTCATCAAAACACTATTTTGATAAAAAAAAAATATGGCATCACAGTAAAAAAATCATCAAAAAAATGACATAAAAAAGTGTCATCAGTCAATAAAAAGTGGCATCAATGGTCAACGTGACATCACAATAAACAAAAAATGGCATCAAAGTTTGAAAAAAATGACATTAAAAACGTGTCATCAAACCATTTCATTAGAAAATGGCATCAAAACAGTAAAAAATGACATCACAAAAATGTCACCGCATAAAATAAAATAAAAAAAACCGAATGAGTTGTTCAACATTGACCGGTCAGTTGGCCATTGACCATTACTACTTCATTTGGAAATGGTGCTACCTTACCTAATTAAATTAGTTTGGGTGTTAATCACCTAATTAAAGATTCAAAATAAGCTAGTTAGCAAAAAACACCCAAAATCAAACGCTCAGTGGTGAATAAATTTCAAGAATTAAACAAAACACAATATGTTTGAGTCTTTGAGACGATTACTTATACCATAGGCTAACTTGAAATTTGAATTGCCTAACAAGACTAATATGAATGTAGTCTCCCTCCGATCCAAAATAAATACTAAGTGTCATTTTAGCTCATAACACAAATTTTAAGCCTTCAGAAGATTAAGAAGAACTATTCTTCTCCACTTAGCACTGAAACAGAAACCACAAATTTCATCTACACACTGTGATCCAAGAGTTGAAGAGATAGTCCAAAGAACTATCAGAAGAAGCAGCATTTCAAGCAAATACTTTGTTAGGGACTTCTTTCAAGGCCTTCAAACTGATGGGAAGAACTTGTTGAGATTGAAAGGCAAGGAGTAGAACTCCTCGCTTCTAGTGTCCGTCTTGAAAGACCGGAACCTATCCCACCATATCATTCCCCTGTCCTTCTTTGTTGCAGTGTCTTTCTTGTTCAGTGTCACGTCCAAGAACACTGCTAGCAGCCCTGCCACGAATGGCTCCGAGGAGAATGGCACGTTGATCATGTCGTTGAACTGCACAAGTCCGTGAAAATGCAGTGTTATGTGAATGGATGATAATTTATCGACAGCGTGCATTGAGATTAAAAATAAAAAAAGAGACAATTACCCATCTTGCGTGAGTGTGCACCGGACCATATCCATGGATCACTATGAACTCATTGAAGTAGTGAGGTATGGACAATCCCATGAACACTGAGAATGCTAATATGAACACTGTCCTAAAGCTGTTCAAGTTGCAGAACTGTAGGAGGCTGAGACCAGCTGAACCTGTTCAAGTGAAATATGTTATAAAACAAACAGAATTTGTTGAAGAAACCACTTGCTTGAATTTTAGGCAAAGCGTACCAACATATGCGAAGAAAAGGCAATACAGAGCTGCTACAATTGGAGCAGGAATGGAGGCAACAATGGCTCCGAATTTTCCTGGATTTTGGCCAAAGGAGAGTAGATATTGAGTAGGAAAATGGGTTAAAGGGAGAAGAAGGATTGTGGATTGCAATCTAGCAAGTGTATACGAGTACCAACCAAGTATAGAAAAGAAGATCATAAAGCCAGCGGCTATCTGCACAACTCTTCGGCTACCAACCCTTGTCAACGCTAGCAAACCAGCATTCTCGCTGAAAGAGATCAAGCACAACATGCCACACTGACAAAGCAGAATCTAATTTAAAATATCATGGAATAAAATCATCTAGCTTCTTACACTGATACTGATGACCCATTTCCAGTTCCAAAAATGCCAGAGAAGAGAATGCCAACTCCCTGTGGTAAAGCAGAGATGAAGTTAAAAAGAAATCGAATAGCAAGACACAAAACTAGACTTGAGAAAATATAGGCATTTACTGGTATTATCTAGGCATCAGTTTACCTGCCAACCAATGCCACGGCTAAGGATGGAGGGTGGCAAAGGAGTTGCACTTGCGAATCTCGAAACAGCAATAAATGAACCAGTTGACTGCCACGAAAAACCAAGGAGCGGATTTTAGCAGAGTTGAGTCCAGCAGCTAACTGTAAAGGAAATCTCTCAAGTGTCCTTTTAAACACTTGATCATGCATTTTACTTTGAAACCGCAGACTATATCCAGTAGTCATTTTCAGGCGGTGGTCATTTATGGGCATAACACAATGAATGTTATTGTAAAATCCAATGATGGATAATACTACGATAGGAGGACAACAAACCTCCACCAGAGCGACAAACGCAGCAGCCATCATTGCAAAAGCTTCCCCAGCATCAAATGTTGGAGCTCCCCATTGAAATGGATATGGAACACTGATCCTGTACATGAACAAACGACAGTTACTATTACCAAAGGAATGCGCAATTTAAGATTCTGTGCAACGACAAGGGGAGGGGCATTTACCAGGGTGCACTGCCAATAAGTCCAGCACGATCAGTTCTACAACTTAACTGAGTAGTTAGGGGTCTGTTCTTGTAGGCACCCCCTACTGTCAGAAGGTGAGCATAAATCCAAACAATCACAACTGAGAATAGAACGGCAAACCGGTCAAACACGTGTCTCTCCCCCTTCATCAGATGGGGTATGTACTGCATTTGCGTGTTTCACCGATAAATTAGCTTTTAAATTGAGTAGATTTTGGTTAAGGAAATCTGAATCACAACATAAAAGTATAAAACTCACACGAGGTCATATAACTATCGAAAATGATACATAGTAGCTAATATACTTGCCTGTGAAAAGACGAGGAGAAGGATGAGCTGCGGTAGCCCAATCTCCACGCACTTAGCAACCTATAAATCAAAATACATAATGAGGTTATGTTAGTTCTAAGATTCTGAACTAAGATTAACCACATTTGAACTACGGTAACACGTATCAACAAGTGCGAATTCATCTGTAAAACACGACTAGAGATTACTTACTCCAGGGAATCCTAACTCATACAAGCCAAATCCAGATAAGGCCACCAAAGGGGCTGCTGACAAAGGACTTAAGAATCTGACAATTGGAAAAAAAAAAAAAACTTTTAGAGAATCAAGAGAAAAGTAAACCCTTGACTCACAATGGTACGACTGGACTTAAACCTACCTTGTGATGTTGCGCCACAAACCACTGAATCCAAGAACAATTTGAAGAGTGGCTGCAACAATCATGGCACCCTGGATTCCTCGCATTATCTTGTAAAATTTCTGCATTAAGATACACACACTCAACTCAAAATGCTATAACAGATACAACACTGAAACAAAATGAAGAGAAAAAAAATCAGTAAGGCAACCTCTTGAGGATTGGCAATATCACTGTAACGACCAGCCAGAATGATTGAAATAGTCGTAGGAACAAATGTGTAAGACCCTCCGATCACTGCAGGTAGCCGAGTGCCGAAGAAGGTTTGGAACAAGGTGTTCAAGCCAGTAACAAACTGTAAGGTCTGTACCATCTTCACTTTCTCCTCCTAATAGGCACAAAATCAAATTGAAGTGTTGAATCAACTTACCTATCCCAACATTTCTAATTTGCAATTTCACTGTTCGGAATGCGAATCTTACATTTCTGCCTCCCATTTGAGGGGCCAGGTAAGTAGGGATCAGAACTGTAGTTCCGAGCATCACCAAGTAATGTTGGAAACCAAGTAGTATTGCTTCAGCTGCAGGAAGAAGCCATTCGATTAACATTCACCCTTCACCCTTCACTCAAAGTGATGCCATTTATATGACATTTTACATGGTGGAATGACACTAAATAACCCATAACAAATTCAAGCAAAGAAGCAAGAAATTGAAACTTTGTTGTAACAAACCATAGAGTTGAATCCTAAATCAGAGAGAAGCCCTTGTTAGAAACACAAGGGAAAGAGAGAGTCAGAGTGTAGTTGATGAATTGAACAGTTCATTTCAGGGGTTTTTTGAGCTCTGGTAAACGCTCATGGAAACTCAAGCTCCCCCATAAACCCCAACAGAAGACATGCCAAATAGGCTCAATGGGTTAGTTTTGCAAATCTGCCGTTAAAAAATTCAAGCAAAGAAAGTAGGACTAAGAATCACACGAGGGAGAGAGAGCTTACGCCATGGAGGTGGGCTAGTGATGCAATAAGAGACATTGGGCAACTGATCTTTGACTGCGTGTGGTTGCAGTTCTTCCTGTTTTGGTGGTGGCGCGTGTCCTCCACCTGCCATCTCTTTCTTCACTGGTTGCAGTAGTAACAACAAGTCACCAAATCACCTTCTGATTACACCCAAACATCAACAAATCAAATGCTCAGCAAAAACCCAAATACACATATGAGAATATGAAAATGAAAATCACTGGTACCAAACAGAAAATGGACTCAAACATCAGTTGGGAGACGAGTAACAAAAAGATGAAAATTACCGTGTGATGACACCCAAAACCTGAACAAAATCCCCAGCAGCTGAAAGAAAGAAGGAAAAAAAAAAAGGCAAATCAAATGCATAGTGAAAACATGATTGAAAAAGAAAAGGAAAATCACTGATTCGAAACAGCAATTGCACTCAAACTTCAGCTGGGGAGAGAGGTAACAAAAAAGATTGAAAATCACTTTCTGGGTATGCAACCAACCCAGAGAAGAAAAGACAAAAAGAAAATGTGGGGAAATTACATTAGCTGAACACTTGCAAATGGAAATGGTATCAGTGAAATCAAATGTGGGTTAAGAAGAAGAAGAGGCAAATCGGTGTGTGTGAGGGGAGTGGAGGAGTGTATTAAGAAGATGGAAATGGGTATGAACGAGGGTTAATCGTATCGTAAAGGGAGAGTGGGGATGGAGATAAAGGGAAAAGGGAGTCAGTGTGGGCTCAAAAAGCACCGGGAGAGAGGAAAACATATGTGCATATGGAATCTTTTGAAAAGCTTCCCCACTCCATTGTTCACTTGCCGGCTTTTTCCCAGGAAATTCGTTTAGCAGCACACTTTAACGAAGTTTAAACAAGTGAGTGTTTACATCAAAAAAAAAAAAAAAAAGTGAGTGTGGGATTGGGCCCAAAGAACCCATGTCGGGCCCGGTTCCACCAACATCGGGCCTCCTACGGGCCAAGCCACACCCCAGCACACCAAAGGCCAAACAGTAGGAGACGGTATTGCCAGAAAGGGAAGGGTGTAACGGTCCAGAATTATGATTTTCGGGTTACGTTTCAAGGGATGAAACCTCTTGTTCGGATCTTGCAATTCAGGTACGGGCCGAGGTTTCATACTCATTTTAAGATTAGTAGAAAGAGTGATTTCAAACCCTAAAACCTCGAAGGGGTCGTTGGGTACCCTTAACCTGTCCTAAGACTATGTCGCAAAATCCAATTTAAATCAAAGTAAAGCGGAAGAAAAGTTAGGATACAAATGCCACTACAGAGTCGGGTCAAAACCAAATCATAAGCGAGTGATTACCATTTTACCAAGTTAGAATATTAGTCAGGTTCTTCGATTCGCCAAAGGGTTTCCCGTCACAGAAGCAAGGAGCAAACAAGATCTGCATAAAATACCTTAAAAAAAAGAACGGGGAAAGGAGTCAGATCGAGCCACTCATGCGGGACCGACAGTCCTCGCTGAGGCCACACAATATGTGCTATACCTAATAAAGATGCTCTAATGCAGTACGAAAGTCAAACACACTAGCATGCTCCTAGTTAAATAATGTGCAGAAATACTGTAAAGGGCCCAAGACAATGCCAAATGGCATATCCCTCTCCTACCTCTGCACCCCTTCCCGTTAGTGCAGAGATTGGCCAGTTCGGGCTATAGCATAGCAATTTCATCGTGGTGGTGCACAAACCACGGCATCATCATATCATATCATCTCATCGATTGCCCGATGGTGCTGGGCTATCATATCATGCTCATATCGACTCGATTGACGCAGGGTAGCCGATGAGGCTGGGCTACCCTATGACCCTAGTAAAGACTCTAGGACTATCACAGATAACGACCGTTCTGTTTCAAACGCATAAAGTAAGCAGATGCTCATTCAATTAGTGCAACCCAAACAGGATACTACATGGCATGCTTTTATGCATATGCAACACCTAACATAAAATGCAACAACAGGCATGAATGTCCAACCTGAGTAAGCCCCCTAGGGAACTTACCTGAAGATGCAGAACAGCAAGATAACAAGCAAGGGCCCAAATGCAAGTCCAAAGCAATCCAAAAGCAGTACACACCTATCATCAAGTCATTTCCATAAGCTACCGGGCCATCATTCATACACACGAATTCCACGTCCTCAACATGCTCAAAACCAACCGATAGTAAACCATTTTCCAAAACCTTTCCGATACGATCAACATCAACCAAAATCATTTACCTCCAATCAAACCCATTGATAAAATCGTAGCAACCATATTTCCAACTCATTTTCCAAAACCAACATCATCAAACCAAGACAAAGAATCCCGACATTAAACATTTAACCTTAAAACCAATACCTCAAAATCATACTTGTCCAAATCAAGAGGAAGTATCAAAGTTCTAAGTCAACCCAAAATCTTGTTTTATCAAAATATTCCGGCATGAATCTTATTTCAAAATCATTATATAAATAAATCCCAACATTTAATCACCAAAATAATCCTATTTTCACAAACCATGTTTATAAATCACAACCAATAAATCGCTTAAAATTTTTCTAATCACATATTAAAACATCATAAAATACATACTCCCAATAATTTCACTTTTAAAACCATTTCTACGATCTCATATTAAACATATTATCCTATTTTCCAATGATACTAACTTTTTTTAAGCACTTTTATAATAAATAATAATCTTCAGAAATACTCATGGAATAGTGATTTAATAATCTAACAATAATCAAATATAAATCTCAACATATAACATAACTTATAATATATAACATAGCAACATAACTTAATAATCTCACAACACAAACACTCACAACCCCAAGGCCCAACTGAAAAGGAAGCCCGGATCCGGACTGGAGCCCATCAGAACGAAGGAGCAAGACTCGCCCCAAGAAGAAGCCCCAAACCCGGAATTGAAAGAAAACCCGGATCCAGGCCAACATATCCAAGCCCAGAAAAGAAAAGAGGCTCATCCTCAACCTCAGAACTAGAACAAGGCACTGGGCAACGTCAACAGAAACGGAAGAGAAGGAAGGGAAGAACCCATGCCTCGCCGGCGGCCTCTCGGCCTGGGATTCACTCACTCCGACCGAACCCCAACCCCTAACACACCCACACACATGAATTCAGACGCGAGCAAGAAAGAAGGGAGTAAAGCGAGCTCACCGAGAGAGTTGAATCCTTCGCCGGAGGCGCGATTGGCTTCAACGGAGATGGAATCAAGAAAGCTCGTCCTAGGAAAATTGATCGGGGGTTAAAGGCAAACCTTTATCTACGAATCGAGTGAAAGGGGAAGGACGGATGGCTTACCGCTCGGATTGAGCCGAAACAGGGAAGAAAGAGGGGAAGGAGGAGTTTCGGTGGTCCCGGGTCCATCGCTGCTTCTGGGCTTCTCGGGGTTCGTCTTGGTCGTCGAAGGAGAGGCTAGCTGCTGCTATGGCTCAGAATTGGAGACGAAACAGAGGGAGTGAAGGCGCTCGGTGGTGACTTCCGAGAGCGGGGAGAGGGAGGAAGGGGAGATGTCGGGTGGCCCGGCTGGTAGTGCTCGGAGACACTGAGGAGCCGATGGTTATTGGTGTTTGGAGCCTACAGAGAATAAATGGAATGGGGAGAGGCTTCTTGGGTTTGTTTGAAAGGCAAAATCAAGAGGAAAGAGAGGTGGCTGAGTGATTTAGTAGAATGGGTTCTTTCTGCAGGCAAAAGAGGGAGAGAGAGAGAGAGAGAGAGAGAGAGAGACTGACCATTTGAAGGCAGAAAGAAGAGGAGAGGAGTGCTGTCACACGAGGTTCAAGAAGAGGGAAAGAGGCGTGCCTCTGCTGCTGTTGCTACCGAACAAAAGAGGGGAAGAGGAGCCTTGCATCTTAGTCACAAACAGGTGAGGCAATGCCATGAGGGAGGAGGAGGGTGAGGTGTGGTTTAGCCTTAAATGGAAAGAAGAAGACCAAAGGTTGGCATGTGAATCTGCAGCTTCGGATTTGAAATAGGGAGGGGGGAGAAAAGAAGTAAGAATGGTCCCCATTAGTACCAATTAAAATTTACCCGGAAACAAATCTCGAAATCCGTTCTATCGACGTTATCCCGACTCAACTCAAGAATATTTTTTTTTAATTTTCAATTTCGAATTTAATAAGAACTCCAAACATTTTTTTTTTTTTTGCATATGGAAGCGATATAAAGCATATTTTAAAATTTCAACTAAATAATGCCGGAACTCGTTTTAAAATATTTAGAATAAAACCAATAGCTCAAGGACGGAAATTCCAAACCTCCCAAATCTTAGAAATCGAAATGATTATAAATCACTATTTTAATAATTTAATATTTTAAAAAAATTTCGGTCTTTACAAAGGGGGAGGGGGGGGAGCGAGGAAGATGAATGGTGGCCGGAGGAGCAGGCGGCTCGCCGAGGGAGCCTAGCCAAGAAACCAACGAATCACAGCAGGGGACAAACCATGAGAGAAGGAGGAAGACCGGCACGTGCCGGCCGGGCTTGAAGGCAGACCAAGAGGCATGAAAAGAGTGAGCGGCGGGATAGGCCCGGCTCGGTTGGCCGATAGGGCCGGGCTTGGGCTAAGGGTTAATCCTAAGCGGCGCCCGACCCGCCTATATATATATATTACTTATATTAATTTATATATATGTATTAAAATATTACGGAGTATATATATTGATTATATAATATATAAGTTTTTACTTCTATTACTTTATAAATACTAATAGTATTTACATCGCATATAAATTAAGAAATACAATAGTACTAAATATATTATTTTCACAAAAAAAATCATTGAAATGAACCTACATAAAGATTATAGTGTGTAATTTCACATTTGTGTAACTTGTATACCTTTGTTTTGTATAAAATTTCAATTTTTGGAGACACTTAGCAAATTTGTGTAGTTTGAGATCAAACGTAAAAATAATAAAATAAAAACAATATTTTACGAAATTATAATAGGCGGCCCGGTGGGCTACCCGGCCCGCCCATGTGGGCGGGCTTGGGCAAGAGAGTTGACCCAAAACCCGGGCCTAGCCCAAGCCTGACCCGCTAAAATGGGTCAAGATATTCTCATAGGCTCGGTCCAAGCCCGCCCATGCTCAGGTCTTTGGTAGTATATGAGAATGAAGGTTCGATAAAGTAAAACAAAGTAATATAGAAATACTCTAGAAGGGGGGTTGAATAGAGTATGTCGGTTTTTCGCAGATCATCTCAAGACTTTTGAAGCTTTTGCAAAACCCTTTGAGATTAGACCTAATACTTTCTTCTGGCAAACCTGAATCACAATATAGTTAAACGATTCGAACCAAGTGCGGAAATAAGGTAAAGCAGTAGGTAAAGGACGCAATGAATTGTTTACGAGGTTCGGCACGAACTTGGCCTACGTCCCTGCCTAGGGTTCTTCCACAACCCTAGGATTCAACCGGCTTTTATTGATTCACAAGACTTAAGATCCTAATAGCTCACCGAGAAGCCTCTCTCCTATACAATTGCAATCTAGTCAACTCACGTTCCCTTGGAGTCCTAGACCAATCTAGAAGAGCCCCACCTCTCTCAGCTATCTAGTACAATCCTCTTACACTTAGTGAATCAATCGCCTAGTGTCCACTTCATGAGTTACAAAACTCTTCAGTATAACACTCTCTCGAAATATATCTTATAAGCTCACTGTGTAACTCTCAAATGCTTTGAAACAAAATAACAGACTCTTAAGAACTAGCAGAGAGCACACGAAAAAGACAGATTTGACTTGAGGACTTGAGTGCGAATGAAAGCTTGTGTTCAATGAATGTGTCTGTCTTCTCTTCTTCCTTTCCTTTATAAAGAACAAATCGGCGCCTCCAATAAAGAAGAATCTTCTCTTCAACGGCTAGGCTGATCATGGCTATCTTCGTGATCTTCTATACTTGGAAACTTTGAAGCCATGATCTCCGATTGTGTCCTTCTCAACTTCAAGCTTTAAGGAAGGAGATAATATTTGAAAGACTTCCTGAAATGTTAGTATAAAATATCTGGAAGCATATAATAGCATATAATAATATTCGGACATAATATTATAAAGTACAGGTTTTGTGTTTCATCAACACAGCTGTAGCTTCAAGACCTTTGACATAAACTGTCTGTCAAAGCCTTTGAAACTAATTCCGATTTTCATCAAGGGAGTGGAGTTATCAATCTCCCCTTTGATGAAAGACAAAACCTGTGCATCCCTGTAACTTAGTCAAGTAATAATATCATAAGCAAAATCGGACTAAGTACCTGCATGGGTTAGACAAATGTTGGATCATAATGTTATCATGAAAAACATCCAACCAAAAACAAAATAAGGTCTTCAAAGACCTTTGGTTCACAGTAGTTTTAGAATTTTAAAGTCTAAACCACAGCAGATCATCTTCCCCTTTTTGTCTTTCAACAAAGGGAGGAGGTAAAACAGTTACCAAGAGTTTTAAAAACAGTATCAAAAAACCAACAGTGTTTCAGATTCAGGGTTAGGGTAGGGTAGGGTTCAAGATTCCTCGTCCGGAGCATCATCCGTGAGCAGCGACCTCAGACCGTGCAGCAGCTTGGACACCCCGCTCATCTCCGTCATAAACTCCTTGTGCAGCTCCTTGATATCCAGGCGAACTTCCTCCAAGCCCAACTCCAGGTTGTCCATGTGCTCATTAATGGCAGAGGCAGTGGGAAGAGTCTTTGAGGGAGAGGCAAGACTCCAAGTCCCTTGGGGAGACCGAGTGATGCCTATCTTCTCAAAGCTCTTGAAGTCGAACTTACCCATATGACGCTGTTGTTCTTCATTTTTGAAATCGATTTCAGAAGCTTTGAAGATGTGGGTCAAAAGGTTGGCAAAGGGGAGGGGAGTTCCTTTTCTGGATTTTCGAGTGTGAGCCATGGATCCTAGAATGGTATTGGCCAGATCAAGATCAAGGCCATTCAAGATGCGGTATAAAAGGACCATAGCATTGTCGGTTAAGAGGGAGCCAGAGTTTAAACGGGGTAAGAGGCAACGCACAATGATGTTGAAGATGATTTTTTCCTCGAGGGTAAGGGATGAGTGGGTAAGCTATTTTGAGGTGCTGTTGGATGCTTCGGGAAGCAGATATTTGGATCGGGCAAGGGCAATGCACTGTTCTCTTGTGGGGTTTTCAGGAGAGGGTGGACAAGGTCTAGGTAGGCCAAGGAAATCAGCGAAGTCAATGGAGTTGAAGGAGATTCTAACTCCCTTGACGACAGATTCCAAAGACCAACCATCAGCATTGTGTTTGGCTTTTAGGTTTATGTAGAACAGGCGGGTGAGTTAGGGGTAATACACAGCTTCAAGGTTCATAAGGGTCCAAGCAGGGGTTTGTTTGAGGAGAGAGATGCAAGGTAGGTTCAAAGCTTCCAAAAACTCAAGATCTAAAAAATCAGAACAACATATCTTACGAGTTCGAAACTCATCTACCCACTTTCCAGCCATCTCAGCATTTTCAAACCAGGAAGAGGGCAAGGATTGGTTTACCTGGATAAGTGCAGGCGGATCAGCGTTCTTCCTGTGAGCCTTTGTGGGAGCATTCTTCTTGACAGGCGCCTCAAGGCTTCTGAGAGTGCCTTTCCTGGTGCGCTTGGGAGATGGGGGCTTTTCTGCAGGGGCTTTGCGCTTCTCCGGAGACGGGGAAGGAGGAGGAGGAGAAGGAGAGGGAACAGGTTCTGGCTCCTCATCCTCTTCATCCTCATACCCCGAGTCCTCAGCGGACCCTTCAACGTCGTCTCCCTCAGCTTCCTCATCGTCTGCAGTCTCGTCGTCGTCCTCTTTTTCTTCCTCTGGTTCCTCTTCAGTGGGAACCTCCTTCTCAGCAGCTCTTAGGGCCTCCTCTTCGGCCTCCTTTCTGGCTTTCTCAGCCTTCTCCTTGGCTAATTTCCTTGCCTGCTCGGCCTCTTCCTCGACCTTTTTCTTTCTCTTGGCCTCTTCCTCGGCCTCTTTAGCAGCATCTCGTTCCAAGATCACATCAAGATCCTCCTCTTCCTCTTCATCCTCCTCTTCCTCGGCAATGACTTTCCTTTTCCCTTTTTGCTTGGCACTGAGTGACTTCTTAGTCGGGCGCTTTAGAGAGCGCTTGATTTCAGCAATGGTGCTCTCAGGGACGGTGCTCTGGATAGTAGCTGGGACAATGGCGTGAGGAGTAGGTTCGAGTGGAGGAGAAGCAACAATGGCCTGGTGTCCCTTGGGGGTGGCGTCAAGACGTTTGGGTGTGGAGGTCTTCTTGGATTTAGGTGCCATGGTGAGATTCAGCTAGGGTTTCAGAAAAAGTCGAGAGGTAGGAGAAGGAGTATTAGATTGGGTTTAGGTAAGTCTGAAGTGGTGAAAGAATCGGGTACGGTTTTGGGGTTTAAATAGGGTGAGATGATTAAGTTGATGGGACGGGTTTATGGTTCCAATGAGGGTAATCATAACAATGCCAATTTGAAAAAATCTGATTTCCAAAACCATTCAAATTTCAAACCATCTTGTCACAATTAAATTCAAGAGGGAAAATCCGAAAATATCTTTTTCAAAAATAAAAAATACTCGGATATAAGATCTTTTTGGAAAATAACATGTGTACTATTAAGAAGGTTAGAAATCATAAAAACTATATTTGATCAAATATCTAACAAGATATTAACCAAATATATGATCCGTTAAATGTGCTCTACCATTCAGCTCACAATCTTTGACATAATTCTCAAAGGTCTTGACACTGAGTAGAATTTATCTTTCGTAAAGGGAAAGCTCCCCCTACGAAAGTGCATCCTTGTTAAGCATTCCAATCTCACGTCTAATGAAGGTGAACCTGTCCTCTGCCAAAGACTTAGTAAAAATGTCAGCCCATTGATAATCAGTTGAAATAAAAGATATGGACACATCACCTTTTTCGACATGGTCTCTAATAAAATGATGCCTTACATCAATATGCTTGGTCCTTGAATGCTGAACAGGATTCTTTGTGATTGATATGGCACTTGTGTTGCCACACTTAATGGGAATACCTTTGAGGTTAATGCCGAGATCTCTCATTTGTTGAGCTATCCAAAGGATTTGGGAGCAACATGCTCCAGCTGCTATGTATTCGGCTTTGGCAGTGGATAGAGCAACTGAGTTTTGTTTCTTTGAATGCCAACTGATCAAGGATGCTCCTAAGAATTGGCAACATCCTAGCGTGCTCTTCCTATCCACCTTATAGCCTGCAAAATCTGCATCAGAATACCCGATTAATGTAAAATCTTTTTGCTTTGGGTACCACAAGCCAAGCTCCTTAGTGCCATTGAGATATCGAAAGATCCTCTTCACAGCCACGAGGTGAGATTCTTTAGGATCAGCTTGAAACCTAGCACACATGCAAATACTAAACATGATGTCAAGTCTACTAGTTGTAAGATATAGTAAAGATCCAATCATCCCTCGATACTCTTTTGATTGACACTCTTTCTAGACTTGTCTTGATCTAGAGATAGGGTTGAGCTCAAGGGTGTCTTGGCTGCTTTGGATTGATCCATCTTGAACTTCTTCAAGAGATCCTTAGTGTACCTGCTTTGGTTGACAAAGATCCCTTTCTTAGATTGATGAACTTGTAATCCCAAGAAGAAGTTGAGTTCTCCCATCAAGCTCATCTCAAATTCACTGCACATAATGTCAGAAAATTCCTTGCACAAAGATGTGTTAGTAGCACCAAACAAGATATCATCAACATATATTTGAATAACCAAAATGTCCTTTCCTTTGGTCTTGATAAAAAGAGTCTTGTCGATCAACCCCCTTTTAAAATCATTTTCTAAAAGATATTTTGACAAGCGCTCATACCAAGCTCTTGAGGCTTGTTTCAAACCATAAAGCGCTTTGTCTAATTTGTAAACATGATTAGGAAATTCCGAACTTTCAAAACCTGGGGGTTGAGCCACATATACTTCTTCCTCTAAGAAAACATTAAGAAAAGCACACTTGACATCCATTTGATATAACTTTATGCCCATGAAAGATGCAACTGCTAATAATATGCGAATGGCTTCAAGCCTGGCTACGGGAGCAAAAGTCTCCTCGTAGTCAATACCTTCCTCTTGATTGTAGCATTGAGCAACAAGCCTTGCTTTGTTCCTCACGATCTTACCATTCTCATCTAGCTTGTTTCGAAATACCCAACGTGTGCTAATGACTGATTGATGCTTTGGCCTAGGCTTCAAGGTCCAGACTTTGTTCTTTTCAAATTCGTTAAGCTCACTTTGCATAGCAATGATCCAGTCTGGCTCTTGAAGGGCCTCATCTACCTTCTTTGGTTCTATAAGAGAAACAAACGCGTGAAAAGCACAAAGATCTTTAAGTTTAGAATGAGTTTGAACACTAGATGTAGGGTCAGAGATGATATCCTTTAATGAGTGTGATGAGGAGTATTTGAATTTTCTTTTGCTAGTCTCAGCTCCTTGATTTGTCACACCAGTAGGATTGATTTGTGGTACATCTGACTCCATGGATCTATTAGGTTCAGTTACAGCAGTTTCTGATGTTTCAACACTGTTGGATTGGACACCAAGGGCTTTGGACGAATCTTCAACACCTTGGGCCAATTCTTCAGTGTTGAGAATCTGATCCTGCATGTTCCTCTTCTCTGTGTTCTTGATAGCAGCATCATCACCATCCTCGTTCTCTGTATGGTTGTTAAGATCTAAATCTGCAACACTTTCACTCAAAGAACCGTCATTGCATTCATCAAATATAACATGTATACTTTCCTCAACTAACTTGGTCCTTTTGTTGAAGATTCTATAAGCTTTGCTACTTGTGGAGTAGCCAAGAAATATACCTTCATCACTACGCGCATCAAATTTCCCAAGGTTATCTTTTCCATTATTATGAACAAAACAAGTACAGCCAAAGGGTTTAAAGTAAGATATAAGTGGTTTGCGGCCTTTGAAAAGTTCATAAGGAGTTTTCTTTAAGATGGAATGTATATGACAACGATTCAAAATATAGTTAGCTGTGTTAACAGCTTCAGCCCAATAGGTTTTAGGTAATGCATTTTCTAAAAGCATAGTCCTGGCCATGTCCTTTGGGGTGCGGTTCTTTCGTTCCACAACCCCATTTTGTTGAGGTGTCCTAGGAGCAGAAAAGTTGTGGGAGATGCCATATTTAGCACAAAACAAATCAAACTGAAGTTGATCAAACTCCCTACCATGATCACTTCGAATTGACACTATGGGCTCGTTTCTTAAAGTTTACAACTCTTTACAAAGTTTTGAAAACTCAAATAAGGCATCTGATTTTTCTCTTAAAAATGCAACCCAAGTATATCTAGAAAAATCATCAACAACAACAAGCATGTACTTTTTACCATTGGGAGATTTGACTCGCATAGGATCACATAAATCCATATGTAAAAGTTCAAGGGGTCTAGAAGAACTTACAACCTTTTTGGGTTTGAAAGAGCTACGTGTTTGTTTACCTCGTGTGCATGCCTTGCACATCTCAATACCTTTGAAGTCCATCTCAGGTAGCCCTCTTACAAGCCCTTTGGACACAAGCTTCTGTAGTGTATGTGGACTCACATGACCGAGTCTCCTATGCCAGAGCTTTGGATCATCCATCAAAGCCTTTAGACAGGTTAAGCTTCCTTGTGCCACTTGCTCAGCATTTACAGCATATATATTGTTGTAACGATATGCAGTTAGAACAACTTCACCTGTATCTTCTCTGCACACTAGACATCTTTTCTTGTTAAATCGGACATCATTACCACTATCACATAGTTGAGAAACACTAAGCAAATTATACTTCAAACCGTTAACAAGATAAACATTTTTAATACTATGGTTGGAATCACTTCCAACACTACCATTCCCAATACCAACGATGTCACATTTTCCTTTGTCACCAAGAGTGATTGTTCCAGTGGATTGCTTATTTAGATCATGAAAGAGAGAACTCTTTCCACTCATATACCTCGAGCATCCACTATCAATAATCCATTTTTGCTCCTTCACCTTGGTGATCTCCTGCAAAACAAACATCAACCTTTGTGGCTAGACCAATAAGAAAATTTAGATCCATTATTGGGATAAACCATATTTGGTAAAATAGTGCCTTTGGGGACCCAAACTTGCGTTATCCGTTCTTTTCTCAAATGAACAAGAAATGTATTGCGAATGATATGTGGATCCTTTCTTCTATAGGGACAGGTCTCTTTTACATGTCCCTTTCTCACACAGTGGTGACATATAGGAGAGGTTCTGCTTCTTTTTGCCTTTACAAAAGTGGTAATGTGCTGCTTCTTTAAATACCTTGGGTTGTAACCAATACCACTTTTGTTTAGCGAACTTTGTTGCTCACCCAACATCCTATCAAGAGTGCCTTTGGATTTGGTAAAACTTATGAGGGTTGTCTGTTGGTCTTGAATCTTATTATTCAGGGAGATCTTCTCGTTCTCTAAGTCATGATGTTCACTTCTTAGAGAGGAGAGATCTTGCTTGAGTTCAGATTTCTCTGAGTCAAGAGTCTTGACTTTAATGTCAAGACCTGAATAAGAAGCTTCAAGACTTTTGACCCTCATAGACAGATCCTCAATAGTTCTTTCCTGGTCCACAGTTTTCTTAATAAGAGGGTTAGTTTGGGCAATAAGTTTCTCTTCATTGGCAATCATATTAGAAAGGAATTCTGATAATACCTCTTTTGGACTTGCCATAAGTTCTCTTACAGTTACCTCAAGCTTCTCATCGTCGGAGTCTGAGTCAGAATCACTCCAAGTTGCCACCATGGCTTTCTTTTTCCATCTATCACCTTTCTTGGACTGGCTCTTCGTCTTTTGAGGGAAGTCTTTCACAAGATGGTCTGTTTCACCACATTCAAAACAAGACAACGGTTTAGTCTTATTGTCATATTTGTTGTATTCAGACTTACCTCGAAATTTAGAAGACTATGATCCATCCTTGTTGTTGAATTGTTTCTTTATTTTGAGGATTCGAGAAAGGCCTCTTGTGATAAGAGCAAAAGGATCATCCTCATCGTCATCCTCATCTTCAGAATCAGATACATCTTTAGGCTCATCCTTCTTAGACTTGAGTGCCAAGTTTTTGGTGCTTGCTGGAAGTTCTCCATCGTCTTCATTGAGAATCATCTCATGTGTGATCAGCTTCCCAAGCAAGTCATCAAGGGGCAGAGTGGTGAGATCTTGGGCTTCCTCTATGGCTGTTACTTTAGGACCCCATTTTTCTTTTGGGAGGCACCTCAATATCTTCCTCACTTTCTCAACGTTCTTAAAGCTCTTGCCGAGAGAGTCAAGGTTATTGGTGATTTTCGTGAACCGTGTGAACATGGCCTTGATAGACTCATCAGGCTTCATTTTGAAAAGTTCTTACTTTCGAAGGAAGATACTGATCTTGGTGTCCTTCACATGGTTGGTTCCTTCGTAGGTGACGACCAGCTTGTCCCAAATCTCTTTAGCTGATTTACAAGATGAAATACGGTTAAACTCATCAGTGCTAAGACCACAATAAAGTAAGTTAATAGCCCTGTAGTTTTTGGAGACGAGTTCAAGATCCGCTTGGATGTATTCAGCCTCAGTCTTCGCAATTTTGGTTCCATTTGGTCCGTCTTTCTCTGGAACCTTCGGACCATTCTCTATAATGTTCCAAAGTTCCGGATCTTGATCTATAATGAACATCTTCATCAATGATCTCCAGTGGACAAAGTTGTTTCCAACAAAGAGTGGTGGTCTACTCGTAGACCTCCCTTGTGCAAATCCTTCGCTTGCTTCACCAGACATGATAAAAAACTCACAAGATTGTTAGATCAAAAGCAGTGAGTAAAGCTCTGATACCAATTGAAAGTTCGATAAAGTAAAACAAAGTAATATAGAAATACTCTAGAAGGGGGGTTGAATAGAGTATGCCAGTTTTTCGCAAATAATCTCAAGACTTTTGAAGCTTTTGCAAAACCCTTTGAGATTAGACGTAATACTTTCTTCTGGCAAACCTGAATCACAATATAGTTAAACAATTCGAACCAAGTGCGGAAATAAGGTAAAGCAGTAGGTAAAGGACGCAATGAATTGTTTGTGAGGTTCGGCACGAACTTGGCCTACGTCCCCGCCTAGGGTTCTTCCACAACCCTAGGATTCAACCGGCTTTTATTGATTCACAAGACTTAGGATCCTAATAACTCACCAAGAAGCCTCTCTCCTATACAATTGCAATCTAGTCAACTCACGTTCCCTTGGAGTCCTAGTACAACACTCTCTCGAAATATATATCATATAAGCTCACTGTGTAACTCTCAAATGCTTTGAAATAAAATAACAGACTCTTAAGAACTAGCAGAGAGCACACGAAGAAGACAGATTTGACTTGAGGACTTGAGTGCGAATGAGAGCTTGTGTTCAATGATTGTGTTTGTCTTCTCTTCTTCCTTTCCTTTACAAAGAACAAATCGGCGCCTCCAAAAAAGAAGAATCTTCTCTTCAACGGCTAGGCTGATCATGGCTATCTTCGTGATCTTTTATACTTGGAAACTTTGAAGCCATGATCTTCGATTGTGTCCTTCTCAACTTCAAGCGTTAAGAAAGGAGATAATATTTGAAAGACTTCCTGAAATGTTAGTATAAAATATCTGGAAGCATATAATAGCATATAATAATATTCGGACATAATATAATAAAGTACAGGTTTTGTGTTTCATCAACACAGTTGTAGCTTCAAGACCTTTGACATAAACTGTCTGTCAAAGCCTTTGAAACTAATTCCGATTTTCATCAAGGGAGTGGAGTTATAAGAGAATATGGTTTTTAGATATCAATTGACCCTTGTTCTGGGCCGCTGACTCCCCGACACCAACCCACCCTCTCTCTTTAACGCCCTCCTACCCTCAACCGGCGCCACCCTCCAGCATCCATTGACCCCTGTTCTGGGCACCTCTTTCGCCTAAGCACACGGACCCGCATCCACCAGACCCCCCTCCTACCAATGTCAGTCTTCAATCCTCATGTCGCCCCCACTAGCCTCGAGCAACTAGATTAGGGTTTTCGACCAATAAGATTTGGAGTTTTGGGCGTCGGAGGGGTGGGCAATTCCGACCAAAGGACTTGAAAATGGATTTGGGGTTTCAGCGTCTGTTGGGAGTGCGAATTGGGAAAGGAGAAGAAAATATTTGAAAGAGGAGATGGAGGAGGAAGGCAGTGAAGCGATTAAATTGGAGAGGCAGAGAAAGAGGAGAAAGGAGAAGAAAGGTTTGAGTGTGTGTTTCTATATCTTTTCATATCCTAATTTAATGGGTATATGGAATTGGGGAAAAATATAAAGGAAAATATGGCTATATCACTTTAATATTCATATACTAATTTACCAAACACATGTATGTGTATGAGTGATACTCATACCCATATCTGATATACGTATATCAGTACCAAACGGGCCCTAAGAGACTATCATACCAAATTGGCCAAGGCTTTGAATAGTGTAAAGAATATGATTTGAGGGAAAAAGATACTTTTCTTATTCACAACCTCAAGAATATATAGACATTACATAGGAGGAGAAAATATCTCAAAACCCTAATTAGATAGATTAAAACCATAATTAGATATATACAAATCTATCCTAAAATATCATTAATAGCCCTCGGCAAGCTCATGGTGGATGAACCAAGAGCTTGGAACGAAGCTGTTGAAAACGAGCAGTGCCCACAGCCTTGGTGAAAATGTCAGCGATTTGATCCGAAGAGCGAACATGATGAACAATAAGATCACCTTCCTGAACCTGGTCACGAACAAAATGATAATCTAACTTGATGTATTTAGACCGTTGATGAAGAACTGGATTCGCAGTCAAGAAGGTGGCACTGAGATTGTCACATCAAATGATTGGAGGATGATGAACATGAACAGACATCTCACGGAGGAGTTCCTGTAACCAGATGAGTTCAGCAGCCGCAAGTGCAACAGCCCGGTACTCGGCTTCTGTACTGGAGCGAGCAGCGACCTTTTGTTTGCGAGATGCCCAGCTAATAAGATTGCCGCCGAAGTACAAGGAGAAGCCATGCTGAGATTTGCAGTCGTCAAGATCAGAAGGCCAATCGGTGACGTTGTAGGTGATGAGCCGATTGTCTCGGGTAGGACGAATCACCAGGCCATAGTCAACCGTACCCTTAAGGTAGCGAAGGATACGCTTGACAGCAGACCAGTGAAGATCAGTAGGTTGGTGCATAAACTGATAGACCCTGTTAACAACGGAGGAGATCTCAGGACGAGTGATCATGCAGTACTGAAGAGCACCAATAATGCGTCGATAGAGATGAGGATCAGACACAGGGTCACCCTTCTGAACCAAGCGGGAGCCAGGCTCGGCAGGAGAAGCAATAGACCGTGCCTCTGACATCTTGCTGTGGTCCAGGATATCACAAATGTACTTCTTTTGAGAGAGAAGCAATCGATCAGAAGAACGAATAACTTCAATACCCAAGAAGTAATGAAGGTTACCAAGATCCTTAAGCGAGAACACAGAGTTGAGGTAGGCAACGAACTTGGTGATGAACGGAGCATGAGATCCAGTAATAATGAGATCATCAACATAAACAAGGACATAGATCACCTGAGACTCATGTTGTTTGATGAATAGTGAGGTGTCAGACTTGCAAGAGGTAAAGCC
The DNA here is from genome assembly GCA_963922045.1 of Persicaria maculosa. NCBI lineage: Eukaryota > Viridiplantae > Streptophyta > Magnoliopsida > Caryophyllales > Polygonaceae > Persicaria > Persicaria maculosa. The sequence continues at coordinate 18,313,128 of OY998258.1, forward strand.
ATGTCAAAATAGAGCCTGCTGGAGCTTGTGAAACCATGCGCGAGGTGCCTGCTTGAGACCATAGAGGGCCTTTCGCAGGCGGCAGACCATGTCCGGATGCTGAGAGGAGGCGAAGCCAGGCGGCTGGCTCATGTAGACGGTTTCAGATAGATCACCGTTGAGGAAGGCATTGTTGACATCAACTTGTCGCAGAGACCAATTTTTGGTGATATTAATGCTCAGAATCAGTCGGATGGTTATAGGCTTGACCACGGGACTGAAGGTGTCAAAGTAGTCAACACCTTCTTCCTGATGAAACCCTTTAGCAACAAGACGAGCTTTGTAGCGATCAAGAGAACCATCCGCCTTACACTTAATCTTGTAAACCGACTTGCAACCAATGACATTAGTACTCGGAGGCTTGGGAATCAAATCCCAGGTCCCATTACGAATCAAAGCATCATACACTAACTGCATTGCATGTTGCCAATTGGGATCTTTTGAGGCTTGTATGAAGGTTTTAGGTTCAGAAGGGATATTAGAAACAGGAGCAAGATGATTAGTAGTAAGCAATGATTTAGGCTTAAGAGAATGAGAGCGAGCGCGAGTTACCATGGTGTGAGTGGAATCCTCTACAGGGCGAACATACGTAGGTGCATGAGAATAAGGGCCACCGGCTGCGGGAGAGGCCACGACAGGCGAGGGCGTCGCTGATGTGGTGGCCGGGGAGATCTCGACAGGGGTATTGGAAGACGGAGGTGGGTGCGGAATTGGCGGGGACAGGGGAGGTGGTGAAGGCGGCGGAGACGGTGGAGGCAGCACAGGTGGAGCTCGTGGGGACGACGGTGGCTCAAGGGTTGCCGGTTGCGACGCCAACTGTAATGGATGTAGGGGGATACACATGCGGGAGGATGATCCTATGATGCAGAGTAAGATGGAAAAGGGAAGACGGATTCATCAAAGATGACATGCCGAGCAATGTAGACTCTAACAGTAGGAACATGATAGCAACTGTAGCCTTTGTGTTTGGGACTTTAACCAATGAAGACACTGGGAAGGGACCTGTAGTCTAATTTGCTTGTGGTGTAAGGACGGATGAAGGGATAGCATAGGCAGCCAAAGGATTTGAGCAAGCCATAATCGGGTTTGGTCCCATAAAGACACTCATAGGGAGACTTATACCTTAATGTAGGAGTGATGGTTCGATTGTTGAGATAGATGACGGTGTGAAAGGCATGCTCCCAAAACTGTTATGGTAATTTGGCATGGGCTAACAAGGCAAGACCTTTTTCCACAATGACCCTATTGCGGCGTTCAGCAGAGTCATTCTGCTCAGGCGTGTAAGGGCAAGAGATGTGGTGGAGGATACCCTGTGTTTGGAGGAAAGTAGAGATATTGCGATATTCACCTCCCCAGTCAGTTTGGAACGCTTTGACTTGTTTGGAGAATTGTGTTTAGATCATTTTGAGAAAGAGCTGAAGAACAGTAAGTACTTGAGACTTGTTTGTGAGAAAGTAAACCCAAATAAACTTGGTGAAATCATCAATAAAGGAAACATACGATTGTCATTTATTGAATCTAAACGAGAAGGTCCCCAAACATTAGAATGAACCAAATCAAAAGGATGTTGAGCATGCTCAACACGACTATGTAAAGGTAAACGATGACTCTTTCCTAACTGACAAGAACCACAAACAGAAGGTAACTTATTGTTTGTAACAGGCAACTGATTATCAAAAATAAGACGACGCAGGACAGACTCGTGGGGATGAGCCAGTTGATGATGTCAGCACTCAAGGGAAGCACGAACACCAAGGAAGACACGGGGTGGGGGCGACACGGATGATGGCAACCGGTAGAGCCCATTCTCAGCATCACCTTTTAGTATTGTATGGCCCTATAAATTCTTAACAAGGCAGTGAGTAGGATGAAATTCCAAATAAACATTATTATCGCGTGTGAGTTTGGAAACACTGATAAGGTTCTTGGCAATTTGTGGGACAAAGAGAATATTGTGAAGGACAACAGGTTTATGCGAACTATGCAATGTAGAAAAAGTAGTTTGCCTTAATTTCGTAATAGGAAGAGACTCACCATTGCCAACCATAAGGTTGTCATTACCATCATAAGGGGCGGAATTGGAGAGCCGACCGAGATTACTGGTCACATGATGAGTAGCCCTCGAGTCCACAACCCATGGATCATAGAGAGCAGACGGAGGCGGCATCGAGTGGGCAGCGACATTGGCCAAGGGTTGCTGAACGGATTGCAGATGTTGCTGCGCGCCCCGATGAGTGGCTGGAAATTCGCCAAGGTTCATTCGATTGAAGCAATTATGAGCCTCATGGCCCGTCTTGTGACAGATCTGGCACTGAGGGCGAGTAGAGCGATCCGAGCTGGTGGAACGGTCAAGCGCGGTGGGCTGTTGGGATGACGAGACGCGACCAAGAGCAGGGGTGGACGGCTGCTGTGGAGAGGAGCGTGAGCGATTCCGGGAGCGGGTGGTGTAGTTCGCCTCTGGAACAGAAGCAGCAAGAGCCTTGGCCTCCTCCTCAAGTCGATGTTCCTCCTGAAGATGTAGGCCGAGAAGGGTGTCGCTAGAGATGGCGCCGCCGTGCATTGTGAGATCCGCACGAAAGGGACCATAAGTAGAGCCAAGACCATAGACGATGTAGGAAACAAGGTCCTGATCGCTCACAATGTGCATACACTCAGCCAGGCTATCCGCTAAAGCGCGCTTCTTCTCAACATATTCAAGAATTGAGAGAGAGCCTCGCTGAAGCGTCTGAAGTTGATGACGGAGATGCATCTGACGGGCGTTAGTCTGACCATGGAAGATACGCTCAAGGATAGACCATGCATCAAAGGAAGTTTCTGCACGAGCAACATGAGCAAGCAAGGGCAGAGTAAGGGTCGACCGGATCCATAGAAGGACAAGGCGGTCTTTGCGAAGCCAATCGGCATAGGCCGGATTGGGAAGGACGGTCGGCGGGCCGGTGGCAGTGGTGTTTTCCGGCTTATCAGAGTCGGCCGGAGGGGGAGAGGGAGGGGTGGTGATGGTTTGTGGTGGGGCAGAAGCAACCATGATCAAGGAATCAAGGTCATAGGCTTGAAGAGCGGAGCGGATGGTGCCACGCCAAAGGGAGTAGTTGGTGCGATCAAGGCGCACAACAAGGTTGGGGAAGTGAAAGGATCCGACTTGGCCGACAGCAGCAGCGAGAATTTCGCCGTCCTTGCCAGAGTCGTACCCGGAGGAAGCATCGCTGGACATAATTGGAGGCGGCGGTGGGTAGGAGCGACGGTGAGTAGGGGCGGTGGTAGGGGTTGTGATGGGAGATCTTGAGGATCGCAGGGTTAGGCTGATACCATGTAAAGAATATGATTTGAGGGAAAAAGATACTTTTCTTATTCACAACCCCAAGAATATATAGACATTACATAGGAGGAGAAAAGATCTCAAAACCCTAATTAGATAGATTACAACCATAATTAGATATATACAAATCTATCCTAAAATATCATTAATAAATAGAAAACTGGGACAAAACCCCGTAATCTACAAAAGCCCCAAACCAATTTGGGGATTCAATTAAAATCCGAGAGGGGATAATCGGATTTAGGGTTTTCATGATCAAAGATTTCGCCAGGCAAGGGGTGCAGAGACAACACGGTAGCATAGAGCGGTCGGAGCCGGATAGAGACGGCCGAGTCCGAAGTAGAGCGACTTCCGTTTACAAGGGCACTACAAAAAATCTCTTGGATAACTAGTAAAAATGTAAACTTTATTAGAATTACTTTATTGTTTTTTTATTTAAATTTCTATTTTACCCTTATACATTATTTTTGGATTCTGAATTTGACTAGTGTGTGTCTATATATATACACACACACTAGGTCAGGTGTTGTGCGAGGTCTAGTCGTATTTAAATTGTACACTTTACTTTTTATATGTGGGTAAATATTCACATATGTAAATAGTTGTAACTTGGTTGCTTTTCTTATAAATATTGTACACGTTACTTTTTATATGCGTGTAAATATTCATATGTACAAATAGTTCTAGCTGAGTTATTTTCCTTATAAATTTCTATAATAGTAAAAATAATAATTGTATCATTATAAGAAACTGTAAGTATATTATTTTGAAAATTTTATTAAGGTAATAAGAATGATGTCTTTCAATTAAAAAAAGTAAAGGGTAGTCTTTAAAAAAAATTATTAATCAAAATGAAAAAGAAACCCAAAACGTACAATAAAGTTAAAAAATCATAATCATTACAATTAAAAAAAAAAGATATTATTGTTTTTGTTATTTATTTATTTCTTCTTCTTCTTCTTCTTCTTCTTCTTCTTCTTCTTCTTCTTCTTCTTCTTCTTCTTCTTCTTCTTCTTCTTCTTCTTCTTCTTCATCATCATCATCATCATAATATCTGATTAAAGTCAAGTTTATCAAGAAAACCTAAAAGTTACAATTTGGATAGTTTAATCAAAAAAATAAAATATTGTTCATTTGAGAAAAACTTTAAAGTTCTAGTTATGGTATTTTAATAAAAAATATATATATATAAAGTTGGGTGAAATTGATTAAATATGACCATTTATAATCAAGGTTGTGCCAAACTTTTTTGAGGCCATGTTCTAAAAAAAGTCTAGTCTTATAAATTGATAAATTTAGATTTTCTATAGTAAGTTGATATACTACATTATAATTGCAAGAACACATCAACTATTTTTCAATATAAAATTTTGATCATGAATCCATTTATGCTTACAAAATTTGTAAATTATAAAATAGGTATTGTATTAAAATTTATTTTATATTTTTAATGATTTTTTTAGCGTGAAAAAGTCATTGTATTAAAAGATTATGTATTTAAAAAATTCATCATTTTAAAATTAAGTCAATTAAAAATTTTAGCGATGAGGAGATAATTTTATATTTTTAATTAGTTTTTTAACACAAAAAAAAATTGGGGGAAGTGAGAATGGAACCCAAGATGAAGGGCACCAAAAGTTTAAAAGTTTCATTCCTTACTAGTATGCTAAAGTAGCTAGTTGATTAATTATGAAATACATTTATTATACAATCAACTTAAAATATATTGCGCTCCCAAAAGTTTCGGGGTGCTGTTCTGTCGAGCCACCCGAACCCCCTATGGCACGGGCCTGTTTATAATTAACAAAACCTAAAAGTTACAATTTGGATGGTTTAATTAAAAACATAAAGTACGATTCATTTGAGAAAATTTTAAAGTTGTAATTTGGGTATTTTAAGAAAAAAAACATAAAGTTGGGTGAAATTGATGAAATATGAAAATTATAATTTTGAAAAGACATAAAAGGACATTGAAATAAAAAAATTTATATTGTTAAATTCGAATTTTTTTTCAATGTCCTTTTATTTCAATGTCCTTTTAAGTGAATATTTTGAAAAAAAAATTCGTTAAATTCAAACTTTTAAAGGTATAAAAGACATTTTACAAAAAAAAATTTACCTAAAATGGCATAGTGCATATAAGATGGGAATACAATTTGTTAAATCCGATTGAAATGGCTTAATTAAAATGCCGCTTGGGTTTCCCAATGGGGTTTGCGATAATCCCGCTTGGGCTTCTGGTGCTTTTGGTTCGGGCGTTAGGTGATTCTACATGTGGCGTGACTGGATTTTCTTCTCCGTTTGATGGGGTTCTGGCAGTCGGAGTCGGGATAGGCTGGGGTTGTGACAGTGTGTATCGAGGCGTCTCTGTTCTCCGGAAGAATGTTTCCTTGGAGGTTCGTCTTCACTACCCACAGGTGACTCTTGATGTGCTGCTGGCCTATGATACTGCTTCAGGAGAGTGCTTGACTTCATCCTTCGTCTACGTCCTCGTCTTATTCGGTTTAGTTGTATTTAGTTTCTTGCATGTATTTTGCACCAAGTTTGTATTTTTATGTTTACTTGGACTTAGACGGTTATCCGTCTGCTGACTTGTCGGCTATCGAGGTTCACATATGTCTGACATTGAATTTTTTCCTAATAAAAAAAACAATTTGTGAGGACAAAATAAGTATTTCAACCCTAAAAAAACCATAAAAAATTGTAAGTGAGAATTACTATTTATTTATAACTTCATACTATTACAAGGTTTATGATATATGATATTTTATACATATATATATATATATATATGATATTTTGATAAAAAAAAACATGTTAATCATTACATCATCATTTTATTTATTAAATTTAACCTTATTAAAAAAGAAAATAAAATAAATTTTTTATATGAATGACGAACAGTTTCTGTCTCTTTTTTTTTTTGTGGAGCAAACGAACAGTTTCTGTCTATTTTACCAGTTAATCGATATTCGATAGTTGTATGAAAAATAATAAAATATCTTTGTTTTAAGAGTGGTTTGTGACTTGTGAGTTGAAAATAAAAATCCAACCTAAATTAAAAAAAAAATGTTGAAAAATTGAGACCTAATGGAACGATCTGTGGAACGGAACGATAAGGTGGTGACCGGTTATTTTACAAACTCCACAGTTTATGATGCCGACTTCTCCTTCCCTCCACTACCCCCTTCGTTTTCTTCTACCTCCCGTTGACCCTGATGACTTGACGAGACCTTAGTTTCGTTCCCGTTCCCATATTCCTCCATCACATGTTTCCTCTCTCTCTCTGTTAATCTTCCTTCGATCACATCTTCATCAACTCTTATTTGAAGGTATGTTTTAATTTTATTCCAATCCGTATCCTGCGGCTCTTATCTGGGTTTCTGGAATTTCTGCGTCAATTTCAGTTCATCTCTTCTGGATCGTCACTGATTAGTGGATTAATTAGACTACTTATCAGTTCTCTGCAAACCCTTTTCAATTGTTTACCAATCCTTCAGTTTTGGCTCGAGCAATTTCATCTTCTTTAGTTTCTTACTGGTAGATTAGGTCCCATTAGGTTTCTATTTAGCCCTTTTGTATATTAGGTCTAGATGGGTTCTCAATTTGGGGGCTTTTATGATGCCTTTAATAACGGTTACCCCTTCTATAATGAAACCATGTCACCTGGCCCAGATGAAAGCTTGAACTATGCTGCCATGTTCAATTACAAAGACCCACCTGTAAATCTCTCCTCCATTGATCTCCCAACCCCTCAAACTGATGCCTTTCCTGGAAATCTCGCTTCACCGAGCCCTGTAGACACCAGCTCTTCTGATGATGGGGATTATGATCCTGTCCTGAAGTATATTAGCCAGGTTCTGATGGAGGAGACTATGGATGAGAAACCCTGTATGTTCCATGGCCCTTTAGCTCTTCAAGCTGCCGAGAAACCCTTCTATGAGGCCCTTGGCCAGAAGTACCCTCCTTCCCCTGATCAGCTCCCACTTACAGATCACTGTGTTGAGAGCCCTGAGGACAATTTTTCAGCATCATCTACTGATACCTTTCAGTGTAGTTACAGTAACAGTAGTGGTGTTAGTAGTACTAACACAAGTTACACAACCAGTTCAGTGGATTTTGTGCCGGAGATTGGTTCTTCTGTCAATAATTCTTCCTTGATACAGACTCCCTCTGTGGATTCATATGATCAGCCATCCACCATTGCTCCATGGTCTTTCAGTTCATTGGGTTCTAACCCTATCTTACCAAATGGTTTGAATATATTTAACCACAGGGAATCCATGTTAATGTTTCAGAAGGGTTTTGAAGAGGCCAACAAGTTCCTTCCTAAGACTAGTAATTTTGTTATTGATCTTGATAGTGTCACTCTCCCTGAGGAACAAAGGCGAGTGCCACTGGCAACGGTGGCTGTCAAGTCAGAGAAAGAGGATGTTTTGCCGGTGGGGCTGAGGATTAGGAAGTTTGGTTATCTAGATGATAATGGGGATTCAGGAGGTAGGAGCAGCAAGCAGTCGGCTGTTTCCGTAGAGGAAATTGATGATTTATCTGAAATGTTTGATAAGGTTTTGCTTTGCAACCGTAAAAAAAGTGATTCTGGTGATCTGGTAAATCTTGAGTTGCCCAATGTGGACGATAAGTCTTTTGTGGATGGGATTCAACCACAAGGACTTGATCAAGGTGCAAAAGGTCATCTCAGGAAACAGAATGCTAAGAAAAGTGTAGTGGATTTGAGAAGCCTTTTGATGCTTTGTGCACAAGCTGTTACATCTGATGATCGAAGGACAGCTAGTGAACTACTAAAGCGAATTCGGCGACACTCCTCTGCCCTAGGTGATGGCTCACAGAGATTGGCTCATTTCTTTGCAAATGCTCTTGAGGCACGCTTGGCTGGGACCGGTTCACAGATATATTCCGCTTTGGCTTCTAAGAGGACTACAGCTGCCCAAATATTGAAAGCATACCAACTATATGTTTCTTCCGCCCCATTTAAGAAGCTTTCAAATATATTCTCAAATCGTAGCATTTTGAAGGTTGCTGAGAACAGACAGAAACTTCACATAATTGATTTTGGGATACTGTATGGTTTCAAGTGGCCGATGCTCATTAAGCGCCTGTCAGAGCGACACGGAGGGCCCCCAGTACTTCGTATAACGGGGATAGAGCTACCTCAGCCTGGATTTAAGCCAGCTCAGAGGGTTGAGGAATCAGGACGCCGTTTGGCAAAGTACTGTGAGAGGTTTCAAGTTCCTTTTGAGTATCATGCGATAGCACAGAAATGGGAAACAATTAAGGTGGAGGACCTTAAGTTAGAAGATAATGTGGCTGTGGCTGTGGTCTGTCACTTCCGTTTCAAGAATCTCCTTGATGAGTCAGTAGTGGTGGATAGTCCAAGAAATGCTGTGTTGAACTTGATTAGGAAGGTTAAACCTAATCTTTTTGTCCATGGTGTTGTGAGTGGGTCTTTCAATGCCCCCTTCTTCATCACACGATTCAGGGAGGCTCTTTTCCACTACTCCACACTGTTCGATATGTTTGATGCTAATGTTTCAAGGGAGAATCCAGATAGGTCAATGTATGAGAGCGAGTTCTATGGGCGAGAAATTATGAATGCTGTTGCCTGTGAAGGAACAGAGAGGGTTGAAAGGCCTGAAACATACAAGCAATGGCAGGTTAGGACTACAAAGGCGGGTTTCAAGCAGCTTCCTGTAGATCCAGAGTTCATGAAGAGAGCAAAAGAAAAGTTGAACTCCTTCCACAAGGACTATTCCATAAATGTGGATGGGAATTGGACATTGATGGGATGGAAGGGACGAATAGCTTTTGCAATATCAAGGTGGATTCCAATGTAGGATCAATTGGGCTTAAGTTTCATAGTTGTAGAAGTATTCTTCTAATGGCAAAGCTGTCTTTTATGTGCACATTTTATCCAGCAGGATCGACATCCCATAAACTGAAGGTACTTCTTCTATGATTGATTTTCTACAAATTACTTATCCTATCTTACCAATCAATTGGAACAAGTATATAAAGCAAGTAAAAATGAACGGAACTCACTCAATACTCATCTGCAAATGATTAAGACCCGACTTCTAAAGAAACTTTTGAAGACTCGGATCATATATCTATATCAGAAATTTCTTTATGCATCTTGAGAAGTATGTCATTGATGTTCATTGAACCGTGGATCCATATCTATGCAGATCAAATGATCTTCAGTGCGTGCCCTGCCCTGCTCAAGAAATGTGTATTGCTGAATCTGTAGTGAGGTGTGTTTGAAATATGTTGAAGATATTAACTTGCCTCTGCTAATTATTACAGTACTTTACTGCCCTCATCCGTGTAACATTAATTAATGAGAAATTGCTTCCAGATTTGTCTGATGTCATTATTTAGATAGGCATATAGAAAACATATTTTAAAAGGTTGATTAGCAGATGAGAACTGGATCCATGGAGTCTGTAATTTTATATTGGGAACCCTGAATAATTATCCTGTAATATAATATGATCATACTTTCTCCTTCTGTGCAGTAGGAATTTTTTTTTTTTTTGAGCAAAACTCCAATTGTCATTTATTTAGCATCATCCAACAACAATTGAACGTTATAAGGGACTAAGTGAAAGCTAAATATAATATGATCATACTTTCTCCTTTGTGCAGTAGGAATTAATTTCAATTCACTTGGTATTTCACTGATTGAAAAAAAATAAAATAAAAATTAACACTGAATTTACTTGTTCAATGAAAACTTGCATGATCTGAAGAGATCAGGTGACTCACAAAGGACCCAGAAAGAAAGGGGGTTTGATTTGAGGGTTCTTTTGATATGCTTCAGAGTCTGCATTGACTTTGCCTTGGACTCTTCTCTTTATCTCTATCTCAAGATTCTTATCTAGATCTGTTAACATTATTGGCATTCACTGTTGGAGGAGTTAGGAGTGGGTTGAGCATGGGCTGCTGCCTCATCATCCTCAGATGCAACATTTATTATACATTGATACCATACACATTTGAACAACCGCTGGTATCTTGTAGGTCCTGTAGGATCTACCATTGCTTTCTGGTTTGTTGGGTGAACATAAGTTGCAGGTTTCTTGTGTGGTTCATACTTGCAAGTTGCAAGAATACCATCATTTATTCATGTTTTTGTTACCAACCATTCATATGTTAAAATTTTAAGCTTGTTAAAATAAGAATGTAGTGAAACTAGTGTAGATATGTCTTATACAGGTATATAATTTATTTTTTTGTTAATATTCTTCACTTATCAATTAAATTATAAGTATTTTTTTCAATCCCGGACTTGGATTCGTATCATAAAATTATATACACTTATATTTTTAAATTTGTAATGATGTTTTTAGAATAGGGATTAAAACGAAAAAAATATAAAGTTTGGGGTCTGTTTTACAACTCTTTAAAGATTATTACTACTAAAATGCAACATGGGAGAAAGATTAGAAACTGATTTACAACATTTTAGAGATTAGAAACTAAAAAACTAAAAAATTAAAATAAAACAAGATGGGAAAATTAGGGATAAAAAAGGTAATAACATAAATGGGTATTTAGAAATTTAAAAATGGAGGGTTTTGTGCAGTTTATCAAATTCCCCAATTTGTATGAGCTGAATGGAGAGAGGACCAAACCCAATAAGATACTCATATTTCAGCACCTACATATTTGTTTAATTCTTTTTAATTGATTGATAATAAAGGTTATTTATAATAGGCCAACTTACCTATATAAATAGAAAAATGGAACCCTTGAACAACCAAAGTTTGCAAATTTCAATTAATTGGGAAAATGTCAGGTGTGTGTGTAATTGTTGCATTACTGACATGTGGCCACTTAACTCGGATCCTTGTTTGCTTATTGGAATATATACTCATCAAATATCCAATTTGGTCCCAAAATAATGCCACCAATCCTCATTAGACAACATGGGTTGGCATCAAAAGAAATCACATAGAAGTAGTAAAATGAACAAACAAACAAACACAGGGAGCATCAAAAGAAACCATAAGAAGAAAAATGTATAAACAAATAATGAGTAACAGGTCCTCACTTTTCCCCAATCTTCCACCTTGAGATTCCCCAATTATTTTAATCCTGAAAACAGTCACAAGGTATGAACATACAAAAGGAGCCATAACTTTTACTTGATCCTCAATTGAATCTCTTCTCTTCCAATATCAAACCCTTGATTTTTCGCTCTCGCGATTTTTCGCTCTCGCGATTTTTCTTTCAAAGAACCACCCAACGCACGCAAAAAGACTAAATGAGTTGGGTCCCTGTCAGAGGCCGGCAGCCACATTCCACCTACTACCAAGACTCAAATCTAGTCTCTTTCCTTAATCAGCCTGCAAATGGTGTAAATCAGCAGGTCAACCACTTTGTTGATGATCATCACAATGGTTTCAATCTCATCTTTGATCCTCATTTGAATCATGAGAGGTTCCATTTCCAAGACCTTCTTGCACCTGCAGCACCGCCTCTAGATCACGAACACAACATCGGCAATCATGGTCTTTCTTTTCCGAATCCCTGCCAGCTTCTCGGAGGCTCGTTAGAGGTGCCCGAAATTCCCGATACTTGTTTCAATTACATAACCGATTTGCTTACAGATGACAATCCGGAAGAGCCACCACTCGGCTGCCTCCAAGACTACATGGCCTATCAAGCTTACTATCAATCACTCACCGATACCCTTAGCGGAGGGTCAACTACTCCTCCGCCTCCTCCTCCTCCTCCACCGCGGCCTCAGCAATCATCCAATCAGCATCCATCATCGCTTCCATCGTCTTCGTCTGATCATTGCAGCCATCAAACCCAGCAAGATATGATCTCCAGCATCTTCTGTTCTAGTAGTAGCCATGGAAGCAACAGCGTTGTAGCCACCGAGGATTGCCTTCTTGAAAGCGAAAGCAACCTCACAAACCCTTGTTTCTTGGAATCCTCTCTTGCTCTGTTTCCCCTCCTCCAACAGGCGCTTTTGCCGCCTATCCGGCCTAACACCTCAATCCCGGAGTCCTATAAGACTCCGGATATTGAGGCAGAAAGAGCCATTGGAAGAAAGCATCTTCAGAGTAAAGACGGAGATGGAGATGAAGAGCGGAGAAGCAAGCAAAACTCGACATCTTGCCCAGAAACATACGACCAAATATCTGAATTCGAGCAGGACATTTTCTGCCCCGAAGGCAAGTATGAGAATCCGTCATCCTGCAACCAAATCGGAAGCCAACCGGAGAAGAACAATCGGAGTAAGAACAAGAAGCAAGGAGCCAGAAGAAAGAAACCAGAGGTGGTGGATTTGATGACCCTCCTGATCAACTGCGCGGAATCGGTTTCGAGGATGGACATAGCCACGGCTCAGGGGCAGCTGAAGTTAATAAGGCAGCACGCCTCTCCATACGGTGACAGCGTCCAAAGAGTCTCACATTACTTAGCCGACGGCCTCGAGCAGAGGCTCTCCGGCGCAGTTCTCCGCCCTCCCTACAGCCAAATCTCCTCCGCGGAATTCCTCAGGGCCAACCGGATATTCGTGGCAGCCGCGCCCTTCATGATCATGTCAATCTACGTCTCGAACAAGACGATACACCACCTCGCTTCCAGCTCGAACTCGACAAGCATCCATATAATCGACTTCGGGATCTCTTACGGTCTCCAGTGGCCCTGCATCATCTACAACCTCTCCAAGGTTGAGCCTACCCCGCCCAAGCTCCGGATCACGGGGATCGACTTCCCGGAGAGCGGGTTCCGGCCAGCTCACCGGCTCGAAGAAACCGGAAGATGCTTGAGGAAGTACAGCGAGAGATTCAACATACAATTCGAGTACAATGCGATCGTGGCGGAGAGTTGGGAGAAGATAAAACTCGAGGAGATCGACATCCGACGAGATCACGAGTTCACGGTGGTGAACTCGCTGTACCGATCACACCACCTCTACGACGAGAGCGTGGAGGACAGCAGCCCGAGGGACGCGTTCCTCGAGCTGGTAACAAAGATAAGACCGCATTGCTTCGTGCACGGGGTGGTGAACGGCAGCCTGAACGCGCCGTTCTTCACAACGAGGTTCAAGGAGGCAGTGTCTCACTTCGCGGCCTTCTTCGAGGTGTTCGAGGGGACGATGCCGAGGGAGGATGGGGACAGGGCGGTGCTGGAAGGGAAGGTGTTTGGGGAGAGCGCGAGGAATGCGGTGGCATGCGAGGGGAGGGAGAGGACGGAGAGGACGGAGACGTACAGGAGGTGGGGGGTGAGGAAGGCGAGGGCGGGGATGAGGCAGGTGCCGTTGGAGAGGGAGCTGATGAGGAGGGCGAAGGCGATGGTGAGGAGGAGCTTCAGGAAGGAGTTCATGATGGAGGAGGATTGCGGGTGGGCTGTTCAGGGTTGGAAGGGAAGGATTCTGTATGCTGTTTCTTGCTGGAGGCCTGCCTAGACTGATCAATGATCATTCGTTTCCGAGTAAGCAACGCAAATTGGATAGCGATCATGGATTCATGATACAGTTTGTTGCTGTTGGAACTGATTCGGTGTATGTGGATGTCATGTTCTTGATGTGGACAAAGTGACGATCGACGTTGCAACATACTACGTATGGCAAGTAGATAACTATTTGAGCTGGTTGAATGATAAGTAGTACAGTAAGTTATGAGGAACATTGTGGTGGGAATCGAACGCATGACTTCTGTTTAGCCTTTGACGATTAGTTGGATGAATCCTTGACATTAAAGATGATCCAGGAAGGAAATTGCTTACTCGTCCATAATTTCTCAACTTGTGTGTAATGATGACTAATAGGTTTGTACCTTCCTGGACGACTTTTTTTTAATATTTTTTTTAAAGTGAGTCCTAGTCAATAATTTAAAGTAATGAAACTCAATACACCGTAAATCATAAGATGGTATCATGTCAGTTTCAACGTGTATTAATTCTCCCGTTAAAAATATGATTAAAATCATAATTAATAAAAAAAATACATTTAATTGAACATGCGTTTAGAACTTGGAAGGAGAATTTGCGATGTATTTAATCAAACCCAATTCAAAATCAAATTATCATTTTTTTATTTTGATGAAGTAAAAGATGGAGAAAGAATATTAGTAATATAAATAATGCCCAAAGGTCTTGAAAGGCTTAAACTATGACCAACAAAATTGCCCCAACGAACATGAGATCAAGGATACTCCATGAACTAGGAGGCTACCTTTTTTTTTTGGTCAAACTAGGAGGCTACCTGGTGGTGAATCCAACTCAAATATAGCTCAAACTCAAAGTCGAATAAAATTAAACGATTTTTCAATCCTATACTCTTGGAGCATAGGATAAGACCCTAAATTTGGAAGAAAAAAAAATTAAACTTTAATTAATTTAGTCTTTTTTTTAATTAGATTTTTAGGGTTACTTTCATTTTTTATAGGAAATCTTTTCCAATTTAGTGTCTTATTCAAAGACAGAGTATAGAAAAACCGAAAATCGAATTACCGGAGGTGTACTTTCCTTTTATGAGATCCAATATGTGAATATCAGCCTCCTACTATTCACAATTAGGGGGTGTGATAAAAAAAATACATTAATACTATTAGAGGTGACAATCGGAGTGCTCGGGTCGGGTTAGGGTATTACTATTCAATTGCACAACAATTGAATAGAATTGTTTTGTTTCTTTAATTTTCTTGCTACTTACAATTAATGCAGGCTGAGGGTCAGTTAAGGGGATATTGATTGCTTCTGAAGTTTATTTCATGAAATTTGTGGCTTTTCAGAAATTGCTGACAGATTGAACTCAGAAGTTTGTTTCATGAAATTTGGGGCTTTTCAGAAATTGCTCACAGATTGAACTCAGAAGTTTGTTTCATGAAATCAGATTGACTCAGAAGTTTGTTTTGTGAAATTCGGGATTTTGTGAGGAGGCTGTTATGGTCTATTTGGTGAATTTTCAATCTGCATTTCAGGTTTTTATTTGGCTGTGAAACTCAAAAATTGCAGCTGTGTGCTGGTGATGCTTCAGAATATCAGATGCATCCCTGGTGGTTATTACTGTAACTTGTATGGATTGAATTTAATGCATCTCAGTGACAGAATATGTCCTAAATTTTGTTTTTTAATGTACACAAAATAGGTCTAAAGTACAACATGGATTAAGGGAGCCTACAAACAATTGCTGCATAGTTACATGACTGGCCAAATAGCCTACTCGTGTAACAAAATCTATAACTGCAAGGGCTGATCACAATTGACAACTAAAACTCTTACCCTTTCTTGCCTGCCTTTTCCCTTGGACGGTCGTACAACATTCCAATCTAACCTTACCAAAAGAATGGTGTTTGGTGTTTATAAAATTTGAAAGATTTTTTATGGTAAAAAGACGAAAATGCCTGGTGGCTTGTGTTTGTAAAAAAAAAAAACTAGGGGCAAAATCATCTACCACCAAACACCACTAGCTTAAATCTGAATTCGCAGAAAAATTTGAGACCCGAATAAGCACCATAGATGGACTCATGGACTAGAGCAAAAGGTTTCGTTAGCACGTATCCACAGGACCACAACCATAAAAAAGCCAGGGTATTGATTGAGAAACTCATCCAAGAAGATTTCAATCTATACTAGTACATAACATACAAGAAGATTTCAACTTAATGATACTTGTAACAAGTTTTTTCCAGTTAAAGCATGACAAGAATGATGTGTTAATTGTTATCAATAGAGACTCAGCCCGTCTCCAGCAAGCACCATTTCGTTCCTAAACATCATATTGTAAAGCAACAAAAGGCTGTAAATCAGAATGTGCATAAGAAAATCGCCTATAGCCGGCATAAGACTTGAACCCAAAATGTTGAGTTGGGGAAGGAGATTCAATCAGCTACAAGGGCTGATGACAGCTAAAAATTAGAATAAGAAGATATATGATTCAATCAGCTTTGTTCAACAAGTTATTTTCTGAAGAATGAGAAGGAATCAGTAGCTAATAAAAATAGCTCCTACCTGTCCAAAGGTCTACCACCCTGACTGATCGCCTTCAGACGCATCTTCATTCAGTTTCTAACAGAACAAACTTTGGATGTAAGAACTGCAACAATGTCCATATTTCAACAATACTAATGCAGCATAAATAGACTGCCCTTTATGGCATTGTCATATCAAGTTTGAATTTCATACTTCACAATATTATTCGGTAGATTATGAGGCTATTATGGTCGAGTAAGAGATACACAACAAACACAATAGGGAAGATATTTATGCTTTTGTGAAAAATATCCAGGATAAGTTTTCATCTTGCAGTTAAAATTCAAGACTAATATTGCTGGCACATCATTTAAACAGGTGGCCATAAATTCTGAAATACTGACAAAAAGGGAATTTTGCAGTTAAATTGCCATTGCTATTGAAATTTGCCTAAATGTATTCATCCAAGGCTGAAACCAGAGGGTGTGATTACTGAAGTTAACTAGTGGTTATCACAACTGCAGAACAATAAGCTAAGGTATCCACCTTTCCATTGAACCAAAAGAATGCAAAGCTCTAAACCTGACTAAATCTGATCTGATTATCTGAATAAGCACCATAGATAGACTCATGGACTAGAGCAAAAGGTTTTCGAGATTACGAATAAGCACTTTTCAATCTATAATTCAACAACACTTAACGGAATCTAAGAAACTAAAACTTCTATAATCGAATGTGAGAAACAAAGAGTCAAAAATATAAAGTTTTTCAAACCTGAATAAAAAACTTTCTACAAATGTAAGTTGTAATTATAAACTATTAGAAGACAATCTAAAAACCTAACTATACACATTAAGTAAATATAAAGTCCTATAAGCTGACTAGCGAAAATTCAATAAGGCGAAAATATTGTGACTTAAGCACAGGCAGGGGCATTAAGGTCTCTGATGGTGACAAACACGATAGACTGAGGCGCAACGAGCAGCGAGGTAGTGGCATTGACGAGAGTCGGCCTCATGGCAGGAATGTCGTAGTTACGCCTGTTAGGCCTCAATGGCGTCCCATTCAGAAGCACCACATCGCTCTGAATGTTGCCGTTGAGTGGTGTCAAGTGGTACTCTTCCCTGGGCTGGTTCCCTTCGAATCTTGTCAGCACATCTCCAGGGCCCGGGATCAGGTTGAGGTCGTTCGTCAGCGACACATTGAATGCATTAGTTTTGTGCATGTTGATGAACAGCAAGGACACACCAGGAGTGGTCTTAGAGCAATGTGCGTATGTGCGGAGATAAGGAGAGCGGTTGTGGCTAACAGAAAGCACTTTCTTCCCCATGAGTCTATGCCACAGCAAGGCCCCATAGTAGTCAGGATTAGGGATGAAAGTGGTGGTGTTAAGGAGGCCATAGTTGCCTCCAATCAAGGTCTGTCTGCAGTAAACCTTGTGGTCATAGGTAGAGGTCATGCCGAGCTGATCCAAGTACCAGAATCCGTTAACGAAAGTGTGCGAGACATCCTTGCCACCGCTGTTGTAGGCACCGCCTGCCTCTCCGACCCACGCCCCAGTCCATGGCCCGAACTTCTTGATACTTTGGGAGATGTCCTTGTATGTTTCAGCCACTTGGCTCAAGAAATATGGATCCTGTACCTTGTTGATCAGATCAGGGTCCCTTCCTGCACCCAAGTTGTAGATGTGGTGGGATAAGGCCTCCACGACGTTCGGTCCAGACTTCTGGAGGAAGGTATTGAACCATTCCTCATCGTAGAAACCGGCTGGACCAATTACCTTGGGCCGGTGCTTCGAATCAGGGTAGAGTTTGGTCACTAAATGCCTGAGTGTCTTCATATCCTCTGCATACTGAACTGCATCCACCCTCCCGGATACTCCTTCGCCACATAGCTCATTTCCTGAAGATCACAACCACAAAGCTCATTGAAGGTCTATATATATGACAACGTAGGATCATAGATAGATATCAAAAAGAGGAAGAGAGCAGTACCAAGTTCATAGGAGTGGATCTTATAGCCCTTTGAGATGGTGTACTTGATGAGGTCTTCGGCGTTCTTTGGGTTCCAAGCTCCGACGTAGTCATCACTCCCATTGAGTCTTATCTTCCCAAAGAGGGTATTAATACCAAAAGTAACCAAAGCACTGCAAAGCAAACAATCATAAGACAATATTAAACCAAAACAAAATCACTTCTTTTAAGTTCAATTGATGAAATTAAGTTAAGTTGAGTTGAGATGGGTTACTCGGAATCATTCATCAACCGGTGGATATGATCCCATCTTTTCATGTCAAGGCAACCATGGCTGAACCCAAAGGTTCCATTAGCCGTTTTATGGATCTGCGGACAGCTCTCAATCGCATTCCCGACATTGTAAAGAATTTGATCTTGCAGTGATCCTCCGATCCTTATTCTCAGTGACTTGAATTCTGTTTTATATTCCAAATTTATCATCAATCAGTAGTTCAATATATTTACAATTGAAGTACAAAATAAATACAAGTTTAAAACACTGAACTTACCCTTGATAGCTTTGTAAAGCATCTCGTTCCTCAAATCCTGCAATAGTTATAAAAAAAAAAAAACATCTTTAAAACGTATGATATATATATATATATATATATATATATATATATATATGCAACAAATATATATTGAACAGAATATATAATGTAGTAGTGTATAGGATAGAAATTTACGAGGTTGAGGAGGCCGGCTTTGCCCCAAGGACACTGGCCGTAGTCACACTTGTCCTGCGGCCACCAGTCAAGAGTGGCGCAGATGAAGTTGTCGTCGGTCTTGGCAATGGATGTCGCTCCTTGTAGGGTGACAGTGACATCCTGCGCACACCAGCCTATCGAAAACGATGAGACGAGAATCGCGAGAAGAAGAAGAGCATTGCCTCTAAGCGCCATCTTTAGCTTCTTCTCTGTGCAAATTATGCTTTAGGAGGAATATTGTGTTTTGGGTTTGGATGCTTTGGAGGTCCGAATCAAGTGTGTTATTTATAGAGGATTGAAGGGGTTAAGATAAAATACGTGTAAGAAGCGATATAGTTTTGGATTTGGTTTTTGAGTTATAAAATTTATATCTCTGTGTCTGAAGATAATTCTATCAATGTAAGTAGTCCTAAACCTTGTGGTCATAGTTTTGGACTTGGTTTTTGAGTTATCTCATCCAAAATTAAATCAGATGGAGATATCTCAGCTTATGATTGTTTTGTTTGTATTGGTTGATACAAGTTCGTATCATTAAATTAATTTAACTTATCTTCTTCTTTTTTCGTTAATTTGATTGATTTCTTTCTTTGGTATAAACCGTATAATATGATAAACGATATTTCTATCTTATGCGCTTAGGGCATATGATAAGACTTAAATTTTTTTTTAAAAAATTTTAATTAGTTTAGTTTTAATTAGATTATTAGGGTCACTTGCCTTTTTTGTAGAGAATCTTTTTCCAATTTAGAGTCTTATTTTTGTATATCTCTATGTCTGAAAATAAACAGTTTAGATAATTCTAAGAAAAAATTTGCGAAATAGGCATATTAATTGGACATTTTTGCGAAATAGACACGTGTTTGGACAATTTTGCGAAATAGCCACTATATAACCCTAATTAAGAATCTCGCTCTAGCCTCCCCTCTCTCTCTCTCGCCGTCCCCAGCGCTCTCCTCCCTCCCTCCAACTGTTCCATCCACCTGCCGCCGTTGCCTCATCCTCCTGGTCCCAGATCCGCCTCCTCCTGGTGGATGGCGTTGATTTTCGCCGCCTGGATCCGAATCCGCTATGAAGAACTCAACCCCGTCGCCGAAGATCTCCAATCCATCTCCATTTGCGGCCATGTCTTCCACGAACTCTGGTACTCCCTCCCTCTCTCATCCGTTCCTTCAATTTCTATCGATTTAGCTTCAAATCAGCCTACAATCTTCGATTTCTTTTCGCGAAATCTTGCTATCAATTGTTCGAAAGGTTTGATTGAGTGGCGATTAACCTAACCAGTTGTTCCTATTTGGTTTGGCGTCGCTTCGGTTCAAAACCCTAGCCTTCAGCAGTGGTTCGAGTACAGTGCGAAATCGAAGAAGCTTACTTGTCCGCGAGCTCTGTTAAAGACAAAAGATTGTGTCCAGATGAAGACTGCGCTAGTCAAACTCAGGGAGAACAATCTCAGTTCACAACTCAAACATCAGGCAATACACAAAATTCCTACTGTTTAAAACTTTGAATCATTACCTTTCCCTGTTTAGATTTTGTGCCTGCAACAGGTTTGTAATTAAGTAATTTTAGTTCTTTGATAGACATGACTTCAAAAATAACATCTCTTAGTCGAAGAAATGAAGGTTCATGGTCCTGGTGTTTCTTTACGTCCTGTTTCCCTTCTTGAGAGTTATCCAAACATAAGTGTTGATTCAACAAGAACATATAGTTGACAAGCAATATCCTAACTCTGACCGCAGCTGCTGCTACATGTATGACCATTTCTGTCTATTTAACAAGCAAAATTCAGTTGATTTTATATTTAATGAGGTTCAGTATGTTAAGCTTTCACTTCGTCATCCGTCTGCATTTTACTGTGTATATTTTTTTACTCCAAAATTGATACATGAAGGCCAAAAAAAATAGTCACAAAATAGTGCTCTAGGTTCTTTGTAGTTTGTAGACAGGTGCAACTCTAGAATAGAGTGGTGCAACTCTAGAATAGAGTTGTGCAACTCTAGAAATATATAAATATAGTTGTGCAACATGGAATTGAAGCTAATATGAATTTCCTCTATAAATATATATGCAGATTTTAAAATACAATTAGAAAAACCGATTGATTGATTTGTTAATTTTCCATACATTCACACTTACTTTCTCCATTGTTTTCTTTGTTGTCCTCTGTGTAACATGTTGCTGGCTGCTGCTTGATTTGATATGAGGAAAGTACAGTTGTGCTTACACAATACCAATCAGGAGGACGAAGGATGATGCCTTTGATTCCTATTCCATTGTTTTTGGAGAAAGCAATCGGGTAAGCTACTGATTGTGCTTTTGAAATTTGCTAACTTGCTATGTTTAAGCAGATTGCTCATATCTGTTTACAATTTTATAGGACAAAGATCGAGTGGTATCCTGGAAAATGTTTGACACAGAAGCTTCTAAAGAAAAAGTCAAGAAGAGGTGGCAAGATAATCATCAAAACTGAAAAATGTGATAGTTTCTTTAACTTCTTCAATCCTCCCCAAGTTCCTGAGTATGGCGATGACATTGATGAAGATGTTGTAAGTCTGATTCTTTGAAGTATCAAACATTCAAAATTGATCTTAGGCTAAGAAGGCCTACATAGCTAATTTTTAAAATTTTAAATTCCAGGCTGAGGATCTTCAAAATGAACTAGATATGGACTATGAAATTGGGTGAGGCTAGCAGATTTACATTTACACGTCCCTAGCTTATTTTCTGCCAGCATGTGATCAAATTTCTGTCATTATCTGTGAGCCTACTTTAATTCTCTTTGCGGGAATGAAAGAGTGCCACAGATCACGTGATTTGTTTTTTAATGTGCATTTTGGGTTTGGATTCCTAGAATTAGATAACATATTGCATTATTGGTTCCTTGAGTACTAAAAATGTGCTTAAGTTAATATACATTTTGCAGCCTCTATAAATCCATCTCCCTTTATCTCATCCCTTAACATACGTTGTCTCCCAAGGATTGCTGTAGTTTAGCTAGACATATGTATCATCAACGTGTATATGTTTCTTTGAGATTTCTCCTGTCTTCCTCTGTTGCATTCATTAACATTTTCTGTTTTAGATGTTCATATGCCTTTCTTGAAGTCAAAGAATAAATAATTAGTTAATTTCTACTCTCGAGTTGTGCATATCAGCTGTCTAGTTTACTATCACACTTTTAAAGTTCCATTCTTATGCATAAAAACACTACAAGCATTCCAACACTGTCATGCTTTCATTTACTAAATCTTGATACGATTTCTTGGAGCATTATTTTCATCATCATTATGCAGAACCTATGCCAGGAACAAGGGCCGTCAAGCTACAAGGATTATGGTGAATTGTCGTTGGCGGTGGCCCAGCAGGGAGTCGAGTTCAGTGGCGTCGGTGCTCTTGTTGGCTCTCTCTCGATCAACCGTTGCTCTCCTTAAGCTTCTCAACAGGTGCTTACAAGTTACAACCTGCTCTTAGTTTCAATAGTAACTGAAAATTGTCGATGAATCTGGATTGCTGGAACTGATTTTAGGTTTCAGTGTAACTTGCTTTTCAAAACCTCTTTGTCACACAGATTATGCTGAGTTCTTAGGTATGTTTATGCCATATGCAGTGACTTACTCTGGGAACTCGAATGAGCTTGAGCTACTTCTGAGCGATTCTTCGCTTGAATTGCTTGATGCAGCAGATATCCGCGCTGGCTCCTTGTGATCTTCCAGGTGATCCTCCTCTCTTGTCTCTGACCTGCCTGTGTCGCTTGCTGCAGCTGATCCTCTCCCTGATTGCTCGTCATCACCTGGAAGATTGTCTTCAGAAGGCAAAGGCATATGAGGCACAAGATGTGGACAGATTGTTGAGCAGTCAAGGAGGATATGAACAACAAATCCAACAACTCCAAGCAGCACAAGCAGCACTTGCTTGTTTTCAATCCACATGGCCTTTAATTTGACCTAATTTTTGGATGTTCTCCAGACCCCCAAATTGTTACTACACATAGGACCACAACACCATTCGACATTCGTTGTAGTTGCTGCTGCGGATTTTACTCCATATAGTGTATAATGTATATGTACTCTTGATCTTCACTGATGTGTACTCGCAACGAATTTTTTTTAACAGTTAACTGAGCAAGAAATGAAATGTCACTTTGATATATACATTCATGAATTCATTCATCAAGGGCATGATGAATTCTTCGTGTTGATTAGTTTGGCGTTGTCTCCTATTCGTTGTCTAGTATCAATTCTTCGGGCTTGGATGGAGCTTTGTAAGTAAGGTGTCGACGAGAAGTGATTAAGCCATGGAAGATAATCAAGACAAGACAAGCAACATCAGCAATAAATGTGTAGGAGTAGGACTATTAGCACTAATTGGTCAAGTTTGATCAAATGTCTAATGCTTCTTAATGAATTGAAATGTTGTAGCTAATCAATCTAAGTTTTCAACTTAGATGGTGATAAGACAAAACTTGTTGATAAGCACAAAATCATGTCAGCATATATCAATTTTAAGATGCTTAAAGAGCAGTTGATGTGGAGAGGCAACCTACTTTAAAGCTCTATATATCATATGAAGCAACATGGACATGGACACATGGTATGGATCTTGTGGTCTTCTTAAGTAATAACTTTGTAGTTCGGTATGTATTTTTCCGTGTCAGCACTTTTTTTTTCTTCATGTCAACACATTTTTTAGGGGTGCACAAGTGTATTTTAGAGTTGCACAACTTTAGTTTAGAGTTGCACAACTTTAGTTTAGATTTTCATAACTGTATTTTATTTGTGTCAGCACCTCCAAGAAACACTTTTCATTATATTTATCATTATTTTAAGAGTTGCACGACTATGTTTTAAGAGTTGCACGACTTTGTTTTAAGAGTTGCACGACTCTGTTGTAAGAGTTTCACGACTTTGTTTTAATTTAAGCGTTGCACGACTCTTGTTTTAAGTGTTGCACGACTATGTTGTAAGAGTTGCACGACTCTGTTTTAAGAGTTGCACGACTCTGTTGTAAGAGTTGCACGACTCTGTTTTAAGAGTTGCACGCCTCTGTTTTAAGAGTTTCACGACTCTGTTTTAAGAGTTGCAAGACTGTTGTTTTAAGAGTTGCACGACTCTGTTGGAAGAGTTGCACGACTTTGTTCTAAGAGTTGCACGACTTTGTTTTAATAGTTGCACGACTTTTTTGTAAGAGTTGCACAACTCTATTTTAAGAGTTGCACCCTCTGTTGGAAGAGTTGCACGACTCTGTTGTAAGAAATGCACCACTCTATTTTAAGATTTGCACGACAATCGAGACTTGTGAATTTATTCTCAACATGATCTTATTTTAAAAAAGTGCTGACGTGAAAAAAAAAATTATTTGAAAGTGCACAAATTAGAATAAAATGCGCACGAATAATATTATAAAGTAAAAAAAATTTGTTATCCAGGCTTGATGGAATTGTTCGACATCATTTGATCGGCTTATGATTAATTTGTGATGTGCTTCTTCGATTCTTTGTGAAATTGTTATCCATGCTTGTGCAACTCTAAAAAAAGTGCTGACATGGGAAAAAAAGTGCTGACACAGAAAAAAGTGCAACTCTAAACTCTACTTGGATCATATTTGCACAATTTATGGTTATATTTGCACAAAGTACTCTTATATTTGCACGATAAAAAGTTAAAAAAATAAAATAAATAAAAACTAGACTAGGGTCATATTTGCACAACTTATGATTAAATTTGCACAACGTCCTCTTATATTTGCACAACTTACTCTTATTTTTGCTCAACAATAGGTTATTTTTTGCAAAACAATCGAGATTTCTGAAATTGTCCTCAACATGATTTTATGTTGTACGACTATATTGTAAGAATTGCACGACTATGTTGTAAGAGTTGCACGACTATGTTGCAAGAGTTGCACGACTATGTTTTAAGAGTTGCACGATCATGTTTTAAGAGTTGCATGAATCTGTTTTAATAGTCGCACGACTCTATTGTAACAGTTGCACGACTCTTATTTTTGCTCAACAATAGGTTATTTTTTGCAAAACGATCGATATTTGTGAAATTGTTTTCAACATGATTTTATTTTCTCTCAATATTATTTTAAGAATTGCACGACTCTGTTGTAAGAGTTGCACGACTATGTTGGAAGAGTTGCACGACTATGTTGCAAGAGTTGCACGACGCTGTTTTAAGAGTTGCACGACTCCGTTGTAAGAGTTGCACGACTCTGTTTTAAGAGTTGCACGGCTCTGTTGTAGGAGTTGCACGGCTCTGTTGTAGGAGTTGCACGGCTCTGTTGTAGGAGTTGCACGACTCTGTTGTAGGAGTTGCACGACTCTGTTTTAAGAGTTGCACAACAATCGAGACTTGTGAATTTATACTCACCATGATCTTATTTTATCTCAATATATTTTCATACTTTCTCAACTATATGTTATTTTTGCTTAGTATCATCCAAATATAAATGTAACCGTATGTTGAGCAAATATGACTCAAGTCTAGTTTTTTATTTTAAATCTTTTTTTAATATTTTTTCGTGCAAATATAAAAGTACGATGTGCAAATAATCCAAATATAAATGTAAGTTGTGTAAATATGACATTTTGTTGTGCAAAAATAAAAATAAAAATATAGATATTTTTTGTAAGTTGTGCAAATATGTAAGTTGTGCAAATATGATTTTTGTAATAAAATATAGATATTTTTTACAATTTCCATATTTATTGGGTCATTTATGTAATTTAACAAAAATCCTTTCTTCTTCCTCGCGCAGATCTGGAAATCCCGCTCCGCCTGCGGCTCCGCCTCCGGCTCCCTCCGGCGTCCCTCGTGCTCCGGCCTCCTTCGAACTCGCAGCTGCGCCTCGCCGCCTCCGACTCCGATCTCGATCCTTCGCTCGGCTCCGCCTCTGATTGCAATCGAAATCCGGCTCCACCTCCGGCTCGCTCGGCCTCGCTCGCTCGACCTCCAGGCCGGATCTGAATCGCGCCTCCTCGCTCAGCGTCGCTCAGCCTCGTCGCTCCGCTCGCTCAGCCTCCCTCGCTCCCTCGCTCGGCCTCGCTCCGGTCGGCCTGCTCGGCCTGCTCGACCTGCTCCGTTCGCCTCCAAAATCAAATCTGTCGATCTATCTACAAACAAAAGGAAATCACTGAATGTCGATGAAATTCATTCTCGAAATCCAACATTTCCGAAATTCCATCAACAATTCATTCAATTGAAAAAGAAACCTCCGAGAACTGAAACCCTAGAATTGGAAATTCAATCGATTGACAGCTTCCTCGGCCTCGCTCAGCCTTCCTCGCTCCATCGCTCGGCCTCGCTCCGCTCGGCCTCGCGGATCTGAGGAACGGGAGATGGAAGATGGAGATCGGAGAAGGAGGGTGCGCGGAGAGGGAGAGGGCGGAGGAGAGAGAAAGACCCGTGAAAAAAAGGGAGTGGGTTTATATTGCGTCCATTTTACAAAAATGTCCCAATACGCGTCTATTTTGCAAAATTAGGCCAATTTCGTGGCTATTTTGCAAAACCCCCCTAATTCTAATCAATGTAGTAGTCCTAAACCTTTTCTATTTTCCACATAGTAACCCCAAGCACGAAAACGGATGCACCTTAAATTTGTTCTTTTCATCATGATCGCTTTAATTAGGTAGTGATTAAGTTATGATTTATTATGGGCAAAATTTCAAAATTTCGGTCACCTTGCTCTCTGATTTGATCAAAATTTTGGTTACCATGTAAAGGAAAAAACATTTTATTAGCACAAAGTATTTGCAAAAACTAAGGGTTGCGACAGAGAATTTTTTGAGTAATAGAAAGAGTGCTCAAAATTGCCATTATTTCTGGATGAGACATCAGAAGACAATAGGCATACCATACCAGTTGGGTCAACATGTGTTAGATCAACTATCAATAGGTAGATAACAATGAAAGATTGCAAGTTCAAGATTGTTGCCATCCCATATTGTTTTGTATAAACGATAAGTCTTATGGCTGAATGCTCAAGCATGAGCTATCCTCCAAGCATGAACAATTCAAAAGGAAACTAAAACCTGTTCTTGGGACAATCCTATGATCATATCACTCCTCATGAATTACACAAGTTTCGATAGCACGTATCCACAAACACAAAAAAAAAAAAAGAGTCAGGGCATTGATTGAGAAACTTGTCCACGTTGCAATTTCAATCAATACGAAATATCATGCAAGAAGATATCAACTTAATGATACTTGTAACAAGTTCTAAATATCCAGTTAAAGCATGATAAGGATGATGTGTTGTCAACAGACTCAGCCCGTCTCCAGCAAGCAATATTCCTTTCCTCATATCATTGTAAAGCTACAAAAGACTGTAAGGATCAAATCATAAGGTTCCCTATGAATGTGCATCAGAAAATCTCCTATCACCAGCATAAGACTGATCCCAAAATGTTGAGTTGGGGAAGGAGATTCCCCCTCAAAAGTACAACAAGGATTAAGGTAGATAGCCTACTTTTGTAACAAAATCTAAAACTGCAAGGGCTGATGACAACTAAAACACTTACCCTTTCTTGCCTTTTCCCTTGGACGGTCGTAGAACATTCCAATCTAACTTTTCTCTCTTTGACTGCTTATCGGAGCTTTTCTTTGCCCCAGAAGATGGCTCTGGATCACCATTACCATTCTTTTGTAGTTTATTCGGATGAAGAAATTCTGTGGCTTCCCCAAGCTGTTTCCTTTTAGGTTCTCCATCAGGAGGGTGCATATCCATTTCAGTGGTTCCTCATTTATTTTTCGGAAATTTCGCGAGGTGCCCCTGAGGTATTGCAATTTTCACGAGTTATACAACTCTTTTACATATTTCATGTAGTACCCCTGAGGTTTTGAATAAATTCGCCTCGTGCCCATGCACTGTGAATGTTGACAGTAGTCCTGTGCTCCGTTAGTTTTTGTGATTTTAAAAAATAAAAATAAAACAAACGACATTGAAGAACAAAGGTTGACAAAGGAAGGCAAATGCGACACAGAGGAAGAAGAAGAGAGAAAGGTCAACAGAGGAAGGGAGATCGGAGTCGATGATGCAAGCCGACCGCACCGTACCGAGCCGACTGGACAGGGGGTATACCGCCGGCGGTGGTGCCAACAGGTATGTGAATGCAAACTTGAACCGCTTTTCAAAAATTAGGGTTTATGTAATTGTGTTTGAATAACTGAGTTTCTATACTCAATTTCTAATGCGAAATACTCAGTTTGTGATTGAGGTTTCGAACTTGTGAATTGGAGTTTGTGAACTTAGGATTTTTAGTTTCGAATTGGGGATTCCAGCACATATTTTTTGAAAATTACGGTTTCGATTTCGATCGAATTGGGATTCTAGCTAATGCTTCCAAATTTTAGGGTGTCTATTTCAAATTGGAGGTTCTAACTCTTGTTTTCGAAAATTGGGGTTTTGAATTGGAGTTGTTGTCATGTTTTCTATCGAATTAGTTGCTGTCATATTTCGAATTAGAGATGTTGTCGAATTGGAGTTGTTATCATGTTTCGAAGTAGGTATAATTTATGTAGGGCATTTGTAAATTTAGGTAGGGAATTTCAAATCTATGTGATGTAATTTGGGA
Organism: Persicaria maculosa; assembly: GCA_963922045.1. Classification (NCBI taxonomy): domain Eukaryota; kingdom Viridiplantae; phylum Streptophyta; class Magnoliopsida; order Caryophyllales; family Polygonaceae; genus Persicaria; species Persicaria maculosa. Next base: position 18,341,730 of record OY998258.1, read on the forward strand.
ATTTAGGTATGTGCATTTATAGAATTGTTATCATGTTCTGATTGTGCTTGCCATGTGAATTGTTCTTGTTGTGATGCTGTGTGAATTTGCATTTGGTTTGAGATTTTGGATTGAAGTATGTTATCTTCATCAAAAAACATAATCACGCTTCTGTTAGTTTATGAGCTATCAAACTCTAGAAGTTCTATTCCTTGACAACATGATATAATCATAAATCCATGAAGCACCAAACTGATTAAGCCTTTACTCATTAAATTTTGTGAGTAAATAGTAAATTATCTCAGTAAATTATAGTGTCAAGTGCTTAAAACTGAATTTTTATGTTTTCAATTTCTTTTATTTGTTTGAACAACCTCAATTTACCAACAGATTTTAGATGTCAACTATCATAGATTTCAGATTAAAATAAGATATTTCACTTTTTAGCCTATTAGCTCAAATGGGAGAGCGATGTGTTCAATACACATAGATGCGGGTTCAAATCCCACATAGGCAAATCATGCATTCTAGTGCATAGCAAAAAAATGTAAAAGAAGAGTGGAGAAAAGGAGGAGATGTAAGTTTTCTTTTAAGGCTTCGTTTAGCAATAATGGGTATGAGGGTGTTGGGTTTATAATAAAATTAGAAAAAGAAGAGAAAAGAGGAATTGGGGCAAATTTCTGGATTTTGTCCATTCAAATCAGGTAGGAGAAGACACTGATTTTGTCCATTCAGTCGCACCATTTCTTTTAGCTTATGGTGCAGCAGCAAGTTCCTCCCTCTTCCTTATGGCTTACTGAATTAGTGGTAGGTAGGCTTAGCAACTCTCAGGAGCTTGTTCTGAGATAGATGGTAGTTCAAAATGAAAAGATAGGCAGGGGACTAGTGAAGTTATGGGGGGCGCCATTGATGATGCTCCATTGATATATGGAGCTTACTAATGAACCTTCCTTCTTAGCACGATGCATTTAACAGGGAATTCTAAAATCATTTCAAAACATTAATTTCAATTTATAGTCTATACGGGATATATAGTCTATACGGGATTTAAACCCGCATCTTTGTGCGTAAGCACAACGCTCTACCGTTTGAGCTAATAGACTTAAAATCACTTCAAACCTTAATGTCAATTTACGAATCAAACTATTGTTGTTTTCCAGCAGCACAAGCACCCCCAAGTTGCTGTTGTTTAGGAGCATGAATCAACTAGTTTTCAACAACAACAACCCCTCAAACTCGCTGGCACAGGACATCTTCCAAATGCAGTGGTACAGCAGCCCCAACAACTCCAATTTCCTACTAACCATGATAATTATGTAAGGCTTGTTTATTCACATCCATTAAAACAAAAAAATTCTACTTAGAGCTTCTGATTATGGAGATCCTTCCAACAAAACATGGATTCAACAGAAAAATCAATTGGGATCACAACTCTTAGTGTAATTGTCATCCTCTTATTGCCCATGTACTCATTCACTGCAATCAATTGGGATCACAACTCTTAGTGTAATCAATTTTGGACGTTTCCTCTTCATTTTTGGTCCAAAAGCATTCTGAAATGGCTCTGTCTCAAGAAGATGGGCTCTAGCTTGCTTTTTAAAAAAGAGCAGGAAGGCAGTTAGGAGTTTTAAGGAAGCAGTTGGAAATCAGCATATGACAAAAGAAGCCTGTTAAGGTAGTGCACATTGCATTAGTAGTACAGACAACTAGCCCATCATCAGAAAACAAGGAACTTTAAATTTTTAACACAAAATCATAATTTTCGATTTTTTACAAGAAACTCAAGTTGATTTGTCGAAAGTAAAACACAGAACGTGTGTAACATGGTCACATAAACCAAAACCATGCCAAAATATCATTTCCACAACCAATATGATACTTATACTCTAGCAACAACACTATGAACACAACCATTTTCGCTTAAATATACTAGGTATTAAGAAATTAAAAAAAAAACCACATTGCTTGACCTCAATTCAAGTACCTTTTGACGATCATTCAATAGAGACATGGGAAGTTTCTTCTCTCTCAAGATTACATTGTAGCTACTTGATAAATGAGTTGAAAGCTCCTCATGGAAAAATTCAAGCTGTTTCTGATCGACAACTCGAGTATTACCTGAAAGTTTTTAGGAGGAGAGGATGGTGAGAGGTTGTAAAATGTTTTATCTCGGACAAAGAACACAATCACTTCAAACTGTTGAAGATTTAACCACTATCCCATAATTCAAAACCTTTGACTCCAATTTCTCAAATAAAACAACTTTCATTCCATCCACTATCCCATAATTCAAAATGATCCCTCTATGCCTCCCAATCTGCTGCAAATCAATTGAATCGAATGAAACACGTATTGTGTCAAACTTTACTAATTACTACGAATTAACAGCAAATCAATCCAATTGAATAACGAAACTCAAATTGCTTAATGACTGCAACTAAAACCACAGCGATGGCGACCCTAACGAATTTCTCAATTAATACAAACATCATATTGAATTAGAAGCTTTGGAATCGACAATTGAAGCAGAAATTAAACGCACCGAACCAACGACGATCGGGTTGGATCCGAGTGGAAGGCAACTCAGTCTACTGGAACTCGTGCTTTAGAACCTTCCCTTTCCGGTCACGTTTCAGGCGAACCTTCTCCTCCCATGACAGCCCTCACAGCCTTCGCTGTTCTTTCTCCGTCCTTTTTTTTTTAATTGCAACCTAACGGAGACAATCAAGGTCTGTTAGAATTAACCATAAAGGGCACGAGGTGAAAAAAACTTAAAAACCACAGGAGTACCACGCGAAATATGCAAAAGAGTTGTATACCTCGCGAAAATTGCAATACCCTAGGGTACCTCGCGAAATTTCCGTTTATTTTTTGATGAATCATTTTATCTGTCACTAGCATCAAATCGCTTGTCAGCTTCGAATGTATTAACACAACACGTAATTTACAGGGATATCAGACCAGTGCAATGTATGGTTTGATATGAACTTATATAAATTAACACCACATATTTTGCTTTTTTATTGATTTTTTTCTCTTTCTTAGACATGAGCAACTAAACCGCTGCCCAGATAAAACATTCAAACTCAAGATTCTGGGGAAGGTCTAAAGAACAAAAACTCTTGCAATAAATAAACTTAAACAAGACCATGGATTAGTATCGACCCACCAAGATAAAGTCGTCATCATCAAGGATCTGAACATCGACCAATAAAATGCTCACGGCCCATCTCCTTTACCAAATTTGCGAAAGCAATCCTTTTTCCCGGGGGGAGGGGTACATAAGGAAGCCGAAACACTGGCCTTGCAACTCCAAGCTGAGCAAGTGCAGTATTCAATCCGATAGGATTTGGTTCTTCGAAAAGCCAGTCTATCAAAGGCATGAGCTTTGCATTAAGATGAGGGTTATTTTCTTCAAAAATGAGTTTCCGCATCAAACCTGGGACCAAGTTACTAGTAACAGAGATCACTCCAGTTGCCCCATAACCTCACCTAGCATCATGACATTCATCATCATTACCACTCCAAACCACAGTTCCATTGTCAGTATACTACTTAATTCGTTCATTTCCCATGCATTCTTGTACAACAGCTAAGTTTGGATTTTTTGCCAAACCATGGATAATAGGAGGGGGAATGTCCTGACCAGTGCGTGAAGGCACATTGTAAATGATGGTGGGACCCATTGAAAGCACGTAAGCAAAGTGAGATTTCAGGCCCTCCATGGAAAAACCCTGCTCGCTAGCATGAATGGCTTCCCTTGTGGAATTGCTACCCGTGTTCCCTATCACCTTTACTTTCCCACCAAAGCAGTTCACAATGTGGCGTTACATGATGTGTTCATCCCAACTCATTAACTGGCCTTCACCAGTTGTCCCTCCAACAATTATGCCCTCTGCACCATTGTCAGGGCCATGGAAGCTGAATTCGTGGTACTATATATAGATTTTCGTACCGAAAACTTCGTTCCGAATTCGGTAGGAAACTCGAACCAATTCGTTCATAGGAGCGAACCAGAAAAAAATAGAGAAAGGAGATTTGCAGAGAGGACAGAGGCAGCAGGACTGGAGGAAGAAGATGACAGTTAGGGTTGGCCCAAAAGTTAGACCCAATTACATTTAGTATTATAAAAAAGGCCCAAATAAAATTTCTGCAACTTATCCCGTTATATATCCCTTCCCCATGTGATGGATCAATTTGACATAAAGTAACATAAGTGAGTTTGGACACGTTGTGTAATTTTAGAATGCATTATATATTTGCTAAAAAAATGCATTATATATATTAAAATGGTTCAGGTGTTAGTATTTTAATATTTATTTTTAACTAATAAATAAAAAAGAAAAATACTCTACCGTTCCTCGTCGTACCGAATTCGATTGAGGTAATGAACCACGTTTCCGTTTTCGTACCTCGTTTCGATTTGACTTTCGAACCATGTAACCATGGTCAGGGCATCATATGCTTCAAGATCAAATCTTCCATCAGGCAAATATGGGGTTTTGATGGCAGTGATCAATCTCAAGGCTTTTATGTCATCCACATTGGTCCTGTCATTTTGTTATAAAGTAAGAAAATGTCATTTTTCTATCTAAAACACCACTAAGCCTTCTACCCACAAGGAAACAAGACCATAAACTTTTTCTTTCTTTTTTGCCCTATAAAAGCAGCAGAGTAAGGAACCCTTAGCACGGTTTGAAAGAATGATTAAACAGCTGTACAGAAGTTTGATAACAGAATGAAATGAGTGTCAACTGTCTCTTTTCTATAAAAGCAATATGCGACATACAACTTCAAGGATGGAATTATGACCAGAAAGCGTAGTAAGCGATTCAAAACAGGACCTTCAACGAGAAAGTTTTGTGGCATTCAATTCCAAAATAACAGAAGAGAAACAAAAGTATGCAGCAAAAAGGTGGAATTTTGAAGTAGCATTCTTCTCGGACCAACTTCTAGCTATGAGTTAACTGCTATAACTTCTTTATAACTGAAAATTTAATAATATGCATTCTGCAACTCTCAGGATACTACTGTAATATTGTATAGTTCCTAGTAAAAAAATTGTACAATTAAAGAATAATGATGACCCTTAACAAACAGAACCAGATTTCGATATTCCTGATTTAGATGAATTAGTAAGAATATAACTTATCAATCAGTATTGTTAGCAAAAATGATCTACAGAGTTGGGAGTTTTTTGAATGAAATGAAAGAGTAATAATGCTACAGCCTACTGTCTGCATTCAGTCTTCCAAGGTGATTAGTCCTCCGTCCATACAAACCCATACGTTTTGTTGGTATCTAAAGTTATGAGATAATTCACTTTAGTATATGTCCAGTCATTCCAGTAACAAACACACATCATAACTGATCTGACAATGGAATCTTGCCCAGCTCCCAAGCTTGCATTTGGGGAACCAAAAATGCCTCTCTCCTATATTTATGATGCTCAATTCCATTTGGGGAGCCCGTGCTATAAGGCTGTCCACTTATCCAGGTGGAAATAGTTGTAGGGTACCAAATTCATTTTAATGACCACTTCAAGATGAATGATGCTACCAACGGAAAGCATCCATACTTTGACGTAAAACAAACAGCAAGAATAAAGAAAAATGGAACACGAGATACTAACTAGGTTCAACCTAGAAGATCCACCAACCAGTTAAATCCAGATAATATTTAATGACTGTTTATTACCTATCACAAAGTATCAATCACAAACCCTACAAGCATAAATGAAGAAAGCCAAGTCGCTTTTAACACTATTGATCACAGAAGAGATTCCACACGGTCAAATCCACCTTCACTTCCTTTTATATTGCAACCTAAATGGTTTTTCCTAAGACTGGTTAGCCTCAAACCTGCCTTCACTTACAGGCTTTCATGGCTTTTTTTCTGCCATTAAATGCCCCCTACAATGAGTCATACAGAGAAGCTGCTAAAGCATTAACCTAAGACTCTTTCAAGAATGCAAGACAAAGTTTTTCTAACATATACACCATACAGGAATATATCAGCTCCAAGCAAGAACTTGATAACATTCCATTCATTTATTAAGATGAAGCCAGCAGGTGTTACTTGCCTGTTCTTAACTTCGAAACTCCGCATAGGGAGATGGACACTGGGAACCGCAGCTGCTTTGCGAGCCTTCCACCTAATATTTTGCTTCCTACAAAGACACTAGAATTTCATGTCAAATGGATAGCAAACAAATCACAAATCCATCACCAAACGCACATCTAATGTTAGAGGTGTAATAACTAACTACAGCATACACCTGAAGCCAAAAATAACAGAAACGGGAAGCAATTATAAGTAGAAAACCTCTTGTAGTTGTTCGGAGGAGCAAAGAGCGATAAGGTGGTAGAAGAATCCCTGAACCACAAAAAATAGCTCTGTACTGCAGCCATTGCAGATAGAAACCCCTCGAAACCCATATGATCGATCTGGACCAAAGATGAGTGTGCAGCTGCAAAACCATTCCAAAAACCATAAAAATCAGCCATTAAAGACACAATTACCCACTTTAAAACCAACATATAAACTCAAAAAAGAAAACAAATACATGAGAAAAAATCAACTGTGCAAATCAGCTGAAAAAACAGATAGAGAAGCATAAGAACAAAATAAAACACAAATTTCAGCACAAATGAACAAATCAAGCTCATATGAATCCATTTCTATTCGTTTAAAAATCAAAATAAAACACAAATTTCAGCACAAATGAACAAGATCATATGAATCCATTTCTATTCATAAGAAAATCAAAATTATACACAAATTTGCTTTCAATTGTCTTCCTGAATGCCTCAATATTCCCTCTTTTTAACATTGACCAATTTCGCACCAAGAGTCCTAAACTGGATAGAATCCAGTAGTGTCTAGTGGAGAGTTTGCTGCTGAAGTTCAGATTGAGAATCCTTCAAAAATAACTTATCTGTGATTGCAACCTAATGTATTCGCCCTCTTAGATCCTTTTAGATGGTTTTGATGTCCAGTTAGGAGAAACCCTTCATATGCTTCTTTCTACAACCCATTGTTTACTTAGCATTTAGGAGTGTCCTCATTGGAAGTTTGTACAGAGATCAGTATAGAACTTTCATTTGGGATTTACAAAGAGTGCCGAAATTCAGCAACCATCAGCAACAAACAACAAGGCACAATATCAGAGGCAAACAACAACCACCCCTAGATCTACAAAACAAAAATCGCATCAAACAACAGCAAAAATCGCACAGTCCGAAGCCCAGATTTCCAACAAGCCATAGATTGAAGAAAAGAAAGAGGAGAGAAGAGAGGAAGGAGAAGCGTACCTGTTGAGCGCAGGGAAGAGCGATTTGAAACTTACCATAGATTGAAGCCAAACTGCAAGCCATAGATTGAAGCCAAAAATCAGTATATCACTTTGGGCTGATTTAAAACTTACCATAGAGTTAAATAAATCTCATCCATTGATTTCAATCAATGGCTAAGATTGAAACAATTAAAAATTCTATTTTTAATTAGAAAAAAAAGGACAAAAGAATAAAAAATCAACAGATCCGTGCATTGTCTGAGGATCTGTGGATTTAGTTGTGTTTGAATGCATGCTTTAAGATCTGAAGCAACAGATCTGAAGCAACAGATTTTGCATCACCCTGAGATTATGATTTTTTTTTGGTTCTTATTCCACATGATAAAATTTAAGTCTATTAGCTCAAATGGTAGAGTGCGGGTTCAAATCCCGCATAGGCTAATCGCAGCTCAATTGAATTTTCAACTTCTCTTCTTTAGTTTGCAATCCTAGCTTAAAAGCCAAAATACGAAGAAGAATATATACTGAGACAACATGGAAATAATATGTTTTCCTAACAGAAGTATGAGTGAACCGCTGCAAGTTTTAGTTCCTATATCATGGATGATTTAGTGTGGTATGGAATTTGACCGGAAACCAACTGCTGAAAAATTGCACTCTTGAGTTATTTCAAAATCCGCACAGGCTTGCTGCAATTTCTAATGAATTTGTGGCTTATGTGGGATTCGAACCCACATCTTGTGCCTAAGCACAATGCCCTGTCGGTTGAGCGAATAAGCCAAAATTTTCAAAGCGACAATTGAAAAAGTCACCGCACAAATCAGTGAGAAGGTAAAGCAATTTGCCCAACTTAAAGCTCGTCTCATGCTCTTGAAGAGAAAATATGGGACAAGTAAGTGCAAGTTAGTCCTAATTAAGTAGTGAACTTATTTTGATTCTAAGTTTCTTACTATATTCACCTAATAGTACATTTTTAAAATTTAATAATTAAAATTCTATGTATTGGATGTGCTATTTATGTCCATTATATTTTATCATCATGATGGATCATATTTTATACTTGCTTATGAAGGATACTTGTGATCTTTTCTTGGATATTATATTGCTGATACTTGATAACTTTATATTATACATAGCTGATATGAGTATCACACTAGCTATTTGTGACAGTATTGATCAGGTGGTAAGCCTAACTCCTTAAGGATGCACACTAGCTATTTGTGACAGTGTTGATCAGGTGGTAAGCCTAACTCCTTAAGGATGCACACTAGCTATCTGTGACAGTGTTGATCAGGTGGTAAGCCTAACTCCTTAATTAAGGATGCACATATGGTTTGTAGTAAAGGAAATGATTATGAGTGCTCATAAATTGTAAGAATCCTTCCTCTTCTAAAAATAGTTTTCAAATTCGTCTTCATATATATCCATGTTCAAGTAACCGAGTTTAATCTGTTTTCCCTTTTTGAAAAGAATGCTACTTACTCGAGATAGAGCAAAAAGCTAATTGCAATCCTTGAGTAGTTTGACAAGCTAATTGCAATCCTTGAGTAGTTTGACAAGCTAATTGCATTAGACAAAGCCTATTTGAGCATCCAATTTGTACCTAATCCTAATAAATCTGCCATTTTTTTCAAGATTTATAAGACCAATCAATCGAAACATATTGCATCCTGCAAAATAAAGAGATCAAGAAAGAATAACCACAAAAAGAGTGGCTAACCTGAAAAATAGGACCTCAAGACAGAAGCTTCAAGGTCTGTCCTGTTATGCCTCTGCATCTCTCCGCACCTCAAACCCAAAAGCGCCAACTGATTAGCTTGCACATATGGCCAGTCTCCGGCCGAAGGGTCCAATACCGCGTTAAGAGTACCATTATCCAGGGCATTTTGCACTTCAAGTATTATCTCCAACGTTGATTTCCTGTCTTGAGAATTCGCATCTCTTTCTTGGCAAACAACCGGCTGAAAAGCTTGGTGCAAGAGAGCCCCATCTTGATACAAACAACACAAAAATCACTGGTCAGGGCCAACAGCAAAATCTCACAGCAGACAAGGTGAATGTGACATCACACAAGTAAAACCACATCATGGCCTTTCTCTGGAATTATCATAATGCGAATTAAACTTGTGTTTCATGAAAAATGGAGAGCATTTAGGTTAAAATATACAGATATATAAACATCACTATTATCACGAGACATTCTCCGCTCCAGAGTTATGCTGCAATACTTAATACGTCAATGCATCAAGCAACTAACACATGTCCCTTTCCAACACCCACACTTCCATCTCCTTCACATGTTCTAATCCAATAACTTCTCCAAAAAAAAAAAAATCAAACATACATACATTGTCTTGTTTCATAAGCATATGCTTAACTACAAATTCATAACCAAACTATTATACTGAAAACCCATTGTCAGTGCATCACTTCCCAACATCCAGCAACTGAATTCAATCTTCATCTCTCATCATCATTGCTTCAGTGCCCATTTAATCTTACAATCTTGAAGAAGAATCATAAAAAGAATAATCCCAAATGGCTACATTTTCTTGTTATATACACTCCTGTTTACGTACAAGTTACGACTGTGTAGCTAATCTACTATACAGAAAAGCCTTCTAAAACCCTAGCATAATCCCCCCAATTTGTCATTTCTAGCTTTTTCATCAAATTTCAGATACACCAAATTGCCCAATGTTAACATCAACTGAGAAATAGAACACACACATAATTCTGTCCTTCAAAACAAGCATCGAAGATTTGACGAGTCGAAATGGGAAAAAAAGCCAATCCAAACCTAAAGCCGAAATTTCCAAACCCTAAATATACTAAATACCTAAAGCTGAAATTGATAAGGGGAACTTACCTGGCTACATGGTAGTCTCCGGAAATGGCCTACTCCCTTCTCGATTATGTCCCTCCACGGCACCCTCTACCTGCAATGATACTTCCTTCTTCCTCGCCCCATTATCTCTCCTAATCGCCTGTACGGGGTGAGCTTGTTTCTTTCTTTTGTTATTTAACGGAATTATAACCTTTTTTTTAACCCATTTAACGAAGGGGTATTTTGTGAAAAAAAAAAATGAAACCTCGGGGCATTTAGCGAATTATCCCAAACTTTTATACACCTGGCGAATTTGCCCTTGCTTCAGGGGCACCAGGCGAAAATTCCGTATTTTTAAATTAGCAATCTGCTGGATTGCATAAGACATATGATTTCCTAAAGCCTCCCTAGATATTTAGATGTGTTCTTAATAATTTTTGTCTTTTAAGTTTACATAAATAATCTCCTAATATCATTCCAACACTTCTTGAAGAAGGAGAACAAGTTCCCGTTTTTCTCTCTTTCAATTGCCCAAAACCAAAAATTCTAAAATTACAAACTATCAAAATCTGCCCTAATTGATTTTTCAAGGAACCCAAATCATTAAAATCAGATCAAATTAAGGGCAAATTGCATAGAAAAGGAAGAAAAACAAACCTGCAGACGCTCTCGGCGTCTTCAACTGGCAACAAACTGATTTGGATCTCCACTCTTCGAAAGCCCTCATGTTGTTGTGGATAATCTCGGCCCCAATCGCCTTCATAAACTCCAGATTCCCATCCGTATCGTTCACGGAGAGACAGTCAATGATGTCGACGCCTTTCGCCTTGAGCTCGGCGGAATTCTCGATCAATTCAGGGAGGTGCTTTTGGGATCAGGTGGGGCTGATGAAGCCAGGGACAACGCAGTGGATGGCTTGCTTGGCCTTGGTGAGGTCGAAGACTGTGGTGGTCTGGAGCTCATCGATGGAGTTTTCGTATGAGAGTGTGGTGGTGGGGAGCTTAGAGCTAACGGTGAGAGTGCGTAGATGGGGCTGGACGCGGAGGCGGAGTGGGAGGATGAAAACATCCGAAGGGGCACCATTTGTGAAGAAAGAGGAAGAGCCACACAGAAGCACGAGAAATGGCAAATTCGTAATTATCTTATCACATAGGCAAAGACCGAGGCTATAATAGTAACTCAACTTTGAGCCTCATTCAGTCATTCCGGCTTTTATATACGGAGTATATAAGAACTAGTTGCATTCCCGCGTGCTCCGCACGTGGGGTAATCTATAAGCTACTTTAGGGTATCAAACTCTCCCTTCTGATCACCTCAAAAAATGTCATTGAAATCCGAAACAGCTCAATCACGTACCCATGCCTGAGTAGCCATTTGTCGATGCACGGGAGATGGAATATGTGGTGAAACTGGGGCAGGCTTTGAACCGTTTCTCCAATCTGGAAGTCCTGAGATACCATTGCAAAATAAAGTCCAGATTTTTTTCCACATTGCTTTACAATTTGAGGACTCTAAACTAACTCACTCATAGTAAAATCCTAGCCTCCAAACAATTCTAAGGACTAAGGATGTTTCTTAAAACCTTGTATGGATAAAAAAAAAAAAGTGTCTCAAAACAGCGTCCATACACTCTACAAATCCAAAGCTCATTTTTAGGATCCAAAATTGCGGTTTCGCATGTCTTATAACAGACTACACAGAATGAAAGAGTTAGTTACGATTTAGGAGAAACCCTGCAAGCATCTAAAGATCAGAATGTATGATTATGTATCTCCATAAATAGCATAACTAAAACATGTCAGACCTCATTTCTTTTACAAGACCTCAAAATAGGTGAAGATATCTTACCAGGAACGTTTTCAGTCTTTTCACATACAAAAACATTCCCGATTTTGTGGTAAGAACATGATTCCTTCAAGCATTCATGGTCAACTACAACCTTACCATTGAGGTCCTTGCTACTTTTTTTAGCATTAATTTGGTTAAGCAGTTGGATCATCATTCACCTATTCAAGCAAATACAGATAATAAAAATAGTAGTTGATCAGTCAATTAATTTTTCAGAGTACTGAAGCCAAAACTTCTCAACACAAAAACCAAAAGGAAGAAGAAGATATGTAGCGAAGCAATAGATCAAACTTACATATACTAATCCAATGAATGAGGCAATATTTCATGAGATTTCAAAATTTTGTATATTATAAATATATCGCCTATATATCTTATATGGGTAAACCAATGCAGATTATTTTCCTGTATATCTATTAAATGTCAAATTGTCCATCTTAGTATTCTACATGTATAATCCAGATCTTGCTTGTCTTCTATGAATATGTCATGGTTGTCGTGAACAAGTTTATTAATAAAATTCTCTTAACCAACTTTCTTTAAAGTATAATCCACAAACTTTTCTATGTGCTCATCTCCTCTATAAAAATATATCCAAACCTACATAACACCTTGTATAAGATGATCCAATCCGTTCTAATATGCAATTTTGTTCCTAGTTATTCTCATCCAAACTGACTGAAGTTCTACACTACATGGTGAATTATTTAAGGTCAGATATTTTTATTCAAGATGTGAATTTGTATTTCTCTATAACTTTAAATATTCAAATATATTGATCTTAATTATAACAATACATAGCATACGCACACTTCTCCTAAATAGTTGCCTTCTACTTGCAAATATAACTTTTATACAGACGTCTCACTCTCTAAGATATAGTTTCCTAATATCACACATAAACCTTAAATGATCACTAATAATTTCCAATATTGATTATCTCCAACGAACTTTTATCTAGTTGCTTACTTAATCCATTCCTCATAAAATCAAATGTTCTCTATCACAAAATTGGCATCTAATTAGCTGCTTTTACAATTTTTCTATTCTGAGTCTCTGACCTGTTCATTTCATTCTATTATATACTATACCTCCAAAATTAATCAGTTTCAGTGTATTACTTTCAGTGTATTACTGTACACTATTATGCAAAGTTTATTACTCTTTTATCTTATAGTACTCTTTTTATATTAATTTGTTTGTATTCCCCCATATAGTAGAACTTCGGCCAGTTTGGATGAAAATAGCTACCTGTGAAGGCAAAGGCGCCTCACTTCTCATTGCAGAATGCATCTGAATATAATACTCTTTAAACTCGGGATGATAATTCGTCGTGGTTTCTAATAAATCCACTTCATCTCTCTGCAATAGGAAAAATAAACCATTAGAATTTGAGTGAACAAAAAGGTGCATAAACAAACTATGTTGTACAAAGGATTATTGCAAAAGTTCTATATAAACCAAACAATTGCATCATCATTTTTTTGTGCATAATACATAAGCCTATTTTTCTATTCTAAAGGTAGCAATGCAAAAACTCATACTATTATCAATTTACATCATCTGCATAAAAAAATTGTTTTAAAAATAAAATAAAATAATGTATTATGTATAAGGTTTTCCATAAATATTCACACAGCCTTTTAGTTGGAGGCAACAAGCTCCGTCGCAAACAATACTTAAACGGTGAAATTGACAATAAAAAACATATGTCAGTTTGATTTTCATTACTTAACAAGATTAACAATCCACATGCATCCTTAATACAAAATCAAAACAGCCTACAAAAAAGGAAAACCAAAATAAGACCTCCAAAAATGGAACCTAGGGTTTTCCTGTACCACCGATCCGAACCAAAAGGTAAGGGAAAAGGGAACGCTCTGAGAACAGGGATCCCCTGTGAGAGATGAATTGAGAGTCACCGACCATCGAAGGAATCAAAAGAGTGGGAAGAAGGGGTACGTGACATACCGACGGGAGCAGAAAGGGCAAATCGAAGATGGAGACGCAACCACCATGGAAGGTAAGGCAAAGGTGATCTGTTAAGCCAGCTCGAGTTAGTTAGAAGAGAAGCTGGATTGCTGTTGTTCTGTTATAACAGATTGAAGCGTGTGAAGCACCTGTGTGTGCTCCCCTTTCCTTGCTCTATAAATACAGTTCACCATGTACATCACAACTTGTTTTTCAATGTAATAAAATCTCTGATTTCTGAGAGATCAGTTTTTCCTCTTCATTTCATTCTGAGTGTTCTTGAGTGATAGGTTAGATCGATTGATTCATAGCTGAAGAATCAATATGGTATCAGAGCTTGAGGATGTAAAGCTCTAATCGATCCTCGCTTCCGCAAGCAATTTGATCCAGCAAATCTGCAGGCGCTTCTGTAGTGGAGTGCGATTTCAACTCTTGAATCGCAAGTGTCCATGGCGACTGTAACTGAAGATCTTGGAGCTCATTCAACCGAAAGACGACGACGAAATGATCTGATATCAGCTATGGATCTGCAGAATCCTTTGTTCATCCATCCTTCAGATAATTCAGGTATCACACTCACCACAATTCAATTGACTGGTGAGAATTTTAGGAGATGGAAGAAGGCTATGATGAAAGGCCTCTCTGTGAAGAACAAAATAGGATTCGTAGAAGGAACTGTGATTGAAAACTCTGAAAATTCAGCTTTGTGGAATAGATGCAACGACATGGTATGTTCATGGATCTTGAACACAGTGTCGAAAGAAATCTATGCCACTTTGGATGAATTCGACACTGCCAAGCAGATGTGGGATGATCTACACGAGAGCTATGGCCAGAAAAATGGACCTTTGCTGTTCCAGATAAAGAAGGAACTGCAAGAATGTGAGCAAAAGAATCTGGGAATCACTGAGTACTTCACAAAATTAAAGGGAGCCTGGCAGCAATTGACTGGCCTGTGTCCCCCAATTAGATGCAATTGTGGCAAATGTGATTGCAATGTCAATGGTCGCATTGAAGCAGCTGAGAATGAAGAAAAGCTAATGAAGTTCTTGATGGGATTAAATGATCACTATGGAGTTGCTAGACGTCAGTTCTTGTTGTGCTCACCTCTTCCAACTGCAAGCTATGTACATTCACTGTTGATTCAAGATGAGACTAGCACCAGCAAGAGAGGAACAGACAAAGCCTCTACTTCTGCTGATGTGACTGCCATGTATAGCAAGAAAGATGGAAAAGAGGCCAAAGATGGTGAACACCAAGGAAAGAAGAAGAAGTGCAGCCACTGTGAGGGGTACCATCCATCTGAGAAATGCTGGGAGGTGATAGGTTACCCGAGCTGGCACTCTAAAAGCAAGTACAAGCCACAGATGCAAAGGAACATCACTGAGACCTCCAAGAAAAGTGGAAATGGAGGCTACAGAGCCAATGCAGTCACAGATAAAGCTCCAGAAGAGCAAGGAAACCTGATGCAAGGCCTGACTGCAGATCAGCAGAAGATGATGATGTCTCTCCTCAACATCATGAGCCAAGCACAGCAATCAAATGATGTGATTATTGCAGGTACCTTATTCTGTGGTGTAGTGTCTCCTCTTACAGATTCTTGGCTTTTAGATAGCAAATTACCATATGACTTGTGACTTGAAATATCTTACAAACATTGTGCCTATGATCCCTCCCTCAAAAATACACTTTCCAGATGGCCACACTAGCAACATTACTCACTCTGGTAATGTATGCTTAACACCCTCTCTAACTCTTACAAATGTCCTATACATTCCAGATTTTAAATTGAACTTAGTGTCTTTAACAACTATTGTAAGGACACTACATTATCATGTTGATCTCAGACCCATCATGTGTCTTATCCAGGACCCTGTAAGGAGGAAACCTGTGGCAGCTGGTAGAGATATTGATGGGTTGTATCACTTAGTCCCTGAATCAGAGATTCACCTTCTCATCAATGAATCCCAGGAGATTGAAAAAACTCAAGGCACATTCTGTGCTAACACACCTGTAATTCCTATGTTCCTTCCTCAGTCAAATTGTAAGTCTGATTTGAATGCTCTCTGGCATCTCAGACTAGGCCATGCACCTCTAGACAAACTTCTTCATGTACATTCCATTTCTCATGATATGAATAAAAATTCAGACCTTGCTTGTTCAGTTTGTCCAATTGCAAAGCAAACTAGAAATGTCTTTCACAAAAGCACATCTCATGCTAGACATTTTTGAGCTTGTTCATTGTGATCTTTGGGGGCCATATGAAACACCCACACACAATGGAAAAAGATATTTTCTGACTATTGTAGATGATAAAAGTAGGAGTGTTTGGGCTTACCTCTTAGCTCATAAATCTGACACTGCTACTGTTTTAAAAGATTTCTTTGCAAAAGTGGAAAACCAGTTTGCCACCACTGTTAAAACTCTAAGAACTGATCAAGGAACTGAATTTTTCAATTAAAAACCTTTCTATCTGATAAGGGCATTTTACATGAGAGCTCTTGCACAGCCACTCCCCAACAAAATGGAAGAGTGGAAAGAAAACATAGATACATTTTGGAAACAGCTAGAGCTCTAAGATTTCACTCCTCTTTGCCCATTAAGTTTTGGGGAGATTGTATCCTCACTGCAACTTATCTGATAAACAGGTTACCTACCCCTCTTCTTGGTCATAAATCTCCTTATGAAATTCTTTTTCAAACTACACCAGATTACTCTTTTCTGAAAGTTTTTGGATGTCTTTGTTTCATGTCTACTAGCTTTCAACACAAAAAGAAATTTGATACAAGATCTGACCCTTGTTTTTTTGTGGGGTATCCCTTTGGTTTCAAAGGTTACAAAGTTTACAATTTACAAGATCACAAATGTTACATAAGTAGGGATGTGAAATTTGTGGAAGATTATTTCCCATTTGCCTCTGCAAATCCTTCAAAAATCCCTGAGCAAGTAAATACACCAGTCATAGTCCCAGAGCCTTCACCCTCACCAGCTTATGTTGATGATTGGCCTTTTGACATGATCCCCATTGATCATAGCTCTGATCAGCCAAACATAGATCCTCCCTCACCTCATGAGTCTCTAGCAGACTATTCTCCATCTCCTGTACCACCAACCTTTGATGCCATCTCCTCTCCCAATCCATCAACTTCTGGAAATGAGTGTGAGTCTCAAGCTCCTATAAGACAATCTCACAGAATCACCAAACCTCCTCTCTGGTTAAAGGACTATGTGTGTACTGCTCATCTTGAATCTCCAGCTGCAAGGTCTGCCTCCTGCAGTAAGTCTCCCTACCCTCTATCCTCTTTTGTGTCTTACAAAAATTGCCCCACTGCATATAATACCTTCATTAGCAATAGTGCACCCCTATCTGAACCCATGTCTGTAAGGGAAGCACTGCATTCACCTGAATGGTGCCAAGCAATGAAAACAGAATTGGACGCTCTTGAAAGAACTCATACTTGGAAGGTGGTTCCTCGTCCTATGCATCAATCTGTTGTCACCTGCAAATGGCTCTTCAAGCTCAAGCTCAAGGCTGATGGTACCCTGGATAGGTACAAAGCAAGGTTAGTAGCCCGTGGCTTCAGTCAAGTAGAAGGAATTGACTACAGTGAGACTTTTGCACCTGTTGCAAAGATGATATCTGTAAGGACCTTACTGGCTGTTGCAGCTGCACAGGATTGGTCCATCTCTCAGTTGGATGTAACCAATGCATTTCTGCATGGTGATCTAGAAGAAGAAGTCTATATGGAATTGCCACCTGCTTACCAACTTCTCAAGTCCTCTCAGCCAGCTGTTCAGGGGGAGTGTGGGAAACAGAAACAGCAAGCTCAACAGGACTTAGTGTGCAAGTTACAGAAATCCTTGTATGGATTAAAGCAAGCACCTAGGCAATGGTTTGCCAAATTCTCTGAAGTAGTTGTTACAGCAGGATTTGTGCAATCAGAATATGACCATTCCTTATTCATAAAAAGGAATGGAAAAAGGATCACAGCTCTATTGGTTTATGTAGATGATATGATCATCACAGGAAATGATGAAGATGAAATAAGCAAGCTCAAGGCTCATCTTCACAAGAATTTTCAGATGAAAGAGTTAGGTGATCTCAGATATTTCTTGGGGATTGAGATAGACAGAAATGACAAGGGATTATTCCTAAACCAAAGAAAGTATGCTCTAGAACTACTAGCTGAGACTGGAATGACAGATGCAAAGCCTGTGGCCACTCCCTTGGATCCTCGTGTAAAGCTCAGTCTAGATGGAGCTAAGGAAGGAGTAGATCAAGTGGCTTACAGGAGAATGGTAGGGAAACTGATTTACCTTACCATTACACGCCCAGACATATGCTATGCAGTGCAAATGCTCAGCCAGTTCATGCATGCTCCAAATGTGGAACATTGGCAAGCTGCCAAACATGTACTAAGGTACCTGAAGAAAGCTCCAGGACAAGGACTTCTCTTGGCCAAAGAATCTAAACTACAGCTAAGGGCTTTCTGTGACTCTGATTGGCAAAGCTGCCCTATGACTAGAAAGTCATTGACTGGATTCTGTATATTGCTTGGGAACTCACTAATCTCATGGAGAACCAAGAAACAGTCCTATGTTACCATGTCCACAGCTGAGGCAGAATATAGGGCTATGGCCATGACATGTTGTGAGATAACTTGGTTGGTAAATCTACTAGCTGATTTGGGTGTAAAGATGGAGCCAGTTCAGTTACACTGTGACAACCAATCTGCTCTCCATATTGCCAAAAATCCTGTATACCATGAAAGGACAAGGCACATTGAAGGTGACTGTCATGTGGTAAGGAATAAGGCTCTCGAGAAGGAGATAGTACTGGGCTACATCTCCACCAGAGAACAACCAGCAGATATCTTCACTAAGACAGTGAATCAAGACATCTCTGAAAAAATGTTGCACAAGTTGGGAGTTGTCAATATGTTCCAACCATCAACTTGAGGGGGAGTGTTAAGCCAGCTCGAGTTAGTTAGAAGAGAAGCTGGATTGCTGTTGTTCTGTTATAACAGATTGAAGCGTGTGAAGCACCTGTGTGTGCTCCCCTTTCCTTGCTCTATAAATACAGTTCACCATGTACATCACAACTTGTTTTTCAATGTAATAAAATCTCTGATTTCTGAGAGTTCAGTTTTTCCTCTTCATTTCATTCTGAGTGTTCTTGAGTGATAGGTTAGATCGATTGATTCATAGCTGAAGAATCAATATGATCGATAAAATATGTGAGATGGGTGATGTCGGTTGTCAACGGAGATTGTTGCAGCTTAAATGGGCCAGCTTCGTGCTCTCTCTCTGGCACGAGCGTCGTGGTCTCCTTCGCAGCTTCGCTCTCGCTTCGCCTCTTTCTTTCTTTTGTTTTTTTTTTTATTGAAAACTAACGGACCATCACCGGATCCGTCAAGTTTAACAACGAAGGGCACGAGGCGAATTTTTTCAAAACCACAGGGGCACCACGCGAAATATGCAAAAGAGTTGTATATCTCGCGAAAATTGCAATACCCCAGGGTACCTGGCGAAATTTCCATTAATTTTATATATAGATATCGATATAGATATAAATAGATGTATTGTTGTACATTATTCATCAAATTTACCATCACGTAATAAATGGTCGATGATCTTTGAAGCCCCTATCCACAAGAGAGTGGTATTACAATTTCACAAAAGGGAAGTATAAGAGGAGGGGGGGCAGGTTCACATAGTCACATGCATTTCCCCTGTGCAGATCTGATTTCAACACAACTTTGCTTTTTATCCTCCCAATTATTATTATTATATATGTATATATATTATTTTGAGAACAAAAAGATATTATTTTAACTTTGGACACATTTATTAATATAAATAAAATATTATTAAAGTCATTTTAATTTTCCCTACAAAATTAACGGTTAGAGCATCTTTAATAGTGGTACTTCAAGTACCATAACAATTAAAAAAAATGTAAGCAAAAGTAAGATTTTTTAAAGAACACACAAAAAAAAGTGAGCTCAGGTATCATGTATATGATACTCATTCTTACACTATGCCATAGAATATTACACAATCAACCGTTAATTAATAGAGGGTCTCGTTTGATTTTTACTTCCAATTTTTTTTTGCAAAAAACAATTTTGATGCAAAAAGTGAAATAAGATACCCATATTAAGTATCATGGTTGTAGTCTTGTAGAGTACTAAATATTAAAATGAGGTGGATGAGAGAAAAAACTATATAAAATCTTATTTATTTTAATTCTTTTTTTCACAATTTAATACTTACGAATAAGTATTAAATTGTGAAAAAAATGATTAAAATAAATACAAGAGTTTATATACTACGTCGTTTTTAGCTCCTAAAATTGAGTGTTTAAAAGTCAAATATCATTTATTTTTTTTACTGGAGCGAGTATATTTTAAAATTAATGGAGGGATCGGGTAGTACTAATTAAGAAATGGAATCTCCTATGTCCTAGCTAATAAAAACAAAATCCACCATTCTCACCTGTATTTCAAGTTCAACGTACCCATATGACCCAACTATACCAATCATGTTCCATCAATAATTATAGTGCAATTAACAAAGGGTTCGTATGAGACGGGTTAATAAACTGACTAAAATTTATAAATTGTCGGTAAAAATAGTTAAAAATTTAAACAACAAAATAATTTCCGTATGGAGCGAAAAACAGTTTATTTGTAAAACATGAGGTTTATTTGGTTATTATTAGGGGCATTGTGGTACTTTCAACCCAAATAAGATAAAAGGAAAAGGGTGAAATAATACTTTTGCAAAATAAACACCAAAATAACCTTCCTTTTCTAGATTTTTTTTACAATTTTTAGTTAATTTTGGACATCCATACAACCATAAACCCTGATTAAAGCAATTTTACTTATTTTTTAACACCCAAAATCACTCTTTAATTAAAAGAAACTAGTACAATTCCCGCGCCATGGCGCGGTTTTTTAAAACTAAAATATTAATAATATATATAAATATATTATAAAATACTAATAAAAGTTAAGATAAAAAACTTTACCATAAATGTATCTTATAATTCTAAAATAATTTTTTTTATCTCGTCTAAAGTATAATACATAATTGTAGATATTTTAAATCGCCCAGTAATAATAATATCAATTCCATTCTAACTTTTTTAGAAATTTAGAAATCTGAATCATGCATTTAAATGTGATGTGTCACGACTAATAATTATATTAAATGTTTTGAATTAAGCTCAATAGTTAGTACATAAATGTGAGTTAAGCCTAATGGTTAAATTAGATTGAATTCAATGTTTTGAATTAAGCCCAATTGTTAGTAAATATGTTAAGAATAAAAGAGAATGGAGGATTAAAAAAAATTAATGGAAAAAAAGAGAATAGGAGAAATAAAAAAATCAATGAAAAAACATAAATGGTCAATATTCCTAAAACTCCTCTAAGATTGACACGTAAGCAAAGTCTTCTAAATTAAGGTTATATAGTAGTACATAAATGTGAGTTAAGCCTAATGGTTAAATTAGATTGAATTCAATGTTTTGAATTAAGCCCAATTGTTAGTAAATATGTTAAGAATAAAAGAGAATGGAGGATTAAAAAAAATTAATGGAAAAAGAGAGAAAAGGAGAAATAAAAAAAATCAAGGAAAAAACATAAATGGTCAATATTCCTAAAACTCCTCTAAGATTGACACGTAAGCAAAGTCTTCTAAATTAAGGTTATATATAGATTAACAAGCGCCTGGCCACAAGCCTATTTAATTCTGTGTCTAAAAATTATTTATAAAATGTTAAAATATAACTTTATTTAAATTATTCAAGTTCATTTTGTGTGGTCATTCGAATTTAATATTATTAATTTTACGGAAATTTCGCGTGGTACCCTTGAGGTAAGGGCTATTTCACGCGGTGTACAAGAGTTTGGCATATTTCGCCAAATGCCTTGAGGTTTGTAAAGTTTTCGGCTCGTGCCCTTTCGTCATCTTAAGTTAACTTTCCGTTAAATAATAAAATAGTAAATGAAAGAAAAAGAAAAGACGGTAGGTTCTTCCTGAGCAAAGAAGAGAAGCGTACAGGGAGTTCGGACTTCAGGGGAGGCCACGAGAACATGAAACCGGTGGATGGACAGACGCTAATGGAAGGAGGAGTTCTGCGTCGGCGACTACTCTAGAGACAGTTGTCTACTCGACGGCCGAGGATTCAAGTATGTCTTTAGGGATTTAAATGCGATTCCTTTATAGAGTTCGTCAGTTCGGCGACCTTAGAGAAGAAGAGACTGACGATGCCACCATCTGATGACAATACCAATTCAACGATGTTGATTGTGCGAAGATGCATGCAATATCAACAATTGAGGCTTTAGGTATGTCTTTCTATTTTGTGCCTTTTAAAATTTGGAATTTAAGGTTTAGGGATTGGATTTGGAAACATTTCGCTGATTTTGTTTGAGATCATGCTTCCTAACTTCTCAGGGATGTTTTCATGGTTTCAAGTCATTTGGTTGTAGCAATTGAGATCCTGAAAATTGGAGAATTCAAATTGGGGGTTTCCAATTGGGATACTAGCTCGTATTTCCGAAAATTAGGGTTTCGAATTGGAGATTTTCACTCTGAATTTGTGAATTGGGGATTTTCGGTTTCAACTTTTGTGTTCTCTTTTGATGAAAGCTTTTACTGCCTGCACAACCTCCATCTAGCCATCATCTTGTCAAATTCTTCTTTGAATTCTAATGTACAACTTTTAGGCATAATCAATTGATGATTAAAAGATGAGAAGATAATTGTTTGCATGAGATGATGAATGATGATCATATAGAAATTTAGAATATGCTCTGCAATCTTTAATTCATGGCTTGGATTGTAAATCTTTTCAGCTTGAAGAACAACAATATTGCAATGGTGACAATTCTGAAGAACGTGACAAATATTTTGACAGCAATTGGGGAACTTTACATTTTCAAAAAAACACCAGAATCAGAAAGTGTGGACTTCCATGTTTTTGATGGTACTAAACACTCTTAGTTTACTGCAAGTTTTTTAAGACAAGCATAGAGCTAGACACTTGTGCTAGGCAATTGTTTTGGATTAAAAAAGTGATATTCTCATGTCTGCCAGTAAATCTTGCATCTAACATCCATGGAAGTGACAAACATTACATTACTTACCCGTCTTTCCAAACATGCTAACCTGCTCTTTTGTGTACCTTGCAAACCTCGAGTGTGAACAAGTTTTATGGCTTTTGTGTACCTTGCAAACCCGTCTTTCCAGAGGAAATTGATTGCGCATCCCCGTGAAATTATGTGAATATGCAGAGATGTAATTTTGCTGCCAATGTTCTGGGCGGTAGCAACATTCAGTGGGTTGCTTGGACTTGCCATCAGTTTCACATCTATGTGGTTTTTAAATCAAACAGGCCCCACTACTTACTGGTAATTCCATCTTGTAGCTTTAGATAGATAAATTTTGGAAGCCTAACTTTGCTCCGGTGTTCAACAACCAACACAACCTTTACGTATGTTAGATAGTACGCAGAGTCGTTACTTAAGAGTGAAGAGCTGCTTTTTTTCCCCGCAGCCTTGTAGGTTCCTTGAATAAGATACCTCTATCTGTAGCTGGAATATTCTTATTCAACGTTCCACTCAATCTAACAAACTCCGTCAGCATACTATTTGGTAAGGAAAATCACTCAAACAGCTGTTTTATTCGAAATCTGCTGAAGGCTGTGTAAGATGCTTATCTAGAACTGTAGATGAAATGTGCAAGTACGAATTATCTATATGCTGAAATTGCTTGGCAAAAGTCGAGAATAGATAGTGAAGAGGCAACTGCTCATTTTATAATTAGCATATATAGCTCATGAAATTGTATTGAATCAAGTAAACTTAATTCATTCCAATTTGTTATTGGCATTGGCAAAAGTCGAGAATAGATAGTGCTTGCACTAATTGTGCAATTGCACAGGGGTGTTGTCTAATTTTATCGTACTAAGCCTATTAGCTCAAATGGTAGAGCGATGTGTTTAGACACAAAGATGTGGGTTCAAATCCCACATAGGCTATCTAGATATTGAGTTTGATTCTATGCATGATAGCAATTTAAAGAAAATAAAAATTTCATATGTATAATGTTGAACTTCCAATTAAATTGAGATTAGCCTATGTGGGATTTGAACCCACATCTCTGTGCATGAGCACATCGCTCTACCATTTGAGCTAATAGGCTTAAATTTTTATGTTGAATAAGAGCATAATTTTGTCAAGTGAACTTAAAATCTAGCATGGCAGCATACCTTAAATTTTTTTTAATGTATTCTAATTTCTACTTTACAACAACTATATAAATGGCTTTTAATTGGAATTGGAACCAATAAAATCCAGTCAGCAAGTTGCTGTTGCTTTTTGTCTACCAAATTGAGCAAATTTCAGATTTTTTTTTCTTTTTTTTTCAAGAGGTAAGGTGAAAATGATGGGATCAATCCTTTTGAAGACAAATATACACAGGAACCAAGTTAGCGAAGAACAAAGATAGGAGTAAGATGAGTAAGGATCAGTACCTGCTCAATATCCCTCACGACAGGGCTACTTCTAAGAGAATCACCCATTTAAGTTGCAGAATCCCAATTCTTGAAGAAATATCCACCAGAGAGCCCCACTGACAGTAAACTCCCAAACTCACCTCCATTAAAGTATTACTCTACACAATCTCGGCTCTGAAATATAGAGCAAACTGTCATACTCTAATCTTACTACCATCATCCAAGAACACCAAAAACCCTTCTTCGGTATCAAAAGCAATTCAACTGGTGGATCCCCAAATTCTAATAATTAAAAACATAATTTGCAATAGCAGTAACTCAATGTAAAAAATCAGTAAAAAGTGTATGACAACAGAATTTTTTTTGAAAACAAGCAAACTCAAAAGTACAAGCAACACATTAAGACCATCCGCAACCATGGGGAAACATCTTTCCCATTTTTTCTTCCCTCTCCCTATCATAACTTTACACCTCATTTATTTTTTTGTTTAAACTTATTTTCACTTTTTCTACCTCTTTCTAAAAGGTTTCCTCCACAATTATGGGAAACCTCTTTTACACCCTTTCAAATTTATTTTCACTTTTCCTTTTCATTTACATATTTTTATCATCATATATTATTGTCAATTATTTTTATTTATAGTTTTATAAATAAATAAAAATAGCAAGTACTTGATATAAATATATTTTATTACATCTAGATTAAAATTAACAAAGTTAGAAACATTATAACATGCGTAAATACTAATCGAGCTACCTATAAATTCGGATCATAGCCTTGGGCATTCGGGTGTTGAATGATTGTTAAATATTTGTAACATCACGTGAAATTGAGAATTTTTTAGAAGATTTGGATCAAAAGGCATATTTGAAATGGGTGAGCTATTTGGATTATTGTGATTCATAGTGAGAATAAGTGCAACTACAATAGATCAAGATGTGGGTATATATAGGGTAAAATTGAGCTCAAATTATAGAGAAAAATAAAATTAAACCAATGAGATATTTTATTTAAAAAAATAATGAAATATAAATATATTTTCTATTTCATTTTACACATGTTTACAATTAATAAATATGGATGGAAAAAAGAAGATGTTATTTTTTCATAAAAGAAAAAGGAAAACAAAATTAGAAAGGGAAGAGGTTACCTCTTTCTACCAAGGTAACCCCTTCCATCCCCTTACCTTAAGGTAAGACCCACAACCATGAGCTTACCTTTTTCTAACCTTAAGGTAAGGAAATCTAATGGTTGCTCATGCTCTAATCATATACTAGAACAGTGCACAGAGACAAATTTTCGAAAACAAAGACAAATTTTTCACAAACTCGAATTGCAACTCAATTCAGAACTCAAACCCAAAATTTTAAGATAGCAGCTCCAATACACTTGTAAACCCTACTTTGAGATAGAAACCCTAATTCACATTACATAATTACAAACTAACTAGAGAAATCGAGTAATTCAAACCCAATTACACTTGTAAACCCTAATTTTCGCAAAGGGGTTCGAAATGTCGACATACCTGGGAACATTACGGTGCGGCCTGCAAATCCAGTCGGCGTCGCCGATCGGCGTGTTCACCTTCCTCTCTCTTCCTCGCGGCGACCTGTTCCTTTTTTCCTCCTCCTCCATCGCCTTACGCTTTCTCTGTTCGATCTTCTTTCCTTCTTTGTTTTGGTTTTCATTTTTTTAACGGAAATTAACGCTTGCTGTTAATTTTAACTTGAGAAGGGCACGAGGCGAAATTTCCTATAAACTCAGGGGTACCGGGCCAAATATGCCAAACTATTGTACACCGCGTGAAATACCCCTTTCCTCAGGGGTACCACGCGAAATTTCCGTTAATTTTAACATTTCATAATCCTAAGTAACCCTATGGGTGGTTATTCGAATTTGAAATAAAATCTCATTTTGTGTAATCTCTACTATTATTTTAGTGGTACGTATGTAGTTCGATCTGTGAAAAAACCCACTTATTTAATGGTAATATATTTGATATAGACTACCCCTTCTGTCTCAAAAATATATATAGGCCGGTCGTTTGCTTTTTCATAACATTTTTTAAAGAACTAAAAATTATATAAAATATTTTTTTTTAATAAAAAATTAATATTATACTTATTAAAAATATGTCAAAAAGTCAAATGACTTGCATATTTTAGCTAATACACTATAATAATCCTAGCTTAAATATATGAAGAAATAAAAGTAGGAGTTGGAACTGAAATCTTGTATATCACCCTAAAACAACTTGTCGATATCAGTTTTTCATATCGGTAGACATTTGCTGTTACAGATGACCTGTGTTAAGAAAGCTATTTTTAGACACAAACACTTATTGATACTAAAAGTCGGGAAATTGATTGCATGTTGAACGAGAAATTGATCGTGCATATAATAAGCTGGATCAATGATCTAGTTTCAAACAAGAACAAAATAATGGTCATAGTGTACATTGCATATAAAAAAGAAAAATAATCAACTAGTCTTTTTATTTTATTCCTTCAAGTCGATAATAATCAACTATAGTTTTTTTTTTATCTTAGTCCAGTTCGATCGACTTAGTCACTCTACATTTGAATCGGGTCTTGTATGTCCTATTTAAGGGAACGACTCTTCCACTCAAAACGACTTCATATTTCCAAAGAGATTCGAACTTCGAACCTGAAATATGCACAACCTTGAAGTAATCCACTAAATTTACCATGAAGTTACCAATATTTCAAACTATATAGTTAACTAATTATATTGAAACATGAAAGTAATTAGTTGATATAGATAAATCAGAACTGCAAGGGGGAAAAACGAATCAAGAAAACTAATT
This sequence comes from Persicaria maculosa, assembly GCA_963922045.1. Lineage (NCBI taxonomy): Eukaryota > Viridiplantae > Streptophyta > Magnoliopsida > Caryophyllales > Polygonaceae > Persicaria > Persicaria maculosa. The sequence continues at coordinate 18,369,008 of OY998258.1, forward strand.
ACGAATTTTTCAGCGATCGATTGATTCATTATACAAAAGTGTGATCGATTTGTTCAATCTTTAATTAAACCCCCAACGAACTCAACATTTACCGGCAGCCTCCGAATCACACGCCGCGCAATGAAAGCAAAAATAATAATCCTCTGATCAGAGATCCATCGAAGCCTGAAAATTTAGTCGAGGGGATTACAAAAACCATCCGAAAAAAATTACCGATCAGCTTGTTCCGATGGACGGAGTAGAGGGAGGTGTACGGGGAGCTAGGGCGGCGGGGGGCTAGGAGTCGTCGTCGTCGTCGGAGTTCTTGCGCCAACGGACGAGCATTGCAACGCAGCGTTTCATGATGTAGAAGCGGGCCTTGTGCTCCTTGCACTTGCGGCTGAACCCGCTCTTCCCGGAGGGCGGGGAGTAAGGATGCCTCGTGGAGGAGCTCCGTCGGAAGCCGCTGTGGGGCGGGGAGGCGTGGTGGTTGATCCTCACCGACGAGCTTTTGGAGAGGGAGTAGGAGGACGATGAGGAAGATGGTTTCCCGGCGGAGCGGTGGTCTTTCTTGGAGATCCGCCATTTTCTGTCTAGGAAGAAATCTGGATCTTCCATTGATTGGTTTTGGATTATTTAAAAAAAAAATAAAAAAAAAAATAGAGAGAGAGGAGATGAAAGGTAGTGAGGGAAAAATGAAAATGAGGGTGTAGGGTTGTAGAGAGAGGCTATTTATGTGTACTAATTGATAAATTTCAGCGGATTAATGAAGGAGGTCGTTTACATATCTAAGTTCAGTGGTTCTATCCTAAAAGAGTCCATACAAAATCCTTCTGTTTGCCACATTGTTGATCATGATTATATATAGGAATTGGATCCCATAGAGTTTGCAAAAAACCTTGTGAACCGTGACATCATTCGTAGGTACTAAATAATTATTCTTATGTATATACCTATGAATACTTTTTTATTAAATACAAATAATTATATTTGTTTATACGTACGAATAATTACATTATTATATACTGGTTCGCGCTTAGAAAGAAAATGAGACCCCAAAGAATAATCGCTTGGTACTCATGAATAATTTTACAGCTTACAAATATATTAAAACAGAGGAATTTTTTTTCGAAATATTCAAGAAAAAATAAATATTTACGAAAAAATTCACGACTTCAAAATATTTACAAAAATATTCAAAATTTGCAGAGTTCACAGAAACACGCGGACTGAAACCGCGTGTTATTAACAATTGATATCTCCCCCCGAAAAAATTTGGTCAAATTTAAAGTTGTTATAGAAACGCGGTTTGAAATCGCGTGTTATAATCCAGTTGGGATAAAACGCGGTTTTAAACCGCGTCTTTATGTATTTTCAAATTTTAAAAAAAATGAAATGAAGTAACACGCGGAATCAAGCCGCGTTTTACGTTACTGAAATTAAAAAAAAAAAAAGGGAAGAAGAAGGAGGGGAGGCAGAGCGCCATCCCAGAGCCGGAAGCCAACAGGTCGAGGCGTCGAGCGCCACCACCTTCTCCTAGCATGCATCTTCCCGCCTGCGATTCTCCGCCCATCGTCGAGCCTCTTCCAGCCGAACCACCGAACCTCTTCTCGCCGTCCATCAACCATCGCCTGCGACCCCTCCTCCCACCGCCGCTACCACCTTCTCCGGAGAGCCTGGTAAACTCGATTTCCATCTCAATTTCTTGCCTCAGGAGCCTTACGATCGTGCAATTGCTCGCTTCTGGTGCAAATTCATTGACGAAAAATAGGTGAAACTCGATTTAAGTTCCAATTTCTTTAAATTCGATTCACGTGAACGGATTAAAAATGAAATTCGATTGGGGAAATTAGGTTTCTCCGGAGAACCAGGCTTCAGTGGGTGGCTGCGGTGGGTGGAGGAGTCTCAAGCGATGGTCGGTGGACGGTGGGAAGAGGCTCGGCGGTGGTGGCGATGGTCGCGGGCGGTAAAAGGCTAGGAGAAGGTGGTGGCGGCTCGAGACTTGCCGCGCCTGTTGATCCGGTTGCAGCGCTCCTCCTTCTTCCTCTTTTTTTTTTTTTTTAATTTCAGTAAAGTAAAACGCGGCTTCAAGCCGCGTGTTACTTATTTCATTTTTTTTAATTTGAAAATACATAAAGACGTGGTTTAAAAACGCGTTTTATCCCAACTGATTATAAAAGTTCAAACCGCGTTTCTATAACAAATTTAAATTTGACCAAATTTTTTCGGGGGGAGATATCAATTTTTAATAACACGCGGTTTCAGTCCGCGTGTTTCTGTGAACTCTGCAAATTTTGAATATTTTTGTAAATATTTTGAAGTCGTGAATTTTTTCGTAAATATTTATTTTTTCTTGAATATTTCGAAAAAAAATTCAAAACAGAGATCTAAAGTTTCTAATGGGGCAATTCACCTATATGTCGTATCTCTAATGCAATATGACCTGAGTTTTTTTGACACATCAATCCAATATATTTAAGCCGCGTTAGACATAAATAATCTCATCTATTTTATCCCCATGTCATTCTCTGTGTTTATCTCATATCTTAAGTGGTTACAAAATCTATCATTTTACCATCAATTATTTTATAAATATTGTACTTTAAATTATTTTATCTTTAGTCATTACGATTGATTATTTTAGTTCATGATTATCTAACGATGAGACTTCACTATTAATTAATTATATATTGAACAATAAAATTTTGAGAGATTTAAAGTAAATGACCTTTGCCCCGGTTTGGTTTGCACGCCTAACCCACTATCCGAATATATTTACAGAGGTTAACCCACCCTCTACAAAAAATTGCAGGCTAGCCGGTTAAAACAAAACCTGCTAACCGGTTAAAACAAAATGAACAGAGAGGAAAGGGAGGCCGGGAAGAGGGAGGCCGAAGGGGTTGTTGTGGTTGAGGGAGAGGTCGGAGAAGACAAAGAGAGTCAGTGTAGGTTGTCTGTTGGCTTCCACCGAAAAACCCCTTCGCTCCTCCTCGAGATGCTCGACAGAAGAGAAAGCCTCGTTCGATTTTGACGACGATGAAGATTCAGGTGAAGGAATCCGTCAATCCCGATTTCTGCCCTCTCTCTTCAATTCCGATTCCGATTCCGGCATGTCGTCGGAGCTAGAGGCCGGGAAGGGGGTCGGGGGCGGCGGCTAGGGTTCTGATTTGAAGGAAAGGGATGGCTCCGCCCCTCCATTGACCTCTGATAACGAACAGAGAGGAAAGGGAGGCCGAGAGGAGGGAGGCCGGGAAGGGGGTCGGGGGCGGCGGCTAGGGAGGCCACACCCTTCCCCAATTCCTCCGGGTTCCACCTTGACCGCTGTCGTTCAGAGGCCCGCTTCTGTACAAATTTGCTGTCGTCGATCAATTAGGCTCTCAGGTTCGTACTTCTCTTCACCTCTTCAATGATTAGGGTTCGCAGAATCGCTATAAGACTTAGTCCAGATGAGCTTTATGGAGAGTTGGATTACTGATTCATTTGTTATCTATTTGCTGTTGATTTGCTTAATCAATTCGTTGTTCAGTTGTTATCTATTTGCTGTTCATTTGTTATCTATTTGCTTTGGATGATTAGTTGGAACTTGCTGAATTTTGATTCCCAAACTTCATTATTTAAGCTGATTACACTAGCTGATAAGTAGGTAAAGTGATTTCTCTCAACCTTGTTGTTTAAGACATATCAAGTGAATAATGATTGATAAGTTCAAGTAATTAAAGACATATGCTCATCTAGTTTAAGACATATGCTCAACCTTGTTGTTTTAATTTGTATGTGAATGTCTGTTATGATTGTCCTACTCAAGTGAAGTTCTTAGATCTCAGGGACAAACGTGTCCAGTAGATAATCGGATGGTGTCCAGTAGGAAAACATAGGATGGACAGTTAATCTTTACATTGACTGAGCTGGGTCTTTTATATATTTATGTTCTTGATTTTGTGAGGACTTCTGTTAGTATCTTATTATATTGAATTTTGATAATATTCCTAACTCATATGTGCTTTAATTTAGTGTATACTTACACTGAATGCCTGATATGCTAGAGGTAATGTTGTCAATTCCTAATTCGTCAAAAGTGCAAACTCATTCTGGTTTGGTTGAAACTAAGTCAGTAGGAATCTGTTGAGTGCTCGACGCCTTAAATTTGTTGATTTCTATGGACATTGTAGATGAGGAAAAAGTAAGGAGCACCTCAACAGCTTGGAAACTCTCTTTCAAGTTCAACCTACATGATTTTTAGTTTCATCAAAGATGAAATACCTTGGAGGTTCTGTCCTTTTATTAGCACAGCTTCCTGTTGTCTGTGCTAGCATTTTGAGGTTCTTTACATAGCTTGCATAAACATGAACTGAATATCTTTCTCTTGCTCAAACATGAACTGAAGCAGGTAACAAACAATCAGTATCTATATACTTTACATAGCTTGCATAAACAAATATCTTTCTCTTGCTCATGTTTGCTGCAGTTGAGGACTTTTTGTGATAAACAAATAGTATTTAGTATTGATGCTTCTGCCTTAGTTCTTGGATTGCTTGATAGAATTTAGGTGATAATTCAGATGTTGATAGATTAAGATTTAGTATGTTGCCATGTCTCTACTTAGATGTGAAAGGAGAACAAGATATGGAGCATATGAAGAGTATCTGGTATCCGCGACTTCTTCAATAGCCGCTCAAGAACTGGAGATGGAGCAAATGAAAGCAAAACCGAGATATGGAGGAAACGAGAAGCGGTGGGCTCAGATCTGGACGACTGTCTTTATCCTTCGAGAAAGAGTCAATAGAGACGCACAGATAAGAAAGTCGAGAGAGAGAGAGGTTCCATGGATCGACGATGAGAGAGAGCGATTGAAAGGTTAGATAGGGAGGAGAGATAGAGTGGGTGATTTGGGGGTATCGCCATGGATGTATCTGAGAAAGGGTTTGGGTTTGGCAATATGGATGGATCTGAATATGATTTGGGGGTATTTGGGATTTTTGGTTAAGGGTTAAGGATTTGGGTTTTTATTTTTTTTTTAGCCAAAATCCAAATTTGAAACTTTTTGGCTAAGGGTTTGGGTTCTAGCGGCATTTCATTCTTTACCGCTTTTATTTTGGTAAATTTTCAACTACGCGCATTTTGAAATTTTTTTAAATAGAAATTTTAACATTGTCCAATAAATTAAACTGATGTATATAATGTCAATGACATCTAAATATTTTAAACTGATGTTATAAATATATTCAACATCATGCGTATTTCTGACCGATGTAAATAAGGTGATGTCTATGAACAGAATTCTAGTAGTGAGTTCTCGACTTTGGTTGGTTTTATTGGTCATCGAATCCTTTTCAAGTTATTATCGTTTCCTACGAATTCCTCTCGTCTTGGTTTAAGTAGATTAAAAGTCCTACGAGTCCAATTAATCCCTTACACCTCAATGCAACCTTAACACGGTCAAGATTTAACAAAGAGATAGCAAATAGTCCCAAGAACTTGAGCATATAAATAACACCAATTAAACACGGTAAATCAATGTTTAAGATATATGTCAACTCCCTACATAATCATGCTTCAAACACGGAATCCACATTCTTATGCGTGCTACTACGGAAATAACACAAATACGAAAGTATTAAATCCTAGCATGAAATCAATATTATCAAGGTAGCTAATCAAGATAACATCAATAACATAATCAATATCACATAAAGAAGTTGAAAGAATTATAGAGGAAAAATAACTTATATTAGAAACTCACAAACCACCAACCAAGTCTCGAAAGTGTAGGCGAAAACTACAAAATTAGCCAAACATGGCTTACCTAAGCTTTCTTCTCTTCAATGGTGATTTCTCTACTTGGAATTCTATTAGAAAACTAACCCTAGAACATCCTATTTATAAGCCTAATGTCTTCCATAAATAAGGTAAAAGATAGATAAAAGATAAAAGCTTCTTAAACAAACTAGATAAAAGATAGAACTTTCCTAATTTAACTCAGCGTCGGATTCCGCTGGCAGCGAAAATTTCCGCTGGCAGCGAATGGCCTCAATCAAGCTCCTGTTGGATTTTCGCTACCACACTCGCTGGCAAGGCGAATGTCCATGCCTTAGAATTTTTTCAAGCTTCCTCGGATCCCTTGTCGGCGAAGGTTTCCGCTGTCGCGAATCACATCTTCCGCTGCCGCGAGATGCTTCTTCCGCTGCAGCGAGTCCGTCCTTCCGCAGCTGCGATTCGCCGGTTCTCCGTCGTCCTGGTGCATCCCGTTGGCAGCGAGGATTTTCGCGGCTGCGAGTGGCTCGCTGCAGCGAGTCCAGTCGCTGGCAGCGAATGCTGCCTGGTCGGCCGAGCTGACTCGACTCGCTGGCAGCGAAATCCATTCGCTGGCAGCGAGACGCGCTGGCTCCTGGACATGCTCCTGCTGACTCAACTCGCTGGCGGCGAGATCCAATCCGCTGGCAGCGAGACGTGCCCAGGGACTTGCTCAGACATGATGTCGAGGACATGATTCGCTGCAGTGGAAAGCCATTCGCTGTCAGCGAAAATCCAACAGAACACCATCACGTAGATCTTCAAAAGAGCTTTCCAACGCATGCTCATATGCGTCGATCGGACATCCGAGGCCTCCGGAAAGTGCGTTACAAGTTCAGCTCGCCGGGCGGACAGCTTTCGCGACTCGCCCTCGTTTTCGCTCTTAGACCTCGATTTCGTTCTCCGTTGCTCCTTAGCTTGTTCCATGCTCTTCGTGACTTCTTCCTTAAGCTCTCCCAAGTCTCGCCTTAGCCTTCCTTAGCTCCGTTCCTCATGTTCTTCGCCTCGGATCTACGAATCTACATAAAACCATCGAAATAGCGTAGATTCCGAATTTTTCCACAAAATGAATGCTAATCTAATTAACACTAAAACATGAATATATGACAATGAAATGCACCTAAACTAACCTATAATGCCTATTGGAATATGCCTTATCAAACTCCCCCACACTTAACCTTTTGCTTGTCCTCGAGCAATACAAATACAAGAGCAAAACCATCATACCACAAATATGATCTTCTAGCACAAACCTTGTCAAAAGCAACATCAAAGTGGAGGAGCCATGAACATGAAAGCTAACATCATAGCAAGTATATAAGCGATTCAAAGTCAAAGGCACATCTAGTCCAACCTCACCGGGATCATGTGTTTGCTCTCACTCTCATGTGTTTAGGCTTAATAATGTATCTCTCAACTCAATCCAAAATGCAAAAAGCTACATAGAAATTGAAACAAATATCACATATTCTCCACCGTGGATGCCATCACTTATAAGAAACATCAAGAGGTCTTTTATCAAGGTTGTAATGAGGCTTGGTAAGGAATTAAGGTAAGAAAATATTTAGGCTTGTGGTGCTAAAAATCCGGGAAAAAGGGATCCCTAAGAACAACCGGAAGAACATCAAAAACCAAATACTTCCAAAACCAAAGTAACTCAAACTTTCACTCTCAAAACACTCAACAAAAGAACTTTTCACTCAACCATACATATTTTTTCAACTCTCACATACATAATGAAAATAAAAGGCTCTTATTCATTTTTTCTTTCTTTTTCTTTTTTTCTTTCACTTTTTTCTTCTTTTTTTTTTTCTCGATTTTTCTTCTAGAGCAAAAAATACAATAATGCACAATGCGAGGAATAAAATCAAAATTACATACTCATCCAAACTTGTAACTCTCTTAACAATATTTTCCTTTCCACTCAACTACTAGATCAATCATTCACCAATTCTAATCCCAATTCCCGGATAGGGTAAGGCTTATCATTGGCTAAGGATAAATTTTGTGGAGCTTCAAAGAAAAGGCTAAGGCTCAAATTTGGCTACAAGAAAAGGACACATGTGTAGGGTGGATATGGATAATAATATGGCTAAGAAAATCATGCCTCTATCATTTGAAACTCATAAGTAATAGACATATAAATTTGGCCTCAAATATAGATAACAATGTCAATCTCAAGAGGTAAGTGCATAAGGAGAGTATAATGTCACACAAGAAAGCAAAAGGGAATAAATATGATGAAAATCCCTATAAGGCCAAAATTCTCACTAGGACAATATTTTTGTTGGATTTCAATAATGCCCAAGACTAATAATCATACTTGCTCAATTGAACTAACAAGTCACGCTCCAATAAAAATCATCTCAAGTATGTGACAAGGCTAGGCAATTCAATCATATTATGGAACATATATGGTCAAACTCATAAAAATAAAATAGAGGACAAACCAAGGCAAGATGAGTATTTGAATAACACATATATGCAATGCATGCTCTTTTTGGATTTTTTTTTTCATTTTCCGATGCAATAAAATAACAAAAAATAAACATGAATCAATGAATAAAACAACGAAAAAAACATGAATGCATGAATCTATGAATGCAACCCTCCCCCACACTTAAACTCTTCATTGTCCTCACTGAAAATCAAAGACAACAATCATAAAAATATGAGAGAAAGAGGGTGAAGATCGAATAACTCGCATTTTGGGAAAATTTTCGGCGGCGAAGACGACGAAGCTTGGAAGAAGAACGAGGAAGAACGACAATGACGAAGACTGAAGAACAACGAGCACGAATGAATGAAGATGACGAAGAATGAATAAGATGCGTTGCGACGAAAATGGACGAAGACTGGGCATGAGCCATGAGCACGGTTGATCAAGCCGCAAACGCGGCTAGTGCTAGCTCCGGACACTGAGCATCGCTGCTGAATTCGCTGGCAGCGAGTTTTGGTTCGCTGGCAGCGGATGAAATCAGCTCCTATGACATCTGGGCGGCTGGACTCGCTGGTAGCGAATCATGATTCGCTGGCAGCGAATTGAGCCCAAATTCTCTATTCTTCGATCTTTTTTTTTTCCTGCATGGTTATCTCAAAAATATCCGAAAGCATCTATCTACCATATAGAATAATTAGGAAATTTCTAATTTTATTAAACAACAAAACTAATTAAATAACTAGGAATTGAAATAACTAATTTATGAAAACTTACCTCGGGTTGCCTCCCGAAAAGCGTCCTTGTTTATCGTCATAGACTCGACGGTTTATTCGTCCATGTGTTCAAGACTCACTCGGACATCGCCAATGCCCTTTTTAACAAATCAAACTCCGGTGCACACCATCTAGGTAGGCGAGCACCACATATGAAGAAGCCGAAGTCAAATGATGTGATGTTGAAGAAGGTCTCCAACTCTTCATATGCTCGAGCGTGACTTCTCGGCGAGGGTATGTAGTACCACCAACATAGTTCCGTTGGTGGTTTGTTGAAGTAATGCTCCCAAGGATCTACATATTCACCAAAATCCACAAAAGTGTAAGAAATATCATTACCTTGTTCGGGAGCCACATAAATCGGCTCCGGACTTGGTTCCTTAATGGATGTGTTGGGGATGATTTCTATAGGTAGAGTAGGTTCCACAATACATGGTTCCTCATGCGTGCACTCATGAGACTCCATGTCAAGAGGAATAGGGCTCCCTTCTCCATCTTCGATTGAACCATTGATGCTTGCGTCCTCATGTATCTCGCCCGCCATTGGTTTGAAAGGTAAGGGCATGGATGCCATCTTGTAGTCTTCTTCCACCTTTGGCATGTCACCCACGCAAAGGAAAAGATCCCACAATTCCGACCAATCCAAACCGTAAAAGCCTTCATCTTTCAATGATTGGGCGAATTCTCGTATCTCGGGAAGCATGCCATCTTGAACGCAAAGGACTTGTTCTTTCAAATCATCTTGGATACCCCGTGAAGCACGGTCGTCCACTAAATCTTGCACTCTTGCGAGGTAATGGTGAAAGTATTCTCCTTGGTATTGCCATAACTCTAACTCCATTGCAAACAATTAGTAACGAGGTGTCGCGAACCGTAAGATAGGTCTACGACGGGGATAGATATATATACAAATATTAATAACTACACAAAATAAATAAATAAACTTGATTCCCCGGCAACGGCGCCAATTTGACGGAGGGAAAGTCGTTGATTCACCTCGCCAAAAATAAATCCCAAACAAACAAACTAGTATAGTATGCAAGTAAGGGGTCGAACCCTAGAGAATCAATTATTTCTAAATATTGTGTATTTATCAATATAAAAGAAAAGATTTTTATGAATGAAAATAAAAGAAAATAATATTGACAAAATCAAATAAAGGATAGAAGAAAAGCGTTTCCACCTACAAGTACGGTTCTCGACTTTGGTTGGTTTTATTGGTCATCGAATCCTTTTCAAGTTATTATCGTTTCCTACGAATTCCTCTCGTCTTGGTTTAAGTAGATTAAAAGTCCTACGAGTCCAATTAATCCCTTACACCTCAATGCAACCTTAACACGGTCAAGATTTAACAAAGAGATAGCAAATAGTCCCAAGAACTTGAGCATATAAATAACACCAATTAAACACGGTAAATCAATATTTAAGATATATGTCAACTCCCTACATAATCATGCTTCAAACACGGAATCCACATTCTTATGCGTGCTACTACGGAAATAACACAAATACGAAAGTATTAAATCCTAGCATGAAATCAATATTATCAAGGTAGCTAATCAAGATAACATCAATAACATAATCAATATCACATAAAGAAGTTGAAAGAATTATAGAGGAAAAATAACTTATATTAGAAACTCACAAACCACCAACCAAGTCTCGAAAGTGTAGGCGAAAACTACAAAATTAGCCAAACATGGCTTACCTAAGCTTTCTTCTCTTCAATGGTGATTTCTCTACTTGGAATTCTATTAGAAAACTAACCCTAGAACATCCTATTTATAAGCCTAATGTCTTCCATAAATAAGGTAAAAGATAGATAAAAGATAAAAGCTTCTTAAACAAACTAGATAAAAGATAGAACTTTCCTAATTTAACTCAGCGTCGGATTCCGCTGGCAGCGAAAATTTCCGCTGGCAGCGAATGGCCTCAATCAAGCTCCTGTTGGATTTTCGCTACCACACTCGCTGGCAGCGAATGTCCATGCCTTAGAATTTTTTCAAGCTTCCTCGGATCCCTTGTCGGCGAAGGTTTCCACTGTCGCGAATCACATCTTCCGCTGCCGCGAGATGCTTCTTCCGCTGCAGCGAGTCCGTCCTTCCGCAGCTGCGATTCGCCGGTTCTCCGTCGTCCTGGTGCATCCCGCTGGCAGCGAGGATTTTCGCGGCTGCGAGTGGCTCGCTGCAGCGAGTCCAGTCGCTGGCAGCGAATGCTGCCTGGTCGGCCGAGCTGACTCGACTCGCTGGCAGCGAACTCCATTCGCTGGCAGCGAGACGCGCTGGCTCCTGGACATGCTCCTGCTGACTCAACTCGCTGGCAGCGAGATCCAATCCGCTGGCAGCGAGACGTGCCCAGGGACTTGCTCAGACATGATGTCGAGGACATGATTCGCTGCAGCGGAAAGCCATTCGCTGTCAGCGAAAATCCAACAGAACACCATCACGTAGATCTTCGAAAGAGCTTTCCAACGCATGCTCATATGCGTCGATCGGACATCCGAGGCCTCCGGAAAGTGCGTTACAAGTTCATCTCGCCAGGCGGACAGCTTTCGCGACTCGCCCTCGTTTTCGCTCTTAGACCTCGATTTCGTTCTCCGTTGCTCCTTAGCTTGTTCCATGCTCTTCGTGACTTCTTCCTTAAGCTCTCCCAAGTCTCGCCTTAGCCTTCCTTAGCTCCGTTCCTCATGTTCTTCGCCTCGGATCTACGAATCTACATAAAACCATCGAAATAGCGTAGATTCCGAATTTTTCCACAAAATGAATGCTAATCTAATTAACACTAAAACATGAATATATGACAATGAAATGCACCTAAACTAACCTATAATGCCTATTGGAATATGCCTTATCAGTTACCTGTGCCGGCTGTGCAAAGCAATTCGAATGACTGTGAACGCTGTCTTGCTCCTTATTTGAGCAATGCCCCCTTTTACGTTTCTAGCTCTTATGTATAGTTTAGTAAACTTCAATCCCTCAATTTCATTGACTGACCCGTCATAGTAGTTGTATCTCCTACCTATTTAAATATAGAGAATAGATTGAGGATTTGAGGACACTATTGTGGATTGTGCCTCGGGTTAAAGATGTGATCTGATGGAGTTAACATTTGATAGAAACATGATACATTGGTTCTTTATCAATGAATTGCTACATAGGGCTGGTAATTTTCGTAAGGGCGGCTGAATATATGGAAATTCCAGTTCGTCGAAGTGATGGTGAACCACTTCAGAAGCTGTTCATGCTGGTTAGGAGTGAGTTGAACTTAGATCTTAAAAACATCAAGCAAGAACAAGCAAAGTTTTGGAAACAACATCCGGTTGTAGTGAAGGTAACCGAGTAGTATCTCTTTAACTTAATCAGACACTTTTTAGAAGGCTATGAAAATATTCTTATCTTATTTTCAGACAGAGCTGTTAATTCAAGCTCATTTGACCCGTGAGACTGCTGAATTGTCCCCAGTTCTGCAGGCTGATTTGAGACGCATGCTTCAACTTGCACCTAGGCTTCTTGTTGCAAAAGCATTCAGATGAGCAACAAAAAGCAAGGCTTCTGCCCAAGCTGAATTGGATGAATGGAGCTTGGGTGGTACTAGGACTTCAAATTGAACGAAATCTCAAGAACTTGAAGCATGTAGTTTATCTATGTAATTATAAACATTTGATTTCAAGTATGGACCTCGTTTTGATTTATGTATATGTACTTGTGAATTGGAGTAGAAATACAAGGCATTTGATGAAAGAAAAATATTATGCTATTTGCTGGTTTTAATTGTTGTATGTCATGTCTGAATAAACAGGTGACATGTTGAAACGTGTTGCTGTCATGTAGAAATGGAAAATTACGGGTTGAATGACATGTTAATAGCAGTTCATGCCTTGTACATCTTAGGATGAATTCAAGTAACATAAGTGACGTGTCAAAGGAAACTTTGAATATTCTGAATGCACTACCAAATCTTAAACTAAATTGGCTATTTTTCATACTTATCCTCATACCTAAACTCACATTACCTGTCATGTTAAAGAGTATAACCTGTCATGTTAATAGCATTACCTGTCATGTTATTTTCTTTCAGAACTTTATTTTCTTACATAAAACAAAGTGTTGTAAGACATGGTAGTGTTCTTGTTTTAGGCATTCATCTTATATTAATAACATAAAACAAAATTTAAGACTGATTTGTGCCCGTGATGCCTTGATCTTTAGGACTTTTGAGTGTCATCTAACCCTGCAAACAGTGATGAACAAACCAAAGATTAATAGGACTTTTCATGAACTAGATTTATTTACAGTGAAAGGTAACGAAAGACACCGCGATTTCAGGTGATTAAAGGGTATAAACTGTCATGTTAATAGCATCACCTGTCATGTTAAAGGTTATAACCTGTCATGTTAAAGGGTATAAATTGTCATGTTAAAGGGTATGAACTGTCATGTTAATAGCATTACATGTCATGTTATGTTCTTTCGTTAAGGAGAAGAGGATCAATTCGCATTACCTGTCATGTTAAAGGGTATAACTGTCATGTTAATAGCATTACATGTCATGTTATTTTCTTTCATTAAGGAGAAGAGGATCGATTCGCATTACTTGTCATGTTAAAGGGTATAACCTGTCATGTTAATAGCATTACATGTCATGTTATTTTCTTTCATTAAGGAGAAGATGATCGATTCGCATTACCTGTCATGTTATTCGTATTACCTGTCATGTTAAATAGTATAACCTGTCATGTTATTTTTATTAAGACAAGCTTTTCACCATCAATATCTTTTTTAAATGAACACTATTTGTAGCCTAAGACAAACATATGAGTTAAATCATTAGGATTTATTAACATCACAAAGTAGATCAATATTGCAGAGTTGAAAGTTGAAATAAAGCCAATCACTAGTGTCTATTCTCAAATAATGATTGTACTCAAGCATTCATGTTCGACCATAACATAATCTCATTAAAAGCTAAAATGAGAGTAACCTAGAAAATAACACCAAGCCTAAAATGATGTAAACTAGAAAATAAGAACTATCATCTTGAGACTGTTGGCGAGAAGAAGGCGATTGGTTAGATGGAGATCCTTCAACATTAGGACTTGGATTCATCTCTGTAGCTGAAAAGGAACCACTGCTCAAGACAACTATATCATCATCCGTTGAAGGTTCTATGTTTTTTGCTGGAGCTGGTGCTGGTGCTGCAAGAAGATTACTGGTCTCTGCAAGTGACCTTCGGCTTACTTTGTCTTCAGCTAAGCCAACCAGGAGAAGCAAGCAGAATAAAAATTAGGATAAACAAATAAAACTATTAAAAAGTGATTCTACTCCAAAAGGATTTATACTTACTGGGTAATTGGTCGCAACAATTCTCTTCCTTCGAATATGCATAGCTATTTCCAAATGTAGACCTTAACAGCACAGAAAACAGTCAAAATGATGAAATATATGCACTAATTTCTTTCATTAAATGATATCTTCAGCAATTAGGTGGGGTTTAGCACATACATAGCTTTGATATCCAAACAATTCCTCAGCTGATTGAAAACTCTGCACAAGGTACTGTTAAAAATGTCATCTGTTAATAGGTGCCAGAAACTTCAGGAATAGATGGAAAGATTCAATACATGTTTTCAGATTACTGCAAGCATTTTCTAATGGTAAAATGATGATGAATGAGGATTTTCAATTTAGGTGAAGATGACAAGTACAATAGCCACAAGAAGCTCACAATTTGCAAACTTAAATTACCATTGAATTCGAAGTTATGCAAATCAAAAGAGGAACAGAAGTCTAGAAATGCACAGTGACTCAGTAATTATTTTAACACTGACTAATTAGAGGAACAGATCTTATCTTGCATAAGACAGTGAGTTCCTTCTGTAAATCGAACCTGCTATGGAATTTGAACATGCTAAGTTTGGATTTTATGGAAAAAAAGCAGACAGATCTCGCAGCTAACAGTAAATCGAAACCAAATTGACCAACAAATGAAAAACAGAGGAGAACATGCCTTTCGGAGAGCTTGAGCATCGGCAATTGAATCGGCGATGTGAAGAGCAATCAATGTCGCTAGGGTTCCAGTGGTGAAGGCGAAGAGGAGCGAGGGGAGCGAAGATGTCGCTGTCGACGCCATCAAGCGACTCGAACCCGTCTCTAATTCACCGTCTCTATGTCCTCGACGCTATGTCGATCTTCAATTTCGCCCGCAGACGACGGGCCGACATCGGAATTGGACTTCAAAGTGACGCAGCAGGCGATCAATCTCGATGGCGTGGTCCAATGCTTGGCGACGGTGGTGAAGGAGAGAGAGGGTTGCCGATCGGAGCCATCCCCTTCCTTAACCCTAGCCGCAACCCCGACCCCCTTCCTTCTCCCTTCTTGTGGATTGCGCTCAAGCCCTCCCGCTGAGACCGGATGCCTGTCGCCTAGTGTCGTGCATATCGAGACTGAATCCAAGCGAGTCCGAGTCGCCAGCCTGCAGCTCCACCACCAGCGCCTGGATCCCCTTACTTCTCCCTTCGCTCCGTCAGATTGCGCTCCAACTTTCTTTCTTTTTTCCTTTTCTCTCTTTCCTGGCTACGGGCTACCTGCTGTACCAGTTACCATGGGAGTGGACCCCGATCCGGTTTTATGCAAATAAAATCCGGATTGGGTTAGCCCTGCCAAGATTTTCCCCAAGAGGGTCATTTTAGCAAATTTGCCTAAAATTTTATCATCAAAATATTTATATTAATTCTGAAAGTTGTTACAAAACCTATTATTTTTAGCACAATTAAAATTAATTTTCTTTATTTTGCATGATATTTTTATACATTAAGTTATTTTATGATTGCCTTAAATTTTTTATTAAAAACTCCAAATAAACTATTTTAATCTTCACATAAAATTTAATAAAAAATAATTTGAATATATTTAATATAATAAAATATAATTTATTAATAAATTAAAACATGCAAAAATGAGGATAATAAATACTAGCTAGTATATATTAAAGTTGATACATATATGGATTTTACATAAACTTTGAGTTAGTTGCTTACCCCATCCTAAAGGAACTTCTTCATAAATTAATAATTAAAATTATCCATACCAAATAAAAATTACACAAGCCACTCGTATATTTAGATTTTAGAGGAAAAAATTTTCAATAAGCCACTAATTCCATCACAGTTAAAAAAATAAAAAAAAAAAATAGGTGGAAGTAAACCCGTCAAACGGGTCATTCGGGTCGGGTCACTTCGGGTCCCGGGTAAAATGGGTCCCGTGTATTTTCGGGTTGACTAGAACCCGGGTTTGACCGGGTTTCGGGTCATTTCGGGTCGATTTCGAGTTTGTCAATTTTTTCCTTTTTAAATTAAAAAAATCATAATTTGATAATTTTGCAATAAATTTTAATTATATATATAAAAAATTAATTATATTTAATTAAAATTCAACCGGGTCAACCGGGTCAAAATTACCGGGTCAATCGGGTCACCGGGTCGAACCCCAGATGACCCGGAAAATTTCCGGTTTTTCGGGTTCGGGTCGGAAAAAAATTTCGGGTCAAAATTTCCGGGTTCGGGTCGAAAATTTTCTAGGCGGTCGGGTCGGGTCAACCGGGTCGGGTTGTGTTTTGACATGTCTAGGTGGAACGGTCGCATATCATTTATAATATATATAAGAAAAAATGATAGATTTTGTATAAATTAGAGAAGCAATTAGAGTATAAATTTTTGTAGAGAGTTAATTTAAAATCTGTTTCAAAATTTCAGAGATTTTGTATAAGAATTGTTTTGGAGATGGTATTAATTATTAATATCCTGTAAAATAAATGTACGTATAATAGAGACCAAAATGTGATCTGACAACAAGCACTCCACGTGAACGTGATGATCGAGGACTTGATCGCCATTTTGATTTTTGTTTATCTTTGTTGGGTGTTTTCATGGCATTGTTTCCCCAACTTTTACTCATCTTTAATTTCTACATGGAAATATGTAATTGTCATAATCCCAAAACTAAGTTACCCTCATTCTTGTAAATTAATTTTGAATTGTAAATTCAGATCTTAATTGGTAGAGGACATAAATTAGCCTATGTACTAAGGGCTCGTTTGGTTCAATGTGGAAATTGAAATTCCCAGGAAGTTATTTCATGGGAATTGAATTCCCAGGAAGTCTAATTCACGGAAATTGTGAAAATATGTTTGGTTAACTTTTTAGTTTAGAGGATTAAATAGGGGAATTGAAATTTTTTTAAATAGAAAATGGGGGAATTGCAACTTACCTAGGAGGGAGTAGGTGAGTTAAATTCCTTTGAAATGGAGGAATTGAACTTCCTGGGAATTTAACTTCCTGGGTTTTTCTGCGGAAAAAAATTCAACCAAACACATATATTTTAGCTACTTCCTGGATTTTTGTACTTTTTGGGTTTTTCCATTGCCAACCAAACGAACCCAAGATAATACTTCATAATTTAGCATCTTATAAATTTATAATACAAATATGCAACCTACATAACTTATGTTATATATATATATGTGGATCGGAAGGCATAATATTAAAATGGCTTAAGCTAGGCTTGCTAATTATAAAAAATCATTCACATATAGTTCACATGAGATGGCACAATTGCAAAAATACAATGTGAACTTCGTACGAAATACCCACAAATTCGGTTGTTTGACATTGGCCTCACATATATTTACAAGGCCACAAAAAGAGGGATGGCGGGAACATTTTTTTTAAATAATTAATAAAGAATTCCAGGGATGGAACACATATTACATATATAGTAACTTGTTTAACTTTAATGCTAGTTTATTGTACGGATTTTTTAAATTTATAATTTATATAAAATCAATATAATTAAGTAAAATTATTCTTTTTAATCTCTATATTTTTACCGTATCTTGATTATTTCCATAAATTTTTATATCACCATCCTTTACTTTTTTAAAATACTAAGTACCCGCACTTTTGTGTGATTTTTGTAATATCAATTCATTATTGGTTAAAAATACTACAATTAAGGAGAAGTTGATACATGTCATAAACAACTTCTTTATTATATATAACAAATAAATGTCTTTTGTCATTTTGTGTACTCATTTTGCGATAAAAATACTACTACTTAAAATGCATGTCAAAAATTATTTTTTTTCATCAATTTTTTTGTAATAATTGCGTACTTGCTGGTCATAAGCATGAACTTATAAAAATAAATGTATTAAAAATATAATATTTTATAGAGTTTTTATCTATTTAAAATGCATGTCAAAAAATAAATTGACTTTTGTTATGAAATAGAGGGATAATTTATAACTTCAAAATTAAAAAGTACGAGTATCGGGGAGAGAGCATATTTATTTGTTGGAACATGTGGAAAATAAAAGTAGAGGATCATGACAGCAATTTGGACTTAGAGCCACAAAGGGTCACATGCCCACATGTGAAATTGAAGCTCGTCTTGCTCAATTTCAACAAGAGTCCGCCCCTGAACTCCCCCCTAGAACCCCCCATCCACATTTACTGCTAGCTGCTACTGAGACAGAGTAAACTACCAACCCAGCAAGATTTACATCGTTTCATAAGACCAACAGGCGGAGTCGAATGCGTCAAGCTTAATCAATCTCGGAATGTGTCAAGCTTAGAGAAGTCGAATTTGTTAGGGAACGAAATGTAGGGCGCATTAATCAAAGAAATCCAACCTCCTGTACAACACCAACAATGCAAGAGCGCCCTCCCCTGAGCTAACTCAAGTAGGCGCCATCACTGGCCCTAGAGGTGTCGTTGCATCGTCCTCCATGCTCTGGCCCTCGCCCTTCGGTTCTTCAGGTTGGAATCCCTGCTTGAACCTGTCATAGTTTGTGAGCTCACTCGATTTAAAGGGCCTCTCACCCAGAATCCGAACCAGGTCATCCTGATGGAGTACTTCCTTCTCGAGCAAGAGCTCAGCTATCTGGGCTACGTGTTCCTTGTGCTCTTCTATCAACTGAACTGTCTTCTCGTATGCTTTGTTCACCCATTCTCTTACCTCTGCGTCGATGATGGCGCCTGTTTTGTTGCTGTAGGGCTTCATCATCTCGAAGCCATCTTCCCTCTGTGGAAATGATAAAAGGCCCACTTTCTCACTGAAACCATAGACTGCTACTTGAGCATATGTCATCTTCGTCACCTTCTCCAGGTCGTTTTGGGCTCCGGTTGAGATTTTCCCTATAAGAACCTGCATCAATCTCAGCAGATCAACAGATAGATTTCATGGATCCACATTTCTTATAACTATTTAACCATCTCTCATTCCCTCCTTTCTTAATAACTAATTTCAAAATATGGAAAGGTGGATAATGATGGATCTACCTGCTATTTCAAGTATAGTGCAAAAAAATGAAAAATGTAACGCGTAATTGAATTGAGTTGCTGAAACCCCGCGGTTCAGTTTTCCACTCAAATTTGGGGTCGTTTGATAAAGCCACATGCATTCTAGTATTCTTTGTTTAAATTTCCATAACGGGCAACCCCACGAAAAATATTACTACCTCCGTTAAAAAATATAAGTCTTTTTAGACATTTGTACACAAATTAAGGAAATCATAAACTTATTCCATTTATACCCCTAATTAACTATTCACAACCCTCGTCAACCAATAAAATTTGAGTAAAAAGTCAAAAAGTAACAATTCTCGTATCCCAATACATAGAAAATCTAAAAGGACTTATATTTTCAAACAAAAATCTAAACCTAAAAAGAATTATATTTTTTAACGGAGGGAGTAATACTCTGTGATGCGGCTTTGTGTTTACCCCCTTTCTCTCCAAGTCAGACAGTGGGGAATTGTGGTAATCTAAGCCCAGTGTTAGACAAAGCAAAAACAATTCCTTATCCTTACTCAAAGATTAGTTGTCTGTGCATTCTAATACTACTATACTACCAAGAAAAGAATAGCCATACCTGCTCAGCAGCTCGCCCTCCAAGGGTCATGCAAGTCCTATCGAAGAGCTGCTCTTTTGTCATGAGAAGATTCTCATTCGGAACATATTGTGCAAACCCCAAGGCTGCTGTGCCACGGGGAACAATGGTCACTTTCAACAAGGGTTCTGCATGCTCCAGGAACCACCCAGTCACAGCATGGCCCGATTCATGGTAAGCTACAGTCCTCCTTTCCAGCTTACTTATTACCTAAATTATAAGCACATGAACAATTTATGAAGTGCACGTATGAATATCAAATAAATTTAAAGAAAAGAATCAGGTAAAGTTCATATTCGCAATAAATACACCTTGTTCTTCTTCTCTAGCCCACCAATGACCCTGTCTATAGCAGCTTCAAAATGCTCCATTGTAACTGTTGTCTTCTCATGTCTTGCAGCAATCAAGGCTGCTTCATTGCAAACATTTGCAATATCTGCCCCAGCAAAACCCGGAGTTAGAGCAGCAAGTCGTTCGGAGTAAAATGACGGTTCATGATCAAGCTTGATCCTTTTCAAATAGATCTGAAATATCTGTTCCCGGCCTTTGATATCAGGCAAATCAATGGTAATTTGACGATCAAATCTTCCCGGTCTCAGTAAAGCCTTATCCAAGATATCAGGTCTGTTTGTGCCAGCCAACACAACTACCCCAGTTGTGGTTCCAAAACCATCCATTTCAACAAGAAGTTGATTAAGAGTACTTTCACGCTCATCATTACCACCTGAAAAGCCACCACGGCCTCTTGCACGACCAATGGCATCAATTTCATCGATAAAGACTATACTGGGAGCACACTGCCTTGCTTCTTGAAATAGATTCCTTACCCTAGAAGGTCCAACACCAACAAACATTTCCATAAAATCAGAACCAGATATAGACAAGAAAGGCACACCAGATTCCCCAGCAGTTGCTTTAGCTAGAAGGGTTTTGCCTGTGCCTGGAGGCCCAACTAATAGAGCGCCCTTCGGTATCTTTGCACCCAATTCCTCATATTTCTTTGGATTTTTCAGAAAATGCACAAATTCCATTATTTCTTGCTTTGCCTCATCACAACCAGCAACATCTTTGAAAAACACCTGCCAAGAGATAGAAAAGTACAATGCCTTTTAGGATCAGCAAAGACTACCCTATGACCGTGTAGATGAATACTGAAGAAAATCCTTCAACAAGAGATGGATCAAACCTTATTCTTGGCATTCTTATCAACCTTTGTAATCTGAGCTTTTCCAATGTTAAATATTCCACGAGCTCCTCGACCAGCACCACCACCAACTCCTAGCCCACCTTGCATTCTCCGGCCCATATAGTAGAGGGTACCCAAAAGGAGTAGGGTTGGTGCAAATTTCATCAATTCTTGGTACCACATTACTTCAGAGACATAGGTCACAGGTATATAATCATGAGGGTCTATGCCTAATGTTTCTTGGGCTTCCTCTAACTTCTCTTCAAAAGATTCAACATTTCCTATAATGATGTTGTATATATGTTGGCTTGAATTGCCTCTTGAAGGCATACTGGAAACAGGCCCTTCTACAACACCACCTTCTGTTTGATTGCGAGGTGAATTTCTTACATAAACTTTTGCAACTGACTTATTAGAGATAACAATATGATCAACTAAGCCTGGCTCCAAAAGCTTGTTTTTGAATTCCTGAAAACTTATCTGCATTCAAACAATATAGAGCCTAATCAGCAATGACAGCAGAATGCTATTTCCTCTCTCTAATATGGAGTATATGTATCTGCTAACCACATAAGAATCAAAATATACACAACCAAAGTTACCAAACGCAATACAGCTATCTAGCTTCCACAACCACGGAATGGAACAAAACTACATTTGACTGTGATATTTGCATAGAAGTATACAAATGATATGATTCTTTAACAAGCACATGCCTCCGCCTAGAACAACATACTGTAATAACTAATCAGACAAACAAAATATATGGCTTTTGTTCACTTTACAATTCTGTATATTCTAGATGTCACTGAGTTAAAAGAAGAATTATGGCCTTCATTAAGTCCAGGAGGCCTCGGAAGGTAATGCTAACGGGTTGTTCTCGAAACTGATGAGTTGAAAGTGGTTAACAACAGCCTTAAGGCTAAACAAAATTTATTTTGTAACCTTAGTTTATGTTAATATGATAGTAGTTCCTTATCCATTTTATTTATTTTGATTCTATTCATATTCATTCATTGCTTTGGTAACACTGTAGCTCATGACTTACCTAGGAAGCAGCTAGTTGGATACTTTCATCAAGGGAAAAAAGTAAAAAGGAGGAATAAGAAGGCAAGCTTGTTGCAATGGCATCAATAAGCAGATGAAAAGCGGGAACTAGGCTAAGGTTGAAATGAATAAGAGTAGGTATTTAGTTATGCCTTGAGTATGCATAGAGCAGATCCTTCACTCCCATGCAATCCAAACTAAAAAAAAAAAAACCGGAAACACAAGAATTTTACCTGTTGCTGTTGACGAGGACTAGAAATTGAGGAAAGAAAGAGCCCAATTACTAGAAGCGGAGTAAGAAAATTTTGGAAGTTTTTCATAGATGCTTCCTGAAAGTTCCCTTGGTCGTCTGTGTTTGAATCTCCTACAGAAACCGAAAGGAAAGAAAACTAATCTCTGAATATCCAAAATCAAGGACATGTATTCAGCCACAATTCACAAACAGATAACTTTATTATATTCAGGATTCTAATACAGATCAACTAACATCCCTTCTATGCATTCATCAAGCCATCGGACCATACTCTCTTATAATCCCCATTCACAAGCAAACGTAATAATCCACCAGCATGATAATGTTCCCACATGACCCTTCATTAGTTCATTTCTCCAATGATTAACAATCTGCCGTCAGGTTAACAGCACTGGCGACTAACTACACTTAATCAGTAATCATCATCCCACCACATTTTGTTCTTCAACTCAAAACATTTGAACTTCTCTCAACAAATCATCAAATGCTAAATAGTTATACAAACATAAAGCATATTAGTTAGATCTTTCCTTGAATTGGAGACCAATGAGACCAACCTTTAGACTCAGATTTCTGTTCATCCCCTTTCGGAATCTCCTTCTTCTCCTTGGGGTAATAGTTCTCATAATCTGCGGAAACCAAACCAATTCAGCTGCAGCATGAGCAATACGATTTACCACAAGCACAAACACCGATTCGCATATAAAAAAAATACTTACTCCTTTTCTTCGGGGCTTCATCGGAGAAAAACCTCCGAATTATAGAGTTTGCGAGCAATGGATTTGCATCCGATAACTTACGTTTCTTGTGAGGTCCCGTCGAGGCCAAATATCCCCTTAGAAATGATACCTGCGCAGCGAAACTATCACCGTGCTCACTGAGATACGGAGCCTTTAACTGCGCTTGATTCGGAAGCACCGCCCTGGTCGCACGGTATCCATTGATAACATTCTGCAATCGACGAAGATTAAAAATCAAATTTGATATAAAAGGAAAACAAGACTGACGAAAGATGAAATCAAATATCCCAAAATCATCAAGTTATAAGGTAATTCTACCCTAACTCGAGATGAACGGGAGAGAGAACGGCTGAGTTTGGAGAAAACCATATCGCCAGTAAACAAACAAACCGTGATGAGTAGGAGAGGACAAAATTCAAGAAGAAGAATCTGTTCGTGGAAGATTGTTGTTTCTGGATTTTGATGGTGAAAATGTGAAATGCGACATTTAGGGGTTTTGGAATTTGGATTATCCTAATTTGAATCAATACAATTTTATTTTATTTTCGGTTCGACTATATACGCCCCAAATCATGCACAAATGAGTTAATTTTTTTTTTTAAATATTAATTAGACACAAGGCTTGCACGTCCTTAAGGACGTGCAATTTTAACCTTGTCTATGTCAATTCGGCAAAGGAACTCTGGGAGGAGATCCATGAGAGGTTTGCAGAAGCTAATGCACCACTGATCTACCAATTGAAGAAGGAGTTCAGCGAGATCAAGCAGGAGAACCTCTCAGTGTCCGAATACTCCGGGAAGAGGAAGAAAGCCTGGGATGAATTGCAGGAGATTGAGCCATTTCCAACTTGCAGGTGCGGATGACTGAAAATGTGTTCATGCGCAATTTTGAAGAAATTGTTGGAGCGTGAAGCAACTACTAAGCTGATGCAGTTACTCATGGGGCTCTCAGACACTTATGAGGGAATTCGAAGTAACATCCTCGCAATGGAGCCTCTCCCGTCAGTCAATCGGGCTTTCCACATGGTGACGCAGATCGAGCGCCAAAAAGGGATCACCAATGCCAGTTCACAGAATCATGAGGTTCTGGCTGCAAGGAATTTCGGAAGCTCGGGATCTGGCAACAATGCTTGGAAGGGATATGATCAGAAAGGAAACTCTGGTGGCTCTGGAAATGGTAATGGCAAAGGGAATTCGAATACTGGACAGGCTTCTGGATCTGGTACCAATGGTTGGAAAGGATCTGATCAGAAGAAGGACTTTAAGAAGGCTAAGATGGAATTGGTTTGCAATTACTGCAAGGAGAGGGGCCACATCAAGGACACATGCTTCAAACTAGTCGGTTTTCCGGATTGGTACAATGGACCAAAACGTCCTCAAGAGGACAAAATGGTGGCTAATGTTCAGGAAATAGCTGTTGAAGTCAGTCCTTTGATGGACGATGAGCCATCTGGTAATTCTCGAATGGAAGGGAATGAAATGCGCCTGGTTAATGTTGTTCTTGCTGAAGTCATGAGAGCTATCAAGGGGAAATGAGTGATGGACTCGGACAATCCTGGTGCTGGATCTGTGAATTTCGCAGGTATGGTCTCTAATTCTTATTGTGGATTCAGGGGCTTCAGATCATATAGTGTGTGACAGGGAGATGTTCGATGAATTGCATCTTCTTGCCAAGCCTATACTGATTGGACTCCCTGATGGTCTAACTCAATCTGTTCAGTTCTCTGGAAATGTCAGGATGAACAATCGAATTTCATTGCAAAATGTATTGTTCATGCCGAATTTCAAGTATAACTTGATGTATGTGTCTAAATTGCTTGATGATGAGAACTGTTTGTTTGTTTTCTCGAAATGGGATTGCTGGCTACAAGACACTTCAACTAATGAGAAGATAGCTGTTGGCGTCAGGGAAGGAGGGATCTACAAGTTTACTGGCGTCAGATGTTGTCCAGTGAGGGCTTCTGGCATCAAACGAATTACTGATGATGGAGTATCCCTGGAAAGGTTTGCTGCATCTCTCAATAAGAGTAGTTCAATAAAGTTGATACATGATCGTCTAGGACATGTTTCTATTTCTAAACTGAAACATTTGGTTGGTGCTCATGGAGCAGATCTCAGTTTGTTTGATTGTGAGACTTGTCATTTAGCAAAATTTCAAAGCTACCTTTTAAGATGAGTGCCTCTATAGCTGTTCAACCATTTGATTTGATTCACCTGGATGTGTGGGGACCCTATTCCACTCTTTCCTTGTGTGGTGCTCGTTTTTTTCTCATTGTTGTTGATGATCATACCCAATCAACTTGGACTTTTCTCGTGAGAGACAAGGGTCAAGTGGGAGGTATTATCAGAAGGTTCTTGCTGTTTGTTCAAACTCAGTTTGGACTCATGGTTAAGAGCATCAGATCCGACAATGGGTCAGAATTCATGAACAATGTTGTGAGCAATTTGTTGAGTGAATTTGGTATTTCTCATCAAAGGTCTGTGCCTTATGTTCCGGAGCAAAACGGTCGAGTAGAAAGGAAACACAGGCACATTATTGAAACTGCTAGAGCAATTCGCATCAGTGCAGGTTTGTCAATGAAATTTTGGGGGGAGTGTGTTCTAGGGGCTACACATTTGATCAATCTTGTGCCCTCTTCAGTAAAGGATTGGAAATCCCCCTATGAGTTGTTGTTCAAAAGGTCACCAGATTATGAATCACTAAGGGTGAATGGTTGGTTGTGTTTCGCACATATACCTAAGGTTCATAGAACAAAATTTGAGGCTTCAGGGAGACGTTGTCTATTCATAGGATATCCTCCTGGAATGAAAGCTTATAAGCTCTATGATTTGGAAACTCATAAGGTTTTTGTGAGTAGAGATGTAGTGTTCAGGGAAGAGGTTTTCCCTTACAAGGAGGATCATTTGGGTTCAGAAGGTGCTGAATCTGCTAGGCTTCCTAGGGTGTTGTTTGGTGAGGATGATGGTCTAGCCAGTCTCAGATCTATTGGAGATCAGGTGGCTATCTCATCTCCTCCACATGAAGATTCCTTTATTGGAATTCAGGTTGCTGACACTGGTTCAGGGAATTCCAGGATTGGAGTTTCAGATCAGGAAGGTCAGCACATGGAGTTTTCTTCACAAGAGTCAGTTGATAGGTTCACTGCTCCCACCTTACCTAGGGCTGCTAGAAAGATCACAAGACCTGCTAGACTGCAGGATTTTGTGGTTCACAACCTTCCTAGCCGAGTTATGCCTGGTGATGCTGAGCATTCTAACACTGATTCAGTGTCTAGTGTGTTTTCTGTCATTCATCCCCAAGATTTGAAAATATATTCTCAGGATTATGTTAGTTCTTTGTTCAATGTCTTGACTGTTGTTGAGCCCACTTCATATGCTCAAGCACAAAAGGTGCATGAATGGAGAGTAGCCATGAGACATGAACTGGATGCTCTAGAGAAGAACAATACTTGGACAGTCACTTCTCTTCCAATTGGTAAGAGAGCTATTGGTTGCAAATGGGTCTTTAAGATCAAATTTAGACCAGATGGTCAGGTTGAAAGATACAAGGCGCGGCTGGTTGCTAAGGGGTTCAATCAAATTAAGAATAGAGATTACAAAGAAACCTTCTCCCATGTGGCCAAGTTTGCAACAGTCAGGATTCTCTTAGCCATTGCTTCAGTTAAACAGTGGGATTTGCATTAACTGGACGTCAATAACGCATTCCTCCATGGTTATTTGGATGAGGAGGTGTTTATGTCTCCTCCTCCAGGTTATGATAAGGTAGAAGGCAACCAGGTTTGTCGACTCAATAGATCAATTTATGGGCTCAAGCAAGCGAGTAGACAATGGAATGTCGAGCTCACTAAGCACTTGGTGGGTCTGGGATTCAGTCAATCAAGACATGATTACTCTTTGTTCACTTGCTCTAGGGGTGCTTCATTCCCCATTGCTTTGGTATATGTCGACGATATGCTGTTAACTAGGAATGATGAGCAGTTCATCATTCAAGTTAATCACTCTCTGAATGGTGCCTTTACCATCAAAGATTTAGGCAAGGCTCGATATTTTCTAGGGATGGAAATCTCTAGGTCTGCTGATGGCATCTTATTGAATCCAAGAAAGTATGTTGCTGATTTGTTATCCAATGCTTCAATGTTGAATTGTAAACCTACAAAGTTTCCTATGCAACGCAACCTTCACCTAAGTATTCATGAAGGTGAGTTACTTGGTGATCCTGAGTCCTATAGACGTTTGGTTGGGAGGTTGTTATTCCTGACTATGACACGCCCAGACATTGCATACACCGTCCAGCAATTAACCCAGTTTATGTCTACTCCTCGTGTTCCTCATCTTCAGGCAGCCCTGTTTCTGCTAAGATACCTCAAAGGCACAGTTCACACTTCAGTGTTTTATCCAAGCGCTAGTTCCCTGAGTCTCAGGGCCTATTCAGATGCTGATTGGGGGTCCTGTCGTGACACAAGCCGATCTCTAACAGGATACTGCTTGTTCCTTGGTGATTGCTTGGTCTCCTGGAAGACTAAGAAGCAGAAAATTGTTTCAAAATCTTCCACTGAAAGTGAGTATAGGAGCATGTCTCGGACGGGGAGTGAAGTGGTTTGGGTTGCTTGTATCCTCAGGGATTTGGGCATTGCTTTGTCACTTCCGGTTCCTTTGATGTGTGACAATAAATCGGCTCTTCAATTAGCCATCAATCCAGTGTTTCATGAGCGCACTAAACACCTTCGGGTGGATTGCCATTTCATAA
Source organism: Persicaria maculosa (assembly GCA_963922045.1). Classification (NCBI taxonomy): domain Eukaryota; kingdom Viridiplantae; phylum Streptophyta; class Magnoliopsida; order Caryophyllales; family Polygonaceae; genus Persicaria; species Persicaria maculosa. The sequence continues at coordinate 18,396,908 of OY998258.1, forward strand.
GGGATTTGGTCATGGAAGGCCTCATTTCCACTGTCTTTGTCCCAACTCACCTCCAAATAGCCGATGTGTTCACAAAGGCTTTGGGTTCCCAGCAACATTTTGTTTTGTCCTGCAAGCTGGGTCTTGTGTTTCACCATACCCGCCCACCTTGAGGGGGGGATATTGAGGGAGATGGATTGTTTTCGGTTAAAGAGGTTAAGAGGTTGTTACAACCGTAGTTAGCAATAGAGTTAGGAGCTTAACTCTAGTTAGAAAGTATGGTTAGAGGTGTATATATGTAACACTTTGTAACTGGTCTTAGTTGAATGAAATACAGAAAATCTTCACAAAAAAACTCTATCATTCCCATGGCGGGAAATTGTTGAATTCCATATCTCATTCGATCACTGTGAAGTTCAGCTAGGATTGCTGAAACTTCATAAATTTTGACTCAAGAGATGACGAGGAATCGAAATATCAAAATCTCAAAAATATCGTCAATCTCGTTTGAAAAACTAGTATAATCCTCGGGCCATGGCGTGATTTTTAATAAATATAACAAATTAATATTATAAAATATTAACAACAAGTTATGATAAAATAATGAAGATAGACTTGAAATATTTAAGAAAATGGTAAAAATGTTTACCATAAAGCTAGTTAGGCTTCTTCAAAAAAGTTTTTAAATTAAGATATTATTATTATTATTATTATTATTATTATTATTATTATTATTATTATTATAAAGATTTAAATATAGATTAATTAGTAGACATTAGATTTAATTCAATGTTTTGAATTAAACTCAATGGTTAGTAAATGGATAGAAAATAAAAGGGGAAAATTTTAAATGTATGAAAGAGACGAAGATAAAAAGAAAAAGAAATAATAAGAGAAAATTGTGATCAATTAGTTGAAAAACCTTAAACTAAGGAGGTGTAAGATATTATATAGATATTCTTTTTTTTCCATTCGATATTATATAGATATTCTAAATTAAGATATTATATAGATGGTTACTAAATGGATAGAAAATAAAAGGGGAAAATTTTAAATGTATGAAAGAGATGAAGATAAAAAGAAAAAGAAATAATAAGAGAAAATTGTGATCGATTAGTTGAAAAACCTTAAATTAAGGAGGTGTTAACACATAATCAAAAGTATTCTAAATTAAGATATTATATAGATATAGATATATATATATATATATATATATATGTTGACCAAAAAAAAGATATATAGATATATATAGTACCTAACAGCCAAAGAGAAAGAAAGACTAAATAGGCCCGCCCGGGTGAAAGGGAAGAGCTAACTACAGGGTTAGTTTTGAATTTGTTTTTTGGGTTTTTTTTCCCTTTGAATTTTGTGGATTTTGACTTTTTTGTCGACTTGAAGATAAAACCATTTAGCATTGTTGAGGTTATAATACTACCTCAAAAGAGTTCGTCGAGTTTATGGCACAACCTCAGCATATTTCAATGAGTTGAATACATACTCTCGGCTCAGTTCACTGAGCCTAAGCCTCTTGCTCGTCCAAATTCAATGACTTAGAGCATGAAGCTCGACCTAGTTTGCCGAGTGGTTTACCGATTTGTAAATCCACCTAAATCGATCATTTGTCAATTGTAACCCACATTGACACCCAAACTTGCAAATACAACACTCTCATCGCAGAGGGTTATTATGGCTCATAGGAAATGGGGAATCCATCAGTGTCTGGGATGACCCATGGCTTATTGACCATGATTTAACAACTTACATGAATGACCAAAATAGAAATCTAAAAGTAGTTGACCTAATCATAAACCAAACCCAATGGAATATCGCTCTCCTAATGCAACTCTTCCCTCGACACATAGCCAACAAAATTCAAGAAATCAAAATACCAGAATGGAGGCCTAGAGATAGGCTGATTTGGAAGCCCAATCCGAATGGAAATTTCACAACCAAAACTGCATATCAAATAATCAAAAAACACAACAATATGACTATGACTACAAATGGATTTGGAAGCTAAACATTCCACCAAGATTAAAGAACCTTGTTTGGAAAATAGTCGTTGATGGCTTAGCTACAAAATGTAGACTTAATAGATATTTTAATAGAGTGCCCTCTCAAAATTGCCTTTGTAACACGGAGGATGAAGATACTCACCACCTCTTCTTGAACTGCCAAGTAACAAGATCGATAATTAGAAACTATGAACAAGTAACCAACAAATCTTTTATACATCTCCAAAGAAGGAATCTCTCAATTGATGATATTATGCTACTAAGGAATCAAAATACAAATTTTGAAGATCTTTGTTTCACTTGACAATTAATATGGGAAACAAGAAACAACATTATCTATAACAACAATAAACTAGACAACCTTTCGGCCCTAGTTCAAAGAATTCTAAATGATATTGCAAACTGGGAAAGGACAAATGATGAGTTAACTAAGATAAACCCACAAAATAAACGACAAAAGGCAAAATGGAACAAACCCCCAAATACAGTAATTAAAATAAACGTTGATGGCTCAATGCGCCCCACTGGCCAATGTTATATGGAAGGGGTCATCAGGGACTCCAATGGTCATATTATTGATATTTTTCATCAGGAGATAAGTCAGAGTTCAGTTCTCCAAGCCGAGGTTCTAGCTATTTCTACAGGTATGCAGAAAGCGATTGAGAGAAGCCTCAAGAAAGTCGTAATTGAAGGTGACAATTTAGAAGCAATGAAAGCAATTACTGGATCGACACCAATAAAATGGGAGATCTTGCGCCAAATTGAAGAAATCAAGATTCTTTCTAGTTCTTTTGATCATAAATAGTATTAAACAATTAAAAATAAATAAATGAATAAATAAATGAATAAATATTAAACAATTAAAAATAAATGAATAAATAACATTTGACCTTCCAAAAGAGGAAGCCAAATTTGACATTTATTTTGGAAATAAGTAAAAAACAAAAAGGCTTAAATGAGTTTTAGCCTAGGATGGGAGCAAAATTAGACCAAAACCCATTTTTTAGCTTACCATGGGAGATGTCCTAATTGAGATGGTTCTCCCAATTTTAATAATGCAAATGCGCACACTCAATCCAACTTACGAAACAAACCTAAAACCGGAATCCACCAAATTCAAGCAAGCCGCAAACCAAAAACCTTAATCCAAGCGATTCGGGATTCAGAAACAACAACTTCACCCCAATTCCTAGAAACTGGAGATCTAACTTGGTAGACAGATGCCCCAATTGAGAACGAGAAGCAATCTCACTCTTTCTTCCAACTGGAAACATAAATCAATTTTTACCTCTCTTTCCTATCTCATTTGTTCTTAATCTGTGCTCTATAGTGGTTTTCAATGAACTTGTCGGTGATGGCACTGCCAGGTGAGAGCGGAGCAAAGGAGGGAGAGAGACTTGTTGGTGCCGGTGGGGGACTCGAGAAGAGCGTGGATGTGACCATCATGTTGGCCATCCGACTTCAGACTTGAGAGGAAGACGGGAGATTAGGAGTTTTGAAGTCGTCAAAACTCAGTTCGCCATGGAGTCTCTCTGATAGCAGATGCGAAGTAGGGGAAGCACTTGGGCCAATTTTTTTTTTCGGGGTTAAAACATGCTCATTTTTACTTAATATCATTTTCACTTTAATAATTATTTTCATTTTAACCACACCCTCTACACACACACATAAACAGAACAGAATTTACATTATGGAATTCATCCACTTGATTACGGAGTAAAACTTAAAACCGACTCCTAATTAAAAACAAACTTAAAAAGACACGAGACGACTCCTTGACTTCCACACTTAATTAAAACCAAACATCAAACGACACGACACGACACATATTCCAACTCATCCTACTCTACTACTGGAGAGCTTATCATCCTACTATGCTGTTCGAGGGCTTTCCACATATGCATGTTATGGAGGGCGGTGATGGCGACGATGGGGTTGTAGTTGATATTGTCTAGGCCACCCTCGAACTCGTCCTTGTTGTTGAAGAAGGAGTCAGAATCGTACTCCTCATCAGAGTCAGTGACGATGACGTCCTCCTCCTCATCCTCGATGATGGCGGCATGTCACCTCTCCTCCTCCTCCTCGACAACTGAAAAGACGATCAAACATTTTGTTTTTGATCGGTGAGTGAATAAGATTTTTTTTTATCGATGAGTGAATAGGATTGTGAGCCCTATATTTATAGGGGGTTTTCGAATTCGGTTAAAGACCGTTGGCAGCTGCTACCAACAACTCTGATTTGCCCAACAAATTGATAAAAAAGAATCACTCGAAACATGGGTAGGGCTTGAAAAATGAAGAGCTCTTGTGATATGAGTAGAGCTTGAATCATTTATAAATCGCTCCAAACATCCTTATTATATTCTATGTGGGGTGATGTGTTACACAAACAACAAATATAGAATAATCTAAGACTGACACCTAACCTTCTCATATCCGTTCTACTCAAGAGTTCTTGTGACATGGGTAAGGCTTGAATTATCTATAAATCACACCGAAAATCCTTATGTTATAACCGAATAAGACCTACAAGAGATCAAAGGGATTGAGAAGGTGAGGATGAATGAATATGAGAATAAGATTTTATAGTTTAGAGAAAGGAGATTGAGAAGATCATACAAAGGGAAAGATATTGGAAAAGATGAAGTGTACTGAATTCTTGAATAACTTTCTAGTAGCCCTTATACCTCTTAATAAATAGAGGAGTGCTTAACCTCTATTACACATTGACCCACTATTTCCTTGTAGCCACATATCTGCTTTCTCTCTCATGTACATGGCAAGAATGTCGATCTTGTTCGACTTAGAAATTGCAACAATTGCAAAATATTTCTCGCACTTCCTCTTCCAAATGCGAGGTCCATTTCAATCAAATATAGGAAAATCAAGTTTGGGGAAACAAATATTACATTATCTTAGATCTGTGTTGCAATAACTCAAGCGTTTCCTGAATCCCATGGACATGTTGAGAGACATTGTCGAAATTAACGATTGCTCGCTCATTAGGGCTGTTTCCAACAACACCTCCTGTAATCATCGTGGAATTCACTGTTGTTGGGGTTGGAATTGGTGGACTCGGCATTGGAGTTGTCGTTGGGGTTGTGTTCCTCGATCCTTATGGTCGGTCTCTTGTTGGGAATGGTTCTTCATGTAGCAAGAACGTTGATTTTTCTATCTGTGATCGCAGATGCTCGACCAGTTCTTCCCATCGATCGTTGTTGCGTCTGTTTTTGCAATGTTACTTTTCAAATCGCTGATTTTGTGAATCAATACGCTGAAGGGCTTCTTCGAATTGTTGATTTTGCGAATCCAATCATTTGATGGACTCCTCCATCTTCTTCATTCTAGTGTCATTCGCCATGTTCGTCATTCTTCAAGAAGAAGAAAAAAATCGACCAATTTCAAGTTTGAGATCGATGATGCAGAATGTGTTGAACAAAAATGCGCGATATAATTGTACAACACATTTTATTTAATTTGTAATATTTGAGTTCGACCCCTTTTGGTTATCCTCTTGATTCGAAGTCGTATCGATACCAAGATTTGAGTGGTTTTGGTGATTTGGGCTGCACCCGAATTTTAACGGGTTGCCTACGTATCTCTTGGAAAAGAATCAAGCCTTACGTAGTTCAGAGTGTTTGAGTTTGTGTGTTTTACCCCCTTAAAGGTTTTCATACATCATTGGATCGTATTGGGACCCACCTTCTCGGAAGGGTAGCCCTAACATAAATCACACTATCATATGCATGAGATTTTCTCGTGTATCATCCAAATAAATCGAGCACACCTTCTTGGAAGGGTTTCTCAACTTAACGGCTATCACTTACACGGAAAATCACGTGTATTTAATTTAGATTTAATTTTAAACCCCATTTTCATTTTAAAAGTGAATTTAGGGATTAGCGACTGTACCCGACATATTTTGAGATTTAATGTCGGGTTACCTACGTAGCCGTTTTTACGGCATCAAGTCTTTACGTAGTTCTTTTATTTTGAAACCGTTTGATTTAATTTATAACCGGTGACTGAATTCGGCGTATTTAAAATTTTATACCGAATTTCCAATGTAACTCGTAAAAGAGTATCAAGTCTATACGTAGCTCTGAAGGAAAACAAATTTGATTGTTTGAGGACTGTGTGATTGAACCCGGTGAGCTATAGCTTTGTACTGGGTTTCCTACGTATCTCTTGGAAGAGAATCAAATCACTCGTAGTTCCTTTAACGAACCAATTTAATTTGTTTGGTTTTGACCTCATATTCATTTAAAGGTGAATTTAGAGGTGAACGACTGTACCCGATATATTTTTAGGATTTAATATCGGGTTACCTACGTAGCCGTGTTTACGGCGTCAGGTCTTTACGTAGTTCTACCAAAGGCAAATTTGATTTGATTTGAAACGGGCGACTGAATCCGATATATATTGAATTTTAATATCGAATTTCCTACGTATTTCGTAAACGAGTATCAAGTCTTACGTAGTTCTTTTCTAAAATAAAGTTTATTTTGTGGAACTCGACTTGAAATTTTGACTCCATTTTTATTGAAGCCGGTTTGAGATTGACCCACTAGAATTTAATTGGTAAAGAATATTTAACGAGTTTAATTTTATGTTTTAATCAAATTCGAATTCTTAATTTATACCAATTGTAATTCTTATATTTTTGTGGGTCAGTTTTGCAATTGCATATATAATTGGGCCCTTGGATCGTATATACATAATAATATACATGTACATTGATAATGTGGGCTCGTTTGTTGTTGTTTTTAATTTAATCAAAAGTGACCCAGCCCAATTTTTGTTTAACCGAGCCACCCATCTCCTGCATTCTTTTCTTTTTGGAAGGACAAGCCCACTTCAGTCAAATTGGATCCCATTCATCGCTCAATGAACCCTAACTCAGCCCCCTTTGTTTCTTTCAAACGGAGCTACATCTATCAGCTCGCAATTTCGCCGGAAGGAGGAGTCACATCGAGCCAAACCGAGTGGGATCAGGGAGTTTCGAAGGCCACAGGTCGGAGAAGACTCAGAACGAACGTCGAACGCACCAACATTCGGTGCTCACTGCTAGCCCCGTGAGTCTCCCTCTTGTTTGTTCTGTTTATCCCATATTCGCTGTTTCGATTAGGGGGTAAACAATTTTTCCCTGAATCTTGAATTTTTTGTTCACACCCGCTCCCAATTAGTTGCTCAATTTCTAGAATTGGCTAATTTTCCCTTGCGACTTGCAATTTGCAATTTTAGGGCTTCCGGTTTTGGGTAGTCGGAATTCCAGGCTTGGGAAATTTGAGGAGGCGCTAGGGAGAGTTCGACCCGGGACAATTGAAAGAACGAAGAGTTTGAGCAGGTTGGTCTAACCTTCCCTTTTGTCCTTTATATACAGTTTTGTTTAGAATCTTAGTCATAGGCTGAATTGAATTTGAACGTATGAATTTGGGAATTATCAGTTTGCATTCATATATGCTTCTTTTTGTTTCTTTTTTTTTTATAATTCCCGCTTTCCAGATTTGAATCAAGTCTGTCAATCCGCTGGTTACAATTTGTTACTTTGTTTTCTTTTTTTGTTTTTGATAACCAACAGCTGAATGATCCCTGATTCCATGTTTGCATTTCCATTCATGGTTAAGTTCTGGTCCGAGGGCTATCTGATAGTTTAGGCAAAAGCATCTTTTTTTAGAAAGAACACAGAAACTTTTATTGTCTAGCCTCTGTTAGGTTTTCCAAAGGGCCACTGTTGCCTTCCTTTATTTGCTTAAGCCTGATTTTAGCAAAAAAAAAATTGCCATAGGTTCGCCATGGTTTAGGCGATTTTGAGATTCCCAAAACCCATACCATATGCTTAAAACAATATAACTGTACAAAGCTATATCGTTTTGCATAGGGGGGTTTTGGAATCCATTGAAACTACCTTGATTTCTTCTTCCTTTTGTTGCTGGAGAAACTTTTGATTGAATTTGAATTGCTTTTCTTTGCTGATGCGTGTGGGGATTCAAGGCTTTCTTTTTTCACCCTCTCTGTGTCCAGTAAAAAAAACACATCTGATGCCCCCACCTAGCTTTTTATAGGGAATAAGGGAAGCAGTTACCTAGCCTAGCCCACTCCCCCACTTTCCCTCCTTCATACAGTTTTTTTTTCTTATAGTAAAACTGCAGAAGTTACTGCGTAACTGTGCAGTAGAGCAGTTGAAATTATTTTTCAACGTGTGTTTTGTTTTCTTCTTTTTCATAGCTGCCATAACATGAATTTGGGCTGGTTTTTCCAGGCCTTTCAAGCCTTTCTATGAATTTATTAAGGGCTATATTCTTAGCCCATTTGAGTTGCATTTTTTATATGCCATGCTTAGATAACATTATTGTTTCTTCTCTTTCTTTTCAGCTCGAGCCTTTGCTTACGGAGGCCTGCAAAGAGGCTGCATTTGGAACTTCTTCAAGTGACTTTTTGTAGAAGTTGGTGAGCTCTGGACACTCGTTCAACGTATTAGGTTTCTCCACTTGTATAAAGTTTTGTAAGACATATACAATGCCCCAAATTGTAATACATTTGTTTGATATGTATACAATAACTCGATAGACTTTTTTGAATAAATATGTAATTTTGATTGAATATGTTTGTCGTGAAATTTCACCCCCGAACAGAATGAATCGACTTGGCTCTAATTATCAATTAATTTGTTGTGACCGTATAAGATCTACAAGAGATCAAATGGATTGAGAAGGTGAGAATGAATGGAGATGAGAATCAGATTTTAGAGTTTAGAGGAATGAGATTGGGAGGATAAAAGATAAATAAATTGGGAGAGATGAAGTGTATTGAATTCCTAAATGACTTCCTAAGAGCACCCACACTGTTGTTCTTTTCACGTGTACTATGACAATAAACCAAAAAAAATGACAAGAACAAATTCAAGTACACCCACCAATGCACTAGCGAGAACACTTGGGTGTACATCACAATACATAATATTTTTTCAGAGTTCACAAGCCACTAATAAATTGACACGTGTGCATTAGGTGGGTGTGATTTATTTGAACAAATTACAAACCTACCTGGCATAGAAAGTGTGTGTTTTTATAAATCAAATTTTCTAATGTTAAAATTATTTTTAAAAACATATAAAAAATATATTTGAATAGACATTACTTTTATTTACCTATAGACACCCATTTTGTATATATTTGTTAAAAAAAATTCCATTACAATAATATGCGTTATTACTCTTTCAAGTATATTATAATTATATTATTACTTATACTGTAGTATTATTTTATAGGATGAATTTAATAATTAAATAAATGTATAATGTCTGATAATAAGACAAATATTAAATGATGAAAAAGTCGATGTAGGGTCTGTTAGTGGAGTGTAGTGATGTGGGTGAAATTATAATAAAAAGTAAAAAAGGGTGCACTTATGCTGATGTGGCAGGAAAAAATGTGTGCTAAGTACAAGAGGAAGTGTATGTCCTAATCGGCCGGGATCAGCTGTCCCAAATGGGACAACCCCTGTTTTGGCCTCCCCTCACCCCAAAATCCAAAAAAAAAGGAAATGATTAAAATTTGTTAAAAAAAAGAAAAATAATAAAGAGTGAAATTTTGTGAGAAAGGATAGAGGGATAGAGGGTGTTTTGCGACGGTGGATCCACACTGTGACCTAATAACCCTTACATGTAATTAGCCCCTATTACACATTGACCCACTATTTCTTAGTTATTACACTCTATATCTCCTCATTTATACAATTATTACATCTTATTATATTCTATATTTCGATGTGGGATGAAGTTTTACCATCTCCCCTATTTAAAGAACTGACGATATGTCAAGCCCAAATGACTACCCCATATGAGAAGCGTTTCCTAATTATTACACTCTATAACCCCTCATTTATACAATTATTAGTTATTACATCTTATTATATTCGACGTGTGATGAAATGTAACAATCTCCTCTATTTAAAGAATTGACGACCTGTCAAGCCCAAATGACTACCCCACATGAGAAGCGTACCCGAGCATACCACCATTAAATACAATTTGTTAACAAATCACCACCCACAATAAAATTATATCAAGTTTTTTTTTTGAAAAAATATTGTAAATGACCAATATATGCCTTTTTTGAGAGATTGAACATTCGTATTTGTACATACTAAATGCATATTTACTGAAATTTTACAAATTTAAGGCCTAATTGGTGTATGAATTATGAAAATGGGATAAATAAATAATTTTATTTATTTATTTTCAGTTAGTTACAAGTTTGAAGTATTTCAATGGATTTGAAAAGAAAATTTGATTAAAACGTGGGGGTGAATTAGTCATTGTATTGATGTTTTGATGGATGTTTTTGCTAGGGTAGTGATTTGTTAACAAATTGTATTTAGCGGGTGCTTTTGTATAATTTCAAATTTAGTGGGTTTTAAAGTGAAAATATTAATATTTAGTGGGTGGTTTTATGTAATATAGTCATAATTAATTTCAGTGATCTAGATTCTAGACATATAAGTTTTTAGCTAACTATATTCGATTTTAAAACTTTTTATTAATGGATGTGGACCAGAAATATAATACAACTTTAATCCAGAAAATTTCACGTAAGTAAAAATAATTCCGTTTTAATCCAGAAAATTTCGTGGCCGCGAGGTCAATAATTCCGTTTTAATCCAGAAAATTCCGTGGCTGCGAGGTCGCGCCATCGGCCCTTAGTATTTATATAGAATATAGATAGATAGATATAGATATAAATAGATAGATAGATATAGATATATAGATAGATGAGTAAATTACACATAACCACCCATAAATTAGGCTAGTTTTCACATAACCACCCATAAATTTATAAATTACATAAAACCACCCATAAAATAGATTTATTTTCAAATGACCACCCATCCATCAAACCTCAATTTGTTTTGTATGAAAAGCTTAAAATACCCCTAATTCAAATTTTTTTTAAATGAAAAGCAATTGTATATATTTTACTTTAATTTGACATTTCACCTTGAAAAAAGTAAGGAAATTAAGCATTGCAAAAATATATAAATGTCTGAACCAATATATATTCATCAGATTTGCAATGTTGAATAAGATGTGAATGAGCTCTAAAATATATCCAGATTATTGTTCCATCTATTCGGAAAAATATTATGTTTAATTACTATTTACACGTTTTTTTATGATGATAAAAATTATATAAAATATCCATTTTTTATAAATATTTTAAAAAATTTCATACTTATTCATAACAATTTCACACTTATCAAAGAGGTGAACTACACAAGCCATAATGGGTGATCTATGATGATTATGAGCTAAGTCAAAATTTCAATAGACTAAATAAAGGCACACATCACACATCATATTGTTGAATGTCGAGGCGGAGGGGGGTGTAGTTTAATAGCGAAAATCCATGAAAAGATGTGATAACTTAATTATTTGACAGAAATGATGTTCAACTGAGGTCTTCCTCAATTGTTTCTTAAAAAAACATAATTGATGATAACAATTGTAAGCATGTACAACAATGATAGAGTTATGAATTGTTTTAAAAGGGAGGCTCAATTTTTATAAAAATGATTTTTCTTTATACCCCATATGAGAAGGAATATTACAAAAATAATTTTAAAAAATCCTTAAATTTATTATTTAAAAATAATTATTATAATTTAATAATATTTTTATATTAAATCCATGCATAACACGGGGAATAGATTAGTATAAAATTATTATAAAAAAATTATTAAAAAAATAAATATTTTATATAGTTTTTATTATCTTTAAAAAACGTATGTAAATAGTACACGACAATGGAGCACTTAAAAAAACCCTAAATTATTACTTTAAAAAAAACTAAAATATGGGGGTATTTTCATCTTTACAAATGAAACAAATGGGCATTTCACAAATGGGTGGTCTTTTGAAAACAAACTAAATTTATGGGTGGTTTTCTGTAATTTATAATTTTATGGGTGGTTATGTGAAAACCAACCGAATTTATGGGTGGTTATGTGAAAACCAACCGAATTTATGGGTGGTTATGTGTAATTTACCCTAGATAGATAGATATAGATAGGCCAAACTACCAAATTGGTATTTAAAACTGGCACCTTTGGACATATAGGTATTTTAAAAAACTCCGGTGCCAAATTGATATTTAAAAAGTCGCCGGTGGACATATAGGTATTTTTTTTGGCCGGAAGTTTTTTATGTTGATAAATTCATTAAAAAAATTATCATTAATATATCTATAAATGTTATATAAAAAAGATAAAATTAAATCCATACTTTTTTTTAGTTAGTTTTCACATATTGGTATTTTAATTAGTTGGAAGTTAGATACTTACATATTAGTATTTTTAAAAACCTAAGTTTTTCACAAATAAAATTCAACAAGGTTAATTATCATCATTAAACCATGTATATTAAAAACCTAATTCCAACCAATAAAAATATATGGGATTAATTATGGTAATTAACTTACTAATTTTTATTTTTGAAAAATATGTTTTAAAAAATAATAATATATGAGAATCTAACTTCCAACCAATAAAGATACCAATATATGAGAACTGATAAAAAAAGACTACATTTTTATCATTTTATATATTTTTAGATACATTAATGAGTTCTTTAAAAAAAAAGACTTTATTTTTATCATTTTATATATTGTAAGATACATTGATGAGTTTTTAAAAATTAATTATCAACCAAGCTAGCTAGTTTAATTTTTTTAATTACCAACAAAAATAATTCAAGCTTACTAAATTGAGTTCTCTAAAAATTTAGAACGAAAACCGAACTTCCGGTAAAAAAATATACCTATATGTCCGCTGGTGGTTTTTTAAATACCTATATGTCCGTCGGTGACTTTTTAAATACCAATTTGACACCGGAGTTATTTTAAATACACATCTGTCCAAGACTGCTAGTTTTAAATACCAATTTGGTAGTTTGGCCGATATGGATATATTGATATTGATATATTGATTTATCTTTTTTTAATCAAAAAGTAAAAAAGAAAAGAAACTAATTTAAAGCCCAGAAGACGGTGAAACCCTGGTTGGCTTCTCGTGCCGTTTGTGAAGGGGGAGAGAGCACGCCCACAAATCCCGTCTCCGTTCACTCAGAAAGGATCTTCCTTTCTTCAAATCCTACAAGTACTGTGTATAAAGAGCGGCCATGGCTAAGCGTGAGCTTTCCAATACTCTGAAAAACTTGAAGGTATTATATTCTCATTGTTTTAGCTTTGTTGTTAGTTCAATTGCGAGTCTATGTAGTTTGGGCGAAATATGAACAATGCGTCCTTCTTCTGTTTGTTCTAATTTCATCTTCGATTTGATTATGAATTGATTTTTTTGGGTTAAATTTGATGGCTTTTCTAGTTTGAACCAAATTTGCCTACAAAACCCCTAAAAACTCATGCGCAATTCCTGCTTTTTTTTTTTTTTTTTTTTCACTCCGTCTGAATGCGTTTTTTATCTTTCAAGTTTATGCAAAGGGCAACTAAAAAAGAGGAGAAAACCAAGAAGGAAGAGGAAAGCAACCCAGAGGGAATCTTTGCTTCTCCTGGTACTGCTATTAAACAAAAATGGTACTGTTGTTTATCCTTTATCTCGTCTGAATTAATATTTGCTGCTTAAGCCCTCAAGTTTATAGTCTTTTGTAGAGGTGAGATGGATTTCTCTAGGGTTCCGAATTGACATACAACATCTTTGAATTACCCTCGGTTTAGAGCTTTGCATTCTTTTGGTTTATTTTACATTCTGGGAAAGGTGGATACCTTAGCTTGTTGTTCTGCAGTTGTGATAACCACTGGTTAACTTCAGTAATCACACCCTCTGGTTTCAGCCTTAGATGAATACAGTTATTCAACTTTCGATAGCAATGGCAATTTAACTGCGAAATGCCCTTCTTGTCAGTGTTTCAGAAAACTTATTCTGGATATGGCATTAGTCTTGAATTTTAAATGCAAAATGAAAACTTATCCTGGATATTTTTCACAAAAGCATAAATATCTTCCCTATTGTGTTTGTTTTCTATCTCTTACTAGGCCATCATAGAGTACTGAATAATATTGTGAATTATGAAATTCGAACTTGATATGACAATGCTATAAAGGGCAGTCTATTTATGGCGCATTATTATTGTTGAAATATGGACATTGTTATCTTCAAAATGCAGTGTGGTCATAATGGAAGGAGATCCCCATCCAGGGGCAGTGAGAGGCAGAATGTCATTTCGTAACTTCAATCCTTCTATAGATGTGAGTATCTTACTTGTGTAATAAAATATGGGTCATGCCCCCCGCTGCAATTTAGTGCCGGTAGTTCTTACATCCAAAGTTTGTTCTGTTAGAAACTGAATGGAGTTGAGTCTGAAGACGATCAGTCAGAAGGTTCAGCAGCTACTACGCAACAGAGTGGTAGACCGTTGGATAGGTAGGTGCTATTTTTACTACCTACTGATTTCTTCTCGTTCTTCAGAAATAACTTATTGAACACAGCTGATTGAATCATGTTCTTATTCTTATTTCTTGTTTTGAGTTTTATCTGTAATCAAACAGCTTATTGAATTTTTTTTTTCTCATCTTAACCGAGTATGTTTTTTGATGAATAGATTTAGCTCTTCACCTTAGTGATACTAAGCTAATAGAAATCATTCCTTACTTTTCAACATAATGATTATGTATAATTTTGTTAAGAGGAATTTTATGTTGATTTTGCATGGGAAACATCAAACCATACATTGCACTGGTCTGATATCCCTGGAAATTACGTGTTTTGTAAATACATTCGAAGCTGACAAGCGTTTTGATGCTGGTGACAGAGAAAATGATTCATCAAAAAATAAATCAGGAACCACTGAAATGGATATGCGCTCTCCTGATGGAGAGCTTAAAAGGAAACAGCCTGGGGAAGCCACAGAATTTCTTCATCCGAATAAACTACAAAAGAATGGTAGTGGTGATCCAGAGCCATCTTCTGGGGCAAAGAAAAGCTCCAATAAGCAACCAAAGAAAGAAAAGTTAGATTGGAATGTTCTACGACCCTCCAAGGGAAAAGGCAAGAAAGGGTAAGTGTTTTAGTTGTCATCAGCCCTTGCAGTTTTAGATTTTGTTACAAAAGTAGGCTATTTGCCCAATCATGTAACTATGCAGCAATTGTTTGTAGGCGATCTCCCTTAATCCTTTGTTGTACTTTTGAGGGGGAATCTCCTTCCCCAACTCAACACTTTGGGTTCAAGTCTTATGCTGGCTACCGGAGATTTTCTTATGCACATTCATAGGGAACCTTGTCGTTTGATCATTACAGTCTTTTGTAGCTTTACAATGATATTAGGAAAGGAAATATTGCTTGCTGGAGACGGGTTGAGTGTGTTGACAACGCATCATACTTGCCATGCTTATCATTAAGTTGAAATCTTCTTGTATGATATTTTGTATTGATTGAAATTGCAACATGGATGAGTTTCTCAATCAATGCCCAGACTTTTTTTGTTTTTGGACATGTGCTATCGAAACTTGTGTAATTCATGAGGAGTGATATGTTCGGAGGATTGTCCCCAAGAACAGGACTCTGCTCAAAGCGCTTGTCCTTTTGCCTCAAAACCATAGGTTTTAGTTTGCTTTTGAATTGTTCTTATGCATATGTAATCGCTAAATGAACTTAAGCATATTTGCTTGGAGGCAACAATCTTGAGCATCGGCCATAACATTGTCATTTATACAAAACAATATGGGATGTCAACAATCTTGATCTTGCAATCCTTCATTGTTGTATACCTATTGATAGTTGATCTAACACATGTTGACCCAATTGGTATGGACGAGAGCCATTTCCTCTCCAAAGGTAGTGTGCCTGTTTCCACCTATAGAGCTGTTGCTGAACTTGCTGATGATATGCAACTGATATGGCTTGGAGTTTGAGTGGCTCATCCAGGTCAAACCTGGAGACCCAGATTTTTGTGAAATTAGTACAGTAAGTTGTGTACGCCATGAACTCAAACTTGAAAACCGCTGGGTTTGTAGGATTTCGCTACAATGCATTCAAAGGTATGATGACGATCAAGACTTTCAAGGCCCGTAGAGATTTTATTGGTTTGGGAGGCTGGTGTCGGGTTAAGTGTTCACCAACTTCGAAAGCCGAAGACAAGCAAGTCGGACTCCAAATATCGAAACCCCCATCCCCTTAGTCGTCATCGACTTCCCGTGTTTCCTAAAATCTACTACTTAATTATATAGATTTACAAGATCTATGTTAGGTGTGGATCTGACCTTATTACCAAAAAAACAAAATATAAACCCGATACGACTCTCGTTTTTGCACAGTGTAGAAAGTAACCAACAATTGATTGTTGTTATAAAAGATGAAATTACACCCCATAGTTCATAGTTGTATGCGGTATGGCATGTCTGTGTTGTCTTCTGATGTCTCACCCAAAACTTTTTCTATTACTCCAAAAATTCTTTGTCGCAACCCTTAGTTTTTGCAAATTCTTTGGGTTACTAAAATGTCTTTCCTTTACATTGTAAACAAAATTTTGAAATTTTGCACATAATAAATCATAACTTAATGACTACCTAATTATAGCGATCATGATGAGAAGATCAAATTTAAGGTGCATCCGTTTTCGTGTTTGGGGTTACCGTATGGAAAATAGTAAAGGTTTAGGACTACCACATTGATTAGAATTATCTAAACCGTTTATTTTCAGACACGAAGATATTATCGATTTTTCTATCCTATATCATAAGGGAATAGGATAAAACTCTAAATTTAGAAAGATTTCCTACAAAATTGGCAAACGACCTAAAGAATCTAATTTAAAAAAAAAAGGTAAACTACTTGAATTTTTTTTTTAAAAATCCAAATTTAAAGTCTTATCTTATGTCCTTAAGGCAGAAAAGAAAGAAAATCGTTTATCATATTATGCCAAATAAAGAAATCAATCAAATTAAACGAAAAAAAAAAGAAAGAAGATGAGTTAAATTAATTTAATGATACGAACTTGTATCAACTGATACAAAAATAACTATCATAAGCTGAGATATATCTCCATCTGATTTAATTTTGGATGAGATAACTCAAAAACCAAGTCCAAAACTATGACCACAAGGTTTAGGACTACTTACATTGATAGAATTATCTTCAGACACAGAGATATAAATTTTATAACTCAAAAACCAAATCCAAAACTATATCGCTTCTTACACGTATTTTATCTTAACCCCTTCAATCCTCTATAAATAACACACTTGATTCGGACCTCCAAAGCATCCAAACCCAAAACACAATATTCCTCCTAAAGCATAATTTGCACAGAGAAGAAGCTAAAGATGGCGCTTAGAGGCAATGCTCTTCTTCTTCTCGCGATTCTCGTCTCATCGTTTTCGATAGGCTGGTGTGCGCAGGATGTCACTGTCACCCTACAAGGAGCGACATCCATTGCCAAGACCGACGACAACTTCATCTGCGCCACTCTTGACTGGTGGCCGCAGGACAAGTGTGACTACGGCCAGTGTCCTTGGGGCAAAGCCGGCCTCCTCAACCTCGTAAATTTCTATCCTATACACTACTACATTATATATTCTGTTCAATATATATTTGTTGCATATATATATATATATATATATATATATATATATATATATATCATACGTTTTAAAGATGTTTTTTTTTTTTTATAACTATTGCAGGATTTGAGGAACGAGATGCTTTACAAAGCTATCAAGGGTAAGTTCAGTGTTTTAAACTTGTATTTATTTTGTACTTCAATTGTAAATATATTGAACTACTGATTGATGATAAATTTGGAATATAAAACAGAATTCAAGTCACTGAGAATAAGGATCGGAGGATCACTGCAAGATCAAATTCTTTACAATGTCGGGAATGCGATTGAGAGCTGTCCGCAGATCCATAAAACGGCTAATGGAACCTTTGGGTTCAGCCATGGTTGCCTTGACATGAAAAGATGGGATCATATCCACCGGTTGATGAATGATTCCGAGTAACCCATCTCAACTCAACTTAACTTAATTTCATCAATTGAACTTAAAAGAAGTGATTTTGTTTTGGTTTAATATTGTCTTATGATTGTTTGCTTTGCAGTGCTTTGGTTACTTTTGGTATTAATACCCTCTTTGGGAAGATAAGACTCAATGGGAGTGATGACTACGTCGGAGCTTGGAACCCAAAGAACGCCGAAGACCTCATCAAGTACACCATCTCAAAGGGCTATAAGATCCACTCCTATGAACTTGGTACTGCTCTCTTCCTCTTTTTGATATCTATCTATGATCCTACGTTGTCATATATATAGACCTTCAATGAGCTTTGTGGTTGTGATCTTCAGGAAATGAGCTATGTGGCGAAGGAGTATCCGGGAGGGTGGATGCAGTTCAGTATGCAGAGGATATGAAGACACTCAGGCATTTAGTGACCAAACTCTACCCTGATTCGAAGCACCGGCCCAAGGTAATTGGTCCAGCCGGTTTCTACGATGAGGAATGGTTCAATACCTTCCTCCAGAAGTCTGGACCGAACGTCGTGGAGGCCTTATCCCACCACATCTACAACTTGGGTGCAGGAAGGGACCCTGATCTGATCAACAAGGTACAGGATCCATATTTCTTGAGCCAAGTGGCTGAAACATACAAGGACATCTCCCAAAGTATCAAGAAGTTCGGGCCATGGACTGGGGCGTGGGTCGGAGAGGCAGGCGGTGCCTACAACAGCGGTGGCAAGGATGTCTCGCACACTTTCGTTAACGGATTCTGGTACTTGGATCAGCTCGGCATGACCTCTACCTATGACCACAAGGTTTACTGCAGACAGACCTTGATTGGAGGCAACTATGGCCTCCTTAACACCACCACTTTCATCCCTAATCCTGACTACTATGGGGCCTTGCTGTGGCATAGACTCATGGGGAAGAAAGTGCTTTCTGTTAGCCACAACCGCTCTCCTTATCTCCGCACATACGCACATTGCTCTAAGACCACTCCTGGTGTGTCCTTGCTGTTCATCAACATGCACAAAACTAATGCATTCAATGTGTCGCTGACGAACGACCTCAACCTGATCCCGGGCCCTGGAGATGTGCTGACAAGATTCGAAGGGAACCAGCCCAGGGAAGAGTACCACTTGACACCACTCAACGGCAACATTCAGAGCGATGTGGTGCTTCTGAATGGGACGCCATTGAGGCCTAACAGGCGTAACTACGACATTCCTGCCATGAGGCCGACTCTCGTCAATGCCACTACCTCGCTGCTCGTTGCGCCTCAGTCTATCGTGTTTGTCACCATCAGAGACCTTAATGCCCCTGCCTGTGCTTAAGTCACAATATTTTCGCCTTATTGAATTTTCGCTAGTCAGCTTATAGGACTTTATATTTACTTAATGTGTATAGTTAGGTTTTTAGATTGTCTTCTAATAGTTTATAATTACAACTTACATTTGTAGAAAGTTTTTTATTCAGGTTTGAAAAACTTTATATTTTTGACTCTTTGTTTCTCACATTCGATTATAGAAGTTTTAGTTTCTTAGATTCCGTTAACTGCCATAAAGGGCAGTCTATTTATGCTGCATTGTTATTGTTGAAATATGGACATTGTTATCAGTGTGGTCATAATGGAAGGAGATCCCCGTCCAGGGGCAGTGAGAGGCTGAATGTCATTTCGTAACTTCAATCCTTCTATAGATGTGAGTATCTTACTTGTGTGATAAAATGCGGGTCATGCCCCCACTGTAACAGAGAATATCAGCAAAGTGCCTGTAGTTCTTACATCCAAAGTTTCTTCTGTTAGAAATACCAGCAACAGAGAATATCAACATCAGTTGTCTAATTATATCTCAATTAGGGAAATATGGAATCCAGTTTATCAGTTTAATTTGATAGGCCTAAAGTGTTATACTTTTCTTTCTTCTTTTTTTTCCGAAGTGAATCATCTTGGGTCCAAGCCTCCAACCACATCTCTCCCCTTGACAAACTTCCTCTCTGTTTTATATGCTATCAACACAAGAATTAAAATGACTCAACTATTGGCATTCCAATACGGGATGAACAGGCAAGAATTAAAATGTTTCTGGCAGCGCTTACCCACTAAATTGATACTATAAAACAACTCTATGCTTGAGGGTTATACCACTTATGTAACCTCTTTAGTTTGTCAATCATAGCATGGCGAGCACAACAAAGAGATAAATTGTTGAAGGAAAAGAATTTGGATGGAAGCATTGATATTTCTCTCCTCAGCCTCAGAAATGCTTGCTTACTCCTAAGCCAATATTTCTTGTGAAATTGGCTTGTAATTTTCTAAATTACAAACCCTAATAAAAAATTAACAAAATTGATTTTGTAAATTACAAAGTCTAATTTCACAAAATTGGTTTCTAAAATCAAAACCCTAAATGAATTCTCCTATCCTACGTATAAATTGAATCTCAAATCAAAATTTAGAGTACAAATTGACAAAATATAAGCTATAAGGTGAAAAAAACTAACCTTTTCAAATCAAATACGATTTCAAATTCGGGAAGAATAATTGAGATTTCACTTCAAGGTTGCAGGCAGCGGGAAAGAGGACTGAGGAGCCAGCAGCAGCCGCAGGCTATGGAGGAGCTGCCGAGCGGGGTCACTGTCACCGCCACGCCGGAGAGGAGCTAACATCGTCGAAGCGGGGTGTGGTGCCGAGAGAGATGGATCTACCACAGACATAGGTGAGATGGAATCAAAGGCAGAGAAGCAAGGTGAAAGAGACGGCGACAATTTGGAGCAGCAGCACAGTGCAGAGACGGTGGTAATTTTGTAATTATAACTGCACAATGGCGGAGGTCAAGGGCAAAATGGTTACAGGACTTTTGGGCACACTCTACCTTATAAATATAGATGTATTATGTATATAGCCTATATGGGATTCGAACCCACATCTTGTGCCTAGGCACATTGCTCTACTCGTTGAGCTAATAGGCTAAAAATTTGTAAGAATGTTTTTAAAAACAATAGGCATGTGTATACCTAAACCTACCAAAAAGAAGACATGTATAGACATGTCTATACAAAGATTAAAAATAAAATAAAAATGAGAACATCTGTATGCAGGATGAGGATGTAATAAGAACATATCTTTTTGCTTTTGCCTTTCAAGTCTAGGACTTTTACTTTCACATTAGCAACAAATCCGGTTCCAAACCGATACTTCAATCTAATAGAAGTTCCAATGCAGTGAAGCCTCCCCTTGGCCATGATGTCTATGCGGACACTTAGTATGTCAGCTTCTTCCATTGAGTGTGTTGTTAGGACAATCGTTCTCCCTCTCTTTGCACGTTCTATTATGTCCCAAACATGTCTCGTGCTTATGGGATCCATACCTATTGTCTGTCATTCAACGAAGCAATTCATTAAATTGGTTGCAAATAAAAAAAAAATTGCTGGTGCCTTTTCCATGGTCAGCCCTTCAACGCCATTAAAGGAGTTCATGATGGAACCCCTCCAAGTCCAACCATGAACCACTGATCACTTCAGCCCACCGCAAGTCCGCAACAATTGAAAGTTTACCTTTTCCCTTCCGAAAATGCAACGCTGCAGCAGCTCAAGCTACTTCACAAATGAGTGTTTGAAGCAAAATTGACAGCTCCTAGTAGTTGATAACAACTTGCAGGCTGAATTCATGGCAATGAGTAGCAGCAAACATTTTTTTTCCTCAATTCAAACTGAACAACCGCAAGAGCGATTGGACTATCAAAAACAAAAAACCATTCTTTCCTTTATGGTGACAGCAGCTGCTATTGCCTCCCAGATCAAAAACAAAAACCACTCTTTCCGTTACCGGACATGTATTGATTAAAAACGCTCCACCAGAATCGAAGACAAAACTAAGGCCTCTTCCAGTGAGAGCAGTGATCCAAGACCCAAATTGCACCTTCTCAAACCAGGGCCTAAATGACTTTTTCCTTTATCATAAGGCAGATCAAGTTTTGCCTCATTGAATCTTGAAAGTAGTAAAACACTCCTTCCATGTTGAAAGAGAGACACTGCCCAGTACTCACACTAAGCTTGCATTTACCTCGATCATAAGGTCACCCAATTGCAATCACATCCATATTACTGCTTGTAGAATTTTCCCCATTTACTAGGTTGTATGTAAACAAACTGATCACACAAGACCCCCTTTCTATTAGGCAATTTTCCTAACACCTTGAAAGCAATAGGGGTTCTCACAGACTCACACAACCACTTGAATCCGTTCTAAATTTCGTCAACCTAATTTCCCTTAATTCAATTAAGAGCACAACCAATGACTCAATTCTCTGGATGCTTCACCACAGATGATTTCCTCACAAATCAGTAACACCATAACAAAACCCCAAATTTTCGAAACCCAAAACCCTAAATTTTCTAATTCGAAAATATCAAGCAACAATTGGCCCGATTTATATCTAGTTGTTAATCTTAATCAATTTCAGCACACAGAGAAATTTCGATGGGATATCGGAGCAATTCGAAGTGCTTCGATCCAAAATTGAAAAACTCGCCTGTGTTCGAAGTTGTTTTTGCCTCTGCTTCCCGCCGGCCGCTATCTCCACCTATGCGCCTCCGAGCCGCCCGGAGTAGCCACCGCTCACGTCTCCGGCGGCGGTAGCCTCTTCTTCTTCGCCTCTGGTTCGTCGTAATGGCTTCGCAAATCGTCCATCGCTCCTATGTATTGTCTACACAGTTTGATTGCGTGCTTTTTCTGCACGGTTTGATGATTGTCAAGATTCATTGCAAATCTAATTCCTGCATTTTTAGTAAATGTGTGGTTTTGCTTTACCAATGAGAATGAGATGGACATCTATCTATCTATGTCTATTATCTATTAATATTACTAATCCTGCTAGCATTTTGCTGACGTGTCTGAATTTTTTATTCAAATGAGATTTTCTTATTGGTCAATATTATTATGGAAACTTTAAAATATTTGTTTCCTATTTTAAATATGATTTGAATCCATTCTTTTTTTTTTATTTTCGGTTATATTGCTGTAAATATTGAGACATGTTTCCATTTTTTTTTTCCGATTGCAATATATCTATTATATATCTATCTATTATCTATTATCTATCTATCTATTAATATTACTAATTCTGCTAGCATTTTACTGATGTGTCACGCCCACAATTAAGGTTGAATTTTTTATTCAAATGAGATTTTCTTATTGGTCAATATTATTATGGAAACTTTAAAATATTTGTTTCCTATTTTAAATATGATTTGAATCCATTCTTTTTTTTTATTTTCGGTTATATTGCCGTAAATATTGAGACATGTTTCCATTTTTTTTCCGATTGCAATATATCTATTATATATCTATCTATTATCTATCTATCTATTAATATTACTAATTCTGCTAGCATTTTACTGATGTGTCACGCCCACAATTAAAGTTGAATTTTTTATTCAAATGAGATTTTCTTATTGGTCAATATTATTATGGAAACTTTAAAATATTTGTTTCCTATTTTAAATATGATTTGAATCCATTCCTTTTTTTTATTTTCGGTTATATTATCGTAAATATTGAGACATGTTTCCATTTTTTTCCCGATTGCAATCTCTTTTCGGTTATATTGCTGATGTGTCACGCTCACAATTAAACTTGAATTTTTTATTCAAATGGTATTTTCTTATTGGTCAATATTATTGCTGAAATTTTAAAATATCTATTTCCTATTTTAAACATATTTCTTTCCTATTTTTATACTAAAATATTATTTAATTTGATATGTTGTATGTCAATTTGTGATCTATTTTAATCATCTACGTACATTGAACATTCGTCAATTCTTGGCTGATTTTATTCTTGGATATTGAAATTGTTGATTTATCATTTTTAACCGATTGCAATATTCCCCACAATGTCTACATACAACGAACATGTAATAATCAATTTGTAAATATTCGATTTCAAAAATTAATTATAAAAATCAATTAGAGCCAAATAAGTGTTATTTTATAATTTAATTATTTTAGACATCTTAAATGACTATCGAAAAATAAATAATATTTTAAGACTCACAAGCATTACTAATGCTTATTTTACATCTTGGATGAGGCTTCTTAGATCACTTTTCTACCTTTAAGGATCTTTTTTTTACCATCTTACCTTTATTTTCACTATTAATTTCTCTATCTTTCTAACCATCTTTCTCATTAAAATAATCAATAAGTTATATATGTACATCTACATATTTAACTTCAAAATTATTCACAAAATCATGTGCTTATGATTTTTTAATATTTGTACGGGAGCTTATATTTTACTTTTTTAGATCTATGCTAATGATAATAATTATATATTTGTTTCAAATTATATTAGATGGTGTGTTTGAGTATTATTACTGCTTTACCTTATTAAATCATTTTCAAAATTTGTATCGTATCTCTTTCCAACTAATTTATAAATTATAAAAAAATATTTTATACATATTTTTGTTGTAAACACGTATATATATATATATATATATATATATATATATATATATATATATATATATATATATATATATATATATATATATATATATATATATATATCAATATAGTATTATATAGATATATAAAATGATGTTCAAATTAAAATGGATCAAGCTCCCGTGCCTTCAAGGCACAGGTATTACACTAGTAATATATTAAAACAGAAGCACTTTCGCCCCATGTCATCTCCTCGCGCGAAGTTATTTTAGGCAGTTCGTTTTTATTATATATCATGTCCACTAATTATGGTAACTAAATCATCTAATATTATTTACATATTATGATTTCATACTATATTTTTCACTATCTATATAATATATTAAAACAGAAGCACCTTAGCCTTACCGATGACGTGACGTCATTCCCTTAATCATAAGCATTTTAACCAATCACCTTAGCCTAAATTACAATTTTAGTAGTTTAAAAAAAAAACAATTGGATTAATTCAAACCGTTTTCTATATATACTACTTTAATTGCTTTAATTGCCTTTTCAACTATCTATTACTTTTGCCCTACTATCTTATAAATAATACACTCGATACTGAATATTGTCAATCATCCCAACCGTTTTCTATTATCCTCATTTGCTATGTTGAAATGACAAGAGTAGTTGCCTTGACTGAGTAGTTTTTAGGCGTTTACGAAATTATCTCAACCATTTACATACTACGTATTACACACTTTACTTTATTATTTTCTAACCGCTAATATGTGCATTTTTGTCGGTATATTTTTTATATTATTTTATATTCGCAACTTTACTATTAAATTGCGCGCCAATGACGCGGGTATAAAACTAGTTATCTTTGAATGAGATTGAGATTGGCAAGTAGCCTATTAGCTTAATTGGTAAAGTGATGTGTTTGCACACAATTATGTGGATTCGACTCCCTCATAGGCTTACTTAATAATATGATTCTATCACTGCTTTCAACCTATATCCCCTCAAAGTAATTGAAAATCTTGTTGAGAATGACTATCCCATTAATTACTTGATCAGTATGGGTAAACTTTCCTAATCTCTTGAGAATCAATTGGACTGAATATTGTTGCATTAAACAGGTTCTTAACAAGGAACTCGCAGGGAAAGAAATATTGATTTCAGCTTTTGATCAAGTATCACCATTAGGATGATAATTGACAAGTAGCACATCTAGAAATGATCAAATTGATCATTGGATGTGATTCTACATGTCTAGTACAAAACCAAATAGACGTGTTTGAATTCGATTGATATTGGTCCATATGTTTCTCTTACAACTCTCTAATTTCAATCTAGCATATGAGTCTTGGTTATTTGATTACTAAATGTCATTCCACAACACACGAGTCATAGTGTTTGCTATGGTGTTAAACGGACTGCTTTTGTTGTTGTGCTCTTGTTATCATGAGTATTGGTGCTCTTACTGTCAAGATTGGATTCTTATTATAAATTGTACTTTCATGGGGGTATGTGTATATTTTATATAGATTTGCCTTAACTTGGAATATATAATTTCATATTTTATATATTTTGGGTTAAGACTCACTTATATAAACATGCAGAAGTGGGTTGGGTTCACTAAATGTAATGGTGATTGGAGGTTTTTGAGTCTGATCTAGTGGAAAAAGAATGCGTTGATGGAGGATTTTGCCTAGGGTGGGTTACGTAGTAATAGATTGTTAGCATGTGTGTTTTCTTAGTATTGCCTCTTTTTATTTATTAGGAAAGGATTCAGGCGAAGAGGTTCTACCCGGTAGCATCCTTGCGGATGAAATCTAGAAGACCTGACTCATTGTGAATATCGACTTCCCGGGCAAAGTGGTAAAGGTGTGCAACCTTATCAGCCACTTTATTACCCAAACAGGGCACATGAAAGAAAGAGACTTATTTCAAAGTCGATAGCAGAAGTTGTATATCAGATAAAATTAGTTCAATTTCCCAATGACATTTAGTTTTTCTGTTTAGCAGAAGTAGTATTGCCTATTATGATTATAGATCTTTTACATAAGATTCTTGGTATGGTCCCATCTTCTTTTTGTAACTCTATTACACTATTTATATTTTTACCGCTTCAAGAATAATAAATTCAGCTGAAAATCTAGAAAAGTAATGACAACGGTCATTACGATTTCAACATCTTCTTTTTGTAACTCTATTACACTATTTATATTTTTACCGCTTCAAGAATAATAAATTCAGCTACCGCTTCAAGAATAATAAATTCAGCTAAAAATCTAGAAAAGTAATGACAACGGTCATTACGATTTCAAAAATCAGCCTATGTGGGACTCGAACCCACACCATGTGTTACCACATTGCTCTACCATTTGAGCTAATATTCCATAACACCAACACTTATTCAACACTCATCCAGTTTTACTGAGTTTTATAAACTGAATTGTGGGAAATGAATTACATAATTGAAACCGAGTTAAAGAGCTGAAATTTAGAACAAATTTACAGTTGTTGAATTTCAAAAATAGAATTACAGAACTGAAACATAGATTTACATATGATGAATTACAAAACTGAATTACAGAAGTTGATTTTTTGTTGTTAAAGACAGAAGTGGATTTTTTAACAAAATTACAAAACTGAATTATAGAGTATGTATTTTAGAAAAGAATCGAGGAGACTAAATTAGCTAGCTGAATTACTAAATTACAGAAAATGAATTTTAGATACAAACTGGATTACAAAACTGATGTTTAGAACAAAAGTATAGTATACACCTTCCCCCGCTAATTTTTACTATTTCCACCGCTAATCACCGCATAGGTATGCAATGGTCTTAATCCACTTTTTTCCAGACCCACCGCATATACATGCGGTGGGTCCGTTGACCGTATACGAACCCACCGCATACCTATGCGGTAGGTTATGGCGACGGTATACATGCATTGGGTTTTTGGCAATTGGAAAGGGTTTTAGAAGTTATCCAAAACCGTCGCCATAACCCACCGCATACCTATACGGTGGGTTATGGCGACGGTTTTGGACTGTTATGGCGACAGTTTTGGGCTGTATAGCGACAATTCAAACCCACCGTATACCTATGTGGTGGGTTATTGCGACGATTTTGAACCGTTATGGCGACGGTTTTTGGCATGTGTACGGTGACCCACCGTATAGTATTGCGGTGACTGTTGTGAGGAGGAAATCAAGTATGAAATATAATGAAATAACTCAAACCAGATTTGTGCCCCAACAAATAATTACAAGACTCCTCCAATGCAGTAAGAGAAAGTCAGGATCGAATCCACGAGGAAGCGTGTCAGCGGATCCTAGGTAGCTGTAAATCTCACAGAAAAGCAAACAGAAGACAGAAACAAAGAAACAAAGAAGGAAGGACAAACGAAGACAAGAAATAGCAAACGAAAGCAAAGACAAAGCAAAGACAGAAGCTAACTCGATAATAAGATTCATCACCTTTCATAATGCTTTTTCTCAATAATAATGCTTTTACCTCTCTAACCTCTGCACTGCCTTCTCGCGAGTCGCAAACATGGTTGTCATGAATGGCCCTGGATACTTAGTGCTTTGGACTCCTCATCTGTGTGTCCCATCTCTCCAAACTATTATCTTAGAGAGCAGGGTCAATCTACCTTTATCTCATGAGGTGATTGGATTTTCTTTCACTCATTAAATTTCCATATTTTTGAAACAATTTCCTACCAAACTCCAATAATGATATATAACACATCAACCATATAACATCTCCATAATGTAACATCATTCTCAACATAATCCCCGGATAGGAAATAAGGTAAAGAATGGGCAATATTTAGATCATGTGGAGCAATATATGAAATAAGGCATATTATGGCTTTTGTGATGCATAAGCATAGGTAAGGCTAGGAATATAACAATATGAGCATTATATGAAAATATAAAGTCCTCCATCATCTTATCATGCAACATGTCAAAAGCAACTTCAAATTTTACCTCCTTTCATGGTTTTTAATAAATAATGCACTTCTTTGTGACTTCCCTTTACTAGGCAATTTCATGCTATATCTTTAATGAATTCAATTTTGCATCGTCGAGTTCAATATAAAGCTTCCATGACATTATTCAAAAATTTCAAATGGGGGTCATTTTTTCAAACTTTGGAAAACATGCATATAAGCACATAAATCAATAATGCATTCCAAAATAGCCATGTAGCAATTCAAAGAAATAAATTCCAAATATGCACAAAATATGGCAAATATGCATAAAGTAAGCCCTTCCCCCACCCCATACTTAAATATTACAGTGTCCTCACTGTATAAAAACAAGGGTAAAGAAAGAAACTCACTAGACAGGTGTGCAGGGCCTCTAAATTTCGAATGAAAGAATGCCTGGGCCGAGTCTGAATATAGCTTGCTTCTATCCATGGACCTGAAAAGTGTAGAAGACATATACCCATAATAGAAAAACTAAAAGTGTTCAAAACCAAAAACAAACAAAACAATGTCCAAAAATAAATATCTATGTACAAGCTCTATATTTTATAGTCGCTAGGCCGACTTTCCATTTAGCTCAAGGTGGCATCTGCAGGGCCCATGTAGCTTGGGCTTCAAATAAGACTCCATTCTTGTCCATCAGCTGTAATCCTCCAGAATGGATCTTGTTCACCACGAAAGGTCCCATCCTCTTCTTGTTGAATTTGTTAGAGAACCAATGATCTTTTGATTTAGAGACATAGAGCTTGTCTTTAATTTCATACTCCTTAGGCTCATCATTGGATATCCTACATAAGCGTACATACCAAGGCAAACCTCTCCCATGTATACATAGATCTTTAATGGAAATAGGGGAAGAAAGATCCATACCTTGGCTTACCTTCGCAGAGACGGAATCGGGGACCACAGTGTTTGGTCGATCTCGAGTAGGGCTACTCGATCTCGATGAGTTTTCTGGTTCTGGTGGTGAGCTGCTCGAGGATGCAGGAGCTGGTGGTTGGTCGATCTCGAGTGGGCTACTCGATCTCGAGTAGGATTCGGCTTCTGGTGGCTTCAGCGTCGAGGAAGCAGGTGCCGGAGAAGTTTGGTCGATCTCGACTAGCGTAGTCGATCTTGAGTAGCCTGGCCTGTCTGGTGGAATCAGCGTCAATGATGGTGAAGTCGATGCAGCATAGTGGTGGTCGATCTCGAGTACTGTACTCGATCTCGAGGAAGGCTCGGCTTCTGTCTGGCTGCTCGACGATGCTGGTGCTGGTGGAGGTTTCTGTTTTTGGTCGAGATCGACTAGGGTCCTCGATGTCGAGGAGTCTTGGTCGATCTTGACCCCATACTTGGGCCCTGTCAAGGTATCCGAAAAATAATTAGTCCATAACGACGTACCTTGGTTTGTGTCGATTGGATTCTCTGTGTCCTCCTTTAGGATTGCCATGATCTCCTCCACCCGGGCCTCCATATCCCTCTTCTCCAGCTCCTCAGGGGTCATATTTCTTACCTTGGGTTCCCTGCAGGTGATGTAGCCAGCTGAGATAGATTTTACCTCTTCCATTGGACCTGTATGCCTTTCAGTTTTATTAAAGGAATACTCAATTACCTCATCGCTGATGTTGAAGGTGAGCACTCCTTTCCTTACGCTTATGTTGGCATCTACCGTCGCCAAGAAGGGTCTTCCTAGAATAATTGGACAAGCAGGATCTTCTTGCATATCAACAACTAGGAAATAAGCAGGGACAAAGAATTTACCTACTTGTACTGGCACATTGTCCACCATGCCTGTTGGAATGACCACTGTGTTGTTGGCCATGTAAAGTCTAGCATCCATAGGCTCTAGGGCACCTATCTTAATCTTGGACCAAATTGTTAAAGGCATTATGCTTACACTAGCTCCAAGATCACATAAGGCATTAATTTTATATGGACCAAATCCAATGGTTATAGCAAACTTACCTGGATCTGACCTCTTCTCCAGTATGTCCAAATGGCTGCACTCCTCTGTAATCTCAGCCATTGATCGCTTTTTGCTCAGAATCTCCTTCAGGAACTTGACATAGGATGGCATTTCATTGAGAGCTTATGTGAAGGGGATGGTGACATTGAGTTTCTGAAGCATCTTGATGAAGCGCTGAAATTTCTTTTCTGCCGGGTCCTTTGGAGATTTTGTGGGGAAAGGCAGCTTCTTTTTCTGATTTGGAGCCAGAACAGACGTCGGAGGTGCTGCAGTTCTCTCGATCTCAGGCTGACCGTCCTCGATGTCGAGTACACCTTTGTCGATCTCGACCAGATTGGGTGATGTCGAGTTGCTGTGCAGTGCAGACGATGGTTTTTGTATTTTCTCCTCGAGATCGAGCAAGCCCTCCTCGAGATCGACCAAGCTCTGATCGACTTGCTAGTCTCCTTCATTCTGCTGCTTTCCAACTTCTGGCTCTTGCAGTTGATGGCCGCTTCTGAGTTTTACAGCAGCGATGTGTCCAGTCTTTCCCTTAGGATTTGGTTCTGAAGATCCAGGGAGCGCACCTGACTGTCTGGGAATTCCTGCTGCTAGCTGACCAATCTGTGTATCAACTGATTTTCGCCATATATCAATTTCCCCAAGTCTAGAGTTGACACCTTGCATCTGAGTGTAGACGGAGTTGAAGGACTGCTTAGTTTCTGAGTGATTCCTCCGTATTTCCTCCAAGACTGTCTGTATATCATCTCTTTTCAGCTCTCTTTCCGGATGTCCTGGAGCTCTGTAGGGCGGGGGGTTCCTAGGGGCACCTTGGTTCCATTGTGGTTGCTGAAACCTTTGGTCCCCCATGTAGCGATTGGGACCCCCTGCGTAAGCTACCTCTTCGTGGTGTTCTGCCAGCTTGACTTGCTCTGTGTGTGGGCACTCAGTAGTGGTGTGCCGATATGATCTGCATTCTATGCAAGGCTGGTTGACAGATAAGTATTTGACTTGTTTGAGGAGCTTGCGATTCTGGTATCTGTAGAACTGCTCCCTGACATCTGGGTCAATTTCCTTTGCTGGCTCATAGAGTGGCATAGATGGTGCTGGCCTGGCGTATGGGTCCTCTTCATAGTTTGGAGTAGACCCATACTTGTTGTCATAGTTAGTGAGCTTGTCGAGCACTCCCCATGCGTCAATTAGTGGCATCGTCAGATACTCATAGCGAGTATACTGGTTGATTCTGTCCTTAGTGACTTGATCAAGAGAGTTGAAGAAGATCTCCTGAATGACGTAGGGTGGCTGTCCATGAGTAGGGCAAGATCGCAGTTCCTTGTAGCGTTCCCATGCCTTTGCCAGCGGTTCCCCAGGCTTCTGTTTGAAAACGGTGATTTTCTAGCGGAGGAGTGCTGTCTTTGCAGGAGGGAAGAATTTGTTCAGAAACTCTTGCTCTACTTGGGCCCATGTTGTGAGGGACCTTGGTTTCAGCCCTTCAAGCCACTTCAGTGCAGGCCCAGCGAGAGACCAGCGAAAAGCCTTCATCTTGACATATTCCAAAGTTGTACCTTCAGCAAGAGTACGACACATGTCAGAAAAATTTGTAATATGTTCAAGAGGACACTCATTAAATCTACCAAAAAAGGCATTATTTTTAAGCTCTATAAGAAATTGAGTGCGAATTTCAAAAGAATTTTCAGGGATAAGAATCGCCGATTCAGGCACGACGAGAGTTGGGTGCATATAATCCTCTGCCGTGGTTGGGTATTGGGCAAGCTCAGCCTCCGCTTGTTCCCTTGCTGCTTTCTCAGTGGCGATAGCAGCATCTTTAGTGGCCAATTCCCTTGTAAGCCTTGCAATCAGCTGCTCCTGTGTTTCAGCGGCTGCCATGGCTTTTTGTAGTTTAGCTCTGATGTGTAGAAGACGCTCTAGTTCGTCTAAGCCGTCAAACTCAGGTGGTTGACCAGAACGGCGCATACACCTGTAAAGTAGCTCAAAGAAAAAGTGAGATCTGACTACCTAAGGCGCGAATGATAGCTTCCCCGGCAACGGCGCCAATTTGTTGTGAGGAGGAAATCAAGTATGAAATATAATGAAATAACTCAAACCAGATTTGTGCCCCAGCAAATAATTACAAGACTCCTGCAATGCAGTAAGAGAAAGTCAGGATCGAATCCACGAGGAAGCGTGTCAGCGGATCCTAGGTAGCTGTAAATCTCACAGAAAAGCAAACAGAAGACAAAAACAAAGAAACAAAGAAGGAAGGACAAACGAAGACAAGAAATAGCAAACGAAAGCAAAGACAAAGCAAAGACAAAAGCTAACTCGATCTCGACTAGTAGTAACTCGAGATCGACAACAGAACTGGACAACAGAAACTCAGAAATCACAGCAGACAGCAAACCCAGCAAGGGCAACTCGATCTCGACAACACCTAACTCGAGATCGACAAGAAATAGCAGAAACAGAAATTGCAAAATCGAAAACAGAAACAGAAACTCAACTCGACGTAGACAAAAGCCAACTCGAGATCGACTAAGGTCTACTCGATCTCGACAAGCCTCTCCTCGGTATCGACTAAAACACAGAAAATATAAATTCCAGATTGAACACAGATTTCAGAATTTCGACAGAAATAAACTCAATATATCAAAGAACTTCCAAAGCCAGGGTATCAACGCCACAACGATAATTATGCAAAGTAACACATAAAGGCATAAAAGATCATGCTTTCCATCAAAATAACTTTCGTTACTAACAAATAGGCATATAGAGGCTTTCGCATAAACCCTAATTGTTACTAACCCTTTTCACATAATTAATCCAAGTTGCATTAAGATCACTTTCGCTTCAATAATACAAACAAGGATCACCTTCAACTTTCGCAAAAGAATCATGCTCATAGGGATAGAAGACGAATTGCATCAAAAGATTGTACCTTTACCGCATCACCTCACATGGCCACCGTCGGGCTCACCCCAGCCCCAAAAGTGGGTGGACTACTCGCTCTTCATCATCAAGAAAGACATCAAATAACAAAAGAAACTAACTTGCATTGAATTAAATAAAGAAAGCTTACAACCAACAAGACAAATCCGCTTTCGCCTTTCCACCTTGCTTGCCACAAACTCTCTCTCTCTCTACTCCTACTTACTTGAATGGAATTGAATGTGTGTTTTGAATGAATGAAAAACTAGCCCCTAAGGCTTTATTTATAGCCTTCTATTCCTTGCTAATTAAGGATAGAAATATCTATCTTTATCTAAATCTATATCTGATGATGCCCGAAATTAAAATAATAATATTCTCAAATATCATAAATAAATAAGGTTCCCCGCTATATAAATAGAACCTTATAAACATGAAAAATGGACGAGTGCAAAGTCAAAGATTAAGACTCAAGACATCCACGGACGATAAACCGTCTACGGATCTCACATGCATGTCGGGACACATGGCACCCATGCCCCCATCACACATGGTGTGAGACACTTGACCCGTGGCAAACGAGTGACATGCAAATAGGAGTACTTGCACTATAAAAAGAGGTCGAAGCCTCATTAAAAAGGGTCGGTTCCCATGATATTCCTAGAGGTATAGGCCGGGAATAGGGGGCTCTACAAGCCTATCTGAGCGGGTTCCTCTCGACTCAGTAATGAGCTGACATTTGATGAGATCATCGCCTGAAAAGTGGAACGAGCCAAGCACCACAGACGACGCCAATGACGAGACCGCATTTGAAAAGTGAACCTCCTTCCACGTCCCCGTGGGGGAGGTGATCCGCGTGTCGATTTTTAGTTGGTTGGCGGTCTTACCTGAAGCCCCCCTCCTCCTATTACCTTAAAGCTTGCCTCTCGAATCGAAGGTTAAACTAAGTCCCTCTCGAGTGACGGAGGGCCTCCGCTGGTAGCTTCATGAGCTCGCGGAGATAACTCCTAAGTGAGTATAAACTAAGTCCCTCTAGAGTGACAGAGGGCCTCCGCTGGTAGCTTCATGAACTCGCGGAGATAACTCCTAAGTGGGTATAAACTAAGTCCCTCTCGAGTGACAGAGGGCCTCCGCTGGTAGCTTCATGAGCTCGCGGAGATAACTCTTAAGTGAGTATAAACTAAGTCCCTCTCGAGTGACAGAGGGCCTCCGCTGGTAGCTTCATGAGCTCGCGGAGATAACTCTTAAGTGAGTATAAACTAAGTCCCTCACGAGTGACAGAGGGCCTCCGGCGGTAGCTTCTTGAGCTCGCGGAGATAACTCTTAAGTGAGTATAAACTAAGTCCCTCTCGAGTGACAGAGGGCCTCCGCTGGTAGCTTCATGAGCTCGCGGAGATAACTCTTAAGTGAGTATAAAATAAGTCCCTCTCGAGTGACAGAGGGCCTCCGCTGGTAGCTTTATGAGCTCGCGGAGATAACTCTTAAGTGAGTATAAACTAAGTCCCTCTCGAGTGACAGAGGGCCTCCGCTGGTAGCTTCATCAACTCGCGGAGATAACTCTTAAGTGAGTATAAACTAAGTCTCTCACGAGTGACAGAGGGCCTCCGCTGGTAGCTTCATGAGCTCGCGGAGATAACTATTAAGTGAGTATAAACTAAGTCCCTCTCGAGTGACAGAGGGCCACCGCTGGTAGCTTCATGAACTCGCGGAGATAACTCTTAAGTGAGTATAAACTAAGTCCCTCACGAGTGACAGAGGGTCTCCGCTGGTAGCTTCATGAGCTCGCGGAGATAACTCTTAAGTGAGTATAAACTAAGTCCTTCTCGAGTGACAGAGGGCCTCCGCTGGTAGCTTCATGAGCTCGCGGAGATAACTCTTAAGTGAGTATAAACTAAGTCCCTCTCAAGTGACAGAGAGCCTCCGCTGGTAGCTTCATGAGCTCGCGGAGATAACTCTTAAGTGAGTATAAACTAAGTCCCTCTCGAGTGACAGAGGGCCTCCGCTGGTAGCTTCATGAGCTCGCGGAGATAACTCTTAAGTGAGTATAAACTAAGTCTCTCACGAGTGACAGAGGGCCTCCGCTGGTAGCTTCATGAGCTCGCGGAGATAACTCTTAAGTGAGTATAAACTAAGTCCCTCTCGAGTGACAGAGGGCCTCCGCCGGTAGCTTCATGAACTCGCGGAGATAACTCTTAAGTGAGTATAAACTAAGTCCCTCACGAGTGACAGAGGGCCTCCGCCGGTAGCTTCATGAGCTCGCGGAGATAACTCTTAAGTGAGTATAAACTATGTCCCTTTCGAGTGACAGAGGGCCTCCGCTGGTAGCTTCATGAGATCGCGGAGATAACTCTTAGGTGAGTATAAACTAAGTCCCTCTCGAGTGACAGAGGGCTTCCGCTGGTAGCTTCATGAGCTCGCGGAGATAACTCCTAAGTGAGTATAAACTAAGTCCCTCTCGAGTGACAGAGGGCCTCCGTTGGTAGCTTCATGAGCTCGCGGAGATAACTCTTAAGTGAGTATAAACTAAGTCCCTCTCGAGTAACAGAGGGCCTCTGCTGGTAGCTTCATGAGCTCGCGGAGAAAACTCTTAAGTGAGTATAAACTAAGTCCCTCTCGAGTGACAGAGGGCCTCCGCTGGTAGCTTCATGAGCTTGCGGAGATAACTCTTAAGTGAGTATAAAATAAGTCCCTCTCGAGTGACAGAGGGCCTCCGCTGGTAGCTTTATGAGCTCGCGGGGATAACTCTTAAGTGAGTATAAACTAAGTCCCTCTCGAGTGACAGAGGGCCTCCGCTGGTAGCTTCATGAGCTCGCGGAGATAACTCTTAAGTGAGTATAAACTAACTCCCTCTCGAGTGACAGAGGGCCTCCGCTGGTAGCTTCATGAGCTCGCAGAGATAACTCTTAAGTGAGTATAAACTAAGTCCCTCTCGAGTGACAGAGGGCCTCCGCTGGTAGCTTTATGAACTCGCGGAGATAACTCTTAAGTGAGTATAAACTAAGTCTCTCACGAGTGACAGAGGGCCTCCGCTGGTAGCTTCATGAGCTCGCGGAGATAACTCTTAAGTGAGTATAAACTAAGTCCCTCACGAGTGACAGGGGCCTCCGCTAGTAGCTTCATAAGCTCGCAGAGATAACTCTTAAAAGAGTATAAACAAGGTCCTCCTCGAACAATGGATATGAATAAGAAACAGGATCATACGATGCATCATTGTCGAACCCCAGTTTAGCCACGACTTCACTGAAGTTCGAGGAGCTGTGATGATGCCCGAAATTAAAATAATAATATTCTCAAATATCATAAATAAATAAGGTTCCCCGCTATATAAATAGAACCTTATAAACATGAAAAATGGACGAGTGCAAAGTCAAAGATTAAGACTCAAGACATCCACAGACGATAAACCGCCTACGGATCTCACATGCATGTCGGGACACATGGCACCCATGCCCCCATCACACATGGTGTGAGACACTTGACACGTGGCAAACGAATGACATGCAAATAGGAGTACTTGCACTATAAAAAGAGGTCGAAGCCTCATTAAAAAGGGTCGGTTTCCATGATATTCCTAGAGGTATAGGCCGGGAATAGGGGGCTCTACAAGCCTAGCTGAGCGGGTTCGTCTCAACTCAGTAATGAGCCGACATTTGATGAGATCATCGCCCGAAAAGTGAAACGAGCCGAGCACTAGGTCCGGCGGCACAGGTCGAGGCCCCCATTTAGGATAGATAATAGGAGGAGGGGGGCTTCAGATAAGACCGCCAACCAACTAAAAATCGATACGCGGATCACCTCCCCCACGGGGACGTGGAAGGAGGTTCACTTTTCAAATGCGGTCTCGTCAATATCTAAAGGCTTAAAAGATAAATAAAAGAAATTTAGGAATTAAATCAAAAAAGGGAAATTCTATCTAAAGAGCAAAATCTTCCATGTGTTGATAGGTGTGGATAGATGTTGATAGATCTCGGATATCTCGGACTCCTTCGGCCCCAAGGAAAGCCAAACCGCGTCGGACAGCAAACCGCATAACGCGGCTTCGGACATGGCGCTCGTCGATCTCGACTAGGGCTAGTTGATCTCGAGTAGGACTGGCGTCGACTTGGGCTGGCTGGCTTGGTCGGGTAGCTCTGCTCGACAAGGCTCGGACTGGTGCTCCTTGGCTCCTCGATCTCGACTAGCTGTACTCGAGATCGAGTAGAGTTGGTTCGGCTTCTCCGTCCTCGGCTTCTCGACTTGTCTCAACTTGTCGACTCCGGACATGGTGTCTAGGCGTGGTCGATCTCGACAAGGCCTCCTCGAGATCGAGTAGGGTTCCGGGATCGGGTTGTCTCTGACTCAGTGTCCTCGATCAGCTCTGCTCGACCAGGTGTGCTCGGACAGCCTTTGTCGAGATCGAGTAAGTGTACTCGAGATCGAGTAAAGTTCTCTCAGCTTTCTGCTCTGTTCTTGAAACGCACTTTCCCGAGTCCTCGTTCGTCGGATTGACGCATATGACCATGCGTTGGAAAGCTTTTTTTGAGGGCTACAACTCTCATGAAGATATCAAAGCTTGATTCAGAACGAAGAATGGTGAAAAATGACCTTTTCTCCAGCTGCACCATTCTTAGCCTCTCCATGAGTTTCCTTTAAGCTCCAAAGTGCGTTCGATTTCTACGAAATATAACCAAAACTTGTGTAGACCTCCATATATTGCAAATAAGTGTAAACTACACAGATTCTGTATTATTCTAACCCCAAATGCATGCAATGTATGCAGAAATCGATATAAAAGTAAGTATAAAACATGGCAAATTAGGCTTACAACAGTGACCCACCGTATATCTATGCGGTGGGATCGTTGACTGTCATTAAACCCACCGCATATCTATGCGGTGATTAGCGGTGGAAATAGTAAAAATTAGCGGTGAAGATATCATCACCCGTTTTCATTCTTCAATGAATTGATTTCAGTAAGATAAAAAATAACTACACAAATCTAGCAAAATTTTCTAGAAATTGTCTAGAAATTGTCATTATTGATATCTATATCTCAACAAAACAACATTTAAATCATACAAATCCAAAAACTCATAAAGCCCCAAATCCCCAAACCCTAAATCTCATAATTTAGATCAAAAGGCGTCAAAATCAAACACATGCCACAAATTAGACACTTTCTGATCCATAAAACCAACCAACAAACTCCAATTCGAAGCTTCACAACAATAATCATATCCCCAAAAATCCCAAATCGAAAAACCTAAACTCCATAGTCCATCTGTTCTCTTCCTCCCGGTGTCGATGGCATCGAAGCAATGGGTTCGTATGGGACGTAGTTAATAAACATGCTAAAATTATAAACAGGGTAAAATTTATAAATTGTTGGTAAAAGTAGTTAAAAATTTATGAAAAAATATAAACTCCTTATGATACGAAAAAATGTTTATTTGTAAAAAAATGGTGTTTATTTGGTTATTATTATGGGTATTATGGTACTTTCAAACCAAATAAACACGAAATAAGTAGCTTGATGTAGCTTTTTTTTAAACACTGTTTTTAAACAACAAAATCTGTTTTTTAAGCATCCAAACACTTTTTTTTAACACCCACATTTTAACACTTTTTTAACTGTTTTTTTTTTGCCCATACACCCCCTATGTCCAGTCGACAGTCACGTACTTCTTTTCTTTCTTTCTTTCTTATCCCTCTTCAATTAATTAACTTCGTTATAACGCTTTTTCTTGAAAATCTTAAAAATTAGACAGAGGGGTATTTGGCAAAAAAATTGAAAATCTTAGAAGCATTTGGCGAAATATTCTAAAATTTTGTACACCTCGCGAATTTGGTTTTACCTCGAGGGCACCAGACGAAAAATCAGTTTGTAAAAATTGAAGTGATGATGGATGAAAATGGTAGGGTACGTGTTGTTGGATATGAAATTTTAATTATTTTGTCCGAATTTGTATGATTTCGGGATGTTTTTTAAACTCTTTCAATATTTTCATGGGCTCTCATAAACTGAAATGGAAAATTTAGTTTTCTGAGAATAAAATTTGAATTTGGTAAATAGAGAGCCGACAGATTTAAACCCGCCTTTCCTTATCAGCTGGAATATTCTGAAATGGTTAAAGAATAAAATTTGGCCCTCAACTAAAATACTAAATTACGGCGATAGAAGAACTATGGCATGAAGAAAAATGTCAAAAAATTTATTCACCACAGTTTATCTGTTGATATCAAACCTTTACAAAAACCACACCATCAAACAAAAATTAAAAACAAAAACAAAAACTTTTGAAGCTTTCCTTTCTCTTTATTTCTCTCTCTGTTCTTCCTCTCTGTGATACAATTTCGAAAAAAAATAAAACAAACAAACGAATAAGTTAAATTCCAGAAGCAAAAGGGTACACCAGCAGCTAGCTCAGATGTGTGAACCGATCACGGAAGAGATCGATCTGTGGCGTACGTTTAAACCAAAGGATCAGCATTTGGGGAGATCGGACGGCGGAGGAAGCACCTTCTGGGATGGGAGTTTCCCGTCCAAGACGACCCAGGCCATCCTCAATCCCCATGTCAAATGCACCTCTATATGACAGTGCATAAACCACACCCCTGTTTTTATTTCACAATTTCCCCGTCAGTTTTTTTAAACCAATTGGCAATAAAAGGAGTATATAGATGGATGAATAATTACCTGGATTATCTGCGCGGAAGCGGATGGCGACCCAGCCGCCGGTGGGGACCGAAGCGGTGTTCCTCTCAACAGGGTCAACCAGATTGTAGTTGGCCGGGTCCTTATTCGGGTCGAAATTCCCAAAGCCTTGCCCAACAATGAACAAATTGTGGCCGTGGAGGTGGAGGGGGTGGCTCTCGGCGGTGACGATGCTGGTGTCCTGTAAGACCAGCTCCACCGTGGTGTTGTACGGCAGCACGACAACCTTCGTCGTCCCGTTGATCACATTCGTGTTGTTTGGGGGCGTGCCGGTGTAGTTGAACTTCACCAGCGGAGCCCCCGGGAAGTCATTCGAGTAGACGCCGTTTGACCTGCCGGAGAAGTGCGCCTGCAGGAGCGCCGTCGTCGGCAGCGCGAACGACACGTTGTTGATGGATGCCGCGAACTTGGTGGTGTTGGTGGGCCCCTGGCAGGTCTGGTTCTTCGGGCAAGGGTTGGTGCCGAGTCCCACCGTGAAGAAGAAGTTCTTGTCGACGGTCAACGGGACGTTGATCGGGAACCGGGGCCCACCGAGGCTGCGGAATCTGGCGGTGAAGTTGGTGGCGTAGGAGGTGTCGTTGATGGCGGGGAAGGCCGGGAGGGAGGCGGCGGTGATGTTGTTGAGGGGAGGTTGTTGTTTTGTGGAGACGTACTCGAGGATAGCAGCGGCGGTGGTGTTGTCGAAGGTGCCGGAGCCGGTGGAGTAGGGGCGGACGGCCATGAGGAAGGAGGATTGGGAGGGACTGGAGTGGGTGCGGAGGAGGACGTTGGTAGTCTGGCCGGGGGTGATGAGGACGGTGTTGGTGGTGAAGGGCTTGACGTAGTTGGCGTCCGCCTCCACCACCGTGAGGGAGTGGTTCGCGATGCTGAAGAAGAGGTCGTCATTGAGCGCAGCGTTGATCAGCCGGAGAAGATACGTTTTCCCAGGCTTCACCTTTAGCTTGTATGTATCTGCACCATAGCTCACCAACTTATATACTAGACTTGTTTGTTTAACAATTTTAGGCAAGACGACTAACCGTTTTGGGAAGAGCATGAGTTATAGAGGGGGCCGGGGAAGCCATTGAAGGTGTATGCATCGGATACATTGGGGCCTCCACCGGTCTGAAGAGCTTGAGTGACCACAGCTTCCGTATCGTCGTTCCACCATTCGCCTGTAACATTGGTGTTAACGGATACAATTGCATTAGTTTGTATATGTTTTTGAATCCCTGTCAAAAGTTTCTCATTCACTTGCTCTTTAGTCTGGATTACCGAATATTATGACGGCTTCCTTGTGAGGCTTGGGGAAGGGATACGACTCGTTGCGTTTAGGAAGGATGACAATGGGTCCATACAAGGTGGCCCTTAGCCACGAGATGTGGGCGTGCCAGAATAGAGTTCCTCTCTGACTGGTGATTGTGAAGTTGTAAACATAGCTCGAGTTCATTTGTATCGGACACTGAGTTATGTATGCTGGTCCATCGGCCCACCCTGACCTCAATTGTCGAATCCCATGCCTGCATACACGGGTTCATCGTCCACCACGCAAATGAGCAATTGACCTACACAAGTTGGGTAAAAACATAGAAGCTCTAGCTAGCTAAAAATGTAGGCCTCATACCAATGGATGCTAACATTGTTTTGTACATGATTTGTAACTTTGATCAAAACTCGGTCACCCTCCCGAGCAATAATCCGAGGCCCTGGAAACCTTCCGTTGATCGTCAGCATGGTCTTCGTGTGACAAAGGCGCGTCACATTCTTCAACATCACCTGCAGCACAACCAAACATAACCATATGCACACTCCAAACTCAATAAGAGCCCATCAAACAACTTATCAAATTAGGGGTTTGAACACAAAAACACATACATCAAATTTGTAGTGCCTTGTGGTTGATCCAAGTGCAAGGTCTGGGAACAGGCCAAGACAAGCAACCAAAACAAGTGCAAAAGCAGAAAGAAGAGCTCCTCCACACTTGATCATCACCATCTCACCCTCTTTGACTGCCTTAACAATTGAAGGTTTTTGAGGGTTTTGTGTGTGGAGTGAAGTGGGCATTGAGAGGTGGTATAAATAGGGACATTACAACGTACTATTAAGTGGGAAGGTTTTGGCCTTTGGGGGTTAATTGCCATTTTATTTTTTGGTTAATTAGGTGATGGATAGTTTGTGATTAGGGGATACCGGCCGGCCATCAGCTGCTTCATATTATTGTTTTGAGTGTTGTTAAAGTCAATTTTGTGTATGCATTAGTAGCACACAGTACCCTTGAAGAGTTAAGACCACCTTCCTAACATGTCAACTCGTTTTCTTCTAGAATGTCCTTTTACGAAATTGCCCCTATGTACATGATATAGTTGATTTTAATTTGTAGTTTAACTACGCTATATATTTATGTTCAAAAGTTGCATCATCGTTACAAGGAAATAAAGTTCCATATTTTGCTTCGTTGAAACCTACGTACGGAAGTGCACTTTGGACTTTGGAGGATAAACCAAATAAGAGATGAAATGTTTTCTCACACTTTGAATATATGCTTCATTTTCAAGATTTAAATTCAAGAATTTTTTTTATTAGTTTCTTATCAATTCACCTAACATTAATGTTAAAATCCTCAGTTATATATCCGTAAATGCTTGTTAGGATGTGATATAAAAGCCTTGATACTGATAAATTATAAATGAAAGTTTAAGGATTTGTATGTCTCATTTTGCGAGTAAGGTTATCATAAACTGGATTGTAAAGCATCCATTGGATCGAATCATGTAATCAAATTGTAAGATTGTAAAACTCGATTGTAATTGGGTCGAATCACAATTTAAAACTCGATAAATAAGTATAAGGACAACTTGTATTTTAGGATGGTAAAAAAATCACAATTTTTATTAACCTTGTTAAAGTATCTCATACAGATTCTCCATTTTGGAGATTGTGGAGTTTGTAGAGAATTTTAAGATATTTTTTGGTCTAACAGATTTTCCATCACATTCTCCGAAATGGAAAGTAGCACCAAAAATAGAGAGGTTTCCCTAAATCTACTACATTCTTCAAAGCTAAATGATTTTTCAAATCTTCGAAATGGAGAAACTGTTGGAGTTAAAACATAAATAAATTGAAGAATAGTATATATTTTATTTCCCCATTTCGGAGAAATTTGGAAAAACCTTACTATTAGTGTAAACTGTAAAGACCAATAAAAGAAGAAAAGAAAACTGCTTAAACATGATTAGTTGTGGGTGACTGTAACATGACTTGGTGAATGGTAATCTACTAAACTTAGACTAGTGAGTCAAACATGGCCCAAAGTGGGAGGCCACAAGCAAAAAGCATTGATGGGATTTGCCTCATTTGGTTGGTGACTATTTGTTACCACATCAACCAAGGGGTGGGAGCTTCAAACTTGTGAAGAGGAGTTCATCCCCATGCACCCATTCTAGAGAAAGACATCTTATCCAACCCTTTCTTTCTTCCAAGCAAATTTAAACTTGATAGAGATTAGTTTTTCCTTTTCTTTTCTTTTTTTGTTGTTGTTGTTGTTGTTGTTGTTGTGTGTGTGTGGGATTAAGTGATTAACCAACTTAAGCTTCATAATCAAGCCAACCCTTTGCCCTTGCAATTAGTTGCTACACCAATTATTGCCTTTGCTACACTTGTGGATTGCTAGTGTACCAAGTGATGGAACTAACTCCATGTCTTCATCCAACCAACACGATTACAAAAATGGAAATAAAATAAAACAAGTGGATAGAAACCCATTTAGGACCAATTTTAAGGACTTGGGGAGATCTAGCTATCAATGTTTGACATTAAACCAAACTCATTGTTTAGTGTTTGATGCTTGAGGATTTGTAGTTGCACCAACTACAGTCCTTGTATTACACTCTCTACCTTTGCTACCCTTGCTTTGTACTGTACTCCAAAGACAAAAGAGTTTGTAGGACAAGGGGTTTTGCTTGATTAATGAGGGGAATGTGGATCCCATTCAAGTATATGTACTGAATACACAATACAACAGGTTGTATACGAGTTTGAATCGGGTGCAAATACAAGGCAAAACAAACCAATACACTGAGTTGACCCAAAATTTGATTGCACGTACAACATCTCTTAACAGCATACAAGAAGCTAAATCCAGCCATGTAGTAGTAGTAGCAAGACTGCAAGAGTATTTGGAAGCTCTAAATACCATTCGCCGCCCTTTGACCATGATTGTTAAGCTGGGGAATACAAAGACACTTTGTTCCGGTACCATCCTTAGAAGTTAGATCATTGATATGATTCGAGAGTCGAAGGGTAGCGGATAGCATGATTGAATGTTCAATCTCATTGCTAGAGTTGCCAGATCTTAACATATATGCTTCTTTTCCACTTGTGTTTCTATCCTTGGATCCTTGATGAGATTGAATGATTGGTTTAATTGATTAGATCATGATTTATATTTTGAGAATTCAGTGATAGAAAAGAATTTGAATATTTATTCAATTTCCGCCATTTTTAATATTATGTAGATTTGTGATGACATAAATGAATGGAG
Source organism: Persicaria maculosa (assembly GCA_963922045.1). Classification (NCBI taxonomy): domain Eukaryota; kingdom Viridiplantae; phylum Streptophyta; class Magnoliopsida; order Caryophyllales; family Polygonaceae; genus Persicaria; species Persicaria maculosa. Next base: position 18,441,412 of record OY998258.1, read on the forward strand.
TTATAACAAGAAGATAGGTTTTACAAGCAAAAGGGCGTGGTCCGACATCAATATCATTTTGGTCTAAAACAACACCCTGCATGCATAACTGTAAGTAAAGACATGAATATACAATGCTACTATGCGTAACCTTATTCATAGGGATTTTCTTGCAAGGATCCGTAAACATAATCTAAGATGCATCCCAATTCGTATCTATTGTAAAATAAATAAAAAGTGATCCTTACAATCAGGGGCGGAGCCAGAAAATAATCGAGGGGGGCTCGAGAATTTTTTTTTTTAAAAATATATATAAGATATAATTTTATTGTAAAAAATATATTAGAAAACACATTAAATGTATGATTTAAATAGCTATCTTAAGTTAAAAAAAATTAAAAGGGAAAAAATTCATAAAATGAAGCTATAGGGATTAGAACTCAAGACCAAATCATTCAAATTCTCACCCCATACTTTTTTTTATTGGGTAATAATTCGAGGAACAGACACATCTGGCTCCTTGAGAGGCCGACAAGTCGGCAGACGGCGAACCATCAAACGCACATTACTTGATTTTTCATTCAAATTAACTTGTTTTAACCCTTAAATTATCAAAAATTACCAAAAAAAATATATATATATTTTAAATTATTTTTTTACGTTTTCCTCCGACCCAGGGGCTCGAGCCACCTCATGCCCCCCTCCCTCCGCCCCTGAACACAATAACGAACCTTAAAAGACGAGATGTAGACAAACACGGTTGAACTGACTTCCATGATGGTCCCTGAATATGAACTCATTAGGGGATTAGTCGTGGTTGAGGGAAACACCTCTCAATCTATTTGTAAGATCGGGCATCACTTAACTTCATGTGGAAAACCTAGTCAAGGGACGTTTAGGACCACAACAAAAGGCAACAAAGATCATCACAATTGCAAGACCCACCTTTGAAACTTCAATGCAAACAAACCAATTATGATCACGTTGAAGTTTCAATGTGTCAACACTTGAGCCTCAAAGACCCACCTGCTATGGCAGCTCCTCCCTGAGCTTCATACTTTCCGATAACCTTCTTCATGCAATGGATCCCAGTTCAACTAAGCTGGGTTCCAAGGGGCCAATCTTCGTCTCGAATGGGATGCAGATATCCATTTCAATGGCCTGCTGCAGTTAACCAACAAGTCACTGCATCAAGCAGGCTATGATTTCCACCCAATACCTGTGAAGTTTGACAAATCTTGCTCCTCCTCGACAGACGACAGCTTTTGTCTTTGCCATTCATCCAGAAACGCAACACTTAGGTCAAGGATTGGCCTTTGTTCTCTCCCCCATCCATGAATTTGGGCCACACTTATCCAGATGAGTACTTGGGCGTCTTCAACTTCACAAGCAAGGGTGCTGCTTCGAATCACATATTTTCCATTGAATTAGACACTAACCAGAATCCAGTATTCGGTGACATCAACAGCAACAATGTAGGAATTGATGTAAAACAGCCTCAATTCTGTTGATGCTGCTCCTGTGGTATACTACTCTGTAAAGGAAGGCGAGAATCAGAGCTTGCAGCTTAATAGTACAAAAGTCATACAATTTTGGGACTTTGAGTAGATTATGATGAAAAGGAGATGCTTGTGAATGTCATAGTATCTCCAATTAAGGTTCCAAAGCCAAGCCAGAGGCTCTTATCCACTCCGGTTAACCTTTCACAGGTACTTCTGGATTCCATGTATGCTGGGTTCTCAGCTTTAATTGCTTTACTTAAATGTAACCATTACATACTTGGGTGGAGCTGGAATCAAAGTGGGCTAGCACAGAGTTTAGACACCTCAATGCTACATTCCCTTCCAAAGTTCAGAACAAGAAGAAGGCAAGATAAAGTTTTCATAGGACTGTTGATTACGACATTGCTTGTGTTGGCATTTTTGGCTTCCACATATGCAATTCGAAAAAGGAAATGCAGAGAAGTTAAGGAAGGTTGGGAAAAGGGCTGCTACTTCTACATTCTCCTACACAGATCTGTACAAAGCAGCAAAGGGTTTCAAAAGCACAGAATTTCTCAGAGCACGAGGATTTGGCAAGGTATACAAAGGTGTCTTACCCACCCATGACAACCTTCAAGTTGCTGTTAAAAGGGTTTCACATGTATCTGAGCAAGGTGTCAAGGCATTTGTTGCTGAAATAGTTAGCATGAGAAGTTTAAGCCACGGGAACTTGGTATGGCTCCTTGGATACTGTCGGAGAAAAGGAGAGCTACTTTTGGTCTACGATTACATGCCTAATGGAAGCCTTGACAAATTTTTCTTTGAAAATGAAAAACCAAGCCTTGGTTGGAACCAAAGATTCAAGATCATCAGAGAAGTGACATTGCCCTCCTATATCTGCACGAAGAATCGTTACAGACTGCTCTACATAGGGATGTCAAGGCAAGTAATGTCTTACTCGATGAGCATATGAATGCAAGACTTGGTGTCTTTGGGCTTGCTAGGATATATGACCATGGGACTAATCCCCAAACTACCCATGTGGTTGGAACAGCTGGTTATCTAGCACCAGAGTTTGGAAGAACAGGGAAGGCAACTACTAGCTCTGATATGTTCCCATTTGGGGCATTTGTGCTTGAAGTTGCCTGAGGAAGAACCCCATTAGACACTGATCAAGGTCTCTAGAAAGGAGACGATGGGTATTTGGTTGAATGGGTATTCAAAAAATGGAAGAGAGGGTTAATACTTAGCACAAGCGATCCTAAACTGGTGGGAAATTACAATCCAGAAGAGCTGGTGATGGTTTTGCAGAGAGGGTTGCTTTGTTCACATTTCAAGCCGGAAACAAGACCGAGCATGAGACAAACAGTTCAATACTTGGATGGGGTAATGACTCTTCCAGATATACCTCCTGAATTTCGTGAAGGTGGAGGCGAAGTTCATGTGAAAGGAGATAGTTGGGGAATGCCAAGTTTGTCTGCATCAGCATCACTTCAGACGAGTCTCTAAGCTTCCTTGTATATCTGTGATTCAATCCTTCAAACTTCAGACAGCCCTGAAATCAGCAAGAGATGAACAAAAGATCCATGTTTATTATATGTTAGCCATCTAACATATAATCAAATAGCAACTGCAACATCCCAGTAAATCCCACAATGAAGTAGTGTCTCGTGGGATAAGATGTACACACCCTTACCCTGAGCTAGTCAAGAGGGTGTTTTCAAGAGACCCAAATCTGGCAGGCAAAGGACGAAAATAACCAGTAACCAAGCATAGCATACACAACACAGCAACCTGAGTAAGATTAACCCAAAATGAACCAACAAAGACAAGCCAAAACAGATACAACTGACATCAAACTAAATGCTGGCGGCCCGAACACTCCTTCTCCAATGGTCCCGGACCACGGTCCTCTATTAAGTAAGCTAGAACTAATCACAAGAAGAACCGTTTGATTGATAAAATTTTCTCATCTCTCACTCAAATCCTCGGACACGTTTTGTAAAAGAGGTAATTTAAGAACTAAAACCATAGTCCTTTTTCAACCTTATGTCACTGGTTTAAATCCTCTTCGAAACTATAAATCCCAAAATGAAAGAGAACTAAGACAAGGCAAATAATAAGAAATATAACACATTCTTATCATCAAAGAAATGTTGTTCTTGAAGATGGGAACTGAGCATGGAGAGCTCAATGTCAATATAACAGAAGGTATATCCTGAATAATAACATATTCTTTTAAGTTGACAGTAAAGTACTACAGCCATGATAGACCACTGTAATACATGAAACATAACTAATTAATCATATCATGAATAACATTTACCCTTTTCTTTTCCTCCACATCTAGCCTTCTTCCATAAAAGGTCCATAATCACCTTGCTGGCTGGGAAGATCCTCTATACCGAACCACGTAGTGTTCCCTGCACTAAAACCTTAAGCATGAATGAATAATACATTCAAGTATACGTAGCATACTTTTCAGTGTAGTGAGACAACATTTGGGACAAAACATTTCCACTGCCTTTCTGATTAAATGTTTTCAAGGCATACTAGGCAAAACCATAACTTGAAGCCAAAATATTTTTATAATCCTGAATATTTAAATCACATTTCAATTTTCCTGCCCTAGCATGCTTTTTAAAGTAAATCTGAGATATACTGGCCACTGCTGCAAAGAAAAAGAACATATTACCATAGCATCCCCACCTTTTCAGATGATGTAAACTTGTAATAGCGTGTCACCTAATATATGCATTCCTATACAAAGCAGTTCATACAGCTGTAATCAAACCTTCAGAAAATGAAGGCTGACAAGTGACAAGGAGTCTACAAATCAAAGCTATTAGATGCAGTGGAAATTCCTTATATAAGTGCTTAATCCAAGTAATATTAGAAAAGTCTTCATTTACAACGCAAATTTCCATTGCAGGAACAATGAACACAAAAAATATAATCAGACAGGAGACATTATCTCGGCATCTGGAACTGATGTTTAGTATCAAAGTGTAACTAACATTTATCCGGACAAGATTTCACTTCAAGATTTTGGATTCAATTTCTTCCAAACTTAAGCCTTTGGTCTCGGGGACGATTAGTATGACAAATAGAAGCGACAACAAGGCGATAGCTCCAAATACAAGAAAAAGGTTATCAGCTCCAAGCAATTCCTGCAGAAACAGCATCAGTTAATGCAAACTCCTCTGTGTTTAAACAGGATAAGTTATTAGCTGCAAATGCAAGCATCCCAACAGGAAGGTTAAGTTTACTTTTACCTTCAATGGTGAGAAAGCAAATGTCACGATTGCATTTGAACCGAAGTTAGCCAGAACAGCAAGACTGATACCTCGTCCTCTTGTGCGAAGGGGAAAGATTTCCGACACCATTAGCCAGCTGATAGGTCCAAATGATATCTGAAATGTCATGAGAAACTGTTTAGAGGATCAACCACATGAATCTCATGAACTCAATTGATATTTTGATATAACTTTTCAAAATATAGCCATTTCAAATAAACAACTGGACTTCATCGGCATATTTATTATTTTATTTATAGTGAATTAATTGAGGACGCATATATCATGACATAATATGAAAATGAAGTATGAGCAAAAAGCAAGAAAATGCAAGGTGAAGCCAGTAATAACTGTCAAGAGAACAAAACTTGTCCAATTGAATCAGCAAAGAGTTTTTAAGGATGGAATGGCTCAGGAATAACCCAATCTAAATAACTTATCAGAAAGCTTCTAGTCATTACTTGATAACAGCCAACATAAAGGAGGAGAGCAGCGACAGCAACAAAAGGTAATCCCCCGAGAATTTTGTAGTAAGCAGAAAGGAGGAATAAAGAAAGAGCCTGCATCAAATGCCCACATGAGAATAAGTAGCTAAAATCTTGCAATAAAAAATGTATGAAAAAATAAATGAAATTTGAAGAAGAGAATGAGGTGCATACAAGTCCACCAACGCCTCCTATAAGTAGGGGTCTTCTTCCAAGATCGTCAACTTTAAGAACAGCTATGCCTGTCATAAGTAACTGCAACAGCCCAAGACCCAAAAAAAAAAAAAAAAAAAAAAAATGAGACTCTTTTGGGGGGATATCACGCTGAGTACATCACGAAATGACATGAAGCATACGAAACAGCTTGCACCTTAAAAACACCAATAAGCACTGAAACCCGAGTAGCATCAGCAGCAGCAGAAAACCCAGCAGTCTTGTATAATGCAAATTTATGCAAGGAAGAAATTGAGTAATTTCCATCAAAGATTGAGAATTGAGAAGAGACAGAAGGGATTTTCATAAATTTGCCTTACCTGGAGGATTGAACCAGCATAATACAGAACACTTGGTTGCCCAGTTATCTGATGTGGTTGACAATAAGGCAGTCAAGAATCAAAAGCTAAAGGCGCCTTTACATCCATGCACTTGCGGAAAACTAATGAGAACTTGATAGTGAGTGATAAAGGATGTCAAGAAAAAAACCTGCTGGAAGAGAACTAAACCTCCACCAATTATGAAGGCTTTCAGACTAGGCCCTTGGAACACCTCTAAGAAGCTCCCATCTGATTCTTGATCCATGTATGCAGACTTCAGCGATACTAGTGTTACTTCTATTTGCTTTTCGGAGACTTTGTCACCAGCTGGTCTGCCTCTTAATTTGCCAAGTGCAGCAATAGCCTTCTCCTTGAACTCTTGTAGAGACCCCTTTCCTTGAGCTGCCCTCAGAAGTAACCAGCGTGGTGATGGAGGGAGTGACCACATTCCTAGACCCATGAGCAAGGCAATTGGGGCACTCATACCAAACATGTAACGCCATCCTCCAACAACATTAATCTCAAAGCTTCCAACAAAATAACCAAGCTGGAGGAACAGATACCTTCCACATTAGTCAAAACATGAGCAGCCTAAGGATAGAAATCCAATTGTAAGCTACTTACCAAAATCCCTAGCACAATGAATAGTTCTTTTAAGGAAATAAGTGTTCCACGAATCTGAGATGGGCAGGTTTCTGCAATATAAAGTGGCGCCCCATGCATAGCCTGCACAACTACAAAATTATGATTATTCGAAAGAATAAGAAAATTATTATTTTCAAAAATTACAACAAATCTATTCAACATGACTGGCGAGTTAAGTCAACATAAATAAGATAAAGTAAAGAGCTCACCAACCCAATTCCAAGGCCATAGAGAAGCCTCCCAGCTAAGAGAACTCCCAAGTCGGGGGCATATGCAGTTGTTAAACCACCAAGTGCATAAAGTGTGGCAGCTATTATCAGCTCTCTTCTCCTTCCTTACATGAGATTTTAAGAAATATCACTAATCAATTAGCTCAAACTTCAACAGATGCACATGCCCAGTAATCAAATCTAGGACAGCAAGAGGTTACCAAGGAAATCAGCTATGGGATACACAAGGATGGATCCAAGAAGAGCTCCGTAAAGGGAACCACTGACCTATATCAGTATCAATTACTAGAAAAATGTAAATGCTGTCCCATCAGCAACTTCATCTGAATTTAGGACAACAATCACAGACCTTACCACAAGACCGAGTTGAACAGCTGAAAGACTGAACCATGTCGTCCCACTAAGGTCAGGGGACTGCAATTATCACATTGAACTATCAGAATATTATCTGGTTTATTGTTTCAATCTAACAGACTCTTTAACATGAAACAAGAGATATGAAACAACAGTACCTGTATCGAGATAGTAGCACCAGAAGTGGCACCAATGTCATATCCAAACAACAAACCCCCCAATGCTGGGAAGATGAACCTGTTAATCCACAGCTAGGAATTATCACTAAATGGAAGAATCGAAGAATTCCTTAAAATCAAATGAACGAAGGTCTCAGCGTCACCCACACACTAACTAATGAGTTTCTGCACTTTATAGATCTAAAGGTTGAGCAAGCTCATGAGCAAACCCATATATGATCATCAAGGAATCTTATACTGGAAGATTGTCCAATCAACAAAGGGAAAGTAAATCAATCAATCAATCAAATCCAAGCACATAGCAATGTGATGGATAAAAGAGTTCCTACGGCAAAATCACAGAGGACCAAGTAAAAGCTTCTTCAATTCCCTCGCTAGAAACAAGAGGTCTATCAGGAGAGTCGTCTCCGAACTCATCCTCTCTCCCAACACCACCAACCTGGTAAGAAGCAAATAAATGAGGGACTGAATTAGGTTTTCACTTTAACGACTATACAGAAACCCAAGGAGCGGAAACTAACAAGGAAATGCAATGGAAAGAGGTTTCCGAGTGATCTACCATGGCGATCGTACTGCGCTTGATCATGGAAGGAGGAGGATGAGTTGAGATCGGAAAGCTGAATCTGAGGGAAGCTCTGTCGGTTGAAGGAGAATTAGGATTGAAATTGGACCGGGGAGAGAGAAATGAGGGGGTTTTGGAACGAAGAAGAAGGCGGCGTGGAGGTTGTGTGAGGTTGAACAGAGGAAGGGGAACGTGCCAAGCTGTGGAAGTGGAAGCCATGGCGGGGAAGGGGACAGCACCGTATCTCCCGGCGTTGCTAACTACCTTATCAGTTGCCTCGCTAGCTTCATTTTTATTTTATTTTATTTTATTGAATTAAAGGGAATTTAATTATATAGAAAACACTAAAATCGACAGACCGGACAAGTCGAAATGGACTAACAATCATGTATAAAAAGAACCAAATAACAGAAGCAAATGACAGAAAATAAATACACGAAGTAAATGACGTTAAAGAAATTACATATAAAAAACCGTAAGATACAAACAAGTCAGTGGAATACACGAAACGACCCGCCAAAAGCAGACGCACACAAAGAGAACTCTAGGGAACTGACGGGAGGAAAACTGTCGTTATTCCTGTCAAACAAAACTCAAACCTATAAACTAGTATAGTGAATAAGTCGATCCCACAAAGAATTCTTCTTACTCGAATATGATTTAATCGCCAAATTGATAGCCGGAGTGTTTTATAGTGCTAAAGATCTACCTTTTATCAAAGCATAATAACATAAGCAATAATAGAGAACTTGTTGTAGACAATAAAGAGAAATAGTTCTACCACCAATTATCCACTTTATTTGGTTAAGTTAATCCTTGTAACTTCCTCTCGTTCTTTTGCCATACACTGCTTGCAGGCAAGAATTGCTATAGTACAAAATTCATGCAACTTTGGGTAAACTGTGATGAAAAGGAGATGCTTGTGATTGTGAATGTCATAGTAGCTCCAATTTAGGTTCCAAAGCCAAGCCAGAGGCTCTTATCCACTCCGGTTAACCTTTCATAGGTACCTTCTGGATTCCATGTATGTCGGGTTCTCAGCTTCAACTCCTTTACTTAAACGTAGACCTAAGCATGGGCCGGGCCGATCGGGCTTGGGCCAGGCCTCCAACATTTTAGCAACTCATTGTATTGGGTCGGGCTTGGGCCAGACCCGGTTTGTGGGCTTACTACATTGCCCAAGCCCGTCCTTGTTGGCGGGTCGGGCCACCCACCGGGCCTAATAGGTTTTTTTAAGAAAAAAGAAATGATTGGGGGAATTCTACCCGATCGCATAACTGGTTATGTAACAAAATTTTCTTTTAGCTAATATCAAGAAGAAAAGTCAATTAAAGACATAACACATATAAATCTATACTTTTTATTTTATTTTTATGAGTTTTCTTTTATATATATATATATATATATATATATATATATATATATATATATATATATATATATATATCTTTCTTACTCAATATCAATTTTTTTTACAATCATGAAATAATCCAAGAACACTATAATGTATTATGATATCATTGACACACTAACAAGAACATATCAATGTGGGATGAAATAATTCAAAAACATGTACTGTAATGTATTATATATACACACACTACTGTAATATATGTATATAATTTGTATTAAGATAAAAATATATCATTATATATATATACACAAATAATATATAATTTATATATATTACTAGTGTAATACCCGTGCCTTGAAGGCACGGGAGCTTGATCCATTTTAATTTGAACATCATTTTATATATCTATATAATACTATATTAATATATATACGTGTTTACAACAAAAATATGTATAAAGTATTTTTTGATAATTTATAAATTAGTTGGAAAGAGATACGATACAAATTTTGTAAATGATTTAATAAGGTAAAGTAGTAATAATACTCAAACACACCACCTAATATAATTTGAAATAAATATATAATTATTATCATTAGCATAGATCTAAAAAGTAAAATATAAGCTCCCGTACAAATATTAAAAAATCATAAGCACATAATTGTGTGAATAGTTTTGAAGTTATGTAGATGTACATAACTTATTCGTTATTTTTATGAGAAAGATGGTTAGAAAGAGAGAGAAATAAATAGTGAAAATAAAGGTAAGATGCTAAAAAAAGATCGTTAAAGGTAGAAAAGTGATCTAAGAAGCCTTATCCAAGATGTAAAAAATTTGATAGTAGAATTAATAGTATTAATAGATTACCTATTATCGAAATTAATTTATAAAAAATTTGAAAAAATAATATTTTATATAATTTTTACCATCCTAACAAAGCGTGAATGAATATTAAACAACATATTTAGCTAAACGAATAGAGAGTAGTAAATTTTAACATGATTGGGATAAATGTGATATAATAAACAAATATTTAAATGAATTCAATCCGTTAAGATAATGAATGCAGGCAATCCGAGTACATATTTGATTAATTTATTTGAAAATGCAATACTTGCATGGCTGGTGAGAAAATATGAACATATGTGAAAGTTAATTTATATTCCGTAGCATTTTATAAACCGACAATTGGATATGGGTATATGTAGAGTATAAATTTCAAAAAATAAAATATTCTATTTCAAATATCAATTATAAAAATCAATTAGAGCCAAAAATAAAATATACCAAGATTCAAATTTAAGTTCAATGTATGTAGACGAATTATGAGAATATTGCAATCCGAAAAAAATGGAAACATGTCTCAATATTTACGGCAATATAACCGGAAAAAAAGGGAATGGATTGAAATCATATTTAAAATAGGAAACAAATATTTTAAAGTTTCCATAATAATATTGAACAATAAGAAAATCTCATTTGAATAAAAAATTCAACATTAATTGTGGGTGTGACACGTCAGCAACATGCTAGCAGAATTAGTAATATATTGCAATCGGAAAAAAAAATGGAAACATGTCTCAATATTTACGGCAATATAACCGAAAATAAAAAAAAGGAATGGATTCAAATCATATTTAAAATAGGAAACAAATATTTTAAAGTTTCCATAATAATATTGACCAATAAGAAAATCACATTTGAATAAAAAATTCAACTTTAATTGTGGGCGTGACACGTCAGCAAAATGCTAGCAGAATTAGTAATATTAATAGATAATAGATAGATAGATAATAGATAATAGATAGATATATAATAGATACAGGTGTGGCCACGGGTCGGACCCGGCGGGTCGACGGGTTCGACCCGCCGGGTCAAGGGTCGGGGAAGGGCGACCCGAACCCTAACCCGGGAATTCCACGGGTTGGCGGGTTCGGGTCGACCCGTTGACCCGCCGGATTCCCATATTAAATTTTTTTTATTTTTTTAAATATTTTTGACTAAAATTTTTTTAAAAAAAATGATAAGTAAAGACTTTTTCTACATATCACCTTTTTATATCCATTTCATTTTAATATGAAGTGGAAAAAAACATGAGAAATTTTATATTTTATATTTTTATAAAACTTCCTTCGTCCACCACAATGTAAATGTAGGGATATAAAACTTCTCAAACTTTACTTCATTTCATTATAAGAAATATAAGAAATAAAGCTTAAAGGGAAGAGTGAGGGTTAAGGGAGGATGGAGTACACATATATATACATCCATCCCTTCTCATTCTAACTCTCAACTTTCAATGTGGGACAAGACTCTTGTCCCACATTGAAAGTTGAGAGAATAGGGGATGTCTTTCAAATCTATAAAAAGGGAAGGGTGATAGTGCTTTTGACCCACATTGCACATTGCAAACTATTTTATGTTTATATATTATAAATTATTCTAAGAATAATATACATAATAATTATTATAAACATAAAAAAAAAAAATTTTTCAAAAAAAAAAAAATTGGGATGGCGGGTTGACCCGCCGGGTCATCGGGTTCAAAACCCCTGACCCTAACTCTAACCCGCAACCCGTTGACTCGGACCCGCCGGGTCATTGACCCGTACGACCCGTCGGGTCACGGGTCGACCCGTAACCCGTGGCCACCCCTAAATAGATATATTGCAACCGGAAAAAAAAATGGAAACATGTCTCAATATTTACGGCAATATAACCGAAAATAAAAAAAAGGAATGGATTCAAATCATATTTAAAATAGGAAACAAATATTTTAAAGTTTCCATAATAATATTGACCAATAAGAAAATCTCATTTGAATAAAAAATTCAACTTTAATTGTGGGCGTGACACGTCAGCAAAATGCTAGCAGAATTAGTAATATTAATAGATGATAAAAAACATATCATTATATATAATATTAATATATAGCAGGTCGGGCCTACCGGTCCGCTTGGGCCTCATACTCGACCCAAGCCCAACACAGCGGGCCTACCGGGCCGGGGCTGCCGGCCCGCTTGGGCCGACTGCTCTACCCAAGCCCGTCTTTTTTCCCGGACGGGTTGGGCAGGCCGGGTGGGTTAGCCCAGGTCTGCTGGTGGAGGTGGAATCAAAGTAATCTAGCACAGAGTTTAGACTCCTCAAAGCTACCTTCCCTTCCAAAGTTCAGAACGAGAAAAAGTTCAGATAAAGTTTTCATAGGACTGGTTGCTACCACATTGCTTGTATTAGTATCATTTTTGGCTTCCATATATGCAGAGGAGGACCTGGGGGGTGGGGGGGGTCCTAGGGCTCATCCGAAAAATTATCTAGGTGTATTCTCCTCGTCGGTAGCTTCGTTTTGATATATAATATGCCTTAATCCGACATCTGACTAAAAAGTTATGAATGTTTAAAAATTACAGCAATATTAATCATTTTAGTTTAATTTCAATATACTATTTTTTTTTTTAGCAAAAGAAACCAACTTCAATACTAACCACTTAGAGCATGCCCAAGGGATTCCCTATTTTAGAGAATTTTGGGTTTTTAGAGAATATTGGGCCTATTTTTAACCCAACAGCTTCCTCAACCCATTCTCCAAAATAGGGATTGAGAAGGAATAATAGGGTTTCTTCCTCATATCTGCAGCAACGCCAAATTTTGTGCAGAACCTCTTTCCCACGTTCAAACTCCCTAGTTCAACAGGTTTTATTGAGGCCGCGTCCATGGTTTCTCTCCTCGCCTTTGCTCGTCGTCCAGTCGCCACCGTAATTTCGCCTTAACACCACAATTGTTCCGCCTATTCACCACATTCAATTTCTTCCTCGCCATCTTGATTCAATTGAAAATAGTCGTCAGAACTGTCGCTTCAAGAAGATCTTCCTTTTTTTTTTTTTCCGCTGCAACGGTTCCTTCGATCAAGTCTTTCTAATCTGATTGCAATCGTTAATCCGACTTCCTCACGGGTTGATAATTTCTCTCCCTACCTCTTGCTTTCTTTTGTTACTGGGTTGTAAATCTAATTGCAATCCTTGTGTTTCCTTACTGTTAATAGGAATTTTGCCACTTGTTTTGGAGTTCTAGATAGTTGAGTAGCCCTGCAGATAAAATTCCTCATAGAAAATCTCTATTTGTAACTAGTCTTTTCTGTTTGTAACTAGATAGTTGTGATGCATTTAAAAGTTTGAGAGTCCAATCACAGGTTCTACTGCGGGCAAGTGTCAATCCTCATTTGAGTTTCAATTGGGAATCTCAATTCACTCTTATTTGAGTTTCAATGTCGATTTTTTATTTCAATTTACAGTCTCCGTTTGTTAAATTCACACCTACCTACAAAATCACACAGACAAAACGAGATGGTAGGAAATGAGACCCCTATGAAATCTGCTTGAGGTTTCTCTCGATCGGGTCATATGTCTGCTTGATCCCGGTTGTGGGTGCCCTGTCGATAGGTTGCAACTGCAGGGCCTCAATTGACCGACTCTATTCTTTTTTTTTTCTAAGTTTCATCTCAAATGTGAAGTACATGAAATTTAAATTAAAAATTAATCTAAAATTAAAAAATAATTTACAATTCTCCAAAATGGGGAAGCTGTTGGAATTGACACAAATTTTTTTTTAGGAAAAATGAATTTTGATTCTCCATTTTGAAAAAAATTTGGGGAATCTGTTGGGCATGCTCTTAAATCCATCCTTACAATTTTGTCTAATTCAAACGGTAAAACAGAAAACGGAGAAACAACCCAAGGTTCTAAAGGAAGAAAGTGAGCAATATGGTGAGCAGGCCGGTTTCCCGCCCGTCGAACATACATGATGCGGCAGCTCCGAAATTGGCTTCTTGTAGCTTTGATCGCAGCCACCGTCGCTCCAATCTGAACCCTGCCAACCCAGTCGCTGTTCACCTTTGCCACCACCGCTGAGCAGTCCGTTTCGACCAACACGTGCTCCATGTCTTGCTCAACAGCCAATTGCAGTCCCCACAATACCGCTTCTGCCTCCGTTGCCTCCACTCCCGGACGCCCCACACATCTCCGAGCTGCAGCAAAGCAAACCTCGCCATCATCACCCCTTGCAATCACCCCTACCCCACACCCCTTCTCCTTATCTACAGCTGCATCACAGTTGATTTTAATCTATCCCTCCGGCGGTTTATCCCACCGATATTCCTCTCTTCCCCCTTCCACTGTAGCTTGATACTCCCTAGCGCCTCCCCTTCCCCTTCTGAACTCCTCCACCATCAGCCTGGCATCCTCCAGCACTCTCTCCCTCTCCGTTACGACCCCCTCAAAGACCCGCTTGTTTCGACTCCTCCAAACCGCCCATATAATGCCCAGCCACAGTTGCAGCTGATCTTCCGGTAGCTCCCCAATAGCTTCCTCTAGCCACTGCTTGACATCACTACAACGTTCCCCAAGCTGACAAAGATCTGGCATTAGCTCCCACACTCCGTAAGCAGCCAAACACTCAAATAGCACATGAAAATTCGACTCTCGCCTTCCGCACAACTCACACAGATCCTCCTCTAAAACCTTCCGTTCCCTTAACCGCACCTTGCACGGAAGAATGTCTCTAGCTGCTCTCCAAATCAAATTCTTAACTCTTGGGATGGTTTGTAATTTCCACAACTTTCGCCAAAATCCCCGAATTGTTTGGTCATTAGATCCCCTCACATCCCCATCCTTAGCTAACTCCTTCTGAATTGCCGCATGGTACGCTGACTTGACTGAGAACTCCCCATCCTTTGTGTGAACCCACAACATCTCATCCCGGACATCATGGCTCGTGAGATGTAATTTCAATATACTATAATACTTTTATATTTTACTTAAATTGATATTCACATATTATAATTCATCTCGAGAGCTTCGAAATCATATGTTATATTACTTATTTTGAGAATATGGTAAGAAGTTACGTAAGTTTAAATTTTTTTATATTCAGTTATACATTATTACAAGTTAATAATGCAATGTTTATTTATTGCGTTTTATATCTTTATTTTTCGTTTTTTATCCTTATTTTCGTATTATATATTTGTAATATTTACCAAACCATAGGTTGACACTAGTTTGTACTATCGATCACGTTGTGTTTTGCGATTTTTTTTCTCGATCTTATTGTCGACTACTATAGTGACCCCCACTAAAAACTTTCTGGGTCCGCCCCTGCGTATATGCAATTCGAAAAAGGAAATACAGAGAAGTTAAAGAAGATTGGGAAAAAGACTGATACCCGTACATTCTCCTACACGGATCTGTACGTACAAAGCAACAAAGTTACAAAGGGTTCCAAATGCGCAGAATTTCTCAGAGCAGGAGGATATGGAAAGGTGTACAACGGTATCTTACCCACCCGTCACAACCTTCAACTCCTTCAAGTTTCTGTTAAAAGGGTTTCTCACATAGTCACATGTATTAATCTGAGCAAGGTGTCAAGGCATTTGTTGCTGAAATAGTTAGCTTGAGAAGTTTAAGCCACGGGAACTTGGTACGGCTCCTTAGATACTGTCGGAGAAAAGGAGAGTTGTTGGTCTACGATTACATGCCTAATGGAAGCCTTGACAAAATTCTCTTTGGAAATGAAAAAACACGTCTTGGTTGGAAGCAAAGGTTCAAGATCATCAGAGAAGTGACATCTGTCCTCCTATAGTCCTATATCTGCACGAAGAATCGTTTGACTGTTTTACATAGGAATGGTAAGGCAAGTAATGTCTTACTCGATGAGCATATGAATGCAAGACTTGGTGACTTTGAGCTTGCTAGGATATATGACCATGGGACTAATCCCCGAACCACCCACATGATTGGAACAGCTAGTAATTGTTGAGAAGTGGGATAGATCCCACATTGATTAAAAAGTAGATCAAAGTCTTGTACATAAGTGGGTGGGTTACCCCACCTAACACCATTTGGTTTTAGAATGGAACCCTACTCGGCTTGGTTGGTGCGCGCGTATTGCGCTTGGGCGTACGCAGGCCCGTACTTGAGCATGTGCAACTGGCCCAACAGAACAGGCCAAGATGGGCCTTCTTTTTTTCATTTCACCCAAGGTTCGAATCCCACTCTTTCATCTTCTTTTTTTTCACTCAGCAAGCAGTCTTTCTTTTATTTTTGTTTAATCATTCCGATTTTCCTTTTAAAAAAAATAATATTTCACTACTGTTCTTTTCTTTTTTCTTCTTTAGTCTTAACTTTTTTTTAAAAACTTATGTACATAATTAGACAAATATACAAAATCTTATGCATGCTTTAATTTTTGTAAAGAAGCATCTACAACCTTTTTATTCTAAATGTATTTAGAAACATTTAATTATCACATTATTTCTAAATATTTAGATTAATTTAATCTAAATTTTGATCAATATATTAGTATTTAAATATTTTGCAACATTTTGCAAATATTAAGAGTATTTTGGTCAATTTTTGATAGAAAAAATATTTACATGTTATTTATAATCTTTAAATTTATTGTTGATTTTTTAGAAGTTTTTTTATCCAAATAATTATGTTATTCCTCATTTTTCATTAGTTAAATTTCACTAAGATTAGAAAATAATTTTAAAATAATTTCAATATATATTTAAAAAAAAATGTACAGGGCCCCTAAAATGATTGGCACGGCCCTGGGCGTACGTGACCCCCCACTTCGTATATATTACCCACCGTAATTTAACATGGTATCAGAGCCGAGGTTCGGCTAGGTGCGGTGTGGTTTGGATTCCTGGTCCTATTGGCTGGCCGGCTTCCTGGCAATGATGCGTGGCCAGACAGTTGCACTTGAGGGGGGGTGTGTTGAGAAGTGGGATAGTGTTGTGTTTCCCTCCTATATGGGGGAAGAGTCCAATGGACTATTTACCATATGGTTTTTACCATGTGAAGTTTTACCCTACCTCCTTTATAAAAGGGGATGCCTTTTCCATTTGGGAAAGTAAGAGAGAGAAAACAAAGAGTGAGAAAGGGAGAAAAGAGAGATCTTGGAAAGGAATCCCGTATGCCCTTGTTCAGCCCATTTTGAAGTGCCCCGATCGACGACCAAACGACCTCCGATTGGGACGATTTTCTGGTATGTTGTTCACCTCATCTTAGGCTTCATTTTGTACGGTTGGATCGTCGTTTTGAGCCTCCAATCTCATATCCCCTTTGCTAGTGTTCTCTTTTGGGTTTTGTTGATTTCCACCAATTGGGTGATGAAATTTGGAGATTTGGCCAAGCTTGTTGATGCTTGATGATGTTGTATGCCTCTAGCTTTGTCTAGGGAAGATTGTACCCACTTGTTATTGTTGATAGTGGAAGTTTCTAGCTCCCGTGGTTTTTCCCCGTTTTGGGGTTTTCCACGTAAATCTGGTGTTCTTTGTGCTTGGTTATTTATCTTCTGTTTGTGTCTGATTGGTGGTTTGGGTTGCTTGAGTTTGGCTCTCTGGTTTACAGTTCTTGTCCATCCCGATTCGTGTGTGTTAAAGGGGTGTGTCTGACGTCCCCTTGCTTCCTGGCACAACAGACTGGTATCAGAGCATTTGGTTTAGGATGGAGGAAAAGAACAGTTTTCAGGGAATGATTGTGTTGAATTCAGGCAACTACTCAGATTGGAAGATAAAGATGGAAGATCTTTTGTATGTGAAAGATTTGTATGAGCCGATTGTGCACAAAGAGATTCCAACGGATGTCGTTGATGTTGAATGGAAGATTCTGAATCGAAAAGCGGTAGCTACGATCAGACAATTTGTTGATGTGAGTGTGCTCCAGCATATTGCCAATGATACGAATGCTTATGAGTTATGGTATAAGCTTGAGGGGATGTATGAGAGGAAGAACGCTCTCAACAAGGCGTCATTGATGAGAAAGCTTGTGAAGTTGGAGTACAAAGATGGTGAGAGCATTGTTGTGCATTTGAGCACATTTCAGGGATTTGTGAATCAGTTAGCTTCTGCGAAAATGTCGTTAGATGATGAGTTGCAGGCTCTACTACTTCTCTCCTCATTGCCGGATAGTTGGGGCACACTTGTCGTGTCACTTAGTAATTCCGCTCCGGAAGGCAAGCTGACTATGGAATGTGTGAAAGCTAGTCTTTTGAACGAAGAGACTAGAAGGAAGGAGATGGGTGTCTCCTCACAGTCAGAGGCTAATGTGACGCAGGGTTCTGGTAACAACAGAGGAAGGAGTAAGCAACGACAGCAGCAGAACAGAGACAAGTCCAAAGGGAGATCGAAGTCTCGAAGCAAGTACATTTGCTATTATTGTGAGAAGCCGGGTCACATTCAAAAGTATTGCCGAAAGTTCAAGAGGGACAAAGGCAAAGAACCTGAGAAGTCGGAGACGTCGAAAAATCAAGAAGATAAAGACACCGCTGCTCTTACAATCAGTGATGACATAGTGGAGTTGTTTGTGGCGGCTGATGAAGGTTCCTTGAATCTTGCAAGTGATGAGTGCACTTGGATTGTTGATTCAGCTGCTTCATATCACATTACTCCACACAAGGAGTACTTCTCATCTTACACTTATGGAGATTTTGGCCGTGTGAGGATGGGAAATGATGGTGTGTCCAATGTTATTGGCATGGGCACAATTTGTTTGTTGACATCCACTGGTTGCAGTTTGATTTTGAGAAATGTTCGCCATGTTCCTGATATCAGATTGAATTTGATATCTTCTGGGATACTTGATGATGATGGGTATGCTCAAAATGCACAAGGCGGTGTTTGGAAGTGCTCCAAGGGAAACTTGATTGTAGCCCGGGCAAAGAAGCAAAATACCATGTATGTGATGCAAGCCAAGATTTGCAAAGAAGAAGCAAATGTGATTAATGATGGTGCCAGTGAGCTTTGGCACAAGCGGCTTGGACACATGAGCGAGCGGGGTTTGCAAATGCTTGCCAAGAAGGACATTCTCCCGGATATGCAAGGTATTTCTCTCAAACCTTGTGTTGATTGCCTAGCTGGAAAGCAACATCGAGTAGCATTTCATACTCGACCTCCATCTAGAAGAAAGCATGCATTAGATCTTGTTCATACTGATGTGTGCTCCATGGATTGCAAGTCACATGGTGGTGCACAATATTTTGTCACTTTTATTGATGACTATTCTAGAAAATTGTGGGCTTTTGTGTTGAAAAGCAAAGATCAGGTTCTGACAGTTTTCAAGGAGTTCCAAGCCAGAGTTGAACGAGAGACTGGTTTGAAGTTGAAGTGTGTCAGATCAGATAATGGTGGAGAGTACAGGGGTCCATTTGAGCAGTATTGCAAGAGTCAGGGCATCAGGCTTGAGAAAACAGTTCCGAAGACGCCACAACTGAATGGGCTTGCAGAGAGGATGAACAGAACCATAACAGAAAGAGTCAGAAGTATGTTGTCGACTGCAAAGCTGCCAAAGTCCTATTGGGCGGAGGCAATGTTGACTGCTGTGTATCTCATCAATCGCTCGCCTTCAGTTCCTCTTGATGGTGATGTTCCACAGAGGGTTTGGACTGGAAGAGATGTTTCGTTCCAGCATTTGAGAGTCTTTGGATGCCTAGCATATGTTCATGTTGCTAGAGATCAGAGATCCAAGCTTGATAGCAAGACAAAGCCATGCATCTTCCTAGGGTACTCAGAGGATGAATTTGGGTACAGATTGTGGGATCTTACAGACAAGAAAGTGGTCAGAAGCAGAGATGTTGTGTTCATGGAAGACAAGACTATTGATGACTGGAAGCTCCAGCGACCGTCGTCTTCCTCTCCTGCTCCAGTCACATTTGATCCCGTTTTTCCTCAAGTTGTGCAGAGAAGTTCAGTTCAGAATCAGCAGGAAGATGAGAATGATGATTGTGATGTTGATCCACCAGAAGTTCCACAACCTCAACAAGAGGAGTCCCCTATCCAACCTGAAGTTGAGTTGAGAAGATCCACCAGAGAGAGACAGACTTCCTCCCGATACTCAACCAACGATTATGTGTTGTTGACTGATTCAGGAGAGCCTGAATGCTATGAGGAAGCTATGTCAGATGTGCATCAGAAAGAGTGGTACAATGCCATGCAGGATGAGATGAGTTCCTTGCATGAGAACCACACCTATGACTTGGTGAAATTGCCTAAGGGCAAGAAAGCTCTCAAGAACAAATGGGTTTTTCGTTTGAAGTTTGGAGAAGATGGTACACCTCCCAGGTTCAAAGCTAGAGTTGTGGTGAAGGGTTTTGAGCAGAAAAAAGGTGTAGATTTCGATGAGATTTTCTCTCCAGTTGTGAAGATGTCATCCATCCGGGTTGTTCTAGGCATGGCTGCTAGCATGGACCTAGAGGTCGAGCAGCTTGATGTGAAAACCGCCTTCCTTCATGGTGATTTGGAAGAAGAAATCTACATGGAGCAACCTGAAGGTTTTGAAGTCAAGGGAAAAGAGAAGATGGTTTGCCGTCTCAGAAAGAGCTTGTATGGTTTGAAACAAGCACCTCGGCAATGGTACAAGAAGTTCGAGTCTTTTATGATCGACCACAAATTCCACAAGACACATGCCGATCACTGCGTGTTTGTGAAGAATTACGCTGAAGGTGACTTTCTGATTCTCTTGCTTTATGTGGATGATATGCTTATTGTTGGTCGGGATACCAACAAGATTGCTAGTTTGAAAACTGCGTTGAAGAAGTCCTTTGCTATGAAGGACCTTGGCCCTGCAAGAAATATTTTGGGTATGCAGATTACCCGTGACAGAAAGAATCAGAAGTTGTGGATATCACAAGAAAAATACATTGAGAAGGTGCTGCAAAGATTCAACATGGACAAGGCTAAACCCGTGAGTTCTCCACTTGCTGTGAACATGAAGCTGAGTTCTGATCAGTGTCCTACAAGTGAGAAAGAGAAACAGGAGATGAAGAAGGTGCCTTATGCTTCAGCTGTTGGTAGTCTGATGTATGCCATGGTTTGCACTAGGCCAGACATCGCCTATGGAGTCGGGGTTATCAGCAGGTTCATGAGTAATCCTGGAAAGGAGCATTGGGCTGCAGTGAAATGGATTCTCAAGTATCTCAGAGGCACTTCGAGAGTGTGTTTGTGCTTTGGTCCTGGAAAACCTATGCTTGATGGTTTTACAGATGCAGACATGTCAGGTGATATTGACACGAGCCGGTCCACATCTGGATATCTGATTACATTCGCAGGGGGAGCAGTCTCATGGCAATCGAGACTGCAGAAGTGTGTTGCTTTGTCAACGACAGAAGCAGAGTATATGGCTGCAGTTGAAGCTGGCAAGGAGCTGATATGGATGAGAGACTTCCTAGAGGAGTTGGGAGTGGAGCAAGCTAGCTACCCTCTCTATTGCGACAATCAGAGTGCCATCCACCTTGCCAAGAATGCCGCCTACCATTCTCGAACCAAGCACATCCGAAGAAGATATCATTGGCTTCGAGAAAGAGTAGAAGATGAAGATTTTGAGCTCATGAAGATCCACACAAATGAAAACGGATCAGATATGCTGACGAAGACTTTGTCAAAGGAGAAGCTCATCAAGTGCCGCTCAAAGGCGGGCTTGCTCGAGCCCCCCATATAGGATTGAGGGGGAGCTATGTTGTGTTTCCCTCCTATATGGGGGAAGAGTCCAATGGACTATTTACCATATGGTTTTTACCATGTGAAGTTTTACCCTACCTCCTTTATAAAAGGGGATGCCTTTTCCATTTGGGAAAGTAAGAGAGAGAAAACAAAGAGTGAGAAAGGGAGAAAAGAGAGATCTTGGAAAGGAATCCCGTATGCCCTTGTTCAGCCCATTTTGAAGTGCCCCGATCGACGACCAAACGACCTCCGATTGGGACGATTTTCTGGTATGTTGTTCACCTCATCTTAGGCTTCATTTTGTACGGTTGGATCGTCGTTTTGAGCCTCCAATCTCATATCCCCTTTGCTAGTGTTCTCTTTTGGGTTTTGTTGATTTCCACCAATTGGGTGATGAAATTTGGAGATTTGGCCAAGCTTGTTGATGCTTGATGATGTTGTATGCCTCTAGCTTTGTCTAGGGAAGATTGTACCCACTTGTTATTGTTGATAGTGGAAGTTTCTAGCTCCCGTGGTTTTTCCCCGTTTTGGGGTTTTCCACGTAAATCTGGTGTTCTTTGTGCTTGGTTATTTATCTTCTGTTTGTGTCTGATTGGTGGTTTGGGTTGCTTGAGTTTGGCTCTCTGGTTTACAGTTCTTGTCCATCCCGATTCGTGTGTGTTAAAGGGGTGTGTCTGACGTCCCCTTGCTTCCTGGCACAACAGACAGATCCCACATTGATTAAAAAGTAGATCCAAGTCTTGTACATAAGTGGTTGGTGCGCGCGTATTGCGCTTGGGCGTGCGTGACCCACGTCGTATATTACCCACCGTAATTTAAGAGTAATCTAGCACCAGAGTTTGGAAGAACAGGAAAGGCAATTACTAGCTCTGATGTGCTCTGATTTGGGTTGGGACATTCGTGCTTGAAGTTGCCTGTGGAAGAACCCCATTAGAGACTGGTCAAGGTCCCTACAAAGGAGATGATGAGGATTTGGTTGAATTGGTATTCAATAAATGGAAGAGGGGATAATTCTTACTTCGCACAAGCGATCCTAAACTGGCGGGAAGTTACAATCCAGAAGAGATGGAGATGGTTTTGCAGATAGGGTTGCTTTGTTCATATTTCAAGCTGGAAGCAAGACCCAACATGAGACAAACAATTCAATACTTTGGATGGGGTAATGACTCTTCCAGCTATACCTCCTGACTTTGGTGAAGGTGGAGACGGATTTCATATGAAAGGAGATAGTTGGCGCCTGCCAAGTTTGCCTGCATCAGCATCACATCAGACAAGTCTCTAAGCTTCCTTGTGTATCTTTGATTCAATCGTTCAAACTTTAGACGACCCTGAAATCAGCAAGAGATGAACCAAAGATCCATGTTTATTACTTTATTACTCCTAAGTGGTTTCTTCTAAATGCATTGTAAGAATCTCAGTTATGGTCCTCATGGAGGCGATCTTGGTCTCTAAGTTGCAGATGCAAATGCAGCTTTGCTTGCATTACATCGTTCACCAACTTTATTACTTCATTAATTAATCATATCCTGAATCAATAAATCCCACAATGAAGTAGGGTCTTGGGGGACAAGAAGATGTACACACCCTTACCCTGAGCTGGTCAAGAGGGTGTTTCCAAGAGACCCAAATAAGACAGACAAAGAAAGAAAATAACCAGTAAACAAGCATAGCCAGACACGACAGAGCAACCTGAGAGTAAGATTAACCCAAAAGGAACCGACAAAGATAAGCCAAAACAGATACAACTGACATCAAACTAAATGTCGGCGGCCCAAATGCTCCTTCTCCAATGATCCCGGTCCTCTATTGAGTAAGCTAGAACTAATCTCAACAAAAACCATTTGATTGATAAAATTTTCTCATCTCTCACTCAAATGCTCGGACACTTATTGTAAAAGAGAGGGGTAAATTAAGAACTAAAACCATAGACCTTTTTCAACCTTAAAAGTCACTGGTTTAAATCCTCTTTGAAACTATAAATCCTAAAATGAAAGAGAACTAAGACAAGACAAATATTGCGAAATATACCGCATTCTTATTATCAAAGTAATGTTGTTCTTGAAGATGGGAGCTGAGCACGGAGAGATCAATGTCAATATAACAGAAGCGATGTAAGTTCTTGCATCTTCATTGTCATCTTAATCATATCCTGAATAATAACATATTCTTTTAAGTTAACAGTAAAGTACTACAGCCATGAGGCCCATGATAGACCACTGTAATACATGAACCATAACTAATTAATCATATCATGAATAACATTTACCCTTTTCATTTTCCTCCAGATCTAGCCTTCTGCCATAAAAGGCCAATAATCACCTTGCTGGCTGTGAAGAATTGAAGATCCTCTATACCAAACCATGTAGTGTCCCCTGTACTAAAACCTTAAGCATGAATGAATGATACATTCAAGTATACGTAGCATACTTTCCAGAGTGTAGTGAGAACATTTGGGACAAAACATTTTCACTGCCTTTCTGATTAAAAGTAGGCATACATTCAAGTATATGAATGAATGATCCCTAGCATGCTTTTTAAAAGTAAATCAGATATATTGGCCACTGCTGCACAGAAAAAGAACATCTTACCACAGCATCCCCATCTTTTCAGTTGATGTAAACTTGTAATATATAGCGTGTCACCTAATGTATGCATTTCTATATAAAGCAGTTCATACAGCTGTAATCAAACCTTCAGAAAATGAAGGCTGACAAGTGACAAAGAGTCTACAAATCACAGCTATTAGATGCAGAGGAAATTCCTTATATATATATATATGTGCTTAATCCAAGTAATATAAGAAAAGCCTTCATTTACAACGCAAATTTCAATTGCAGGAACAAAGAACACACAAAAAAAAATAATCAGAAAGGAGACATTATCTGCGCATCTGGCACTGATGTTTTAGTACAGAGTATCAGTGAGTCTAACACAACATTTATCCGGACAAGCTTTCACTTCAAGATTTTGGATTCAATTTCTTCCAAACTTAAGCCTTTGGTCTCGGGGACAATTAGTATGACAAATAGAAGCGACAACAAGGCGATAGCTCCAAATACTAGAAAAAGGTTATCATCTCCAAGAAATTCCTGTAGAAACAGAATCAGTTAATGCAAATTCCTGTGTTTAAACAGGGTAAGCAATTAGCTACAAATGCAAGCATCCCAACAGGAAAGTTAAGTTTACTTTTACCTTCAATGGTGAGAAAGCAAAGGTCACGACTGCATTTGAACCGAAGTTAGCCAGAACAGCAAGACTGATACCTCGCCCTCTTGTGCGAAGGGGAAAGATTTCTGACACCATTAGCCAGCTAATTGGTCCGAATGATATCTGAAATGTCATGAGAAACTGTTTAGAGGATCAACCACATGAATCTCATGAACTCAATTGATATTTTGATATAACTTTTCAAGAGATAAACAACTGGACTTCATCGGCATATTTATTATTCCATTTATAGTGAATTAATTGAGGAGGCACATATACGTGACATAATATGAAAATGGAGTATGAGCAAAAAGCAAGAGAATGCAAGGTGAAGCCAATAATAACTGTCAAGAGAAAAAAACTTGTCCAATTGAATCAGCAAACTAGCAAAGAGTTTTTAAGGATGAAATGGATCAGGAATAACCCAATCTAAATAACTTATCAGAAAGCTTCTAGTCATTACTTGATAACATCCAACATAAAGGAGGAGAGCGCCGATAGCAACAAAAGGCAATCCCCCGAAAATTTTGCAGTAAGCAGAAAGGATGAATAAAGAAAGAGCCTGCATCAAATGCCCACATGAGAATAAGTAGCTAAAATCTTGCATTCAAAAATGTATGAAAAATAAATAAAATTTGAAGAAGAGAGTAAGGTGCCTACAAGTCCACCAATGCCTCCTATAAGTAGGGGTTTTCTTCCAAGATCATCAACTTTAAGAACAACTATGCCTGTCATAAGTAACTGCAACAGCCCAAGACCATAAATAAATAAATGAGACTCTCTTTTTGGGGTATATTACGTTGAGTACATCACAAAATGACATGAAGCATAAGAAACAGCTTGCACCTTAAAAACACCAAGAAGCACTGAAACCCGAGTAGCATCAACAGCAGCAGAAAACCCAGCAGTCTTGTATAATGCAAATTATGCAAGGAAGAAATTGAGTAATTTCCATCAAAGATTGAGAATTGAGAAGAAACAGAAGGGATTTTCATACATTTGCCTTACCTGGAGGATTGAACCAGAATAATACAGAACGCTTGGTTGCCCAGTTATCTGATGTGGTTGACAATAAGGCAGTTAAAAACCAAAACCTAGAGGTGCCTCTACATCCATGCATTTGCGGAAAACTAATGAGAACTTGATAGTGAGTGATAAAGGATGTCAAGAAAAACCTGCTGGAAGAGAACTAGACCTCCACCAATTATGAAGGCTTTCAGACTAGGCCCTTCGAACACCTCCAAAAAGCTCCCATCTGATTCTTGATCCATGTACACAGACTTCACCGATACAAGTGCTTCTTCTATTTGCTTTACGGAGACTTTGTCACTAGCCGGTCTGCCTCTTAGTTTGCCAAGTGCAACAATAGCCTTCTCCTTGTGCTCTTGTAGAGACGTCTTTCCTTGAGCTGCCCTCAGAAGTAACCAGCGTGGTGATGGAGGGAGTGACCACATTCCTAGACCCATGAGCAAGGCAATTGGGGTACTCATACCAAACATGTAACGCCATCCTCCAACAACATTAATCTCAAAGCTTCCGACAAAATAACCAAGCTGGAGGAATAGATACCTTCCACATTAGTCAAAAAATGAGCAGCCTAAGGATAGAAATCCAATTGTAAGCTACTTACCAAAATCCCTAGCACAACGAATAGTTCTTTCATGGAAATAAGTGTTCCACGAATCTGAGATGGGCAAGTTTCGGCAATATAAAGTGGCGCCCCATGCATAGCCTGCACAACTATAAAATTATGACTATTTGAAAGAACAAAATTATTATTATTTTTTTTCAAAAATTACAACAAATCTATTCAACATGATTGGCGAGTTAAGTCAACATAAATAAGATAAGGTAAAGAGCTCACCAACCCAATTCCAAGGCCAGAGAGAAGCCTACCAGCTAAGAGAACTTCCAAGTCTGGGGCATATGCAGTTGTTAAACCACCAAGTGCATAAAGTGTGGCAGCTATTATCAGCTCTCTTCTCCTTCCTTTCATGAGATTTTAAGAAATATTATTAATCAATTAGCTCAAACTTCAACAGACGCACATGCCCAGTGATCAAATCTACGACAGCAAGAGGTTACCAAGAAAATCAGTTATGGGATACACAAGGGCGGATCCAAAAAGAGCTCCGTAAAGGGAACCACTGACCTATATCAACATCAGTTACTTGAAAAATGTAAAAGGTACAACCATCAGCAACTTCATCTGAATTTAGGACAACAATCGCAGAACTTACCACAAGACCGAGTTGAATAGCTGAAAGACTGAACCATGTCGTTCCACTAAGGTCAGGGGACTGCAATTATCACATTGAAAAATCAGAATCTTATCTGGTTTATTGTTTCAGTCTAATAGACTCTTTAACATGAAACAAGAGATGTGAAACAACGGTACCTGTATCGAGATAGTAGCACCAGAAGTGGCACCAATGTCATATCCAAACAACAAACCCCCCAATGCTGGGAAGACGAACCTGTTAATCCACAGCTAGGAATTACGACTAAATGGAAGGAACAAAGAATCCCTTTAAAATCAAATGAACGAAGGTGTCAGCGTCACCCACACGCTAACTAATGAGTTTCTGCGCTTTTATAGATCTAAAGGTTGAACAAACTCATGAGCAACCCCGTAGATGATGATCAAGGAATCTTATGCTGGAAGATTGTCCAATCAACAAAGGGAAAGTAAATCAATCAATCAAATATTCAAATCCAGGCACATACAATGTGATGGATAAAGGAGTTCGTACGGAAAAATCACAGAAGACCAAGTAAAAGCTTCTTCAATTCCCTCGCCAGAAACAAGAGGTCCGAAGTCATCCTCTCTCCCAACACCACCAACCTGGTAAGAAGCAAAGAAATGAGGGATTAAATTAGGTTTTCACTTTAACGACTATACAGAAACCCAAGGAGCGGAAACTAACAAGGAAATGCAACGGAAAGAGGTTTCCGAGTGATCTACCATGGCGATCGTACTGCGCTTGCTCATGGTAGGAGGAGGAGTAGTTGAGTTCGGAAAGCTGAATCTGAGGGAAGCTCTGTCAGTTGAAGGAGAATTAGGATGGAAATTGGACCGAGGAGGGAGAAATGAGGGGGTTTTGGAACGAAGAAGAAGGCGGCGTGGAAGTTGTGTGAGGTTGAACAGAGGAAGGGGAACGTGCCAAGCTGTGGAAGTGGAAGCCATGGCGGGAAGGGGACAGAACAGAAATGAGGGGTTTTATTTTATTTTTATATACACGGTGGTAGCATTAATCCTTTTCGGGTAAGAAATCTATATACAGTATATATAAAAAAAAAAAAGCCTTTTCGGATAAAAAGAAGGTTGGGATGAGACCTAAATCGTGGTGATCGGTGCAACGTCTTCATCACTGTGTGAACAACTGCATACAGTACACTTCTGGAATGTGAGGTAATGCCCGGCACACAGAATGACAAAGGAGGACTATAGCATGCACGTACGGAATAATCATCTCAACCTCTCACTTTCAAATCCCATTGGCAGCTTTAACAATTGTTAAATGGTCGCATTCGATTTCGATGTGAGAAAGATCAACCTCACTCGTTTGAATTAGCCATTAGGGAGTCACTAAGGAGTAAGGACAATGAATGGCATCCGCCATAAGTGAAGTAACATCTCATTTGAATTGCAAAAGACGAATCAAAGTTAATTTTGTTCACTTCCTTTGACGGTTTTTTCCATAGCATCACCAACATTAATACGGTGGGTGGGTATCTTTCTAGGTTTATGAAAGAAGATACTCTCTTTCTAGGTTCAAACATCGCCCTGAAATACTTTTATTGTTTTTTTTTGACCCGTTTAAAGCACAAACAGCACACCTCTATAACCTTTAATGGTATTTCAATGTGAGCCACAATTGAAGTTGATTTACGTTTTTTGTTTGTATTTGATTTTTTTTCCAGTTAAATTCTTATAATTTTTATTTACGAATTCATAAATAAAATAAAGAATTGTTATTTTAATAATATGTTTATTTTATAATAATTAATTATTTATATTATTAAGGAAAAATGACCGATAATAATACGAACTATCAACGGTGAACCAAAAATAATACAAACTTCGAAAACTACCAATTCATATACAAACTATTACACAATAAACCAAAATCGATACAAGGTCCAAAATTCAAATACTATAAATTATTTTAGACTCAAATTATAATTACTTAGAAAATTGAATTTTTTTTTTCAAAATATTCAAGAAAAAATAAATATTTACGGATAAATTCACGAAATCAAAGTATTTACACAAATATTCAAAAATTCCAGAGGATTCAGAGACACGCGGTCTCAGTCCGCATTTTATTCATAGGTGACCCCAGAACTATTCCGGAATGGCTCACCGGAAAGGACTTGTGGGTAGTATCCGTATGACCCCGGTTCGAACCCCGAAATGGCTGCTCTTTATTTACCTATTCAAGATATCTCACCCCAGAAAAATTTAGTCAAATCCACCCCTTATACTTATGATTTTAGAAGCAATGTCTTCACAAAAAATTGAGCCACGTGTCAACCCTTTGAGCAGCCTAAGAAACTGCTTTCTTCACCCACGTTCTTTCAATTGCTCAAATCCCCTTCCCTCTCTCATCTCCTCCTCGCATCTGAAATTCTCCTCTCCTCGCAAGTCACAACTGTAACGGTACTTCCTCTCTTCTTAGTTCCTCGATTTTCCCTAATCGGCCCTCGCCATGGTTGCCGGAAGATCCAAGCAGGAAGATTCTCCGCCCTATCTGTTTGAGAAATCTGAACGATGATGCCCCGCTTTGAGGGAGGGAGGGAGGGAGGCGGGTGCCGACAAAGCCAACTACGCCGGTGACGAGGGCAGTGAGGTCGGCAAGGACGAGAGGAGGCGGTGGTCGAAGTGTGCAGGTAGGTGGTTGCGGCGACGGTTTTGTACCAATTTTTGTTGTTTTCGATTTAAATGAAGGCCCTAGCCCTCAACAATTTCATTCATTTTGTTCATTTTAAACTACCCAATCTGTTTAGGTTTTGATTTTGAGGTATAATCTTTAGAAATCAGGGTAGTGGAGGGAGGGCTGCGAGATTTGGATTTGTGATGTGGAGATTTGGGACCGGAAAAGAGAGGTCACCGAGACAAAGATGATGCACGCCAGAGGGAAGATACTAGCTAGGAAAGGCGATGCCACTGTCGCGTGGACGCCGGAGATCTGCGTGGGCGATGGTTCTGCCATGCTCTTTTGTGGACAAGGGAAAGCGGCGGTAACTCCGTGGTCCAACATGTTGCTGCCCTTCAAGGGTCGGAGAAGGGTGCAGGCTTCAAAAATTGCAATTAATGGGAGCGAGAGGGAGGGATTTAGAGGTTGCAGATCCTATTAAAGTTGTTGGTTTTGGCACTAATTAAGTTCAGTAAGGTTAAGTATTGGGGCTCATGAGTCTCAATATGTTATTGGTGTTAAATGTTTGAGGATTGATAAATTTCCCTTGAATTCGTGATTTTGGGGTTTATTTATTGAGACCTTGCCTTGATTTGGTTGGTTTGAGTCCGAATAAGTGATTGTTTTTAGTTGTTTGAGGATTGATGAATTTCCTCTAAATCCACTAGATTTCCATCTATATATGTGTTTGATTTGAAACTATCAATTTTGTTGAAAGTAAGGGTTTAGGGGATTCAATTTTGGGATTTTAGATCCAATTTGAGCACAAAAGTGCCTTCTAATTTAGGTTTTTAGGTTTAATCTTTCTTTGCTAAACTAAAGTGCCTTTTGATTGGTAGATGAAGGAGATGTTAGTGTTAATGTTGTTTTTTTTTTCCATGTTGTTAGCAAAGGAGAGTGGCCATTCCTTGCAAGCATAATGCCTGCAATCAGCCTATTTGGAATGGAGATTTACTCACTTTACTATGGAGAGCTTTGATATCCTGAACGATTTGCAGATTTGTTTTTTAACCTTTCTCTATAGCACATTATTCTTACTTGATAGATAAATTAGATTAGATGCAATATTTAATGTCGTCATTGGAGATCTTGCAAGGGTGGAGCATAGTTTAGAGATTTGCAAACAATAGGGCTAAGAAAGAGAGACTCTCCTAGGTGAGTACTTCTTAAACACTACCTTTTTGTCATCCGAATTTGAAAATCTGAAAAATTAAGTCTATTTACTAAATCTGGAATAGAGAAACTAGAAAATCTGAATCTTTAGATATGTTGATGCTCCTTTCATGTTGATCAATGGTGATTTATGTGTTTTGTTTGATCAATGGTGGACCCACTTCAGTTGCGAATTGCGATTCATGAAAGAAGCAGCAATTTTCATCGAAGTTTTGTGCAGTCCGTCACTGCCAGGTTTCTACTTCGCCTTCACATGCCCCCTTCAGTTCGTTCTTGTCCTCTCTTGCAAAAGCTTGACGATAACAAAGTGTGTTTCGCGGCTGTAATTAATTCGACTCTTTGGTGTTGATTTCCATTAATAAAGGTCAGTTTCTAACTCAAAATGTGTTCAATTTCCCTGTTTAATGTAACCTTTTTATGAAAATGTGGTGAAGTTAGGGTTGGAGTATTCACTTTTGAAAATTTATCCATGTATAATTCCTTATTGTATTAATTTAGTTATTATTAGTGTAAATTTGTCTTGGTAGATTGGTACAAGACTACAAGTATAATTTTGGTACTTGAAGAATCTGTTTTGGTTGTACCTTGTAAGCAATCCAGTTCTTTGTGTTGATTTCTACTGATTTAGGATTAGGGTTATTGAGGCTTGCAACTTGGATGGAGAAAAAAGAAGAGCCAAATTCTGTGGTGAAATTTACTTGAGTATGTCTAGCTTGTGAAAACCGGAAGACGGAAGATGCATTAAATCCAATTTAATCGCAAGGTTTAACTGATAAGCTAATCTGATCCGTTATCTTGTAATTTATGGATGCGGCATTTTAGGTGAGTTGGTTGATTGAGTATATTATTTCTCTCCTTTTTGTGATGAAAGAGCTATTTTAATTTATTGATTAGCATGTATATTTATTTACTTAATTAATTATTATTTTTGTGATAATGTTGATCGCCCTCCTCGGGTCCTCCCATTACCAATTTCTTTTAGGCATATATCAGCCTTAGAAGCAATTTCAACTTTGGACCCCCAACCACCATGAAGGAGTGCTTTGCATAATGCATCCGATGTCTACGTAAGTAGTGCAATCTCATTCTTTAGATGAAGAAACTCCTGGACAATGAGCAGCAAGCCAACAACAGGTCCGACACACCAAGGGAAGTGTTGTGCTTCAAATTGACATCATTGAGATTCGAGAAGGTCACACACCCCTGTTACAGTTTTATCTCGAGAAATTCAACTCAAACATGAACGGAAATGAGACCAAGGAAGTTGATATAGAGCCACTGGACAAGCCAAGGTATCTATGTGTTTTGAATGGATTTTAAGAATTGGCTAAGATGCAGTACTACAGGGTGCATTTGGATAGATCTTAACCATCAAAATCTTTTTATGGTGTAAATGATCTGCCCCTCCATTTTTTTTAAATAAAAACTTGGGTACCAAGCATCTTAGGTGTGGATGTTTTACTAAAATTTGCAATGAACTGTTGTAGTTTTCAGATTTTGACGAATCAACGGTGAAAGAGAATTCCCTGATGATAACAACTACCATAATAGTTGTTTTGTTCAGCACTGTGGTAGGTCTCTTCATTCCCATCCAAATGGAACATTATATAAGAAGTTAATGCCATTTTTTTTTAAGTTTGCTTCAATCCAAGTATCCTAAACTTGTGAATGGCAGGTGTTCGGTTCAATAACAAAGCCTTTTTATTGAAGCTTTGTTGGGACGCAATGTGCCAACAATTTCAGATGCCACTGATTTTTCCAGCCTCGACGACCTCAGGCTTCTTTTCACGGAAAATGGAGATGACGGCAACAACAATCAAAGACCTAATGACCGGAGCTTGAGGTTGCTAATGAGGTACCATACATGGACTGCACACTACCTATGGAGGAAATTTGATGACAAATTCATGAGACCAGTTTTCAGGGAAAGGGTTTCGTACCATACCGGCCTGGCTCTCCAACTGAAGCTCCAATCCAAAATCAAAACATGGATGAACAATGAAGAACTCAAAACCTTACTCAGAACATTCTGAAGGCTCAGGTTTGAACTAGAAATCCCTTCTTGGAGTTAAAAAGCCTTGTCCTACTTAATTTGTTGCATTGTCTTGGTTTGAGAGTGTCTGCATAAGAATGCATAGAAAGAAGCTTGGAGGATTGCTGAGCATGTAAACACACTTTGTAAAGCAGTGAGAACAAACACCCATATTCAAATTTTGAGAGATTTAATTAAGTTGAGACTCAAGACTATAGATTGTACATTTTTCACAATATAAGATCGCTTCCCTTTCGATAGTTCACCTGTAAAACTTCCAAGTTAATGTGTTCTATTTTTTTTCCAGTTAAGTTAAACAATTCATTTGTCATCTCAGATTTCTTAGCTTTATGAATATGTTTAATCTTAAGAGCATCTACAACCCAAAAAACTTCCAGTATCTTAGCAAATGTAAAGTTTCTTAGTAAAAGTCTCTCAATACAAAAACTATGGCTGCAAATTTTGCCTAGCTGATGGAAATATTGCAGTAAAAGTTGTTTGTACTTTGCCCCTTTAGCCTTTAAGAGCTTTATTAAGGAGTTCAATAGAAGTAGCAACTTAATTCTGGAACAAATTCCAGTTTGTATCTTCTTCTTTTTTCTTGGTTGAATTCCATTTTTTTTTGTTTATATGTAGATGTTGGATTTTATACCCTATCATTCACATATGAAGGAAAGTGTTTAGTGTGGAAAAAAAATTCATTTGTTTGATTCGCTATCATTGCTGAATTTTGATAGATTGTGAGGATAACAAAGTTGTTAATTGCCCCACTAGCTATATGAGCATTATTAAGCCCCTCAACTGATGTAAAGTGTAAACAGAGTTTGTGAAGAAACTGCATTTTTTTAAATAAATAAATAAATGTTGAGCATTATTCGCCTCCCAGATTTTAGAAGTGAAGTTGTTCTAAAATCTCAACTTTGATTTCCTCTTTTATGAATGAAAGTTTTGCATTTAGCAAATGAGAGGTGCTCTAAAATCTCAACTTTGATTATGAAATTAGGACAAAAGGTTATTGGGATGTCTTTGTTCTGATTTTCTTTATGTAAATTGAACTAATTTATGAGTTGGTTGAGCTGCTTTCGTGGTTTAAAGTTGTTG
Source organism: Persicaria maculosa (assembly GCA_963922045.1). Taxonomy (NCBI): domain Eukaryota; kingdom Viridiplantae; phylum Streptophyta; class Magnoliopsida; order Caryophyllales; family Polygonaceae; genus Persicaria; species Persicaria maculosa. The sequence goes on from OY998258.1 coordinate 18,475,438, forward strand.
CTGTTTTGGTGGTTGTGTTCATTTTGGCGAAACAAAATGGTAGAACATGAATATCATATGAATACATTTTCTAAGTTAAATGAAAATACAAATCATGGATCATATGCAATCTGAGCATGATCATATGCAAATATCATATGAATGCAACTTTCAAGTTTCTAACTTGATTAGTCGATTTCACAGGCTCCCAGTGAAATTCAATATGGGTGTATTATTTATATCCACCCATTATCCTTGCAACCGTGGCCTTAAAATAATTCATCGTATATATCCATGTAATGTTGTTTTTTAATGTTGCTATTTTTGGGGAAATTTTATTTTGGTGTGATTTTCTCACGATATTTATTATTTTTAGCATCGACAATGGTAATTAACAAGCCCTACTATTGGTCTTACCCTTCTGAATCCATTAGTAGTAGAATCCATATCATTACCTCCTGATTTTAGTTATAAGGTTATTTCTACACCGAGTTTAGAAGGAACATTGCGAGGAACTAATGAAGGAACATTGTGAAAATCTAAAAATTACATAACACTCAAATAAAATTATATTCTTAAGTGCATGGTAAGTGTTTAGAGTTTTGGTGTATCATTGAAATTTTGTTTAAACACAAGAATTAAATAATTCTTTGTAGTAAAACAAAGTATCGGTCCTTCCCGACTTCACTTGTATGGCCTGTAGTAATGAAGAAAATAGGTGTATTATGTGTGTCATGGCATAGGGTGTGATAATGGAAGAACACAATCTGATGCACATAGTATCTGCCTACCGCAAAATTGGTTATTCTGAGAAATTGGGTTTAATAAACCCATCGTTCTGTACGTTTGATGACATAATTTTCATTTTCCTCTGATCAATTATGAGACTTTTGTTTGTGATGGTAAGTGTTATTGTATAATAACAGGGGTTGTAATTGATAGCATGACAACAATTCAAATGAAATATATTCATGGGGGAACTAAAATGGTAAATTTCATGAAAAATACTCACCCGTACAAGGTACGGGAAAAGTACTAGTTAGATGTTATTATAAAAACGCGGTTTAAAAACGCGTTTTATGATCCATTTTAACAAAAACGCGGTTTGAAATCGCGTCTTTATCATTTTGTATTTTAAAATTAAAAAAAAATCGAAATTAAACTGTAAAACGCGGCATCAACCCGCGCTTTACGTTATTAAAAAAAAAGAAAAGAAAAAAAAGAGGAAATACTGGAAAGTACAGTGCATGAGATGGGGAGGCGGGGAGCCGGAGCCTAGTCCACCGCCGAGATCTAGGAGCAGGAGCCTCCTCTCATCGACTTCTCCACTCGCCTTCAACTTCCCGCCGGGAGCTAGGATCCGTCGACTTCCCCCTCCTCCCGTCGGCTCCCCCTCGCAGTCCGTCCACCAAGCTTTCTTCTCCGGCGTTCAAAGCTTCCGCTGTCCTCCTCTCGTACGTCATCTCCTGCGTGGTGGCTTCTGTTGTCTACTCCTTCCACGTCAGATCAGCCGGTCATCAAGAAGGAGTAACCGAGCTTAGGAGGTTATAATTGGTTAAAGAATCAGTTAGTTTGTTAGCTGATTAGATTGTTGATCAATTGTGTATAAGTACTCTTGCCATCGTCATTTGTAAACACAAATTTACAATCAATAAAGAAAACACTATGATTTCTCTCAAAACCTCTCTTCCAACTTAACATGGTATCAATTTGGTTCTTCTAGATCCTTCGCTTCTGCATCAATGGAGTTCCAGCAAGTTCTCGATCATCGCTTTCCTCCTGCATCCCCGGTGGATCCTCTCAGCGAATTGTTTCTCCACAATTCGGATCATCTTGCATATGCTCTTTCCAAGAGTTCTTTAGAAGGCAGCAAGAACTATCACCATTGGAGGAGGGCGGTTGAGGTATCCGTGCTTGCGAAGAACAAATTCGGTTTCGTTACTGGTTCGTGCAGGCCTCCGATCAACGACGCTATCCTCCCGCAGCAATGGGAGCGCTGCAACAACATGGTCTTGGCTTGGATCTTGCACTCTGTGTCTAAGGACATCGCTGAATCGGTTGTGTATTGTCGATCGGCTTCGCAGATCTGGTCAGAATTAGCGGCGAGATACGGTAAGCCCAATCGTACTCAAGCTTATCAGGTTTAGCGTGATCTGAGTTGTGTTTCTCAGGCGAATTCTTCGATTTCCGATTATTTTACTAAGCGCAAGAAGCTCTGGGATGAGTACTTGATGTTGATCGATGATAAGGTTAGCGCTTGTGGTTCAAAGGCCATTATTCTGGAAATTCTTCATGATCAGCAGGTGGTTCAACTCCTGATGGGGTTAAATGAGTCGTATTCCACCATCAGAAGCAATATTCTCTTGATTCATCCTTCGCCGTCTCTTGACGAGGTGAATCAGATGCTTCTTCAAGAAGAGGAGCAACGCTCACTTCAGGTTCCCGATGCTCCTATTGATCCTGATTCCATAGCTCTTGCATCACACTCCAATTTCTAGTCAGGCGACAAGGACTCATCTGGTGGTAAAGGATCTAATACCTCTTCTTCATCTGGTGGAAAAGGCTCTACTGGCAAGCACTGCAAGCAGACGAACCACACAATTGAGCGATGTTGGAAGCTCCATGGCTATTCATCGCATCAATCTCGAGGGAATCAGTCTCACACTACTGATGTTGCTTCTGATTCTCCATCACCGGCTGCTTCTGGCTCTTTCTCGTTGACTGCTGATCAGTATGGCAAGCTTATTTCTCTTCTTGGTAAAGTATCTTCTGAAACGAGTGATTTCTGTGCTTTCTTGGCAGGTAGTGTATCTTGCTCTCTTTCTTCTCGCAACAAATCCTCTTGGATCATTGATAGTGGTGCTACGGACCACATTATGCCTCAACTGTCGCTTTTGACATCTGTTAAACCTACTCCTGGCCACAAGTCTTATGTCCAACACATTGGCACTTCCATTTTTTCTCCTTCTCTTCGAATTACTGATGTATTACATGTGCCAGATTTTCACTTTAACTTGCTTTCCATCAATAAACTCACACGTTCCTTAAACACTAATGTCATTTTCACTCCAACTGCTTGCTACTTACAGAACCCCTCGATGAAGAAGCTAACTTTGATTGGTAATGAAGATAGAGGTCTGTATGTGTTGAGTCTTACATCATCATCACTGCACAGGTCGTCGTCTTCTGGTGGTACTTCTTCATCCATTGATCTCAACACTTACAATACTAGCCTTGATCTATGTCATTGTAGGCTTGGGCATCCTGCCTATGACCAACTAAAACAAATTCCTTTTCTTAGTTCATTTGTCAAGCACAAATACATTTGTACTGTTTGCCCCAAAGCAAAATAGCATAGAAAAGTTTTTCATACATCTTCTAGCAAAGCTATTACCCCTTTTGATCTCATCCACATTGATACTTGGGGTCCTTATAGGACATCCACTTACAATGGATTTCAGTTTTTTTTTGACGATTGTGGATAATTTCACACGATGTACTTGGGTTTTTCGGTTGGCCCATAAAAGCAATGCTTTGTCTGTAATAAAATCGTTCTACCAGTTTGTTGTCACTCAATTTCATGCTCATATCAAGTAAATTCGATCAGATAATGCTCTAGAGTTTGCTGATTCTTCTGCTGTTCAGTTTTACAAAGACAAAGGCATTTCTCATCAAACATCTTATGTTGAATTACCCCAACAAAATGGGAGGGTTGAACGCAAACACAAACATCTCCTTGAAGTTGCTAGGGCCTTGTCTTTCCAAGCCCATACACCTCCTCAGTTTTGGGGTCATTGCATCATGACTGCCACTTTTTTGATAAACAGAACTCCTCTTCCATCCCTTGGTTTCAAAACTCCATTTGAGCTTCTTTACAATCGTCCTCCAGATTACAGCTTCTTGAAAAACATTTGGGTGCTTGGTTTTTTCCAGTACACTCAAGAGATCAAGGGATAAATTTCAAGCCAGGGCCTCTCCGACCTTGTGTTTTCCTTGGTTATTCTTTTGGAAAGAAAGCCTACACTGTCATGGATCTCCAAACAAAAAATTCTTCCACACAAGAGACCTAGCTTTTCATGAAACTCATTTTCCTTTCCATTACATTACATCTTTACATGATACCTCCACTTTACCTACCCTTGTTCATGATTATCCTGATCATATATTCCTCCCCTCCACTACTTTGCCTACCACCTCCACAGATGATTCACCTTCTCCTCTTTCTTCACCCACAGGTACTTCACCTGCTCCCCTCTCCTCATCTACTGATGATTTGTCAGCCTCTCCCTCTTCAAAAAATAACTCACCCATTGTTGCCCCTATTGTCCCTCTACGAAGGTCCACTAGAAATCACAAGACTCCTGCATACTTGGATGATTACTCATGCACTTACCGGCCTTCATCAACTGCATCAGTCAATTTAGTAACTTCAAATCTCTTACCTTCTTCTCATTTTTCTTTTATGTCATCCCTTTCCACTTACACTGAACATCGTTCTTCTTCTGAGGCATCAAATGATCCCAATTGGGTTCTAGCCATGAAGAAAGAAGCTGATGCATTACATGCTAATGGAACATGAGAACTCGTTCCTTTACCTCGAGGGAAAAAGGCTATCGGGTGCAAGTGAGTCTTCAAGGTCAAGTTGAAATCAGATGGCTCACTCTAGAGGTTCAAGGCAAAGCTCGTTGCCAAAGGGTTCACTCAAAAGCCCGACATTGACTATCATGAGACGTTGTCTCCGGCAGTTAAGATGGCAACTGTTCGAAGCATAATCTCTGTCGCTGCTTCTCATTCTTGGGTCATTCATCAGCTCGACGTGAACAACGCGTTCCTCCATGGCAATCTTCTTGAGGAAGTGTACATGAGGATGCCAGGCTTAAGAAGGCCTGCATAATCCGAATACTCTTGTTTGCAGGCTTAAGAAGTCCTTATATGGACTTAAACAAGTATCTCGCCAATGGTTTCATAGATTGAATACAACTCTTGAATCATTGGGTTTTTCTCAATCAAAGAACGATTATTCATTGTTCACTTGCTCTTCTTCTGGTGATCAGATCACCTTCATAGCGGTATATGTTGATGATTTGCTTGTGACAGGATCAGATTCTTCTGTCATGTCTAAGCTCAAGCAATTTCTTGATACTGAGTTTAGCATTAAAGTTGGGTGTCTCAACTATTTTCTGGGATTAGAGGCTTCGTATCTCTCTTCTGGGATTGCTCTTACCCAACAGAAGTTCACCCAGGATCTACTAAAGAAAGTGGATTTGTCAGGTCTGAATCCGGTATGCTCTCCTCTTCCTCTGCATTGCAAATTGTCTCCTCAATCTGGGGATGTCTTGCCGGATCATTCCCTATACAGATCTCTCATTGGGAAGTTGAATTTTCTGTGTCATACTAGACCTGATCTGAGTTTCACGGTTCAAACTCTTATCCAGTTTATGCAACACCCCCAGAACTGCCCATTTGGATGCGCTTATGCATACTCAGGGGACATTTTACTCAGGGGACATGACACTCCTTCACTAAGTGCCTACTCTGATTCTGATTGGGTTGCATGTCCGATTAGCCGCCGATCAGTTACATGCTATTTGGTGATGCTTGGCCAATCCCCCATTAGTTGGAAATCAAAGAAATAGTCGGTGGTTTCCAGGAGCTCTGCTGAAGCTGAGTATCGCGCCATGGCACAAGCTACTGCAGAGGTCACTTGGCTAGTCCGATTACTCCAAGACATGGGCATTGACAAGCTTAAGCCGGTTACACTCCATTGTGACAACAGCTCTGCACTTCAGATCGCGAAGAATCCCGTTTTCCATGAGAGAACGAAGCATATAGAGGTAGATTTTCACTTCACAAGAGACAAGGTTATGGAAGGTCTCTTACAACTCTCTTACATTCCCACTACGCAGCAACTAGCAGATGTCTTCACAAAAATCCTCCCTAGCTCTCAACAGAACTTCTTGTTGTCCAAGCTTGGTGTGTGCCGCACCCACCCTCTAGCTTGTGGGGCATGTTGTCTACTCCTTCCACGTCAGATCAGCTCGTCATCAAGAAGGAGTAACCGAGCTTAGGAGGTTACAATTGGTTGAAGAATCAGTTAGTTTGTTAGCTGATTAGATTGTTGATCAATTGTGTATAAGTACTATTGCCATCGTCATTTGTAAACACAATTTTACAATCAATAAAGAAAACACTATGATTTCTCTCAAAACCTCACTTCCAACTTAACAGCTTCGGCGTCCGACGTGCTGGCTCCTGGCTCCCGGGAAGAGGCGCTAACTCTCGGCGGTGAAGGTTAAAGTTTATTTGACCTATCTGTATGCCATTCCTTCCTCCTCCCATCTCATATCTCAGGCTCCTCGTTCCTCCTTCCAAGCGATGAAGAAGACGATGAAGGCGCAGGTTCGCTCATTCCTCCTCTTTCTCTGGAGGCACAAGTTCGCTCGTCCTTCCCCAATGCTCCATCCATGGCCGATGTAGAAGAAGACGATGAAGGCGCTTCTCCTCCTGATCTCTGGGGACGAATCAGGAAGCGGAGGCTCCTCTGCCTCCATGGGGCATTGTCAAGGGTGATTCCATCTCGGATTTCATATCTACCTAGGTTTTCGAATTTCAGATCTATAATCCTCGTGATTTCGGTTTTCGATTAGTGTGTGTATTGATGGAGCATAGTTGCAATTTGCAGATGCAAAGGTGAGATTGGAGTGCAGGAGGGATTCACAGGAGCTGCTGATGGTTTCTTTGTCCTCGATTCACCCGTTCTTTTCTCTCGCGAATCAAATCTGTAGGTTTGGAATTGGGAATTTCCTCTTCATTTTCCAGATTTCTTCGTTGTTGAATTACACTCCTGTTTCAGGATTTAGGGTTTCCTTGAATCTGAATTCATAAATTGTGTTACGACTACCAGATCTAGTTAGGTTTGAAAGATGACTGCCAGAATCTGATGAAATTGATGCGAGCATGTGAGGAAGGTCTTTGATGATGCAGTTACCGCGTTCAAGAGTAACGAAGTCTCTAATTCCGAGTTAGACTCCATGGATGATAGTGACTGATTTATGTGATTGATTTATTCTCCCCCTCCGAATGAACTTGGAAATTTTGCCTTTGTTGTACATATAACAAGTAATTTATTGAAAATCTTCCATCCAACTGCTGTCTTTTTGTAATTTTTCGAAATTTATTTTCAGTATTCAATAGGATGTAAATGTGGAGCATATTCCTGCAGGCAGTATGAAACTATGAATGAGATCAACTTTAGAGCTACTAATCAAGCAGGAGAAGAATCTTAATTGATTGGCTTGTGGAGGTTAGTGTTTCGATATATGACGAGAGGGTTTCTCGACCAAATAAATTTGTAGTCAAGACCCCGCTATAGGATAGTGGAGTCAGGTTCGTCCTCAGGAGAGAAGTCAGCGGTTCTAGGTTTAGTGTGTTTTGGGGTTCAGGGATAGCGGGAAAAGGTGGGGAGGTTGTTGTCGACAAAGAATAGAGGGGTCGATGTCGATGGATGGAGAGGGAATGGTGGCTGGTGTCGGGTAGAATATGTGCCGAATAAAAATAATAAAATAAAACAAATGAAGATGCAAACTTCCAAGGTTAGGGATCACCACAACAATAAACATATATGTAGATCATAAATCACATAAAGATGCATGCTTTATATCAAAGAATCGACTTTCGCAAATTCCAACAATTTAGGTGATAGAGGCTCTCGCATAAAAACCTAATTTGTTTCTACCTTTTCTTAACTAGGATTAGTCGGCTCTCGCAAGCAAAGCCTAATTACTATCCAAATTCATAATTAATTCACTTTCGCTTCATAATTGCAAATAAGGAATTGTCATCGACTGTCGCAAAGGATTAAGCACATAGGTAGATGATAATAAAGACATACAAAATTATGAATTCATAAATCAAACAAACATATCTATGTTGGGATCACCCCAACCCTAGAAGAAGGAAAATTAGAAAGCAAACATGATGAAAGAAATTAACTTTAACATAAAATAAACTAAAACTTACAAAACTTTCCAAGCGTTCCTCCTCTCTCTCTCTCTCTCTCTCTCTCTCTCTCTCTCTCTCTCTCTCTCTCTCTCTCTCTCTCTCTCTCTCTCTCTCTCTCTTCCTCCTCCTCCTTCTCCTTGCGTCCTTAGACGACTTGACTTCAATGAATGAAAATCATCCCCCTAAGGCTTTATTTATAGCCTTCATTCCCTAGCTATTCTAGGTAAGAAAGTCTTATCTATATCTAAATCTATATCTAAAAACTTTAAAGATAAATAAATTGAATAAAGGAAATAAATCCAAAAGGAAATTCTATCTAAAGTAGGTAAGTCTCTTCATGTTGATAGATCTTGTCTTCTAAGGATAGAACTTGATGTATCTCGGCAATCTCGGATTCCTTCGGCCCCAAGGACTCCCAACTCGACATGGACAGCTTAAACCGCGTAACGCGGCTTCGGACGCGGCTCGTCGATCTCGACCAGGGCTACTCGAGATCGAGTAGGATTCGTCGTCTGGCTGGCTTGGTCGGGTGGCTCTGCTCGACAAGGCTCCTAGGCGTGGTCGATCTCGACTAAGCCTCGTCGAGATCGAGTAGAGGTGGTCTGCGTCTTCGTCCTCGGCTTCTCGGCTTGGCAAAGCTCGTCGACTCCGGACATGGCGTCGAAGTGTGGTCGATCTCGACTAGAGGTACTCAAGGTCGAGTAGGGTTCCGGGAGTCGGGTTGTCTCTGACTCAGTGTCCTCGATCAGCTCTGGTCGACCAGGTCTCGTCGAGATCGAGTAGATGCTAGTCGATCTCGAGTAGAGTTCTCTCAGCTTTCTGCTCTGTTCTTAAAACGCACTTTCCCGAGTCCTCGTTCGTCGGATTGACGCATATGACCATGCGTTGGAAAGCTCTTTCCGAGGGCTACAACTCTCATGAAGACATCAAAGCTTGATTCAGAACGAAGAATGGTGAAAAATGGCCTTTTCTCCAGCTGCACCATTTTTAGCTTCTCCATGAGTCTCCTTTTAGCTCCAAAGTGCGTCCGATTTCTGTGAAATATAACCAAAACTTATGTAGACCTCCATATATTGCAAATAAGTGTAAACTACACAGATTCTGTATTATTCTAACCCAAATGTATGCAGTGTATGCAGAAATCGATATAAAAGTAACTGTAAAACATGGCAAATTAGGCTCACAACAAACACCCCATACTTAAGCTTGCTTGTCCTCAAGCAATACTTTTATTTGTCATTCAGGGGAAGAAATCAAAACTCTCAACATCTTAGATTCATTTTCATATGTCCCTGCAATCAATTACCATCCTCGAAAAGGTACTAGTGTCACAGATCCATGCATGTGCAAATATACAAAAGCAACATCTACTCACAAAAGGAGGGTTATGCAAAAACAATTTATGTGACAAAGCAACAATAATCAAGAGGACTTTAATTTAAGCTCAATAAGGAGTGGATTGGTAAAAGGCTAAAGGTGGGCAATTTTTGGCAATGTGGTGCTAATGATCCGGGGAAATGGAGCATTTCCAGACTGAATTTCCACATTCCTTCTCCATAAGATTCATCACCTTTCATAATGCTTTTCTCTACAATAATAATGCTTTTACCTCTCTAACCTTAGCATTGCCTTCTCGCGAGTCGCAAACATGGGTGTCATGAATGGCCCCGGATACTTAGTGCTTTGGACTCCTCACAATGTGTCCCATCTCTCCAAACTATTATCTCAGAGAGGAGGGTCAATCTACCTTTATCTCCTGAGGTGATTGGATTTTCTTTCACTCGTTAAATTTTCCATATAATTCAAACAATTTCCCGCCAAACTCCAAATATGATAACAACACAACAACCATATAACAATCTCCATAATGTAACATCATTCTCAACATAATCCCCGGATAAGGTAAAGAAATGGCAATATTTAGAACATGTGGAGCAATCTTTGAAATAAGGCATAATATGGCTTTTGTGTAATGCATAAGCATAGGTATGGCTAGGATATAGCAATATGAGCATTATATGGAAATTTAAAGTCCTCCATCCTTTTATCATGCAACATGTCAAAAGCAATTTCAAGTTTTACCTCCTTTCATGGTTTTCATAAAATAATGCACTTCATTGTGACTTCCCTTTACTAGGCAATTTCATGCTATATCTCTAATGAATCCAATTTTGCATCGTCGAGTTCAATAAAGCTTCCATGACATTAATCAAAAATTTTCAAAGGGGGTCATTTTTCTCAAATTTTGGAAAACATGCATATAAGCACATAAATCAATAAATGCATTCCAAAATAGCCATGTAGCAATTCAAAGAAATCAATTCTAAATGTGCACAAATAATGTCAAATATGGCAATTATGCATGAAGTAAGCCCTTCCCCCTCCCCATACTTAAACATTATAGTGTCCTCACTGTATAAAAACAAGGGTAAAGAAAGAGACTCACTAGACAGGTGTGCAGGGCCTCTAAATTTTGAATGAAAGCACCTCCTGGGCCGAGTATGAATATGGTTTGCTACTATCCATGGACCTGAAAAGTGCAGAAGACATATACCCATAATAGAAAAACTAAAAAAAAATGTTCAAAAACCAAAAAACAAACAAAACAATGTCCAAAAAGTCCCAAAAAGTAAATGTCTATGTACAAGCTCTAGATTTTATAGTCGCTAGGCCGACTTTCTCCATTAAGCTTTAGCCTGGCTCATCTTTGTCCGGAGGTATAGGTGGATCTGGTGGTTCCTCCAGTGGTGGGAAGCGTGGGATGTCATCCGGGGGCATCATGTGAAGAAGCTTAAATCTCCCTGAGTGAATGCTCCATGGCTTCACCCATTCATCTTCCTGGGCTCCAGTTGGCATGCATAAAGGAAGATATAAAGAAAATATACATACCTCATCATCATACCTCTTCCGATTCATAGGTTGACTTGGTTGCGCGTCTCCACCACAGCAAAACGGTGGAGTGGGAAGAGATATTTCCACCTCATCATGCGGAGCTTCATGCCACTTTGCTAGGACCCCATACTTGAATATGAACATCGGTTGCTCAAAATCATCGGGGATAGCCTTCGCCTTGTAAGGTAAAAGCGATCTTGGAATGCCCTGGTCAACAATGTCCAACTTCTTCTCTTCTAGTGCTATTTCGCCGTGGGATCCTTCATATGATTCATCAACAATAGGTAGCAAAGTAGGAATGAAATTCGAGGAAGGACATACCTGGTTGTCGACATTGAGTGGATCAATTGGCTCGTCGAGAGGAGGGCATGGTCCTTTAGACTGAATGGAAGCCTCAAGCCTTCGGATTTCATCTTCCAACCGAGCTATTTCCCTTAATCGTGACTCCTCCACTGCGACCCTATTTCTCCGTCTCAAATCTTGATACCATTCTTCCCATGCAGGATTCCCTTCGACAAAGTCTTCCATCTTTGTACCTAAGCTTTGAAATCACAATCAAGAACACAAATTAGTGGTAAAAGCTTGGCACCCAGTTGGTACCGGTGAGGTAGGTGGTGGTAGGGTATGTGAAGGGTAAGAAAAAGGGATGGGCTTTTCTGAACCTTAAACACAATTAAACTAGGCGCGATTGATATCTCCCCGGCAACGGCGCCAATTTGACGAGAGGGTTTCTCGACCAAATAAATTTGTAGTCAAGACCCCGCTATAGGATAGTGGAGTCAGGTTCGTCCTCAGGAGAGAAGTCAGCGGTTCTAGGTTTAGTGTGTTTTGGGGTTCAGGGATAGCGGGAAAAGGTGGGGAGGTTGTTGTCGACAAAGAATAGAGGGGTCGATGTCGATGGATGGAGAGGGAATGGTGGCTGGTGTCGGGTAGAATATGTGCCGAATAAAAATAATAAAATAAAACAAATGAAGATGCAAACTTCCAAGGTTAGGGATCACCACAACAATAAACATATATGTAGATCATAAATCACATAAAGATGCATGCTTTATATCAAAGAATCGACTTTCGCAAATTCCAACAATTTAGGTGATAGAGGCTCTCGCATAAAAACCTAATTTGTTTCTACCTTTTCTTAACTAGGATTAGTCGGCTCTCGCAAGCAAAGCCTAATTACTATCCAAATTCATAATTAATTCACTTTCGCTTCATAATTGCAAATAAGGAATTGTCATCGACTGTCGCAAAGGATTAAGCACATAGGTAGATGATAATAAAGACATACAAAATTATGAATTCATAAATCAAACAAACATATCTATGTTGGGATCACCCCAACCCTAGAAGAAGGAAAATTAGAAAGCAAACATGATGAAAGAAATTAACTTTAACATAAAATAAACTAAAACTTACAAAACTTTCCAAGCGTTCCTCCTCTCTCTCTCTCTCTCTCTCTCTCTCTCTCTCTCTCTCTCTCTCTCTCTCTCTCTCTCTCTTCTCTCTCTCTCTCTCTCTCTCTCTCTCTCTCTTCCTCCTCCTCCTTCTCCTTGCGTCCTTAGACGACTTGACTTCAATGAATGAAAATCATCCCCCTAAGGCTTTATTTATAGCCTTCATTCCCTAGCTATTCTAGGTAAGAAAGTCTATCTATATCTAAATCTATATCTAAAAACTTTAAAGATAAATAAATTGAATAAAGGAAATAAATCCAAAAGGAAATTCTATCTAAAGTAGGTAAGTCTCTTCATGTTGATAGATCTTGTCTTCTAAGGATAGAACTTGATGTATCTCGGCAATCTCGGATTCCTTCGGCCCCAAGGACTCCCAACTCGACATGGACAGCTTAAACCGCGTAACGCGGCTTCGGACGCGGCTCGTCGATCTCGACCAGGGCTACTCGAGATCGAGTAGGATTCGTCGTCTGGCTGGCTTGGTCGGGTGGCTCTGCTTGACAAGGCTCCTAGGCGTGGTCGATCTCGACTAAGCCTCGTCGAGATCGAGTAGAGGTGGTCTGCGTCTTCGTCCTCGGCTTCTCGGCTTGGCAAAGCTCGTCGACTCCGGACATGGCGTCGAAGTGTGGTCGATCTCGACTAGAGGTACTCGAGGTCGAGTAGGGTTCCGGGAGTCGGGTTGTCTCTGACTCAGTGTCCTCGATCAGCTCTGGTCGACCAGGTCTCGTCGAGATCGAGTAGATGCTAGTCGATCTCGAGTAGAGTTCTCTCAGCTTTCTGCTCTGTTCTTAAAACGCACTTTCCCGAGTCCTCGTTCGTCGGATTGACGCATATGACCATGCGTTGGAAAGCTCTTTCCGAGGGCTACAACTCTCATGAAGACATCAAAGCTTGATTCAGAACGAAGAATGGTGAAAAATGGCCTTTTCTCCAGCTGCACCATTTTTAGCTTCTCCATGAGTCTCCTTTTAGCTCCAAAGTGCGTCCGATTTCTGTGAAATATAACCAAAACTTATGTAGACATCCATATATTGCAAATAAGTGTAAACTACACAGATTCTGTATTATTCTAACCCAAATGTATGCAGTGTATGCAGAAATCGATATAAAAGTAACTGTAAAACATGGCAAATTAGGCTCACAACAATATACATGTATAAATACTTTGTTTATTTTGACAGGTCACATGTTCATACCAAATTAATGAAGTATTGATGGGAATGTATGCACTTTGATGAATCAAGTGCAGTAGCATCTTTTGCTCTTAATTTATTGAATATTAAGTGTCCTGTAGTGATTAAAAAAAATATTCTATTAGGTTTTTGTGATGGAGATAGATTAAAGACACTTGCTATGGAGATATGAATAGAACTCAGGGGTATAAATAAGGGATTATCCCTAAGATGTAGAAGATTATATAGTAAAGGGCATATAGCAATGGCCTTGTCATACCTTTGTCTCTTGGATTTTTGTTCTCTAGCTTTTTTTGTGAATTTGTGCTTTGTGTGTTTCCTACTCTTGGATAAAAGTTGTTTGTGGCTCTTTTGGTGCCAATCCAAAAACTTGCTTCACTATGACATTGAATGTGAATTGGAGTAGAAACACAAGAATTAGTTGGAAAGTTTTGGGTTTGATTATTATTGCACATTTAGTGGTGTTTTGCTTTGTTTTTTCGTAGATTCTAGGTACTAGCTATTGCCTCCAAACTCGCGTGTAGCTGCTGCTATTTTCCTTTGAATGCACTAAAGATGGTGCTTCTTTCGATGGTTGTCGACCGGCCATGTAACTGTTAATGTTGTTAAAATGATTGTTTTTTCAAGTCTTAAACGTTTTTAGCATTTTACCCTCTCATTTGCAGGCAGATTTACCAGAATATCTATCAAAGCACTTTTTGTCAGCATGGTTGGTTAGTTCATACGAGGATGTTCCTGGCGTTGTAATTTGTAAATGTAGAAAGTGTGTCAAACACTGTAATTCCGATGTAGGATGAATGCTTTCAGGTCATTTAGATGTGTTGTTTTCACTTTTCATATTCCACTATTTGTTGTTCATATGCATCATTTTAAAGTGACGATGTGTATGGTTGTTTGTATGGTTAATTACTAGAATAAAAATTGGAATCCTGTTATATGTGGGCTTGAGATTGAATTTTTCATATGGTCATCCACTCGGTAGAACGCAATCCTCCCATTGAAATTGTGCATCTTGGTGTTGTTCCTCGTTTGCTTAAATTCCTTGTTTGGTGACACTGTTTTGATTCCACATTTTGTACTTTAATGTCATCAATTTTATAAAAATATCATCACAAATGATCGAGATCAATTAATTGTACTTACAATTGTGTCATCAATGAATAAAAGTCATCAATAAAAAGATGTCATCAACAAACAATGTCATTATAAATGATTGAGATCAATGAAGTGTAATCATAAATGTCACTAATGAATAAAAATGTAATAAACATGTCACCACAAGTGATTACATCAACGAAGTTTAATCACAAACGTGTCATCAGTGAATAAAAATTGAATCGATGAAAATATATCGATATACAATTGATTAAATTAAAAAAAAGTGGCATCGAACGATTTGATTAAAAAAGTGGCATCAAATAATTACATTAGAAAAAATGGCATCAAAACACTACTTTGAAAAAGTTGCATCACATTAAAGAAAAAATGTCATCAAAGCACTATTTTGAAAAAAATATGGCATCACGGTAAAAAAATCATCAAAAAATTGACTTTAAAAAAGTGTCATCAGTAGTCAACATTAAAAAATTTGGCATTTATGGTCGACGTGGCATCACAGTACACAAAAATGTCATTAAAGTTTGAAAAAAATGTCATTAAAAAGTGGCATCAAAGCAAAAATAAAATGTAATAAAAATGGAATCAAAACGGCAAAAAAATGACATCACAAAATTGTCATCACTAAAAATTAAAAAAAAAATCCATATGAGTTGGTCAACGGTCAACTCATTGACCAGTCGATGGTCAAACAGTTGACCATTGACTTTAATACCCCATTTGGAGAATGGATTACCTAATCTAATTAAATAAGTTTCTTATCTAATTAGCTAATTAAAGATTCTAAATAGCCTAATTACCTATATCACCCAATAAAATAAGTAAGATTGTTAATTAGCTAATTAAATAGTAAAAAAGGTAAAAAAATATCAATTTTTTATAAAATTAAAAGAAAACTTATACAGTATTCATCTAAAAAAAACTTTTTTTTTTTGTTCTGTAATAACAAAAACACTCTAATCCCTTCTTCCCCATCTTCCCCCAGTGAAGTCCTCAACAATCCCTCGCCATTTCGGTCCGGTTGATCCTGAATCTTCTTCATCTTTCGCCTGTTCGGAGCCGTTTCTTCATCAAGGAGTTTCGCCTCATATCCCGTCTTGTGAAACCATGCCCCCATGCCAAGTCCTAATTTCGATCCAATCTCTCACCATCTCCCCCTTAATTGAACCCTTACTTGACTAAACTGGCTTGTTTTCAAGCCGTTCCTGCTCTTTCCTCAATCCTTGTTGATTTCGGCTCGTTTGAGTGTCTGCCTGGGTGGTTTGTCGTCGTCTTTCATGGCGACTCCGGTCAGGACAACCCAGTCCGTCTGTGGGGTTTCTTTTTGCTCGTCGCCTAGGGTTGTACGATTGGTGGAGGTTCGGTCGCTCTTGTGGTCTCGCTACTAGTTGCCACCGACCTCATGGCTGGTGTTACAGACTTGCAGGGTCCGCCATTGCCGCCGCCAACTGTTCTAGACTTGTTCTACAGATTGGCCAATTGGGGAAGGAGAATGAAATTATGAATTTTACAATTTTTACCACAATTTATGATTAATTATATATTGAGTCCAAATGAATATAGAGTTTGTGAATTTTGGATCATATATCAATTTTGGTTTAATGTGTTATAGTGTGTATATGAATTGGTAGTTTTGAAAGTTCGTATTATTTTTGGTTCACCGTTGATAGTTCGTATTATTGTTGGTCATTTTCCTATTATTAATGTAATAATAAATGTAAAATAGGTGGTAAGTTACACAACACACATATTGAGAGTATCTTCCGTTTTGAATTAAAATTTATTTGGATTAAATATATAGTAATATGTATTATTTTTATTTTATTTCAATTCATATAATTAATTATTTCTACTATTAATATAATATTAATGTAATAATAAATGTTTGATTGTTTATTGTTGATAAATGTGGTAAGATGACGCAAGCATGATAGTTAAAGAAATTTCGATTGAGTATGTAGGATGTGTGAAAAAATTAAAAGGAGTATGTAAAACTGATAGGGTAGAGAAAGAAAGATAAAAAGATGGAGAGAGTTAAAGATATTTTCCATCTTGATGCTCTTGCCTTCTTCTGAGGAAGAGATGGAGAGAGAAACTCTCTCTTTTGGAGAACCCCTTCACCACACTCCTAACCCTAGAACATCCCATCCCTCAAATCTAATCCCTAAAATCACTCTCTTGGTTAATCTAAGTGGGGGTTTTGAAGCAATTCGAGCCTCTTTTCACAACCTTACTCCTTGTTAGAGCTTGCGAGGGAGAGAATGGTCCGAATCTGTGCATCCTTTCTTGGTCTGAGTGGCTTCAAAGTGATGAACAAATTGAAAAGAGAGGAAGGAAATCCGTTTGGAGAGGGTTAGGAGAAGTAATCTCGGGGTTTTGGCCATGGTTGTGGTGGTGGTGGGATGTCTTTGGGCCGGTTTTCACCCTCGATCGGTCTGCGTTTCACCGTTCTTCCTTGGTTCTCTCCGTTGGTGATGGTGTTGCTACGGTGTCAACGAGACGGAGGCCTCTTCTCATCCATTCTAAGGTATCCCCTTCACTAAGTGACTTCAAAAAACATCAATCATTGGAGGAACTTCTGTTCTTACACATACTACCCCCCGAAAGGGCAAAAAAACATCAATATGTGGAGGAACCTATGTTCTTCCACATACTACCCCCCAAAAGGGAAAAAAAACCATTTGTAGATGCCAAAGAGGTTGAGGAGTCTCTGTACTCCAGTGATGCCGTGGGAAGAAGAAACCAGCGTGAGGGGTTCTGGGGCCCCAATGATGGAAGAGGAATCACAATCGAAAAAATGGCAAAGAAAAGAAACAATAAATGGAGTGCTACACCGGTTTCAAATTGGCCTAGGGAGGGTTGTTCCTTCCCTTCTGATGATGGTGACATTTGGATGATTGCTTTGGCCGTGATTCCAAGCTGTGTCATGGTGTGGAGTACCTTGTGGGCTGTTATGTCGAGTAAACAAACCCTTGACAGGTTCTTTCTCTTCCTGCTGGATTTGAGTATTCTTAATTGTGATATTAGTTTGCTTTTGGATTATATTGTGCTGACACATCTCTTGGTGTACTTGTTGCATTGTGTACAAAACCGCACCATTTATTGGTGTTTGATAAACCCCGTGATTGAGGTGATTGCCTCTTCACCCCTACCTCCCGAAAGGGCTCGGAACTAACTGTGGTCCTAGCGACCTCTAAAATTCTTCTCAACTATTATGTTGTGGACGCAACCCCCAAGGCGAACTCATTTGTGCTTTGGTACTTTGTAAGCTCTATGGATTTCCGAGTGTTTCGATGTCTTCTTTACACTTGGCTCTCAGATAAAAGCTACCTTTATCTTGTTTACATCCCTGATGATGTTTATTTGGGGTGGTTGATGATCAGGCTCTTGAAAATCATCCTTTGCATTCCGGGGATGGAAGGAAATAGGCTTGAGTATGATGATGTTGAGCAGTTGATTGTCTCTCCTATTAAACTGTTAGATAAAATCGCTATAAGGGTACTAGATAGATTAGTTAATCTAAGCTTTACTAAATTGTCATTTACTTCTATTGTTGCTCCTCTTGTTCCTTTTTATAAGGTATTTGGGTTAGAGCAGTTAGGAGTATGTGGCCCTGTTGCCCCTTCTCCCAACGTGTGAAAAGGTGATTTTCTTATAGTACATACCATATCTCCCCAGCTGAAGGGAATTTGCAAAAAAGCTCGTACTAGTGAATCATTTTAGAGTTGTAGTAAGCTTATTTGTGTTCGACATGTTTTCAACAAAAGGTTTCTTCTCATGACCAATATGTGGTGTGGAAAGCTATCTCACAACCTTGGTGTGTATGGATATATATTTTGTCTATCACTGGTAGTCCCTAACTGTCACTTATGGAAGGTTTTCAATCTTTTATCTGTCTTTGTTGTAAACAAATGGATCTTTGTGGAATCCATCCTTATGAATAAATTAGTTTGTATGTACAAGTTGATTCAAATCAATTTTCTCCTCATTCAAATTCTCATCTTCTCTGTTGGGTGTGATCCTCATTACTAGGGGATGATCATTCCCCTATGTGCGGCTAAAGCTCATAATGAACAAATGGAGTGGACTTACTCTCATTGCTCTACATCAGGGTACAATTTTAAATTCCATTTTCCAAAAAACTCTAATCTCGCTGGTTTTCTTTGTTTGTCTAGCACGTTTAGTGTGAAAACTTATTTATGCAAGGAGGAGTGGTGGACCACCCCCATGGCTGATCTATATGGGCTTTGGAAATCTGTGAGGTCTGGGGTGGAAGGTGTAGTGCTCCTTGTTGCAGCTCCTGCAATGGGATCGAGTTTGTGGAAGCGAATGGACATTCGGGTAAAAATCAATTCTCTTGGGTATTGTTTTACAGTGCAGTTACTTTGGATTCATGAGTATACATGTAGTAAGATGAAAATGGGGTCAAGGTTATCTTGCTTCATAGATACTTCGCTTTGCATTTCCAAGATAGTTAGATTTGTTTTGGATTATGATGTTGAGCAGAAAAAGAACATCTCTAATAAAATGTTAAATAAAATCTCCTATGATAAACTTAAAAGGCTTCACATCTTCACTCACATCTCTCTCCCTCTCATAAACCTGAGTATAGTGTTCTCATCTAATATCTTCTTGTGTTTTAATATCTTCTTGTGTTTTCTTTGTGTCTTGAAACAAATGGCGAAAGAGATAGGTAAAGCACCATTGGCCGATGGAGACTTGTATCCTCTTCAACCCAAATCCCGAAAGGGTTTGTCAAAACCGGTTAAAAACCCAATTCCTGAGGGAGGTCTCTCTCCCAATGATGGAAGTAAAAAAGCCTCCCAAAAAGGCAAATCCAAAATGCATTAGAGTTCGGGAAAATCGAATCTTGGGGATTCTAGGGGGTGCGAGTAAAGGAAATTGGGATACAGGCAAATCAAAATCATCTAAAACTTTTCTTGCTTACCTGGGTTCCTCTTTTGATAATCTAGTTCCACCCAAATGCATTAGAAGAAACACTGATGGTTAATGCTATAGCAAAAACAACTAACAAAAGACAAACAACAAGTTTGTATGAACACTATAATCAGAATCCCTATGCGATGCCCTCGAACCTGTCCAAGTCTCGATCACACTCCCCTTGGTCTGCTTCTTGTCGGCCCAAGGTTGGAAGTCTAGTTAATAAGCCATATTAGTGTATTATCCTAATAAAAAATAGACCATACATGCATAAAAATTCTTTCATTAACAAACCGGTAAAAATATCAAAGCCTAAACATATTAGAGATAACTTTAATAGGAGAACTCTATGTAATAGGATTCTTGCATGTCTACCCATAACCTCCTCTCAAAGTCTAGCCGGCTACAAGATGGGTATTCATATCTTACCCAATCCAAACCATAACTTGCTAATAAATAACATTAAACACATCTCCAAGGAAAAGAAGAGTATGACCGTCCCTCAAAGCACCATCATGAACCTCAAAATAACTAACACAAGAATCTCCCACGAATGGCTCCTTTGGTAGATGACAGATAGAAATAATTATGACCCACAACCAAACAATCAAATACAAAACTCACAAAGGGTATAAAGCGGGTATGGGCGGGAACACCTTCTGCCGGCTCATACAAACTCAATGGGATCATGATTATATATAAGATATTGGAACTGCAGAGGAATAGGAAAGACAACGTTCTGGACAAATATCAATGCTTGGCGCACAACTGACCATATACAGATTCTAATTCTAGATTAAACAAAAATCGAAAGAGAACCGAATGAATCTCTTTGGAAAAGTGTTGGATTCACAAATATATGTTGGTCCCCGGCAACCGGTCGTGCTGGTGGGATTGCAGTACTATGGAACGAAAAATCCTTTACTTATGAAATTATCTCGGTGATTTATCACCTTCCAAGAATTATTGCAATAAAATATGTAAACACGACGGAAAATTTCAAGTGTCTAATGTTCTTTCTTTATGCCCCTCCCAACCCGACGGAAAAAGAGGCTTTTTGGCAAAATCTCTCGCTACTGATTCTACAAAGTAACCTCCCTTGCCTAGTTATGGGAGACGTGGACGAAATTAGTCAACCATCGGACAAAAGTGGCGGGGCGGAAACATCATTGAATAGATTTCAAAGAATTATAGATTTCAAAGATGCTTGCTCCCTAACGGATATCCCAAGCTTTGGAAACCCATTCACATGGAGAAAAAAACAAGAAGGTCCTACCAATATCTTTGAAAAAATTGACAGGGTTCTGGTCCATCGGGAGGTAATAAATTTCTTCCCTGACATCGCAACTAAAAATGGAGCATTTTCTACCTTGGATCATTGCCCAATCCTAATCACCCTATCAAAGAACGCTCCATTTAAACCACCTCCTTTTAAATTTGAAAACGTTTGGCTTCAGAGAAAAGACTTTCGCAATATTGTCAAGCAATCATGGAGAGATACCTGCTCTGGATCTTCTATGTTCAAAATCATATATAAATCGAAAATTCTCAAACAGAAGGCGAAAGCGTGGAACAAGAAAACATTTGGTAATATCTTTCAACAACTCCAGGAAGTCGATGAAGCTCTATTGGATATACAATCAACCCACAACCTAAACCAAAACTCGAGTTCATCCACAAAAGAAAAAAAAACCTCTTAACCAAGCGAGAAAAGCTGCTCCATTTCCACAAAACCTTTTGGAATCAAATAGCTAAGACAAAACACTTGAAACTAGCAGATTCTAACTTGGCCTACTTCCATAGAGTAGCTTCGGGAAGAAGAAATAGGAAAATCGTTAGAACAATTACTTCTGTAGAAGGGACTCAAATCGTCGGGGATGACAATATTAGAAAAAAAATACAAAGAGACTTTGAAAAGAGATTCAGACGAGAACAAACTTTCCCAATACAGCAGTTGCAAGAATACCTTTGGTGTATCAACCCTGTCATCATAGATGAGGAGAATAGCTTTCTAATCACACAATCAACTAATAGTGAAATCAAAAAAGCCGTCTTCTCACTAGGAAACAACAAATCTCCTGGACCTAATGGTATGACAACCGAATTTTATAAAAAGTATTGGGAAATTGTGGGAACTGATATTACCAAGGCAGTCAAAGCTTTCTTCCACTCGGGACATCTGCTTAAACAAATCAACCACGACTTTATCTCACTTATACCAAAAAATGATAACCCCTCCATGACTACACATTATCGACCGATCAGTCTTTGCTCCACACTATATAAAATCATCTCCAAGTTAATCACTGAACGACTAAAAACGATAATCGGAAAAGTTATACATCCTCTCCAAGGAGCCTTTGTTTCTGACAGAGCAATCCAGGACAACATACTTATCGCTCACGAAATATTCCACTCCTTTCGTACAAGGAAAGGCATGAAAGGTTGGCCTGCTATAAAACTAGATATGGAAAAGGCATACGACAGAGTGGATTGGCAATTCACAAAATTAGTACTCCAACGTTTTGGATTCAACCGGCGATTTATAGACCTAGTTATGGAATGTGTAACTACGGTTTCGTTCTCTGTTCTAGTTAATAATGGACCCACGGAACCCTTCAAACCATCTAGAGGATTACGTCAAGGAGACCCTATATCTCCCTTCTTCTTTCTGTTTGGTGCAGAAGTATTGGCTCGCAAACTGTCGATAGACGCTAAAGGACCAAACAGTAGTATTGGCTTTAAATTTGGAAATTTCGGACTTAGCATCCCCTTCTTGGCATTTGCAGATGACATTATCATTTTCTCAAAGTGAAGCGACTCGGCATGCACAAAAGTGAAAGAAATAATTGAAGACTACTGTAAATTCTCGGGTCAGAAGATTAACTATCACAAGTCATCCTTTCAAATCACGCTCGGCATCTCGAGGACAAGAGCACGGGACCTAGAAGTGGTGCTTAATATACCCTTAGAACGAAGTTTGGAGAAATACTTGGGCTACCCAATCATAAACGGGCGGGTTACGAAGGAAACCTTCGGGGACATTATATGCAAATCTAGAGAACAACTTAGTAAATGGCGGGCTAACTCCCTATCCTAGCAGGGTAGAGCCACTTTAATAACATCAAATCTCTCTTCAAAACCCCTATATTCCATGCAAATCTTTTTGCCCCCCGCTTCAATACACAAACAATCAAATTAACAGAACCTTTTTTTGGAACAAGGATGCGCAATACAGTCCGTTGATCAGCTGGGATAAAATATGTAAATCCAAAGCCGCTGGCGGATTGGGAATACGAAAAGCAAGGAAAATGAACGAAGCCCTCCAACTAAAACTGCTCTGGAAAATTCTAGCAGAACCCGATAATGACTGGGTTAGAATAATACAACACAAATACCTAAAAGAAAAACACATTCTTAACTATACTAGGAGTGAGAATGCTTCGTGGTAATGGTCAAAACTCAGCTCCCAGATTCCAAATTTTAAATCAGGGCTTATTTGGTCAGTAGGAGACAGAAAGTCCATCGATTTCTGGAAAGACAATTGGGTAACAACAGAGCCTATTTTGGATAAGATCGAACCCCAACCCATCATAGACCAAAAAGAAATTGTAAGCGAGTATATAATGGGGGTAAAATGGTGGAGAGAAAAGCTGGATTCCATTCTCCCCGAAACTATAACAAAAGAAATCATCAAAATCCCACTTCCCATTAATCCCCTCGCAGATAGGCTCTATTGGTGGCCGAACAAAAAGGGCTGGTTTACAACATCATCCGCCTATAATCCGATCTCGTCCAAAAATCAAACAAGGTCGGATGGCTTCACATGGATCTGGAAAATAGATGCTCCTTCAAAAGTGCAAAATTTCATGTGGAAAATCAAACAAAAAGGATTACCAACAACCACAAGATTAGCCTAGAAGGGGATTGCTGTTCCCAACACATGCATACTGTGTAACCAATCAATGGAAGATGATATTCAGATCTTCATAGAATGCCCTTTCAATAACTTTCAACAACAGTTTCCAAGAGAAATATCACAAAAAGTCAATACACTAATATCAGAAAATCGAGACATGGATCAAATTCTCCAGCTACTAAGTACCACCCTGTTAAAGGACAACATACAGAATCTAGCATTTAGATGGTGGACTTTGTTGTTGGTGAGGAACCAAATTATATTAAAAAATGCCAAGATCCCATCTTTTGTGGGTATTAAAAAATTATTCTGGAAAATATTGACAGCTGGAGGAAAACCATGAAGGTGGACTTTGTAGACGATGAGAATCCTATTATCCGGAAAGGAGGAAAAGTCCATCCTAAAAACGCCAAAAGGACTACTCAATGGAAAAAACCACCCGTTGGCAAATTCAAACTAAACTTTGATGGATCATATTTGTCAGATGCGAAGAGTTCCATTGGCTATATTATATGGGACTGGAATGGCACCCCAATCAGCATGGACGGTAGGGAGATTGGGGGACACTCTCCTATTATGGTAGAAGCATTGGCACTACGACTTGGGGTGGAAAGGGCCAAGGAATTAAACATCGACAACTTAATCATTGAAGGGCACTCAAAAATAATTATAGATTTCCTAGAGACACAAACAAGTTGTCTTTGAGAAATAGAGCTAGTTATGTCAGATATTCAGACGATTCTCCTAGGTATAAAGAATATAAGAGTTTCACATATTCCCCGTCTTGGTAACCGGGTAGCTGATAAGGTTTCACACATTTGCTACTCTACCAGGGTCCAGGGGACCTGATCTATACAACCACATAGGTCTTCTTGACCTCGTCCGGCATGATGCTTTCACGTAGAGATTTCTCACCCGAATTTTTACCTAATCAAAAAAAAAAAAGATAAAAAGTGGTATAAGAAACTTTGGATTAGGATGAGAGTTGCGGATGCTCTAATGCTCTTCCTTTTTCGTCTCCTTTGTCATGCCAAACACACTTTTTATGTCTTTAGTTTCACCAAATAATTTTGTTGAGTCTTTTCAATTTTGATTATGGCTTCTAATGTACTATTCTTGTTTTTGCATAGGGAGTTCTCCTTGATCTTGAAATTATATACTTATAATATGTTTTTATTATAAAAATTATTTTTTAATTAATATAAAAGGAAATAAATTTTGTGAGAAATTATATTTTTGGGGGAAATATAAACACAGCTCAATTTCTTTAATAAATAGTGACGTTGGATTTTTTATAACGAAAAACATTATAATCTATTTTTATACATATATATTATATGCATAATTTAGTGATGCGCAAGAGTTGAGATCAAGATGAGAATCAACACATATGAACGTGGAGAGTGATGGAGTATCAAAGATGTCGAAATAGAAGAACAACGAAATAAATCATGGCAATTTGTAGTTTTAAAATCTCATAGGTAAAGAGTAGAAGCAAAACAGTAAATCAACTTTTGGCACAACCTGCCTTGTATATATGAGTAGGGTTTATGAGTATTTTTTTTGGATTTAAAAAAAAAAAAAAGAATGGTTTTCGGAAAAATTCTATTATATATTTTAAGACTAGTTTTATGTAATTAACCGGTAGCTCACATGTTTACTATATAGTATATACAACACAAATTAACGTTCAATTTGACGTTGATTAATGTTTGATATGACGTTGTCCAACATATTATGTTATAACTCAGAAAAAAAAACTCGACGTTACACAAATGTCGAATAAGACGTTACTCCTAACATCCAATTGGACGTCATAGTCGGCGAGCCCAATGGTTTCGATCAGCCCTGGCCCAGCATGAAGGTCATAAAATGACGCGAAGTCATTCTATATGTCTATTAGTGAACAAAAAATGTCCACCTTGACCCTAACATCGAACTCATCCCAAAAGGGGTCCTAGGGAATGAATAACGTCCCAACCTGTGTTCGTTCTCATTTCCAAACAATAGAGGGAGTCGCTGCACAAAAACAAAGATTGAGTTAGATATCTGTACACACAGACAAAAGTAGGAAACCATCAAATATACAATCGTACAAGCCTATAGAGTTGTTGCTCATGATTGTATATGATCCTATATAAAGATTGTGGAATGGGGTTTGTAGAGAAAGTCATTGAATTTGCTTCAAATGGAAGACCATGGAGCCAATTTATAGGTTCGATCGGGCTTGGCAAAAAACTAACGTTACATGCGACGTTGTACACACTTCGCATGTAACGTTTTGAAATGTTGAATAAAACATTGTATATACACTTGGATTTCAGAGTTCAATTATGTTGTAAAACGTTATATCTTATGTTTGACAACGTTGGATTGGACATTGTTCTTATCTAAACGTTAATCGAATGTGATACAACGTTAAATTAAACGTTAAGTATAGAGTGAATCGGAATTCTAGTTTCACCTTTTTTACAATGTCTAATATCATATGTTGTAAAGAGAAAATTCAGATTTTCACCCTCTTATAAACATTACATTCAACGTTAAACAACGCACGATTACACGTTGTAAACAAGTTTGCTTAGAATTCATATTTAACAACATCAAATTGGACGTTGTAAGTCATGTTTCAATTTTACAATGTTTAGTCCGATGTTGGCCATTTTACTACCAACCCAACGTAGAATCCGATGTTGCTCTCCTTCAACGTATAACATCGAAAGAGACGTTATCCCACCACCATTTTGCCACCAGCCACATACGGAGCCCATGTGGTGACACTTTGACGTGGGGAGGGGGAGAGAGAGAGAGAGAGAGAGAGAGAGGGGTTGGCATGGGGAGGGAGGGAGGGAGAGAGAGAGAGAGGTCGACATGGTGTGATTGATGCTCTGGCGAGATGCGAAGGCCCTCGGGCAAGGGGTGGCGCTAGTCGTAAGCGTTGGACACAAAAAGTTTTACCTTTATCATCGACTCCATCGGTTAGTAATTGATGCAAATCTCACGCAAGAGGGATAACCCGATAGATCAAATAGTAGTCGAATTCGATCCCGCGGATGCCCGAATCTCACGAACACCGTTGGAATCACGAGGATCAACCCTTGTCGAATCTCATGACAAGAACGGATTCTCAATTTTGCTTCTCACGGTCCTTAGGGTTTGCTTCTCATGAACAAGATGAAAGCTTCTCGTTCTCTATAAGGTTTGAGTTCACGTTTTTCTCAATAAATCAGAATATGCCTTCCCGACTTTCATTATACTCCGTATTGATTAAATAGGAAATACAAAATAGGAATAAATCCTAATTAAAATAAAATATTAAAATCCTAATTATTATCTAATGCTAAAATCCTAATAATTATCTAGGCATTAATAGATTTTCTAGAGAGAGGGGGAGCCTAACCCCCCATCGTGGGACTTAACCCCCGCTGACTGGGCTCGAACCACCATCTCCACTGTACGTTTCGACACCGAACTCCTTCTCGGAGCCACCGTTGCAACTCTCCTTCCCATTCCACCTTCCCAATGCCTCAGTTTCTTTCCGATTCGGTTGGACTGAGCCTCATCCCCCTCATTTCCCCTTTGTTTTCCACGGGGTTACCCTCTTGGTGGCCCGTCGAAGACCGGCTTCAAAAACCTCCCATCTTCCACCCTCCTTTCTCATATCATCCGACTTCGGCTCGGACTCGATCTCTCGAGTGGTCTTCATCACCACCGATTGGTTCCTAACCTCCATGCCTTACTCGGGCCCGACTATCTAACAATGGCCCTTGGCCTCTCCATATCGGCATTGGCGTCTCAGGCTGCTTTCGCCACTTATTCGGGTTCGTCTCAACCCATCGTTCTCCTCTTCGCCTCCTACCTCGTCCTTCTGGTCGGCGTTGATCATCTCATGGGTGTTGGGTTAGGCTGCCATGGTTGGCATCTCCCCACCTAGCGCCCAGTTTTCGGGTCGGTTTTGATCCCAAAATCTCAAATTGATTTGGGGCTTTTTGCCTTAGTCTGTTTCCTCGGTGTGTTTGTCCATTTTCGGCGCCCTGCTCGGAGTTCTGGGTGTTTTCCGGTGGCTCTAAGGGGTTGTCGGGCTGCTTTCTTTCCTTCTTTCCTTGCTAGAGCCACCAGTGTTGCCTTTCTCGGGGGTTCCTCGGGTCTCTCTGTTGTGAGCCTAATTCTCCATATTTTACAGTTACTTTTATATCAATTTCTGCATGCATTTCATACATTTGGGTTAGAATAATACATAATTTGTGTAGTTTATGTTTATTTGTAATATATGGAGGTCTACACAAGTTTTTGTTATATTTCACAGAAATCGGACGCACTTTGGCGCTTAAAGGAAAAGTCACGAAGAAGCTAAAAATGGTGCAGCTGGAGAAAACGCAACTTTTCGCCATTCATCATTCTGAATCAAGCTTTGATGTCTTTATGAGAGTTGTAGCCCTCGGAAATAGCTTTCCAACGCATGGTCATATGCGTCAATCCGACGAACGAGGACACAAGAAAGTGCGTTTCAAGAACAGAGCAGGATGTTGAGAAGACTGGTCGATATCGACCAAGCACACTCAATATCGACCAGATTTAGGTCAAAATTCTCCAAATCGACTCAGAGTTGGCCAGAATCGACAAAGCTGAAGAAATAGTGGTCGATATCGACTTAACCAAGTCAATATCGAGTAACTCAAGTCAATATCGAGTACAAATCAACTTGATTTTCATCTCTGGAGTCAATATCGAGCAGCTGAAGAGAAACCGAGGAAAATGCCAGGTCAATATCGACTGACCTTAGTCAATATCGACTGGACCCACGGCGGCGGATTCCGAGCTTAACGGACTTCTTGTTAAGTTTTTATCCCGAATCCGATGGAGATATTTTCGAGACCAAATTCTATCCACATCTATCA
The DNA here is from genome assembly GCA_963922045.1 of Persicaria maculosa. Classification (NCBI taxonomy): domain Eukaryota; kingdom Viridiplantae; phylum Streptophyta; class Magnoliopsida; order Caryophyllales; family Polygonaceae; genus Persicaria; species Persicaria maculosa. The sequence goes on from OY998258.1 coordinate 18,503,831, forward strand.
AGAGCTATCAAGTCAAGGGAGAAGATATTTTATCCACATTGGATATAAATATGGATTTAATTCCTTTATTCCATTTATTTATCTTTAAGCCTTTAGATATTTAGATATAGATATAGATATACTTTCTTACCTTGATTAGCAAGGGTTGGAAGCCTATAAATAAAGCCTTAGGGGCTGGATTTTATTCATTGAATTTCAGAGAGAACAAGTAAGTAGTTACATAGAGAGAGTAGAGGAGAGAGTTTGTGGCGAGAGAAGTTGGAAAGGCGAAAGCGGATTTGACTTCGATTGGTTGTAAGCTTTCTTTAGTTTATTTAATGCAAGTTATTTCCTTTTATTATTGATGTCTTTCTTGATGATGAAGAGCGAGTAGTCCACCCACTTCTAGGATCGGGGTGAGCCCGACGGTGGCCATGTGAAGTAATGCGGTAAAGGTTTGATCTTTTTATGCAATTCGTCTTCTATCCCTATGAGCATGATTCTTTTGCGAAAGTTGAAGGTGATCCTTGTTTGTGTTATTGAAGCGAAAGTGATCTTAATACAACTTGGATTAATTATGTGAAAAGGGTTAGTAACAATTAGGGTTTATGCGAAAGCATCTATATTCCTATTTGTTAATAACGAAAGTTATTTGATGGAAAGCATGATATTTTATGCCTTTATGTGTTATTTTGCATGGTTATCGTTGTGGTGTTGAAACCTTGATCTTGGAAGTATTTTAGTTCATTGATTTATTTCACAAAGTTCCGAGTTTTCAAGTTTCTGCAGTCAATATTGAGTTATATTCTGTCGATTTTTGTAGTCGATATTGAGTATCTCCAGTCAATATTGACTAAGGTTCTGCACTTGTGCTGTTTCTGTTTTGGGTCAATATTGAGTCACTGTGGTCAATTTTTCTAGTCAATATCGACTACCACAGGTCAATATCGACCAAGTTTGCTGTCTTTGCTTTCTTTTCTGCTTTTATTTGTTATTTCTGTCAATCTGTCCGTGAGATTATACAGCTACCTAGGATCCGCTGACACGCTTCCTCGTGGATCGATCCTGACTTCCCACTGTTGCATAGGGAGGAGGTCTTGTAATTATTTGCTGGGGCACGAATCTGGTTTGATCTATTTCATTATATTTCATACTCGATTTCCTCCTTACAACAAATTGGCGCCGTTGCCGGGGAAGCTATCATTCGCGCCTTAGGTAGTTAGTTCTCACGTTTTCTCTGAGTTACTTTACAGGTGTATCCGCCGTTCTGGTCAACCACCTGAGTTTGACGGCTTAGACGATCCGAAACGCCTCGTACACATCCAAGCTAAGCTAAAAAGAGCCATGGCTGCCGCAGAAACACAGGAACAGTTGATTGCGAGGCTTACAAGGGAATTGGCCGCTAAAGATGCTGCTATCACCGCTGAGAAAGCAGGAAGGGAACAAGCAGAAGCTGAGCTTGCCCAATACCCAACCACGGCAGAGGACTACATGCACCCGACACTCGTCGTGCCTGAATCGGCTATTCTTATCCCTCAAAATAACTATAAAATTCGCACTTCTTTCTTAATAGAAATTAAACATAATGCGTTTCATGGTAGATTTAATGAATGCCCTCTTCAGCACATTTCCAACTTTACTGACATGTGTCGTACTCTTGCTGAAGGTACCACATTGGAGTACATCCTGATGAAAGCTTTCCGCTGGTCTCTCGCTGGTCCTGCACTGAAATGGCTGGAAGGGCTGAAACCACGGTCTCTCATAACGTGGGCTCAAGTGAAGCAGGAATTTCTAAATAAGTTCTTTCCTCCTGCCAAGACAGCACTCCTGCGCCAAAAGATCACATCTTTCAAACAACAGCCTGGGGAGACGCTAGCAAAGGCATGGGAACGCTATAAGGATCTGCTGCGATCATGCCCTACACATGGACAGCAACCCTGCGTAGTTCAAGAGATCTTCTTCAATTCTCTGGACTTGGCTACAAAGGACAGAATCAACACATATACTCACTATGAGTATCTGACAATGCCGCCTGCTGACGCATGGGCTGCTCTCGACAAGCTGACCAACTATGACAACAAGTATGGGATGTAAAGGCCCGGATTTTTTTTTTAAATAATAAATTTCAACAAATAATAAAATGGATTTAAGTCGAAAAATAAATTAATAAATCTAACTCGAAACTCTTAAAGCGGGTCTTGGGATTTGTATTCCGGGTATTCTTTGACCAAACTTGAGACAACCCACTTCCTATTTTATTTTCTTTTTTCTTTTCTTCTTTTCCTCTCCCTCTCCAGCTTTTTGCTTTTCTTTTCTCACATTTGGCTAAACAACACCTATTTCAATTTCCGTCCCCCCCATTGACTGGTTACTCCAATTGTGAGCAAACCACCAAATACACCTCATCTCTTTCTGAGGTCCCCCTCTTCTTCCTTCTGTTTGGAACCACTTTCCCCCCCACTCCATTCCAATTCCAAAACAACCCCTTTCTCTCCTTGGCATTCAACACCACTCGGCTCCACCTTGTTCTTCGATTCCACCACCAGCCCTTGCTTCTTCCTCCTGGGCAAACCGACGCCGACAGAAGCCACCACCCTCCTCGCCGCTCAGCAGCCGCCGGAGACCTCGCAGATTTGCCTCGCCGTTTTTCGACGCCGCCGCGAGCCAAGCTTTCCCGGCCTGTTCGCCGTTGAAGGACCGAGCACCTTGCTCCTCCTTCCTCCGAGTTCGAGGGACACTAAAGACCCTCCGACGTCCGCACGAGCAGCCAGCAGGACCCCTGCAGCCGCCGATGCTAGCCCGGGCGCCTCCCTTCCCCGTTTCTCCCGATTCGAACCGCCGGTAAGCTCGTTCTCTCCTCCTTCGTCCTCAAATGCCATAAAGGTCGCGTCTTTAAGCATGTTCCTCCCTTCCTAGGCCATAGCCGACGAGCCTCCACCCCGGCGAAGCTCCCCGAGCGATTTCGAATCCTTCCCGGCGGAGATTGAAGACCTTCGGTGAGCAGTCTCTCCTCTTTTCCTTCTTGCTCGTCTTGATTTTGGGTTGTCGGGGTGGGCTATCGGAGAGCTGTGAGTGATCGGAGCTCAGCCCCTTGCCGGCGAGCAGTCCCTCTTTTTTTCTCTTCCTGTTTTCGATTGCAGAGGGTTGCAAGGGGAGACAATGAACAGTGCCCTTTACCTCTCTTCAGCTCTGCGGGTCCCACCTCCACCTCAGCAGCCATGTAGGCGTGGGGCCCCTCCTTTTTTAAGTCTCCTTTCGTTTCTACAGAATTGAAAAATGAATGGGGGATGTGTTGGCCTTTGGACTTGAGTATTGGGCCAGAAGTTTTGGGTTTAAAAATCAAAAGGAATTGGGCCTACTTTTAGTAAATGGACTCATTTTGGGATTTAAGAGAAAATAGAGGCTCGGTTTAGGGTCTGGATCCGGATTTGGTATTGTTTTGGGTCCATCATTTTCTTTCCGTTGGACCGGGTTAAGGTTTGGGCCGGATTCTTTTTCAGATTGAGAGGTTTGGGTGTTGGGCTACTGGGTTTTGTTAATAAATGGTTGTTGTTATTTTGTGTTACACTATACATTTATATTAGGATGGTTAGTTGTTATTATTATTATTATGTTATATTTTCTGTATTGGTGAAAATAAATAATTCTGAAATTAATATATATTATATAAATTATTTGAAAGTTATATTATGTGTAAAATGTTATTATAAGATGTATTTTATGCGATTTTTGGAATTTGTAAAATGATTTGTTGATTTTGCTTTTGATAAGATTTGTGAAGATAGATTTATTTTAGAAATGTTATCATTGTCCTAAATTACTTGAAACATTTAAAGTCAAGGTTTTGAAATAAAATGCCGGAATTATTTCTATAGTACGATTTTGAGAAAGTGGTTTTAAGGTTTAAATGTTGAATGTCGGAATTTGGCCAAGTATGATTTGAGAAATTATTTTGAATATGAGTTGACTTAATTTGGGATTTAAGAGTTTGGAAAATATGGTTGGTACGATTTTATCAAAGGGGTTGATTGGAAGTAAATGATTTTTGGTTAATATTGATCGTAGCGGAAAGGTTTTGGAAAATGGTTTTATCACCGTTTGGTTTTGAGTATATTGAGAACTTGGGAATCGGGTGTATGAATGTTGGTCCGGTGGCTTATGGAAATGGCTTGATGATAGGTGTGTATTGCTATTGGATTATACTCTGGACTTGCATTGGGCCCTTGCTTGTGTTATCTTGCTGTTCTGCATCTTCAGGTAAGTTCCCTAGGAGGCTTACTCAGGTTGGACATTCATGCCTGTTGTTGCATTTTATGTTAGGTGTTGCATATGCATAAAAGCATGCCATGTAGTATCATGTTAGGTTGCACTAATTGATTGAGCATCTGTTTACTTTATGCGTTTGAAACAGAACGGCCGTTATCTGTGATAGTCCTAGAGTCTTTGCTAGGGTCATAGGGTAGCCCAACCTCATCGGGTACCCTGAGTCAATTGAGTCATGACTTCCTTATATTATGCCTGCGGGCTTTATTGTGGAGCGGGTTAGGCATGCGTGCCCCCCGATTATGAATGAATGCATTCACGAGCTGGCCAGTCTCCACCTGTCGGAAGGGGTGGAGGTAGGAGAGGGATATGCCGTTGGCATTGTCTTGGGCCCTTTACAGTATTTCTGCACATTATTATGAATTAGGAGCATGCTAGTGTGTTTGACTTTCGTACTGCATTAGAGCATCTTTATTAGGTATAGCACATACTATGTGGCCTCAGCGAGGACTGCCGGTCCCACATGAGTGGCTCGATCTGACTCCTTTCCCCGTTCTTCTTTTAAAGGTATTTCTGCAGATCTTATTTGCTCCATGCTTATGTGACGGGAAACCCTTGGGCGAATCAAAGAACCTGACTAATATTCTAACTTGGCAAATGGTAATCACTTGTTTATGATTTGGTTTTGACCCGATTCTGTTGTGACATTGTATCTTAACTTTGCTTCCACTTTATTTCATTTGAATTGGATTTCACGACATAGTCTTAGGACATGTTAAGGGTACCCAACGGCCCTACGATACTTTAGGGTTTGAAATCCCTCTTTCTACTGACCTTTGAAATGAGTTTGAAACCTCGACCCGTACCTGGATTGCAAGATCCGAACAAGGGTTTTCATCCCTTGAAACGTAACCCGGAAATCATAATTTCGGGCCGTTACAAAGGGGTATCAGAGCTGAGGTTTTGCAATTCGAGTACACAAGGGTCGAGTGTATGTTTTGGAAAACCGCCCGTGAATTTCAAAGGATTTGAAAGTGTTTTAAAGGGGCAAAATGAACTTAAAATGCCTAACCTAAATTGGACTAAGTAACGAACTCGACTTGTAATAAAAGAGAAAAACCGACCAAACGGGGACACGAGTGGGTAGAAAAGGCGCTAGACCACTCCTATTGGGTGTAGTTGGGAACGGTAGGCAAAATATTAGCTTGTTCTTTACAGATGGGTCTGGAAGTTTCCAAGGAGATCACTGTGAGTGTTATTGACTGATTCTATGCTGAGTGCTTGACGTGCTAAAGTCTGATTGGTATGCCTAACAATTAAATGTGCATTGACTTATCTGTGTAAACGGGATAGTGGGAGTACCCTCGTTTTGTGTCGCCAAACCCAGCTTGTGTGGAACAACCCCCTTCTATCATGTTAACCCCTTGACGGTTCTATCTAGCCTTTCCCTTGATGTCAGTGCCTCCCACGGGGAATTGGATTGGTAACCACATTGTGTCGGAATCATGTTTGGATATTAAGGTTGTCTAAGTGAGTGTTGGAAGTTCTTGATGTCACTTTGAGTCAGAAGTAAGGTGTTTATGGGGCTGTCTTTCCTTATTCTTATGATGATCAACCAGTGTCTTCTTGCAACAAAGAGTTGTACTAGAGTCCCACGGGAAATAGGGGTGATGAGTCGGTTTGGGAAAAGTCAATGATTGCCCTTAGGAATCTCTGTCGGATTGTCATAATTGCTCTTTCCATGATTGTGTGATACTGTGTGTGCTACTTCTTGACTTACGGATCAATCCTTAGTGTGAACCTGTGCTTACGTGCTTTAATATTCATGATGACCATTGTATGGGTTCGAGCTACAATGGTTATATCCATATCATCCCGACATGATCTATTTAGTATATTACATTATCATACTGGGGCACGAATATATATGTCATATGCTAGGAAGTTGTGTAATTGATGTTCTCCCTGTGAATAGGTTAATGATAGTGTGATCGTTAAATTTTGTTATCTTGATGAAGCAAGTTTCCTACTTGATACGTGTTACAACTTGATGTCAACATGCCCTATATGATACGTAGTTCCCAATAGATGTTATGATGATGATCTTTAATGTAAAATTCGTGGTTGTATGTCATTATTTATCCATGTTGGTCACAATGCTTAGGTCTCATATTGCATCTTGCTTCTTATCGTGATTATGTGTCGTCCTGGCATTTTTAATTGGACTGTTATAATGATCGTACTACTGATTGATTAGAAGCATGAATGACATGATATGAGCCTATGGGATTGTTGCTTCCTCCCGGATTAGGTCCATGATAGTGTGATGAATTGCCTTTGTACGAATGTCATAGGATGATCTCCTCAGCATGAATGGTTGATCTACCCATGGCTTGTTGGCTAAATTAGTAGTTTGATTGTGATCCTGCTATTTGAAGCGATATTTGGGTAAATGCATTGCTAGATTCCTCTCATGCTTCTACATCGATGGACCATGTTAACGTGATTTCTTACACGTCGTTGTGTTAGTCAATCAAGTGCATGTATGTATCAAATGTCATGTTATGTCATTAGCATCATGTAGGATCCTTGGTTATGATGTGTGCGGATTTATACCATGTCTACATTACTGCTGATTCTCTCTCGAGATAGGTCCCTGATAGTGTGACTCTCTCCTCCTGCTACTCTAAAGATCGTGTTCATCCTGGCTAGATTAATGTTGAATTCGATAATTGACTTGCTTTCCGTGATGGTGAATCCTATATGCTTACCTGTTGTCGCTCGGTAGTGTTCCCCTATTAATCTAGGATATCCTCTTGTGATGCATGAATGTATGATTTGGTACCTCGCGTGATCACACACCACACTATGTCATGATTTCGCATACACATGATGCATGAATGTTAGGACGGATTTAGTCGAATTACCTCGATTGTGTTCATATTCGATATATGCTAGTAGTGTCTTGTAGGGCTTATGATTTCTAGAATAACTCGCTAAATGATCACGAGTTGTACTTGTTCCATGATGTGATGACTATTGTACCATATATGTGCTCTATGCTGGTTCGTTCTTGGCATGATTATAATCCATCGCCCATGATGTCCTTCTTGTTACTCTTGATGATGCCTCATGTTTCGTGAATATTATGTGGAACTCCTCTTAATGACTCTTGACTATGCCCATGCCTTATCATGTATCGTTAGCATCATGTAGGACCTATGCCTTCTAAGTGTATCTCGTCGTAAGGTTACATGTCATTCTAAACCTGTTATATGATTATTATTGTCAGATGTGATAGTTAACATGCTGCTGTTATGTATTCTCGTATGACACTTAGTCTTGTTGTTATGATATACCTCGCCATGCTATATTTGACCTCACTTGTTCATGCTTGTACACCCCTTCGTATACATGATACTTGTTATCTTCATTAAATCCCGCATGACTTCGAATCACACATGATTATTGCTGGTTCCGGATAGCTTTCTTGAAGTTGCTAGGCATATCTGCTTCCATGGAGTAATAGACTCCTAGCTCGCCTCCCATGCATCCGTGTAGGATTCGATCGTTTCTTTTGGAATTAATACGTCTGTTGTTTTTCTAGAGATAGGTACATGTTAGTGTGGATTAATGTGACTGATGTGCTCCATGGTGAATTCATATTTGCTTGTCGCGATTATAACCTGATAGACTTCCATAGGGGGCATCGTTACTATTCTCGGGTCGGAGTTCTGTCTCTAGCTGTTGTCTTTAGTGTCGGTCTGTGTTTGTTTCCGGAAGGGACTTTGGGTTGCCTGTCCTTCTCACTCCCCTATCCCTGCTAACTTATACTCCTCCGCGATACTTGGATGAGCGATCACATGAGAAAGAGAACGGAAGGTGGGATGCCGATAGAGCGGCGCAGTAGAAGCGTGGGCCCATAACCCACGAGCCTCAGGATCAAAGATGTCGGCAGAACGGGCACGCATCGAGGATTGCGGTTACTGAGTGCGATATGACTTGCGAGCGAGAGTGTCTTTCGTTCGAATTGATAATCCTTCTGAAGTTGTTGATGACAATATTGCACTGACCTGACGATGAGATTTATGCATTGATATGCTGACTTGGTGATGATTGCTGTCTGATTGTCTGCTGTCTATGATGATATGATTTGATGACTTATAGACCTCATATACCATGATGTCTTGACTTGTTGCTACGCTGAGTGCTAAGCATGATTTGAATTCCTTTGCCTGTAAAATGTGAACTACATATGCTAAGAAGCCTGAAATGTATCTGATAAGGTTATAATGCGACATGCTAGCTTGACTTGATTATGTTCATATATGATGGTTGCGATGGTTATTGAGCATGATGTTAACTGAGACTGGTGGAATCCATGATGCTATGTTTATAAATGCTGGTTGACCTGATGTAGATCTTATGTGTGACGATTCCATGATTATCTCTCTTTTAAACCTGTGGGTGAGATCATTTGGTAGTGTGGTTGGAGAGTGGTGAAGGAATTTGAGTGATTAGGATGACCGATGGTTTATTAGGCAAAACACGAGAGAGAAATGTTGGCAGGGTAGGATACTGTGATGTTTTGAGTAGTATGAGAAATGTGGGGAATGACTTTTGAGTGTATTGAGGATATAATATGAGAGGGTTCTCGAGTGTGAAGTCAGAGGTAGGAGTTGAGTTCTTAGAGGTGGATGGTGTGTGGGAGTAGTTGATAGAATGAGGGGTGAGATTTGAGCATCGAGATGAATTGGGATTTGTTTGGAGAATTTTGTTCGAGTTGACGTTGACGAGTCTAGAAGAGGATTAGTCTTGGCTTGAGAGTGGAGATGGGCGAGTGGGGATTGTATTTTATTTTGACTGGTATGACCTGAGAATTTTCTTGATTATGTGATTTATTTATATTTGCTGGCATGATGTTAGATAGCAACTATGATGAATCTGATACAGAATGATATTACATGTTGTTATGCAATATTGAATTCTAGTTGGTAGTGACAAATATTATCATGATATATTGCTGCTCTGCTATGTTGTTTTAGGAGCATGTTAGGATGTGTTGTGATATGATATACGAGATAATGATGTGTTATTATGTGAAAGTGTGATGTTATGTTATGGGGTGAAAACATGATGTTATATTATGTGGTAGTAAACATGATGTTGTATTATATGGTTGACAAGCATGACTATTGATATGTTAAATGATGAGTATGACTTGGAATGTGAATATGATTTGTATATATATGAGATAATGGTGCCTGATTACTAAATGATCATTATATGACATTGTGATGAGTTAAGATGATTTCTAGAGAGCATGTTGACATGTTGATAGTGATATACTTCTTGATCTTCCCTTTTTATAGAATCTTAATAGCATGACCTTGACTGTATTGATGTGTTGATAAGTAGCTTTGTTCCATTGACTTATGATGAAATTTCGCTATGGCTAACCTTGCAAGTACCAATGATTGACGTGATAAAAATGTTATGCTAATGCTGGATAGAAATTGGATAGGATGACTATGGGAATTTATGGGTTAAATGATATCCCTTGTTGTGGCTGACCCTACTATGATGGCGATGCTGATATGCGATAGTGAGATATCCTTTATGACTTTTGGTGTGATATCGAGCCATGTGTTATGATTTTGGCATATGTTTGAGACTTGTCATATGATGTATTGATTGAAGATTGGTTGGTCATTTGGTTTTGCATTTCTTATGGCTTGTGAAGTTTGCTTGAATTGAGACTGATAGCTTGTTTTGATTCTGGAAACTAGGAAGAGAATATGGGATTAGCCCTTAGAGGTGGATGATTCCACCTCCGAGCTTCTGAATTTGATTGATTGTTATGTGGGAAACTAATCTGGTGGTTGGAAGATTTTGACGAAATCTTGATTTGAAAGGATTGACTTGTTTTGGTGTAAGGTTGCTTGATTAGACATCTTACTTGAAGATTTTGAACGATTTTGAAAAGGACCAACTTTGATGGTAAAAGAATGAACGATATCGAGAATTTTGAGGCTAATCTTTATTTTCAATTGTGGAATCCCTTTAGAAACTTTTCAAACTCGGGCAACTCTATGATACTTCACGAAGTGGATACAAGCATTTTATGAGGGCGCTTGTAGGGTGCTTGCTAAGACCTAGTAATGATATTGTAGAGAGTTGTGGTATTTCCGAAAGGTCGAAGCGAGTATGTGATAGGGGCGCTTATCGCATACTTGTCAAGGCCAATTGGAGATGTCACGGCTGTGACTAGAATGTTGTGAGAATCCCGGAAGACGCAACCGAGATGATTACAAGGTTCTTAGACATGGTCCTAGGACTCATCAATTTCAAACTTCATCCCCTGCTTTATTTTGGTTTTAGTCTCGGGGACGAGACTTGTTTTTAGAGGTGGATGATGTAAAGGCCCGGATTTTTTTTTTAAATAATAAATTTCAACAAATAATAAAATGTATTTAAGTCGAAAAATAAATTAATAAATCTAACTCGAAACTCTTAAAGCGGGTCTTGGGATTTGTATTCCGGGTATTCTTTGACCAAACTTGAGACAACCCACTTCCTATTTTATTTTCTTTTTTCTTTTCTTCTTTTCCTCTCCCTCTCCAGCTTTTTGCTTTTCTTTTCTCACATTTGGCTAAACAACACCTATTTCAATCTCCCTCCCCCCCATTGACTGGTTACTCCAATTGTGAGCAAACCACCAAATACACCTCATCTCTTTCTGAGGTCCCCCTCTTCTTCCTTCTGTTTGGAACCACTTTCCCCCCCACTCCATTCCAATTCCAAAACAACCCCTTTCTCTCCTTGGCATTCAACACCACTCGGCTCCACCTTGTTCTTCGATTCCACCACCAGCCCTTGCTTCTTCCTCCTGGGCAAACCGACGCCGACAGAAGCCACCACCCTCCTCGCCGCTCAGCAGCCGCCGGAGACCTCGCAGATTTGCCTCGCCGTTTTTCGACGCCGCCGCGAGCCAAGCTTTCCCGGCCTGTTCGCCGTTGAAGGACCGAGCACCTTGCTCCTCCTTCCTCCGAGTTCGAGGGACACTAAAGACCCTCCGACGTCCGCACGAGCAGCCAGCAGGACCCCTGCAGCCGCCGATGCTAGCCCGGGCGCCTCCCTTCCCCGTTTCTCCCGATTCGAACCGCCGGTAAGCTCGTTCTCTCCTCCTTCGTCCTCAAATGCCATAAAGGTCGCGTCTTTAAGCATGTTCCTCCCTTCCTAGGCCATAGCCGACGAGCCTCCACCCCGGCGAAGCTCCCCGAGCGATTTCGAATCCTTCCCGGCGGAGATTGAAGACCTTCGGTGAGCAGTCTCTCCTCTTTTCCTTCTTGCTCGTCTTGATTTTGGGTTGTCGGGGTGGGCTATCGGAGAGCTGTGAGTGATCGGAGCTCAGCCCCTTGCCGGCGAGCAGTCCCTCTTTTTTTCTCTTCCTGTTTTCGATTGCAGAGGGTTGCAAGGGGAGACAATGAACAGTGCCCTTTACCTCTCTTCAGCTCTGCGGGTCCCACCTCCACCTCAGCAGCCATGTAGGCGTGGGGCCCCTCCTTTTTTAAGTCTCCTTTCGTTTCTACAGAATTGAAAAATGAATGGGGGATGTGTTGGCCTTTGGACTTGAGTATTGGGCCAGAAGTTTTGGGTTTAAAAATCAAAAGGAATTGGGCCTACTTTTAGTAAATGGACTCATTTTGGGATTTAAGAGAAAATAGAGGCTCGGTTTAGGGTCTGGATCCGGATTTGGTATTGTTTTGGGTCCATCATTTTCTTTCCGTTGGACCGGGTTAAGGTTTGGGCCGGATTCTTTTTCAGATTGAGAGGTTTGGGTGTTGGGCTACTGGGTTTTGTTAATAAATGGTTGTTGTTATTTTGTGTTACACTATACATTTATATTAGGATGGTTAGTTGTTATTATTATTATTATGTTATATTTTCTGTATTGGTGAAAATAAATAATTCTGAAATTAATATATATTATATAAATTATTTGAAAGTTATATTATGTGTAAAATGTTATTATAAGATGTATTTTATGCGATTTTTGGAATTTGTAAAATGATTTGTTGATTTTGCTTTTGATAAGATTTGTGAAGATAGATTTATTTTAGAAATGTTATCATTGTCCTAAATTACTTGAAACATTTAAAGTCAAGGTTTTGAAATAAAATGCCGGAATTATTTCTATAGTACGATTTTGAGAAAGTGGTTTTAAGGTTTAAATGTTGAATGTCGGAATTTGGCCAAGTATGATTTGAGAAATTATTTTGAATATGAGTTGACTTAATTTGGGATTTAAGAGTTTGGAAAATATGGTTGGTACGATTTTATCAAAGGGGTTGATTGGAAGTAAATGATTTTTGGTTAATATTGATCGTAGCGGAAAGGTTTTGGAAAATGGTTTTATCACCGTTTGGTTTTGAGTATATTGAGAACTTGGGAATCGGGTGTATGAATGTTGGTCCGGTGGCTTATGGAAATGGCTTGATGATAGGTGTGTATTGCTATTGGATTATACTCTGGACTTGCATTGGGCCCTTGCTTGTGTTATCTTGCTGTTCTGCATCTTCAGGTAAGTTCCCTAGGGGGCTTACTCAGGTTGGACATTCATGCCTGTTGTTGCATTTTATGTTAGGTGTTGCATATGCATAAAAGCATGCCATGTAGTATCATGTTAGGTTGCACTAATTGATTGAGCATCTGTTTACTTTATGCGTTTGAAACAGAACGGCCGTTATCTGTGATAGTCCTAGAGTCTTTGCTAGGGTCATAGGGTAGCCCAGCCTCATCGGGTACCCTGAGTCAATCGAGTCATGACTTCCTTATATTATGCATGCGGGCTTTATTGTGGAGCGGGTTAGGCATGCGTGCCCCCCGATTATGAATGAATGCATTCACGAGCTGGCCAGTCTTCACCTGTCGGAAGGGGTGGAGGTAGGAGAGGGATATGCCGTTGGCATTGTCTTGGGCCCTTTACAGTATTTCTGCACATTATTATGAATTAGGAGCATGCTAGTGTGTTTGACTTTCGTACTGCATTAGAGCATCTTTATTAGGTATAGCACATACTATGTGGCCTCAGCGAGGACTGCCGGTCCCGCATGAGTGGCTCGATCTGACTCCTTTCCCCGTTCTTCTTTTAAAGGTATTTCTGCAGATCTTATTTGCTCCATGCTTATGTGACGGGAAACCCTTGGGCGAATCAAAGAACCTGACTAATATTCTAACTTGGCAAATGGTAATCACTTGTTTATGATTTGGTTTTGACCCGATTCTGTTATGACATTGTATCTTAACTTTGCTTCCGCTTTATTTCATTTGAATTGGATTTCACGACATAGTCTTAGGACATGTTAAGGATACCCAACGGCCCTACGATACTTTAGGGTTTGAAATCCCTCTTTCTACTGACCTTTGAAATGAGTTTGAAACCTCGACCCGTACCTGGATTGCAAGATCCGAACAAGGGTTTTCATCCCTTGAAACGTAACCAGGAAATCATAATTTCGGGCCGTTACATGGGACTCCAGTCAACTATGAGGAGAACCCCTACGCCAGGCCAGCACCATCCATGCCCCTCTATGACCCCCCTAAGGAGATTGATCCAGATGTAAGGGAGCAGTACTACAGAGATCAGAATCAGAAGCTCCTCAAACAAGTCAGTTATCTGTCTGTCAACCGGCCCTGGATCGAATGCGGATCGAATAGGCACACCACTACTGAGTGCCCACAGACAGAGCAAGTCAGGCTGGCAGAACACCACGAAGAGGTAGCTTACGCAGGGGGTCCCAATCGCTATATGGGGGACCAAAGGTTTCAGCAACCACAATGGAACCAAGGTGCCCCTAGGAACCCCCCACCATACAGAGCTCCAGGACATCCGGAAAGGGACCAGGAAAGGGATGATCTACAGACAATCCTAGAGGAAATGCGGAGGAACCATTCAGACACCAAGCAGTCCTTCAACTCAGTCTACACTCAGATTCAAGGTGTCAACTCTAGGCTTGGGGAAATCGATGTCTGGAGGAAGTCAATGGAAACACAGATTGGCGAGCTAGCAGGAGGCATCCCCAGACAATCAGGAACGCTCCCTGGATCTTCAGAACCAAATCCCAAGGGGAAGACTTGTCACATCGCTGCTGTAAAACTCAGGAGCGGACGCAAACTGCACGAAACAGAGACCGGAGAAGCAAAAGACGGCACTGCAGAGGAGGTCGATATTGACCATCACCTAGTCGATATTGACCACCCCCAGGTCAATATTGACCCATATGCACCAGTAAACCCGAAACCGACTCCAGCAGTCGATTTCGACCAACCACCGGTCAATATCGACCATAATGCAGTCGATATCGAGTCCCCTCCAGTCAATATTGACTCATCTGCAACACCTCCGACATCTATTCTGGCTCCGAACCAGAAAAAGAAGCTGCCCTTCCCAGCAGAGAAGAAGTTTCAGCGCTTTATCAAGATGCTTCAGAAGCTCAACGTCACCATACCCTTCACAGAAGCTCTCAATGAAATGCCATCCTACGTCAAATTCCTCAAGGAGATTCTAAGCAAGAAGCGGTCAATGGCTGAGATCGCAGAGGAGTGCAGCCAGATGGACGTTCTTGAGAAAAGGCCGGATCCAGGTAAGTTTGCTATAACCATTGGATTTGGTCAATATAAATTTAATGCTTTATGTGATCTTGGGGCCAGTGTGAGTATAATGCCTTTAACAATATGGTCCAAGATTAAGATAGGTGCCCTATAGAGCCTGTGGATGCTAAGCTTTATATGGCCAACAACACAGTGGTCATTCCAACAGGCATGGTGGATAATGTACCAGTACAAGTAGGTAAGTTCTTTGTCCTTGCTGATTTCTTAGTTATTGATATGCCGGAGGACCCTGCTTGTCCAATTATTCTAGGAAGACCCTTCTTGGCGACGGTGGATGCCAACATAAGCGTAAGGAAGGGAGTGCTCACTTTCAACATTAGCGATGAGGTAATTGAGTATTCCTTTAATAAAACTGAAAGACATACAGGTCCAATGGAAGAGGTAAAATCTATCTCAGCTGGTTACATCACTTGGGGGGAGCCTAAGGTAAGAAATATGACTCCTGAAGAGCTGGAAAAGAGGGATATGGAAGCCCAGGTGGAAAAGATCATGGCCATCCTGAACGAAGAGGCAGAGTATCCAATCGAAATAGACCCAGGTAAGTCGATTTGGACTAACTATTTTTCGGATGCCTTGCCAGGTCTTAAGTATGGGGTCAATATCGACCCGGAGAAGCCAGTCAATATTGAGCCAGTCAACTCAATATCGATTACCACAGGTCAATATCGACCTCCCTATGCCGAGACAGCCCCACCAGATATCGAGCAAAACGACTCAATATCGACCCCCTTTGGTCAATATCGACCTGCATCTCCTGAGTCGATTCCTCCTGTTGAGCAGCCAGTCAATATTGACCCAGTCAACTCAATATCGAGTGACCTTACTCAATATCGACTTGAAAAAATCGACCCATCTCCCTCCATATTGACTGAGAGTCCACCTGAAGAGCAGCACAACTCGATATCGAGTGACCTAACTCGATATCGACCAGACCCTCAGGAGCTTCCGCCATCCGATTCTGCGAAGGTAAGCCAAGGTATGGATCTTTCCTCTGCTATTTCATTTAAAGATCTATCTATACATGGGAGAGGTTTGCCTTGGTATGTGCGATTATGTAGGGTTTCCAATGATGAGCCTAAAGAGTATGAAGTTGGAGACAAGCTCTATGTTTCCAAATCAAAGGATCATTGGTTTCCTAACAAATTCAACAAGAAGAGGATGGGACCCTTTGTGGTGAACAAGATCCATTCAGGAGGATTACAGCTGATGGACAAGAATGGAGTCTTATTTGAAGCCCAAGCTACATGGGCCCTGCAGATGCCACCTTGAGCTAAAAGCAGAAGTCGGCCTAGCGACTATAAAATCTAGAGCTTGTAAATAGACATTTACTTTTTTGGACTTTTTGGACATTTATTGCTTTTGTTTGTTTTTTGTTTAGAAATTTTAGTTTTTCTATTGTGGGTATTTCTCTTCTACATTTTTCAGGTCCATGTGGATAGAAGCAAGCCAAAATCGGACTCGGCCAAGGCATCTACACTCGATATTATGAAGCCCTGCACACCTGTCTAGTGAGTTTCTTTCTTTACTCTTGTTTTTATACAGTGAGGACACTGTAATGTTTAAGTATGGGGTGAGGGAAGGGCTTACTTTGTGCATATTTGATATATTTGACATTTGATTATTTCATGAATTGCTTATACATGGCTATTTTGGAATTCATATTTAATTTATGGGCTTATATGCATGATTTCCAAAAGTTTGAAAAAAATGACCCCCATTGAAAATTTTGATTAATGTCATGGAAGCTTATATTGAACTCGACGATGCAAATTTGGATTCATTAGAGATATAACATGAAATTGCCTAGTAAAGGGAAGTCACAATGAAGTGCATTATTTCTTGGAAACCATGAAAGGAGGTAAAATTTGATGTTGCTTTTGACATGTTGCATGATAAGAGGATGGAGGACTTTATATTTCCATATAATGCTCATTGTTTAAATTCCAAGCCTTACCTATGCTTGTATGCATTACAAAAGCCATATTATGCCTTATTTCAAATTATTGCTCCACATGACCTAAATATTTCCATTATTTACCTTATTTCCTATCCGGGGATTATGTTGAGAATGATGTTACATTATGGAGATGTTATATGGTGTTTGTGTTGTTGTTACCATTATTGAAGTTTGGCAAGAATGTTTGAAAAATATGGAAAATTTAATGAGTGAGAAAAAATCCAATCACCTCAGGAGATAAAGGTAGATTGACCCTGCTCGCTGAGATAATAGTTTGGCGAGATGGGACACACGTGTGAGGAGTCCAAAGCACTAAGTATCCGGGGCCGTTCATGACACCCATGTTTGCGACTCGCGAGAAGGCAGTGCTGAGGTTAGAGAGGTAAAAGCATTATTATTAAAAAAAGCAATAAGAGAAAGGTGATGATTCGTATGAAAAAGGAATGTGGTAAAGAAAGTTTGGAAATACTCCATTTCCCCGGATCATTAGCACCACATTGCCAAAAATTGCCCACCTTTAGCCTTTTATCAATCTACTCCTTCATGAGCTTAAATTAAAGTCCTCTTGATTATTAATGCTTTGTCACATGAATTGTTTTTGCATTACCCTCCTTTTGTGAGTAGATGTTGCTTTTTATTGCACATGCATAAATTTGTGACACTAATACCTTTTCGAGGATGGTAATTAATTGCAGGGACATATGAGAATGAATCTAAGATGTTGAGAGTTTTGATTTCTTCCTCTGAATGACAATTAAAAGTATTGCTTGAGGACAAGCAAGCTTAAGTATGGGGTGTTTGTTGTGAGCCTAATTCGCCATATTTTACAGTTACTTTTATATCAATTTCTGCATCCATTTCATACATTTGGGTTAGAATAATACATAATTTGTGTAGTTTATGTTTATTTGTAATATATGGAGGTCTACACAAGTTTTTGTTATATTTCACAGAAATCGGACGCACTTTGGCGCTTAAAGGAAAAGTCACGAAGAAGCTAAAAATGGTGCAGCTGGAGAAAATGCAAATTTTCGCCATTCATCATTCTGAATCAAGCTTTGATGTCTTTATGAGATTTGTAGCCCTTGGAAACAGCTTTCCAACGCATGGTCATATGCGTCAATCCGACGAACGAGGACACGGGAAAGTGCGTTTCAAGAACAGAGCAAGATGCTGAGAAGACTGGTCGATATCGACCAAGCACACTTAATATCGACCAGATTTAGGTCAAAATTCTCCAAATCGACTCAGAGTTGGCCAGAATCGACAAAGCTGAAGAAATAGTGGTCGATATCGACTTAACCAAGTCAATATCGAGTAACTCAAGTCAATATCGAGTACAAATCAACTTGATTTTCATCTCTGGAGTCAATATCGAGCAGCTGAAGAGAAACCGAGGAAAATGCCAGGTCAATATCGACTGACCTTAGTCAATATCGACTGGACCCACGACGGCGGATTCCGAGCTTAACGGACTTCTTGTTAAGTTTCTATCCCGAATCCGATGGAGATATTTTCTAGACCAAATTCTATCCACATCTATCAAGAGCTATCAAGTCAAGGGAGAAGATATTTTATCCACATTGGATATAAATATGGATTTAATTCCTTTATTCCATTTATTTATCTTTAAGCCTTTAGATATTTAGATATAGATATAGATATACTTTCTTACCTTGATTAGCAAGGGTTGGAAGCCTATAAATAAAGCCTTAGGGGCTGGATTTTATTCATTGAATTTCAGAGAGAACAAGTAAGTAGTTACATAGAGAGAGTAGAGGAGAGAGTTTGTGGCGAGAGAAGTTGGAAAGGCGAAAGCGGATTTGACTTCGATTGGTTGTAAGCTTTCTTTAGTTTATTTAATGCAAGTTATTTCCTTTTATTATTGATGTCTTTCTTGATGATGAAGAGCGAGTAGTCCACCCACTTCTAGGGTCGGGGTGAGCCCGATGGTGGCCATGTGAAGTAATGCGGTAAAGGTTTGATCTTTTTATGCAATTCGTCTTCTATCCCTATGAGCATGATTCTTTTGCGAAAGTTGAAGGTGATCCTTGTTTGTGTTATTGAAGCGAAAGTGATCTTAATACAACTTGGATTAATTATGTGAAAAGGGTTAGTAACAATTAGGGTTTATGGGAAAGCATCTATATTCCTATTTGTTAATAACGAAAGTTATTTGATGGAAAGCATGATATTTTATGCCTTTATGTGTTATTTTGCATGGTTATCGTTGTGGTGTTGAAACCTTGATCTTGGAAGTATTTTAGTTCATTGATTTATTTCACAAAGTTCCGAGTTTTCAAGTTTCTGCAGTCAATATTGAGTTATATTCTGTCGATTTTTGTAGTCGATATTGAGTATCTCCAGTCAATATTGACTAAGGTTCTGCACTTGTGCTGTTTCTGTTTTGGGTCAATATTGAGTCACTGTGGTCGATTTTTCTAGTCAATATCGACTACCACAGGTCAATATCGACCAAGTTTGCTGTCTTTGCTTTCTTTTCTGCTTTTATTTGTTATTTCTGTCAATCTGTCCGTGAGATTATACAGCTACGTAGGATCCGCTGACACGCTTCCTCGTGGATCCATCCTGACTTCCCACTCCTGCATAGGGAGGAGGTCTTGTAATTATTTGCTGGGGCACGAATCTGGTTTGATCTATTTCATTAAATTTCATACTCGATTTCCTCCTTACAAATACTCCTCATCACACTCATTAAAAGATATCATTTTTGACCCTACATCTAGTGTTCAAACTCGTTCTAAACTTAAAGATCTTTGTGTTTTTCATGCGTTTGTTTCTCTTATTGAACCAAAGAAGGTAAATGAGGCCCTTCAAGAGCCAGACTGGATCATTGCTATGCAAAGCGAGCTTAACGAATTTGAAAGGAACAACGTTTGGACCTTGAAGCCTAGGCCAAAGCATCAATCAGTCATTGGCACACGATGGGTATTTTGAAACAAGCTAGATGAGAATGGTAAGATCGTGAGGAACAAAGCAAGGCTTGTTACTCAAGGCTACAATCAAGAGGAATGTATTGACTACGAGGAGACCTTTGCTCCCGTAGCCAGGCTTGAAGCCATTCGCATTTTATTAGCATTTGCATCTTTTATGAGCATAAAGTTATATCAAATGGATGTCAAGTGTGCTTTTCTTAATGGTTTCTTAGAAGAAGAAGTTTATGTGGCTCAACCCCCAGGTTTTGAAAGTTCGGAATTTCCCAATCATGTTTATAAACTAGACAAAGCGCTTTATGGTTTGAAACAAGCCCCAAGAGCTTGGTATGAGCGCTTGTCAAAATATCTTTTAGAAAATGATTTTAAAAGGGGGTTGATCGACAAGACTCTTTTTATCAAGACCAAAGGAAAGGACATTTTGGTTATTCAAATTTATGTTGATGATATATTATTTGGTGCTACTAACACATCTTTGTGCAAGGAATTTTCTGACATTATGTGCAGTGAATTTGAGATGAGCTTGATGGGTGAACTCAACTTCTTTTTGGGATTACAAATTCATCAATCCAAGAAAGGGATCTTTGTCAACCAAAGCAAGTACACTAAGGATCTCTTGAAGAAATTCAAGATGGATCAATCCAAAGCAGCCAAGACACCCATGAGCTCAACATTATCTCTAGATCAAGACAAGACTGGGAAGAGTGTCACTCAAAAGGAGTATCGAGGAATGATTGGATCTTTACTGTATCTCACAGCTAGTAGACCTGACATCATGTTTAGTGTTTGCATGTGTGCTAGGTTTCAAGATGATCCTAAAGAATCTCACCTCGTAGTTGTGAAGAGGATCTTTCGATATCTCAATGGCACTAAGGAGCTTGGCTTGTGGTACCCAAAGCAAAAAGATTTCACATTAATCGGGTATTCTGATGCAGATGTTGCAGGCTATAAGGTGGATAGGAAGAGCACATCAGGATGTTGCCAATTCTTAGGAGCATCCTTGATCAGTTGGCACTCTAAGAAACAAAACTCAGTTGCTCTATCCACTGTCGAAGCCGAATACATAGCAGCTGGAGCTTGTTGCTCCCAAATCCTTTGGATAGCTCAACAAATGAGAGATCTTGGCATCAACCTCAGAGATATTCCCATTAGGTGTGACAATACAAGTGCCATATCAATCACGAAGAATCTTGTTCAGCATTCAAGGATAAAACATATTGATGTAAGTCATCATTTCATTAGAGACCATGTCGAAAAAGGTGATGTGTTCATATCCTTTATTTCAACTGATTATCAATGGGCTGGCATTTTTACTAAGCCTTTGGCAGAGGACAGGTTAACCTTCATTAGACGTGAGATTGGGATGCTTAATAAGGATGCACTTTCGTAGGGGGAGCTTTCCCTTTACGAAAGATAAATTCTACTCAGTGTCAAGACCTTTGAGAATTATGTCAAGGTTTGTGAACTGAATGGTAGAGTACAGATATCGGATCATATATATTTGGTTAATATTTTTTTAGATATTTGATCAAGCATATTTTTAACGGATTTTAAAATTCTATATTTGTTACATATTTTATTCACCCATCCGAGTACATGTTTTATTTTTGGAACAAAATATTTTTGGATATTCCCCTCCTATTTTAAATTGTGTCAAGGTTTGAATTTTGAATAGAAATATTTTTCAAATTGGCAATGTTATCATTACCACCCTTGGAACTCTAAATCCGTCCCATCAACTCCATCATCTCACTCTACTTAAACCCCAATCTGTACCCGATTCTCTCACCACTTCAAACTTATCCAAACCTTTCCCATTCTACTTCTCCTTCAACCTCTCAACCTGTTCTAAAAAACCTAGCCGAATATCTCCATGGCTCCCAAAACAAAGAAAGCCTCCACACCCAAAAGACTTGGCGCCACCTCCAAGGGACGCCAGGCCACTGCTAGTTCCCCTCAACCGGAACCCACTCCACAAGCAAGCGTCCCAGCTGTTGTCCAGAGCACCATCGGTGAGAGCACGACTACAGTAACCAAGGGCTCTCAAAAACGCTCAGCGAAGAAGCCTCTCAGTGCGAAGCAGAAAGGGAAAAAGAAAATCATCGTTGAGGAGGTGGATGATGAGGAGGAAGAGGAGGATCTCGACGCTATTCTGGAACGTGATGCCGCCAAGGAAGCCGAAGAAGAAGCTCTGAGAAAGAAAAGGGCCAAGGAAGAGGCCGAGCTGGCAAGGAAACTGGCCGAGGAGGAGGCCGAGAGAATTCGAAAAGAGGCTGAGAAGGCGGTTCCCATTGAGGAGGAACCAGAGGAAGAAGAAGAAGAGGAAGACGAGACTGGCGATGATGAGGATGCTGAAGGAGACAACGAGGACGCTGAAGGGTCCGCTGAGGACTCGGGGTCTGGGGACGAGGAGGAAGAGGAGCCAGAACCCGTTGCCTCTCCTTCTCCTTCTCCTCTTCCCCCGTCTCCAAAGAAGCGGAAAGCCCCAGCAGCTGCCAAGCCTCCATCTCCCAAGCGTACCAGGAAGGGCACTCTCAGAAGCCTTGAGGCGCCTGCCAAGAGGGCTGCTCCAACAGAGGCTCGAAGGAAGAATGCTGATCCACCTGCCTACATCCAGGTAAACCAATCCTTACCCTCTTCATGGTTTGAAGATGCTGAAACGGCTGGAAAGTGGGTAGATGAGTTTCGAACTCGTAAGATTTGCTGTTCTGATTTTTTAGATCTTGCGTTCTTTGAAGCTTTGAATTTACCATGCATATCTCTACTCAAACACAATGCCGACGGTTGGTCTTTGGAATCCATCGTCAAGGGGGTTAGAATCTCTTTCAACTCCATTGACTTTGCTGATTTCCTTGGCCTGCCTAGACCTTGTCCACCCTCTCCCGAGAACCCCACAAAAGAACAATGCATAACCCTTGCCCGATCCAAATATCTCCTACCCGAAGCATCCAACAGCACCTCAAAGCAGCTCACCCACTCATCCCTTACCCTAGAGGCAAAGATTATTTTTAACATCATTGTGCGTTGCCTCTTACCCCGTCTAAACTCTAGCTCTTGTTGTTGCAGGAGGATGGTCAAGTATGAAATAAATATAAAGTAAAGTTCAGACTGACTTCCCTGTCTCAGAAAATAAATACAAGACTTCCTCCCGTTGTAGTAGAAGGTTGTCAGGATCGAATCCACGAGGAAGCACGTCAGCAGTTCTTAAGTAGTTGTAAATCTCACAGACAAAGCAGCAGAAAAGACAGAAACAAAGGAACAAAGCAAAACAGAAACAAAAGCAAAGACAGAAAATAGCGAAAGAAAGTAAAGAACAAAGCAAAGCAGAAGCACTCGATCTCGACAAAAGGGTACTCGAGATCGACAAAGGACAGCAAAGACAGAAACTTCAGAATCGACAACAGAAGCGCAACAGTAACTCGACCTAGACTAAGACCTACTCGATCTCGACAAAGGTCCTACTCGAGATCGACGAGACTCTCCTCTGTATCGACTAGAAACTCAGAAAACTGTAAATCGCAGATTTCGACAGAACTCAGAAATTTGACAGAAATAAACTCAATATGCTAAAAGACTTCGAAGACCAGGGTTTCAACGCCACAACGATAACCATGCAAAGTAACACATAAAGGCATAACAGATCATGCTTTCCATCAAACAACTTTCGTTATTAACAAATAGGCATATAGAGGCTTTCGCATAAACCCTAATTGTTACTAACCCTTTTCACATAATTAATCCCAGTTGTATTAAGATCACTTTCGCTTCAATAACACAAACAAGGATCACCTTCAACTCTCGCAAAAGAATCATGCTCATAGGGATAGAAGATGAATTGCATAAAAAGATCAGACCTTTACCGCATCTCCTCACATGGCCACCGTCGGGCTCACCCCAGCCCCAGAAGTGGGTGGACTACTCACGCCTCATCGCAATAGCAGACATCGATGTATAAAAAAGAAACTTGCATTAACTATATTCAAAGCCTTTACAATCTCGGCAATCAACTTTCGCAGAAAGCCAAAACCCTAAAAACCTTAGAACTCCTACTTACTTGAATGAAATTGATTGTGTTTCTGAATTGGAATGAATGAAAAACCAGCCCCTAGGGCTTTATTTATAGCCTTCTAATCCTTGCTAATCAAGGATAGAATCTCCTATCTATATCTAAAATTATATCTAAAAGCTTTAATGATAAATAAAATGCTAAAGGGAAATAAATCTTTAAAGGAAAACTATATCTAAACTAGGTAATATGTCTTCATGTTGATAGATCTTCCTTCCATAGATAGACTTGATCAAATTTGGATAGAATCTCGGCCTTCTCGACTTCCTTAGTGTCCAAGGATTCCCAACTCTACTCGGACTGCTCACGTCGACGTGTTTCTGGAATCTGATCTACTCGATCTCGACAAAGGCTCGTCGATCTCGACTAGGATTCATAGTCGACTGAACTTCTCGGGTGACTCTGCTCGACAGGCTCGGATCTGGGTTCCTGGCGCTCGTCGATCTCGACTAGGATCTCCTCGAGATCGACTAGGGTTGTGGTCGAGGATGGCTCTCTGGTGATGTCGAGGACTCCTCCTCGGCATGGACTCGGACTAGGGCATGGTGGCTCCTCGATCTCGACAAGGTCTCATCGAGATCGACTAGGATTGTGCTCGGCGTCTTCGTCCTCGGCTTCTCGATCAGCTCCTCTTCTCGACTCCGGGTGTGGCGTCTAGGCTTCGTCGATCTCGACTAGGTCTTGTCGAGATCGAGTTGACTTCCGGAGCTGGGTTGGTCTGGCTCTCGACACTGCTCCTAGTCGACAAGGCCTGTGCTCGGACATGTTCGTCGAGATAGAGTAAGGTCCACTCGAGATCGAGTAACCCGGGTTCTCAGCTTGATTCGACCGGTTCCGCTGCTTCTTTGACCTTGGACTTCTGTAGTGGTTTTCCGAGCTTTTCCGACCTTCCTTAGAATTGCTGTAAATCATCCCGAATTCTGCGAATTTAAACAGAAACTGGTGTAGATTCCATAATTTGGCAAATAAACATAAACTACATAGATTCTGTACTATCTTAACCCAAATGCATGCAATGTATGAAGAAATCGATATAAACTTTAAGTGTAAAACATGGCAGATTCAGCTCACAACAAACACCCCATACTTAAGCTTGCTTGTCCTCAAGCAATACCTTTAATTGTCATACAGGGGAA
Organism: Persicaria maculosa; assembly: GCA_963922045.1. Classification (NCBI taxonomy): domain Eukaryota; kingdom Viridiplantae; phylum Streptophyta; class Magnoliopsida; order Caryophyllales; family Polygonaceae; genus Persicaria; species Persicaria maculosa. Next base: position 18,528,860 of record OY998258.1, read on the forward strand.
GAAATCAAAACTCTCAACATATCAGATTCATTCTCATATATCCCTGCAATCAATTACCATCCTCGAAAAGGTACTAGTGTCACAGATCCATGCATGTGCAAATATACAAAAGCAACATCTACTCACAAAAGGAGGGTTATGCAAAAAACCATTCATGTGACAAAGCATTAATAATCAAGAGGAATTTAATTTAAGCTCAAATAAGGAGTAGATTTGGTAAAAGGCTAAAGGTGGGTAATTTCTGGCAATGTGGTGCTTATGATCCGGGGAAATGGAGTATTTCCAAATTGAATTTCATACCACATTCTTTCTCATAAGATTCCTCACCTTTCATAATGCTTTTTTTCTCAATAATAATGCTTTTACCTCTCTAACCTCAGCACTGCCTTCTCGCGAGTCGCAAACATGGGTGTCATGAATGGCCCCGGATACTTAGTGCTTTGGACTCCTCACAATGTGTCCCATCTCTCCAAACTATTATCTCAGAGAGCAGGGTCAATCTACCTTTATCTCCTGAGGTGATTGGATTTTCTTTCACTCATTAAATTTTCCATATATTTCAAACAATTTCCTTCCAAACTCCAATAATGATAATAAACACAACACAAACACCATATAACATCTCCATAATGTAACATCATTCTCAACATAGTCCCCGGATAAGGTAAAGAATGGCAAATATTTTAGAACATGTGGAGCAAAATATGAAATAAGGCATAATATGACTTTTGTGATGCATAAGCATAGGTAAGGCTAGGATTATAAACAATGAGCATTATATGGAGATATAAAATCCTCCATCATCTTATCATGCAACATGTCAAAAGCAATATCAAATTTTACCTCCTTTTATGGTTTTTAAGAAATAATGCACTTCATTGTGACTTCCCTTTACTAGGCAATTTCATGCTATATCTCTAATTAATCCAATTTTGCATCGTCGAGTTCAATATAAGCTTCCATGACATTATCAAAAATTTCAATGGGGGTCATTTTTCTAAATTTTGGAAAACATGAATATAAGCACATAAATCAATAATGCATTCCAAAATAGCCATGTAGCAATTCAAAGAAATAATGCACATATATGTCAAATATGATCAATATGCATGAAGTAAGCCCTTCCCCCACCCCATACTTAAACATTAAAGTGTCCTCACTGTATAAAAACAAGGGTAAAGAAAGAAACTCACTAGACAGGTGTGCAGAACCTCTCAATTTTCGAATGGAAACACCTCCTGGGCCGAGTATGAATATTGCTTAGTTCTATCCATGGACCTGAAAAGTGCAGAAGACATATACCCATAATAGAAAAAGTGTTCAAAACCAAAAACAAGCAAAAAAAAACAATGTCCCAAAAATGTCCTAAAAAAGTCTATGTACAAGCTCTAGATTTTATAGTCGCTAGGCCGACTTTCCATGTATGCTCAAGGTGGCATCTGCAGTGCCCATGTAGCCTGGGCTTCAAATAGGACTCCATTCTTGTCCATCAGCTGTAATCCCCCAGAATGGATTTTGTTCACCACGAAAGGTCCCATCCGCTTTTTATTGAATTTATTAGGGAACCAATGATCCTTTGATTTAGAGACATAGAGCTTTTCTCCAACTTCATATTCCTTGGGCTCATCATTGGATATCCTACATAAGCGCACATACCAAGGCAAACCTCTCCCATGTATAGATAGATCTTTAATGGAAATAGGAGAAGAAAGATCCATACCTTGGCTTACCTTCGCAGAGACGGAATCGGGGACCACAGTGTTTGGTCGATCTCGACTAGGGCTAGTCGATCTCGACAAGGTTTCAGGTCCTGGTGGTGTCCTGCTCGAGGATGCAGAAGTCGACGAAGGGCAGTGCTTGTCGACCTCGAGTAGCCTACTCGATCTCGAGTAGGTTTCTGCTCCTGGTGGCTTTATCGTCGAGGAAGAAGGATCTGGTGGTGCCGGGTGGTGGTCGATCACGACAAGCCTGGTCGAGATCGAGGAGCCTGGTTCGTCTGGTGGATTCAGCGTCGAAGAAGGCGAAGTCGAGGTAGGGCTCTGGTGGTCGATCTCGAGTAGCCTACTCGATCTCGACGAGCCTGGCTCTTCAGGGTTGCTGCTTGACGATGCTGGTGCTGGTGGAGGTTTCTGTTTTTGGTCGAGGTCGACTAGGGTCCTCGATGTCGAGGAGCCTTGGTCGATCTTGACCCCATACTTGGTTCCTGTCAAGGCATCTGAAAAATAATTAATCCATAACGACGTACCTTAGTTTGTGTCGATTGGATTTTCTGTATCATCCTTTAGGATTGCCATCATCTCCTCCACCTGGGCCTCCATGTCCTTCTTCCCCAGCTCCTCAGGAGCTGAGATAGATTTGACCTCTTCCATTGGACCTGTATGCCTTTCAGTTTTATTAAAGGAATACTCAATTACCTCATCGCTGATGTTGAAGGTGAGCACTCCTTTCCTTACGCTTATGTTGGCATCAACCGTTGCCAAGAAGGGTCTCCCTAGAATAATTGGACAAGCAGGATCTTCTTGCATATCAACAACTAGGAAATCAGCAGGGACAAAGAATTTACCTACTTGTACTAGCACATTGTCCACCATGCCTGTTGGAATGACCACTGTGTTGTTGGCCATGTAAAGTCTAGCATCCACAGGCTCTAGGGCACCTATCTTAATCTTGGACCAAATTGTTAAAGGCATTATACTCACACTAGCTCCAAGATCACATAAAGCATTAATTTTATATGGACCAAATCCAATGGTTATAGCAAACTTACCTGGATCTGGCCTCTTCTCCAGTATGTCCAAGTGGCTGCACTCCTCTGTGATTTCAGCCATTGATCGCTTTTTGCTCAGAATCTCCTTCAGGAACTTGACATAGGATGGCATTTCATTGAGAGCTTCTGTGAAGGGGATGGTGACGTTGAGCTTCTGAAGCATCTTGATGAAGCGCTGGAATTTTGTGGGGAAAGGCAGCTTCTTTTTCTGATTTGGAGCCAGAACAGATGTCGGAGGTGCTGCAGCTTTATCGACTTCGACTAAGGGCTCCTCGACCTCGACTAGATCCTTGTCGATCTCGACTAGGTTGGGTGCAGTCGAGTTGCTGTGCAGTGCAGACGAGGGCCTTTGCAGTTTCTCCTCGAGATCGACGAGGCCCTCCTCGAGATCGAATACAGTGTTGTCGATGTCGACTTGCTGTTCTTCGTTGTTCTGCTGTTTTCCGACCTCTGGCTCTTGCAGTTGATGACCGCTTCTGAGTTTTATAGCAGCGATGTGTCCAGTCTTTCCCTTAGGATTTGGTTCTGAAGATCCAGGGAGCGCACCTGACTGTTTGGGGATTCCCGCTGCTAGCTGACCAATCTGTGTATCAACTGATTTTCGCCATATATCAATCTCCCCAAGCCTAGAGTTGACACCTTGCATCTGAGTATAGACGGAGTTGAAGGATTGCCTAGTTTCTGAGTGGTTCCTCCGTATTTCCTCCAGAACTGTCTGTATATCATCCTTTTTCTGGTCCCTTTCCGGATGTCCTGGAGCTCTGTAGGGCGGGGGGTTCCTAGGGACACCTTGGTTCCATTGTGGTTGCTGAAACCTTTGGTCCCCCATGTAGCGATTGGGACCCCCTGCGTAAGCTACCTCCTCATGATGCTCTGCCATCCTGACTTGCTCTGTGTGTGGGCACTCAGGAGTGATGTGCCGTTGCGATCCGCATTCAATGCAAGGCTAGTTGGCAGAGAGATACTTTACTTGTTTGAGGAGCTTCTTATTATGGTCTCTGTAGTACTGCTCCCTTACATCAGGATCAATCTCTTTAGGGGGCTCATAGAGGGGCATGGATGGTGCTGGCCTGGCGTAGGGGTTCTCTTCATAAGTTGCAGTAGACCCATACTTGTTGTCATAGTTGGTGAGCTTCTCTAGCACACCCCATGCGTCACTTGGCGGTATTGTCAGATACTCATAGCGAGTATAATGGTTGATTCTGTCCTTAGTGACTTGATCAAGAGAGTTGAAGAAGATCTCCTGAATGACGTAGGGTGGCTGTCCATGAGTAGGGCAAGATCGTAGAAGTTCCTTGTAGCGCTCCCATGCCTTTGCCAGCGGTTCCCTTTGCTTCTGTTTAAAGGCGGTGATTTTCTGGCGGAGATGTGTTGTTTTGGCGGGTGGGAAGAATTTGTTCAGAAACTCTTGCTCTACTTGGGCCCAGGTTGTGAGTGATCTTGCTTTCAGCCCTTCAAGCCATTTCAGCGCAGGCCCAGCGAGAGACCAGCGAAAAGATTTCATCTTGACAAATTCCAGGGTTGTACCTTCAGCAAGAGTACGGCACATGTCAGAAAAGTTTGTAATATGTTCAAGAGGACACTCATTAAATCTACCATAAAAGGCATTATTTTTAAGCTCTATAAGCAATTGAGTGCGAATTTCAAAAGAGTTTTCAGGGATAAGAATCGCCGATTCAGGCACGACGAGAGTTGGGTGCATGTAGTCCTCTGCCGTGGTTGGGTATTGAGCAAGCTCAGCCTGTGCTTGTTCCCTTGCTGCTTTCTCAGCGGCGATAGCAGCATCTTTAGCAGCCAATTCCCTTGTAAGCCTAGCGATCAGCTGTTCCTGTGTCTCCGCAGCTGCCATGGCTCTTTGCAGTTTAGTTCTGATGTGTAGAAGGCGCTCTGGTTTGTCTAAGCCGTCAAACTCAGGTGGTTGACCAGAACGGCGCATACACCCTGTAAATTAACTCAAAGAAAAAGTGAGAACTGACTACCTAAGGTGCGATTGATAGCTTCCCCGGCAACGGCGCCAATTTGTTGTTGCAGGAGGATGGTCAAGTATGAAATAAATATAAAGTAAAGTTCAGACTGACTTCCCTGTCTCAGCAAATAAATACAAGACTTCCTCCCGTTGTAGTAGAAGGTTGTCAGGATCGAATCCACGAGGAAGCACGTCAGCAGTTCTTAGGTAGCTGTAAATCTCACAGACAAAGCAGCAGAAAAGACAGAAACAAAGGAACAAAGCAAAATAGAAACAAAAGCAAAGACAGCAAATAGCGAAAGAAAGTAAAGAGCAAAGCAAAGCAGAAGCACTCGATATCGACAAAAGGGTACTCGAGATCGACAAAGGACAGCAAAGACAGAAACTTTAGAATCGACAACAGAAGCGCAACAGTAACTCGACCTAGACTAATACCTACTCGATCTCGACAAAGGTCCTACTCGAGATCGACGAGACTCTCCTCTGTATCGACTAGAAACTCAGAAAACTGTAAATCGCAAATTTCGACAGAACTCAGAAATTTGACAGAAATAAACTCAATATGCTAAAAGACTTCCAAGACCAGGGTATCAACGCCACAACGATAACCATGCAAAGTAACACATAAAGGCATAACAGATCATGCTTTCCATCAAACAACTTTCGTTATTAACAAATAGGCATATAGAGGCTTTCGCATAAATCCTAATTGTTACTAACCCTTTTCACATAATTAATCCCAGTTGTATTAAGATCACTTTCGCTTCAATAACACAAACAAGGATCACCTTCAACTCTCGCAAAAGAATCATGCTCATAGGGATAGAAGATGAATTGCATAAAAAGATCTGACCTTTACCGCATCTCCTCACATGGTCACCGTCGGGCTCACCACAGCCCCAGAAGTGGGTGGATTACTCACGCGTCATCGCAATAGCAGACATCAATGTATAAAAAAGAAACTTGCATTAACTATATTTAAAGCCTTTACAATCTCGGCAATCAACTTTCGCAGAAAGCCAAAACCCTAAAAACCTTAGAACTCCTACTTACTTGAATGAAATTGATTGTGTTTCTGAATTGGAATGAATGAAAAACCAGCCCCTAGGGCTTTATTTATAGCCTTCTAATCCTTGCTAATCAAGGATAGAATCTCCTATCTATATCTAAAATTATATCTAAAAGCTTTAATGATAAATAAAATGCTAAAGGGAAATAAATCTTTAAAGGAAAACTATATCTAAACTAGGTAATATGTCTTCATGTTGATAGATCTTCCTTCCATAGATAGACTTGATCAAATTTGGATAGAATCTCGGCCTTCTCGACTTCCTTAGTGTCCTAGGATTCCCAACTCTACTCGGACTGCTCACGTCGACGTGTTTATGGAATCTGATCTACTCGATCTCGACAAAGGCTCGTCGATCTCGACTAGGATTCATCGTCGACTGAACTTCTCGGGTGACTCTGCTCGACAGGCTCGGATCTGGGTTCCTGGCGCTCGTCGATCTCGACTAGGATCTCCTCGAGATCGACTAGGGTTGTGGTCGAGGACGGCTCTCTGGTGATGTCGAGGACTCCTCCTCGGCATGGACTCGGGCTAGGGCATGGTGGCTCCTCGATCTCGACAAGGTCTCATCGAGATCGATTAGGATTGTGCTCAACGTCTTCGTCCTCGGCTTCTCGATCAGCTCCTCTTCTCGACTCTGGGTGTGGCGTCTAGGCTTCGTCGATCTCGACTAGGTCTTGTTGAGATCGAGTTGACTTCCGGAGCTGGGTTGGTCTGGCTCTCGACACTGCTCCTAGTCGACAAGGCCTGTGCTCGGACATGTTCGTTGAGATAGAGTAAGGTCCACTCGAGATCGAGTAACCCGGGCTCTCAGCTTGATTCGACCGGTTCCGCTGCTTCTTTGACCTTGGACTTCTGTAGTGGTTTTCCGAGGTTTTCCGACCTTCCTTAGAATTGCTGTAAATCGTCCCGAATTCAGCGAATTTAAACAGAAACTGGTGTAGATTCCATAATTTGGCAAATAAACATAAACTACATAGATTCTGTACTATCCTAACCCAAATGCATGCAATGTATGCAGAAATCGATATAAACTTTATGTGTAAAACATGGCAGATTCAGCTCACAACAGCTCTCTCCTTACCGATAATGCCATGATCCTTCTATACCGCATCTTAAATGGCCTTGACCTTAATCTGGCCAACACTATCCTTGGATCCATGGCTCACGCTAGAAAAGCCAGAAAAGGAACTCCCCTCCCCTTTGCCACCCTTTTGACCCATATCTTCAAAGCTTCTGGAATCAATTTCAAAAATGAAGAACAACAGCGTCATATGGGTAAGTTCGACTCCAAGAGCCTTGAAAAGATAGACATCACTCGGTCCCCCAAGGGACTTGGAGTATTGCCTCTTGTTATAGGAGGAAATCGAGTATGAAATATAACAAAATAAATCAAACCAGATTCTGCCCACGCAAATAATTACAAGACCTCCTCCTGATGTAGCAGCGGGAAGTCAGGATCGATCCACGAGGAAGTGTGTCAGCGGATCGTAGGCAGCGCTGGAGTCTCACGGTTAGAAGTCGACAACAGGTGCTAGATCTCGACTAGGGTAAGTCGACAGGAGATCAGGCAAGTCGAACAGCGCAACAGTCGCAGGAAATTTCTACTCGAGATCGAGTAGGCTCGTCGACTCCGGGTTGGTTTTGTCGAGTTCCTGCACAAGTAAGCTACGACGATCTGGGATCGGAAATTAGTAGTCGAGATCGACGAGGGCAGAAAGTAAAAACGAAAGGGAATAAAAACAAATGCTTTGGGATCTCGAAATAAACTTTATGAAAAGGGCTTCCAGGATTGGGGTTTGCAACAACAATAACCAAGCATGCATAAGGCAAGAATAAAATAGATAATCATGTAAATTGCATCAAAGGACAAGCTTTCGCCTTTTCCAACAATTAGACAACTCTTTCAAGAAACCCTAATTGTCTCTACTGATTTTATGTTTACAATCCAAGTTGTTAGCATGGACCTCCATTAGATGGGTAATAACCACATAAACAAGTAGTAGATGCTCAAAACATGATAAAGGTCGGATCTTTACCTCAATTATGCATGGCTATCGTTGGGCTCGCCCCAACCCTAGAAGTGGGTGGACTACTCGTGCTTCATCATAATTAAAGACACCAATAATAAAAGGAAATAAACTTGCATTAATGAAATAAAATAGAGCTTACAACCAAAGGAAGCCAATTCCGCTCTCGCTTCACAAAACTTCTCCTGGCCACTCACTCTCTCTCTCTCTACTACTTCTCCTACTGAAATTGAATGAATAAAACTCAGCCCCATGGGCTTTATTTATTGGCTTCCAATCCTTGCTAATCAAGGATAGAAACATCTATCTATATCTAATACTATATCTAAGGGCTTAAAAGATAAATAAAAGCAACAAAGAAATTAAATCTAAAATAGGGAATTATATCTAAAGTGCCTTCAAGTGGATATATCTCTCTCTTCATGATGTATCTTGATAATTTCGGATAGAATCAGCAATCTTCGGGCTCAAGTAATCCCACACCGAGTAGAATGGATCAAACCGCATAACGCGTCTCTGGAAGTCTCCTCGATCTCGACAAAGGTCTACTCGATCTCGAGTAGGATTGTCGGTCGACTGGGCTTGACTCGGCGTCTCGGCTAGCTGGTCCTCGATGTGGCTCGGTCATGGCTCCTGGCCTTCATCAATCTCGAGGAGAGCTTCTCGATCTCGAGTAGGGGTGGATCATCGACTTGGCCGGCTTGGTGCATCGGGTAGCCTCTTGTCGACATGCTCGGACACAAGTTCCTAGGGTTCCTCGATCTCGAGGACTCCTTGTCGATATCGAGTAGGGAAGCTCGTCGACTAGGTTTGGCTTGGCTGGTCGGGCAGGTCTTCCTCGATGTGCTCGGACACAGGCTCACAGGCTTGTCGATCTCGGGTACCGGTCCTCGATCTCGAGTAAGCTGTCCGGGCATGGTCGGGTAGTCTCTCCTCGACTCCGGATAGTTTATCCCTAGATCCGGATAATCTCTCCTAGGTTCCGGATAATCCCTCCTTGGCACCTCGACATGTGTCTGATCAGAGGGTGTTCGGGCATGATTTGCCGATATCGACTAAGGCTTTATCGATGTTTGAGTAACTTGCTGCTTCCGTCTTTGCTTCCTGATTTTCTCCCGAAATGTTTCCATATTCTGCAATATTAAACAGAAACTTATGTAGACCTCCATTTTTGATAAATAAGCATATACTATATAAATTCGACATATTCCTAACCCGAAATATGCAAAATGTAAAGAATATGGAACTAAAATATGCATAAAAACATTGCTACTTTGGAGACATCAAATCACCCCATACTTAGACTTGCTTGTCCTCAAGCAATAACCAAACAATAACCAAGACCTACAACACATCCTTCAAGTCTTCGCCTTTGTCAAAAGCAACATCTCAAGTAGTAGCAATGTAAGACAAGTGAATTTAACGTCATCACACATATATGAGCGATCCATAGGCATAGGCTATATAAATCCAACCTCACAGGGATAATGTGTTTACACTCAACTCTCAAATGTGTTTTGGCTATGAAGATCAACTCTCAACTCAATTCCATACACAATCTCATAAATATTGCAATTTAAACATAAATCCACTTCGCAACAAATTATGCAAATGCAACAAGAATCATCAGGAGGAATTCGCTCAATAGAAGTCTTCAAAGAAGATCCTATTCGGCGGGGTTGTAATGGGGCTTGGTAAGAAATAATAAGGAATGGAATTATTTGGCCATGTGGTGCTTAATAAAATTCGGGAATCAAGACTCCTAAATCTCTAACACGACCAAACCATCACTTCTCAATCATATGCATCAACCAAACTCTCTAATTTATCTCAATGAAGTATGTAACCTTTCAAACTTTCTCAACCTCTCCAAAATATGTATCTTGCGAATAATGAAAGAAATAAGGTAAATTTGGCTCATGCACTTTATTCACAAACATATGTACTTCTTCTTCTTTTTTTTTCCGATTTTTTTTTTTGAACGAAAATAAGATAAAACTAATGGTGCATTTATAAGGTGAGCCAAAAATCCTTTTACATAGTATGCATAGCAAGATAAAAATGTAAAACCAACCCATATCTCAATAATTTCAGCAATCCTTCCTACTTGAAATGCAACATAAGCTCATTCTTTCCACAAATCATCATTCCAACTAACTCTAAGTCTTAATTCCCAAATGGGGGTCAGGCTCAATTTGGCTATGGATATTTTCGTGGAGTTCACAATAAAAGTCTCAAGCTAATGTTCTGGCTTCAAGCAGGGATAATGCAGGGTAGGTAAAGAGAGGATAAAATTGGCTTAAAAGGTGCCTCCATCATTTAATTCTCATCAACATAAACATATAAATGCATTGGCTTTGAATAACTATCACAATATTTAGAGATGTATAGGAAGAGTAAATACACTCAAGAAAGCAGAGGGATTTTTAATGTTCTCCCTATAAGGCCAAAATTCTCACTTGGACAATTTTTGTTGGATTTTAACCTTTAGCTTAGGATCATATGTGCTCAATTTCATCACAAGTTAACAATCCACATAAAAACCATTTTGAGGACTTAGGCTAAACCTTCCAAACATGCCATAGGATTTATATGATCAAGTCAGTCATTATTTATCATCATAGAACATCTAAGTTAGGGTATCAAAATTAAAGCAATGCAAAAATTAAACATGCATATTTTTTTTCTTTTTTTCAACATTTTCTATTTTTTTTCTTTTTATTATTTTTTTTTATTTTTTTATTTATGCAAAAAGAAACAAGTCTAAAGTATGACAAAAACTTAAAATGCATAAAATTTAAACATGAATGCATAACATAAAAATTAAAATTTCACCATGTAAAACCAAAAGCAAGACTAAAACATATGATAATGATAATGAGCCCTTCCCCCACCCCATACTTAAAATTTACAGTGTCCCCACTGTATAAAATAAAACAAAAACAAGAGTAAAGGAAGGAACTCACAGGATAACAGGGCGAATCAGTGCTGGTCGAGGAAAGTGTCTCGTCGATCTCGAGTACAAGGTACTCGATCTCGAGTAGTTTCGTCTGCGTCCAGTGGCTTTCTGAAGTCTAGGGGCATTCTGGCTTTTGTCGATCTCGAGTTGGCCTACTCGATATCGACGAGTGTCTGGGCTGCTCCTCCTTGTCGTCGTCGACTTGGCCTTCGTCGATTTTGACTGTTTTTCATGGACTTCTTTATTCCACTTTTCGCGATCCTTATGTGCTTGCCGACCTAAAAATGTTAGATTGTACACAAAAACAAGACTATCCACATGAAGTACTCTAAAAGACATAAAACCAAAACCAAGAACGAAAACCAAAAACTAAAAAGTTCAAAAGTCCCAAAAAATTCATAAAGTTTATATACATGCTCTAGATTTTAGAGTCGCTAGGCCGACTTCTCCGTTTGCGCCCAAGGACCATTATTGTGGGGCCCGCTCATGCTTGGCCCTTCTCCTGGATCATCTAGGTCCTGATGGTAGTATGCAAGCTCAGCTGATAGGTGGTTGCTTGCATCATCTCCCTTCTCTTTCTTTTTCTTCCTCCCAGCACTTAGCTTTCGCAGATTTTCTCGCCACGGGGCCTTACCTCCCCTTAAATTATTGAAAAATTTCTTTATGGACTGAGGGGGAGTAGAATTCATACCTAAACTTACCTTTTCGGACCCAAAACAGAAAACTTTGGGTTTGGGGCTAGTCGATGTTGAGTACTGCTGGTCGACCTCGAGTACAGGGACCCCATACTTAGGCTCTGGGCAAGTCAGTGGCTCAGCAGAGGTCGATACGACAAGGGCTTGTCGAGATCTAGTAGAGTGCTTGTCGAGATCGAGGAGGACTTGTCGACCTCGAGTACAGTTCTGGCGCTTTCCTCCGCTGTTTGCTTGGTCCCGTGGTTGCTGATGCTTTTCACCTCCAGCCATGAAATTTCCTCTTCTGCAGGGCCAAAAGAGAAATCTAAAACCTCATCGCCCATGGTGAAGGTGAGCGAGCGATTCTTAACACTAATTCTGGCATCTGTAGTTGCTAAGAATGGTCTACCAAGAAAAATAGGGCTAGTAGGATCTTCAGCACAGTCTATGATAAGGAAATCTGCTGGAACAAAGAATTTACCAACCTGGACGGGGACATTCTCAACTATACCTGTAGGGATGACCACTGTATTGTTCGTCATGTATAGTTTGGCATCCACAGGCTCTATGCATCCTATTTTTACCTTCCGCCAGATTGATAGAGGCATGATGCTCACACTTGCTCCTAAATCGCACAGAGAATCATATTTATAATGCCCAAAACCCACTGTAACAGAAAACTTACCAGGGTCAGGTCTCTTTTCAGGGAAGTGGAGTACTTTGCATTCGCCTGCGATCTCTGAGATGGATCGCTTCTTGCTCAGGATTTCCTTCAGAAATTTGACATATCCAGGCATCTCTTGCAGGGCTTCTATAAAAGGAATAGAAACATTCAATTCTTGCAGCATATTAACAAATCTGGTAAACCTACCTGCAGTGGGATCTTTCTGTGTTTTAGAAGGAAAAGGCAATGGCTTTTTCTGCTTCGGAGCCAGATCAGCTGTCGGAGGCGTTGCAGCGTCGTCGACCTCGGCTTGCTGTTCCTCGATCTCGACCAGGGGGTCCTAGAAATCGAGTGGGGTGGTCGACTTCGGCTTGCTGGGCTTTACAGTGGAGTCCGAGCTCAACTTCTGGTCTGTGTCGAGCAGTGGCTTGTCGAGATCGAGTAGGTTCTGCTCTGTCTCGAGTTGCTACTCCACCTTGCCTTGCTGTTTTCCGACCTCTGGCTCGTGTAATTGATGCCCACTTTTGAGTTTGATAGCTGCGGCGTGTCCGGTTTTCCCCTTAGGATTTGGTTCTGTTTGCCCAGGGAGCTGTCCGGATGGTCGTGGGATCTGTGCAGCGATTTGACCCATCTGCATCTCTATTCCCCTTTTCCAGATGTCCAGTTCTCCAAATTTTGTAGTGATGTTCTGGAACTGGTTGTTGATGATGCCCTGATTCCGACGCATCTCCTCAAGGATCAGCTGTAGATTATCCTTCTTTTGATCCCTTTCTGGATGCCCTGGAGCTCTGTAGGGTGGGGGGTTCCTAGGAGGACCTTGGTTCCACTGAGGCTGATAGAACCTTTGATCTCCCATGTAGCGATTTGGACCCCCAGCATAGGCTGCTTCCTCATGTGTCTCTGCCATTCTGACTTGCTTAGTGTGTGGGCACTCAGTAGTGGTGTGCCTCTGTGATCCGCATTCGATGCAAGGCTGATTGACAGATAGATATTTGACTTGCTTGAGGAGCTTACGATTCTGGTCTCAATAGAACTGCTCCCTGACATATGGGTCAATCACCTTTGCTGGCTCATAGAGTGGCATAGATGATGCTGACCTGGCATAGGAGTTCTCCTCATAGTTTGCAGTAGACCCATATTTGTTGTCATAATTGGTGAGCTTGTCTAGCACACCCCATGCGTCAACTGGCGGCATCGTCAGATACTCATAGCGAGTATACTCGTTGATTCTGTCCTTGGTGACTTGATCAAGAGAGTTGAAGAAGATCTCCTGAATGACGTAGGTGGCTGTCCATGAGTAGGACAAGATCGCAGTAGTTCCTTGTACCTTTCCCATGCTTTTGCTAGCGGCTCCCCAGGCTTCTGTTTGAAAGCTGTGATCTTTTGGCGGAGGAGTGTTGTCTTGGCAGGAGGGAAGAATTTGTTGAGAAACTCTTGCTCTACTTGTGCCCATGTTGTGAGTGATCTTGGTTTCAGCCCTTCAAGCCACTTCAGTGCAGGCCCAGCGAGAGACCAGCGAAAAGCCTTCATCTTGACATATTCCAAAGTTGTACCTTCAGCAAGAGTACGACACATGTAAGAAAAATTGGTAATATGTTCAAGAGGACACATTAAATTTGCCATAAAAAGCATTATTTTTAAGCTCTATCAGAAATTGAGTGCGAATTTCAAAGGAGTTTTCAGGGATAAGAATCGCCGATTCAGGCACGACGAGAGTGGGATGCATATAATCCTCTGCAGTAGTTGGATATTGGGCAAGCTCAGGTTCTGCTTGCCTTGCGCGCTCAGCTTCTTGTTCCCTCGCTTCCCTTTCAGCGGCGATAGTAGTATCCTTTGCGGCTAGCTCCCTTGTAAGCCTTGCAATCAGCTGTTCTTGCGTCTCAGCCGCCGCCATGGCTCTTTGTAGTTTAGCTCTGATGTGTAGAAGGCGTTCTGGTTCGTCTAAGCCGTCAAACTCAGGTGGTTGACCAGAACGGCGCATACACCAGAAAAGTAACTCAAATTAGATGTGAGATTCAACTACCTAAGGTGCGAATGATAGCCTCCCCGGCAACGGCGCCAATTTGTTGTAGGAGAAAATCGAGTATGAAATATAACAAAATAAATCAAACCAGATTCTGCCCACGCAAATAATTACAAGACCTCCTCCTGATGTAGCAGCGGGAAGTCAGAATCGATCCACGAGGAAGCGTGTCAGCGGATCCTAGGCAGCGGTGGAGTCTCACGGTTAGAAGTCGACAACAGGTGCTAGATCTCGACTAGGCTAAGTCGACAGGAGATCAGGCAAGTCAAACAGCGCATCAGTCGCAGGAAATTTCTACTCGAGATCGAGTAGGCCCTACTCGAGATCGAGAAGGCTCGTCGACTCCGGGTTGGTTTTGTCGAGTTCCTGCACAAGTAAGCTACGACGATCTGGGATCGGAAATTAGTAGTCGAGATCGACCAGGCTTGGTCGAGATCGACGAGGGCAGAAAGTAAAAACGAAAGGGAATAAAAACAAATGCTTTGGGATCTCGAAATAAACTTTATGAAAAGGGCTTCCAGGATTGGGGTTTGCAACAACAATAACCAAGCATGCATAAGGCAAGAATAAAATAGATAATCATGTAAATTGCATCAAAGGACAAGCTTTCGCCTTTTCCAACAATTAGACAACTCTTTCAAGAAACCCTAATTGTCTCTACTGATTTTATGTTTACAATCCAAATTGTTAGCATGGACCTCCATTAGATGGGTAATAAACACATAAACAAGTAGTAGATGCTCAAAACATGATAAAGGTCGGATCTTTACCTCAATTATGCATGGCTATCGTCGGGCTCACCCCAACCCTAGAAGTGGGTGGACTACTCGTGCTTCATCATAATTAAAGACATCAATAATAAAAGGAAATAAACTTGTATTAATTAAATAAAATAGAGCTTACAACCAAAGGAAACCAATTCCGCTCTCGCTTCACAAAACTTCTCTTGGCCACTCACTCTCTCTCTCTACTACTTCTCCTACTGAAATTGAATGAATAAAACTCAGCCCCATGGGCTTTATTTATAGGCTTCCAATCCTTTCTAATCAAGGATAGAAATATCTATCTATATCTAAAACTATATCTAAGGGCTTAAAAAATAAATAAAAGCAACAAAGAAATTAAATCTAAAATAGGGAATTATATCTAAAGTGCCTTCAAGTGGATAGATCTCTCTCTTCATGATGTATCTTGATAATTTCGGATAGAATCAGCAATCTTCGGGCTCAAGTAATCCCACACCGAGTAGAATTGATCAAACCGTGTAACGCGTCTCTGGAAGTCTCCTCGATCTCGACAAAGGTCTACTCGATCTCGAGTAGGATTGTCGGTCGACTGGGCTTGACTCGGCGTCTCGGCCAGCTGGTCCTCGATGTGGCTCGGTCATGGCTCCTGGCCTTCGTCGATCTCGAGGAGAGCTTCTCGATCTCGAGTAGGGGTGGATCATCGACTTGGCCGGCTTGGTGCATCGGGTAGCCTCTTGTCGACATGCTCGGACACAGGTTCCTAGGGTTCCTCGATCTCGAGGACTCCTTGTCGATATCGAGTAGGGAAGCTCGTCGACTAGGTTTGGCTTAGCTGGTTGGGCAGGTCTTCCTCGATGTGCTCGGACACAGGCTCACAGGCTTGTCGATCTCGGGTACCGGTCCTCGATCTCGAGTAAGCTGTCCGGGCATGGTCGGGTAGTCTCCCTCGACTCCGGATAGTTTATCCCTAGATCCGGATAATCTCTTCTAGGTTCCGGATAATCCCTCCTTGGCACCTCGACATGTGTCTGATCAGAGGGTGTTCGGGCATGATTTGCCGATATCGACTAAGGCTTTATCGATGTTTGAGTAACTTGCTGCTTCCGTCTTTGCTTCCTGATTTTCTCCCGAAATGTTTCCATATTCTGCAATATTAAACAGAAACTTATGTAGACCTCCATTTCTGACAAATAAGCATATACTACATAAATTCGACATATTCCCAACCCGAAATATGCAAAATGTAAAGAATATGGAACTAAAATATGCATAAAAACATGGCTACTTTGGAGACATCAAATCACCCCATACTTAGACTTGCTTGTCCTCAAGCAATAACCAAACAATAACCAAGACCTACAACACATCCTTCAAGTCTTCGCCTTTGTCAAAAGCAACATCTCAAGTAGTAGCAATGTAAGACAAGTGAATTTAACGTCATCACACATATATGAGCGATCCATAGGCATAGGCTATATAATTCCAACCTCATAGGGATAATGTGTTTACACTCAACTCTCAAATGTGTTTAGGCTATGAAGATCAACTCTCAACTCAATTCCATACACAATCTCATAAATATTGCAATTTAAACATAAATCCACTTCGCAACCAATTATGCAAATGCAACAAGAATCATCAGGAGGAATTCGCTCAATAGAAGTCTTCAAAGAAGATCCTATTCGGCGGGGTTGTAATGGGTGATGTCTCCAAAGTAGCCATGTCTTTATGCATATTTTAGTTCCATATTCTTTACATTTTGCATATTTCGGGTTGGGAATATGTCGGATTTATGTAGTATATGCTTATTTGTCAGAAATGGAGATCTACATAAATTTCTATTTAATATTGCAGAATATGGAAACATTTCGGGAGAAAACCAAGAAGCAAGAACCGGAGCACAAAGCTACTCGACATCGACTAACCCTAGTCGATCTCGACAAGACATGCCTAGACACCAGCCAGCATCGAGGAGCCTATGTCGAGAAACTGAAGACGAAGAACCCGACTCCACACCCTACTCGAGATCGAGTACGGCTACTCGAGGTCGACAAAGACGTGGAGCCATGTCCGAGCATGTCGACAAGAGACTTGCCCGACCAGCCAAGCCAGACCTAGTCGACGAACATTCCTACTCGATATCGAGTAGCCCTGGTCGAGATCGACGAGACCCTTTGCTTGCTGCTGCGCTGCTCGACTGGTCCGATCTTCTGTCGACTAACCCTAGTCGAGATCGAGGACATCTGTGGTCGACTTCCGTGAGATTTCACCACTGCCTAGGATCTGCTGACACGCTTCCTCGTGGATCGATCCTGACTTCCCGCTGCTGCATCAGGAGGAGGTCTTGTAATTATTCGCAAGGGACGAAATCTGGTTTGCTGTGATTTACTTATATTTTATTTGCATACTCGATTTTCTTCCTACAACAAATTGGCGCCGTTGCCGGGGAAGCTATCATTTGCGCCTTAGGTAGTTAAATCTCACCTCTACTTTGAGTTACTTTACAGGTGTATGCGCCGTTCTGGTCAACCACCTGAGTTTGACGGCTTAGACGAACCAGAGCGTCTTCTACACATCAGAGCTAAACTACAAAGAGCCATGGCGGCTGCTGAGACACAAGAACAGCTGATTGCAAGGCTTACAAGGGAGCTAGTCGCAAAGGATACTACTATCGCCGCTGAAAGGGCAGCAAGGGAACAAGAAGCTGAGCGCGCTAGGCAAGCAGAAGCTGAGCTTGCCCAATATCCAACTACTGCTGAGGATTATATGCATCCAACTCTCGTCGTGCCTGAATCGGCGATTCTTATCCCTGAAAACTCCTTTGAAATTCGCACTCAATTTCTGATAGAGCTTAAAAATAATGCTTTTTATGGCAAATTTAATGAGTGCCCTCTTGAACATATTACCAATTTTTCTGACATGTGCCGTACTCTTGCTGAAGGTACAACTTTGGAATATGTCAAAATGAAGGCTTTTCGCTGGTCTCTCGCTGGGCCTGCACTGAAGTGGCTTGAAGGGCTGAAACCAAGATCACTCACAACATGGGCCCAAGTAGAGCAAGAGTTTCTAAATAAATTCTTCCCACCTGCCAAGACAGCACTTCTCCGCCAGAAAATCACCGCCTTCAAACAGAAGCAAGGGGAACCGCTGGCAAAGGCATGAGAACGCTACAAAGAATGTTATTGCAGGAGGATGGTCAAGTATGAAATAAATATAAAGTATAGATCAGACTGACTTCCCTGTCTCAGCAAATGAATACAAGACTTCCTCCCGTTGTAGTAAGAGAAAATCAGGATCGAATCCACGAGGAAGCACGTCAGCAGTTCTCAGGTAGCTGTAAATTCTCACAGAAGCAGCAAAAAGACAGAAACACAGAAAGAAACAGAAATAAAAGCAGAAAATAAAAGCAAAGAACAAAGCAAAACAGAAAATAAAGCAAAGACAAAGCAGAAAGTAAATCGAAGACACAGAAGCTACTCGAAGTCGAGTAGCTGTCCTCTAGATCGACTAAGGTAAGTCGAAAGCAATAGAAAACGAAAGCAAACAACTCGACAGACAAAGCTCTACTCGATCTCGACAACCTCTACTCGAGATCGACAAGACAGTGAACAACAGAAAGTGAAAATCGACGAAAACAGAAGAAAACCAACTCGACCTAGACTGGCCCTACTCGAGATCGACTAGATGCAACTCGATCTCGACCAGCTCTTCTCTATCTCGACAAAGAATACAGAAAACTTAAAATTGCAGAATTAAAGACAAACGCAGATTTTCGACAGAAATAAACTTCAATATATTAAAAGACTTCCAAAGCCAGGGTTTCAACACCACAACGATAACCATGCAAAATAACACACAAAGGCACAAAAGATCACGCTTTCCATCAAATAACTTTCGTCATTAACAAATAGGCATATAGAGGCTTTCGCATAAACCCTAATTGTTACTAACCCTTTTTCACATAATTAATCCAAGTTGCATTAAGATCACTTTCGCTTCAATAACACAAACAAGGATCACCTTCAACTCTCGCAAAAGAATCATGCTCATAGGGATAGAAGATGAATTGCACAAAAAAATCTGACCTTTATCGCGTTATCTCACATGGCCACCGTCGGGCTCACCCCAGCCCCAGAAGTGGGTGGACTACTCGCTCTTCATCATCAAGAAAGACATTAAATAACAAAAGAAACTAACTTGCATTAAATTAAATAAAGAAAGCTTACAACCGACAAGACAAATCCGCTTTCGCCTCTCCACCTTGCTTGCTACACACTCTCCTTCTCTATCCTACTGACTTGAATTGAATGTGAATTGGAATCCGAATAAGATGCCTAATGCTCAGCCCCTAGGGCTTTATTTATAGCCTTCATTCCCTAGCTATTCTAGGAAAGAAGATATCTATCTCTATCTAAAATTATATCTAAAACTTGAAAGGATAAATAAAAGCCATAATGGAAATAAATCTAAAAGGAAAAGATAAAACTAAATAGGTAAGTCTACATGTCTTGATAGATCTTGTCTCCTTGATGATAGAACTTGATGGATCGGGATAGAATCGACTTCCTTCGTGCCCAAGGATTCCCAATTCTACTCGGACAGCACTTCGTCGACGTGTTTCTGGAAACTGGGCTACTCGACCTCGACAAGGGCTCGTCGACCTCGAGTAGGATTCATCGTCGACTGGACTTCCCGGCTAGCTCTGCTCGATGTGGCTCGGTCTTGGCTCCTGGTGCTTGTCGACCTCGACAAGGCCTTGTTGATCTCGAGTAGGCTTGGGTCTTCGACTAGGTCTCCTCGGGTGGCTCTACTCGACAAGGCTCGGACAAGGCTCCTGGGCGTCGTCGACCTCGAGTAGTCTCATCGAGATCGAGTAGAGTTCTTCGTCGGCTTGGTGCATCCCGCTGGCAGCGGGTTTTCTTCCGCGACAGCGAGTGGTCCGCTGCAGCGAGTCGAGTCGCTGGCAGCGATTGTTGCCTGGTCGTCCTCGGCTCTTGTCGACTCCGGGTGTGGCGTCTGGGCTTCGTCGATCTCGACTAGGGCTTGTCGAGATCGAGTAGACTTCCGGAGCTCGGGTTGGTCTGGCTCTCGATCAGGCTTTGTCGACAAGGCTGTGCTCGGACATGCTCGTCTATGTCGAGTAGGGCCCACTCGAGATCGAGTAGCCTTGACTTTCAGCTTGGTTCCGCTGCTTTGACCTTGGACTTCTGTAGCGGTTTTCCGAGCTTTTCCGACCTTCTGTAGAATTGCTGTAAAATGCCTCGATTTCTGCGAATTAAACAGAAACTGGTGTAGATTCCATAATTTGGAAAGTAAACATAAACTACATAGGTTATGTACTGTTCTAAACCCAAATGAATGCAATGTATACAGAAATCGATATAAAAGTTACTGTAAAACATGGCAGATTCAGCTCACAACAAAGAACTGCTGTGATCTTGCCCTACTCATGGACAGCCACCCTACGTCATTCAGGAGATCTTCTTCAACTCTCTTGATCAAGTCACTAAGGACAGAATCAACCATTATACTCGCTGTGAGTATCTGACGATGCCACCAAGCGACGCATGGGGTGTGCTAGACAAGCTCACTAACTACGACAACAAATATGGGTCTACTGCATACTATGAGGAGAACTCCTACGCCAGGCCAGCACCATCTATGCCACTCTATGAGCCAGCAAAGGAGATTGACCCAGATGTCAGGGAGCAGTTCTACAGAGATCAGAATCGCAAGCTTCTCAAGCAAGTCAAATATCTATCTGTCAATCAGCCTTGCATCGAATGCGGATCACACAGGTACACCACTACTGAGTGCCGACACACTGAGCAAGTCAGAATGGCAGAGACACATGAAGAGGCAGCTTACGCGGGGGGTCCCAATCGCTATATGGGAGATCAAAGGTTCTATCAACCACAGTGGAACCAAGGCCCTCCTAGGAATCCCCCACCCTACAGAGCTCCAGCACATCTAGAAAGGGATCAAAAGAAGGATGATCTACAGCTGATCCTTGAGGAGATGCGTCGGAATCAGGGCACCATCAACAACCAGTTCCAGAACATCACTACAAAATTTGGAGAACTGGACATCTAGAAAAGAGGAATAGAGACGCAGATGGGTCAAATCGCTGCACAGATCCCACGACTGTCTGGACAACTCCCTAGGCAAACAGAACCAAATCCTAAAGGGAAGACCGGACACGTCGCAGCTATCAAACTCAGGAGTGGGAATCAATTAAACGAGCCAGAGGTCGGGAAACAGCAAAGCAAGGCAGAGCAGCAACTCGAGACAGAGCAAAGCCAACTCGATCTCGAGGAGGGTGTACTCGATATCGACAAGCCGCTACTCGACACAGACCAGAAGCTGAGCTCGGACTCCGCTGCGCAGACCAGCAACTCCAGGTCGACCACCCTACTCGATGTCGAGGAGCCCCAAGTCGAGATCGAGGAGCAGCATCTGGCCGACGTAGATGACTCTGCAGCACCTCCGACAGCTGATCTGGCTCCGAAACTAAAAAAGCCACTGCCTTTCCCTTCAAAAGAACAGAAAGATCCCACTGCAGGTAGGTTTACTAGATTTGTTAATATGCTGCAAGAACTAAATGTTTCTATCCCTTTTACAGAAGCCATGCAAGAGATGCCTGGATATGTCAAATTTCTGAAGGAAATCCTGAGCAAGAAGCGATCCATCTCAGAGATCGCAGGCGAATGCGAAGTACTCCACTTCCCTGAAAACATACCTGACCCTGGTAAGTTTTCTGTTACTGTGGGTTTTGGACAATATAAATATGATTCTCTGTGCGATTTAGGAGCAAGTGTGAGCATAATGCCTTTATCAATCTGGCGGAAGGTAAAGATAGGATGCATAGAACCTGTGGATGCCAAACTATACATGGCGAACAATACAGTAGTCATCCCTACAGGTATAGTTGAGAACGTCCCTGTCCAGGTTGGTAAATTCTTTGTTCCAGCAGATTTCCTTATCATTGACTGTGCTGAAGATCCTACTAGCCCTATTATTCTTGGTAGACCATTCTTAGCTACTGCAGATGCCAGAATTAGCGTTAAGAATCGCTCGCTCACCTTCACCATAGGCGATGAGGTTTTAGATTTCTCTTTTGGCCCTACAAAAGAGGAAATTTCCTGACTTAAGGTGAAAAGCATCAGCAACAGCGGGACCAAGCAAACAGCGGAGGGAAGCGCCAACACTGTACTCAAGGTCGATAAGAGCTACTCGATCTCGACAAAGGCGCCACTCGATCTCGACCAAGACTTGTCGATGTCGACAACCTCTGCTGAGCCACTGACTTGCCAAGAGCCTAAGTATGGGGTCTCTGTACTCGAGGTCGACCAACTGTACTCGATCTCGACTAGCCCCGAACCCAAAGATTTCTGTTTTGGCTCCGAAAAGGTAAGTTCAGGTATGAATCCTACTCCCCCTCAGTCCATAAAGAAAATTATCAATGATTTAAGGGGAGATAAGGCACCGTGGAAAGAGAATCTGCGAAAACTAAGGGCTGGAAGGAAGAAGAAGAAAGAGAAAGGAGATAATGCAAGCAACCACCTGTCAGCTGAGCTTGCCTACTACCATCAGGACCTAGATGATCCAGGAGAAGGGCCAAGCATGAGCGGGCCCCACAATAATGGTCCTTGAGCGCAAACGGAGAAGTCGGCCTAGCGACTCTAAAATCTAGAGCATGTATATAAAACTTTATGAATTTTAGGACTTTTTGAACTTTTTGGTTTTTGTCTTTGGTTTTGGTTTTATGTCTTTTAGAATAGTTCATGTGGATAGTCTTGTTTCTTGTGCAATCTAACCCTTTTAGGTCGGCAAGCATATAAGGATCGCAAAAAGTGGAATAAAGAAGTCCCTGAAAACAGTCAGAATCGACGAAGGCCAAGTCGACGACGACAAGGAGGAGCAGCCCAGACACTCGTCGAGCTCGAGTAGGCCAACTCGAGATCGACAAGCCACCAGAAGCTCCTCGACTTCAGAAAACCACTAGACATAGGAAAGCTACTCGAGATCGAGTACCTTGTACTCGAGATCGACGAGACCCTTTCCTCGACTTCAGCACTGATTCGCCCTCCTCGATATGTTATCCTGTGAGTTCCTTCCTTTACTCTTGTTTTTATTTGATTTTGTACAGTGGGGACACTGTAAATTTTAAGTATGGGGTGGGGGAAGGGCTCATTATTATTATCATATGTCATTATCATATGTCTTAGTCTTGCTTTTGGTTTTACATGGTGAAATTTTAATTTTTTATATCATGCATTCATGTTTAAATTTTATGCATTTTAAGTTTTTTAGTCTTGTCTTTTTGATTTACATAAATAAAAAATAAAAAATAAAAAATAAAAAAAAAGAAAATAGAGAATGTCGAAAAATAAAAAAAATATGCATGTTTAAGTTTTGCATTGTTTTAGTTTTGATACCCTAACTTAGATGTCCTATGATGATAAATAACGACTGACTTGATCATATAAATCCTATGGCTTGTTTGGAAGGTTTAGCCTAAGTCCTCGAAATTGTTTTTTATGTGGATTGTGAACTTGTGATGAAATTGAGCACATATGATCCTAAGCTAAAGGTTAAAATCCAACAAAACTTGTCCTAGTGAGAATTTTGGCCTTATAGGGAGAACATTAAAAATCCCTCTGCTTTCTTGAGTGTATTTACTCTTCCTATGCATCTCTAAATGTTGTGATAGTTATTCAAAGCCAATGCATTTATATGTTTATGTTGATGAGAATTAAATGGAGGCACCTTTTAACCCAATTTTATCCTCTCTTTACCTACCCTGCATTATCCCTGCTTGAAGCCAGAACATTAGCCTGAGACTTTTATTGTAAACTCCACAAAATATCCTTAGCCAAATTGAGCCTGACCCCCATTTGGGAATTAAGACTTAGAGTTGGTTGAAAGAATGGTTTGTGGAAAGAATGAGATTATGTTGCATTTCAAGAAGGCAGGATTGTTGAAATTATTGAGATATGGGATGGTTTTAAATTTTTATCTTGCTATGCATATTATGTAAAAGGATTTTTGGCTCACATTATAAATGCACTTGTATTATTTTATTTATTTTCGTTTCAAAAAAAATCCGAAAAAAAAAAGAAAAAAAGAGAAGAAGAAGAAGTACATATGTTTGTGAATAAAGTGCATGAGCCAAATTTACCTTATTTCTTTCATTATTTTGCAAGATACATACCTCGGAGAGGTTGAGAAAGTTTGAAAGGTTATATACTCCATTGAGACAAATTGGAGAGTTTGGTTGATGCATATGATTGGGAAGTTATGGTTTGGTTGTGTTGGAAGATTTAGGAGTCTTGATTCCCGAATTTTATTTAAGCACCACATGGCCAAATAATTCCATACCTTATATTTCTTACCAAGCCCCATTACAACCCCGCCGAATGGAATCTTCTTTGAAGACTTCTATTGAGCAAAGTCCTCCTGATAATTCTTGTTGCATTATCATAATTGGTTGCGAAGTGGATACATTAAAATCACTTGTCTTACATTGCTACTACTTGAGATGTTGCTTTTGACAAAAGGTGAAGACTTGAAGGATGTGTTGTAGGTCTTGGTTATTGTTTGGTTATTGCTTGAGGACAAGCAAGTCTAAGTATGGGGTGATTTGATGTCTCCAAAGTAGCCATGCCTTTATGCATATTTTAGTTCCATATTCTTTACATTTTGCATATTTCGGGTTGGGAATATGTCGGATTTATGTAGTATATGCTTATTTGTCAGAAATGGAGATCTACATAAATTTCTATTTAATATTGCAGAATATGGAAACATTTCGGGAGAAAACCAAGAAGCAAGAACCAGAGCACAAAGCTACTCGACATCGACTAACCCTAGTCGATCTCGACAAGACATGCCTAGACACCAGCCAGCATCGAGGAGCCTATGTCGAGAAACTGAAGACGAAGAACCCGACTCCACACCCTACTCGAGATCGAGTACGGCTACTCGAGGTCGACAAAGACGTGGAGCCATGTCCGAGCATGTCGACAAGAGACTTGCCCGACCAGCCAAGCCAGACCTAGTCGACGAACATTCCTACTCGATATCGAGTAGCCCTGGTCGAGATCGACGAGAGCCTGTGCTTGCTGCTGCGCTGCTCGACTGGTCCGATCTTCTGTTGACTAACCCTAGTCGATATCGAGGACATCTGTGGTCGACTTCCGTGAGATTTCACCGCTGCCTAGGATCTGCTGACACGCTTCCTCGTGGATTGATCCTGACTTCCCGCTGCTGCATCAGGAGGAGGACTTGTAATTATTTGCAAGGGACGGAATCTGGTTTGCTGTGATTTACGTATATTTTATTTGCATACTCGATTTTCCTCCTACAACAATGGGGCTTGGTAAGAAATAATAAGGAATGGAATTATTTGGCCATGTGGTGCTTAATAAAATTCGGGAATCAAGACTCCTAAATCTCCAACACAACCAAACCATCACTTCTCAATCATATGCATCAACCAAACTCTCCAATTTATCTCAATGAAGTATGTAACCTTTCAAACTTTCTCAACCTCTCCAAAATATGTATCTTGCGAATAATGAAAGAAATAATGTAAATTTGGCTCATGCACTTTATTCACAAACATATGTACTTCTTTTTCTCTTTTTTTTTTCGGATTTTTTTTTGAACGAAAATAAGATAAAACTAATGGTGCATTTATAAGGTGAGCCAAGAATCCTTTTACATAGTATGCATAGCAAGATAAAAATGTAAAACCAACCCATATCTCAATAATTTCAGCAATCCTTCCTACTTGAAATGCAACATAAGCTCATTCTTTCCACAAATCATCATTCCAACTAACTCTAAGTCTTAATTCCCAAACGGGGGTCAGGCTCAATTTGGCTATGGATATTTTCGTGGAGTTCACAATAAAAGTCTCAGGCTAATGTTCTGGCTTCAGGCAGGGATAATGCAGGGTAGGTAAAGAGAGGATAAAATTGGCTTAAAAGGTGCCTCCATCATTTAATTCTCATCAACATAAACATATAAATGCATTGGCTTTGAATAACTATCACAATATTTAGAGATGCATAGGAAGAGTAAATACACTCAAGAAAGCAGAGGGATTTTTAATGTTCTCCCTATAAGGCCAAAATTCTCACTTGGACAATTTTTGTTGGATTTTAACCTTTAGCTTAGGATCATATGTGCTCAATTTCATCACAAGTTAACAATCCACATAAAAACCATTTTGAGGACTTAGGCTAAACCTTCCAAACATGCCATAGGATTTATATGATCAAGTCAGTCATTATTTATCATCATAGGACATCTAAGTTAGGGTATAAAAATTAAAACAATGCAAAAATTAAACATGCATATTTTTTTTATTTTTTTTGACATTTTCTATTTTTTTTTATTTTTTTATTTATGCAAAAAGAAACAAGACTAAAGTATGACAAAAACTTAAAATGCATAAAATTTAAACATGAATGCATAACATAAAAATTAAAATTTCACCATGTAAAACCAAAAGCAAGACTAAAACATATGATAATGATAATGAGCCCTTCCCCCAGCAATGGCGCCAATTTGTTGTGGGAGGAAATCGAGTATGAAATATAACAAAATAAATCAAACCAGATTCTGCCCACGCAAATAATCACAAGACCTCCTCCTGATGTAGCAGCGGGAAGTCAGGATCGATCCACGGGGAAGCGTGCCAGCGGATCCTAGGCAGCGGTGGAGTCTCACGGTTAGAAGTCGACAACAGGTGCTAGATCTCGACTAGGGTAAGTCAACAGGAGATCAGGCAAGTCAAACAGCGCAGTAGTCGCAGGAAATTTCTACTCGAGATCGAGTAGGCCCTACTCGAGATCGAGTAGGCTCGTCGACTCCGGGTTGGTTTTGTCGAGTTCCTGCACAAGTAAGCTACGACGATCTGAGATCGGAAATTAGTAGTCGAGATCGACGAGGGCAGAAAGTAAAAACGAAAGGGAATAAAAACAAATGATTTGGGATCTCGAAATAAACTTTATGAAAAGGGCTTCCAGGATTGGGGTTTGCAACAACAATAAGCAAGCATGCATAAGGCAAGAATAAAACAGATAATCATGTAAATTGCATCAAAGGACAAGCTTTCGCCTTTTCCAACAATTAGACAACTCTTTCAAGAAACCCTAATTGTCTCTACTGATTTTATGTTTACAATCCAAGTTGTTAGCATGGACCTCCATTAGATGGGTAATAAACACATAAACAAGTAGTAGATGCTCAAAACATGATAAAGGTCGGATCTTTGCCTCAATTATGCATGGCTATCGTCGGGCTCGCCCCAACCCTAGAAGTGG
This sequence comes from Persicaria maculosa, assembly GCA_963922045.1. Lineage (NCBI taxonomy): Eukaryota > Viridiplantae > Streptophyta > Magnoliopsida > Caryophyllales > Polygonaceae > Persicaria > Persicaria maculosa. Next base: position 18,556,093 of record OY998258.1, read on the forward strand.
GTGGACTACTGGTGCTTCATCATAATTAAAGACATCAATAATAAAAGGAAATAAACTTGCATTAATGAAATAAAATAGAGCTTACAACCAAAGGAAGCCAATTCCGCTCTCGCTTCACAAAACTTCTCTTGGCCACTCACTCTCTCTCTCTCTACTATTTCTCCTACTGAAATTGAATGAATAAAACTCAGCCCCATGGGCTTTATTTATAGGCTTCCAATCCTTGCTAATCAAGGATAGAAACATCTATCTATATCTAAAACTATATCTAAGGGCTTAAAAGATAAATAAAAGCAACAAAGAAATTAAATCTAAAATAGGGAATTATATCTAAAGTGCCTTCAAGTGGATAGATCTCTCTCTTCATGATATATCTTGATAATTTCGGATAGAATCAGCAATCTTCGGGCTCAAGTAATCCCACACCGAGTAGAATTGATCAAACCGCGTAACGTGTCTCTGGAAGTCTCCTCGATCTCGACAAAGGTCTACTCGATCTTTAGTAGGATTGTCGGTCGACTGGGCTTGACTCGGCGTCTCGGCTAGCTGGTCCTCGATGTGGCTCGGTCATGGCTCCTGGCCTTCGTCAATCTCGAGGAGAGCTTCTCGATCTCGAGTAGGGGTGGATCATCGACTTGGCCGGCTTGGTGCATCGGGTAGCCTCTTGTCGACATGCTCAGACACAGGTTCCTAGGGTTCCTCGATCTCGAGGACTCCTTGTCGATATCGAGTAGGGAAGCTCGTCGACTAGGTTTGGCTTGGCTGGTCGGGCAGGTCTTCCTCGATGTGCTCGGACACAGGCTCACAGGCTTGTCGATCTCGGGTACCGGTCCTCGATCTCGAGTAAGCTGTCCGGGCATGGTCGGGTAGTCTCTCCTCGACTCCGGATAGTTTATCCCTAGATCTGGATAATCTCTCCTAGGTTCCGGATAATCCCTCCTTGGCACCTCGACATGTGTCTGATCAGAGGGTGTTCGGGCATGATTTGTCGATATCGACTAAGGCTTTATCGATGTTTGAGTAACTTGCTGCTTTCGTCTTTGCTTCCTGATTTTCTCCCGAAATGTTTCCATATTCTGCAATATTAAACAGAAACTTATGTAGACCTCCATTTCTGACAAATAAGCATATACTACATAAATTCGACATATTCCCAACCCGAAATATGCAAAATGTAAAGAATATGGAACTAAAATATGCATAAAAACATGGCTACTTTGGAGACATCAAATCACCCCATACTTAGACTTGCTTGTCTCCATGGCCAAAAAAAAATAAAAATGGGGTGATTTGGCCATGGAGACAAGCAAGTCTAAGTATGGGGTGATTTGATGTCTCCAAAGTAGCCATGTTTTTATGCATATTTTAGTTCCATATTCTTTACATTTTGCATATTTCGGGTTGGGAATATGTCGAATTTATGTAGTATATGCTTATTTGTCAGAAATGGAGGTCTACATAAGTTTCTGTTTAATATTGCAGAATATGGAAACATTTCGGGAGAAAATCAGGAAGCAAAGACGGAAGCAGCAACTTACTCAAAAATCGATAAAGCCTTAGTCGATATCGGCAAATCATGCCCGAACACCCTCTGATTAGACACATGTCGAGGTGCCAAGGAGGGATTATCCGGAACCTAGGAGAGATTATCCGGATCTAGGGATAAACTATCCGGAGTCGAGGAGAGACTACCCGACCATGCCCGGACAGCTTACTCGAGATCGAGGACCGGTACCCGAGATCGACAAGCCTATGAGCCTGTGTGATGTCTCCAAAGTAGCCATGTCTTTATGCATATTTTAGTTCCATATTCTATACATTTTGCATATTTCGGGTTGGGAATATGTCGGATTTATGTAGTATATGCTTATTTGTCAGAAATGGAGATCTACATAAATTTCTATTTAATATTGCAGAATATGAAAACATTTCGGGAGAAAACCAAGAAGCAAGAACCGAAGCACAAAGCTACTCGACATCGACTAACCCTAGTCGATCTCGACAAGACATGCCTAGACACCAGCCAGCATCGAGGAGCCTATGTCGAGAAACTAAAGACGAAGAACCCGACTCCACACCCTACTCGAGATCGAGTACGGCTACTCGAGGTCGACAAAGACGTGGAGCCATGTCCGAGCATGTCGACAAGAGACTTGCCCGACCAGCCAAGCCAGACCTAGTCGACGAACATTCCAACTCGATGTCGACAATGGGTCCTCGAGATCGACGAGTGCCAGGAGCCATATCCGAGTCTGTCGAGGACCAGCTAGCCGAGACGATGAAGCTGAGCCAATCGACCAACAATCCTAGTCGAGATCGAGTAGGCTCTACTCGAGATCGACGACGGTTCCAGAAGCCGCGTTACTCGGTTTGACGAATCCTACTCGGTTTGGGATTCCTTGAGCTCGAAGTTTGCCAAAGTCTATCCGATCTATCAAGATACATCATGAAGAAGAGAGTTCTATCCACTTGAAGACACTTTAGATATATTTCCCTATTTTAGATTTAATTTCATTATAGCTTTTATTTATCTTTAATGCTTTTAGATATAGTTTTAGATATTTCTATCCTTGAGTAGCAAGGATTAGAAGGCTATAAATAAAGCCCATGGGGCTCAGTTTTATTCATTCAATTTTCGGAGAGAAGTAAGTAGGAGAAGTAGTAGGAGAGAGAGAGAGAGTGAGTGGCCAAGAGAAGTTTTGTGAAGCGAGAGCGGAATTGACTTCGTTTGGTTGTAAGCTCTATTTTATTTTATTAATGCAAGTTTATTTCCTTTTATTATTGATGTCTTTAATTATGATGAAGCGCGAGTAGTCCACCAACTTCTAGGGTTGGGGCGAGCCCGACGATAGCCATGCATGTTTGAGGTAAAGATCCGACTTTTATCATGTTTTGAGCATCTACTACTTGTTTATGTGTTTATTACCCATTTAATGGAGATCCATGTTAACAACTTGGAATGTAAACATAAAATTAGTAGAGACAATTAAGGTTCCTTGAAAGAGTTGTCTAATTGTTGGAAAAGGCGAAAACTTGTCCTTTGATGCGATTCACATGATTATCTGTTTTATTCTTGCCTTATGCATGTTTGGTCATCGTTGTTGCAAACCCCAATCTTGGAAGTCTTTTACATTCAGTTTATTTCGAGAGTCCCAAAGCATTTGTCTTTATTTTCTTTCGTTTCGTTTTAAGTTTTCTGCCCTTACTCGATCTCGACCAAGCCTGGTCGACCTCGAGTTACTAATTCTCGATCTGGCATCGCTGTAGCTTCTGTGTGTAGGTACTCGACAAGACAAGCCGAAGTCGACAAGGACCATACTCGATATCGAGTAGCTCTGGTCGAGATCGACGAGAGCCTGTGCTTGCTGCTGCGCTGTGTACGACTGTCCGATCTTCTGTCGACTAGCCCTAGTCGAGATCGAGGACCCTGTTGTCGACTTCTGACTGTGAGATTTCACCGCTGCCTAGGATCCGCTGACACGCTTCCTCGTGGATCGATCCCGACTTCCCACTGCTGCATCGGGAGGAAGTCTTGTAATTATTTGCAAGGGACGGAATCTGGTTTGCTGTGATTTATATATTTTATTTTGCATACTCGATTTCCTCCTATCAACAAATTGGCGCCGTTGCCGGGGAACGCTACATGGGGGACTTCGCAACCAATTATGAAAATGCAACAAGAATTATCAATCGCTACATGGGGGACCAAAGGTTTCAGCAACCACAATGGAACCAAGGTGCCCCTAGGAACCCCCCGCCCTACAGAGCTCCAGGACATCCAGAAAAGGATCAAAAAAAGGATGATCTACAGACTGTCTTAGAGGAGATAAGGAGAAATCATACAGAAACCAGGCAATCCTTCAACTCAGTCTACACTCAGATTCAGGGCGTCAACTCTAGGCTCGGGGAGATTGATATATGGAGGAAAACAGTTGATACACAGATTGGTCAGCTAGCAGCAGGAATCCCCAGACAATCAGGTTCGCTCCCAAGATCTTCAGAACCAAATCCAAATGGAAAGACTGGACATATAGCTGCTGTAAAACTCAGAAGCGGCCATCAAATGCAAGAACCAGAGGTCGGAAAGCAGCAGAACACAGGAGAACAGCAAGTCGACCAGCAGCAACTCGACATCGACAAGCACCTGGTCGATCTCGAGGAGGGGCAACTCGATCTCAAGGAAGAATTAGGCCAGCCTTCGTCTGCATTGCACAACAACTCGACACCACCCAATCTGGTCGAGATCGACAAGGACGTGGTCGACATCGAGGAAGGGCAGGATGAGATCGAGAAAACTGCAACACCTCCGACGTCTGTTCTGGCTCCGAATCAGAAAAAGAAGCTGCCTTTCCCCACAAAATCTCCAAAGGACCCAGCAGAGAAGAAATTTCAGCGCTTCATCAAGATGCTTCAGAAGCTCAACGTCACCATCCCCTTCACAGAAGCTCTCAATGAAATGCCATCCTATGTCAAATTCCTGAAGGAGATTCTGAGCAAAAAGCGATCAATGGCTGAGATTACAGAGGAGTGCAGCCATTTGGACATACTGGAGAAGAGGCTAGATCCAGGTAAGTTTGCTATAACCATTGGATTTGGTCCACATAAAATTAATGCTTTATGTGATCTTGGAGCTAGTGTGAGTATAATGCCTTTAACAATTTGGTCCAAGATTAAGATAGGAGCCCTAGAGTCTGTGGATGCTAGACTTTATATGGCCAACAACACAGTGGTCATTCCAACAGGCATGGTGGAAAATGTGCCAGTACAAGTAGGTAAATTCTTTGTCCCTGCTGACTTCTTAGTTGTTGATATGCAAGAAGATCCTGCTTGTCCAATTATTCTAGGAAGACCCTTTTTGGCGATGGTGGATGCCAACATAAGCGTAAGGAAAGGAGTGCTCACCTTCAACATCAGCGATGAGGTAATTGAGTATTCCTTTAATAAAACTGAAAGGCATACAGGTCCAATGGAAGAGGTAAAATCTATATCAGCTGGCTACATCACTTGCGGGGAACCCAAAGTAAGAAATATGACCCCTGAGGAGCTGGAAAAAAGGGACATGGAGGCCCAGGTGGAGGAGATCATGGCAATCCTAAAGGAGAACACAGAGAATCCAATCAACACAAACCAAGGTACGTCGTTATGGACTAATTATTTTTCGGATGCCTTGACAGGAACCAAGTATGGGGTCAAGATCGACCAAGACTCCCCGACATCAAGGACTCTAGTCGATCTCGACCAAAACCAGGAGACTCCACCAGCACCGGCGTCATCGAGCAGCAACACAGAAGTTGAGGGCTACTCGAGATCGAGTACAGTACTCGAGATCGACCACCACTCGGCTGCCTCGGCTTCACCTTCCTCGACGCTGAAGCCACCAGAGCCAGGACTCTACTCGAGATCGAGTAAGGTACTCGAGATCGACCACCACCCTTCTGGCCCAGCTCCTGCTTCCTCGACGCTGACTCCACCAGACGGCCAACCCTCCTCGAGATCGACCAAGGTGGTCGAGATCGACCAGCCCTCCCCTTCACCAGCTTCTGCATCCTCGAGCAGCCCACCACCAGAACCTACAAACTTGTCGAGATCGACTAGCCCTAGTCGAGATCGACCAAACACGGTGGTCCCCGATTCCGTCTCTGCGAAGGTAAGCCAAGGTATGGATCTTTCTTCTCCTATTTCCATTAAAGATTTATCTATACATGGGAGAGGTTTGCCTTGGTATGTGCGCTTATGTAGGATATCCAATGATGAGCCTAAGGAATATGAAGTTGGAGACAAGCTCTATGTCTCCAAATCAAAGGATCATTAGTTCCCTAACAAATTCAACAAGAAGAGGATGGGGCCTTTCGTGGTGAACAAGATCCATTCTGGAGGATTGCAGCTGATGGACAAGAATGGAGTCCTATTCGAAGCCCAAGCTACATGGGCCCTGCAGATGCCACCTTGAGCATTAATGGAAAGTCGGCCTAGCGACTATAAAATCTAGAGCTTGTACATAGACATTTAGTTTTGGACATTGTTTTGTTTGTTTTTGGTTTTGAACTTTTTAGTTTTTCTATTGTGGGTATATGTCTTCTACACTTTTCAGGTCCATGGATAGAAGCAAGCGATATTCAGACTCGGCCCAGGCGATTCTTTCATTCGATAATAAGAGGCACTGCACACCTGTCTAGTGAGTTTCTTTCTTTACCCTTGTTTTTATACAGTGAGGACACTGTAGTGTTTAAGTATGGGGTGGGGGAAGGGCTTACTTCATGCATAATTGCCATATTTGACATTATTTGTGCACATTTAGAATTGATTTCTTTTAATTGCTACATGGCTATTTTGGAATGCATTATTGATTTATGTGCTTATATGCATGATTTCCAAAGTTTTGAAAAATGACCCCCATTGAAAATTTTGAATAATGTCATGGAAGCTTTAATTGAACTCGATGATGCAAAATTGGATTCATTAGAGATATAGCATGAAATTGCCTAGTAAAGGGAAGTCACAATGAAGTGCATTATTTCTTGAAAACCATGAAAGGAGGTAAAATTTGAAGTTGCTTTTGACATGTTGCATGATAAGAGGATAGAGGACTTTTATATTTCCATATAATGCTCATATTGTTTATATCCCAGCCTTACCTATGCTTACGCATCACAAAAGCCATAATATGCCTTATTTCATATATTGCTCCACATGATCTAAATATTACCATTCTTTACCTTATCCGGGGATTATGTTGAGAATGATGTTACATTATGGAAATGTTATATGGTGTTTGTGTTGTTATCATATTTGGAGTTTGGAAGGATTGTTTGACATAAATGGAAAATTGAATGAGTGAAAGAAAATCCGATCAAAGATCGACCCTGCTCGCTGAGATAATAGTTTGGCGAGATGGGACACCAGGTGAGGAGTCCGATACACTAAGTATCCGGGGCCATTCATGACACCCATGTTTGCGACTCGCGAGAAGGTAGTGCTGAGGTTAGAGAGGTAAAAGCATTATTATTGAAAAAAAAGCATTATGGAAGGGGATGAATCAAAGGAAGGAAAAAAATGTGGTATGAAATTCAATTTGGAAATACTCCATTTCCCCGGATCATTAGCACCACATTGCCAGAAATTGCCCACCTTTAGCCTTTTACCAATCTACTCCTTATTTGAGCTTAAATTAAAGTCCTTTTGATTATCAATGCTTTGTCACATAAAATTGTTTTTGCATAACCCTCCTTTTGTGAGTAGATTTTGCTTTTGTATATTTGCACATGCATGGATCTGTGGCACTAGTACCTTTTCGAGGATGGTAATTGATTGCAGGGGACATATGAAAATGAATCTAAGATGTTGAGAGTTTTGATTTCTTCCCCTGAATGACAATTAAAAGTATTGCTTGAAGACAAGCAAGCTTAAGTATGGGGTGTTTGTTGTGAGCTGAATCTGTCATGTTTTACAGTAACTTTTATATCGATTTCTGCATACATTGCATGCATTTGGGTTAGAATAATACAGAATCTGTGTAGTTTACACTTATTTGCAATATATGGAGGTCTACACAAGTTTTGGTTATGTTTCGTAGAAATCGGACGCACTTTGGAGCTTAAAGGAAATTCATGGAGAAGCTAAGAATGGTGCAGCTGGAGAAAAGGCCATTTTTCACCATTCTTCGTTCTGAATCAAGCTTTGATGTCTTCATGAGAGTTGTAGCCCTGGAAAAGAGCTTTCCAACGCATGGTCATATGCATCAATTCGACAAACAAGGACTCGGGAAAGTGCGTTTCAAGAACAGAGCAGAAAGCTGAGAGAACTCTACTCGAGATCGACTAGCCTCTACTCAATCTCGACAAAGGCTGTCCGAGCACACCTGGTCGAGCAGAGCTGATCGAGGACACCGAGTCAGAGACGACCCGACTCCCGGAACCCTACTCGATCTCGAGTAACCCTTGTCGAGATCGACAAGACCTTGACGCTATGTCCGGAGTTGACGAGCTGAGACAAGTCGAGAAGCCGAGGACGAAGACGCCGAGCAACCCTACTCGATCTCAAGGAGGCCTTGTCGAGATCGAGGAGCCACCCTGCGCCAGTCCGAGTCCATGCTGAGGAGGAGTCCTCGACAACATCAGTCCGAGTCATCCTCGACCACACTCTACTCGATCTCGAGTACCCTTGGTCGAGATCGAGGAGCCAGAACCACCAGATCCGAGCCATGTCAAGCAGATCTAGCCGAGCCACACTAGTCGACACCAATCCTACTCGATCTCGAGTAGCCTTGGTCGAGATCGACGAGCCACGTCCGGGAGCGCGTTACGCGGTTTGAGCAGTCCTTGTCGAGTTGGAGTTACTTGGGCACGAAGGAAGTCGAGTTGGCCGAGATTCTATCCAATTTGATCAAGTCTATCTATGGAAGAGAAGTTCTACCCACTTGGAAGATATTTTGCAACTTTAGATATATTTTCCTTTAAAAGATTTATTTCCCTTAAGCAATTTATTTATCTTTTAAAGCTTTTAGATAATTTGAAGTAGATATAGATAGATGATTCTTTCCTTGATTAGCGGGGTTTGATCACTATAAATAAAGCCCTAGGGGCTGGTTTTTCATTCATTCAGAAACACACACAATTCCATTCAAGTAAGTAGGAGTAGAGAGAGAGAGTTTGTGGCGAGCAAGGTGGAAAGGCGAAATCGGATTTGTCTTGTGGGTTGTAAGCTTTCTTTATTTAATTCAATGCAAGTTAGTTTCTTTTGTTAATTTTTTTTTTATTTCTTATTTTTTTTAAATTTCATCACAAGTTCATGCTAGATCTCAATTTCATCACAAGTTCACAAATTGGCGTCGTTGCCGGGGAAGCAATCATTCGCGCCTTAGGTAGTTAGATCTCACGTTTTCTTTGAGTTACTTTACAGGTGTATGCGCCGTTCTGGTCAACCACCTGAGTTTGACGGCTTAGACGAACCAGAGCGCCTTCTACACATCAGAGCTAAACTACAAAGAGCCATGGCGGCTGCTGAGACGCAAGAACAACTGATTGCCAGGCTTACAAGGGAGCTAGCCGCAAAGGATACCACTATCGCCAATGAAAGGACAGCGAGGGAACAAGCAGCTGAGCGCGCAAGGCAAGCAGAAGCTGAGCTTGCCCAATATCCAACCACTGCTGAGGATTATATGCATCCAACTCTCGTCGTGCCTGAATCGGCGATTCTAATCCCTGATAACTCTTATGAAATTCGCACTCAATTTCTGATAGAGCTTAAAAATAATGCTTTTTATGGCAAATTTAATGAGTGTCCTCTTGAACATATTACCAATTTTTCTGACATGTGTCGTACTCTTGCTGAAGGTACAACTCTGGAATATGTCAAAATGAAAGCTTTTCGCTGGTCTCTCGTTGGGCCTGCACTGAAGTGGCTTGAAGGGCTGAAACCAAGATCACTCACCACATGGGCCCAAGTGGAGCAAGAGTTTCTGAATAAATTCCTCCCACCTGCCAAGACAGCACTTCTCCGCCAGAAAATCACCGCCTTCAAACAGAAGCAAGGGGAACCGCTGGCAAAGGCATGGGAACGCTACAAAGAACTGCTGCGATCTTTCCCTATTCATGGACAGCCACCCTACGTCATTCATGAGATCTTCTTCAACTCTCTTGATCAAGTCACTAAGGACACAATCAACCATTATACTCGCTATGAGTATCTGACGATGCCACCAAGCGACGCATGGGGTGTGCTAGACAAGCTCACTAACTACGACAACAAATATGGGTCTACTGCAAATTATGAGGAAAACTCCTATGCCAGGCCAGCACCATCTATGCCACTCTATGAGCCAACAAAGGAGATCGACCCAGATGTCAGAGAGCAGTTCTACAGAGACCAGAATCGCAAGCTCCTCAAGCAAGTCAAATATCTGTCTGTCAATCAGCCTTGCATCGAATGCGGATCACAGTGGCACACCACTACTGAGTGCCCACACACAGAGCAAGTCAGAATGGCAGAGACACATGAAGAGGCAGGCTACGCTGGGGGTTCCAATCGCTATATGGGGGATCAAAGGTTCTATCAACCACAGTGAAACCAAGGTCCTCCTAGGAATCCCCCACCCTACAGAGCTCTAGGACATCCAGAAAGGGATCAAAAGAAGGATGATCTGCAGCTGATCCTTGAGGAGATGCGTCGGAATCAGGGCACTATCAACAACCAGTTCCAGAACACCACTACAAAATTTGGAGAACTGGACATCTGGAAAAGGGGAATAGAGACGCAGATGGGTCAAATCGCTGCGCAGATCCCACGACCGTCCGGACAGCTCCGTGGGCAAACAGAACCAAATCCTAAAGGGAAGACTGGACACGTCGCAGCTATCAAACTCAGGAGTGGGCATCAATTACACGAGCCAGAGGTCGGGAAACAGCAAGGCAAGGCAGAGCAGCAACTCGAGACAGAGCAAGATCAACTCGATCTCGAGGAGCCCGTACTCGATCTCGACAAGACCTTACTCGACACAGACCAGAAGTTGAGCTCGGACTCCACTGCGAAGCCCAGCAACTCGAGGTCGACAACCCAAGTCGAGATCGACGAGCCCCTGGTCGAGATCGAGGAGCAGCATCTGGCCGACGTCGACAACTCTGCAGCACCTCCGACAGCTGATCTTGCTCCGAAACTGAAAAAGCCACTGCCTTTCCCTTCAAAAGCACAGAAAGATCCCACTGCAGGTAGGTTTACCAGATTTGTTAATATGCTGCAAGAACTGAATGTTTCTATCCCTTTTACAGAAGCCCTACAAGAGATGCCTGGATATATCAAATTTCTGAAGGAAATCCTGAGCAAGAAGCGATCCATCTCAGAAATCGCAGGCGAATGCAAAGTACTCCACTTCCCTGAAAAGAGACCTGACCCTGGTAAGTTTTCTGTTACTGTGGGTTTTGGACAATATAAATATGATTCTCTGTGCGATTTAGGAGCAAGTGTGAGCGACCACCTGTCAGCTGAGCTTGCATACTACCATCGGGACCTAGATGATCCAGGAGAAGGGCCAAGCATGAGCGGGCCTCACACCAATGGTTCTTAAGTGCAAACAGAGAAGTCGGCCTAGCGACTCTAAAATCTAGAGCATGTATATAAAACTTTATGAATTTGGGGACCTTTTGAACTTTTTGGTTTTCGTTTTTGGTTTTTGTTTTATGTCTTTTAGAATACTTCATGTGGATAGTCTTGTTTCTTGTGCAATCTAACACTTTCAGGTCGGCAAGCATATAAGGATCGCGGAAAGTGGAATCAGGAAGTCCCTGAAAACAGTCAGAATCGACGAAGGCCAAGTCGACGACGACAAGGAGAAGCAGCCCAGACACTACTCGATATCGAGTAGGCCAACTCGATATCGACAAGCCACCAGACGCTCCTCGACTTCAGAAAACCACTGGACGCAGAAAAGCTCCTCAAGATCGAGTACACTATACTCGATATCGACAAGGAACCTACTCGACATACACTGATTCGCCTTCCTCGATGTGTTATCCTGTGAGTTCCTTCCTTTACTCTTGTTTTTATTTGATTTTATACAGTGGGGACACTGTAAATTTTAAGTATGGGGTGGGGGAAGGGCTCATTATCATTATCATATGTGTTAGTCTTGCTTTTTGGTTATATATGGTAAAATTTTAATTTTTATGTTATGCATTCATGTTTAAATTTTATGCATTTTTTGTCTTGTTTTTAGTTGCATAAGAAAAATATAAATATAAAAAAAATAGAAAATGTCGGAAAAAATAAAAAAAATGCATGTTTAAATTTTTGCATTATTTTAGTTTTATACCCTAACTTAGATGTCCTATGATGATAAATAATGATTGACTTGATCATGTAAATCCTATGGCATGTTTGGAAGGTTTAGCCTAAGTCCTCAAAATTGTTTTTATGTGGATTGTGAACTTGTGATGAAATTGAGCACATATGATCCTAAGCTAAAGGTTAAAATCCAACAAAAATTGTCCCAGTGAGAATTTTGGCCTTATATGGAGAACATTAAAAATCCCTCCGCTTTCTTGACTGTATTTACTCTTCCTATGCATCTCTAAATGTTGTGATAGTTATTCAAAGTCAATACATTTATATGTTTATGTTAATGAGAATTAAATGATGGAGGCACCTTTTAAGCCAATTTTATCCTCTCTTTACGTACCCTACATTATCCTTGCTTGAAGCCAGAACATTAGCCTGAGACTTTTATTGTAAACTCCACAAAATTTTCCTTAGCCAAAGTGAGCCTGACCCCAATTTGGGAATTAAGACTTAGAGTTGGTAGGAATGATGATTTGTGGAAAGAATGAGCTTATGTTGCATTTGAAAAAGGAAGGATTGTTGACATTATTGAGATATGGGTTGGTTTTATATATTTTTATCTTGCTACGCATATTATGTAAAAGGATTTTTTGGCTCACTTTATAAATGCACCATTAGTTTATTTTATTTTCGTTTAAAAAAAATCCGAAAAAAAAGAAAGAAAAAAGTATATATATTTGAGAATAAAGTGCATGAGCCAAATTTACCTTATTTCTTTCATTATCGCAAGATTCATACTTTGGAGAGGTTATTTAAGTTTGAAACGTTATAAGTTGGAGAGTTGGGTTGATGCATATGATTGGGAAGTTATGGTTAGGTTGTGTTGGAGATGTAGGAGTCTTGATTCCCGAATTTTATTAAAGCACCACATGGCCAAATAATTCCATTCCTTATTATTTCTTACCAAGCCCCATTACAACCCCGCCGAATGGAATCTTCTTTGAAGACTTCTATTGAGCGAAGTCCTCCTGATAATTCTTGTTGCATTTTCATAATTGGTTGCGAAGTGGATACATATTTAAATTGCAATATTTATGAGATTGTGTATGGAAGTCCTCTCCAAAGTATGAACCAATATCTCGATCTCGACTAGCCCCAAGCCCAAAGTTTCTTGTTTTGGGTCCGAAAAGGTAAGTTCAGGTATGAACTCTACTTCCCCTCAGTTATTAAGGAAATTTTTCAATAATTTAAGGGGAGGTAAGGCCCCGTGGCAAGAAAATCTGCGAAAGCTAAGGGCTGGAAGGAAGAGAAAGAAAGAGAAAGGAGATGATGCGAGCAACCACCTATCAGCTAAGCTTGCATACTACCATCAGGACCTAGATGATCCAGGAGAAGGGCCAAGCATGAGCAGGCCCCACAATAATGGTCCTTGAGCACAAACGGAGAAGTCGGCCTAGCGACTCTAAAATCTAGAGCATGTATATAGAACTTTATGAATTTTGGGACTTTTTAAAACTTTTTTGTTTTTTGTTTTTGGTTTTGGTTTTATGTCTTTTAGAATAGTTCATGTGGATAGTCTTGTTTCTTGTGCAATATAACACTTTTAGGTCGGCAAGCATATAAGAATCGCGAAAAGTGGAATAAAGATGTCCCTGAAAACAGTCAGAATCGACAAAGGCCAAGTCGATTACGACAAGGAGGAGAAGCCCAGAAGTTACTCGACCTCGAGTAGACGTACTCGACATCGACAAGCCACCAGAAGCTCCTCGACTTCAAAATCCACTGGACGTAGAAAAGCTGCTCGAGGTCGAGTACACTGTACTCGAGATCGACAAGGATGTCTACTCGACCTGCACTTATTCGCCGCCCTCGATGTGTTATCCTGTGAGTTTCTTCCTTTACTCTTGTTTTTATTTGATTTTATACAGTGAGGACACTGTATATTTTAAGTATGGGGTGGGGGAAGGGCTCATCATCATTATCATATGTGTTAGTCTTGCTTTTGGTTTTACATGGTGAAATTTTAATTTTTATATTATGCATTCATGTTTAAATTTTATGCATTTTTGTCTTTTGTCTTGTTTTTAGTTGCATAAAAAAATATATAAAAAATATATATATAGAAAATGTCGAAAAATGAAAAAAAATGCATGTTTAAATTTTTGCATTATTTTAGTTTTATACCCTAACTTAGATGTCCTATGATGATAAATAATGATTGACTTCATCATGTAAATCCTATGGCATGTTTGGAAGGTTTAGCCTAAGTCCTCAAAATGGTTTTTTATGTGGATTGTGAACTTGTGATGAAATTGAGCACATATGATCCTAAGCTAAAGGTTAAAATCCAACAAAAATTGTCCAAGTGAGAATTTTGGCCTTATAGGGAGAACATTAAAAATCCCTCTGCTTTCTTGAGTGTATTTACTCTTCCTATGCATCTCTAAATGTTGTGATAGTTATTCAAAGCCTATCCATTTATATGTTTATGTTGATGAGAATTAAATGATGGAGGCACCTTTTAAGCCAACTTTATCCTCTCTTTACCTACCCTGCATTTTCCTCGCTTGAAGCCAGAACATTAGCCTGAGACTTTTATTGTAAACTCCACAAAATTATCCTTAGCCAAATTGAGCCTGACCCCCATTTGGGAATTAAGACTTAGAGTTGGTTAGAATGGTGATTTGTGGAAAGAATGAGCTTATGTTGCATTTCAAGAAGGAAGGGTTGTTGAAGTTTATTGAGATATGTGTTAGTTTTATATTTTTATCTTGCTAGACATATTATGTAAAAGGATTTTTGGCTCACATTATAAATGCACTATAATGTTATTTAGTTTTCATTTTCGAAAAAAAAAATTCCGAAAAAAGAAAAAAAAGAGAAGAAGAAAAAGTACATATGTTTGTGAATAAAGTGCATGAGCCAAATTTACCTTATTTCTTTCATTATTTGCAAGATACATATTTTGGAGAGATTTAGGAAGTTTGAAAGGTTATATACTCCATTGAGACAAATTGGAGAGTTTGGTTGATGCATATGATTGGGAAGTTTGGGTTTGGTTGTGTTGGAAAATTTAGGAGTCTTGATTCCCGAATTTTATTAAGCACCACATGGCCAAATAATTCCATTCCTTATTATTTCTTACCAAGCCCCATTACAACCCCGCCGAATAGAATCTTCTTTGAAGACTTCTATTGAGCGAAGTCCTCCTGATAATTCTTGTTTCATTTACATAATTGGTTGCGAAGTGGATACATATTTAAATTGCAATGTTTATGAGATTGTGTATGAAATTGAGTTGAGAGTTGATCTACATAGCCTAAACACATTGAGAGCTGAGTGTAAACACATTATCCCTGTGAGGTTGGATTTATATTGCCTAAGCCTATGGATCGCTCATATATGTGTGATGACGTTAAATTCACTTGTCTTACATTGCTACTACTTGAGATGTTGCTTTTGACAAAGGCGAAGACTTGAAGGATGTGTTGTAGGTCTTGGTTATTGTTTGGTTATTGCTTGAGGACAAGCAAGTCTAAGTATGGGGTGATTTGATGTCCCCAAAGTAGCCATGTCTTTATGCATATTTTAGTTCCATATTCTATACATTTTGCATATTTCGGGTTGGGAATATGTCGGATTTATGTAGTATATGCTTATTTGTCAGAAATGGAGATCTACATAAATTTCTATTTAATATTGCAGAATATGGAAACATTTCGGGAGAAAACCAAGAAGCAAGAATCGGAGCACAAAGCTACTCGACATCGACTAACCCTAGTCAATCTCGACAAGACATGCCTAGACACAAGCCAACATCGAGGAGCCTATGTCGAGAAACTGAAGACGAAGAACCCGACTCCACACCCTACTCGAGATCGAGTACGGCTACTCGAGATCGACAAAGACGTGGAGCCATGTCCGAGCATGTCGACAAGAGACTTGCCCGACCAGCCAAGCCAGACCTAGTCGACGAACATTCCTACTCGATGTCGACAAGGGGTCCTCGAGATCGACGAGCGTCAGGAGCCATATCCGAGTCTTTCGAGGACCAGCTAGCCGAGACGACGAAGCCGAGCCAGTCGACCAACAATCCTAGTCGAGATCGAGTAGGCTCTACTCGAGATCGACGACGGTTCCAGAAGCCGCGTTACTCGGTTTGACGAATCCTACTCGGTTTGGGATTCCTTGAGCTTGAAGTTTGCCAAAGTCTATCCGATCTATCAAGATACATCATGAAGAAGAGAGTTCTATCCACTTGAAGACACTTTAGATATATTTCTCTATTTTAGATTTAATTTCATTATAGCTTTTATTTATCTTTAATGCTTTTAGATATAGTTTTAGATATTTATATCCTTGAGTAGCAAGGATTAGAAGGCTATAAATAAAGCCCATGGGGCTCAGTTTTATTCATTCAATTTTTGGAGAGAAGTAAGTAGGAGAAGTAGTAGGAGAGAGAGAGAGAGAGAGTGAGTGGCCAAGAGAAGTTTTGTGAAGCGAGAGCGGAATTGACTTCGTTTGGTTGTAAGCTCTATTTTATTTTATTAATGCAAGTTAATTATGACGATAGCCATGCATGTTTGAGGTAAAGATCCGACTTTTATCATGTTTTGAGCATCTACTACTTGTTTATGTGTTTATTACCCATTTAATGGAGATCCATGTTAACAACTTGGATTGTAAACATAAAATTAGTAGAGACAATTAGGGTTCCTTGAAAGAGTTGTCTAATTGTTGGAAAAGGCGAAAGCTTGTCCTTTGATGCGATTCACATGATTATCTGTTTTATTCTTGCCTTATGCATGTTTGGTCATCGTTGTTGCAAACCCCAATCTTGGAAGTCTTTTACATACAGTTTATTTCGAGAGTCCCAAAGCATTTGTCTTTATTTTCTTTCGTTTCGTTTTAAGTTTTCTGCCCTTACTCGATCTCGACCAAGCCTGGTTGACCTCGAGTTACTAATTCTCGATCTAGCATCGCTGTAGCTTCTGTGTGCAGGTACTCGACAAGACAAGCCGAAGTCGAGAAGGACCCTACTCGATATCGAGTAGCTCTGGTCGAGATCGACGAGAGCCTGTGCTTGCTGCTGCGCTGTGTTCGACTGTCCGATCTTCTGTCGACTACCCCTATTCGAGATCGAGGACCCTGTTGTCGACTTCTGACCATGAGATTTCACCGCTGCCTAGGATCCGCTGACACGCTTCTTCGTGGATCGATCCTGACTTCCCACTACTGCATCGGGAGGAAGTCTTGTAATTATTTGCAAGGGACGGAATCTGGTTTGCTGTGATTTATATATTTTATTTTGCATACTCGATTTCCTCCTATCAACATTGTGTCCGAGCACATCGAGGAAGACCTGCCCGACCAGCCAAGCCAAACCTAGTCGACGAGCTTCCCTACTCGATATCGACAAGGAGTCCTCGAGATCGAGGAACCCTAGGAACCTGTGTCCGAGCATGTCGACAAGAGGCTACCCGATGCACCAAGCCGGCCAAGTCGATGATCTACCCCTACTCGAGATCGAGAAGCTCTCCTCGATATCGACGAAGGCCAGGAGCCATAACCGAGCCACATCGAGGACCAGATAGCCGAGACGCCGAGTCAAGCCCATTCGACCGACAATCCTACTCGAGATCGAGTAGACCTTTGTCAAGATCGAGGAGACTTCCAGAGACGCGTTACGCGGTTTGATCAATTCTACTCGGTGTGGGATTACTTGAGCCCGAAGATTGCTGATTCTATCCGAAATTATCAAGATACATCATGAAGAGAGAGATCTATCCACTTGAAGGCACTTTAGATATAATTCCCTATTTTAGATTTAATTTCTTTGTTTCTTTGTTGCTTTTATTTTAGATTTAATTTATTTTATTTGTCATTAGATGGTTCATGACACCCCTTTAAACAAACTACCTGGTTAATTAATGCCGACTGGCTAACAAATAGTTTTCAACTGGACACCTTTTGCAGGGGTTTTAGTAAAATTTTGACATTTGTATAAAACTAGGTTTCCCACTCACACTTAATACTCAAAAAATGAAAAACCATAGAGAGAGGAGTATACCCATACTAATTTCAAACCACGAAATACATTTTCAAACCATATGAAGTTCAAAGCAATGAATAAAATTTGACCCAACAATAACTTCAGAGAGACCAAAGGGGGGGGGGGGGAATCTTGCAGAGGGTAGAGAAAGACATTTGATAAGATAGGGGAGAGAGAGAGAGATAGAGAGAGAGGGGGGGGGGGAGAGAACGGGCGGGAGAGAGAGAGAGGGCGGGAGTGAGATTAAATCTCCCACCCTGTCATTTGCGCCTTAAGAGAATAAGAGGGAGAGGAGGGAAGAGGGGGAGTCCATAAACCCATTCACGCGCTTGACACCTACTGGGGTTAACTGGACAGACATCGACTTCTTGGCGGAAATGAGTAAATCCTTCCATTTAGGTTATGCGATACGTCTCTCCGTACAATATGTTCTTCTCCCTGTAAAACTTAATGTCCCCCCCCCCCCTCTAACTAATGGAATAGGGGAGAAATTGTCCGTGTGTATTACTGTATTGTTTGGCGGATGGTGGGATTGTGAAAAGGGCACTTGGGTCGTGAAGTCGTCGAGGAGTCAAAAGGCCGTACTGGTAGACGAAAGTGTTGACTACATCTCGCTGAAGAAACAACTGATGGCCAAGTTTAATGTCGATGGGAGGAGGCATGACGTCGAGCTCACATATGTAAAGCCGAAGAAGGAAGGGTGCAGACCTTTTTTCGTTGGGGATGACGAAGACTTGAAGGCCTACAAGTTCGTAAACGGTCTTTCCGGTGAACGATTCTGGCCTATCGACCTCCATGTCTCCCTGGTACGCAAGGTTGGCGGCGATTTCACCACTACGGAAGGATCCACAACGGCCCATTCACTATGGGGTGGCCCACCCTTGACCCAAGAAGACCACCCACAGTTTAAAACGAAACCGAATCGCAGGGGATGAAGAATTGAAAGCTTTGGTAGCACAAGGTGTCGATCGAGAAGGAAGAAGTGTCCAGTTCAAAACAAAGAGTGTCCAGTTAGAAAGCTCAATCGTCCAGTTAGAATATCCACGTGTTCGGTTAGAACCAAGTGATGCGTTGGACAACGCAGTCACTTATGGCCGTGGGAAGTAGGTAATTTCTATGAGCAGTGACGTCGAGGATGTAGTCAGCCTGTGGGATCACGAGGCGGAGCGAGCGGTAAGGGAAGTAGAGGAAGCATACCAACACGGAAAAGGGAAGACCGGAGCGTTTCCGACGACTGTGAAACTTGAACCAATAGAGTGGACGGGTGCCGCTTATGGGAAATTACAGAAGCGCCGCCGCACGTAGCGGGGGCATAGGAACTTCCAGTTGTGGGGCCATTCGCAATGAAGTAGATAGTCAGCCCATTTTGGTTAGACGCCTTTCGCAAAGAATTATGTTGCCTTTCTTCAACTTCGTATGGGGGGTTTTGTTCTAGTTTGTTCTAGTTCTAGTTTGTTATATTATGTTAGCGGAATGTCATATGACATTACCCCTTGTTGACATGACACTATCGGATTTTGGCATGACATTATCATCATATTGACATGACATTTATCGCAATTGACATGTCATAATTAAAAACCAACGAATACAACAATCCACCAATAACTGCATATCCAAATGTCTAAAACCAACAAACATCAGGTTCAAATGAAGCAACAACCGCCGGCATACCAGTCAATATGCAGTCTAAACCAACCAACAAGTCTACACAAACCAACAATGTATATAAAAGCAATGGGGGAGTTTTTTCAAGGATCGGATGGGGTTGTAAGACGTCCGTGAAAGATGGCAACACAAAGTGATTGGCAGTACGCCGCAATGAATGCATCGTCCAGGCCATGGAAGTTGGTGTCGCCGGTCGCGAGGAACTGCAGGTAACGGATGGCGTATGGACCACAGTCGCCCCTACATCACAATAACGAAATATGCTCACACAACCTGTGACAATGTTTTCTAAATGAAGTGGCAATAATGACTTACGATTGTTTGTTTTGGGGAATCGCCTTCACCCTTTTGAACGCCAAGGGTTTTGGGACTTTGCCGACCCATTTGACTCGAAGTTCGGGGTGGCCGTTCATCAAAATGGGGAGGAGGTGGGTCACCGGCTTCAGGAGGCCCGACATATGGCGCTCAGCGACGTGGCTTATGTCGGGATCGTAGACGTCCAATGTCCACTCCGCGAAGTTGATGTCAAGGGCCACCCAGTGCTCGTTCTTCAGATTCCAAGGTGCCAACAACCGGTCGACATCGGCCCAACCCGTCGGAAACATCTGTGGTAACTTGTCGTCGAAGTATTGGGTCACCGTGTCGCCCCCCTTTACCACCTCAAGGTTCCCCTTCGCGTCCGCCAGTTGCTTCTGCAGGAGATACCCCCATATGAAATCCAGAACGGCGACTCCTTCGTACTTGTCACCTGCGTTGATGTCCTTCCGCAGGAGGGCGCAAGCTTGCTCAATATGCTGGACGCAAGGAAAAATCATTTATATGGAAGACCATATCAGGAAAAAGGTGATGCATCGAACCATGATGTGGGAACGTAATTAACCTCGGATGACACCCAGGTGGTCGGTGATTGAAGTTTCCCAAAGAACTGCTTCTCCAGTAGGGTGCCTTCAACCGACCGGGCGGGGTCACTTCCGTCCTTCATCCACGCAGCGAACGCATCAACATCTACCCTCGTCGCCATGCATAGATCGGCGGCATCCATTGGCTTCTTGCCGACACGCGACTTCTTCGCTGGCTGAGTTTCGTCCGCCTGGGACAACGTATCAGGATGATGACGGGTGCTTCTTCTCGTCCGTATGAGGGGCACCTCAGCCTCAACATCGGAGGCACCGGGTGCCACCAACTCCTCCTGGAACTTGCAGCCCATGTTGCGTTTAACATGACAGTAAAAACAATTAACATGACAGCACATATATATTAACATGACAATCACATGTGCAAACCTCTATGGCCTTGGCCTTGCCCTTCAACTTGTCCTCCTTCGTGGGCTCTCTCTCCTCCTTGCCCTTGTCCTTGCCCTCGTCCTTGTCTTTGTCCTCGCCCTCCTTGCCCTTATCCTTGTCCTTCACTGATCCCTGAACCTAAGCACATGACCTCTAAGTAAATTAACATATACTGGAATTGGCATGACATTTACTGATATTAACAGGACATCCATTATGAAAAACATGACAGTCACATGAAATGACATGACGATTCTGAACTGATACCAGGAGAACCTTACCACCTTTCCCAGAACTTCCTCTTGCTCCTCCGACTCCCTAGTCCCCTTCCACCTCAGTTCCCTCTTCATGTTTTCAATCGCCTCCTCAAGCGTGGCCATCTTTGAGGCTACCTCCGTGGTTATGCTCCTCAATGTCGTCCATCTTTGCCATTAACCGTGACTCGATCTCTAATAGGGTAGCTTGTGTATGCGTTCCCTCCCCTGATTCTTGCGTTGGCCCACGTGCTCCCTTTGGTTGTTTCTTTGGTGGGGGTTTGACATTTGTCAATACGAACTCCCGGACATTGTCGTCGAAGAAGTTGTCCCGCTTGTCGTGAGTGTTTCGGGCATCGCGGTAGAAACGGGTAGCTCCCTCCACTTCATCGGGGAGTAGAAGCGGCCTCACGGCTGCAGGGTCATTGAAGTGCCCGAGCTCCTTCGCCTCCTGCAGTCGGGTTTCGATGGAGGCATACTCGATGTTCGGGTCCCTAAACTCGTATCGCAAACACCTGGGGTACAACTTCTCATCTATGATGTTCGCGAATTGGTCGGCCATTGGAGGAAGGGCTTCGTACACCCATAGCTGCAAACAAATGTTGTCCAGTAAATATTCATTCATTGTCCAGTAACTAAATATTGGACGCCTAGTAAACGTGTATACGGCGTCCAGTGAGATCTGTGTACGAACCTGGAAGGCGAGCGGGAAACCCAGCATACAATAGGCCGGGCGTGCATTGGAGCTGCCCTCATCCCGTTGGAGCTTCCTCTCGATTGCACAGCTCAGGAACTCGTTCGTTCGCTCGTAGCAAAGTCGACCCCACGGAAACGCCAGGAACCTGTCAATGTCACCGACAAGGTCGACCACCCACCCGTGAATGTAGTTTTTGGGTTCCTTCCCAAACAATACTCCCTCGACCAGCATCGACAGGACAAATTGAAACCTTCTAGTTGACGATTTCTCAGATGTCATTGCCACACGGAACTGCACCTCGAACTCGGACATCCTCAACTTTGAAACTCCAAAGAAATCATACACTGTCTTCTCGAACGTCGCGTCATCCTCGGGCTCTTCGACATAGCCACAGTTGAGATCAGTGACAAGGGCGAACTCAACTATTGAGAACCTGACGACTGCATCATGGATCTTGTACCACGTTTCATTCTCCTTCTTTGTCTTCAATTGTCGTTGGAAAACGTAGTGTACAAGCTATCCCGAGAACTGGACCCTTGTGCCCAGTCTTGCAACGCCCCCCAACGGGCTGTCCGTCAGGCGCTTCCAATGGGACTCGCTCAACCGGTTGTCAATGTTTACCAGGAGCGGCATCTGGGAGTGTTGGTTAATTTTTGCTTTGAAGTGTCTGTCTTCCTTGACGGCGTACACAGCCTGCACAGACTTCAACATGTCAGCCACACTGCAGCACAACAATCACAACTTACATTACTCGAACGAAAGCCATATTACCGCGTCGGAGGTTTGAGCTCTACGGTCTACAATCTTCTTTACACTTTGCTGCGACATTTTTAATATTCACCAGATATCCTGCATAATGGGAGACCCAAATTCAGTATTCTACACATCAATTCTTCTCCCTCAACCCACGGTTCCCTTCATATCAATATCAAATGTAACATGACACAAACACAGGTACACATGACACACACACATGTACAAATGACACATACTTGTGAATACATGACAGCATACTTATTCAATTTGTCCATCTCCATTTGCACACAAGTCACCTTATTCCAGATAATGTCGATTCCATATAAACGATACACCCTTTCTAACATTTTCTCTAACCCTAATGCGCCGCATTTCATCCAATTTCCCCCAAACCTGAACTTATCTACAGTCATATGCCCCATTTTGCCCAATTCCCCCCTAAACTGAACGTATCTACACTCACCCTGCTCTTGATAAGTTGGATTCGACAAGACAGTTGCCCAATTTCCCCATTTCCAAAAATTTTCTTGTCTCCCAGATGCGCAAACCCTAGTACCCAAACTTTCCACCCTTTGTTTTTCATTTGACGTCGGTTACTTCCTATATGACAGGGCGATATTGCCTACTGTCACCCCATTCCACCCCTTCTTCGCATTTTCACACAATCAAAACCAGTTTAAGTTCTTCAAATCGGTTCCTCCCCTACGAATCCAAGCAAAACGTATTTAATCGGCATTGTAAGGGTTTACTTACTTCAAAATTGGCCTCTTCGTCTCCTCTCCTGCTCTGTCGTCTTCTTCCTCGGGTTGGCTTCTTCTTTTCCTCTCTCGCTCTATCGTCTTCTTCCTCTTCTTCTTCCTTCTCTTATTGTTTTCCTCAGGTTTGCATATGCAACTGTTGCCCCCTCTCTCTCTTCCTCTTTTGAAAGCCGTGAGAGGCAGTTGGAGTCGACAGTTTTCAAATTAAACTTCTTCCTCTCTCTCTCTCTATCCACATTAACTTCCCCCGCTTCCCCTCTCTCTCTCTCCACAATAACTTCCCCTCTGCCTCTCTCTCTCCACCCCGCTTCCTCTCTCTCTCCTCCTTTACTTTCTCTCTTCTCTGTCCCGGTTATTTCCAACCGGCAACTTTGCAATTTTTTTTTTTGGGGGGGGGGGGGGGTTAACCTTTGCAATTGTTGTGGATAGTGGGTTAGGCTAGCAAACATTTCCGGGGCAAGGGTCATTTGTTAACATTCCCTCTTTTTTTTGGTATTCAATTTGAATTACTAATTTGATTGATTATTAATTGTATATGATTTTCTCTAGTATTTTATTATTTTAAAAAATTCTATTTAAAAAGTTATAATTGCTGGCGAGGAAATAAATATTTTAACGAGGAAATCATTTTTATCGTTTGATATATTCTCGAATCTTTCACTACTTATGAGACGAAATTTGTTCCTGAAGGTTCGATAAAGTAAAACAAAGTAATATCGAAATACTCTAGCAGGGGGGTTGAATAGAGTATGCCGGTTTTTCGCAGATAGTCTCAAGACTTTTGAAGCTCGTGCAAAACCCTTTGAGATTAGACTTAGTCTTTTCTCTGAAAACCTGAATCACAAAGTTAAACAATTGAACCAAGTGCGGAAATAAGGTAAAGCAGTAAATAAAGGACTCGATGAGTTGTTTACGAGGTTCGGCACGAACTTGGCCTACGTCCCCGCCTAGGGTTCTTCCACAACCCTAGGATTCAACCGGCTTTTATTGATTCACAAGTCTTAGGATCCTAGTAGCTCCCCGAAAAGCCTCTCTCCTATACAATTGCAATCTAGTCAACTCACGTTCCCTTGGAGTCCTAGACCAATCTAGAAGAGCCCCACCTCTCTATGCTATCTAGTACAATCCTCTTACACTTAGTGAATCAATCGCCTAGTGTTCACTTCCTGAGTTACAAACTCTCGAGTATAACACTATGACTGAATATATCCTATAAGCTCACTGTGTAACTCTCAAACGCTTTGAAATGAAATAACAGACTCTTAAGGACTAGCAGAGAGCACACGAAGAAGACAAATCTCGCTTGAAGGCTTGAGTGTATGAAAGCTTGTATTCCACAGATGTATGGTTGTCTTCTTCTTCCTTTTCTTTATATTGAATCAAATCGGCGCCTAAGGATCTTCACCAACGGCTAGAGAGGATCATGGCTTGAGCTGGATCTTCTATCTTTGGAAACTTCGAAGGCCATGATCTTCTGATTTGAATCTTCTAAATATTCAACATAAGGAAGGGAATAATATTCGAAAATACTTCCTGAAAGGTTAGTGTATAGAAAATAATATAATGGAAGCATGTATTAACATAAAATAATATTCGAACATAATATCATATAGAACAGGTTTTGTGTTTCATCAACATTGTTAAAGCTCCAAGACCTTTGACACAGACAGACTGTCAAGGCCTTTGAAACTTATTCCGATTTTCATCAAGGGATGGAGTTATCGATCTCCCCCTTGATGAACGACAAAACCTGTGCATCCCTGCAACTTAGTCAAGCATATATAATATAAGTAAAATCGGACTAAGTACCTGCATGGGTTAGAGAAATGTTGGATCAAAGTTTTAAAGCATGAAAATATCCAACCAAAAACAAAATCAAGGTCTTCCAAGACCTTTGAAATGCAACAGTTTTAAAAAGTCTAACACACCACAGATCATCTCCCCCTTTTTGTCTTTCAACAAAGGGAGGAGGTAAAACAGTCACCAAAAGTTTTGAAATAGTTTCCAAAAACCAGCAATGTTTCAGATTTCAGGGATAGGGTAGGGTAGGGTAGGGTTAAGCTTCATCGTCCGGAGCATCATCAGTGAGCCTCGTCCACAGACATTTTCTTGTGTGAGCCATGGATCCTAAAATGGTGTTGGCCGGATCAAGATCAAGGCCATTGAGGAATCGGTAAAGTAGGTGATAAGACGCATTTAGGTAGTGTTAACATATTGCATTTAGATAGATTTAGATATAATAAAGTGCATGAATTAGAGTAGTTTTTGTATTTTTGTTAATTACATAGAGAGTCGGAATCTACATATGTTTTCATATACTTTCAGGCATTGGTGGAGTCAATTGATGACAAGGGAATGGCCTAACATCGAGCAAGAGGCTTATAAACAAGAAGAATTGATTGGAATTGTCCAAGCTGGCAACGCTGCACTAAAACGAGTCGTTCGAAAGCTGTAGTTATCGGTTCGGGGTGTACTTATACTTGTTGGAAAGAAGATTCGAAGACCTACAACTTTTGTATTTACGACTTTTCCAAATTGGGCTTCGAAAACAGCGAAATCTGGACATGAAATGTGGCTGCTGAATATAACTCGGCCTGGGCATTAAAAACTCGACCGAGTTTTATTGCATACCCGAGCTTTTTAGCAAGTTCAAGAACAAGCAGTTACTTTTGTTAATTTCTGAAAATTAATTATTTTTATTTTTGGTTTTGAATTAAGGAGAGGAGACTTGAAACGTTGGTTTTTGGGTGGAAACAACTAGGAGGTTTTTTTGGGTTTTGTTTTGTTGGTGAATTGAAAAACGAGGGGCACGAGTAGCATCCATTGTTGTACCTTTGTGATTTCTCCACCATGAACCACTAAACCTCTTTGCTTGGGGAAATTAATCGAAGCTTCAGGTTTTCTATTTCATTGTGAGATTTCTGTTCTTAATACTCCTCTTTGAATATTATCAATTCTTTGCGCTGATTGTTTAGGGTTTTCGTGAATTTCCATTAGCCTGATCAACTGATGTTTTTTCATGATAATCTATAGCTAGATATAGATAATTACTGGTTGAGTTATCTATATCTTTGGGTAGCAAAGTATAAATCTTTGAAACTGGTTGATTTAGGGATTTGTATAAAGAATTGATTTGCAATTGATGCAATAACTGGTTGTGTGTGTCGATTGCCTTTGTTGATTTCCTTTAGACTTCATCAATTGTTGAATTGAATCTTGATAGTTTCAGGATTGTTTGATAATTAGGGTTTTCAGGGTCTGGTTGTCCTGTTAACTAGATTTGATAAGGAATTGGATTCAAAAGACCTAGTCTTTCCACAACAAGGTATTCAAGAGGAAGTTATCTTTTCGATATCAATGATCAATGAACAAACCTGATTGCTGAGATTGGTTGACCTAAGCTATTTTTCTCATATTCCTTTCCTCAAGTTGTTTAGTTTGCTACCTTTGTTTACTTTTATTTCTTAATTTAGTTAGTTCAAACCATCAAAATCCCCTCTCTTTGTTTCTTATTCTTGTTGACACACTTGACTTGCATACAAATCGTTGACTCTCTGTGGGATCGACCCGTACTTGCCAAACTACGTTAGTTAGGTTATTCGGATATATTTGATAGGATTTAAGGCGACTGAAAATCCTCCGTCAGTAGGACCATGGCATTATCGGTAAGGAGTGAGCCAGAGTTAAGACGGGGTAAGAGGCAACGAACAATTATGTTAAAGATAATTTTTGCCTCTAGGGTAAGGGATGAGTGGGTTAGCTGTTTTGAGGTGCTAGTGGATGCTTCGGGTAGGAGATATTTGGATCGGGCAAGGATAATACAGTTTTCTTTAGAGGGGTGTACTTCAGAGGGTGGACAAGGGCTAGGTAGGCCAAGGAAATCTGCGAAGTCAGTGGAGTTGAAAGAGATTCTAACTCCCTTGACAACAGATTCCAAAGATTAACCGCCGGCATTGTGTTTGGCTTTAAGATTAATGTAGAACAGGCGGGTGAGTTGGGGATAATAGACGGTTTCAAGATTGAGAAGGGTCCAGGCTGGGGATTTTTTAAGGAGAGCAATGCAAGGTAACTTCAAAGTTCAAAGAACTCAATATCCAAAAAATCAGAACAGCAGATCCTACGAGTTCGAAACTCATCTACCCACTTTCCAACCGTTTTAGCATTTTCAAACCATGAAGAGGGTAATGATTGGTTTACTTGGATGTAGGCGGGTGGAGTAGTCCTCTTGGCAGGCGCCTCAAGACCTCTGAGGGTGCCCTTCCTAGTACGCTTGGGAGACGGGGAAGGAGGAGAAGGAGAAGGAGAGGCAACAGGTTCTGGCTCCTCTTCCTCCTCGTCCTCAAACCCCGAGTCCTCAGCGGACCCTGCATCGTTCCCATCAGCATCCTCGTTCTCTTCGGATTCGTCTTGCTCCTCATCTTCTTCCTCAGGCTCCGCTTCAGAAGGAACCTCTGCCTCGGCCTCTTTCCTGATTCTTTCAGCCTCCTCTTCGACAAGCTTCCTTGCCTGCTCGGCCTCTTCCTCCACCTTCTTCTTCCTTAAAGCTTCTTCTTCGGCTTCCTTGGCTGCATCCCTTTCCAGAATGGCGTCGAGATCCTCCTCCTCTTCCTCCTCATCCACCTCCTCAGCGATGACCTTCTTTTTCCCTTTCTGTTTCGCACTGAGAGGCTTCTTAGCAAAGCGTTTTTTAGAGCTCTTGGTTATAGTAGTCGTGCTCTCAGTGATGGTGCTCTGGACAACAGTAGGGACGATGGCTTGAGGAGTGGGTTTAGGTGTAGGGGAGGTGGCAGTGGCCTGGCGTCCCTTGGGGGTGGCGCCAAGTCTTTTGGGAGTGGAAGCTTTATTTGATTTAGGAGCCATGGAGGTAATCGGCTAGGGTTATAGGAGAGTTTGAGAGGTTGAAGAAAGAGAATTTGGAAGGGTTTGGATAAGTCTGAGTTTGTGAGGGAGTCGGGTACAGAATTGGGTTTAAGTAGAGTGAGGTGATGGAGTTGATTGGACAGGTTTAGAGTTCCAAGGATAGTAATCATAACATTGCCAATTTGAAAA
Organism: Persicaria maculosa; assembly: GCA_963922045.1. Classification (NCBI taxonomy): domain Eukaryota; kingdom Viridiplantae; phylum Streptophyta; class Magnoliopsida; order Caryophyllales; family Polygonaceae; genus Persicaria; species Persicaria maculosa. The sequence continues at coordinate 18,584,379 of OY998258.1, forward strand.
TATTCCAATTCAAAATTCAAATCTTTTTCTTAACCATTTAAAATAGGAGGGAAATATCCGAAACTATTTTGTTCCAAAAATATCTCAATGGATAAAAATATGTGACGAATAGAATTTTTAAAAACCATTTAAAATATACTTGATCAAATATCTAAAAAGATATTAACCAAATATATGTGATCCGATATCTGTAATCTACCATTCAGTTCACAAACCTTGACATAATTCTCAAGGGTCTTGACACTGAGTAGAATTTATCTTTCGTAAAGGGAAAGCTCCCCTTACGAAAGTGCATCCTTGTTAAGCATCCCAATCTCTCGTCTAATGAAGGTGAACCTGTCCTCTGCCAAAGGCTTAGTAAAAATGTCAGCCCATTGATAATCAGTTGAAATAAAAGAAATAGACACATCACCTTTTTCAACATGGTCTCTAATGAAATGATGCCTTACATCAATATGTTTGGTCCTTCAATGCTGAACAGGATTCTTTGTAATGGAGATGGCACTTGTATTGTCACACTTAATGGGAATGCCTTTGAGGTTGATGCCAAGATCTCGCATTTGTTGAGCTATCCAAAGGATTTGGGAGCAGCATGCTCCAGCTGCTATGTATTCGGCTTCTGCAGTGGATAGAGCGACTGAGTTTTGTTTCTTTGAGTGCCAACTGATCAAGGATGCTCCTAAGAATTGGCAACATCCTGATGTGCTCTTCCTATCCACCTTATAGCCTGCAAAATCTGCATATGAATACCCGATTAATGTGAAATCCTTTTGCTTTGGGTACCATAGTCCAAGCTACTTAGTGCCATTGAGATATCGAAAGATCCTCTTCACAGCCACAAGGTGAGATTCCTTAGGATCAGCTTGAAACCTAGCACACGTGCAAACACTAAACATGATGTCAGGTCTACTAGCTGTGAGATATAGTAAAGATCCAATCATTCCTCGATGCTCCTTTTGATTGACACTTTTCCCAGTCTTGTCTTGATCTAGAGATAATTTTGAGCTCATGGGTGTCTTGGCTGCTTTGGATTGATCCATATTGAATTTCTTCAAGAGATCCTTAGTGTACTTGCTTTGGTTGACAAAGATCCCTTTCTTGGATTGATGAACTTGTAATCCCAAAAAAAATTGAGTTCGCCCATCAAGCTCATCTCATATTCACTGCATATAATGTCAGAAAATTCCTTGCAAAAAGATGTATTAGTAGCACCAAATAATATATCATCAACATAAATTTGAATAACCAAAATGTTCTTTCCTTTGGTCTTGATAAAAAGAGTCTTGTCGATCAACCCCCTTTTAAAATTATTTTCCAAAAGATATTTTCACAAGCGCTCATACCAAGCTCTTGGGCTTGTTTCAAACCATAAAGCGCTTTGTCAAGTTTATAAACATGATTAGGAAATTCTAAACTTTCAAAACCTGGGGGTTGAGCCACATATACTTCTTCCTCTAAGAAACCATTAAGAAAAGCACACTTGACATCCATTTGATATAATTTTATGCTCATAAAAGATGCAAATGCTAATAAAATGCGAATAGCTTCAAGCCTGGCTACGGGAGCAAAGGTCTCCTCGTAGTCAATACCTTCCTCTTGATTGTAGCCTTGAGCAACAAGCCTTGCCTTGTTCCTCACGATCTTACCATTCTCATCTAGCTTGTTTCGAAATACCCATCGTGTGCCAATGACTGATTGATGCTTTGGCCTAGGCTTCAAGGTCCAGACATTGTTCCTTTCAAATTCGTTAAGCTCATTTTGCATAGCAATGATCCAGTCTAGCTCTTGAAAGGCCTCATCCACCTTCTTTGGTTCAATAAGAGAAACAAACGCGTGAAAAGCGCAAAGATCTTTAATTTTAGAACGAGTTTGAACACTAGAAGTAGGGTCAGAGATGATATCTTTTAATGAGTGTGATGAGGAGTATCTGAATTTTCTTTTGCTAGTCTCAGCTCCTTGATTCGTCATACCATCAGGATTGACTTGTGGTACATTTGACTCCGTGGTCCTGTTAGGTTCAGTTACAGCAGTTTCTGACGTTTCAACACTGTTGGATTGGACACCAAGGGCTTTGGACGAATCTTCTACACCTTGGGCCAATTCTTCAGTGTTGAAAATTTGTTCCTACATGTTCCTCTTCTCTGTGTTCTTGGTAGCGGCATCATCACCTTCCTCGTTCTCTACATGGATGTTAAGATCTATATCTGCAACACTTTCACTCAAAGAGCCGTCATTGCATTCATCAAATATAACATGTATACTTTCTTCAACTAACTGGGTCCTTTTATTGAAGATTCTATAAGCTTTGCTACTAGTGGAGTAGCCAAGAAATATACCTTAATCACTACGTGCATCAAATTTCCCAAGGTTATCTTTTCCATTGTTATGAACAAAACAAGTACAGCCAAAGGGTTTAAAATAAGATATAAGTGGTTTGCGGCCTTTGAAAAGTTCATAAGGAGTTTTCTTTAAGATGGAACGAATAAGACAACGATTCAAAATATAGTTAGCTGTGTTAACAGCTTCATCCCAATAGGTTTTAGGTAATGCATTTTCTAAAAGCATAGTCCTGGCCATATCCTCTAAGGTGCGGTTCTTTCGTTCCACAACCCCGTTTTGTTGAGGTGTCCTAGGAGCAGAAAAGTTATGGGAGATGCCATATTTAGCACAAAATAAATCAAACTGAAGTTGATCAAACTCCCTACCATGATCACTTCGAATTGACACTATGGGCTCGTTTCTTAAAGTTTGCAACTCCTTACAATGTTTTGAAAACTCAAATAAGGCCTCTAATTTTTCTTTTAAAAAAGCAACCCAAGTATATCTAGAAAAATCATCAACAACGACTAGCATGTACTTTTTACCATTGGGAGATTTGACTCGCATAGGACCACATAAATCCATATGTAAAAGTTCAAGGGGTCTAGAAGAACTTACAACCTTTTTGGGTTTGAAAGAGCTACGTGTTTGTTTACCTCGTGTGCATGCATTGCACATATCAATACCTTTGAAGTCCATCTCAGGTAGCCATCTTACAAGCCCTTTGGACACAAGCTTCTATAGAGTATGTGGACTCAGATGACCGAGTCTCCTGTGCCAGAGCTTTGGATCGTCCGTCAAAGCCTTTAGACAGGTTAAGCTTCCTTGTGCCACTTGATCAGCATTCACAGCATATATATTGTTGTAACGATATGCAGTCAGTATAACTTCACCTGTATCTTCTCTGCACACTAGACATCTTTTCTTGTTAAATCTGACATTGTTGCCACTATCACATAATTCAGAAACACTAAGCAAATTATACTTTAAACCATTCACAAGATAGACATTTTTAATACTATGGTTTGAATCACTCCCAACGCTACCAATACCAACGATGTCACATTTTCCTTTGTCACCAAGAGTGATTGTTCCTGTGGATTGCTCCTTAAGATCATGAAAGAGAGAACTCTTCCCACTCATATGCCTCGAGCATCCACTATCAATAATCCATTTGTGCTCCTTCACCTTGGTGATCTCCTGCAAAACAAACATCAACCTTTGTGGCTAGACCATTAAGCAAATTTGGATCCATTATTGGGATAAACCATATTTGGCAAAATAGTGCCTTTTGGGACCCAAACTTGTGTTATCCGTTCTTTTCTCAAATGAACAGGAAATGTATTGCGAATGATATATGGATCCTTTCTTCTATAGGGGCAGGTCTCTTTTACATGTCCCTTTCTAGCACAGTGGTGACATATAGGAGAGGTTCTGCTTCCTTTTGCCTTCACAAAGGTGGTAATGTGCTGCTTCTTTAAAAACCTTGGATTGTAACCAATACCACTTTTGTTTAGAGAACTTTGTCGCTCACCCAACATCCTATCAAGAGTGCCTTTGGATTTGGTGAAACTTATGAGGGCTATCTGTTGGTCTTGAATCTTATTATTCAGGGAGATCTTCTCGTTCTCTCATGATGTTCACTTCTTAGAGAGGAGAGATCTTGCTTGAGTTCAGATTTCTCTAAGTCAAGTGTCTTGACTTTAATGTCAAGACCTGAATAAGAAGCTTCAAGACTTTTGACCCTCATAGACAGATCCTTAATAGTTATTTCCTGGTCCACAGTTCTCTTGATAAGAGTGTTAGTCTGGGCAATAAGTTTCTCTTCATTGGCAATCATATTAGAAAAGAATTCCGATAATACCTCTTTTGGACTTGCCATAAGTTCTCTTACAGTTGCTTCAAGCTTTTTATCGTGGGATTCATCTTCTGAGGCCATAAGACAAATATTGGCCTTCTCATCATCGGAGTCAGAATCAGAATCGCTCCAAGTTGCCACCATGGCTTTCTTTTTCCATTTGTCACCCTTCTTGGACTGGCTCTTTGTCTTTTGAGGGCAATCCTTCATAAGATGATCTGTTTCACCACATTCAAAACAAGACAAAGGTTTAGTCTTCTTATCATACTTGTTGTATTGAGGCTTACCTCGAAATTTAGAAGACTCTGATCCATCCTTGTTGTTGAATTGTTTCTTCATTTTGAGGATTCGCGCAAGGCCTCTTGTGATAAGAGCAAAAGGATCATCCTCATCGTCATCCTCATCTTCAGAATCAGATCCATCTTTGGGCTCATCCTTCTTAGACTTGAGTGCCAAGTTCTTAGTGCTTGCTGGAAGTTCTCCATCGTCTTCATTAAGGATCATCTCATGCGTGATCAGTTTCCCAAGTAGGTCATCAAGGGGCAGAGTAGTGAGGTCTTGGGCTTCCTGTATGGCTGTTACTTTAGGACCCCACTTTTCTTTTGGGACACACCTTAATATCTTTCTTACTTTCTCAACGTTTGTAAAGCTCTTGCCGAGGGAATCAAGGTTGTTGGTGATTTCTGTGAATCGTGTGAACATGGCCTTGATTGACTCATCAGACTTTATTTTGAAAAGCTCATACTTTCGAAGGAAGATGCTGATCTTGGTGTCCTTCACTTGGCTGGTTCCCTCATAGGTGACGACTAGCTTGTCCCAAATCTCTTTAGCTGACCTACAAGATGAAATACGGTTAAACTCATCAGTGCTAAGACCACAATATAGTAAGTTAATCGCCTAGTGTTCACTTCCTGAGTTACAAACTCTCGAGTATAACACTATAACTGAATATATCCTATAAGCTCACTGTGTAACTCTCAAATGCTTTGAAATGAAATAAACGACTCTTAAGGACTAGCAGAGAGCACACGAAGAAAACAAATCTCGCTTGAAGGCTTGAGTGTATGAAAGCTTGTATTCCACAGATGTATGGCTGTCTTCTTCTTCCTTTTCTTTATATTGAATCAAATCGGCGCCTAAGGATCTTCACCAACGGCTAGAGAGGATCATGGCTTGAGCTGGATCTTCTATCTTTGGAAACTTCGAAGGCCATGATCTTCTGATTTGAATCTTCTCAAATATTCAACATAAGGAAGGGAATAATATTCGAAAATACTTCCTGAAAGGTTAGTGTATATAAAATAATATAATGGAAGCATGTATTAACATAAAATAATATTCGAACATAATATCATATAGAACAGGTTTTGTGTTTCATCAACACTGTTAAAGCTCAAAGACCTTTGACACAGACAGACTGTCAAGGCCTTTGAAACTTATTCCGATTTTCATCAAGGGAGGGAGTTATCAGTTCCTTTTGCAATGAAAATTTTAGTTGCCAATAATATTAATACAATTAGACATAGTCATTAACGAGGAAAAAAACATAATAGCGACGAAATTGTATTTGTCGTCAAACACATTCAATGACTATTTTCGTATCCTTTAACTTTTTGGTGACAGAATATTTGTCCTTTTACGAGGAAAATATTAGTCATTAATAGTTACAGCGAGACAAAACGATTTTATCGCTAAAAGTTTCAGCGATGAAATATTTTCCCCTCGACTAACCTTTCCTTGACGAGCTTTTTGCGAGGAACAAGCGACGAAATGCATTTCCTCGCCAAATCTCTTTAGTGATAAAAAATCAATTTTCAGCGACAAAAATTTTCCCCGCTAATAGGCATTTCTGTTGTAGTGGCACGTCGTTTGACTGTCAATCCGGGTAGAGTATGTCTAATGGATTCTTGTCTTTGATCCAGAAGGATTGGTGATCGAGGTGCAACAAGCCGAGTCCTACAAGAATGACATATTATGGTTGTTCAAAATGATACACCGAGGGTTGTCTTCATCTCCACTGTTGTAGAGATGTGGGCATAATTTTTTTTTTTAGGATTGTTGGAAACTAAATACAATACTATAAGTGTTGAGGCACTTGAGAGCAAACTTTGGAGAAGTAACTCAACCTACATGAGGAAGTAACTCATGTTAAAGTTGGATTTTGCAATATTGCTACCATGCTTTTGCTGGATTTTGTTGTGATGGTTGAATTGCCGATGTCATAAAGATTTCCACTGTCATGTATACTGGAAGTGGTATTGTCATCCGTTTTAGGAAGGGGTATATATATTGCAATGGAATTGCCACTATCATAAAAATTAGGAGGGCATATAATGGTTGCTAGTATTGTTTTTCCTTTTGTATTAGCTCTATTAGTCTAGCAATTAGCACATTTTACACTCATTAAGCATTGAGGACTGTTGTTGCAGGAGGATGGTCAAGTATGAAATAAATATAAAGTATAGATCAGACTGACTTCCCTGTCTCAGCAAATAAATACAAGACTTCCTCCCGTTGTAGTAGAAGGTTGTCAGGATCGAATCCACGAGGAAGCACGTCAGCAGTTCTTAGGTAGCTATAAATTCTCACAGACAAAGCAGCAGAAAAGACAGAAACAAAGGAACCAAGGAAGAAACAGAAATAAAACAGAAAATGACAAACAAAAGCAACGAACAAAACGAAGACAGAAAAGACAAAGCAAAGCAGAAGCAAAAGCAAAGCAACAGGCGTACTCGATCTCGACTAAAGCCTACTCGAGATCGACAACAGCAATGAAGACAGAAACTGCAAATTCGACAACAGAAGCACAACAGTAACTCGACCTAGACAAGCCAACTCGATCTCGACAAGGATCCTACTCGAGATCGACGAGGCTCTCCTCTGTATCGACTAGAAAGACAGAAAACTTAAATTGCAAATTTCGAACCCAAAACTCAGATTTCCGACGAAATAAATTCAATATATAAAAGACTTCCAAGGCTAGGGTATCAACACCACAATGATAACCATGCAAAGTAACACATAAAGGCATAAAAGATCATGCTTTCCATCAAAATAACTTTCGTTATTAACAAATAGGCATATAGAGGCTTTCGCATAAACCCTAATTGTTACTAACCCTTTTCACATAATTAACCCAAGTTGCATTAAGATCACTTTCGCTTCAATAACACAAACAAGGATCACCTTCAACTCTCGCAAAAGAATCATGCTCATAGGGATAGAAGACGAATCGCATAAAATGATCAAACCTTTACCGCATCTCCTCACATGGCCACCGTCGGGCTCACCCCAACCCCAGAAGTGGGTGGACTACTCACGCCTCATCGCAATAGCAGACATTGATGTATAAAAAGAAACTTGCATTAAACTAAATTCAAAGCCTTTACAATCCCGACAATCAACTTTCGCTGAACGCCAAAACCTTAAAAACCTTAGAATTCCTAAAACTTCTCCGTGGAACTACTTGTCTCTCTCTAAATTTTTATGAATGAAAAACCAGCCCCTAGGGCTTTATTTATAGCCTTCTAATCCTTGCTAATCAAGGATAGAATCTCCTATCTATATCTAAAATTATATCTAAAAGCTAAAAGATAAAATAAATGCGATAAAGGGAAATAAATCTTTAAAGAAAAACTATATCTATACTAGGTAATATGTCTTCATGTTGATAGATCTCGTCTTCCATAGATAGAACTTGATGAAATCGGATAGACTTAGCTTCCTTCGGCCCCAAGGACTCCCAGCTCGAGTAGGATTCGTCAAACCGCGTAACGCGCTCTCGGACACGGCTCGTCGATCTCGACCAGGGCTACTCGACAAAGTTGGTCGATATCGAGTAAGATGTACTCGATATCGAGTACACTTGGCTTCAGCTTTCTGCTCTGTTCTTGAAACGCACTTTCCCGAGTCCTCGTTTGTCGGATTGACGCATATGACCATGCGTTGGAAAGCTCTTTCCGAGGGCTACAACTCTCATGAAGACATCAAAGCTTGATTCAAAACGAAGAATGATGAAAAATGGCCTTTTCTCCAGCTGCACCATTCTTAGCTTCTCCATGAGTTTCCTTTAAGCTCCAAAGTGCGTCCGATTTCTGCGAAATATAACCAAAACTTGTGTAGACCTCCATATATTGAAAATAAGTTTAAACTACACAAATTCTGTATTATTCTAACCCAAATGCATGCAATGTATGCAGAAATCGATATAAAAGTAAGTGTAAAACATGGCGAATTAGGCTCACATCAAGGACAATCCTTTCATAACAGATGGGTAATATTCGAAATTAATATAATTACTAAAAATTTGAGTATTGGGTTATAAATACCCCAAATTGTATTACAGGAGAGAGGCGGAAAGGACGGGGGAAAAGGCACACGTGGATCCGAGGAAACGATATAGTTACCATCTTACCAATAGTACAGTTCTGGCCTACCAACAGTGTTCAACTGTCTTTCCATTACAGAAAAAGTGCAACAAGCTTGCGCGGGTGCTTCGCGGTCCAAGTGAAGCGATCGACAACAAAGGCGTACGTGGTTGTATGTCCCGAACCGAACTACTCATGGTACGATGATAAATAGCTTGTTAGCTCAATTGGTAGAGCGTTGTGTTTGCACACAGAGATGTGAGTTCGACTCTCACATAGGCTAATACGGAGTGTGTGTTCATAAGTCTCCGATATATTGTGTTGTGGTAAAGTCAATTATGCATTTACATTTTTCCAATAGTATAAATATATCGTACCATCAGTGTGCATCTATCCTACCATTAGGGTCAAGTTATACAGGAATTACTGGGTTTCCATTATGATCCTACCAATATCGTTGTTTTCTCCTACCATTAGTTTCCATCAATGCTACCATTCTGATCCTACCGATATCGTTGTTTTCTCCTACCATTAGTTTTCATCTATCCTACCATTTTTGTGCATCTATCATACCAATTTAAATAGCTTTCAAGGAAAATCAAGCTAGAAACTGTAGCAAATTATGTTCCACATCTTTCAGAAAAACAACCAAGGGTAGAGGGTTTCCAGTGTACAACAGAAGATGAAGGAAACCTAAGTAATATTATATCCAAGGGTAGAGGCTCTAATTCAGTCGTTCTAGCATTGAATTAGATTGGATTCATGAATTTTGATTGATAGAAATTGGATTGAGATTGGGTGTATGGATTGGTAATTGAGATTGAGATTAGGGTCAATTCACACCTCAATGATTACTAGTCTTGGATTTGTGGATTAGTCAATATTAATTCTACTTACCGATTCAGAACAATATTAATTCTACTTCTTTGTCAATAGTACAAATATATCTTATCATTCGTGTACATCTATCCTACCATTAGTGTTAAGTTATACACTTAGGAATTTCGGTGATTACATTTTTATCATACCAATATCGTATATTTATCCTACCAGGTTCACAAATTTGTCCTACCACTAGTCTATATATTTCCTACCAAGTTCATAATTTTATAAGTTCAGAGATATTCATAATTCATAAATTTGTCGTACTAGATTCACAAATTTGTCCTGTCATTAGTGTATATATTTCCTACCATGTTCAATCGTATAAGTCCATAGAGATATGAACGCATACTCCGTATTAGCCTATGTGAGAGTCGAACTCACATCTTTGTGTGCAAACACAACGCTCTACCAATTGAGCTAATAGTCTATTTATAAAATCTATCAGTCAAAGATTTGGAGAATAGATATCTCCATAAATGGTGAATGAGAAGCATAAACATCGGTTGTTAGAGCAATGGAAACGGTTTCTAATCTTGGAGCCGAATGAAGTGTGCTCAGCGACGCATCACCTTAGTGATTTCAAAGAGATCAATATCCTCTAGTTGTAAGCCAGCGGCCTTGACAGCAGCTGGAATCGCAACTGATGGACCGATACCCATTATGGCAGGATCCACACCGACAGCAGAAAAACTCCTGCATCATCATTACAGAATATTTCTTGTTTTAGAACCATTTACAATTATTGTCATCTGCCACATGAGATCCTGCAGTTAAGTGTTTTTGTTCGAGGTCATAAAAATCGTATTCTGTTTCATATATGTCCAGCATTGGCACCTGAAAACCCCAAGCACTGGAAGGCCTTTACGCCTTGCGACACATCTCTTCATCAGAAGGACCGCTGCAGCACCATCACTCACTTGGCTAGAGTTTCCTGTGAAATAAGACTTCAAACAATAACTAACCAGCCACTATATGTCACAAATATAGTCATTAAGTAGATATTAACATGAGTTAGGATTAAATCATGTCAGCAATTGTAAATCTACACACTTGATAACAAATCTCTAATGATATGGACATTACTTTGGTCTGCACAGGTACAATTTCATCTCTGAATTTACCAGAGGCAGTTGCAGCTCGTCTATGTGACTCAACCTAACAGCATAAACTCGACAAAATTAAAATTCAATCATATGAAACACCAAAAAGAAAAGTGTAATTGGACTTCAAATTAACATACTGCAGCCAGGTCTTGGTCTGTTCGCGTAATGCCAAAACGCCCAGCAACATTTTCTGCAGTGATCCCCATCGGAATAAAGCAATCTTGAGCTTGCTTGAAATCTTCAACCTATTACACCGGGAACAAAAAAAGTCTAGATGACTTCTCACACACCCTCCACCCAAGACTCGCTGCCACCGGAACTGCAGCCGTCGTCCATCCCTTGCCGGAGAACGCCCAGGGCCGAGACTCGCTGCCATCGTCCCCGACTGCCGCCGCCTATCGCTGTTAAAGGCTCGAAGCTAGCCTCGCTACTTTCGCCACCAGAACCATCGATCCCGGCAGTGTAGCCTTGCCAAGAGAATGCCAAGGCCGTCGCCCTTCACTGCCAGAGCGCCGCCTTCGATTGCCGACGCCATCCATCACCGTCTCCGATTATCGCTGCCGAAGCCTCGAGCCTTCGTCTCCGTTTGTCGTCGTCCTCGCTGCTCGAGCGCCGTGGCAAATCACCGCCCGAGTCGCCGTCGAGGTCTTCGCCTGCGCTGTTAGCCATCGACGCGGGAGGAAGAGCCGCGCTGGGCCATCGCCTTCACCTGCTCGTTCTTCTTCGGTGCGTCAGTGCGTGAAACGCCATTGAAGAACAGAGGTTTTTCATTCTCTTTATATAAAATTGCAGAAACTCTCCCCTTATTTAGGCTATTCTCGTTTTTGGCCCTAAGTTAATTATGTATTAAGTTAGGCATCCAATATTTCTAAACTATTTAATTCTTGCCCGTTTCAGCAACATCAATCAATCTCGAAGCATCCACGCTGGATCCCGCTCCCCGAGGAATTTATATTGGTATAGATTCTTAACTTTGTAGAATTAACTCAATTTTAAATTGAGTGAAGTAAAGTTAATGGTATAAAATATCAAATATTAAATGTTCCTTTTTCCGTTGGATTCAATAGGTGCTAAGATCTCACCTTGTTATCCCGCTGATCATCGAAGGTTAAGGCAAGTGATTTCGTTCATCGCCCTTTGTGTGTTTCGTGATTCTTTTGATGTGCCTTAAGTTCTTCTGTGTCGAATGCGGCCCTGTGGCCAATTTCCTTGCCAGTTTCGATAAATTGCATATTCGTCTACATGATGTAATTTATCTCATTATTCATAAATTGGCATGAGTATAATTAATGGGCAACTTATTAAATTAATTATAGTGATATGTGTATTAAATGTATTATTTGTTTTACAACTCGAGATAAGTAAAAAGTTGCCCATTTTCTTCTTCCTAAATTGCATGATATCTTGCTTGTTTCTTTCATGCAAATTAATAGCATGCGATATTAAGATCCTTGAAATATCCGTGCTTGTACGTCCTTGTTGGTTTGATGTCGTTATTATGATCACCTAGTATAAACTGGTTGTGTATGATAAGTTAAGATAGGCACCATGTGATGCTTAGGTATGATATGTTAAGATGTGCATCTCACGTGGTGCGGATTGACTTAAAGTCAGTTGTGAGGGTTATCTCGCAGGTTGGGAATAGTGTAAAGCCCAATCTAAAGGGTTCCATGGAATATCTAGACTTCAAACAGTCTCAGGTCGCAGGCCTAGTTGAGTCTGGACCCGTGTCCCTATTAGACTTCAAAGTCTCAGGTCGCAGTCCTAGTTGAGTCTGGACCCGTGTCCCTATTAGACTTCAAAGTCTCAGGTCGCAGTCCTAGTTGAGTCTGGACCCGTGTCCCTATTAGACTTCAAAGTCTCAGGTCACAGTCCTAGTTGAGTCTGGACCCGTGTCACTACGTTTTATATTGTGTTATTTACATATATACATTATTGTTATTATCAAGATTATTGATAGGTGATCAATTCTGTTATATTATACTTCACTCTTATTCGATGTATAATTTCTTTTTTTATCTGGTAATCGATCATTATGATCATCCGAGTCACGTGTGAATTTTTACCTTCTTATCCAGTTTCCACTTTAAATATTCGTGTCTTTCCCTTAACCTATGACATACCGTTTTATGGTCACTGTAAGGTTAAAGTCTGAACATTTTCCCTATCATTTGCTGGTCTTAATTGTACTAACCATCCTATTTATTGGATGGCTGGTGTCCTTCGTTCTCACGAAACACCAGACCATATTCCACAGGTCTAGTGCAAGCGGCGGAGCAGGAGAGAGTTGAAGAGTGGGCTATCATTTATTGAGTCTTTACACTACAAGTTTTGAACCTGTTAAGTTTCCGTGTTGCTACTTTAGTTTTAGCTATTTTAGAGTTATTTATACTTTATGGTTTTGGTATTTTTATGTTATTTTGATCGGATATTTTAAACTAGGATATTTATTTGACTTCCGCCTATTTTATTTTATTTGTTTAAATTATCATCTTGTTTATAGGAGCATGGTTGCATGTCCCTATAAGCCTCAGGTGAATTCAAAGACATTAAAGTCTGCAGATTCACTGGCGTTGTAACACTCCCTTGGGACTTAAAAGGGGGTGTTACATCAACACTCATGATGAGCTCATCTAAGGCAGGATAGTAATGGTACCGATCTGCATACAGCTGCAACTCAACGGCCAACTCTCGTCAAACTCTTGGACATGAGTCTTGCCCTAAGTTCAGAAGACAAGCAAAAGATATATACCCACAATGACCATCACCTGCAACATTCTTGACGTCTCGTATGAAAGTAATCATGAATTCGTCGATGTTTTCAGTACCCCAATTGAAATCTACGTGAGGGAGATTCTGAGGCGGAATCGCCGTATCCCGTAGGTGCTGTCGGTGGAATGGCAGCTATACGCTCCAAAGTTGATCGACCTCGGCCACGTCCTCTCCCACGACCCCGTCCCCGACCTCGTCCTCTTCCTCTTCCTCGACCACTAAGAGGGTCGTTGACGGCAATTGCGTTGGACCCAATGCCCTCTTCATTGCCTTTCGCAACATCTGCTTCATTTGATGAAGATTGACCCCGACCTCGACCTCGTACTGATCCCCTGCTCCCCTCTCTATCGGCTCGACGTTGGGCCTGAGCACGCTCATGTTCCCAAGGTAGAGGGTTCGTTTGATAGAGGTGGCGAGTCCTCGGTCTCCCGGTCGGTCTACGGTCCTCAGGGTTAGGTGGAGTCGACGATGTATGAGAGGGACAATCCCCATTGTTGAATGTCGAGGCGATCCTCTAACGAGTATCCTCGTCCATAGCTCCACTCTGGAACAACGTGATCATGCGTGACATATCGACATCAGCTCTTGTGAGCGGAGTGTTATCCTGGACGTTGTCAACATGTGAACGATTCCAATCCAATTGCTTACAAAAAATGCGAATCATGATGTTGCATCTCGTGTATATTTCGAACAACAAGTTGAAACATTCCTTCGACACTATATGCCGAATCCGATCGAATATCCATAGGTCGTGCGAGTCTGTCAGCCAGGTGTTGTTCGCTCGCCCCATTGTATTCTTCACCTCACTGATTTGGTCCGCCCTCATCAGATCGATTGCTTTTATCACATGAGTAAAATCACCGACTGCAGAGTTTAACCTCTTTTTCAACACCGAATGAGCGGACTCCGCCCTACAAGAGAAGTGAGACTCGCATGTGAATATCGCTATATATTGTAAACAAAATATGCGTGTCATGAAATTCCTAAGAAAAAATGTGGTGCACCTGTTCGTCGTGGTCGTACCAAAATGTTGGATTCCATCTGCCCGTGCACGAACTATATTCTCCGAGTAATCTCGCAACCACGTCGCCTCCAAATACGACATCAACCCTTAGATATGGCCCCACTCAGCATGCATACCCCTCCTTCTGGCGTTGAAAGTTTCAACTGATCTGGATTCGAACAGGCCATAACATGCATTCTTGAAACACCCTGCAACATCAAGATTCTTCGACTTCTGGAAAGCGGCTTCTTCGCATCTTTGGAGGACATGCACTGTGCATAACATATGTCTGACACTGGTAAGAACGTCTCACAGTGTCGCAATGAGACCCAACTCTCGATCTGTGACAAAAACGTTCAGAAGATTACCTCGCATGAGGTAAATTAGTTGTTCCAATGCCCAAGGGTACGTCTCTATGTTCTCGTGCGACATGAAGCAGAACCCAATGACGAAGTTCTTCTTCGTGTAAATGAATCCAATGAACTCACACAAAGGGATTCCGTACCTGCACCATAACAGATTTTATTTTTCAAACCCTGGTCGGTAGGGGTAAACGGTTAGTTTGAGATTGAAACATACGCATTTGTCCGGTATGTACTGTCGATAAGGACGACATATGGAAAGATGACCAGAAGATGGCGAGCGTCTGAATGCACGATGAAAAGATCTTGAAGCCTGTTGGGATCGTCAGGGGATCTCCTTGTAGAGTAGAAGTAACCCCTTTTCGTAATACGTGAAGTGCTTTCTGCGTGACTGTTCGGTCTCCTCTCACTTCTGCTTTAAATTTTGCCCTAGCATTGTAAACTTGTCGGCGCGATGTGAAGTTTAACTTATGCCGTGTCTCAACTATCTTCTTCAAGGTGGATAAAATCGGCTTCGGTGGGGTACCAGCCACGGTAAGGGCCAATGTGGCGTCCTGCTCATCTGTATCCATCCGACCAACGTATGGGTGACCATCCAACGAACCAGGAAGGTCATGGTTGTGCCTGTTGTGAACAACGTCCAACCCCCATTCGCCACGTTTGAACTCCACGTCCGACAACGCAAACAGACACCCCTCTCTCTTCGAAATGGATCTACGATTGTTCCCGCTGCCCAAATCTCCGGCAACTCTCGGCCTCTTGCGGGGAGTGTACTCGTCGTACTTCTCACATACGAGCAACACACTGCCAAGCCTTGCAAGAGTGCTCCCTCAAGACCGTTTGATTGTCAGAACCATATTTAGTCGTAAGGCGATGCCACGACAGTGCTGTAATAAGTCCTCGCGATTTGTCCACGTCTGCGTTGTGGCGAAATCGGCCGTGTAATCATGAAACACCCGGATACGGGGTTCCACGTGGTCACACTCGTCCGACATCGGATCAGCCTGCTCCTCTAATGGTTGTTGTGGCATTGGCATACATATATTTAGACTAC
Source organism: Persicaria maculosa (assembly GCA_963922045.1). NCBI lineage: Eukaryota > Viridiplantae > Streptophyta > Magnoliopsida > Caryophyllales > Polygonaceae > Persicaria > Persicaria maculosa. The sequence goes on from OY998258.1 coordinate 18,600,102, forward strand.
GGTACAGTAACTACGTTGCCCTACCTATATTACGTTATCATTGAAGGTCGGACTACATTGCACTACCTACATTGTGGTACCTATATTACGGTTTCCATTCGTGCTTATTCTAAACTTACGTGATGACGTCCTACCTAGTACGAGAATATAACTACACCTATACGGGAAAGATAAAGTACGTACCGGAAGAGGAGCGTGTTGAGAGTTGTCGGCCCTTGGAGCGGGTGGCTGCGCTGCTCCCACCGATGGAGTGATGCACTGCACATCGTTCGCCGTTGAAGGCGCAAGACTACCGTCGTCGTTCGCCATAGGAGGAGGAAGTTGTGGATGGCCTAACAACAGGGAGTGGAAGGCTTCTTATAAAGACCCACCACACCTGGTGACGGTGACTTATTTGACCGTTAACACCGGGCAAATTTTGAATTTGGGGGACGCTCCCTATCTTTGGCCAACTCTATGGTTGCCTTGCCCAATCCGCATTACAAGCAGGCCAAGACCCCTGCCGCTAGAGATAACTGCGCGCAGAATCTGCACGACATCCATAAAGCAGAGAATCACCTCAGGGCACACTCTACTGTTCGACTTGTCAATGAACAGCATCGTAGACGCAATGATCCCCATCGTAACAGCCACGATACACTCCATATTATGCTCAAGGGGGACGACATCCCTCACCCTCTGTCACATCGGTTCTATCTTCTGAAAGAGGGTCGTAACAGTCGGACCTCCATCTCTGTTGGCGCTACTCCGCTCCGCCAGGGTGAGGCTGTACAAATCCACAACTCGATCCCTCCCGGCGATCGACTCCTCCACCCACATACAATGATCCCCATCGAACCCATACCCAAGTATGAAAAAGACATCGTGCAGGGTGACGGTGATCTCTCCCTATGCAAAGTGGAAATTATTCGTCTCCGGATGCCAGTGCTCAATGATGGAACTGATGAGACTGTGATCCACATGATCCCACTGGAAATCTCGCAGCTCCCACAGGTCGATGTCATGCACTGTAGGAAACCATGTCTCCCATCCATCTTCCTTCTGCAACGCCTCAACACGGCCCATCCACTGTCCCCGTCTCTGCACACGCAGTACTCTCCTCGAGGTTGCCTCCTCCCATCTCTATACATCATGTGCGATGTGTGTCGGGTAACCTCTCAAGAGTGACATGGTATAAGGCCCTCCTGGCCATTCGGGGCCAGCTGCCCCAGAGCCGCGCGCCTGCTTATCCCGCCCAGCACCCCGTGAACTGCTAGCCTCGTCCTGCTGGCGTTGCCTCCTCTGCACACCATGAGCCGAGGCATGTGCCATCTGGTCTCCTCCCATCTCTTGAGGACGAGCACCGCTAGGCCCCACTATAGGATCGTGAAAGTCATGCATCGACACACCACCCCCTCCCACAGCTCCCCGTACCTCTGCCTCAGGCGCCGAATCACCCGTCGGTCCCCGTACATCTGCTTGGGGAGCCGAATCCCCATCTGGTCCCCATACCTCCACCTGTCGCAGGTGCGTCGGCATCGGCGCCGCAGCCTGACTCATAGGCGTCGTCGCCACACCATGATCAACTGGTGATGTGAACATCATAAAATCTATGTGTGCCTCCCAAGCGTGATCTCCCTCCCTAGCATGGCTGGTCCCAACACCCCCATCTCCGGCCAGCGGTGTCGTGTTGTCATACGAGTTCAGCTGCTCGCTCTCAAACACCATCCCAAAGTATGCCTGGAACCCATCGGGCTGAGTCTACGACTGCTCATCTACACGCTCCGCTCTCGGCTACAGTGATGGGTCATCCCCTATCAACTCCTGCACCATCTGCTAAGCCTCCTCTCGGCATGACTCATCCCCCAACTGCACCACTGCGTCATCCGTGAGGTCCGTCCTCATCTCCATCTCTATCTCCGCCAAACTCTAGAATGTCTCCGTAGACGGTTGCGACGTCTGGCCACATACGTCACTGGGGTCGACAACCCGAACGCCTGGGTTGACAACTGACTGACTGGATGACCCAATCCCACTATCTATACCTATCGGCTCACTATCCCTATCCATAGGATCCTGTACAGCCTGTAAATGTAAATAAATAGACTCAATCTCTACATGTGACTCACGCAACGCCTGTCTCTCCCTTTTGGCAGCCCTTTGGGTGGATTGCAAAACCACGCTATTTGCTAACCTCCGTGATAATGTGGTCTGTATACCATATTTTTTTTCTAAATCCTATCAATTATAGATGTTACTCTCTAATTGTCACACACACTTCTATATCGTATTAATTATCAAATTCTAAACGATTTCCCTACATGGGGTGGTGGCGCAGTTGGCTAGCGTGTAGGTCTCATAGCTTTCGAGTAATACTTTCGTTTCATAACCAAAAAAAAAACTATTTAAGTGATTTCAACATACCTGTGGCCGTGGCGAGCCGGATGTCCCCCTTTTGTATGTCGCCCTACGATCACTACTATGTCTCTGAATCGTCGGAGCCGGCTACAATTCATATAACAATAATACGTTAATGCTATCTCCTTCCAATTACAAATAATTTGATTGGAATTTAATATAGTTTAATTTTTACCTGTAAAGGATGTCTCTGACCACGATCGGCACCACCATCCTGATCTCCCTCACGGCCACTATCTCTCACCATATCAACACTCCGGTAGAAAGTAGGAATAGAAAAAACAACACTCGGGAAAACAAGGGGAAAGAAGGACAGAAATGGGGTCAAATGAGTGAGGAGGTTCGAAATGAGAGGGATTATAAGGGGGGGGAGAGTCGAGGAGAGAAACGACGGAAAAAAGGTGAGGATTAAAAGGCGAGGGAGGGATTGGAATCGGAGAAGAGTCGGAAAGCGTACGGGGAAATGGGGCCCGCACACTGATTTAAGGGCCCTAGAACCCACCGCATGGGTATACTGTGGGTTTGAACCGTAAGGGTCTGCGGTGGATTTTGGATAATTTTGAAATATCATTTTGAATTATCCAAAACCCACCGTCTACACAATGAGGTACAGCTGGACTCCATCTCGGATGCAGGTTCAGTAAGAGATAGAGGGAGAAAGAGCTCTGCTCCTGAAAAGCGAAGAAGAGAGAGGAAGAGGGAAAAGCACATTTTGCAGTTGCAGAGGACAGAAGAGAGAGGAAGAGGGAAAAGCACATTTTGCAGTTGCAGAGGACAGAAGAGAGAGAGAGAGAGAGAGAGAGAGAGAGAGAGAGAGAGAGAGAGAGAGAGAGATAGGTGAAATAGAAAAGTGCAGACTGAGGAGAGAGAGATCAGTGAGAGTGTCAGTGAGGGCGGGAAAAATACTTTCAATTAAATTATAAGTTTCAGAGAAAACTAATTGAAGAAGGGTCCGGGGGTTTATTTGAAGGATCACGTGTAAGCAGTATGTTTTAACTAGAAATCAATATTGGATACACATGTCACAGTTTATATTTAACTGGACAAGATTTTACCTATGAAAAACAGAGCATAACAACATGCCACCTATTGGAATCGAATGGAGAAGATTTATGGGAGAAGCAGATTCACTATAATGACATCTTTTTTTATTTGTGCCCAATTATAATAGTTATCCATATTTTGATGCCATGATTTTGTTCTCTCTTGTCGACGCTACTTTACCCATATTGGAATCGAATGGAGAAGAGTGACAGTGAAGAGTGATAGTGAGGGGGTATAAACATACTTATAATTAAATGTTTAGTGTAAGAGAAAAACCATCGAAGAACAAGAAAGTGGGTAAAGGTTAATTGGTAGGCCGGCGTGTAAGAGCTTTGTTGTAACTGGACACGTAATGCAACAAATATGACACATATTGAAATCTACTAGACATGAAATCTCGGAGACAGATTCAATAGCATTAAACAAATACAACACATGAGAAAACATTTAAAAGACAGTAGCAGAGAGTAGCAAAATACAAGACATTGAAATCGAATTTTACGGTAACAAGAAGCGAAATTGTTGTTGCGTGGTGAATATGTATCCATCCCACTCGAAGTGTGGGCGCATACTGCGGGCACGATGATCAGTCGTCTAGTCGCTCAGTGGAAAGTTGACCGTGAATGTTCGGTCATTCCCATAATCGGACACACGAACGACCCATGTCGGACCAATACCCATCGTTGACGCGCCATACGAAATACGAGGCGGACGGGGACGAATTCGTAGAACCAAGATGATCTCCCTCAATAGGTCTCTTCTGTTGTTGCGTAGGAGGGTCACATATGCGACCTCCCAGTGGCTAGGGTCCACTTTACGTACAGGGGTTGCCTCGTAGAACGACCCGAGCATCCCAACCTCACCGCCGATGATCTCTACATTTTGATTTCGTCGGTATGGTGACGACGACATTGGTCCTGCATAAAAGAATAAAAATAAGGTAGTATAATGATACAAGTAGCACAACTGAAATCTACGAAAATGAAATGATTGACAAACCTCCATCGTCCGATTCGTCGGATGATATAATGATTGGGACAGGTGCGATGGTGTGACGAGGATGCCATTTCGTTGAAAGGTTGTTGGAGAGGTTGTTAAATGGCAATGGGGATTTAACTTCACCAATTTGGGGGGAGCATGGATGGTGAATGGCTATCATATATAAGTGGGGTGTATGGGAAATATCAACACTATTCAGCATGTGACTGTTCAAAAACAAGTGAAAATCAGTAGCAGAAGACATTAAATTGGACTGTCTTGTTGTTGTCTACAATTAACATGGTAGTGTGCTGGTATATACATGAAACGTGTCACTTCGGACATGACAACAATGAAGGGGATTTACTGCTTGTCGGTAAACGATACATGACACCCATAAAAATTAACTCTTCGATCAATAATTACCTACTGGGCATCTAACAGTTTTCTACTGACCTTGGTATAAAACTAGGTTTCCTACTCACACTTCATACTCATATTTTCAAAACCGTAGGAAAATATAATTTGACCCAATAAATACAATTTTAAACCATATGAAGTTGAAAAACCAATAAATACAATTTGACCTAACAAAAAATTCAGAGAGAGAGAGAGAGAGACAAAAGTGGGAGGGGAATCGTGCAGAGGAGAGAGAACCTGTGAGAAAAGACAGTGGATAAGACAAGGGAGGGGAGAGAGAGAGAGAGAGAGTAAATTTCCCGCCCATGCAATTGCGCCAAAAGAGAATAAGAGGGAGAGGAGGGATGGGGGGGAGACTTTAAACCCATTCAAGCGCTTGACACCTATTAAGGTTACTGGACAAACACCGACTTCTTGTAGAAAATGAGTAAGTCTTCCTTCTATTTAGGTTATGCGATACGTTTCTCCCTAATATATGTTCATCTCCTTGTAAAACTGAATGTCCCCCCCCCCCCCTCTAACTAATGGAACAGGGGTAAAATCGTCCGTCTGTATCACTGTATTGTTTGGCGGATGGTGGGCTTGTGAAGAGTCCACTTGGGTCATGAAGGGGTTAAGGAGCCAGAAGGCCGTCCTGGTAGACAAAAGTATTGACTACGTCTCCCTGAAGAAACAACTGATGGCCAAGTTTAATGTCGATGAGAGGAGGCATGACGTCGAGCTCACATATGTAAAGCCGAAGAAGGAAGGGTACAAACCTTTTTCCATTGGGGATGACGAAGACCTGCAGGCCTACAAGTTTGTAAACGGTCTTTCTGGAGAACGTTCCTGGCCTATCGACCTCTATGTCTCCCTGCTACGCAAGGTTGGTGGAGAAGTAGCAATTGTAGAAGGATCCACAACAGGCCATTCAGTCGGGGGTGGCCCACCCGTGACCCAAGAAGATCACCCAAAGACGGAGCCCCGCTTGGCAAAGGATGAAGAAGTGGAAGTTTTGGGAGCACAAGGTGTCTATGGACAATGAACCAGTGTCCAGATAGAAAATCAGATTGTCCAGTTAGAAACTCAGCTTGTCTAGTTAGAATATACACGTGTCCAGTTAGCCAAGCAAGGAGTTGGACCTGGAGAACGCAGTCGCAGTTGGACGTAGAAAGCAGGTAATTTGTGTGCGTAGTGACATCGAAGATGTAGTCAGCTCGTGGGATCAGGAGGCGGAGCGAGCAGTGAGGGAAGTAGAGGAAGCATACCAATGCGGAAAAGGGAAGACCGGAGCATTTCCGACGACTGTAAAAATTGAACCAACAGAGTGGGCGGGTGTAGCTGGGAAATTGCAGAAGCGGCACCGCACCTAGCGGTGGGATAGGAACTTCCCTTTACGGTGCTTGTTGCAATTACGTACATAGTTACCCCATTTTAGTGTGAAGTATGATGTCTTTGTTCTACTTTGTTGGGGGGGGGGGGGGGGTTGTTCAACGGAAGCGTACATGACATCATCCGCTTTTGACATGACAGTAACTGCTTATTGACATGACATATAATCAACTTGACATGACATTATTACTAACCAACGAAGTCCACAAACCAACAATAACTGCAGATCGAAATGTCTAAAACCAACAAACAACAGTTTAAAATGAACCAACAACAGTGTAACCGAACCAACAACAGTCTAAAACAAACCAACAATGTATATAAAATCAATCGGGGAGTGCTTTTAAAGATCGGATGGGGGTGTAAGACGTCCGTAAAAGATGGCAACACAAATGGATTGGCGGTACGCCGCAATGAAGTCATCGTCCAGGCCCCTGAACTTGGTGTCGCCGGTCGCGAGGAGCTACAGGTAGCGGATGGCGTATGAACCACAGTCGCCCCTACATCAAGACAACGAAATATGTTCACCCAACCTACGACAATTGTGTATAATAGAAACAACTGAAAATAATTACTTACGATTGTTTGTTTTGGGGAATCCCTCTCACCCTCTTGTACGCCAAGGGTTTCGGGACTTTGCCGACCCATTTCACCCAATGTTCGGGATGTGTGTTCATCAGAATGGGGAGGAGGTGGGTCACCGGCTTCAAGAGGCCCACCATATGGCGCTCAGCGACGTGGTTGATGTCGGGATCGTAGACGCCCAATGTCCAATCTGCGAGATTGATGTCAAGGGCCACCCAGTGCTCGTTCTTCAGATTCCAAAGAGCCAACAACAGGTCAACATCGGCCCAACCCGTTGGAAACCTCTCCGGAAACTTGTCGTAGCGTGGCATTCCCCTTCACCACGTCGCAGCTACCCTTGGCCTCCGCCAATAGCTTCTGCAGCAGATACCCCCAGATGAAATCAAGAACGGCGACACCTTCATACTTGTCATCTGCCTTGATGTCCTTCCGGAGGAGGGCGCAAGCTTGCTCAATATGATGAGGAGGGTGATGCATCGAACCATGATGTGGGAACCTAACCTCGGATGTCACCTAGTTGGTCGGTGATTGGAATACCTCGAAGAACTCCTTCTGCAGTAAGCTGCCTTCGACCGACCGGACGGGATCACCGTCGTCCTTCATCAAGGCAGCGAACGCATCAACATCTGCCCTCATCGCCATGCCTAGCTCCGCGACATCCACTGTCTTCTTGCCCACACGCGGCTTCTTCGCTGGCTGAGTTACTTCCGCTTGGGAGACATTATCATGATGTTAACGGGTGCTCCTTCTCCACTATTGGAGGGGCACCTCAACATCAACATCAACCTGGGAGGCCTCGGGTGCCACCAACTTCTCCTGCAACCAGCACACGAGGGTGCATTTAACATGACAGTTAATAAAATTGACAGGACAGTGTAGTGCCCATACCTCCTTGGTCTTGTCCTTGTCCTCCTTGGTAGGTTGTCTCTCCTCCTTGGCATTGTCGTCGTTGTCCTTGTCCTTCACAGCTCCCTGAACCTATCCACATGACATCTAATTAAATTGTCATATACTAATATTTTCAGGACATGTACCGACATGTACATGACATCTAATACTCATAACATGACAGTTATATAAAATGACATGACGCTTTTGATATGATGCCATGACACACGGATAACCTTACCTCATTCTTGGTCAGAACCTCCCCTTGCTCCTCCGGCTTCCTAGTACCCTTCCCCCTCAGTGCCCTCTTCATGTCTTCAATCGACTCCTCAAGCGTGGCCATCTTCGATCCTAACTTCACGGTTATACTCCTCGCCATGTCGTCCATCTTTGCCATTAACCTTGACTCGATCTCTAAGATGGCAGCTTGTGTCTGCGTCCCCTCCCCTGATTCTTGGGTTGACCCAGGTGCTCCCTTTGGTTGTTTCGGCCGTGGGGGTTTCACATTTGCGAATACGAATGCCCGGACAATGTCGTCGAAGAAGTTGTCCTGCTTATTGTGATTGTTTCAGGCATCGCGGTACAAACGGGTAGCTCCTTCCACTTCATCGGGGAGTAGAAGCGGCCTCACAGCTTCGGGGTCATTGAAGTACTCGAGCTCCTTAGCCTCATGCAGTTGGGTTTCGATGGCGGAATACTCAAGCTTCGCATCTCTAAACTCGTATCACAGACACCTGTGGTACACCTTCTCGTCTATGATGTTCGCGCATTCGACAACCACTACTGGAGGGAGGGCTTCGTACACCTAGAGCAGCGACATAAGTTGTCTAGTAAAAATGCACTCTTTGTCTAGTAAAAAATTATTGGATGGCTAGTACTCGTTGATAAGGCATCCAGTGAGGTTTGTGTACGAACTTGGAAGGCGAGGGGGAATCCCATCAGGCAGTAGGCCTGACGTGCTGTAGTGGAGCTACTCTCATTGTGTTAGAGCTTCTTCTCGATTGCACGATTCAGGAACTCGTTCGTTCGCTTGTAGCAAAGCCGACCCCACGGAAAGGCCATGAACCTTTCAATATCAGCGACGACGTCGACCACCCACCCGTGAATGTAGTTTTTGGGTTCCTTCCCGAACAACACGCCCTCGGCTAGCATGAGAAGGACAATTTTAAATTTTCTGGTTGACGATTTCTATGATGCCATTGCCACCTGGAACATCACCTCGAACTCCAAAGAAATCAAACACTGCCCTCTCGAACGTTGAGTCGCCCTCAGGCGCTTCGCCATAGCCGCAGTTGAGACCGGTGACAAGGGCGAACTCAGCTATTGAGAACCTCACGACCGCATCATGGATCTTGTACCACGTTTCATTCTTCTTCATCTTCAGTTGTCGTTAGAAAACGTAGTGTACAAGCTGCCCGGAGAACTGGACCCTTGTGCCCAGTCTTGCAACGCCCCCCCCAACGGGCTGTCCATCAAGCGATTCCAATGGGACTCACTCAACCGGTTGTCAATGTTTACTAGGAGCTGCATCCAGGAGTATTGGTTAATTTTTGCTTCAAAGTGTCTGTCTTCCTCGACGGCGTACACAACCTGCATAGACTTCAACATGTCAGCCACACTGCACCACGATAATCACAACTTAAAGAAAACTCGAACAAAATCCCATCATACTGCGCCGGAGGTTTGAGCTCTACGGTCGATAATCTTCTTTACACTACCCTGCAACATTTTTTATATTCACCATATATCATGCATTTGGGAGACCAAAAATAAGTATTCTAGAAATCAATTCGTGTCCCCCAACCCACAGTTCCCTTCAAATCAGTCCCACAAGGCCACAAACATTCAAGCAATCAATATGTACATGATAGTTACTAATTCAGAACCTATGCATATCAAATGTCAAACCTATTCATCTTAATATTGAATGCACCCAATGGTTCCATAAACATCCATGTAGTTTCCCTTACACATATCCAACCCATCAGTTTACTTTAAACATGACACAAATACAGTTACACATGACACAAAAATGTTCATACATGACAGTCCACTTATTCAATCTGTACATCTGCAATTGCACACGAGTCACCATACTCTTGATAATTTCGATTCGACATAAACATTCACCCTTTCTAACATTTCGCCTAACCCTAATTCACCCCATTTCGGCCAATTTCCCCCTAAAGTCAACGTATCTACAGTCATTCACCCCATTGCAGCCATTTTCCCCCTAAACTGAAAGTATCTACACTCACCCTGCTCCTGATAAGATGGATTCGACATAAACGTTGCCCAATTTCCCCATTCCCAAAAATTCCCTTCTCTCCCAGTCGCGCACACCCCAGTTCCCTAACTTTCCACCCTTTGTTTTTAACTTGACGCCGGTTACTTCTTACATGACAGGGCGATATTGCGAACTGTCAACCCATTCGACCCCTTCATCCCATTTTCACACAATAAAAAACAGTTTAGGTTATTCCAATCGGTTCCTCCCCTACGAATCCAAGCAAAACGTAATTAATCGGCAGAGTTAGGGTTTACTTACTTCAAAATCGGTCTCTTCAATGTCGGGTTGGCTTCTTCTTCTGCTCTCTTGCTCTGTCGTCTTCTTCCTCTTCTTCTTCCTTCTCGTCTTGTTTTCCTTAGGTTTGCATGAGCAACTGTTACCCTCTCTCTTCCTCTTTTGTAAGCCCGTGAGAACAGTTGAGTTTACAATTTTGAAATTAAACTGTCTACTTTTATCTTCCTCTCTCTCTCTCTCTCTCTCTCTCTCTCTCTCTCTCTCTCTCTCTCTCTGTGCACATTAACTTCCCACGCTTCCTCTCTCTCTCCACCCCGCTTTCTCTCTCTCTCCACCTTTACTTTCTCTCTCCTCTATCCCGGTTAACTTCCCCCTTTTTTGACCGGAATATTTGCAATTCTTTGAGAGGGGGGGTTAACCTTTGCAAATGTTTTGGATAGTGGGTTAGGCATGCAAAGTTGGTCGGATAATGGGTCATTTACTACAATTCCCTCTTTTTTTATTATCTTATTTAAAGGAATATATTTATTTTATATAATTTACATGCTACTTGTTTTTGAAAGATTGGTAAATGTAATAAGTACTCTATTCGTAACAAAATAGTGGATGCTTAACTTGTTGACACATTTTTTTAATAAGTTAAAAACTGCACATAAAATATTTTTTTAATAATTAGCAAGTCGGAAAAAAAAATTAAATATTTTAAGATTAGTGTAATATTGAACAGTGCCCCTAAAATTCATTGGACGGCCCTGCTTGTAACCCTAACCCTTCTCTAATCTCTCTCAGATTTATTTAGAAAATTAAATAATTTTATCGTTTAGTTTAACAAGAAAATAGACAAGAGGACCAAATAGTACCAATATGTAAAAGGTTAAGGACTAAAATAACACTTCAAAAGATTAGGGACTGATATTGACTAACCCTTAAAGATTAGGAACCACCGAAGGAATTTACCCTTTAATTTTATTAGGTTTTTATTTATCTAATATATAAAAGTTTTTTTTCATCACAATATATAAAAGCTTTTTTTTTATGTTTATAATAATATATCATATGATTTATTATTTTTATAGTATTACAATATCAAAACAAAAATTTATATAAAATGATAGATGAAATATATATATATATATATATATATATATGTATATATATATATATGTATATATATGTATGTATATATATATATATATATGTATACATGTATGTATATATGTATGTATATATATATATATGTATATGTATATATATGTATATGTATATATATATGTATATATATATGTGTATATATATACACATACACACACATATATATATATATACACACACACACAAATATTTATATCCCTCCTTCCTTCCTACTTTAAATGTGGGGGAAGATGAGTCTACTGTTCATTATACAAAGTTATAATGAACGTTGATTTGTGTGGGAATGTCATTTCGTATGGTCCGGATCATTTTCTACCTATTTTACTATTTTACCCCTCAGAGTTTGGATTTCAAATTGTTTATTTTTTTTCTTTAGATGGTTGTTTTGGTCTTTTCATCTAAATAGATACTCATTCTCTTCCTTCTGCGTTCCTTCTTTCTTCTCAATCATCAACCTACCGTCTATGGCTTCAACTCTGAGTCTCTGACCTTGCTCTTCATCCAATCTATCGAGATATACCTCCTCCTCCCTCTCTTTCTCGGCTTTCCCTTTCTATTCGTCTCGCCAACCAGAAGATTTCGCTGCCTTCGTTCAAGGTCACGCACCACCAAACGTCATCAGTTTCAATTGTCCACCGCCTCGGGGAAAGGGAATAGGTCATTGGTTATTTGTCTTTCTCCATCTATTTCGTGCTTGCAGTCTTTTTTTTTTGGATCATAATTTCTTATCTCGTTCCCTATTTTGTAGGTATTAATTAATGTAATCCAATTCTTGCCGATGTAGAGAGCGGTTTTAATGGAAGGCTCCTGATCTCTCTTTCTTCTTTTTCTCTTGTCGTATGCCTCTGATTTTGGTTTCTATTTTGCATTCAGAGATTCGACGTTGCTTGTAAAGATTGGGTCTATGGCAGTGGGCGAACCCCCCTTATATCAGGGCAAAATATGTGCAGGTAAAGCTCATAACTACCTCCAAAGCATACGATTTCAGCCTTTTTGGGGAAATTTAGAATTGGGTCATCTGAGGATTGGCTTGAACAGTTTATAATTATGGATTTGGAATTTCTCCTATCTCTATACTCTATAGTCATGGTAGTATGACAGTATGTGCTATGATTTCCCGCTGGATTTTGAGGGTCCTCTTCTTATCGGTGGGGGAGTATTTTGTGTAAGGGTCGGCACCATTTCTTTTATCCTTTTCATGGACCTATAGATCTTTTGCTGTCTAAAAGATGATATGGCAGATCAATCGAGATTTTGACTAGGACGCAATAATTGATATCAAATGTGAGTCCTTGTTTGCTTGCAAAATTCATACCTAAACAGTAGCATATGTGTGATGTTGCTAAAGACAAGTCATTAACAATCCTACCATGGAAAAAATTGTGACATGATTACCAATTTTAGAACATCTTGAGGTCTTAATTGGGGAGTTGAGATACTAATGCTACTGAAGAATTGTGATTTGAATTCCATAAATTAAGAGATTTGGAGAAATACGTATTTTGTCATTGGCTTTTACTTAGAAATCCATCTGGTGATTTTTGTAATAGGTTGAGATGTGATATGATCAAACAAGATTCCTCAATAAATGGCAGAACCACATAGCTTGTAATAAAGTAGTTAAAACCAGCAGGGAGAGTCATTAGATAATTTTTTAGAGTGAAAACTGAATAAAAGTGAAGCTTTTCATAAAAGCTTTTGAACCTTTCTCTATTGTTTAAAGTTAAACAGAATATCTCTTTACTGTATGGATCGATATGGAGGGAATAGATTCTGAAAACTCCTAAAATCTGAAAGCCTTCACGCTTTGGCCTTTGATCAGCAAATGTTGTACAATTTATTTAGTGTTCAAGTGTCTCACCTGCTAAAAATCTAAAGAACATGGTAAAAGACTAAAAGAATTAGTATCAACATTTTCTAACCCATAATTTGAAAACTAATGGTAGATGGATACATAGATGCCCTAAAAGGAATCATTTTTAGGCTTCATATCTTTTTTCCCTTTTAAAGCAGATCACCATGCAGTTGGGACTTGGGAGATACTCAAGAGTCTGAGACTCATGTTTCTCCAAAGAACTCAGCTAAATAGCAGTTTCTTTCAGTAAATAGCACTAAATACTAAAGCTTTTAGTGTGCAAATAGGCAAGGCCACTATCTACTTCACTTGGAGGGCTAGGAACAGCCTTTTGCATAGTGGTTACACCTAATTGGCTTACAAATTATTTATATAGTCAGCACTTAGTTGTTGTTTTGCCTACATTAGTACATATGTAATGAAATTATAGTTCGTCTTTGGCAATGTTCATTTATTTTGTTTTCTGTCATTATGTATGAATCAAGCATTTCTAACGAGAATCTTCTGAGATAGGCATCTATTTCACAAACATTACTCAAAGTTTGGAATAAACTCATCTTTGAACAATAGGGGGGATGACTGCTGAGATTGAGAAAGAACAGATCATCCCCGTTGAGCTTAGTAGTTCTGCTCATCACTCTTCTCTTTTGAGCCTGGCTAGCGCTAGGAAGGTGCAACGAAGCACCTCAGCTAAGAGGAACGAGCAAATTAGAAGACCTGCTAGGATGGCTTGGAATGCGATCATGGCAGTGTGCAACCACGACGAAGACGAGGAACCGTGTGAATTATCGGATGAATGGGAGCTAAGCTCTACAATGAGAACACCTTATTTTCTATAATGCTATTTTCAATCTCTATCAAAAATCTATTTGTCTGGGTTTCCATGTTTTGCTGTTGAGGCACAATTCACAAACAGCTCCAGGACAAAAGAATGGAGATGGCTATGTATGTATATGAGGGTCTCATGCTCTTGCCACTAAAAAGCTTAGTTTGTAATAACTCAAATATAGTGTATTGGGAAAATGGCAGAAAACCACCCCTTAAATATGGCTCTTTGTAGAAAATCACCCCTTAAAATTGAAATTGTAGAAAACCACCACTTAAGACCATGCGCAATGGAGATCCGCACGGATCAAATGGGGAGGCCAGCTCAGCAAAATCATGAGATGAAGGAGAGAGAGACTTTTGATCCGTGTGAAAAAATGGCGGGAGGTGCTGCTGGGTGATGTGCATCATCCCATTTAATTTTTTTTTAGCCAATGGTATGGAGACACATGGCAGGGGGTTTTAATTAAATTAAAACCCCCATTTATTCGTTAAATAAATAATTTATTTTAAAAAAAAATTGTTTTTTAATACGATTTATTTTTTCTCTACCTTGAATAGGTAAATAAAGAGTGGTCGTTCCGTATTTTTTCTCTACCCAATGACAGCCATTTTGCATATGTTTGGAAGAAAAAAAAAATTTCGCTAAGTTCACCATATGTTAGAGATTTGTAGTCACATAAACAACATTAATTTAAATCAACATAATCTTACACCATAAAAATATATAAATTTGAACATTAAATAACAATACCCACTACACATGGAACATGAAAACACACACACATATAATAAAACATAAAAATATACTACCAATTACACTTTGTCGTACAATTTGAACGGGTGAAATTTTAAAATTTAAATTTCAAATATCAACGTTCAAATTTCAATTTCAACGTTTAAATTTCAACTTTCAAATTTGAAATTTGTACAAAAACCGGATAGCTGAAATATTCGTCTATAAATACACATCGTATTTCATGACAGAACTCACCCTTTCTTCCATCTTCTACTTCTACAAAAAAAATTTTGTTCACTCTTCACTTCCAAATACTCACCTCACTCAAATGGGCGGTAATTTGAAGAGATATTATAATGAGCCATGGTTCGATGCAGAGGACAAGTATCAACTCAAGCGACTACGCAAAGAGGAGTTGGAAGAGATTTTATACGATGGAAGCCGCGAAGCCATGAACATTCTTCGTCGTAGGAATCTCAACTTTGCGTGATAAGAAAAACGGACTCCAGAAGGATAATTCAGAACTCAAGTATAAAATTGTTGATAAGGACAACCATGTTAAGGAGCTTACGGAAAAAATCTCGGAGCTAGCAATGGAGAACCACAAGCTCAGAGTGAAGATAGCAAAGATAGGGAAGATCATTGACGAGAGTATGGACTAATATGTTTGTTATCGCTCGATTGTTATGTTTGAAGTATCTTTCATTTCGCATCATATTTTATGTGTTGTTGTTTTATTTTGCCATATGTTTGTTAAGTTGGAGTTTCAGTTGATGTGTTATCTTAGGTGTAATGTTGTTTTAATTAATCAATGAAGTTCAACTTTTTTTTAATAAAAAAAGTATTGGGTTACATATAGTTAGCCTTATTTTTTTTGTTTTCGTGTTTTTTCAGTTTATCAATTTAATAAAATATTTCTAAATTTAATTGTGTCCCTTTTTTATTTTAATGATACGTATTAATATTAATATTAATATATAATATCATTAACAAAAACAATTTTAAGTAAAATAAATCAACATTTAGTTTAATAAATATAAAAAAATGTAAAGTGAGTTTTGATTCGCGCGACTCTCTATTGTGGATGAAAAATATAAAAAGCTGAAAAGTGAGTGGAAAGTTGACGTGACAGGAATAGTTGCTGATGTGGCTGAAATGAGTTTTGATTCGTGTGACTCTTTATTGCCCATGGACAAACTAGGTGTATACCAGAATTGTACACTCCGAATTAAAAATATACACGTGTATCTGTCTTTTTTATTTTAAAAGTTAAAAAATCATAATTCATAATTTAAACTAATCATTAATTTCTAAAAGTAAATTTCAAACCATTTACAATTTTCAAAACTATATTTTGATACTCAATTCGGTCGGAAATATTTGATGTTTCACTTTGGTGCACGTAGTTTTAGGAGCTAAAAACTATATAAAATCTTATTTATTTTGATTAATTTTTTCATAGTTTAATATTTATTAGTAATAAGTACTCCTTAAAATATGTGCAGAAAGTAAAAACATCAAATATTTTGGATCGGAGGCGCCTTAAAAAAATACGTGCAGTAGTTAAAATACGTGCACTAATATTTTATATAGTTTTTAGCTTCTTAAAAAAATTAATTAAAAGATTAATATTTTATATAGTCCTTAAAATATGTGCAGTAGTAGTAAATAAATTTTATTTATTCATTAATAAATAATATTAATTAATTACTTCCATTTATCATTTAGAATCAAAGCAAATGTAAATAAGGTTATGAATATATTACTAGTACTTTTCCCAAACCATGTTCGAGTTTTCTTTTTTCCAGAATATTTTTGGTTGAGTTTGATGTACCACGTAAAAAACTCGATGCAAGTTAAACAGAGCATGTTGCCCATTCTCTTCACCATGCCGTTGTTCGAAATCTTCAGCTGTCATGATGAAATCTTTTCTCAAGATGATTGATACTTTGAATTTAATAAAGAATAGTAGATCGATCGCTTCCACACTTCTCATGACATTATAGTTCTTAACTTATGGAATCTTAGTCCAGTTCTATGTGACACTTTCTATGTTACATATCATACGTACTTATAATTTATATAAAATTGTTCTAAATTATAAACCAATTTGAGAAAAAAAGATACCCTAAGTTTAAATCTTAGTCCAGTCATCTCCTATGTGACACTCTCCATGTTTAGTTTTTTTTTCCAAAATATTTTAGGTTGATCTTGATATACCCCATAAAATACCTGGTGTAAGCCCATTTTCTGCCTATATAATGTTTTTCTCATGCCAATCATTGAAATCTTGGGTTTGTCTTTTCACAAGACCATCAATACTTTGAATTTTACTAAAAAAAACACAAAAAAGAGTAGATTGACTGATTCTACACTTCTCAAGACGATCAATCCTTGATTGTCATTGTTGGTTGGATGAAGTTTAAGGTTTATAAACACCTAAAATGTATATGTAATCCTTACAACTAAAATATCAATGGCCACAATCAGTGCTGACATCTAAAATCTCTTCTTTTTTTTTAATTCTAAATGTGGCTAAGCCCTTATTTTATTAGAAAGAAAATTGCTCAAGACACATTCGAGTTCTGCATTTGAAAGTACTTGCCGATACACGGCAACACTACAACATGAGTAGCAAGTAGACCTGTCAAACGGGTCATTCGGGTCGGGTCACTTCGGGTCTCGGGTAAAACGGATCCTGTGTAAACGGGTTACGGGTATTTTCGGGTTGACTAGAACTCGGGTTTGACCGGGTTTCGGGTCATTTTGGGTCGATTTCGGGTTTGTCAATTTTTTCTTTTTTAAATTAAAAAATCATGATTTGATAATTTTGCGATAAATTTTAATTATATATAAATATATTTAATTATAAATCAACCGTGTCAATCGGATCACCTGGTCAATCGGGTCAAAATTACCGGGTCAATCGGGTCACCGGGTCGAAACTTAGATTACCCGGAAAATTTTCGGGTTTTCGGGTTCGGGTCGAAAAAAAATTTCGGGTATTGACCCAAAAAATTCCGGGCGGTCGGGTCGGGTTTTCGGGTCGGGTTATGTTTTGACAGGTCTAGTAGCAAGAGAATCCTCCAAGGACATAGCCCAAGTGGCGATAGAGTCGGCTACCACGTTTGCTTGTCTCCGAACTTGTCGAATACGGACTTCCCACTGTGTTTCTTGTATTATCTTGCGACTTCGATTGATGAGGTTGAAATCTGCATGAACTTCCTCCTCATTTCCATGCATTAGCTGAGCAATCGCCGCATAGTCGGTCTCTACGATCAGCTTTCGGATCCCCATCTCCCTTGCCGTAGACATACCATAAAATGCAGCCCACGCGAACAATGCCCACACTTGAACGTGAAAAATGCGCAACATGGTCCCCATTGGGGCCCGGAAAACACCCACCCCCTCCCGCTGGCCCCGGGTTTCCTTTGGAAACACCATCAAAATTAAGCTTTACCCAACCTTGCTCTGGTGTCTCCCAAGCAGTTGGCCCCGACAACTCGCCGCGTGCAGGAGAGATTCCTACCATCTTTGCCTTTAGATGAAGGTATTTGGAGACTTGCTTCCATTCCCTCTGTGTTAGTCCATCCAAACTATTCACTCCTTTAAACACCAAGCTATTGCGCACTTTCCAGGTAATCCATAGCATAGTCGTGAAAATTGCACTCCATCTATCCTCCTTCTGTATGTTCATGAAAACCCATGCTTTAATGTCCATGACTCCAAAGAAAGTAGGAGCTAGTCTTGTCCCACCGAGTTGAACCCAAATCTGCTTGATGGCAGGGTAATCCCTTAACATGTGGATCTCTGTTTCCTCCTCATTACACCTCGGGCAAGCAGCGGAACTGGACAAATGTCTCTTCACCTGGTTGGGCGTTGCAGAGGACTGCATCATGGGATGTTAGGTGCGTAAATGCCCGCACTCTTTGTTGTACATTTAGCCTCCATATTCGCTTCCAGTCCACAGAAGCTTGTAATTGTTTGTCCCGTCTAATGCACAGGGATGCTAACATCCTATAATTACACGTACTGCAGAAATTCTTAATGTCAAAATCTTTCAAGAAAGAATAGAATCCTGCATTAACATGTTAGAATCAGTATTGCTACACATCTATACGATATCTAAAATGACAAATTAAACCAAGAAAAGATCCCTTCACATCACAAGTAATTTTAATTCGTAAGCGAAGTTGTAGGGAAAAGGCAAACATATTTAATTCACACACATGTTTTGCCAAAAGAGAACTAAATTCAAAAGAAACTTTAGTAGCAAGTCAAAGAAGGTGCATCCTTCACCTCCAACAATGTCTTCGTCAATAGTTTCTTGCAAAGAATAATAAACTTCAATTAGTTATTACAATCAATTGTAAAGACTTAAATTTCAAGTTCATGGAAAAAAGGTCATAATTGAAACAACGAAATGTTTAAAATCCATAAATCAGAAACTGTAACAAATAATAGACCTTGAGATCTCTGAAGGTCTTGCTCTATCTGAGCTAGCTTAATCTCACCCGTTTCCAATTGTTGTACATAAGCCTACACCAATCAGATTTTTGAAGTTCAATACGATTTTTTTTTAATTAATTTTGGGTATAAGAAATTTCATACAAAAAAACTTATACCTAATCTGGATCTTTCTTGCTCGTTCTCTGTTTTGAGCCAAACGTCTCAATATATGTGATTAAGGATGCACAAAAATAGGTGAAAAAATTATCATCTTAAAATTATCAAACCTTACCGGTTTATGAAAATGAAAATTAATAATTCAATAAATATTATTTGTCACTTTATATAGGATTAAATACTTTCACTCACTTGGTACCAACTTGGCACTACAAAGATCGAGTTTTTCTGTGGGTTAAAAACGTAAAATGAATGTCTTGAAGAATATAGTTGCTAATAAGACTTTTATTAAGATCAATAAAATGATAATGTACAGTGAGCTCATAGAGTCAACACTCAAATTCCTAAACAAACATCTCTTGAAAAAACAGTTTAAAAATGTGAGTCTCAGCAATGTGCTTATATAACAAGGAATAATTAGGAAGAAGATTGTGATGAGTTTAACACAAGACACTTAAATACTTTCTGATACTTAGAAGTTATGTTAAAAAAAATATGACGAGAAAAGGGTATTACATGTTAGAGTAAATTTAGGAGATTCTTTGGATAAGATCATCTATATAATTACTTAATTCAGAATACTCTCCGCTTACGTTGCAGCTTCCCACGTTTCAGAATTTTTTTTTTCCTCCACATTTTGCAAGGAACCGTCGACCTAATCTTTTCCTTGCCTCTTCCTTCGTCCCCTTCTTCGTGCCTCAAGCGCCTTTGATGGCTGCCTCTGCCAACAATTGCATCTCTTCATCAGTGCCTATGCTGATTCCCATCCATTGTGCTCCTCCTCGACTGAGTTGGTACGGCCTCCTCTTCTCCTCATCTCCAGCGATTGCTACTCTTCCCCTTGCCTCTGCCGGTTCCCAACCATAATGTTCCTCCTCGGCTACAGGTGATACGACCTCCTCTTTTCCTCATCTCCATTGTTCTCCTATTATAGTCAATTTCATTAATTAGTTTCCCCATTTTCATTGCCCCAAGTTTGGCTATGGCAATTGCCGATTTCAGACGCTCAAGGCCACGCTGATGATTGCAATCCAGTTGGTGGCCTCGAATTCCCTCTCCTTCTTGGTGTTGACCCTCGACTATTGTAGTTCATTATCCAGGCTCTTCCGCTACCAATTTGGAATCGTAAACCCCAAATTCTTTTATTTGAGTATCACCCATTCTCCTTTTCTTTGTAATGAAAATTTAGGGGCCGTTTGGTATCCACATACGTATATCAAATATCAGATATGGGTATGAGATATCGATATCATCGGTATGGGTATCAAATCTGATATCCGATATCTATTTGGTGTGTGGTAGTATATGAGAATATGGTTTTTAGATATCAATTAACCCTTGTTCTGGGCCGCTCACCCCCCAACACCAACCCACTCGCTCTCTCTAACGCCCTCCCACCCCCAACCAACGTCACCCTCCAGCATCCATTGACCCCTGTTCTAGGCGCCTCTTTCGCCTAAGCCCACGGACCCGCAGTTACCAGATCCCCCTGCTGCCAACGTCAGTCCTCATGTCGCCCCCACTAGCCTCGACCAACGAGATTAGGGTTTTCGACCAACAAGAATTGGAGTTTTGGGCGCCGGAGGGGTGGGCAATTCCGACCAAAGGAGTTGAAAGAGGATTTGGGGAAGGAGAAGAAAGGATTTGAAAGAGGAGAAGGAGAAGGAAGGCAGTGAAGCGATGAAATTGGGGAGGCAGAGAAAGAGGATGAAGGAGAAGAAAGGTTTGAGCGTGTGTTTCCATATCTTTCCATATCCCTAGTTTAATGGGTATATGGAATTGGGGAAAAATATGAAGGAAGGAAAAGATGCGTATATCACTTTGATATCCATATACTAATTTACCAAACACATGTATGGATATGAGTGATACCCATACCCATATCTGATATACGTATATCAGTACCAAACGGGCCCTTAGGGTTTGCCTTTGTTTGATGAATTTTTGTTATGTATCTTTGTCCAATTGTCTTCAATTTGGATTTTTTGTCTGTCTATATTGATTTCTTCTACTCCGCCATTACGATTGTCTTCAAGTTTAGATTTATCCTGTCCTGTAAGTTTAGCACCATTGACTAAGCGATTTTTGAAATATATTACACAATTGTCCCACCGTTTCAATTGCTGATTACTTTGCATTTATTTAGTTTACTCAGTTCTGTATGGCATTTCCGGGCTAAATCCAACATGTTATGGCTCAGAGGGTAACACTAATAGTTAAATGTGTCTTAGCTTTGATGTTTAAATTGTTTCTAGGTGTAGTTATTTCTAATGTAGTTTACTTTGTGATCTACCATACTCTTTGTAACTTCTGGCAATTGATATTTTATGTTCTGGACAAGAGGATAACAATACATCATCCTAGCTGAGTGTCTTATCTTTGATATTTAAATTGTCTCTTTATGTGCAGGGTTTAATGCTAAAATGGTGGAATACCAAAACATAAGGTTCGTTGTTCATGATGTTTGTGGTGAAGACAATGTGTGAATCAACATATCTTTGTCTTTCCTTAATTCTGTTTCTATATTTTTAGAGCATGTTTTCTTTGCATTCTCAAGTTAGACAATGGGATAAAATGAGCTTTACATACATACATTGGCTTTACAATCATGTCATTTTACATTCTCTATTATATAGCATCAATCAGAGTACAAGCTGGTAAGTTTTAGATTATCTCTCTCTTTTGTTGCGTTGTGATTTAATTGCCTGTAGCGTCAATCACAATACAAGCCTCTTATTTTGGTGTATTAAAATTACAAATTAGGCTTAAATCTTCTAACTCAATATTTTTTCATTTGTGTTTACATGTTGTGGATTTAAGATCCAAAGCTGCAACTTTTTTCCAAGGTGTATTTCCTTATTAGCGTTGCGGATCCAACGCTACCTTAAGAAATTCTCCAAAATATTCCGTGATCGAATAACTAAACCTATAACAAGGTTTGTTCTTTCTGAAATTTGATTAATTAACTTGAAGTGTTCGTTATTTAAATTTTATGATATGAAAACACATTTTATTTTTTTATGTTGTACTTGGCCGGCTCTCAACTTAATCGCATTAGGAAGAAGTAACGAAAGAACAGCGAGGTTTCTTATACTTGGTCCCATTATTCTGGTGTAATAGCAATTCAACAACTACACCAGAATAAGAAAGTCGGGTTTTACTCGATTTCGAGGAAAGTTCCTCGATATCGACAAAATGGTGAACCAAAGCCTGCTCGAGGAATGCCAGATCGAGAAGCTGAGAGAAGAACCCAACTCGAGTGACATTTTTACTCGATGTCGAGGAAATTCCTCGATATCGACCAAACCAGAAACAGTTGTTCGAGTCCAAGTCGGGAAGATGCTACTCGAGAAAGCCAGACAAGCCGAGATCGACGACAAATTTCCTCGATGTCGAGGAAATTCCTCGATATCGACCAAAAGATCTCTGGGTTGCGACGCTGTTGGGCTAATCCGAGTCGAGTGGGCTTGCTTGGGCTCGAAGAAAGTCCGAATCTATCAAGTTATAACAAGGTTTATCCAAAGAGAGAAGATTATTTGTTAATGACAAGAGATATTTAGATATTCCCTTTAGATTTAATGCTTTATCTTTATTTAATTTCATCTTTAGAAAGTAGATATAGATTGCTTTCCTTGATTAGCAAGGATTAAGCCCTATAAATAAAGCCCATGGGGCTGATTTTCCATTCATTCAAATTCAGGGAGAAGTAGTTCCACATAGAGTTTCAAAGGTTTTAGGGTTTTGGCATTCTACGAAAGTTGAGTGTCGGGATTGTAAAGACTTTGAATATAGTTTATGCAAGTTATTTCTTTTCAATCAATGTCTGCGATTGCGATGAGGCGCGAGTAGTCCATCTACTTCTAGGGTTGGGGTGAGCCCAACGAGAGCCATGTCGGTGGATTAGCGATTGCAAAAGGAGGTATTTTGTCGTTATCTTATTCTATTCCATGTGCTGCATCTTTGATTGAGAAATTGAAGAACTCATGTTGTGAAACTTGGGTAGTAATTATGATTTCTATTCGGAAGACTATAAATTCTAATTATGAAAAGGAATAGATGCAATTAGGGTTATTTATCGCGAGATTTATATTCCTACTTGTCCGATTGGGTGAAAGCCTTCTCCTTTATCGATAAAGTCACCGCCTTTTATGATTTATATTCAGCTTTCATGGTAATCGTTGTCGCAAACCCTAATCTTGGAAGTTCTCTTTCATCCATCTGTTAAGATTCGAATTTTGCATTTATTTTACTTTCTGTCTTCCTCGATTTTGACCAAACTGGTCGACATCGACTACTAATATTCGATCAACAAAGATCGCCGTAGATTTTGGTTTCCGCAGGCAACTCGACTTCGGCAAAAATCTCCTCGACGTCGAGGAATTTCCTCGAGATCGACCAAAGCCTGTGACTGCCGCCTGCTTGTTTTGACTTGTTCGATCTGCTGTCGACTAACCCTAGTCGAGGTCGGGTAATCTGTAGTCGATTTCTGTTGTGAGATTCCTCCGCTGCCTAGGATCCGCTGACCAGCTTCCTCGAGGATCGAACCTGACTTTCTCTTGCTACATCGGGAGGGAGTCTTGAATATTATTTGCTGGGATTCAATCGGTTTGCTTTACTTTATTCGTATTTTAATTGCACTCTTGGTTTCCTCCTACAACAATTGCAATGTTTTTTTTTGAGACAGTTGCTGGTGCTCGAGAAGCCTTTTTTACGGTGTGTCTTCCATATCAATATCTTATTACTGGTAGGTTTATTATTCTACTTTTGACTGATAGGCTTTCATGCATTTTATTTTTCAAATTAGAACAGAATGCTGCTTGAATCCAATCGTCTGGATTAAATGCGAGTCACCAATGACCATGTATATATTATTAATAGTTCAAATTAGAATATATATTGTGCTGCCAATGAAGGTTTAACATTAGTAATTTGGTATATAACTTACAAATCTGCAACAAACTAGGTATATTTCGCAAAGCACCTTCATTTCAGATGATAAATGAATGGTTTTAGTTCATCATCACTCATCTATCACCCGCATTTGTTATGGCTATAGACACATATCTATCACATGTGTTTGTTATGCATTAGATTGGAACCACTGCTGTAATTTTTTTTACCAGCATTGGTTATAAGCGAACTTCATATAAGTCGTGTTACTTTTAATCTAATTTCCCATCTGTTTTCATTTTGTACTAATCCTTGCTAACTTTATGAACTTAAATACGAATGCAGTATTATTAATCCATTTGTTTTGCTTGAAAAATATACTCATCTTTTGCTGCAATAAATGTCATGGGTTTGTATCTAATCAGCAATTTCTTTGACCATGGAACTACTAGGTTCGGAGTGAAAGCACTTTGGATGACTTCTCACCAGCCGCGCGTGGAGGCCTATGTGTCCATCATAAATGCTATGCTTGCTGAGATTAAAAATAAAAAAAAACCTTCCCAAGCACTTGCTTTTTTAATATAGAGTTGCCATTAGGTGTTCGGAACCATAAGGTAAATGTAAAGATCCAGGATTATGATTCCCGAGTTACGTTTCGAGAGATGAAAACCCTCGTTAGGATCTTGCGCCCCGAGTACAGGTTGAAGGTTTGAAATCGAAAGTGTGTAGTTTAAAGTGGGATTTCGCACCCAAATCCAGAAGGTCCGTTGGAGACCTCGGGATAAACCCCTGTAACTGTCCTGAGGCTACAACGCTGAAAACTCTTTATCATGCAAGGGACATAAGTTTTGAAAACGATACAACGGACGCCACGACAAAACCGGTTCAAAACAGAATATAAGTAGAGGGAAATCTCAAAAGTATAAATTCGGTGAAGTCAGGGTTCAACACTCACTTTCCGCCATATGAATGGTCCCCGTCATAACATCACGAAATCAAGCAGTAAAACGGGTACCTGAAACTATACCACAAAGTCAGGCCAAGAGTCCGCCCGCGGGTCCTCTGACCGCGCTGAGGACATATAATACGCCTATGCCTAGAATAAAGGATGCCTTCATGCAGTACTGAAATATTAACCACACTATCATGCTCCTAATTCATATACGCATAATATTAAGTAAGACCTTAACAAATAATACCAAGTGGTATATCCCTCTTCTACCACCAGCCCTCTTCCAGATAGGGTGGAGACTGGCCAGTTCGATTCCATAGCATATCGGATCTCATCATCATCATATCATGGATCTTGCGAAAAGAAAATAATAATGTTGATAATAGTAAAGGTGTACCAACGACTCGAATGACTCAAGACGAAACCCGATGAAGCTGGGCTGTCCTATGACCCTAGCAAGGACTCTAGGACTCACAGATAACGACCGTTCTGTATTCAAACGCATACAGAATAAGAATGCTCATTCGTAAGTGCAAGTCCTAAGCATGATACTACATGGCATGCTTTTATGCATATGAAACACCTACATACTATATGACACATCAGGCAGGAGGTACTGGTTAGTGAGTAAGCCCCGGAGGTACTTACCTGGAGAAGCGCAGAATCCAAACAATAATCAACAATAGCAAGCAATCCAACAGATCATAGATCACCTAGTAATCCCATAATTAACATAACTAGCATGTAGCCCGTGCGCTACGCACGGGATTTTTAACTCAGTAATGATGTATAAAACATAGTACTAGAAAACAACGAAGCATTTAGAAAACAACGAAGCATCTAATAATTAAAATATACGTACTTTCATATATATATATATTATCCGATCCTGCAATATTTTTCATGTAATAATTAAAATACAAAATACGGATTAACAGATTCCAGGGCTCTTATTTGAATGATTGAACACAACTAAGCAACTTCAATGGATTAAATTCACACATAAATAAACAAATTAAGACGTACTACATACAACTTGAACAAAAAAGATGAAATAGTTATATGATAGGTGAATCATGAATGGGAAGACACACATAAGAGAAAAAATGTTATTTTTATCTATAAGAAAAGGGCAAAAATGTTATTTTGATCCGAATATTTCAACATAATTTTAAAAGTTACCATGTTGCATAACTAATTTGAAGGTGGGGTGGTTATAGGTAGTGGGGTTAGTGGGATAAAATTTGGAATACTTCAACATAATTTTAAACTGACGGAAGTTACATTTGAAGGTGGGGTGATTAAAATAGGTAGTGGGGTTATAACTAATTTGAAGGTGGGGTGATTATAGTTAGTGGGGTTAGTGGGGTAAAATTTGGAATGCTTCAACAGAAGTTTAAACTGACGGAAGTTACATTTGAAGGTGGGGTGATTAAAATAGGTAGTGGGGTTATAACTAATTTGAAGGTGGAGTGATTATAGTTAGTGGGGTTAGTGGGGTAAAATTTGGAATGCTTCAACAGAAGTTTAAACTGACAGAAGTTACATTTGAAGGTGGGGTGATTAAAATAGGTAGTGGAGTTAGTTGGATAAAATTTGAAATGTTAATTTAAAATAGTTATTTTTAAAGTGGGGTAATAAAAATAGGTAGTGGGGTAGCAAGGCTTTGAAATTACTAATATGCTAATATAAAAAACAAATAAACGTTGATTATATTACTAACAAATTAAGTCTATAACTTTGAAATTATTTTTAAATTCGAACTTAAAATTATTTAGAAACTTGGGTAGATGTATTTATTTTTATTTCACACCTGTTGAATTTTCCACCACCTGTGTTGTGGGCTGTTAAAATATTGAAATCAAGTAACACAAACCGAGACAAAACTAAAAGATAACATAAAATCAAGTAATATATATTATTGATCACCGGCAACAAATATTAACGTTTATTTACAAGCTAAACCTAGTTTGTACAACATTTCAATTGTTCAACAACTCAAGGAATATCGTTGGTAGCCATCGGCAACTTAAACCGACACATTGGACAAGAGTGTTGACCCTGGAGCCACTGACGGATGCAAGCATCATGGAAAAGGTGCTCACAAGGCATTCGGGTGAGCATGGTTGTTTGATCCACCTCGTTATAAAAACAAAGCAATTTCAACATGGTGAAATAGACATGGTGTTGATGGAAGAAGACGTGATCTGTATAGTAAAGGCGAGGTTCCACATGTAGGTTGTAAATATCTACAACACATATGATGCACTTCACCAAAACACCTAGCAGTCCAATAGCATTTCCTTATCAAATCAGCATGCAACATATGGTATATCAGATAGGTATCTCGGTGCAATGAAGTTCAAAATTAGGAACAACTAAGCCATATATGTATTGCAGTATTGCTGAAGTTTATAATAACATTATTAATCAATAGCGGAAGTTAATCAGCATAGGAGTGTGAATATCTTACAAGCAAATGAAGGATTCTAGTTGTCATAGAAACCAAGAGGCGTCGCTTTCTCTTCAGTGAAGGTAAATTCGTAGACGACTGTCACCTTCTTAAGTTGGCCTTCAATGAAGGTAGGCAGTGTCTACCACTGTTTTGGGGTACTCATGGTATACGGTTAGATTTATAACCCTGTAAAAAGAAAAAGTTGAACCAGGATCAGATTTAGATTGGTCATAAATTGACAGTCAAAAATAAAGTTAAATAACTAACGATGGGACTTTTACCAACAGAAACACATGCTATGGGCTCATTGCAAAGCTAGGTTGTCTTCCTCTCCTCGGATAAGAGGCTCATACCATACAGATACAAGTGAATTCTAACTTCCCCTTGTTTGTTTCCTAAAAATAATAAGAGGTGTCGCTTATTGCAAAGCTAGGTTGTGTTCCCCTTTGTTCTGCATTTGAAGTTTGAACTACCAAGCCCTGGACATTGATGGATTACTGAGATTAGGGTTACATTAGGGATTAGGGATTCAATTTAGCCGATCGACAGTCAATTGCTAACTCATACTTGCAAAACTGAAGTCCAATTTACAGAAATTCTGTTCAGTAATTAATCAGACAGCAACGAACGATCAAACAAAATCATAAAAATTTAACCTTGACTCGAAAAGCATGGAAATATCGATAATGTAACAGTAGAAAGAAAATCTGAGGAAGAAATTGTTAAATTAGCACTTGCCGGTTTTACGGAATCGGAAGCGGCAAGTGACGCCGGAGCAGAGGGTTTGCAAGGGATGGATCATATTCCGCCACCACTTCATCGTTTTCCGACACCGCCCAGCCGCCGTCCTCTCTATACTGTGCTTCCCCAACTAATTCCCCCAACTAATCCCCCTCGCTCTTCAATTCGTCAGCTTCTACGGTACAGGTATAATGGAGCACGATTCGAAGAAACCCTCAAATGCCGGAAGGGAGAACAAATCAGAGATCGTAGTGTAATAATTTATATTTGGGCTCCCACCTAGCGAGGACGAGGAAGACAGAGAACGAAGCTCCGAGGCAGCAAAGAAGGTTACAGAGAAGGAAGCGACGATGAAGATTTTGATTGTTCAACAACGAAGGAGAGAGAAAGAAAATAGGGTTCTACAGTTATTTCAGAAAGAAAGAGGGAGAGAATGGCAAAAACGGAAATGATGAAAAAAATTTGGAGAGGCTCCACGTGGATAGCCTCTCTGTTCTCCAAAAGACTCAGCTTTAAGATATAGGGGGATCAGTCTAATTTACACAAAGCACACAAGTCACATATGAAACATATAAGATACACAGATATGATAACTCAACCATCTCGTCATTATTAACATTATCATCTCATCTTCATTTCTCATCTCGTCTCACCATATCTCATAACCCAACATCTTTCTTAATTCGATCATAACATCATCCTCATTAGCTTATGACAACCTCCGTATTCTCTTTAGCCAATTTCACATATTACCATTTTATACTGACACTTACCATCTGAATATATATCATCATCATCATAAACATTAACAATTAATTTATTAGAATAATTCACCACAAGTCATGCTATTAGTCACACATATCATTCCGTTAGTCAACCTATCATATTATCATGCTAGTTAGTCATCGTCTTATTCCCAAGTTAGCTGCAAAACCATATCAAATCCGATTTAAACAGTTAAGAGTTCTGACCCTTGAAAATACTCGCTAAATTCCTTTTTCAATTTATTTATTAAATCACTTTTCAACCTTTTATAAAATCTCCAAAAATAATATTTCATCTCTTAAAACCTCAAATAATGTTGTATATATATAATAATTTTAATTCCGCTAATTAGTTAAATAAATAAACGGATAACCCGAACCGAACCGAACCAAATCCACTGATTAACATAATTCCCAACCGGTTAAGTTATTAAAACACATTTTGTAAAGGCAAGGGTCCCACATGAGCCACGGCATCATCTTCCTCCCGATTCAAAACAGCCTGGTGCCATGGCTCTGCTCGCTTGACCCCAATGAGTTGACGAGTTTTTGAATTTTCTTTACTTGTTGCATTGAATCTTCTGCGAGCTTGCGGATCTCCTCCCAAGGTGGTTCAACCTTCTTCTTATGTCGAGCCTCATCCTCTCGAGCCCTTCTCCTTCGATATCTCCTACGGAGCTCTTGATCAACTACATCATATGTAGCCCCATCCATGTCACTCCAACGAAGATACCCATCATCATAGGCTCGAATAGCCCATCGGATGTACTTTTCGGACAAAGGCTTGGAACTCGTTTTCTTCAACATTTTGACCCGAAAGCTTGAGGAACCCTAGTCATTGCTCTTATACCACTTGACTTGCTAGGACCCAGGCTCGAGCAAAAGGACCGGCGACGAGAGTTCTGATAAGTCGGGAAAAATTGGACAGTTTCTGGAGCAGCAGATCAGTCGGCAAAGAATGCCGATTTCCCGTCGATTGGCTAGGCTTCTGGAAACGTGAGGGTAGTACTTTTGTAGATCTTGAAGCCGCGGTCGCGGATTGGTGCAGATTTCATCAATCAGATGTCAGACGAAGCGGGAAATCGCGTTTTACCGAGATGTCGCCTGTGCAGAGACGATTCCGAAATGGGGTTCGTTTGAGAGGTATTGAGGGCTGTTTTGGGAGTGACGTTTTGGGTATGATTGTGGGTGATAATGGGGCTGTGGAAGGCCTTAGAATGGTGGTAAAGAAGGGGAATGGGGTTGAGGGATATGTGATGCAAGATCGCTCTCGGCCTCGCACTCCGAGCTCTCTCCAACACTCGATCTTCCACACTCTCGGCCTCGCACTCCGAGTGTTTCCGACCCTTTGATTCCGTCGTCTCTCACTAAGGAATCTCCTTCAGCCTCTCACCGAAGGTTTTGTTCCCGGCCTCTCACCTAAGAACGAGATTCTTGACCCGAATCACTGGAAGCTAAAAGGCTTAACTTTTCTCAAATTTCAACTTTCTTCAAAAAGGTTCTTACATCCCTTTATATAGGAAATTTTGGATGCTATGAAAAATAAAAGAAATTAAAATAAATCGATAAACTAATGACGGATAATACGAAAGGGTTTCCCGAGATTTATGACGGAGAGATGGGCAACCATAATGGGGGGAACCGAATGGTCTTGGTCATCAAAGAAATGGAAGTTCGGAAATCTCTAAAGCCCCGTCATTTAATCCGACTTTATTGATTGCATTCCGTCTTCATTTATTGCATTTCCGACAAGCTGCCTGGTTTTCGGACTGCTCCAAAGATGCCAGATTTCGTCCATCTTTCAAGCTGATTTGATGATTTCATCCTTCAATGAAGTTGTAGCCACTTAAAATATCTTTCCAACAAGTGCTCATCGGCTTCAATCGGAATTTTATACAGCCAGAACGAGCCAAAATACCGAAGTGTTGCAAAACAGTCTTCACAAATGAAAGCTGGTGTTCTGTTGCGAAGACAACCCCTTGTAGGAAAAAAGAATCAAGCTCATGGGCGACTACGATCACATCATCCTCCTCCCCTTGAAAAGGATTCGTCCTCGAATCCGTGATGGAAACGAACGACTTCTTCGAACATGCTTCTTCTTCCTTGAACGGATCTTGAATCCCTTCTTCTTCTTGAATCGTGAAAGGCAAGCAAGACTGATGCGACCCAAAGGATCGATCCAACAAGTTACAAAGCTTCAACCGAGCACGAGAACAAAATTTGACACACGCGACTCTTTTATTTGGATTTTTCTAGATTTATGGGAAAATAAAAACAAGATATGGATGGCTAAATCTATGAGCATCTCACCCATAAATTTACCAAACTCGCTCTCTCACTCGTCGGCATCTCACTCCCGAGCAATCAAGCCTTTGTTGAATAACTCTAACAAGCATCTCACCGGAAAGAGTTAAACAAACGGAACCATTCCTCGGCCTCTCACTCCGGAATGGGGTGTCAAAATGGCATCTCACCAAATCAACAAGACACACACACTTTTTCCAAAAATTCTCAACTCAAATCTTATTTCTTATGACAAAGGTTTAGGCATTTTATAGCCAAAAAAAAGCAACAATTAAACAACAAATTAAAGACGGATAAGATGAAAAGTTTCTCGGAATTGATGAAGAAATGTGGACAGCCTCGTGTCGAAAAATGAAGGGTCGGTTGTCCTCATAAAGTGTAGAAAACCATCAAGTTCCCTTGAATGAAGACCCTTCGATACATCTCTTCTATTCCGACATCATTCAATGCCCCGGGAAAACTGTCCAGATTTCGGACTGTTGAACTATTGCTGATTTCGGACCTGTTCTTGGATGATTTCGGTACTTTGGTCTTCATAAAAGATGTAGCCCTTCGAATTAGCTTTCCAACAAGTACTCATGGACCTCCATCGGACTAATATAGCCCATTTTATGACCGAAACATTGAGCATGCGTCGGAAGAGCTAGGATCACATCAAAGGCGGAATGAAAGAAGTCGAATCCAACCACTTACTTGACATGGAATTTAGAAAGTTAGGCATGTTGGTTGGCTTTCATTTCTCCTTCATGGAAAACGCAACCTTGGGAACTTGGAAGATTTCCTCATCTTTTTGAAGCTCAGGCATGACATCTAAAGT
The DNA here is from genome assembly GCA_963922045.1 of Persicaria maculosa. NCBI lineage: Eukaryota > Viridiplantae > Streptophyta > Magnoliopsida > Caryophyllales > Polygonaceae > Persicaria > Persicaria maculosa. The sequence goes on from OY998258.1 coordinate 18,632,429, forward strand.
CTCAATTGGAACATCCTTGGACTTGCCTTCTTCAATCTCAAGTGTCTCGCCCATGGCCGTAGAGGATTTCATATTTGAAGAGGGAGGTGGGGCTATTGTAGGCTTCGATAGAGTTGACCCAAATGAGTTGACGAGTTTTTGAATTTTCTTTACTTGTTGCATTGAATCTTCTGCGAGCTTGCGGATCTCCTCCCAAGGTGGTTCAACCTTCTTCTTATGTTGAGCCTCATCCTCTCGAGCCCTTCTCCTTCGATATCTCCTACGGAGCTCTTGATCAACTACATCACATGTAGCCCCATCCATGTCACTCTAACGAAGATACCCATCATCATAGGCTCGAATAGCCCATCGGATGTACTCTTCGGACAAAGGCTTGGAACTCGTTTTCTTGAACATTTTGACCCGAAAGCTTGAGGAACCCTAGTCGTTGCTCTTATACCACTTGACTTGCTAGGACCCAGGCTCGAGCAAAAGGACCGGCGACGAGAGTTCCGATAAGTCGGGAAAAATTGGACAGTTTCTGGAGCAGCAGATCAGTCGGCAAACAATGCCGATTTCCCGTCGATTGGGTAAGCTTCTGGAAACGTGAGAGCAGTACTTTTGTAGATCTTGAAGCCGCGGTCGCGGATTGGGGCAGATCTCGTCAATCGGATGTCAGACGAAGCGGGAAATCGCGATTTACCGAGATGTCGCCTGTGCAGAGACGATTACGAAATGGGGTTCGTTTGAGAGGTATTGAGGGCTGTTTTGGGAGTGACGTTTTGGGTATGATTGTGGGTGATAATGGGGCTGTGGAAGGCCTTAGAATGGTGGTAAAGAAGGGGAATGGGGTTGAGGGATATGTGATGCAAGATCGCTCTCGGCCTCGCACTCCGAGCTCTCTCCAACACTCGATCTTGCACACTCTCGGCCTCGCACTCCGAGTGTTTCCGACCCTTTGATTCCGTCGTCTCTCACTAAGGAATCTCCTTCAGCCTCTCACCGAAGGTTTTGTTCCCGGCCTCTCACCTAAGAACGAGATTCTTGACCCGAATCACTGGAAGCTAAAAGGCTTAACTTTTCTCAAATTTCAACTTTCTTCAAAAAGGTTCTTACATCCCTTTATATAGGAAAATTTGGATGCTATGAAAAATAAAAGAAATTAAAATAAATCGATAAACTAATGACGGATAATACGAAAGGGTTTTCCGAGATTTATGACGGAGAGATGGGCAACCATAATGGGGGGAACCGAATGGTCTTAGTCATCAAAGAAATAGAAGTTCGGAAATCTCTAAAGCCCCGTCATTTAATCCGACTTTATTGATTGCATTCCGTCTTCATTTATTGCATTTCCGACAAGCTGCCTGGTTTTCGGACTGCTCCAAAGATGCCAGATTTCGTCCATCTTCCAAGCTGATTTGATGATTTCATCCTTCAATAAAGTTGTAGCCACTTAAAATATCTTTCCAACAAGTGCTCATCGGCTTCAATCGGAATTTTATACAGCCAGAAAGAGCCAAAATACCGAAGTGTCGCCAAACAGTCTTCACAAATGAAAGCTGGTGTTCTGTTGCGAAGACAACCCCTTGTAGGAAAAAAGAATCAAGCTCATGGGCGACTACGATCACATCATCCTCCTCCCCTTGAAAAGGATTCGTCCTCGAATCCGTGATGGAAACGAACGACTTCTTCGAACATGCTTCTTCTTCCTTGAACGGATCTTGAATCCCTTCTTCTTCTTGAATCGTGAAAGGCAAGCAAGACTGATGCGACCCAAAGGATCGATCCAACAAGTTACAAAGCTTCAACCGAGCACGAGAACAAAATTTGACACACGTGACTCTTTTATTTGGATTTTTCTAGATTTATGGGAAAATAAAAACAAGATATGGATGGCTAAATCTATGAGCATCTCACCCATAGATTTACCAAACTCGCTCTCTCACTCGTCGGCATCTCACTCCCGAGCAATCAAGCCTTTGTTGAATAACTCTAACAAGCATCTCACCGGAAAGAGTTAAACAAACGGAACCATTCCTCGGCCTCTCACTCCGGAATGGGGTGTCAAAATGGCATCTCACCAAATCAACAAGACACACACACTTTTTCCAAAAATTCTCAACTCAAATCTTATTTCTTATGACAAAGGTTTAGGCATTTTATAGCCAAAAAACAAGCAACAATTAAACAACAAATTAAAGACGGATAAGATGAAAAGTTTCTCGGAATGGATGAAGAAATGTGGACAGCCTCGTGTCAGAAAATGAAGGGTCGGTTGTCCTCATAAAGTGTAGAAAACCATCAAGTTTCCTTGAATGAAGACCCTTCGATACATCTCTTCTATTCCGACATCATTCAATGCCCCGGGAAAACTGTCCAGATTTCGGACTGTTGAACTATTGCTGATTTCGTACCTGTTCTTGGATGATTTCGGCACTTTAGTCTTCATAAAAGATATAGCCCTTCGAATTAGCTTTCCAACAAGTACTCATGGACCTCCATCTGACTAATATAGCCCATTTTATGACCGAAACATTGAGCATGCGTCGGAAGAGCTCGGATCACATCATCCTCCCTACCTTTGAAAAAGATTCGTCCTCGAATCTTGCGTTGCCTTCCAAAAAGAAATATTACGCCCCTGTACGTTGGATCTACGTAAAATATCTTGATGGTTGATCCCGCGAAGACTCTCAAATCTGCGTTGCTTTTCCAAAAAGGTACGATACGCACCTTTACGTTGGATCTGCGTAGTGCACTTCAATGGTTGCAACCGCGACGGCTCTGAAGAGGGATGTGGATGAAAGTGATTGAAAACATTGTGAACTTGATGGATTAGCTCTGATACCAAATGATGCGACCCAAAGGATCGATCCAACAAGTTACAAAGCTTCAACCGAGCACGAGAACAAAATTTGACACACGCGACTCTTTTATTTGGATTTTTCTAGATTATGGGAAAATAAAAACAAGATATGGATGGCTAAATCTATGAGCATCTCACCCATAGATTTACCAAACTCGCTCTCTCACTCGTCGGCATCTCACTCCCGAGCAATCAAGCCTTTGTTGAATAACTCTAACAAGCATCTCACCGGAAAGAGTTAAACAAACGGAACCATTCCTCGGCCTCTCACTCCGGAATGGGGTGTCAAAATGGCATCTCACCAAATCAACAAGACACACACACTTTTTCCAAAAATTCTCAACTCAAATCTTATTTCTTATGACAAAGGTTTAGGCATTTTATAGCCAAAAAACAAGCAACAATTAAACAACAAATTAAAGACGGATAAGATGAAAAGTTTCTCGGAATGGATGAAGAAATGTGGACAGCCTCGTATTGGAAAATGAAGGGTCGGTTGTCCTCATAAAGTGTAGAAAACCATCAAGTTTCCTTGAATGAAGACCCTTCGATACATCTCTTCTATTCCGACATCATTCAATGCCCCGGGAAAACTGTCCAGATTTCGGACTGTTGAACTATTGCTGATTTCGGACCTGTTCTTGGATGATTTCGGTACTTTGGTCTTCATAAAAGATGTAGCCCTTCAAATTAGCTTTCCAACAAGTACTCATGGACCTCCATCGGACTAATATAGCCCATTTTATGACCGAAACATAGAGCATGCGTCGGAAGAGTTAGGATCACATCAAAGACGGAATGAAAGAAGTCGAATCCAACCACTTACTTGACATGGAATTTAGAAAGTTAGGCATGTCGGTTGGCTTTCGTTTCTCCTTCATGGAAAGCGCAACCTTGGGAACTTGGATGATTTCCTCATCTTTTTGAAGCTCAGGCATGACATCTGAAGTCTCAATTGGAACATCCTTGGACTTGCCTTCTTCAATCTCAAGTGTCTCGCCCATGGCCGTAGAGGATGTCATATTTGAAGAGGGAGGTGGTGCTGTTGTAGGCTTCGATAGAGTTGACCCCAATGAGTTGACGAGTTTTTGAATTTTCTTTACTTGTTGCATTGAATCTTCTGCGAGCTTGCGGATCTCCTCCCAAGGTGGTTCAACCTTCTTCTTATGTCGAGCCTCATCCTCTCGAGCCCTTCTCCTTCGATATCTCCTACGGAGCTCTTGATCAACTACATCATATGTAGCCCCATCCATGTCACTCCAACGAAGATACCCATCATCATAGGCTCGAATAGCCCATCGGATGTACTCTTCGGACAAAGGCTTGGAACTCGTTTTCTTCAACATTTTGACCCGAAAGCTTGAGGAACGCTAGTCGTTGCTCTTATACCACTTGACGTGCTCGGACCCAGGCTCGAGCAAAAGGACCGGCGACGAGAGTTCCGATAAGTCGGGAAAAATTGGACAGTTTCTGGAGCAGCAGATTAGTCGGCAGAGAATGCCGATTTTCCGTCGATTGGCTAGGCTTCTGGAAAAGTGCAAGTACTACTTTTGTAGATCTTGAAGTCGCGGTCGCGGATTGGGGCAGATCTCCTCAATCGGATGTCAGACGAAGCGGGAAATCGCGTTTTACCGAGATGTCGCCTGTGCAGAGACGATTCCGAAATGGGGTTCGTTTGAGAGGTATTGAGGGCTGTTTTGGGAGTGACGTTTTGGGTATGATTGTGGGTGATAATGGGGCTGTGGAAGGCCTTAGAATGGTGGTAAAGAAGGGGAATGGGGTTGAGGGATATGTGATGCAAGATCGCTCTCGGCCTCGCACTCCGAGCTCTCTCCAACACTCGATCTTCCACACTCTCGGCCTCGCACTCTGAGTGTTTCCGACCCTTTGATTCCGTCGTCTCTCACTAAGGAATCTCCTTCAGCCTCTCACCGAAGGTTTTGTTCCCGGCCTCTCACCTAAGAACGAGATTCTTGACCCGAATCACTGGAAGCTAAAAGGCTTAACTTTTCTCAAATTTCAACTTTCTTCAAAAAGGTTCTTACATCCCTTTATATAGGAAATTTTGGATGCTATGAAAAATAAAAGAAAATAAAATAAATCGATAAACTAATGACGGATAATACGAAAGGGTTTCCCGAGATTTATGACGGAGAGATGGGCAACCATAATGGGGGGAACCGAATGGTCTTGGTCATCAAAGAAATGGAAGTTCGGAAATCTCTAAAGCCCCGTCATTTAATCCGACTTTATTGATTGCATTCCGTCTTCATTTATTGCATTTCCGACAAGCTGCCTGGTTTTCGGACTGCTCCAAAGATGCCAGATTTCGTCCATCTTCCAAGCTGATTTGATGATTTCATCCTTCAATAAAGTTGTAGCCACTTAAAATATCTTTTCAACAAGTGCTCATCGGCTTCAATCGGAATTTTATACAGCCAGAACGAGCCAAAATACCGAAGTATCGCCAAACAGTCTTCACAAATGAAAGCTGATGTTCTGCTGCGAAGACAACCCCTTGTAGGAAAAAAGAGTCAAGCTCATGGGCGACTACGATCACATCATGTTATGATCGAATTAAGAAAGATGTTGGGTTATGAGATATGGTGAGACGAGATGAGAAATGAAGATGAGATGATAATGTTAATAATGACGAGATGGTTGAGTTATCATATCTGTGTATCTTATATGTTTCATATGTGACTTGTGTGCTTTGTGTAAATTAGACTGATTATGTTAATTATGGGATTACTAGGTGATCTATGATCTGTTGGATTGCTTGCTATTATTGATTATTGTTTGGATATTGCGCTTCTCCAGGTAAGTACCTCCGCGGCTTACTCAGTAACCAGTACCTCTTGCCTGATGTGTCATATAGTATGTAGGTGTTTCATATGCATAAAAGCATGTCATGTAGTATCATGTTTAGGACTTGTACTTACGAATGAGCATTCTTATTCTGTATGCGTTTGAATACAGAACGGTCATTATCTGTGAGTCCTAGAGTCCTTGCTAGGGTCATAGGACAGCCCAGCTCCATCGGGTTTCGTACTGAGTCATTCGAGTCGTTGGAACACCTTTACTATTATCAACATTATTATTTTCTTTTCGCAAGATCCATGATATGATGATGATGAGATCCGATATGCTATGGAATCGAACTGGCCAGTCTCCACCCTATCTGGAAGAGGGGTGGTGGTAGAAGAAGGATATACCACTTGGTATTATTTGTTAAGGTCTTACTTAATATTATGCGTATATGAATTAGGAGCATGATAGTGTGGTTAATATTTCAGTACTACATGAAGACATCCTTTATTCTAGGCATAGGCGCATTATATGTCCTCAGCGCGGTAAGAGGACCCGCGGGCGGACTCTTGGCCTGACTTTGTGGTATAGTTTCAGGTACCCGTTTTACTGCTTGATTTCGTATTGTTATGACGGGGACCATGCATATGGCGGAGAGTGAGTGTTGAACCCTGACTTCACCGAATTTATACTTTTGAGATTTCCCTCTACTTATATTATGTTTTGAACTGGTTCTGTCATGGCGTCCGTTGTATCGTTTTCAGAACTTATGTCCCTTGCATGATAAAGGGTTTTCCGCGTTGTAGCCTTAGGATAGGTACAGGGGTTTGCCCCGGGGTCTCCAACGGACCTTCCGGATTTGGGTGCGAAATCCCGCTTTAAACTACACACCTTCGATTTCAAACCTTCAACCCGTACTCGGGGCGCAAGATCCTAACGAGGGTTTTCATCCCTCGAAACGTAACTCGAGAATCATAATCCCGGGCCGTTACAGTAAATACTACTCCGTAAAGTTACTTTAGCTACTGATTGTGCCTTTTTAAAAGCTTTTAATAGATACCATATATTTTGTTTCACTAAACAGAAAATGATGATTTGTTTCCCATGGTCATGACACCTATGTTTTCTCTTTTCATCACTGAAGGTTCGATAATGTAAAACAAAGTAACGTAAAGATACCCTAGAAGGGGGGTCGAATAGAGTATGCCGGTTTTTCGCAGATTCTCAAGACTTTCCAAGTTTGTGCCGAACCTCGTAAATAATTCATCGAGTCCTTTATTTACTGCTTTACCTTATTTCCGCACTTGGTTTGAATTGTCTAACTTTGTGATTCAGGTTTTCAGAGAAAAGACTAAGTCTAATCTCAAAGGATTTTGCACGAGCTTCAAAAGTCTTGAGAATCTGCGAAAAACCGGCATACTCTATTCAACCCCCCTTCTAGAGTATCTTTACATTACTTTGTTTTACATTATTGAACCTTCAATTGGTATCAGAGCTTTACTCACTACTTTTGATCTAACAATCTTGTGAGTTTTCGATCATGTCTGGTGAAGCAAGCGGATGATTTGCACAGGGAAGGTCTACCAGCAGACCACCACTCTTTGTAGGAAACAACTTTGTCCACTGGAGATCATTGATGAAGATGTTCATTATAGATCAAGATCTGGAACTTTGGAACATTATAGAGAATGGTCCGAAGATTCCAGAGAAAGATGGACCAAATGGAACCAAAGTCGCTAAGAAGGAGTCTGAATACATCCAAGCAGATCTTGAACTCGTCTCCAAAAACTACAGGGCTATTAACTTACTCTATTGTGGTCTTAGCACTGATGAGTTTAACCGTATTTCATCTTGTAGGTCAGCTAAAGAGATTTGGGACAAGCTGGTCGTCACCTATGAAGGAACCAGCCAAGTGAAGGACACCAAGATCAGTATCTTCCTTCGAAAGTATGAGCTTTTCAAAATGAAGTCTGATGAGTCTATCAAGGCCATGTTCACACGATTCACGGAAATCACCAACAACCTTGACTCTCTCGGCAAGAGCTTTACGAACGTTGAGAAAGTGAGGAAGATATTGATGTGCCTCCCAAAAGAAAAATGGGGTCCTAAAGTAACAGCCATAGAGGAAGCACAGGACCTCACCACTCTGCCCCTTGATGACTTGCTTGGGAAGCTGATCACTCACGAGATGATCTTTAATGAAGACGATGGAGAACTTCCAGCAAGCACTAAGAACCTGGCGCTCAAGTCTAAGAAGGATGAGCCCAAAGATGGATCTGATTCCGAAGATGAGGATGACGATGAGGATGATCCTTTTGCTCTTATCACAAGAGGCCTTGCTCGAATCCTCAAAATGAAGAAACAATTCAACAACAAGGATGGATCAGAGTCTTCTAAATTCCGAGGTAAGTCTCAATACAACAAAAATGATAAGAAGACTAAACCGTTGTCTTGTTTTGAATGTGGTGAAACAGATCATCTTGTGAAAGACTGCCCTCAAAAAACGAAGAGCCAGTCCAAGAAGGGTGATAGATGGAAAAAGAAAGCCATGGTGGAAACTTGGAGCGATTCTGACTCTAACTCCGATGATGAGAAGGCCAATGTCTGTCTTATGGCCTCAGGAGATGAATCCCACGATGAGAAGCTTGAGGTAACTGTAAGAGAAATTATGGCAAGTCCAAAAGAGGTACTATCGGAATTCCTTTCTAATATGATTGCCAATGAAGAGAAACTTATTGCCCAGACTAACACTCTTATTAAGAGAACTGTGGACCAGGAAAGAACTATTGAGGATCTGTCTATGAGGGTCAAAAGTCTTGAAACTTCTTATTCAGGTCTTGATATTAAAGTCAAGACTCTTGACTCAGAGAAATCTGAACTCAAGCAAGATCTCTCCTCTCTAAGAATTGAACATCATGACTTAGAGAACGAGAAGATCTCTCTGAATAATAAGATTCATGACCAACAGACAGCCCTCATAAGTTTTACCAAATCCAAAGGCACTCTTGATAGGATGTTGGGTGAGCAACAAAGTTCTCTAAACAAAAGTGGTATTGGTTACAATCCAAGGTTTTTAAAGAAGCAGCATATTACCACCTTTGTAAAGGCAAAAGGAAGCAGAACCTCTCCTATATGTCACCACTATGCTAGAAAGGGACATGTAAAAGAGACCTGCCCCTATAGAAGAAAGGATCCATATATCATTCGCAATACATTTCCTGTTCATTTGAGAAAAGAACGGATAACACAAGTTTGGGTCCCAAAAGGCACTATTTTACCAAATATGGTTTATCCCAATAATGGATCCAAATTTGCTTATTGGTCTAGCCACAAAGGTTGATGTTTGTTTTGCAGGAGATCACCAAGGTGAAGGAGCAAAAATGGATTATTGATAGTGGATGCTCGAGGCATATGAGTGGGAAGAGTTCTCTCTTTCATGATCTAAAGGAGCAATCCACAGGAACAATCACTCTTGGTGACAAAGGAAAATGTGACATCGTTGGTATTGGTAGTGTTGGGAGTGATTCCAACCATAGTATTAAAAATGTCTATCTTGTGAATGGTTTAAAGTATAATTTGCTTAGTGTTTCTCAATTATGTGATAGTGGCAATAATGTCAGATTTAACAAGAAAGATGTCTAGTGTGCAGAGAAGATACAGGTGAAGTTATACTAACTGCATATCGTTACAACAATATATACGCTGTGAATGCTGATTAAGTGGCACAAGGAAGCTTAACCTGTCTAAAGGCTTTGACGGACGATCCGAAGCTCTGGCACAGGAGACTCGGTCATGTGAGTCCACATACACTACAGAAGCTTGTGTCCAAAGGGCTTGTAAGAGGACTACCTGAGATGGACTTCAAAGGTATTGATATGTGCAATGCATGCACACGAGGTAAACAAACACGTAGCTCTTTCAAACCCAAAAAGGTTGTAAGTTCTTCTAGACCCCTTGAACTTTTACATATGGATTTACGTGGTCCTATGCGAGTCAAATCTCCCAATGGTAAAAAGTACATGCTTGTCGTTGTTGATGATTTTTCTAGATATACTTGGGTTGCATTTTTAAAAGAAAAATCAGAGGCCTTATTTGAGTTTTCAAAACTTTGTAAGGAGTTGCAAACTTTAAGAAACGAGCCCATAGTGTCAATACGAAGTGATCATGGTAGGGACTTTGATCAACTTCAGTTTGATTTGTTTTGTGCTAAATATGGCATCTCCCATAACTTTTCTGCTCCTAGGCAATGTTCTAAAAGGCGCTAGGCGGTCGCTAGGCGGAGGGTGGCTGCCTAGCGCCTAGGCGGATAGGCGGACTTAGAACAAACTTGATTATTTCCTTATATTTTGACGAATAACACTTGTCAATAATTCATATAATGTAATAATAATCCATAATATCACCTATAAACCCAAATTTGTAGTAGTTAACTAACACTAAAGTAAATAAACGCAAAAGTACATGTCTGACTAACAACTCTAAACCTCCTAAAATCCAAAACTATAAGTTCGACTGAAAAGCAAATGCATCCCAACATGGAGGATAAAAAAACCCTAAGTCAACTAATCATATGCTTAGAAGCTCAAATTGAATAATCGTTGGACTAGGCGGTGCCTAGGCGGGCCCAGGTGGCACCTAGGCGGGACCAGTCGAGCCCAGGCGGCGCCTAGGCGGGATCAGGCGGCGCCTAGGCGGGACTAGGCGGTTCCTGGACGAATTTCCGCCTAGAGGTCCGCCTAGGCTTAAAAATTCCTAGGTACCGTCCCGCCTAGCGCCTAGGCGGCGCCTAGGCGCGATTTTTAGAACACTGCTCCTAGGACACCTCAACAAAACGGGGTTGTGGAACGAAAGAACCGCACCTTAGAGGATATGGCCAGGACTATGCTTTTAGAAAATGCATTACCTAAAACCTATTGGGCTGAAGCTGTTAACACAGCTAACTATATTTTGAATCGTTGTCTTATTCGTTCCATCTTAAAGAAAACTCCTTATGAACTTTTCAAAGGCCGCAAACCACTTATATCTTATTTTAAACCCTTTAGTTGTACTTGTTTTGTTCATAACAATGGAAAAGATAACCTTGGGAAATTTGATGCGCGTACTGACGAAGGTATATTTCTTGGCTACTCCACAAGTAGCAAAGCTTATAGAATTTTCAATAAAAGGACCCAATTAGTTGAAGAAAGTATAAATGTTATATTTGATGAATGCAATGACGGTTCTTTGAGTGAAAGTGTTGCAGATATAGATCTTAACATCCATGCAGAGAACGAGGAAGGTGATGATGCTGCTACCAAGAATACAGAGAAGAGGAACATGCAGGAACAGATTCTCAACACTGAAAAATTGGCCCAAGGCGTTGAAGATTTGTCCAAAGCCCTTGGTGTCCAATCCAACAGTGTTGAAACGTCAGAAACTGCAGTAACTGAACCTAACAGGACTATGGAGTCAGATGTACCTCAAATCAATCCTGCTGGTGTGACGAATCAAGGAGCTGAGACTAGCAAAAGAAAATTCAAATACTCCTCATCACACTCATTAAAGGATATCATTTCTGACCCTACTTCTAGTGTTCAAACTCGTTCTAAACTTAAAGATCTTTGTGCTTTTTACGCGTTTGTCTCTCTTATAGAACCCAAGAAGGTAGATGAGGCCCTTCAAGAGCCAGATTGGATCATTGCTATGCAAAGTGAGCTTAACGAATTTGAAAGGAACAAGGTCTGGACCTTGAAGCCTAGGCCAAAGCATCAATCAGTCATTGGCACACGATGGGTATTTCGAAACAAGCTAGATGAGAATGGCAAGATCGTGAGGAACAAAGCAAGGCTTGTTGCTCAAGGCTACAATCAAGAGGAAGGTATTGACTACGAGGAGACCTTTGCTCCCGTAGCCAGGCTTGAAGCCATTCGTATATTATTAGCATTTGCATCTTTTATGAGCATTAAGTTATATCAAATGGATGTCAAGTGTGATTTTCTCAATGGTTTCTTAGAAGAAGAAGTTTATGTGGCTCAACCCCCAGGTTTTGAAAGTTTGGAATTTCCTAATCATGTTTATAAACTTGACAAAGCACTTTATGGTTTGAAACAAGCCCCAAGAGCTTGGTATGAGCGCTTGTCAAAATATCTTTTAGAAAACGATTTTAAGAGGGGGTTGATCGACAAGACTCTTTTTATCAAGACCAAAGGAAAGGACATTTTGGTTATTCAAATTTATGTTGATGATATACTATTTGGTGCTACTAACACATCTTTGTGCAAGGAATTTTCTGACATTATGTGTAGTGAATTTGAGATGAGCTTGATGGGTGAACTCAACTTCTTTTTGAGATTACAAGTTCATCAATCCAAGAAAGGGATCTTTGTCAACCAAAGCAAGTACACTAAGGATCTCTTGAAGAAATTCAAGATGGATCAATCCAAAGCAGCCAAGACACCCATGAGCTCAACATTATCTCTAGATCAAGACAAGATTGGATCCTTACTATATCTTACAGCTAGTAGACCTAACATCATGTTTAGTGTTTGCATGTGTGCTAGGTTTCAAGCTGATCCTAAAGAATCTCACCTCGTGGCTGTGAAGAGGATCTTTCGATATCTCAATGGCACTAAGGAGCTTGGACTATGGTACCCAAAGTAAAAAGATTTCACATTAATCGGGTATTCTGATGCAGATTTTGCAGGCTATAAGGTGGATAGGAAGAGCACATCAAGATGTTGCCAATTCTTAGGAGCATCTTTGATCAGTTGGCATTCTAAGAAACAAAACTCAGCTGCCCTATCCACTGCAGAAGCCGAATACATAGCAGCTGGAGCATGCTGCTCCCAAATTCTTTGGATAGCTCAACAAATGCGAGATCTTGGCATCAACAAATTCTTTTGAGATGAGCTTGATGGGTGAACTCAACTTCTTTTTGAGATTACAAGTTCATCAATCCAAGAAAGGGATCTTTGTCAACCAAAGCAAGTACACTAAGGATCTCTTGAAGAAATTCAAGATGGATCAATCCAAAGCAGCCAAGACACCCATGAGCTCAACATTATCTCTAGATCAAGACAAGATTGGATCCTTACTATATCTTACAGCTAGTAGACCTAACATCATGTTTAGTGTTTGCATGTGTGCTAGGTTTCAAGCTGATCCTAAAGAATCTCACCTCGTGGCTGTGAAGAGGATCTTTCGATATCTCAATGGCACTAAGGAGCTTGGACTATGGTACCCAAAGTAAAAAGATTTCACATTAATCGGGTATTCTGATGCAGATTTTGCAGGCTATAAGGTGGATAGGAAGAGCACATCAAGATGTTGCCAATTCTTAGGAGCATCTTTGATCAGTTGGCATTCTAAGAAACAAAACTCAGCTGCCCTATCCACTGCAGAAGCCGAATACATAGCAGCTGGAGCATGCTGCTCCCAAATTCTTTGGATAGCTCAACAAATGCGAGATCTTGGCATCAACCTCAAAGGCATTCCCATTAAGTGTGACAATACAAGTGTCATCTCCATTACAAAGAATCCTGTTCAGCATTCAAGAACCAAACATATTGATGTAAGGCATCATTTCATTAGAGACCATGTTGAAAAAGGTGATGTGTCCGTTTCGTTTATTTCAACTGATTATCAATGGGCTGACATTTTTACTAAGCCTTTGGTAGAGGACAGGTTCACCTTCATTAGACGTGAGTGTTGGACAAAAATGCGCAAATAATCGTACAACACATTTTATTTGATTTTTAATATTTGAGTTCGACCCCTTTTGGTTATCCTCTTGATTCGAAGTCATATCGATACCAAGATTTGGATGGTTTTGGTGATTTGGGCTGCACCCGAAATTTAGCGGGCTGCCTACGTATCTCTTGGAATAGAATCAAGCCTCACGTAGTTCCGAGTGTTTTGGATTTTGTGTTTGGTTTGATTTGGATTTGGTTTCGTTTTCTTGTATGCATCATAGGATGAAGTTCAAGCCCACCTTATATGAAGGGTAGCTCGAACAACACTCCACCCGAGTAACCTGAGCCCAGCTTCTCGGAATTGTAACTCAAGTAACCCGCCTATCATTTGCATAGAAAACGATTTGATTTTAATGTGGAGTTTGATTTAATTTAATTTGATTTGAGATTTGACTTAAAAGGTCAATTTGAGGATCGTGATTGAACTCGTTTGTAAGTTTCCTACGTACCCTTTTAAAAAGGATCAAATCACACGTAGTTCTTGAAAAGAACAAATTTGAATTTGGTATTTGAGTTTTTGAAGTTCTAGTCGTGACCAAACTCGACGAGCAGACGCTTTGTATCGAGTCAGATGAGACACTTTGGATTTGATGGAAATTTGATATTTGGGACGACTAGAGTCGACAAATGAATTTGGAAAGATTTATTTGAAAGATTGGGCGTGACTGGACTCGGTGAGAATTTGATTTACACCGAGTTTCCTACGTATTCACTTGTTTGGTGGAATCAAGTCACTGTAGTTCGGGACAAAAGAAAATTTTGCATTTGGTTGGATTTTGATCGTAAGATCATTTGAGGGTGGGGATAGAACTCGACGAGCAGAAGCTTTATATCGAGTCGGAATAGACAATTTGAATTTGTTGTTGGCGATTGAACTCGACAAGCCTTGGCTTTATATCGAGTGTCCTACGTATCTCTTAGAAGAGAATCAAATCACCCGTAGTTCTAAAACGAGCCAATTTAATTTGTTTGGTTTTGACCTCATATTCATTTAAAAGTGAATTTAGAGGTGGACGACTGTACCCGATATATTTTTAGGATTTTATATCGGGTTACCTACGTAGCCGATAGGAGGCGTCAAGTCTTTACGTAGTTCTAAACGAACCGATTTAATTTTTATTTGGCAATTGAACCCGATGAGCTTTTTGCTTTATGTCGAGCTACCTACGTACCCGTTTGGACAGGATCAAATCTTACGTAGTTCTTTAGAACCATGTATTAATTTTGGGAAAGGTAACTGAATACAGTATATGTTAAATTTTTTACCGAATTTCCTACGTAAGACTTACGTAACTCGTAAAAGATTATCAAGTCTTACGTAGTTCTAAATGGGAACCGAGTTTATATTTGGTGAAACTCGATTTGAGGTTTTGAATCCGTTTTTATTGAAGCCGGTTTTGAGATTGACCCACTAGAATTAATTGGCAAAAAATATTTGACAAGTTTAATTTTATGTTTTGATCAAACTAGAATTCTTAATTTGTGCCAATTATAATTTTTATATTTTAGTGGGTGGACTTTGCAAACAAACCAAATTTTTTAACAAATGTAAATTGCCGTCCAAATGGACTTCACTACTAAAAAAACAAGAAATAGCTACGGAATTTTAGCCACGATTGTCAGCCGACGCTGTTTTAGTTGCCAATAGCAATGACATTGGCCACGATTGTTCTTGACCGTGGCTATTTTCGTGACAGGTGTTCACCCAAGAATGTCACATCATCAAATTCGTTGCTAATAGCAACGAACATAATGTCCGTGGCTGATTTCGTGGCTGAAGAAGTGGATGATAGTGGTAATTAGCCACGAAATTAGCTACGAATGCTTATTTCGTGGCTGTATTCGATGCTGATTTGGCAACAACATCAACCTCGTGGCTAAATCCGTGGCTATTCAGCATTAGAAATCCGACGATGGAATGGACACGAGGTGAGTGGGCTTGGATCGGTTATTGTAGGCGGGTCGGACATGGGGTGAGTGGGCTTGAATCGTAGCTGAATCTGTGGCCAACAAAGAAGAACAAATATTATGGGCTCGGCATGGAACAATAGCCCATTAGAAATGATCGGCCCAATTACTTTATTAGCCCGTAGAATGAAATGTGCATTTAGCAACGACTAGGTCCGTGGCTAAATCCGTTGCTATTACGGTTGAGCTCAAATGTGCTTTAATTTATTATGGGCCCAAATATGACTATATTTTCCCCAATTGGCCCATTGACGGGCCCAAATATGATTATGAAATTTTTTTATATAAATTATAAGTGTTGAAAAAAACATATATTAAATAATTAAATAATTCTTATTAAAATATTATAATGGTATGTTTTGATGAAAACTCATATAATTGACTAAAAATGTTTAATAAAACCTTATATTAAGTAATAAATTCTTATTAGAATATTATAAGAGCATGTTTCGAGAAAAACTGATATAAGTGATAAATAAATGTTTAATAAAATCTTATATTAACTAATAAATTCTTATTAAAATACTATAAATTTATGTTTTGAGGAAAACTCATATAAGTAACTAATAAGTGTTGAATAAAACATTATACTAAATTCTTATTAGAATACTATAAGGTTATGTTTTGAGGAAAACTCACATAAGTAACTAATAAAACCTTATACTAAGTAATAAATTCTTATTATAATACTCTAAGAGTATGTTTTGGGTAAACTTCATATAAGTAGCTAATATAACCTTATACTAAGTAATAAATTCTTATTATAATGGTATAAGGTTATGTTTTGAGGAAAACTCATATAAGTAACTAATAAAACCTTATACTACAACAACAACAACAAACCCAGTGTCTCCCGCTTAGAGCAGGGTCTGGGGGGTCGAGATGTACGCACCCTTGCCCCGACTAGGTCGAGAGGGTGTTTCCGAGTGACCCATGACCGGACAATCAAAGAAGCTGGAAATAAGATAGGGACAAAGATGAAAAGTTGGAAAGGATGTACGCAAGGAAAGTTGAGATAGAAGGAAAGCATGAGTGAGAAAATGTTGTCCCTGACTAGCGTTCGTCAACGCGGATAGCACTCCTCCACTGAATCCTGTCGCGTGTCATCTCCTCCGAGAGTCCTAGAGCGGTCAGATCATGTCTAATCACTTCACCCCCAGCTCTTCTTAGGACGCCCTCTTCCTCGTCGAACTCTTTCGATAGCCAAGTTGTCACACCTACGCACCGGCGCATTTGGATCTCTCCTCTGAACATGGCCATACCATCGGAGTCTCGATTCCCGCAACTTAGCCTTAATACTAGCCACTCCTACCTTTTCTCGGATAGCCTCGTTTCTGAATCTGTCGCGCAAGGTAACTCCACACATCCACCTGAGCATCCTCATCTCAGCCACCATGAGTTTCTGTTCCTGAGCCTTATTTGTCGCCCAACACTCTGCGCCATATAATAGAGCTGGTCTCACTACCACCTTGTAGAACTTACCCTTGAGCTTGAGTGGAACCTTTCTGTCACATAAGACTCCTGACGCGGCTCTCCATTTCTGCCAGCCCACTTGAACCCGATGCTTGACATCCATGTCCACACCTCCATCGCTCTGCATTACAGACCCCAGATACTTGAAACTGTCTTTCGTCGGAACTGGGTCCCCACCCATGCTGACACTCTCGTCTCCCTCTTCCTCTTCCTCTTCGCCCAACCTGAAAACCACGTATTCCGTCTTTGTCCTACTCAAACGGAAGCCCTTCTCCTCAAGCTTATCCCTCCATAACTCTAGTTTGTTGTTAACCCTTGCTCTCGTCTCGTCTATAAGGACAACGTCATCCGCAAAAAGCATACACCACGGGATCCCACCCTGGATACTACTTGACACCACATCCATGACTACTGTAAATAGAAACGGGCTCAAAGCCGAGCCTTGGTGCAAGCCTACTTGAACCACAAAGTACTCAGGGTCCCCACTGTGTGAGTATACACTAGTCTGTGAACCATGATACATATCTTTGACAACCTTTATGTAAGTTTCTGGAACCCCTTTAGCTCCCAAACATTCCCATATAAGGTCTCTTGGCACTCTATCATATGCCTTCTCCAAATCGATGAAAACCATATGTAGATTTTTCTTCCGTTCCCTGTATTTCTCCACCAAGCGCCGCATCACATGGATAGCTTCTGTAGTTGACCTTCCCAGCATAAAACCAAACTGGTTCTCAGATACGCTAACCAACCTCCTCAACCGCCATTCAATAACTCTCTCCCAGATTTTCATTGTGTGGCTAAGAAGTTTAATTCCCCTATAGTTGCTGCATTGCTGTACATCTCCCTTGTTCTTATATAATGGGATTAACTTGCTGAGTCTCCATTCCTCTGGCATCCTTGCAGTTCTGAAAATGACGTTGAAAAGCTGAGTGAGCCACTCCACTCCCTTTACGCCCAGACATTTCCACACTTCAACCGGGATCTCATCCGGTCCCACTGCTCTCCGACTCTTCATTCTACTCACAACCCCCTTCACTTCCTCATAAGACAGACGTCTACAGTATGCGAACTCTTCGTGGCCACTGCTGCTCAAAGTAGTCTCTGCTGGTCTAAAACCCTCATTAAGCAAATCGGAGAAGTATCTCTTCCATCTCTGCTGAATCTGGGAGTCATCCACCAGCACTCTACCCGACTCGTCTTTAATACATCTTGGTCATATAAGTAGCTAATAAAACCTATACTAAGTATGTTTTGAGTAAAACTCATATAAGTAGCTAATAAAACCTTATACTAAGTAATAAATTCTTATTATAATACTATAAGGTTATTTTTTGAGGAAAACTCATATAATTAACTAATAAAACCTTATACTAAGTAATAAATTCTTATTATAATGGTATAAGGTTATGTTTTGAGGAAAACTCATATAAGTACCTAATAAAACCTTATACTAAGTAATAAATTCTTATTATAATACTATAAGGTTATGTTTTGAGGAAAACTCATATAACTAACTAATAAAACCTTATACTAAGTAATAAATTCTTATTATAATGTTATAAGGTTATGTTTTGAGGAAAACTCATATAAGTAACTAATAAAACGTTATACTAATTAATAAATTTTTATTATAATACTCTAAGAGTATGTTTTGAGTAAAACTCATATAAGTAGCTAATAAAACCTTATACTAAGTAATAAATTCTTATTATAATACTATAAGGTTATTTTTTGAGGAAAACTCATATAATTAACTAATAAAACCTTATACTACCTCCGTCCAAAAATACATTGCCTTTACTATTCACGCACGTTTTTTAAGAAGGTAAAAACTATATAAAATATTAACTTTTTTATTAAATTTTTTTAATAATTACAAACTTATTGATAATAAGTTTGTAATTATTAAAAAAATTAATAAAAAAGTTAATATTTTATATAGTTTTTAACTCCTAAAAAAGCGTGCATGAATAGTAAAAGTCCATGTATTTTTGGACGGAGGGAGTACTAAGTAATAAATTCTTATTATAATGGTATAAGTGCCAAATAAATGTTTAATAAAACTTTATATTAAGTAATAAACTCTTATAAGAATAATATAAGAGTATGTTTTGAGGAAAACTCATATAAGTGAATAATAAATGTTGAAAAAACCTTATATTAACTAGTAAATACTTATTAGAATGATATAAGAGTATGTTTTGAGGAAAACTTATATAAGTGACTAATAAATGTTGAATAAAACTTTATATTAACTAGTAAATTCTTATTAGAATACTATAAGATTATGTTTTGAGGAAAAATCATATAAGTGACAAATAAATGTTGGATAAAGCTTATATTAAATAATTAATACTTATTAAAATGATATAAGAGTATGTTTTGAGAAAAACTCATATAAGTGAATAATAAATGTTGAAAAAACCTTATATTAACTAGTAAATACTTATTAGAATCATATAAGATTATGTTTTGAGAAAAACTCATATAAGTGACTAATAAATGTTTAATAAAACCTTATATTAACTAGTAAATTCTTATTAGAATACTAAAAGAGTATGTTTTGAGGAAAACTCATATAAGTAATGAACAAATGTTGAATAAAACTTTATATTAACTACTAAATTCTTATTAAAACACTAGAAGAGTATGTTTTGATGAAAACTCATGTAAGTAACGCATAAATGTTTAATAAAACCTTACATTAACTAATAAATTCTTATGAGAATATTATAAGGGCATATTTTGGGAAAAGCTTATATAAGTGACTAATAAATGTCTAATAAAACTTTGTATTAAGTAATGAATTCTTATTAGAATAATATAAGAGTGTGTTTTGAGAAACACTCATATAAGTGACTAATAAATGTTTAATAAAACATTATACTAACTAGGAAATTCTTATTAGAATAATATAAGAGTATGTTTTGAGGAAAACTCATATAAGTGACTAATAAATGT
Source organism: Persicaria maculosa (assembly GCA_963922045.1). Taxonomy (NCBI): domain Eukaryota; kingdom Viridiplantae; phylum Streptophyta; class Magnoliopsida; order Caryophyllales; family Polygonaceae; genus Persicaria; species Persicaria maculosa. The sequence goes on from OY998258.1 coordinate 18,652,217, forward strand.
TCAATAAAACCTTATATTAACAAGTAAATTCTTAGAAGTAATTTGGTCCAAAGGCCTTCGGCCTTTGGACCAATTACTAAATGTCCTAAAGGCTTTTCTTTGCTAGTAAATGGCCAAAATATTTTCATAATACCAAGTTTACCCCTGTTTTAATTTTACCCTCATCTCCCCCGTTATTCCTCATGACAGCCGTTCCAATCCCCCTTTACTGTTCTCGGTCGTTCAATCTGAACTCCCAGCCGCCACCATCCAATCTCTAGGTCGTCTGACCGAGATTTCGCCGTCCACCTCTCCGGCAACCGATTCCGCCGTCCTCTTCTCTGACAACGTACCGATTCTGCCGGCGTCTTCGTCCCATTCCTATTTTTATAGGAGGAGAAGAGATGATGGTGGTGAGGGAGGAGGTCCCGGCGGAGAGAGGGTGGAGGAAGAAGAAGGGGTCGAGGATGAAGGCGAGGTCAGCGTAATCTTCATCGTTGTCGTCGGCGTCTCCTCCAGATCTACCGCCGACATCACCGTCCAGAGCTTCTCGACCTCAAATCGACGAGCGGCGACCTTCGGAATCTACTCCTCCGCCCTCAAATCCTCCCAGATCTACTCCCAGACCACCCTCGAGATTCCTGTACACCTTCGCCGTCCATCACCGCCCTTGGAACCAATTCGAAGCTCTCCCCCATCGCCGGACTCTCTCTCTCTCTGATTCTTCCCACCTGAACCTGTCGGGGCCTAATTGGCTTGAAACCTGAGGCTGAGTACGAGTCCAAGCGCCCGAAGTTGAGCCTCTGCCGAACTTCCTCTCGCACCTCTGCTTCCTCCTGGTCGAGCCGTCGACGTCGACGGCAGCTCCGAACCACCAGACGGGACGCCGAGGGTCGAGAGACAGTGTTGGGTCTGTGAGAGTCCCGTCGAGCCGCAATTCCGAACCTGGAATCCCTATTACCCTCTCGTATTGGGTACAATCTTTGATTCCTTGGGCCTTGGGACCTTGCTCTAAAAAAGTCCTCCTTTGTATGAGCTTGTGAAAATTCATTTCATTTGTGAATTATGTAAATTATGTAAATGATTCACTGCTTATTTTGATGCATAAGCTTGTGAAAATTCATTTCATCAGAATTCATTTCATTTGAGTTGAAGAACCGATTTTAATTAAGTGGAATCTATTGCTATTTTGTGTACATAGCTAGTGTTTCATTAAGTGGAATTCATGAATGATGTGTATTCACCAAAATGAGTTATTTTTATACTGGAATTCATCTAAGGTATTCTAGACATTTAGTTTGAGTGATGCAAATTGTCCTAGTTTGGTTACAGTGTCTATGACCCTGTTTTTATAGTGGTTAAGTGTATATGACCTTGTTTTTATAGTGGTGACAGTGTCTATGACCATATTTTTATTTTGGTTACAACGTCTATGACTCTCTTACCCGTTCATATATTAGAGGAGAATTGTCACCACATGTATTTTGGATTATCATTAGCCCCTATAGGGTTTATGCCTCCCGTGTCGTAAGATTTTCCTTTGATTACAGTGTCTTTGTCCCCACATGTATTTTGGCTTCTCATTATCCCCTATAGGGTTTGTGCCTCCTGTTTGTTGCAAGAGGATGGTCAAGTATGAAATAAATATGAAATAAAGTTCAGACTGACTTCCCTGTCTCAGCAAATGAATACAAGACTTCCTCCCGTTGTAGTAAGAGAATAGTCAGGATCGAATCCACGAGGAAGCACGTCAGCAGTTCTTAGGTAGCTGTAAATTCTCACAGACAAAGCAGCAGAAAGACAGAAACACAGAAAAGAAACAGAAATAAAAGCAGAAAATAACAAACAAAAGCAATGAACTAAACGAAAGCAGAAAAGGCAAAGCAAAGCAGAAACAAAGGCGAGGACACAGAAGCTACTCGATCTCGAGTAGCTGTCCTCTATATCGACAAAGAACAGTGATGAAAACAGAAAACAGAAACGAAAACAAAACAACTCGACAGACAAGTCAACTCGATCTCGACCACACCTACTCGAGATCGACTAGGGCAAGTCAAGACAGAAACTTCAGAAATCGACAAAAGACAGAAACTTTACTCGACCTAGACCAAGCGTACTCGAGATCGAGTACAACCTACTCGAGATCGACAAGATCTCCTCTGTATCGACAAGGAAGACAGAAATTTTAAATTGCAAATTCGAATGCAGAATTCAGATTTTCGACAGAAATAAATCAATATACTAAAGACTTCCAAAGCCAGGGTTTCAACACCACAACGATAACCATGCACAATAACACATAAAGGCACAAAAGATCATGCTTTCCATCAAATAACTTTCGTCATTAACAAATAGGCATATAGAGGCTTTCGCATAAACCCTAATTGTTACTAACCCTTTTCACATAATTAATCCAAGTTGCATTAAGATCACTTTCGCTTCAATAACACAAACAAGGATCACCTTCAACTCTCGCAAAAGAATCATGCTCATAGGGATAGAAGATGAATTGCACAAAAAGATCTGACCTTTACCACGTTATCTCACATGGCCACCGTCGGGCTCACCCCAGCCCCAGAAGTGGGTGGACTACTCACGCCTCATTGCAATAACAGACATTGATGTATAAAAAGAACTAACTTGCATAAAATAATCTCAACTTACAATCTCTCTTTTTGTAACTAACTAACTGTCTCTCAAATTGAATCAATAAAACTGAGCCCCATGGGCTTTATTTATAGCCTTCTAGTCCTTGCTAGTCAAGGATAGAATCTCCTATCTATATCTAAAATTATATCCAAAAGCTTAAAAGATAAATAAAATGCTTTTAAGGAAATAAATCAATAAGGAAAAGATAAATCTAATTTAGGTAGGTCTTCATGTGTTGATAGATCTTGTCTCCCATGGATAGACTTGATAGAATTCGGATAGAATCTTCCTCCTTTGGCCCCAAGGAATCCCAACTCTACTCGGACAGCACTTCGTCGACGCGTTTCTGGAGACTGGTCTACTCGACAATGACAAGGGCTCGTCGACCTCGACAAGGATTGTTCGTCGACTGGACTTCTCGGCTAGATCTGCTCGATGTGGCTCGGACTTGGTTCACGGCGCTTGTCGACCTCGAGTAGCCTTAGTCGACCTCGAGTAGCATTGATCCGTCGACTAGGTCTTCTCGGGTAGGTGTGCTCGACAAGCCTGGTTCGGGACTCTGGCTCGTCGATCTCGACAAAGGGTGGTCGATCTCGACCAGGGTTCGCCGAGTTGGGGTGTGGACTTCTTGTCGAGCAGCTTCTCCTCGGCATGGACTCGGACTGGCACTGGTTGGCTTGTCGATCTCGACTAAGTCTTGTCGAGATCGAGTAGGGATGTGCTCGGCGTCCTCGTCCTTGGCTACTCTTCCTGTCGACTCCGGGTGTGGCACTGGGCTTCGTCGATCTCGACTAGGGCTTGTCGAGTTCGAGTAGACTTCCGGAGCTGGGTTGGTCTGGCTCTCGATGTTGCTCCTGGTCGACAAGGCCGTGCTCGGATAGAATTGTCGAAATCGAGTAAGGGCTACTCGAGATCGAGTAGTCTGGTTTCTCGGCTCGATTCGACTGGTTCCGCTGCTGCTTCGACCTTGGACTTCTGTAGCTGTTTTCCGAGCTGTTCCGTCCTTCCTTAGAATTGCTGTAAAATGCCTCGAATTCTGCGAATTAAACAAAAACTGGTGTAGATTCCATAATTTGGCAAATAAACATAAACTACATAGGTTCTGTACTATCTAAGCCCAAATGAATGAAATGTATGCAGAAATCGGTATAAAAGTTACTGTAAAACATGGCAGATTCAGCTCACAACAAACACCCCATACTTAAGCTTGCTTGTCCTCAAGCAATACTTTTAATTGTCATTCAGGGGAAGAATTCAAACTCTCAACATCTTAGATTCATTCTCATATGACCCTGCAATCAATTACCATCCTCGAAAAGGTACTAGTGTCACAGATCCATGCATGTGCAAATATATAAGAGCAACATCTACTCACAGAAGGAGGGTTATGCAAAAACAATTCATGTGACAAAGCATTAATAATCAAGAGGACTTTAATTTAGCTCATGAAGGAGTAGATTGGTAAAAGGCTAAAGGTGGGCAATTTTTGGCAATGTGGTGCTAATGATCCGGGGAAATGGAGTATTTCCAAACTGAATTTCCACATTCCTTCTCTTTGAGATTCATCACCTTTCATAATGCTTTTTTCAATAATGATGCTTTTACCTCTCTAACCTTAGCACTGCCTTCTCGCGAGTCGCAAACATGGGTGTCATGAATGGCCCCGGATACTTAGTGCTTTGGACTCCTCACAATGTGTCCCATCTCGCCAAACTATTATCTCAGCGAGCAGGGTCGATCTTTGATCGGATTTTCTTTCACTCATTAAATTTTCCATATATTTCAAATAATTCCGCCATACTCCAAATATGATAACAATCACACAAACACCATATAACAATCTCCATAATGTAACATCATTCTCAACATAATCCCCGGATAAGGTAAAGAATGGCAATTTTTAGATCATGTGGAGCAATAATTGAAATAAGGCATATTATGGCTTTTGTGATGCATAAGCATAGGTAAGGCTAGGATTTAAAGCATATGAGCATTATATGGAAATATAAAGTCCTCCATCATTTTATCATGCAAAATGTCAAAAGCAACTTCAAATTTTACCTCCTTTTATGGTTTTCAATAAAATATGCACTTCATTGTGACTTCCCTTTACTAGGCAATTTCATGCTATATCTCTAATGAATCCAATTTTGCATCGTCGAGTTCAATATAAGCTTCCATGACATTAATCAAAATTTCAAATGGGGGTCATTTTTCTTAAATTTTGGAAAACATGCATATAAGCACATAAATCAATAATGAATTCCAAAATAGCCATTTGCAATTCAAAGAAATAAATTCTAAATGTGCACAAATAATGTCAAATATATCAAATATGCATAAAGTAAGCCCTTCCCCCCAATTTGTTGTTGCAGGAGGATGGTCAAGTATGAAATAAAAATAGAATAAAGATCAGACTGACTTCCCTGTCTCAGCAAATAAATACAAGACTTCCTCCCGTTGTAGTAAGAGAATAGTCAGGATCGAATCCACGAGGAAGCACGTCAGCAGTTCTTAGGTAGCTGTAAATTCTCACAGACAAAGCAGTAGAAAGACAGAAACACAGAAAAGAAACAGAAATAAAAGCAGAAAATAACAAACAAAAGCAATGAACTAAACGAAAGCAGAAAAGGCAAAGCAAAGCAGAAACAAAGGCGAGGACACAGAAGCTACTCGATCTCGAGTAGCTGTCCTCTATATCGACAAAGAACAGTGATGAAAACAGAAAACAGAAACGAAAACAAAACAACTCGACAGATAAGTCAACTCGATCTCGACCACACCTACTCGAGATCGACTAGGGCAAGTCAAGACAGAAACTTCAGAAATCGACAAAAGACAGAAACTTTACTCGACCTAGACCAAGCGTACTCGAGATCGAGTACAACCTACTCGAGATCGACAAGATCTCCTCTGTATCGACAAGGAAGACAGAAATTTTAAATTGCAAATTCGAATGCAGAATTCAGATTTTCGACAGAAATAAATCAATATACTAAAGACTTCCAAAGCCAGGGTTTCAACACCACAACGATAACCATGCAAAATAACAGATAAAGGCACAAAAGATCATGCTTTCCATCAAATAACTTTCGTCATTAACAAATAGGCATATAGAGGCTTTCGCATAAACCCTAATTGTTACTAACCCTTTTCACATAATTAATCCAAGTTGCATTAAGATCACTTTCGCTTCAATAACACAAACAAGGATCACCTTCAACTCTCGCAAAAGAATCATGCTCATAGGGATAGAAGATGAATTGCACAAAAAGATCTGACCTTTACCGCGTTATCTCACATGGCCACCGTCGGGCTCACCCAGCCCCAGAAGTGGGTGGACTACTCACGCCTCATTGCAATAACAGACATTGATGTATAAAAAGAACTAACTTGCATAAAATAATCTCAACTTACAATCTCTCTTTTTGTAACTAACTAACTGTCTCTCAAATTGAATCAATAAAACTGAGCCCCATGGGCTTTATTTATAGCCTTCTAGTCCTTGCTAGTCAAGGATAGAATCTCCTATCTATATCTAAAATTATATCCAAAAGCTTAAAAGATAAATAAAATGCTTTTAAGGAAATAAATCAATAAGGAAAAGATAAATCTAATTTAGGTAGGTCTTCATGTGTTGATAGATCTTGTCTCCCATGGATAGACTTGATAGAATTCGGATAGAATCTTCCTCCTTTGGCCCCAAGGAATCCCAACTCTACTCGGACAGCACTTCGTCGACGCGTTTCTGGAGACTGGTCTACTCGACATCGACAAGGGCTCGTCGACCTCGACAAGGATTGTTCGTCGACTGGACTTCTCGGCTAGATCTGCTCGATGTGGCTCGGACTTGGTTCACGGCGCTTGTCGACCTCGAGAAGCCTTAGTCGACCTCGAGTAGCATTGATCCGTCGAATAGGTCTTCTCGGGTAGGTGTGCTCGACAAGCCTGGTTCGGGACTCTGGCTCGTCGATCTCGACAAAGGGTGGTCGATCTCGACCAGGGTTCGCCGAGTTGGGGTGTGGACTTCTTGTCGAGCAGCTTCTCCTCGGCATGGACTCGGACTGGCACTGGTTGGCTTGTCGATCTCGACTAAGTCTTGTCGAGATCGAGTAGGGATGTGCTCGGCGTCCTCGTCCTTGGCTACTCTTCCTGTCGACTCCGGGTGTGGCACTGGGCTTCGTCGATCTCGACTAGGGCTTGTCGAGATCGAGTAGACTTCCGGAGCTGGGTTGGTCTGGCTCTCGATGTTGCTCCTGGTCGACAAGGCCGTGCTCGGATAGACTTGTCGAAATCGAGTAAGGGCTACTCGAGATCGAGTAGTCTGGTTTCTCGGCTCGATTCGACTGGTTCCGCTGCTGCTTCGACCTTGGACTTCTGTAGCTGTTTTCCGAGCTGTTCTGTCTTTCCTTAGAATTGCTGTAAAATGCCTCGAATTCTGCGAATTAAACAAAAACTGGTGTAGATTCCATAATTTGGCAAATAAACATAAACTACATAGGTTCTGTACTATCTAAGCCCAAATGAATGAAATGTATGCAGAAATCGGTATAAAAGTTACTGTAAAACATGGCAGATTCAGCTCACAACACCTCCCGTGTCGTAGGGGTTTCCTTTGATTACAGTGTCTTTGACCATTTTTTCATAGTGGTGACAGTGTCTATAGCCCTGTTTTTATTTTGGTTACAACGTCTATAGGGTTTCCTTTGATTACAGTGTCTATGATTTTTATTTCATAGTGGTGACAGTGCCAACGCCCCTTTTTTCATAGTGGTGACAATGTCTATGACCTTGAAACCACATGTATTTTGAGTGAAAGTGTCTATGACCTTTGATTACAGTGTCTATGACCTTCTTTTTATAGTGATGACAGTGTCTATGACTCTCTTACCCATTCATATATTGAAGGAGAACTGTCCACCTAATGTCTTTTGGCTTCTCATTAGCCCTTTTAGGGTTTGTGCTTACCTTGTCCTAGGGTTTTCCATTTGGTGTCAACAATCATCTCTTAACGACGTACTGTACTTAACATTTTAGGGTTTAGGGTTTAGGATTTAGGGTTTAGGGGGACTTAACCCTAAACCCTAAACCATACTGTACATCACATGTTCTTTTGGCTTCTCATTAGCCCCTTTAGGGTTTGTACTTCCCTTTTCCTAGGATTTTCCTTTGATTACAGTGTCTATGGACCTTTTTTCATAGTGGAGACAATGTCTATAAAGCTGTTTTTATTTTGGTTACATCGTCTATAGGGTTTTCCTTTTGATTATAGTGTATTTAACCGTGTTTTTATAGTGGTTACAGTGTCTATGATTCTATTTTTATTTTGCTTACAACATCTATGACCCTCTTAACCATTCATATGTTATAGGAGAACTGTCACCACATGTATTTTGGTTTCTCATTAGCCCCTATAAGGTTTATACTTCCCTCGTCCTAGGGTTTTCCTTTGATTACAGTGTCTATGACATTTTTTTCATAGTGGTGACTGTGTCTATGACCCTGTTTTTATTTTTGTTACAACGTTTATAGGGTTTCCTTTGATTACAGTGTCTATTACCTTTTTTTCATAGTGGTGACAGTGTCTATGACCTGGTTTTTATAGTGGTGACAGTGGCTATTATCTTGTTTTCACAGTGGTGACAGTGTCTACGACTTTCTTACCATTCATATATTGAAGGAGAATTGTCCACCTAATGTCTTTTGGCTTCTCATTAGCCTCTTTATGGTTTGTGATTACCTTGTCCTAGGGTTTTCCATTTGGTGACAGCAATCATCTCTTAACGACGTACTATACTTAACATTTTAGGGTTTAGGGTTTAGGATTTAGGGTTTAGGGCCTTGGCCCTAAACCCTAAAGACTTAACCCTAAACCCTAAACCATACTGTACATCACATGTTCTTTTGGCTTCTCATTAGCTCTTTTAGGGTTTGTGCTTCCCTTTTCCTAGGGTTTTCCTTTGATTACAGTGTCTATGAACCTTTTTTAATAGTGGTGACAGTGTCTACAAAGCTGTTTTTATTTTGGTTACATCATCTATAGGGTTTTTCTTTTGATTACAGTGTCTATGACTTTGTTTTTATAGTGGTGACAGTGGCTATGACACTGTTTTTATTTTGATTACAGTGTCTATGACCCTCTTACCCATTCATGTATTACCCCGTTCATGTATTTTGACTTCTCATAGGCCCTAAAGGGTTTGTGTCTCCCTTTGTCCTAGGGTTTTCTTTTGATTACAGTGTCTATTATCCCGTTTTTATAGTGGTGACAGTGTCTATGACTCTGTTTTAATAATGGTGGCAACGTCTATATGATTTTTCTTTGGTTACAGTGTCTATGACCCTGTTTTTATAGTGGTGACAGTGTCTTTGACCCTATTTTTATTTTGATTACAACGTCTGTGACCCTCTTACCCATTCATATATTAGAGCAGAACTGTCACCACATTTATTTTGTCTTCTCATTAGCCCCTATAGGGGTTGTGCTTCCTTTATCATATGATTTCTCTTTGATTACAGTGTCTATGATAATGTTTTTATAGTGGTAACAATATCTATGACTTTATTTTTATTATGGTGACAACAGTAGTTACATTTTTTATTTTTTTTTAATTATGGTGACACTACTTTAAAAAATCTAGAAAACTAGAAATTAGAAATTAGAGAAGAACTGTCATCACATGTACTTTGACTTCTCATTAGCCCCTATGGGGTTTGTGCTTCCCATTTTCTCGGATTTTTCTTTGATTACAGTGTCTATGAACCTTTTTTCTTAGTGGTGACAGTGTCTATAAAGCTGTTTTTATTTTGGTTACAACGTATATAGGGTTTTCTTTTTTATTACAGTGTCTATGACTTTGTTTTTATAGTGGTGACAGTGGCTATGACACTGTTTTTATTTTGATTATAGTGTCTATGACCCTCTTACCCATTCATGTATTAGATGAGAACTGTCACCACATTTATTTTGGCTTCTCATTAGCCCCTATAAGATTTTCTTTTGATTACAGTGTCTATGACCACGTTTTTATAGTGGTGACAGTATCTATGACTTTATTTTTATCATGGTGACAATAATAGTTACATTTTTAATTTTTTAACGGAGATTATGCGAGTTAGAACAACTTCTATAATTGCGGGATAATTTCTGAAATTTTAGAAATTAACACAGGGGCATATTTTATAAAAAACAGAAAGTCTGGGAGGTTTCGCGTAATTCTTCTTCTTCTTCCCCCATCTCGAGCAGCTTCAACAGTGATTTTCTCCGATCTTCCGACGGCTCGTTCTCCTTACACAGAGCTCCGTTTGACGCGTATGACCTATCAAACTGACGAGTGCAATCTCTACTTCAGCATCGTTGTGTTTATTATGTCGAAGAATGATCTAACACACCGAGACGAGTGCTTGAACAGGGGCTTCTAAGCGGTTGTTTCACGAAGCTCCAAGGTGTCCGACAATGGCGGTTAGCGATTTTGTATAAATTTGAGAGGGGTTTTTGCACGAAAACCATCCTTGAGAGATGTAGAACGTGATTGAGCGGGTAGAAGGGTTGGATTTAGGGTCGAACGTGATTTAGGGTGCACGAGGAGCTTCGATTCGGCGGAGATGGCAGAGATGGCGGAGGAGGCGGAGGGCGGAGGAGGCGGAGGGAGGCCGGAGACGACGTGAACGCAGGGAGGTCGGAGGGAGGCCGCTCGGTGCTAGTGGCTGCAAGGAGGCCGCACAGATCTGGGCACTTGGGGAAGAAGGAAAGAAAAAAAAAGGATTATAACATAGGGGTATAATTGGAAATTGTGGACATTTACCTAATATTGTAACCCTTGTGTCCTATGACTTAATATTTGTTTCCAAAATGGCCACTTAACAAAAAAGCCCAAATTCTTATTAGAATACTATAAGAGTATGTTTTGAGGAAAACTCATATAATTGACTAATAAATGTTTAATAAAACATTATACTAACTAGAAATTCTTATTAGAATAATATAAGAGTATGTTTTGAGGAAAACTCATATAAGTGACTATTAAATGTTCAATCAAACCTTATATTAACAAGTAAATTCTTATTAGAATACTATAAGAGTATGTTTTGAGGAGATCTCATATAAGTAACGAATAAATTCTTATTAGAATGCAATAACTAATAAATTCTTATTAGAATGCAATGAGAGTATGTTTTGAGGAAAACTCATATAAGTAACGAATAAATGTTTAATAAAACCTTATATTGACTAATAAAGTCTCATTAGAATACTATGAGGGTATGTTTTGAGGAAAACCTATATAAGTAACTAATAAAATCTTGTATTAACTAATAAATTCTTATTAGAATATAATAAGAATGTGTTTTGAGTAAAACTCATATAAGGAACGAATAAATTTTCAATAAAACCTTATTTTAACTAATAAATTCTTATTAGAATACTATAAGAGTATGTTTTGAGGAAAATTCATATAAGTAACGAATAAATATTTAATAAAATCTTAAATTGACTAACAAATTCTTATTAGAATACTATAAGGGTATGTTTTGAGGAAAATTCATAGGAGAAACGAATAAATGTTTAATAAAACCTTATATTAACTAATAAATTTCTTATTAATACTATAAATGAATGTTTTGTGGAAAACAGATTTAAGTTACTAATAAAATTTTAATAAAATCTTATATTAACTAAGAAATAAATTCTTGTATGAATATTACACAATTACAAACTTTTTTATATCAATTTTTTTACCAAACCCATAAACACTAATATTGATATTTAATAAATTCTCATAAGATACGAGTACTAAACTAATTTAATGATATTAGGTAAAATCTTATAAAAACATGTAGATATCTAATTAAATTTGATAAAAACTTATCTGAAATATATATATATATATATATATATATATATTTATATATGTATATAATGATAAATAGTTGTATTGATAGTTTTATTTTCTAGATTTAAATTGTGAAGGAAAAAAAACAAGCCCATTGTCGAATTTATTTTTTACCGCCCAATTCATTTTGGAGCGGGAATTTTCCCGGGCTTGAAATTGAAAAGCGATATAACCCTAATTCACTTTAGGACTCCACGTTTTTTCACACATTTCAGACCTCTCTCTCTCCGCCTCTTTTCACACATTTCAGATCTCTCGCCTCCCTCTTCCATTCTTCATTCCAGATCTCTCTCTGTCTCCCAAAATTTTAGATCTCAATCTCATCCTCTCTCCCCAAAGATTTCAGATCTCGATCTCATCCTCCCTGTCTCTCATCCACTCTTGTCCTAGCCCCTTCGCCGTCCTGCCTTCCTCCGATGGAGAATGTCGCCGACAACCTCCTTGCCTTCCCGTCTTCCTTCCACGGAGAATGACGCAGCCCCTAGGAGCGCCGCCTCCTTCCAATTTTTTCTTCGATCGCTCTCTGAAATGGCGAAAGTCAAGGCTCAAAACGGTGCTCACAGTTCCTTGCCTTCAACAAGCGTCCTCCAAAGGTACAAATCTCTCTACAATTTCTCTTCTCCCGGCCATCTCGACTTTCCTATGACTTGTTTCATCTCATACTCTCTCTGCCCAGCAGCCATGGCGGAAGTCGCTTCACGAATTTCCTCCCATGGAGAACGATGCTGACTGACCACCACGGAGAACGTCTCCAACGGAGAACCCAATCTGGTGGATCCCGGAGGGAGCGCCTTCATCAGGTGGAGCCCGTAGGGAGTGCCTCGTCGTCATTATGCACTGTCGCTCCCGTAAAGGTTTGTCTCTCCTCTCATATTTGAGTTTTCATTCTTCCTTCCCTCCTTACTCTTCTCCATTCTCATGGCTTCTTTGCTCTCTTCTGTCTTGGTTTGTCCTTTTTTTAGCTTTGTGTTTTTTAGTGTCTCTGAATCCTTACTTCTCGCCTTCGTTTTTCATGTCTCTGAATCCGAAAGCATCGTTCCATCTGTGGGAGCGAGTACAATCTTGGATGTTTTCATTAGGTACGTCTCGATCTTTTCCCCGAATTTTAGGTCCTCAATCTACCCTTTCTTTCAATTGAGAACTTAGTTTTAACCCTTTTCCCTAAAATTTTCAACTGTCAGTTTTTTTTTCCTTGTGCAATTGGTTTTTTTTCCCTTTCAATTGAGAACTTAGTGTTTTCCCTGAAATCTTTCGTTGTTTAAGCACTTCTGCCGCAATTCTTACTTGTTCCCAGATTTTGGGGTTTCTAGAGTTTGTAATTGGTTGGATTGATAGCTGGAGTAGATTAAAATTGTGAATCCCCATTTTAGGGTTCAGTCATTAGCGTGAATTAAACTGCAATTTGAATGTTTGTTTGTTCTCAGAGGTTGGAAGATTAAATGCTCAATTTTAGCTTTTTGCTATTCATAATCCAATTGTTAGATGTGCTGAATTAGGAACCCAGAAATTCTAACAGTGGGAAAGCCAAAGCCAAAGTGCCCTTACTACAAGTACTTCATATGTTCCTGCGGTATCCTTGTCAACTACCCTCTTCCCTGCAACGATGGGTCTAGAGTCTGGACAATGCCCTTGCTGAGTGCTCTCTCTCTTCCTCTGGCTTTTCTTTCTCGTATCGGCAACTATGCAACTAATTATCCCAAATAATGGAGTCCTTGAATCTTTTGTTTATGGTGGAAATATAACTGAACAGGGCCATTAATTTCATACTTGGGCAGAAAAAAATGGAACCTTACTGTCATTGCAGTTCAATCCCTAGCCGGTTCAGTGTGAAGCATTGGGTGCACGAACAAGGCCGAAGTTCTCAAACTAGTGTCGAGATTCTTTAAGATGTGTTGTTGCTTTTCTTCGATGTAGTATTTCTAGATGTTGTACATTATGTGCATGATGTTGTGTTATGTATATGCATGCATTAGCTATAACATTATATATATATATATATTTTTTAAATAGCGCATCCAAATAATCGCAATAACTTAAGCAACGACTTTAGCCCCAAAGTTAGCAACCAATTTAGCAGTGTCATTAGCTGTGACCATAGCAACGACTCAGCCACGGAACCAGCAACAACGATGACCTATTCTCCGCAGTGAATTCAGCCACGACATTTGCAACGACCATTTTCGACGATGTCGTCGTCGCCACAGCCACGACAATCAAAAGTGATACCCAGCCACGGAATTAGCCACGACTATATGAGTTCATTGCTATTTTCCGTTGCTACATCGGCCCAAATTTAGTCACGAGGCATATGGCTACGGATGGCCCGACCGTTGCTGATTCCGTGGCTAAACCGATTAGCCACGGTCGTTCGTTGCCAAATTCGTTGCTATTTTCCGTTGCTAAATCCTGTTTTTTTAGTAGTGGCTTCGGCAAAACAAATTTCAAAGGGCTAGCCTTTTTTTTTTTTTTTGTTTAAAGAAAAATGAAGTCCAGACTTGCTTGGCCAGTCCAACGTGCTTCCTTTCCTTTCAATGCAACCGGAGTCCAGCCCATTTAATCAACCCCTCTCTAACCTTTTCCCTTTCATTTTGTTTCAGTTTCACTGGTAGCCCTAGTCTCAATTAGGGGTAATCGCAGATGAGGCTCCAAGCAATCAGACACCAAATAATTCCCTAATCAATTGGTGGCAAAGATCTAAGACCGGAGCAAAAAGGCAGAGGTGGCCGACCGGAGCAACTCACAATCATTGCACATCCGGAGCTTCTACGAATCGAAGAAGAACTGAGCAGATGTAACTGCTTGTTGTGGGGCCGACTGCGCCTTTCTTTTTTTTAACATGTATTGGACTTGTATTCTAATCAATACAGCCCGGTTTTGAATGGTCAAGCAAAGGCCCAATTTTTTGTTGTTCAAGCTTCATGCTTAAATTGTAACACCCCCTTTTTAAATCCTGAGGGAACGTTACAGCGCCAGTGAATCCGCAGACTTTAATGTCTTTGAATTCACCTGAGGCTTATAGGGACATGCAACCATACTCCCATAAACAAGATGATAATTTAAGCAAATAAAATAAAATAGGCGGAAGTCAAATAAATATCCTAGTTTAAAATATCCGATCAAAATAACATAAAAATACCAAAACCATAAAGTATAAATAACTCTAAAATAGCTAAAACTAAAGTAGCAACACGGAAACTTTAAAGGTTCAAAACTTGTAGTGTAAAGACTCAATAAATGATAGCCCGCTCTTCGCCTCTCTCCTGCTCCGCCGCTTGCACGAGACCTGTGGAATATATGGTCTGGTGTTTCGTGAGAACGAAGGACACCAGCCATCCAATAAATAGGATGGTTAGTACAATTAAGACTAGCAAATGATAGGGAAAAGGTTCAGATCACTTTAACCTTACAGTGACCATAAAACGGTACGACATAGGTTAAGGGAAACACACGAATATTTAACGTGGAAACTGGATAAGAAGGTAAAAATTCACACATGACTCGGATGATCATAATGATCGATTACCAGATAAGAAAAGGAATTATACCTCGAATAAGAGTGAAGTATAATATAACGAAATTGATCACCTATCAATAATCTCGATAATAACAATAATGTAGATATGTGAATAACACAATATAAAACGTAGTGACACGGGTCCAGACTCAATTAGGACTGCGACCTGAGACTTTGAAGTCTAATAGGGACACGGGTCCAGACTCAACTAGGACTACGACCTGAGACTTTGAAGTCTAATAGGGACACGGGTCCAGACTCAACTAGGCATGCGACCTGAGACTTTGAAGTCTAATAGGGACACGGGTCCAGACTCAACTAGGCCTGCGACCTGAGACTTTGAAGTCTAATAGGGACACGGGTCCAGACTCAACTAGGCCTGCGACCTGAGACTGTTTGAAGTCTAGATATTCCATGGAACCTTTTAGATTGGGCTCTACACTATTCCCAACCTGCGAGATAACCCTCGCAACTGACTTTAAGTCAATCCGCACCACGTGAGATGAACATCTTAACATATCATACCTAAGCATCACATGGTGCCTATCTTAACTTATCATACATAACCAGTTTATACTAGGTGATCATAATAACGACATCAACCCAACAAGGACATACAAGCACAGATATTTCAAGGATCTTAATATCGCATGCTATTAATTTGCATGAAAGAAATAAGCAAGATATCATGCAATTTAGGAAGAAGAAAATGGGCAACTTTTTACTTATCTCGAGTTATAAAACAAATAACACATTTAATACACATATCACTATAATTAATTTAATAAGTTGCCCATTAATTTATACTCATGCCAATTTATGAATAAGGAGATAAATTACATCAAGCAGACGAATATGCAATTTATCAAAACTGGCAAGGAAATTGGTCACAGGGCCGCATTCGACACAAAAGAACTTAAAAGGCACATCAAAAGGATCACGAAACACGCAAAGGGCGATGAACGAAATCACTTGCCTTAACTTTCGATGATCAGCTGACGATAACAAGACGAGATTTTAACACCTATTGAGTCCAACGGAAAAAGGAATATTTTATATTGATATTTTATACATTTAACTTTACTTAACTCAATTTGAAATTGAATTAATTCTATAAAGTTAAGAATTTATACCAATATAAATTCCTCGAGGAGCAGGATCCGGCGTGGGTGCTTCGAGATTGCTTGATGTCGCTGAAACGAGTAAGAATTGAATAGTTTAGAAATATTGGCCATCTAACTTAAAAAATAATTAAATTACGGCCAGAAACAAGAATAGAATAAAAACATGGGAAGTTTCTGTAATTGTTTTCAAAAGAAATAAAAAACCCCCAATTCTGCTTCCATGGAGTTCACGCACAGAGAAGGAGAAACGGTGAAGGCTCAGCTCTTCCTTTGGCGTCAACGGGCTAGCGGCGAAGGCGAGGCCTCGGCGGCGGTCGGAGGCGATGGACTGCGGCAGAGCATCGACAATCGGAGGCGGCGGCTCAAGCGGTGAGGGGTGGCGGAAATCCGAGATGGCCCGGACAGGGATGGCGATCGGAGACGAAGGCGGCACGGCTCGTCTGCACTGCACTGCGATGGGTCTCGACGGCGAGGGTAGTGGCCAGGCAATCATCGGAGGCGAGTGCGGTGGTGGTGGTCCAGGCGGCAATGGTGACCGGCGGTGAACTGTTGAGCAGCGACGGGAGTAAGGGAGAGAGGAAGAGGGACGGGTGATGGTGCAGTGACGTTGAATTGGGATGGGGCAAACCCTAAGATTTGACGTGTATTTATACTAATCAATTAGGTTAAATAAAGGATAGATTTTAAAGAAAATAAATAAAAGAATAGGTTACTCCCCTTCTAGCGGAATAAATATTATTTAATTTAACTACATAAATTAAATAATAAGAGTATTTAGAAGATTTATATAATTAAATCCATCATATATTATTTCACTTTAGAATAATTTAATTATTCTAATTAATACCATATATCTTATGTGAATTTATTAAATGATCCAAATTCACAAGATATATACTATAGTTTGAATACAATATAGATTTATTTAATTAAATAAAAATAAGAAATAGCCCAAAAATAATTTGGGGTATTTCATACCTCCTCACTAAAAATAAGTTTCATCCCGAAACTTAGAAAAGAAACGAAACATGTATTGAAGATAGGATAGTAACCTCAAAATAGATGAGAGGATATAGATTGATCAAAGCAAAGCTAGGTGTATCTAACAATGGTTCCCGAATGGGTAGAATTTAAGCATGCTTCGCTTAATTTAGTTATCGAATACGGGAGCGATGAGAGTTACATCTAAAGTAACTCATTGCTTTCCGAACTCCTCAATGGCAAAGCTTAAAATTTTTAATCCTATGAAAACAATGTATCTCTATAGCTATAACTATCTAAAATAAGGATAATAAAATTTTGAAAGACATCTTTTGATATTCACTCTCGTTGCTCGAGATAAGTGAACTCGCATCACATAAGAAACAGGGTTAACTAGCTTTTCATTGGCTTTCGTCTCAGCCCCATCTGGCTTCCTTTTCCAGGTTGCCAAATGGCCCGGGTGGCTTTGAAGGCAACCATTGTGACAAAACTAGCCAGCCTTATTTACATGAGATGAGTTGTGGGTCTTCGTCTTCTGGTTTGTCGACATGAACATTGTCCGGTTCCTCAACACGTGCGTCCTTGCGTCCTTATCTTCTTTATAAACATAAACAGTTTATATCTATATAATATTCTCAAGCTTTTTACCAATGAGAGTTCGGTTGCTCGATCATGGAAATGAAAGATGAGATATATAACCCATGATCGTTTAATACTATTGAGATTTAGGAAAGGTGAACCTACCTACATAAAGAGTTACTAATTATCCTCCTGAAGAACCTTACGTATGATGTATCAATCATTAATCATTGATTTCACATGAGGGAATCATTTCTGCTTATACATAAGTGAAACAGAGGAGCCCTTCTAGAGTCTATAGGGAGCACTTCCCGACTCTTTTTCGATATCTATAAAAACACGGGTTGACCAGCTTGATATGGAATCAGAAGTATCAACATAATAGAGCTGACTGTATAAAATCAAAGGAATACTGGTAGAAAAGTGTTCATAGCCTATATGGCATTCAACGTTAGAATACTGCCAATTTGCACACCAATTCCCCACTTTGACTCTAACATGTAAGGTTGTAAAAATGAATCCAAAACAATTACCAAAGCGACTATGACAAAAGGTCGCTGACGAGCTTCCCTTATTTATTGATATCTGAATAAATGAGGTAATTGAATCACTATGCGACTTGCACTAAGTGGAAAACAACTGAGGAAAGCGTTTCCGCATTTCTTCTTCAGTTTCCCAAGTCATCTCCTCAGTCTCGTGCTTTGATCAAAGCACCTTGACGAGCGGAACTACCTTGGTGCGAAGTTGCTTCTCTCGTCGCTCTATAATCTGCACCGGTTCTTCCTCATGGGTTCCGATGGGGCGGACCTCAATGTCCTTATAGATCAAAGATGTGGGTCGGGTCAGGCACCTACTTCTGTAGCAGTGATACATGGAAGATGTCATGTACTGATGAGCTGACGGAGACGGAGCAAGGTTGTAGGCAACATTGCCTACACACTGCAGAATCTCAAATGGCCCGACATATAGAGGGTTCAGCTTCCCTCGCTTTCCAAACCGGAAGACTCCGCTCGTGGGTAACACTTTCACGAACACCTTGTCGCCCACCTCAAAGTTGACCTCTCTACGCCTAGGGTCAGCATAAGACTTTTGGTGACTTTGAGCGATCAACATTCGTTGCCTCATCATCGAAACTTCTTCCAGAACTCTGAGGTGAATCGTCTACCATGATCAGAGACAATGGACGAAGAAACACCGTGAAGGCGGACTACGTGCTGAAGGTATAATTCAGCTAGCTTTGTCGACTTCCAATTAGATTGAATAGCAATGAAGGGTGCACATGTGGTGAGTCGATCAACAATCACCCAAATGGCATCCTTCTGCCCCTGACCTTAGGGAGCCCCATAACAAAATCCATCGAGATCTGTTCCCACTTCCATATGGGTACTGGAAGTGGTTGGAGATTCCCACTAGGTCTCTGGTGCTCAATCTTCACCTACTGACATGCCAAGCATCTGGCCACGTGCTCGGTTACTTCATTCTTCATACCCAACCACCTGTAGCTCTTCCTCATATCCTTATACATCTTACTACCTCCGAGATGCACCGAATAACTGGATGGATGAGCTTCCTGAACAATTGTCTGTCGGATCTCAGGGACATTGGGGACGCATATGCGATTTCCAAACCGTAAGGATCCATCATCCCTCACGAAAAAGCTCAGGGTTTTAAAATCGAAGAAGTCAACGGTGATCTATAGTAACACAACATCTTAGTCTGCTTCACCTTTATCTTTGCTAACAGATCTAACTGAACCTCTATCATACAGAACTGTCCTCGGTTCCTTTCAAACCAAACTTCAACATCTAACTTGAGCAGATCCCTCTACAGAACAGCTAATCATAGCCTCGTGCTGAGATTTGCGGCTCAAAGCATCGGCTACAACATTAGCCTTTCCAGGATGATAGAGAAGCTCAATGTCATAGTCCTTGATCAGCTTTAACTAGCGTCTCTGTCTCATATTCAGCTCCTTCTGAGTGAACACAAACTTGAGGCTCTTGTGGTCAGTGTATATCTAGCAACGAACTCCATACAAATAATGTCGCTAGATTTTTAGAGCAAATACCACAACAGCTAGTTCCAGATCATGCACTGTGTATTTCTCCTCATACGGCTTCAACTGTCGTGATGCCTAAGCTATCACTTTCCCATTTTGCATCAATACACAACTCAAACCTTGCTTGGAAGCATCACTATAAATCACGTAATCCTTTGACTCCTTAGGAAGTGTCAGAATAGGTTTTGTGGTCAACCGCTTCTTGAGCTCATAGAAGCTCGCTTTGCACTAGTCATTCGAGACAAATTTCTGGGATTTACGCAGAAGTAAGGTCAGTGATTGGACCAATTTGGAAAACACTTCCATGAACCTCATGTAGTAACTTGCTAGTCCCAGAAAACTCCGGATCTCCTTGACGTTCTTCGGCAAATTCCACTTCTCTACAGCTTATATCTTTTAGGGGTCAACCATCACCCCTTTCTCTGAGATAATGTAGCCCAGGAATGCCACCTGCTTCAACCAAAAGTGACACTTAGACAGCTTTGCGTACAATTGATGCTCTCACAGTGTTATCAAAGTAGTTCTCAACTGTTCGGAGTGAGCCTCCTCACTCGGCGAGTAGATCAAAATGTCGTCGATGAAAACTACGACGAACTTGTCCCAATACTGGTGAAAACAATGGTTCATCAGATCCATAAAGACTGATGGGTCATTTGTTAAGCCGAAAGGCATCACCACGAACTCATAGCGCCCATAACGTGTCCTAAAAGTAGTCTTTGGAATATCCTCGTCATGAATTTGGAGCTCATGATAACCCGATCGAAGGTCAATCTTAGTGAATACCTTTGCTCCCTGAAGCTGATCTAGCAAATCATCGATGCGTGGCAGTGGATACTTGTTCCTAATCGTCACCTTGTTCGGCTCCCGATAATAAATACACAATGAAAAGAACCATCTTTCCTCTTCACAAACTGCACGGGAGCACCCCAAGGTGAAGCATTGGGTCGAATATAACCCTTCTCTATCAACTCCTCAAATTGACTCTTCAATTCTTGCATCTCTACTAGAGCCATGCGATACGGGGCTTTGGAAATAGGAGTGGTTCCTGACTCTAAGTCGTTGGTGAACTCTATGAACCGCTTTGGAGGTAAACCAGGAATCTCGTTGGGAAAAAGATCAGGGAATTCCTGAACTACATGAATATCGGAGATAGAGACCGATTCGGACGGCTGATTCTGCAGATAGCATAAGAATCCAGCACAACCTTGACGTAACAATTTGGCTGCCTGCATCATATTAATAACACGGCCATCCTCCTTGGGGATGCGCCCACGAAATCTGCACACAACCTTGCCGTCCGACGAGAGGGTCACGATTCTCCATCCACAATCAATAATTGCACCATGGCGAGTAAGCCAATCCATGCCGAGGATGATGTCCTGAAGAAGGATCGGAAGCAGAACAAGGTCGGCAAGGTACTCATCACCACCTATTGCGATGGGGAAACGAAATAACATCTTCCTACCTCTAACTCTATCTCCATTAAGGAATTTGACAATAAAGGAATCATTTAGAGTCACAGATTCTAATCCGAGTCTTTCAACAGTTTGCTCGGCTATAAAAGAATGAGAAGCACCTGAATCAAAAGAATATTGATTAGCTCAGTCCGGAGATAGATAATAACATGAGCCATAGAAAAAGTAGTGTCGTCATCCTACGTATCTCATACAGCCGCGGACCCTGTTGAGATGGCCCGACGACATTCTTTCCTTTGTTCACAGTCAGCGGTGAACCTGCAAGAATCTGAGTATTTTGCTGGTACTGCTGCGGCACGTGCTGCTGATGATGAGATCTTAATCCTCGTCGTCTTTTGCAAAGCCATACAGCTCGACGAGTTTATCCAATTCGGAGCTATGCTTATGTGAGGTTGCATTCTCTCTGACTCTGCATGCTCACACATCTTTTTCATCCCATCCCTAGCATGATCACAATGTTTTTCCAGCTCATCCATAATTCGTTCTTTATTATTCTATGATTCCTCGGCCTCCCTCACGCGAAGTCTCTACCTCGCTCTTCTTGCCTATAAATCCTGGTACGCTTTTCCATCAGCTAAGATTTCCGAAAAGGATCTCTTCTTTGGCTCCTCCTCACTAAGGCTTTGGGATGGTTCCATGCCGTATCGGACAAGGTCCTAGAGGTACTTTCTCCTATTGTCGTTCAGAGGAGTTAGCATGACTTTCTTCTCCCTTACTGTCTTTTCCTCACTATGGAATCGAGGAGGGCGAGGAGTCATCAGTACTCGAGCGAGATAATCTCAAAAAGTGAGATTTTGAGGAAACAAGAATAAAGAATCTAAGATTAGTCTATGGCAGGTGCAAGAGCTGGAGCAGGACTATCGGACAAGTATTTTGAAATCATTTCCAAAACACCTTACTTTTGTAAGTAGAAACTTAGTTTTGATAAAAGCCTTTTTGAAATTCACTTCAAAAGTCATTTTGAAATACGAATGAAAACATTTTAGAAACCTACAGCTCTGATACCAGCTTCTGTAACACCCCCTTTTTAAATCCTGAGGGAACGTTACAGCGCCAGTGAATCCGCAGACTTTAATGTCTTTGAATTCACCTGAGGCTTATAGGGACATGCAACCATGCTCCCATAAACAAGATGATAATTTAAGCAAATAAAATAAAATAGGCGGAAGTCAAATAAATATCCTAGTTTAAAATATCCGATCAAAATAACATAAAAATACCAAAACCATAAAGTATAAATAACTCTAAAATACCTAAAACTAAAGTAGCAACACGGAAACTTTAAAGGTTCTAAACTTGTAGTGTAAAGACTCAATAAATGATAGCCCGCTCTTCGACTCTCTCCTGCTCCGCCGCTTGCACGAGACCTGTGGAATATATGGTCTGGTGTTTCGTGAGAACGAAGGACACCAGCCATACAATAACTAGGATGGTTAGTACAATTAAGACTAGCAAATGATAGGGAAAATGTTCAGATCACTTTAACCTTACAGTGACCATAAAACGGTATGACATATGTTAAGGGAAAGACACGAATATTTAAAGTGGAAACTGGATAAGAAGGTAAAAATTCACACATGACTCGGATGATCATAATGATCGATTACCAGATAAGAAAAGGAATTATACCTCGAATAAGAGTGAAGTATAATATAACGAAATTGATCACCAATCAATAATCTCGATAATAACAATAATGTAGATATGTAAATAACACAATATAAAACGTAGTGACACGGGTCTAGACTCAATTAGGACTGCGACCTGAGACTCTGAAGTCTAATAGGGACACGGGTCCAGACTCAACTAGGACTGCGACCTGAGACTTTGAAGTCTAATAGGGACACGGGTCCAGACTCAACTAGGCATGCGACTGTTGTGAGCCTAATCTGCCATGTTTTACTGTGACTTTTATATCGATTTCTGCATGCATTTCATTCATTCGAGCTAAGATAGTACAGAATCTATGTGGTTTATGTTTATTTGCCAAATTGTGGAATCTACACCAGTTTCTGTTTAATTTCGCAGAATTCGGAGCATTTTACAGCAACTCTAAAGAAGGTCAGAAAAGCTCGGAAAGCAACTACAGAAGTCCAGGATCCGAGAATACAGAACCAAGCTGAAGCCCAGGCTACTCGATCTCGAGTGGACTTTACTCGATCTCGAGTAGAAAGTCCGAGCAGCCTGGTCGACAAAGCCTGGTCGAGAGAGCTGAGCCAGACCAACCCGACTTCCGGAGCCTACTCGATCTCGAGTACCACTTGTCGAGATCGACGACGCCTCAGCGCCACACCCGGAGTCGAGAAAGAAAGCTGATCGAGAAGCTGAGGACGAAGACGCCGAGCACAATCCTACTCGACCTCGATGAGACCTTGTCGAGATCGACGAGACAACCAGCGCCTGTCCGAGTCCTTGCCGAGGAGAAGCTACTCGACCAGAGAAGACCACACCCTACTCGACCTCGACGAGACCTAGTCGAGATCGACGAGCCTCGAGTCCAGATCCGAGCCTGTCGAGTAGAGCCACCCGAGAAGACCCAGTCGACATAGCCAGTCTACTCGACCTCGACGAGCCCTTGTCGACATCGACGAGCACCAGGAGCCATGTCCGAGTCTGTCGAGCACCAGCTAGCCGAGACGACGAAACCGAGCCAGTCAACCCTACTCGAGGTCACCAGACCCTTGTCGAGATCGAGTAGACCTCCAGAGCCGGGTTTACTCGGTTCGACGAATCCTACTCGACTTGGGATTGCTTGGGCATGAAGATTGCTGATTCTATCCGAAAATATCAAGATCTACCATGAAGAAGAAAAGTTCTATCCATTGAAGACACTTTAGATATATTTCCTTTTAGATTTATTTCCCTTAAACAATTTATTTATCTTTAAAGCTTTTAGATATAATTTTAGATATAGATAGAGATTTCTATCCTTGACTAGCAAGGATTAGAAAGCTATAAATAAAGCCCATGGGGCTCAGTTTTAGGCATTCAATTTCAGTAGGAGAAGTAGTAGGAGAGAGAGAGAGTGAGTGGCCGAGAGGAGTTGGTGAAGCGAGAGCGGAATTGACTTCCTTTGGTTGTAAGCTCTATTTTATTTTATTAATGCAAGTTTATTTCCTTTTATTATTGATGTCTTTAATTATGATGAAGCGCGAGTAGTCCACCCACTTCTAGGGTTGGGGCGAGCCCGATGATAGCCATGCATATTTGAGGTAAAGATCCGACCTTTATTATGTTTTGAGCATTTTCCTACTTGTTGATGTGTTTATTGCCCATCTAATGGAGATCCATGCTAACAACTTGGATTATAAACATAAAATCGGTAAAGACAATTAGGGTTTCTTGAGAGAGTTGTCTAATTGTTGGAAAAGGCGAAAGCTTAGTCCTTTAATGCGAATTATATGAATATCTGTTTGGTTCTACCTTATGCATGCTTGGTTATTGTCGTTGCAAACCCCAATCTTGGAAGTCTTTTTACATTAAGTTTAGTCGAATCCCCCAAAGCATTTGTTTTTACTTTCTTTTATTTCGTTTTACTCCCTGCCCTCGTCGATCTCGACCAGCCCCTGGTCGACCTCGACTACTGATCTTCGACCTAGAGTCGCCGTAGCTTACTTGTGCAGGAGTCGACGAAGACCAACTCGACTTCGACAGGCCGTACTCGATCTCGAGTAGACCCCAGTCGAGATCGACCACCCTTTGCCGAGCTGCTACGCTGTGTTCGACTGTCCGATCTTCTGTCGACTAACCCTTAGATGAGATCGAGGACCCTGTTGTCGACTTCTGACCGTGAGATTCTCCGCTGCCTAGGATCCGCTGACATGCTTCCTCGTGGATCGATTCTGACTTTCCACTACTGCATCGGGAGGAAGTCTTGTAATTATTTGCAAGGGACGGAATCTGGTTTGCCTTAGTTTATTTATATTTTAATTGCAATTCTCGATTTCCTCCTACAACAGCGACCTGAGACTTTTAAGTCTAATAGGGACACGGGTCCAGACTCAACTAGGCCTGCGACCTGAGACTTTGAAGTCTAATAGGGACACGGGTCCAGACTCAGCTAGGCCTGCGACCTGAGACTGTTTGAAGTCTAGATATTCCATGGAACCTTTTAGATTGGGCTTTACACTATTCCCAACCTGCGAGATAACCCTCGCAACTGACTTTAAGTCAATCCGCACCACGTGAGATGCACATCTTAACATATCATACCTAAGCATCACATGGTGCCTATCTTAACTTATCATACATAACCAGTTTATACTAGGTGATCATAATAACGACATCAACCCAACAAGGACGTACAAGCACAGATATTTCAAGGATCTTAATATCACATGCTATTAATTTGCATGAAAGAAATAAGCAAGATATCATGCAATTTAGGAAGAAGAAAATGGGCAACTTTTTACTTATCTCGAGTTATAAAACAAATAACACATTTAATACACATATCACTATAATTAATTTAATAAGTTGCCCATTAATTTATACTCATGCCAATTTATGAATAAGGAGATAAATTACATCAAGCAGACGAATATGCAATTTATCGAAACTGGCAAGGAAATTGGCCACAGGGCCGCATTCGACACAAAAGAACTTAAAAGGCACATCAAAAGGATCACGAAACACGCAAAGGGCGATGAACGAAATCACTTGCCTTAACTTTCGATGATCAGCTGACGACAACAAGACGAGATTTTAACACCTATTGAGTCCAACGGAAAAAGGAATATTTAATATTGATATTTTATACATTTAACTTTACTTAACTCAATTTGAAATTGAATTAATTCTATAAAGTTAAGAATTTATACCAATATGAATTCCTCGAGGAGCAGGATCCGGCGTGGGTGCTTCGAGATTGCTTGATGTCGCTGAAACGGGTAAGAATTGAATAGTTTAGAAATATTGGCCATCTAACTTAATAAATAATTAAATTAGGGCCAGAAACAAGAATAGAATAAAAACATGGGAAGTTTCTGTAATTGTTTTCAAAAGAAATCAAAAACCCCCAATTCTGCTTCCATGGAGTTCACGCACAGAGAAGGAGAAACGGTGAAGGCTCGGTTCTTCCTTTGGCGTCAACGGGCTAGCGGCGAAGGCGAGGCCTCGGCGGCGGTCGGAGGCGATGGACTGCGGCAGAGCATCGACAATCGGAGGCGGCGGCTCAAGCGGTGAGGGGTGGCGGAAATCCGAGACGGTCCGGACAAGGATGGCGATCGGAGACGAAGGCGGCACGGCTCGTCTGCACTGCACTGCGATGGGTCTCGGCGGCGAAGGTAGTGGCCAGGCGGCAATGGTGACCGGCGGTGAACTGTTGAGCAGCGACGGGAGTAAGGGAGAGAGGAAGAGGGACGGGTGATGGTGAAGTGACGTTGAATTGGGCTGGGGCAAACCCTAAGATTTGACGTGTATTTATACTAATCAATTAGGTTAAATAAAGGATAGATTTTAAAGAAAATAAATAAAAGAATAGCTTACTCCCCTTCTAGCGGAATAAATATTATTTAATTTAACTACATAAATTAAATAATAAGAGTATTTAGAAGATTTATATAATTAAATCCATCATATATTATTTCTCTTTAGAATAATTTAATTATTCTAATTAATACCATATATCTTATGTGAATTTATTAAATGATCCAAATTCACAAGATATATACTATAGTTTGAATATAATATAGATTTATTTAATTAAATAAAAATAAGAAATAGCCCAAAAATAATTTGGGGTGTTTCATAAATGGAGAAAATTAATCACATTTTTAATAAATGTGACAATATAATTTATAAGATCATGAAAAAATTCATGAAATTTTACCCTCCAACAGTTGCCCCCCCCCCCCCGAACTTTGTACGGGTGAGACATCGAACGCGTTCAAAGTTCGAACAATGTTCTATTTATGCACCATTTGTGTTTCGAACGGACCTTTGCTTAAGGAAGCTTTTGGTTCAATTTAAAGTTCTAAGAGAATTGGAACTTGGATATTTGTTCCGATAAAGATTTGATCACATAAAAAACAATTCTACTTAGAACTTGCTTATGACCAATGAGAGGTAATATGGTATGGGTATGTGAGAGTCAAAAATATTTTCCTTCTCGAAACCAGATTTTTCTGCTTTTCTGGTTTTCTAACCAGTTTGGCTTTTGAACTTTCAAGCCGGTAGGTTTTTGGCTTGAGTCAATTGTGGTCTTGACTTTTTAGCCAATTTAACTTTCTTTCTTTTTTTTTTTGCTTATTTGTTTTTTGGCTTTTGGTCGGAGATTTTCGACTTTAAGCTTGAATTTGGACTTGATAGTTTTCTTGTGAGGGACAAGAATTTGGTTTTGACGACTTGGTGTCGTAGGCTTGAGCTTTTGTAACCTTTGTGGTTGAAGATTTGTGATCAAAATCTCATATGAGATGATTTTGACATTTATACCCATACCATTTACAGCCAAGGCGTTTAATGGTTTTTTTTTCTTTGAGTTTGAGTTTTGAATTTTGGGGACTTCGAATGACCATACATATATAGATGATGTAGACCAATTTTTGTTTGGGAGGGTTTGAAGGGTTTTGTAGGCTTAGGAATTTAGGCTTTTGAGAGAGCAGAAAACATTGACCATTTCATTAGTCAAGTTTTGAAGAAACTTTTGGTTTAGGGTTCCTTGGAAGGAAATTTTGATTTATAGGACTTGAATGGACTATCACATTTGGATATGATAATCAAAGTCGGAAAAATTTAGGCATAGACCTTTTGTTTATCTCTTTTTGTAAGAATGCCTTTGAAAGAACAAAAAATTTCTCTCTTGCTTTTCCCTTTGCCTCATTTTCAATTCATGCACAAAACGTGCTGATCTTCATACCATATTTGATTTTTCTCCTTGTAGTCGAGACAACGCTCATATGACTACATAAGCAGAGGATTTGACTTCTTTTTCTTCTTTATTGAGAAAAGAAGATGTTTTTTTTTTGTGGATGCACCTAGCATGCTGACTAGCTAGACTGCCTACGTACCCCCTTTATGAGGGATCAAGCCGCTCGTAGTTCTTTGAACCCATTTTTCTTATGCTTTCGGGTTGTTTGATTTTCGGACTAATTTCAAGTTCTTTTTTTTCATATGCATCACTCGAACTATTTGAGCACACCTTTTAGGAAGAGTTTCCCAAATATTTCGACTATCATTTGAAAACCGGGATTTTTTCTTTCTTTCTTTCTCTTTTTTTTTGCCGCATCATTCAAATCACCCGGGCCCACCTTCTAGGAAGGGTTTCCCGAATAATCCGACTATCATATGCGAACCCGGAATATCTTTTTTTTTTTGCGACTGAATTTGACATGTATGTTTTTTTATGCCAAATTTCCTACGTACCCCTTGTTGGGGATCAAGTCTTCACGTAGTTCTAGGCGAAACTATTTGTTTTTCCGCCTTGGAGACCACTTGATCATTTTGACACCCTTACTTGGCTTTAGGTGTCCATGATTTGGTTGAGCTTATAGAGGAGAACTTTTGACTGTTTCTTCCGGAGCTCTTGCTTTTGGTCTTTTTCATTTGGACCTTCTTGCTTTTAGACTCATCAACTTTTCTGAGTCTTTCAAATATCGGAGCTTTAGATTCTCCACTTGTCGAGGCCATATTAAGCCTTTGAAACACCGAAGGTTTGGATTCTTCATTTGTTGAAGCTAGCTCGAGTCTTTCAAATACTGAAGATTTCGGTGCGTCGCTTGTAGAGGCTAGATCAAGCCTTTTAAACACCGAAGATTTAGGAGTTTCATTTGAAGCCGTCTCGAGCCTTTCAAATGCGGACATCCTAGGCTCTATCACACTTGCAGTTAGAACACCGTTTTCGTATGAGATTTGGAAATTTTTGACACAAGCCTCATCGACAAGTTTTTGTGGAGCTTTACCCTTGAAAGAGGGTCTTAACTTTTGCACTTGAACTTTATGCTTCTGGTGCATTTTTGAAGCTTTTGCGAAGCTTGATTTCTTTCCCTTTGATTTCTCTCTTGATTTTGAAGAGAGAATTTGCTTCTTGGAGTGAAGAGTAATCTTTTTAACTCTTGCTTCATTTTCATCCATGTCATTGGTCCATGAGACCATACAACATTGAGCGATGTCTTTTTCATTCAAGGATTCTTCTTTTGAAGTGTCATCTTTCACCAATGCTTTAAAAGGCAATGAAACCGTGGGGCTGCCCCCAGCTTCAATAACCATAGCAGATGTTTTTTCTGTTTGAGAAGACAGTTGGAGTGAGGGAGTGGACTCTGCAACGTCTACCACTGAAATGGTATTTGCTGAAGCTGCTTGAGTTGAGGATGTTGCCCCCTCGATTTCAATTTCTCCTTTGTTAATCATCTCCTCTATGATGTCTTTGAAGACGTAGCAATCCTTGATTGGATGGGCAACGAGCTGGTGATACGAGCAATATTTTGGATCACTCGCCTTGCCAACCCGTTTTGGTGTTTTTGGCTCCGAGAGCGTTAAAAGTTTAGCACTCACCAATTCATCGAATATCCCTTGCACATCATCATCGTCAAAAGGATATTTCTTTTGCCTTCTTTCATGAAGGGCGAGTCTATTGGATGGCTCCTTGGCTTTCTCTTTTCTTTGAGCTTTAGAACCATTTATGTTACCGGACTCTCGATCATGTTTGGCGAAAGTCGCCATAGATTCTTCTTCGTTTTGTAGCTCATCGCCGTCATTTTTGTTAGCCTCACTATCTTGAGGCCATTTGGATTCTCGTGCTAGCTGTTTTTCCACATTGCACGCTTTAGACACCAATTCATCAAATGAACGAGGCTCGTCACTTCCAACATGTACCGCTAATTCCGGCATTAGGTTATTGGTGCACATTTGAACACAAGCTTGTTCGCTTAATTTTTCGTAGCATTGGAGTCTCATGCTTCTCCACCTGGCGATGAAGTCGTTGGCAAGCTCATTAGACCTTTGATAAGTGTTTGCGAGATCCATAATAGAAACTCTTGCTTTCGAGCTCACAAACTGAGCTAGGAACTCTCTTTGTAGATCGTCCCATGTTTGAATCGACCCTGGTTGAAGTTGAGTGTACCAAGTGAATGCCGATCCCTTCAAAGATTGGACGAATTGCCTAATTAATAAGGCATCGTTTAAGGCGGTTTCACCACAAGCAGAGTAGAAATGAGCTAAGTGCTCGTGGGGTGAACCGTGAAGGCCATCGAACTTCTCGAAGCTCGGTCTTTGGTAGCCTGGGGGAAATGACATCAAATCATAGTTTGCTGGATATGACTTTTTATACCCGAGCACTATTGGATTTTGTGATGCATAAGCTTTTTTTATCCCTTGAGAGATCATCTCTTTGATTTCTTGCGAAGAGATCAATGTGCTACCGCTTGACCCTTCACCATTTGGCCTTGATTGCTCTTGTCTATTTGCTTGAGCTTGAATATTGATTTGAGCAAGGAGTGATGCAATTTGAGCATCTTTTCCATTGAGCTTTCTTTGTAACTCTTGAAGCTACTCCTCGACACTTGGTGTGTTGGTAGTCAATACCGGCATCACATCTTGTCCCTTTTGTGAGATGTTTTCTTGAGATTTAACTATTGAAGCATCTAAACTTGTTAGCTCCAACTGGTCTTTCTTTCTTGCATCTTCTTTGGAGACTTGGCATATTTGTTGAGCCTCCTTGTCCTTCTTGGATCTTGAAGGCTTAACCTTTGTGGCCATGGGTTCCATCTCTTCCAAATACGAGGTCATATTGACTTGTGCAACCTCTTTCGGATAAATAAGCATAGACCCAACGAGAATCCCTCTTGGAGAAGCCACTAGAGGAATTTCTTTTGCCCCTTGCGAGCTAAGGAGATCTTTTGCAAGGGTTGCACTAGCTTAGCTCGCTCTAAAGTTGAGGAACGAGCTAGCACAAGAAGAGCTCTTGTCTTGCTGCGTTGGGATCCGCATTTGCGTCCCCTTCTCTTCATGGAGTTGTTTGCCTTCTTGGCAATGGAGGGGGGTTGTGCGGAAGTTGCGATTGACCCCTTGTTGTGAGGAGGAAATCGAGTATGAAATATAATAAAATAGATCAAATCAGATTCGTGCCCCAACAAATAATTACAAGACTCCCTCCAATGTAGTAAGAGCAAGTCAAGATCGAATCCACGAGGAAGCGTGTCAGCAAATCCTAGGCAGCTGTAAATCTCACAGAAAAGCAACAGAAAAGACAAAAACAGAAACAAAGAAAGAAAGACAAACGAAGACAAGAAATAGCAAACGAAAGCAAAAAATAAAGTAAAGACAGAAGCTAACTCGATCTCGACCAACAGTAACTCGAGATCGACGAACAGCAGTGAACAACAGAAACTCAGAAATCACAGCAGACAACGAACCCGGCAAGGGCAACTCGATCTCGACAACACCTAACTCGAGATCGACGACAAATAGTAAAAACAGAAATTGCAGAATCGAAAACAGAAACAGAAATTCAACACGACGTAGACAAGAGCCAACTCGAGATCGACTAAGGTCTACTCGATCTCGACAAGCCCCTCCTCTGTATCGACTAAAAATGCAGAAAATATAAATTCCAGATTCGAACACAGATTTCAGAATTTCGACATAAATAAACTCAATTTATGAAAGACTTCCAAAGCCAGGGTATCAACGCCACAACGATAACCATGCAAAGTAACACATAAAGGCATAAAAGATCATGTTTTCCATCTAAATAACTTTCGTTACTAACAAATAGGCATATAGAGGCTTTCGCATAAATCCTAATTGTTACTTGCCCTTTTCACATAATTAACCCAAGTTGCATTAAGATCACTTTCGCTTCAATAATACAAACAAGGATCACCTTTAACTCTCGCAAAAGAATCATGCTCATAGGGATAGAAGATGAATTGCATAACAAGATCTGACCTTTACCGCATCATCTTACATGGCCACCGTCGAGCTCACCCCAGCCCCAGAAGTGGGTGGACTACTCGCTCTTCATCATCAAGAAAGACATCAAATAACAAAAGAAACTAACTTGCATTGAATTAAATAAAGAAAGCTTACAACCAACAAGAAAATTCCGCTTTCGCCTTTCCACCTTGCTTGCCACAAACTTTCTCTCTCTACTCCTACTTACTTGAATGGAATTGTGTGTGTAATTGAATTAATGAAAAACTAGCCCCTAAGGCTTTATTTATAGCCTTCTATTCCTTGCTATTCAAGGATAGAAATATCTATCTTCATCTAAATCTATATCTAAAGGCTTAAAAGATAAATAAAAGTAATTCAGGAATTAAATCTAAAAGGGGAAAAATAAATCTAAATAGGTAAATATCTTCTTGTTGATAGATCTTGTCTTCCATAGATAGAAGATGATGAAATCAGATAGACTTGGCTTCCTTCGGCCCCAAGGATTCCCAAACCGAGTAGGATAGTCAAACCGCGTAACGCGCTCCCGGACACGGCTCGTCGATCTCGACTAGGGCTCGTCGATCTCGAGTAGAGATGGTCGTCGACTTGGGCTGACTGGGCTTCTCGGGTGGCTCTGCTCGACAGGCTTGGATCTGGCTCCTGGCTCCTCGATCTCGACTAAACCTCCTCGAGATCGAGTAGAGGTGGTGCTCGGCTTCTTCGTTTTCGGCTTCTCGACTTGGCACAGCTCGTCGACTCCGGACATGGCGCCGAAGTGTGGTCGATCTCGACAAGAGTTACTCGAGATCGAGTTGGCTTCCGGAGTCGGGTTGTCTCTGACTCAGTGTCCTCGATCAGCTCTGCTCGACCAGGTGTGCTCGGACAGCCTTTATCGAGATCGAGTAGATGTACTCGAGATCGAGTAGAGTTCTCTCAGCTTTCTGCTCTGTTCTTGAAACGCACTTTTCCGAGTCCTCGTTTGTCGGATTGACCCATATGACAATGCGTTGGAAAGCTCTTTTCGAGGGCTACAACTTTCATGAAGACATCAAAGCTTGATTCCGAATGATGAATACCGAAAAATAGCCTTTTCTCCAGCTGCACCATTCTTAGCTTCTTCATGACTTTCCTTCAAGCTCCAAAGTGCGTCCGATTTCTGCGAAATATAACAAAAACTTGTGTAGACCTCCATATATCGCAAATAAACATATACTACACATATTTTGTATTATTCTAACCAAAATGCATGAAATGTATACAGAAATCGATATAAAAGTTACTGTAAAACATGGCAGATTCAGCTCACAACACCCCTCATTCGCTTTGATGACACGAATGATGGGCCTTTGAGCGACCTCATTAGTGGGCTTCGTGCCATTGTAACCACCCTCCTGCATTTTGAACTTGTTGCAGATAGGTTGGTTGTTGAACTTATTGTCACCGATCCGGGTGATCTTAAGCTTCCTGCCCCCATGGCTTGGAAGGGCTTTAGGCTTCATGCCCTCATCCCTTGAAAGTGTTTCAAGAGACTTCGACACCCACTTGGCGATGGTCTTGTCCTCCGGAGCTTGAAGAGTTCCAAAGGTGTTGTTGATCGGGATCATTGCAGACATTGGGTCTCGGGTGATGTCACAGTGAGCTTCGAATGATCTTTTCTTGATCCAGCGGCCTCCTTGGATGATGAAGGTTGCTGGAAGCTCGTTGAAGTTGACAATCACTTTTGGTGCCATTTGTACCTTTCAAAAAGATATAACCATGTATTAGTATAAATACAACTAAGAGATGAAAAGGCAAAAAGGGTCCCACTGGGCGTGCCAAAAATATGTTGGACAAAAATGCGCAAATAATCGTACAACACATTTTATTTGATTTTTAATATTTGAGTTCGACCCCTTTTGGTTATCCTCTTGATTCGAAGTCGTATCGATACCAAGATTTGGATGGTTTTGGTGATTTGGGCTGCACCCGAAATTTAGCGGGCTGCCTACCTATCTCTTGGAAGAGAATCAAGCCTCACGTAGTTCCGAGTGTTTTGGATTTTATGTTTGGTTTGATTTGGATTTGGTTTCGTTTTCTTGTATGCATCATAGGATGAAGTTCAAGCCCACCTTACACGAAGGGTAGCTCGAACAACACTCCACCCGAGTAACCTGAGCCCACCTTCTCGGAAAGGTAACTCAAGTAACCCGCCTATCATTTGCATAGAAAACGATTTGATTTTAATGTGGAGTTTGATTTAATTTAATTTGATTTGAGATTTGACTTAAAAGGTCAATTTGGGGATCGTGATTGAACTCGTTTGTGAGTTTCCTACGTACCCTTTTAAAAAGGATCAAATCACACGTAGTTCTTGAAAAGAACAAATTTGAATTTGGTATTTGAGTTTTTGAAGTTCTAGTCGTGACCAAACTCGACGAGCAGACGCTTTGTATCGAGTCAGATGAGACACTTTGGATTTGATGGAAATTTGATATTTGGGACGACTAGAGTCGACAAATGAATTTGGAAAGATTTATTTGAAAGATTGGGTGTGACTTGACTCGGTGAGAATTTGATTTACGCCGAGTTTCCTACGTATCCACTTGTTTGGTGGAATCAAGTCACCGTAGTTCGGGACAAAAGAAAATTTTGCATTTGGTTGGATTTTGATCGTAAGATCATTTGAGGGTGGGGATAGAACTCGACGAGCAGAAGCTTTATATCGAGTCGGAATAGACAATTTGAATTTGTTGTTGGCGATTGAACTCGACAAGCCTTGGCTTTATATCGAGTGTCCTACGTATCTCTTAGAAGAGAATCAAATCACCCGTAGTTCTAAAACAAGCCAATTTAATTTGTTTGATTTTGACCTCATATTCATTTAAAAGTGAATTTAGAGGTGGACGACTGTACGCGATATATTTTTAGGATTTAATATCGGGTTACCTACGTAGCCGATAGGAGGCGTCAAGTCTTTACGTAGTTCTAAACGAACCGATTTAATTTTTATTTGGCGATTGAACCCGATGAGCTTTTGCTTTATGTCGAGCTACCTACGTACCCGTTTGGACGGGATCAAATCTTGCGTAGTTCTTGAGAACCATGTTTTAATTTTGGGAAAGGTGACTGAATTCAGTATATGTTAAATTTTTTACCAAATTTCCTACGTAACTCGTAAAAGAGTATCAAGTCTTACGTAGTTCTAAATGAGAACCGAGTTTATATTTGGTGAAACTCGATTTGAGGTTTTGACTCCGTTTTTATAGAAGCAGGTTTTGAGATTGACCCACTAGAATTAATTGGCAAAGAATATTTGACGAGTTTAATTTTATGTTTTGATCAAACTCGAATTCTTAATTTGTGCCAATTATAATTTTTATATTTTAGTGGGTGGACTTTGCAAATAAACCAAATTTTTTAACAAATGTAAATTGTCGTCCAAATGGACTTCGACAAAACAAATTTCAAAGGGCTAGCCTTTTGTTTTGTTTTTTTTTGTTTAAGGAAAAATGAAGTCCGGACTTGCTTGGCTAGTCCAACGTGCTTCCTTTCCTTTCAATGCAACCGGAGTCCAGCCCATTTAATCAACCCCTCTCTAACCTTTTCCCTTTCGTTTAGTTTCAGTTTCACTGGTAGCCCTAGTCTCAATTAGGGGTAATCGCAGATGAGGCTCCAAGCAATCAGACACCAAATAATTCCCTAATCGATTGGTGGCAAAGATCTAAGACCGGAGCAAAAAGGCAGAGGTGGCCGACCGGAGCAACTCACAATCATTGCACATCCGAAGCTTCTACGAATCGAAGAAGAACTGAGCAGCTGTGCAGCGAGGCGTTCTTCAAAGAAGAGGATGAGAGCCGGCTCTCGAGAAGAAGAAGTTCAGGTTTGCTCTCCTCTCTTTTTCCTTACTGCAATTTGCCCCTAATTAGGATGATTTGAGTCTTGTGAAGATTACTCGATTAGGGCTAATTTTGGTCGTTTATAAATTGGTTTTTTTTTGTTTAGGCTTTTGGATTTGGGTAATTGCCAACGGGAATGGCTAAATCCAGCGCTTGGGGTGCTCAAGAGGGGCCAGAAGTTCCCGGTTCAGAGCGGGTCAAGGACCAGGAAGCGGAGCCAGGCTCAGCACGACCCTGCACACGCCGTTACATCCCCAGGAGCGAGTACCATCTCGCTTGTTGCCATTAGGTATGTCTCGACCTCTTCTCCAATTTTTTAAGTCCTGAATTGATTCTTCTTTCAACTGAGAACTTAGTTGTTACCCTCGAAATTTCAACTGTATGTTTTCTTTTTCTTCTGCAATTGGTAAATTTTGGAGCTTTTGAAGCAATTGCAATTTGGTAGCAATTAGGGAGAATTTGTGCCTCAATTTAGTTTTAGATCGCCGGCTCTTCTGCATTTTTTTATCTGTCTTGATTTCAGAAGCAGTGTGACCAATGAGTCTCAAGAATTTGTTGATTGAGTCTCTAAAAATTTCGGCAGCACTTCGACCTGTTTATGGATAGTTTTGTGGTTCCAAAATCCATACCATATACTTAAAACAATATAACTGTACAAAGCTATATCATTTTGCATAGGGGGATTCTGGAAACCATGAAAAACTACCTTGAATCTCTTCTTTTCTGCAACAGGAGAGTTTGTTGATGTGTGTTTGTTTGCTTGTGTTTGTTGTTTGCAGGTTTCTCCAGGAGGAGGAAAATCCAGGAGAATGAAGAAGATGTGCTTGTTTCTTTTCTGATGTTCGGAAGAAAAGGGACCCAAAAAGCAGCCCTAACAGTTATGCCCTTTTATAGGTAGGAATGATAGGGGCAGTTACTCAAGGAAACTCCTCCCACCACGTACTGCAGTTGCAACATAGTTTTTTTTTCTTTTCAAATCTTTGCATTTTTTTTTTGTTAAACGTAAGAGAGCAATTGTAACTGCTTGTTGTGGGGCCGACTGGGCCTTTCTTTTTTTTAACATGTATTGGACTTGTATTCTAATCTATACAGCCCAGTTTTGAATGGTTAAGCAAAGGCCCAATTTTTTGTTGTTCAAGCTTCATGCTTAAATGGAGAAAATTAATCACATTTTTAATAAATGTGACAATATAATTTATAAGATCATGAAAAAATTCATGAAATTTTACCCTCCAACAGTGAGATTGGGATGCTTAACAATGATGCACTTTCGTAGGGGGAGCTTTCCCTTTACGAAAGATAAACTCTACTCATTGTCAAGACCTTTGAGAATTATGTCAAGGTTTGTGAACTGACTGGTAGAATACAGATATCGGATCATATATATTTGGTTAATATCCTTTTAGATATTTGATCAAGTATAATTTTATCGAATTTCAAAATAATTTATTTATGTCACACATTTTATCCGATTGAGATATTTTTGGAACAAAATATTTTCGGTTATTTCCCTCCTATTTTAAAATGGTTAAAAAAAAGATTTGAATTTTGAATTGAAATTTTTTCAAATTGACAATGTTATGATTACTATCCTTGGAACTTCAAACCCGTTCAATCAACTCCATCACCTCACTCTACTAAAACCCAAATCTGTACCCGATTCTCTCACCACTTCAAACTTATCTAAACCCTTCCAACTCTCTTTCTTCAACCTCTCAAACTTTCTGAAACCCTAGCCGAAATTCTCCATGGCTCCCAAATCAAAGAAAGCTTCCACACCCAAAAGACTTGGCGCCACCCCCAAGGGACGCCAGGCTACTGCTACTTCCCCTACACCTGAACCCACTCCTCAAGCCATCGTCCCTGCTGTTGTCCAGAGCACCATCGCCGAGAGCACTACTACAGTAACCAAGGGCTCTAAAAAACGCTCAGCTAAGAAGCCTCTCAGCGCAAAGCAGAAAGGGAAAAAGAAAATCATCGCTGAGGAGGTGGATGATGAGGAGGAAGAGGAGGATCTCGACGCCATTCTGGAACGAGATGCCGCTAAGGAAGCCGAGGAAGAAGCTCTGAGAAAGAAGAAGGCCGAGGAAGAGGCTGAGCAGGCAAGAAAGCTAGTCGAGGAGGAGGCTGAGAGAATCAGGAAAGAGGTTCCTTCTGAAGAGGAGCCTGAGGAAGAAGACGAGGAGCAAGACGAATCCGGTGAGGACGAGGATGCTGATGGAGACGACGCAGGGTCCGCCGAGGACTCGGGGTCTGAGGACGAGGAGGAAGAGGAGCTAGAACCCGTTGCCTCTCCTTCTCCTTCTCCTCCTCCCCCGTCTCCAAAGAAGCGGAAAGCCCCAGCAGCTGTCAAGCCTCCCTCTCCCAAACGTACCAGGAAGGGTACCCTCAGAGGCCTTGAGGCGCATGCCAAGAGGACTACTCCAACACAGGCTCGAAGGAAGAATGTTGATCCACCTGCCTACATCCAGGTAAACCAATCCTTATCCTCTTCATGGTTTGAAAATGCTGAAACGGCTGGAAAGTGGGTGGATGAGTTTCGAACTCGTAGGATCTGTTATTCTGATTTTTTGGATATTGCGTTCTTTGAAGCTTTGAATTTACCATGCATTGCTCTCCTTAAAAAATCCCCAGCCTGGACCCTTCTCAATCTTGAAACCGTCTATTATCCCCAACTCACCCGCCTGTTTTACATAAACCTAAAAGCCATTGACTTTGCTGATTTCCTTGGCCTACCTAGACCTTGTCCACCCTCTCCCGAGAACCCCACAAAAGAACAGTGCCTAGCCCTTGCCCGATCCAAATATCTCCTACCCGAAGCATCTAACAGCACCGCAAAGCAGCTTACCCACTCATCCCTTACCCTTGAGGCAAAGATAATTTTTAACATCATTGTGCGTTGCCTCTTACCCCGTCTAAACTCTGGCTCCCTCCTTACCGATAATGCCATGGTCCTACTTTACCGAATCCTAAATGGCCTTGGTCTTGATCTGTCCAATACCATTTTAGGATCCATGGCTCACACTAGAAAAGTCAGGAAAGGAACTCCCTTCCCCTTTGGCACCCTTTTGACCCATATCTTCAAAGCTTCTGGAATCAATTTCAAAAATGAAGAACAACAGCGTCATATGGGTAAGTTCGACTCCAAGAGCCTTGAAAAGATTGGCATCACTCAGTCCCCCAAGGGACTTGGAGTGTTGCCTCTCCTTCAAAAGCTCTTCCCACTGCCTCAGCCGTTGATGAACGCATGGACAACCTGGAGCTGGGCTTAGAGGAAGTTCGCCTGGATATCAAGGAGCTGCACAAGGAGTTCATGACGGAGATGAGCGGGGTGTCCAATCTGTTGCAAGATCTGAGGTCGCTGCTCACTGATGATGCTCCGGACAATGAAGCTTAGCCTTACCTTACCCTACCCTAACCCCAAATCTGAAACATTGCTGGTTTTTGGAAACTGTTTCAAAACTTTTGGTGACTGTTTTACCTCCTCCCTTTGTTGAAAGACAAAAAGGGGGAGATGATCTGCTATGGTTTGGACTTTAAAAACTTTTAAACTGCTATGAAGGTCTTGGAAGACCTTGGTTTTGTTTTCAGTTGGATGGTTTTCATGCTTTAAAATTTTGATCCAACAGTTGTCTAACCCATGCAGGTACTTAGTCCGATTTTACTTATATTATATATGCTTGACTAAGTTGCAGGGATGCACAGGTTTTGTCTTTCATCAAGGGGGAGATTGATAACTCCACTCCCTTGATGAAAATTAGAATAAGTTTCAAAGGCCTTGACAGTCTATTTGGGTCAAAGGTCTTGAAGCTTTAACAGTGTTGATGAAACACAAAATCTGTTATATATGATATTATGTTCGAATATTATTTTATGTTATTATATGCTTCCATTATATTATTATATATACACTAACCTTTCAGGAAGTATTTTCGAATATTATTTCCTTCCTTATGTTGTAATTTGAGAAGATTCAAATCGGAAGATCATGGCCTCCGAAGTTTCCAAAGATAGAAGATCCAGCTCAAGCCATGATCCTCTCTAGCCGTTGGTGAAGATCCTTAGGCACCGATTTGTTTCAATATAAAGAAAAGGAAGAAGAAGACAACCACACATCTGTTGAACACAAGCTTTCATACACTCAAGCCTTCAAGCGAGATCTGTCTTCTTCGTGTGCTCTCTGCTAGTCCTTAAGAGTCTGTTATTTCATTTCAAACCATTTGAGAGTTACACAGTAAGCTTATAGGATATATTTTGTTATAGTGTTATACTCGAGAGTTTGTAACTCAGGAAGTGAACACTAGGCGATTGATTCACTAAGTGTAAGAGGATTGTACTAGATAGCATAGAGAGGTGGGGCTCTTCTAGATTGGTCTAGGACTCCAAGGGAACGTGAGTTGACTAGATTGCAATTATATAGGAGAGAGGCTTCTCGGTGAGCTATTAGGATCCTAAGTCTTGTGAATCAATAAAAGTCGGTTGAATCCTAGGGTTGTGGAAGAACCCTAGGCGGGGACGTAGGCCAAGTTCGTACCGAACCTCGTAAACAATTCATCGAGTCCTTTATTTACTGCTTTACCTTATTTCCGCACTTGGTTCGAATTGTCTAACTTTGTGATTCAGGTTTTCAGAGAAAAGACTAAGTCTAATCTCAAAGGATTTTGCACGAGCTTCAAAAGTCTTGAGAATCTGCGAAAAACCGGCATACTCTATTCAACCCCCCTTCTAGAGTATCTTTACATTACTTTGTTTTACATTATTGAACCTTCAATCACTAATATCAATATGTTTGAGGCTGGAACTCACATCAGAAATGCCTGTATCTTTGGTTAGGAGTCATCCTGGTGTATTTGGGTTCAAATCACTAAATTTAGATTGTAGATTACCTGATCAATGATATTCAACATAAAATTTCATATTTGTTGGACATTCGCTGGTAAATATTGGTAGATCTACTTTATATAAAATTTGACTAAAATCTTACACACTGAACTTTCCATTTTGACTTTTTTTTTTCTAATTGATTTACTTGGTTTTATGTAATCTATCTATGGATTTTTTTTCTTTGGGATTTCTTTTGGGTTGTAGTCTTTGTTGTCTTCCTTCGTAGTCTTCCGTTTAGTTGAGGTTTTAAGTAATCTTTTATTGTCTTCCTTATGTAGGTTGCACACTTTGGTTCATTATTCAACTTTTTATATTTACGATTTAATACGTATAGTATTTATTCTTAACCTATAAATGATATCTATCATACAAATTCATCCCTTTGTCTAAATCAAAATCTTTTGACTCCAGGATTTGCGGACGAAGCCTAGAGCACCACCTTTGCCTTTTGTGAACACATATGTCATCCTCGAAGAATATTATTGTATTAAACTTTTCAAACATTTGTTTAAATTGTTATTTTGTCATTCCTTATAATAACTACTTTATTTTCTTCTTTTTTCCCCTCGCAAATGCGTCATGCCGTGGGAATTACACTAGTAAAGTCTGAATTTGAATTTTATTCCCTTATTAGTTATTATCATACCTCATACCTAAAAACAACGGAAGAAGCTAGAAGGATACCTTATACATAGGAAAAGGAGGGGACCCTTCTAAGCTTGTAACTACACAAACCATGTGAAAAGAATACATTATTATCCATGAATGAGGGACAACATTCAAACAAAAACTTATATATTGATGAAAGTAATATATAAATAATTTGCATACCTTTGCGAGGTCAATCCTTGGTTCGATTCGTTTCCATCTCTCGATGCATGCTTTCAAGTAGCTAGTCATCTCTTCCTCAAGTTTTTGATGCTTCGTACTATGGTCATGAGATTTTGCCACTCGCCTTTTATCTTTGCAAGCCTAAGAATAGTTCTGAGTGCCTCTCTTGCTTTTATCGCAAGCATAATCCTATAGTTTTACACGACCGATGAAACTAAATGCAAACGAACTCCCATCCTCAACAAAAAATTGTTCCTTATTCACTTAAATCCTTAGACCTGAACATGACCCAAAAATTTATTCTTATTTGATTTTGCCTTATGCAAGCTCAAATCCACTAACAATGCAAATTTGCATGTAAACTCCAATTCCAAATAGGATACAACTTTGAATGTTTAACATATTTTTAGTTGAATTCAATCAAACACATTCGTTTCGTAAGTCCACTTTCTTTCCATCCCCAAATCCTTCAAACAAAACAAAAATAAGGGTACATAGTCGAAAGGGGAGAAAAGCAAGATGTGACATGGGGTTCTATGCCCAGAAGAAGAGAACTAGTAGAGAGAGAAATATTATGCCAAGTTTGGAAACGGATATGAGATAGCAAAAAGTGGTGGGGAAATTCATTTATTACTCATTCATTGCTGCGAGATGTATATCAGATCTCATCAGGAAACCGAGCAAAGAAAGCACCCAATACTAACTCATGACTATCAACTAATACACTTATAAACAAAGAACTCTGTTTTTTTTTTTGTGAAACAAAGAAGTCTGCTTTGAATATGAGTCATAATCATATCAGCGGAGATGGCGATCCTTATTGTTGTTGTGAATTTTCCTTTCAAATCAGTGACATTCAACAACATTGATTTCAAAGAACAATGAGCCACCATGACATCACAAATC
Source organism: Persicaria maculosa (assembly GCA_963922045.1). NCBI lineage: Eukaryota > Viridiplantae > Streptophyta > Magnoliopsida > Caryophyllales > Polygonaceae > Persicaria > Persicaria maculosa. The sequence continues at coordinate 18,694,833 of OY998258.1, forward strand.
CTGACCTTTTGAATATCTCGATTAAACTAAACTCTACACTTTGATTATCAGACAATAGCTATAAAATAATCACTTTCCATGAATAAAACCAAACCATTCTGTTAGATCACAAGATTGATTGTAATGTCATCCTTGAGGGTTTCCATTCATTGATAAACATATATATAGGTTACAAAGGTATTGGACCTTTGGAACTTTGGGCCCACTATACAATATAAGACCTATGTAATCTATAAAACCCCCGCAGTCGAAAGTGGAGGGTCCCGTACAGTGAGACTGGACCGAAAATCAAGGAACAACTATCAAGGTAACCCCTTAGTGAATATATCAGCGTACTGATAGGAAAACGGGACATGCAGATTGCGGACATGTCCAATGGCAACCTTTTCCCGGACGAAGTGGAGATCGAGCTCAATGTGCTTCGTGCGTTGATGCTGGACTGGGTTGCTAGCCAGATAGACGGCGGAGACGTTGTCAGTGTAGACCAGAGTGGCCATCTGAAGAGGGCAACGGAGCTCAAGAAGGAGATTGCGGAGCCAAGAGCACTCGGAGACAACGTTGGCAACACCTCTGTACTCTGCCTCAGCGCTGGAGCGAGACACGACAGACTGACGCTTTGCTGACCACGACACAAGGGTGTCGTTGAGGAAAACACGGTAACCAGACGTGGAGCGACGTGTGTCAGGACAACCACCCCAGTCCGCATCGGTGTAAGCAACAAGGTCAAGCTTAGAGCAAGGAGTAATCGTGGTGCCTAGCTCGAGGTGCCGCTGATGTACCGAATGATCCGCTTCAAGGCCTGAAAGTGGGGTTCCCTGGGTGCATGCATGAACAAGCAGATCTGCTGAACGGCGTAACTGATATCAGGCCTAGTGAAGGTAAGATACTACAATGCACCAGCGAGGCTCCTGTACAACGTCGGATCATCAACCAAAGGACCAGAATGAGCACTAAGCTTGTTGGATGTATCGACAGGGGTGGCGACTGCTTACAGTTACTCATCTTGGCCCGAGCAACAATCTCAGCAGCATACTTACTCTGAGAGAGAAACAACCCAGACGCATGACGCTGAACAGCAACTCCCAAGAAGTAGGACAACGGACCCAGATCGGACATGGCGAACTGAGCACTCAACTGCGAAATAATAGACGTCCGAAGAGCATCAGAAGATGCGGTGAGAATGATGTCGTCGACATATAGTAACAGAAATGCCATGTCTGAGCCTCTACGATAGATAAACAGAGACGTATCCGAGCGGCTTCCAATGAAGCCCAAGCATAGCAGATGAGAAGCAAAGCGCTGGAACCAAGCCCGCGGAGCCTATTTCAGACCATACAAAGAGCGCTTCAGGAGACAGACGTGCTTGGGACGATCAGCATCAGCAAACCCCGGCAGCTGAAACATGTAGACTGTCTCATTCAGATGGCCATGCAGAAAAGCGTTCTTGACATCTAACTGATGGATGGCCCAGTTGCGCGACAATGCTAAACTCAACACCACTCGGATAGTGGCAGGCTTGACCACGGGGCTGAACGTCTTATCACAATCAATACCTGCCTGCTGAGATCGACCGTTGACCACAAGACGGGCTTTATAGCGCTCCAACGTCCCATCAGAGCGGAACTTGTGACAGAAGAGCCACATACAACGAATGACGTTCACCTCAGGAGGGCGAGGGACCAGAACCCAAGTATCATTCCTTGTAAGGGCCCTGTATTCGTCGAGCATAGCCGCCTGCCAATTCGGGTCGAGGAGGGCTATTTTGTGGGAGGTGAGAATGGGGGAAAGGGAGGTCGGGTTGGAGGCAGGGGGGATTGGGAGCCGGGAAGGACGGAAGGAGAGGTAGAGGCGGCGGGGAAGGCTGCGGGCGCTGCAAGCAGCGCCCGCATCGGGTTGATTGGCTGTGGTCGCGGCATGCTGCTGCGGCCGCCGCCAATAGCGAGGGTGGGGGGTGGATTTGGGGAAATTGATTGGCTGCGGCCGCAACATCTGGCTGCGGCCGCGGCATCACGTCTTGGGGGATGGATGGTGGGGAGGATGTAGGGTAATGGAAGGCGGGGTGATGTGTGGTGTTCATGGAGACGATCTGACGGGGTTGGAAGACATCGGAGACGTTGCGGGTGTGTGGTCTGGAGGCAGGTGGTGGTGGTGGTGGTGGTGGTGGTGGTGGTGGTGAGGCATGAGCACAGGGAGAGCTCTGGGGAAGAAGAAAGTGAGGGAAAGAAGACTCTGACTCAGACTGAGACACAGGAGGTGTGGAAGAGGGGAAAGGAGGAGGAGAAAAGGGAAAGCGGGACTCATCAAACGTGACATGACGTGACACAATAAGCTTATGGGTCTTGACATCGAGGCAAAGGTAACTGCGATGATCAGACGGATAGCCTAGGAAGACACATGGAGTGCAGCGCGGGTGAAGCTTGTGTGGGGTTGTGGAGGACTGGTTTGGGAAACACAAGCACCCGAAGGTGCGAAGGTGATCATACCTAGACATGGTGTAATAAAGTGCCTGAGTTGGCGAGCGATGGTGTAGGGTAGTGGACGGGAGAATGTTTAGGAGATAGCATGTGGTGGATAAGGCGTGAGGCCAAAGGGAAGGGGAATAGATGTATGGAAGAGGAGAGAGCGCATCATGTTGGTAATGGTTCTGATGATTCGTTCAGCCTTGTCATTCTGCTGAGAAGTATAGGGGCAAGACAAGCGATAGGAGATCCCATTTGTGGCAAAGAAAGAGTGAAAGTCTTTGTTGTCAAATTCACGACCATTGTCACATTGGAAACATTTGATGGATGTGTGAAACTGTGTTTTGATGTAGGCATGGAATTTGGCAAAGACAGGAAACACTTGGGACTTGAAATGCAACGGGAAGACCCATAAGAAATGAGTGTAATCATCAAGAAACAAGAGGTAGTACTTGTGACCCTCCTTACTAGGCACAGGAGAGGTCCAAATGTCACTATGAATGATATCAAAGGGAGCAAGGGTAGAGGTCAAAGACCGTTGGAACGGCAGTCTGGCATGTTTGCCTAGTTAGCAGAAAGAGCATAAACCAGAGCGTGGGTCTTTAGTACAGGTGACAAGACTCTGGGAACGGAGGACATCTAGAACGGCAGCACTGGGATGGCCTAGGCGTGCATGCCACAGGCTGGACGAAGATGCCAAGAGGGCGACCTGGCACGACTGACTGGACGCAGGAGGTGGTGTGATAGGGTAGAGCTCCCCGGTGTTGTTACATCTCATGCGAGTAACCCCCGTAGTATGATCGTTCACAGAGAAACCATAGGGATCAAACTCAAGGGAAACATTGTTGTCAGTAGTGAACCGACAGACAGAGATAAGGTTTTTGACAATTTTTGGGGCAATGAGGACATTGTTGAGGTGTAGTGGGTGGGTTGGGGTCTGTAATTTGGCGTGACCAATCCCCGAAGTAGCAAGACGACCACCATTTCCAATGATAATAGAGTGTGTAGGGCCTTTAAAGGAAATAGATGAGAGGTTACCTTAGGAGTTCGTCATATGGGAGGTGACACCAGTGTCCATGTACCAAGAAGAGTCGGGAGATGTTGACTGCATAGAGGAGAAGGCCTGATGCTCATCAGGCGGAACATAGCCTTGATCAGACGATGTCAGATAGGCCTGAGGACCGGCATGTCGAGGGGCAGGAGAGCCGATGTGCATCCAATGAGGGTTGAAGCCAGGCACCGGGGACCATCGAGGGGCGACGTTCTAAGGACGAGGGCCACCAGTCCACGTATGCCGCGGCCGGGGCATAGAGCGGCGGCCGCTGCTGCTGGCGAAGCTAATGTCGGAGGAGAACATTTTTTTAATAAATAATTAACTTAGGGCTAAAAACGGAAATACTATAAATATATGGGACATTTCTGTAATTTCTATAGGAGAAATTGAAAGCTCTCAGCTTTCTTCATCCTTGACCAACGTACAAATAAGAACAGAGGGTGGAAGTGACGAGCTCCTCGGGGCGATGGCTCACGGAAAGCGGCGATTGGCGATGCTTGAGCAGATGTGGCCGGCGACAACAGGGGCGGCGGACCGGAGGCGGGTGTGTTGGTCCGACGGTTGTGGACTGCGGTAATCGCAGGTGTGCTGGTCCGGCGGTTGTGGACTGCGGTAATCGCGGGTGTGGTGGTCCGGCGGTTGTGGACGGTGAGGCTGAGTGATGTGAGGGGAGAGAGAGAGAGCGGCGGCGAGGGGACGACGCCGGCGGCGGAAGAGGAGGGGTGGTGCGGGAGGATCAAATTAGGGTTCCGTTAGGAAGAAAAGGCTGTGATACCATGTTAGATCACAAGATTAATTGTAATGTCCACCTTGAGGGTTTCCATTAATTGATAAACATATATATAGGTTACAAAGGTATTGGTGCTTTGGGCCTTTGGGCCCACTATACAATATAAGACCTATGTAATCTATCACATTCAAAACTCAATCTTTTAATTTGATGAAAAAACGGAAGAAACAAACCTACCTCGTTGATATCAAAGGCCAAAGCACCAAATTTTTCCCCTTGATTGCCTCCTCTCCCGCAACCGCCGCCAAGATAGAGTAACAACCTCCAGCATCACCAGTTGATCGACTCAACTGCCGACGGACATCTCCTCCGTCAACACTAGCCTCCCTGTACATAGGTTGTTTTGGCGACTTTTTAGAGAAGTTTGCTTGCTTCTAAATAAGGCTCTAATATCCGAACACCAACAGTCGCCGCCCACCATCAACTTCGAGATATTGAGAGGAAGTGATTGAGAATAAGGGTGGATTGTGAGGACAATAAGGGGTGGATTGTTGAGGGCTAGGGCCTTCATTTAAATCGAAAACAACAAAAATTGGTACAAAACCGTCTTCGCAACCACCTACCTGCACACTTCGACCACCGCCTCCTCTCGCCCTTGCCGACCTCACTGCCCTCATCACCGGCGTAGTTGGCTTTGTCGGCACCCGCATCCCTCCCTCCCTTGAAGCGGGGCATCGTCGTTCAAATTTCTCAAACAGATAAGGCGAAGAATCTTCTTGCTTTGATCTTCTGGCAACCATGGCGAGGGCTGATTAGGCCATCTTCCAAGTAGGCTAAAAATTGGGTTTGGCCTAATTTTAGGCCCACCCTAGGCCAAATTAAACCCAATTTGGCCTTTTTGTTTTTGACCTATTTTAAAAAAAAAATGCCAAATTTGGCTTACGCTTTTGGAAGGCTAAATCCTATATTTTATTTATTTATTTATTTTTAATTGTTTAATACTTATATAAATCTATAAATAATACAATTATAAATCTAAATATTATATAATTATGATTTTTAATTAAAAATAAAAGTTATAGTACTGTAAAGGTATTCAAGAGTTATTCAAGATGAATATAATATTTGACATATTTGAATTATCATTGTGTAAATAATATTTTTAGAAAATAACATTAATCTTTTTTAATTATAGATTCATCAAAATTATAATAAAAAATAAAGATAGGATTGAGTGATGGAAATGAGATGTGAAAGTTCATGATTACTTTAGTATTTATAGGAAGTTTAACCTACCAAAATTGGCCTACGGGGGAACGACAAAATCGTAAAATAGGTCAAAAAAGAATATTATATAGAATATTCTCTTTTAGTAGGCTATTTCCTCCCCTGACCATTATGGCTTACGAGGGAAGATGCCCTTAGGGAAAATCGAGGAACTAAGAAGAGAGGGAGTACGATTATAGTTGTGACTTGCGAGGAGAGGAGAATTTCATATGCGAGGAGGAGATGAGAGAGGGAAGGGGATTTGAGCAATTGAAAGAACGTGGGTGAAGAAAGTAGTTTCTTAGGCTGCTCAAAGGGTTGACATGTGACTCAATTTTTTTGTGAAGATATTGCTTCTGAAATTATAAGTATAAAGTGGATAAGCAAGTATTCATGTGATATAAATTGTATATCATGATTTATAACAGTTTATATTTTGAGAGACTAAATATTTTTCCAATTTAATTTATTTTAGCTATTTTTTAAATTGCTTTCTTTCCTTGGGTTCACCTAGTGTCTAATAGGGAATCTTTTCTAAATAAGGTTTATTTAAATTTATAAAATGTTAGTATAATTTAAAATGTTAAATGAAAGATCTTATTGTTGAATATTATATGGAAATTACTAAAATTTATTTCTCTAATAATTTTGTACAAATAATACTCCATAATTTGAATTGGCCGATGGGTTTTTCAATTAGTTGCTAAAAAATGGTTTTTAAAAAACTGTCTTTTGGGGAAGTTTTAGATTTAGCTAATACATGTGGCAAATTTTGATTGGTAGTGTAAAATTTAAAACATACACTAGGTGTATGTGTATCACCTTCTGTTGCACATGGTCTAACACCTACAACAGCATCGCATTCGCGCGCCCATCTACTAGTATATATATACACAATATTTTATAAATTTCGTGTATGACAATCGAGTATCTAGTGGTATGGGAGATGCGACCCTTGCAAGAGGTCATAGAGGGTGCTCAAGCTTTTATTGACTTGGATGGACTTGCCTGGTGGCTTGTCGCTTGGCTAACCGGTCCGTGTTCTTTATATAATCGGGCTCGGGCCGGTGGAAATGAGTCGACAACCTCGGAACCCAATCATTAAAAAAAAAAAAAAAAAAAAAAAAAAACACAAACTAGTTCGCTTACTTAGCTGTGCGGGCAAATGCTTCACCGATGGGCGTGTTTCCAAGGCCCGAAGTCGGACGCGTCAATGGGCCGTAAAGGTAAGGAAGCCCAAGACTCCATTTACTTCCATACATACACTGTAAGGTTAGTTTCGTAATTCAGATAATTAGGGCACACAAGCACACAGTACTTTGTAGCTTCAACCACTTTCTTCTTCTATCTTCTTCCCTCTCTCTCGCACTCTCGCTCGGCATCTGCCCCTCCCACAGCAACCACTATCTGCGAATTCGATGGCGTAAATCTGAGGCTCATCCTCCCTCTCTTTCCCTACTGTTTGTTGCAATCTACAGTCTCTGGAGGAATTAAGCTCTGAGCAAGTCTCGCCAGAAACCCTAGAAAAATGTCGGGCGGCTTTTTCCGGGTAATTGAAGCGTTTCTTCTTCTTCTTCTTCTTGTTGTTGTTGTTGTGTTACGAAGAAGAACCTGAATTCGATGGACTTAGTTGATTTGTGACCTAATTGACTGGTTTCGCTTTTGTTAGGGTACATCGGCCGAGCAGGACACTCGGTTCTCGAATAAACAGGCCAAGTTGATGAAAACTCAGAAGTTCGCACCTGAGCTGGAGAATCTGGTTCGTTTCCATTGTAATTGAATGGCTTGTGATTGGTTTTAGGCGTTTAGAGAGCCTCTTATCTGAAAATGTCGATTACTTGTGTTGCTAGGTGGACATTACGAAGGTGAAGATGGATGTTGTCAAGCCTTGGATTGCTAAGCGTGTCACGGAGCTTCTTGGCTTCGAAGATGAAGTGCTCATCAACTTCATTTATGGCCTTCTAGAAGAAAAGGTATGTTTCTTGCTTTTCGATTGATGATTGTCTGGGGTTAATATCAGATTTTGGTTCGTAGTAACTAGTTTAATCTTTGCAATGAATCAGTTGGGATTTCGGAAAGTAGGTTTAAGCAGCCATGAATCTCCGCAAATGAATAGACTATGCCCTAGGCTATTACCATTTCATCCATATTAGGCAGTGTTCCGCCTTCGAACAATTGATTGCTGTTCTCGTGCTTTTAGCACAAAGAAACTGTGAATTGATGAGCTATTCTATGATTTCATTTGAATAGGTATAATTTTATATACTTGATGTATTCTTGGTCCAGGATATCAATGGAAAGAAGGTCCAGATTCAGCTGACAGGATTCATGGAGAAGCACACTGGCAAGTTTATGAAAGAGCTATGGACTCTCCTTCTTAGTGCTCAGCAGAATGCTAGTGGTGTTCCTCAACAGTTTCTAGATGCCAAGGAGGAGGAAACTCGGAAGAAGAAGGTCAGTCGATTCATGCTGCATGTTCTGGCATCTATCCATTTCCTTTTATCAAAATGTGCTTGCTTCTAAAGTTCTTTCTATATTTGCAGGAGGAGCTGGAGCGGATAGGAAATGAAATGCAAAAGAGAAGAGATAAGGGAAGTCGGGAGTCTGAACAAGTTAAATCAAAGATGGTAACTAGTTTGTTACATGCCAAAGCTTGATTTTGGAAAGCTTGTTTTTTTGTTTTAACTTTCCTTCTGTGTTGCTTATGCCACTCAGCTTGCTTCTGCAATTATTTGGGTTCATATCCTTTACCTCGAACTACTGTAGGATGGTGAAGTTATTGATGATTCTACTACGGATCCAAATTCCAAGCATGTGCCATCACAGGATCCCAAGGTGTACTCTGATGACGAGAAAGAAGCGGGTGCGAGGAATGGATTCAGAGGAAGAAGCAGGTTAGGCAAAAGAAGATTCTTTTATCTAGCTTCATTTTCTGTGTCCAACTTGTTCCTGAAATGATCTTTAACATCCATCTGCTGGTTATTGATTCAGTTTTTCGCCTTAGTGGATGCTCATACGTCAGTTTATTGATCATACTGCTGTAGTTTTTCTTGTGTATTCACCATGTTGGATGACTGAGCCGTAGGGGTTTGTAATCCAAAGTTTAATAAGGTGTTGAATTTTGTCGTCTGGTAACAATTTACTGGCATATAATAGGTTCCAATGCATTGTTCCAATGCAATTATATTAGCATTGTTTAAAAAAGTTGCTTCATTGTGGAGGTTTCACTAGAATTATTACTAGTATTTACTTATGTAAATGCTACTCGCTGCTTTCAGACTCTCCTAGTTGTCAGAAGCTCTGCTGCTTAACTGGACTTGCAATTGACTCCCTCCGTTCTAAACTACAAGTTCTTTTACTTTTTTTGAACGGAGGGAGTAGTAATCTTTAATTACATTCTGTAATATGCTGTCTTGCTTGCCCTGAAGATTTTTTTAACCTAAATATGGGTCTAGGGACTTTTGTTCTAGTTCTCAGAGAAGAAAACATAATCTGAATATATGTTATGATGAAAGTTTATGTTCTGTTTCGGTGGCGCCCGAAGTTCTTATTGTTATTTTTTTAATCTATAAGTCTTGTGGTCTAGGGACTTCTGTTCTATATACAATCAAAGGAAACACAGTCTGAATATTTTGTTGTGATGAAAGTTGGATGGGGAATATGTTATGTTTGTGTTTTCCTTCGTTTCTTTTATCATGTGGCTCCTCAGCCATGCCCTAAACAATGGAAATTTCTGATATAAGATAGGAATTAGGGAGTTTCATCCACACTTTGATTTTGTTTCCTGCTTAGTATTTCGTAAACGTGTCATTCTCTAACAGGGTTTCCAGATCCCCCAAATTGGCTGATCGCCGTCTTTCTCCTATTCGGTAACTTTCTTGCAAGTTCTTTGACCATCTCTAGTCCATCTGTCAAATAAGTGTCAGTGGTGCTGACTGTATTTTTGTGATTCTTCTGTAACAGTTCTGCTTCAAGGTCAGCTAGCAAGTCATATTCAAATTCTAGAAGTTACTCAGAGTATGTTACTTTTTCAGGATTTACATCCAACTTCCTTTTGATGTAATGGTTGCAATACTAAGTTGGGTTTTCCTTTTACCTGTATTGATTCTTACCATAAGCATACTTTATTGACTTTCTTGTGGTTTTGTTTTTCCTTTCACTTGTTTGTTTTTGTTTTTGTCTCATCTTCTAACCTTGGTTTTACTCATGAATTCATTTAACTTGTCTGTATAATTTCCAGAGATAGGAACAGATCAAGGAATATGTCCAGATCCCCTCCATCGAGAGGGCATTCTATTTCTTCTGAGAGGAAGGAGCGCTCCCCACAGAGATCGCTTTCACCTGTCCGTCGGCGTTCTTCTGATCAATCATTGTCTCCGAGGCGAAGATCTCCTCCTAAACGGAAGCCTACCTCACCCTCACGCTACAGATCACCTTCTCCTGCACGGCGTAGGGTAAGATCTCCAGTGCACCGCAGATCACGGTCTCCAGTTAGACGTAGATCACGATCTCCTTTACAGCGTAGATCAAGATCACCTTTACAGCGTAGATCAAGATCACCTAGACGGCGTCGCTCACCTTCCCCATGGAGGCGTCGATCACCATCTCTTAGGCGGCGGCGGCGCTCACCTTCTCCCTGGAGGCGTCGTTCACGCTCTCCACGGCGTCGACGGTCTCCTTCTCCATGGAGGCGAAGGGCACTATCTCCAAGGCGACGTAGATCACCATCTCCTGTGAGAAGGCATCGAAAAAGGTCACCATCTTCTTCTTCAAGTCCAGTTAGACGCAGGCCAGGCTGGCCAGCCTCTCCATCTAGACGCAGGTCTCCTCCATCCAGGCGCAAGTCTCCTTCTCTGTCCAGCCACAGGTCTCCTTCCCCACCCAGGCGTAGGTCACCTTCCCCGCCCAGGCTTAGGTCTCCTTCCCCGCCCAGGCGCAGGTCTCCTTCCCCACCCAGGCATGGGTCCCCTTCCCCACCCAGGCGTAGGTCCCCTTCCCCACCCAGGCGCAGGTCCCCTTCTCCATCCAGGCGCAGGATGCCCTCTCCATTGAAACACAGGTCTCCCTCTCCATCTGGAGCCAGGTCTCTATCTCCTGTTAGTGGGTCACCTTCTCCTGTCAAACGGAAGGTACCTATATCTGCTCATCCGAGGTCTCCTAATCAACCAGACAGATCGTCTTCCCCCCATAGTCGGAGCTCATCATCTCCTGTTCGGCGTAGATCTGAATCACCTTCTGCAATGGAGCTGCCGAAGCTTAATAAGGCTCCGTCCCAGTCTCCTACAGACAAACTGAGGTGATTTCTCAGTAACCATTATTTGACATTTTGAATTTTTGGCAGTCTGCCTCTTTTGCATCCCCATGGCTTGATCTGCTTGCATGGGTGTTTGATTTCAACATTGTTGCATGAGTTACCGCTTCTTACTCCTTATTGTGTTGTACTAATAAAGCACATTTTAATCTGTTTGTTTCATAAAATGGTGGCACAGGAGCCGTAATAAGAGCTCTCCTTCTTACTACCATACTCGGAAAGAAAGGAAAGCAAGCCCTGATGAGGTGCACAAACGACAAGACTCTGCAAGGCGCAATGGCTCAAAATCTCCTCACTCCAAGGATCAGACTCTGAGTGAGAAGAGGTTGGTGTTCCTAACTGTCGACTCACCTGTCAATAAATGGGTGTGTTATTTATTGATTTAGAGGAAGTCAACTTGCATGATTTAAAGGAAACAAAAATTGTCAGGTGTAACTGTTAAGAGATTTATTGGTTCATTTCGCAAGAGGAATCATAAACTGTTGTTCAATTAGTATGATAACTTCTTATGAATATTTAATGTTTTCTAAATAATTATGGCTGCTGCAGGGAGGACAAAGAATATAAAAGCAAGTCGTCACGGAGATCTGTTCCCTCACCAAGACGCAAAAGTTTGGATATTCCTGGACAGCCAGCTAGTCAGCATCATCATGATGATATTTATTTGAAAAATAAAGAGAAAGAGGCCAAGAGGTAGTTTTATCCTGCATTACACATGATCATGATTTCTTCAGCTTATGAAATTTCCTGTGGCACAAACATGATGTGCAATTGTTTTGATTTGCCACATTTACTTTTAATTATTTCTTTTCAATTTGAAAATCTATCATCCAATGGTGGAAGACCACATAGAAGGCAACAGGGTATGCCCTCGTCTTTCCATGACCTCTTGAATTTTCAGAATTTCCGTCGTTCCATCCCTGTGAGGGCAGAGAACCCACCTTGGTGATCTTGATTACACACACATACACACACTTGTTGCATCCCTGTGGGGGCAGAGAATCCACCTGGGTGATCTTGATTACACACACACACTTTTGTTGCTCCCATAACATTTATTCCTCTTTCTTGGCAGAGAGAAAATCCTCACAAAGGAGGCTACTGGCTTTAGAAATTCTATGGATGATATTAACTCCTCCCTTGAGAAGCCTGTTGTGTTGCCTTCCCGAGATGATCAGAAAGAGGGTGAAGCAGCATTGAAGCTGATGAAGAAAGATGGTTTGAACAGTCCGACTATGGATTCTTCTGGATCTGAAGGAAGTGATAAGCACAGAGCTACACTTGCTAAGAAGAGGAAGCATAGGAAATCAAGTCGCCGTGAAGTAGGTTCAGAAACTTCAAGTGATGATTCTGACATAGAAGATAAAAAGGAAGCTAAGAGACGAAGAAAAGAAGAGAAGAAATTGCGAAAAGAGGAGAGAAGGCGTCGTCGTGAGGAAAGAAGACGGCGCAAGGATGGAAAGCGGGCACACAAGAAAAGGAGGAGGTCAAAAGATAGTGACACAATGTCCTCTGACTCTGAAAAACGTGAGAATAATGTCAATGCTTATAGTAGAGACCAGGTGAAGCAAACGTATTCATCTGACGAGGAAGAATCCCAGAAGAAACTTGAGAATGAATTGCGTGAGAAGGCTATTCAGAACCTTAAAGCAAAGAAGGGAATCAGTCGCTAATTTTGCTGCTGCTGTTGCTGCTGCTGCTGGATCTGGGGATGCACTTTCAATTTATTATGAATGATATTATGAAGTTTTTTTTTTTTGCCTTTATCGCATTTGTACTTGTGCTTGACATTGCTATAATGTACTTCATAGTTCCTTAATGTAGTCTTTTACTGCTGGCAGCTAAATGGGTAATTGAGGATTTCTGAGATAATCTGATGATGACTGGAACTGTATGCAGAATTTTCTGCTTGGTATTCCGGTAATAACTGCTTCCCATTTGCTGCTAACCTTCTGCTTTGTTTTTGAAGTATTTTGTCCAGCTGTGTTTGTGCGTGTTCTTCCTTGAGATCATTTACTGGAGTCTCTTTTGCTGTGTTCATTTTGATGTTGTAATTGAGTGTTAACCATGTTACCAATTCTGATCATATGCTATGCCATAAAAGGTTTTTCCTATTATACATCATGTATATTTCATACTAAATTGTCTTTTTGGTTAATTGATTGATGATAGATTTTCAGCTGTGTAAGTGGGCAGTAGCTGTGAAGATCTACTAGATGATATTGCTGGGGTAAGGTATTTGAAATTCTCTTGTAGGATCTTTTAGAATAAGTTATGGAATTTTGATTATGGAAACTGATTGACTTCTGACCCTTTTGTTCTTCTAATGCCTACTAGTTGGTTGGTAACGTTTGGTAGCAGCCTGAATGCCTGATACTTCTTCATGCTTTTTTTTGAGTCATTGTTCATTAGTCTTTATTCCTGGATTATCTCATTAGGTATGAACTATATTATATTGGTATCACCCACCATCTTTATTTGATACATTCTATGGGGTTGTATGGTTCGATTGGTTGCAACTTGCAGGCGTATTTTTAGTGCTGAAGCTTGTTTACCTTTTGCATTCTGTCACTTTTGATTTTTACTTTTATTCATCGGGCAGAAGTGAAAATTTTCCTGGGAAGTTGAATGTAATATGTAGCACTGTACCAGTATATCCTAGTGTTCCATAAGCATTGAACATATGCAACTCTTTCTGAACACATCTTGCTGTGTGAGACTGCATTTTTCTAACATAACTCGTCTTTCCCTTTCCTGTATTGGAGCTGAATATTAGGTCGCCTTGAACAGACATCTATTTGGACTGGTACGTGATCCATTCTGTCTTTCTGAATATGGATATATGTATTATATGGAGGTTTTGAAAGCATATTGTTTCATCCCTGTATATTCTTCTGTCGTGGATTGTAAAACTGTTTACCTTTAAGAAGTGTTGGGATGGATGTTTTGCATGAATCATAATTTTCTAATCTTCGGTTTCTCCTCAGTTGTGAATGGGGATATTATTGAATATTGATACTTTTGCTTGCATAGTATTTTGTGATCCCCTGTTTCTAATTGCATTGACCGAAAATATCACAGCAGTTTGAGATTGAGTTCTATCATGAATTTTTGGTTATGGGTCACATATATTTTGCCACTAAAATTGTCCAGTCAATTGCCGATGCAATTTTTGTTCCTTGTTACATAGAACATGATGAGGAGGGATGTGTTAGCTAAAAAATATCTGGCCTTTTGTTCCGCATGAGGCAAAAGTGTTTGCCTTGCAAAACTTAGATATGCAGTTGTTCTTCGCTGAACTCTTTGGGTATTTTGGACTTGCACAGTTGCACTTTCATTCCTTTTGCTGGTTTCGTTTTTTAGCTCATTGATTGATGACTGATTGATGATTCCCTTTGCTGCCTGCTTAATAAACACTTATTTTAACTTGTCTGATTCTGAGGACTGATTGACGATTCCCTTTGATTCAGATGTTTGGTTTTTGTCTCTGCTTGTGCTGTTCTTGTCAAATATGCAATCATGCATGACGGTTGCATCTAGATTATGGATATGCATTGCACATGGCCTTGTGAGGTTTAGTGCAGTAGAAACCCGGCAATAAGATCCTCTTCCCATCTTTGAGATGTTAGCGTAGAAGCCGGAAATCAAAGCCTAACCGCCTTGCCTTGTGTGCTGATTGATGTCCGTGTGTATTTAAAGAAATGTCGTATGGTTCCCCTGGCATGGTTTCTTGAGTGTGTTCGTTTGTATTTTATGAAATGGCATATGGTTCCCCTGGCATGGTTTCACGGATGTGTTTTATTTCTAATAATAATTAAAAAAAAAATGGATGTGTTTTATTTGGCACGCTTGTACTTGAAGTTGGATTATTCCTCCTTTTCCTGGCCAACAAAACCGTACTCCGTATTTAGGTGTGTTGTTCGAGCTGAACGAGCAGAGCCTTGACATGTTCAAATTTGGTTCGTTTGTTAAACCGAGCCTAATTTTTAAACGAGCTTTTTATTTTGTTTAAGTTTGACTTGTTTAGAAAATTATCGAGCTCGAATCGAGTTTTTTTTGAGCTTTAAATAGTTCTACTTAGTTATAACATGTTAACTTAAAAAGGAAATTTTAGAAATTTCATCGAGCTTTATTCGAACGAGCCGAGCTTTCAACCGACCTTAAAATTTTTGTCAAAGCTCGGCTTGTTTAAATAAGTGAGCGAGCTTGAGTTGAGTTTTTTCGAGCTGATCCCGAGCCTAGCTCGAACTGTTTAGTTCATATAACAGTCCTATCCGTATTTGCTAATGTGATTGAGAAGTTGAAATGAAGCAATTGTGATGCCAAATTTTGGGATTTTCAGAATAATAAAAATATTAAATAAAATTCGATAATTAGGCACGGAAAGAAAAGAGTTGCTACGTATATTTTTACAACACTCGTGAGTCATGGCGTTTGGTACGAGTATAAGTTGCGGAAAGACATGATGACTGGCAGTTGAACAACCAACTACGTACTTGGTTGAAGCTACTCACATATATATCATCATCACGTGATTCATATATATATTTCATTGATCCATTTTTACTTTTACATTACGGGCAGTTGAGGAGAGTGACACAACACCAACAATTGATTCAGATGGAGAAGCCGGGACAAGGCCACCGCTGGAGCCTCCCCGGAAACACTGCGCTTGTAACCGGTGGAACCAAGGGAATCGGGTACTGTACCCAAACACACCCTCATCTTATCTTATCTTATCTTATACAATATTTAACGGGTGTGGGAATCTATATATCTATATACATGTCACATATTTTGGATGCAGGTATGCTATTGTGGAGGAACTGGCAGGGTTCGGTGCAACAGTGCACACGTGTGCTCGCAACGATTCCGAGCTCAACGAATGCCTCAGGGACTGGGAGATGAAGGGATTCCGCGTCACTGGCTCCGTCTGTGACGTGTCGTGTCGTTCCCAGCGTGAGAAGCTTATGGAGACTGTCTCTACCCTCTTCAATGGACATCTCAACATCCTTGTAAGTTTCATCCAATTTTTTCCTCTTGGTTTTTGGATCTCATCAGGACTTAAATTTCTATATGTTATGTTGTTACTGAGAGATTCATTGTTGTGTTGAACCTGCAATTGTATAGATCAACAATGTCGGGACATCAATCTACAAGCCGACCGTTGAGTACTCGGCTGAGGAATTCTCGACAATAGTAACAACCAACTTTGAAGCAACATATCATATAAGCCAACTAGCACACCCACTTCTGAAATCATCAGGATCAGGAAGCATTGTAAATGTATCATCTATTGCTGGGGTTGTCGCGTTGGCCGTTAGCTCTATCTATGCTTCAACCAAAGGTCAGAAACCCTCTACCAAACCAAATTTCACTGCACCTATATACATATATAAGCCATAAGCCCTTATCATGTTCGCAGATATTATTCGGATGTTTTTATATGATTATTCGTCTATAATTATGTAATTATTCATCTGTACAAATAGTGTAAAAAATGTAAATTTTATTCTAATGAATAATCGCCTAATATCATCGAATAATTCAATACCAACAAATAATCAGAAGTTGCTTTTAATCTCATCTGTTTATCTTCTAAATTCAATGACCCAGATTTATTAACATGATGATACACAATGATACATCCTTCAGGGGCTATGAACCAGCTTACCAAGAACTTGGCGTGCGAGTGGGCGAAGGACAACATCCGGGTGAATGCAGTTGCTCCTGGATTCATCATGACCCCGTTCACTGAAAAGGTAAAAATTTATATTATATACAAAATTAACTAAGTGAAAACACCATAGTATAAGTTGTCAAAGTACACATTGATATATGATTTGATTGGCATTGTGGTGTTTACCCAGCGTCTAGGAGACGAGAGCTTCTCGGAGGCTCTGAAGTCGAGAGTTGCGTTGGGGCGGATTGGAGAGCCAAAAGATGTGTCGTCGGTGGTGGCCTTTCTTTGCCTGCCTGCTTCCTCTTACATGACTGGGCAGGTTGTGTGCATTGATGGAGGTTTGACAGCAAATGGCTTCTTCCCAACTACTACTCCATCATGACAGGAAAGATTTACCCACCTAGAGGCTGGAGTCTGGAGATGATGATGCATTCTTATTTATCTGCAGCTTTCTTATATATGAATAAAGATCTACTAGTACGATTCCCGCGCCATGGCGCGTTTTTTTAAAACTAAATTATTATATATAAAATATTATAAAATATTGATAAATGTTAAGATAAAAATCATAAAAAAAAACTTTACAATAAATATATCTTATAATTATCTTAGAAAATTATTATTTTTAAAATCTTATGTAAAGTATAATATATAAATATAGATATTTGAAATTACTCGGTAATAATAATATCAATATCATTATAACATTATTTAAATATGATGTGTCATAATCAATAGTTATATTCAATGTTTTGAATTAAGCCCAATAGTTAGTAAATAAATTTGATGAAGCTCAATAGTTATATTAGATTAAATTCAGTGCATGTTTTGAGTTAAGCCCAATGGTTAGTAAAATTACAGAAAAAAGAGAATTGAAGGAAAAAGAAGAAAAAAGGAGAATTAAAGAAAATCCAAGAAAAATGGCCAAAAAAAATTTTTAGTTAAGACTCCTAAAATCCCTCTAAGATTGACACATCATCCTAAACTCTTCTAAATTAAGAGTTTATATAGATAGTTAGTAAATAAATTTGATGAAGCTCAATAGTTATATTAGATTGAATTCAATGCATGTTTTGAGTTAAGCCCAATGGTTAGTAAAATTAAAGAAAAAAGAGAATTGAAGGAAAAAGAAGAAAAAAGGAGAATTAAAGAAAATCCAAGAAAAATGGCCAAAAAAAAAGTTTAGTTAAAACTCCTAAAATCCCTCTAAGATTGACACATCATCCTAAACTCTTCTAAATTAAGAGTTTATATAGATATAGATTCAATCTTCACCAATTGATGAGGGAATTGAAGTTAATTGGTTCAGGTTGTTCATTCAGCTAGAGGTTAAGATATATGATAACATAAAGAAGAAAATGTGTTGTTTTGTTTTGAAATTGGAATTCAGCTGATGTACAACACAATTTGGGATTAATGTTCTATATAGATTAGTGAGTTATTCTAATAGAATTTCATGACTCGATAATTGGGAAATTTATATTTACTTCTAATTTGTTTTTTTATACTCCCTCCATTAATTAAAATATGACATTTTAATATTCATGTGAGCGAAAAGCTTGCTCCGCGGCCAGCTAAGCTACGTGATCAAAGAGCTTGCTCTGCGGCTAGCTAAGCTATGTGAGCAAATTTGACGATAAAAATAAAATAGGTGGATATTCTAATTTGATTTAGGCGAAGTGTTATTGGAATGAGACAAGTGTCATCTTCATGGAGATAGTGAGTTTTCCCACATTCCCATGTTTGGCGGACCGTGAGCGCTCGTCGATGTGCGGAGAGCTAGTGTGCTTAACACGTTTTCAGTCGCGAGCACAAATGAGGTTTGCGAGACTATTATTGTTCGTGAGCCCCAAATGGACTCGCGACCCTGTCACAATTGTTTTTTTACACTTATATCGTATTCATGATGTTTTATTTGTATAGAGGAACCTCATTTATGTTCGCGTCCACCATTTTTATTTAGGGCATGGTCAATGACAAGGGCAACTCACCCATAATCTATTTAAGGTATATAGGAGATGAGGAATTTTCATTCCACATAAGTGTTTTGGGGATAGAATCAGAAAGAATTTCACTTTTTGATAGAATCCTGATAGTAGGATCTCAGGGGCAACGGAAGAGGAGCGATGCACTTGATCGTTTTGAAGATTGACTTACAAGTAAAGAGCAAGAGTTAAAACAAAGGAAAAACTGTAGCGAACACAAGCGATTGCTTGCGCAGCTTCGGTGCTTCACCTACATCTGCAGGGTCTCATGAGTCAAGTCCTAAATCCACTAGATTTATAAATATGAATTACAAATAAGGGACAAGTTCGAGACCCAACAATCACAAATAAGCAAACTAATGTAAATCACATGACAAAGGACCAGAGGAAAAGACGGAGAAAAACTCCCCTTTCAGTCTGAATATCGATAGATGAGTAGCACCAATCAGGTGAACTTTCTTGAAGAAGATTATGGGTGTGTATGTATGGCTGTTAAAAAAAATATTTAAAAAAAAATGTTTACGGCTGTTTAAAAAATAAACAGTATTACTGGTTGTATGGAGGAGCAAAATAAACAAAAAATAGTTAAAAATGTGTTAAAAAAAGCTACAAAATGAATGTTATTTGGATGTTTATTTTGCAAAAGTATTGTTGTACCCATTCCTTTTTATCTTATTTAGTTTGAAAGTACCACAATACTCCTAATAACAATCAAATAAACTCCACATTTTACAAATAAACTGTTTTTCGCCTCATATGCTGATTATATTGTTGTTTGAAATTTTAACTACTTTTACCATCGGTTTATAAATTTTATCTTATTTATAATTTTAGTCAGTTTATTAACCCCGCCCCATACGAACCCTATAGAGTAAGCAGTGAGACTCATTTGCAAATCATGATTATATGGACCGATTTGAAGTCTCAAAACGTTGCGTCGAAGTAGGGCTGTTATATGAACTGAACAGCTCGAGCTTAGCTCAGGATCAGCTCGAAAAAGCTCGACTCGAGCTCGTTCACTTATTTAAACAAGCCGAGCTTTAACAAA
Organism: Persicaria maculosa; assembly: GCA_963922045.1. Lineage (NCBI taxonomy): Eukaryota > Viridiplantae > Streptophyta > Magnoliopsida > Caryophyllales > Polygonaceae > Persicaria > Persicaria maculosa. The sequence continues at coordinate 18,714,369 of OY998258.1, forward strand.
ATTTTAAGCTCGGTTGAAAGCTCGGCTCATTCAAATAAAGCTCAAATAGTTCGAATTCAATAGAATTTCTAAAATTTTCTTTAATTTAATATGTTAAAACCAAGTAGAATTATTTAAAGCTCGAAAAAAGTCCGGTTCGAGCTCGTTCAATAAACAAGCCAAGCTTGAACAAAATAAAAAGCTCGTTTAAAAATTAGGCTCGGCTCGACTCGGCTCGAGCTCGTTTAACAAACGAACCAACCTTGAACATGTCAAACTTGACTCGTTCGGCTCGAATAACACCCCTACCTAGAAGCTAGAGTTGCAACGTGCCAACGATTAATGATCCATCATTGTTCACAAAGGGATTGGGCCAAAGCAACTAATCAAAGAGGAAATAGGGTTCATTAGTATTGGGCCTATGGCCCAATACATATAGGCCAACAATTTTCTTTTGATTGACACATTTGAAACCGAATTCCTTGTTATGCATGTATTACAATTTACAAGTAGTCTAGGTTAGTAAACTTGTGAAAGTACAAATCTCTACATATATTTTTTTTTCAATCAATATAGATTGGTAAAGTTTTGTTTTACACAGTTTTTATTTCAATAGATGTGTATTTGAATTAGTTATTCAATTAGAATCAATAGTTATTTAATTATAGTGATTGATTATTATAGTACATAGTGCACCTACCACACTTAAATATCTACCCATTGGGTTCAATTAACTTAATGCAATTGAAAACAACTATTCTCCTCATATATGTGAACAACTAATGAAACTGAGAGCCACGGAGTCATTCAGATCCCGGATAGATCCGATAGATCGTGTTTCGAATCAATCAGATTATATTTTGTTTCGAGTCGAGCCAAATTGGATTTGTCCTAGTTTCAGGTCAACCCAACAAGTCAAAAAAATCAAACTTTTTAAAGACTTTTTAATAATATTAACATATTATCAAAATTAAATTATAATATCAATATGTCAAATTAAATTAAATAATAATATTATAATTAAATTTATAAATACAATAATTATAATATATAATATATAAATATTTATACAAATAAGTGCTCTAAACATATCCTAAAATGTATACGGTATTTAATTTGACATCGTCTACATAATCTTGACTAATAGATCAATTTTGACCTAACGGCTGATCAGGTCTCAAGACTCCCAACCCTAAAATTTCCGAATCATTCAAACTAGCCTATAGCCCGTGCGCTACGCACGGGATTTTTAACATAGTAATGATGTATAAAACATAGTACTCGACTGAACCTTACCTTCGACTAATATGATACAAGAAGGAGCGACACATAAATTATTTTAACATGGTTTCATAAAGTAAAATAAGTCAACCACAATGCACGCAAATAATAATCAACTGAGTCATAACATCTGCATGCATATGTCCTAAACACAAGTTTCTACAAACTATATGTTGTGAAAAACCTCTTTATACTACATTAGTAGGATACATAACCCATGTTCTTTATATAGTACATTAGTAGAGTACATTGGAGATAAGATAAAACTCGACAAAACACCAGGTCTTAAAGAGATGAAAGTTTGCTAAATTCCAACAAAAGAAAAGTTAACAGGATACATAACCCACATGAAAACATTTAGTTTATGCTAAAAGGATGTCAAATGTTACTAATCACACTGTTGTGTCGCCTCCGGTAACAACCTTCTTGGTTGATGACGATTGACCTTCACCACTCGTAGTGCAAGTGTACTCCTCTTCAGATTCATGGGATCGCTTTGATGAAGTGAGGACAATACTTGAAGAAGCATTGGAAGGAGCTTCGGGTTGAGGAGACAAATGATCTGAATCATAATCCTATAACACCAGACACGCATGAACGATATATGCATGCAATTAGTATTCTTTAAACCATAGAATGAAAGAAAAGGAACAACCACATGTAATAGGTAAAAAAAACCACCTTCGCAAAAATCAGGTGATTTTCAAACTTCTCAATCAAGGACTCATCCTCACTGACTCTCTTGATAGAATACGCATCACGTGGATGCTCAATATTGTATTGTCCAACATCAACAACGAACACATACTTACGAGAGAGAAGCTTGTCTAATTCTGGGGGAAATGTAAGCTTGGAATCTCCCTATAAAAAAAACAATAACAAAACAACACAATTGATATGATGTCAAGTAGACTAAAAACACAATAATTACATCCAAATATGCGTTAGAGGAAGTGACCTTAACCATCTGAGCACGTAAAGTAGAAGCATCCTTTTTAAGTAGCTGGATGGCTACTTGATTGAACAATGTCATCTTGGCAGTCCCCGTAGCATCCTCCACAATAATCTGAAGCAGATATCTAAATGATAAATGAATTAACATCAGTCATGACAGAAAGGAACTAAAAATAGTAAAAGAGCGTGGGTAATTGATCGAGATGCTTTGCCAAATATTTAAGTGGTTGTTCATATTAAAACAAACATACAAAACCTATGCAAACATATGTAAACTGACATGAAATACATCATCATACATACCTTTGTTCAGGGAACTTGACATGTATAGAACAACTATTACACCAAAACATAGAGTCCTTATATATAGCCTTCTTGTTGCAAACTTTGCATCCATTATATGCCCAATCCACATCTTTGCATATTTGGGCGATGCGTCCAACAATAACTACAGTACACGGCTGTTAACCAAAAAAATTTAAGCAATCATAATCACTTAGGGAACTTCAATTTCATACAGTAACTAATAGTATTTGAAAATGACGACGAAATAAACCTCGGCGATTTTATGTAAGAATTGGATGCATTGCTTAGAATCAATTGGAAAGGGATCTTGCACAAGTGTTTGAGACAATTCTGCAATGGTTGATCTCATGAGAACATTTGAATTTCCATCACACCACCTACATTGCACAACATGTGAAAATAGGTAAAGAAAGTTCATATTCGACAAGAGTCCTATATCAACTTGACATATAAAATGATAACCTTTCTTTGAAGGTTGCAATCTCCGGTATTGTTGCATCAAAATAGAGCTTTGTTCCATTGGAAGCATTATTCAAGATAAATCCACCTGAAGTTATTAGTTCAGAGAACACAGAATGATCATTTATAGTGATGAACGATAAAGGCAAGTGAATGACCAATAAAGTAAAGAGGGATCGGTGATACGAACCTCCAAACTTCTTCATCTTTGCAAATTTGATGATTACAAACACCTTTTCTTCTCCAACGCTCGTCAAGTGATTACTCAATTCATGCGCATACTTATTCCACAGAGTGCAGTTCAGAGTTTCATTGCTGAAAATGAATTAAAATGAAAATGACAAATTATAAGCATTAACCATGTAGTTCTTAATACTTGTACAGAGTGCAGTTCAGAGTCGGTAATGTAAGCGATACATAACAAATTTAAATGGAAACTAACACTTCATTTTCCAGGTGAAGACGAATCGTTCACGTCAGCTTGAAGGGGAGAGAACTTGGTAATGTAACCAATCACATCTACATTAGAGAAAACACAAGCTGAAACTCATATCATCAAACCAGAAACAACAACATAACCAATAAAATATTTGATGTAGTGAATATACACAATTACCAATAGCAGAATCATGGTCAAAGACGTTGCAGTTGATGTCTCTGAAATCAACAAAGGTAAAACTATGCAGAGGAATGTTCAGCCCTTCAATCCGAGAAACAACGGTTTTGAAAGTGAAGATCAATTTGTACTTGTGAGGAGCAAATCTGACGGAATCCTTGTTCTCAGAGAGAAGAAAATTATCGAACGAATATAATCCGCCCTCCTTGATAAAAGGTGAAAATTTGGCAACATTCTTTTTTTGTTATCATCCCCTGAATGGTATCTCCCTGTGCAGAAGATCATATATTGTATAAATGTATAATAAATATATATAGGATGAAAACAAAAAACAAATCAACTTATAACCAGTTCATCCATGATAATAAGTTGAATTCCCTCGACGTCCTTAGAGTATCGATAAGACGTTGTCCAAAGAACGGTAATCCTTCCCCTAATTGTCCAAATTTTGTTTGTGGATCCATCTAAGGTGTTGATGGTATCTACGGGTGGTGCCATTTGAAACCTGTAGCACGTAACCAAATAACGAAGTCAAATTAACAACACAAACATCGAAATGTTTTCACTCGAAACACATCATGTTTGCTGAAAAAACTAAGTAAACGTACCTGCGCACTCTAGGATGGATGTTCGGAAATCGATTGAGCATCAACTGAAAAATATAAGTTCAAGAAGTCACACAACTGAACAATGATTCCAAAAAGACAAAGAGGTACAAGGATACCTTCAACAGATGTAGAAATGAGTAGGAAAAATAGAATACCTTGTTTGTGGTTTTTGTTCCTCGGATTGGAAGCCTCGTTATGAGCTTAGTAGGCGAGTGGGGGGGGGGGGGGGGATAACTAAGTAACTAAGGTAATTCAGCTTTAAGAGAAGGGCAAAAATGTATTTTTTATCCAAATATTTCAACATAATTTTAAACTGACGGAAGTTACCATGTTGCATAACTAATTTGAAGGTGGGGTGATTAAAATAGGTAGTGGGGTTAGTGGGATAAATTTTGGAATATTTCAACATAATTTTAAACTGACGGAAGTTACCATGTTGCATAACTAATTTGAAGGTGGGGTGATTAAAATAGGTAGTGGGGTTAGTGGGATAAAATTTGGAATGTTAATTTAAAATAGTTATTTTTAAGGTGGAGGAATTAAAATAGGTAGTGGGGTAGTGTTAATTTAAATTTGGAATGCTAAATTTGAAAAATGAAGGTAACTTTAAGATTTTATGTGTGTATAAGAAAAAATGGGGGAGTGAGGGAGTGGAATAACTTCCATACTAATAAAAATTTAATAGTTATTAAATTGCTAATATCAAAAAGAAAGAAACGTGACTAGATAGTTATTATATTTGAAAAAAAAATACTTTTGAACATACAGTAACGTAGCTCATATTTTTAAAATGTGTTCCAACTTAAAATTATTTAGAAACGTGGGTAGATGTTTTTATTTTTATTTCACACCTGTTGAATTTTCCACCACCCGTGATGTGTGCTGTTAAAAATATTGGAATCAAGTAACACAAACCGATACAAAACTAAAAGGTAACACAAAATCAAGTAATATATATTATTGATCACCGGCAACAAATATTCACGTGTATTTACAAGCTAAACCTAGTTTGTACAACATTTTAATTGTTCAACAACTCAAGGAGCATCGTTAGTAGCCATCGGCAACTTAAACCGACACATTGGGCAAGAGTTAGGAATAAAGGAATAAACATTTTTCTCTACAGGGCCTTGTTCTTTCAACGATGGCTGCTTGAAGAATTCCAATCGAGTAGTGGCGTGGTCGACATACGGTGACGCTTGTGACGAAACACCAAATAAATAAATAATATTTATAAACATGTGCATAAATCGGGTTCCCGCTATATAAATAAACCCGTTATTAAGATGATTATAGTGTATCGATCAATGTATGGAAAATACCATCTAAATCCACTACACATAATAAAGGTGTCCTTATGAATGAAACTTGTCCTAAACAACTCGACACTTGTCGGGTTGTCGAGACATGTGTCGACAATGGCTATACACTTGTCCTAAGTGTCTTGACACTTGTCGTCGAACTCGGGACACATGTCGACAAAGGCTCGGATTCTTTCTATAAATATGGGGCTAGACCTTCATATTCAAGGTCGGTTTTTGATGGCTCAAGTAGCCTTCCCGCGCCAAATTTGTCTCGACCAGCGGGAGCCGACGTTTGATGAAGCCTTGGGAGGAAGGTGGTCCGCGTATGGCTTGAGCTCGGATCGGCACAGGTTTGGGTACGCCGACGGTAATCTCGTCGCGCGTCTCAGGTAAGCCCGATCGTCTGAGCTCGCTCGCGCTCCACTTGATCCCAGATCCCGCAGACACGGGATTTAGTAAATCGGGTTTCGTCATTGGCGCCGTCCGTGGGGACACTCTCACGCTAAGAGGTAATTTAAAATTGAAACGGAGTACTTACTGATTTAGCTCCGATTGAGTTCGATTTTGAAAAATTATTTTAGATGATTGGATAGCGGAAGAAAACTAGTACGCGGATTCATTTGGGAGATGCACAGATCGATCTATAGATCTCATTTTAAGTGTTAAATTTTGAATGCATGCAATTGGGTAGACTTGTATCTTTAAAAGCTATTCTTTCTACAAGCTCTTTTAGACCCCTGTATAAATAATTATAGGCTTTTTGATATGAAAGGGTGTGGTTGGCGTCGTAAGCCCATATATATTGAGAGATCGATGAAGGAGCTACTGGCTTCCTTAATTCAGCTCAGGCATACGGTATCCCCTACGAAAATATTAGGATGGGATGATAACTCCAAACATTTGGACACTTGCATGTTTAAAATGAAGAAGAACATTACTATCATATGTTAAGGTAAGTAGCAGCGGCTACGATTCCAAAATTAAAGTTTGAGTATATATATATATATATATATATATATATATATATATATATATTCCAAAATTAAAGTTTGTGTAATGAATAATGAGATTTGGTGGGAGGGATGTTTTTGCCTAAGCTAGTATAGATTGGAAGCTTCGTGGTTGTCATATGGAATCCCCCTCTGCCTTTCCATACTTCAAGATGTAATTAGTCGTCCGCACAAAAATGATGTCTTTATAAGCAATGGGTGCATAATCTAGAGATCATCGTACTGCACCATCCGCGGACTGGTTGATTTGTCAAGCAACAAACATCGATTAAAGATGGAGTAGAACAACGCCTGAGATCACGTTTACTCTGCATTTCCGCTTACGTCGACAGCGCGTTTCCGAACGCGTCATTTCTGCATCATCGATCGCGTCAATCTATCTTCAAAATTAAAGCATCAACTAGAGAGGAATTCTTCATCGCACCATATCAGCCGGCAATGGTGTACTTTAACTCAAATCACGTATAAATTTGACTTTGCGATTTCTACCCGATCGGGCATCCGGTCGTAGAGCTGGCCTCGCGGATTGTAGATTTTATTTAGTCTCCTTACGCGTGATCTTGCTCCGCTTCGGGCATTCGGTCGTAGAGCTGGCCTCCCGGATCGTAGATTTTATTTAGTCTCCTTACGCGTGATCTTGCTCCGCGTCGGGCATCCGGTCGTAGAGCTGGCCTCCCGGATCGTAGATTTTATTTAGTCTCCTTACGCGTGATCTTGCTCCGCGTCGGGCATCCGGTCGTAGAGCTGGCCTCCCGGATCGTAGATTTTATTTAGTCTCCTTACGCGTGATCTTGCTCCGCGTCGGGCATCCGGTCGTAGAGCTGGCCTCCCGGATCGTAGATTTTATTTAGTCTCCTTACGCGTGATCTTGCTCCGCGTCGGGCATCCGGTCGTAGAGCTGGACTCCCGGATCGTAGATTTTATTTAGTCTCCTTACACGTGATCTTGCTCCGCGTCGGGCATCCGGTCGTAGAGCTGGCCTCCCGGATCGTAGATTTTATTTAGTCCCCTTACGCTGAAGCTTGGCTCCGCGTCGAGCCTCCGATCGAATCTGCATTCTCGGAGATGATATTTTAAGTCCCCTTACGCTGGAGCTTGGCTCCGCGTCGGGCCTCCGATCGAATCTGCATTCTCGGAGATGATATTTTATTAAGTCCCATTACGCGTGATCTTGTTCCGCGTTGGGCATCCGGTCGTAGAGCTTGCCTCCCGGATCGAATATTTTATATTAAGTCCTAGGATGCTGGAGCTTGGCTCCGCGTCAGGCCTCCGATCGAATCTGCATTCTCGGAGATGATATTTTATATTAAGTCCTAGGACGCTGGAGCTTGGCTCCGTGTCGGGCCTCCGATCGAATCTGCATTCTCGGAGATGATATTTTATGTCCCCTAACGCTGGAGCTTGGCTCCGCGTCGGGCCTCCGATCGAATCTGCATTCTCGGAGATGATATTTTATTAAGTCCCATTACGCGTGATCTTGCTCTAGGACGCTGGAGCTTGGCTCCGCGTCAGGCCTCCGATCGAATCTGCATTCTCGGAGATGATATTTTATATTAAGTCCTAGGACGCTGGAGCATGGCTCCGTGTCGGGCCTCCGATCGAATCTGCATTCTCGGAGATGATATTTTAAGTCCCATTACGCTGGAGCTTGGCTCCGCGTCGGGCCTCCGATCGAATCTGCATTCTCGGAGATGATATTTTATTAAGTCCCATTACGCGTGATCTTGCTCCGCGTTGGGCATCCGGTCGTAGAGCTTGCCTCCCGGATCGGATATTTTATATTAAGTCCTAGGACGCTGGAGCTTGGCTCCGCGTCAGGCCTCCGATCGAATCTGCATTATCGGAGATGATATTTGATATTAAGCCCTAGGACGCTGGAGCTTGGCTCCACGTCAGGCCTCTGATCGAATCTGCATTCTCGGAGATGATATTTGATATTAAGTCCTAGGACGCTGGAGCTTGGCTCCGCGTCAGGCCTCCGATCGAATCTGCATTCTCGGAGATGATATTTTATATTAAGTCCTAGGACGCTGGAGCTTGGCTCCGTGTCGGGCCTCCGATCGAATCTGCATTCTCGGAGATGATATTTTAAGTCCCCTTACGCTGGAGCTTGGCTCCGCGTCGGGCCTCCGATCGAATCTGCATTCTCGGAGATGATATTTTATTAAGTCCCATTACGCGTGATCTTGCTCTAGGACGCTGGAGCTTGGCTCCGCGTCAGGCCTCCGATCGAATCTGCATTCTCGGAGATGATATTTTATATTAAGTCCTAGGACGCTGGAGCATGGCTCCGTGTCGGGCCTCCGATCGAATCTGCATTCTCGGAGATGATATTTTAAGTCCCCTTACGCTGGAGCTTGGCTCCGCGTCGGGCCTCCGATCGAATCTACATTCTCGGAGATGATATTTTATTAAGTCCCATTACGCATAATCTTGCTCCGTGTTGGGCATCTGGTCGTAGAGCTTGCCTCCCGGATCGGATATTTTATATTAAGTCCTAGGACGCTGGAGCTTGGCTCCGCGTCAGGCCTCCGATCGAATCTGCATTCTCGGAGATGATATTTGATATTAAGTCCTAGGACGCTGGAGCTTGGCTCCGCGTCAGGCCTCCGATCGAATCTGCATTCTCGGAGATGATATTTGATATTAAGTCCTAGGACGCTGGAGCTTGGCTCCGCGTCAGGCCTCCGATCGAATCTGCATTATCGGAGATGATATTTTATATTAAGTCCAAGGACGCTGGAGCTTGGCTCCGTGTCGGGCCTCCGATCGAATCTGCATTCTCGGAGATGATATTTTAAGTCCCCTTACGCTGGAGCTTGGCTCCGCGTCGGGCCTCCGATCGAATCTGCATTCTCGGAGATGATATTTTATTAAGTCCCATTACGCGTGATCTTGCTCTAGGACGTTGGAGCTTGGCTCCGCGTCAGGCCTCCGATCGAATTTGCATTCTCGGAGATGATATTTTATATTAAGTCCTAGGACGCTGGAGCATGGCTCCGTGTCGGGCCTCCGATCGAATCTGCATTCTCGGAGATGATATTTTAAGTCCCCTTACGCTGGAGCTTGGCTCCGCGTCGGGCCTCCGATCGAATCTGCATTCTCGGAGATGATATTTTATTATGTCCCATTACGCGTGATCTTGCTCCGCGTTGGGCATCCGGTCGTAGAGCTTGCCTCCCGGATCGGATATTTTATATTAAGTCCTAGGACGCTGGAGCTTCGCTCCGCGTCAGGCCTCCGATCGAATCTGCATTCTCGGAGATGATATTTGATATTAAGTCCTAGGACGCTGGAGCTTGGCTCCGCGTCAGGCCTCCGATCGAATCTGCATTCTCGGAGATGATATTTGATATTAAGTCCTAGGACGCTGGAGCTTGGCTCCGTGTCGGGCCTCCGATCGAATCTGCATTCTCGGAGATGATATTTTATTAAGTCCCATTGCACGTGATCTTGCTCCGCGTCGGGCATCCGGTCGTAGAGTTTACCTCCCGGTTCGGAGTTTTTATTGAGTCCTAGGACGCTGGAGCTTCCTCCGCGTCGGGCATCCGGTCGTAGAGTTTACCTCCCGGATAGGAGTTTTTATTAAGTCCCTCGGCGCTGGAGCTAAGCTCGCAGAGGGCCTCCTGCTCGTAGCTGATAAGCTCGCGGAGATAAACTCCTAATGAGTATAAAGATATACGTAAAAGTATCCGCTTGCTTTTACTTTTGACCCGCTTAAATATTCTTCAAACTATGTTAATTTAAAAAAGCATTTAGCTTAAGCTTTCAAACGATGGTGGGTATGAACGATTCATTTATTGATGCATGGGTTTCATGGCATTTGATGAGTGTTTATGACCTTTAAAAGGCGGCCATTGCATTTGTAAATGGTACTAGCTAGCAGATGATGGTCCGTGTAGCTCGGGTAAGGACACTAAGCAACCGACATATATGAATGAATATGTCAAACGGATATTGGAGACTCGTTCATACTTTGGACCATGATTCAAACACAATTATATAAATAGAGACGCGACTAATTTAGTAGTATTAACATCCTTTCTTGGCATGGCATGATCCTTTCCTACGAAATGAGGATAAAATTTTGTAGTATTAACATCCTTTCTTGACGTGGCATGATCCTTTCCGTTCACGAGTGCGGCTACCCGCGGATGACGGATTCCTTTGTCCGCGGCCGGATTGTGGTGCATGGTTGAACATTGAACAGCAAATCGAGATCTTAAGTTTACTCGACCTCGCTATCGCAATCAACGATTGGAAAACGGCCATGGAATGATTTCCACTGTCCGCGTCTGACCCCCTGGTGGACCAGGGCTGCTTCTCAAACCATTGTATTGCACTAGCTTCCATTGCTTGATGAATCAACCCGCGAATCCCGCGCACGGAGAGGCTGATAGATCAAACAGGGAAAGTCGGTCTGCAGATCGTCGTCGAAGAGCTGCGAACGGTTGTGTCACTAAGGCTATCACTTGAGGGGAGTTATATTTATGACCCCCACTCTTTAGATCTCAACAAGTTCGCATCACGTCCATCTTCATGTTCGCAATCGGCAGATTCCGCTTCTCGTCATTTTTGTGTACATCTATCAACAGCCACATCTCTGATATATCGATCGTGGCTCGTAGCTCGTCTTAAGCGAGAAACAAAGGTCCTGGCGCAGCTCGACCTTCCCATCACTGTGGTCGTGCGCGGGACAGTCGTAGCACAACTCCCCAATCCGCGTCTGACCCCCTAGTAGTCTTAAAATTCGGCTCGCGTTCGAGGGGGAGACGGGTATACAAGAACAGGCCGGGAAGTTGATTGCGGCTAATGTCCTAGCCATGAGCGAATCTCGACAAGACTTACCGATCATGTTGATCCATACCTGCTCGCACAAGTGAATGAGCAACAACTGAGCAACTTTATATTATGCTTTTTTATCACACGTACGCAATTATGTACGTACATTAATAAAATTGTAAAGCATAATACATAAGGATTAGTTATATAAACCCCTCGGCGCCGGAGCTATGCTCGCGGAGGGCCTCCGATCGTAATCTGAGCCTCTCGGAGCACACCCGATAAGTCCCTCGACGCTGGAGCTATGCTCGCAGAGGGCCTCCTGCTCCTAGCTGGTAAGCTCACGGGGATAAACTCTTAACGAGTATAAACTAAGTCCCTTGACGCTAGAGCTATGCTCGCAGAGGGCCCCCTGCTCGTAGCTGGTAAGCTCGCGGAGTTAAACTCTTAATGAGTATAAATTAAAACCTTTCAACGTCGGAACTCTCATCCGCGGAGGGCTTTCTGATTGAACTACGATAGGCTTGATTCTCTTCCCAAGAGATACGTAGGCAACCCACTAATAAGTTGGGTACAGCCCAGACCAAACAAACTTAGTTAACACATTACACCAAAAGTCTGATATATCAAGTACTCTTCAGAAGGAAGACAAAGCACAAATGCATATGTTGTCTCGTTTGAATCGAACCCTAGCTAAGACTCATCTTGGCTAAGGTCCGGGGAGCTGTGACGAAACACCAAATAAATAAATAATATTTATAAACATGTGCATAAATCGGGTTCCCGCTATATAAATAAACCCGTTATTAAGATGATTATAGTGTATCGATCAATGTATGGAAAATACCATCTAAATCCACTACACATAATAAAGGTGTCCTTATGAATGAAACTTGTCATAAACAACTCGACACTTGTCGGGTTGTCGAGACATGTGTCGACAATGGCTATACACTTGTCCTAAGTGTCTTGACACTTGTCGTCGAACTCGGGACACATGTCGACAAAGGCTCGGATTCTTTCTATAAATATGGGGCTAGACCTTCATATTCAAGGTCGGTTTTTGATGGCTCAAGTAGCCTTCCCGCGCCAAATTTGTCTCGACCAGCGGGAGCCAACGTTTGATGAAGCCTTGGAAGGAAGGTGGTCCGCGTATGGCTTGAGCTCGGATCGGCACAGGTTTGGGTACGCCGGCGGTAATCTCGTCGCGCGTCTCAGGTAAGCCCGATCGTCTGAGCTCGCTCGCGCTCCACTTGATCCCGGAACCCGCAGACACGGGATTCAGTAAATCGGGTTTCGTCAGCTTGCATCTCCCTCGCTCTTCGCCGCTTGCAATTTGCGATGAGCTCCATTATCTTGATCGACGACGGACGGCGGCGGCAAAGTTTCTCTTGATACCCCAGCCCTGAATCCTGCCTTAATCTGCTTCCTTGTTTTGGTAGTTTCAGATCGTGGGAGAGAGAGAGCTTCTCTAGAGAAGGAGAGAGAAAGAAAACTAGTCTTTCAGTTTTTTCAGAAAGAAAGGGGGCAAAAACGGAAATGATGAAAAAAATTAGAGAAGGATCCACGTGGATAGCATCTCTGCTCTTCAAACCACTCAGCCTTAAGATATAGGATGATTGGACTCGATACGAGTCCCGAGCCTAAAACGACGGATTCAAGATCAAACATTTACCGAACGTTCGAAATTCAAATCAGAATTTTCCGATGGAGTCATGTTTTTCAATTTTTGACATGCCTAATGTACCCACAACCCCGATGGTAAATTTCTAAATTGTGATAACCCTAGTAAGTGTAGTTAAGATGGCCTAACTCTCTTTTTGATGCAAAAATGCCAATCATAACCATAATCGTGTCAGTCGAGGAAACCAATTTCCACAATGGCGGAAAAAGGGAACTACGAGTAGTACTGTTACAAACCTCACTCATCGTGGTGGTTTCTGATTGGTGCACGTACTCTTGGTGCTATTGGGGACGCCTCTACACGTGGTTGACTAGATTGTGTTAAGTGGATTCAAATGGACGGCTCAGATTTATCTGCTCAGTAACAGGCCCACTGCGTCACTCCCTCCTGAGTCCTGAGTTCCGTTTAATACTTTAATTACTACAGTTTCTTATTCTCTGTACCTTACGGGCAAGCTGACCGCCCCGGTCATCCTGACCAAATTCTCACCGAAAAGCTTCGCTCTCAGAGTTGCAGAGAACTCTCCACGTTTAACTCCCAAATTAAAATCTTCATTAAAAAACAAAGAATAAAACAATTGTGGATTTTCCTTTTGGAGTTTAAAAGCTTCTGGTTTCCTTCCCTGGTCTACTCTTCTCCTCCCTACTCGGATCGACTTCAATTCCCGCTCTACCGGTTTCGATCTGTTCATCATGGATTAAGCAAATTAAAAGAGGATAATTCCTTAACTGTTTACGGTTCCTACAATTGAATTTCTCGGAAGTGTGAGAAAATTGCTGATTAATGGCGGACATCTGTTGCGGTGTAGTGAGCGAAAGTGAGGCGGCGGCCGGATGCGAGAGGAACTCACGGGAGGCGAGGCAGCGGCGGTTGGAGATCCGGCGGTTCAGGCTCGTTTCCGACGACGTGGAGGCAGAGATGAAGCGCCAGAAGATGGAGACTCCGAGTCAGACGTCGTCGTTGTTCCATTGGGAGTGCGCAAACGCGATGGACAGGCAGGACAGCTGCGTTTCGGAGGACAGCGAAGAGCACGGTAAGATGAAGAAATCGTCATCGGAAGCGGAGGAGGCCGTGACGATCTATCAGTCTTCGCTGCTCGCTGTGGAAGCTCTCGTTCCATCATTATCTTCCGCATCTATTCTCGCGGTTCCGAGGTTCGGTGTATCCTCCGTCTGCGGTCGGAGGAGAGACATGGAGGACGCGGTGGCCGTTCATCCCTCTTTCTTCCGGCGTGAGAGCGGATCCGTCGCCGGTTTACATTACTTTGCGGTCTACGACGGCCATGGCTGCTCTCACGTACGTTTTATATATAAACATCTCAAATTTGAATTTCTGGTTTGGAGATTTGGTTATATTAATTAATTAGTCAGTTCAATTTTCTAGGTGGCGATGAGATGTAGAGACCGACTACACGAGCTTGTGAAAGAGGAGCTGGAGGCCGCGGCGGAGTCGGCGGCGGTGTGGACGGACTCTCTGGAGAGAAGCTTCAACAGGATGGATAAAGAGGTGGTCGCTTGCAACGAAGGCGTCATTGGCACTTGTCGGTGCGAACTTCAGACTCCGGAGTGCGACGCCGTCGGATCTACCGCCGTGACCGCCATAGTCACGCCAGATAAGATCATCGTCGCCAACTGTGGGGATTCACGAGCCGTGTTGTGCTGTAACGGCAAGGCGGTTCCTCTCTCGGTGGACCACAAGGTGAAATCAACCGCCCCAACTGTTACTATTTCTTTCATTTTTATTTTCTGAAATTAAAATTCGTGCATAACACGTGTATGTTGCAGCCGGATCGCCCGGATGAGCTGAACCGGATCGAGGAAGCGGGCGGGCGGGTTATTTATTGGGACGGCCCACGCGTTCTCGGAGTTTTGGCCATGTCAAGAGCCATTGGTATGTCTATTTGAATGTAACATAGATTTTAACTATCTACTTTGGTATGTCTATTTGAATGCAACATAGATTTAACTATCTGGATATCAATAGCAAACGACTCCGAAATTATCTGACACGGAGTTTGTTGCAGGGGACAACTATCTTAAGCCGTACGTGATAGCGAAGCCGGAGGTGACGATAACGGAGAGGACAGGTGACGAAGAGTGCCTGATCCTTGCGAGCGACGGGCTTTGGGACGTGGTGACGAACGACACCGCGTGCGGGGTGGCGAGTATGTGTCTGAAAGGGAAGGTACCGTCGTCGGCAGCAGCGAGCGAGGGTGAAGCCAGCGGCGTGGCGAGCGACAAGGCGTGCTCGGACGCGTCAGTGCTGCTGACTAAGCTGGCGTTGGCGAGGCACAGCGCTGATAACGTCAGCGTTGTCGTGGTGGATCTTAGGAAGGACACGTAATCGGGTTTCTGGTGGGCCGTGGAGCCCACACACATGATTTTGCACTAATTGTATAATCTTCTTCGGTGGTTGGTTTAATGTGTGGGGTAAAAGGGGAAACAAGATTCCCTAATTTTCACTCGATGATGATACGTTTTTAGAATTAGTCTTTAGGGTTTTCCCTAATTTTTAGTTTTATTTGGAATTTCGGAGGGAAGGCACGAAAGTAACAAATGGCGGAAAGAAGGGCTTGGGTACGTGGCAGTGGGTGGTGGGAAGGTGAATATGGAAGATAGGAAGGTTGGAATGTAACCAATAACAACGAATAGTTTCTATGTGGTGGAATGCAAGAGATCTAAAATGAACTTTGTTTGTTTAAAATATGATGTCAATCAATGTAGATTGGCAAATATTTTTTTTTCCTTCCAGTACGCAGTTTTTATTTCCACTCGGTTCCTCGGACCCTTGTTTAAGGAGGATTAAGACATCTCCAACGAGTTTTCAAAAATTTGTCAAAGATAGGAAAACAAAAAATATATTTTTTAAATTATTTTTGTTTTAACTCCAACTGCTTTCTCGTTTCAAAGATTTAGAAAATCATTTAGTTTGAAGAATGTTGTATATTTAGGAAATCCTCTTTATTATTATAATTTAGGGCAAAAGAGGGGAGAATATGAGATTGTATTCAATTGAATTCTCTTGGTGTCACCACCGGTACAATATATAGCGATAAACTCCTTAGGCTCCAAGTAATAGTAAATCTATCTATAGACAAAGTTCTATCTAAGTAAAGTGTATATTTTGTACATCCACATAATAATAATAATAATATTATAACACTCCCCCTTGGATGTACATTCTTTGTTCCTCCAACTGCCTCGTTAAAAACCTAGCTAGGAAAACCCAATGGGACAAAACCATAGCTTAGGGAAAAAGAGTGCAGCCTTCCACGTACGCTCTTGTTGTACTGCCTCGTTAAAAACCTTGTTAGGAAAACCTAGTGGGAAAAACCTGATCGGAGGAAAAAAGAGTGCAGTGCGTGTATGCTCCCCCTGAATTCAACATCCTTCTCGAAGTCTTCTCATTCTCCTTAATGTCGCCGTCTTCATGAGATTATGGTCGAATCTCAACATTGTCTTTGATGTGTATAAGCTGGAATGCCTTCGTGATTGACTTTGACGCGCCTGACTTCCATGGATTGGTGTTGAGCTGCTTTGGATGCACAAGCAGAAGGTACTTCAGGACCTAGTGTGCTTTTCATTGTTGACCTGGGAGATCTGATGCATTAAATGGTGCTTAAGCTGCCTCGTTAAAAACCTTACCTTGGAAAAACCCAGTGGGATAAAAACCAAGATTAAGGAAAAGAGTACAACTTTGTATGGTACTTCGGGACCTAATAAAATGTCACCACTTTCACAATTATAGGTAATTAAGGTACTCTAATAAGACTCTTTAATCAACTGTACATGACAGGACTTTGATAATAATGCTTCAATCATTTTCAATCGATCCTTTCCATTTATATGGGTATGCACTTACAACGTTCGTCATTTACATTTGGAGCCAAAATTATATTCACTTCTGGTGAATACATTCTAATGTAACCTTTAATAGGCCTTTGTCCAATCAATTTGGCTTTATATTTTCCTTTGTACAAACACCCACTTAAAACCAATTGATACTACACTTTTCAATGTTGGAGCTACAGGTCCAAAAACTTTATGCTTAAATAATCCATCTTTGCATGAATTATTTCTTTCTAGAATTTGGGATATACCATGTATCCTTGTGAGGGGAGTTGCCTCGTTAAAAACCTTTCTTTGGAAAAACCCAAATGGGACAAAAACCAAAGTTAAGGAAAAGAGTACAACTTTTCTCCTCCTCAATTTAACATATAAATCATCAATTTTATAAAGATATGGTACTCCTAGACCTAATATTCTTTCACAATCTAATGAATTGTTCAATAAACCAATCGCATTACGCTCTTAGCGTTTTGTAAGCTCTAATTATTCTTATCAAGCACTTCAAGTGCAAACTTAGATATGTGTCATCAACGATAATCAATGATCTGGTCATTTCAAGACAACTCATAATCAATTCTAACACTGTCAACATTCATAAAATCTCTCCAGTAGTTTTATACTAGTGGACATATCACCATTGTTTGAAGTTACTACTAGAACTTCGATTTGAATCATGCTATCTTTTGCATTTACTAATGCCTTTACTAGCCTGTTTGCTATATAGTTCATTGAACTTTCAGTTCACTTCTCTTCCATGCAACATATTACTTCTTGATCTCCTTTTCCTCTCCCCCTAAATACCGAGTATTTTATCATCTGTGATAAACTCTAGGTATTTGATCATCTATGGAAACCCAATCCTCCATATACATCATCTTTCTTGCTTTACAACAACTTAGTGTAATCTTGAGAGATTTTGGTGTCTATACTGAACATGTAAATATCAAACTCTCTACTGGAGATAAATTACAAGAAGGAGAATTTCTTCTATTGTTGACCAAAATCGAATCAAGCTCTTGATATTCATGTCTGCTTATTAACTATTATTGATGACTCTACTGGGTCATTCCATGCGTTAGTAATATCCTAAATGATAATCTCATAAGTAACGACTTCACTTGATCGATTTAATCGCCAGCTTCTCAATGCTCAACATATCAATTTCATTGATAACATTTCCATATCACATCCATATTGCCAACATGGGTAATCTATTTATTATGTTGGATCCCTCTTTTGACATCCTCAGCTAGGGGAAAAACCACTACTTCTGGCAATTATTAGTCCTCCATTGACTTTTATGATCCCAATTTATCTATCATCACTCCTTCACTTAGAGTGTTTTGACGCTCTTCTAGAGCCTTTTTCTCATATGAGTTTATTGCTTGATTATATCAATAGGCCTTCGAGGACTAATTTTGATGCTCTTCTGGAGCTATGTATAAGGTTTAATTATGTCAAGTATAGACTTTATACATATACTCATTAGTCATTTTATCCCGAAAACTTCAGGTTTGTCATATCATCAGATACCAAGCTCTAATCCATTCCAACATTTTCATACGATGATCCATTCATATTTTGGGAGATTACAAATCCAAATTAGGCAAACCATTAACTTTGACTTGTTCTTCCACATTCTCCTTGATGTGGGAGTCGACTCATACATGATTATCTATAATCATTCTCAAAATTATGACCAGTATCCTAACAACGGTCGCGCGCACCGTATCCTCTTTATGTCCTCTGCTAGAGGTAACAATATATATTGCATCTGGCAATGAAAGAGGTTCTTATGAACCATAGGTCATTTAGCTAGCTATTTATTTGAGTTCTACCATACCCAAGTAGATTAAGAACAAGATTCCAAAATAAAGAGTCTTCGGGCTCTCAAGAATAAATTTATTGATTTCACACAATTTAACAAGGATTTGCTTCAAACTCTTCTCCCAAATCATCATTTGTTGAATAAAATTGGCATTATCAACCCATAATTGTTTCTTCAAGAAACATTTCCAATGCATATTCATATACATAAAATGAAAATGCAAATCAAATAGATAAATAAAATAAAGATTCCATGTACCTTAAAATAGCCAAATTGAACTAATAACAAACAAAAACGACAAAGTTGGCAAAATCAAAGGTGTTGGATCATCTAGAGACCATAAGACACTCCTTTAATTGATCCATTTCATGAGTATCTTCTTTTTTTTTTATAAGTTTATCTACTTCAAGAGATAACTTTTATTTACACGAACAATATATATAATTCTTCTCAATATAAAACCGCATATGTTTATGACATACAAACTCTTAACAAAGTTGTTTCTTCTGGAAACAGTTTGAGTTTCGAATTATAAAAAGTAAATTGAGACATATACACCTCACAAGTGAATAACAAAACTAATCTCAATAAAAATAAATATACCAAACATAATTAAAATTTATTTGGCCACTTTTGGTTGATATCAATTCAGATATTTATCACTTGTTTCAAAAACAATATCATTCACAAATAGTATAGGTTCAATAACTATCTCAAATTTCAATTTCAATAATTTCATCGATCATCATCTATGAGAGAAAAAGTCTTTTCTTATTTTCATGCAATTACTATCGGGATATAATACAAATCAACTTCAAGATACATAAATAATGTCAACTTCTGGTGACCAGGAAACAAACAAGTTTAACCACTTCAGGAGTTTATATTTCACCTTCTATGAAATAAATCATATATGAAATAATTTGCAAGTACAAGATGGAATCAACAATATCATCTTAGCTCGTTACTACAAAGATGAGGCTAATATTTAATCGATGCATGATGACGTTATTTATTCATCAACTTAGATATCATTTATCATGTATCCGTTCAATATATGGTCAATTTAACCAATAGTCATATCTATATGCATCGTCAACCCCCATTCGTACATGATTTACCAATGCTCTAAATTTTCATATATCAAAGTATATTAGCACTGTTGCATGATTTATGATATAAAATCTACATGTGCAATTAATAACGTCATATTGCAATTAGCAGCTAAATGATAATCCATATTTAATGTACGAGATGAACTCATAACACACATATATAATCATTCATGATCAAGAGGCACAAAAATCATAATTCAAATATATGATGTTTAGGCTTATTCAAATATATGATGTTTAGGCTTACCTGACCGCAAGCTCGATTGCATATACCAATATTGAAAAATCAGTCCAGCTCCATCACGAGCCTTAAAGTCGAGCCTAACCCATATAGACTCACTACCAAGTAGAGTTCAATCTTCTAGGATTCGCCTCCTTTTACCATGATATCATAGTGTGGATCCGTGCATAAACCACTCACATGACACCATCCATCACCAAATCAAAATATTAATAAATTATAATCATGGTTTATTTAAAACATATATCATATAACATAATTCTATCCATCCTTATGTATAAGGCCTTAAACCTTTTGAAATTCTAATTAATCAAGCAAGGAAAGTCAACGTACCTCTTGTGTGAGCAACACGTAGATAATCATACTCCGAAACAGATTTACAATTTCATCAAAATGTCTTATTTTGATTAACTTTCCAATTGGCGATAATCTATTTTATTCACTATCTACTTCGAGAGATGTGACTTTTCATCTACTTCAGGAGATGATGATAAAAATATAATATACAAACAAACAAACAAAATAATAATCATTGATCATCGCTACATTGATGATATTTTTTGTCTCATCACTACGGGGATGAATTTTATCGATCACATTCAGTGATTTGTAATATCAATTTCTTTACTTTCATCCACTTCGAGGGATGAAATATTTTCTACTTCAAGATACCAATTAAATTATTTATAAACAAAATAATAAATTAGAAAAATCAAATTGCACTCACCTCTACTTACCTCCACGACAGCGCATTCCGGGCAGTGGCGGAGCTAGAGGGGTGCTTGGGGGTGCTCGAGCACCCCCCTAGCCGGAAAAAAAATACAAAAAAAAATAATTTTTTTTTTATATATTTAGTATTTTTAAGGTAATATAACATATTTAAATGATATTTGAAGCAAGAATGCTATAAGAAATAAGGAAGGAAGGAAGGAGAATCAAGAGGTCTTGGGTTCAATTCTCAAGTTTTTCACTTTTTATTTGCTTTACTATAGCATTAATTCTTCTTGATTTCTCTCTATATTTTTTTTGTTTATATCAATTATTTCGTTAAAAAAATATCATATTTATGTTTACATTATACATTTAACCTTTTATTTCAATATTGTTTGAAAGGTAATTATTCATGATTTTTTTTCTATATTTTTTGTCTCTCTTCTATTTTTTTTGTCACTCTCAACTATTTAAATACAAAAAATCATTAAAAAATTACAATTTTAGTGTTTTTTCAATATTATTTTTTAAAAAATCTTTTTAAGAAGTATACACCAAAAAAAAATTTTACGGAAATTTTTTAGCACCCCCCTGACGGAAATCCTGGCTCCACCACTGATTCCGGGGATTGATATAATTTATGTATACATCCTCTTCGGGAGATGTGTTTATCTACTTCACTCGCTAAATCTCATCGCTTCACTCGCTAAATCTCATTGCTTCACTCGCTAAATCTCATCGCTTCTGGGAAGAGATTTTCCACTCATCGGAACCTTTACTCAGGGACAAAACTTGTAACCCTGTAAGTTTGGGCTTTTTCTGTTATTTATCAGAAAAGTACATGCCAATCCGAAATTTTGATAATTTCAGGGTGGAATTTGTAATTAATCCAAAGTTTGCCCAAATTGGATCGTCTTCTTCGTATGATTTGCAAGAACGAACGGCGACGCGGGACTCGGGTGCTCCTTCGGTCACTTCGGGCTACCGGCACAGAGGGACGGCTTCAGGCCGGGGACGGCTTCAGGCCGGCAACAAGCAATCGACCGGCCGGCAACCTCGACTCCGCATCCAACCATGGATACAGTCTCGTTGCCCTTGAATCTTGCCGCCGGAATCGAAGTATGAACCGCCGATGACTTTCTTTCAGACTCCGCAATCGTCCACCGCCGGAATCGAAGTCATGAACCGCCGTTGCGTCGTCCGACGGTGGAATTGAGATCCAATTGCTGCTCTCCGCCGCCGATGCTACCGCATGGTGACGCTGCCTTTAATCGCCGCCTCAATTTGCCCCCTTTTTGTTACATCGAGGGTTGGCACACAACTAGGGTCACACCGAGCGTCGTCGTCTTTGTTCATCGGCACCCCGTGAAACACACGCGCGCCGGGGCTCAGCGACTTCGCCTCCTTCACCGCCGTTCTAATCGGTTACAGCGCCTCTTTTTTAGATCTGAGGGCGGTTTGGAAAGGTGTTGTTTGCGAAATTATCCCACCGGGCCGTTGCGAAATTCAGTCTCCATGGATGCTTGATGAATACGATGGTAGAGGACGTGGCTTTCATGGTTTTGGAGTTGAAAAATTAGGGTTTTGCCTTTAGAGGCTATCGTGCTGATAACGTATTATAATTTAGGGCAAAAGAGGGGAGAATATGAGATTGTATTCAATTGAATTCTCTTGGTGTCACCACCGGTACAATATATAGCGATAAACTCCTTAGGCTCCAAGTAATAGTAAATCTATCTATAGATAAAGTTCTATCTAAGTAAAGTGTATATTTTGTACATCCACATAATAATAATAATAATATTATAACATTTATTTATTTTTTGCTTATCCATTTTGGAGAATATAATGGAGAATCTGTTGAACCAAAAAATATCTTAAAATTATTCAAAAACTCCAAAATCTACAAAATGGGAAAATTGTTGGAGATGCTCTAATCTCATACTCCCTCCGTATCGCAATACTTATTGTTTTAGCTCTATGCACACTTTTTTAATAAAATCTATCTTTACTTTACTTTTATAGCTTAAAATACCTAAAAGGAGTAATTATTACCTATAAAAAGAGCAATCATTACCTATAAAGACAATAATTATAGCTAAAACAACATGTTTTTTATACAACTTTAACACTCTAAAACAACAAGTATTGCGATACAGAGGGAGTATTGGTGTTGCTGTGTAGTTTTTATTTCAACACGTGTTTGTAAGAATTATTAAGTTAAATAGTTATATGGGTTGGAGACGAGCCGCTATCTTCCATCGTCTGTGACCAAAGCAATATAGATAAAAGTATTAAAGATAACCCTCTAAAGAGATGAGATGTAAATAAACTAACATAGGATTGTCAACAATAAAATCGATTATATTGGAGAACAAGAAAAAACGGTTGGTTTAGCACAAGCTCAGCTATATAGAACTTATTCACACAAAGAAAAGACAACGCAAAACAAACTATGGATGGTTCTAGGAACTAGACCTCTCACCAAAAATCAAGAATTTTTATATGGAAAGTCTTTAATAACGGACTACCTACAAAAGCGAAACTATAACAAAAAAAAAAGTACAGTCCCTATGCAATGTGAATTTTGCAATCCTCCATATGAAGACATCTTCCACATTCTCCTGGATTGTCCTTGCTTGAGGATTGTCTCAAATAATCTTGAACCCAAAATTTTTAAAGTTATCAACAACTACAAGAATAGTAATAAAAATGCAGGAGAAATGGTTAACAACCTAAAACAAACCCTAGGATAAACTAGTTTACCAAATTGGTCACGACATCGTGGAGCACGTGATACTTTAGAAACCAAGCAATTTCCAAAAATGAAGTGGGAAACCTCAAAATGATAGCAACGTTTACAAAGAAAACCATTCTAAACTAGGCAAATGTAAAAAAATGAACAAGAAGACAAAGCACCTAAGAATAGATCCCATAATGCACCAACAATAGCTCGAAAAAAAAATTAAATGGGAATAACTGAAGGAAAATCACCTCAAACTGAATTTGGATGGGTCCAGCCTTGATTCCGGGGAAACATCCATAGGTTATATTATCAAAGATCAAATGATTGCATCATATCTCAAAGCTGACAAAAGCTACTGCAATTCTGTCATTGGTGTAGAAGCTATGACTTTGTATAGAGTCAGAAAAGAAGTCATCACCAAAAATATCCAAAATATCGAAATTGAAGGGACCTCTTCATTGTTAATGCACTCATGGGTACTTGGAATTGTCCTTGGGAGATTGAAATGATTGTTTCCAACTCCCTCCTGAACCTCCTCAAATTTTTCTCGTTCCACATTCATCATGTTTACATGAAAGTTAATAGCGTGGCAAATAGGCTGACCCAACTGGGACACTTAACTCCTAACGCTAAAGTGGATACAAACACAAAACTACAACTTTTCATCCGAAAGGATGCTCTAGGATGGACTATGGATAGATGGTAGTTGAACCTAATTTCTTTTCGTTATAAGAAATAGTTATTTAATTATAGTGGAAGTTATTACATAATACATCTACTACACTTATCTACCCTTGAATTTAAAAAAACAGTTGTCGAAAACTGGGAATATAGAGCAAATGCGCTATCACAACAAGGTCGCACAATACTCATTACCTCAAACTTATCAGCAAAACCAATATATATACAATGCAAAGTTTTATGCTTTCTGCCAATATTCATAATTAAGGAATTAGATCAAATTAATACGACTTTCTTCTGAAATAAGGATTTGCAACATAGTCCCCCATCAGTTGAGAAAATCAGTTGGGATAGGATATGCAAATTGCAAACTGAAGAAAAAAGGTGGGGTAGATGTTAGGAAGTCACGAGACGTCCTTAACAAAGCATTCCAAATGAAGTTACTCTGAAAAATACTGCTTGAACCAAACAACACGTGGGTAAAAGTTATCAAACATAAGTACTTGATGTGTAGAGACATACGGAGTACTAAACAAGTAACAAGTCAGCACGTCGGTGAAGTAAGGTAATATAGATAAATAATTTTCTGAATGCGCTTCACTAGCTACCTTTTAGGAAAGTAAATTCGCCCTTCAATGCTTAGTTTTTTTTTTTGCACAATATTTTTTTCACTCTTCGTGGACAAAGGAGTAAACTACCAATTTAAAAATTCTATTTGTTTACTCTTTTATCTTGACAGTAGAAAAAAAAAATGTACAAATATAATCCGTAGCTCAATTTTTTTTTTGATACACAACAAGTGTTTAGATAAAATCAGAACCTGCTAATCCACCACCTAAGGAAAATCCCTAGCTCAATAGTTGAAGAAATAGTAAAGGAGGGACAGAGATGGAAAAAAAAATCCAAAAATAACACAAATCAAACACTCCGTATTATCCAACAAAACTAATTACGAAAAATTCAAACCGGCCAAAATGGAAGTTGAGGAGGCCTCAGTTAGACACGAAACTAGAAATTAAAATTCAGGTAGATTAGATAGCTATTTTTTTTTATATACATAATTTTTATTACCAAAATATTTAATTAATTTAAGGGTGTTTTTGCTAAATAGCTTATTTTGAACCTTTAATTAGATAATTAGCACCCAAATTAATTTTATTAGGTAGGCTAGCACCCTTCCCAATCGGTCAACATTGACCGTTGACTGGTCAACGTTGACCGTTGACTCTTTCGATTTTTTTTTAATTTTTTTTAATTTTTTTATAAACCAATTGATGCCACTTTTTTTGATGCCATTTTTCATAGTGTTTTGATTCCAAATTTTTAATTACATTTTTTTTCTTTAATGTGATGCCACTTTTTAAAGTAGCGTTTTTGATGTTATGTGATGCCACTTTTTTCAAACTTTGATGACATTTTTTGTTTACTGTGATATCATGTAGACCATTGATGCCTTTTTTTTACTATTGACTACTAATGACACTTTTTTATGTCAATGTTTTGATGATATGTTTTTTTACCATGATGCCATATTTTTTCAAAGTAGTATTTTGATGACATTTTTTTTCTTTAATGTGATGCAAGTTTTTCAAATTAGTGTTTTGATACCATTTTTCTAATGTAATTATTTTATCTCACTTTTTTTAATCAAATCGTTTGATGCCATATTTTTTTTCAAGGTACTGTTTTCGCGGTGCCATATTTTTTCAAGGTAATGTTTAGATGACATTTTTTTCTTTAATGTGATGCAAATTTTTCAAAGCAGTGTTTTGATGCTATTTTTCTAGTGTAATTATTTGATGATATTTTTTTAATCAAATCGTTTGATTTTCTAATAAAATGGATTGATGACACTTTTTTAATGCAACTTTTTTCAAATCTTGCTGATATTTTTTTGTTTACTGTGATGCCACATTGACCATTGATGCAATTTTTTTTACCGTTGACTACTGATGACACTTTTTTGATATCAATTTTTTGATGATATTTTTTTTTCCGTGATGCCATATTTTTTCAAGGTAATGTTTTCGTGATGCCATATTTTTTCAAGGTAATGTTTTGATGACAATTTTTTCTTTAATGTAATGCAACTTTTTCAAATCAGTGTTTTGATGCCATTTTTCTAATGTAATTATTTGATGCCATTTTATTAATCAAATCGTTTGATGTCACTTTTTTTTTAATTTAATCAATTGTATATCGATATATTTTCATCGATTCTACTTTTATTTACTGATGACACGTTTGTGATTATACTTCATTAATGACATTTGTATCCAAAAACTCAGTCAACTCTTAAAACAAGAGTCGTGCAACTCTTACAACAGAGTCGTGCAACTCTTACAACAGAGGCGTGCAACTCTTACAACATAGTCGTGCAACTCTTACATCGTATGTTGTGCAAAATATAATTTTTTTTCTGCTTTTTTTTTCGTTTCAGAACTTTTTGTTTTACAAAAATAACTTTACGTTGTGCACATATATGGACTGATCGAGTCGCACATCCAGATCGCATATAAAAATATAGAAGATGTGAATCATATAATAAAATACAGATAGTTTTTTTCATTCTCATATTTATGGGTTAATTTTTGTAATTTTACAAAAATTGCTATTTATGGGTTAATTTTTGTAATTTTATAAAAAATGCTTCTTCAACCTTCCTGCTTCCTCCTCTGTACACGATCTGAAGATTCTGAACGCAGCCCTCGCTCCGGCCGCCGCTCCTCGATCCCTCGCTCCGGCCGATCGACCTCGCTCGCTCGACCTCGACCTTGCTCGCTCCGGACGCTCGCTCGATAGCTCCGCCGCTCGTTCCCTCCCTCGCTCTGCCGCTCGCTCGTCACTGCCTCCTTCCCTCGCTCAGATCTGGACTCGCTCGACCTCGGCTCAGATCCGGACTCGCTCGCTCCGCCTTGCTCGACCTCGGTTCAGATCTGACATCCGCCCTCGCTCGACCTCCCTCGCTTGCCATAGATCCGGCGAGCCAAACTGAGATCCCTCCCTCGATTAGATCCGGCGACCTCGGCTCAGATCCGGCGAGCCAAAGTTGAGATCTGCCATAGATCCGAGTCCGCCAACACATCCCCAAATCGCCATTGGAGCGCGAGAGATGGAGCTTGGAGAGACTGAACGGGAAAGTGTTAGGGGGCTAATTAGTTTTCAAGGGGTGTTAGAACGGCCCATTTAATAAATTAAGATGCTAATAATAACCTAATTAAATTAGCAAAGGTGATATTTCACCAAAATTTCTCTTAATTTAATAAATAAATGGATAATTTTCTTAAACTTTTAGCTATTATCTTATTTTTAAAAAACAGAGCGCTCCAGTCTGCTCTTTGGGCCATGCTTGAATTCAGAGATGAACCGCAAATGCTAACAACATAGGATAGTCGAAAACCCATGTGATATTTTGACGTTGGAGTGACGGAAAATATGAACCCATATTAAAGAAAAGATATGGCTCTTTAAATAGTGTGAACTAACGACGTTATCCACCTTTAAATCGAATATCCCTCGGCTTTAATTTTTTCATAAAAATTGATCGAAAACTAGGATGACCCAGACACACAGCTGGAATGAGCCGAGAAAGGGGATAATGGTGGGAGAGTGACACGTAATCCAGCAAACTCTGTCGCGACCATAGCATTAGGCTGCTGGGTATCCAAAACCAACCGCCCTTCGCATAACATATCCTTTCATTTTATATTTAACATACTAAAACATTACTATAGTATATACGTAACAATATTACATAGATACTATATTATGTGCCCTTTGGTTGATCTTTTCTTCAAAGGGGCCGGCACTGATAGCTTGCTCCCGACTTTGAACTTTGTACCATTTCTCATGTTTTTCAGCTGAATCGGTGGTGGGGGTGGGGCCACTCTTGTCATCTCGATGAGGTTGGGAGCTGTCTAGTGGCGAACACAATCGTAATATAGGGGTGTGCGAGATTTAACGAGCTTTGCGAAACTTTAAATAAATTTAATTCTGAAGGGTTATGTACTTGTTTTTTTTTTAAGATTTATTGTGGAAATATGTCATTGACATCTCAAATTGATAAAAATATGAATCCAAGCCTTGCATATAAGCCGGTGGGCTACCCCACCTAACACCAATTGGTTTTAGGATGAAATCCCACTCGGCTTGTGTGCTTGGCTTGGTTAGCGCATGGTGCGCTTGGGCGTAACCCCCACGTCGTATGACCCACCGGAATTTAACATTTATCCATATTATTAGAAGTGAATAAAATTTATAATTAGTTAATTTTTTTAAGAAAACCCCTAATGAATGACTAAAATAGAATTCAAACAATACCAATTGAAATTAATTATTCTCAATTTAAAAACATGTTTGAACTTATATATATAAAAGATAGTTAAAAATAAGTGAAGAAAATGTAAAAAGTGGGAATTGAACCTAATAAAGAGGAAAAAGTTTCCGATCTATACTTTACAAACTAGGTAATGTAAACTTTATGATCCATTTTCACTTTTTTATTTTATTTTTTAGTTATCCTATCGTATTTTTTTTTTCCGGGATCGGGGTGGGCTCGCGCTCACACGAGCCTACCCCTAGATCCGCCAGTGGAACTGTCATTCTGTCAATCGGGCAGTTTGGTCTGCTTCGACTCGATCATTTCGAATCGGATATGTATCGGGTTTAATCGTTAAGAACTCGTTTGGTATAAGTATATAACAACCATACGTAAAATCACGAAAAACCCCGGTCGTGTCGTATGAAAACGGAAGTCGTGTCAGATTTATATTGTTTTTTCTAGTTATAAGATTGGGACCCGCCATTCTAATACAAAAGCTTAAGCCCATTGGAAAACCAGTTGTATGAAAACGGAAGTTGTGTCTGAAGCGATCGTGGAATTTCACATATACTTATTACCTCATTATGACGACAAAATGACTAGAAATACCTGCAAGCCTTAACCAAGAGGGGTTACGATTGGGTTATACCTTTATTGGTCCAAGCGATGGGGGCGTTATGTTTGGCTCGCGAGGATTTGAGTTGTTCAATCGCGGACTTGAGAGAGAGTCAGGTGATGTTCTTATTCCAAGAACGTTCTTTTCCGATCACAGGTCTTGAGAACTCAACTCCGGGGGCTTTAGGTCCACGAGACAATCAAGCTCTTCTGCTTTTCTTATCTTGAAATCGGATCCCTTCATTTGGGGTCGGAGGGGGGTATTTATAGGGAAACCAAGCGAGTAGCTGGCTGGCGACCTCGTGGTTTTACATATGACACGTGTAACGCATGCCCACACGCTTAGGGGTATAGGTAATACACATGACTCTATTTAGGGGTGAGGTGTTCGAGCCAGCCAGCTACT
The DNA here is from genome assembly GCA_963922045.1 of Persicaria maculosa. Lineage (NCBI taxonomy): Eukaryota > Viridiplantae > Streptophyta > Magnoliopsida > Caryophyllales > Polygonaceae > Persicaria > Persicaria maculosa. The sequence goes on from OY998258.1 coordinate 18,743,864, forward strand.
TGCTAGGATCCTGGAGAGTTACGAGACATTTGGAGGACCTGCTCTGATTCTTACGCGGATTTATATTGATATTCAGGCCGTGAGGAAATGTGGGTCAAGGTTTTTTAGGGTACTGGGTCTAGTGATGACTTGATCAAGTACCTTACTCGCGATGAATCTGGTGGTGGGGACATATGTCTTTTTGCGTCGGGTGGCTCATTAATGATGTCATACTCGTGTTATTTAATAGGCCTATTTTCTATGACATCGTCATATCTCCTCGTAGTCGGATCGCGAGTGATACGTCGTTCACGATTGAGTTTCGACAAATACGATGCTTTCCGCCACAAGCCCAGTTTATTGGGTGGGCCTTGATTGGGCCTATCGTGCATTTCGACCCAGTTGAGGGAGTGACCCCACAGAGACCTATAAGTGGGGTTTTTGCATTGTTCCTCCTCCTTCCGCATTTTTGAACACACAAAGAGGAGAGAGAGAGTCCGAGGGTTTTCTATGCTTTCGGAGGAACGAAATCGGAGTTAGGTGGTGGTCTGCTTTTTGGCTTTTCAAGCTCACCGGCGTCTCTCTCCAGTACTTCTCAAGTAAGTTTTCTTCGATCCTTCTCTTTACCCTTCTCAATTCCTAGGTTTGTGTTTGTTTTTAAGTTTTTTAGGGCAATGGGATACCAACCTTAGTGTAGGAAACCGCCTTCCTCCGATGAGGGGGCGGTGGTTACGGGGCGGAGACTAGGGTACGTCCCGGTGACCCATTTCCTCTTTCCTTCTTTGTTCCCTTAATTATGGTGGATTTTTGCGGCGTGGTCGAAAACTATCTAGTGATAGTGGGGCGGCGTTGGGGTAGGGTAGTGTCGTTCTTGAGTTTTTTGGAAAAGCTCATATGGTCTTTTCGGGCTTTTCAGAAACTCTCCGACGACAAGGGGCGAAAGAAAACTTTCGTCTCCCCTTTTTACTTTCCCAGAGGCGATTTCTCGACAATCGAGAAGTTTTTATGGAGGAGACGAAAAGGCGTCGTTTAACCGTCATCCTGTGGGGGGAAGATGTCTTTTCAACGTCGTGAGGCGCCAACTGGGGCCCCTAAAAAGGCTTTTTGGCGCCAAATTTATTTACTCGTGATGTTGAAAAGGTAGTTTCTCCTTGCTGATTTTTCCTTTCATTGCGTCTTTTCTAGGGGGTTTTCTTCTTGTTTTTAGAATTAAGATGTCGCAAGAGAGTGATAGCCAGAACCGTAGCATGGGCTACGAACACGAGGAGGTTAGTTCTTCGCGAACCAGATCCATGGCAGATGTCGACTCGGATTCTACAGCGAGCCCCGTCCCTCCCTCACCGAGTAAAAAACCGCGTGAGGAAAAAAGAAAGAGATATGAGGATGTCTAGTTGATCGAAGAAGGTTACATGAAGATCTAAAGAGGTCCTGAGAAGAAGAAGCGAGCCTAAACGAAGAACAAGTCTGCAAAAGTTATCGCCTGACATTCTGAACTTGCTTTGCACTTTCTGGAGGCATCGGTTGTTCGATTGACTATTATGACCATGCGCTGGAAAGATCTTTCAGAGAGCTACAACTTTCCTGTTAACGTTGAGAGCTGATTCAACCTGAATTTTCCGTAAAAGACTAATGCAGCGGGCGCAGCACGCGTGCCACAATAGCAGCATTTGCCGCGGCCGCATCATTTGCAACAGCTGCCGCATTTGCCCAGAGCGACGCGTGTTTGAGTTTGGCGACAGTTTTGTTCTATCTAAACCCTATTTATCTATCTTGTCTTTGGAGAGGCCGACTTTTGGCACTAAATTGAGAAAGGGTTTGGCCCTAGGTTTTCCTTCATTCATTATATTAGGATGCAAGACGCTTTTAGTTGGATATTGAGAGCGATGTTCGCCATGGGCGACTAAACTCTCTTCGTTCTACTTGCAATTTGAAGCTTTGTTTGGATTGACTTGTGAGTTTCTGAATCTTGTTCCTTATTTCCTATATTGAATGTTTCAGCTTCTTTGTGATTGAATGTTTGATTGTTTTATTCTATCTAGTCCGCACAACTAGTTAGAATCAATTCAATTGCTAGGGTTTTGTACATTCCTGATTGCGAACCTTAACCCAAGTAGCAAACTTATCTCTTTAGGGCTGATTGAACTAATTGGATAAGTAGGAAGTTGGACGTGTTGTTAAATCCCTCTTTAGGGACTGCAAATACCTTGGCTAATCTCTGAACTTAAAGCTATCAATTGGGTTAAATCCTTCTTTAGGGACTGTTCAATTGGTAAGGGTTTCTAGGACTGATTGGACTAGTAATTATATTAGGTAGGGACAAGGGCATTCATAGGAAGACTAAAAGGACAAGAGGAAGTTACAATATCAATTCAACCAAATAAAGTGGATAGTTGTAGGTAGAGCGATCTTCTCTAAATCTTTTTGCATCAACTTGTTTATAGTTTATTTTGTTTTCTTTCTTATTTCAATCACCCAAAACCCCTCCTTTTTCACTAATTGGTAAATACACATTGCAAAGGAATACTTGTTTCTCTGTGGGATCGACCTCTTACTTACTTGCTATACTAGTTTGTAGGTTTGAGTTTTATTTTGATAGGGTTTACGCGACTAAAAACCGTCCATCACCATACTCCAGAGTCCATCAATGATTTGGGAAAAGGCGAGTCATCTCGCGTACCCAAAGAGGCTAAAAAACCTATTCGAGTGGTCCCGGGTGACTTCGCCCTTCCTCCTTACGATCGAACAAAGGCAGACAATTGCAGCTTCTGCGAAGGTTACGCTCCCGCTGCACCTCCACCCACCCAAACTATATTTATGAAACGCGTAACTCCTACTGCAACCAAGATGCTGGGTGAGGAGTCGATTCTAAACATCAAGCATCTAGAGGAGGTGGCCAAGCTTTACCCGTGGCCAACTGGGATAGAAATAGGCCTAGCTACTGGGAGTGGGGGGGGGGGGGTTTGAACGAGTATAAAGACCATGTCGTTGTCCATCTGGGTAGTTTGCTCTAGGGTTTCCGTCTTTCTCTCCCTCATCTTTATTCCGAATTCTTGGCGCACATAAATCAATGTCCGACCCAGCTTGCCTTCAATGTGTGGATGTACCTCGCGGTCTATATTATGTGGTGCGCTGCTATCAAGCAAACACCGTCATTGGACCACCTCCTTTCTGTTCTTTCTCTGAGACATAGTGAAGGACTGGTGTCCGCTTCTTTGGCTGGAAAGATAGTCGAGAGTTGTCCAGCAGCACGGGATGGAGAAGAAAATGGTTCCTCTTTCGCGATCCAACCAAGACTTCTTTGAATTTTATGACCAAACCTGGCGAGTATGTCTCTCCTAAGGACAAGAATGTCGCATCGGAGAGATGGAGGGTTGCTTTTGGGGAGGGGGTCGCGTCGATCCGGGGTTACAGGACAATTGTAACCCCCATTCATCTGGAAATGGCTGGACTTAGTCTCCCGCATCGGCCGGGTCGGTGCCTAGGATTTTTCTTAAGCATTCCATCATTTTGATTACGATTTTCTTTCGGTTAACCCCTGTTTTGGTTCTTTTGCAGACATGTTGGTTGATAAGTCGAAGATCTCCGCACTAGCGAAGAAGAAGAGCGCCGCTAGGGGCACATCCAGCTCTGCTCTTTCCATTTCCCCGCGAGCAGGTGGTGGGCAACGGGACGTTCCCCGCAACTCCCCCCTTGCAAAGAAGAATTTGAAGAGGAAAGAAAAAGTCAGAGATCGGGAAAGCGTGTCGTCGGAGGATCGGCCTCTGGCTCAGCGCGTGTGCAAAAGACCAAGGGAAGGGGTAGGGAACACTATGCTTTTGAATTCCGAGCCGATTACCAAGTCAGGGATCTCCATGAAGGCCTATCGGCTACCCGGGTTTGATCCCATCCATATCAAGAAACTGGAGATTCCCAAGAAGAGTTGTCTGGCCGAACCGGTGTATCTTTAACACCTGACGAATGAAGAATTGCTGGAGCATGGTAAAAAAACCGGAGGCTGGGTAATTTTTCCTTCGCAATTTACTTTTCTTTTTTTTTCCTTCTCTCCTTATTTTGCACACGTGTTCACCATTGTCCGCGTGTCATTGTAGGGTAATCTGCAATGGTCTGAGGTGGCTGAGCGTCTAAGAAATTATGATGATAAGGTGAGAAAGTTGAGGACGATAAACATCACCTTGAAGGCGAAGCTGGAAAAATTGAGGGATGAGGAGCTCCGAGAGGTAACCATTGAGAGATTGGAAGAGGCTTTGGGAAAATCCCAGAAGGAAGTGGAGACCGTGAAGAATGAGTTGGACTTGTCGCGAGTTGAGCTTGTGAAGGCCCAAGAGACGGGGGCTCAGTATGAATCGGAGGTTACACGCTTGAAGGCTTAGCTTACGAAACTCGAGCGCGAGTTAAACCTGGCCCGTGAAGAGCTTACGGGTGTAAGAGCACAACTCGAGCGTTTTACATCTGGTGAGGACGTCCTTTTCACCAAAAGTACGCTTCGTGAGTTCATGCTCAGCGACGAAGGCCAGGGGTGGCTATCTGGTTTCATGGGGGAGGTTGGTAGAGGCTGGCTAAATCATTACCTTGAGGCGGATGGACAGGATGTCCTTTACAACAAGGTTACCGACGCGTTTATTGAAGGGGTAGAAGGTGGGATTGCCCAGAGCGTGAATCGTTTCGCTCATCTTGATGACGACGTGAGGATGTTTCCCCCTAGTTATGATGACGAGGATATTAAACTTAAAGACCCTCAACGTGGGCTGCCTCTCCTCCTTGACGTTTCAATTGATGATGCTGCTGCCCTCGATCCTCCTGTTGTTGGTGAGAAGACCCCCGAGCCCGATAGCGATGATGAAAACCCTCCCATTGATGTTTAATTGACCGTCTTTCCACTCCTTATGAATATTTTTTCAAGTTATTTTGTGTGGGAAAGTTGAAAACATTTTTACCCGTGGTGAGAGTCTTGTGCTCTCCTGCGGTTCACACGTTTGTTTTTTAGGATGGTGAATATTTCAACCTATGACAAGCGATGTCTTGTTATGGTGTTTTGTGAATACTTTATTTTTGAAAGCAGCACATTTTCGTTTATGTCTTTTTGCTTGTTTCTCTTAAGGTCCTATTCTGCCGACCTTACTTATGTTTTCTTGCGACTAGAGTTTGACCTGTCCACCTGTCTATTGTTAATGTTCTTGTTTGAAAGGTAAATTCGCAATACCCTTACCCATCTCATGTCATTGATCGTTTTATGAAATGAATCGTGAGATGACAAAAAGTAGGGTTCGCGTATTTATTGGATGTTATGCGAAAATGACAGTCAAAGCTGTGATTTTTTAGCGATGAAATATAGTAGAAACTAACTTGTATCCTCTATAGTTATATTTCATCGTAGCACAGGTAGTCGGGCAAGACATCTCCGTTTTCGTCTGGGCCTGGTTGCTCTATCGCCACGTCAAAGTGGGATTCGCCTTCGTATTCGAAGGTAAGACAGCTCCCTGTTCTGAGGTTGTTATTGCTCGCGAAAGATCTCCATCCTTCCGAAAGAGAGAACCAATCCCCTTCATCTCGTTCGACTAGTACCACGAATTCCTGGTTTCAGAGACAACATAGAAAGATTTGGTCAAGTATTTCTTCCCCGAATTCTACAAAGATATATGGTAGGGGGAGCCTGTGCAGCTGGCTTTCCCTAAGGATTATCCTGGAAAATTTAGGATTTGGGAATAGCATAGTATTCGTGATGAAGGGTGGTGGCGGGATTTCTGGTGGAGAGAGTTCTCCTGAAGCCATGTCAAAACATGGCATTTTGTCTTAGTAATTTCGTTTGTATCTTACCTAAAGCTCTCATTTATATTAGCTCTGCATCAAGTGGATATGGATGCTTGTCTGGCAGGGTAATCTTTGAATCATCATGAAGCAGGGAGGTGCGTCTCATCAGCCTGTTTTTCGTGCAGCTCGGTGTATGAGGTTTGCTTGTTGCCATACTTGCCGCGTGGCGTGGGGTCCTATTTATCGTGTGTTCGTTGTTGTGTTGCTTGATATTTATAGACCTCGTGGTGGACTTGGGCGGTCTATGATGCCCTCTGTTGTTTTATCCTTGTAGAGATTAATATAAAAAGAGTAAGGCGCCCGAGATTGTTATTGCAGTTTGACTCGTAGTGATGATGTCTACGACGCCAATTGATATTCCAGGTGTAACTATTCCTCGCGCGCGGGGTTTTACACAGGATATTGTAGTTGAAGGGCATTTACATAGACTGGTAAGTTGTTTTGTGCCATTCATTTCTTGGCAAGCGAGTTGAGCTTTTTTGATGTGTTTGTTGTTGTCGTAGCCTCTACCATCCGTATATTGTGATTATGGCTATGATGCCCTTGGTTTTGTGCATTTATGGACACGAGCTGATGAGGAATTTGTGGTGAGGGTGGAACCTTTAGGGCCCAACAACTATTGGTTTACCAGCGGGTGGCCCGAGTTTGTTGTTTCGAATGAACTTCGTATTGGGATGCGCCTGATCTTTGAGTATGATGGAAATTCTTGTTTTCGATGTTGTTACTATGAATCACGGTCCTGACCAAAATGGTGACGTAGGTTTTACGGTTCGATGTTGAACTTTTTGTTCTTGCGATCCTTTATGTGGTTATATCGTTACCTTTGTTGAATGTTTTTGTTTGGTGCATAACAAACCAACCTATCTTTGTGGTGCTGGTTGTTTGAATTTGTCGTGAAGAGTGGAATCACGGAGCTCTTGTTCATTAGTTACCGGCTCTTGCTTGTGCCAGCTAAAGGCGGCTTTTAAACGTATGCGAAGAAATAAATACTTATTAAACGATTTTCAGTATATTTGGCGCGATGGGGAGAGTCACCTAACAATCTCCAGCGTCCACTGATCTTAGGGAAATTAAACCGAGGGCTAGGTAATCTCCAGCGTGATGTTTGCGTAGGAGAGACTTTCTTAATGATCTCCAACATCCGTGAATGCAAGGGAGCATAAATTAAGAACTAGGTAATCTCCATCATGCTGGTCGCGATGGAGAAACGTTCTTAATAATCTGTAGCGTCGGACGCATGGGAGATTAAACGAAAAACAAAGTAATCTCCAGCGTGATGCTCGCGATGGAGAGACGTTCTTAATAATATCCAACGTCCTTGGACGCATGGGAAACTAAACGAAAAACCAAGTGATCTCCAGCGTGATGCTCGTAATGGAGAGACGTTCTTAATAATGTCCAGCGTCCTTGGACGCATGAGAGATTAAACGAAAAACCAAGTGATCTCCAGCATGATGCTCGCGATTGAGAGACGTTCTTAATAATCTCTAGCGTCCTTGGACGCAAGGACTTATTGTTCATATTTTTAGACAATGAGTAATGGCAATATGAATCAAATGAAGCGGGTCTTTATTGATAGTTCGAGGGACATTGAAAATTTTAACAGAAAGAACATTGCTCACCGAACTGTCCTTGGGATCTAGTGGAAACCATTTGATGTGGGGCCATCGTAATCATCATCGTAGAGTTCGTCCTCGATGTAATAGCCTTCCTTGTCGAAAAAATGGACTTTAAACCTTGCTTATCCTAGGTGGGTGAACATTATTGATGTTTCCAACTCGAGTCCATATGATTCGACGAAGTCCCTCCATCCGCGTGCTACCTAGTGAGATCCGTAACTGCCCCCTACGATATGGACAGGGAAATCTTTGACGACGCGAGTGGACAAAAAGATTTGCTCGGGTACATGGGGTTGGAAATGTTCACCGAATTCATAAGGCAACATCATGCGAATGTATTGCTCGTCCCCTACTAAATACATATAAAAAACAAAGGGATTGTTTGGATTTTAATCGATGGTATTCGCTGCCATGTCTCCTTTTTGGAAAGATTTTTGATGAAAAGGTTGCACCTTTCATGCTGTAGGGAACAAATCCTTTTATAGTGGCATCGACCGGTTCAAAAGAAATATTTTTTCTAATAAATGACTGTTTCTGGATTTGAAATGTCCCAGTGTATTTGGTCGAGTTCTGAGAGGATTCTTTGCCATGTGGTATTCATGCAACATATCTCGGGAAATCTCTATTTCAGACTCTCTTTTTGATTCAATGCACGCAATGAATGCTATTGTTGTACTTTGAGTTTTGCACAGTCTCGTTCGGTATATAAAAAGGGGCGACGTGCTTGGTAATCTGGTTATCTATCTGCTGCCTATCACTTGTTCTAGTAGAGAGATGGCACTTCCCAACTCCGAGATGCGTGATTTTTATCGTTGTGTCGATGTAGAGGGAAGGATGCATCATTTGGTAAGTTGTTCATACCTGTTGTGTTATATATCTGTTTGGGTTTGAATTGCTGTGACGCAATGCTCTTTTGTTTGTAGCCTCTCCCTTGTGCTTTTGAAAGGATGTATGGTCATGTCGTGTCTGATCATCTTTGTTTGGTCTCTGCAACTGGTGAAAACTTTCGTGTTGAGATTTCCAAGGATTGCTCAAATCGTTGGTGGTTGTCTGAAGGTTGGGGAAGATTCGCAACCAATAATGGTTTTCGAGTTGGTGCGTCAATGGTGCTCTTTCAGTATGTGGGAGGGCATCGCTTCAAGACTCTTGTTCTTGAGGATGAGTAGAGCTTTATCGTTTTGTAATGGCGGTATCATTGGATAATTGCCTTGATGGTGTACTTTTGTTAGACCTAATAATGTGCTTTATTAAGTGTAATCGCGAGGTCTTATGTAATGATATTGTTATTTGAATAGTTAAAAAGATATGCTTTCGTTCTTTGCGTTTTTGCCCTTTCCTGATGCTGATGCGACCTTTCTTAATGTGTTACTGTGGCTCTGAATTACAGAGAGATTTTCTGAGATCCTACCACTTGTCTGGCATGCGGTTGTTTCTGGAAAAATTGTTTTGGACGGGGGTAGACTCTTTTTTATGACGTGACAACACGATATGCTGCTTGCTTTGCTTGCTGATAAATATCAGAAGTTAGGATAGAGCCTAGGCAGTTATCCTTGTGCTTTGTTTTAGTTTTGATATTTTGAATTTTGAAGAGTTATGGCTTCCCCCAATCCTCGTCGTCGTGACTTTTTACGTTCAATTGACTCCGAAGAGAAATTGGAATATATGGTATTCGTTCCGACCCTTCTTTTACAATTTTCGCTTTTCTTGGTTGATATTTGTTTTGGTTATTTGTAGCTTTTGCCTGAGTCTTTCGGCGCTTAGTACGCTCGTGAGGGATTGACTCATGTGTTCTTGATTTCTCCCACTGGGCGAGAATTTCGAGTGAGGGTGTTTCAAGATAGCCAAAACCATTACATCCTTACTGAGGGTTGGTGTGCTTTTTCTGTGGATAGTGGCTTGTGTGTTGGGGGATCCCTTATCATTTTTAAATATGAGGGGAGTAATCGTTTTACCATAATAGTTCTTGAGGCTAGTGAGTAAGCCTATGAGATTGTGGCGAAATTCGTGTTGTTGTTGTTTTATGATTTCTTTGCTTCCTATTCCTTTGTTTGTTGTACGAACCTTTAAACGCTTGTATACCTGGTTTTGGATTTGTTTATAGCAATCGCGTTGTGCTTTTGGGACTCTGTTCATATGTTGTTTTTTAAGAAAATGTGCACGGACGAACCTAGTTTTACCAATTTCGCAAATAGCTTAGATCGACGCGGTTTGTATGGCTTATTCTAGTGCATCATATTCTTAATAACCGTTTGATTGCATCGGTCGGGAATTAAAAATCAAAACAAAATGAAAATAAGAAAGAGTAGAGGAAGACATATCAATTTTATTGATTTCTTAGATAATACGGAAGCTTGTTTACATATCCAAGTATAAGAACGTAAAGATCACTGAATTTACTCTCCTTAGAGGCTTACTTGCACATCTGTCTTCGAAAGACACGCGATTGGTAAATTTATTCTCCTTGGAGGCTTACTTGCACATCCGTGTTCGAAAGACACGCAATTGCTAAATTTATTCTCCATGGAGGCTTACTTGCACATCCGTGTTCGAAAGACACGTGATTGCTAAATTTTGCGTATCGACAATCTGGGTTGGGTTTGGAACTTTCATTTATATATATGAAGTGGTATACCCAATCGGGAACCCTGATGATCCCTATACATGGAAAATCTAAGTCATCAGACTTCTTCTTATGCCTAACCTTTACGCAAAATAAGCCTTGAGATTCTTGGCGTTCCATGCTTTCGCAAGTATGGCGCCTTCTAAATTTTGAAGTTTGAAAGAACCCTAGCCTACTTCTTTGTGGATGACGTATGGTCCTTCCCATTTAGGTTCAAGCTTTCCCCCGGTCGTTGCTTGTCGGAGGACCATGTCCCCTTTTTTTAATGGGCGTACAAAGACGCGTTTGTTGTATCCTTCAGCCAGTCGGCGCTGATATTCATTTGCTTTGAGACAAGCGGTGTCTCTTCTTTCTTCACGCAAGTGGAGTTCTAACTCGAGAGCTTCGTCATTGGTATCTTTACTGAAATCGACAATTCTAGCCGATGGAATGAGTAATTCCACATGGATGATCGCATCGACACCAAAGGCCATTGTGAATGGCGTTTCTCCCGTGGGACTCTTGGTCGAGGTTCTATATGACCATAGTACCAAGGGCAAGATCTCAGCTCATTCTCCCTTTGCTGTCCCTAGCTTCTTTTTAAGGGCATTCAGAATTTGGCGATTAATTCGTGGTTTCAGTCTGCCCATTGGATTGCGGGTATGCTACCGACGAGAATCGGAAGTCGATGTGGAGGCCAACACAAAATCACGAATTGCTTCGCAGCCGAATTGGGGACCATGATCAGTGATAATTGCCTGAGAGACTCCGAATCGGCAAATCATGTTCTTCCAGAGGAATTTGCGCACTTTTTTTGCCGTGATGGTGGCCATAGCTTCGGCTTCCACCCACTTTGTGAAGTAATTGACAATCACGATGATGAAGCGCAGCTGGCCCGGTGCCGTTGGGAATGGACCCAAAATATCCATTCCCCACATCGCGAACGGACATGGTGTAGATATGCACTTCAAAGGATGAGGGGGACGATGATTGAGCGATGCGTGCCGCTGGCAAGGGTCGCATATGTGAATAACCATCTCTGCATCTGCTCTAAGGGAGGGCCAGTAGTAGCCCAGACGTGTGATTTTAGATGTCACGGCTCTCTACCCTTGATGATTGCCACAGAAACCCGCGTGCAGCTCTTGGACGAGGTCAAGGCCTTCCTGGTTTGAGACACATAGGAGATCCGGGAGGTTAAAACCCCTTTTGTATAATCGGCTGTTTCTGACGCGAAAACGGGCCGCTCTTCTTTTGATGCTCTGGCTGTTCTGTAACTCGCCCGTTGAGGGTCCACTCGACCGGACCTTTGTTTTTTAGTTGCTCAAAAAAAGGCAGGGAGTAGTCTGCTAATCGCGAGCAGAATCTACTTAAGTAGTTGACTTACCCATTCAACTTCTGAATATCATTCAACGTTCTCGGAGGGGCCATATCGATGATGGTCTGTACTTTTGAGGGATTCACGTATATTTCTCGATGTCTTATCATGAAACCCAGGAATTTTCTAGAATCCACCCCGAAAACACGCTTTTTCGGATTCAGGCAAATGCGATTCCTTCTTAGCGTGTCGATGGTTTCCTGTAGATGTTTGCAGTGGTCCTCCTTTGTAAGACTTTTGATCATGATATCATCGACGTAAACTGCAACATTCTTTCCGATATGCGACGCAAACACCTTCTCTATCATCCACTGAAAGGTGGCACCCTCGTTCTTGAGCCCGAACGGCATTACCTTATAACAAAAGGTTCCCTAGTTGGTGATGAAGGCAGTGTTTTTTCGTCACCAGGGCTCATTTTGATTTGATTGTGTAGTCTGAATAACCATCTAGAAAGCTTAGAGTAGCGTGCCCTGCCGTGGTGTCTACCAGCTCGTCGATAGATGGCAAAGGATAGCTATCTTTTGGGCAGGCCTTGTTCAGATCTTTGAAATCCACGCACATTCTCCATTTTCCATTGCTCTTTCTGACCAGCACTACATATGATAACCAAGTTGAATCATTAATCTCGCGAATAAATCCGGCTTGTAGAAGCTTACGTACCTCTTGTTTTGCTTCTTCCGACTTTTCGACATCCATCTTCCTCTTTCTTTGGCATACAAGTTTCGCCTCGCGATTGAGTCTCAAGGATTGCTCCGCAGTTTCTCGAGGGAGCCCTTGCAAATCTCGTGGCGACCATGCAAAAACGTCGCGCGACCCTTTCAACGTATTCTTGAGGCACTCCAGGGCTGGATCGGTCAAACTGTGACCGTGGTACAATGTTTCAGTCTTGTTTGGAAAAGGAAAAAAGGCGATCTTTTCCTCCACAATCTTGTCGGCTATCTTCTCAGGCCGAACCTCCAGCTCCTCCTATTGCCCTTCGGATGTGGCCTCTTGTTCGTGCTCATCGGCCGCTTCCTCTTTTAGAGACCCTTGACTGCTTCCCTTAATCGCGAATATTCGACTGTGGCCCTTCTTCAGCGAGGATAAGTAGCAAATTCTACTTTCTGCTTGTTCCCCCCGCGCTTCGCCCACCTTCCCGTCGGCACATGGAAATTTGATGCTAAAACGATATATGGAGCATGCTATTTGGATTTTGGACAGACTTACTCGGCCCATGATAGCGTTGTAAATGGATGGTAGTCTAACCACCATGAATTCAATCATGTGGGTTCTTCTATTCGGCGCAGTCCCTAACGTCAGGTCGAATTCGATTGTCCCAGCAACCTCAACTTCATCTCCAGAGAAGGAGACCAGCTTTCCTGAGTACCGGCGCAAGGCACTTTCAGCGATCCCGAGTTGTTCAAAGGCGTCCCAATAAAGGACGTCCACAGACGAACCTGTATATATCATAACTCGCTTGACAGTTTTGGTTCCTATCTGCACATGGATGACCATAGGATCTGAGCGCGACATTCTTAGGTCGCGGACATCCCGAGTATCAGAAACAGAGAAGTTGAGTATTGCGTGTTCGGTGGATGCTTGCTTGACACTGGCCTCAGACGGGGGGCGTCTGGCTTCTCTTTCATAGTTTTTCCTCTTCTTCTTACTGGTGCACACCCATATGGTGAGGGAGGCTTTTGATGATCTTGGTTAGAGCGATCAGGTCGGTTGGACGAGGATCTGGCTTCCTGTACATTCCTTGTGTCCCTCGAGGGAGGTCTGTACCCTCCTCCTCTATTTCCGATTCTTCCTCCCCTATTCTGGGGGTAGACTCCCCTGTCCCTTCCTCTGACTTCATATTGGGGATCGTAAGGCCTTGGTGGAGCATTTGGCGGCTTATATTGCTGAGGCGGAACCACAGGGGGCTGGCGTTGTTGTGGTGTCGCAACTGGATGATTAGGACTCGTTGGCAAGGCGCAAATCTGAAGGGGTATTTCTTTCTGAGGGAGGGTTTGCGGAATTCGGGATGAGCCATCATCACATTCGTCGGGGCGTCAAGCGGGCCTGGTCCTGACCTTTGGTTGTACTCGACCTCTTGGATTTAAGGTCGCGGTGGGATGATTGGGTATTGCCAGGGAGGATTGTGGTGTTGTTGGCCCGCAAAATTTTCTCTTCCTTGGCGTTTGTTGGGGGCCCGGTGGTAGGCTGGTGGTCTAGGTTCAATGGGTCGCGAGCTCGAGCTTGCAGCTTACATGGCGTGGATCTGCTTGGTTACAAGCTCTCTCAGAACATCGTAGTTCTCCGGCTCCTTTCGGAAGAGGCAGATCTTAAAATCTCCTTTAGCCGAATTGCCCATTAGTATGGTGCTCGCAGATTCTTGATTGAATCTCGGAATTTGCACCACCATGCTGGTGAATCTGCTGAAGAAGTTTCCCAATGACTGGGTCGCTCCTTGCTTGATGGAGTTGAGGTCCAACATGGTTCTTTTTCTTGTGCGAGCGCTGCCGAAGTGTGCGACGAACGTGCCTGATAGTTGTGTGAAATTGTTGATGGAGGATAGAGCCAAATTGGTGAACCATGTCAATGCTACCTCGCTCAGCGTGGATGGAAACGAGCGACAATACATAGCGTCATTGTCCTCGTTCATTCCAATTGCCATGGTAAATTGGTTGAGGTGATCATTGGGATCGATATCTCTTTTATACTTGGTGATGGAGATATCCCTCCATCTCTTGGATAAGGGTGCCTCGCGTATTTTCCTGCAAAAAGCGAATGGGAAAGTTGGTTCACCTTTGCGAGTTTGCTCGGGTGCCCCAGGGGAATTCGAACGCGACGATACATCCCTGGCACTGAAGACACGGGCGATCTTGTTGGCGTTTTCATCGAGCTCCGGACCGGGATTAAGAGGGCCGCCAGCGGGATTGGGGAAATGGTTGACCGTTATAGGCACAGGACCCTGTTGTTGATAATAGCCACGGGGGTCGTGCTGGAATGGCACTTCGTTCGCTTGTTGGTTGAAATATGTTCTCTGCAGGTAACTCCCCGCGAAGAATTGGTACGGGGGGTAGCCGCCCCACATTCCATAGGGAGCGAACGAAGGTGGATGCGCGGTGTCCCAGGGAGGTTGTTGAGGGACGTTCTCGTTACCGCTGTGCAGAGCCTCCTCGTTGGGGGGAACGTTGAGGTTGAGACCGTTAGTTTCCTCGGCATCGTGGTGTTGGTTTCCAAACTCCTCCCCGAATAGGGTGAAGTTCATGATTTCCTACAAAATTCATTAGTGTTTAAAAGGGAAAACGCGCTATATATTAATTATTTTAGACATGATCTCTCAAGAGAAGATAGTATAGATACAAAACAGAATGTGAAAAGAAATTGAAGGAATGTAAAGTAGAGAAAGCGTATTGCTACGCGGAACCTCTCGTCGTGAAAGGTTCCCACAAACAGCGCCAATGAAGCGATCGTGGAATTTCACCTATACTTATTACCTCATTATGACGACAAAATGACTAGAAATACCTGCAAGCCTTAACCAAGAGGGGTTACGATTAGGCTATACGTTTATTGGTCCAAGCGATGGGGGCGTTATGTTTGGCTCGCGATGATTTGAGTTGTTCAGTCGTGGACTTAAGAGGGAGTCAGGTGATGTTCTTATTCCAAGAACGTTATTTTCCGATCACAGGTCTTGAGAACTCAACTCCGGGGGCTTTAGGTCCGTGAGACAATTAGAGCTCTTTTTCTTTTCTTATCTTGAAATCGGATCCCTTTCTTTGGGGTCGGAGGGGGTATTTTTAGGAAAACCAAGCGAGTATCTGGCTGGCGACCTCGTGGTTTTACATAGGACACATGTAACGCATGCCCACATGCTTAGGGTTATAGGTAATACACGTGGCTCTATTTAGGGGTGAGGTGTTCGAGCCAACGAGCTACTTGCTAGGATCCTAGAGAGTTACGAGACATTTGGAGGACCTGCTCTGATTCTTACGCGGGTTTATATTGATATTCAGGCCGTGAGGAAATGTGGGTCAAGGTTTTTGAGGGTACTGGGTCTAGTCATGACTTGATCATGTATCTTACTCGCGATGAATCTGGTGGTGGGGCCAGATGTCTTTTTGCGTCGGTTGGCTCATTAATGATGTCATACTCGTGTTATTTAATAGGCCTATTTTCTATGGCATCGTCAGTGTCAGGTTTATATTGTTTTTTTAATTATAAGGTCGGGATCCACCCTTCTAACACAAAAGCTTAAGTCATTGTGCACTGTTATATTTTGTACTGTTATACCACCCATAATCAATGTAGGTTTACTATCTTTTTATCCCAACTCCATGTCGGGGTGGTTGAATTGGAAAGGATCTCAGAGTAGTACCAGATGATTCTCGGTTCGATTCCCAGATATGACCGCTTTATATTTACAAAAATCAAGGTATAAGTATATAAGGTAGACGTAATGAGAACACCTTTTGTATAGGAAAATATATGTAAAAGGGGTAAGGATTAGGATTAGATGAGCATAGAGGATATGATTACACTTATCCAAATATGGGTTATTGAAAGAGGAGTAAACAAAACTAATTTTGTATAAAAAGTTAAGAGAAGAGGGTAATGGCTAATTTTTTTAACAATATATCTTAAACTATAAATAGACTACATTTCATTCATTTTCCTTTACCCTTTTAAAATTTAAACCAAATGAGTCCTTAATTAGTTTATATTGTCTTGAATTCTCACAAACTTCAACCCATTTGTAGTTAAATTTCTTCTCCCATATAGCCGAGATATTTGGTTTATCGATATTTCTTTTATTTTTGGAAGCAATGAACTAATTAGACATAAACCGAGTGTCGAATGGCGCGACTTAGTGTCCTTTCGGACAAGAATATACAGTTTATTGTCGACAGGGTCACTGTACATACATAAGATGAACAAATCTTATCTGCAACAATGTTGAATTCTCTAAAAATATGACGAATAACTGGAACAAAGATCCAATCTGATATTGGATTGTAAAAGCTCTATGTTCCAAGATACTTCTACCCTCCTAGGATTGTGTTAATAACCACCCGATCAAATTATCCCACTCGATAAGGAGGTTATACATACCCACTCAATAGTGCTGTCATTACAAGTTCCATGTCCCAAAATCAGTATGTTTAATTATCAAATGCATAAAAATTTGAAAGGAAAAGAGGTAAATCTTAATCGCATATCTATTATAAGTTGCGCCAAAATTAAATTGATTTTTTAGCTAAGTGTCCATTTTCTACAAGGCATTTTGCAAAATGTCCACTTTTTTATCCCCTTTTGCAAAATGTCCTAATATTACATATTTGCCTCTCCTTTCCATTTTTAAGTTGACTCCCTTCCTTCCTTTCCATTTTTATTTTGACAATTGATCCGTCAAAGTCAATGAATTTGGTGACACAACTTTGGTGACACATTTAGGATGATAAATAAAAAATTTAGTGACAGTTTTTTTTTACGAGATTAGTGTCACCACCTTTATAAGTGGTGACACCGGTCAATGACTTTGATGACACAACTTTGGGGACACATGTATGATGATAAACAAATTTTTTGGTGACAATTTTTTTTAACGACATTAGTGTCACCACCCCTATCGCTGTCACCACTCTTATTATCGCTGTCACCACCACCCCTATCACTGTCACCACCACCCATATCACTGTCACCACCCTTATTGTTGGCACCACCTCTATCGCTGTCACCGCCCTATCGATGTCACCACTCCTATCGCTGTCACCACCACTCCTCACGCTGTCACCACCACCCCTATCACTATCATCAGCACCCATATTGATGTCACCACCCTTATTGCTGTCACCACCTCTATCGATATCACCGCCCTATCACTGTCACCACTCCTATCGATGTCACCACCACTCCTATCGATGTTGATAACTCCCTCCCTTGATGAAAATCGGAATAAGGTTCAATGGCCTTGACAGCTTGTCTGTGTCAAAGGTCTTGGAGCTTTAACAGTGTTGATGAAATACAAAACCTGTTCTATATGTTATTATGTTCGAAATATTATTCAATATTATTATACACTTCCATTATATTATTATATATTTAACTAACCTTTCAGGAAGTATTTTCGAATTATTTCCTTCCTTGTGATGCAACGTGAGAAGATTCAAATTGGAAAGATTGTGGCCTTCGAAGTTTCCAAAGATAGAAGATCCAGCTCAAAGCCATGATCTAGACTAGCCTTTGGAGAAGATCCTTGGCGCCGATTTGTCTCAATATAAGGAGAAGGAAGATGAAGACAGAATACACACATTCATTGAACACGAGCTTTCATACACTCCAAGCCTTCAAGAGAAATCTGTCTTCGTGTGCTCTCTGCTTGTCTTAAGAGTCTGTTATTTCATTTCAAAGCATTTGAGAGTTACACGGTGAGCTTATAGGATATATTCATTGATAGTGTTATACTCGAGAGTTTGTAACTCAGGAAGTGAACACTAGGCTATTGATTCTCGAGAGTAAGAGGATTGTACTAGATAGCTGAGAGAGGTGGGGCTCTTCTAGATTGGTCTAGGACTCCAAGGGAACGTGAGTTGACTAGATTGCAATTGTATAGGAGAGAGGCTTCTCGGTGAGCTATTAGGATCCTAAGCTTTGTGAATCAATAAAGCCTGTTGAATCCTAGGGTTGTGGAAGAACCCTAGGCGGGGACGTAGGCCAAGTTCGTGCCGAACCTCGTAAACAACTCATCGAGTCCTTTACTTTATTGCTTTACCTTATTTTCGCACTTGGTTCGAATTGTTTAACTTTGTGATTCAGGTTTTTAGAGAAAAGATTAAGTTTAATCTCAAGGGTTTTGGCACGAGCTTCAAAAGTCTTGAGACTTTATGCGAAAATCCGGCATAGTCTATTCAACCCCCCCTTCTAGAGTATTTCTATATTACTTAGTTTTATATTATCGAACCTTCAATTGGTATCAGAGCTTTAATCATTGCTTTTGATCTAACAATCTTGTGAGTTTTCGATCATGTCTGGTGAAGCAAGTGGAGGATTTGCACAGGGAAGGTCCACGAGCAGACCACCACTCTTTGTAGGAAACAACTTTGTCCACTGGAGATCATTGATGAAGATGTTCATTATAGATCAAGATCTGGAACTTTGGAACATTATAGAGAATGGTCCAAAGATTCCAGAGAAAGACGGACCAAATGGAACCAAAGTCGCAAAGAAGGAGTCTAAATACATCCAAGCGGATCTTGAACTCGTCTCCAAAAACTACAGGGCTATTAACTTACTTTATTGTGGCCTTAGCACTGATAAGTTTAACCGTATTTCATCTTGTAGGTCAGCTAAAGAGATTTGGGACAAACTAGTCGTCACCTATGAAGGAACGAGCCAAGTGAAAGACACCAAGATCAGCATCTTCCTTCGAAAGTATGAGCTCTTCAAAATGAAGTCTGATGAGTCAATCAAGGCCATGTTCACACGATTCACAGAAATCACCAACAACCTTGACTCTCTCGGCAAGTGCTTTACAAACGTTGAGAAAGTGAGGAAGATACTGAGGTACCTCCTAAAAGAAAAATGGGGTCCAAAAGTAACAGCTATAGAGGAAGCACAGGACCTCACCACTCTACCCCTTGATGACCTGCTTGGGAAGCTGATCACGCATGAGATGATCCTTAATGAAGACGATGGAGAACTTCCAGCTAGCACTAAGAACTTGGCACTCAAGTCTAAGAAGGATGAGCCTAAAGATGGATCTGATTCCGAAGATGAGGATGACGATGAGGATGATCCTTTTGCTCTTATCACAAGAGGCCTTGCTCGAATTCTCAAAATGAAGAAACAATTCAACAACAAGGATGGATCAGAGTCTTCTAAATTTCGAGGTAAGCCTCAATACAACAAGTATGATAAGAAGACTAAACCTTTGTCTTGTTTTGAATGTGGTGAAACAGATCATCTTGTGAAGGATTGCCCTCAAAAGACAAAGAGCCAGTCCAAGAAGGGTGACAAATGGAAGAAGAAAGCCATGGTGGCAACTTGGAGCGATTCTGACTCTGACTCCGATGATGAGAAGGCCAATATATGTCACATGGCCTCAGAAGATGAATCCCGCGATGAAAAGCTTGAAGCTAATGTAAGAGAACTTATGGCAAGTCCAAAAGAGGTATTATCGGAATTCCTTTCTAATATGATTGCCAATGAAGAGAAACTTATTGCCCAGACTAACATTCTTATTAAGAGAACTGTGGACCAGGAAAGAACTATTGAGGATCTGTCTATGAGGGTCAAATGTCTTGAAGCTTCTTATTCAGGTCTTGACATTAAAGTCAAGACGCTTGACTCAGAGAAATCTGAACTCAAGAAAGATCTCTCCTCTCTAAGAAATGAGCATCATGACTTAGAGAACGAGAAGATCTCCCTGAATAATAAGATTCAAGACCAACAGACAGCCCTCATAAGTTTTACCAAATCCAAAGGCACTCTTGATAGGATGTTGGGTGAGCAACAAAGTTCTCTAAACAAAAGTGGTATTGGTTACAATCCAAGGTTTTCAAAGAAGCAACACATTACCACCTTTGTAAAGGCAAAAGGAAGCAGAACCTCTCCTATATGTCACCACTGTGCTAGAAAGGGACATGTAAAAGAGACCTGCCCCTATAGAAGAAAGGATCCATATATCATTCGCAATACATTTCATGTTCATTTGATAAAAGAACGGATAACACAAGTTTGGGTCCCAAAAGGCACTATTTTACCAAATATGGTTTATCCCAATAATGGATCCAAATTTGCTTATTGGTCTAGCCACAAAGGTTGATGTTTGTTTTGTAGGAGATCACCAAGGTGAAGGAGCACAAATGAATTATTTATAGTGGATGCTCGAGGCATATGAGTGGGAAGAGTTCTCTCTTTCATGATCTAAAGGAGCAATCCACAGGAACAATCACTCTTGGTGACAAAGGAAAATGTAACATCGTTGGTATTGGTAGTGTTAGAAGTGATTCCAACCATAGTATTAAAAATGTCTATCTTGTTGATGGTTTAAAGTATAATTTGCTTAGCGTTTCTCAATTATGTGATAGTGGCAACAATGTCAGATTTAACAAGAAAAGATGTCTAGTGTGCAGAGAAGATACAGGTGAAGTTATATTGACTGCATATCGTTACAACAATATATACGCTGTAAATGCTGATCAAGTGGCACAAGGAAGCTTAACCTGTCTAAAGGCTTTGACGGACGATCCAAAGCTCTGGCACAGGAGACTCGGTCATGTGAGTCCACATACACTACAAAAGCTTGTGTCCAAAGGGCTTGTAAGAGGGCTACCTGAGATGGACTTCAAAGGTATTGATATGTGCAATGCATGCACACGAGGTAAACAAACACATAGCTCTTTCAAAACCCAAAAAGGTTGTAAGTTCTTCTAGACCCCTTGAACTTTTACATATGGATTTATGTGGTCCTATGCGAGTCAAATCTCCCAATGGTAAAAAGTACATGCTAGTTGTTGTTGATGATTTTTCTAGATATACTTGGGTTGCTTTTTTAAAAGAAAAATCAGAGGCCTTATTTGAGTTTTCAAAACTTTGTAAGGAGTTGCAAACTTTAAGAAATGAGCCCATAGTGTCAAATATGGCATCTCCCATAACTTTTCTGCTCCTAGGACACCTCAACAAAACGGGGTTGTGGAAGGAAAGAACCGCACCTTAGAGGATATGGCCAGGACTATGCTTTTCGAAAATGCATTACCTAAAACCGATTGGGCTGAAGCTGTTAACACAGCTAACTATATTTTGAATCGTTGTCTTATTCGTTCCATCTTAAAGAAAACTCCTTATGAACTTTTCAAAGGCCGCAAACCACTTATATCTTACTTTAAACCCTTTGGCTGTACTTGTTTTGTTCATAACAATGGAAAAGATAACCTTGGGAAATTTGATGCGCGTAGTGATGAAGGTATATTTCTTGGCTACTCCACAAGTAACAAAGCTTATAGAATCTTCAATAAAAGGACCCAGTTAGTTGAAGAAAGTATACATGTTATATTTGATGAATGCAATGACGGTTCTTTGAGTGAAAGTGTTGCAGATATAGATCTTAACATCCATGCAGAGAACGAGGAAGGTGATGATGCTGCTACCAAGAACACAGAGAAGAGGAACATGCAGGAACAGATTCTCAACACTGAAGAATTGGCCCAAGGTGCTGAAGATTCGTCTAAAGCCCTTGGTGTCCAATCCAACAGTGTTGAAACGTCAGAAAGTGCTGTAACTGAACCTAACAGGACCACGGAGTCAGATGTACCACAAGTCAATCCTGCTGGTGTGATGAATCAAGGAGCTGAGACTAGCAAAAGGAAATTCAAATACTCCTCATCACACTCATTAAAGGATATCATCTCTGACCCTACTTCTAGTGTTCAAACTCGTTCTAAACTTAAAGATCTCTGTGCTTTTCACGCGTTTGTTTCTCTTATTGAACCAAAGAAGGTAGATGAGGCCCTTCAAGAGCCAGATTGGATCATTGCTATGCAAAGTGAGCTTAACGAATTCGAAAGGAACAAAGTCTGGACCTTGAAGCCTAGGCCAAAGCATCAATCAGTCATTGGAACATGATGGGTATTTCGAAACAAGCTAGATGAGAATGGTAAGATCGTGAGGAACAAGGCAAGGTTTGTTGCTCAAGGCTACAATCAAGAAGAAGGTATTGACTACGAGGAGACCTTTGCTCCCGTAGCCAGGCTTGAAGCTATTCGCATTTTATTAGCATTTGCATCTTTCATGGGCATAAAGTTATATCAAATGGATGTCAAATGTGCTTTTCTTAATGGTTTCTTAGAAGAAGAAGTATATGTGGCTCAACCCCCAGTTTTTGAAAGTTTAGAATTTCCTAATCATGTTTATAAACTTGACAAAGCGCTTTATGGTTTGAAACAAGCCCCAAGAGCTTGGTATGAGCGCTTGTCAAAATATCTTTTAGAAAATAATTTTAAAAGGGGTTTGATCGACAAGACTCTTTTTATCAAGACCAAAAGAAAGGACATTTTGGTCATTCAAATTTATGTTGATGATATATTATTTGGTGCTACTAACACATCTTTGTGCAAAGAATTTTCTGACATTATGTACAGTGAATTTGAGATGAGCTTGATGGGTGAACTCAACTTCTTTTTGGGATTACAAGTTCATCAATCCAAGAAAGGGATCTTTGTCAACCAAAGCAAGTACACTAAGGATCTCTTGAAGAAATTCAAAATGGATCAATCCAAAGCAGCCAAAACTCCCATGAAATTCAAGATGGATCAATCCAAAGTACCAATTAACATGAAAAAATTCAATCTTTTCAGAGATATTATCATATTTTACTCATATAAATACGTTGTGTGAGAGATAATATGGAACTCCTTAAAACAACTTCCAGGAGGAGATAAATTCACGAATCTGATTTCACATTCTTGTGTTCAGGAAATTGGGGAGTTATACGAGCAAGATCATAACCTTGAGCAGGCTATTGTGTATCTTGAAAGGGCTGCTGACTTTTACCAAGGTGAAGAAGTAACATCATCTGCGAATCAATGTAGGCTGAAAGTTGCACAGTTTGCTGCTCAGGATCAGCAGTAAGAATATATTGTCTTTTAATAGTAATTTGTGCAAAACTTTGCGGACATCTTCAATGCTGACATATTTACCACCTTGATCTACATCTTTTTGAAGCTTCATATCCATCTTACCCCTTTACTATGTCTTTGAGCTTGCATATAGTAATTTGGGAAAAAAAAAATGGTTGTGAAATTTCTAGCATATCTCCGTGCAGTTACCTTTTCCATTTCTGTTTTCCTATTATTAGTACAAACATGTATCCATGTCAAGCATGTGGAATCTTCTATGAACCAATGGATCAAGCATATGATCAGATACACGTCCAAATAAGGTTATCATTCGGTGTAGAGACCAGTTTTGTGATAAAGACGAAGTTTGATAGAACAGAAGATCCATACTTGTCTTTCATATTCATCTTATCCCTTTACTATGTGCAGTCTCCAGCCACTTAAATCCTTGTGTCAACATGCCTGGGGGACTCAGAGTTATTCAATAATCTTCCATTTTCCATGCCAGTACATCTGAGTGAACCAGCAAAAGAGGGTCTACCTTATCTAATTTAGTAGTCTTGCAAGGATTATTTGATTTGTTTTCTTTGAGATATTCATAGAGTTAAAGGTCAAAAGAGTGATTGACATGGTCCATGGTGTCTGCTCTCATTTATTTCAGGCTTTCAATATTTCTTTTTACAATCTTTTGTCAAAGTTACTTCTTATCTCCATTTTCAATACCGCCACTGCCACACCTAATCATGTATTATTGTTTGATCGGCATAGTCCGGTGATAGATAAGGAGGTGAAAATTGATGCCAAAAAACAGATCTCTCCAGTTGTATTTAATGGATCACCACATGGTGTGCCTCCAAAAAGGCCATCAAGTTTATTACGATTACTGCGTGAAATACGCATTGATCTCGCTGAAAAGCATAGATCAAACTTGAGCTACTTCGTTTTCTTTCATGACTTTTCATGTTACAGGATCGTCCCCTCTGGTGTTTGACTGTCTATATTGTCAACTGTTGGTTCCTCAGGAAGGAAATATGGGCAGCCTTTCCAAAGCAGGATGAAGCCATAAAGTTTTCCAGAGACCACCCAAATGTGCACGTTTTCAGTTACCAAGATCATTTTAACGGACAAAGGAGATTTCTTGTTTCTAGCTATAATGAGTTCTGGCAGAGGTTCCCTTTTACATACATTAATGTACATATTTTGAACACATTATTTCGTTGTGTTTTTTTAAAATTTAAAAAATGGTCATTCTGTTTTGTGAACTTGGGCGCATTTTGTCCTTGTCGTAAAGTTCTTCTTCTGTTTAATAAAACCTGTTCTCTGTCATTGTGTGAAATTTCAGGTACAAAAACATGGACAACATATTCAGGCACCACTATGAGGTCATCCAGGAGGTAAAATGTCTTAATTACTCCCTGTTCTCCAACATTAATGGATTTCTTGATCTGCTCAGCCTGACTTTGACATATTCTACAAAGGATTAGATAATTGAACTGCTAATAACATCATGGCGATTTATGATTGTAAGTGCTAGCTCTCACTTGCCTAATGCTTATGCCTAGGAATGGGAGTTTCTTGTGCTGCATTTAGATATAATTGGTGTAGCAAGGATGCTTGATTTTGCAATATCCCTATAGGCTACAATCAAAGAATTCTAACCTTCGTGGTTATTTGTATAACAATTCTTTTCTAATGTTCAAGCAGAAAGAATGGCATAACAATAAAAAAATTCTAACCTTCCTGGTTATTTGTATAATAAATGAGAGAACAGGGTGTCTGTCTGTTGTCTCATTTATTTTAAGCCTTTAAAATTTCTACATATCCCATGCATCTAAGGTCTACAAAGTTCTGGAATATGGTTGTATGAAATCTAGTAAAATAGGGGAGAAAACAGGGATTGACATTCAGAACATTAATAAGCACTTCTAACGTCAATAACCAGAGGATTAGTATAAAGTAATCAGGTTAAATAGAAGGGTTGTGGAACTGAAAAAGAAAAATACTCGTGAGAAATCTCCCAATTAAGGCCAAAAGTCCTTACCCAGCTTAAAGCGAAAAAACCAAAGTGTGATTTATGGATACCCCTCTATGAGCTTATGCCTCTTCCTTATAAGCTCATTAATGCACTATCACCCTATGCTCTTTCCCTTTTGAATAATCCATTCACATTCTTTCATGAGTAAAGAAGTTGCTCCCTAACTGGTCGATGATCCTTTTAGATCTTTGCAGCTTACCTCATCAGACCTTATGAGCACCATTTACATGATCAGAATGGCTTATAAACAAGCACTTATAATGAGTTTGGTGGCTCCATTCTTATCCCTCACACATTAAGTTCTTTCTACCTGATTTATTTGAAATGAGCTTCTTTCATGCATCGTTGTTTAATAGGGAAAAAAAATACATGATAGAATTTCAATTATATTATTCGTATTTGTATTTAAATACAAACCAGCTCTTGAACTGAACATTTGTCCTCTTTTATGCTTATTTCAGCAAAGTTTAGTCTTAGCTTAGTTGAAAATCACCACACTAGGTTTATTTATATCCGAAATAATCTTCCATTACATTAGTTGAATAACTTTGAAGATCCAGAATTTCTTAAAAGTCCTCATTTGTTGGGTTGGTTTTGACTGAATTGAAATCCGGTTAGATCTTTGTGTTTTTCCCAGTTTTGCACATGAATGAATTGATCTGTTTTGTCATGCTTGTATGTATAGGTTCTTTGTTATTTGTCAATGAAAAATTGGTCGAGATGTTGTTCGAATTGCTTTGACATCAATTTTGCTCCTATTTGCATCTATTCGATTGTACTGACATGTGCTGACATGTTCGATTGTGCTGACATGTTCGATTGTGCTGACATGTACTCTTTTTATGCTGACATGTTCTCTTTTTGTGCTCGAATCTGCATATTTAGATCTGAATTAAATGGAAAATGTGTAATGAATGTCATAATATTTACAAAAGTATTTGTAGCCAATGCTCTTTTTGTCAGAATATATATGTTCTTTTTTATTTCTAATTGTGTGTTGACATTGTCTCTTTTTGTGCAATTCAAGTAGATTTATAGGTTCTTTTTTTTTATTTTTAATTGTGTGCTGACATGATCTCTTGTGCAAATATAGCATGCTCAATTCCAATGTGTAATTAACTTGATTTGATATTTGTATAAAATTCATCTAGTACTTTAAAGTGTGCTTACTTTATTTTTCCTTGTCGTTTTTCGTAATATTCTTGATTGATAAGTCATCTTTTTGAGATTTACACTTGCATAGCTCTTTACTAGACTTATTGCTGAGAGGAATATGGTTTTTCACATTATTTGCTTAAAATTAAGATGAAATAACAATCTTCCTGACATCCGGTGTCAACAGTTTCAATTCGCATAACAGATTGTTATATTTGCATAACATGTTGTTATATGTGCATATCATAAAGTTATATTTGCATAACAGTAACTTATATTTACACAACATAAACTTCTTATTTTTCAACTTTTTTTTTAATTCAAATTGCTTGTTTTTTAATTGGATTTGCGACTCTAGGTTGATTTGCGACTCTCACCATGTTCTCATCCATTGTCTCTCCTTTGTTTATCTATTTATTTGGTCGAAGATTCGAAATTGATTTACTAAATGTTGATTTGAAAATAGATAAACAGAAAGAAAAGATAAATGTGCTGACATGATCTCTTTTTGTGCAATTCAAGTTGATGTATAAGTTCTTTTTTATTTCTAATTGTGTGCTAAAATGGCCTCTTTTTGTGCAAATGTGTATACAAATGTGTACTGTTTATTAGGAATTCCTACTTTTTTTTTTCTCTTTTTTTTGGTTCTGGCGTGAACATAACTCTTACTTGTTTGTTTGAATGTTATCTTATAATATAATTAAAAGCCTTTTAGCTCAATGGTAGAGTGATGTGCTTATGCGCAAATATGTGGGTTCGAATCCCGCATAGGCTAAAATTTATAATAATTCTAGTAATTTACAAAATTTTCTAATAATTGTTCAATAATAAGATATATTAGTGTAATTTTCTAGTTGCATATTATACGTTTACATTTGCATATTATACTTTTACACTTGCATATCATCACTTTATATTTACATATTTTAATCTTATATTTGCATATCATCAATTTATAATTGCATATCATACTTTTACATTTGCATACTTTTACATTTACTTTTATATGATTAGTTCATTCTTTTATATGATTTGTCACATTATTTGCTTCAAATTAAGAGGTACAAATAATGTTGCTGACATCTGGTATCAGCATTAACAATTTGCACAACAGATTGTTATTTGTGCATATCATAAAGTTAAATTTGCATAACAGTAACTTAGGGCTTGTTTGGCTTCAGCGTTTTGAAGCTTTAGATAGAGCGTTTTGTCATTCTCGAGGCCAACGTTCTCCACCGGTGTGTTTGGTTGTACACAGCATTTTACAAAACGCCCAACTTTTCATCTCCGGTGGACGCTTGCAGAGCTTTTCATCCACAACTCTCTAATGAAAGCGTCCGATGAAATTGACGAGCGTTAGAAATGGGAAAAGTCAGAATTACCCTATCATCTCTTCTATTTCTCATCTTCTTCGTCAATCTGCATTTCAGTCGATCCTTGCTCGAGAATCTCACGACGACGAACTTCCATCTCGGGGTGAAGCTTTGCAATCGATTCGATCTCAGGATTTGCTTTTCAGTCACTGATGTTCATTTTCTTTTGTTAACAGGTCAGGCTCTTCCCAGGTTCCATTTCTCCACCTTCTCCAATCTCTTTCGCTTTCACGTTTTCTGGTAAGAGATTCATATAGTTCTACTTTGTTGCCCCTATTCTGTATGCAATTTCGATTTGCAGCAAACCCTAATTTTCGATTATGATAGAATCATAGTTGTTCATCTAAAATTCTGGAGTTGCATCAAACCCTAACTTTTGATTTTCATGGTTTGAGACTACCAATTTGGATTACACCTTCTTTAAAGTCAGTCAATTAGACAAAATTAAGATGGCTTCTGAAGAATGTTGTAATTAAGATTGAGTCTGAGACCAAGGGGCATCAAGATATTTCTGGATTGCTCATTTAATTTGTGTCTGAATCATGTGAAAACTTATTGAATTTGTTAATGTGTCTTTCTGCTTCTTTCTCAAGATAGAATCTCATTGAAATGATTTATGTTTTTACAGCAAATTCACATTTCTGGGATAGTTATGTAATTGATAGTTAGTTCTGAATTCTGATACTAAGAATTATTTCCTTCTCATTGACGTGAACCTTTAGAACAATGTTGCCAACTCATTATGGTTATCTTTTGTTGTCGATAATAAAATCTGGAAGCAATTATAAAATTGCTTGCAAAAGGGTAAAGACATATATTAAAAAGATATTGTTAGGATGCAGATGTTCAAATAAGTAATAAAAAAACACAGTTATTTATTGTCATTTTTAAGGAATGGGTTAAAGATGGTGTATTCGGTTTTGTCATTGGTGTTATCAGGTGGCTGATAGTTTAGATTTTAAGTCTAAATTGGAGAGCATTCATCCTTTAATGCTTTCAGCTAATAATATAATGTTGATTATTCATAAAGGAGTCATTGTATTTTGCTAAGTAACGCATCAATGGTATACTGAAGCTGGGAAAATCTCTTCTAACTTGTTGCATCAGGTGTTTGGTGAAAGACTGGTTTGTCCACTTTGCGTTATACGAGACTATGTATTTTGCTTCTAGAAACTATTTTAGAATCTAATGAACTTTTTGTTCAAATCAGAAACCATTTGTCTAGGACATCTCTTCGTTTTCTCAAGATGCTAAGCTGATACTCTCTGCCACATATATGCTAGACCAAAATTTAGCTAAACTTCATAGGTTGGCAAGTGAAGGAACTGACAGCACTCAATACCCTATTCATGTTATGGATCATTACAATGTAAGCAAGTCTTGGGTGGATGGTGGACCTTCATAAGCCCACCTTAGTTTGTCATCTCCTCTTGCATGATGTGATTAACTTATTTTGTTCTTTGGATTGTGATTGGTATTAGCATTTTTATCTTTTTCTATTTTGACGTGAAATCAATTTTACAAGTTTATCTCTACCCTGTGTAAAACTATGATACTAAAGCTACAACATCAAGATTTTTGCTCTAGAATTTATTTGTGTAAAGGGCTCTTTATCTTTAAGATTATATGCTTTAGATTCTCTTTGATATTATTTTTAAAGTAATTGGACTGGATTTACATGCTCTCTAGGCTGGGAGCAATTCCAAAAGGGGGAGCTGCAGATTAGAGAAGTTTCAGGGCCACTTATTCTTGATTGGCTAATATCTCAGCATACTCATATTTTGGATTGGATTGACCGTGCTTTCAATCTTGAGGTGGGTACCCTTTTCCTGTGTATTTATATGATCATTCATCTCATTTTGTTTCACTTAAATGTGTACTTTATCCATTGGGCCCTTTTTTTTAATGCTTACCTCTATTTATTATTGTTTGGGCAATATGGATTTGACTTAAAAGAATTAAATTTTGGAGGTCTCTAGATCTTTCAAGGAATAAAATCCAAATTCTTACATCCTTATGATTGTGAAGTTGTAGTGTGGATGACTGACATTGTGCCTTGTTGCCATGCAGGGTTGGGAACCATTATTGTCTTAGCAGAAACTTTGCTTTATCCGTATTTGAGGTTTTGAGGATCTTTTCTTTTGCTGTTTGTATTTTTTTGGTAATGTTTCCACTGGTTTCATCATATCTAAGTTGCTGCATTTGCATTTTAGGCGAATTAATGTTGTTCATTGGTGATTACTGCAAAGAGGACTCGGATGCTGAGCTCTCATTCATTGGTAATGATTTGTGTCGTGATTCATTTGTTTTAAAATTTTTTAGGGGGTTTTTAGGTAGATTTCTTGGGTGTAGTTTTTGTTGCGTTTCTATCTCTTTTGGTGAAGAATAGGTGCTATTCGCGGGAGGAGTTTTATGGAAGTTTAGAGTCCAACCTTGTATGTTGTCCAATATAAACGAATGATTTTGTTGACAGTGTATGATTTTGATTTCATAGCCCAGATTTGTTGCAGAACTATAAAGTCATGTATTTTTTTTCTTTTTAAAGGAACTTTATAACCCAGACCAAATATGATCGGGTTGTAAAGTCACGCATCAAGTAAAATAAAGTCATTATTTTCTTTCATTTATTGATACCCATTTTGGTAATTTTACCATTTAATCTTCAAAAAACTTTGATAATCAATAGCCATGCCAAAGAAGGTGCATTATCTTAAGCTAGATTATAATTTTAAGCTAGATTAAAATTTTCATCTAGATTATAATCTTAAGTTAGATTATAATCTTAAGCTAGATTAAAAAAAGTGCATGCCAAACATGCCCTTATATGTTGACATTTAAGCTTAAATGTTGACATTTAGCTCAAATGTTGACATTCTAGCTTACATGTTGACATATAGCCGTTGATGTGCAAAAGCTTTATCTTTTACCATTTCTTTTATTAGATAATTATAGAAGTTTTGTATTCTCATCTCATTTAATATGATATCAATTTTGGGAATTATCTTATTTGTAAACTTTATCTTTTATTAAATGTTGACATTTAGGCGTTGATATGCAAAAGTTTTATCTTTTACCATTTCTTTTATTAGATTATTATAGAAGTTTGATATTCTTATCTCATGTAATATGATATCAATTTTGGGAATAATTTTTTTTTGTAAACATTATCTTTTATTATATGTTGACATTTAGCTTAAATGTTGACATTTAGCCGTTTATTTGCAAAAGCTTTATCTTTTGCCATTTCTTTTACTAGATAATTATAGAAGTTTGATATATTCATCTCATATAATATGATATCAATTTTGGGAATTACCTTATTTGCAAACTTTATCTTTTATTATATGTTGACATTTAGCCATTGATGCGCAAAAGCTTTATCTTTTACCATTTCTTTTATTAGAGGATTGTAGAAGTTTGAGCTTATCATCTCATGTAATATGATATCAATTTTGAGAATTATCTTATTTGTAAACTTTATCTTTTATTATATGTTGACATTTAGCTTAACTGTTGAAATTTACCCGTTGATGTGCAAAAGCTTTATCTTTTACCATTTTTTTTATTAGATGATTATAGAAGTTTGATATTCTCATCTCATCTAATATGATATCAATTTTGGGAATAATCTTATTTGTAAACTTTATCTTTTATTATATGTTGACATTTAGCTTAAATGTTGACATTTACCCGTTGATATGCAAAAGTTTTATCTTTTATAATTTCTTTTATTAGATGATTATAGAAGTTTGATATTCTCATCTCATGTAATGTGATATCAATGTTGGGAATAATCTTTTTTGTAAACTTTATCTTTTATTATATGTTGACATTTAGCTTAAATGTTGACATTTACCCGTTGATGTGCAAAAGGTTTATCTTTTACCATTTTTTTTATTAGATGATTATAGAAGTTTGATATTCTAATCTCATCTAATATGATATCAATTTTGAGAATTATCTTATTTGTAAACTTTATCTTTTATTAAATGTTGACATTTAGTCGTTAATGTGCAAAAGCATTATCTTTTACCATTTCTTTTATTACAGGATTGTAGAAGTTTGAGCTTCTCATCTCATGTAATATGATATCAATTTTGAGAATTATTAATTTCTTTTATACTGATCACTATTAATTTCTTTTTAGTTTCAATACAAAAAGTAGTAACTTCATAAATTTCAATCAAAATTTGTGCTGATGGCACAAATTTTACTTCATTACATCAAATGTCAGCACTATAATAGATTTTTACATTAATTCAATTCATTATAAAATCAAAAATCAGATTTTGGTTGTGCATAATCATTACAAGCTAGTAACACAATATCTCACTGCATTTTAGCATTAGACCGAGCTCAACTATCACTTGTCAACAACACTAGATTTTTGCATAAGTATTATTTAGTAGTAGCACAACTATTCTTTCTTTTAGACTTATCACTAATAATTTATTTTTAGTTTCAATACAAAGAGTTGTAACTTCATAAATTTCAATCTAAATTTGTGCCGAAGGCACAAATTTTACTTCATTATATCAAACGTCAGCAGTGTAACCGATTTTTACAGTAATTCAATTCATTCTGAAATCAAAATCAGATTTTGGTTTTGCATAATCATTACATGCTAGTAACATAATATCTCACTGCATGTTAGCATTAGAAGCCATTCAACCAACACATTAGACCGAGCTCAACTATCACTTGTCAACAGCACCAGATTTTTGCATAAGTATTAATTAGTAGTAGCACAACTATTCTTTCTTTAAAACTTATCACTACTAATTTATTTTTAGTTTCAATACAAAGAGTTGTAACTTCATAAATTTCAATCTAAATTTGTGCCGAAGGCACAAATTTTACTTCATTATATCAAATGTTTGCAGTGTAACAGATTTTTACAGTAATTCAATTCATTCTGAAATCAAAATCAGATTTTTGTTGTGCATAATCATTACAAGCTACTAACATAACATCTCACTGCATTTTACATTAGAAGACATTCAACCAACACCTTATATTGAGCTCAACTAATACTTGTCAGCAGCATCCGAGGTTTGCATATGTACTACATAATAGTAGCACAATTGGTATTTCTTTTAAACTGATCACTATTAATTTCTATTTAGTTTCAATACAAAGAGTAGTAACTTCATAAATTTCAATCTAAATTTGTGCCGAAGGCACAAATTTTACTTCATTACATCAAATGTCAGCACTATAACAGATTTTTACATTAATTCAATTCCTTCTAAAATCAAAAATCAGATTTTGGTTGTGGATAATCATTACAAGCTAGTAACACAATATCTCACTGCATTTTAGCATTAGAAGCCATTCAACCAACACATTAGACCGAGCTCAACTATCACTTGTCAACAAAACCAGATTTTTGCATAAGTATTATTTAGTAGTAGCACAACTATACTTTCTTTTAGACTTATCACTACTAATTTATTTTTAGTTTCAATACAAAGAGTAGTAACTTCATAAATTTCAATCTAAATTTGTGTCGAAGGCACAAATTTTACTTCATTATATCAAACGTCAGCAGTGTAACAGATTTTTACAGTATTTCAATTCGTTTTGACATCAAAATCAGATTTTGGTTGTGCATAATCATTACAAGCTAGTAACACAATATCTCACTGCATGTTAGCATTAGAAGCCATTCAACCAACACATTAGACCGAGCTCAACTATCACTTGTCAACAACACCAGATTTTTGCATAAGCATTAATTAGTAGTAGCACAACTATTCTTTCTTTTAAACTTATCACTACTAATTTATTTTTAGTTTCAATACAAAGAGTGGTAACTTCATAAATTTCAATATAAATTTGTGCCGAAGGCACAAATTTTACTTCATTATATCAAACGTCAGCAGTGTAACAGATTTTTACAGTAATTCAATTCATTCTGAAATCAAAATCAGATTTTGGTTGTGCATAATCATTACAAGGTACTAACACAACATCTCACTGCATTTTAGCATTAGAAGCCAATCAACCAACACCTTATATTGAGCTCAACTAATACTTGTCAACAACATCCGAGGTTTGCATATGTACTACATAATAGTAGCACAACTGGTATTTCTTTTATACTGTCACTATTAATTTCTTTTTAGTTTCAATACAGAGAGTAGTAACTTCATAAATTTCAATCTAAATTTTTGCCGAAGGCACAAATTTTACTTCATTACATCAAATGTCAGCACTATAACAGATTTTTACATTAATTCAATTCATTCTAAAATAAAAAATTAGATTTTGGTTGTGCATAATCATTACAAGCTAGTAACACAATATCTCACTGCATTTTAGCATTAGAAGCCATTCAACCAACACATTAAACCGAGCTCAACTATCACTTGTCAACAACACCAGATTTTTGCATAAGTATTAATTAGTAGTAGCACAACTATTATTTCTTTTAGACTTATCACTACTAATTTATTTTTAGTTTCAATACAAAGAGTAGTAACTTCATAAATTTCAATCTAAATTTGTGCCGAAGGCACAAGTTTTACTTCATTATATAAAACGTCAACAGTGTAACAGATTTTTATAGTAATTCAATTCGTTCTGACATCAAAATTAGATTTTGGCTGTGCATAATCATTACAAGCTACTAACACAACATCTCACTGTATTTTACATTAGAAGCCATTCAACCAACACCTTATATTGAGCTCAACTAATACTTGTCAACAGCATCCGAGGTTTGCATATGTACTACATAATAGTAGCACAACTGGTATTTCTTTTATACTGATCACTATTAATTTCTTTTTAGTTTCAATACAAATAGTAACTTCATAAATTTCAATCTAAATTTGTGCCGAAGGCACAAGTTTTACTTCATTATATCAAACGTCAGCATTGTAACAGATTTTTAAAGTAATTCAATTCATTCTGACATCAAAATGAGATTTTGGTTGTGCATAATCATTACAAGCTACTAACACAACATCTCACTGCATTTTACATTAGAAGCCATTCAACCAACACCTTAGATTGAGCTCAACTAATACTTGTCAGCAGCATCCGAGGTTTGCATAGGTACTACATAATAGTAGCACAACAGTTCTTTCTTTTATACTTATCAGTATTAATGTCAGCAGCGTCAGCATCTCCGATGTCGGCGTCAGCCGACATCAGCGTCAGCGCTGACACGGAAAATGATAGTGGTGTTCGCAATGTTAATGGTGACAGTGTCAGTAGTGTTAACAATATTAGTGCTTACACGAAAAAAAGAAGCATTGGCACACAAAAAAGCATCTTCGACGTTGGCGTCAACGGTGTTCGCAACATCGATGTCGGCATCAGCAGCGTCAACATCTCCGATGTTGACGTCAGCAACATCAACATTAGTGTCAGCATCTCCGATGTCAACGTTAGGAGTGTCAGGTCATCTGACGTCAGGAATGTTAGCATCAATGTCAGCATCTCCGATGTCGGTATCAACAATGTCAACATCATTGCTTTTGACACGGAAAAAAGCATATTCGACGTCGACGTTAGTCGACATCATCGTCAGCATCTCCGATGTCGGCGTTAGCCGACATCATCGTCATCCAACATGAGCGTCAGCATCTCCGATGTCAGCGTCAGCCGACATTAACGTCAACGCTAATACGAAAAATGTTAGTGGTATTCTCAATGTTAGTGGTGACAGCATCAGCAGTGCCAGCAATGTCAATAATGTCAGTGTCAACGGTGTCAGGAATGTCGGTGTCAGCAACATCGGGTTTGACATTAATGCAATTTTAAAGCCTCTTATATCAATAAACGGTAGAGCGATGTGCTTATGTGCAAATAAGATATATTAATGCAATTTTAAAATACAAATGCATTTGCATATTCTTCACATAAGGGTTTTTAAGCTTGCATAACGTAATATTATATTTGCATATCACAATATTATATTTGCATAACATCGGGTTATAGTTGCATATCTGAAAGTGCTGACATGGAATTTTTTTTTTTTAAAAAAAAAAATCTGGGCGCGCGAGGGGGGGGCCTGGGGGGCACCGAGGGGGGCGGGGGGGGGGGGGCAAGGGGGATGGACACTTTTGCAATACAAAGAGTAGTAACTTCATAAATTTCAATATAAATTTGTGCCGAAGGCACAAATTTTACTTCATTATATCAAACGTCAGCAGTGTAACAGATTTTTATAGTAATTCAATTCATTATGAAATCAAAATCAGATTTTGGTTGTGCATAATCATTACAAGCTACTAACACAAAATCTCACTGCATTTTACATTAGAATCCATTCAACCAACACCTTATATTGAGCTCAACTAATACTTATCAGCAGCATCCGAGGTTTGCATATGTACTACATAATAGTAGCACAACTGGTATTTCTTTTATGCTGATCAATATTAATTTCTTCTTAGTTTCAATACAAAGAGTAGTAACTTCATAAATTTCAATCTAAATTTGTGCCGAAGGCACAAATTGTACTTCATTATATCAAACGTCAGCAGTGTAACAGATTTTTATAGTAATTAATTCAATTCATTATGAAATCAAAATCAGATTTTGGTTGTGCATAATCATTACAAGCTACTAACACAAAATCTCACTGCATTTTACATTAGAAGCCATTCAACCAACACCTTATATTGAGCATAATAGTAGCACAATTGTTCTTTCTTTTATACTGATCAGTATTAATGGCAGCAGCGTCAGCATCTCCGATGTCGGCTTCAGCCGACATCAGCGTCAGCGCTGACACGGAAAATGTTAGTGGTGTTCGCAATGTTAATGGTGACAGTGTCAGCAGTGTCAACAATATTAGTGCTTGCACGAAAAAAAAGAAGCGTTGGCACAAAAAAAAGCATATTCGACGTCGGCGTCAACAGTGTTCGCAACATCGATGTCGGCGTCAGCCGACATCTCCGATGTCAGCGTCAGCAGCGTCAACATCTCCGATGTCAGCGTCAGCCGACATTAACGTCAACGCTAATACGGAAAATGTTGGTGGTGTTCGCAATGTTAGTGGTGACAGTGTCAGCAGTGCCAGCAATGTCAAAAATGTCAGTGTCAACGGTGTCAGGAATGTTGGTGTCAGCAACATCGGATTTGACATTAATGCAAGTTTAAAGCCTCTTATGTCAATAAATGGTAGAGCGATGTGCTTATGTGAAAATAAGATATATTAATGCAATTTTAAAATACATATGGATTTGCATATTCTTCTCATAAGGTTTTTTAAGCTTGCATAACATAATATTATATTTGCATATCATAATATTCTATTTGCATAACATCAGGTTATAGTTGCATATCTGAAAGTGCTGAGATGTAAATTTTTTTTTTTTTTAAAAAAAAAAGAAAATTCTGAAGGTGACCGGTCAACGGTGACCGGTCAATGGTCAACGCTGACCAGTCAACGCTGACCAGTCAACGTTGACCAGTCAATGGTCCAACGAGGGGGGGCCTGGGGGGGCAAGGGGGATGGACACTTTTGCAAAATTTTCAAATATATGGATACTCCTCTAATTTAACCAATTTTTATGGATAATTTACTAAAGACCCCTAAATATAATCCTAAAGTGGTTGGGATTAGTTAAAACTTATGTTTTATCCTTTTAGGTGAAATTGAATATATTTATCTTTTTAAAATAAATAATCTATCTAATATCTGGTTTATTATTAACCTTCAACCTTATATCTAAATTAGGTAGAAAACCTATCTATGATTGTATATAAAATATATATGTGTGTGTATTGATATATATCTCATAAGATTTTAGGTTGAATAGATAATTAATTAAGTGTGTAAGATAGAATATTGTAGTTCCTATATAAATAGAGGTTATCTACGAGGTATCCCCAAACACCAAACCTCCATTATCCTAGTACGTAGCCTCTTCATTCGTTGGAGTATTTGCCGCAAGCAACTATCAATATCGACTAGCAAAGTTGCAATTTGCAATCAAGGTATAGTAGTTTCAACAATTTATTAATCATATATAATTCTACTACGCACTAATCTATTAATATATCCCTAAAATAGCTTTATATTCATATATTTATCGTTTTTTTTTTCAGTTGTTACAATGGCGAATGTATACAATAAGGTTAACGAAATTAACCCAGACGGAAGTGATTGGATCATTAAAGTTCGTGTGATACGATTGTGGACAATGAAGAAGAAGAAAACGGAGAAAGAAGATATATAAATGGTAATTTTAATCACGCATAATAACAATTCTTCTTCAAAAAGTGGTCTCTTTTTAGAACAATCACTGTTCAAATCCATATCACAAATTCACCAGAGTGTTAAGGTATGTTTAGTTAATTTGTTATTTATTTTATTTAATATATAAGAACTTCAAAAATAATTTTATTTGAATATATTTTTTTCAGGTTGCTGATCACGTTGTTACTCTGGCAACAATTCTTCATATTGAAGATAAAGAAAATTGGTTTCATAATACTTGCAAAAAGTGTATTAAGAGGGCCGCCGGTGCGATCTCATGTCCATGGAATTTTATGGATTAAAACGAAACTATTTTTGCTTACGTGTCATATTCTGGATTAAAGTGGTATTATATTTTTGGGTCACATCAATTAATATATTCCAATAATAAGCCAATATAGTTAGTGATGTCCACTAAAATAGCCATGCTTTTATGCACATTTTAGCTCCTTATTCTATATACTTTGCATATTTCGGGCTGGGAATATGTTGAATTTATGTAATATATGCTTATTTGCAAGAAATAGAGGTCTACATAAGTTTTGGTTTAATATTACAAAATTTGGAGCCATTCCGGGACAAAACCAAGAAGAAAAGAAGGAAGCTAAGTTTTACTCGATGTCGAGAAGAATTCCTCGATATCGACAAAAATGGTGAACCAAGAGCCTGCTCGAGGAGAAGCTGCTCAAGAAGCTGAGAAGAAGACAACTCGAGTGATATTTTTACTCGATGTCGAGGGAATTCCTCGATATCGACCAAACCAGAAACACATGTCCGAGTCAGATCCGAGAAGAGGCTACTCGAGAAGACGGAGAAAGCCGAGATCGACGACAAAATTCCTCGATGTCGAGGAAATTTCTCGATATCGACCAAAAGTGCTCTGGGCCGTGACAATGTTGGGCCTGTCCGAAGTCGAGCTGGACTGTTTGGATGCGAGGAAGTCCGAGTCTATCAAGTTCTATCAAAGATTTATCCAAGGAGAGAAGATTATTCACTTATGTCAAAAGATATTTAGATATTTAGATATTTCCCTTTTAGATTTAATGCTTTATCTTTATTTAATTTTATCTTTAGAAAGTAGATATAGATTGCTTTCCTTGATTAGCAAGGATTAAGCCCAATAAATAAAGCCCTTGGGGCTGATTTTCTAGTCATTCAATTTCAGAGAAGTAGTTCCACAGAGAGTTTGGGAGTTCAAAGGTTTTAGGGTTTTGGCATTCTACGAAAGTTTGAGTGATGGGATTGTAAAGACATTGAATATAGTTTATGCAAGTTATTTCTTTTCAATCAATGTCTGCAATTGCAATGAAGTGTGAGTAGTCCACCTACTTCTAGGGTTGGGGTGAGCCCGACGATAGCCATGCAAGTTTGAGGTAAAGATTTGATCTTTGTCGTGTTTTGAGCATCTACTACCTGTTATGTGTTTATTACCTATTCAATGGAGATCCATGCTAACAACTTGGATTGTAAACATAAAATCGGTAGATACAATTAGGATTTCTTGAAAGAGTTTCTTAATTGTTGGAAAAGGCGAAAGCTTGATCCTTCGATGCGATTGCATGATTATTTCTTTATCTTGCCTTATGCATGTTTGGTTATCGTTGTTGCAAACCCCAATCTTGGAAGTTTTCTTTCACATAGTTTATTTCTAATTTCGCAAATCCTTGTTCTTTATTTTATTTCGTTTAAAGTTTCCGTCTTCCTCGATTTCGACCAAACTGGTTGACATCGACTTCTGACATTCGATCAATCAAGATCGCCGTAGCTTTTGGTTTCTGCAGGTACTCGATCTCGGCAAAAATCTCCTCGATATCGACCAAAAGTCGTGACTGCCGCCTGCTTGATTTGACTTGCCTGACCTTTTGTCGACTAAACCCTAGTCGAGGTCGGGTAATCTGTGGTCGACTTCTGCCCGTGAGATTTCTCCGCTGCCTAGGATCCGTTGACCAGCTTCCTCGAGGATCGAACCTGACTTTCTCTTGCTACATCGCGAGGGAGTCTTGAACATTATTTGCTGGGATTTAATCGGTTTGCTTTACTTTATTCGTATTTTATTTGCATTCTCGATTTCCTCTCTCAACAAATTGGCGCCGTTGCCGGGGAAGCAATCATTCGCGCCTTAGGTAGTTAGATCTCACGTTTGCCTTGAGTTACTTTGTAGGTGTATGCGCCGTTCTGGTCAACCACCTGAGTTTGACGCCTTAGACGATCCGGAACGTCTTATACACATCCATTCTAAACTAAAAAGGATCATGGCGAGTGCCGAAACACAAGCTGAGATGATTGAGAGGCTTCAGAGGGAACTAGCCACCAAGGATACTGCTCTCACCGCTGAGAGAGCACGCACTGCACATGAAACGGAGCGAAGGAGACAAGTGGAAGCTGAACTTGCCCAATACCCTACCACTGCAGAGGATTACATGCACCCGACTCTCGTCGTGCCTGAATCGGCTATTCTAATCCCTGAGAAAAACTTTGAAATTCGCACTCCTTTCCTTATTGAAATTAAAAATAATGCTTTCTATGGTAGATTTAATGAATGTCCTCTTCAACACATTACCAATTTTTCTGATATGTGCCGTACTCTTGCTGAAGGTACCACTTTGAAATATGTCATGATGAAGGCTTTTCGTTAGTCTCTGGCTGGCCCAGCATTCAAGTGGCATGAAGGTCTCCCTCCAAGATCCTTGACAACATGGGCTCAAGTAAAGCAGGAATTTCTCAACAAATTCTTTCCTTCTGCCAAGACAGCACTCATCCGCCAAAAGATTACAGCTTTCAAACAGAAGCCTGGGGAGCCGCTAGCAAAAGGATGGGAACGATATAAGGATCTACTGCGATCCTGCCCTACACATGGACAACCACCCTACATCATTCAGGAGATCTTCTTCAATTCTCTTGACCTGGCCACTAAGGATAGGATCAACAAGTATACCCATTATGAGTATCTGACAATGCTGCCAGCTGACGCATGGGCTACCCTCGACAAGCTGACCAACTACGACAACAAGTATGGGACTCCAATAAACTATGATGAGAATACCTATGCCAGGCCAGCCCCATCCAAGCCCCTCTATGAGCCTTCTAAGGAGATTGACCCAGATGTCAGGGAGTAGTACTACAGAGATCAGAATCGCAAGCTCCTCAAGCAAGTCATGTATCTTTCTGTCAACCAGCACTGTATCGAACGCGGATCACAGCGGCACACCACTACTGAGTGCCCACACACAGAGCAAGTCAGGATGGCAGAAACCCATGAAGAGGTAGCTTATGCAGGGGGTCCCAATCGCTATATGGAGGACCAACGATTTCTGCAACCACAATGGAACCAAGGTGCCCCTAGGAACCCCTGCCATACAGAGCTCCTGGACATCCAGAAAGGGATCAGCGGAAAGATGATCTACAGATGATCCTCGACGAGATGAGGAAAAATCAAGCACAACAACAACAGTCTACAAGCGCCATCAATAATCAGCTCCAGAACATCAATACAAGATTTGGAGAGCTGGATATTTAGAAGAGAAACATAGAGACCCAGATGGGTCAATTCGCGGCGCAGATTCCATGACCAACCAGGCAACTTCCTAGGCAAACAGAACCAAATCCCAAGGGGAAGCCGGACACGTCGCAGCTGTAAAGCTCAAGAGCGGGCACCAACTACGCGAGCCAGAGGTCGGAAAGCAGCTGGACAAAGCAGAGAAGCAACTCGACATCGATCAAACACAACTCGATGTTGACCAGAAACATCTCGATGTCGAGAACCAGCCTGGCCAAGATTCGCCTACACAGCACTCCAACTCAAAGTTGACTACAGTGGCCGATGTCGAGGAAAATCTAGTCGACATCGAGGAGAAGCAAGTCGACATCGAGAACTCTGCAACACCTCCGACATATGTTCTGGCTCCAAAGCAGAAAAAGACACTGCCTTTCCCTTCCAAGGCGCTGAAAGATCCCACTGCAGGTAGGTTTAAGCGTTTTGTTAACATGCTTCAAGAATTGAATGTCTCAATTCCTTTTACAGAAGCTCTTCAAGAGATGCCTGCTTATGTCAAATTCCTCAAGGAGATCCTTAGCAACAAGCGATCTATCTCAGAAATTGCCAGCGAATGCAAAATGATACACTTCCTGATGCGGATCAAGATGGCCTTCTGTGGGTCAAACAATGATCTTGATCCAGGCGAGCTCTCAAGAACGATTCGAAGGCCATTGATAGCAAAGAGTGTCTTCCTCAAGAGGAAGAAGAAGGCGCCACCATGGATTGAAGAAAAGATATTTTATTTATTTAATTATTATTATTATTATTAGTTTTTATATTCTTTCCATATTTAGTAACTCCTATGTTAGTTGAGGCTATTTATGGAATGTCTTATTTTTAGTAATACTTAGTTAGGTGAATAAAAGGGAAAAGGAAAGTTTATCTCTTCTAGATATTTTCCTTGGCCACTAAGTAGGAATATTTATCTATGAATTATTTATTAGTATTATTAGGATTTAATATTTATTTATCTAAGCCAAAACTCTATCTTTTGCAAAGATAGAATTGGCATGCTTTGTTATTTAAACACTTTTCTACATTCAATAAAATTAGATTGGAATTATAATTGAGGAACCCTTTTAAGGATTAAAAGGTTCCCTCGATTCCCAATCCAAAAGCATTCGCAATCAATTTATGTTCTTGTTCATTCATCAATCATCCGATACCAAACCCTAATCCCAAACACAAAACCAAACACAAGAAAGAAGAGAAAAGCTGAAAAAAACTGTCGCTGGAATCCAGAATCTGTCGCTGCAGAACCCAGGAGCCATCGCTGGCAGCGGCCGCCGCAGGCTTGCTGCGCCCGCAGCATCCGTCGCCACCACAGTGCCATCGCTGCTGTTGTTTCCTTTGTTGTCTTTTACTTAGTTTTTGTTTGTTTGTTTTCGTTTCTTTCGCAATAGTTCGAACCCTTTTATTGTAACTACTTGTAAACATCAAGGATAGCAAGAATATTGCAAGATCGGGCAATCAACAGTTTGGGGTTCTTGATCTTGAGCCCACAGGCGAAGAATCGGGTATCCCAAACGTATCAAGTGGCATCAGAGCCGTAGGTTTCGCAAGTTCTTGTCTTTTCTTGATGTTATTCACAATTTGATTTGATGGCTTGGGAAATTTGGGGAGATTTGGATGATGATCCCGATCCATTGGATGGATTTTTTGCTCTGGAACGTGCTAAACAACAATGACGCCAACAAGAGTTACGTCGGAGAGCTTGGCTACAACAACAAACCCTAGACCGTCAACGCGAAGTCAAAAGACGCCAACTTTGGCTTCAACGTCAAGAGGAAGAACAACGTCAATTGGAGATCGAAGATAAGAGGTGTCGACAACGCTATCAGATTCGGCTTCTCCAACAAAGAGAGGCTGAGGAGGCACGGCGACAAGAGGAGGAGGAACGTCGCCGAGAGGAGGACTTGGAGGAATTGGCGAAGGCCATCTCGGATAGAATTTATCAAGATCTTGCTTCAGCCCTCACCCCTACTCCAGCGGCTATAGTTGCCTCAACCGACGACGAGGTAATTGAGCCTAAGGAGCATTCTGTTGATTTCGTTGCCCAGAAAACAGCACAGTGCGTCGAACCTGTTTCGCAAATTCCCGTTGACTCCGACCTCAGAATTGAGTCAACTCAGTCTTGTTGCGAAGCTGACTCGATGAGCTTTCCAACGGTGGGTCACACGCTGCAAGGTTCATCCGGGAAGGCATCCGAATCTGATCTGAAAGCTGGATGTAATTTTATGCAAGATGATGTGGTTGCTTCTGACGACAACGATGAGGACGTTGGGAACACTTCTCTTGAGTTAGTTATTGTACCTCTTGAGAATGTTCTTAATGTTGAGAATTCTGAAGTTC
Organism: Persicaria maculosa; assembly: GCA_963922045.1. Lineage (NCBI taxonomy): Eukaryota > Viridiplantae > Streptophyta > Magnoliopsida > Caryophyllales > Polygonaceae > Persicaria > Persicaria maculosa. Next base: position 18,787,495 of record OY998258.1, read on the forward strand.
ATATGGTTATTGATCCTATTGATATTGTTCCTCTTGATTGCTCAATGTTCCCTATGACAGGTGTTGTTTTTGAGGTTCCTTTGCCTCAAATTCTACTGGCGCCATCTCAAGTTGATTGTCAAGGAAGTTACTTTTTGGTGGTTGGTCCTTCCCCTTTGATCATCAACGACTCGATTCGAGGACGAATAGAAGCTAAGAAGGGGAGAATGATGCAGATCAAGATGGCCTTCTGTGGGTCAAACAATGATCTTGATCCAGGCGAGCTCTCAAGAACGATTCGAAGGCCATTGATAGCAAAGAGTGTCTTCCTCAAGAGGAAGAAGAAGGCGCCACCATGGATTGAAGAAAAGATATTTTATTTATTTAATTATTATTATTATTATTAGTTTTTATATTCTTTCCATATTTAGTAACTCCTATGTTAGTTGAGGCTATTTATGGAATGTCTTATTTTTAGTAATACTTAGTTAGGTGAATAAAAGGGAAAAGGAAAGTTTATCTCTTCTAGATATTTTCCTTGCCACTAAGTAGGAATATTTATCTAGGAATTATTTATTAGTATTATTAGGATTTAATATTTATTTATCTAAGCCAAAACTCTATCTTTTGCAAAGATAGAATTGGCATGCTTTGTTATTTAAACACTTTTCTACATTCAATAAAATTAGATTGGAATTATAATTGAGGAACCCTTTTAAGGATTAAAAGGTTCCCTCGATTCCCAATCCAAAAGCATTCGCAATCAATTTATGTTCTTGTTCATTCATCAATCATCCGATACCAAACCCTAATCCCAAACACAAAACCAAACACAAGAAAGAAGAGAAAAGCTGAAAAAAACTGTCGCTGGAATCCAGAATCCGTCGCTGCAGAACCCAGGAGCCGTCGCTGGCAGCGGCCACCGCAGGCTTGCTGCGCCCGCAGCATCCGTCGCCACCACAGTGCCGTCGCTGCTGTTGTTTCCTTTGTTGTGTTTTACTTAGTTTTTGTTTGTTTGTTTTCGTTTCTTTCGCAATAGTTCGAACCCTTTTATTGTAACTACTTGTAAACATCAAGGATAGCAAGAATATTGCAAGATCGGGCAATCAACAGTTTGGGGTTCTTGATCTTGAGCCCACAGGCGAACGATCGGGTATCCCAAACGTATCACTTCCATGAGAAGAGACCCGACCCTGGTAAGTTTTCTGTTACTGTGGGATTCAGACAATATAAATATGAGGCTTTGTGTGATTTAGGAGCAAGCGTGAGTATCATGCCCCTATCAATCTGGCAAAAGGTGAAAATAGGGTCTTTAGAGCCTATGGATGCCAAGCTATACATGGAAAACAATACAGTGGTCATCCCTACAGGTATGGTTGATAATGTCCCTGTCCAGGTTGGTAAGTTCTTTATTCCCGCTGATTTCCTTGTTATAGATTGTGCGGAAGATCCTACTTACCCTATTATTCTTGGTAGACCTTTCTTAGCTACTGCAGACGCCAAGATTAGTGTCAAAAAGCGATTGCTCACCTTCACAATAGGCAATGAGGTCTTAGATTTCTCTTTTGGCCCTGCAAAGGAGGAAGTTCCATGGCTAGAGGTAAAGAGCATCAGCAACCACGGGATCGAGAAAACAACAGGGGAAAACACCAGAAGGCAACTCGACATCGACTTGTCTTCCTCGATGTCGACCAAACACCTCGATGTCGACCAAGCTTTCTCGACATCGACTTCCCCTGCTGAGCACCAGACTTGTCAAGAGCCTAAGTATGGGGTCCCTGTACTCGACGTCGACCAGTATTACTCGACATCGACCAACCCTAAGCCCAAAGATTTCTGTTTTGGGCCCGAAAAGGTAAGTTCAAGTATGAGTTCTACTCCTCCTCAGTCCATTAAGAAAAATATAAATAATTTAAGGGGAGGTAAGGCCCCGTGGCGAGCAAATCTTCGAAGGATGAGAGCTGGAAAGAAAAAGAAGGAAGAAAAGGGATATTATGCAAGCGACCACCTATCAGTTGAGCTTGCATACTACAATCAGGACATAGATGATCCAGGAGAAGGGCCAAGCATAAGGGGGGCCCACATTGACTGCACTTAAAGCACAAGCGTAGAAGTCGGCCTAGCGAGTCTAAAATCTAGAGCATGTACAAAAAACTTTTTGAATTTTTGGACTTTGAAACTGTTGGTTTTGGTTTTGTTTTTGTTTCTGAATTCTTCATGTGGAATCCTGTCTTCGGGAAAAAACTAACAAATTTGCAGGTCGAAAGAAACTGGAGTCGACCAACCTGGTCGATATCAACTAACCTTAGTCGATATCGACTCATGAGGTAGAAATCGACCAGGAGAGGAGGAAAAGAAGATAGTCGATTTCGACCAACCTTACTCGATATCGAGTAAGTTGGTCGATATCGACCAAATTCCCCGACTTCGACCAATCCTTTACTCGACAGCCCCTGTTTTTGCCTCCTCGACGCATTATTCGGTGAGCTCCTTCCTTTACCTTTGTTTTATATTGATTTTATACAGTGGGGACACTGTATATTTTAAGTATGGGGTGGGGGAAGAGCTTAATATTATTTAATTATGTTTTATTCTTGCTTTTTGTTCTACATGGTAAATTTTGAGCTAATTTTTAATATTTTTTAATTTTTGTGCTTAAATGCTAAACTCAAAGTTCTATGATACATCTCCCAATGCTTGTAAATTGTTCAAAGAAATAGTGTAATGGAAGCTTTAATAAAACTCGACGATGCAAAATTGGATTCATTAGAGATATAGATTGAAATTGTCTAGAAAAGGGAAGTCTCAATGACGTGCGATTTTTTATGGTAAAACCACAAAAGTGAGGTAAATTGATGTTGCTTTTGACATTATGCACAATCAGAGGATGGAGGATTTTAAATTTCCATATATGCTCATTTTCATGCTTCTAGCCATACCTTCACCCAATTGCATCACAATTACCATATTATGAGCCTTATTTGCCTATATATCATTATTGCTCCACATATGCCTTATATTGCCCATTTTTTACCTTTATACCCTATCAGGGGACTATGTGAAAATGGAAGTCATTTTATGGAGATGTTATATGGTGTTTGTGTTGTTGTTGTCATTATTGGAGTTTGGCGGAATTATTTGAAATATTTGGAAAATTTAATGAGTGAAAGAAAATCCGATCAAAGATCGACCCTACTCACTGAGATAATAGTTTGGCGAGATGGGACACACATGTGAGGAGTCCAAAGCACTAAGTATCCGGGGCCATTCATGACACCCATGTTTGTGACTCGCGAGAAGGCAGTGCTGGGGTTAGAGAGGTAAAAGCATTATTATTGAAAAAAGCAATAAGAAAGATGATGAATATTATGAAGAAGGAATGTGGTTGAGGAAGTTTGGAAATAATGCATTTCCCCGGATTTAACACCACATGGCCAAAAATTGCCCACCTTTAGCCATTTACCTATCTACTCATTTTTGAGCTGAAATAAAATCCTCTTGATTATTGTTGGTTCGTCACATAAAATTGTTTTAGTATAAACCTCCTTTTGTGTGCAGAAATTGCTTTTCATTCACAGGCACAGATTTGTAGGCACCAAGTAACTTTTTAAGGATGGCAATTGAGTGTTGGTTAATATAACAATGAATCCATTATGTTGAGAGTCTTTGCAGGTTTCCCCTGAATGACCATCCAAGTTATTGTCTGGGGACAAGCAAGCTTAAGTATGGGGTGATTTGATGTACACTAAAATAGTCATGTTTTTATGCACATTTTAGCTCCTTATTCTATATACTTTGCATATTTCAGTCTGGGAATATGTTGAATTTATGTAATATATGCTTATTTGCAAGAAAAAGAGGTCTACATAAGTTTTGGTTTAATATTACAGAATTTGGAGCCATTCCTGGACAAAACCAAGAAGAAAAGAAGGAAGCTAAGTTTTACTCGATGTCGAGAAGAATTCCTCGATATCGACAAAAATGGTGAACCAAGAGCCTGCTCGAGGAGAAGCTACTCGAGAAGCTGAGAAGAAGACAAATTGAGTGACATTTTTACTCGATGTCGAGGGAATTCCTCGATATCGACCAAACCAGAAACACATGTCTGAGTCAGATCCGAGAAGAGGCTACTCGAGAAGACGAAGAAAGCCGAGATCAACGATAAAATTCCTCGATGTCGAGGAAATTCCTCGATATCGACCAAAAGTTCTCTGGGCCGTGACGATGTTGGGCCTGTCCGAAGTCGAGCTGGACTATTTGGATGCGAGGAAGTCCGAGTCTATCAAGTTCTATCAAAGATTTATCCAAGGAGAGAAGATTATTCACTTATGTCAAAAGATATTTAGATATTTCCCTTCTAGATTTAATGCTTTATCTTTATTTAATTTTATCTTGAGAAAGTAGATATAGATTGCTTTCCTTGATTAGCAAGGATTAAGCCCTATAAATAAAGCCCTTGGGGCTGATTTTCTAGTCATTCAATTTCAGAGAAGTAGTTCCACAGAGAGTTTGGGAGTTCAAAGGTTTTAGGGTTTTGACATTCTACGAAAGTTTGAGTGCCGGGATTGTAAAGACTTTGAATATAGTTTATGCAAGTTATTTCTTTTCAATCAATGTCTGCAATTGCGATGAAGCGTGAGTACTCCACTTACTTCTAGGGTTGAGGTGAGCCCGACGAGAGCCATGCAAGTTTGAGGTAAAGATTTGATCTTTGTCGTGTTTTGAGCATCTACTACCTGTTATGTGTTTATTACCCATTCAATGGAGATCCATGCTAACAACTTGGATTGTAAACATAAAATCGGTAGATACATTTAGGGTTTCTTGAAAGAGTTTCTTAATTGTTGGAAAAGGTGAAAGTTTGATCCTTCGATGCGATTGCATGATTATTTCTTTATCTTGCCTTATGCATGTTTGGTTATCGTTGTTGCAAACCACAATCTTGGAAATTTTCTTTCACATAGTTTATTTCTAATTTCGCAAAGCCTTGTTCTTTATTTTATTTCGTTTAAAGTTTCCGTCTTCCTCGATTTCGACCAAACTGGTCGACATCGACTTCTGACATTCGATCAATCAAGATCGTCGTAGCTTTTGGTTTCTGCAGGTACTCGATCTCGGCAAAAATCTCCTCGATATCCACCAAAAGCCGTGACTGCCGCCTTCTTGTTTCGACTTGCCTGACTTTCTGTCGACTAAACCCTAGTTGAGGTCGGGTAATCTGTGGTCGACTTCTGCCCGTGAGATTTCTCCGCTGCCTAGGATCCGCTGACCAGCTTCCTCGAGGATCGAACCTGACTTTCTCTTGCTACATCGGGAGGGAGTCTTGAACATTATTTGCTGAGATTTAATCGGTTTGCTTTACTTTATTAGTATTTTATTTGCATTCTCGATTTCCTCTCTCAACAGTTAGGCAAAAAATTTATCTTTTTAGATCAAATAATCTTTCCAATATAACCTTATATCTTAATTAGATAAAGTGAATTATATAGTATATATTATTTTTATTACAATATAGTTATATTTTAGCTCCGTCATTTTTAACTATGTCAATTAATAATTCCTATCTTTTAATCACCGTACTTAGTATAGGTCAAAAGTATCATATCTTGGCCGATTAGTTATATTTTGATAATATATATTTTATGAGGATTTTCCATTGATTAGATATAAATCTAGAATTTGCACCAAAAAAAAAGATATAAATCTAGAACAAAAAAGGAATTTATTATTAACATGATTATATAGATACTTAATATATTGTTCGGATGTGATTTTATGTATTTTATTATTAATATTATTGTATTATCAAATTTTAAAAAATGGTGATTAACTTATGAACAGACAATATGATGTAAACTTCTTACGGGAAAATATATAAATGATTCTTATGGGAAAAATGGTGATTACCTTATGTATTTTATTTTAATACTAATGTATTCTTACGGGAAAAATGGTGATTAACTCTATACCTTATTTACGTGTCACATCAATTAATAAGTTAATATAGTTAGGTAAAAGACTTATCTTCTTAGATAAAATAATCTATCCTGTATTTAGTTCATTATTAATAAGCTAATACGGAGTATAATCTTATCATTTCAATTAATGGTCCCAAATATAACCTTATATCTTAATTAGAATTTTTATAAATATTCAATCACTTTAATTAAATCCAATGTATATGTGACATTTAAGAATTTCATCGTTAAGGGAAAACTTAATTTAAATCAATATATAATTGCTTGAATTTAGAGGAGGAGGAGACCTAATTTGAAGTTTCGATGAAGAGAGTTGGAGAGTGAATATACCTAATCGATCAACTTCGTTTTTGGTATGTCCTGACGGTGGTGGCCAGTTAGTTTATCCTATGTAATTAATGTTAAGGTTTTTATTAATTAATTATGAACAATAAGTAACAATAAATCAATATATCCTTTTAATTAGATCAAATAATTAATTGATCATTCAAGGTAAAATAAATAACAATAAATCAAAATATTTGAAGGTAGAATTGGATAGAAATACACCACTAATTAGATACACCCGTAATTGATAAATACAATAGACCAAATTACACCACCCGAATATTAAAGTAGAAGTGTGAAACGGCCTCTGGTGCGATTTCACCTCCATGAAATTTTCTGGATTAAAATGGAATATTTTTGCTTACGTGTCATATTCTGGATTAAATTGGTATTATCTTTTTGTACCACATCAATTAATAAATCAATATAGTTAGGTAAAAAAAATCTATCCAATATAAGCTTATATTTTAATTAGATAAATAAAGGGCGGTTTTGCAAAATAGCCACGAAAATGGGCTAATTTTGCGAAATATCCGCGTTTTGGGACATTTTTGCAAAATAGTCGCAATATAAACCCCATTCTCTTTCTTTCACGCGTCTTTCTCTCCCCTCCGCCTTCTCCCTCTCCGCACGCTCTCTCGCACTGCTCAGTTTTGTTCGACCGCCATTGAAGACGAAGGTTTCTCTCTCCCCGACGCTCTCTCTCCTGCGCGATGCTCTCTCCTCCTACGCTCTCTCTACTGCTCGCCGATACCACCGATCTCTCTGATCCATCAAAACCACCGATTTTGACGTTCCTCCAATCGAATCAAGTAAGTATAGCATTCCAGTAATTATAGCGAGAAGCAGCTCGAAAACTCTCTCGTCGAAGACTCCTCTTTAGGTTTTTCCTCTCCAAGCCTCTCTCACGACTGCAATCTTCGTTTTCTTCCATCGGAGTGGCTTTTAGGGTAAATTATTGTCGTCTTAGGGCTTTGAATTTGTGGTTTTTGCTTGAGCTTATTATCAGTTGTAGCTCAAAACCTTTTCGTTGCTCCTGTTGATAGCATTTCAGTAATGATTGAGTTCGAAACTACATTGAAATCACAGAAAATTTGCGCCGAAGGCGCAAATTTTCTTCGATTTGTTGACGTTTCTGAGTAGATTATAAAGTATACAATTGAATCTGGTAATCAATGCAATGGAATCATAGAAAATTTACGCCGAAGGCGCAAATTTTCTTCGATTTTTGAAGTGTCGGAGTCGATTTTGAAGTCTCAAGGTGTTTGTGTTTATGTTTCTTTGTCAAATTGCACTGTGAAGGCTTTGAAATTGAGCATACATGTTACAGATTTTGGTCTTAAATTGGGATGTTTGATTCACTGCACTTCTTTCATCTTTCTGAAATTGTCCTGAAAATGCAGATTTTGTGCCCTCCACCTGTTCGACAAAATGCCAAAGAGACAAACCACAGTTTGCGTGGTGTCCAACTGTTTTACTTATCAATCGATCAAAGATCGATTGATAAGGAAATTGATCTTTGCTTTTGCTGACTTTGCTTCTTTGCTTGCAGGATCACCGTCGATCAAAGGTTTCAGTTCAGCAGTTTGTGACTTGAACTTGTGGAATGTAGGATGTGCATTAGAAGACATTGCAGTTTCATTCATTGAGCTTGTCATTTATCAGTTGATTCTCTCCCAGGAAACTTCATTCATTGATTTGGTTTCATTATATCATTCTAGCTTAAAAAATTTCTTTTGTCATTTATACTAATTTATTTTCTGAGCTTGTCATTTATACTAATTTATTTTCTGAATTAGTCTACTGAATCTAAAAAAATTTCTTTTGTCAAATTTGCACTTGGTAAATTTCTACCTTCAAACCAAAATGAGAGATTTAGTGTATTTAGGAGCTTTAAAGTTGAGTATTCAAATTAGAGAGGAGGGAAAATTCTCTTTTTCCAAGTCAATGAAGACTTTGATTTTTATTTTTGGTATCCTATCTGAATTTATGAGTATATAAGACGTAACAAAAAAGAAATACAACATAAGGAGGCTTTATTCAAAGCTAACCAGCAAAGTGTTCCAGCAACTCAACCAGTGTCTTTCACTTTAACTCCTTGTTTTTGCTTCTTAGATTACTTCCATTGCTCATCTCTGCTCAAAACAACAAAAATATACTGCAAGATCTTGAGGAGACTCTACCTCAAGATCTTGCAGTATGCATCAGTCCTATGAGCATGGGTTATGGTAATTCGCAACCATCCAGTACTGAAGACTTCTAAAACACACAAGGTTGTGATTTCTGCTCTTTGATGTTTGTTTTTACTTCTGGTCTCTCAACCAAGACATTCTTAGTTCTTTATAGGTATCAGATAGAGTAATTTTTTTTATGTTATCAGGATCATTTTAGCAATGTTGATTGATTTTTTCTTTTTATTTTGCTTGCAGGATCACCGTCGATCAAAGGTTTCAGTTCAGCAGTTTGTGGCTTGAACTTGTGGAATGTAGGATGTGCATTAGAAGACATTGCAGTTAGAAGACATTGCACTGAACTTGTGGTTTGATGGGAATGCTACTGCTTCTTTTCTTTCTAATTTTAGTATCAAGGAAACTACATTTTATTTATTTATTTATTTACTAAGCTGATCATGGCATAATGTCATTTTGCTATTAGGTATGGAATCATCTGGCAGTGCAGAAATTCCAGAGAAGGAGGTAACTGAGAGAGGTCTTGACAGGGAACAAAAAGATGAAAATAAAGGACTGTATGATCAGCCTCCGGAGAGTGAAAGTGTTTCATACATCAAATCCTCGGACCAACATCTGTTGTTCTTAAGTGAGCTATATACACTGTTTCTCCTTGTTGCAGTTTCCTTGTTCTTAAGTGAGCTGTATGGATCGCAGTCTCCTGTTGGGGTTTGGGTGATTAGATTGTTGCTACTTGTTGCTTTTCGGTTTGATCGACCCTTGGCTGAATGCGAATGAATTGGTGCTGGTGGGGGTTGGGTTTGTGCAGCACTTAGGTTGGTCGCCTCGGATGCAATTGCTCGCTTTTGGGCAATTCAACTAAGCTCGTTGCTCAAGCCCTGGTTGGTCCGTGGGCTACTCTACTTGTGTGTGATGTGCTCCCACTCCTCACTCTTTGTTTCACCATTTTGTGGGCTGCTGCGTGTGTGTTGGAGCGTGTTGGTAGCAATCCCGTGAACACACACTGCAAGAGCTGTCATGGGTTAAGGGTAATTAGTGCTATTGGTTAGTTGATCTTTTTAATAATGGTTTCATCTCTTTGCTAAGTGATTGGAGCTCCTAGTGAGGTATTGGATTTGAACAAATCAAAAATATGGTTGACCGAATACTTGATCAAAACTGAATAGTTTGAAAACCTATATATGATCAAGACTGTGTACATATACTTTTTTGGGATACTTTGTAATTCATTGATTCTTTTCCTTCAACAAAAAAAAGTTCAAAGTTCAAACCCATATATTATTAAGATTTGCTTCCTTCTTCAGTTTATTTTAATTTTTCGCGCAAAAAATCAACATGGTATTTCTCAACATGTTGAGCAAATTTTCACCACTAATTGTAACTAATATCAGTGTCAGCACTAATTGTAACTAATATCAGTGTCAGCACTAATTCTAAATAATATCAGTGTCAGCACTAATTTTCACCACTAGTTGTGCAAAAATAAAGTATTGATGAGCAAAAATAAGAGCATGTTGTGCAATAATTTATTGAGAAAGTATGAAATTATATTGAGAGAAAATAGGATCATGTTGAGAACAAATTCCCAAGTCTCGATTGTTGTGTAAAAAACAACCTATAGTTGAGCAAAAATAAGATGATGTTGAGCAAAATTTCACCAATCCCCCATGTTGTGCAATTATTGTCTATTGATGAGCAAAAATAAGATCATGTTGTGCAATAATCTATTAAAAAATATAAAATTATATTTACAAAAAGTAAGATTATGTGAAGACACAATTTCACAAGTCTCAAATGTTGTGCAAAAATAAAGTATTGATGAGCAAAAATAAGAACATGTTGTGCAATAATTTATTGAGAAAATATGAAATTATATTGAGAGAAAATAAAATCATGGTGAGAACAATTTCACGAGTATTGATTGTTGTGCAAAAATAACCTATTGTTGAGCAAAAATAAGACGATGTTGTGCAATAATTTATTGAGAAAGTATGAAATTATATTGAGAGAAAATAAAATCACGTTGAGAACAATTTCACAAGTCTCGATTGTTGTGCAAAAAATAACATATTGTTGAGCAAAAATAACATGATGTTGAGCAAAATTTCACCAATCCCCCATGTTGTGCAATTTTACTCTATTGATGAGCAAAAATAAGACCGTGTTGTGCAATAATTGTTCAGCAAAAATCAGAGCATGTTGTGCAAATATAATCGTAAGTCGTGCAACTCTTCCAACAGAGGCGTGCAACTCTTACAACAGAGTCGTGCAACTCTTAAAACAGAGTCGTGCAACTCTTAAAACAGAGTCGTGCAACTCTTAAAACAGAGTCGTGCAACTCTTACAACAGAGGCGTGCAACTCTTGCAACAGAGTCGTGCAACTCTTAAAACAGAGTCGTGCAAATTTAAGTTTATGTTGTGCAATTATAATATGAGAAAATTTGCACCGTAGGCGCAAATTTTCGGACAAAATACGCATAAAAACAATGTCAGCACTAATAATCTGTTGTGAAAATATAAGTTTATGTTGTGCAAATATAAATGAGAAAATACGTATAAAAACGATGTCAGCACTAATAATCTAGTTTTATTAGGAATTCATCAATTAACGAGTTACATTACATATAAAAGTCAGCACTAATAATCTAGTTTATGTTGAGCAGTTTTGAATTTTGCCGTGGATTATTCAAGGAGCCTGAAAACTTGTAACTAATATCAGTGTCAACACTAATATCAGTGTCAGCACTATATTTTAGAATTGATAATGGTTAGAGTTAGACAATTGGACAATTGCAAACTCTTGCTTTATTGTTCTATTGCTTATAGGTCTTATTGAATTGTGATGTTACAAATTTGGTTCAATAATGGTCCTCATGTCCAGCTGACACGTCGTTAGCCATTCGTATATGTCAGGGATGGGTATCGACCGTGAAAAAAATTATGAACATGAGATCTATCTATGGAGGGTAAGCAAACTTATTTCCTTACTACTATATATACACAGAAATCCATTGCTTTTCATTTTCGTAATCAAGCAACTTTAAAGATGCACAACTGTACTTTAAAGTTGCACAACTGCACTAAACAATTTTATTTTTGCACATTATACTCTTATTCACAATGAGAAACATAATAAGAGATACCACATAGACAACCTATGCGGGATTTGAACCCGCATCAATGTGCGTAAGCACATTGCTCTACCATTTTGAGCTAATAGGCTTTAGTGCAAAACCTCCAAGGCTAAACGGGGACAATGAATCAAATAACTCAATATGAATACGAAATACACAATATGATTTAAGGGAGGAGACATGGCAGATAGGACCTTTTCAGTGCTGCCTTTGCTTGGAGTTGGTAAGACATCAAAAATAATTATTTCCAAGGGGTTGTATCAAATGGATCTTCTAGGAAGGCCAAGTACCCTGGTTTCAGTACAGCCCATACCTGTATGAAGAAAGAAATGTTTCAATGGCAACTGAGAAGTGATCAACAGAACATGAAAAGAAGATTCATTGATAACAAGTTGTAAAGTAATGCCATCAGAATCCGTACCTGGAGACCAAAGTTGGTAGCATTACAATTGTGGATTCCTTCTTCGGCAGAAGTTATCCTGATGACAGGCATGACATGGCCAAACAGCTCTTCCCAAGCTATCCTCATGTCAGGCCAGATAGTATCCAACAATAGCGCCCATATCACAGTCGTCCTCCGGTGGCCCAACTGTCAGTTTGGCAACCTTGGAGTTCACTTTCTCAACGAGAGCATCGGTTGTAGAGTCCATCACCAGGACTACCTTCACTGCTGTGCATCTCTGTCCACTGTCAGGGACGGTAAATACTAAGTATACGTATCTTAAGGCTAAAGTGTCAATCAATTAACGAGTTTTGGAATTTGGCTGATTCATATTCACCTCTAAGAGAAGCCACTCTTAACGATATTGACGGCTGCTAAGTCCAAATCAGCGTCTTCAAGTACAATGCAAGCATCTTTCCCACCAAACTCTATTTGGAGAGGGACTATTCCAGCCTTCTTCGAGATTGCAACGCCAGTGTCTCCACCTGTAAAGCTGGCTGATGCATCTTCATGGTTACTTCGCCCACCTCGTGAATCATTTTGAACAGATTACAATATAAATGGGGTTAGAAACATAGTGTAAGTAAAGCAACTATTGAAATGTGTTGAACTTGAAAATAAACAAAATTCCAGTTTTCTTCCCAGCTTATAATGTTAAAATATTCATACTAGGCATCCATAAAAGGAAGAAATGGATTAGATTTGATCCCCTAAAAATAATGTTGGATATAAGATTTATAAGAGAAGGTAAAAAAAACTCTACAACCATAACCCAGATTTCTTATAATTAGGATAGTTATATTCGAATTTGGGACTTGTGAGTTGCTGTCATACAGATCAGCGATATTCTATTCTGTTGGATAAATGAAGTGTGTCGGATATAAATCTGTTGTATAGTTGTATCATGAAAAAAGAATTTGATAAGCATGTTCACCTGTTGTCATACAGATCAGCTCAATGCTCTCAATTTTATTACCCATTGGCAAGTTCAGCAGCACAGACATTAATCTCAGTCTCTGTACTTGGCTTAGCTGTGTTGTCCTCTTTCTCAGTCTCCTCTGTACTCTGTCAGATATTCCAATAAAATAACGAGGAGCATTACAACAAAAGCAAATTAAAACCAGTGCAGGAAAGGATGCACTTCAAATATGAAACCTAGTAGCTCTAGAAAGAAAAAGGACAAGCAACAATCAGTACGGCTTAATGAGTACCAAGATAACATGTGGAGCTCAAAATTTTGAACTCATATTCAGGACTTGTTAGGATCAAAAAAATAATATTCAAACAAAACAAAAAATAAGCCTGGTGAAGCATTTCGCAACATGACGTGTGGATTGTGGAATCCCTTTATCAACAACCAGATTCACAGCATGACATGTCACATTATCTCATATGGAGAGAGTTACTTTTATTGCACAAACTTACAATTAAGATCAATTACATCTGTTATTGGAATGTCAGGACATCGAAACTTCAAAATTTGCAAATCTACAACATACCTGCTTGCTTATTACTGGGCCAAGGTCTGCATCTGGTTCAGTTCCGGCATTGACCTTCAGTTTGCTGACATGTTCGACAAGCTTGTTTTCCCTTGAAAGAAAAATACAAAGACAATGTCATCAACAGACGAATTTATGCTCTTGCAGTAAGAAAAATTTCAAAGTGATTAAAAATCAACTGCTTTTACCTGAACACGTTTTCCTTTTGCTGCTGCTCTGGAGTATATGTGCATGCCGGCCTTTTTATGAAACATACAAACACAAGCTAAACCTTAGCAAAAGAAAAAAGAAATCCAACAGAATCATGAAATCAGATTGTAGAGACAACAGGATATATTATCTGTGATTCTGTGACCTAATCCAATAGAACATAGTGTCACTAAGATGTAAACCTAGCAGAACACGGCCTATTCCAAACTACTGACCTACTCAACCCAAGTAGATTAGCTTTAGATAAATAAGGCATTTTCCAGCCTGTAACCTAAAATCAATCACTAGACTTGACCCAAATCAGAAACATCCCAATCCAGATTACCCAAAGCTCAATGTGGCCTAGGTTTAGAATGAAAAACCAATAACCAACTCAACCCCAAAATTTTAGGGCTAGAATCGAGAAACTTCCAACCTGAAACTACAAAACACAAGAGTGATCCATCCAAACCTAACTGACCAGCTCAAATCGCGCATGTAATACCAGTCAACAGCTTAAGGTCAATGTTCTTGGAGCTAAGATATCATCTACAAAGCAGCTACAGTTATCCATGTTTTAAAAGAGAACAGAATCATAAATGAAGGAATGAATATTGGAACAACTGTTAGAAGAAAGAATGCATAACAAACAATGTAAAATTGTAATAAACTTAAACAGTCAACACCATTGAACTAGTGCATAGAAACATCTGATAAAGGCCTAGGTTACTTACAGTATTTGAACCAACAAATGATACGGCCCGGATATCATTATTGTCGCAAATAGCATTAACAACATCCTGTTCCAGCCCCACAAAATATAATTAACGAATGTTCAGAAAAATAATAACACATAAACCTCGAATATACTTTGGTAAGAAAATATCACAAAAGATGTGCCTTAGAACTCAAAACATGAGAAAATTACATTAGATATCTAATTTTAGAGAGCTATTGTCATATTTCATTGTTGAATTATCATTAGAGCTGAATAAAGAGATCAAACAATGTCAAAACTAAAAGTTGCACGACTCAGTCTTAGAAGTTGCACGACTCAGTCTTAGAAGTTGCACGACTCAGTCTTAGAAGTTGCACGACTCAGTCTTAGAGTTGCACGACTCAGCCTTAGAAGTTGCACAACTCCGTCTTAAGAGTTGCACAACTCCGTCTTAAGAGTTGCACAACTCCGTCTTAAGAGTTGCACAACTCCGTCTTAAGAGTTGCACAACTCCGTCTTAAGAGTTGCACAACTCCGTCATAAGAGTTGCACAAACTCCGTCTTAAGAGTTGCACAACTCCGTCTTAAGAGTTGCACAACTCCGTCTTAAGAGTTGCACAACTCCGTCTTAAGAGTTGCACAACTCCGTCTAAAGAGTTGCACAACTCCGTCTTAAGAGTTGCACAACTCCTAAGATTTACATAAAACAACATAGAAAACCCCATTTCAGTGATAAACAAAACAATGAAACCAACAGAAACTAGTTGAAGGCTTTGATTGCTGATTAAGTCCTCAAAGAAACAAAATACAGCTTTTAAAACCCACATGTTCAGTCACTGTTGATTAGGTCCTCAAAGAAACCTATCAAATTCCCCTAGGATATGATTCATCATTATAGGATATATATACAAGTATGAATGATTATGAAGAGATTGAGCAGATAAGGGGGTCAAGGCTTGTGATGACACAACAGTAATGGCTATATCGTGTAGAGAAGGGGGTCTAGATATTGTTTAAAAGTTAAATAGATCAACATATACAAAATTATAAGATTTGACTGGTCATTGAAGTGGCATAGAACAACTACAAAAGAAAGGAAAGCACATGGCAGCAAGAAAGAGTTCTAGATGATTACCACACAAGGAAACGAACAACAGGAGATCAAAATTGCAGCTGAAGCTATCGCCTAAGAGTAGGTGCTCTTGAATAATGAAAATTCATAGGGGGCAGTAACAAAAAAATAAAGTTCCATTTTAGTGATTGAGATCTTCATATATTGCAAGCATATAATCATATATCCTAACTAATGATTTCATTATTGGCACCAAATACTGGAAGCATATAAGAATGAAATTCTAGATCCTCAACATGTGCTAAGAATGTTTTCTTCAGAGAATGCACAAATATCATTATAGAGACCGATGCAGAATCCATTCAAGCTACTAGAAATAAACACTTGATCAATTATACTCATTTTCTACAAACTTTAAAACATGAGTTGACAATCCACTCTCTTCTGACTTGAAGCATCATCATCAGCTTCTAAATAGGTTCGGAAATTCAATCTGAAGATCTACAGTTGTAAAAGCAAGAGCTAGAAC
This sequence comes from Persicaria maculosa, assembly GCA_963922045.1. Lineage (NCBI taxonomy): Eukaryota > Viridiplantae > Streptophyta > Magnoliopsida > Caryophyllales > Polygonaceae > Persicaria > Persicaria maculosa. The sequence continues at coordinate 18,803,552 of OY998258.1, forward strand.
AGGTGAAATGATCAAACAATCACATATTTTTCATTGTGTTGAACCTATGAGCCGAAATTAGTGGGTGAGCAAAGATAAGGAGATGCTCACTACAAATTTTTCCAGATTGCAACCTTGAATTCATAGAAATTTAATGGAGAAAAACCCTAATTCGGTCAAATTTGAAGTCAATTTAGGTTAAGATGTTACTGCCTACAAGCTAAGACAAACAACAATCCTCTAGTTTTCTCTTTAATCGATTGATGAGGAGGAGAGATGAAGAGAGAGTACCGGTGTCATAGCCGAATAGGAGGCCGCCGATTCCAGCGGAGAAGGCGAGATGGAGAAAGATGGGAGTCGGCCAGAGCAACTCCTTGCAGTTGTACGACGGCGCCGGCGTTGATCCTTCTCCATCTTCATCTCTCCACGCTATCGACGAATTGAGCGTATAATAGGAAGAGGAATCGCTCGACTTCTCCAGATCGAGCACCATCGGAGCACCGAATCCAGGAGGAAGAGCACCATCGGAGCAGACGTCTCCGATCGAAGGGAGTCTGAGGTAGTCGACGTCGTCGGCGGAGTCGAAGGCCGATGCGGAGGAGCCAGAAGGAGATACCGGCGGAGGAGATCTGGCGGAGGAGATCTGGTGGAGAGAGAGATTGGAGAGAGAGAGATTGGATTGGGGGAAATCTCAGAAAAAAAAAATTGAGAATTAGTATATATAGGGGCTATTTCGCAAATTTGTCCAAACACGCGTCTATTTTGCAAATACGTCCAATTAATGTGCCTATTTTGCAAATTTTTTCATAAATAAATCATATACGTATTACAATTATTGTTGAAAAGATATCCAATCTAACTAATCAAATATAATAATAATTTATTGTTGAAATATAATAATAACTAATCATACACGTACCGTTTTCAAATCTTAACCGAAAGTAGCTTTTAAATCTTCAAAAATAATCTTAATCAGAAATTTGCTTTCAAATCTTATCAAATGTCTTTTTAATGTATTACTCGGTATAACATATTTTTAAAATCTTAAAAAGGCTTTGTGCCTCTTAAATATTTAATTATAGTTTTAGATACCACATATATATTTTATTAATTGATAATAAGTTTTTATTATTCAAATAATATCTTTAAAATATAGAAATATGATGAATTTGACAAATCTATATAAATCTTCTATCTAATATTTCAAACAAATTAACATAATAAAATATAATTTATTAACAAACGCGCAATCGCGCGGGTACCGATACTAGTTATTATAATTTGGCATTCTCTAATATTTTTGCATTAAACTCGTGCAAAGCACGGGGAATAGATTAGTATCTAATATCTAATATAATATTAAAACAGATGTTAATGATGTCACTTGACAAACTCTCCTTCATTATAGACCTAAAAATCTCATGTGGCGAATTTTTATGCCGCTTGGACCCACCTTAAATAATTAATTAACTTACTAGAAAACGCTTTTATACTCTCGAAACTAACCTTGAACATAGCCTCCACATTAGCCTGGAAAATATATTACCCTCGAAAATGTCCTTGAATTCGACCTTAAGACATATTTCGAGGTGTAGAGGAGGGAGGTTAAATGTGGCCTCTAATATTAAATTTAGTGCTATTAGCCTTCAAATTCACTTCAAATGAAATTGGTAGCTATTTTCGAGGGTACAAACTTCGAGGCTAAATAGTATCGATTCATGACCTCAAAACAATTTAAGTGCAAATGCGAGAGTAAAATAACCTCTAATTCAACCACGAAAATAACCTCCAAAATATTTGGAGGCTATCATACCCTCGAAAACATAATTTCATGGTTAGTATTCGAGGCCACATTTAACCTCTCTCCTCTACGCCTCGAAATATGTCTTGAGGTCAAATTCAAGGGCATTTCGTCAACTAATTTTATAGTCAATTTAGAGGTTAAATTTAATATTTTAGTTCCTAAATTTCAGGTTAAATTTTATAAACTTTATAAATTGTGTAGCCAAATTTCAGGTTAAATTCATTAGAATCAAATTCTTTTTTATTCTTCAATTTATGCACACATAAAACATAAAATTTACTTTAAATAACAATATTAAACAAACATAAGTATTAAATGTTTGAAGAAACTTAAATTTCATTACAAAATGTTAGTTCAACTATAACAACAGACATAAACATGTCCTAATGGCATTAAAGATACTAAACCTCATAAGTTAACCCAACGAAGGCCTTTACTCTCTTCTCCCAATCCATAAAGTATTCCATTAGATAATCCACCACATGCTTCAATCCAAATCTTCTTCTCCGGTCTCTCTCTTGAAGTTCACGTTCAAGATCTTCTGAAATGGGTTCAACTTCTTTCTAACTAGCAGCAAGTTGTTCATATTACTCCCAGATTTTCAACAAGCCAATAACTGAACAAAGCCAAAAAAAAAACATGTCAAAAATGAAACAATTGTTCCACAACAAGAAAGTTTCACAACTTGTTTCAATTCAATTTTATTTAGCAAAATAAGTTGTTAGCAGCAATTAGCAAGCTCTTTAACAACACAAAGAAACAAGGTATTTACCAACATCAAACAAGCTGTTTGGCAGCATAAAAAGCTATTTTTTAACAGCACAAAGCAACAAGTTGTTTAACATCTTAAAGCAACAAGTTGGCTAGGTATGAGAGGATCAATAGCATTTTAAGGTACTTTGAAAGCCTATAAAAGAATCAAATGCTCAACCTAGATTGATCTTCCAATAGATCGATCCATTCCTTTTCGACCTAGATTGATCTTCAAATTATCATATAGATTCATTCCTACTCCAAAGAAGTTCAGATCACTCATGCTCAACCTGATTGATCTTCAGTTGGGATGGTTGGAATAAACGATGGTTCTCTATGTGAAATCCATCAATAATATATAATTATCAATAAACCCTTTTTGATAAAGATGAAGACTCATCATTTCAACTTCATGAAAATTTCCATTCTTACACTTCAAACAAGAACACATGATCTTCTTCTTGTCCATAAATTGGCTTGTGATTTTGGAAAATTGGTGAATTCTTCAGCTCCATTGAGAAATAATACATTCCAACCACCTCCGTGTGGCAAATGCCTCATGTACATCCAATCATGGTTATCCATCTACAAGAGAAATAAAAAATGAAAGTATGATAAGTAGAATGGAACGAAAGATTAGTAGATGGTTTTAAAAAGTTCTACATTTACCAAGGAACACACTCTTGACGGTGCCCTTAAAAGAATAATTAAAGTTATATGTAGCATCAAATTTGCCCTCGAAATTGTAATATTGTTGCTATTGGGGAAGAGTTCATGTACTCGCCTACCCTAAAAAATAATAACTCGAGAGTATTAACAAGGGTAATCATAATAGTTTAACCTCGAAACTATGAACTCGAGGGCATGTCCGAGTTTAATATGTACATATTATATGACTACATTTTCAAGCTATCTCTCTAATGATTTCTAAATCATATAGATTTTCTTGCTTTCCTACCACATAAATTGTATGAAAATAAGAAAATAATTATCAAAATGATGACATTTACCAAAAATAAGATCAAATACCACAAAACTCTTGATCGAATATAAGAAAGCATACAAAATGGAAGGTAGGTAGAGAAATTTGAAAGTTGTGGAGAAAGGAATTAAAAGTGTATGAGAGTGAAAATTGATGAGTCTCGTACGTTTTAGTTGATAAAGCAAAATAGGTGGTTGGGTAAGGTTCACTTTGCTTATTACCATTGGATCTAGCCAGTCGGCTTAAGTCGATTTACTTGGCGCTTGGCTCTTGCCGGCTGGGTCACGTGCCCGGGGTTTACCACCAAAGGTGGGTTACCCTCGTTAACAAAAAAAAATAGGTAGTTAGGGTATTTAATACATAATTAAGTATGGCAAATAACTTTGCTCTCGATCTTGCCCTCGAAGAAAATTCAATATTTTTAAGGTTATAAGCCTACAAATATACGCTCGAATACATAATTTGAGGTTATTTAGCGACGTTGATAGCCCCTAAAAAATCGTAGCCATTTAGGATCAAACTTACCATCGGCATTAGCCTCGTAATATATGTTGAGTAGTTACACCCTCAACTCTACCCTCCAAAAAATATTCTATCCTATATGCCCTTGAAATTAGCCTCGCTTATACCCTCTAACAACTCCATGACTAACATCGCTTAACAATAGCTTCAAAAAAATACCCTCCAATTTTTTTTAGGCTAATATACACTCGATGACGCCCTCGAAATATACATTTGTGGTTATATAGCATGGAAAAACAGCCCCGATTTTATTTCAATGGTACTTAGGCACCAAATATTTTTTCGAGTCCAAATTCGAGGGTATTAGCTACGATGGTATTGAAATAATTGGTAGTCAACAACTTCGAGGCTATATAGCGTTTTTCTAGTAATTACTCCAATATTGTAGTTAAAATTAAAATTTGTTATTCAAATATATGAGATTTTATATGGGTCCTCTACCCAATTTTAAAAATGTCAATAATTGATATTCAACCGAGAATGGTTATCAACGTTTATCTAAATCCATTGAAGATGTTTTTCTAATAGTTTATGGATATTTTTCAAAATTTGGTTACAAATGCTAATACAATATTTTGATCTTATATTTTAATGCAGTTTTTTAACTTTACTTACTTGAGTTTCATACTTAAATATATAATTATTTTACATTAGTATTTCAATCATTTCGTTCAATATAATTATTTATTTCATTTGATACTTATGAAATAAATGTGGACCTAATGATTGTAGACGATAAAACTAATCATTTTAATCATGGAATCATTGATTGCTAATTTTATTTGACATAATGTGATATAATTGATAACCTAATCGATTTTTAAAGAAAAAATAACAACCCATTCAAAAATTGATAAAATTTGGTAAATGTCCATTTGAGATAGGCTATTTTGCTAAATGTTCATTTTAATAAGTGAATTAAGTAAATGTGCTATTATGACATTTTTGTCCCTGCTACTATATTTGAGATAGGGTATTCATGAACACATCAAACTTATAATAGAAATTTGGTTTGATATATTTTAAATTTGGTCGATTTTGAAATGTATAATATTTATGATTGTTTAACCGTATTTATTTTAATTTTCCCCCTAATGTATGTCATATCTTAAGGGAATAAGTTAATAAGTCTAATCACTCTTATCTACTCAATAATAAATTGATTAAATCTCAATTCACTAAATTTATAATTTAATTTATTATGGGTCCCTTAACCTTTATTATTCTCATATAATATATATGCTCCGTAATTTAGAAAAAATTAGAATTTCTTAAGCAGATCCTTTGAATTTCATAACTAACTAAATTAAAAAAATCAGATTTTCATTAGTAACCTTACTAAGCCCCACAAAATTACATCTAAAAAATCTCTATATAAGTAAAATAAATAAAAAATAAATAAAGCTTCGCATAACTAAAAATATATAAAAATATTCTAAAAAAAATTAATTTTAATCACTTATAAAAACAAAAAAATATTCTTAAATCTTTATTTGATCACATCATAATTAGACGAAATTGTATCGTGGAGACAAAAATGGGCACCAAGGCCTTAAGAATATATTACCTAAGATACTTACCTTAATTAACATGTAATACATTTATTTTACAGGTTTCTTAAAAACGAAGATACATCCGACTAAAACTAAAAATGGGCACCAAGGCCTTAAGAATACACATCCAAAACCAAAATTGTGCGCCGACACCTTGAATTCTTCAAGGCAGGTGATTAATGAAGTTGTCATGATTTATATAACACACTTTTAATTATTGATCAAAGATGTGGATCAAGTTCGCGTGAAATTTCCAGTTTAGTATATTTATCATTTGGATGTTTGGATTTGATTTATTCTTAGGATGATTGGTATTTCTTTAGCCGGATGGATGTCACATGGTCCAATCAAAATAATTAAAATTTAAATTGTTCAGTCGTTAGTGATTCTGTGTTATTACAACAATATATCCTCTCCGACATTTTTATATGCTTTCCATCCTAGAGTTTTTAAAGTTTAATTCACGTAGCATTTGTCGAATGTGTAGTCTGCCTAACAAAGTAATTGGTTTTACCCTTCCGCTTATTACGACAACAAATATTTGTTTAATGTTCAAAGCAACCAACCAAATTACTAAAAAAATCAAAAGAAAAATAATAATAATTTAAAACACTCTCTACATTAGTGCATGCAACTGTTTCCATCTAGAAATGTGAGACATTGACGTTTTGCAACATATATTATATGATGATATAATATAACCATTGTTTTTTCCAAATCAATATTATTTGTCTATATCATTTTCATATTATTATAATATGAATAATATATAATGTAAATAAATTATGATAATATCTTTTAAACAATATAATATATTTTACAAATCTCGTGCGTCACGCACGGCTATTGTGCTAGTAACTACTTAATTGTAAAGGGTTTTTTACACGTGTCCTTCACTCCATGTTTTTTGTGTTTTCAATCAATCACCTTATTTCGTTTTTTTTCTCTCCCTTTACTTTTTTTGTTCTTTTCCAATTATCACACATTGGACTAGGGTTCACCTCATCCACCTCATTCATCGCTTCCCTCCTCCTACCTCTGGCAATTTTCCTTGCATCTGCTGATTCAATGACAGGACTTCGTTTTTCTCCTCCGCCGATGTTCTACCAGAGGTTCGTTCCTCTTCCTCCTCCGCCGGCTTCGATAATGGCATCGTTCGTGCCTCATGTCTTCGTCTTCCTCCTCCGCCGAAGTTATCCCGCTCAGGACTTTGTCTTTTTCCTCCATCGAGGTTAGATTGCCTACCCGACCATCTCCATCTTCCTCTGCTGAATTTCAATTTCATTACTTAGGGTTCATGCTTCATGAGGATTTAATTTTTCCCCCCTTCTTCACAATTTGGAACGAACGGTTCCTTAGGGTTCATTCCTCCTCCGCCGACTTCGATCATGGCGTCCTTCGTACTGATTGGGGATTCGCTGGTATCGATTGGGGATTCGCAGATATCGATTCAATGGCGTCTTGTCGATTTAATGCTCAAGTATCGATTCTTCTTTTTTAGATTTTAATTTCTTTTTTTTTCTCCATGCTTCATGTGTATTTTTCTTGATTTCGCGTTTTTAGGAGGATTGAGCACTTGGAATTTGGAAGTTCGGCGGAAGCCCCGAGCACCAGGGTATGTTTCCTTGTGTTCATGGTTATGTCCTACTTAACTAATTACATGTGCTAGCTCTAATTTTGAACCTCGAATTCATGGATTTTATCCTCTTTATTTTAGGTTTGAACGTCGATAGTTTCATGGATATTCGCTAATTTGTTTCAAGTTTCCACATCGACGTTTATCAAAGTTCCGTGAGGCACCACAATGAGGCCTTCGTCTTCCTCCTCAGCCGATGTTACGCCTCCTCCTCCTCCATCTTTCTCCGCTGGTATTGATGCCCATCGTCGCAATCCTTTGAGTTTCATCCTTTCTTCTGTTCTTTTTGTTATTAAATTAGGGTTTGCCTTTGTTTGATTAGTTTCAGTTCGTATCTTTGTTGAATTGTCTTACCGTTTTGATTTTCTGTGTTTATCTGGGCGTGAATTGTCGAGAAGGCGTCCTGTTGCCTCCTTGTGTCATGCCTACTCTGAGGGGTTGCTTCAGTCGTGCCCTAGACCTAAGGTTTTGTAAACGTTGTATAATTGATGTTTGAAGGTTATGTCTTTATTCTCATTAGGTATTGATATAAATAATACAGGGAGAGTGAAGATTTGGTTCTATCCTTTTACACACCAAATCATATAAGAATCCTAACAAGGGAATATACAAGATATGGTAAATATGTACTCTAACAAGCCCCCGTAAACTCATGGGCGAGGGAGAACATGTAGCTTGAGACACAGTGAATGGAAGTGATGATTGCCGACTGCCTTGGTGAAAATATCAGCGATCTGATCCTGCGAGCGAACATGGCGGACAATGAGATCACCAGAAGCGACCTGTTCCCGAACAAAGTGATAATCAATTTTAATGTGCTTGGATCGCTGATGGAACACCGGGTTTGCTGTGAGGAAAGTGGCATTGAGTTTGTCACAAAGAAGAATAGGAGGTCGAGCGACTGGGACGGCCATCTCCTGCGGCAGCTGTAATAGCCACATGAGCTCAGCCAAGGCAAAGGCAATGGCCCTATATTCGGCCTCAGTGCTAGACCGAGCAACGACGTACTGCTTGCGAGAGGACCGAGCAAGAGTACATATCAAAGTCCGACTCGGACCGATGACTGAGGGTCGTTTGCATAGGCGCGCACATGCGCTAGTAGCCTAGCACACAAGCCGAGTGAGGTTCCATTCTAAAACCAATTGACAATAGAAGGAGTAGCCCACCGACTCATATACTAGGGCTTGATATGTTCAACTTTCCGATGTGAGACACTTTTGGTCTCATTCACATCTCAACAGGTTTGTCCCTAATTTCTCTTTCTTCCTTCACCCTGTTTCTAATATTTAGGATCTTTAAAATTCTTCTTCATTTCTGCCCAGTTTGATCAGTTTCAGTTCATATCTTTGTTGAATTATCTTACAGTTTGGATTTTAAGTGTTTCTCTAGGCATCAATTGTCTTGAAGAAATATCGATGCCTTCTCTGGTCATGCCTACTCTGAGGGGTTGCTTCAGTCGTTCCCTAGACCTAAGGTTTGTCCCTAATTTCCCTGTTTTCCTTCATTCTGCTTCTAATATTCAGGATCTTAAAAATTCTTCTTCATTTCTGCCCAATTTTGTATTCAGTATCTTCAAATCATATTTCAAACATTCGAATATAAAATGGTTTGTTCATCTATTAAGATTTGTGTTTGTGTAACTCCATTTCCTATTATTACTAGGAATCATAGGGGCTCTATGAGAGTGGTGGGTTATCTAGTGCAGGTTGAGCCCCTAATAGTAGACGAATCTGGTAAAGACAAGACCCAAAGCATGTGCGCCTAATTAACCGTCATTGCTTCATGCCTCTTTATAACAAGGTATTTAGAGATCAACTATTATTCTGTTATTTTTTTGTCCTCTAAATCTATTATTTTGTATTTACTACATGTCTCAATAAGGAAAATTTATATATTTTACATCTTCAAATTTCTGTATTTTACAGCTCTAACTTTCTGTAATTTATAACTTCATTTCTGTATTTTTGTATTTTTACAACTGCTGCATTTCTGTATTTACAGCTTAATATTTCTGTATTTTTTATAGCTGCTGCATTTTTGTATTTACAGCTTAATATTTCTGTATTTTTTACAACTGCTGAATTTTTTACAGCGGACAGATTTTTACATCTGCTCAATTTTGACAGCTTCTATTCTTAATTTTACAACATATGTTCAACAATTTTTGAATATTTACAACTTCTGTCAACCATTGTTGTCATGTATTGTTATGACTTCAACTTCTATTTTTTTTCTTAATTCTATAATTTCAGATATGTGATTTCAATCTTTGTGTCTGATTTTTTTTATCAGAATTCTATTTCAATTGGTCACAAAAGACCAAAAGCTAACCCACTTTACAGAACAACATTTGATGAGGATGTTGAAGGATAGCCGGTGGTTAACCCGCATGAAAATTGACAGGCTAGATGTTTAATTAGACAGAAAAAAAATTAAACTGATTTTTAAGCTTTAAATATTCCTTTTAATTACTTTAATTTCAGAAAGGTACTAAAGAAAGCCTTCGTCTTCCTCCTCCACCGAGGTTTACACCACCTCCTCATCTCTTAAGTATCCAAGGCTAATATCTCATATTCTTTTGTGTGTTTGATTCTTTGTGATTAATTTCATTGCTAATTCTGATTTAAAAAATTGCAGACTCCAAAAGCTACCTTAGATATTAAAGAGTTCCGAGTAGGTCTAATGATGGAAAAAGAAATCCAAAACTATTTTTTAAAATTGTTTGTTTGATCTATTACTGCTTATATAGGAGGAGAACGAGTTGGAATTGACAAGGCTTCAATTAGCACCAACAAAGGAGGTGTTCTTAGTAGCCAACATTCTGCTACAGAGGGAAGGACGTCTTCTCTACTTCACTGGGAGGAGCTATCTATCTCTTGTGAGTTTAGTCATGATAGGTAGGCTGCTAGCTTTCCTTCTGTCCATCTCCCTTATTTAATATCATGTTCTGCTCTTTAGTTTGCTTTGTTAGGTCCACATGATATTGTACTTCATATAGAGTTGCTAGAAATCTTATATGTCATACATTTCATGAGATTGAATTAGGTTACTGCTGATTACTGATACCCCTAGATGTTTTTGTATCTTATATCATTGTATGACATTTCAGTTAGAGAGTAATCTACATTTGACAACATCAATTAAGCTCCAACCTCAAACATTCAACGTACCATTGTAACTTGCTTTATAAAAATTTAGAAAATGTTACCTTACTTCTCTTTATTAATTTTGGTTCTTAATTCTAATTAATTGAATGAAAACATATAGAAAAACCGAAAGGGATTCAATGAAACACTGCTACCTCCAACTCTCCATTTTATATCTTTGTTCAACAAATACAAAACATTGCTAACTGCAGCCCGACTACGTGATTTGAGAAAGATCATCGTTCCATTTAGTTGTTTCCAGGATTTGTATGGACGAAGCCTCAATCACCACCTTTGTGCCTTTTGTTAGCACCTATGTCGTTCCCAAACACTATTATTGTATTAAACTTTTCAAACATTTGTTTAGATTGTTAATTGGCTATTTCTTAATATTTTATATTTTTTTTCTTTTCTTTTTTTTTCCCTCGCAAACGCGCCATGGCGCTGGAATTTCACTAGTAGAAGTTAAATCTGAAATATTAGTGTACTTGCTTATACTTAAGAATAGTGGCAGATCCAGAATTTTTCTTAATGGGGACTAATTAAAATTTGGGGCAATTTGCAAAATAGCCACGAAATAAGGCCTAATTTGCAAAATGTCCACGTTTAGGGACAATTTTGTGAAATGTCCTAAATATAAATCCCTTCCCTTTTTCCCACGTGCCTTTCTCTCTCCTCCGCGCTCTCCCTCTCCACACGCTCTCTTTCAATCTCTCTTCTCTCTTTCAATCTCTCTCCCATGGCGAGCGAGCGATTGCTCAGATCCGGCCTGGAGCGAGGCCTCGCGAGCGAGGCCGGAGCGAAGGACGGTGTGTCTGTGCGAGGACGAGTGTGGACGAGCGACGGGAGCGAGCAGGTCGACCTGCAATCTCTCTCTCTACGTTCGTCTTTGCAGCCATGCGATCCTCATCTACCTCGCTACAGCGTTCCCCAGCGTCGCAGACCATTTGAGGCACTCTCGTCGCTCCGAGAGGGCCCCGATCAAGACGGCGACGACTATTCCAGGGCTGCTGGCGGTGGCGGTTGGTCCAATTGGAAGAAGCGGAGCCCCTCCGTTGCCTCCGGCTCATCGTTCGCGTGCAATCGCTCCGATCTGAGGCTGTTGCTTGGTGTCCTCGGTGCGCCTCTTACCCCGGTGCACGTTAGCCCCATCGAGCCTTTGCCTCACCTCACCATCAAAGACACCCCCATTGTTAGTATCTCTCCCCCTCTCTCTCTCCTAGGGCTGCGCAATAGGTTGTTTCTTGAATGATGATTTTGGAATTATAGATACAGTTGATGCTCATCTGCCAATTTCTCCGATGGACTGAAATCTACTTTTCAACTGTTCCGTCTAATTTGTCCAGAACTGAAATGAAATCTGACCACAAACAATAATTTGTGGTTCCAATCACATCTATTCTTGGGCGTGTTTGTAATTGACAAATACTCCTGATATTCTTGTTCAGCATCTTCAAATTTTGAATGTAACTTCTCTCCAGGGAATCGCCTTTGGACTTGAAAGAAGCAATATCCAGTGTGTGTTTTGCTGCTCCAAGATGTGCTGATCTGCCTGAATTGCTGCAAGTTCAGTTTCTATTTGCTTCTAAATATGGAAAAGAATTTGTAATGGCTGCGGCTGGGCTCTTGCCAGCTTGTGGTGTTAATCGCCAGGTTATATTTGCTGTGATTATGCACTGTTTGCTGAAACTAAAGAATAGATGCTGCCATCTTTGTATCATGACCTAATTTGGCATTTTTTGTTGTTTTTGTCTGTTGTTCTAACTAATAGAACTGTTTTCAGTCCGTGCACCTCTAGCTGAGAAGAAATTAACGCTTTTGAAAGAAATTGCTAAAGAGCATGGACTAGATTGGGATCCAACTGCTTCGGAAACTGAGCTTTTCAAGTCGCATGAAGACTTGTTGGTGAGTCCCTTCATTAGTGCTTGGTCTTACTTTTCTACTTTCTCATCCTAATCTGTGCTTTCAATGTCAGAATGGATCAACCAATATGTCACTGGATCCAAGATGCCACTTCCAAAAGAGAAGCATGAAGAAGTTTTGCACTCTACCGCTACTGAAGATGCAAATGAGCAGTCTGATTCTGATTCTGGCTTAGACTAATTGGTCTTTCCCGAGGTTCCTAAGGTCGTATTGAGGCCAAGTACAGAACCTAACTCTACAAGAGAAGATGATCCTCTTCCATCTGCTCCACATCCAGAATTGGATCGGGAACAAGTTACAGGTTGTGAAAATATTGTGTCTTGTAGAAGGAACCATGACCAAATCGATACAATCGTACTCTTATTATTTTGTGAAGCCTATTAGCTCAAATCGGTAGAGCGTTGTGTACAAACACAAAGATACGGGTTCAAATCCCGTATAGGCTATCGTGTTGTTGATTGTGTAAACTTTGGTTGAAGCACTGAGCCACTTAAATTGGAGACAAATAGAATGAAAAGTGTTTCTTAGAGGTGCTGACACAAAATTTTCACCACTAATTGTAACTACTATCAGTGTCAGCACTAATTGTAACTAATATCAGTGTCAACACTAATTGTAACTAATATCAGTGTCAGCACTAATTGTAACTAATATCAGTGTCAGCACTAATTTTCACCACTAGTTGTGCAAAAATAAAGTAATGATGAGCAAAAATAAGAGCATGTTGTGCAATAATTTATTGAGAAAGTATGATATTATATTGAGAGAAAATAAAATCATGTTGAGAACAAATTCGCAAGTCTCGATTCTTGTGCAAAAATAACCTATTGTTTAGCAAAAATAAGATGATGTTGTGCAATAATTTATTGAGAAAGTATGAAATTATATTGAGAGAAAATAAAATCATTTTGAGAACAATTTCACAAGTTTCGATTGTTGTGCAAAAATAACCTATTGTTGAGCAAAAATAAGATGATGTTGAGCAAAATTTCACCAATCCCTTATGTTGTGCAATTTTACTCTATTTTTTTATGACGTGGAGGTTCCGAGGTTATCGACTAGTCCTCCACGGGCCGAGCACTAGCCTGAAAAGCACTCGAGCCGGGTAAGCCAAGGCGGCAAGCCGCAAGACAGGCTAACCCATGCCAATACAAACCAAGGCATGAGTACCCACTCAAGCACAAATTGCTCCTAGTGGGATTTGAACCCTTGACCTTATGGTAGTGAGGCACAAGGAAGCACCTCATTCTTACCACTAGGGCAAGAGGTCATTGGTTGCAATTTTACTCTATTGATTAGTAAAAATAAGACCGTGTTGTGCAATAATCTATTAAAAAAGTATAAAATTATATTTACAAAAAATAAGATTATGTGGAGACACAATTTCACAAGTCTCGATTGTTGTGCAAACATAAAGAATTGTTGAGCAAAAATAAGAGCATGTTTTGCAATAATCTATTGAGAAATTATGAAAACATATTGAGAGAAAATAAAATCATGTTGAGAACAATTTCACAAATCTCGATTGTTGTGCAAAAATAATCTATTATTGAGCAAAAATAAGATCATGTTGAGCAAAAATAAGATCATGCTGAGCAAATTTCCACCAATTCCCCATGTTGTGCAATTATAGTCTATTGTTGAGCAAAAATAAGACCATGCTGTGCAACAATCTATTGAGCAACTATAAAATAATATTGAGAAAAAATAAGATCATGTTGAGCACAATTTCACAAGTCTCAATTGTTGTGCAAAATATAATCTATTGTTGAGCAAAAATAAGAACATATTGAGCATAATTCCATCAATCCCCCATGTTGTGCAATCTCGACAAGCGTCGTGCAACTCTTACAACAGAGTCGTGCAACTCTTAAAACAAGATTTGTGCACTCTTACAACAGAGTCGTGCAACTCTTAAAACAGAGTCGTGCAACTCTTACAAGAGAGTCGTGCAACTCTTAAAACAAGAGTCGTGTAACTCTTACAACAGAGTCATGCAACTCTTAAAACAGAGTCGTGCAACTCTTACATGTAACGGCCCAGAATTATGATTTCCGGGTTACGTTTCAAGGGATAAAATCCCTTGTTCGGATCTTGCAATCCAGGTACGGGTCGAGGTTTCAACTCATTTAAGGTTATTATAAAGAGGGATTTCAAACCCTAAAAACCTCGAAGGGCCATTGGGTTCCCTATACCTGTCCTAAGACTATGTCGCGAAATTCAGGTTAAATGAAAGTAAAGCGGAAACAAAGTTAAGATACAAAGTGTCACGGCAGAGCCGGGTCAAAACCAAAACGTAAGCGAATGATTACCATTTATACCAAGTTAGAAGTTTAGCTAGGTTCTTCGATTCGCCAAAAGGAAACCCCGTCATATAGACATCGAGCACTCAAATCTGCGGAAATACCTTTGAAAGAAGAACGGGGAAAGGAGTCAGATCGAGCCACTCATGCGGGACCGGCAGTCCTCGCTGAGGCCACATAGTATGTGCTATACCTAATAAAGATGCTCTAATGCAGTACGGAAGTCAAACACACTAGCATGCTCCTAGTTCATAATAATGTGCAGAAATACTGTAAAGGGCCCAAGACAATGCCAAATGGCATATCCCTCTCCTACCTCCACCCCCTTCCGATAGGGCGGAGACTGGCCAGCTCGTGAATGCATTCCATCATAATCGGGCGGCACGCATGCCTAACCCGCTCCACAATAAAGCCCGCAGGCATCTCATAATATAAGGAAGCTCATGACTCGATTGACTCAGGGTACCCGATGAGGCTGGGCTACCCTATGACCCTAGCAAAGACTCTAGGACTATCACAGATAACGGTCGTTCTGTTTCAAATGCATAAAGTAAACAGATGCTCATTCAATTAGTGCAACCTAAACAGGATACTACATGGCATGCTTTTATGCATATGCAACACCTAACATAAAATGCAAGAACAGGCATGAATGTCCAACCTGAGTGAGCCCCTAGGGAACTTACCTGAAGATGCAGAACAGCAGAATAACACAAGCAAGGGCCCAAATGCAAGTCCAAAGCAGTCCAAAAGAAATACACACCTATCATCAAGCCATTGCCATAAGCTACCGAACCAACATTCATACACACGAAACCCAAGTTCTTAACGTACTGAAAACCAATCGATGATAAAACCATTTTTCAAAACTTTTCCGATATGATCAACATCAACCAAATCATTCTTCTAATTTCCTTCTCAAACCAACATCATCAAGTCAAGACAAAAATCCCGACATTTGAAATAACGCTTTTAACATAACTTCAAGCTCGAGATCAAATAGTTCAAGTTCCGTCAAATCCCTTCTTTAACAATGAATATTAAAATAATATTTCGGAGCTCATTTTTCTAAAGTTTTCCAAACTCTTAAATCTCAAGTTGAGTCAACTCATTTTTTTATTTTTTTATTTTTTTTTTAAACAACTTCTCCAATCATATTATAGAAATAATTCCGGCATTTTATTTCAAAACCTTAACTTTAATGTTTCAAGTAATTGATTTTATAATGTATGTATTTATAATCCAATAATGTAATATGTAAACCTAAAATACCTTAATTGATTCATACCCAAAATACCTTTCCATATAATGTTTTCTCAATCCAAATTTAGGCCCACAGAATTAGGCCCAAAGCCCTTTGAAATTTCGGATCCAAACCAACCCAATACATTTCTTATTAAAACAACACCAGGAGAACCGGTTTTTTTTTTATTTAAAATTTCTCTGAACCGGACCCAAGGAAAACAAAACCAGTAAACCGGTCTAGGCACTGTTCATCATCCTCAAAACAATCCCTGCTCGAAAATTAGAGAAAAGAAGGGAGAGAGGAAGGAGTTGCCGGTGGTGGCGGTTTTCCGACGACTCAAGCCCGACATCAAGGACAAGGATCAAACAAGAAAGGGAAGAAGGAGGAGGTGCTCACCCAAGGTATTCGATCCGCCGATGAAAAGTCGGGGAGCTCGATTGGACTCGCCGGAGAGGGAGCTTCGTCGGAGATGGTCTAGGGAGGAAGGAATGGGATCAAAGTTCCATCTTTATACGATTTGGAGTGTTTAATAGAGAAAGAGAAGGAGGAACCCTCACCGGTGGTCTTCGATCGGAAAACAGGGAAGGAGGAGGAAGGCGGCGCTGGGCGGCGGTGGCTTCTCCGGCATCTCCTGGTTTCCGACGACGAGGTAGGAGTCTTCTGGGTGCTCCTGCGTGCTCGGATTGCAGCTGCTGGCTCAATGGAGGAGGCTCTTGGTGGTGCGGCTTCACTGCGGCCTCGAACAGGGGAGGACTCGTGGAGGCTCCGGCGATGTCTGGGCTCCGTCTCCGTCTTCCTGGAACCGAGGGAGGTGATGGCGTGGTTGTTGGTGTTCCTTGCCTCGGCAAAACAGGGCTGGGTAAAGGGAGCTGTGGGGTGTTAGGTGGTGACGGCGGCAAGGAGGGAGACTGGTGGTGGTGACAGTGGTCGGCGACGGTGGCTGCCGGCGACTCAAGGAGGAGAAAAGAGGAAGGGAGGGTAGCGTGATAGTCGGCAAACGAGGCCAGAATGGAGCTGCCTTGTTTATGAAAACTTGAAAAGGGGCTTTCCTTTGGTCTGCCAATTCGAGACAAGAAAGGGAATGCTACCAATTACCAAATGGATAGGCTAGCTGTATCCGGGTCACGTGGTAAGAAACATGGGTTTTAATTAGCTTGCTACTCTCTCTTTCATTGGTGATAAGGGATAGAAAAGTAGAGATAAGATTTTACCCTAAAGAGAGGGTATGAGTTGGATTAGATAGAATAGGTGAATATGACGGAATTGTGGTACCAGGGTTAAAGACGAATTCGATCTTTAAAGTTAAAATATCCGAATTAAAAGTAGAAAAAGATTTGGCCGGAATTCACTTTAAGAGTTCAGTTTCGATTTAGTAGTTTAAAGACGAGTTTTCCTTAAAATATCCGAATTATTTATTTTTTTTTCGACTTAAATCCATTTTATATTATTTGTTGAAATTTATTATTTAAAAATCCGGGCCTTTACATCATCCACCTCTAAAAACAAGTCTCGTCCCCGAGACTAAAACCAAAAATAAGGTAGGAGATGAAGTTTGAAATTGATGAGTCCGAGGACCATGCCCAAGGATCTTGTAATCATCTCGATTGCGTCTTCCGAGATTCTCGCAAAATCCTAGTCACGGTCGTGACATCTCCAATTAGTCTTGACAAGTATGCAATATGCGCCCCTATCACATCCTCGCTTTGACTTTTCGGAAGTACCACAACTCTAAAAGTTCTACAATATCATCACTTGGTCTTAGCAAGCACCCTACAAGCGCCCTCATAAAATGCTTGTATCCACTTCGTGAAGTATCATAGAGTTGCCCGGGCTTGAAACGATTCAAAGGGGATTCCGCAATTGGAAAAGATTAACCTCAAAATCGTTGAAATCCTCGATATCGTTTATGCTTGTAAAATCCAAGTTACTTCCTTTCAAACCGCTCAAAATCTTCAAATAAGACGTCTACTCAAGCAACCTTACACCAAAACAAGTCAAATCCTTTCAAATCAAGATTTCGTCAAAATCTTCCAACCACCAGATTAGTTTCTCGCATACCAAACAATCAAATTCAAAAGTTGGGAGGTGGAATCATCCACCTCTAAGGGCTAATCCCATATTCTCTTCCTAGTTTCCAGAATCAAATCAATCTGTCAGTCTCAATTCAAGCAAGATTCACAAGTCATAAGCAATGCATAACCACATAACCAATCGATCCTCAACGAGTACATCATGCGACAAGTCTCCACCATGCATCCACACAGTTCCACAAGGCCACATGAAGCATCTCCAATCATACTAAAGGTTAAAATGTGCATCTAAACAACATACCAAAAATCATAAGGTATATCTACATCATACTGAAGGCATCACAAGTGTATAATCGAATTCTCATAACTTATTACGTAAGCACACATATCGATAGATCAATGGGTTAGGCGTCATGGAGTTAGTATGTCAGTACACATCAAATCTCAGGATCGCATATCAACATCACAATACAAGTAGAACCAGTCCGAATTCTATTCCGCATTTCCATAACAGATTTAGCATGTCAATTCAAACATTAGCATGGTAAAGGTAGTCATAGAAGAATCTCATAATAAAGTCAACAGACTAGTACTAATTGTCAACACATTATCACAACAAGGTCATGCTATCAAGATTCAGAAAGGAAGATCAAGCAGTATATAAATCATCTAAATGTCAACATGCTCCAAAAGACACCACCTTAGCTCATCACAATATCAAATGGCGATCAGTTAGTAACCAGTCACCATTATCTCATGTATATAATTCATGTTCATACTTCAAGTCGTATTCATCATTTAAAATATTCATAATCATGTTTACCGACCATATAATATAATATCATGCTTACTACTTCATAATAAGACATCATGCTTCCACATAATAACACATCATGATCTCATATAATATCATATCACAACACATCCTAACATGCTTCTAAAACAACATAACAGGATAGCAAGACATCAATATATCCTGATAACACTAGTCACTCTCAACCAGATTTTAACATTGTGTTTCAACAGGGAATGTTATTCCATATCAGGTTTTATCATGGACACTATCTAACATCATGCCAGCAGATATAAATAAATCACATAATCAAGAAAATCCTCACATCCTACCAGTCAAAATAAACACAATCTCCACTCGCCCATCTCCACTCTTAAACCAAGACAAATCCTCTTCTAGACCCGCCAACCTCATCTTAGACAAAATTTCCCAAAGAAATCACAATTCATCCCGATGCTCAAATCTCGCCCTCATTCCACCAACTCTCACACACACCATCCACCTCTAAGAATCCAACTCCTATCTCTAACTCCACACCCGGGTACCCTCTCATACTATATCCTCACTTCTCTTAAGGTCATTTCTTACACTTCCCACACTTCCCAAGATATCACCAGCATCATGCCTTGCAAGATTCCTAAAGCTCACTCAGTCTTACCTAAACCAACACCTCTCTCTTGCGACTTATCTCATAACATCCCCGATCATTCTGACCACTCAAGCTCTTTCACCACTCTTCTACCACGCTACCAACGACCTCGCCCACAGGTTTAAGGAAGAAGCAATAATTAAAATCATCACACACAAGGTCTACATCATGTCAACTAGCATTTATAAACATAACATTATGGGTTCAACAAGTCCCAATTTATCATCATGCTCAATAATCATTGCAAACATCATGTATGAACATACTGAAGTCAAGCTAACATGTTGCACTATAACCTTATCAGATACAACTCAGGTCTCTTAGCATATGTAGTTCACATTTTACAAGCAAAGGAATTCAAATCATGCTTAGCAACTTAGAGTAGCAACACGTCACGACATCATAGACGACAGGCAATCAGGCAATAGTCATCATCAAGTCAGCACATCGACACATAAACGTCACCATCAAAGCATTGCAACAGGGTTATCAACATATTCAGAAAAGTTAGCAATTCAAACGGAGGACACTCCCGCCTGCAAGTCATATCGTACTCGATAGTCGGAATCCTCAAAACATACTTGTCCCACCAACACCGTCGATCATGAGGCTTGTGGGTTATGGGCCCACGCTTCCGCCACACAGCTCTATCGTTATGCAACTTCCTTTCTCTCCCAAGCAGTCGCTCACCAAATATCGCAGAGGAGTCTAAGTTAGCAGAGATAGGGGAGTGACAAGGACGGGCAACCCAATGTTCACTTTGGAACCAAACATAGACCAAGGCTAAAGAACGACAAGACTAGAGACAAGACTTTGACTCGAGAATGACAACGATTGCCCCTATGAAATCTATGAGGTTACAATTTGTGACAAGTAGCAAGGGTTCGTCTCAATCAATCAACCATATCAACCCACACTAACATGTACCTATCTCGAAGGTCAACGACATACATGTACATTCAAAAGACACATTCGAGTTCTACCTTGAGGGGCATGCGAGACAAGCTAACCGTCTATCGATTCATGAAAGCCATAATGCCTAGTAGTCTTAAGCGAGATATGTGGGATTTACCAAACAGAGCAAATATCACATATATGAGCAATGCACTAGCGAGGTATATATATCAACAATCAAGGTCAATGCATCATGATGAGGTCATCGCAACAATCCGACCTAATGTTATACGAGAACACATAAGAGTAGCATAGTATCTATCACATATGGCAACAATGATCATATAATAAGTCAAGAATAACATGCAATCAGACGAATGGTCACATTTAGAAAGCATAGTTCCTACATGATGCTAGCGATACACGATGAGGCATGACATAGTTAAGAGTGGCCTAAGGAATCTCAGCATAAGTTTCATGAAGCATGTTTACGCAATGCAGTAAGTACGAAAAGTTACCATCTAGGGAGCCATACCGAAATTCATAAACCCTATAAGATACTACTAGCACATATCGAATATGAATACATCAAGGTACTTCGACTAGACCCACCTTAACAGTCCGATGTCATGTATATGCGGGAACATGATATAGCGTGGTGTGTGATCATGCGAAGTGTCAAGTCATATGTTCAGGTAAGCATGCGAGGGCATCATAGAGTGATAGAGAACGCTACAGAGCGATGATCATGTAGGCGTGCTAGGACTAATCAGGGCGAATACAACATTTTAAGAGAATAGCAGAAGGGAAGAGTCACACTATCAGGGGCATATCTCGAGAGGGAATCAACAATAATGTAGCCAAAGTATAAATCCGCACAAGTCGCAACCAAGAGTCCTACGTGATACTAATGACGCAATACAACATTTGATACATACATGCACTTGATTGACTAACACAACGACACACAAGAGACCACATTAACATAGTCCAGCGATACAAAAGCATGGGAGGAATGTAGCAGTGCATAATATAAGCCTACGTAACATGGCAATATAAGTAGGATACGGGAGCATGTGTTCCAATTTAATAATACTAAATGAGACACGCATATATCAAGATATTACTTCGATAGCATGGTCACAGATGGAACTACTAATTTGACCAAGCAAGGCCAAGGGCAACACTAACTAAAATGCCGAGGAGATCATCTTACGGGGCATTCGTACAAAGAGGAGCTTACCACACTATCATGGGCCTAATTCACGGAAAGCAAAATTCATATAAACCCATATCATGCCCTTCATGTTTCTAACCAATCAGTAGTACGATCATTACAACAGGTCAATTAGACACGCGAAACCAAACATAATCATGACAGAAAGCGAGATGCAACACGAGACCTAAACAATGTGACTAGCATGGATACGAAATGTTATACAATCACGAATTTACATTAAGGATCATCACAATACATGTACTGGAAATTACGTATCATATAAGGCATGGTGACATCCAGTTGTAGCACGTATCAAATAAGGAACTTGCTTCATCAGGGTATCAAAATTTAACGATCACACTATCATGAACCTAGTAGAGTAAAATCATGCAGAGTCATTTCATGCAGCTCACACATCCATTCAATCCTACGATCAATAGGCCAAGTAAACATGCTATGACAACATATAATCATGGTAGAAGCCAAGACATAACACAAGACCTGAAAAAGGTAACCAATCATAGATGCAACAACATGAGTAGCTTTTTACCAATGGGCATTCACATGGTACATGCCAAAGATTACAAAATTATGTCATGCAATTCAGAGAGAGTCACAATTACAACCGGACAGAGATCCCTAAGGGCAACCATTGACCTTTCCCAACTGACTCATCACCCCTCTTTCCCGTGGGACTTTGGTATGACTCTTCATGGCATGAAGACACTAGTTGATTATAATAAGAATAAGGAAAGACAGCCCCATAAACACCTCACTTCTAACTCAAGTGACATCAAGAACTTCCAACACTCACTCAGACAACTTAACATCCAACCATAATTCCCGACACAATGTGTTTACCAACCCAATTCCCCGGGGAAGACACTGGCATCCAAGAAAAAGCTAGATAGACCCGTCAATGGGTTAACAAACATAGTGGAAGGGGTTGTTTTACACAAGCTGGGTTTGACAATGTAGAAATAAAGGCACTCCCGCTATCTCGTTTGCACAGGTCAGTCAATACACAACTCATTGTTAGGCATACCAAATCAGATCTCTAGCATAGCAAGCACTCAGCACCAAATCAGTTAATAACACTCATAATGATCTCATTTGATTCTCCCAACCCATCTGTAAAGGACAAGCTGATATTTCGCATACCGTTCCCAACTACACCCAATAGGGGTGGTCTATCGCCTTTACTACCCACTCGTGTCACCGTTTGGTCGGTTTCCCTCTTTTATTACAAGTCAAGTTCATTACTTAGTCCAATTTCAGTTAAACATCTTAAGTTCATTTTGCCCTTCTTAAAATCCTTTCAAAAGTCCTTGAAATTCATGGGCGGTTTTTTTTTTTCAAAACACACACTCGACCCTTGCGTACCTGAATTGCACAACCTCAGCTCTGATACCCTCTTTGTAACGGCCCAGAATTATGATTTCCGGGTTACGTTTCAAGGGATAAAATCCCTTGTTCGGATCTTGCAATCCAGGTACGGGTCGAGGTTTCAACTCATTTAAGGTTATTATAAAGAGGGATTTCAAACCCTAAAAACCTCGAAGGGCCATTGGGTTCCCTATACCTGTCCTAAGACTATGTCGCGAAATTCAGGTTAAATGAAAGTAAAGCGGAAACAAAGTTAAGATACAAAGTGTCACGGCAGAGCCGGGTCAAAACCAAAACGTAAGCGAATGATTACCATTTATACCAAGTTAGAAGTTTAGCTAGGTTCTTCGATTCGCCAAAAGGAAACCCCGTCATATAGACATCGAGCACTCAAATCTGCGGAAATACCTTTGAAAGAAGAATGGGGAAAGGAGTCAGATCGAGCCACTCATGCGGGACCGGCAGTCCTCGCTGAGGCCACATAGTATGTGCTATACCTAATAAAGATGCTCTAATGCAGTACGGAAGTCAAACACACTAGCATGCTCCTAGTTCATAATAATGTGCAGAAATACTATAAAGGGCCCAAGACAATGCCAAATGGCATATCCCTCTCCTACCTCCACCCCCTTCTGATAGGGTGGAGATTGGCCAGCTCGTGAATGCATTCCATCATAATCGGGCGGCACGCATGCCTAACCCGCTCCACAATAAAGCCCGCAGGCATCTCATAATATAAGGAAGCTCATGACTCGATTGACTCAGGGTACCCGATGAGGCTGGGCTACCCTATGACCCTAGCAAAGACTCTAGGACTATCACAGATAACGGCCGTTCTGTTTCAAACGCATAAAGTAAACAGATGCTCATTCAATTAGTGCAACCTAAATAGGATACTACATGGCATGCTTTTATGCATATGCAACACCTAACATAAAATGCAACAACAGGCATGAATGTCCAACCTGAGTGAGCCCCTAGGGAACTTACCTGAAGATGCAGAACAGCAGAATAACACAAGCAAGGGCCCAAATGCAAGTCCAAAGCAGTCCAAAAGAAATACACACCTATCATCAAGCCATTGCCATAAGCTACCGAACCAACATTCATACACACGAAACCCAAGTTCTTAACGTACTGAAAACCAATCGATGATAAAACCATTTTTCAAAACTTTTCCGATATGATCAACATCAACCAAATCATTCTTCTAATTTCCTTCTCAAACCAACATCATCAAGTCAAGACAAAAATCCCGACATTTGAAATAACGCTTTTAACATAACTTCAAGCTCGAGATCAAATAGTTCAAGTTCCGTCAAATCCCTTCTTTAACAATGAATATTAAAATAATATTTCGGAGCTCATTTTTCTAAAGTTTTCCAAACTCTTAAATCTCAAGTTGAGTCAACTCATTTTTTTATTTTTTTATTTTTTTTTTAAACAACTTCTCCAATCATATTATAGAAATAATTCCGGCATTTTATTTCAAAACCTTAACTTTAATGTTTCAAGTAATTGAATTTATAATGTATGTATTTATAATCCAATAATGTAATATGTAAACCTAAAATACCTTAATTGATTCATACCCAAAATACCTTTCCATATAATGTTTTCTCAATCCAAATTTAGGCCCACAGAATTAGGCTCAAAGCCCTTTGAAATTTCGGATCCAAACCAACCCAATACATTTCTTATTAAAACAACACCAGGAGAACCGGTTTTTTTTTTTATTTAAAATTTCTCTGAACCGGACCCAAGGAAAACAAAACCAGTAAACCGGTCTAGGCACTGTTCATCATCCTCAAAACAATCCCTGCTCGAAAATTAGAGAAAAGAAGGGAGAGAGGAAGGAGCTGCCGGTGGTGGCGGTTTTCCGACGACTCAAGCCCGACATCAAGGACAAGGATCAAACAAGAAAGGAAAGAAGGAGGAGGTGCTCACCCAAGGTATTCGATCCGCCGATGAAAAGTCGGGGAGCTCGATTGGACTCGCCGGAGAGGGAGCTTCGTCGGAGATGGTCTAGGGAGGAAGGAATGGGACCAAAGTTCCATCTTTATACGATTTGGAGTGTTTAATAGAGAAAGAGAAGGAGGAACCCTCACCGGTGGTCTTCGATCGGAAAACAGGGAAGGAGGAGGAAGGCGGCGCTGGGCGGCGGTGGCTTCTCCGGCATCTCCTGGTTTCCGACGACGAGGTAGGAGTCTCCTGGGTGCTCCTGCGTGCTCGGATTGTAGCTGCTGGCTCAATGGAGGAGGCTCTTGGTGGTGCGGCTTCACTGCGGCCTCGAACAGGGGAGGACTCGTGGAGGCTCCGGCGATGTCTGGGCTCCGTCTCCGTCTTCCTGGAACCGAGGGAGGTGATGGCGTGGTTGTTGGTGTTCCTTGCCTCGGCAAAACAGGGCTGGGTAAAGGGAGTTGTGGGGTGTTAGGTGGTGACGGCGGCAAGGAGGGAGACTGGTGGTGGTGACAGTGGTCGGCGACGGTGGCTGCCGGCGACTCAAGGAGGAGAAAGGAGGAAGGGAGGGTAGCGTGATAGTCGGCAAACGAGGCCAGAATGGAGCTGCCTTGTTTATGAAAACTTGAAAAGGGGCTTTCCTTTGGTCTGCCAATTCGAGACAAGAAAGGGAATGCTACCAATTACCAAATGGATAGGCTAGCTGTATCCGGGTCACGTGGTAAGAAACATGGGTTTTAATTAGCTTGCTACTCTCTCTTTCATTGGTGATAAGGGATAGAAAAGTAGAGATAAGATTTTACCCTAAAGAGAGGGTATGAGTTGGATTAGATAGAATAGGTGAATATGACGGAATTGTGGTACCGGGGTTAAAGACGAATTCGATCTTTAAAGTTAAAATATCCGAATTAAAAGTAGAAAAAGATTTGGCCGGAATTCACTTTAAGAGTTCAGTTTCGATTTAGTAGTTTAAAGACGAGTTTTCCTTAAAATATCCGAATTATTATTTTTTTTGAATTAAATCCATTTTATATTATTTGTTGAAATTTATTATTTAAAAATCCGGGCCTTTACATTACAACAGAGTCGTGCAACTCTAAAATTTCATGGTGTTATTCATGAAATTTATAGTTTTATTCATACAAACTAAAATTTAATTTGATTCTTCTTAAACTAAAAATCTAATTTGGGCACATTATAATATTATTCTTGCACTTTTTAATCTAATTTGATTCTTAAACTGTATTTTAAAGTTGCACAACCATAGTTTATAGTTGCACAACCGTAGTTTAGAGTTGCACAACTGTAGTGTCAGCATCTTTTTCTATTTTGTTAATCAGAGAAAACAACTAGTGTCGACGGTGTTTGCAATTTTATTGATGAAAATGTATTGATCAATTTTATTTCTTTATAACTCTGTCAGCACTAAAATTGCAAACACCGCTAACACAACCTTTAATTTCTAAAAAGATGCTGACACAACCCTTAATTACAGTTGCACAACTGCACCTTAAAGTTGCACGACAACACCTTAAAGTTGCACGACAGCACCTTAACCAAATATTTTGTTGTCTTCATTATGAAAAACGATCTTCTAGTGGATTTATATTTTTCTTCTAAATTGAGAATAAGTATTTAATTAAATTGTCTCACAATTACATAACTTTATAGATAGTGCAAAAAAGCGAAGAAATCTGTAACTATTGAACAAGCATGACAAGGAAGATCTAATGCAATATAAGTATATAACCACTAAAGAAAACTAAAAAATAGGAAATAAAAGAGCACAATGCAATCACATCACAACTTAATAGAAAGTCAGGCTTCATATCTGGCCTCGGACACCAATCCAAAACCCCAAACACAACCACACCAGCTGAAGACCGAATTTTTGTTTTAGAATTGTAATTTGTAAGCCGGATGTAAGTTCTAGAATTGTAATTTCTGTTTTAGAGAGTTAGGAGCTTTGTGTCAGCACTTTTTTTTAAGTTGCACAATTTTAGTTTAAAGATGCACAACTGCACTTTACAATTTTATTTTTGCACCTTATACTCTTATTCACGAAGAGAAACATAAGAGATACTACATAGATAGCCTATGCGGGATTTGAACCCGCATCAATGTGCGTAGGCACATTGCTCTACCATTTTGAGCTAATAGGCTGTCAAAATTGAGACTTGTCGAGACTGTCAAAGAAGGGATGATCGAGGGCTTCTTTAACAGAAATCCTTTCTCGTGAATCATACTTCAGCATTCTTTGTTGACATCATCAAGAGAGAGCTTATCCATGATCAAAATATGAACTGTCATATGTATATAGTTGCACACAACAAAAACAATTCCATGCTCTAGTAGTTGCTGCAAGAAGCAGTAGCATTCCCATTAAACAGATGAGAAAGCCCATAATTTGAAGACTAACTTTAAATGTTGAAGTGCTCCACCTGTAAAACAAATCACACTTTAGAAAATTTATATCAGCGATGGTTTATTCATGTTTTAAAGTTAATACCTAAAAAAAATGACCAGAAATTTCTGTTCTTCAACTTCCATCTTTGAATACAACATAGTTTCCAATTCAACTAAAAATGAATTTAAATCGGAGTAAAAGCTCATTTAGCGTATTCCGACCGGAATATAAAACTTATCGAACGATTTCCGTACTTATACCTCGAAATTTTAAAATAATTATCGAATGACGATATCCTTGTCGATTTTAAAAATCTAATTTATCGAGAAAGCGAGATTCGAAAAAACTAACATTCATGGACTAATTTTGGGGTTCGAAATTCGCGTATTCGGGATTTATTTTCGGGTATTTGTTTACCCAATTCAACACTCAATACTCACCTACTCTCTCACCTCACCATACCCCTTCAAATCACCATCCCTCCCCGTCACTTTCATTCACCATCACCAAATCCTATTCTTCACCATATTCATCGCCATCATCTCTGCTCTCTCCTACTCTGCCACATCGTCATTCACCCTCGCCCTACCCGACTCCCTCCTCTTCGCTCCATCAACGTCGCCGCGCCTTCAACCACCACACACACCACCGCCTCCTCTTCCTTCTTCCCTCCTTCCACCTCGAGCTGCCAGTGGAAGGTCCCACACACCCCTCGAAGCCACCACCAGCAGCCGGAGCAGCCCAGAAGCTCCTCAGCGCCGCCGAAGGCCACCGGAACCCCGTCGCCCCGTTCGAGCGCGAACAATCTTCCGGTAAGCCGTTCTGCTTCATTTCCGATCCAAATCACCCCCGAGTTCCTCCATCACACTCACCCATGTCCGGCGCAGGTCCAAAAAGCCATCTCGAGCCACCGACGAAGCCCAGAACTCCGATCGAGAGCTCCGAAGTCGCGAACATCCTCGGTGAGCGTTCGAACCTCATTCCTTTTCCATGGTTCGTTTCGATTCTTTTCTTGTCCTCGGGTGGTCGAAGAGTGCGTGAGGGTTGAGTGTGGAGAGGGTGGACGAGATAGAGAGCTCCGGCGAGCATCGAGGGCTGCAAGGCGAGCTCGTGAGAGGCTTGAGTTAGCCGGGTCGAGGAGCGAGAGCGTGGGCGAGCTGAGTAGAGGCGAGGCAGAGCAGCGAGGCGAGCACAGGGAGGGGGCAGCGAGGGCCGAGCTGGGCTGGCTGATCGGTGTGGAGGAGTTGCAGGCGAGCCTCGTCGGACCCGGCGCTGCACAGGTGCGGGCTGGGCTCTCCATTTTTGTTTTCGGGAAGGAGATGGCCAGCTTGGCACTTGGGGGCCCACCTCTTTACTAACTTATATGTGTGTGTGTGTGTGTCTATATATATATATATATATATATATATATATATATATATATATATATATATATATATATATATATATGTATATATTTGTGTGTGTGTGTGTTATTTGTTAAACCGGGTTGGGATTATATAATGGGTTCGGTTCGGTTCGGGTTATCCGTTTATTTATTTAACTAATTAGCGGAATTAAAATCATTATATATATACAATATTATTTGAGGTTTTAAGAGATAAAATATTATTTTTGAAGAATTATAAGGCTTGGTTTATTAAATAAAAATGTTTTGGATTTTTGAGAATTTGGAAAAGAATTTCAAGGTCAGAAAATGATTTAATAAATAAATTGAGAAAAGGGAAGTTGAGAAAATGAATTTCAAGCTAGGAAATGATGTATTAAATAATTAAAAAAGGGTTTTGCTAACATTTTTAAGAAAGGGGATTTCTAACCATTTGACTCGGATTTTGAAACGGCTTGAGACTAACTTGGGGATATGACTTATTCCATGACTAACTAGCATGATGATATGATCAGTTGACTAACGGCATGATATGTATGACTAATAGCATGACTTGTAGTGATTTATTATAAGAGGTTAAAAGGTTATATAATTGTGACAAGTTAGTAGGATATTATCGAACAAATTATGCTTTATTATTGTAATGAACTGTTGGGATATATGCGGATATGATGAGTATGAGCATGCAGATTTGGTTGCTGATTTATGGTGAGTGATGTGACTTTATGGAACGTGCGATAAGATGACATTTACGATATGTTACTTGTTCTATTGATTGGTGTGTGTGTGCTTGAGTGCTTGATAGTTAGACATAGACTTATATACATTCTCGTTATGTTATTAGGTGATACTTTGTGATTATGAACGATGTGTGTTGGATCTTCTATTATGTTGTTCTGCATAGCCAGGTAAGTCTCTTCGGAGCTTACTCAGATTGAAATAGAGATATTCCCTGCTTTAGGTGCATGATATACTAGGTGCTTGCATTCATGATCAGCATGCCATGTAGTACCATGCTAGGTTGCATTGACCGTTGAGCATTCTATTTCTTTATGCGTATGTAAACAGAACGGTCGTTATCTGTGAAGTAACTAGAGTCTTTGCTAGGGTTATAGGACGACCCAGTCCCATCGGGTCCCGTCCTGAGTCAATCGAGTTATGGAACTTCCTTTACTTATATTATGAGCTGCCTGCGGGCTTTAGGGTTGGGCATGTGTGCCGCCCGATTATTATGGCATGCGTGCCGTCACTTATGAGCTGTCTGCGGGCTTTAGGGTTGGGCATGCGTGCCGCCCGATTATTATGGCATGCGTGCCGTCTCTGCCCTATCGGAAGGGGGTGGAGGTAGGAGAGGGATATACCACTTAGTATTTTGTGCTAAGGCCTTATTATTATTATTATTATGCACTTGATCTTAGGAGCATGTTAGTATTTTAATGTTCCGCCTTGCATCTAGAAGCATCTTTATTAGGTATAGCGTATGAGTGTGCTTAGGGCCGGGATGCAGAGCCAAAGTGAGCATCGATCTAATCCCGCCTACTACCAATTTTTTTAGGTATCCGTTATGCTTACTACTATTGATGCTGATTTGGCTCCATGACCGCGGGGGTCTAATATGGCGGAAAGAGAGAGTTGAGATTCCGACTTCACCAATTTAATTACGGTTTGGATTTGAATGGTTGATCATGTTTTGACTCGGCTCTGCCGTAGCACCCCCTTGTATTATGCTTTACTTCCGTTATTTGTGTAACCATTGGTTTTCCACGCGTAGACTTACGACATCTACAAGGGATTTCCCCGGGGATTCCAACGATCCCTTCAAATTTTGGGTATGAAATCCCACTTGAAAACGTTAGGATAGAATTTCAAACCTTCAACCTGTACTCGGGGCGCAAGGTCCTAACGGGGGGTTTCATCCCTCGAAACGTAACCCGGGAATCATAATCCTGGGACGTTACAAAGTTGGTATCAGAGCTGAGGTTTTGCAAACCGAGTATGATAGGTTGAAGTGGTTTTGAAAGTGGCCCAAGGATTTGAAATGGTTTTGGGAAAATATTTTTAAGGGGCAAAATGAATTTAATTGGACCTAACCCTAGACTGACCGGCCTTTAGGATCGAACTCGTGGGTAGAGACCCAAGCGGTAGACATCCCTTATGGATGTAGAATTCGGGGAACGGTAGGCAAAATACTAGCTTTCTTTTACAGGCGGGTTTTGAAGTTTCGAAGGAGCCCGAGGGTTGGAGTAGCATGGGTTAGGAGGCCGTGAGGTATTTTCCCCTCCGTTCGGCCGTCTCTCGAAGGATGGCATAGATCGTCTCTGTGATCGTATGTATTATATCCAATTGGGGCCCGAGGGCGATCCTCCTCGAAGAGGATCATATCAATTCCGTTGATTGCTTCCGCGCTGAGTGTTATTGTGCTTAGGGTTGAAAACTAGTTGGTGTGGCTTAACTTGATCATGTAAATGTATGAATGGGATAGCAGGAGGAAACATTGTCCTTATGTAGTCGGAATTTCCGTCTTGTCAGAATAGCCCTTCCCTAATTCAAACCCTTTGATGATTCTGACTCTGTCATCCGTCCCACCAAAATATTTAGGCAGGTTAGCGAGGGTCGAGGAGCGTCCGCTCTCCCCGTTTTGGGTACCTGAGTATGTTAGTGGGGGTGATGACTGAAATGGCTTCGAGTTAGAAGTGAGTTGTCTCATGGAGTCATCCCTTTCGACTCTTGTGGTGGTCAACCATGTCGTCTTGCCGCGAGAGTCTAAACATAAATTCTACCCTCTCCTCTCGAAAAACAGTGTGAATGTCCTTGTGTCATACCGAGCGAGTCATACTAGAGTCCCACGGGAAAACGGGGTGATTAGTCGGTGATTGCCCTTGGAGAATTCTGTCAGGTTATGATAGTAGCCCACCTTGTGATTGCATGACATGATGTGTTAGTATATTCCAGCATGATTTGTCATATATCTTGCATGATTACATTTATGAATGAATATATATACCGAATGTACGAATCCCCATGATAGTTACTCTCCATTGAATTAGGTCCATGATAGTGTGGTCAACCCTCTTGTATGAGTATCCTGTGAAATAAATTCCTAGCATGTTAAGTTGATCGAATTGAACCTCGTTGAATATGTACTTTCTTGATGAGTGTTTGTAGTATCATGTAGGATATACATCTCCTGATTATGGACCATCATGCAATTATGTGCCATACTAGTCATACTACATGTACATGGTTGTATTTGATGTGATAGTTGCTATGCCCAAATGACTTCACCATATCCCCTGACATGATTATTAGAGTGCATTTTAACATGCTTATGTGTTCACTTAAAGTGAGTAATGAATCGTATATGTGTTATCCTATAATGCTCATTATGTCATATATAACTCATCATGTATATGTCTATTGTTGGTTTGTGCATATATGATCTTAATATATATATCGAGCATGATTAGTGAATGAGACGATAGGTTGCTAGCTTGTTCCGCGTGCATGAACAATTGATTATATGAATATGCTATGAATGTATAGATCGATATCCCTTGAGATATGTGCATGCTAGTGTGGAATGATGTGATGATATTCATGAGTATTATGTGTTTGTGTGTCACAATTATAACCTCATAGAATACCCTAAGGACATCGTTGTAATCCTTGGGTGGGGATTCTATCTTGGTCTCGTTGTCCCTAGTCCTAGTACATGTTTGAAATCCTTAAGGGTGTGTGTCGTCTGCCCTTGCCTCTCCCCTATCTCCATAACTTTTAATCCTTGTGATCCTTCAATGAGCGCCGACATGAAAGAAAAAAAATGATGACCAAGTGGCACTGGAACGACATAGCGGAAGCGTGGTGGGTCCATGACCCCTAGACTCGAAGGACGACGTCACCGATGACAAATAGGATGAATATGCTTTCAAAACGGCATGCGTGCACAAGATTCTCCAAGTTGACTCAAGGAAAGGCGTTCTTCATTCAATCATGGATTCTTCTACATCAATCGGAATCGGCGTAGTGCGATGGGCCTAGAACTGACTTAATTCGATGTGTTAATACTTGATGTGTTGAACTAGTGATGAATGATTGCCTGACTAACTCGTGCTTGTGATGATGTATCATGATGCTTGAGTGTACTGACCTGCTAGTAAATCGGTTATAGGTTATATAGGTGGTGGTGTTTCCTTCTTGGGCATGAGTTGAGTGATTTCCTCTGTGAGATGGGTCGACAAGTGGCAGGTAGATTGAGGTCTTCAAGTTGGGTCATTAGTTGTGTGAGAAGAGGTGCAGGGAGGACGCGTTAGCTTGGGTAGAGTCGAGTGAGTGGGATTAGTCGAAGCTAGTGGTCTGCGAGTATAGTTGAGTTTCCAGGTAGGCCTTAGGTGAGTAGTGGGATTAGTGTGGTAAGATTCCGAGGGATAGGTCTTCATTAGAGGTAGTGTGGGGAAATAGTAGTTACGGGTAGTGTAGTCCTAGAGGTGGATAGGTGAGTTAAGAGCGGATCAGCGGGATTCTTGAGAGGATGTGTTGATAAACAAATTAGTGTGCCAGGAGAGAATGTCTAGATAGGCTAGGAAGAATCGTGGGCGGTGTTGAGAATGGTTGGTTGAGGAATGTCTAAGGAATCATAGAATTTGGGACTAGGTGGTACGTACGGTGATTGGGAGTAGTCTTGGTATAGGATGAGGTTGATGAATCGCTAAGGAAGAATAGTATGAGATTGCTTGGGAAATTATAGATCTTGGATATTAGGTTGTTCACATAAGGGATGTACATGTGATGAGTATTTGGGAATTGTTTGGATAGAATTGGTAGTGCTTCGAGAATTCAAGAGTGAAGGATTTCTAGATGCGTTGTTAGAGGATTTCAGCATAGGGAATGAATCAGGATTTATGAGTAAAGATTATTGCGGCTATTGAGGTATTTGTGGATGTGAGATGAGTTTTCTAGGAAAGATGGTAGCTAGGTAGAAGTGTTGTTGAGATTCTAGTAAAACTGTGGGCTTAAGGTTGTATAGAGAGATTCTGATCATGGAATTTGGGAACTAGGCAAAAAGAAAGATATTGGGAATGCTGGAGGATGAAGGACTTTAGAAGGTTGGCGAAATGGCGGTACTTGGGAAACTCTGATGAGGACGATTTAGGGATTTTGCGGAAATGATGATCGGTAAAAGAGGGCTTCGGACGGTAAGGTGTCATGGTTAAGAAGTAGGAGCTTGAGGTATATTAGGAATATGAAGGGATGAGGAGCTGGAGTAGGACAACTTGAAGATTTTGAATGGTTAAGGTTTAGTAAGATTTGGAATGAGGAAAATTGGGAATATGCTGAGGCGAGGATCTAGAATAGGTCAGCTGAGGAGTTGTGGATGTTCAGGTTTTGTGAGTGTTAGAATGGGATGGGTAGGTAGGATTGGTGGTGAGTCTTGGAGGATAAGCGCTGGTAATGAGGGTCTCGGTGATTTGTGGTTGGGAGTTAGCATTGGATGGACTTCTGCATTAGAGTTGGTTGGGAGTGTCAGGTGTGAGACGGTTAGTATGAGTTGGGTTCTTAGAGGTGGATGGTTAGCGAGAGTGGTTAGTGGTGCGGGAAGTATGATCAGGTTAGCAAGGTGATTCGAGATGTCTTTTTGGGAGATGATGGTCAAACGGAGTCTTGAGAGCCTAGGAAGAGTAAGTGAGATTGTTAAGAAGCGCCTAGATCGATCGTGAGAGTGGTTCAGTAGAGGACCCTATGACGAGGGTGTGCTTGATAAAGAGTCTTGGTAGTCGGTCGATTGTTAAGCATGTCAGTGTAAGGGAGTTGGGCGCTTGGGAACTCCGAGATATGGTTTTAGGTGGTTGAGTAAGATTTGAGGTTGGGATATTGGAGTAGACTGGTCCTTAGATGGCCTGATGGCATATGAGTTGGGATGCCTAGTAGTTGGTTTGAGTAATTGACCTTGATTGCGGATGGTTGTGAGGCTAGAGAGTATGTGTATGAGCTGGATGCATTGGTGTCTAGAACTAGTGTTGGATTTAGTTGTAGACCTAGGTGATGATGATCTTTAAGCGAGAGGTAGGGAATGGTGGTCGAGTCTTGTTATGGTTGGTAGTTGTAGGTAGATTCTCTTGAGGATTTGACTTAGTGTATGCTTTACTTGGGCTGGATGTGGTGCGAATTCTCTGCTTAGATGATGTTGATTCCTTGATGTATTGACGAAATGCTAGCGTGCGGAGGTACTTGTTTGCCTCTAATGTGATGCTGCTTGGTAGTTAGCGTAAGTACAATGTGCTCATCTGAAGTGCATCTCCCCATATGATATGATGAATCCTACTATGTATGATGATATGCTATATCTGTATGAGATGTGACTATCCTTGACAATATGATCTGTTTATGATCATGTGATACGATTACTATGTTATATGATGCCTTGAATTGGAATTGCTAGGATGCTAGGACCGAATTGATGAAATTTGATTTCGACTTGGAACCTAGGAAGAAATTATGGGATTAGCCCTTAGAGGTGGATGATTCCACCTCCTGAAATTTGAAACCTGCGTGACTAACATCAGGTTAAGGGATTTTGAATGATGTCAAGAAATAACTAACTTGAACTTTGGAAAATTGAACGCGATCGAGAATTTCAACGATTTTTGAGACCGAGCCTTTTCAAACTGAGATCCCCCTTAAAATTTTCTAACCGAGCTTGCATTATGACGCCCCACGAAGTGGATACATGCATTTTATAGGGGCTCTTATAGGCTGCTTGCTAAGACCTAGTGGAGATGTTGTAATGTTTTTTGAGTTATGATATAACCGAGAAGTCGGGGTAAGGATGTGGTAAGGGCCCATATTACATTCTTGCTACGATCTATTGGAGATATTATGATCACGACAATTGTACTGTGAGAATCTCATAAGGACACTTATAAGGTGTTTACGGGATCAATAGCATGATCCTTGGACTCACCAATTTCAAACTTCATCCCCTGTTTTAGGATGATTTTAGTCTCGGGGACGAGACTTGTTTTTAGAGGTGGATGATGTAAAGGCCCAAATTTTAGAGGTGGACAAGCTGCGGGAGGGCAGATTGCGTTGGTATGTATGATGGGCAATTGCAGTATTAGGTTTAGGCTGATTTTTCTGCAAACATTAAGAAATACCCCAATTGGACTATAGACTCTAGTACTCCAATAATCAGAAACAAGTTATATATATATATATATATATATATATATATATATCCATGAACTAACAGTTATATATTTTGGTCCCTTGATATCATTGACATCTCTGCTAGATAGCTTATAACATTGTTCTTCTTACTCGATCGATCCACTGAAATAGTGGTTTATCTTGGAGTGGATCGTATGTCAATATTAATAGCAGCTTGGAATTGGACAATCATGGGAATTTCTTGATGATCATATACTTTCTTCAACACCAACCAGCTCATACATAGATCTCATCTGGAACCGGTATTTACTAGCTCATCCCTTTTATAATATATCTCGGTTCCAACTTTCCGGCACATGCTACTACTACGCGGTGTCAGTGCTATCCTAACACTGTTCTACTAGAAGTCTAGAATATGTAATGTCCCAAGTAGGGATTAGGGAAATGAACAGATTTAGGGAATGATTAAGGGAAGAAGAAGATGAATTAGGGTTGAGAAGAGTTTAGGAAGAAAAAAGAACATAGGGAAAGGAAGAGAGAGAGTAGGGTAAGGAAGAGAGAGAGTAGGGCAAGGAGAAAATGGATAATTGGGTTTTGATTATTTCATTGATGATCTCTCCATTATAACTAATAAGGGTATTTATACTAACACCCTAACTAATACCTCTATGTACATGACATTATTTGTAATGTCCCAAGTAAGGATTAGGAAATTGAAAGGGAAAACAAAGAGATTTAGGGAAGGATTAAGAGAAGAAGAAGATGAATTAGGGTTGAGAAGAGTTTAGGAAGAAGAAGACCGTAGGGAAAGGAAGAGAGAGAGTAATGTAAGGAGAAAATGGATAATTGATTTTTGATTATTTCATTGATGATCTCTCCATTACAACTAATAAGAGTATTTATACTAACAGTGTTGACTCCACCTTGATGATAATATGTGATATATTTTTGGGGTATGTGATATATTTTTGTAGGGATGATGGAAGACAAATAAGGTAGTATTTTATGTGATATATCAATTATATTTTGTGGTTGTTTTATTTGATTTGATTTATTATGCGGGTATATTTATTATGCGGGTATATCTACTTAAAATCATATTTGGTTTAAAAGATTTTTTTGATTTCTTTAAATCTGATTTTTGGAAGATTTGTTATTTGTTTTGAATATATGCTTATTTATTTTTTATATATTGAATTTTAAATGTGGCTGAGGGATTCTGTTTTGAATTCAAAGTTGATTACGTGAGATTTGAATTCAAAGTTGATTACGTAAGATTTGTTTTAAATCTAAATATTTGGATGCAACATTGATTAATATATTTTGGTTACACAATTTTCGGTTAAGGATATTATTTGGATAAATATTTGTGTTGTTCTAGAATTAATCTTTACAGGTATTTTGAATTTAAGTTGGAGATAGATAAAAGATCTCGGAAATTCCAGCACCAAGATTTCGGCAACCATATCTCAGCAATCGTAGGAGTCCGACCAGAAGATACCAGCAGCAAAATTCAAAAGAAAAAGGGTCAAGCAGATCACCATACTTCTCGGCAGAATTCCCAGTGATTTAAAAATTGAATTATTGTTCCAACTGGTCGAGATTTGTGGAGATAAAAATCAGCAAACATCAAGGGCTCTCGGCTATAAAGGGAGAAGGAGAAGAACGATGAAAACACGTCTTTCACCAAGCCTTCTCTGCGCATCAATAGCTCTCAAGTCTTCCAAGCGCCATTGCTGATTTTATTTCTTTCCTATCTCTCTATTTTTAATCGCTTTATTTCTTTTGAGAGTTAGGAAGAGTCTGAGCGTTATAGGATATTATACTAAGAGTATCCCTATACTCAAACATACACACACGTTGGTGTGGTTAGGGCTATTATTTCACGAGCGTTTGGGTGTACTAGATAGCGGAGAGAGGTGGGGCTCTTCTAGATTGGTCTAGGACTCCAAGGGAACGTGAGTTGACTAGTTTGCAATTGTATAGGAGAGAGGCTTCTCGGTGAGCTATTAGGATCCATAAGAAGTGAAATAATAGTTGTTGAATCCTACGGGTTGGATAACCCTAGGCGGGGACGTAGGCTGGTTTAGAGCCGAACCTCGTTAACAAGTCCTGTGTTATTTATTTCTCTGTTAATTTTCTAACGTCTGATTTAATTGCAGATTTCACAAGGCACGAAAAGTTCTGTTCAAGATATTGAGTTCGAGTTCAAGGTCTTGAGATTCAATATCCAGCTCTTGAAGTTGCTCGTTCTAAAGGACTTTGCGAAAATCTTCCATACTCTGTTCAACCCTCCCTTCTAGAGTATTTGTCTATTACTGTTATTTACCTTAAGTACTCGATTCTTCAAACACCCTAACTAATACCTTTATGTACATGACAAAATACATTCTTACATTGTGGGAAACTACAAGCTATTCATTTCCACTTGTATGTATATATGTTTTGGGATCTTTGCCGGAAATTGAGGAATTTTTTTTTTAAATAGCCAAAAAACGGAAACTTATTATGAAAATAGCTAAAATCTGAAAGATTTTAGGGAATTAGCCAAAACTAGGGTAAAGCCGCTGTTTCAAACAGCGATGAAGATTTTTTTTTTAAAATATTAAAATATGTAAGTCGCTGTTTGTAACAGCGACTTACGTGTATTGTTTTTAAACGTATGCTGTAAAAACTAAAAGGTGATTAAAGTTGCTGATATTAGGGGCGTTCGGGATGGCTGAAGTCCCATAATGTTATGGATTTTTTGGTAACTTTAACTAATTTTACAAAATAATGTAAAAAAGATAACTAATCATGAAGATAGTTTAGCTTAGTTGGAAAGGATGGTTATTTATTACCTTTTCAGTCATGAGGTTTGACCTCGTTGCCTCACTTTTTTTTATTAGTTTTCTTCTAGGGGTGGGCACAAATCCCGCAAATCCCGATCCCGTCCCGGTCCCGTCCCGATCCCGTCCCAATCCCGGTAGGATTTAGGACAAAATAGTGAATCCCGTCCCGCAAAAATTATGCGGGACGAAACGCGGGACGATCCCGGTCGGATCCCGCAAATCCCGTCCCGTCCCGCATATTATTATAATAATAATAATAATAATAATAATAATTTTTATAATAATAATATTATTATTATAATATTATATAATAATAATAATATATTATTAGTATTATTATTTTGAGAAAATATTATAATTATAATTATAATCAAAATCTTCCATTTATAATAATATTATTATTATTTGAGCAAATATTATTTATAATTATAATAATAATTGATTATAACAATAATAATAATATTATATAATATTATAATTTAATGTAATAATAATATTACTTTATAATAAAATTATTATTATTATATTATATTATTATATTATTATATCATATTATATTTTTTTCTTCTAAAGTATAATTATTTTATAATAATAAAAATAAAAATAAGTAATAATAATAATAATAATAATAATATTATTATTATTATTATTTTAATTATAACGTGGCATTATTATTATTATTATTGTTGTTGTTGTTGTTGTTGTTGTTGTTGTTGTTGTTGTTGTTGTTGTTATTATTATTATTATTATTATTATTATTATTATTATTATTATTATTATTATTATTATTATTATTATTATTATTATACCCATTTAGAGCTACAAAAGGCATATAGCTAAATACGGTATTCTTTCCTACTATCAATCGATAATGAGACAGTATCTGGTGAATCTCGTCTCAATCTCTTTCCGTCCCGATCTAGTAAGATAATGTAGCCAAATATGGTTGAACATTACAATTAATTATATAATCATTGTATGAATTAATAATAGTATTATAATATTAATATTAATATTAACAATAATATTATTATTATTGAATCATATAGTTGAGAAGAATATCGTATTCAACATATTATACAAATTAATGAATTATGAAAGCATTTTTAACTTTGCAAATTTATATAATATTTTATTATTTTTATTTGCGGGACAAGGCCCGTCCCGTCCTGATCCCGTCTCGTCCAGACACCATCCCGTCCCGAAAAAAAAGTGTCAATCCCGTTCCGTAAAAATTTCGCGGGACGAGTCCCGTCCCGTGCCCACCCCTATTTTCTTCTACTAAAAAATGTCTAATTATTTAATTAAATA
The DNA here is from genome assembly GCA_963922045.1 of Persicaria maculosa. Classification (NCBI taxonomy): domain Eukaryota; kingdom Viridiplantae; phylum Streptophyta; class Magnoliopsida; order Caryophyllales; family Polygonaceae; genus Persicaria; species Persicaria maculosa. Next base: position 18,843,429 of record OY998258.1, read on the forward strand.
AAAAAAATAAAGACTTTCTTCGATATATTTAAACAAAAACTTTCTTTTCTATATATACAAATTAGAAGTTTCTCTTTTTTATATAGTTTTTGTTTTTGTTTTTAATATTTCTACTTAAAAATAACTATTTAAACTATAAATTTAAGGTTTTCTCTAATATATTTAGACAAAAAAAATTACTTTTCATATGTACATGCAAAAAAAAGAATTGCAAAATTTTTAGAAAAAATTTGCAAAATAGGCACTTTTTTTGGACGAATTTGCAAAATGGTCACTTTTTGGACAAATTAGCAAGATGTCCACTATATATACTAATTCTCAATTTTATTTTATTTTTTTCGATAGTTGCCCCATCGTCTCTCCAAACTCTCTCTCTCTCTCCGCTCCCGATCACTACAAAAAAAAATGAAATTTGCTTCGGCAAAAAGCCGTGGCAAAAGGCCTTCAAAGGGTGGCAAAAGGCATTTAGCTTCGGCTAAGCTACGGCAAATGGGGGGGTGGCGAATTCTGGGGTGGCAAAATTTTGTAGCTTCGGCAAATAGCCGTAGCAAAAAAAATTAGCCACGGCTAAGCTACGGTGAGCAACCCCTAATAAAAGAAACACCCCATTTGCCACGGCAAGGTGCCGTAGCTAAAGAGTGGGTGGAAAATAAAAAAAAAAAAACTTACTTTTTAGCCCGGATTCTTCAGACCCGGACTAAAAAGTCCAATATTTATTAAAAAAAAAATAATACACATAATTTAACATATATAATAAAATTTCATTAATTATACAAAATTTATATATATAATAAAATGTGAAAAAATACAAAATTTATATACAATAAATGTACATACATAATTATAAAATTTACATATAAAATAAAATGTCCTAAACTACATTTTAACCAAAAAATGTCCAAAACTATATTAACAGAAATTCATTATCCATACACACCACTTCAATCCCAAATTGAACACAGCAATTTGCAACAGAAGAGAAAAATTGGCAAAAATTTTGACCAAAATATGAGACCAAAGAAAAAGGAGGGTGGAGATGATGATGAATAACCTTCTGCCTGCTAATTGCTTTCTCCATTTTCAGACCAAATCCAGCAACACCCCTGATGCATTTACAAGATAGAATTAAAAAGTTACTTTTGAATAAAGGTTACACAATCCCAAAAGAAGGAAATAAAGAAATCCAAAAAAAATATGGATATTTCAGAAGAGTGATCTCTCTTTTTGTGTAATATCTATGATGCTCATTCCATCTTATTTCTTGGGATATTCCGGGGCCGAAGACGGTCTCCTGCACACGTGCCCAAACCAACGCAATCTGCCCTCCCGCAGCTTGTCCACTATACTCGCCACTCCTACCTTGCTCCTGATGTCCTCGTTTCTGATTTTGTTCAGTCTTGTGTGTCCACTCATTCAGCGCAACATTCTCATCTTAGCCACTGACAGCTTATGCTCTTGAGCTTTAGTTGTCGGCCAGCATTCCGAGCCGTACAGAATAGTCGGTCGAACAACCATCCTGTAAAATTTCCCTTTTAGTTTTGCCGGTCACATAACACTCCCGACGCTCTTCTCCATCTTAGCCAACCCGCTTGAATTCGATGATCGATGCTATCATCTAACAAAAAATAATGATGTGTTATGCATTTATTTTCTCAGTTAATAATTGTAATCCTTTTAAGATTACAACTCAGTCGATCAGTTGTTATGTCAACAAGAAACTTGAGCAATCCACCATCACATGCCAAAATGTAACAGAGCACTTGAACACTTACCAATCCGGCCATATACACAAACAAATGGCTATGAAGCAAAAGCCAAAGACACCAACAGATTTCCTTGACAAGTACAGCAATAAAGCAAAACTAATCGAATTAGGATAGGATCAATGATAATGAAGATGCTTAACAAAAATGTATCGTAAGATGAAAGCAAGAACCAAGAAAACTAACAAACAGTGGGGGGAAAACTCTTAAATTGAACTACAAATCCCAGAATCAAGCTTTAAAGATAACAAGAGCAGGTACCCTATGTGCCCAGAAAATCTTAGTTGGCCCTCGGTGTAGCCCATTCAACCCTCAAGATAAGATTATCGTAGCCATATCCATTGAGTTTCTGTATGGCTCTTTCTCCATCTTCCCTGCTCGCAAAGTTGATGAAGCCAAATCCTCTGCTAAAGCCAGTCTTCTGATCAATTGCAACATAGACTCTGGTAACAGAACCGAAAGGCCTGAAGAGCTCGTGGAGATCAGCCTCCCGTGTGTCCTCAGAGAGGTTGGTGACCCTTACAGAGTTCTCGTCATTCCGTCTTCTCATGTCAGTTGGGGCAGGTCTCTCCCCACCCCTCAGCGTTGGAGGCACGTAGGTTCCTTTGGTTGCAGCTGCAGGAGCAGCAGCATCTGCAGGCTTGTCGATCGAAGTTTCCGAAGGCACTGCAAGATCCTTGTAAGGGCACCTTGAGGTCCAATGGTCACCCTTCTTACCACAGGTCCTGCATACCATGAGAACAGCGCCTTTGTTTGCTTGCAAGGGGTCAGCTGGATTGTTTGCGTCTTCAGCTTTGCTTCCTGTTCAATTAGTAGGTGTTATGCAAGAGGATAATCTGCTAAAAAGCTTAACCAAATAGCAGCTTCATGTAATCAGATAATAAGGCATCATCCAAGTAACCGGGGTAACAACACTGATCAAATAAAAGCATTGAAAAAAGTAAGAAGATGGTTTCAGTTGACGCTGTGCAAACATTACCGGGTTAAAGGAAGGGAATCGGAACCCATAATAAGACTTTACCCTCAGTAATCTCAAGTAGAAATAAGCGAAAAACAACCCATTAACCATGGCATTGTCATCGTAATGCCACTGCAGTGCCTAATGTCATACAGATTACCAAAGCTACAACTTATCTAAGAAGCTGCTATAATTTTCATATTTTCTCATGTTAATGAAGTTTTTAAGTAGTTCAGCAATTATAAACTTCAAAAGGAGAATGAAATCCACAAGTAGTAGGATTGATGTTGACATTATTTGAGAACATCAGAAAGTCTAATATAGTGGATCTATGGATGTGGAAAAGACCAAAAGACTATTTTGCCGATAATTAGAAATGTAATTCATGGTGTAAGCCTAAGGTTTTCAGCCAACTAGCACATGTACCAGCAGCTCCCTAATTGCTTCCTGTCTGGGTATACACATGAAAGATGTAAATCTCGCCATCAACAGCCATCAAAAGATATTCATATAACATAATTCACATAATCTGCTAGTTGCAAATCAAACATATTCTATCCTTTAACTCAAATCAACAACTCCATCCAACTGCTTAATTTGACAGTTCTGGTTCAAACTAGTGAAGTGTTCATAAGCAATAGACGTGTAAATTACAACTTTAGTGGTACTAATAAGTTGCTTAGTGGAGAACATCCATAGGCCTCAGGGGAACACAAATTGATGGAAAAATAAATAAATTTTTGAGCAAAAAAATATGACTAGATGCATCCAAACTCCACATCCATCATCAAGAGATGGCAAACTGAATCAAAACCCTAAAAAACCACCCCATATTGGGCGAAACAATACTTGAGCCAACACCAATCCAAATCCAATAACAAATCGGAAAAAGAGACGAGTAAAGAAGGAAACCTGGAGGCCTAGGGCGCTCGAGAACGATTTCTTCGGTGGAGACCATGGTGAGGCGGCTACCGACGTCCTCCTGAACGGCATCACCGAACTTAGACCAGGAGCGGCGCTCGACGGCGCTCTTGGAGAGGTGTGCCTTGGCGAGCTTGCGGACACGGGTGGTGGTGGTGATCTTGACCTTTTGGCCTTCTTCGTTAAACTTGTACTCCACCACCTTCTTAATACCGTGGTGGTCGGGGCCAATCACCTGCTTGGGAGGCAGGAGGAAATCCAAATTCTCGGCCTCATCCTCGTCTAGCTCTCCCCATCGGAGCTTATTAGTCGCCTGAACCATCTCGATCGCCGCCGGAGAGAAGCAGAGGGAAGGGGGTAGGGCTTCGCGGTTGGGAGAGGCGAAAAGATCGAGAGGAGGAGGAGAGGACAACTAACCAGATTGTTAGATTGGGTCGGATAGGAATGGGCCGGAAGAGGTTGATTCGGTGGTTTGGTTTGGGCTTTAAGGCTTTTATTAAACAAGCTTTCTCAAAGTTGTTAATAGATAAGAAAGGATAGAAGAGTTCTGTCTTCTGTGTACTTTTTTTAACGATAGATCAGCCCATATAATACAAGAGGATAGAGAGATATCCTCTCTAGAAGAATTACAAAATTCAAACTAAATAATCTATCTATATCTATTTCTAACCGTCTATCTATATCGAATCCCACTCAATGGCATCTTTTCGAACAAGGAAAAGAACCAACTTATGATACATGAGTGCATCGTGGTCCATTATATGTTAAAGTTGAGCCAATATGTGTCGAACTTCTCGATCTCCTACGAACATTTTCATTTGTCGGTGATGTAATTGATGATCATAAAGTTGTCACCCTCGATGTCGATGTATCGGAGGCCAAGCTCTCTAGTCACCAGAAGACTAGGACGGAGCACAAGCGCTTCTGCTATCAAGGATGAGGTAGAGTCGCATCGAAAGCTTCAAGAGGAAAAGATTGATTAGTTTGCAGCCTGAATGACGAAACATGTTATAGCGGAACCTATTTGAAGCCTGGAGTCATCAAAATTAATTTAAAAGTGGCCTGTCTCAAATTTCTCTATCTCGTGATTTTCTTTTTTTTTCTTGGTGGAGTATGTGGTTGGAAGGCCTTTGTGCTGGTATCTTCAAATAATATGATCTTGGAGTTCTTGTGTTGTTTTATGAGTTGTTGTAGGTACAATTCATGCTTTTTACTGTCAGCAAAATTATCATCTTTGAAAGTGTTCCTGATATCACAGAGCTGCTAGAGTCAAATTTTGAGTTTTGTTTAATTGGGAAAGAATGACATTTGTGATTTGTCTAATTGCTTGGTCATTTTTGTTTGTGGTTCTTATAATGTTATTTGTCGTGTTTTCGATCAGAGCAATTGTAGTGAGTAAGTGCAATTTGTGAATAGGTGAGTAATATCTTCGATATACTAGTTACATAATATACAAGGTAGGGGATTCACAACACCCTTTTGTGCTAGCCTTAATTTCGTTATAAAGGATTCCATTCATGACAAATTTTCAAAGAATTTTTTTTTCAAACTTTGGAAGACTACCAATTTCCTAGATCAAACCAATATCGCTTGCTTGGTTCCTTTGGTTTTTTGAGATCTTGTCAAGAGTTGTTTTGTCGTGAACTAGTCGTGTCGACTGGTTCACTAGTATGGTCGGTTTTCAATGTCTATCATTGGTATCCTAATGTTTTAGATTCTTTATATGATATTAGAAGGCAATATCTAGTTTAGCTTGCCAATTTGCCATTACTTATCCAATCCTAAATACAAATGAACTCTTTCTTTTTCGTTGACTGTGTTATTCGGTTGTAGTTGATCAATGACTTTCCCTCCTTCCATTCATACATCTTCGAGAATTGTATTGCTTTTCCATTTTCAATTTGCCAAATGAACCCATCAATGAACTCATCTTTAATGCTCACGAGTTTTGTCTATTTTCGTGACCTTTATGACTTCTTTTCATATTTCTATATGGGTCGATCTTTCTTGTATTTTTATCTAAAAATTGAAACCAAATTTTGATATGGTTCTACTAGGCATGTATAATAATTTCATTTGTAGTGCATTATTGATGTCATTCGATTTGTGTAGAACTAAACCTCCATTTTTCTTTAGCTTTACAAACTTTGTCTCATCCAATCAATTGTTTGTGTATGTTGCCTTTATTCCAAAAGAATGTTCCATTTATCTGGTCTAATTATTTGTGAATATATGTTAGTAGCATAAAACTTAGCATCACATAATTTGGCTTCATAGCCAAGTTGGATTTGATAAGGATCGTTTGTCAGTTTGGACAATGAATTTACCTTCCATTTCGTTTTTAATTAGGCATCCCATGTATTTGTCAAGGGAACTGTTATTTATGATGTGCAAAATGCTTTTGTCCTAAAAATGTTGCAATAGTCATCAATAATTTGTTGCACATGTGCATGATTTTGTGTTTGCTTTGGCAAAAATCATAATGTCATCGTCAAATGAAAGAAAGGGGATCAATTCTAATACCTTATCTAACATTGTCAAAGCCGTTTTTTTCAATCCATCACATATTTGTTGTAGTTTTCGACTAATATAAAGAGTTGTGGCAAGATAGACATAACCAACTAAAATCGTAAACCTCATTCATGATATTAAACCAACTTGGTTAATGATCTACAAAAGGCGTAAACATAATAAAATACAAGGCATTAGTGAGCCAACAATTAAGACGGCCTAAATTTTGTAATACTTTTGTCTTGATGTAATTTGCATTATGATATAGCCCAACCAAAAAAATCCAATGAGCATTTGTCACAATTTTGATCAATTGTATAAGAAAATCAGAAATGAGAAGGGACGAAAACGATGTTAACCTTACAAAACACGAATGCTTCATCATCACTATTTTAACCATTGTTCATAGAAATTTGTTCTTTTTTTCTAATGGTTTCAAAATTTGAAATGAGCACATCAAGTTCTCATCAACATTCATCACTACACCAACATTATCAAATTCCCCACAATAATTAGGGGCAGAAAACACTGTAACCAATTGTCTCTCAGCAAAGAATTCATATCCATCCTCCACAACTTGATGTGCACGACAGACTAAGTCCATATCATTTTTCATCAAGAATTCTGCCACCTTATCAGCACCAAAGGTGTAAGAGACCCCCCGATCATTCACACCCCAACCTTTGACGTCCTTCGAGGGATCGGACCATAATAAATCACAGAGCAACCCTGTGTGTGGAACATCTATTGGACGTTGTATATTTCTTATTTGGTCCAAGTTATTTAGCTCAGGAGAAAGACCACCATGCATGCATATTATCTTATCATCTATGACAGCAACAACCGGAAGGCAATTGAAACAGTCAGTAAATGTTTTCCACAACCTCACATTGAACCGACGTTTACATTCATCATAAAATCCATATATCCTGTTAATGGATGCACACTCATGGTTCCCACGCAAAAGAAAGAAGTTCTCTGGGTACTTGATCTTGTAAGAAAGTAAAAGACAAATTGTTTCTAAGCTCTGCTTTCCTCGGTCAACATAATCCCCTAAAAATAAGTAATTAGCTTTGGGAGGAAAACCTCCATACTCAAAAAGCCTTAGCAAATCACCATACTGACCATGGATATCACCTGAAACCAGTAAAAATGTGAAAAAGATTAACTAATTCTAAAATGGGATGAATGAATTTGCTCAATCAGGTGCGATGCAAGTTGCAAAGGAATTCGTTTCTATACTATAAGAAACTATATGATTACTGATTTTTAAAAAAAAAAGGAATCACCTTTTATTTTTCTTATGCCTCAAGTAATTAAACATGATTTCATCTTTACATGAATAGGGATGCAATACTTATCAATTCGTTTGATTCTAGAATTAAAGAGCGAAAACATTCCAATTTTCACATAACCACCAATCAAACACTCAATCCGTTGCCCCTTCCTACCCCTTCATTATTCCCTTCAAATTCATTTCAAATAGAGGATTAATGTTACTTTCATATTAAAACGTCTCTTAAAGGCTTCAAGCTCCAACTATTATGGTATATGTACCCCTTTTTAGGCAAATATCCTAAAAAAAAAAGCCCAATGCAATTTAAAAAATTATCTAGCCAAACTAAACCATAAACCAAATCATTCAACCATAAGATTCAGCCAAATCTCAAACCAGCGGTTAGTTTCAGGTCCTTGTCGATTCAACCAAAAAAATGCAATATCTCAATTCAACTATTAGCTAAAAGAAAATATACCAACATTTTCTGATTTTATTTAGTTTCCCAAGAGTCCAAATTCAAAATAAAATCAACTTGAACAAACAAGGGAGAAAGAAAAACATTCTTCACAAAAGAGAAAACAACCAAAAAGATAGAGTACCACAAATCTTGATAGGAGCCTTTAACTCTAACATATTAGGTTGTTGAAGGAAAATCTCTCTTGCAATGTTACAAAGCTGGCGAATCTCTAGCTCTGAGAGCTGAACTTGTCTAGAATTTGACCCCTTCACATTCCGAAACACCAACAATCTTGCTATGATGTCATCGAGAACACCAGGATCCATTTCTCACCTATTTCCAAAACTTCGGCAAAAACCTAAACAGAGAAATGTCTGACTTTCTCTAGCCCTCTTGTTCCTCTCGGCTCCTTCGCTCTCCAATTTGAAACCCTACCCCTCTGTTCGACTAAACAGTTATCGGCGATGCAAGGCAAGGGAAGGTAATGAACGAAAGAGGGCTTGAAATTTTTTTTCGCTTTCCCTATTATAAAAAAAATAAAAATGAAAGCCTTTCTAGAAAAAAAATCGAGGATGAATAATGGGAGGAAAGCGGGGAGAAAAGAAAACAAAGATTCCATTTTGGCGGAGGAAGGAGAGGGGGCTAGGGTCTAACCGTCTAGGGAAACCGCTGAGGAGATTAATTCATCTACTTAGTCTCCCAATTAAATGCCAAAATTGCCCTTCACTTGGACAAAGAAATTTAGACCACCAACCACATCAGTGATTATCCTACGATGAAGCATGGTTTGAGGGTTGGGATATATGCATTCTTACTTCAAACATGTTAAGAGGGCATTTATGATAATCTCATTGACAACTAGAATAAACAGGGAATAAGGTGAAGAAATAGCAGAAAGAAAGTGCATACACAAAACAAATAAGGTTAAAACTAAATAAGAAACAATTGCCACTAGGATGATGTGCTAGAGGTTGCTCTAAGTTAGAAAGGAGTGTAAACTGAGTTCTTTTGAATCTTCAACGACGAGGAAGGTTAAAGATACGGTTGGATGGATGGCATGAAAGGTGATTCACAATGGATTCGAACATCGTATTCAAATATGAATGGAGGAATTCCCAAGCCTCTCACAATTGACTCCTTTAAATTTGATCTCGATTCGCTTGGAATCTCACTTTGAGAATCTCGACCCTTTGCTTTAGCCTCTCACAAAATCAATGTCCGACCTCCTATCGAACACTTGTCAATGTGAAGCATAACTCAGATTCAAGGAAAGCAATAACTCAAACTTGTCTTCAACATATGTAAAATGATGTTCTACAAGAGTTTATAAAATCTAAAAATTCTACCAAATGGCATAATTAATAACTAAGCAAAAAAAAGAAGAAGATAAAAGGTCTCTTGAAATTGATGGCGAAATGATGGAGGCCTTCGTTGCCATCATGGTGATACAAGTTCAACCTCAAATCTGGTGGTGTATCTAGCAATTTAGTGTCCATATAAAGAGACGACAAGTCCAACACTTGAAAATCAACCCCATGCATGATGCTTGGATTAGGTGGTAGGACCTTGGGTAGCTCATATGGTATCTTGTCTTTGAACTTTATAATCAATGGTACAAAGGGTTTAGGTAGATTAAACAAGCAAGGAGCAAACAACTAATACATATCATTTGCTAACCTGATAAGAAAGCTAATTGGACTCCTCTAAATAGACTCTTGGGTATCGTTGAAATGGATTATAATAATGCCTCTTCGACGGAGGAGTCGATGCCCACCTTCCTCTTTCCCACAATGTTCTCTACCTCTTTGTCAAGGTGTTTGATGAACTTTAGTTTAGGGGTAGATCAAAGTGTAGTGAAAAACAACTATGATAGGAGGTTTTTTGGAGACACCTTAATTATGAGTTGCAGAGCCAATGGTGTTAGGCCTCACTTGTGGTTGGTAGGCATGCTTAAAGTTACGGGTGTTGTAAAGTGGTCGGTAAGGAAGGTGGCGGCATCACTATAGAAGGGGCTTTTGGAATGTTATGATAGGCTTCCTTTGCGGTGGAGTATTGACTTGAAGGACCTATGCTTAACACAAAATGATTCTCAAGTCTTTCTCCATTTTCTTGAGGCCATTGGGTAAAGGAGTTGTGTTAACATTCCTTGTACCATGAAAAGTTGCTCGATTGCCTCAAGAACACTTTGTTTTTAGTCTCCAGGTGAGGATAAGGACCTAATAAAGACTTGGTGGCATGGGTTGCAGGCTTGTGACTATTAAGACTTTGTGTACGTCTTATAGATGATATCAAAGTTGGTTGTAGGCTTGGAGGTTCTCTAACAGTATGTTATGGTACACTCCACCTAAAAGGCATTCCCTTGAGCCATATGGGGTTGTCAGTGCTTTAAGTGTGAGAGATTGTAACACTCTGTCCTACATTGAATATAATAAGGATATTGAAAGTGATTTATAAGTGATTCAAACCCTACTTATGTCACAAGAGCTATTACTTTTTAGGCTCTAAGTGAGGATAATGGGTTTGAAAGGGATTAGTGGCATGTTTTGGTGCCTCTTAATACCTTTGGCCTTACATCATACATATGGAATTATTGTAGATGAGATTTTTGGATTGATTAATGACACGATGATATTTGAGGATTAGAGATGTGAATACTCCCTCCATTTAAAATTATAAGTCCTTTGACTTTTTGCCACATTTTTTATGAGCTAAAAACTATATACAATATCAAAATTTTATTCCTTTTTAAATAATTTCATACTTATTAAAAATGTGCCAAAAAAGTAAAATGAATTATATTTTTTAATAAATAGAGTATATGATTTCATTATAATGAAATAAATGTTATTTAAGGATATGATGGTAAATAAGGAATCATAGCCATTTGATGTGACTATACTCAATATGCTCATTGGAATAAAAGTACATGAAGATTGATTTGTTAAATTGATCTATTATGATGACAAAACAGGGTTTTGTAAAAAAATAATGCCATTTGAAAAGAGAAGAAAATCAATGAAAAAAAGCAATTAATGAGAAAGATAATGACATTATATGCTAATTATAACGGTGTAGCTTCTTTACTTTCATAGACTCTACGTCAATATATAAAGAATTAATCTACATTTTTGTGTTTTAAGCTCAGCTAGAGCAGCATCCTCCAGTTTGGGTTGTAGAAGAATCATGAACATTGATGGTGGTCCCTTGACGTGGAACATTATTGTTTGCTTCTTGGGTTGCTAATGCCTTTTTATTAACAATGTGGTAGATTTCTATCAAAATTGTATGAAATGCTTTGTCGACATTGTATGCTTCTAATGCTGATGTCTCAAGGAATGAGAGACCTTCCTTCTCAGCCAATGATTGTCCGTCTTTTTCTTCAATAGATCTAAGATCCTTTAGATCAGATTTGTTTCCAACCATCATGATGACAATGTTAGAATCAGCATGATCCCTTAGCTCACGAAGCCACCTTTGTACATTATCATATGTTTTTTGCTTAGTTATGTCATAGACAAGTAGAGCACCTACTGCACCCCTATAGTAAGCATTTGTGATGGCTCGATATCGCTCTTGCCCCGCAGTGTCCCATATTTGTGCCTTGACAGTCTTGCCTTCAATCTTTTGTAAACAAAAAATCAATTATGATTAAACAAGGAACTATTTGAAACAAAAAGATTAAATTATAAAGCAAAAATGTATTCAATATAACATAAATTACATAATACATATTTTTTGCGCCTTTCTAACTAACCAACAGTAAATATAAGGAAAAAATATGTGTGTTAGAAAAGGAAATAAAAAGAGAACATTTGAAGCACAAAACTATGATAAAATACAATGGTAATTTAATTCGTGGCAATACTATGTGCCTTCAATGAAAAATTAACACGATTGAGAATGCAAAACTACGTTAAGAGGTATTTATCAATGAATGATAAAATATGATGGCGATACACAACATATGAAAATTTATTTATACATTTCAAACCACAAGAATATGGTTGGAGATATGTATCAATAAATGAAAAAAAACACAGTAATTGAACTATTAAAATAAAACTTTATTAACAGTTGGGATAATAAGACTCAATAGTTGATATCATTCATCATTAAAAAATAATCTAATAAATTCTTCACAACTTATCCTCGAATAATTTAATTTTAAAAAGGTTTATTTGACTTGAATGAATGTTACATTTTCCCAAGGCCAATAGATCATATTTTGATAGTATACATATAAAGAAATATAACACTTACGCATCATACAGTCACATTTAATGAGACAAATAAAAACTAATCTCTTCAATTATAAAACCAAATTATAAAAAATTCACAATTGTAGTGGATCGAAATGAAAACAAAGTGTTCCAATAATGATGAATTTGAGAAAACAAAAAAAAATGTATTATTAATACAAATTATACCTGTAGAGTTCGGGTAGCGAATTCGACACCAATGGTGGATTTAGACTCTAAACAAAACTCATTCCTCGTGAATCTGGAAAGTATATTAGATTTTCCAACACCAGAGTCGCCGATCAAGACAATCTTGAACAGATAGTCATATTCATTATCCCCTCTATTCGCCATTCAATCGAAAGTCCCTAGCAAAATCTAACACAAAACAATATTGTAGATTCTCTAGACCAAAATGTGCAATCATCAATTAAAGCAAGAATAATCACATGAATGCAAAATTGAATTGTTTTACTTACCTACTTGCTGAATTAAATTGGGATTTCTTGAAAATGTGTTTTTGATAGAACTTTTAATTAAATTCCACACACTACGGAGAGAGAGTAGGGAGGGGAAAGGGAGGGGTGAGGAGAAGGAGAGAGAAAGAAAATGATGTAGATGTAAGTGGAAAAGAAACGAAGAAAATGGTGACCAAATGAACGCTTTATTTAAAATTGCCAAATTTGGCAATGAAGAGGAGAAATATCTGTCTTTTTTATGAAAGAATGATGTTATATGCATTAAAACATTTAAGGAATTAAAATTAATCTAGTTAAATAATATATAATTTTATGCATAATGTATATAACTAGAGCTTCTAGACTTCCACTAATACGTTTAAATAAGACAAATTCTACAAGAGATTGTGATATTTTTCTTCACACTATATTTTATCAACAAAAATACAATCATGTAAGGTTGGTTATGATGACACATAAAATTATGACTTTTATAATTATTTTAAGTGTAATGGCCCCAATATAAATATTCGAGTTACGTTTTGAAGGTTGGATATACCTTCGTTTAGATCTTGCAATCCAAGTGCGGGTCGAGGTTTTAAACCTCAAAGATTAGTGGTGAAAGCGATGATTTCAAACCCCAAAAATAGCGGAGTGTCGTTGGGAACCCATAACCTGTCATAAAGACTAAGTCACTTAAATTCGTTTTCAAGCAAAGTTACGTAAAACTAAAAGCGGATACAACTTGCCACAACGGAGTCGGGTCAAAACCAAAACATAAAACCTATGATTGGAAATCCTTCAAGTTAGTCCGATAGGAGTCAATCTCTCAGTCGATACTCGCCCAGAACATATCCCTCGCTAGAGAAGCATAGATCACACATAATATGCATACAAACCTAAAAGTAATATGCGGGGCAAGGATCAGACCGAGACCCAATCGCATTCTGGGTCCCACAAGCAGGCATACACTTACGCTATACCTAAATAAAGATGCTTCTAATGCAGAACAGAACTTAAACACGCAAGTCATGCTTATCAGGATACAATATGCAAAAATACGATAATGGCCCAAAGAATGTCAAGTGGCATATCCCTCTCATACCTCCGCCCCCTTTCCGTTAGGGCGAACGCTGGCCAACTCAGTGATATAGCATAGCAATTCCACCCACAAGTGGCATATGTGCGCATCAATAATCAATCATCATCATCTTATCATCATGTTCATAATATCATGCTCATCTCATATCTCGTGACAATAACAACTCGGGACAAACCCAATGGAGCTGGGCTATCATATGACATGATTCAATGTAGAATCCAATCAATCAACAAGCACATATTATAATGCTTATGCAACACCTAGTATGTCATATGGCATGCTTCAATGCTTCAAGTAACTTACTACATTAGTTTATACCCAGTATCTTTAATGTTTTATAACATCGTTTTTCTTTTTGATAATGACTTAAATGCATGAATGTAATTATGTTTTGATTGATTCTCCTAATATTAAACCATTATTATTTTGCCTTTCTAGTCATTTGAAAGGAGCTAGGACGACACAAAAGTTCACATTAACATCTTTATTTTTTTATAAATCTGATGTTTTACAGTAATACACACATGAGTGACATTACTTATGCATTGTTCAATTTGTGTTTATTGTTTTTTAATTTTCATTTTTGATGTTATTTGATATAAAAATAATATACTATATCAAATATTTTAAAAGTCGATGTTCTTCTGGTGATTGTAAGGTCGGAGGGTTAATGAGGGATAGTGGTGGTAGGGTCATTGACATGTTTCAAGACGTAATCCCAAGCGCCTGAGTGTTACAAACATAAGCTTTATCCTTCTACCAAGGAATAAAGACTACAATAAGAAAAGGAGTAAGAGATCTTATTGTTGAAGGGGGTGACCTCGGGGTTATCTCCGCAATTAACAAAAGAACTACAACACCATGGGATCAATATCCTTAGAATGGTTGAAGAGATCCATGTGCTTAGTTGGAATTTCAAAAATATCAATTTTATTCACTGCTATCGAGCAACAAATAGTACTGTTGATTTCATAGCTAAGTCTACGGTCAGTTGTAATATGGGAACACCCCCATGTGCGGGAAGCTTTGTAACATCATTCTTATGGATGATCAGGGTTGAACTTTGCCTGGGCAAAGACAACCAATTTTTGTCTATTGTAAAAAAATTTGTTGATTTTCTTCATATATTTTTCAATCATTTTTTATTTTGACAATGATGTTTTGGTTTTTTACAACATTATTTTATTTTATATATTTTTAACGATATAAGTGATATATATACACATTATTTTATGCTACAATTTTGATATATGTTGAGTTTTTTAATTTGATTTATGTCTTAATGGTCTATGTATATAGACCCCCACAGGGGGCTCTGACAAGGCGGCCCCATCTCTCCGTACCTGTTCATCATAAGTGTTGAGATTCTCGCAAGAAAACTTCAAAGACAAAGTGAGCAATTGTCGAACACCATTGGGTTTAAGACTTCTAGGAACGCTGCTTCTATCCCTTCCCTATCTTTTGCGGATGATATAGTGATCTTCGCAAGAGCGACAATGGAAACATGCCAGATTGTGAAAATTATACTTGATGAGTACTTCGATATTTTTGAACAAAAAAGTAAACTTCCAAAAATCTTCTTTCCAAGCTACCAAAGGAATTACAAATGACCAAAAACTACACATCCAGTCATGCCTTTAGATAACAAACCAAGTTGCTCTAGAAAAATATCTCGAATGTCCGATCATTAATGGTAGAGTAAACAAGAACACATTTGAAGATGTCCTTGGTAAATCTAAGAACCAACTAAAAAAAATGGAGATAAAATGAATTAACCTAACAAGGAAGAGCGATCCTAGTTAAAGCAAACCTAGTAGCCAAACCTAATTACATTACATTATGCAAAACTTTATGCTACCGACTAGTATCCATAACAATCTCGATAGACTAAACATGTGCTTTTTCTAGAACAAGGACCCAAAGTTCATTCCTCTTATCGGTTGGGATAAAGTCTGTAGACCAAAATGAAGGTGGGGATACGATTCGGGAAACGTCAAATTGGTCAACAACAAAGCAGTTGAGATTTATTCAAGGATTTGAAGTGATGAAGATTAATGATCCATAATTGTATTATATTTTTATTGTTTAGTTAATTTTAGTCTATCCTATTTTTTAATAAGTTTGAATATTTAATAAGCATTAGTTTTTATATTATTGGACAATATTTTATTATGGATGGGCTTTAGGAATTTGTTAGAAAAGCCCATTAGGGTTTTAAAGTCATTAGGTTTTATGTGTTGCTATTTAAGTACGTTTATAATTAATGAAAAAGGAGATCCTAAATTTGAGAAAAAAAGAGTTTTTCATTAGAAATCCCAGAGAGAGCGAGAAGCTTTCAACCGTTCGAGAGATTCGAACACTAAGGACCGTGAGAAGCGGCGCTGAGGATTTGGAAGATCGATTGCCTGCCAAAGATCATCAACTTCATATGGAAAAACCTACAAAACACGACCCTTCGAAAGTCAGATTGCAAAATAAAGGAGTTCATGTTCCTCCAGAATGCCCGCTCTGCAACCATGATGGTGAAGATGCTACCCACATATTTACTGAACATCAAGCTTCCTTATCTTTTATAGGGAGAATGGATAGAACAATCAATCAAATTATCCGAAATACTGAAAAAGTAGGCAAGTCCTATAAAAATATAATTATAGACATTTTTACAAATATTTCGGCAAATCAGAAATCGACCCTCGCTTTTTCCCTTTGGGGCATCTGGTCAATGAGAAACAAAATCCTCTTTGACAACAACGACATTAGGAACACGGAAAAATGGATAAACTGATAACGACTATTAAACAATACATGATAAGTTGGAAAAAAAAAGCACAAACAGATGAGTTAGAAGAAAATATGACAACCGCTAAGACAGGTTCCCACCAAATCATAACAAAAAAACATAAGTGTTAAATGGAAGGAAAAAAAATATGTCGAAGGCTTTGTCAAACTTAATTTTGATGGTGCTATGGCTCGCTCGGGTCTTGCTGTATCGGGATTTGTTATTCGTGATTGCCAAGGGTCAGTTATCTCTTGTGGCGCCTAGGACCTTGGTCGTTTGTCCGCTATGCAAGCAGAATGTCACGGTCTTCTGTTCAGTCTCTAGGTTGCTTAGATGAGGTTTTTTTTTTCTCGGCTTGAGGTGGAGGGAGACTGCTTGATGTTGATCAACGTCTTGAAGAGGATATGGCGGTGTCCTTGGGATATTGAGATGGCAGTCTCGGATGCCCTCAGCCTTGTCGTACGTTCGAGAGTGTTAGCTTCTCACACACTTCAGAAAGAGAAACCAGGTTACCGATAGACTGACGCATATTGGCTTCTCTTCGTCGTTTTTCGCTGAGCAGATGCCTGCTGATATTGACAACGTCGTCCTCTAGGATGCTATTGAACGTTGATTCAACCGCAGTTGACCATCTCTAAATTCTTACCTTTATAAAAAAATATTATCGGTGTTTTTTTAATTTTGAGATTTCGATTCAAACATCGATCTTTCTTCTCTCGAACTAAAAGTGGATTTTTTTTATTTTACTTTTTTGGATTGAAGTTTAATTATTATTTTTAAAAATAAACTTAACTACGGAGTATGTAAACAATGTTGCTAATAAACAACACTGTAAACTTAACTATGAACTAAATGCCCTTGGAAGGTTGATCTTTTATCTGACATCAAAACTCTTCTATCGACCCTGAAAGAAGTTTCTTTTTTTCATGTTCCTATAACAGCAATAGAATAACCGATAAGGTTGCACACTTTTGCCGGACAGAATTCGGTCACCCGAATAATTCTTTCCTAATAAAAAAAAATTGTAGACTCCCTCGTCAAAATAAAATAACAAGGGGTGGGGCCCAGGGAACCTTTCACCGTCGTTACCGATGCGACCTGCAGTTTCTTCAAGTTGCCTCACAGCCGTCCGATCATCCCCTTGTCTCTCTCTCTCTCTCTCCTCTCGCCAAAGCACAAGTAAACCCAACAGCTTCAGCCAAAACAGCTGCCTCTCTTTCACCGCAATCTCTCTCTCTCTCTCCAAGTCCAACTCTCTCTGTCTTCCGTTCTGCATATTCCATCTTATTTGGTCGTTGAACTCTGGAGGAAAGTACATTTGGATCACAAGCTCATCTTTGCTTTCTCTCACCATATCTCGCTGTTCATCTTCTCCGGCACCGGAAATGGCGTACGCCGTCCATCTTTGCCTGCTTTAGATTTCCGGTGAGTTACAATGTCCTCTCTCTCTTACTCTACATAAGTACATATGAATCTGTGTTTCCTGATCTTTGACCTCAATGCTTCTGAGTTCCGATCTTTTCCGATTCGTCAGTTATGGCCATTGCAGATTTGTACTCGGCATCTTTGCGTCCAACATTGTTTGTAGACTATGGTTGACGGATGCCATTTTTCATTTGATTGCTGTTTCTTAATGCGATTTTTTTTTTTTTTCCGTATATCGTTTTTCCTTTCTACTGTTCGCTTGAATTTGATGGAGAGAACAAAAAGTCTTGATTCGACTCGAAGTTCATTTTTGTAATCAATTTTTTTTTTTAAAAAATTGAGTTTATATTCAACGCGCTTGATTGTAGTTCTATGTTTCATCGGTTTACATTCGGTGATTGAGATTCCAATATACACGGGAACAAAACCGCTTAATTTCTCATGGCTGTTTTCTTTTCCCCCAGAATAGCAACTATCAATCTCTTGAAATTTTGAAATTTGAAAAAGAAAATTTTGGACCTCTAGATTCTGGATAGGTATATTATCTTCACATGAAACAATTATTCTCAATTCTGGATAGGTATAATTAAAATGGGAGGAGACTTCATGAGCTGATTTGATTAATTACTCTCTTGGGGGTTTCATGGACCACAGGATGATCTGACTCTCTTAGCTCGGGAAATTCACCTTATGATGTAGGTATTTGTTTCTTTGTGGACAGTTCATAGGCGATGCTCTTTCAGGACTGTGAAGTTTCTGTGTGAATGAGCAAAACTTTGTCTTCGTATGACCTTTCCCTATCGTCTTTCTTTACTGTGTTTCTGTGTTTTTTTGTCCCTGTGTTTGACGATTTCTAAGGGAACTGTCATGCTTAACTGCTTAAGCAAGTGGGTGAATGTGCATATTTCTCAATAAATTTCTGATAATGATGTGGACAATTTCTTCTGTATCATTGTCTTGTATCATATTCCATATTTCAAGAACTTTGTTAAAAGACACTCAAGGTTTTATGACTAATTTTCAATCTCGTTCTCCAAGAGAAAAAGTAGCCTGAGTAGTGAGTATCTAGGGATTAGAGTGTGAAATCAGAGCTTTTGGTTATAGATTTTGTACTCGTATGCTTGCCAGTTTCCATTGATGTTATTTGCTCTAAGAGAGATATACTGAGTTTGTTGTATTTTTTTTATGCCGCCTTGCTGAATCCTGTCAAACATATTTCAATGCCAATTGCTTTGGCCATCTGCAGTTGCCAAAAGTAGGAGTTCCATTGTAATGACTCTCAGAAGAGAAGCCAGCTGCTTGTGAGATTGGCATAAGTAGATGGAGTTTTCGTATTAAATGATATTTCAAGACCTCATAGATATGACCGATGGAGGTTAACAGTGAATCTGGACACAAAGCCAGGGATAAGAATCAGGCTATGGCATCTCATTCTGAACCCAACACAAGGTTGCGAGACATTCTGATGTCTGACAAGCCTGCTTTATCATATGCTGATTTTCATCATGAGATCACAACAGACGTATACCGTATTAAATCCAGATCTCCTGTGAGGCAACAAAGCCATGGAACTGAGGGGAAGGCTAAAGGGGATGAGATTGGGAGATGCATCTCAAAATTGCCAAGCTACTTGGTGAGCGGGAAAGATTTTCAAGAGAAACCTATGACTGTCGGTGATCACGATTGGAGGCATTTGCAGAACAAAAATAGCGATCATTCTTCTTCTGCTAGCAACGCTGCTTATATTTCAGCAGATGGATCTTCCTTCCATTCCAGCAGACGCCATAGTTCTTCTCCAGGACCTAAAAAATTGTACCATTCATTATCTCAGTCTCACATGGAAGCTTCACCATCGAAAATCTATTCTCGGGCTACACATTATTCGGGAAGAGGTCAAAGTTGCTCTCCTGCCCGTCAAAGAACTTGCCATCTTATTCCACAGTCTCGACAGTCAAAGCCAAATCTATTAGAAGGCCATTCTCAAGATGTCAACAGTGTTCCAGGAGAGGCTGCTTCCGCTCCCAACCATATGGTTAGACAACAAAACCTTAGTGGTTTGCATCACATTGGTAAAACCAATCAAATGGGTGTCAGACTGGACATAGATGAGAGTAAAGTTTCAGACTCAGGTATGGCCTCGGAAATGAGGAAGACGCAAACAGTGAGTAGTTTGGGTTTGGCATCTTCTTGGAAAGGAAAGTTGAGGATTATAGAAAGTGAACTGAAAAAAGAGATGAAGAAGTCACAAGAGCCTAATCTACTTCATTCTGATCCCGATTGCTTTAATGAACAAAAGACTTTGATTCGTTTGCCAATAGATCCAACAAGGAGCAGTAGAGTATCTAATGCATCCAATTCAACTGCATTTAGTGACAAGACATCAGGGGAGCAAGGAAGGAGAAGTTTCTTCCAGAGAGAGAATGCTAAGGATTACCATTGTGCAGATATGTGGTCAAGTGTTACGTATTCCTGCCCTTTGCCTTCTAAAGAGGACAGCAACAAACGTTCAGAGGTGAGAGTCTCTTCTTCCATGACATCGCAGGATGTTAAGATTTCATCTCAACAATTGAAGTGTCCATCAAAAAGTAGAAATACAGTAGATAAGAAGCTAATCATGGGGCTTAAGAGTTCAAGTAGCATCAAGTTTCCCGGGGTGTCAGATAATAGATCTTGCTCAGAATCCAGTACAAAAGCAAGAAATCCTTCACCTATCCGTCGGTTGAGTTCTGCTATGGGAAGTATTCTTAAGAGTACTGGCTCCAGAGAGAACTCACCTCTACGTAGATCAAACTCAAAAGACCCGATTGGAAAACATGAGATGGAGAAAGCTGGTGTTTCAACATCCTCAGATGAGTCATGTGCGGATAAATCACAGGCTAACTGTAGAGCTAGATCAAGTCCTCTGAGACGACTTCTTGACCCGCTAATCAAATCCAAGGCGCCAAATGTTCTCAAGGCGGCTCAACTCTTTAAGAGAGATCCTTCTGCAACATCTTTTCACTCGAAATCATCAGATGAGCAGGCACATCTTTCCAAAGAGCACCCTATCATAGTGAAATCAACATGTGACAATGGTGGGAAAAAGAAAGGTAAGGATTCCCGTGAGAATCTGAAACAAGGATCTTCTCTAGTCCAGGCGCTCTTACAGGTAGCAGTAAAAAATGGACTTCCTCTCTTTACTTTCGCTGTTGATAATGACACTGACATCCTGGCTGCCACGCTGAGTAAGTTGAGTCCTGATAAAATTAGCTCCGGCTGGATCTATACTTTCTTCAATGTCCATGAAATCAAGAGAAAAAGTGGCTATTGGTTAAACCAGGGAACCAAAGGCGATAATCAAAGTTATGTTCCTAATGTTATAGCACAAATGAAGGTAAACGATTCTCAGTTTCCTGTTGACACAAGGAAGAAGGGTTCAAATGATGATGTGAGGGAGTTCAATTTGTTCTCAGTGGATATGGGTCAGGTTGAAGGCCATGCTACTGAGTTTCAACCAACACATGAGCTTGCTTCCATTGTTGTCAAAGTAAGTGCAAGGAATCCAAGCGACAAACCGGGTGCTCCATCACATGCAAATTACAGAGGATGTACACTGTTAAGCACCACATTGATCTTGCCTGGCGGTGTTCACACAATACCCATTAAAGGACCGATATCAACACTGACCCAGAGGTGGCGACTGGGTGGATCTTGTGACTGTGGAGGATGGGATGTGGGCTGTCAATTAAGGACCTTCACCAGCCAAGGTAAATCTGACAAATCATCTAGTTCGTCCAAAACTATCAATGCTTCGGATGAGTTTAAGCTCTACAGTCGGGTAAGATTCAGTGATTCACCTCCCTTTTTCTTTATAATGAACAATTCTGGTTCTGGATTGATTTGACATCATTTGAAAACAATGGCTTTCAGGGTCAAGAGAGCCAGCTAGTCCTGAGCTTGAACCCATTCAAGGACAGGATGTACTCGGTTGAGTTTGATTCATCGGTCTCACTCCTACAAGCATTCGCTACATGTGTGTCGATCCTAGATAGTAGAGGGCCATCCGGGTTCTTCAATTCTGGCAATGTGGTTGACAGAAGAACTTCTACTGTTGTGATTTCTGAAGATTCTTTGCGAATAAAGGTATTTAATCAAAATCAAGGAGAAGTTTCAGCAGGCGATGTCTCATATCCACCACCCCATTCCCCTGTTGGAAGAGTGTAGTTTGCAAATTACAAGCTTGTAAAGCAGTGGAAAAAAGTTGCATCAACAGGTGCATGGAATCACCTTGAAGCATTGTAATTAGCTTTTGTCTATTTTCTTTGTATTTGTTTTCCCCTTTTAGTGGTGCACAGTGGAACTGTAGGAGGATTAAGAACAGGAATGGTAACATTATTGTCTTCAAATTTAATAGGAGGTAATTCAGAGATGCTATTTATTCCGTTGAATAAATACCAAGTTTTGGATCAGCATGGTTGAACTCAAATAGTTATAATTAGAGGTCACTTCACCACTCACTCTATTAGAGCAAGCCCCACAGCTTTGCTAAAATAGAAAAAAGGGAAGATTTTAGAGAAAAAAGCCAGTTTTCCTCCCCAACAGCTTCTCTAAACTCTTATGTAAAATAGAGAAATGGATAGAGAGAGGGAGAAAATCTGTAAATTTAGAGCAAGAGAGGTGATCTCTATAATTTAATATTTCACATCTCTCTATATAAAAATTTAATGCTGCAAGTACCCTTCAAATTACTACTGTTCGACAAAAACAAGTTCTGAGGGTTGGCCTTAGTGTTGTTCGCTGCAAGTACCCTTCTGTTGTTCTGAGGGCTTATAACTCGTTTGGTTTAAATTTTGGAAAGACAAAAAGAAATGAAATGAATGCACTCCATTTATAATTCAAGCTACATTGTTAAAAAAATTTAATTATTACCCTTTTCTTCAACTTTTCATAAAAAATTGGTTTTGATTCCCCTCTTTTAATCACCCATTTGTGTATTGCCAAATAGTGCCAAATTGTGTATTTGGCAATACACAATTAGCACATCTCAAACCATCCAATTTGCTGCCACTGGGATCAGATGATGAGAAACATAAATGTATTGAACTTGTATAAATCCAAGAAGCCTTCTTAAAAAAACAATGCTCAAGTACCACCTTTATGCAGCAGCCAAAAATAAGGAACATGTAACTATGTAAGCAATGATATTTCAACGTTACAATTGAATCTTTGATCTGGGACTAAACCGAAGGAGACTGTTTTGAATGACACATCAAGATAAGTTTACATAGGTGGCCGACCTGATCCAAGGAGTTGTCCGACCAGGCTGGTGACCTGAAAACACCAAGAACTTGATCAAACAGTCTATTACTGTACAGACTACTTATGGAGGAACATCGAAATCAATCCGGGGCAGAGTCATTTAAAAACATTGAAATCGATAATAATGCAAACAGTAACACCACATGATTGCTCAAAAGGTGAGAATGGTGTAAATGGAAGCACAGCAACGAGGCTATTTGTATGCTAGAAGAGGCAAGCCCAAACCACAAATGCATGATGTTATCCGAGCGAAGAAACATCACGAACCAAATAGACAAAGCAGGACTGATTTAGAAGTTTTATGACAACGAAGGGAGTCTAAAGCAATTTAATCCAGAAGCCTCACATTTAGCAACTGAAGGTCATGCAAAATGGCCCACATAAAGACCAAATGGATAGAAATGATGACAGAATAAGTACAAGGAGAACGCATAGGCTAAAATGATATACATCATTGAATCTAAAGACAGAAAAAGATAAGGATAAAGAATAGGCTAAATATACAGCATTGAAGATATAGAAAACAAGCATTGTTAAAAATACAAAACCAAAAAGCCAATAGTAAATTTTAAAAATATACCTGCCAATACTTTGAAACACATCGATCAATACAACTATTTTCACCCATATTTAGCTCAGATTCCTTGTATCTGCAAAATAAAAGGATAGACATAACCTTTGAAATTTCGATACAAATCTAGATACTAAAACCTCCAACTTTAAACACATTTGAGAAGAAAAAAGAGGAAGGGTTTTTATACTTTTTGTCAATACACTTGTTAAAGCATGCGCTGGTAAGCCTGCATTCGACAAAATATAAGTCAATCAAATGTATAAACAAAAGATCCCCATAACGAGGATAACAACTCCGGATTTGATACCAGAATGTTCAAAATAGCAAAGCAATATTGCTAGTCATTTGGTACCAGTGCATGTGAAACGAACTTAGCAGCAGATACTGTATTTGAGTTAGAAGAGTTGTGCAAATGAGCTGTGAACCGAAGTCCAAAAATCACCTACTTGTTAAACAACTCAACCCTGTATTCCATCTCCTTCTCAGCCATGCTAAAGATCTGCAGAAGTTCAACAAGTATGAGTAATTTTGTATTATTACCCAGTGACAAATCAAAAATCGATTCCTTGGCATAAGAAATTAGACAGAGAAAGAAGAATGCAATTGTGGGACACAAAACAAATGTAAATAACTTTTTAAAGGGCATGCGATCCGTAACAACTTCACATGGCTGAGAAGGAGATGGAAACTCAACATCAAACCTTTCCCATATTAGGAATAAACATATTGTTCGCACAATCCATAGAGGAATCACAAGTGCAACAAAAAATAATGTCCGACTATATTGATGAGAGAAGCCTAAATAAGAGACCCCAACCAAGAAATGAGGGAAGCAAGGAAGTGGCGTGGAATTAATCTAGATATGGCTTTTACAAAGATATGAAATGAAAAGGCATCAATTGGCTTTAATCAGTAATGATCAGAGGATCGTCATAGGGGTACTGATTACTGATAGATATAAAGGCAGATGAGTGCAGATTCTGCAGAATATATCTGGGAAACAAACAACAAAGAAGATCGAAGTATGGAAAGGAGTCAAGTTAGCAAAAACAATGAGGATTCAAAATCTGAAAATCGAAGGGGTCTGTCTGACTGTCTCTATATAATCAATGCAAGTTGAGAAAATTGGAACATCACTTGATATGATGATTACAGAAACACTAACTCACTTACAAACTCCCTAAGATCAAAATTGGCCATTGCTTGGGGCAGGCAAATAGAGTGGCAAGTGAAAACAAACTAGCTAATTTGGGGCAGATGACTCTTGATTGGATCAATTCTCTTATAATGATGCACTAGGATAGTAGGATGGATCACTGTCCGTGAACTTTTTGAATGGATTGATCCATTATATATTGATAACACCACCGTTCTGACTCGAGAAATTTACAGAATGACATGTATAGTTCTATCAATCTCATTATACTAGTAAATATGCAAAAAAATTGAGCTCGTTCAATTAGTTTCTACCGATTATCCAATGTTATCTTCACATCACGGCCTATGGATAATGAGGGTGGAATAATGGTGAAATTGTTGCCTCTCAATGAGCCTATATCAAATTTGATTCCCACTAAAATTGTTTGAACAATTCGGTACGAGTCAAAAAATACTAATCAACACGTTGTTGAAGTGTTATTTGAAGGCACCAGATTGTGTAAATCGAGCAAGAGACGCGATCAAACACACGGGAAAGAACAGAAATTTTGAATCAGCAATTCAGCATAAGAGCAATTATAGAATTATAGAATGTTATCACATAGGAAATCAAACTGATTGGAATAAAGCCAAAAAAAAAAAAAAAAGATCAAAATGGTCACCATTTCCTTCTCGAGAGCGGAGGTTGAACTACTGTTCGCCATGTCTGTTAGTTTCGACTTGAACAAGCTAAGGGTGTGTTTGGTAACGATATCTAGATATCAAGATATCGATATCGGGTGATATCTTTGATATCTTGATATCAAGATATCGGTATCGGTATCAAGATATCGATATCGGGCGATATCGATATCAAGTGATACCTCCCAAAAAATGGGTATATCAAAATAGGCCAAATTTGATATCTAGATATCAACTGATATCGATATCTGACTCTTACCAAACACAGATATCAGATATCACTTGATATCAAGTGATATTTTATGCATACCAAACACTAGATATCGATAGCAGTTAAAGTGATATCGATATCTAGCCCCACCATTAACCCTTGAGAGAACACACAAAATCAATTAGAAGGATTTCGTACATCGTCTCCAAGTTAAAATCAACTGATTCCATAGTAGATTCGATCTTACAAATAGGAAATCTCACCTTTTCGAGCTTGAAATGTTTGAGATTTGAGAGATCACAGGCAGGCGGAGAGAGATAGACGTACCCGAAGTTGCGTTTCCGATGCTCCAGGCCAAGCGTTAGGGCTAGTGCCGCGTGGGACAAAAAACTCGGTACAACCCTTCCGTCCGGAATGGTTAAGCCGGGACTTGCGCTAGTACCTAAGGGTCTGTTTGGTATCTAGATATAAGATATCGGATATCAGCCCCGATATCTGATATCTAGTGGTTAATATTGCTAGAAAAGTGATATCGATATCTAGTGTTTGGTATCCAAAAGACATCAAGTGATATCTGATATCTTCGTTTGATATCTGCAGATATCGATATCAAGTGATATCTAGATATCAATTTTAGCCTAATTTGATATACTGATTTGAGGGGAGGTATCACTTGATATAGATATCAAGATATCAATATCACCCGATATCGATATCTTGATATTGATACCGATACCGATATATTGATACCCAGGGACGGATCTAGGGGTGGGCTACATCCCACCCCATTTTACTAGTAATATGTATAATATAGGTATGTTGGTAGACAAGTTGTTTCATTGGCACAGTTGATCGGGTGTGGAGACGGGTGCAAGTGAGGTAGAGGTTCGAATCCTAGTTGCCTCACCTCTTTCATTTTTTCCCAGAAACAATTTTGGTAACAAAATTAATTACCCAATGGCTCTTGACTGATTCATCTACCCAATGGCTCTTGAGTACGCGCGAGCTCCTGTCTCCCCCTCCCAGAAAACCCAAAAAATCCCGATTATCTATCTTTTAGATCCCCTAGATCCCCTATTCGAGTTTAAATTAATTCATCTACCCAATGGCTCTTGAGTACGCGCGCCAAGCGCTCCTGATTCATCTACCCAATGGCTCTTGAGTACGCGCGCCACGCGCTCCTGTCTCCCCCTCCCAGAAAACCCCAAAAATCCCGATTATCTATCTTTTAGATCCCCTATTCGAATTTATAGGGGGTCCGAAGGATTGTCGAAAAAGAAGGTTCAAGAGGTGATGTATGGAGAAAATGGCTCTTGAGTACGCGCGCCACGCGCTCCTGTCTCCCCCTCCTAGAAAACCCCAAAAATCCCGATTATTTATCTTTTAGATCCCCTATTCGAATTTATAGGGGGGACCGAAGGATTGTCGAAAAAGAAGGTTCAAGAGGTGATGTATGGAGAAAATGGCTCTTGAGTACGCGCGCCACGCGCTCCTGTCTCCCCCTCCTAGAAAACCCCAAAAATCCCGATTATCTATCTTTTAGATCCCCTATTCGAATTTATAGGGGGTTCCGAAGGATTGTCGAAAAAGAAGGTTCAAGAGGTGATGTATGGAGAAGGGATATCAGTGTTGGGGATGAGTTGTACGGTTCTGAGCGCCGATTTCGTGCCATCTTGGTTGCTTGGTGGATCAACCTGGCTATGAGGTTTAGGGGTGTGAGTGCTCGGCCTCCCCCTTGGCCTCACCCATGACTTGTAGGAGTACAGATCTCTAAAATCTGGAGAAGGCATAGTGGTTCTCGTACAATCGGAGACATTTCCTCTCTGATTGTGCTCTGGTTCACGGCACCGATTCAGTGGTGGTGTGTGTGGGAGGTCAACTCTGGTTGCCTTCGCTCTTCTTCCCTCGGCATCTTTTTAAATCAGGTCTGGTATTCAACTCATCTTCACACAACCTCTTCTTCCTCTTCTCTTACAAACTATCCTTTCTCTCAGATCTCTAACCAAGTTTGTATTTGTTGTGATCCTATGGCTTCGTCCTTAATGGACAAAGGCAAAAAAACATGTGGAGGACGAATCTCTCGTTCCTCCACCAAAAAACTCCCAAAAGGGCCCAAAAACCCTCGCTGATGGTGGTCCTGCTGTGAGGATTCCTGCTCCTCCGGTAGGGTTGCCAAAAGCAAATCAAATGCAGATTGAAAAAATCATGAAGAAATCCAAGATTGTTGTTCTGTTTCTGAAAAAACGTGGTAAGAAATTTAAGTTTCAAGTAGTCGGGTTGGATACCTTGTATCTGCTTCACCCATTTTATATATTTCTCTTCTTAATCCGATTGTTAACTTGTGAATTGAGTGTGTGGAAAATGGAGATGGTGTCCTATGGTCTAAGCACTGCTATGGTCATCTAAATATGTGGGAGTATGATTTTCAATCTGTGAACTGGAACATTGTATTGTTCATCTTAACTATGTGCAGTTTATGAGTTTCTTCTAAAAATAAAGAAAAAATAGGCTCCAGTGGGTGGAGATTGATGTGGAAATTTGATCAAGAATCTAATTGCTCTCTTATTGATTATTATCAAAGTGGAAATCATGGTGTACTCTGGTGGAGTAATTGTGCAAGCAGTGATTATAATATCCACTATTATCTAATTATCTTTGAGTATGAATTCATGCTTTGCCTAAGATGTGTTCGTCACTGCTGTGTGGTCGTGTTCCAGTTCTTTCGATTGCTTTCGTTCTTTAGAGTAGCTTGTTTAATGATGCTTAGTTGCAGGGAGATGCCTGTGTGTTTCAATCTAGTTCCAGTTGAGCTATGTCGATTTGAGGTGTTAGAAAATCATGTCTTGGGAACTAATTGCTTGTTGACACTGCCTTTAATGGTCAAAATGCGTGGGATACATATTTGTATGTCATCCCTGATCGTTTTTGAAGGAAATTGTTGGGTTGTAATCCATACAAAAACTTGTTCGATTAAACCCATCTACCGATCTAATGCTAGGCAATATTTTGTGTGTGTGTATCTTCCGTTAGCAATTGTCAGCTCCTTATGAGTGTCTTCCTATTAAATCATTTGAATAAAGTAGTTATATGGAATGATGTTTGCCTGGTTATGCTGTTACCGTCCAGTATTGCTCATGATCGAATAAGTGGTATTAAAACGATCTTCTTGGGTGTCCAGATTAAGTTTCTTAAAGATAAGGGGTGCTCCTTATGGTGGAAGTGTGGTTGGTTGTTCACAATTTACTCAGTGATAAAAATATTTAGTATATTGCGTGGATGGCCTCGATCATTGGGGTTGACGTCCTTCATGCCTAACACTTGGATTAAGGCTATTGATAGTGTGGGTAAACTTTTGAAAGGGATGTTCCATTTGGAATGTGCTAAGGGGTTTGAGTTCAGAAAGCTTGTGGGATATTCTCCTCAAGGCCATAATCTTTCGGGTGATGTCAAGTTTATTAATAGGCAAAGAGCAAAGTGTAGTCATTGGGAGTGCATTGTTCCGTTTACTCTCCGTTTCAACCCAAGCTACATATGCTTTTGTGTGGTTTGGCTTAAGAGTATTCGAGATTCTTCTCGCCAGTGTATATTGATTAGGGAAAGGAATAAAAGAGGGTGGGAATGAAAATTGATTCTTTGAATGTAACAGGGATTGGGAGACCAAACTTTTGGACAGAAGTGAGTTCTTTTTGTAAGACACAGAATATTCACCTATTTGTCGTAATGGAAACAAAATCAGAGCAGATTCCGGATGAAAAGACATGGAAAGCAGCGGGTTTTGATGAAGCATGTTGGGCACCAGCGGTGGGTAAGTCAGGGGGTATAGGTGTATGCTGGAAGTCTTTCCTACTCTCTTCGGAGTCAATTACGCTGGCTTGTCTCGGGAAAAGATTTATTGCAGTGGATTATGAAAACTTTGAATCAAACACTAAGTATAGAATATTTTTAGTGTATGCCCCTGTGCGGGAACGTGAAAAAACAGAATTCTGGAATGAATTATCTGCAAAAATACATGAAACTGCCTTTCCATATATTGTGATGGGTGATTTAAATGATATTGTGTCTAGAGAAGATAAGATCGGGGGTGCAGAAGTCTGTTCTGCTAGGCTTGGCAGACTTGGGGATATCAAGGATTCGTGCGAGCTATTGGAGTTACCATTTAGCGGTAACCGGTTCACCTGGAAGAAAAAAAAGTGTGGACCGGATAATATTTGGGAACATCTTGACAGAGCTTTGGTCCATCCTTCTGTATTAGTTCAAATCCCGGAAATTCATGTGACCCATCATGCGTTTTCATCTTCAGACCATTGCCCTATCTCTCCGGACTTGAGCCCGGGCATGTCTCACAAAGTGGCTCCCTTTAAGTTTGAAAACATGTGGTTAGGAAGAAAAGATTTGAGGAATATTGTAAAGCAAGCCTGGAGAGCCAACTGCGGTGGATCCGCTCTATTCCAACTATCCTTTAAAACAAAAATTCTGAAAGCAAGAATTATAGAATGGAATCGGAAAACCTTTGGAAACATTTTTCGCCAACTAATCGAGATGGAAGAAGACCTTGTGTCGATTCAAGAACAAATTTCTGTTCAAGATGATGAGAATCTAATCTTAAAACAGAATAATTTGCTTAGAAAAAGAGAGGCTCTTATTGGGTGGCACAAATCTTTCTGGAATCAAAGAGCAAAAGCTAAACATATTAAACTTGCCGATACTAATTCTGGATATTTTCACAGGGTGGCCTCGGGAAGACGGAATAGGAAAATAATAAGATCTATTATTTCGGCAGAAGGAACTCAGATCTTAGGGGAACAAAATATTAAAACGGAAATCCAACATGACTTTGCAAAACGATTTAGGAAAGAGGGAGATAACAGAACATCGTGGGGTTCCTACTTGGACCTCATCACTAATGAAATTACTGAAGATGATAATAGGGAGTTGATAAAGCCCATCCTAAACAGCGAAATCAAAGGGGCCGTCTTTGGACTCGGAAGGAACAAATCGCCGGGTCCGGACGGTTTCACTACAGAATTCTATAAAACGTATTGGGATATAGTTGGTCCATTAGTGATTAAGGCTGTAAAAAGCTTTTTCTTATCTGGAAAACTACTTCGTCAGACTAACCATACTTTCATAACTCTTCTACCCAAAATTGATAGCCCGAGCACCACGAATAATTATAGACCAATTAGTCTATGTTCAACAATTTATAAAATTATTTCGAAAATCTTGACAGAAAGGTTGAAGAAGGTCATAGGAAAATTAATTCATCATCTACAAGGTGCCTTTGTGGCAGATAGAGCAATACAAGATAATGTATTAATTGCACATGAGATTTTCCACTTGTTTAAAACTCGCAAGGGTGAGGGGGGTTGGATGGCAATCAAGTTGGACATGGAAAAAGCTTATGATAGACTAAATTGGGATTTCATTTTTGAGATCCTTCGAAAGTTTGGTTTCCATCCTATTTTTATTAACTGGGTTAAGGAATGTATCTCTACAGTCTCCTTCTCTGTTCTGGTAAATAACTCCCCAACAGAAATGTTTTTTTCCAACCAGAAGTATCCGCCAAGGGGATCCTATATCCCCTTTTCTTTTTATCCTCGGTGCTGAACTTCTTGCAAGAAAATTACATCAACAGTCATTAGTCCCGTCAAGCAACATCGGTTTCAAGTTTGGATATGGGGGTCCTCGTGTTCCGTTTCTGGCATTTGCAGACGACATTATTATTTTTGCAAAAGCATCCCTAATGGCGAGCCAGAAAGTAATGGAAATAATTAATGAATATTGCCTTCTGTCTGGACAAAAAGTTAACTTTCACAAATCTTCGTTCCAAACGACGTTTGACGTCCCTGGCCCTAGAATCCAAATTTTGCAGAACGTTCTTCAAACTCCCCACACAAGATCCATGAAGAAATACTTGGGGTGTCCTATTATTAGCGGTAAAGTTAATAAGGAAACCTTTGAGGAAATTGTTGGGAAATCTAAGGACCAATTATCTAGATGGAAAGTTGCCGCCCTTTCTCAACATGGAAGGTCCATATTAATAAATTCTAATTTATCTGCAAAACCGCTTTATGTCATGCAAAGTTTCATGCTACCTTCCTCAATCCATAAAAAAACTAGACCAAATTAACATGTCTTTCTTTTGGAATATAGATCTTCAATACAAACCCCTCATTAGCTGGGATAAGATTTATAAGCCGAAGGCGAAAGGCGGATTGGGCATTCGAAAGTCACAACCCATGAATGAAGCACTTTAGATGAAACTCCTATGGAAAACACTTGTAGAACCTGAAAATATCCGGGTAAAAATTATTAAACATAAATATCTAAAAAATGAAGATGTGTTGAATTACACAAAGGCCGCGAATTCTTCGTGGCAATGGAGAAACGTTTCGGCTCTCATAGGCAAGTTTAAGGAGGTTTGTTCTGGTCAATTGGCAATGGTGGGTTGGTTAATTTTTGGACAGACTGTTGGATATCTCACACTCCTCTGCATCAAAGGATCCCGGGTAATTTAAATACTAACTTAGATACCAAAGTAAGTGAGTTTATAATTGACGGAACATGGAACCAGGATATGCTTTACGCTACCCTTCCTAATAATATTGTACAAGAAATTTTGTCTATCCATCTCCCAATTAGTGCAATTGCTGACAGGCTTTACTAGTGGCCAGATAAACAAGGTTGGTTTTCCATATCTAGTGCAGTTAAACTTATAACTAAGCAAGATAGTCTTCGGGATGATCCGTGCACGTGGATATGGAAAGTGGATGTGATGCTAAAAATAAAAAAACTTCCTTTGGAAGATGTCACAAAATGGACTAGCCACAAAAGATAGACTGAGTGCTAGAGGAACCCCGATTCCGAATGGGTGTGTTTTCTGCAATAACCCGATCGAAGATGAGCTCCACTTATTCGTCGAATGTCCCTTTATAAAGACGTCAAATTTAAATATCTCAAAAGTATCAGATAAGTTCCGAACTGCGCATTGTCGATCCTGGAGCGGAAAATCAGTAATAGAAAGACTAGGTAACCAATTAAATAAAAAAGAAAAGGAAGAGGTGGCAATCAGATGGTGGGCAATTTGGTATTTTAGAAACCAATTATCCTTTGGAAAAAAAAAACTACTAAGCCCTCGAATAGTGAAATTCACACCTTTCTAAATTTCACAAGAAATAACTGGCAGTCTGCCAAGGCAGTAGATGTGGGTAATTGCATCTCTGCGGGTGGTTGTCCGTTTAACCAAAAGAGGAGAGTAAGTAGGAAAAATGTTAAATGGCGTAAACCGGAATGGGGAAGTGTGAAGTTAAATTTTGATGGAGCTTCCTCAGCGGACTGCATGGCCTCTGCTGGTTTCATTATCAGAAACTGGGATGGAGATGTTGTTAAAATTGGGGCTAAAAGACTAGGGGTTGCTTCACCCCTATTGGCGGAAGCTATGGCGCTACGAGAAGGTATAGTGAACACAAGAAACATCAATTGCGGGAAAATTGAAATAGAAGGGGACTCATCAATAATAATAGATCATTTTCGATCAAAAGGGAAATGCCTATGGGAAATCGAATTACTAATGGGGGATATTAAGTGGCAGCTCCGGGAATTTCGGAGCGTCTCCTTTTCCCTTGTGCCTCGCGAGGGTAACAGGGCGGCTGACAAGGTTGCAGACCTTGGCCGTCTTGTTAGCGGGTTTGCATTGGAGTATAATTTAGATCTGCTTGATCTCATCCGTCGCGATGCTATCAGTTAGATTTTTTACCAATCGAATTATTACCTTATCAAAAAAAAAAAAAATCCATCTACCCTTACAGATACTAGTTGCTTTTTGTGGCTTCTTCTTTGCTGCCATTGATCCAAGTTAATCACAGTTAGTTGCTTTTTATGGCTTCTTCTTTGCTGTCATTGCTCTAAGTTAATCATCCAAACACAAATATGGTCCAGATGCTATTGTTGATGCTCTTATCGTTTTTTACTTGAATTTTAATCCTGGATCCTACCGTATGTCCGTATCTATCTTGTTGCCATTTCAATTTTGTCCTATGTTCTTCTATAATATCATTCTTCATTTTTTTCTTTTACATAAAAAAACATGTCTAATTTTTATTGAAAAAATAAAAGTATATACAAATCCAGCCCACCAAGAATTGCAATCCTGGTTCCGTGCCTGTTGATACCGATACCGATATCGATATCTCAAGATATCAACCGATATCGATATCGATATCTTGATATCTAGATATCGATACCAAACGAGCCCTAAAGGTCTATGGTTCGAACCTCGATGACCGCTCTCTATTTACCAAAATCAAGAAGAAAAAAAACTCGGTAGTTAGAGATGAGTTTTTTTTTTTATTAGATAAGAATTCGAGTTCAACAAATCTGAAACTCGAAAGTCGGTCAAGTCGGCAGATGGGAGAACCGTCTACAACCAATAACATACAACAATACAAGACGACGCAAACTCAAGCAAACACACTCTACAAAAAATGAAACCAAGCATACTTAGACCAAACTGGATGTGGAGGAAAACGATGGACGAAGCCAAGCCCCACCATGGAGCAGAACCGTAGGCCAGCGATACATGAGGACCCGATCATCCTATGAGGCAGTGAGGGCGAAACTCCACGGAAGCAGTTAGAGACGAGTTATTCGACTTTAAATCGAACGGATCCCAACTTTAAATTGAACTTAAAATTGGGCTAATAATGAGCTCGTTTAGTAATTTAACAAACTCGAGACAAACTTTTATTGAGTCGGACTTCAACCAAGCTCAAGCTATTCAGCTCATATAACTGCCTTAGTGCCTTGAAAAAAAACACCTCGATTTTAATCATGCAATGTCGTTTTGGAAGGGGGATCTTAGAGACAAAATCTGATCTAACCACCCGAATCCAGACCCAATCGAAATCCAAAAATCTAATATCATACACAACCTGAACTCGAACCTGAGCCCAACCCATTTTGACCCGATGCTCAAATGAACACGAATATAGACAACCCTGACATGACCCATCCTTAACCCAAACCGAACAAGACCCGACTCATCCTTATAAATTACCTTAATTTTCTTATTCGTAAACAGAATTACATACAAGCGAAAATGTAAGAAAGAATCAACAGCTGCATTGCATTACCTCAATTTGAATAATAATTCCAAAAAAAACTAAACAGAAGTAAAAAAAAACACATCAATTACTTCAATTGCAATATATTCAATGACTCAAATTCCAACATGGAAGCTTGAACTAGATACAAAGAATCACAAAATACAAGCATATTATGAGAGGAAATGACAGGCCTTCAAATGTTTGTCCAACTTTACATGAAGAAGACACAGAAAGGACTTAACAGCCTTCTCACAAGTGAAGCAAGTTTGCAATTTGATTCAATCCCATAAGCCATGGCCTCTTCTCATTAGGATGTGTGAAATTCAGCTCAAACATCTCCTTGGATGCTTTACCACCACTTTCACTTTCACAGAATCCAACTAGCCTTGCTACAATATCAGCACTTTCCTCTATGTGCTTCGGGTCGTGAGGATCCATCCAGAGCTTGTTGATGAATTGCAGTCTCCTATGCTTTCCATCCAGTGGCACGCCCCATTTTGTGTACAACAGCTCTACTTCTTCAGGGCTCAAGTGCGTGGTCACCCTCTTTGCTAGGAACTCCCTTTCTCGCTTCAATGCTCGGATGCTGCAAAAGGGAGTGACAATTTAGCGATTGGAGACGTGTTTTTATTACGAATTGATTCATACAAAAAGTGAGCAATCAACACCTGGACGAGAGAGATATGTTGGGTTCATCTCCTCCAGGAGCTGGGCTGGCCTTCCCAAGCTCTGCAAGGTGCTGTTGGAGCCATGTCAAACGTCTAAGTTCAACTTCCATGTAGATTTGGTCAGCTGGGTCTCCTCTAAACAGAAGATAAAATTGACTCCTGTGGATTATCGAGACGTGACAGATATCCCAGAGCTCAATGATCTGCTGCCTGTGCTCTCGGAAAGTCACAGCCCAGGAAAGTTCTGGTTTCTGGTTCTCTGTAACATCTTCATTGCTCTCAATGTTATATCCGGCGTTCTCATTTGCTTCCAATTCAAGAACCTATTAGTAACCGAGAAGATTTAAGATGTAAGCAGACATTCATTATGATTTGAAAAGCTTAAGATAAAAGTTCACCTGGCAGACTAGCAGCTTCTTTTGATACTGCAGCTTGGCCACGCGTTCTTTCAACTCTGTCACGTATGCTCTTATGTTTCTAACGTTCTCTTCCGTAGCTGTCTGAAACATCTTCTGCATTTTCTTCATTTTGACAGCGCTTGAGCGTCGGTCTCCCCCTGAAGGGCCTGACCCTTCCTTTGATGATACATCTCCTGTTTCTGAGCTCTTTGTTGGTGTTCCTTTCTCCGACACTGGAAGAGACTCAACAGGAACATTATCTTCACTTCTTGGATCTTTGTTTTCAGCTTCTTGTTTCACAACTTGATTAGCAGCAGCCAGAGGTGAGCAAGGGGACCTTAGAAGAGTCTGCCTGTTGAGGCTGTTGCTTGCAGCTAGAGGAAGCAGCTTCTTCTTTTTCGATTGGCACTTCGCCTTTGGATCAGTAGCCTCATCATTACACTCTTCAACTTTGCTTGGAAGAGACATCACCAGTTTGTCTATGGACTTCTGGACATTTTCAAGTTGCTTTTCTAGATCCGCAATCGTGCTTCCTTGTGTGTGTAGTCTGGTTATCTCTTCCTTCAGGTTAGCACTGACACTCTTGTTGGTCGCAATCGTACTTTCAGCTTCAACCTCGCCCACTTCTGGCCGAACTGCTCTCATCCCTCTTATCTCCGCCTGCAGTTTAGCTATCGTCTCTGCTGCATCTTGGTTACCTAACCTGTGACAAGTAACCTCCTTTTGTAGTACTTCTAAGGCTTTATTTGCTTCTTGCCCAAGCTGCTCTTGCAGCTGCTCCAACTTTCTTATTTCATACATCAGAGTGAACGGTGCAGTTGATGACTGCCTAATGCTTTGCCGGACTGATTGAGGTGAATCAGCTGGAATTGTACTCTAAGGCGCATTGATAAAATATACTCATGTCATTCAAACAAATGATACATGTATATGGCATATAGGAATAGGTGGTGAGAGAAGGGAGAGAATGAGAACAAACCAGGTTTTCCTTTTGTAGTTTCTTACGTAGCTCAGCTACTTGAGATTCTGCTTGGTCGCGCTGTCGTTTTAGCTCTTCAATCTCCTTTTCCATCTAAACATTGCTCAAATAATCAAAACAAGACAATAAGAAGTTATCATAATTGAATTTAAGAGCTTAAACAAGTCATGTATCTACCTGTTGAATCTTGAAATCTTTTTCACTAGAGGGATCAGGAGTGCGCAATTCCGCCTCTAGCCTGGCCACTTCCTTCTGCAAATGTTTCACCAACTGTTTGTCTGAGACAACCTGAGAGCATATTCACCAAACATATCAGTTAGAATCAAGCATAACTAGATTAGGGTATTTTAAAGTCTTTTTTTTTGACATTGTTTACATCATTTATTTGTGCCTTCATATGTAATTCAATTTTTAAGATGGCAGTACCATGTTCACTTGAGCATTGTTTGTCACCTCCTTTGCACAGGTGGCAAAGAAGAGAGTGTTTCGGGTTTGCTCAAGATGAGTCAGAGCTGGACTCAATGTACATATAATGGCAGTCCGAGCATTCCCACCAAGTGAATGCTGCAGTATGCGTGTAAGCTTTGAATCTCTATATGGTATATGGCCACATTTCCTTTCACCAACACTGTCAGACAAAAAAGGAGAAATTTTCGCTTTAATATGATAATTAACTAATTCGTAAAGACCTCAAAGCGAAATACAAAATTTCAAAGCTATTTTTTTCCTGATTGGTGAATAGTGTGCTGTGCTAGAAGACAAGTATTGTAAGGACTTGTACAATATATTGCAAAACAGATTCCCCAAACTGTAGCGGTAACAATTTTCCTCTATAAAATCATAACTTGATGAGAGACTGCGTTCTGAGCAATAAACAAACAAAAACTACTCAGGCAAATGGTAGATATGAATGAACCCTAACAACTTATAACAGATTTTGTTCTATGTTCATGTCTGTTTGGTTACATACATGACATTGTTCATGTTCAAGCTATCGGTTCAACCACATATACAGCCTATTCTAGTTCCTACAAAAAACAAGAATACATGCCAAGACGATGCTTGACCATAGCAAACTATACTAAGATCCAATGGGTAAATATGTCATAGGGCTGTGAAGGAAATTGACATTAATGCTCATCTAAGCATTGTATGGATAAACTAATGGGATTTTTTACCTAAGCTTCCTGATTACAGTGGTGAGAGTCATCAAGCTGAGGTTGATATGACACCCTTCTCTCAGTCGTGCACCGTCAGTGTGTGTTTGTGATGCTCTCTCACTGCCTGCTAGGTCAACAAAGTTCTGTTCCATATTGTGTACAAATTAGTACATTCGCAATTCAATAAAAAGGGTCAAAATTCATCTCAAATATTACAAAAAAACAAAACCCTTACCAAGCTGGCAACAAAAGAACGTACACAGTCCGAATTCTCACGCTTGGTACTTTGAATTGTCTGCATCATTACCCAATTCCTTATTCATATAGGTTTTCATCTCAATCAGCGCAAGGCAACACATAATGATCAAGGGATTTACCAGCTTTATGATCTGGTGCGACCTTGAACTCTTATCATTTAGTGCAGTTTCACCCACTTGTCTTTGAGCTACAATATTATATGGAAAATAAATTCCTTGAAAAGGCAAGCTTGTTGAAGTAAAACTGTAAAGCACATTGAAAGTATCTAGATTAAAATCAAACTGATATCAAAAAGGACACTCACCTTCACAAATATTTATTAATTGTCTTAAATGCTGATTGTCAGTGACAGTTTCTTCTACCAATTTCTCAACCACAGTTCCTTTCTGCAAAAATGGAAACAAAAAGTCAGTGTCAGCTTCAACAAGAGAAAAGAGCACAAAGAAAAGAAACTCAGCAAAATTTAGTCAATGTATTTCACAGATGGCGTTACCTCTGGATCATCTAAAAGCTTAAGGCTACGCCCAGATTCCGAATTTAAGAGATCCCTCACATTCTCATTGTAGATTTCCAATCCTGAAATCTTTATTGTAAAATCTCTATCTGGTGTCTAAAATGAAACGAAAAGGATTTAGCTTCAACTCTTATGATAAATGCCCAGATAAAACTTCAACTGTAATTCACAGTTATCAGTCATAAATTCAGTAGGATGAATACAAACCAGAAAAATATTTTCAAATTGGAACTACGAGTAGATTCAATTGGATCTTACATTTACAATGTGATTGTAAATATCTTCAACAGCTTTCTCTGTAATTCCTCTCATTGTATATGTCTTTCCACTGCTCGTTTGCCCATAAGCAAATATGGTCGCTGAAAAGGAAGAGTTTCATCTTACTACCAAATATCAATATTTCACCATTTCAGCAGCCTATGAGCAACTTACTAAGATAGGAGGAAACACCCACCATTGATACCCATCAGAGAAGA
This sequence comes from Persicaria maculosa, assembly GCA_963922045.1. Lineage (NCBI taxonomy): Eukaryota > Viridiplantae > Streptophyta > Magnoliopsida > Caryophyllales > Polygonaceae > Persicaria > Persicaria maculosa. The sequence continues at coordinate 18,882,799 of OY998258.1, forward strand.
CAAAGCAACATCCTTTACCCCATCATAAACCATCTCGGTCACACAGTCGGGTCCAAAAACGTTGTCTGAAATTTGAAAAGAAATGGATACATTATAATACAATGTCCCACTAAGTGAAAATTCTTAGAAAACAAGGGGAAAAACATATATCAATACCGAAAGTGAATGAAGCTGGTTGACCACTACGATCATGAGAAGCAGGTGGTTTATGGACAATTGTCCGGTCATCGACGCACTCCCACGCCACTTGTTCTTTTAATGCCTGCTCCTTCTTGTTTAAGGGCCTTAATCTGACTGTCACGACAATCTTTTCGTCCTTAACTCTAGAGCCTCCTGGGGTTGACACTGGCATTCTCTCTATCTTTGAAGCTGGGGTAGATGGTGCACTTACAGCCTTAACTGTCATGCTGTCTTCTTTTTATACTGTAAAGATTCACCAATTACTGAGAACGCCAAATACAACAAGTGCTTAAGAGCCTAATTAAACACTGAAGAACACCAGTTGAAGAACATCAGTTGAAGCTGAAGTTCATTTGGTTAGCTTGATAAGAGAAAAACCCTAAATTTTCAACACCCTCAAAAATTGACAGACTCCAACAAGATCTAACGAAGAACTTGGAAGACTGCCTAGGAAAGTCCCAAAAAATTACTGGAACTACTACGGATCTTCGGTCCATAGCCAGCTTCTCCAACAAATTTGACAGGTCATACAACCCTAATTGGACCCCCTTCTCTCTGGCTATCAAAATTCAAGCATCAAGTTTGAAACGAGAATGAACAAATTACAAGAAATCCGATGAAGATAACCTATACAGCTAGCAGAAAACCCCTTCACTTTCATCCAATTCTCTCCCGAAAATCCTTTCGGAGGTCCGAAGCTCCATATGAAAAGCCAATTTTTTCTTGACACCGAATCGGATAAAATTGCATTCCAAAGACATCGTATTTAAAAAATTCTGCCTGATTTCAACCTCAGTCTTGAAAAATTTTCGCTAGGAAATGAAATTACAAAAGTGGAACAAAAATAAAGAATAGTAGACGAAATAGGAAAGGGAGACTTACGTAGAAAGACCAGTGAAAGAACTCTGAATTTCTACGAATGGAAATCTCGGCAAACCAACGAATTGAATCTTAAATTTTGGAAAGAAGCTTGTTGACACGGAGTGGAAGAAAGCGTTTAAAGGGATCAGAGAAACGGTGGGAGCGGAAGACAGCAGGTGATTTTTCTTGCAACGGCTAGTTTGAAAATCTAACGACTTTGAAAAAATGAAATTGAAAAGAGATTGCCGGACACGTGTCACTTCGATTCATATCTTGATCGAAAGAAAAAAAAAGGCAAAATTGCATAAAACCACTCTTAAAATAGGGTGTTTTGCGGAAAATCATCCCTTAAAACTAAAATTGTAGAAAATCGCCCGCTAAAACCATTTTCTTTGCAAAGTCACACCCATCACCCAATTTCTGTTAATTGAATGTTAAAGTATGTAAAAACTCAATTATACCCCTTGTTATTATTATTATTCTTTTACTCCATTCAATTGGTACTAGTTGATATTTAACTTTTTGACATGTTTTTTAAAAGTAAAAAACTAATATAAAGTGTCAAAAAAATTATTATTTTTTAAAATAATTTTACACTTACAAAAAAAATATTTAAAAATTGATGTGTAATTTATGTTTTATACATTTAAAAAAATGTGCATTACTAATGGGATACTTGAAGAAAATAAAATTTTAAAAAAATAATGTTTCATATAGTTTTTATTATTCTAAAAATGGGATACTTGAAGAAAAAATAATGTTTCATATAGTGAGAATATTTTAGAATAATAAAAACTATATGAAATATCATTTTTAAAATTTTTTTTTCTTAAAGTAGCCCTTTATTAATATACACTTTTTAAATATATAAAACATCAATTATATCTACTTTTTATAGAGTGTTTTTACTAATAAGTATGAAATTATAATATTATTTAATTTGTACATTTTAACATGTTTTTCAAAAGTAAAAAACTCTATAAATTATTATATATATTTTATATAAAAAGTGAAAAACATGTTAAAATGTAAAAATTAATTAATATCGATTGAATGAAGTAAAATAATAATAAAAACATATAATTGACTCTTCACGCACTTTAACATTCAATTAACGGAAAATGGGTGATGGGTGCGACTTTGCAAAGAAAATGGTTTTAACGGGTGGTTTTCTACAACTTTAGTTTTAAGGGGTGGTTTCCCACAGAACATCCTATTTAAAGCTAGGGTGGTTTTCTGCAATTTTGGGAAGAAAAAATTAATGTAATGAAATTTTGCACCTTTTCTTTATTTGTGATAGTATATTTGACGGTTGACCGATTTATCAGCCTCTTGAGCTTCAGACTTGTCTGCCTTACCTCGAATTTATATATAGTTAAAAAAAACATCTTCACGTTTGATATAATTTTGGAAGCTAGTGAATGTTATATTCGTATATTAGAAGGTTAATTTTTTTTCCCGAGAAATTTCATGAGGTACCATGAGGTAAGACGTAATTTATGCGGTGTATAATTGTTCAACATATTTCACAGGTACCTAAGATTTTTTTTTTTTTTTTGTCAAATAACCTTCCATCCCAAGTTGAAAATTTCGATATCATTATTCGAGGAGCTTACTTGCGAGATCGATAACTTATTGCTCGGAACTTTGTTTGCTACGTTCGACCTATCAAACTGACGAGGAGATTGCGCGTGCAAGAGCCTAGCATGGACAATGTGGTCGTGGGAAGCAAGATAGCACCAGACAATTTCAAACCCCCCAAAAAATACAAACTCTTCGATCGGGCACAAATTTGACTACATTGTGGATCGATCAAGCTTTCAACAAGTTGGAATAACACGTAGGAAACGAGAAAACCATGTGTAACGAAAAGGATATATGAAAAATAATGAATTGATCGAACCAAGAAACTGTCAAACAATAAAACAATTAAATCCTATTGTTAAAGATTGTTTTTATTTATCTTTAAATTATATTTGTATTTAGTCAAAGTGGTTAGAGCATATCTTTGCCCACTAGCATATCTTTCTACAAGTGGTTGAACTGATGTACGCTATTTTTGTGCGGGAAGAAGGGGACGTCAAACAAACCCCTTTAATACGGATCCAAATCATCTGTCCCCAGTTCTTGTCCCCTCTCACTGTCCCTCCTCACATATTTCTCTTTTTTTTATTTGTTTTTGTTTTTAATTTAATTTACTTTTATTTTTAAATACACATTTGTGAGAGGGGGACGGAGGAGGGAGACAGAGGATTTGATTCCCTTTAAAACGGATCCGGCTCCCATCCAGTTGATTTTTCAACTGTACTGTGCAGTTAGCACAAACTCTCCCCTTCATTTTAACCAACGACCAAGATTAGTTTTTTTTTTAAAATTAACAAATTGAAGAAGCACCATCTCCTTTCTCATAGTCTCTCGCTCTATCCCTCTAGCTTTCATGCCGCTCATGCGCTAAAAATCTAAATATCTTTACAATGTATCTATCTATCTTTTCTCTTTAATAGATGCTATATAAGGGCTTATAATTCATTTGGGGGGTAAATGTGATGTTGCAACTGACAATCAATCATGTTAGAACTTCAATCTATGAAATAGAGGATGTTTTGGTTTGTTTTTTAGAACCAGATTTCGACGATCCATCATTAATCACAATCAAATGTTACATTTTTCAGTTGTAGAAACCCTAGGTTCCTAATTAATTTAATTTCACACAAATTGTGGATAAACAATCCAATCAATTGGAGAAAGGCATAGATGGCAGTAAGAATGTACACCAGTAAAGCCGAGGTGACGAGGACAAACAGCACGACAGTGGCGCGCGTCGATGATTGGTTGCCGCAGCCGAGGACGCTGAGGGGGTCTGTTAGGATATGTGATGTTAGACAAATGTGGCTAACATAGGCATAAGAACACTATAAATGTGGTGAACATCTTGTAAAGAGGGCATTCATGAATATACAAGAAAGTTGTGAAGGTTCGATAATATAAAACAAGGTAATATAGAAATACTCTAGAAGGGGGGTTGAATAGAGTATGCCCGTTTTTCGCAGAAAGTCTCAAGACTTTTGGAGCTCGTATAAAACCCTTTGAGATTAAACCTGAATCACAAAGTTAGACAATCGAACCAAGTGCGGAAATAAGGTAAAGCAATAGATAAAGGACACAAGTAATTGTTTACGAGGTTCGGCACGAACTTGGCCTACGTCCCCGCCTAGGGTTCTTCCACAACCCTAGGATTCAAAAGGCTTTATTGATTCGCTTAGCTTAGGATCCTAATAGCTCACCGAGAAGCCTCTCTCCTATACAATTGCAATCTAGTCAACTCACGTTCCCTTGGAGTCCTAGACCAATCTAGAAGAGCCCCACCTCTCTCAGCTATCTAGTACAATCCTCTTACTCTCACAAATCAATAGCCTAGTGCAACTTCCCGAGTTACAAACTCTCGAGTAACACTATAAATGAATATATCCTATAAGCTCACAGTGTAACTCTCAAAGGCTTTGAAATGAAACAACAAACTCTTGAGCGCTAGTAGAGAGTACACTTGGAAGACAGATCTCGCTTGAATGAATGAAAACTCGTGTAACACTTGTGTTTTCTGTCTTCATCTTCCTTCTCTATATATTGAGACAAATCGGCGCCAAAAATCTTCTCCAACGGCTAGTCTAGATCATGGCCATCTTCGAGATCTTTTAAACTTGGAAACTTTTGAAGCCACGATCTTTCCGATTTGAAACTTCTCAACACGCATCACAAGGAAGGAAATAATTCGAAAATACTTCCTGAAAGATTAGTTACACATATATAATATAAAGGAAGTATATAATAATATAATATTCGGACATATAGAACAGGTTTTGGATTTCATCAACTGTTAAAGCTCCAAGACCTTTGACACAAACATCTTGTCAAGGCCTTTGAAACGTTATTCCGATTTTCATCAAGGGAGGGAGTTATCAATCTCCCCCTTGATGAAAGACAAAACCTGTGCATCCCTGCAACTTAGTCAAGCATAAATAATATAAGTGAAATCGGGCTAAGTACCTGCATGGGTTAGACAAATGTTGGATCAAAATTTTAAAGCATGAAAAAGCCATCCAACCGAAAACCAAAACTCAAAAAACCAAGGTCTCCCAAGACCTTCAAGCAGAAAGGTTTTCAAGTCTAAACAACCACAGATCATCTCCCCCTTTTTGTCTTTCAACAAAGGGAGGAGGTAAAACAGTCACCAAAAGTTTTGAAATTGTTTCCAAAAACCAGCAATGTATCAGATTTCAGGGATGGGATAGGGTAGGGTAGGGTAGGGTTTAAGCTTCGTCGTCCGGAGCATCATCAGTGAGCCTCGTCCACAGACCTTACAACATCTTGGATATCCCGCTCATCTCCGTCATAACCTCCTTGTGCAGCTCCTTGATATCCAGGCGAACTTCCTCCAAGCCCAACTCCAGGTTGTCCATGCGTTCATCAACGGCTGAAGCAGTGAGAAGAGCTTTTGAAGGAGTGGCAAGACTCAAGGTCCCTTGGGGAGACCGAGTGATGCCAATCTTTTCAAGGCTCTTGGAGTCGAACTTACCCATATGACGCTGCTGTTCTTCATTTTTGAAATCAATTCCAGAAGCTTTGAAGAGTGGGGTCAAAAGAGTAGCAAAGGGGAGGGGGGTTCCTTTCCTGGCTTTTCTTGTGTGAGCCATGGATCCTAAAATGGTGTTGGCTAGATCGAGATCAAGGCCATTGAGGATACGGTAAAGGAGGACCATGGCATTGTCAGTAAGGAGCGAGCCAGAGTTAAGACGAGGTAAGAGGCATCGAACAATGATGTTAAATATGATTTTTGCCTCAAGGGTAAGGGATGACTGGGTGAGTTGCTTTGAGGTGCTGTTAGATGCTTCGGGTAGGAGGTACTTGGCTCGGGCAAGAATGATGCAGTTTTCTTTTGAGGGGTGTATTTCAGAAGGTGGACATGGAATAGGTAGGCCAAGGAAATCTGCAAAGTCATTGGAGTTGAAAGAGATTCTAACCCCTTTGACAACAGACTCCAAAGACCAACCATTGGCGTCGTGTTTGGCTTTTAGGTTTATGTAGAACAGGTGGGTAAGCTGGGGATAGTAAACGGTTTCAAGATTGAGAAGGGTCCAGGCTGGGGATTTTTTGAGAAGATCAATGCAGGGTAGCTTCAAAGCTTCGAAGAACTCAATATCCAAAAAATCAGAACAGCAAATCCTACGAGTTCGAAACTCATCTACCCACTTACCAGCAGTCTCAGCATTTACAAACCAAGAGGAGGGCAAGGATTGGTTTACCTGGATATAGACGGGTGGATCGGCGTTCTTCCTACGAGCAATCGTTGGAGCAGCTCTCTTGGCAGGCGCCTCAAGACTTTTGAGGGTGCCTTTCCTGGTGCGCTTGGGAGATGGAGGCTTGACGACAATTGGGGCTTTCCGCTTCTTTGGAGACGGGGGAGGAGGAGAAGGAGAGGGAGATTCTTCCTTCTCTTCCTCAGACCCCGAGTCCTCACCGGACCCCGCTTCATCTCCTTCAGCTTCCTCGTCCTCTCCAGATCCGTCTTGCTATTCGTCTTCTTCCTCAGGCTCCTCTTCAGATGGAACCTCCTCGGCTTCGGCTTCCTTCCGAATCCTCTCAGCTTCCTCCTCGGCCAGTTTCCTTGCAAGCTCGGCCTCCTCATCGGCCTTTTTCTTCTTCAAGGCTTCCTCTTCGGCTTCCTTGACATCATCTCTTTCTAGACTGGCGTCGAGATCATCTTCCTCCTCTTCCTCGTCCACCTCCTCAGCCAAGATCTTCTTTTTCCCTTTCTGTTTCGCACTGAGGGGCTTCTTAGCAGAGCGCTTTTGAGAGCCCTTGGTAACAATGACCGTGCTCTCAGCGATGGTGCTTTGGACAACAGTTGGGACAATGGCTTGAGGAGTGGGTTCAGGTGTGGGAGAGGTGGCAGTGACCTGACGTCCCTTGGGGGTAGCGCCAAGTCTTTTGGGTGTGGAAGCTTTCTTTGATTTGGGTGTCATGGGGGAAATCAGCTAGGGTTTTCTTTGAGAGGTTGAAGAAGGAGAAGGTGAAAGGGTTTGGATCGGTTCTAGGTTTGTGATGTAATCGGGTACAGAATTGGGTTTAAGTAGAGAGAGATGATGGAGTGATGGGACGGGTTTAGAGTTCCAAGGGAGGGTAATGATATCATTGCCAAAATTTGAAAAGTTTCCAATTCAAAATTTCAAATTATTCCATCAAAATCGTACTGAATAACCGAAAGATTTAGTTCCAAAATTAAGATATCTCAACGGTTAAAAAATATAACATAAATAGAAGATTTTAAAAGTCAATCAAAATATACTTGATTAAATATCTAAAAAGATATTAACCAAATATATGTGATCTACCATTTAGTTCACAAACTTGTCATAATTCTTAAAGGTCTTGACACTAAGTAGAATTTATCTTTCGTAAAGGGAATGCTCCCCCTACGAAAGTGTATCCTTGTTAAGCATTCCAATCTCTCGTCTTATGAAGGTGAACCTGTCCTCTGCCAAGGGCTTAGTAAAAATGTCAGCCCATTGATAATCAGTTGAGATAAATGAAATGGACACATCACCTTTTTCAACATGGTCTCTAATGAAATGATGCCTTACATCATTATGTTTGGTCCTTGAATGCTGAACATGATTCTTAGTGATGGAGATGGCACTTGTATTGTCACACTTAATGGGAATGCCTTTGAGGTTGATGCCAAGATCTCGCATTTGTTGAGCTATCCAAAGGATTTGGGAGGAACAGGCTCCAGCTGCAATGTATTTGACTTCTGCAGTGGATAGAGCGACTGAGTTTTGTTTCTTTGAGTGCCAACTGATCAAGGATGCTCCTAGAAATTGACAACATCATGATGTGCTCTTCCTATCCACCTTATAGCCTGCAAAATCTGCATCAGAATATCCAATTAATGTGAAATCCTTTTGCTTTGGGTACCATAGTCCAAGCTCCTTAGTGCCATTGAGATATCGAAAGATCCTCTTCACAGCCACGAGGTGAGATTCTTTAGGATCAGCTTGAAACCTAGCACACATGCAAACACTAAACATGATGTCAGGTCTACTAGCCGTGAGATATAATAAAGATCCAATCATTCCTCGATACTCCTTTTGATTGACACTTTTCCCAGTCTTGTCTTGATTTAGAGACAATGTTGAGCTCATGGCACTCTTGGCTGCTTTGGATTGATCCATCTTGAACTTTTTCAAGAGATCCTTAGTGTACTTGCTTTGGTTGACAAAGATCCCTTTCTTGGATTGATGAACTTGTAATCCCAAAAAGAAGTTGAGTTCACCCATCAAGCTCATCTCAAATTCACTGCACATGATGTCAGAAAATTCCTTGCACAAAGATGTGTTAGTAGCACCAAATAATATATCATCAACATAAATTTGAATAACCAAAATTTCCTTTCCTTTGGTCTTGATAAAAAGAGTCTTGTCGATCAACCCCCTTTTAAAATCATTTTCTAAAAGATATTTTGACAAGCGCTCATACCAAGCTCTTGGAGCTTGTTTCAAACCATAAAGTGCTTTGTCAAGTTTATAAACATGATTGGGAAATTCCAAACTTTCAAAACCTGGGGGTTGAGCCACATAAACTTCTTCCTCTAAGAAACCATTAAGAAAAGCACACTTGACATCCATTTGATATAACTTTATGCTCATAAAAGATGCAAATGCTAATAAAATGCGAATAGCTTCAAGCCTGGCTACGGGAGCAAAGGTCTCCTCGTAGTCAATACCTTCCTCTTGATTGTAGCCTTGAGCAACAAGCCTTGCCTTGTTCCTCACGATCTTACCATTCTCATCTAGCTTGTTTCGAAATACCCATCGTGTGCCAATGACTGATTGATGCTTTGGCCTTGGCTTCAAGGTCCAGACTTTGTTTCTTTCAAATTCATTAAGCTCGCTTTGCATAGCAATGATCCAATCTGGCTCTTGAAGTGCCTCATTTACCTTCTTTGGCTCAATAAGAGAAACAAACGCGTGAAAAGCACAAAGATCTTTAATTTTAGAACGAGTTTGAACACTAGAAGTAGGGTCATAAATGATATCCTTTAATGAGTGTGATGAGGAGTATTTGAATTTTCTTTTGCTGGTCTCAGCTCCTTGATTCGTCACACCAGTAGGATTGACTTGTGGTACATCTGACTCCGTGGTCCTGTTAAGTTCAGTCACAACAGTTTCTGACGTCTCAACACTGTTGGATTGGACACCAAGGGCTTTGGACAAATCTTCAACACCTTGGGCCAATTCTTCAGTGTTAAGAATCGGTTCCTGCATGTTCCTCTTCTCTGTGTTCTTGGTAGCAGCATCATCACCTTCCTCGTTCTCTGCATGGATGTTAAGATCTATATCTGCAACACTTTCACTCAAAGAACCGTCATTGCATTCATCAAATATAACATGTATACTTTCTTCAACTAACTGGGTCCTTTTATTGAAGATTCTATAAGCTTTTCTACTTGTGGAGTAGCCAAGAAATATACCTTCATCACTACGCGCATCAAATTTCCCAAGGTTATCTTTTCCATTGTTATGAACAAAACAAGTACATCCAAAGGGTTTAAAGTAAGATATAAGTGGTTTGCGGCCTTTGAAAAGTTCATAAGGAGTTTTCTTTAAGATAGAACGAATAAGACAACGATTCAAAATATAGTTAGCTGTGTTAACAGCTTCATCCCAATAGGTTTTAGGTAATGCATTTTCTAAAAGCATAGTCCTGGCCATATCCTCTAAGGTGCGGTTCTTTCGTTCCACAACCCCGTTTTGTTGAGGTGTCCTAGGAGCAGAAAAGTTATGGGAGATGCCATATTTAGCACATAACAAATCAAACTGAAGTTGATCAAACTCCCTACCATGATCACTCCGAATTGACACTATGGGCTTGTTTCTTAAAGTTTGCAACTCCTTACAAAGTTTTGAAAACTCAAATAAGGCCTCTGATTTTTCTTTTAAAAATGCAACCCAAGTATATTTAGAAAAATCATCAACAACAACTAGCATGTACTTTTTACCATTGGGAGATTTGACTCGCATAGGACCACATAAATCCATATGTAAAAGTTCAAGGGGTCTAGAAGAACTTACAACCTTTTTGGGTTTGAAAGAGCTACGTGTTTGTTTACCTCGTGTGCATGCATTGCACATATCAATACCTTTGAAGTCCATCTCAGGTAGCCCTCTTACAAGCCCTTTGGACACAAGCTTCTGTAGTGTATGTGGACTCACATGACCGAGTCTCCTGTGCCAGAGCTTTGGATCGTCCGTCAAAGCCTTTAGACAGGTTAAGCTTCCTTGTGCCACTTGATCAGCATTTACGGCGTATATATTGTTGTAACGATATGCAGTCAATATAACTTCACCTGTATCTTCTCTGCACACTATACATCTTTTCTTGTTAAATCTGACATTGTTGCCACTATTACATAATTGAGAGACACTAAGCAAATTATACTTTAAACCATTAACAAGATAGACATTTTTAATACTATGGCTGGAATCACTTCCAACACTACCAATACCAACGATGTCGCATTTTCCTTTGTCACCAAGAGTGATTGTTCCCATGGATTGCTCCTTTAGATCATGAAAGAGAGAACTCTTCCCACTCATATGCCTCGAGCATCCACTATCAATAATCCATTTGTGTTCTTTCACCTTGGTGATCTCCTGCAAGACAAACATCAACCTTTGTGGCTAGACCAATAAGCAAATTTGGATCCATTGTTGGGGTAAACCATATTTGGTAAAATAGTGCCTTTTGGAACCCAAACTTGTGTTATCCGTTCTTTTCTCAAATGAACAGGAAATGTATTGCGAATAATAAATGGATCCTTTCTTCTATAGGGGCAGGTCTCTTTTACATGTCCCTTTCTAGCACAATGGTGACATATAGGAGAGGTTCTGCTTCATTTTTCCTTTACAAAAGTGGTAATATGTTGCTTCTTTAAAAACCTTGGATTGTAACCAATACCACTTTTGTTTAGAGAACTTTGTTGCTCACCCAACATCCTATCGAGAGTACCTTTGGATTTGGTAAAACATATGAGGGCTGTCTGTTGGTCTTGAATCTTATTATTCAGGGAGATCTTCTCGTTCTCTAAGTCATGATGCTCATTTCTTAGAGAGGAGAGATCTTGCTTGAGTTCAGATTTCTCTGAGTCAAGCGTCTTTACTTTAATGTCAAGACCTGAATAAGAAGCTTCAAGACTTTTAACCCTCATAGACAGATCCTCAATAGTTCTTTCCTGATGTGATCCTAGTGGTCAATGAGCTCGACTCATTTATCTTACAAAGTTTTGTCGCAGGAGCCGAATATCAACTCTCGTTTGAGAAAACAACATGGCGACACCGTGGTATTTTGGCTCTTTCGGGCTGTATAAAATTCCAATTGAAGCCAGTGAGCACTTGTTGGAAAGCTATTTTAAGCGGCTACAACTTCCATGAAGAACAGTTCTCCTAAAACAGCCTCGAAGATTCTCAAATTCGACATTCTTTCCAGCTGCTCAAATCTGGACGTTTTTCATGCTTTTATTTCTATCAAAAAATAATCCCACATCGCTTAGAGATGTTTGGGGCTTCTATATTCATCCTATATATTTCTTGTAAAACCTTAATTTTAAAGCAAGCCAAGTTGAGTTTAGTTAAAGTTTGAGCCACTAATAGCTTCCTATGATTCCGGGTTAAGGATCGAGTTCTTGGTGAGAGGCTAAGAGCGAACCCTTTGGTGAGAGGCCGAGGGTGACACCCTAGTGAGAGGCGAAGGTGTCAAAGGGTCGAGATCCTCGGAGTGCGATTCCGAGAGGATTGAGATCGAGTGTAGGGGATTCAAGGGTGAGAGGCCTGCGAATCTTGCTCCACATATCCCTTTTTTCCAGTTTCCATAAACCACAAAAATTAGCTCCACAAAAAGAGTGTTCGAAAGCTCGAGCCTTGGTCGATCCCGATCCTCGGGTCTCATCAAGTGGTATCAGAGCTAATCGACTCAAGTCCATTGAGCTTTCGATATTCGAGTTGTTTCTTCTTAGTCAAAATGTTCAAGAAGACGAGTTCCAAGCCTTTGTCCGAGTAGTACATCCGATGGGCCATTCGAGCCTATGATGATGGGTATCTTCATTGGAGCGACATGGATGGTGCTACATATGATGTAGTTGATCAAGAGCTCCGAAGGAGATATCAAAAGAGAAGGGCTCGAGAGGGTGAGGCTCGGCGTAAGAAGAAGGTTGAACCACCTTGGCAAGAGATCCGCAAGCTCGCGGAAGACTCAATGCAACAAGTACGGGAAATTCAAAAACTTGTCAGCTCATTGGGGTCGACGCCATCAAACCCCACAACTCCACCACTTGTCTCTTCAAAGACAACATCCTCTATGACCATGGGCGAGGCACTTGAGATTAAAGAAGGCAAGTCTAAGGATGTTCTGATTGAGATGGAAAAGGTCAATCCTGAGCATAAGAAAGATGAGGAAATCATCCAAGTTCCCAAGGTTGCGCTTTCGATGAAGGAGAAGCGGACGCAAACCGAGGTACCTATCTTTCTGAATTCCATGTCAACTAAGTGGTTGGATGCGATTCAATTCATTCCATCTTGCTTGCCTTTCACAATTCAAGAAGAAGATGGGATTCAAGATCCGTTCAAGGAAGAAAAAGCAAGTTCGAAGAAGTCGCTCGTTTCCATCACGGATTCGAGGATGAATCCTCTTCAAGGGGAGGAGGATGATGTGATCCTAGTGGTCAATGAGCTCGACTCATTTATCTTACAAAGTTTTGTCGCAGGAGCCGAATATCAACTCTCGTTTGAGAAAACAGCATGGCGACACCGTGGTATTTTGGCTCTTTCGGGCTGTATAAAATTCGAATTGAAGCCAGTGAGCACTTGTTGGAAAGCTATTTTAAGCGGCTATAACTTCCATGAAGAACAGTTCTCCTAAAACAGCCTCGAAGATGCTCACATTCGACATTCTTTCCAGCTGCTCAAATCTGGACGTTTTTCATGCTTTTATTTCTATCAAAAAATAATCCCACATCGCTTAGAGATGTTTGGGGCTTCTATATTCATCCTATATATTTCTTGTAAAACCTTAATTTTAAAGCAAGCCAAGTTGAGTTTAGTTAAAGTTTGAGCCACTAATAGCTTCCTATGATTCCGGGTTAAGGATCGAGTTCTTGGTGAGAGGCTAATAGCGAACCCTTTGGTGAGAGGCCGAGGGTGACACTCTAGTGAGAGGCGAAGGTGTCAAAGGGTCGAGATCCTCGGAGTGCGATTTCGAGAGGATTGAGATCGAGTGTAGGGGATTCAAGGGTGAGAGGCCTGCGAATCTTTCTCCACATATCCCTTTTTTCCAGTTTCCATAAACCACAAAAATTAGCTCCACAAAAAGAGTGTTCGAAAGCTCGAGCCTTGGTCGATCCCGGTCCTCGGGTCTCATCAAGTGGGGAAGTTGTTGGCAGTTCTGGAGCAGCAGATCAATCGGCAAAGAATGCAGATTTCCCGTCGATTGGCTAGGATTCTGGAAACGTGCGAGTATTAATTTTGTAGATCTTGAAGTCGCGGTCGTGGATTGGGACAGATCTCGTCAATCGGATGTCAGACGAAGCGGGAAACTGAGTTTTACCGAGACGTCGCCTGTGCAGAGACGATTCCGAAATTGGGTTCGTTTGAGAGGTATTGAGGGCTGTTTTGGGAGTGACATTTTGGGTATGATTGAGGGTGATAATGGGGTTGTGGAAGGCCTTAAAATGGTGGTAAAGAAGGGGTATGGGGTTGAGGGATATGTGATGCAAGATCGCTCTCGGCCTCGCACTCCGAGCTCTCTCCAACACTCGATCTTCCACACTCTCTGCCTCGCACTCCGAGTGTTTCCGACCCTTTGATTCCGTCGTCTCTCACTAAGGAATCTCCTTCAGCCTCTCACCGAAGGTTTTGTTCCCGGCCTCTCACCTAAGAACGAGATTCTTAACCCGAATCACTGGAAGCTAAAAGGCTTACTTTTTCTCAAATTTCAACCTCCCTTCAAATCAGTTCTTACATCCCTTTATATAGGAAAAATATTGAATCTATGAAAAATAAAAGAAATTAAATAAATTGATAAACTAATGACGGATAATATGAAAGGGTTTCCGAGATTTATGACGGAAAGATGGACAACCATAATGGGGGGAAAACGAATGGTCTTGGTTGCCATCAAAGGGATGGAAGGTCGGAAATCCCTAAAGCCCTGCCATTTAATCCGACCTTATTGAATTCATTCCGTCTTCATTTATTGCATTTCCGATGAGCTGCCAGAATTTCAGACTGATCCAAAGATCCTAGATTTCGGCCATGTTCCAGTCTGAATTGATGATTGCATCCTTCAATAAAGTTGTAGCCGCTTAAAATATCTTTCCAACAAGTGCTCATCGGCTTCAATCGGAATTTTATACAGCCAGAACAAGCCAAAATACTGAGGTGTCGCCAAACAGTCTTCACAAATGAAAGTTGATGTTTTGCTCCGAATACAGACCTTTGTAGGAAAAATGATGCGAGCTCATGGGCGACTACGATCACATCATTTCCTGATCCACAGTTCTCTTAATAAGAATGTTAGTTTGGGCAATAAGTTTGATAGAGTATATTTTAGTCATGTTTTTAGTGTGGAATTGCATATTAGTTTAGATCATTTTTACATATTTTATAGCTTAATTTATATTATTTGGTTTTCGGAGTCTACACTAGTGTTTTTATATATTTCAGGTATTTTTGGTTTGAATCATATAAATTCGGAGGTTGCTCGTAACATATGGGATTGTTTTGCAAATTGGAAGCCAAGGTGGGCCGGGCCGGTGAATTCCACGGGAAGAGGCGGAAGGAGCCACACGGATTGGAACACTGCTGCACTAGTGTTTTGCTTATTAATACTATAGCTTAGATAGCTTAGATATAATAATATAAAATCATATATTCATATATGCTAATTCGGTTAGTTTAGAATTAGATAGAATAGGTTTTTCATATATATATACATTCATACGGCGTGGGTGGAGGAGGTCGAAGCCGTGTATACGGCGACTACCGTTTCCAACCATAAACCCTAACTATGTTTTGTTTAATTTTTATGGAGACCTAAACTCTCCCGTTCTATCTACGATTTGAAGCTTTGTTTGGATTGATTGTGAGTTTCCGAATCTTGTTCCTTATTTCCTATATTGAATGTTTCGACTTCTTTATAGTTAATTTTTATTTTTAGTTAATTTTTTAGTTTTATTTCCTTTATATTTTAGTCAGAAAAAAAAATCACTAAAAAAAAAAAAACAACGAAAAGAAAAGAAAGAAAGTGGTACTCTGTCTCTCCTTTCTTCCTTGCCCTTTTGCGCTCACCATCACCGCCCTTCCCTACCATCACCAGCAGACCACTTCACCACCTACTAGCCACCATCCCCGGCCGTCTGCAGTCGAGCACTCCGTTCGGCCTGGTTCTATCGGCCTCCCAGTCGGAACCCTGAACCGTATCAACCGTCTCTGATTTCGCCGCCACCCTTCTCCGCTGTCGGTGTCCCCGCGTCCCAGTCGGAACCCTAGCTTCTCGCCGCCGGCCGCCACTACCGCACCCTCCACCAGATCGCCCCTTTTTCTCGGCCTCCTACCCAGTAGCTTTCCCGACCATCTTTCATCCGCCACCACTGCAAATCCGCCACCGCTGCATCGCCGCGCCTGCGCCGATTGCCTGCCGACAGCCAGCATTGCCCCAGCACCAGACCACCAGCCCCTCTCGTAAGTTCCACTGCTAGTCGCCGCTGCTGCCTTCAATTGCGTTTGATTCACCTTCATCAGGTGACTCTGAATTTTCCAGACCGTGAGTTCACTCGGGTGAGTGCAGGTATGTCACTCTTTTCACCCTTTCATTGACTAGCTGATTCTCATGATTTTTGGAAGAGGATGACGAATTGATTTTGTTGAAATTGCTCACATCTTATTATCAATTCACATTGCCTGCGTAGTCACTAGCTGATTTGCATTGTCCATAATCTGTCAAGGTTGAGTGAAATCTACTGTTATTTGTTGGGATTTACTATTGAGGTTGATTGAGATTTCTTAAATTAATGGATTGGTTGTTGCTCTGTTTTTCTGGTTGCATAGTAGCTAATGAGTTCAATTCTGGATCTGCTCTAATTTTTTGATCAATCTGATGGGCTTGAATGCGTGTTTCCTGTGATGCTTTCATAGTCTGTTTGATCATCAAGACCTTGGCGCTGCTGTGTTGGTCCTGTTTTTGTCCATTGTTATGCTTTGGTTGGCCCATATATTTTTGATTTCATGCCTTAGTTAACCTTAGCTTTTGCTAGACCATGTGTGTAGGATTAACTGAATTTTAGAGCTGAATTCATCCCTTTAGCTGCTGATTTTGGGTTGTGTTTTACACCTCATTTTTCTTGGAAACTTTAGTTGCTTGATTGTACATTCTTATGCTCCCCTTGCTTGTCTCATGCTCCCTGAAATCACTTGAACTCCATATTTTTAGTTTGACATAAGTGATTGAGCATGACTTGAAGGGGCTGATTTGTGTTTGATGATCTTTGTTGTTCTTCATTTTTGGATGATATAGTTTTCTTGGATGTTGGAATGTGTTTGGTTGTTGTATGCACCCCAAGGCTGTAATTTCTACTCTATTATCGTGTTTTAAGGGTGTTAGTACTTAGGAATAGTCACCTATCTTGCTGAATTTTCTGTTTTTGATATTCCTTTGTTACTAAATTGAATCTGCTGCTGAATTCTATCCTAGTTTTGCTTGTTTTGCTGCTGTTTTTGGTGTTGCACAGGTCCTATAACTATGAGAAGTGTTGAATTTTATGGTCTATTCAAAGGCAACACCACTGGCTACTGTTGAGTTGAAGATTAGTTTTGAAATGCCTGATTACTTTGTGAGTTTCCTCTACCTTTTTCATTCCTTTTCTTTACTTTGAGGACAAAGTAAGATTTTAAGCATGGGGTGGGGAATTCAAGTGTAGCTCCGTCTTTATATATATATATATGTTAGTTTTCTGTTTTTTTTTTTTTGTTTTTTCAATTTTTGATATGCATTTCATTGCATTTAGGTGTTATTAACGATACTCATTTGGTTTAGTTTGTCCTCTAATTTATTTTTATGATCTTAATGCATAAATCCCATGATTTGATTGAATTGCTTGAAAATGATTTTTGGAGCATGATTTGAGAATATAATTGAGCAAGTATGGTTCATAGTTGAGGTTTAATTGAAATCTAAAAAAAAAATATAACCCTTGTGAGTTTGTTTTGGCCTTATAGGGACTATGCATAATTATTTCCCTTTTGCTTTTATTGTGTGATTATACTCTTCATATACTTGTTTTTCATGACCGTATTGCACATGGTTGTTTCTTGTGAATTTCAAATGATTGAGGCATATTTTCTTTAGCCATATTATATCCTATCTACCTTACATATTATCCTTTGCTTGAAGCCCGTCTGAGCCTTAAAGCCTATTCTTTTTGGTAGCTCCACAAAAAAAAAATATATCATAGCCAATGATTAGCCTGACCCTATCCGGGAATTAGGAGGAGAATTGGTGAAAAATCTTTATGTTGGAGTTGGTTTGAGTGGAGATAATGTATGTATGGTTGTGCATTGCGAGAGGCATAGCCAAAATAAGGTAACCCTTCTTGCATAATAGAGATGACTTATTACTAGGGGCCTAAGGAGAATAAAATTCACTTAGGAGTAAAAGTCTAGTAAGCTTGGACCCAGGGAGGATAAAATTCACCTAGGGGCAAAAGTAAGCATAAAAGAAAAAGAAAAAAAAAGTCATAATCCAAATGGAAAAATGCATGAGTTGTATGGCTATTGAAATCGAAAGAGCTTATTGCTATGTAATGGAGTTTATGTTATTGGAATGGTTTGCGAAGTATGAAAGTTTTGGTGTTATTCTGGTTGATTGTTGTTCCTTTTTCCCGGATTTTTAGCACCACAAGCCTCAATATTTCCCATGCCTTATGTTCCTACCAAAGCCCCATTACAACCCTATAAAAGTCCTCATGATGTTGTTTGCAAGTGATAACTTTCACGGTGTATAAAGCATTTTGGATTGAGTTGAGAGTTGAACTTTAAAGCCTAAACACATGAGAGCTTGAGTGAAACACATTATTCCGGTGAGATTGGATTAAATTTGCCTTTACTATTTGATCGCTAATATACTTGCTAGGATATTTGTTCTCTTATTCATGGCTCCTACTATGTGATGTTGCTTTTCTAAAATTAAAGCATGAAGATCTTATTTGTGGGATGATTAATTCTATATTTGTTTTTCATTGCTTGAGGACAAGCAAAAGTCTAAGCATGGGGTAGTTTGATAGAGTATATTTTAGTCATGTTTTTAGTGTGGAATTGCATATTAGTTTAGATCATTTTTACATATTTTATAGCTTAATTTATATTATTTGGTTTTCGGAGTCTACACTAGTGTTTTTATATATTTCAGGTATTTTTGGTTTGAATCATATAAATTCGGAGGTTGCTCGTAACATATGGGATTGTTTTGCAAATTGGAAGCCAAGGTGGGCCGGGCCGGTGAATTCCACGGGAAGAGGCGGAAGGAGCCACACGGATTGGAACACTGCTGCACTAGTGTTTTGCTTATTAATACTATAGCTTAGATAGCTTAGATATAATAATATAAAATCATATATTCATATATGCTAATTCGGTTAGTTTAGAATTAGATAGAATAGGTTTTTCATATATATATACATTCATACGGCGTGGGTGGAGGAGGTCGAAGCCGTGTATACGGCGACTACCGTTTCCAACCATAAACCCTAACTATGTTTTGTTTAATTTTTATGGAGACCTAAACTCTCCCGTTCTATCTACGATTTGAAGCTTTGTTTGGATTGATTGTGAGTTTCTGAATCTTGTTCCTTATTTCCTATATTGAATGTTTCGACTTCTTTGTGTTTGAATGTTTCATTGTTTTATTCTATCTCGACTGATCAACTTGGTAGAATCAATTCAATTGCTAGGGTTTTGTAGATTCCTGATTGTGAACCTTAACTCAAGTGGCAAACTTATCTCTTTAGGGCTGATTGAACTAATTGGATGGGTAGGAAGTTGGATGTGTTGTAAAATCCCTTTTTAGGGACTGCAAATACCTTGGTTAATCTCTGGTCTTAAAGCTATCAATTGGGTTAAATCCTTCTTTAGGGACTGTTCGATTGATAAGGGTTTCTAGGACTGATTGGACTAGTAACTATATTAGGTCGGGACAAGGGCATTCATAGGAATCATAAAAGGACAAGAGGAAGTTACAATATCAATTCAACCAAATAAAGTGGATAGTTGTAGCAAAACGATTTCCTCTAAATTCCTTTGCATTAATTTGTTTATAGTTTATTTTATTTTCTTTCTTATTTTCACCACCCAAAAACCCCCCGTTTCATATTAATTGGTAAATAAACTTAACTTAGGAATAACTTGATTCTCTGTGGGATCGACTTGTGCTTACCACACTACATTAGTTAGGTAGGTTCGAATATATTTTGATACAGTTTACGCGACTAAAAACCGCCCATCAAAGCTTCTCTTCATTGGCAATCATATTGGAAAGGAATTCCGATAATACCTCTTTTGGACTTGCCATAAGTTCTCTTACAGTAGCTTCAAGCTTTTCATCATGGGATTCATCTTTTGAGGCCATAAGACAAATATTAGCCTTCTCATCATCGGAGTCAGAGTCGGAATCGCTTCAAGTTGCCACCATGGCTTTCTTCTTCCATTTGTCACCCTTCTTGGACTGGCTTTTTGTCTTTTGAGGGCAGTCCTTTACAAGATGATCTGTTTCACCACATTCAAAACAAGACAACGGTTTAGTCTTCTTTTCATACTTGTTGTATTGAGGCTTACCTCGAAATTTTGAAAACTCTGATCCATCCTTGTTGTTGAATTGCTTTTTCATTTTGAGAATTCGAGCAAGGCCTCTAGTGATAAGAGCAAAAGGATCATCCTCATCGTCATCCTCATCTTCGGAATCAGATCCATCTTTAGGCTCATCTTTCTTAGACTTGAGTGCCAAGTTCTTAGTGCTAGCTGGAAATTCTCCATCGTCTTCATTAAGGATCATCTCGTGCGTGATCAGCTTCCCAAGCAAGTCATCAAGGGGCAGAGTGGTGAGATCTTGGGCTTCCTCTATGGCTGTTACTTTCGGGCCCCATTTGTCTTTTGGGAGGCACCTCAATATCTTCCTCACTTTCTCAACATTCTCAAAGGTCTTGCCGAGAGAGTCAAGGTTGTTTGTGATTTCTGTGAATCGTGTGAACATGGCCTTGATTGTCTCATCAGACTTCATCTTGAAGAGCTCATACTTTCGAAGGAAGATGCTGATCTTGGTGTCTTTCACTTGGCTCGTTCCTTCATAGGTGACGACCAGTTTGTCCCAAATCTCTTTAGCTGACCTACAAGATGAAATACGGTTAAACTCATCAGTGCTAAGACCACAATAAATTAAGTTAATAGCCCTGTAGTTTTTGGAGACGAGTTCAAGATCTACTTGGATGTATTCAGACTCCTTCTTTGCGACTTTGGTTCCATTTGGTCCTTCTTTCTCTGGAATCTTCGGACCATTCTCAATAATGTTCCAAAGTTCCAGATCTTGATCTATAATGAACATTTTCATCAAGGATCTCCAGTGGACAAAGTTGTTTCCTACAAAGAGTGGTGGTCTGCTCGTGGACCTTCCCTGTGCAAATCCTCCGCTTGCTTCACCAGTCATGATCGAAAACTCACAAGATTGTTAGATCAAAAATAGTGAGTAAAGCTCTGATACCAATTGAAGGTTCGATAATATAAAACAAGGTAATATAGAAATACTCTAGAAGGGGGGTTGAATAGAGTATGCCCGTTTTTCGCAGAAAGTCTCAAGACTTTTGGAGCTCGTATAAAACCCTTTGAGATTAAACCTGAATCACAAAGTTAGACAATCGAACCAAGTGCGGAAATAAGGTAAAGCAATAGATAAAAGACACAACTAATTGTTTACGATGTTCGGCACGAACTTGGCCTACGTCCCCGCCTAGGGTTCTTCCACAACCCTAGGATTCAAAAGGCTTTATTGATTCGCTTAGCTTAGGATCCTAATAGCTCACCGAGAAGTCTCTCTCCTATACAATTGCAATCTAGTCAACTCATGTTCCCTTAGAGTCCTAGACCAATCTAGAAGAGCCCCACATCTCTCAGCTATCTAGTACAATCATCTTACTCTCACAAATCAATAGCCTAGTGCAACTTCCCGAGTTACAAACTCTCGAGTAACACTATAAATGAATATATCCTATAAGCTCACAGTGTAACTCTCAAAGGCTTTGAAATGAAACAACAAACTCTTGAGCGCTAGTAGAGAGTACACTTGGAAGACAGATCTCGCTTGAATGAATGAAAACTCGTGTAACACTTGTGTTTTCTGTCTTCATCTTCCTTCTCTATATATTGAGACAAATCGGCGCCAAGAATCTTCTCCAACGGCTAGTCTAGATCATGGCCATCTTCGAGATCTTCTAAACTTGGAAACTTTTGAAGCCACGATCTTTCCGATTTGAAACTTCTCAACACGCATCACAAGGAAGGAAATAATTCGAAAATACTTCCTGAAAGATTAGTTACACATATATAATATAAAGGAAGTATATAATAATATAATATTCGGACATATAGAACAGGTTTTGGATTTCATCAACTGTTAAAGCTCCAAGACCTTTGACACAAACATCTTGTCAAGGCCTTTGAAACGTTATTCCGATTTTCATCAAGAGAGGGAGTTATCAAGTTGGTTACACACTCTCTCTCGGTTGTTGAATAACTAACCAAGATCCTGACAAGTGGTATCAACAGCTGGCGTTTCTCGGCTATGGCGGAACCTACGCGTCACAAGGCAACAGAGAAGATGGACATTCAACTTCAACACCTACAGACGTTCACAGCAAGCTCGCACGAGCGCCTAATGGAGGCAATTCAGAAGCAGGATGATCATCAACGAACTCTTCAAGATTAACAGCAAACGATGATCGACTTAAAGCGATCAACGGAGGAATTTCAGACAAGGACGGCGCAATTCTAGATGCGAATTGAGCAAAGCGTGACACAAATCGCCGATTGGATTCGTCTGCAAAATCAGAAAGATGTTCTCCAATCGGGATTTGTCACACCGCCGACGGAGCACCAAGAGAAGACACCTCAGGGGATCAACAGGGAAATTCCAATCCCGGAGGAGACGAACGCGTACAGACCTCCACCCATGAGGAACGAGGGCGCCTTCAACGCTCAGAATCGCTTCCCCAAGGTCGATTTTCCAGTCTTCGATGGGAGCAAGCCGAGAAGCTGGGTGAGAAAATGCGAGAAATACTTTCTTCTATTTGGAATTCAAGATCATTAGAAAGTGGAATTGGCAGCCATGTACATGCATGATCGGGCAGATACATGGATCCAGGGCTATTTGATGCAAAGAAAAGGAGTAAGATGGAAGGAAATGAACGAGGCTCTCTGTTGCAGGTTTGGAGAAAGGCAAGGAGTAGAAATTATTGAAGAATTCAACAAGCTAAGCCAAATCGGGGAATTGGAAGACTACAACGAAAGATTCAAGGAGCTCCGAGTAGGTATGCTCTCGTACAACCCGCATCTGCCTGAATGTTACTTTGTGACCAGTTATATCAGCGGCCTAAAGGCTGAACTTAAGCCATTGGTTAAGCTTGGTCGACCAAAGGATCTGGCCGACACTTTGCAGCTCGCAAGGTTGCACAGCAATGCTGTCCAAGCCTTAGTTAGAGCAAGCAAACCCCCATGGAGGGCAAGTTTTGTGAGTGAAAGAGCCCAGGATCCCAAGAATTCGAAAGAATTCAGGAAGACAGCGGGGCTGTGTTTCCGTTGTGGGGATAGGTATTATGTTGGTCACAAGTGCAAGAACTCATGAGTTAAGTTTGTCACCACGCAGGACTTTGATCCAGATGAGGAAGAAGTCACTGATGAAGTGATAATAGAAGAATCCAGACTTGAAGAAGATGATCAGGAGGGATTTGTGAGAGCTTTAACTGGAAATGGTTCAGACACTTCAATTTTGGTCAAAGGTTTTGTGGGAAATAGAATGATTAGGATCTTGATCGATAGTGGGTCTACTCATAGCTTTGTGGATCCTTTGGTAGCAAAGGAAGCTGAATTCAAACTGCTGCCAGCGAACTTGATGATCGTGGAAGGTCTCAACAAGGGCAAGCTGTTTTGTCGTCAGGAGTGCAAGCACTTTAAGTGGAAAATGCAAGGGGGTACCTACATATTTGATGTTCGAGCACTAAAGATTGGGGTCTTTGAGTTGCTGTTGGGAGTCAACTGGATGAAGATGTATAGCCCAGTCCAATTCGACTACAACAGAATGACTATTGCTTTCTCCAAAGAAGGGAAGAAGGTAGAATTGCAGGGTGTGAGTGAGGATAAGAAAGAGGCTGTGATCAGGCACCTCACTGGGAAAGAACTGCAATCACTGATCAGAGGAAAGGAACATGAGTCCATTTCTCAGATTGCACGGGTGTTTCAATTGAATGCTAAGATGGAAGAAACTCCACCAGCAGTGCAGGCTATCTTAGGAAGATTTGCAGAAGTATTTGCTGAACCCAAGCACCTGCCACCAGAGAGGGGTTGTGAACATGGGATTCCACTGAAATCAGGAACTCATGCAATCTGTTCAAAGCCATATAGATATCCTCATGGGCAGAAGGATGAGATTGAAAACAAGTTAAGGAGATGATGTCCAGTGGATTGATCAGGCATAGCCAGAGCCCATTTGCTTCTCCAACATTATTGGTTAAGAAGAAAGATGGAACTTGGCGCTTTTGTGTGGACTATAGGAAACTGAATGAAGCAACAGTGAAGGATAAATTTCCTATACCTAACATAGAGGAGTTGTTAGATGAGCTACATGGGGTTGCTGTGTTCTCTAAACTAGATCTTAGAGCAGGATACCACCAAGTGAGGGTAGCTGAATCTGACATTCCTAAGACAACCTTTAGAACTCATAATGGGCATTATGAGTTTAATGTCATGCCCTTTGGATTGACAAATGCACCAGCAACATTTCAATCCTTAATGAACATGGTATTTGCTGAGCTTCTACGCAAATTTGTGCTAGTCTTCTTTGATGATATACTGATTTACAACAGCACACTTGAGCAACACTTGGTTCACTTAGAGACTGTGTTGGAGATTATGAGAAAACTCCAACTCTTTGCTAAGCTGTCTAAGTGCAATTTTGTTGTGGGAAAGGTGGAGTACTTGGGCCACCTGATTTCATTAGAAGGGGTAGCAACTGATCCCTCTAAAATTGAGGCAGTAGTCAAATGGTCTGTGCCAAAGAATGATAAGGAATTAAGAAGTTTCCTAGGATTGGCAGGATATTATAGGAGATTCATCAAACACTTTGGAGTAATATGCAGACCCCGTACTGAATTACTCAAGAAGGAGAAGTTTTTGTGGGGCGAGGACAGTGAGACTGCATTTCAGAAAATCAAATAACTGCTATCAACACCACCAGTTCTTACACTTCCAGACTTCTCTTTGCCATTCCAAGTAGAGGCAGATGCTTGTGAGGATGGAATTGGAGCAGTCCTAATGCAGTAGGGTCGGCCATTAGCTTACATTAGCAAAGCTCTTCATGGCCAGCACCTTCTCCTTTCCACCTATGAGAAGGAATTTCTAGCAATTCTTTATGCTGTGGACAAATGGCGCCACTACTTAGAGCCTGCTCACTTCATAATTGTCACATATCATCAGAGTTTGAGGTACTTGTTGGAACAACAAGTCACAACCCATCTCCAAAAGAAAGCTATCAGGAAACTCTTAGGCCTTTCTTACTCAACCCAGTACAGAATGGGGAGGTACAATGCTGTTGCAGATGCTCTTTCAAGAAGGGGATTAGCTGCATCAGGGGGTTCATGCAATGCACTGGTAGCTGTCAAACCCAAGTGGATCCAGGAAGTGGTAGCGACCTATGTGAATGATCAAGAGATTGGCAGACTAAGAACTGGGGCAGCTGTGGATCCTCAGTCTAAGTTCAGATGGCAAGGATATGTGTTGCGTTACAAAGGGAGATTGGTGATTGGAAACAACCAGGATATGAAGCTGAGAATTACTCAGGCATTTCACTCAGAGGCAATAGGAGGACACTCTGGGTTGAGAGCCACTTACCAAAGGATCAAATCCTTATTCTATTGGCCACAGTTGAAGACTTTCATTGCTACTTTCATCAGTGAGTGTGATGTTTGCCAACACCATAAGCATGAAACCATAGCATACCCGGTGTTGCTACAACCTCTTCCAATTCCAGAGAAACCATGGATGTCAATTGGTATGGATTTTGTTGAAGGGTTGCCGAAGTCAAATAGGTTTGATGTGATACTGGTGATTGTTGACAGACTTACTAAGTACTGCCATTTTCTAGTACTCAGCCATCCATTTACAGCTAGCCAGGTGGCCAAGCTCTTCCTTGACAATGTGTACAAGCTACACGGCCTTCCAAATGATATTGTCTCTGATCGAGATAAGGTTTTCACCAGTCATATGTGGAAAGAGCTCTTCACTGCGTTAGGTACCACATTGAAGTTGTCAACAACCTATCACCCTCAAACGGATGGCCAAACAGAACGAGTTAACCAATGCCTTGAAACTTATTTGAGGTGCATGTGTTCAGCTATGCCAAGACAGTGGGCTAAATGGCTTTCTCTAGCGGAATGGTGGTATAATACTTCCTATCACACAGCACTGAAGACATCTCTATTTCAAGCATTGTATGGCTACCCACCACCCCAACTAGGAATTCGTTCAAGCAACATCACTACAACATCAGTTGAATATTGGTTTCAGGAAAGAGACACAACCCTGACCTTGCTAAAAGAAAGGCTAGCTACTGCTCAGGAACGCATGAAGTTCTTCGCCGACCACAAACGCTCAGAGAGAGCACTGCAAGTGGGTGATTTGGTGTATCTGAAGTTGCAACCATATAGGCAGACATCACTAGCTCTTTGCAAAAGTCTCAAACTCAGTGCAAAGTTTTATGGGCCATTCGAGGTCACTGCTAGGATGGGAGAAACAGCTTATAAGTTGGCCTTACCACCATCCTCTAAGCTCCATCATGTGTTCCACATATCCCAATTGAAAAAGAAAATTGGGAATGCTAGAACTGTAAATCCAGAGCTGCCTATCAGTGATGATGAGGGAATGATTGTTGCTGCCCCAGAGGCTGTACAGGATTCAAGAGTTACTCATCTCACTAATGGCGATCCAGTAGTGGAGTGGCTAGTAAAATGGATCAATCTACCAGCTGAAGAAGCAACATGGGAGGCAGCTGGGCACATTATCCACCAATTCCCAAATTTTTCTTCTTCTTAGAACCTTGAGGACAAGGTTATTCTTAGAAAGGGGGTTGTGTTAGGATATGTGATGTTAGACAAATGTGGCTAACATAGGCATAAGAACACTATAAATGTGGTGAACATCTTGTAAAGAGGGCATTCATGAATATACAAGAAAGTTGGTTACACACTCTCTCTCGGTTGTTGAATAACTAACCAAGATCCTGACAGGGTCTCGATGACGCTCACCAATCTTGCTATGGATGACAGCTCTAAAAACCTAGTACTGATGTGAGCCCTAAACGCCTCATCGATCTCCTTTTGTTGATGGTGAGTTTGAGCCCCTGCGTGACGAGCGAGGAGAAGATGAGAAGGTTCTTGAGGATGTTGGCGTCGGCGGTGCAAGCGTCGGACAACTCTAGGCTGCGCTGGGTGGGGACGGTGATCTTGAGTATCAAACAGTTCCGTACATTAAAAAAAATTGCGGAGTAGCAAACAGTTACCTTCAATATGGGAAGAAGGTGCTTCTTCAAAATTTTAATTAAAAAAAAAACTAATCTTGGCCGTTGGTTAAAATGAAGGGGGGAGATTGTGCTAACTGCACAGTACAGTTGAAAAATCAACTGGATGGGAGTCGGATCCAAAACGCCCTTTAACACACGAATCGGGATGGAAAAGAACTATAAACCAGAGAGCCAAACTCAAGCAACCCAAACCAACAATTATACACAAACAGAAGATAAAATAACCAAGCACAAAGAACACCAGATTTATCTGGAAAACCCAAAACGGGAAAAAACCACGGGAGCCAGAAACTTTCACTATTAACAATTACAAGTGGGTACAATCTTCTCTAGACAAAGTTAGAGACATACAACATCATCAAGCATCAACAAGCTTGATCATGGGTGTGTATGGTAAGAATTATAACCTGCTAAAATTTTAACATTTGGGGTTGTTTATAAAATAAACAAGGTTTATTGTTGTATGGATGCTAAAAATAAACTAAAAGGAGTTAAAAAAAGGAGTTTAAAAATAAGCTACAAAATGAAGCTTATTTTGGGGTTTATTTTACAAAAGTACTGTTTTACCCTTCTCTTTTATCTTATTTGGTTTGAAAGTACCACAATACCCCTAATAACAACCAAATAAACTCCACTTTTTACAAATAAACTGTTTTTCGCCCCATACGGAGATTATCTTGTTGTTTAAATTTTTAACTGTTTTTACCAACAGTTTATAAATTTTGCCCTGTTTATAATTTTAATCAGTTTATTAACTCCGTCCCATACGAACCCCATATCTCCAATTTCATCACCCAATTGGTGGAAATCAACAAGAAACCAAGGGAGGACATTAGCAAAATAGATATGAGATTGGAGGCTCAAAACGACAATCCAACCGTACAAAATGAAGCCTATGTTGACATGAAAAACATATCAGAAAATCGTCTCAATCGGAGGTCGTTTGGTTGTTGATCGAGGTGCTTCAAGATAGGCTGAATATAGGGATACAAATTTCTCCAACTCTCTTTTTCTCCTTTTCTCACTTAATTTTCTCTCTCTTACTTTCCCAAATGGAAAAGCATCTCCTTTTATAAAGGAGGTAAAACATCACATGGTAAATACTCACATGGTAAGGAAAACTAGTCAATTGAACCCTTTCCCCGGAACCCAACAGTTATATAATAATGTACATTTAGGGAAAAATTCTGCATCTTTTTGTGCAAAATTCTGCCTTACAACACAAACATCTCTTCGATTGGGCAACTAACTAAATGTACATTATTATAATAATATATCAACTAACTCAACACAAAGAATGATACTCGTTGCTTTCGTGCTAAATCCATAGCTGTCATTTTCTACTGTCGACTAACAAAAAGACTTTTATATTAATTTCCCCCCCTCATATAACAGTACCGCATCTTTTTCGTTTTGAGGAATGTAAACAAAATTAACACAAACAAAAGTGGCAACTGAGAGCATGAGCAACCATGTGTTTTACTTACCTTAAAGGTTGCTAAAATGTAAATCCGTGATTGTTGGGTTTACTTTAAGGTAAGTGGTGAGAAGAGGTTACCTTGATAGAGAGAGGTATTCTCTTCCCTTTTCTAATTTTATTTTTCTTTTTTTAATGATAAAGTAGGATCTCTTGTCCATTTAGATTTATTAATTGTAATAGTGCTTAAAATGAAATAAAAATACATTATTTTTTAAAATAAAATAACCCATTGGTTTAATTTTATTTTTTTTCTATAATTTGAGCCCAATTTTACCCTTTGGATCACAATATCCAAATACTCTACTCATTCCAAATATGACTTTTGATCCAAATCTTCAAAAAAAAAAAAATCCTCAATTTCAAGTGATGTCTTTGAAGAATGATTTGGTTGAGCACTTGTGGAACCAATTCCAAGGCTATGATCCAAATTTATATGTAGTTCGATTAGTATTTACGTATGTTATAATGTTTTAAACTTTTTTTATTTTAATCTAGATGTAATAAAATATATTTATATTAACTACTTGCTATTTTTATTTATTTATAAAATTATAAATAAAAATAATTCATAATAATATATGATGATACACATATAATAAAGGAAAAAATATATAAAGGAAAAGAAAAGCTGAAAATAAATTTGAAAAGAGGTAAAATAGGTTTCCCATGGTGGTAGAGGAAACCTTTTAGAAAGAGAGAGAAAAAGTAAAAATTATTTTAAACAAAAAAATAAATGAGTTGTAAACTTGTGATAGGAAGATGGAAAAAAGAGAGGAAAGAAGTTACTCCATGATTGCGGATGGTCTCAAACAGGAAAAACTAATTGATTGAAGCAGGAAATTAAACCATGTGTAACGAAAAGAATGAAAAATAATGAATTGATCAAACCAAGAAACCGTGTATAACAAATGGTCGGGACAAATTGAGAATCCTCATATATCTGACAATCTTGCATCTTTACATTTGCATCATCAATCAAGGTTTTTTTGCGGCATTATTGGAGAAACGACTGAATTGGGCAACTGCAGCTGCTACTAGTTGTTGTTCCATTTCAGTTGTAGGATTATCTTGTCGACCCTTGGAGGAGTTGGAGCTCATCACTTTCTGGAATTTTCAATCTTAATTAGTATATAAACAGATGGAACAAAAACTGATTATATATATAATAATGTACATTTAGGGAAAAATTCTGCACATTTAGTTAGTTGATATATTATTATAACATAAATTTTAAGAAAATTACCCCAATACTATCCCTGAGACGTTCAGAAGCTGGATAGACTAATTTTTGGCGTCGAAAAACCTTTAGTTCTTTATAACCATATTCTGAGAATATTTGATCCATGCGAGTGAAGAAAAGCGTAGTCTCAAGCTCCTTAATCACAAGTTCCTCATCTAGAGGATTGCCTTGTGAATGTGATGGACTCACAAAGAGACACATCTTGAGTTTGCCATCTTTAAGAATGTCTGTCATCACAACCTTGCAGTATTCGTATTTCTTTTCCCTGAGGCTAACACATATATAAAGCACAAGTTCAAGCCAGTTTCTAATATAAACTGCACATATATAAAACACTTGTAAAAAAAGAGAATGATATTGAGTGGTAATTATATATAGATGGTGCAATGTTTACCTGCTTAATATGCCGTGTTTCAATTGCTCAATACTAGACAGCTTCACATTCTTAGGGGGGGCCATTTCAAGATTGTAAGTTACATGATGAGCTTGATGTGCATAGTCTTTCTTATTTTCTTCCATCTCCTTCCGGAATTTCATTATCATGCTTAAGATCTCAGATCTGCGAGTAGCTTTTGTTTCAGAGGTGAGGTAGGACACCAAATACTTGAAATGTACTGTCATCTTCAACTCATCCTTGTTCTCTGGGACCGGGTAACTACTTTTCACTACCTTAGTCTCGTTGGAATAGAAGAGATGATCATCCAACAACCTGCAGATTGAGGAACCGAAAAAATCGATGAACATTTTGATATATCAATGATCAATCGTTGTTGAATGTATTTTAAGCGAATTCAACTCACTTTTGGATTTTCAGTTCCAGATCCTTGATGTCCTCCAGTGGAGTATCAGCTTTAATGATGAATTCCAACACATCACTTTGGTCGGGAGTGATATCTAGGTTGACGATTTTGGTGCATACGAGCTTTGAGTTTGGAAAAATCACCTCTGCCCCAGTGTCGTACTTAACAAACCTTGATGTCATAATGTTCAGCTGCTTTACTCGCATCTGTGTAGGGAGAAAGGATGGATGCAGCTAATCAGCATTACATACGATGCACACGCACGCACTAACTAAATCCAACCGCATCATTTATATGTAATTTTAGTTAGTACACACCTGTGTATCTTCAATAATGACGCGGTCCCCAACATCAAATGGGTGCATTGCAAAGGTAAAGATGATTCCGTGGAACATCTTCATGGAGCTGTTCTCAAACATAAAGCTAGCAGCGAGAAATGGGGCAAACAGGAGAGCGAGTTGAGCAGTGGTGACAATCTTAGAGAGGAGGAGCCAAATGATAACCACCAATACTAGTAAAAATGAACTCATCATCCTATTCAATTTCACAAATGCAGCCTTAGAGCTCTCCAAAGTCAGTTCAAGACTCCAGCAGTTCTTGTGAGCCCGAACCTGAAATGAAACAGATAATTAAAATACATTCAAGTCTAGCTACTGCACAAAACATTATGAATCAATTCTGTTTGGCTTTGATTTGTTGATTTCTTATAAGTAGTTAATATTAATAGAGAATATTGTGGTTTGTTCATTCAATTCTTTCTTATATAAAGAGTAGAATATGAGCTGATATAGCGATCAGTGAACCACCATTTCAAATCATTTTTGTTAAAGTATGTTGGCCTCGATTGGGTTAAGACACTGGGGGAAGATCATGTGCAACCCCAAACACGGAAGATGTGAACAAAATATATATAAACAAGTTCCATGTCAAAATCAATTGTCAATGAGAGGAGTAACCCATCAAATTGAATAAAATGGGGATGAGGAGATGAGCAGATGAGCAGAGTACTGATAACTTAGCAAATTCACAGGTGAGAGTACAGAAAATACCGCCCAATTGATGAATTTATCAGCAAGGATAGTTCCATCTCCTTGTCGGGGAGTGTTATTGTTCTCTGGCCGTGGTTGTGGTTGTGGCTGTTGTGATGCGCTCTGCTGGTTTTCCTGTACCTCTTGATCATTTCTATTGTTCACCCTTTCATCATCTTGGTTATTAGCAGTATTATTTTGTTTGTTCCCTTCTTCATAACGTTTCCTCTTGAAAAACTCATTCAACTCTTCTCTTGATAGCCCATACTTGGGTTTGGAGAGGTGCTCTCGCCTAATTTCACTTTACACGAATTGAATGGGATTGGATTTGGATTGGATTGGATTGAAACCAATTGAAATGAAGTAACCCTAGTTTTAAGTAGAGAGTACCAGTGGTCGTCGGATTCGACAATGTCCACCAACATCTGTTTAGCTTTTTCCAGAAGTTTCTCATCGTTTTTGAGGAGTAGATCGGCATCATCAGGTCTGAGGAGTTTCACCTCCTTGAGGTACTCCTCGGTGAGCCGATGGAGGATCCAAATCGGCACCTTCTCCCTCCTCATCTTCTTCACATCCATCCATATGTTCTTGCAGGCGTAGCTGTTGTCGGACTCCTCGTAGGCCAAGAAATCCACCTTAATCCTCCCCTCGCCGTCCAAGACGTTGACTCCGTTGAGGTAAATGATGGACTGCGTTATGCGGTCAAACAGCTGGTCGTAGTGCAGGTCCGCCTTGAGCTTCAAGCGGAGAGCCTTCTTGATGGACCATAAGAGGGTGCCGATGCAGAGTGCGATGAGGAACCGGGTGACCTGGCTGGCCAGCACCACCGAGACGTCCCCGTAGACGTGCTTGAGCTTGCGCCGGAACCACAGGTACCAGCCGGTGAGGACGATGCAGGACCAGATGGTGTAGTCGACGCTCCTCTTCATCCGCCGGATGAAGTACACTGCGTACTTGGAGGTCTTCCAGTAGTGCTTGGCCGGCCAGGTGAAGAGGAAGGTGAGGAAGGGGACCACCGAGAAGACGCCGGTCACCATGATGGTCATGGCGACCCACTGCCAGATCCTCAGCTTGAGGAACCTCCAATGGTTGGCAGGCTCCACCTTCAGGAAGCAGATTAGGGCGGCGGTCAGGCCTGAGAACACCAGCAGATGCCAGAGACGCCTCCAGTACTTGGAATACTTCATTCTCTTCTTCTCGAGGCCGTCGAGGTGATCCATCAGCCGCTTGTAGGCATCTCGCTGCTCCCTTAGCTGGACATGGTGCGGAGTCGCCCTAACCGCCTCCAAGATCTCTTGGAATTCTTCCTTAGCCAATATCATTGCTTGATTAGTTTGGGGGTTGGGTGATGCAATTGCCCCATCGCTGGTTCCGTTTTCGCCCATTCCTCACCGATTGCTGATTGCAGGCCTGGGTAGTGTACCTCCGATTGTTTTAATTTGGGGCTAATTCACCCAATCGCCGGAACTACATTAGATCCAGCCTCCAGCTCCAGGTACATAGAATTGAAGAACAAATCGATGTAACGGGGGTCCCGGTTAATTCATTGAATAATTATTTTAATTGGTCAAGTCAAGATCAGTGGAGGATGGATGCATCAATTATACTGTAGTATACGGAGTAATGAGAACGAAGTGCGAACAAGCATGAGACGCCAAGAAGACGCATTTATTTGATAAATACTACGTAATAAATAAAGACTAGAGCAGTAGAGCGTGAAAGAATATTGTACTACGTAATAAATTATTCAATTAAGATACATAGGTCAGTAGAAAATGTTGGTTCAGTACGACGTCGTATTGACTTGAGCAATGAAAAATGAAAGATGGGTAACGTTTACTTTTCGAGAAATAATACTAAATACCACTTTTTTTAAAAATCTTTGTCTAAAAATGCCAGCATTTTGGGAAAATTTCAAAAATGCAATTTTTGCCCCAAATTTGCAAAAATGTAAAGGTAAAACCTCCCATAACCGGCTATCCTATGTTATTTTGCCAAAAAAAAAAGAAAATTAAAATAGAGGCATCATTGCCTAGTGAAGAGAGACATGGCGGGAAGGAGAAATATGGGGGGTTGGTAAATGCAAATCAAATCACATATCTCTCTCCCGTTTCAAAACATACCGATAGCAAAGAGAGAGAGAGAGGGCTTCTTCATCGGGCAGTTGCAGCGACGCATAGAAAGAGAGAGAGAGGGCGGTTTCTTCTTCGACAGGTGCAGAGACGGTTTTGGGGGAGAGGAACAGCAAAGGAGAGAGAGCGGGGAGGTCCACCATCGCCGGAAAGTACACACCAGGTCCACCGTCAGGTACGCCCTTTTACTCTTCTCCCTTTGGTGGTACTGTGCGCGGGTGTGGGTCGGGGAAGCAGTGGGTGAAGGGGTTAGGGCAATGGTGGCCTGAATGGTGGGCCGGGGTGGTAGTTTTCGTGTTTGGAGAATGGTGGGTGGTGGTGGCATGGTTGGTTTTCGGGTATGGAAAGGGGAAATCGGTGGTTAGGGTTTCCAATTGGGTGACAGTGGTTTTCGGAATGGGTTAGGGCAACGGCCGGGGAACTATGGATAGGGGAAATTGGTGATTTGAGGTTTGAATTGGGTGACAGGGGTTTGAAATTGGGTGACAGGGGTTTCCATTTTGGAGAGAAGGGTTTTGAAATTTTTTAGCGCAATGGTAGGCGGAAAAGGGGAAATGACGAGGTGTGGAAATTGGGATATGTGGATGTCGTAGGTGGTCGATTGAAGGAGGTTTGAGGTATTGGTTATAGGCTTCCGATTCATAAGGGGTGACATGGGTTTCACCTTGAGTGACAGGGGTACAGTGACATGGGTTAGTCTGTTAGGTGACAGAGGGAGATGAATATAATTTGTAAAATCACTTTGTTCGTCTGATGGAAATTGTAGGAAACAAATGGTGAGGACGAAGAATCTGAGGTCGAAGAAGCGGGAGCCTGAATACCTAGTCCCGGAAGAGAGGCACTTCCGGGCCCGGGTGAACCAGGGCTCAAGACTGTCGATGCTCAACAACATCGATGACTATGTTGACGCCGACGATTGGCAGAAGCTCCTTGACTCCCAGCTGGGTGGGGTTGTGCAGTTGGCGCACCGCGTCAAATTTTCTTCACAAATGGTGCATTATGCACTCCAGCGCCAGCTTGAGACCGATAAGGAGTAGGAGACCTGGTACCGGATAAAGGGGAAGGTCCGGAGGTTCTCCCTCAAGGAGTTTGATTTAGTTACCGGGCTGCGGTGCAGTCAACCAGGAGCGAGTGAGATGGAGGACGACGAGAAAGCTATCAAGGAGTTTTTTGGAAACGAGAAGATGACGGTCGGTGACCTGGAGAGTGAGCTGAAGAACTCATTGTTGGTGGTGCGGAGCCCGCGAAGACGATTCAAGCTAGTGCTTCTCTACATTGTGGAAGACGTGTTGCTAGGGGAGGAACAGAGGAATGGGCCGCGGAGCTGGATCGTCAGGTTGGTGGAGAATGTGGATCGGTTTTTGGCATTCCCATGGGGGCGGGTCATCTATGCTGCAACACATGACTCGCTGGACGGCGCCGTAAAGCGCCGGGATGCTGAGTTGAAGGTAGAAGATAGAAAAAAGCGCAATGGTTAGGGCCTGATGGGTTATCCGCTATCCTTTCAGGTAACCTTCTCGACCACACCCATGATCATTTTGTAATTCATATGCTGAAAATGTATTAATTTGAGTGGGGATGCGGTGCAGATTTTGTTGTTGGAATCCATGCCAAAATGGGGGGTCCGGTTTGCGTCAAAGGTGTCGACCACGGCTTTCCCTCGTTGCATGAGATGGACCCTCAACGACGAGAACCTAGCTTATGCTGATATAGCCAGCCGCACTGAAGCTGAGGGAGAGGCGGCCATTGAGATTGACGATAACCCAATACTCATACCAGAGGAGGCTGAGCTGGAGTTGATGGATGGCTGTGTCTACGATGATGAGAAGTCCGACCCCCTCTTCGACGACCTAGTGGAACCCTTCCTGACACATTTCGAAGCCCCTAGTGGGAGCTCCCCAAAGACACGAAGAGGAGGCAATGAGAAGGACGGCTGGGTGGAGGACGTGACCAAAACTCTGGAAGCAGTTATGGACAAGCTTGAGACAATGTCAACAAGGATGGAGAAGATGGATGAAAAGGTACGCAATTAATTCCCATATATTCGTTTTGTGGAGACTCTGGAGAACTGTGGTGACATAGGTAAATGGACTCCTGACACGTGAAATTGGACAAGTGACACGTAGTGTAGATATTGAACGAATCTGATATGAAATTGAGGGGGGCCTAGTCTAATATGTGTTTGTTTATAAGTGAATTAGGTGACCTTAGTCTGATATGAAGCGTGAATTTGCATTTGTTGGGTATTGATTACTCATCACAGTTGTCACGTAATAAAATGCTTGTGTTGAATTTTGTCACCTTATGGTGATATGAAGTACGAATTTCTTGACCTGCAGCTGAAATTGTTGGAGGTGGCCGTGACTGAGCTGCGGGATGGTAAAGGTAAGGGGACTGTTGTGAGCCTAATTTGCCATGTTTTACACTTACTTTTATATCGATTTCTGCATACATTGCATGCATTTGAGTTAGAATAATACAGAATCTGTGTAGTTTACACTTATTTGCAATATATGGAGGTCTACACAAGTTTTGGTTATATTTCGCAGAAATCGGACGCACTTTGGAGCTTAAAGGAAACTCATGGAGAAGCTAAGAATGGTGCAGCTGGAGAAAAAGCCATTTTTCACCATTTGTCTTTCTGAATCAAGCTTTGATGTCTTCCTGAGAGTTGTAGCCCTCGGAAAGAGCTTTCCAACGCATGGTCATATGCGTCAATCCGATGAACGAGTACTCGGAAAAGTGCGTTTTAAGAACAGAGCAGAAAGTTGAGAGATTTACTCGATATCGAGTACTTTTACTCGAGATCGACCAAAAATGTCCAAGGAGTGCCTGGTCGAGGAGGAGCTGATCGAGAAGCCGAAGACGAAGACATGCCGGGTTACACTCTACTCGAGATCGAGTAAACCTACTCGAGATCGAGGAACCCGGAAGCCGGCACCCGAGCCATGTCGAAGACAGGTTGCTCGACAACACCAGAAGACCTAGTCGATGAGCCACCATTACTCGAGATCGAGGACCTTTCCTCGAGATCGAGTACACCTGTGAGCCATGACCGAGCCACATCGAGGACCAGCTAGCCGAGACGCCGAGCCAGCCAAGTCGACGTCACTTCTACTCGAGATCGAGTAGACTTACTCGAGATCGAGGAAGCTTCCAGAAGCCGCGTAACGCGTTTTGATCTATCCTACTCGGATTGGGATTACTTGGAGCCGAAGATTGCCGTGTCTATCCGGTTTATCAAGATCTATCATGAAGAAGAGAGATTTATCCACTTGAGACTTCTAGATATAACTCTCTTATTTAGATTTAATTATGTTGTTGCTTTCATTTATCATTAAGCCTTTTAGATATAGTTTTAGATATAGATAGATGTTTCTATCCTTGAATAGCAAGGATTAGAAGGCTATATAAATAAAGCCCATGGGGCTGATTTTAGGATTCATTCAATCACACAACAATTAGTAGGAGTAGTAGAGAGAGAGAGAGAGAGAGTAAGTGGCCAAGAGGAGTTGGTGAAGTGAGAGCGGAATTGGCTTCCTTTGGTTGTAAGCTCTGTTTGATTTAATGCAAGTAGTTTCTTTTCATCAATCAATGTCTGAGGTTGCGATGAAGCGCGAGTAGTCCACCCACTTCTAGGGTTGGGGCGAGCCCGACGATAGCCACGCGTGCCTGAGGTAAAGATCTGACTTTTATCATGTTTTGAGCATCTGCTACTTGTTATGTGTTTATTACCCATTTAATGGAGGTCCATGCTAATAACTTGGATTGTAAACATAAAATCAGTAAAGATAATTAGGGTTTCTTGAAAGAGTTGTCTAATTGTTGGAAAAGGCGAAAGCTTAGTCCTTTGATGCGATTCACATGATTATCTGTTTTATCTCTGCCTTATGCATGTTTGGTTATCGTTGTTGCAAACCCCAATCTTGGAAGTCCTTTTCATACAGTTTAGTTCGAAATCCCAAAGCAATTGCCTTTACTTTATTTTCTTTCGTTTTAGTTTCTGTCTTCCTCGAGATCGACTAGCACTCCTCGATCTCGAGTTACTGATCTTCGACCCAGGTCGCTGTTGCTTCTGTGTGCAGGTACTCGACAAGCCAGTCATCGACGTCGACGAAGCTTACTCGATCTCGAGTAGACCTTTGTCGAGATCGACCAGAAATCGCTGAGTTGCTGCTGCTGTGCTCGACTGTCCGATCTTCTGTCGAGTTACTGTACTCGAGATCTATGACCCCTGTTGTCGACTTCTATGAGACTTCTCCGCTGCCTAGGATCCGTTGACACGCTTCCTCGTGGATCGATCCTGACTTCCCGCTGCTACATCAGGAGAAGGTCTTGTAATTATTTGCAAGGGACGGAATCTGGTTTTCCTTAGTTTATTTACATTCTATTTTGCATACTCGATTTCCTCCTACAACAGGGACGGCCGGGCAAGAAGCAACCCATAAAGAACAAGCTGCCGATGAGAAGAAACGGGATGAGTTTGTTGAAAGCTATGAGAATGTAAGTTTGTTTTTGCGTGACATGCGTTTCGATGTTTAGTCCTGCTTGAAATCGGGGATCTAATATCAAACGTTAATTTGTTTTTTACAGGTCGAACTTGATGATTTGATTAAGTCAATTGCGCCTGAAGGCGGTGAGAAGACCCTAGGTGGACAAGGTGGTAAGGTAAGTTGTTGGTAAACATCACAAGAATTTATCGATCCAGTGTGACAAGAAGAATGTAGCTGTGTGACATGATTTGTTATGTTAAGTGACACTAGAAAGTTTGAGGCCTAATTGAATGTTGATTTCATTTGCAGTTTGGAGCTGCTGTTGAGAAGGGAACTGAAGTGGATGATGGCGGGGATAAGCACGCCGAAGTTCAAACTGTGAAGGCAAGGGATGAGGGGCCAGAAGAGAGCAAGGAGGTAGGTGATGATGTCGGGGACAAGCATGATGAAGCTGAATCTGTCAAGGCAGAGGATAGGGGGGGGGGGGGGAAGGAAAGAACAAGGAGGTAAGGTTTATTTATGAAAAAAAGGTGACAAGGAAAATTATCTCTGTGACATGAACGTTTATGGCAACTGACACGAATTTTTTTTAGACCAAGGCAGGGGACAAGCAAGCTGATGTCGGGGACAAGCTAGCTGAAGGTGAATCCCTCAAGGCAGGGGATGGGATGGCAAGAGGGAGCAAGGATGTAAGTTTTTTCTATCAGTTAATGGTGACAGGGACAATGTAGTTGTACGACATGAGTATATCTGTTATGTGACAAGGGATAATGTCAATCTTAGCTGAAGTTTGATATGTTTGCAGTTGGGAGAGGGTGGTGTCAAGGGGTCTGGTCCTAATGAAGGGGGAAAGAAAATTCAAGGTGATGATAGGGCGAAGCCCCGGGTAGCGCAGGTGTATGCATCTAAGGGGGCGAAGAAGATGAGGAAGGGTGTTGGAGAGGATCTGGCTCCCCCGGCCAAGAAACCGCGAGCCCAGAAGGTAGCCAATGTTCCCCCTGATGCTGTTGAGCTAAGAATTGTCTCCGTGACGGACAAGGACGCCATGACAAGTTGGCTCGCAAGGTACGTAACTTATGTGTCTTACTCTCGAATAGACGACGAAGGTAGATAGTTGAACGTCCACTATACCTGACAGAAACTTACCGTGCAGTGGGGACGTGGAGGTGCGCAAGTCACCTTGCGGTGTGGATGTGACGAAGGAGTTACTCAGCTGCCTGATGAAACCCCAAGATTGGTTTGGCACAGTGGTATGAAAATGTGTCACCTATCAAATTTCACGTGTCAGGATTTTGGATTGTAATTGCGGTTCACTTCATACAGGAGATGGAGGAGTGTTGTTACCTTCTGCACAAAGCGGTCGTAGACAGGGCGGCTGACATTGGCAGTCGAGCCATCGTTGTGGATACGTGCTTGACGGGAATTTATCTACCGCGGGAATGGAAGGAGTACAACGCCAGCCCCGAAGCATACGACCCCAGTGATGCATTGATGGCGTACTTAGATGGCGGGTCCCCGAAGCCGTTGGGGCGACCGTGGTCAGGTACGGACCTCATCCTCCTCCCCTTCAACGTGAGGAACAAACATTGGGTTGTGCTTGCAATCGATCTAAAGGAGTGGGAGGTTAGGGTGTATGACTGCGACGTCCACATCGTGACGGAATGCCAGCTCCAGCCCCTCTTAATGCATGTGACAAGCCTCATCCCTGTTGTCATGCGGCACACCCCGATCTGAAGGTGAAGTATGCGGATAAGGTCCCCACGCCGTTTGCCATTCGTCGGGACAGGAGCCTTCCACAGAACAAGCAAAGGTAAGTTGGTTCACATGGTTCAATTTCGTTTCATTGGATGTGGAATCGGTGTCCGCGTTCTGACCGATTGTTCCCCATTGCAGCGGTAATTGTGGCCCGTACACCATTAGATTCATGCAGCTCCTGCTGGAGACCGCCCCGACCTTCGATGGATTGGACGACACGTACATTGAGGCATACCGCAAGATGCTAGCTGTTGGGGTATTAATTCCATGGTCGACTCGGATGCTAGACTTTGGAGTGTCTCGTGAATGTTTGTTGTGAACAGTTGCTTCTAATCATAACACGCTCCTGTAATAGTTGAAGTAGAACATTTGGATATTTTGCGAAACTTGGTAGTTGTCGAATGTGAACATTTGGATATTTTAGGTATGCAGACATGTTAAACTTGGCAGTGTTGGTATATGTATCTATCCAATTTGCTGACAAGGTATATGTTGTTAGATGATACGAAGATTAAAAGGGATGACATGGGTCATTTAGACTAAACGTAGGAATATGAGACAGTGAATAGTGACACGAAAAAACCTGTGAGGTGACACGTGCATGCAAAGACGTGACCCGATATTGGGACAAAACAACAAAACGACAATATAAAAGGAATCTTTCAGGGTGGCAGTTGGTTGCACAGTTACTTTGACCTACTTTAAAAAATAGAAAAAAAGAAAAAGAAAATACTGTGTCTCTCGAAAATAAAAGGTAAGGAAAAGAAAAGCAAAACTAACTTTCACCAACTTGCATTCATTGCTGTTGGGGAATAAAACCACCAACACAAGGGAAGGAGAGAGAGAGAGACCGAATATTAATAGAGGGCAAGAAGGGAGGCGGTTGTGAATTGAAGGGAAAGAGGAGAGCCCGTACCGGAGAGGGAGGAAGACGCCGGAGAAGGGAGGAAGACGCCGGAGAAGCCCGTACCGGAGAGGAAGGCGCCGGAAAACAGGTACAACTCAATTGATTATTGAAATCCGTCCTCACCTATCTCTACTACTCTGAATCTTCACTTAATTTGCAATCTTCCCCACTTCATTTGCATTCTTCCATTGTTTCGTTCAAAGGCATGCAATTTGGGAATGGAGAAAATTCGAAAATTGGGGATTTGGGTTAACGGTGATGTGGGGAATTGGGGGATACGGGGAAATAGAGATCTGGGGTAAAAGGGGTATGGGGATCTGAGGAATTGACAGAGAAGAGCGAGGGAGGTTGAAGATGAGCGTGGAAGGGTTGCGGGTCCTTTAACCCAGAATGTGAGAGTGTTGAATAAACCCTGTCATAAACGGGTACTGTAGGAGTATTGGGAGAAGCCAACTGATATTCATGACATGCCTTATTCTATTGGGTGACAAGGGTTACCCCCTAAGGTGACATGAGCCTTTTCTCGTGAAACACTCGCAGACAGATTTACTAAGTAGGGGGTGAATTTGTGTGGATATTGATTATGTTCATGTCCACCTAATTGTAGGAAGAACATGGTTCGGTCGCAGAATTTGAGGAGGAAGGGTGTCCGGCCACCGAAGAAGGTGGAGCCACGACTCGCAGTGCCGGAGGAGAAGCATTTCCGAGGGCAGGTCAACCATTGTTCCAAAATGTCGTTGCTCGTGAACTTGGACGACTGGGTCGACCCCGTCGATTGGGAGAAGTTGTTGCGAAGCCAATTTGGGGGTATTGTGCAAATGGCAAACCGGGTTCAATTCTCGTCGCAACTACTGCATTACGTGTTACAACGGCAGCTTGTGACAAAAAAGAAGTGGGAGACTTGGTACATGCTTCAAGACAAGCTCCGGCGATTCTCTATCAAGGAGTTTGCGCTTGTTACTGGGCTGCGGTGTGGTCGAGTTCGGGGGGAAGACACAGAGATGGAGGATGACAAGAAGACAAAGAAGGCTCTCAAGGACTTATTCGGAACGGACAACATGAAGGTGGGTGAGCTAGAGAACGCCTTCAAGAACTCCATCTTGAAGGAGCCGAGTGCGAGAAGGCGTTTTAAGATCGCTCTCTTCCTCATCGTCGAAGGAGTTCTGCTGGGGGGAGAACCCAGGAAAGCCATACGGGCGTCATAGAACGACATGTCGCTGATTTGAAGCCGAAGGCAAACGACAAGGACGACCGATATGGATATGGGCTTATGGGTTTTCCGTATGCGTTCCAGGTTACCTACTTGACCTTAGTTATACTTGAACTATTAAGTGCAATTGATGAACTCGAGTGTCATGTGTGGTGTTGATTTGGCTGTACGAAGCGGTGTCGGGTATTGGGGAGGCGTTTGCGAACCGGGTGTCGAAGACGGCGTTGCCTCGCATGCTGAGTTGGACAGTCGATGACGGCAATCTAATGTATGAGACGATCCAGTCCCGCATGGACCCTGAAAAATCGGATAGCATAAAGGTCGAAGACAACCCGATACTAGTACCGAAGGCCGGAGAGTATGAATTGATGCTCGGGTGCTTCTACCAGCATGAGGAGCCTGACCTCTACTTTGATGACATTGAGGCTGCGTTGGCACCGAGTTATTACGGTGAAGGCTCTGGCAAGGCCGGCCCGAGTTCGGAGCAACGAGATGGGACAAGGGAATCCTGGGAAAATAAGTTGGAGAAGTCAGTAGAACTGATCTTGGAGAGGCTGGGAACTATGACAACATGGATGCGGAGCATGGATGACAAGGTACGTGTAACGTTTCTCCCATATGTGACACGAGTATATTTTATAAGTGACACTAGTATTTTTCAAAGGTGACACGGGTTACTTTTCTCCCAATGCCGAATAACATTCGCGAACTACCCCTCATTTATGTACTCTGTGTATAAGATGCAGGTCTTGGAAGGTGTTGTGAATGAGATGCGAGATGGCCAGTCGAATGCAGGATGTGAGCAGAAACCAATGGGCGATGTCCATGGAGAGGATAACGACCAAAATATCGGGGGGACAGAGGGACCAACTAAGGTGGAAAACCAGCCACCAGAAGGACAAGAGGAGGTAAATTGGTTGTTACTTGACATGGTATTTTCAGAATCCATGGTCAAGGATTAATAGAATCAACATTTTTGAATATTTCAATATATTGTAGACAACTGACACGGTTGTTAATGTCAAGCGACATGTTTTAATATGTAAAGTGACAAGGGAACAAATAAATTATCTGAATGACAGTTGAAATAACCATAACCAATTGCCAGATCTCAGAGGCTGTGAAAGACGAGACCGTTGGAGGAACTAGGAGAGATGTCAGTGGAGATAATGACGGGAAATATAGGGAGGCTGAGGAGAACGTACAACCTTAAGGCCGGTTCAACGGAGGTACCACCTACAGTGAACGACTAGGCAACGCCGGAAGGACAGGATGAGAAGGTAAATTGGCTGTTACTTCACATTGTCATTTGAATCTATAGTAGTACGTAAGTGACAAGTGTTTCAGTGTTAGCCGACACGAGTAAATTTTCGGGTGACACGGGTGGAAACACATTTTTGCCTTGACTGTTGAAACTGTCTAACCAATTAGCAGATCTAGAAGGCTGCAAGAGCGGAGACCGTTCGAGGCAGGAAGAGTAAGAGAGGTCCAGGAGGTGAAGAAGAAGTGAAGTCCCCGCCTCAGAAGAAAACGCGGGGCCGAAAAGGGAAGAACGTTGTCGAAGGCGCGGACGCGATTAAGCTGGGTTTTATTTCCGTGTCAGACAACGATGGCTTCTTCCCCTGGATGGATAGGTGACACTCATCTGTAGACGTAACCAAGTGATTGCATACATGACTCCATTCTCCAAACATTGTGGTTGTGGTTGTGCAGCGGGGATGAGGACAGCCGGAAGACTGCGTACGACACGACGCTGACTAAGGAGTTCTTCACCGCACTAAAAACGCCCACAGTTTGGCTAAACTCTGAGGTACGAAATCCTCCTAAGTGACTACCTTTGTTTTGTGAATGACACGGTATCTACTGTAATAGGTACTGCAATAGTTATGGATTTTTACTAGGGTTGTAATCGATGCAGCACATGGAACAAGCATGCTATCTTCTTCGTAAAGGGGTAACGGAGAGGGCCGGTGACGTTGGCGGTCGAGTTGTGGTTGTGGACACATATTTCGGTCGCTATCTGCAGACCGAGTGGGACAAATACAAAAGCGATGCGGATAGCTACGAAGCCGACGAGAAGCTGCTTGCCTACTTCGACGGGCGGTCCCTAACGGCGATAGGCCGAGCGTGGGAAGGGGCGGAACTCATCCTCCTACCGTTGAACATGGACAATATTCACTGGATCGATGTAGCGATAGATCTGATCGGGTGGTAGGTAAGGGTTTATGATTCGGACGTTTACATCGTGAGGGACCGCCATCTGCCGGCACACTTAAGC
Organism: Persicaria maculosa; assembly: GCA_963922045.1. NCBI lineage: Eukaryota > Viridiplantae > Streptophyta > Magnoliopsida > Caryophyllales > Polygonaceae > Persicaria > Persicaria maculosa. Next base: position 18,927,098 of record OY998258.1, read on the forward strand.
TGCATCACCCACCTTATCCCGGTACTGATGAATGCCCACCCCGCGTTGATGGCCACCTATGCCGACAAGTTGCCAAAGCCGTTCGCCCTTAGTCGCAAGAAAAGGATACCGCAGAACAAGCAAAGGTAATTTATGTGGAACACTTAAATATCTCTTCGTCTCATAGTGGCATCCGGTGTAATGAATCTGACTTCATAATCCCTATTGCAGTGGAGACTGCGGTCCATACACGATCAGGTTCATGCAACTCCTCACGAAGGACGCCCCCACCTACGACGGTCTTGACGACGCATTCATCGGGGCGTACAGGCACATGCTCGCTGTTGGCATCTTCAATGGTAGACGGTTATGATCGCAGTTGTGATCACCATTGCCCAGTGTTATGAACTTTGATGTTATGGTAGAAGGTTGTTATGAACATCGTTTTTATTGTGTTTCATATGTATGAGCATGGTTGCTGGTCGGAACATTTAGTTGTGGACGGTAGTTCACTAGGTTGGTATTTTAGTACGTTGCTATGAACTATTTTGCTTTCTTTATCTTCAGTCGGTGGTTATGTGTTGTAGACTGTTAATTTAATTTTATGATATTTTGTAGGTAGTGATTGACGATGTTGGCATGGTGGAAACTTTGGTTATAAGTTGTAAGGAAATCACCCGTGTCACCACAGTTGGAATCCCGTGTCAACTTACATAAATATCGTGTCACTGATATCAATATGGTGACTAGGGTGATTTTCTAACACGACTAGCACAAACATTCAGGAATGTAAACATGAGCTGAAACAAGTGCCAATGCATGGGTGATTTCATTATCAAAGTGTCACCTCCGGACCGTTAAACATGAAATTCAAACCAGTGACATGATAACCCCTTCAACCTGACACGGTAATACAAAGAGGGTGACAGGGGATATTTACTGAATCCATCCCCAAAAGTACTACGAATTTCTTTACCACTTACCAGTAGAGTGTAACCCGTTCCCAAAAGTAATTGTATCCAAACAACCAAAGGACAAGATTAAGAGCAACGTTGTTCACAACAAACGACAACAATTCACTTCCATAACTACACCCAAACGACAATCAGATTATGCGTCCACCGAGTCGACCATTGAAGATGGCAGCCGCTAGCATCTGTTTGTACGCCCCAATAAACGTGTCGTCCAGCCCATCGAAGGTGGGACCGGTCTCCATGAGGAGCTCCATGAATCTGTTCGTGTAAGGGCCACAATCACCACTGCAATGACGGAGATTTTGTCAAAACAGATGAGGAGATATCATCCAGTGAAATGAAATACAGGCGTCGCACCAAACATACCTGAGCTTGTTTTGCGGAACGCGCTTGTCACGTTGTATGCGAAACGGGCCTGGCAGCTTCGATGCATACTTCACCTTCAACTCAGCGTGTGCATCCATGATGATGGGGAAGAGGTGGGTAACATGCATCAACAAGGGTGGGAGTTGGGCGTCTATCACGCAGTGCACATCGCAGTCATACAGCTTCACCTGCCACTCCTTCAGATCAAGAGCAACAGCAACCCAATGTCTGCCCCTCAGGTTGAGGGGTAGGCGGACGAGGTCCACGCCTGCCCATGGACGGGCCATGGGCGCCGGGGCCCGGCCATCGAAGTATGAGAGGAGTATGCCACTCGCCTCATACCCCCCGACGTCTGAGTTGTACTCCTTCCACTCCCTCTCCAGATAGCTGGAGAAGTACGAGTCCAAGACGATGACTCGACGTCCAATGTCGTAACCCCTCTCCGCGCTTTGTTTACGTAGCAGGAAGCATGACTGCTCGAAGTGCCTACAAGTTAACCCCCATTACAACCCACAACATAGTCCAAGTGCAACTCAAATGTGTATGCAAGGCGAATCATAATCAAATGTGATAACTAGAATATACCAGCTTCGTACCTCTGAGTGGATCCAATAGCGGGGCGTTTGGAGGGTGGTAAAAAACTCATTCGACAGGTCCTTGCTGCAAGCCGTTGACCGGTTCTCACCGTCCGCACTGGACCGTACAATGGAGTGGAATCAATGAAAGGGTAACTGTGCCGTATAATGAAGACTGAAATGAGACGATGGGTTACCTTGCGAGCTACCCCTGTAGGGCCTCATAGTTGGCCGCAGAAACTAGTCCCATGGCAACGGCTTCACCGGGAACGACGACATCCTTCCCTTTAGAGGCCCGCGGTTTTGTATTCTTCGACGCCTTTCTCTCAAATTCCTGGTCGACGAACAACCTCTGAATTCCCAAACACATTTCCCATGTCACCAAACAAAACAACCCCTATCGCCTTGCTAACATCCCCATGCCACAATTGAAAACATAAAGGATGAATGGCACGGGCCACAGGGAGCGTACCTTAGCAACTTGTCGGGGCTTCTCCACAGCTTCAGTACGAGTCCCCTTTGGTACATCAACATCAACATCAACAACCTGCAAAACCGATCTACAAGTTACATGAATTCCAACATGTACAACCTCGTTTTCAGTATCCCTTACTCTTTGTTCCTTGCCTCTTCCAATCAATTTTCCATCCCGCAGTTCATGGACCTTCTCCTCCAACACTTTTATCTGCACACAATAAGTTATTACAATAAATCCACCATCTCCTCCAACACTTTTTTTTTCCCGTGTCACCTACTGTATGTCCCATGTCATTACACTATTTACCCTAGTCACTGAACTTAATAAGAATATGAGAGAGTGAATAATGCGAAAGACTGAAATACCTTATCATCCATCTTCTCCAAGGTATCCATAATCTTCTCGAGTGTCCTCACCACGATATCCTTAGCAGCGTCCGTCTCCTCGACGTAGTTGGCGATGTTGGCAAGCATCGCTACCCTCGACCCTTGTTTTACCCGTGCGCGGAAGTGCTTATCTTCTGGGACACAGTAACGGGGCTCCCGCTGTTTGTCACTCTTTGCTTTTTTTGTCCGAACCATTTGTTTCCTGCAGTTTAAGAGCAACAATAAGTTATCGAGAAATTTTATATTCAATGTCACTCACTTTGTAAACCCATGTCACTCAATTTGTAAACCCATGTCACCATTGTCAGACCGTTTCTAAACCACTGACGACATACATTCCACAACAACTCCCCAAATCTCAATTTCAAATTAATGGAAAACCCTAATCTTCCCCATTCCCAATCAAACCCCTAATCTTCCTCATTCCCAATTTTGACCCCACCATAGCCATCCTCTAAGGGCTTCCTAAACCCTAACCGTGGGTTTGCCCTATCCAATCCCCAAAACCGCGCTCCTTTGCCTTCATTCGCAACCACCATTGTCACCCCTCCACAATCCCCAAAACCGCGCTCCTTGACGTTCAATCCCTTACCACCATAGCAGGTTCATTCATCCACCCACCCCGAACCCCAGATTCGAAGAAAACGGACAACAGAGAAAGGGGGCGTACCTTCTGACTTTCCTCCCGGCGATCTTCTCTTATCCGACAGTTCCCGACCGTCTGTTCTTCGACCCGTTGTTTCTCGTCGCCGGCGTCTCTTCTTCCTCCCCCTTTCGAACGCTTTTGAGTTATGGAAATTTAGAGATGGAGTCCCGATGGAGAGAGAGAGAGTGTGTGTGGTGATATCCGGGACGCGTGTCAACTCACCCAAAAATATTCTTTTTTTTTCTTTTTCCGCCCAAACCCAGCTAAATAGGGCGAGGTTACGAGCAAATTTTTGCAAATAAATGGGAAAGGGTCAATTTTTGCAAATTTCCCCCCATTGTGCTATTTTTGCAAGTTAGGCAAAAATTTGGTCTATCTTTGACCAGTCGTTGAATATGTTCTCATTCTCGAAACTTTGGTTATAAGTTGTCAGGAAATCACCCGTGTCACCAAAGTTGGAATCCCGTGTCAACTTACATAATAACCCCTTCAACATTGTCATAATGGTGATTTCAATATGGTCACAAGGGTGATTTCCTAACACGACTAGCACAAACACTCAGGAATGTAAACATGAGCTGAAACAAGTGCCAATGCATTGGTGAATTCATTATCATAGCGTCAAGCACCGAAATGTCAACCATCAAATTGAAAGCTGTGACATGATAACCCCTTAAACCTGACAAGGGAATACAAAGAGAGTGACAGGGGTTATTTTCTGAATCCATCCCCAAAAGTACTACGAAGTTCTTCACCACTTAACTGTAGTATGTAACCCGTTCCCAAAAGTACAGTAGCCTACTTAGAGTTTGTCATATGTACAAACAACCTAATTACACTACCAAGTACTTAGCCCGTTCACAAAATAACATAGACGGAGAATGGTCCAACCACTGACCCCAAACGGCAAATGCAAAAGAAGACCCAGCTGCTGAGTTAAGGCGTTGGACCACCAATGGAGGAACACATCTACGAACGACGGCGCTTGAAACAGGTAAATTCTCCCCGAGATGGGTATCGACAAGTCTTAGGGCGATCAGGGCGCCGCTTCACGTCCGGGGGGAGACACACCGCGCTAGACATGGCTGGGGGGATTCGCCAATCTGCTCTTGGAGGAAGCGGATATAGCACATTCTCGTAACACGCCTTCCATGCTGCGACTTTGTAGAAGTCATTCACAAGAGAGAAGAAATTGGTACCTCAAAACCTTGCAGCGGCTATGGTGTGCTGGCACGAAAACTGGTCAATGTCGAACCGCTTGCATGTGCAGGTCCGGGCACACAGGTTCGCAACCCAGGTGGAGGACCCTCTGCGGACAGTGTACTCGTGTGCGCCGAGCGCTCTGACATCCATGAATGTTGCCAACGCATAGCTCGTTTTCAGCTCACCTTGAACGTAATCGCTCATCGGCGACCCCGATTTGGTGCTTTTTTCCCGACGCTCGTAAAACCACTTGGATACTGTTTCAATGATAGGATCAATAAAGGTTGTGATGGGTAGGTCGTGGGGCTCCTTGAACACGGAATTCAGACACTCAGAGTTCGTCGTCAATATGTTGTAGCGCATCCCCAAGAAGTATGCCCGGGCCCAGTTCTGGAATCCAGCCTCTTTCAGGTATTGGCCCGTAGGGGGTGACTGAGCGCAGAAATCAGCGAAGTGCTTCTCGAACTCTGCCCTCGTGTACGCCCTCGCCACCTTAAAGTACAATGTCTATAGGCCTATCACCCCCTTGTACTTCACCCTGGCATTATGAAATAGATGCCATTGGCAGGCCCCTTGCTTGGAAAACACATAGTGGTCCCTCAAACATTTGACGATACTAAGATGCCGATTAGAGACAAACATTACGTCCGGTGCATCCTCGATGACATGTAGCATGTTCTTGAAGAAAAAGCCCCATAACCCGTGATTCTCACCATCGACAATCGCAAACAGAATTGGGTATACACTTTGGTCTACATCTTGGGCTGTGGCAAATAGAAGCGTGCCCCTGAACTTCCCTTTCAGGAAACTCCCATCCACTGAAATCACCTGGACATGGATATCGACACCAGCTGGTTAGGTAACATGGATATTTATGTTAGGTGACATGCAATATTATAGTACCGACATGAGGTTTTACCTTTCGAAGGTAAGGGATCGCCTTGCGCCATACCCTGAAGCTAACAAAGGCGTACTTGAATCTTTGGGATGCGTCCAGCTCTAACCTAGTATATGTCCCGGGGTTAGTCTGCTCCAACATGTGCAATTATGGAATAATATCTCGGTAGCTGTCTTCGTTGGTCCCACCCCCTATCTTCCGTTTGCTTGCTATTTAAATTGTTTGAAGTTACTATTTTACCCCAAAACTTTTTGAGTGAGGCTATTGACAAGAGGCTAAAATGAGTATTGACAAGAGGACAGAAGGACTATTGCACAAATATTATTTTTTCTATTACAAAATATTTACAAACTCGCCCGAAACCTCTTAAACCCTAGAAATCATCGTCCAAACAAGGCCGCTCAATCAAACTTATCGATCAAGAATAATTCAAATTGAGAATGGAAGGCTAAACGAATAGTATAAATCTTTGGTGAACCCAGAACTCTTCGTCACGATCGAAAAAATATTTTTGACGAACACTTCATTCCGAACGTCGAGGTATCGAATTTGGTCAGGACTCGGGAGAGATGTGAGCGAAGATGTTGTCATGGAGTAGCTATAGAGAAAAGTCGACTTAGTTCTAGTGAGCGAAGGTAGATCTTTGTTTGGAACGCCGACATGAAATTGAGTCCTACGTACAAGGACGCCGATGTCGGTGTTGAAGATGCAATTGAAATTCTATTTGTTCTACAACGTATTTATTTGTGTTGAAACTAGAGGTATGCATGCAAATTGAAATGTATTTGCGAAATAGGGAAATTGGGGATTCTAAGACATGCAATTAATCTCTTATCGGGAAGAGTTACTGAGACATACTGTCTTCGGGCCGTTGAGCAAGAAGATGTATGTGGAAGAGATTAATGAAAGATGAACATGTTTGAGTTGTGGTATAAAAGTTGGAGTTGGATCATTTTGTTTGAAAGTGGTATTGAATACATCGTGCTTTTCAATTGTATTTTTTAGGGTTTATGGATTGAGTTTGGATGAAGTTTTTTTTCGATGTTCGATGGCTCTCGGGCTCATTTACAATTATTATGGAAAGTGACAAAGGACGCAAGTGTAATTAATTTGGAATTATTTTGTCATTAGTCATTTTGGCATCTTGCTAGTAGCCCTTATGAAACTTTTTTTATAGACAAATTTACAGAAAACCACCCTTTAAATATATGCTTTTTCACATAACCACCTCTTAAATAACAAATTACAAAAAACCACCCCTAATACACCTGTTGTCAACAAAAAGCCACCCCCTTCCTTTTTCCGTCCACTGGATTGTTAAAATCTTGAGAAAAGACCTAACTACCCTCAATCTTTAAGTAAATAAAATTTAATTTACCAACAAAACACATAAATCCACGATTCAAGTTTTTTTTTTGCAATTTGAAATTGGTGCAATGATGATCCAAACTCAGCAACAATGGTGAAAACAAGCGTAGAATACAAGGAATTGATGCGCGGGCATGCGAGGTTACAACCGAAGGCACCGAGTAGATGATGGTAATGGCGATGAGATTCTTCAAGAGGCTTGGTGTTTAGGGGAAGTCCAACAATATCATATTAGGACATCAAATTGGGCACATCGACGACAGAACAAGAAGGAAATGAGTGGCTCCTAAACTTGGTTTAGAACCTTAACTGATCTGGTCGTGCCTGGACGACGCGACCTTGTCATCGGGGCTGGGCATGTACTCGCGTGGCGGCGTGGGCGAAAAAGTGTTAGCTCTGAATTCCGATATTTTTGTTGGACACCGTCGTTGTTCTCCGTCTCCCTTGAACGTTGCAAAATAGAGAGCCTACAAGAGTAAGGTCGGTCGACGAGGGAGATCGAAGTTCGGGGTTGAGCAACGATAAAGATGACTTTGAGCTTTCTAATGGTGGATGAAAGGTGAGTGACTCTTTTGAGGGGTAGAGTGAATGAATTTAATAGAAGATTAGGGGCATTTGGGTCTTTTCACACGAATTTCATGGCCCATTAGACCCAAAAGAGATGGGGGTGGCTTTCTGTTGATGGGAGATGTATTAGGGGTGGTTTTCTGTAATATATTATTTAAGGGGTGGTTAAGTGGAAAACATATATTTAAGGGGTTGTTTTCTGTAAATTTGTCTTTTTTATATTCTCATTTAAGACTCCACCATTACACACCAGTACACCACTATTCATCATCTTGTTCGTAGGCAACCCCAACCATCGTAGATCTTTTTTCCGGGCTCTTCATATTCACATTGCTGCTTGTTGTTGCCATAGATCTCCCCTGTCTTTTCCCTCCTTCATACCCCCTTTTTATCTAACTTGTAACCCCAACCATCTCCCTAATAAAAACTTAATTTGCAACAGGAAATTGAGAACGAAAATCAACCACGAACCCCAAAATTGAAATTAATTAGCTATTCCTTTCCAAAATTTCCCAGTGCAATTGATCACCCATTCAATATCAATGCAAACTCTAATTAATTTTCTAATTTATGACTTCGGGTTGATGAACACCAAAAACCCTAATTTCCAAATAAAAAAAATCTGTATCGAACCAAATTCGAACACAAAGGCTTCCTATTAATACGAAATGAAGCTAAAATAGTAAAAATTGTGCCCATATGCGGAACATTGGCGAGAGAGCGCTATGTTGATCGGAGAAGTCGAAGCTGGAGTAGGAGCAGAGAGAGAGCCTCAAGAGGAAGATAGGTTGGGAAGCCACCGGACATAGAGGTGAATCATGAACTTACCAACCGTTGTCGAGACCGAAAATCTACTAGCTTATACTCAAACCTTCGGACTCCGGTAGGACTTAGGAGGTATGCAGAGATGACCGGTCGGCATTGGATGTGAGTAAAAGACGCAAGAGAGATTGGGTGACATTTTGTTAACAAACTATATATAAGGGGTGGTTTACCGTAATTTTACATTTAAGGGGTGGTGATAGGCAATATGTCATATTTAAAGGGTGATTTTCTGCCGTTTACCCTTTATAAGAGTGAGGCTAGGGGCAAGATGTCCGAATGGCTATTGACAAGATTATTTCAAGTAAATTGCATGCATGTCCTTTTCATTTTTTCCGAACACATTGCAAAAATGCCCAAAACTCTCTTTTCTCGTATCGAAACCTAAATCTCTCGAACGAATTGTTTTGATCGAAAACAACCTAAAATCAATGAAATAAATCAAAATGTCTATTGATCGACGCACGAATTGGTATATCGATCGCTTTACATGATTGTCGAATGTTGATTTTTGGTCTTCGATCGAAAAAAACGTCGAAAGAAGAAGCTCGACAGGTAGAAACGAGGTACATGATGGAGCTCGGTAGGTTTAGACGAGCCTTCATCAAAGCCTCGGTGAAAGAAGTCGAGCCTCCGTCATCAGCTCGGTGATAGCAATTGAGCTTCCATCATCAGCTCAGTCACAGCAATTGAGCTTCCATCATCAGCTCGGTGACAACAATTGAGCCTACTCGATGCAGACAACAATTCACGAGATTTATACCAGAAACGACATCAGAAATCGCACCCAAATTGCAAACAAAACAACCAATTTCTTTCTTTTTCGTTCCAATTTGTACTCATAATTCAACGCAAACAATACTCAACTCAACGACAATCAAACAAAAGACACAAAAAACAATCAATTTCATCAATTTTAATTCCAATTTCAAACCCTAAAACACACAATTTCTTCTCCAAAAGCTTATCAAAAACAAATTATAATGAAATTTCTTACCTTAAAGTTGATATATCTATAGAACTCTCTCTCAAATGGACCTCAAAACTCCAAAATATTGCTGCTCTTGGTTGCTCATTGAAAGCATACGAGATGTTCTTGGTAGCGTAAAATGGAGGATGACGTTCCATGGAGGATGGGTTGGGGATCGATTTTTGTTGGAAAGGACTTTGTGCAATTGTTTGAAAAAAAATGAAAAGGACTGTGTCTAATTTAGGTGAACTTATCTTGACAATATCCCTTTCTTCATCTTGTCTGAAGCCCTTATGTTTATTATATAGTAATGTTTGTAGAAACATAAGGGCTAGAGGCAAGATTATAAAATAACTATTGACAAGATAAGTTTACTAAATTGCTGATCAAGTCCCTCTCCATTTGTCAAGAAAAATTTAGAGATTCATGATACCTTTGCTAACCGCCTGAAAGAGATTCACGTTGATTATGAACATCTCCTGGTTCATTCTTTTGGATCAAGAACTAATCACTGAATGAAAAAACAATGATAAATTCATCCTCAATTGTCATTCAATAACAACAAAACTAGACTTCAACATCAATATATCTGATCATCTTCTCAACAAACCCTAAAAATAAAAGCAAAAGAGAAACTAAATACTGGACAAATTTGAATTTGATTATCAATATGATGATACGCCTGCAAGTTCTTGCCAATTGAAATTGATGCTCATTCCTTGAAATTGATGCTCATTCCGCTTCAACGACGATGACACCGTCACGATCCTCCCACGCCGCCCCTTCTCTACTGATTCGCTGCCTCCCGCAGGCACGCGAATGTCCCCGAGGTGTTCACCGCGAAGATCCGGTCGAACTCCTCTGTTGGCGTGGCGGCGATGACAGAGTTGGTCGGGTCGACGGCGTCGACGGAGGTGATGAGGATGTGCGGCTGGGCACTGAAGGTTTGCTCGACGGAGAGGGAGGGGCGGAATGGAGAGGAATTGATGGTGGCGGCTAGGGTTTCGGCATGGACGCGTGTGCCGAGGGTGGCCAGGTGGCTGGCTATGACCTCGGAGGACCAGTACACCACCTAGTCGGGGAAGGACCTCGGAGGCAGCGACGGTGATAAAGAGAGGGAGATTAAAGGGCGGCGGAGAAGAGATCAGAGCATGCGCAGGGGGGAGATTAGGGGAGAAAGGGAAAAAATGGTTGAATAGGTTAGAGGTTTGTGTGGAATTTAGTAGAAATTAGTTTGTCAATAGTTATTTCGGGCTGGGTACATATCTTTCCGGATAAACTTCGGTATAGTTGTAAAAATCTGAGTTTTTTGTGCAAGATCAACACCCCCATTTGCTAATAGATCAGCAACGACGTTGGCCATCCGGCGAATAAGTCGGACCTCTACTTCCCATGTTTCGTCCTCAAGGAGACATTTGCATTGCATAGCTAGATTGAACTGGGCATATGGTTGCACTCCTTCTTTGGTAAGCATGCTGCACATAATTGCACAGTCCGTCTCCACCACCAATCTAGGAATCCCCATCTCCTTGGCTAGCTTAAGGCCCTGAAAAGCAGCCCACAACTCCGCTTCAATCGCCAGGCAGATGCCATAGTTAATTGCAAAAGCTCGTACGAAGTAGCCTTCCGAATTCCGGATAATGCCTCCTCCTCCCGATGGACCCGGATTGCCTCTAGAGGCTCCATCAGTATTCAACTTTAGCTAGCCACTAGCTAATGAAGTCCACTCGATTGGGTCTCTGTTTCCCTCTCTTGTGGTGACTACCAGTGTTGATAGGTTCCTCCGACAGTGGAAGAAACTTGACGTCATCCTCCACACTTTGTAAACCATGCCCTGCAGGTTCTCCCGTCCTTGAAAAATCAGCTCATTTCTTCCTTCCAGATCGTCCAACTCATATTGATGAAAGTGACACTCCAATGATCTCCGTTTTTCACATTCTCAAAAATCCAGTCCTTGATCTCCTGCACCAGGAAGAAAGATGACGGCAAACTATTTCCAGCAACCTACTGCCAAATTCCTTTTATCGGCACACAATCACGCATCAAGTGGATTGTCCTCTCGCAATCACCACATCTAGGACATGCTGAATGGTTAGAGAGGTGTACGTTGTTTGTTGGAATTGCTCAGGGTTGCGTCGTGTGCAGCTAGGTACGCAAAGGTCCTAGCTCGTTGTTGGGTCGGGGCTTTTCATATGTTCTTCCATCCGAACGAGGGTTCCAGTTCGTCATCCTGCCGAAGGAGAGACAAAGCAGATACGTCCTCTGCATCCGGCGTGTCCTTCACGCTGATTGCCCTCAACTTTAATTTGTGTTCCTCCTGAAGTATCGGGTTCAACACATTCCAATTACAGTCTTCCCCCTCCCATAGCTCTGCCACCGTTGCACCAATGATGTGCTCGGGCACCTGATGGATCGCCAGCTCCTCGAGAGTTTCGGCTTGCATCTAGGGGTGAAGCCAAAAGAGGGTGGTGCTTCCGTTGCCTATATTCTTCTGCAGTCTTGGTCTTTAGATCTCCAAACCGTGAATAATACCTATCCATTGATTTGAAGATCTCTCATTTTTATCGAACACATCGACATCAGCTCGGCTGTGACAATACTTTCCTCTGAGTACACGGCTCCATAGAGACGATGGCTCTTGAAGCATTCTCCAACCAAGCTTAGCTAGCACGGCTTGATTGGTTTCTCTCATCGGTTGGATTCCGAGACCCCCATCTGACATGGGCGCGTACAATACATCCTTCTTGAGCAAGTGGATGCATCGTTGACTCACCGAGGACCCCTAGATAAAGCCACGGGCAATCTTATCCATTTCATCATACACACCTCTCGGAATATACGGTGATTGCATGATATAAAAAGGAAGGCTAGTCAGGACCGACTTCGCTAGTGTTATGCGCCCCACCAGTGAAAAGGTGCGGGCTTTCCATCCCTTTAACTTCGAAGAAATCTTGTCCAAGAGGGATTTAAAGCGCTCTCTTGGCAATCTTTCACACGTTGTAGCAACTCCTAGGTAATTTCCAAATTCAACAGATACCGACATTCTAAGCTCAGTGCTTATTCCCTCCTTGACCGCAACTGGGGTGTTCCGGGAGAAGAGAATGGAGCTCTTCGAATATCTTACCCTTTCACTACAGGCACTGTAGAATTTATGGAGGCATCTCTTAATGGTTCTCCCTTGTTCCGACGTCGCTTCACCGAATAGCACAAGATCGTCGGCAGAGAACAAGTGTGAAAGTTTTACACCTTCAACACTTATTGTTATCCAGGTACCCTCGACCATGACATCTTGGATGATATGAGAAAGATATTCCATACACATCACGAATAGATATGGGGATAGCGGATCCCCCTGTCTTATTCCTCTTGACGGTAAGCCTCCAACCCGTTCTCTTTTCCAGAGGACCTCCATACGCCCAATTGACTGACACTGCATGATCACATCGGTGAGGTGAGAAGGAAATTGCGCTCTTTCTAGAGTTGCTCAGAGGAAGGCCCAATCGACTCGATCATATGCCTTCTCTAAGTCCACTTTGATTATTATCCATTTTCGCCTTCTCCTATCCGCCATGGAATGGAGGAATTCATGGACCACAACGACGTTGTCTATAATTTGGCGCCCCTATATGAAGCTGGCTAGCCTGGCTTATGTGGGAGCTATCAAATACGGTAGGACTGGTTTTATACGGTTCACAATCATCTTTGTAGCGATCTTGAATATAACATTCAGCAAAACAATCGACCGAAGTTGTTGTACAGTTGAGGGATTTGCAACTTTTGGAATGAGGACCATAAGAGCATCTCCTAGTCCCCTTGGAGCTTGGTTATAATTGAGTAACTGCAGTACTGTATCTTTCACTTGTCTCCCAACTGTACTCTAGTTCCGTTAGTAAAAGAGGCAGGAAAGCCGTCGGGCCTCGAGGCTTTGTGTGGCCCCATTTATTTGAGGGTTGCCTAGACTTCCTCCCCGCAGAAAAGATCTCCTCCCCAATGGGCGGGAACGTGTGCTGACTGGTCAAGGTTGGGTTGCCTGAGTTCGGGTCCTCTGTCGAATATAATTTTGCGAATCACCAGGTTCTTAACATCCGCACGTTCTTCACCTAATTTCCTTTGTGGTTCTGTAGACAATTGATCCTATTCACTCTTCGACGGATAATCGTTGATAGATGGCAGTACCGGGTGTTTCGGTCTCCTTCAATCAAGAAGCTCGCCCTTGATTTCTGGAACCACAGTTGGTGTTCCTGCATTAATACTTCCTCCAACTCCTTTGAGAGATTTTCCTCCAGGTCTAAGTAATGGTCTCTTCTTTCTTTTAAACACGTTACCAAATATATCTCTGTTCCATCCCCTTAAATACGATTCAAATGCCCTTAGAGCCGCACATGTCTCTGTCTCTTTCACCCAGCAACTTGACAGCAGATCGCCGAAATTCTTGTGTGTTAACCAGGCTGATTGGAAACATAATGGTTTATCTAATGTATGGCGCTCAATTGTCGGCTCGAGGTCGACCAGAATCGACGCGTGATTAGAGTAAAAAGCGACTAAGTGGCGAACTGTGGCTTCCAGGAATCTCAGATGCCATTCCGGACAACAGAGTGCTCTGTCTAGTCTAGCCATGACTCAATTCTCCACTCTATTCCCCCACCACCAGGTGAATGGAGGGCCTGAAAATCTGAGATCGAGAAGATGTAGGGATTCAGCCACTCCATGAAGGCGTGAGAAGCCCTATTCGAGCCCACCGACGACCTTGGGGAACGTTCACGATTGTTCATTGTTGCGTTGAAGTCACCTACTAACATCCATGGCCGGTTGTTTGTGTCTAAAAATTCAATCAAGCTTCGCCATACGTCAAGACGACGAGCTTGGGTTGGGGCTGTATATATGGCAGAAAGCACCCATGGGACTTCCCATCTCCTGTAAATTTCCACCGTTATGTGCTGAGGGTGTTGTACCAGGGGGAAGATGTCAACTACTGCCGTTATCCATAACAACCATATCCCTTATGAGAAACCCACCGCCTCCATTCTTAGCATGTTGTCAAAGCCAATTCTCCTGCAGGCTCGATCAGCCGCTTCCCCACTGATGCGAGGTTCCAAGAGTACCAAGACTTGCGGGTATGTTGTCTTATAAGGTCCTGCAGAGCTGCGAAGAACATATTATTCCCTGCTCCGTTGGTGTTCGAAGTAAGTATTTTTATACTATCCATAAAAACGACGGTATGTTGAAAAGAATCAAACACTTTATATGGTGGCATCTACATAGCCTCCGCGAAGGCGTGGGCTGCGTCATCAAGCAAATATAAGGTGCTCCTAAGAGCATCGGGCAGATATGCCTGACATAGCATTGGCTGCGTCGGTATGGCCTTCGGTAGGAGATCCAGTCTTGCGCGGTCCGCAATTGGGGGAAAGTGGACCAAGAATGGTCTTGTCCGGAAGTTCGACGTCGAAAAACTCGCACTTTCTTTCACTGGAATTCTCACCACTCTCTTTGGGGGGGGGGGGGGGGTTCATCAAATGAGATAGTTACTTGCTAGGGGGGGGGGGGGGGAAGAGGACCGCTTGGGGTTTTTCTTGGTGTTGGCTTAGGGGAGGGATTGGGTGTTCTCGATTGGGACTTGGTGACAAGAGGAAAACCTGTCGTTGTTCTTGCCAAAGAATACTCAAACTAACAACTAGTATAGTGTGTAAGCAAGAGGTCGATCCACAAGGAAATCTATTCAATTCGAATGTCAATTCTAATCGCTAAGAGGAGAAATTGGGGGATTTGGTGTGAAAAAGGTCCGCCTTTTATCAAAGCGGAAGTAAGCAAACAAAGTAAATTGGTTTTAGAATGCAGTTGAGAGAAATATGTTCACCTACAATTTATCACTTCGATTGATGAATTCGATCCTTGTTTCAGCCTCTAGTTCTTCTCTTTTCCTATCAATGTCCTTGTCCAGATCTTATGTAGATTACTAGTCCTACAAGTCCTAGCAGCCCTTATCTCTAAATAACCCTAACACGGTTAAGATTTGTTGTGAGGAGGAAATCGAGTATGAAATATAATAAAATAGATCAAACCAGATTTAGGCCCACGCAAATAATTACAAGACTCCTCCAATGCAGTAATGGGAAGTCAGGATCGAATCTACGAGGAAGCGTGTCAGCAGATCCTAGGCAGCTGTAATTCTCACAAAAAAGCAACAGAAAAGACAGAAACACAGAAACAAAGAAAGAAAGACAAACGAAAGCAAGAAATAAAAGAAAAGACAGAAGCTACTCGATCTCGACAAGCTGTTACTCGAGATCGACTACCAACAGTAAAAGACAGAAACTGAGAATCGATGACAGAAACTCGACTCAGACAACACAGTACTCGATCTCGACAAGAGGCTACTCGAGATCGACAAGAAATAGTAAAAACAGAAACTTCGGAATCGAAAACAGAAATTCAACTCTATATTGACAAGAGACAAATCGATCTCGACAAGGGTCTACTCGAGATCGACAAGACTCTCCTCTGTCTCGACTACGCTCTACTCTGTATCGACTAAAACACAGAAAGTTGTAAATTTGCAGATTCGAACACAGAACTCAGAAATTCGACAG
Organism: Persicaria maculosa; assembly: GCA_963922045.1. Lineage (NCBI taxonomy): Eukaryota > Viridiplantae > Streptophyta > Magnoliopsida > Caryophyllales > Polygonaceae > Persicaria > Persicaria maculosa. The sequence continues at coordinate 18,942,917 of OY998258.1, forward strand.
AAATAAACTCAATATAATAAAGAACTTCCAAAGCCAGGGTATCGACACCACAACGATAACCATGCAAAGTAACATATAAAGGCATAAAAGATCATGCTTTCCATCAAAATAACTTTCGTTACTAACAAATAGGCATATAGAGGCTTTCACATAAACCCTAATTGTTACCAGCCCTTTTCACATAATTAATCCAAGTTGCATTAAGATCACTTTCGTTTCAATAATACAAACAAGGATCACCTTCAACTCTCGCAACAGAATCATGCTCATAGGGATAGAAGATGAATTGCATAAAAAGATCTGACCTTTACCGCATCACCTCACATGGCCACCGTTGGGCTCACCCCAGCTCCAGAAGTGGGTAGACTACTCACGCCTCATTGCAATCGCAGACATTGATGTATAAAAAGAAACTTGCATTAAACTATATTCAAAGCCTTTCAATCCCGGCAATCAAACTTTCGCAGAATGCCAAAACCCTAAAACCTTTGAACTCCTAAAACTTCTCTGTGGAACTACTTGTCTCTGACTGAAATTGAATGCATCAAAAACCAGCCCCTAGGGCTTTATTTATAGCCTTCTATTCCTTGCTATTCAAGGATAGAAATATCTATCTTTATCTAAATCTATATCTAAAGGCTAAAAAGATAAATAAAAGAAATTTAGGAATTAAATCTAAAAGGGAAAAAATAAATCTAAATAGGTAAGTCTTCTTCATGTTGATAGATCTTGTCTTCCATAGATAGAACTTGATGGAATCGGATAGACTTGGCTTCCTTCGGCACCAAGGATTCCCAAACCGAGTAGGATAGTCAAACCACGTAACGCGCTCTCGGACACGGCTCCTCGATCTCGAGTAGGGCTCCTCGACATCGAGTAGAATTCGTCGTCGACTGGGCTGGCCCGGTGTCTCGGCTAGCTGGTGCTCGACAGGCTCGGACATGGCTCCTGGGCGTCGTCGATCTCGACTAAGCCTCCTCGAGATCGAGTAGAGGTGGTGCTCGGCTTCTCCGTTTTCGGCTTCTCGACTTGTCTCAACTCATCGACTCCGGAAATGGCCTCTCAGTGTCGTCGATCTCGACTAGGTGGTACTCGAGATCGAGTAGGGTTCCGGGAGTCGGGTTGTCTCTGACTCAGTGTCCTCGATCAGCTCTGCTCGACCAGGTGTGCTCGGACAGCCCTCGTCGAGATCGAGTAGATGCTAGTCGATCTCGAGTAGTGTTCTCTAAGCTTTTTGCTCTGTTCTTGAAACGCACTTTCCCGGGTCCTCGTTTGTCGGATTAACACATATGACCATGCGTTGGAAAGCTCTTTTCAAGGGCTACAACTCTCATGAAGACATTAAAGCTTGATTCAGAACGAAGAATGGTGAAAAATGGCCTTTTCTCCAGCTGCACCATTCTTAGCTTCTCCATGAGTTTCCTTTAAGCTCCAAAGTGCGTCCGATTTCTGCGAAATATAACCAAAACTTGTGTAGACCTCCATATATTGCAAATAAGTGTAAACTACACAGATTCTGTATTATTCTAACCCAAATGCATGCAATGTATGCAGAAATCGATATAAAAGTTACTGTAAAACATGGCAGATTCAGCTCACAACAAACACCCCATACTTAAGCTTGCTTGTCCTCAAGCAATACTTTTATTTGTCATTCAGGGGAAGAAATCAAAACTCTCAACATATTAGATTCATTGCCATATAACCCTGCAATCAATTACCATCCTCGAAAAGGTACTTGTGTCACAGATCCATGCATGTGCAAATATACAAAAGCGACATCTACTCACAAAAGGAGGGTTATGCAAAATACAATTCATGTGACAAAACATTAATAATCAAGAGGACTTTAATTTAAGCTCAAATAAGGAGTAGATTGGTAAAAGGCTAAAGGTGGGCAATTTTTGGCAATGTGGTGCTAATGATCCGGGGAAATGGAGTATTTCCAAATTGAATTTCATACCACATTTTTTTCTTCCTTTGATTCATCACCTTCCATAATGCTTTTTTTTTCAATAATAATGCTTTTACCTCTCTAACCTCAGCACTGCCTTCTCGCGAGTCGCAAACATGGGTGTCATGAATGACCCCGGATACTTAGTGCGTCGGACTCCTCACCTGGTGTCCCATCTCGCCAAACTATTATCTCAGCGAGCAGGGTCGATCTTTGATCGGATTTTCTTTCACTCATTAAATTTTCCATATATTTCAAACAATCCTTCCAAACTCCAAATATGATAACAACACAAACACCATATAACATTTCCATAATGTAACATCATTCTCAACATAATCCCCGGATAAGGTAAAGAATGGTAATATTTAGATCATGTGGAGCAATATATGAAATAAGGCATATTATGGCTTTTGTGATGCGTAAGCATAGGTAAGGCTGGGATATAAACAATATGAGCATTATATGGAAATATAAAGTTCTCCATCATCTTATCATGCAACATGTCAAAAGCAACTTCAAATTTTACCTCCTTTTATGGTTTTCAAGAAAATATGCACTTCATTGTGACTTCCCTTTACTAGGCAATTTCATGCTATATCTCTAATGAATCCAATTTTGCATCGTCGAGTTCAATATAAGCTTCCATGACATTATTCAAAAATTTCAATGGGGGTCCTTTTTCAAAACTTTGGAAAACATGCATATATAGGCATATAACTCAAATAATGCATTCCAAAATAGCCATGTAGCAATTCAAAGCAATAATGCACATATATGTCAAATATGATCAAATATGCACAAAGTAAGCCCTTCCCCCACCCCGTACTTAAATATTACAGTGTCCTCACTGTATAAAAACAAGGGTAGAGAAAGAAACTCACTAGACAGGTGTGCAGGGCCTCAAAATGTCGAATGAAAGAATTGCCTGGGCCGAGTATGAATATGGCTCATCCATGGACCTGAAAAGTGCAGAAGACATATACCCATAATAGAAAAACTAAAAGTTCAAAACCAAAAACAAACAAAACAATGTCCAAAAAAAAAGTCCCAAAAATAAATGTCTATTCACAAGCTCTAGATTTTATAGTCGCTAGGCCGACTTTCCCTTTATGTTCAAGGTGGCATCTGCACGGCCCATGTAGCTTGGGCTTCAAATAGAACTCCATTCTTGTCCATCAGCTGCAATCCTCCAGAATGGATCTTGTTCACCACGAAAGGTCCCATCCTCTTCTTGTTGAATTTGTTAGGGAACCAATGATCCTTTGATTTAGAGACATAGAGCTTGTCTCCAACTTCATACTCCTTAGGCTCGTCATTGGAAATCCAACATAAGCGCACATACCAAGGCAAACCTCTCCCATGTATAGATAGATCTTTAATGGAAATAGGAGAAGAAAGATCCATACCTTGGCTTACCTTTGCAGAGATGGAATCGGGGACTACAGTGTTTGGTCGATCTCAAGTAGGAGTACTCGATCTCGACGAGGTTTCAGTTTTTGGAGGTGAGCTGCTCGAGGATGCAGGAGCTGGTGGTTGGTTGATCTCGACTAGCTTAGTCGATCTCGAGTAGGATTCGGCTCCTGGTGGTTTCAGCGTCGAGGAAGCAGGTGCCGGAGAAGCTTGGTCGATCTCGACTAGCGTAGTCGATCTCGAGTAGCATGGCCTGTCTGGTGGAATCAGCGTCGAGGAAGGCGAAGCCGAGGCAGCGAGGTGGTGGTCGATGTCGAGTAGTGTACTCGATCTCGAGGAGCCTGGCCCTTCAGTGTTGCTGCTTAATGACGCTGGTGCTGGTGGAGGCTCCTGGTTTTGGTCGAGATCGACTAGGGTCCTCGATGTCGAGGAGTCTTGGTCGACCTTGACCCCATACTTGGTTCCTGTCAAGGCATCCGAAAAATAGTTAGTCCATAACGACGTACCTTGGTCTGTGTCGATTGGATTCTTTGTGTCCTCCTTTAGGATTGCCATGATCTCCTCCACCTGGGCTTCCATATCCCTCTTTTCCAGCTCCTCAGGGGTCATATTTCTTACCTTGGGTTCCCCGCAGGTGATGTAGCCAGCTGAGATAGATTTTACCTCTTCCATTGGACCTGTATGCCTTTCAGTTTTATTAAAGGAATACTCAATTACCTCATCGCTGATGTTAAAAGTGAGCACTCCTTTCCTTACGCTTATGTTGGCATCCACCGTTGCCAAGAAGGGTTTTCCTAGAATAATTGGACAAGCAGGATCTTCTTGCATATCAACAACTAGGAAATCAGCAGGGACAAAGAATTTACCTACTTGTATGGCACATTGTCCACCATGCCTGTTGGAATGACCACTGTGTTGTTGGCCATGTAAAGTCTAGCATCCACAGGCTCTAGGGCACCTATCTTAATCTTGGACCAAATTGTTAAAGGCATTATACTCACACTAGCTCCAAGATCGCATAAGGCATTAATTTTATATGGACCAAATCCAATGGTTATAGCAAACTTACCTGGATCTGGCCTCTTCTCCAGTATCTCCAAATGGCTGCACTCCTCTGTAATTTCAGCCATTGATCGCTTTTTGCTCAGAATCTCCTTCAGGAACTTGACATAGGATGGCATTTCATTGAGAGCTTCTGTGAAGGGGATAGTGACGTTGAGCTTTTGAAGCATCTTGATGAAGCGCTGAAATTTCTTTTCTGCCGGGTCCTTTGGAGATTTTGTAGGGAATGGCAGCTTCTTTTTCTGATTTGGGGCCAGAACAGACATCGGAGGTGCTACAGTTTTCTCTCTCTCGGGTTGACCGTCCTCGATGTCGACCACGCCTTTGTCGATCTCGACCAGATTGGGTGATGTCGAGTTGCTGTGCAGTGCAGACGATGGTTTCTGAAGTTTCTCCTCGAGATCGAGTAGGCCCTCCTCGAGATCGACTAGAGTGTTGTCGACGTCGACTTGCTGTTCTTCGTTGTTCTGCTGCTTTCCGGCCTCTGGTTCTTGCAGTTGATGGCCGCTTTTGAGTTTTACAGGAGCGATGTGTCCAATTTTCCCCTTTTGATTTGGTTCTGAAGATCCAGGGAGCGACCCTGTGTGTCTGGAGATTCCTGCTGCTAGCTGACCAATCTGTGTATCAACTGTTTTCCGCCATATATCAATCTCCCCGAGCCTAGAGTTGACGCCCTGAATCTGAGTGTAGACCGAGTTGAAGGATTGCCTGGTTTCTGTATGATTTCTCCTTATCTCCTCTAAGACAGTTTGTAGATCATCCTTTTTCTGATCCCTTTCTGGATGTCCTGGAGCTCTGTAGGGTGGGGGGTTCCTAGGGGCACCTTGGTTCCATTATGGTTGCTGAAAACTTTGGTCCCCCATGTAGCGATTGGGACCCCCTGCGTAAGCTGCCTCTTCATGGTATTCTGCCAGCCTGACTTGCTCTGTGTGTGGGCACTCAGTAGTGGTGTGCCTCTGCGATCCGCATTCAATACAAGCCTGGTTGACAGAAAGGTACTTTACTTGTTTGAGGAGCTTCTTATTCTAGTCTCTGTAGTACTGCTCCCTAACATCTGGATCAATCTCCTTAGGGGGCTCATATAAGGGCATGGATGGTGCTGGCCTGGCGTAGGGGTTCTCCTCATAGTTGACTGGAGTCCCATACATGTTATCATAGTTGGTCAGCTTGTCTAGAGCAGCCCATGCGTCAGGAGGCGGCATTGTCAGATACTCATAGTGAGTATATGTGTTGATTCTGTCCTTTGCAGCCAAGTCCAGAGAGTTGAAGAAGATCTCTTGAACCACGCAAGGTTGCTGTCCATGTGTAGGGCAGGATCGCAGTAGATCCTTATAGCGTTCCCATGCCTTTGCCAGTGTCTCCCCAGGCTGCTGTTTGAAAGATGTGATCTTTTGGCGCAGGAGTGCTGTCTTTGCAGGAGGAAAGAACTTATTCAGAAATTCCTGCTTCACCTGAGCCCATGTCGTGAGAGATCGTGGTTTCAGCCCTTCCAACCATTTCAGTGCAGGCCCAGCCAGAGACCAACGGAAAGCTTTCATCAGGATGTACTCCAAGATGGTACCTTCAGAAAGAGTACGACGCATGTTAGTAAAGTTGGTAAATGGCGCAGAGGGCATTCATTAAATCTACCATGAAATGCATGATTTTTAATTTCAATAAGGAATTGAGTGCGAATTTCATAGTTATTTTCAGGGATTAGAATGGCCGATTCAGGCACCACGAGAGTCGGATGCATATAGTCCTCTGCAGTGGTAGGGTATAGGGCAAGCTCATTTGCCAGCTGCCTCGCACGTTCAGCTTCTTGTTCCCTTCCTGCTCTCTCAGTGGCGAGAGCAGCATCTCTGGCGGCTAGATGCCTCGTGAGCCTTGCGATCAGCTATTCCTGTGTTTCAGCGGCTACCATGGCTCTTTGTAGTTTAGCTCTGATGTGTAGAAGGCGCTCTGGTTCGTCTAAGCCGTCAAACTCAGGTGGTTGACCAAAACGGCGCATACACCTGTAAATTAACTCAAAGAAAAAGTGAGATCTGACTACCTAAGGCGCGAATGATAGCTTCCCCGGCAACGACGCCAATTTGTTGTGAGGTGGAAATCGAGTATGAAATATAATAAAATAGATCAAACCAGATTTAGGCCCACGCAAATAATTACAAGACTCCTCCAATGCAGTAATGGGAAGTCAGGATCGAATCCACGAGGAAGCGTGTCAGCGGATCCTAGGCAGCTGTAATTCTCACAAAAAAGCAACAAAAAAGACAGAAACACAGAAACAAAGAAAGAAAGACAAACGAAAGCAAGAAATAAAAGAAAAGACAGAAGCTACTCGATCTCGACAAGCTGTTACTCGAGATCGACTACCAACAGTAAAAGACAGAAACTGAGAATCGACGATAGAAACTCGACTCAGACAACACAGTACTCGATCTCGACAAGAGGCTACTCGAGATCGACAAGAAATAGTAAAAACAGAAACTTCGGAATCGAAAACAGAAATTCAACTCTATATTGACAAGAGACAACTCGATCTCGACAAGGGTCTACTTGAGATCGACAAGACTCTCCTCTGTCTCGACTACGCTCTACTCTGTATCGACTAAAACACAGAAAGTTGTAAATTTGCAGATTCGAACACAGAACTCAAAAATTCGACAGAAATAAACTCAATATAATAAAGAACTTCCAAAGCCAGGGTATCGACACCACAACGATAACCATGCAAAGTAACATATAAAGGCATAAAAGATCATGCTTTCCATCAAAATAACTTTCGTTACTAACAAATAGGCATATAGAGGCTTTCGCATAAACCCTAATTGTTACCAGCCCTTTTCACATAATTAATCCAAGTTGCATTAAGATCACTTTCGTTTCAATAATACAAACAAGGATCACCTTCAACTCTCGCAAAAGAATCATGCTCATAGGGATAGAAGACGAATTGCATAAAAAGATCTGACCTTTACCGCATCACCTCACATGGCTACCGTCGGGCTCACCCCAGCTCCAGAAGTGGGTAGACTACTCACGCCTCATTGCAATCGCAGACATTGATGTATAAAAAGAAACTTGCATTAAACTATATTCAAAGCCTTTACAATCCCGGCAATCAAACTTTCGCAGAATGCCAAAACCCTAAAACCTTTGAACTCCTAAAACTTCTCTATGGAACTACTTGTCTCCGACTGAAATTGAATGCATAAAAAACCAGCCCCTAGGGCTTTATTTATAGCCTTCTATTCCTTGCTATTCAAGGATAGAAATATCTATCTTTATCTAAATCTATATCTAAAGGCTAAAAAGATAAATAAAAGCAATTTAGGAATTAAATCTAAAAGGGAAAAAATAAATCTAAATAGGTAAGTCTTCTTCATGTTGATAGATCTTGTCTTCCATAGATAGAACTTGATGTAATCGGATAGACTTGGCTTCCTTCGGCCCCAAGGATTCCCAAACCGAGTAGGATAGTCAAACCGCGTAACGCGCTCTCGGACACGGCTCCTCGATCTCGAGTAGGGCTCCTCGACATCGAGTAGAATTCGTCGTCGACTGGGCTGGCCCGGCGTCTCGGCTAGCTGGTGCTCGACAGGCTCAGACATGGCTCCTGGGCGTCGTCGATCTCGACTAAGCCTCCTCGAGATCGAGTAGAGGTGGTGCTCGGCTTCTCCGTTTTCGGCTTCTCGACTTGTCTCAACTCATCGACTCCGGACATGGCCTCTCAGTGTCGTCGATCTCGACTAGGTGGTACTCGAGATCGAGTAGGGTTCCGGGAGTCGGGTTGTCTCTGACTCAGTGTCCTCGATTAGCTCTGACCAGGATTGCTCGGACAGCCCTCGTCGAGATCGAGTAGATGCTAGTCGATCTTGAGTAGAGTTCTCTCAGCTTTCTGCTCTGTTCTTGAAACGCACTTTCCCGAGTCCTCGTTTGTCGGATTAACACATATGACCATGTGTTGGAAAGCTCTTTTCGAGGGCTACAACTGTCATGAAGACATTAAAGCTTGATTCAGAACGAAGAATGGTGAAAAATGGCCTTTTCTCCAGCTGCACCATTCTTAGCTTCTCCATGAGTTTCCTTTAAGCTCCAAAGTGCGTCCGATTTCTGCGAAATATAACCAAAACTTGTGTAGACCTCCATATATTGCAAATAAGTGTAAACTACACAGATTCTGTATTATTCTAACCCAAATGCATGCAATGTATCCAGAAATCGATATAAAAGTTAATGTAAAACATGGCAGATTCAGCTCACAACCAGATTCAACCTAGAGATTGCATTAAGAGTATGAATTAACCAAGGTACACATAATATCAAGCTACGAGTAAATATTCAACATGTATTCAACTTCTTACACATCCAATTAGTCCCACGAGTCCTAAAGGGATATGATTGCCACTTGGGTTAAGGTTCGCTACGACGAATCTACAAAACCCTAACAATTGAATGAATCTACTTTGACTAGTTGATCAGGCCAGAGAGAATAAAACACATTCAAGGAATTAAGCGCAAAGAAGTCAAAACATTGGAATAGGAATAAAAACTAGATTAAGAAACTCACAATTCAACAATCAAAGATCCAAACTGTAGGCGAAACCTTGAGAGTTTAGTTGCTCATGCTCAACGGCGCTCTTAACGATAAAGTGCATAAGGTAAATGAAAATAATAACTAGAAAAGCCTTAAATAGTCTTTAGAAAGTCGGCCAAATAACTTAATAGTCGGCCAAATAACTTAATAAAAACCTTAAGTAAAATCCGGAACCGATGTTCAGTTTCTGCACGGGCCGCGGGGCTGTCTGCGATCAGCGAAGTCATCCGTCTCTGGCTTCGAGCCGCGGGGCGGCCAGCGAGCCTGCGGGGCGGCCTGCGATTCTTCCGAGCTGCTTCTTCTTTGTCTTCGCAGCTTCTCTACTCTCCTTTAGATTATTTTCGCTCTTTTCTGATTCATTCCACCTCCAATCTACTTTACCTGAAATAAACCATAAAATCATGTAGATTCTGCCTCTTCTAACTCAACAAGTAATTATGTAAATTCAACTAAATAAATGCAATATTCACAACTAAACTATGCTAAATGCAATCTATTATGCACTACTAAATATGTTCTATCAAATTCCCCCACACTTGAACCTTTGCTTGTCCTCAAGCAATAGAAAACTCAACTCTGCAGCCCCACAGAATAGCAATTCATGTATCCACACCTCAATATTTTTAAGTGCGTGAAAACTAGCAAACACAAAAGATTAATAACATCATAGCACATAATTGGAATAATCAATGAAATCAGGCAACCATATTCATTCTAGACCTCACAAAGGATATGTGTTTCACTCTCGCTCAAGTGTTTAGGTTTAAATGTTTACGCTCAAAACTCAATCTTCAAAAACTTAGCTACAAAAGCCTTGCACCAGTGTTCTAAATCTCCACCGCTGGTGACTCTACACACAACAAAAATCATGAGGTCTTTCAATTAGATTGTAATGGGGCCAAAGTAGAACATATAAGGTATGGAACAATTTTGGTCATGTGGTGCTCATAATCCGGGAACTAAGAAAGCTACCAAATCATAAAACCACTCATAATCTTCTCATACCATATCACTATAATGCCAAACAACACCAATCTCAAGCATAAAACTTTAGAAACCATACTCAACTCATTCTTTTATTATTTTTTTCTTTTTTTTTTCATTCATGCTATATCAAATGATATTCCTTGACTTTTGCCCCTAAGTGAATTTTATCCTCCTTAGGTCCCAAGTAATAAATATGTTAGCAAGAATCAAACATCTCATAAATACACCTCAAACATACAATCCACCACTACAAACCATCATCCACACTATAGATATTCACCAAATATTCCTAAATTCCCGGATGGGGTCAGGCTATCATTGGCTATAGAAAAATCTTGTGGAGCTATAAAAGAATAGGCAATTAGGCTCAAACTGGCTTCAAGCAGAGGATAATATGTAAGGTGGGAATAGAGTCAAATAAGGCTAACAAAGGTGCCTCAATCATGTTTAAGTCATGTGCAGAACTCATAATATGCAGCCTTGAAAAAGATATCTAAATGCAAGCCAAAGAGGAAGCAATTGAAGAGAGTACACACAACAAGCAAGATGACTAAATAGAGTGTAGTCCTGAATAGGCCAAAATAAGCTCACCGGGTCATGTCTAGAACTTCAAGATCACCCAAAAATTCAAGATTTTATGTGCTCAATCATTAATCAATCATACCCACCAAATAGTATAGAAAACATATATCGAAGGCTTCAACAATCCAAGCACATCATGGGGCATAAATCTCAATAGATAAAATGGAGGACAAACGGTATCCATATGGAGAAACAAGACCTATTCCTAATAATGCAAGAACTAAAACTTTTTTTTTCTTTTTTTCATTTTTCATTTTTTAATTTTTTTTTGAATAGGAATAACAATGGTAGAAACTAAATATGCATACAACCAATAAAAATAAACATGCAAAATTAAAAGTTAAAATGCAGTGCAAACCAAAATACAGACGTGACATGCAAGTCTTCTCCCCCACACTTAGTTCTGACATTGTCCTCAATGCAGAAAAGAGAACAAAAACATTAAAATAAAAAGAAAAGGGAAAAGAAAAGAAACAACTGACATGCTCACTGCTAAGGTGGTGGAGGCGGCGAGTAAGGTGGAAACTGTGGATAGGCGTATCGATAGAAGTCCTCATGCCTCTGCCATATCTGCTCTTGCATCTGTCGGATCGCTGCCTGGCTCTCAGAGACATCCTCCAGGCGAGAAGTCCAGCCACGGACATCCCGACGAATGTCGCCGACCTCCACAAATAGCTGCTGCTGCTGGTCCCACATCACGTCCTGATGCTGGGACATCCGCTGCTGGTGCTCCCACATGGCGTCCTGACGACGTGACATCATCTGATGATGCTCCCACATAGTGTTCTGCTGGAGATACATATCAGCCATCTTCTGCTCCAGCGAGTAGTAGTCTGGACCAGCACCTCCAGCTGTGCCAGAAGGTCCAGCACCACTACCTCCAAAATCCGTCTGAACTCTGGGAACATCCTCAGTATCGTCCTGCTCAGCAACAGGAGCATCCTCCTCCTCCTCCTCCTCATCATCATCCTCATCCATCTCATCTCCCATATAAAAATCAGCTGATGTAGGGCCAAAAGGGAGATTACGGGGCAATCTCAACTGAATCCTCCCCTGATGGTCTGCCCTCCAGATCCACATCGGCGCCCTGCCCTCCAGGTGGCCAGCTTTCCTCAGCTGGGCTTCATCATACAGGAATGAGCCATGCTGAGCATCATGGACAGCGCTCACATCGATGCATGTGGGAGCTATGAGGGTGATAAGACCCCCAAAGCTGATGGTCGCCTTGTTGCGCTTGTCGAGGATGTCCTTATAGTTCATTAGAAACAGATCCACCCAACCTGGAATCACTGGGCTCTCTGGCGTCAGACACCACAGAAATGACATATCCTTAAGCGAGATCTTGTTGACCTCAGCTTGTGCAAAGAAAGTGTTCGCCAGAACCTTGTGAATCAGTCGTAATGCAGGATGAGGAATGCTAGAATTGTACTGGCCCTTCTTGGCCTCAAAAGGCACCCTTGTAGATGCCATCCAAAAAGCCACAGGGCTCTCTCCCTTGCAAACATCAAGCCAACTAGTAGTCGGCGCAACAGTAATACCAAAAATCTGTGCCAATCTCTCATTTGATAGCGTGAAATCTCTCCCAAGCAACCGAAAACCAATAGATGTACGTCCCACACTCAAAGTTGCTAAAAATTCTTTACATAAGCTTGGATAAGTAGGAGCATTCTTCCCTCAAAATTGTCCTAAGCTCCCATGCTCTAACAATTGCATCGTGCATACATCCATTTGTAACAATCTAAGCGTAGGCTCATGAAAGAATTTAGTTACAAAGAAATTTCTAGTGTTAAGAGCATTCCATCTCTCCTTCTGATTTCGACTCATTCCATGGGGTTGAGACATTATAAATCTGAGCTAAGAAAATGACCCAAAAGAACGAAAGTCAAGAAAAACTCATGAAGGAACAGCTTCTGCAAGGGCCGCGGAGCAGCCGAGGAGGGCGACGGGGCGGCTGGCGACAGAGGTGGCCGCGGGGCGGCCAGGGGTGGCGACGGGGTGGCCGGCGATTTTCTAGATCTGGACTCTCCGACGTCAGATCTGCTCTCCGATGTCCCAAATTCTCTCACTCCGGCGTGGATCCGAAAGAACCTCCTTGAAAAACCTTGGGATGGGCAATTTATGTGTAGATCTAAGAGAATGAGGTGATATGGTGTGGTTTTTATGTAGAAGGAAGATGGGAATGGGAGATTTTGTGGGGGTTAAAAGCTTAGAACAGGGTGCTTCAATGGAGGTTTTGTAAAGGGAGCTTGAGGAAGGAGGAAGAAGATAGAGGTAAAGAGGAAGGCGTCGGGGCGGCTGATAGTGATAGGAAAGAAAAGAAAAGGGGAAGATAGGGTTAAATTAGGGTAACATGTGGGGGCCGTGTGGGCCCCTTTAAAATTCTCCATCCGGAAAGGGCCGCGGGGCGGCCACGGTGAGCGACGGGGCGGCCGGCGATTCCGCGAAGGATTTCGCTGGTCGCCTTGGCCGTGGGGCGGCCCATGCTGGCGACGAGGCGGCCTGTCTTTTTCCGCTCTTTTCCTTCTTCTTTTCCTTCCTGCAACATTAGTATTCCAAGCCAACCGAAACTAAACTAAAAAAAACTTAATGTAAAAAGGAAATAACACCTAAACTATTACCTTGGGTTGCCTCCCAAGCAGCGCCTTTGGTTACTGTCGTTGGCTCGACGTTATGGCTCACTAATGATTCTCAACATTTGGTTCAGTGAGAACCAACTCATCACCGTCCTGTTTGACAAAACTCTCATAATAGGGTTTAACTCTATGACCATTTACCTTGAAGATGTCTCAATTCCTCTCATTTAGTAGCTCTACTGCACCATGAGAAAAGACATTAGTAATCACATACGGTCCTGTCCATCTAGAACGAAGCTTACCTGGGAAGAGTTGTAGGCGCGATTGAAATAGAAGGACCTTTTCCCCAACTTTGAGGTCCTTTCGCAAGATATGTTTATCGTGCCATGCCTTTGTCTTCTCCTTGTAGGTGACGGAGTTATCATAGGCATCCAGTCTCAACTCTTCCAACTCCTGAAGCTGTAGTTTCCTGAACTCCCCAACTTCATCAATCTGCATGTTACACTGCTTCACCGCCCAATATGCTTTATGTTCAAGCTCGACAGGAAGATGGCAAGCCTTTCCATAGACCAATCTAAACGGAGACATCCCAATGGTAGTCTTGTAAGCCGTTCGATAAGCCCATAGAGCATCATCAAGTCTGACACTCCAATCCTTCCTGTTTGGGGCAACAATCTTCTCCAAGATAGTCTTTATCTCGCAATTAGACACCTCATCTTGCCCATTGGTTTAGGGGTGGTATGCAGTAGACACCCTCTGAGTCACATGATATTTCTTTAAGAGCGCACTCACAGTCTTGTTGCAGAAATGGGTCCCTTTATCACTGATTAGTGCTTTTAGAACTCCAAATCTAGAGAATAGCTCCTTGAAGAAACCTGCAACTACTTTTGAATCATCAGTTCTGGTGGTCTTCGCCTCCACCCACTTGGAGACGTAGTCCACCGCAAGCAAAATATATAGGTTTCCAAAGGAGTTAGGGAATGGTCCCATGAAGTCAATGCCCCAAACATAAAAAAATCTCACAAAATATCATGCGAGTTTGTGGCATCTCATTCCTCTTAGAATGATTCCCAACTCTCTGACAACGATCACAGGATTTGCAAAAAGCATATGAATCACGAAATATATGTGGCCAAAAGAATCCTGCATCAAGTACCTTTCTAGTTGTCTTTTGTGGTCCAAAGTGTCCACCACATTCATGGGAATGACAAAAATTAAGGACATATTGTACCTCATTGTCGGGAATACACTGACGTATCACTTGATCGGCGCAATGCTTCCATAGGTAAGGGTCATCCCAAACGTAGAAGCGAGCATCGTGGCGTATCTTGTCCTTTTGAGCCTTTGAAAAGTTGGGTGGAAACTCTTACGACACTAAAAAGTTAACTAAGTTAGCAAACCAAGGGCGTGGAAGAGAACTAACCTTTAAAAATTGTTCAATTTCGGATTCTGCAGGGGCCGCGGGGCGGCCAGGGGTGGCGACGGGGCGGCCGGCGATTGCGGAGAAATCCTCCTCCGAAGACTCGGCCGCGGGGCGGCCTAGGGTGGCCGCGGGGCGGCTGGCGATTGCAAAGACTTGAAAGAGTTCTTCGTCAGGAAAACTCCCCACTATGCCTTCTTGTCCATTTTTCCCCTGCATAATACGACTTAGATGGTCAACAACTAGGTTCTCAGCACCCTTTTTGTCTCTGATTTCGATGTCAAACTCACTTAAAAGCAAGATCCATCTAATTAGTCTTGGTTTGACCTCTTTATTCGTCAAAAGGTAACGAAGTGCTGCATGGTCAGTATAAACAATAACTTTTGTACCAAGCAAATATGATCTAAACTTCTCAAGTGCAAAAACTATAGCAATAAGTTCCTTTTCTGTGGTTGAGTAATTCCTTTGAGCTCCATTCAGGGTCCTAGATGCATAGTATATGACATGAGAGCATCTCCCTTCTTTTTGTCCAAGCACGGCTCCCACAGCATAGTCACTAGCGTCACACATCAATTCGAACGGCTGAGATCAATTTGGTGCTTGTATGATTGGTGCACTAGTAAGACAAGTCTTTAACTCATCAAACGTCGTCCTGCACTTCTCATCAAAAGAAAATGTGACCTCCTTCTTCAGCAGCTTGCACAAGGGTGAGGTGATCTTTGAGAAGTCCTTAACGAACCTGCGGTAGAATCCTGCATGGCCTAAAAAGGAACGCACTTCACGCACATTAGTAGGATAAGGCAATGATTGAATGATGTCAATCTTTGCTTAATCAACCTCAATCCCTTTATGGGAGACAATGTGACCCAAAACAATGCCTTTCTCAACCATAAAGTGACACTTTTCTGAATTGAGCACTAAATTAGTGTCAACACATCTTCTAAACACAAGCGCCAAATGGTTGAGTCAAGCATCAAAACTATCACCATGGACTGTAAAATCATCCATAAAAACCTCAATAAATTGCTCTATATATTCAGAGAAGATACTTACCATACACCGTTGGAATGTCCCAGGAGCGTTGCACAAGCCAAAAGGCATTCTGCGATATGCAAAAGTGCCAAATGGACAAGTGAATGTTGTATTTTCTTGATCCTCTGGTGCGATGGCTATCTGAAAGTACCCTGAATATCCATCTAAAAAGCAATAATATGGATGACTAGCAAGTCTTTCAAGCATTTGATCAATGAATGGTAAGGGAAAGTGATCTTTTCGAGTTACCGCATTCAGCTTACGATAATCGATGCAACTCTCCAGCCTGATTGGACTCTGGTAGGGACCAACTCACCTTCTTGATTCTCAACCATTGTAATGCCTCCCTTCTTTGGTACTACCTGCGTTGGACTAACCCATTGACTATCAGAGATGGGATAGATCATACCTGCCTGAAGGAGTTTGAGCACCTCCTTCTTCACTACATCCATCATAGGTGGGTTGAGTCTCCGTTGAGGTTGCCTTGAAGGTTTGGCTCCCTCTTCTAATAAGATCCTGTGCATGCAAGTAGCTGGGCTGATTCCCTTGATATCCGCTATGGTCCATCCCAGAGTTGTCTTATGCTCTTTGAGCACTTCTACCAACCTATCTTCCTGTTCTTTGGTAAGCTTGTTAGAGATGATGACAGGCAAGGTGTCACCCTCCCCCACAAATGCATATTTCAGATGCTCAGGAAGAGGCTTGAGCTCAACTTCAGGTGCCTGTACGATAGAAGGTAAGAGCTTTTCATTTGGAATGGTTAATGCCATAAAGGTTTCTTCTTGCGATTTGAAAGGGAGGGAAGACAAGTCTTTTATGGTCTCCTGCAGGTTAGTAGTCAAAACATAGTTCAATGAAAACTCCTCAGTAGGAGATTTTAAAGTTACCTGCAGGTCATCCACACAACTCATATCAAAGGTATCCTGCATACAAGTATCAATGGCATCCATAAAGCATAAGGAATGATCATCAGAAGGGAATTCCATTGCATCATATATATTGTATTCAACCTTCTCACCATCGAATTCCATAGTCAAAGAGCCAGAATACACATCAATTTTTGTTCTAGCAGTCTTTAAAAAGGGCCTTCCTAGGAGAATAGGAGCCTCTTGGTTACCATGCTCCATGCCTAAGACAAAGAAATCAGCAGGAAAGATCAAATTGTCAACCATAACTAAAACATCCTCAACTATGCCTCTAGGAAAAGCATTTGATCAATCCGCTAATTGAATCACCACTCTAGTCTCATGCAAAGGTCCTAAACCCAATGATTCATACAAAGAATAAGGTAGAACATTAATAGATGCACCCAAGTCTAACAAAGCTTTATCAAACTTAGTTTCACCTATCACACATGTGATTGTGAACATGCCAGGGTCGCTACATTTCTTAGGCATACGCTTTTGAAACACAGCAAACACATGTTCGCTTACCTTAATTTTCTGCTCCCCTTTCAACTTTTGATTCCTCTTTATTGTGCAAAGTTCCTTGAGAAATTTGGCATAACGAGGAATACTTTTAATCAGATTGAGTAAGGGGATACTCGCACTTACTGAACGTCTCAAAGATCTCTTTGTCATTGTCTGGTCTTTTTGTGTCTCTGAGTGCTTCAGGAAAGGGAGGAACAGGTTTAAAAGAATTAAGAGGGGGGAAATCAGGTCGAACATATCCGTCAGAGGAGTTACTGGAGGGGCCGCGGGGCGGCTCAGGGGTGCCGCGGGGCGGCCTAGCGATTTCCGCATCGTTAGAATCGCTTTCGCCGCGGGGCGGCCGACGTTTACGAACCTTTTCATCTTCTTCGTTCGTACCTGTTTCAAAATCCTCTATGTTAGCATCATTATGGGGAGTGGTAATCAGTTCCTTACCACTTCTTAGCGTCACAGCGCTGACGTTCTCCTTGGGGTTCACCACCGTTTGAGATGGTAGCTTTCCTGAGTACTTAGCCTGCATTTCGCTAAGCGATTGAGCCAATTGGCTAATTTGCTTCTCCAAATTCTTTTGGTGCTCAGCTTGTCTCTTTTGGTGCTCAGCTTGACCCAAGATGATCTTTGTGAGAGCTTTGATAGGATCCTCATTGGATTGATCATCAGTTGGTGGAGGTCCTCTCTGTCTGGCATCAAATTGTTGCTGAGGTCTAAATTGGGATCCTCCTTGTGGATTGAAAGGGGCTTGGTTATTACCATAGCCATACCACTGGTAACCTGCATTATAGTTGTTATTGTAATGATTGGGATTAGGATAGTTACCATACCTGGGTCGCTGAGGAACTGTTGTGAGCTGAATCTGCCATGTTTTACAGTAACTTTTATATCGATTTCTGTATACATTTCATGCATTTGGGCTAAGATAGTACAGAATCTATGTAGTTTATGTTTATTTGCCAAATTATGGAATCTACACCAGTTTCTGTTCAATTCGCAGAATTCGAGGCGTTTTACAGCAATTCTACAGAAGGTCAGAAAAGCTCGGAAAACCACTACAGAAGTCCAAGGTGAAAGAAGCAGCGGAACCAGTCGAATCGAGCCGAGAATCAGACTCCTCGATCTCGAGTAGACCATTACTCGATCTAGACGAACATGTCCGAGCACAACCTTAGTCGACAGAGCCTGATCGAGAAAGCCAGACAACCCAGCTCCGGAAGTCTACTCGATCTCGACAAACCCTAGTCGAGATCGACGAAGCCCAGCGCCACACCCAGAGTCGACGAGGCGAGAAGCTGCCCGAGAAGCCGAGGACGAGAAGCCGAGCAACCCTACTCGATCTCGACAAACCCTAGTCGAGATCGACGAGCCGCCCAACACCAGTCCGAGTTCATGCCGAGGAGAAGCTGCTCGACCAAGAGAAGGCCACACCCTAGTCGATCTCGAGGAGTCCTAGTCGAGATCGACGAGCCCCAGGAGCCAAGACCGAGCCACATCGAGCAGAGCTAGCCGGGAAGTCCAGTCGACGATGAATCCTACTCGAGGTCGACAAGGCTTTGTCGAGGTCGAGTAGCCCAGTGTCCAGAAACGCGTCGACGAGTGCCTGTCCGAGTAGAGTTGGGATTCCTTGGGTCCGAAGCACGAAGATCTATCCAAAGTTGATCAAGTTCTATCTATGGAAGACGCAATCTATCAAGACATGAAGACCTACCTAAATTAGATTTATCTTTTCCTTTTAGATTTATTTCCTTAAAGCATTTTATTTATCTTTTAGCAAAGTAGATATAATTTTAGATAAAGATAGGAGATTCTATCCTTGGCTAGCAAGGACTAGAAGGTTATAAATAAAGCCCTAGGGGCTCAGTTTTATTCATTCAATTGGAGAGACAATTAGTTAGTTCCACAGAGAAGTTTAGGAGTTTTAAGGTTTTTAAGGTTTTGGCTTTCTGCGAAAGTTGATTGCCAGGATTGTAAAGGCTTTGAATTTAGTTTTAAATGCAAGTTTCTTTTCATCAATCAATGTCTGTTATTGCGATGAGGCGTGAGTAGTCCACCCACTTCTGGGGCTGGGGTGAGCCCGACGGTGGCCATGTGAGATGACGCAGTAAAGGTCAGATCTTTTTGTGCAATTCATCTTCTATCCCTATAAGCATGATTCTTTTGCGAGAGTTGAAGGTGATCCTTGTTTGTGTTATTGAAGCGAAAGTGATCTTAATGCAACTTGGATTAATTATGTGAAAAAAGGGTTAGTAACAATTAGGGTTTATGCGAAAGCCTCTATTTGCCTATTTGTTAATAACGAAAGTTATTTGATGGAAAGCATGATCTTTTGTGCCTTTATGTGTTACCTTGCATGGTTATCGTTGTGGTGTTGAAACCCTGGCTTTGGAAGTCTTTTAATATATTGAATTTATTTCTGTCGAATTTGAGTTCTGTGTTTGAATCTTGCATTTTATATTTTCTGCATTCTTGTCGACATAGAGGAGAGCCTTGTTGAGATCGAGTAGTTGTGGTCGATCTCGAGTAGGACTGGTCTAGGTCGAGTTGCCCTTGCCGGGTTTGCCTGTCTGCTGTGATTTTTGAGTTTCTGTTGTCGACTGCTGTGGTCGATCTCGAGTTGACTCTTGTCGAGATCGACGAGCCTCTGCCTTTCTTTTAGTTTCTGCTTTGCTTTATTTCCTGTTTTGCTTTGTTCTTTGCTTTTGTTTGTTATTTTCCACTTTTGTTTCTGTCTCTTCTGTCTTTCTGCTGCTTCTGTGAGAATTTACAGCTACCTAAGAACTGCTGACGTGCTTCCTCGTGGATTCGATCCTGACTTTCTCTTACTACGACGGGAGGAAGTCTTGTATTCATTTGCTGAGACAGGGAAGTCAGTCTGAACTTTATTTCATACTTGACCATACTCCTGCAACAACAAATTGGCGCCGTTGCCGGGGAAGCTATCAATCGCGCCTTAGGTAGTCAGTTCTCACTGTTTCTTTGAGTTACTTTGCAAGTGTATGCGTCGTTCTGGTCAAACACCTGAGTTTGACGCCTTGGACGAACCAGAACGCCTTTTTCACATCAGAGCTAAACTACAAAGAGCCATGGCAGCTGCGGAGACACAGGAACAGCTGATCGCTAGGCTTACCAGGGAATTGGCCGCTAAAGATGCTGCTATCGCCGCTGAGAAAGCAGCAAGGGAACAAGCACAGGCTGAGCTTGCCCAGTACCCAACCACGGCAGAGGACTATATGCACCCAACTCTCGTCGTGCCTGAATCGGCGATTCTTATCCCTGATAACTCTTTTCAAATTCGCACTCAATTTCTTATAGAGCTTAAAAATAATGCCTTTTATGGTAGATTTAATGAGTGTCCTCTTGAACATATTACAAACTTTGCTGACATGTGTCGTACTCTTGCTGAAGGTACAACTTTGGAATATGTCAAGATGAAATCATTTCGCTGGTCTCTCGCTGGGCCTGCACTGAAATGGCTGGAAGGGCTGAAACCAAAATCACTCACAACCTGGGCCCAAGTAGAGCAAGAGTTCCTGAACAAATTCTTCCCACCCGCCAAAACAGCACATCTCCGCCAGAAAATCACCGCCTTCAGACAGAAGCAAGGGGAACCGCTGGCAAAGGCATGGGAGCGCTACAAAGAACTTCTGCGATCTTGCCCTACTAATGGACAGCCACCCTACGTCATTCAGGAGATCTTCTTCAACTCTCTTGATCAAGGCACTAAGGACAGAATCAACCATTATACTCGCTATGAGTATCTGACAATGCCGCCAAGTGACGCGTGGGATGTGCTAGAGAAGCTTACCACCTATGACAACAAGTATGGGTCTACGGCAACTTATGAAGAGAACCCATACGCCAGGCCAGCACCATCCATGCCCCTATATGATCCACCTAAGGAGATTGATCAAGATGTTAGGGAGCAGTACTACAGGGACCAGAATAAGAAGCTCCTCAAGCAAGTAAAGTATCTCTCTGTCAACCAGCCTTGTATTGAATGCGGATCGCAAAGGCACACCACTCCTGAGTGCCCACACACAGAGCAAGTCAAGCTGGCAGAGCACCACGAAGAGGTAGCTTACGCAGGGGGTCCCAATCGCTACATGGGGGACCAAAGGTTTCAGCAACCACAATGGAACCAAGGTGTCCCTAGGAACCCCCCGCCCTACAGAGCTCCAGGACATCCGGAAAGGGACCAGAAGAAGGATGATATACAGACAGTCCTGGAGGAAATACGGAGGAACCACTCAGAAACTAGGCAATCTTTCAACTCCGTCTATACTCAGATGCAAGGTGTCAACTCTAGGCTTGGGGAAATTGATATATGGAGAAAATCAGTTGATACACAGATTGGTCAGCTGGCAGCAGGAATCCCCAGACAGTCAGGTGCGCTCCCTGGATCTTCAGAACCAAATCCCAAGGGAAAGACTGGACACATCGCTGCTATAAAACTCAGAAGCGGCCATCAACTGCAAGAGCCAGAGGTCGGAAAGCAGCAGGACAACGAAGAACAGCTAGTCGACCAAGGCCTAGTCGATCTCGACAAGGGCCTACTCGACCTCGAGGAGAACCTGCAAAGATCTTCGTCTACACCGCACAGCAACTCGACTACGCCCAACCTGGTCGATGTCGACAAGACTGTAGTCGATGTCGAGGAGCCCTTAGTCGACATAGAGCAGCCTGCAGCACCTCCGACATCTGTTCTGGCTCTGAATCAGAAAAAGAAGCTGCCTTTCCCCACAAAATCTCTAAAGGATCCGGCAGAAAAGAAATTTCAGCGCTTCATCAAGATGCTTCAGAAGCTCAACGTCACCATCCCCTTCACAGAAGCTCTCAATGAAATGCCATCTTATGTCAAGTTCCTGAAGGAGATTCTCAGCAAAAAGCGATCGATGGCAGAAATCACAGAGGAGTGCAGCCATCTGGACATATTGGAGAAGAGGCCGGATCCAGGTAAGTTTGCTATAACTATTGGGTTTGGTCCATACAAAATTAATGCTTTATGTGATCTTGGAGCTAGTGTGAGTATAATGCCTTTAACAATTTGGTCCAAGATTAAGATAGGTGCCCTAGAGCCTGTGGATGCTAGACTTTACATGGCCAACAACACAGTGGTCATTCCAACAGGCATGGTGGATAATGTGCCAGTACAAGTAGGTAAATTCTTTGTCCCTGCTGATTTTCTAGTTGTTGATATGCAAGAAGATCCTGCTTGTCCAATTATCTTAGGAAGACCATTCTTGGCGACGGTGGATGCCAACATAAGCGTAAGGAAAGGAGTGCTCACCTTCAACATCAGCGATGAGGTAATTGAGTATTCCTTTAATAAAACTGAAAGGCATACAGGTCCAATGGAAGAGGTCAAATCTATCTCAGCTGGCTACATCACCTGCGGGGAACCCAAGGTCAGAAATATGACCCCTGAGGAGATAGAAAAGAGGGACATGGAGGCCCAGGTGGAGGAGATCATGGCGATCCTCAAGGAGAACACAGAGAATCCAATCGACACGGACCAAGGTAAGTCGTTGTGGATTAATTATTTTTCGAATGCCTTGACAGGAGCTAAGTATGGGGTCAAGATCGACCAGACCCTAGTCGATCTCGACCAAACCAAGGAGCCTCCACCAGCACCAGCATCATCGAGCAGCGAACCAGACAAACCAGGCTCGTCGATCTCGACCACCCTTGTCGAGGTCGACCACCACTCGGGGAGCCCAGACCCTGCTTCCTCGACGCTGACGACACCAGAGCCAGCATCCTCGTCGATCTCGACTAAGCTTGTCGAGATCGACCACCACTCGAGGAGCCCAGACCCTGCTTCCTCGACGATGAGACCACCAGACGGACCAGCCTCGTCGATCTCGACCAGCCTTGTCGAGATCGACCACCACCCGGCGCCACCAGATCCGCCTTCCTCGATGAGCAAGCCACCAGGAGCAGAATCCTTGTCGATGTCGAGTAGTCTACTCGAGGTCGACGAGCCATCGTCTTCATCGACTTCTGAATCTGCGAGCAGGACACCACCAGAACCAGCAGACTCATCGAGATCGACTAGCCCTAGTCGAGATCGACCAAACACAGTGGTTCCCGATTCCGATTCTGCAAAGGTAAGCCAAGGTATGGATCTTTCTTCTCCTATTTCCATCAAAGATCTATCTATACATGGGAGAGGTTTGCCTTGGTATGTGCGCTTATGTAGGATTTCCAATGATGAGCCTAAGGAGTATGAAGTTGGAGACAAGCTCTATGTCTCTAAATCAAAGGATCATTGGTTTCCAAACAAATTCAACAAGAAGCGGATGGGACCGTTCGTGGTGAACAAGATCCATTCTGGAGGATTACAGCTGATGGACAAAAATGGAGTCCTATTTGAGGCCCAAGCTACATGGGCCCTGCAGATGCCACCTTAAGCTAAATGGAAAGTCGGCCTAGCGACTGTAAAATCTAGAGCATGTACATAGACTTTTTAGGACGTTTTGAGACTTTGTTGCTTTTTGCTTTTGTTTTGAAACACTTTTAGTTTGCTATTATGGGTATATGTCTTCTACACTTTTCAGGTCCATGGATAGAACCAAGCAATATACATACTCGGCCCAGAGGTGCTTCCATTCGACATTTTTGAGGCTCTGCACATCTGTCTAGTGAGTTTCTTTCTTTACCCTTGTTTTTATACAGTGAGGACACTGTAATGTTTAAGTATGGGGTGGGGGAAGGGCTTACTTTATGCATAATTGCCATATTTAACATTACTTGTGCATTATTTCTTAGAATTGCTACATGGCTATTTTGGAATGCATTATTGATTTATGTGCTTATATGCATGATTTCCAAAATTTGAGAAAAATGACCCTCCAAAATTTGAGAAAAATTACCCCCATTGAAAATTTTGAATAATGTCATGGAAGTGTTATATTGAACTCGACGATGCAAAATTAGATTCATTAGAGATATAGCATGAAATTGCCTAGTAAAGGGAAGTCACAATGAAGTGCATTATTTCTTGAAAACCATAAAAGGAGGTAAAATTTGAAATTGCTTTTGACATGTTGCATGATAAGATGATGGAGGACTTTATATTTCCATATAATGTGCATTGTTATAATCCTAGCCTTACCCATGCTTATGCATCACAAAAGCCATTATATGCCTTGTTTCAAATATTGCTCCACATGATCTAAACATTTGCCATTCTTTACCCTATCCGGGGATTATGTTGAGAATGATGTTACATTATGGAGATTGTCATATGGTGTTCGTGTGATTATTATCATTATTGAAGTTTGGCGGAATTATTTGAAATATATGGAAAATTTAATGAGTGAAAGAAAATCCGATCAAAGATCAACCCTGCTCGCTGAGATAATAGTTTGGCGAGATGGGACACCAGGTGAGGAGTCCGACGCACTAAGTATCCGGGGCCATTCATGACACCCATGTTTGCGACTCGCGAGAAGGCAGTGCTGAGGTCAGAGAGGTAAAAGCAATATTATGGATAAAAGCATTATGAAAGGTGATGAATCTCAAAGAGAAGGAATGTGGAAATTCAGTTTGGAAATACTCCATTTCCCCGGATCATTAGCACCACATTGCCAAAAATTGCCCACCTTTAGCCTTTTACCAATCTACTCCTTATTGAGCTTAAATTAAAGTCCTCTTGATTATTGTTGCTTTGTCACATAAAAATTATTTGTGCATAACCCTCCTTTTTTGAGTAGATGTTGCTCTTATATATTTACACATGCATGGATCTGTGACACTAGTACCTTTTCGAGGATGGTAATTGATTGCAGGGTCATATGAGAATGAATCTAAGATGTTGAGAGTTTGAATTCTTCCCCTGAATGACAATTAAAAGTATTGCTTGAGGACAAGCAAGCTTAAGTATGGGGTGTTTGTTGTGAGCTGAATCTGCCATGTTTTACAGTAACTTTTATATCGATTTCTATATACATTTCATGCATTTGGGCTAAGATAGTACAGAATCTATGTAGTTTATGTTTATTTGCCAAATTATGGAATCTACACCAGTTTCTGTTCAATTCGCAGAATTCGAGGCGTTTTACAGCAATTCTACAGAAGGTCAGAAAAGCTCGGAAAACCACTACAGAAGTCCAAGGTGAAAGAAGCAGCGGAACCAGTCGAATCAAGCCGAGAATCAGACTCCTCGATCTCGAGTAGACCATTACTTGATCTAGACGAACATGTCCGAGCACAGCCTTAGTCGACAGAGCCTGATCGAGAAAGCCAGACAACCCAGCTCCGGAAGTCTACTCGATCTCGACAAACCCTAGTCGAGATCGACGAAGCCCAGCGCCACACCCAGAGTCGACGAGGCGAGAAGCTGCACGAGAAGCCGAGGACGAGAAGCCGAGCAACCCTACTCGATCTCGACAAACCCTAGTCGAGATCGACGAGCCGCCCAACACCAGTCCGAGTTCATGCCGAGGAGAAGCTGCTCGACCAAGAGAAGGCCACACCCTAGTCGATCTCGAGGAGTCCTAGTCGATATCAACGAGCCCCAGGAGCCAAGACCGAGCCACATCGAGCAGAGCTAGCCGGGAAGTCCAGTCGACGATGAATCCTACTCGAGGTCGACAAGGCTTTGTCGAGGTCGAGTAGCCCAGTGTCCAGAAACGCGTCGACGAGTGCCTGTCCGAGTAGAGTTGGGATTCCTTGGGTCCGAAGCACGAAGATCTATCCAAAGTTGATCAAGTTCTATCTATGGAAGACGCAATCTATCAAGACATGAAGACCTACCTAAATTAGATTTATCTTTTCCTTTTAGATTTATTTCCTTAAAGCATTTTATTTATCTTTTAGCAAAGTAGATATAATTTTAGATAAAGATAGGAGATTCTATCCTTGGCTAGCAAGGACTAGAAGGTTATAAATAAAGCCCTAGGGGCTCAGTTTTATTCATTCAATTGGAGAGACAATTAGTTAGTTCCACAGAGAAGTTTAGGAGTTTTAAGGTTTTTAAGGTTTTGGCTTTCTGCGAAAGTTGATTGCCAGGATTGTAAAGGCTTTGAATTTAGTTTTAAATGCAAGTTTCTTTTCATCAATCAATGTCTGTTATTGCGATGAGGCGTGAGTAGTCCACCCACTTCTGGGGCTGGGGTGAGCCCGACGGTGGCCATGTGAGATGACGCAGTAAAGGTCAGATCTTTTTGTGCAATTCATCTTCTATCCCTATAAGCATGATTCTTTTGCGAGAGTTGAAGGTGATCCTTGTTTGTGTTATTGAAGCGAAAGTGATCTTAATGCAACTTGGATTAATTATGTGAAAAAAGGGTTAGTAACAATTAGGGTTTATGCGAAAGCCTCTATTTGCCTATTTGTTAATAACGAAAGTTATTTGATGGAAAGCATGATCTTTTGTGCATTTATGTGTTACCTTGCATGGTTATCGTTGTGGTGTTGAAACCCTGGCTTTGGAAGTCTTTTAATATATTGAATTTATTTCTGTCGAATTTGAGTTCTGTGTTCGAATCTTGCATTTTATATTTTCTGCATTCTTGTCGACATAGAGGAGAGCCTTGTTGAGATCGAGTAGTTGTGGTCGATCTCGAGTAGGACTGGTCTAGGTCGAGTTGCCCTTGCCGGGTTTGCCTGTCTGCTGTGATTTCTGAGTTTCTGTTGTCGACTGCTGTGGTCGATCTCGAGTTGACTCTTGTCGAGATCGACGAGCCTCTGCCTTTCTTTTAGTTTCTGCTTTGCTTTATTTCCTGTTTTGCTTTGTTCTTTGCTTTTGTTTGTTATTTTCCACTTTTACTTCTGTCTCTTCTGTCTTTCTGCTGCTTCTGTGAGAATTTACAGCTACCTAAGAACTGCTGACGTGCTTCCTCGTGCATTCGATCCTGACTTTCTCTTACTACGACGGGAGGAAGTCTTGTATTCATTTGCTGAGACAGGGAAGTCAGTCTGAACTTTATTTCATATTTATTTCATACTTGACCATACTCCTGCAACAACAGGAACAAAGTTCTCCATGGCATTCAACTCTACATGTGGCTCCTGCAGCATTGGACAAGTGTCCGTCGGGTGATAAAGATCAATGAAAATGCCACATGCCTTAAGTTGTTGTGGGGTTCCTTGTAGCATGAACCTTTTCATCATATCCTTCAATTCAACCACATCTCTATGTAATGCGGAAGTTGAGGAGTCAACGGCGAGTACCCCTCTAGCATGAAGTCCCTTGCTGAATTGTCTAGAGCCATCAACAAGCTCTGAAAACACATCCCAAGCAGCATTGCGTGTTTTCTTCAAGATGTTGCCTCCACAGGCAGAGTTCACTGTCTTGCGCTCCTCGTCAAGCAATCCATTGAATAGAAAGAGCACTAAATCCTTCTTTGAAAAACCATGGTGAGGGAAACTAGAGCAAAGCTTCTTGAAGCGCTCAAAGTACTCATAGAGTGTCTTTGTAGCCTGCTGGTCAATGTTGCTGATTTCCTTCTTCAGACTGTTCAACTTGGTTGCAGGAAAGTAATTTTCCAGAAAGAGACTCTTCAATTGTATCCATGTTGTTGCACTACCTGGTGGCAAGTAGTAGAACCACTTATTAGCTGTGTCCTTAAGCGAAAAGGGGAATGCCCTTAACTTGATTTGCTCCTCCGTGACGTTGCCTGGTTTCCTCCCCACCACAACAGTATGGAACTCAGATAAGTGCTTGTGGGGGTCCTCACCACTCAACCCATGGAATTTGGGTAAGAGATGAACCAGCCCAGACTTTAGCTCAAAATTGACACCTTCATTAAGTTCAGGGAACACGATAGCCAATGGTTGTTGGGCTAAGTTTGGTGTTGTGAGCTCCTTCAACGTTCGATTATCATCGTTAGCCATCTCTATACTCTATTCTTCTCCTTGATCGAAAGGTAACTCGTGAAAGTGATCACGAGCTTCTCGCCTCAATCTAGAGAGAGTCCTCTCAATCTCTGAATCTAAAGACAATAAAGATTAATTAGTAGCACGAGTGTGGACCATATAGGTTGTCCACACCAAAATTAGCATTTAAAACAACACAAGAATTCAATAAGAGAGTCCCCGACAACGGCGCCAAATTTGGTAAGAGGAAAACCTGTCGTTGTTCTTGCCAAAGAATACTCAAACTCACAACTAGTATAGTGTGTAAGCAAGAGGTCGATCCACAGGGAAATCTATTCAATTCGAATGTCAATTCTAATCGCTAAGAGGAGAAATTGGGGGATTTGGTGTGAAAAAGGTCCGCCTTTTATCAAAGCGGAAGTAAGCAAACAAAGTAAATTGGTTTTAGATTGCAGTTGAGAGAAATAGGTTCACCTACAATTTATCACTTCGATTGATGAATTCGATCCTTGTTTCAGCCTCTAGTTCTTCTCTTTTCCTATCAATGTCCTTGTCCAGATCTTATGTAGATTACTAGTCCTACGAGTCCTAGCAACCCTTATCTCTAAATAACCCTAACACGGTTAAGATTCAACCTAGAGATAGCATTAAGAGTATGAATTAACCAAGGTACACATAATATCAAGCTACGAGTTTATATTCAACATGTATTCAACTTCCTACACATCCAATTAGTTCTACGAGTCCTAAAGGGATATGATTGCCACTTGGGTTAAGGTTCGCTACGAGGAATCTACAAAACCCTAGCAATTGAATGAATCTACTCTAACTAGTTGATCAGGCCAGAGAGAATAAAACGCATTCAAGGAATTAAGCGCAAAGAAGTCAAAACATTGGAATAGGAATAAAAACTAGATTAAGAAACTCACAATTCAACAATCAAAGATCCAAACTGTAGGCGAAACCTTGAGAGTTTAGTTGCTCATGCTCAACGGCGCTCTCAACGATAAAGTGCATAAGGTGAATGAAAATAATAACTAGAAAAGCCTTAAATAGTCTTTAGAAAGTCGGCCAAATAACTTAATAAAAACCCTAAGTAAAATCCGGAACTGGTGTTCAGTTTCTGCACAGGCCGCGGGGTTGTCTGCGATCAGCGAAGTCCTCCATCTCTGGCTTCGAGCCGCGGGGCGGCCAGCGAGCCTGCGGGGCGGCCTGCGATTCTTCCGAGCTGCTTCTTCTTTGTCTTCGCAGCTTCTCTACTCTCCTTTAGATTATTTTCGCTCTTTTCTGATTCATTCCACCTCCAATCTACTTTACCTGAACTAAACCATAAAATCATGTAGATTACGCCTCTTCTTACTCAACAAGTAAGTATGTAAATTCAACTAAATAAATGCAATATTCACAACTAAACTATGCTAAATGAAATCTATTATGCATTATTAAATATGCTCTATCACTTGGGTTGGCATGGAGGGTGGAATTTTCTTTTCTTGTGTGTTGCTTTTTGAAGGCTTTTGTGAGGGTATTAAGTCTTTCCACGTCTTGTGGGTTACCTTCAGTTACTGCTTGGTAGGTGGCGGCAAAGGCTCTAGGGTTCTCAAACTTTTTCTATGTGGTTGCCGATTTCTTCACTGCAAAGCTTGCGTTCTGCTTCGGAATTTGGGCCATTGGATTGTTTCTAACTGGTTTTGTGGGTTTATTTTCTTTGCCTATGGGCTTTCTTGACTCAACTTGCTCCTGGGACTCCACTACCGTGAAAATCTCCTCTTGATTTATTTCTCCGTTATTGTGCGAGATCTTATCCTTTTCAGTCATCTCTCCTTGATTTTCTTGATTCTCCCCAAGATTTGCCAAAGCCGCAAATCTTGAGGATCCCGCAACATCCGGCGTTTCTTGGATCACATATTTTCCTTTGTTGTTAGGCGCCTTTTTTGGCTAGTATCCCCGGTCGTAATCTTTAGTTAGGATCCCGATTGGCCGGTAGGTGGGCTCCCGGAGGCTCCTTCATCATTGCCGACAACCGGGTGATCTGTCTGTGGATTTTCATTCTTCCCCCATTGTCTTCTTCGCTGTGGTTTTTTGGCCTGCATTCATACATCATACCTCTCCTCATCAATCGATGTTTTATGACCCACCTTTCCACAACTAAAGCATAACATTCTCAACCCTTCATACTGAATTGGCCAAATCTTGCCATCTAGCTGAAACGTCTAGAGCAGAGGGTTGGTTAAGTCAATATCTACACTCAACCTAGCGAACTGGCCTCTCTCAGCCGAGGTTGTGGTGTTGTCTATGCGGAGGACCTTGCCTATTCTTTGCCCTACCATCTTTAGGAACCTCGGGTCGAAATATTCGATGTGCAGACATTGAATTCGGACCCACGCAGTTAGCTTTGTGATCTTCTCGGCACTAGCATCAAACTTTGGAACCCATTTCCTGACCGTGAGATGATTATCTCCAATCATCCATGGTCCCTCCATCAAAATAGGATTGTAATCTGCTTGGTTGGAAAATCGGGCTATAAAGTAGTCATTCCCAAGGTCAATGAGAGAAAACCGTGCGCTCAAATTCCACTTCTAGGCAAGTATCTTGTGTAGCTGCATATGCCCTGACCCTTTATCAAACATCTTGATTATCATCGTGCTTCTCCATAGTTTCCACAATTCCCCTTTTGTTTAGACTGATGGTGGGGCACAATGGGTCCTCCTCCTCAGGCGGGGTGTCGTTTGTCGCCATGAGTTCCGGGTCTTCTTCCTCATTAGTGGAGGTGTTCATGTGGACAATAGCATGGTTTTCACTGGATCGCCCCCCCCCCCCCCCCCACCAGCTTATCCTTGAAACTCACTCCTTCTTCCTCTTTTGTTTGCCTCTTACAACGTGGGAAATGCTAGCATTTGATTGCCTTGAGTCGTTTCCCCTGCTATGCCGAAGACTAGTGGGGTCGTTTCTGGCTGATTAGTGGACTCCATGTTCTCAGTCTGCGCCTGAGTTGTTTGGAGGTTCATATTTTCTGTCTCCGGCGAGGTCACCGGAGATTGGGTTTTCGGATTCCGGCTTTGGTGTTTCTCTCTCTTTAGCCATTGGGTAACGTTTACTGATTTACATTTGACATCCGATATACAGATTCACACGTGGACTATGTTACAGATATATATAAGATTACTCAGTAATAGTTAATCGGTCTCTCTATCCTATATCCTTAGACATAAAATAAGATTCTTGTAATGTCTTATGTAATCCAGATGTATGTATATTTGTATCATGTGCAAGCTTGTAATGGCTCGAAGCTCAAGGACTAGGTCTCGGTCACAGGTGGCTTCAGCATGGACCAAGGATGGCTCGGTGTTTGCTAGCCAGTGCAGCTTGATGACTTGGTTGGTTGGCGTCTCCCTTGGATGAT